>JASDDO010000022.1:361287439-363787439 GCA_030015575.1 Agapanthus africanus | reverse complement strand
CTCGCTGTGCGCGTCTCCTCGCGTAACAAGCCCCCAAAGGTCTCTCTGTTCGACGGGAAAACTGACCCGAAGGACCACTTGGACGCTTTCACCGCGGGGATGAGCTTCCAGGATCACTCCGACGCCGCCCAGTGCAGGGCCTTCCCGGCCACCCTCATCCGCGCAGGTCGGGACTGGTTCTGGGGGCTCGAGCCCCGCTCGATCTCAACCTTCGATGAGCTGGCTACTCAGTTCCTCGGCCATTTCGTGGGGAACCGTCGACAGAAGCGCACGGTCGACTACCTCTTCACGGTTAAGAGTGGGGACAAGGAAACGTTCAAGGCCTACGTCGCCCGTTTCTACAACGCCCTTCTCGAGGTACCCGAGCACCGGGATGAAACCATCATAACGACGCTCAGATCTGGCCCGAGGCATAAGGAATTGTTACGCTCCTTCGCGCTGGTGCAACCTAAGACCATGGACGAGGTTAAGGCGTGGACCGAGCGCGAGGTCCAACTGGAATCCGAGGTGAATGCTAACCTTCCCCGGACAGAAAGGACTGACCAGAAGAAGAGGGCTCGGGAGGAGAGACCGGAGCGTCAGCAGCCCTACCACCCGAAATTCCAGGAGTATACCCCCCTCAATGTCTCCCTTGCAGTGTTGCTAGAGGAAGTCCAGAACGAGGGGTTCTTCAAGTTCCCTCCGGGCCCGCGTCAGGCCGCAAAGCGAACCCGGGGCCCCTACTGCGCTTTCCACCGAGTACTGGGATACGCCACGGAGGACTGCAAACAATTGAGGGACTATGTCGAGGAGCTCATCCGGTCTGGGAACCTCGCCACCTACTTAAGGGACAAGCGGCAGGCTGACCGCGAGCAAGAGCAGCCTCGCCCTCCCACCGACCTGACCATCGGCTAGATCATGCTTGTTTCAGCAGACAGCCGACCCGGGGCTCAGGGAGCCCCAGGTCCTATGCTAACCATGGGGGCCGACAGCCCTTCTAGGAGCTCGGTCCAAGCCGACTAAGTCATCCTTTAACCTGTACATGTCCTGTTTCCTTCTTCTTTTTTTCTTTCTAAAAGGCAATGTAAATTCTTCCTAGGATCTACTATTGACTAAATAAAGATCAATGGGACATTGCGAAAAAGAAAAAAAATCCTTGTTTATTCAAAGGGTACTATGGGATCCCCAGCCATACATGCGAAAGGGGGGGGGGGTTACAATAGCGGGGGTAAGGGGTGCACCAAGCACTGCTCATGGTAATCGGCAAAGATCTCCGCCAACCGGGGCCGCACGAGTTCCAGCCTCCGTTCCCGGTTCCCCCCACGGGCGTCAACCCCGAGCCTTAGCTCGTAGCATTCCCGGATGAGCGCCTCCGAGCGCGCCAGCCGGCTTGCGGAGATCAAGCCGAAGCGCCTCAAGGTCCGTAGCTTGTCCACGGCCTCGTCGAAGAGCTGCTCCGACAGGGGGTTGTAAAGCCCCGGCGATGCCCTCCAGATAGAGTACATCAATAGCTGCAGCATGGAGGAGCGCCTAGGGAGCAGCCGACCGAAGTGCTCCTCAATGAGAGCAACCACCAACTGCACCGTGCCCTCGGTGTGGTCGCGGTCATAGAGGTACACATCTCTAGAACTGATGATCTCGGCGATAGTGAATGGGAAATCCTCCATCTTTGATGGCCTATCTGCGAAGGGGGAAGAACCAGCGCCCCTAATATAGCCCACTGCGCAGCCCAACAGTCGCCTGTTTTCACCCAGGAGGACGCCGCCACGCGGCAGCCATCGAGCCTTCTACGGTGGAGTCGAAGCGGCGCGCCCTTAGCGCTTCGCCTCCCCCTGCATTCAATGCACTGGCTACGATCGTTCCCATTCCCCGCACTTACAGCTGGACGAGCGGGCTGCACCTCGTCAAAGATTCAACCCAGCTGCTACCCTGCTCGGTCGTCCCCAGTGGGCAGTTTCCCTGCCACAATGCTGGGGACCAAAAAGCCCTCCCATAGGCAGTCGAGCCCTAGCTTCCCTCGCTCGGCTATCCCCAGCGGGCCGCTTCCCTGCCTCAACGCTGGGGACCAAAAAGCCCGAGCTTCCCTCGCTCGGCTATCCCCGGCGGGCGGCTTCCCTGCCACAATGCCGGGGATCGAAAAGACCTCTCAGAGGCAGTTGAGCCCGAGGTTCCCTCGCTCGGCTATCCCCAGCGGGCCGCTTCCCTGCCTCAACGTTGGGGACCAAAAAGCCCTCCCAGAGGCAGTCGAGCCCGAGCTTCCCTCGCTCGGCTATCCCCGGCGGGCGGCTTCCCGGCCACAACGTCGGGGATCGAAAAGCCCTCCCAGAGGCAGTCGAGCCCGAGCTTCCCTCGCTCGGCTATCCCCGGCGGGCGACTTCCCGGCCACAACGTCGGGGATCGAAAAGACCTCTCAGAGGCAGTCGAGCCCGAGGTTCCCTCGCTCGGCTATCCCCAGCGGGCAACTTCCTTGCCACAACGCTGGGGATCAAAAATCCCTCCCAGAGGCAGTCGAGCCCGAGGTTCCCTCGCTCGGCTATCCCCTACATGAAGCTTCACTGCTACAACGCTGGGGATCAAAGAAGCCCTCCTAGAGGCAGCCGAGGCCCGAGGTTCCCTCACTCGGCTATCCTTCAGGACAAAAGCCCTCGCCAAGAGGCACCGGGAAGCAACCCTACCCGGCCAAGGGTCCTTGGTAGGCTTCTTACAGCCCTATAGCTTTTTCTCGCGCCAGGGACCAAAGTCCTCCCATAGGCAGTCGGGTCTTTGCCCGGCTATCCCCGGCTGGTAGCTTCCTACCACAACCGAAAGGGATCAAAGTCCTCGCCAAGAGGCACCGGGCAGTAACCCCGTTCGGCCCCCATCCTGAAGGATCAAAAGCCCTCGCAAGAGGCAAACCAAGCAGCTACCCTGCTCGGTCATCTCCGGCTGGTATTTGACTACCCAAGACGCCAGAGATAAAAGCCCACGCCAAGAGGCGACCGCACAGCTTCACTGCCCGGTCATCCTTTGCAGGCCTCTCACAGCCCCTCCGGCGTCAAGGATCAAGGCCCTCGCCAAGAGGCACCAAGCAGCTACCCTGCTCGGCCATCCTTCGCAGGCCTCTCCCGACCCTTCCAGCGCTAAAGGTCAGAGCCCTCGTCACGAGGCCGCCGAGTTCCTTCCTACTCAGCGCATCCCGGCAAGTAGCTTCCTACCCAACAAGAGACATCAAGTCTGTCCAAGCCTAAACGATCTCCCCTCAACTCCGGGGCCCAGTGAGTACCTCCTCGAAAACGCTCGTCGGCAAGCGATTGCAGTCAACTCGACGGGCGATCGTTAGATAGAGGGCCAACCTAACATTAAAACACAAACACAATGGTGCGGGCAAGAAAAATAACATTCTTCACAGACAGGCAGAACGTGGGAGCTAAGGAAAAACTTTATCACTACCAACAAAAACAGTTTTTGTTTACAAAAGGTATTTTCTGGCTCCTCAGCCTTACAAAAATTCAAAAGAAAAACAAAATAAAGATAAGGGAGCGGAGGCTCTACGCCTTGGGCCCGGGCACGACCTCGAGGTCCTCAACCTCCACCACTAGGGGCGCCGGGTCCTCGGCCCCCACCTCGCCGGGAACCTCTCCCCCTTGCTCGTAGGCGTCCATGAGGGAGAACTCGGCACGGAGATCCGCGTCGTCGAATTCCGGCATCTTGGACTTCACGGCATCAAGGGCATCGTGCTAGATGCGGGTCGTGGCCACGGCCGGGTCGTCGTAAAAATCCCTCGACCTCTTATAGCTCGCCACGGCCCTCGGTCCAGCCGACTCTAAGGCCTCGGCCGATGCCCCCAGCTCTTTCCGGAGGGTCTTCACCGTCTTCTTCAGGTTGCCGGCGAGCACCTGGGAGTCCCCGAGCTTACCCTCGGCGACCTCCCTTTTCCCGGCTGCCACCTCACCCTCCAGGGCGGCGATCCTCGCCGACATCGCCTCATGCTCCCGCCTGGAGCTTTCTTGCAACGCGGCGAGCTGGCCCACGGCCTCCACCACCGGGGCTACCACCTCGGTCTCCATGCGGAGGGCGAGGGCCACGTGCTGGAGAGTCTGGGAAGGAGCAAAAAGAAGAAGGATCAGAAATACGAAGGAAAACACTAAATCTCACAGCGCACTGTGGGCTAACCTGCACGGCTTCCTGGGCGATCGACACCAGCTGAGCCTTGAGGGTTTCCCCGGGAACCCGACCCCCGGCCGAGGTCTCTATCTCGTGGAGGAGATTGTCCGCGACCGACAGCCCAGACGGCACCGCGAACCGGAGCCCACCTTCCTCCATCACGGTCGGCGAAGACCGGCCCTGGGAAGGTCTCCGGGAACTTCTCTTGAGCGTCTCCGAGGGGGAGCCGATCTCCTCCTCCGAGGCCGTGTCCTCCACAATCAGGGCCCGCTTCTGGCCCGACACTCTGCTGGGACCCGGGGCGGGGTCCACCGCCGGGTGTCCTCGGGGCACCGCCACTGGGGCGGTAGGAGTGGGGGCAGCCTGCGCCCGGGAAGAGCTGGTGCCCCCAGCCCTAGCAGGCTGCCTCGGTTGGCGCATAGCATCTCGGAGAACGCCGAAGTCCATGGATCCTGCACAAAAAAAAACACCCCACTTATCAGCAACGCGAGTAAAACATAAACCCAGAAAGCAAGCCTAACTTACCAACGAACTCGACGGGGCTAAGCCCGGCCCAGCTCAAAACCCTCTCGGACAGCAGCACGTCGTATCGAGGGATGGTTTCCCACGACGCCACTCTCACCGCGGCGGGGTCGTCAGACAGGTCCCCCGGCAGACTCTTCTCCCTCGACCACTTGGTGGGCACCGGCCAGTCCTCGCCCTCGGGAGGGGAGACGAAGAAAAACTTCTTCTTCCAGTCGCGGATGGAAGAGGGCAAGGCCATGACCCCCGCCCTGGCGGCGACCCCGGGCCGCTTCCTAAAAGAAAGATAAACCCACATCGGGTCGCCAGCTCGACCGCCTGGGTGACTCTTAAAAGCAAGGGAGGAATCGAGAAGGGAAAGGCTGAAAGGAATCGCTTGCAGCTTCAGGAGGATCAAGAACCTGAGGAGGATCCTCCACGCGTTCGGCACCAGCTGGCCAGGAGCCAAGCCGAAGAAATTCAGAGCGGCGATGACCTCAGGAGAGAGGGGCAAGCGCATTCTGCCCCAAAAAGCTTCCAAATACAGGGCGATCTCCCTGCCCCAGACCTGGTCCGCCCTCTCTCCTTCCTCGGCCAGACGAAGAGTGTAGCGCGGGGGAATATGGAACCGAACTCGAGCATTGGCGAGCTCGTCCTCATGCCTCACCCAGCACGAGGTGCCGGGGGCTACATCTACCGCCTCCTCCACGGAGGCGGCCCCCGCCTCACGACCGTGGGGAGGGGGCCCAGCCCCTGCTCCCCGAGGAGACTCGGACACATCTAAAGGAACCCTATCATATACTCCTACGACGTGAACTGATTCTACAGGGGAAGACATCTAACCTGGGAAGGAAACTCTTCAAAGGTTGGGAACAAGAAAAGGGGGACGAGCGCCGAGCAGCTGGGGCTTGAGAGTGAGGAATATGAAAGAGTAAGGGCCCTAGGGCGGGCCCCACCCGTATTTATTTCCGCAAGAGGCCTCATCCAATGGCGCCCATCGTCTCCCGCCGAAATGGCTCCTCGCGACCAGCGGCTCCAATCGCTCCACGTGGCAGCCCAGCGATTGGCTGCGTCCCGACAGACGCCGCAGACCTACGCACGTCACATCATCCATTAGGCGCTCGACACGTGGACCGTCGCTTCAACTGCAGAGTGCACGAACCGGCGCACCCTCCTTAAATGCAAAGATCTCGCCTCGATTCGCTAGCGGAAAAGACAACCGACGGCTCAAGGACCCAACCCTGAGGAGGAGCTCACCTCGGGGGGCCCCGGCAGTCCACTCCTGACCCGACCGCTAGCTGGTCGGGGCAAGTGTGGGGGGATAATGATGATGCTCGATATCGGCAACCTCTAAGATCGGGACACGTGGCGGACGACACGTCCCAGAACTCAGAAGAAAGGTCCCACAAAGGCCGACCATGCCACCCCTGTACCCGTCTGGCCAGCACGAGCTAGCCCTCCTCAGGGCTCCCCGCAGATTGGCCTCCTCAGCCCCTCAGCTCGCCCCGAGCTTCCACAAGACCAAGTCTCCTCGGCCTTTTCGATCGTCCCCCAGCCCCTTTGCCGAGGACGCCTTCCTCGGTCATCCGCCCCGTTCGCCTCTCACCGGCGTAACCGCAGCTCCGCGAATCTCGCCATGCACGGATTCTCCGCCAGCAACATCCCACGTTCCACGCCTTCACGATTCCCCTTCATAGGCGATCCGCTCCCTACGCAGGCGTGACGTCGGGAGCGTAACTGCCGGCGAGATTCTCGCGCCTGCTGCTGCGTGCCTCCGCCACTATATAAACCCCCATCACAGAGGGGTCAAGTAAGCCATTCTTTACACTTTACGCCGTTACTCTGCTCAGATCTCATCACTAACTTGAGCGTCGGAGGGTCCTCGGTGGTACCAAACCACCTTGGGACTTCTTTGCAGGTACTCGGCGACAGCCTCCTCACCCAACCTTCTCCTCTCAAAACCCATTGAGACCCACACGCAACGAAGGACAATCAACCAAGTTCATCTCGAGATCAACGACAGACAACATCTGACGGAGGCCCGAAAAGGAGCTCCATCAATTAGAGACTAAACATACATTTCTAAAATATACAGAACTAAAAAATGAATAATGTTATTTATACACACAAGCCACGATGCTGAGAGCCAGCTTGCTGCCCATAAGCTGGTGGCTTGTGTGTATGAGACTTGGTGTTGTGTGAGTATGACAGTAAAATATTTAAAAATAGATTTTTTTTTGAGGATTTATATATATCCTCTTGACTCTTCATAGTTATATATACTTTTCTAAAGTATTATATGTTTGTTTCAGAAAATTCCGCCTTCATGGGTAGAGCAAGCAAATGTACCACTATATTAGCTTTATTTAAAGCTAACTAAGATTAAAGAACTTATTTGTAATTTTTTAAACTAGACTTTTAGCTATATTATTTCTTAAATCATGTTGTATCATAATAAGTTTTAATTGGTATACAAATTTACCATGCAAGGAGGATACTATGGAAATAGATCAAGATAATAAAGTCGTTACAAATTAAGAAAATTTGATGAGACGTCACAAGAAAAGATTTAGGATATATATTTAGCGAAGAAAGAAGACAAGATGCAATCATATAAAATTATTCTCTTTATTCTACTTGGCCATGGTCAGGAAAAACCCTATGCTCGAACTCTGAAATATGCGGTTTGTGATGAGGGCGATGAAAATGTGTAACCAAACAATTTATATGATTTTGAAAAGTCATATATAAATACAAAGAAATTTGAAATATGGAGAGAAGTCTAGATTTTTATGCAAAAGGCCAGTCCATGTCATCCAATGGATAAGAAAATATAGGTGGCGGGAACACAGTCCCAAATAAACTGAAAAACTGCAACCTCTCTTTTCATTCATTCTTCTTCTTCTTTCAATTCATGGCCATGGCCACTACTCCAATCTCTCCTCTTCTCTCATCCACCCCGTCCACCTCCTCCTCTCATTTCCCCCCTCTACATTCCAATATCAACGATCCTTCTTCTTCAATTTCTCTCATCCCGAGGCGAAATTTGCTTAAAGGAATCGCTCTAGCTTCTATATTTCTGAAGGATAATGCATCGCTTTCGCTAGCTCGGGAGGTCATGGTTGGGGCCTATTTACCTAAGCTCCCTTCCGATCCTTCCTTTGTGCTCTTCAAGGCCACTCCTAATGACACTCCTGCTCTCCGTGCCGGTAATTTCTATTTCTTCATTTTCTTTATATGGCATAAAATTTTCTATTCCGTAGGGATTCGACTATGTTCTATCCTCCTGGATTGGAAACAATATATTTCTAAGCATAATATATGCTTCCACACTTCTTATTTTGATCGAATCCAAGCGGCTAACCAACACATATTCTTTAGGATTCATGTCACAAAGATATGATCATGTTTCATGAGGCTTGTGGATGGCTGACCTTACCATGTTTGGGCTGATCCAACCTTCTTTATTGCTGATTGAGAGATGAATTTTGCGTTCCAACAAGCAATAGAGAAGGTTGAAGTTTATTGTAAAGCGAAAAGAGTGTTAACCGTGCGTGGAAAGCACCGACTTATGTTTTCTTTAATTGTGGAAATAAAGTTGATGGTCATCAGTAGTATGATTAAATGTTACTTGCTGAGAACTGAGCAAGATTATGGTATCACATTTAAGATCTATAAATTTTTGGGTATTTATCTGGAAATACACTGATGGTGCATGGTGTTTAAGTAAAATTTGGCTGCCATAAGATATAGCAAGGACTATTGATTTTATTTTTCTTGCAGGTAATGTGGAGCCCTATGAGTTTATTCTGCCACCAACTTGGAAACAAACTAGAGTGGCCAACATTCTTTCTGGAAATTATTGCCAGCCAAAATGTGCAGAGCCTTGGGTTGAGGTGAAATTTGAAGATGAGAAACAAGGGAAAGTTCAGATTGTGGCTTCACCATTAATACGTCTCACAAACAAACCTGATGCCACAATTGAAGATATTGGCAGCCCTGAGAAAGTTATTGCTTCTCTTGGTCCATTTGTTACTGGAAATACTTTTGATTCAGATGAGCTAATCGAAACTAAAGTGGAAAAACGCGGTGATCAAACGGTAAATTTTTGCAACTTCAAATCCCGCTAAATCTAATTCCTTTTTGGTGAATTTCTGTGAGAAAATGTGCGCACACATGTTGTTGGCTAATTTTCATATAAGGCAATGCTTTACTATATTCTAGATAAATATCATATCCTTTTCGCGAATATATATCATAACTTAGAATTTTCTGAATAATACCACAAAATGTTGGCAATTTTAAGTTAAATAACATACTTCGGGTCCACATGTAGTCGAGGGTAGGCGGCCGCCAATCCTGGATTTCGGGAGATCTAGTGTATATATCTCAATTGTGAATGATAAATATATAACCACTTCTCATTTTGAAGACTTAATGCAAGTAGCCTAGCGGTCAGTACATTCATTTTTGGTGGTTAAGTCCTAGGTTTGAATCTCACTGTATTCATTTTCTCTCTTTTTTTTGGGAGATTTTTAAAATTTTTTTTTTCTTTAAATGCATTATAGCAACATCAGGATCAAGAAGCGGTGATAGGCCATATATCCAATGTTACATGAATTGGCAACCTTCGTAAGTCTTTACATATATTCCATCTATCATATCATTGTTATACAAATAACAATGGTAAAAGTAATGATTTAAATGATAATATTTTGGTAGGCTTTTGCTGCATTTTCTTGTTTTTCCTTAAATTGTTTGTACAAGTTTATATATAATAAAAACTACTTTTATGCTAATATAATAATTAAAGAATAACGGATTTATTTCAAATGTGATGCGTAATATTGAATCTTTCAAGTTGCAGGCTTTTTTGAATAACAATTTATAACCATTTAAAATTCTCGCCGTATCTGGTTTTACGTCTCGGATCCGCCATGTTACATACTTAGATCGTTTTCAGCAAAAAACCTTTTCAACTTTTGTATGGCTTTTGATTGTTTTAAAGAAAACGGTGTATAATATTAAACTGAAAAATGTTGAAATCTAATGTTATATATTTTAATACTTTAAGTTTATGGAAGTTATATGCAATTTTTAAGTATAAGATATTCATCTGGAAAAACAGAAAGGACATAGTATTATGGTGAATTTTACCCTTTTTCCATCTCTATAATACGCTACTTCAAAACTGGATGTTTGAACAAATTCATGTAAAAGTGCGAGACTTCAAAGTGTTTACATCAACACAACTATAAGAATATTACATGCCTCCAGCCATGATTCTTGATTCTTTACTCGGATTATCCATTATGAGAATTGCAAGTTAAAGAGGAAGAGTCCTGATTTCGAGTCTACTTTATTTTTGAATGTATGTTCTTGATGGAAAAATCGTGCCATTAACACAAACTAGCAAACTACAAAGATGTTAGAATAGCTATACCGATCGATCCGTGTCCTTCGGTCTTTAGCCACCATCCCTTAGCTTCTCGAGGCATCTCCGATCTCGCTCGATCTCCGGTCTTCTCGTCGAAGTGGCACCACGTCAAGAAATCTTTATACGGGCTCCCGTTTCAAACCGAAACAACTCGGACATGAAGTTTGCTAGCCGACATGTCCAAAATTGAAGTAGAGAGAGTGCAAAATATTTTGTCTCAAGACACCCAAGTATTTGGGTGGAGCTAAATTGAAGTTGCCATGAGTAACATGAACAAGGAATTTTAGCTTGGAGGATAACCAAAATCTCACACAAAAATTGGGCTCCCCCAAAATTGTGTGCTCGGCCTCACATGAAGAAAATGGTTCACTAGTTGTGAAAAAATGAGAGGTGATCATAAGACTTGAAGTGGTGATCATAAGGAAATATTCTTAACAAAATATCCATAAAAAAATCTTAGCAAAAACAATGAACATTAATGCTAAAGAAAAACCTTACCCACTCCATGCCACCTCACCAATGACTCACCAAAAGACCCAAAAACCCCACTGCCCATTTTCGAAATTGCAAGCAACCAAAGAAAAATAAACATGCTCACAATACACACAATTAATTAAATATTAAAACTTAATGTTTAATTAACAAAACATGAAATGACAACTTCAAAAAATAATCTTGTAACGAATTACAAAATTACTCCTCATTCGTATATACATACCCGCATCCGTATTCCGACTGAATACGAATGCAACGAGACAAAAATATTCCAACACAATATAATACTAGGATCCGGGTTAAACGAAAGCCCACTAGTATTATCCGTCCGAAACATTACACATGCATAAGTGCACGTGTACGTTCGAACCCTGCCATAAAACCATATGGCCTCTACAACGTTTCGCCCGAACTTGGGAAACTATCTGTAGGGGACTCTAAAGACTCGTCAATACTCTGGCAGGGGTTTAACTACAAGCACGTCAGTGGTACTAGCTGTACGTAACGACTGCCCATGTATTGAGCAAAATGGAGGTTGACGAGCGAACTCATTGTGAAACCCTAATGAGCCTGTCAGTGACAATATCCGTACAGTCCGGTCCGTTCGTCTATGAGTATCGCATATCGGGCCTAGTGGGTTGGTAACGTCAGACCCCTAAAAGCGGTATAAGTTGTGTCGGAGTATAGCTCATAACACCCTGAGATACTACTGGAATACCTACCAGTAAATGTCCTGCCTTGGTCAAGGACTTCGTGTAATGGCTCTCCTAGACACAGCGCGCTCTCATCCCCAATACCGGGAGAGACGAAACCCCTGCCGATCCGCTCACTGCCTCCATGTGGCTCGGGATTGTACCCAACTAAAAGTTGTTTGCACGACTCCTTTGAGCCGTGGTAGGGTAGTAATCCATGCATAGTGGGAACTCACACGAGACAAATGGCGATCTCAGGTCGATGAACTAACCTGTACACATGTCACCAGGGAAGTGCTATCTGACAATAGGTATAATACCAACTAGCAGGTTCCCGGCGAGTCCTGTCCGGTGTACTCATAACCCAATGAGCACATGTATATATCTTAGGTGAACCAACTGACACCACAAGCAAGAATCCCAAGGGCTCTATCAATATGTAATAGTGATCTGTAATGTCACATAAAGCAGTACACAATGATAAAGACAAACCAGATAGCATACTGTAAGTCCACGTTACCCGTCCCCGGTTCTTTGGGGTTGCGGAAATGATGCAAAACGATTTTTCTTTTGGGGGTAACATGGACTCAAAATACGGATCTTTGTTAAACAACAATCTAACAACCTAACTAGGAGTTTTACCTACTCGGTTAGGGGGTTATACCTTAACTTGAACTCCTTCTCTTCGACTCCTTGTGGTGGTCGGATAGTTCTCTCCTCGTCGTCTCCTTGTGCCGAAGATGGATCCACCTGAAAGCTTCTGCCTTTGGCTTCAACTTCAATCTTGAGGAAACTAGAACACTTGGTTTGCTAGACCTTGTATACTAGGATGAGTAGAGAAGTGTTTTGGGTTTTATCTCTATGGTTCTTGCTTCTCAACACATGAGACAATAGAACCATGAACTAGAGAGAGCAAGAGGAAGAGGGAGAGCTTGAGGATGAGAGAGAATGAGAATGATAGAACGAGCAAGACTTTTCTCACCCTTGCTCTCATAATCCAAAATAATCATAACTCATAATAATAATTGAGTATTATGTGATGGTTGTTATCATATTAAATGGCAATATCATTTTATGCATTAAATACAATTTGTGAACAAACAAGCAAGCCAAGGTCAATGCCAAGAAATGATAGCCATTGTCATGATGATGGTCAACAAGTCCAACCTAGTCAACCGGTCAACTAAGTCAACAAGTCAACAACCCTAATGAGAATTCTCTGCCTCTGTCAACCGTGCATACACACCCGCATCCGCGTTCCGAGGAACACGAATACAAACGAGATAAAACTGTAAGTCTACGGTAGCGCCCCGGCCGTCTTTCAGACGCCAAAATGCGGAACAAAAACTTTTATATCTGGCGCTATCACATACTATAACCCGGATCTGCCATTAACGCTAAACTAACAATCTACAAAGAGGGAAGAAAGGTTATACCGAACGATCCGAGTCCTTCGTTCTTTAACCATCATCCCATGCTCCGTTGCGGCTGCTCCGATCTCGTCGATCTCCGATCTTGTCGTCCAGGTGGCACCACATCATCGGATCTTTAAACGGGCTCCCGCCTCTGACTCGAGGCAGCTCGGTCATCAAGTTTGCTAGAAGAGATGACCAAGGTTGATGTAGAGAATGAGTGGAATACTTTGTCTCGCTTCGTCCAAAGCCATGGACGAACGGTTAATGAAGTTGTCGTGGGAATCAGGTGATGGAATGAAATTAGCTGTGAAATTCCATACACCGAAAACTATCGTAATCTTTTAACCAACAACAATTTCTTTTTCTTACAAGTGAGTGTATGTGAGAGGAGGAGGGCCGGCCACAATATATAGAGGTGGGGGGGGTAAGTGTAGGAGAGGGGGAGGTGACAATAAGAAAATATCTCTAGTGTGAACACAAAGTGTGAACACACTTAATGAAATGATGAATCATTAACCTAGTCATCAAGAATTAATGGAATCATTAAATGCAACCATGACTCACTAAACACCTCCCAACTTCTAGAACCTTCTAGAAGCTTCCACACTTATCTCAAGAAAAGATAAATCCGTTTTTAACCAAATGTTAAATACGGCTGATAGAAAACTGGAAACCGGCAACTTCCAAAAGTGATCCCGAAACGAATTTCAGGATAACCCCGTAACTGTATAAATATACCCGCATTTGTATTACGACCGAATACAAATGCAACTGAGATAAAGATATTATATCTACTCTGTATAATACATGGATCAGGCTTAAACCAAAGCCCACCAGTATTATCTGCCCGAAATATGACACGTGCGTAAACGCACGTGCAATTTCCGAAACCTGCCATAAAACCATACGGCCTCTACAACGTTTCGCCCGAACTTGGGAAACTGTCTGTAGGGGACTCTAATGACTCGTCAGTACCCTGGCAGTGGGTTTAACCACAAACCGTCAGCGGCACTAGCTATGCGTAACGGCTGCCCATGGACTGACCTCAAGGGAGGCCGATGAGCGAACTCATCCGGAAACCCTACTGAGCCTAACAGTGACAATGTATATACAGTCCGGTCCGTTCGTCTATGAGTATTGCATATCCGGCCTAGGGGGCTAGTAACGTCAGACCCCCAATAGCTGTATAAGTCATGTCGGAGACAAGCCCTGAACACCCTGAGATACTACTGGAGTACCTACCAGTAAATCTCACCTGCCTTGGCCAAGGACTTGGTGTAATGGCTTTCCTAGACACAGCGCGACCTCCACCCCCAATACCGGGAGAGACGAATCCCCTGCCGATCCGCTCACGTGCCTCCATGTTGGTCGGGACTGTACCCAAAAACTACCTGTTTGCACGACTCCTTTGAGCCGTGGTAGGGTAGAAATCAAAGTACAGTGGGAACTCACACGAGACAAATGACGACCTCAGGTCGATGAACTAACCTGTACACATGTCACCAGGGAACTGCTATCTGACGATATGTATAATACCAACTAGCAGGTTCCCGGCGAGTCCTGTCCGGTGTACTCATAACCCAATGAGCACCTGTATACATCTTAGGTGATCCAACTGACACCAGTGGCTTGTGAGATCGGCCACCGCCCCTCGTCGGGGTCTCGACTGTATACACTAGTCTACTCCGGAGTATCGATGCCCTGTCTCGAAACTCCCACAACTAGGGACCACTATTAAGGATATGCTTATAGACTACCCAACTCTCACTTATATGATCGCCCTCATACTGTTGGTAGTCAAGCAAGGTCCTAAGGGCTCTATCAAAGTGTAATCGTGATCAGTCACCTGAACCTATACACGACTGATAAAGGCAAACCAGATAGCATACTATCATTTCGAGTAAGACTGTCCTACCGGTATAGGTCCTCCTCAATCATTGCAATCACGTACCTGCGATCCAATAATTGACTTTGAGGGCACTATATCCAACAATCTCCCACTTGCACTCAAGGCTAATTATTGCGATGTTGCGTACTCACAGCCCGTGTGAAACCAACACCCAATTCCCCTACTAATCAGTTTCACAAAGCCCGTTTGTAAAACTATTGTGTTCGAGAAATAGCCTCAGTGAGTGGATCCGCCCTGATGTTTCTTTCTATGTCTCTCTTAATCTCAAGTTCGCGGAGAAAACCATCTCCCGAATTGAGTAATACCTGTCTTAGAATATGTCTGGATATCTGATGGGACCTAGTTCATAAATGAACTCCAAATCCAAACTTCTTAGACTGTATCGATAACTGAACCTAATCAGTATCCGGCACCATGCCTCCCACAGTATCCTCTTGGACCACCTGTCCATAATACTGTCCCTCTTCGTCAGAGGGAAAACTATAACTCTGACAATCACTCTGTCATCCATGTCACCTTTGAAGCCTGGAATGATAACCGTCTCCCGAAGGAGGCTGCCGTCATCAAATCCGTAGAACATGCACTTATGTTCTAAAACTGCTTCCTTATGTTTCTCCAGGATTGGATTAATACAAACTTATTGCATCTAGTGTAAAAACAACATTTGGTGTGGTACTTGACATCTCATGATTGACTCAATTGCCAAAGCAAGTGATCTGCCAATCATGCACATCCCTCTCCCCTTTAGTCTATAAGACACCTTTAGAGAGGGTGACTCCATCACCTGCAGGTACGCCACCATGCCAGGAGTCAACTATTCTAAAAACAATTAGAATACTGTCAAAGTACCCACATTGGGAAACTATCCAAATCCAGATCTAAAACCATAGATCTAGAAACCAGAATGTCAAATATTATATCCATATCCTGTTTGGAGAAACAACTGTGTGACGACCACAGTACAACCGATCGTAGTATAGGAATTTTACTTCCTACTCTGTGTATGTCATCCAAATACCAGGACATCACACCCTACTACCTTCTTAACAGATCCATCCCCTATTCTGATGAAGTCAAACCCATGACTGTCACATCAAAATTAGATAATCAATCTCCGCTATAACTGCTCTAGTCTATAAATAGACATACGTTACTTGCCCACTATGCTTCCGCTGCTCCCACTAACCACAACAACCCTCCTACCGGGTCTCATAGCCTGGAACAACAGTAGTATCAAGTCTGGGTAGATAAAACCCTCCCTGTCACCGTCCTTGAGGCTACCGAAGTACCTCTCGGGTGTCTGAGGTTACCCACCAAATCTGCGGAGTGGTTAATGGAATGTCAAACCTGATTGAATCTGTAGGTCCTATTAAATTTTCCGTAATCGTTTGCGGTTCTGGAATCACTTCTAGTTCTACCATACTCACACTACTGTTTTCTGAAAAAATCCATTTTACTAAAACTGTGGCGAGTCAAGAACAATATCACTATTGATCTCCCAGATGGTAGAAAGTCAACCCTCATCATAGCCTGGGCCAACCCACAAACTGCCATTACAGAAACGTGCCCTGAGTTATCCAGAGTCTGGTTTTAAGTATAAGCCGGACAACTCACCTATATCCAATATAGAAACTTTGGCACTTATTTAATTGGAACCGGATTCAAATCATGCAGCTGTCTCCAGTGCATATCAACTTTAATGGAGAAAGGCTATTCAGCATTACTCAACTTAGGAATCCATCCAATTATGAGTAACCCGAAAGAGAAACAAGTTTCTCAAAACTTTTACTATTATCTGAATACCAATCACAAGTATCTACATCTTCGATCTCTTTGAAGAATCCCGATACTTGCGACATCTGGTTCTCTACTTTATTCTTATACCCATAACTTCTCAAAACTTAGACCTTGTATTTCTACGAAACACTTGTCTAAAAACTAGAGAAGTCATAAGTAAACAGAACATAGTACGAGGACCTACCCCTTTGTCCTGATGGACACTGGACAACATACAATACTCTGTATAAGTCCGCTGAGTTGAAAAACTCAAAACCTGTGCGTCGTAGGTTGAAAACTGTACCCAGGCGATTTCCTCAAATATCACCAATTACAACGAATTCCGATATAATGAGGATGATCACCTAATTCCCAATAACTTCCTCCCACTCATCATCTGTAAAACCATATAGATATGAGAATGAAACCTGGTGAATACACACACTGGAGTAAGTATCTAATCGGGAAAACAGTTTTCCATTAACAATGTACTGAAACATGAAAATGTTTCGTAGGGGTATCCTGGTATTCATAGTAATGCCTCTTCCATAATCCAATTCATGACTCTAACCGTATATGTCACGACCCGAAAGTACGGAACATGACCGGCACTTAAACTACGAACGTCTCGAGGCGTACGTAATCTAAGTAAACCGAAAACCCAGAAATCCAAACCAAGAAAAGTAGTAGAGTGCAGGAAAAACCAAATTAAAGCAAGTAGTTTCAATAGCATAAGCCGAATTATGCGGTTTTTAAAAGCATCAAAAATTTACTGAAAATTTCGGCAGAGTCTCCTTTGTAAAAACTGGCTCCCAAACGGGATACAACATGAATAGTATACGAAATCACCAAAAAGGCATCCCCAAGCGGGAGCTAGCTCTTCGTCAATCGACGGTCACAACCACACAAGCAGTATAATATACAACGCCAACGGCGAGGATCAAAACTCAAAAGGAAACTCAAAACCACCAGAAACATAACGAGCGACTCTAAGGTCGAAAGAATAAACAACACTGGTCTCTATCTCAAAATACATGTTTGGTTGATGGAACTTCTAGATACAACAGAATAATGATATACAAAGTATATAATGGGGGTATGATACAAGTAAACCCACCTACTAGCAAATCACCCGAATGAAACTGAGCCCGCAAGCCGTAATGAAACCTGTACGGCAAATCCTGCAAGAAACTGGGGCACAACGGGGGTGAGTTGCCAACTCGTGAATAGAAAAACATCTACGCACAGAAATCGCATAAATAACGCAATCCTAGGTCAATGATCATAATATATCCTCAAATATAAGTATAACAGGCAGCCTATGACAATGTCTAGGGTACTATCTAACCCGAGTATAATTTCATGTGCCCGTGTCAGTGTCTCAGGTAGCAATATACCATATGAATGAGGTATGAATGCATGAAACAGAATACATGTAAATGAAGAAACTGTTTTCATAAATTAGTGAGATTTCCTTCGTATTTTTAAAACTGAGGTATCATAATGAAATCAGTATCAACAGTGTCTAGCAACGACACAAAACATGAATCTCACTGTCTCGAAATATCAATGTCTCAATCTCAATATCTAGGGCGCCGTCAGTCCAGACCGGCCCCTACCATCCATCTCAAGACCACGACGGTATCCTCCGGATATCCGACGCGTCGGGTAATATCACCGGTAGGTAGTGCTCCCCAGCCAGGCTCAACGTCAACACCACATTCCTCTTGCCCCGGGGTACCATACCGGGCCCACCATGTACCCGTGACGGTTCCTCCACTCCTCGACACGGATCTCCAAAACCACAGCAAACTCATGGTGGACGACACTTTACATCACTAGAAAACCGCAACATTTTATATTTTAAAAGATCATAATTGTAAATTTTGCGGCTTTCCCCGAAATCCAGAAATATCATAAATCTCAAGAAATCATCACAAGTGCATATGTCAATGATAATGAACTAGGCATGAACAACTGAATAACAGTATGCATGAAGTGGTGGGTAATAACTACAATGTCTAATATGGCATATAAAGGAAGTACACTAATATCGTGTCAAAACTACCAGCTAACAATCTAAGTCAAGCAATTATATTCTCTAAAGTGTACGTGACATGGCAATTACCGATGAAGATGTGTGTGAGCCGGCAAGTAGGTGTACGTGGTACATACGCATCATCGGTAATGGTGCTGGTGTCCTAACAGCATGATATCAATAATGGAATATGCAGCAAAATAAATATGCGAGGCAGAGCGAACAGCAAAAATGTGCGGGAGCTGAAAACTAGACACAACGATAACTAATCTGATATAAGTCCTACGAATGGTGCCTTTTGAAATAACACGAATCATGGGGTTTTGAAAATAGGGGCTACGGTGTTTTTATGAAAAGATACGTCGTTTTTGAAATATCCGTAGATTCCCTTGAGCTGTCTTTAAAAATGCCCACGATTCGTTAGTTTTTGAAATAGGCAAGAAGTCTAATCTAATCTAGCAACTACACTAAACTATACGGCTGAACTACAAGCTGAACTACAGGTAAGGAAACCGCCTATCATCTGAGTCGATACATATACATACCTGTATATATACAGTCGGTGATCCCGCCTCAATAATATTATATCCATAACCAGACATCCCAAGTCAAGAGTGCGGATCAATCATCAAAATATAGCTCGTACGTAAATCCATCGTACGGCATCCCCAAATCTGGGTACGGGTCAATATCACATTCATCATACTATTCACCTGGTATCCACTTTATCAAATATCATGATCGGGGTACTGATCTACGTCTAGTACCATACTGATACTGCCTACGTATGCATGGACGTGTGGGAAACACTACGTCAAGGACCCGCTACAACGTCATGTCGTATCTAAGATACGAACCCTGCTATATCACCGATCTCACGGCCTCAAATCAAATCTCATCGACTCATTATAAATCCCAAGTACTATCATCCTCAATCCGTATGTGAACACATAGTCCCATACCCATGTGAACACATAACTATATAATCCCGTATAAGCGCAAATGAAAGAAGAAAGTATGCAAGTATAAATGTGTGTATGTGTGTGTAACACTACCCTAGGGTTCGCAACACTAAAGTAATCCAACACATCAATATCCATCCTAAGCATCGTTATTAATCCAAAAAAACATATAATAAATGTTGGTGTGTATACGCATCCGTATACACCACCACGGACTGCGGGGGTGCTATACGCCATCCACCCGACTTCTCCCCGTAGATATAAATCTACTCACCTGGTCCTCGCTCGCCGGTGCCGACGTCGCCACGCGCTTGCTTGCCGTCTCGAAGTCCACATGGGGTACCTACATATCACAACGTATCGTATCGCATAAAAACCTAATTCAAAATCGAAACGGCATACGAAAACTAAATCGGCACGCGTATCATGCATAGGTCAAAACCTATCGCCTACACATGCAAGAATAGCCAAACCAACCCTCGATGTCGATGTACGAACGTCAAACCATCGAGAAAATCCAATCACACTCATTTGCACATTCACGAACACTAATTTTAATATAAACTAGGTTAAAACTCACAAAAACGCCAATTTCACTTAAAAAGTCATTTTTTCCGAAAATCTAGCAAGCACAATTCGCCGTTTTTGTACAAAACACGATGTTTAAATGAATGTAGCGGCCAATATATTTATTAAATATCTTAAATAAGTCAATAAAACCATTTCCATAATTTAATCACATAAATTTGCATAATTTCCAAAATCCTAGTTTGCAAAAATATCAATTTTAACACTTTTTAATTAAAATTCATAATTTTACAATTAAACTTGGTTTTGCATAGGTTAAATGGTTAAACCACTCAATATAATTTTTAAGATATGATGAAACCCTAACCATATTTTTAATCTCATATTTCGAATTAAATCAAAAAATCTAGTTTACAACAATTATGCAATTTGGACAATTTAGTTGTAACAATTCGAAATTTAGCAATTAGGATAGGTTTGTAGCATACTTAAGATGTGAAACCACACATCACAACCAACCTCAAGTGATCAAACCCTAGCTCC
Organism: Agapanthus africanus; assembly: GCA_030015575.1. Taxonomy (NCBI): domain Eukaryota; kingdom Viridiplantae; phylum Streptophyta; class Magnoliopsida; order Asparagales; family Amaryllidaceae; genus Agapanthus; species Agapanthus africanus. Next base: position 363,767,021 of record JASDDO010000022.1, on the reverse strand, counting down.
AAATCAAAACCCTCACTTGAATTTCAAAACCCTCTCTTTAGATTTCAACTTTCAATTAAACCGAAATTAAGCACCTAACAAGCTTCATTACGGAATTAAACCAACAATTGAACAATGGGTCAAAAGTTATACCTCACAACCATGAATCAAACTTGAAATATAGAACTCCAATTTGAAATCCTTGCACCAAGATCCATGCTAAAGAAGATGAGGGAAAATGGGTAGGAATCGGATTTGGATTTTAGCTTGATTTTTGAGGTATTTTGATGAATTTTTGACACAAAATGAGAGAGGGAGAAAGAGGGGCTGTTGTTGTTGCAGGAATTTGGAGGTCTCGGCTGGAATGGGGAGGGGAAATGAGTGTGGGAGGAGAGAGAGTGAGGTGGAGAAAGTGGAAAAGTCAAAGTCAACATTTTCTTTTATCATTTCTACTCTTTTCTTTTCCTTTTCTTTCCTTTGCAAACCAAGTGGGGACAAGAGAAGGGGCTGCTGAATTCAGCCATGAGGGGAGTAAGTGGGTGTGTGTGGGTGTGGGTACGGGTGTGGGGTGAGGAAAAATGATAAATACAGTACCCCAAACATCCATTTACGCTAAAAAAAAGCCTTTTTTCTTCAATAATTTCTAAACCGTTTTGGCAAATGATTTCGTTCCAAAAAACCACATGATAAATTTTTATTTAATGTTTTATGATGCACAAAATTTGTTTCAACTCATTCCAATTTGTAATTTTCCCTAATTAAATTTATTAGTGACGGCTTAAAATAATAATAAAATAATATTTTTTCAGAAAATTTGAAATTTCACCAGCGGCTCAATAAACACCAAATAATAGCAATTACATAGCTAGAATATGTATATTTAATTTTTATAATAAGATATTTGTATTTTGACTTTTTACAGAAAACCCCCTTATTTTACCGATTTTTCGAAATTTCACCGAAACGATTTTCAAAACGTTACAATCTTCCCCCCTTAAAGAAATTCGGTCCCCGAATTTAAATTCAAACTCCCCCAAATACTAAAACATCTAAGAAAAACCATTAAGTCGTCGGGGCTCCGAAATTGTAACTACATAAAACAAATCGTAGCGCAGCGCATGCGCTTGAAAAATGAGCATATAACTCAAATCAAAACTCCGTCAAGCATCCCGCAATCATCGGAGTCATGGAGAAGACATCAATGCCAAATCCAAATCAAAACCAATATGACATAACTCGAAACTATACATGTAAATATCGAATCTATATCTGTAAGCATCTGAAGGAAATGCATGCCAAATCTCTTTAAGTCGCTGTGCAACGCGTATAACACTGCACAGTGGCGGACGTCTATCATAAGAAAATAACTATATACATATATACCTTTGTTTGAAACGTACGTTCCGCCGTCTTGGAAACAATTTAAAAGGGTCTCCTTGTTTTAAACATTTTGTGTCATATCAGACACGTAGGTAAATACTGAGGCTATAGCTCGCTTTTTGGAAATCTCTTCAATAACTATCAATGCATGCAAAATATATTCAGGTACTGTCCTCTGACTAGTCCTGCTCAGTACGAAAACACATAGCAATATCATAAAAACGTACTACTCTATAAGAACTAAATCCCAAAATATGCACATGAATGCTACGTGCGTCTGGTGCGCACGGAAATCAAAATCCATGAATGTGCCATACATGCGCACAGAAACAACATCTAAGTGCATCGGGTGTGCACGAAACATCTGTCGTAGGCAACATATGTGCCTGACAGCAAAATCAGGTGCATCTGACATGCACGAAAAATCTCGATTTAGTGCATCTGGTGTGCACCAAAATCGCATCTCAAGATATGCGCTCAACATGCGCGAAAATCTAAATCAGGTGCATCCATCGTGCACGAAATCATGAAATCCAATATCAAGTGCCGAACGTGCGCAAAATCAATCAGGTGCACAAGGTGCACAAAACAAATATCGAGTATCACAATCGAAATCGAAGTCCAGTGCATCTAAGTGCACAAAAGGCGTATCACTGCACTGCAAGCATATATAAACTATACAGAGTGCAGGAACCAAATCGTGTGCGTGCATATGCACAAAATCAACTCAAATGTCTAAAACCGTAAAATCACAAATATGTGAAACTAAAGCACGAAAACGATATCAAGTGCAACACTGTGCAAAGATCGTAAATCCTCAATCATCAAAATTAAATCATACGAATAAATCACCCAAAACATCGGAATCAATAATGGCGGAATAGTACTGCTCCAGCGCATCCTCTAAGAATCTCGGCAACTGTCGCGGTCACTAGTGGGACGTCTCGTCGATGATCATGAACTCTGTCCTGCTGGCGTGCGTAACCATGACCACTCCTGGGTCAAGGTCTTCACTGTGAATTACCAATCTTTCGGTCCATCGGCTCATCGGCCCTGTCAGGTGTGCTAACGGGGACGATTCCGTTCTGGCACTCCTCTGGTCATCTCTTGGTCAATCATCGCGACCACTCGTAAGACAGCATATCACTGGCGTCGGCCTCTGGCTCTCTGAATGTACGTGACACATCTGATCCTGGGTGCAAGTATCATTGCAGCAGTGTCCTGAAAGGAATCCTGCTCACGGTCTCTTCCATGTCTCGTCTATGCCAACTGTCCGGAAGTCATTGTCCTTTCCTATATCTGCATCTTGCTCTGGAACAACTGCATACTCATCGCGACTCCTTCTGGAAGGTACGTCCATGTACCATGCCTCGGCATGCGCATCGCATCTCTGATGTCGGGGAGTGGAACGTCATCTCATCTAGATCTGGTACGAGCCTCTTTCTCCACTTTTCTCTAATGTCGTCTGCTTTGGACTCGTCTCGTCGCGGCCACATGGACTGAGCTCCAACGACTATCCTCGTATCTGGAGTCTCCCAAGAATGCATCTCACCACCTAGCATCCGAATTAAGTCGAGCCATCCGATCGAGTCGTCAGAACCTCATAATCCCCCAAGAGCTCAACATCTTGGGCACAGTTTAATTGTATCGAGTACATACCACAGCATCGGTGGTCCAGCCGTAGAAGGGCAAACCCAAGCCTCACTAATGGCGCCGCAGAACTGCCGCAAACCCTAAGGTTCAAAGGCTTTCATACGGTCATTAAGTCGAGTTAGGGTTTCATTCTTCTAGAGGGACCATAGAATTGCCTGCATGTCTTTCCGAATACTTTAAACTTGGAATAGTAGGTTTCTGACATTCGATCGTCTCTGTCGACTCCCAACGTCTCCGCGTGAAGTCGTCTCTAGCTGGAATCAATCTATCTGATGACCTCGCATCGGGGTAGCGAACGAACCACATGTCCTAGTCATTCATCCTCGGTGACTAGCGACCTTCAATCATCCCTTAGTACAACTCGTACTGCAATAGCTCCAACATCTGGGACGATATCTCGTCGTTCGCAGCAATAACGGGCTCACTCGTCTTCACGCTGAACCGTGCCTCAATCATCAAGAATAGGCAATATATCAACGGTCATCAAAATCTGGCTGGCCTCTGTCAGTGGCTCAATCCTTTAGTGTCGATCAGCACATCCGAGTAACCTCATAAAGGCGATCCGCCAAACACTCATGGCGCGGAAACACAGTAAAAAGACACATCTCTGCAATCGTGTGTTGCCGGAATTTCGCCCTGGTCAGTCCTCGTTCGTGACGAGCTTGTGCTGACCGCAACTCTAGCCGTAGCTCTTCCTGCCGTAGCCGTAGCAGCAAAACCAAACTGGTACCGATGAGGCTAGATCAGGAAGGAATATAATACTGAACAAGGAAATGTACATCCTAAGGCTTCATAAGTGGAGTGGCGTGTCGTAAATATGCCGCGGAACATATCAACGGTACGTCACTCTACTTTAGTCACCTATTCCATCAACCAAGGGTCATCCTACGCTCCGAAGGTTAAAACCTAACGCTCTGATACCAACTTTGTCACGACCCGAAAGTACGGAACATGACCGGCACTTAAACTACGAACGTCTCGAGGCGTACGTAATCTAAGTAAACCGAAAACCCAGAAATCCAAACCAAGAAAAGTAGTAGAGTGCAGGAAAAACCAAATTAAAGCAAGTAGTTTCAATAGCATAAGCCGAATTATGCGGTTTTTAAAAGCATCAAAAATTTACTGAAAATTTCGGCAGAGTCTCCTTTGTAAAAACTGGCTCCCAAACGGGATACAACATGAATAGTATACGAAATCACCAAAAAGGCATCCCCAAGCGGGAGCTAGCTCTTCGTCAATCGACGGTCACAACCACACAAGCAGTATAATATACAACGCCAACGGCGAGGATCAAAACTCAAAAGGAAACTCAAAACCACCAGAAACATAACGAGCGACTCTAAGGTCGAAAGAATAAACAACACTGGTCTCTATCTCAAAATACATGTTTGGTTGATGGAACTTCTAGATACAACAGAATAATGATATACAAAGTATATAATGGGGGTATGATACAAGTAAACCCACCTACTAGCAAATCACCCGAATGAAACTGAGCCCGCAAGCCGTAATGAAACCTGTACGGCAAATCCTGCAAGAAACTGGGGCACAACGGGGGTGAGTTGCCAACTCGTGAATAGAAAAACATCTACGCACAGAAATCGCATAAATAACGCAATCCTAGGTCAATGATCATAATATATCCTCAAATATAAGTATAACAGGCAGCCTATGACAATGTCTAGGGTACTATCTAACCCGAGTATAATTTCATGTGCCCGTGTCAGTGTCTCAGGTAGCAATATACCATATGAATGAGGTATGAATGCATGAAACAGAATACATGTAAATGAAGAAACTGTTTTCATAAATTAGTGAGATTTCCTTCGTATTTTTAAAACTGAGGTATCATAATGAAATCAGTATCAACAGTGTCTAGCAACGACACAAAACATGAATCTCACTGTCTCGAAATATCAATGTCTCAATCTCAATATCTAGGGCGCCGTCAGTCCAGACCGGCCCCTACCATCCATCTCAAGACCACGACGGTATCCTCCGGATATCCGACGCGTCGGGTAATATCACCGGTAGGTAGTGCTCCCCAGCCAGGCTCAACGTCAACACCACATTCCTCTTGCCCCGGGGTACCATACCGGGCCCACCATGTACCCGTGACGGTTCCTCCACTCCTCGACACGGATCTCCAAAACCACAGCAAACTCATGGTGGACGACACTTTACATCACTAGAAAACCGCAACATTTTATATTTTAAAAGATCATAATTGTAAATTTTGCGGCTTTCCCCGAAATCCAGAAATATCATAAATCTCAAGAAATCATCACAAGTGCATATGTCAATGATAATGAACTAGGCATGAACAACTGAATAACAGTATGCATGAAGTGGTGGGTAATAACTACAATGTCTAATATGGCATATAAAGGAAGTACACTAATATCGTGTCAAAACTACCAGCTAACAATCTAAGTCAAGCAATTATATTCTCTAAAGTGTACGTGACATGGCAATTACCGATGAAGATGTGTGTGAGCCGGCAAGTAGGTGTACGTGGTACATACGCATCATCGGTAATGGTGCTGGTGTCCTAACAGCATGATATCAATAATGGAATATGCAGCAAAATAAATATGCGAGGCAGAGCGAACAGCAAAAATGTGCGGGAGCTGAAAACTAGACACAACGATAACTAATCTGATATAAGTCCTACGAATGGTGCCTTTTGAAATAACACGAATCATGGGGTTTTGAAAATAGGGGCTACGGTGTTTTTATGAAAAGATACGTCGTTTTTGAAATATCCGTAGATTCCCTTGAGCTGTCTTTAAAAATGCCCACGATTCGTTAGTTTTTGAAATAGGCAAGAAGTCTAATCTAATCTAGCAACTACACTAAACTATACGGCTGAACTACAAGCTGAACTACAGGTAAGGAAACCGCCTATCATCTGAGTCGATACATATACATACCTGTATATATACAGTCGGTGATCCCGCCTCAATAATATTATATCCATAACCAGACATCCCAAGTCAAGAGTGCGGATCAATCATCAAAATATAGCTCGTACGTAAATCCATCGTACGGCATCCCCAAATCTGGGTACGGGTCAATATCACATTCATCATACTATTCACCTGGTATCCACTTTATCAAATATCATGATCGGGGTACTGATCTACGTCTAGTACCATACTGATACTGCCTACGTATGCATGGACGTGTGGGAAACACTACGTCAAGGACCCGCTACAACGTCATGTCGTATCTAAGATACGAACCCTGCTATATCACCGATCTCACGGCCTCAAATCAAATCTCATCGACTCATTATAAATCCCAAGTACTATCATCCTCAATCCGTATGTGAACACATAGTCCCATACCCATGTGAACACATAACTATATAATCCCGTATAAGCGCAAATGAAAGAAGAAAGTATGCAAGTATAAATGTGTGTATGTGTGTGTAACACTACCCTAGGGTTCGCAACACTAAAGTAATCCAACACATCAATATCCATCCTAAGCATCGTTATTAATCCTAAAAAACATATAATAAATGTTGGTGTGTATACGCATCCGTATACACCACCACGGACTGCGGGGGTGCTATACGCCATCCACCCGACTTCTCCCCGTAGATATAAATCTACTCACCTGGTCCTCGCTCGCCGGTGCCGACGTCGCCACGCGCTTGCTTGCCGTCTCGAAGTCCACATGGGGTACCTACATATCACAACGTATCGTATCGCATAAAAACCTAATTCAAAATCGAAACGGCATACGAAAACTAAATCGGCACGCGTATCATGCATAGGTCAAAACCTATCGCCTACACATGCAAGAATAGCCAAACCAACCCTCGATGTCGATGTACGAACGTCAAACCATCGAGAAAATCCAATCACACTCATTTGCACATTCACGAACACTAATTTTAATATAAACTAGGTTAAAACTCACAAAAACGCCAATTTCACTTAAAAAGTCATTTTTTCCGAAAATCTAGCAAGCACAATTCGCCGTTTTTGTACAAAACACGATGTTTAAATGAATGTAGCGGCCAATATATTTATTAAATATCTTAAATAAGTCAATAAAACCATTTCCATAATTTAATCACATAAATTTGCATAATTTCCAAAATCCTAGTTTGCAAAAATATCAATTTTAACACTTTTTAATTAAAATTCATAATTTTACAATTAAACTTGGTTTTGCATAGGTTAAATGGTTAAACCACTCAATATAATTTTTAAGATATGATGAAACCCTAACCATATTTTTAATCTCATATTTCGAATTAAATCAAAAAATCTAGTTTACAACAATTATGCAATTTGGACAATTTAGTTGTAACAATTCGAAATTTAGCAATTAGGATAGGTTTGTAGCATACTTAAGATGTGAAACCACACATCACAACCAACCTCAAGTGATCAAACCCTAGCTCCAAATCAAAACCCTCACTTGAATTTCAAAACCCTCTCTTTAGATTTCAACTTTCAATTAAACCGAAATTAAGCACCTAACAAGCTTCATTACGGAATTAAACCAACAATTGAACAATGGGTCAAAAGTTATACCTCACAACCATGAATCAAACTTGAAATATAGAACTCCAATTTGAAATCCTTGCACCAAGATCCATGCTAAAGAAGATGAGGGAAAATGGGTAGGAATCGGATTTGGATTTTAGCTTGATTTTTGAGGTATTTTGATGAATTTTTGACACAAAATGAGAGAGGGAGAAAGAGGGGCTGTTGTTGTTGCAGGAATTTGGAGGTCTCGGCTGGAATGGGGAGGGGAAATGAGTGTGGGAGGAGAGAGAGTGAGGTGGAGAAAGTGGAAAAGTCAAAGTCAACATTTTCTTTTATCATTTCTACTCTTTTCTTTTCCTTTTCTTTCCTTTGCAAACCAAGTGGGGACAAGAGAAGGGGCTGCTGAATTCAGCCATGAGGGGAGTAAGTGGGTGTGTGTGGGTGTGGGTACGGGTGTGGGGTGAGGAAAAATGATAAATACAGTACCCCAAACATCCATTTACGCTAAAAAAAAGCCTTTTTTCTTCAATAATTTCTAAACCGTTTTGGCAAATGATTTCGTTCCAAAAAACCACATGATAAATTTTTATTTAATGTTTTATGATGCACAAAATTTGTTTCAACTCATTCCAATTTGTAATTTTCCCTAATTAAATTTATTAGTGACGGCTTAAAATAATAATAAAATAATATTTTTTCAGAAAATTTGAAATTTCACCAGCGGCTCAATAAACACCAAATAATAGCAATTACATAGCTAGAATATGTATATTTAATTTTTATAATAAGATATTTGTATTTTGACTTTTTACAGAAAACCCCCTTATTTTACCGATTTTTCGAAATTTCACCGAAACGATTTTCAAAACGTTACAGTATATTTCTTTGCCATCTCTCCAAATCCCTTTATTTGTCTTTAGTCGTTACCTTCTGTACACCATCGTTAGGCTAAATGGTTTTCTTCCTTCCCTACCGTTCGGCACCAGCCTATGGTTTGGAAGAAGACTATCCAGTAAGCATAATAGGTGTACTCTCCTAAACCAACGAGTACTCACATCTTGAGAGAAGGTGATGATAAAAGACAACTGAATAATACCTTATTCTTTTAAAGGTGAAATAGGAGTGGCGATGAAGTACGCGGTTTAGTCGTGAATGATAACAGTCGTAACTTACTTTGCCCTCTTTCTAATCCCTTTATTTTGTCTTTACATATTACCTTCTGTACACCCTACTTAGGCTAATTGGTTTTCTTCATTCCCTACCATTCGGCACCTGCCTATGGTTTGGAAGAAGACTGTCCAATAAGCGTAATAGGTGTACTCTCCTAAACCAAGGAGCCCTCGCAACCTGAGAGAAGGTGATAATAAAAGACAACTGAATAAACCAATTCTATTTCTCCTGAACCTTGATCCATCCTCGAAGGAGTCCCTTCGAGTTCGTATATAACCATACGATGGATCTATCCAATGGAAGTGGATGTCCGCAGTAATACGGGTGTTCTGAGAAATGCAAAGGGTAGAAGAAGGAGTGGCAATGACTTATGCAACACAGACAATCCAAAAGCCAGTATTTTAAGAAGGTTCGGTCAACTTGGTTCCTGAGTCATAGTCTAGGGTCAGTCAAAGGTCGCTGCCAAAGAGAGAGAGAAAAGAAACACTCTGCGTGCACTCTAACCTAGATCAGAATGGTTATCACTTTATCTAATCCGGAAACCTCCCACTGTACTGTCAAATTCTCCTCCAAACCTGAAAGAAGAATCAATCGGGATCACCCGAAGAGTAAACCAACCCATCAGTGGGAATCGGGATCCAACTCTCATCGCATGATAACGTGACAGAATCCACTCGCGTTATCACACTCCAGAAGGTATGCGCATGCCTGGCAAGTTTCAGTTTCTTTAGAAACTCCCGATATGATTTTTACCCCATGTTCTTATGACCTTGACGAAAGCCAACAAATCATAAGTCATATATCAAGTTCTGCCCGTCATTATCTTGTTAATTCGAACCCATCCGTACATACCCTTGACGAAAGCCAACAAGGTAATACGACTGTCCCAAACCAACTCATCTATCTATGCAACAAATGAATACCCCAGCAACTACCAAACACTATGCCTTGACGAAAGCCAACAAACATAGCTTGAATATTACTGACCATCCATAAGAAATGACGGAGGGCTACGGCTGGTTTTTGGCGAAAAAACCTTTAACGTAATGAACTTGATCTCGTTGAAGGAACCTGATAGCTTTTTATAAAATATAGTGGCGAAAACCTTTGCTAAAGAGGTCACTCCCGGTGAAGGGATCTCGGCTCTTTCCTCGTGGAATGAGGTGCAGGATATTCCACTGAATACCGCGATGCAAAGCAACATGTAATCGACTATAGTGAAGTTATTACCCTGACGCGAACTTCTGTCCAAGGGGTCAGTCCCGGTGAAGGGATATCGGCCCTTGCCTGTCGAATGAGGTGCAGGATATTCCAACCGAATACCACTATGCAAAACAAAAGGAAACATCTTTGCAATAACACTTTTTAAATTGTTCCAACAACATCCAAACAGGTTTGTTTTACTTTGCATTGATCAGAATCAACGCAGTCCCATCAATAATCACACCAGAAAAGAACGAAAATAAAATGTACATATATGCCATCCGCATTCGTCAATGGGTCCCATCATCACCCGTTAGGTTACTTAACTAACGACAGAGCGGGGACTGGACTAGCGCGGGTGTAAAACATATACAACATCTAATAGTATATAAACCAATATACAATAATCGCTCCAGGCGTGATAATATGCAACATTACAGAAAAGTAATAAGCATCACAGAGCAATACAGATAATCTGGGATCCCCAGGTTTCACAGAGCCGCTGCTGAAACCCGACGTTCCCCTGTCATGTGGATAGCTGTGCAATGAAACCTAGACCCCTACGGGTGCGGCAAGTTACCCGCCAAAACCTGAAGCGAGGCAGCCCACTACAGCATAGTGAATGGACCACCCAGCACTTCACGGAATCTGGTAATCTTGGGCACCCCTCCTTGGGTCAACCTGTACCCCCTACGAGTGCGGCGAATAGTCTGCCAATTCTAGAGTGGGGCCCCTCTGCCTCTCAAAGCCATGAGATGCGGTCCCGTTGCCCTCCAGAACCCGGCTATCCGTGCACTCCGTCGCGGGGTAAAGCCTAGTACAAAAATGGAAATATAGTACAACAGGTACATCGACCGCAACCTGGTCGTGCCCCAAAAGAATATTATACAACAGGCAGTGACGGCAGTCCACAAGTTGGACGCTCGTCCCGCAATATCAAATGTACAAATAAATCCAAACTGCACTATCATTGCACACTGCTATCCACCACGACAAATCCGCAACATCACAGCACAGCACAGAACATCAACGCGAATGTCACGTTCGCAAACCCGTCTAAAAGAACTATAGCAATCAGACGCGGTTTACCGATCAAATGACATTCACGGTCGGAGATATAATGTAAGCACTGTAAACTAACATGTTTAAATTTCGATCGACTAAATATCACGAAGTGGGCCCCACGCAAATCTGCTGTACAGTAAAAAAACCCTGGCCCAAATAAACAGTTCCAGAAACCACAATTTCCAACATAGAATCCACTGTAGAAAATTGAGCAATTGATCTCACTTTCCTGCGGCGGATCCGCGGCCAAACCCTAGCTTGGACCGCGGATCCGCGGCGGAACAGTGGAATCACTTGGTCGAATTTCTACAGTATTCCTAAAAAACCCTGCTTGATTTTCTGGTACGGTCAAAATGATTTTTAGACCAGTTTGAAAATTAACAGAAACTTTAACACTAGAAATTGCGATTTTTAAAAATCCGTTCGATCGATGTTTTAAACGCGTTAGCACAAGTTAGTAAAGCTTAATGGCGTGGCTCTGATACCATGTAAGTCTACGGTAGCGCCCCGGCAGTCTTTCAGATGCCAAAATGCGGAACAAAAACTTTTATATCTGGCGCTATCACATACTATAACCCGGATCTGCCATTAACGCTAAACTAACAATCTACAAAGAGGGAAGAAAGGTTATACCGAACGATCCGAGTCCTTCGTTCTTTAACCATCATCCCATGCTCCGTTGCGGCTGCTCCGATCTCGTCGATCTCCGATCTCGTCGTCCAGGTGGCACCACATCATCGGATCTTTAAACGGGCTCCCGCCTCTGACTCGAGGCAACTCGGTCATCAAGTTTGCTAGAAGAGATGACCAAGGTTGATGTAGAGAATGAGTGGAATACTTTGTCTCGCTTCGTCCAAAGCCATGGACGAACGGTTAATGAAGTTGCCGTGGGAATCGGGTGATGGAATGAAATGAGCTGTGAAATTCCATACACCGAAAACTATCATAATCTTTTAACCTACAACCATTTCTTTTTCTTACAAGTGAGTGTATGTGAGAGGAGGAGGGCAGGCCACAATATATAGAGGTGGGGGGGGGGGTAAGTGTAGGAGAGGGGGAGGTGACAATAAGAAAATATCTCTAGTGTGAACACAAAGTGTGAACACACTTAATGAAATGATGAATCATTAACCTAGTCATCAAGCATTAATGGAATCATTAAATGCAACCATGACTCACTAAACACCTCCCAACTTCTAAAACCTTCTAGAAGCTTCCACACTTATCTCAAAAAAAGATAAATCCGTTTTTAACCAAATGTTAAATACGGCTGATAGAAAACTGGAAACTGGCAACTTCCAAAAGTGATCCCGAAACGAATTTCAGGATAACCCCGTAACTGTATAAATATACCCGCATTTGTATTACGACCGAATACAAATGCAACTGAGACAAAGATATTATATCTACTCTGTATAATACATGGATCCGGCTTAAACCAAAGCCCACTAGTATTATCTGCCCGAAATATGACACGTGCGTAAACGTACGTGCAATTTCCGAACCCTGCCATAAAACCATACGGCCTCTACAACGTTTCGCCCGAACTTGGGAAACTGTCTCTGGGGGACTCTAATGACTCATCAGTACCCTGGCAGTGGGTTTAACCACAAACCGTCAGCGGCACTAGCTATGCGTAACGGCTGCCCATGGACTGACCTCAAGGGAGGCCGATGAGCGAACTCATCCGGAAACCCTACTGAGCCTAACAGTGACAATGTATATACAGTCCGGTCTGTTCGTCTATGAGTATCGCATATCCGGCCTAGGGGGCTAGTAACGTCAGACCCCCAATAGCTGTATAAGTCATGTCGGAGACAAGCCCTGAACACCCTGAGATACTACTGGAGTACCTACCAGTAAATCTCACCTGCCTTGGCCAAGGACTTGGTGTAATGGCTTTCCTAGACACAGCGCGACCTCCACCCCCAATACCAGGAGAGACGAATCCCCTGCCGATCCGCTCACGTGCCTCCATGTGGTTCGGGACTGTACCCAAAAACTACCTGTTTGCACGACTCCTTTGAGCCATGGTAGGGTAGAAATCAAAGTACAGTGGGAACTCACACGAGACAAATGACGACCTCAGGTCGATGAACTAACCTGTACACATGTCACCAGGGAACTGCTATCTGACGATATGTATAATACCAACTAGCAGGTTCCCGGCGAGTCCTGTCCGGTGTACTCATAACCCAATGAGCACCTGTATACATCTTAGGTGATCCAACTGACACCAGTGGCTTGTGAGATCGGCCACCGCCCCTCGTCGGGGTCTCGACTGTATACACTAGTCTACTCTGGAATATCGATGCCCTGTCTCGAAACTCCCACAACTAGGGACCACTATTAAGGATATGCTTATAGACTACCCAACTCTCACTTATATGATCGCCCTCATACTGTTGGTAGTCAAGCAAGGTCCTAAGGGCTCTATCAAAGTGTAATCGTGATCAGTCACCTGAACCTATACACGACTGATAAAGGCAAACCAGATAGCATACTATCATTTCGAGTAAGACTGTCCTACCGGTATAGCTCCTCCTCAATCATTGCAATCACGTACCTGCGATCCAATAATTGACTTTGAGGGCACTATATCCAACAAAAATCAATCCCAAAACGTACACTAGGATCTGGCTTAAACCAAAGCCCGCTAGTGATAAATGCCCGGACACTAAACATGCACAAGTGCACGGATGTGACCGAACCCTGTCGCAAAACCATGCGACCTCTACTCTTTTGCCTAAAGGCGAATAGCTCTCTGTGTGGCACTCTAAAGACTCGACACTACGCTGGCAGTGGGTTTAACCACAGACCGCAAGCGGCACTAGCTGTGCGTAACGGCCCCCAGGTAGATGCCGATAAGAAGACGGACGAGGTGAAACCCATCTGAACTCCTACTGAGCCTGAATGTGACAATCTGCGTACAGTCCGGTCTGTTCGTCTGATAATATCGCATGGCGGGCCTAGGGGGCGGTAAACGTCAGTCCCCCTAATAGCGGTACAAGTCGTGTCGGAGTGTAGCCCAGAACACCCTGAGATAACACTGGAAACCTACCAGCATATCTCGCTTGCCCTGGCCAGGGACTTTGTGTAATGGCTCTCCTAGACACAGCGCGATATCAACCCCCAATACCGGGAGAGACGAATCCTGTCTAACCGTCACTGCCTCCAAGTGCTTCGGGACTGCACCCAACTACTACCTGTTTGCATGACTCCTTTGAGCCGTGGTAGGGTAGTAATCTAAGTACAGTGGGAACACACTCGAGGAGAAGTGACAGTGTCAAGTCAGCGGACTAAGCTGTACTCATGTCACCTGGGAACTGATAACTGACGATAGGTATAGTACCAACCAACAGTTCCCGACGAGTCCTGTCCAGTGTACTCGTAACCTAACGAGCACCCGCATACTATCTCAAGTATGACGTACTGACGGCTGTGGGACAGACCGTCTCCCCTGCTGGGATGAGAAGCGCATGCGCTAGTCTACTCCGGAGTATCGATGCCCTGTCTCGATAGTCCTACAACTAGGGACCTGCATAAGGATGTGCTTGTGGATTACCCAGCCCCCACGAGTGTGACTGCCATCACAACGCTGGTAATCAAGCAAAGATCCTAAGGGCTCCACTAATGTGTATAGGTGATGTACTAAAAGAAACACATGTACACATTAAAGTAGAAACAAACCAAGTAGCATACTACCATTTTGAGCAAGATTGTCTATACAAGGTGAGTATCCAAAGCTTCCATTAAGTAATATACAAACTAGTATGATACAGTAATGGCCTCTAGGGCATATACACTAACAATCTCCCACTTGCACTAAGGTCATGTACTGGCGTATCGAAGACCTATCATCTCGATCAGCCGCTCGAACTGAGTCTGGGGTAAGGCCTTTGTGAGTGGATCAGCAGTGTTATCTTCCGTAGTAACTCTCCGAACCTTGATCTCCTGGCGACCCACGATCTTCCTGATCAGGTGATACCGCCTCAAGATGTGTCTGGACTTCTGATGGGACCTGGGTTCCTTCGCTAAAGCTATAGCCCCGTTATTGTCGCAATACAGAGGTATTGGATCAACAATGGACGGAACCACCTGAATTTATGTCAAGAACTTCCTTATCCAGACGGCTTCTTTTGCGGCATCTGCAGCAACGATATATTCCGCTTCCATCGTCGAGTCAGCAACGGTTTCCTGTTTGGAACTCTTCCAACACACCGCCCCTCCATTGAGGGAAAAGACATAACCCGACATGGACTTAGAATCATCCTTGTCACTCTGGAAGCTGGAGTCAGCAAAGGCCTCGATCTGGAGGTCTTTTCCGCCATACACTAAGAACATCTCCTTAGTCCTTCTCAGGTACTTGAGAATGTTCTTTACCGCTATCCAGTGCTTCTCCCCAGGGTTTGACTGATACCGGCTTACCACACTTAGTGCATAAGCTACATCTGGTCTGGTACACAACATCGCATACATTATAGAGCCTACCGCAGAAGCGTAGGTATAATAGACATGCGATCCCTTTCCAAATCAGTCTTGGGAGACATCTTTTTGGAGAGGGTGATCCCGTGACAAGCCGGTAGATTACCCCGCTTGGAATCTTCCATACTGAATCTTTTCAGTATGGTGTCGATGTACCTGGACTGTGAAAGTCCTAATATCCTCTTGGATCTGTCACGATAGATCCGGATCCCCAAAATGTACGAGGCATCACCCAGGTCTTTCATGGAGAACCTGTGTGACAAGAACCCTTTGACAGATTGTAGCATAGGAATGTCATTTCCTATTAAGAGAATGTCATCCACGTATAAAACGAGGAATACGATAGTTCTTGCTACAAATCTACTATAGATGCATGGTTCATCTGGATTTTTGATAAAGCCAAATTCTTTGACCGTCTCATCAAAACAGATGTTCCAACTCCGCGATGCCTGTTTTAGTCCATAGATGGACTTAAGCAACTTGCACACCTTTCCGCTGCTCCCACTCTGAATGAAACCCTCTGGCTGGTCCATATAGACACACTCCTCTAAATTTCCATTTAGAAAAGCGGTCTTTACGTCCATCTGCCAAATCTCATAATCGTGGAAGGCAGCAATGGCAAGAAGGATCCGAATGGATTTCAGCATAGCCACTGGAGAAAAGGTTTCGTCATAGTCCAAACCAGGTCTTTGACGAAACCCTTTGCAACAAGTCTAGCCTTATAGGTCTCAACCTCCATCTACACCAATCTTCCTTTTGAAGATCCACTTGCATCCTACGGGTTTTACCCCATCTGGAGCAACGTCCAACATCCATACTTTGTTGGTGTACATGGACTCCATTTCGGTCCGCATTGCATCCAGCCATTTTACCGAGTCAACGCTCTGAATGGCCTGCTGGAAGCTAGTCGGCTCATCATAATCAATGATGCAATCCTCTCTATCCCCGTCTATGAGAAAACCGTAGTATCTCTCGGGCAGATGAGACTGCCTACTACTCCTGCGGAGCGGCGCATGAATGTCCTGATCTTTCGAACCCTCTGGTTCTACTAAGCTTTCAGTAATAGCTCGTGGTTCTGGAATTTCTTCCAGTTCTATTGCGCTCCCACTTATCTGATTTTCCAAAAACTCAGTTTCCAAGAAGTGGGCATGACGAGAAACAAAAACCTTTTGTTCCTCTTCGCAATAGAAGAAATATCCCTTGGAGTTCTTTGGATATCCCACAAACTTGCACTGTACTGAGCGTGCCTCGAATTTGTCCGCATGCTGCTTTTTGACAAAAGATGGACATCCCCAAGTCTTAATGTTCTTAAGATAGGGTTTCTTACCATACCACATCTGATATGGTGCGGTAGGCACAGTCTTAGTTGGAACTCGGTTCAAAAGGTATGCAGCTGATTCTAGTGCATATCCCCAGAATGATCGCGGTAACTCAGCGTTACTCATCATGGAACGTACCATATCCAATAGGGTCCGGTTCCGTCTCTCCGATACACCGTTATGTTGCGGAGTGTATGGAGGAGTAAGCTGAGAGAGAATTCCATTCTCTTTTAGGTAATCCAGGAACTCGGCACTCAAGTATTCACTACCTCGATCAGATCTCAGTGTCTTGATACTTTTGCCGGTTTTTTTTTCTACTTCATTCTTATATTCCTGGAATTTTCCAATGGCTTCGGATTTATGTTTCATTAAGAAGACATATCCGTACCTTGAAAAGTCATCCGTAAAAGTAATGAAGTAAGAATAACCGCTTCGCGTATGTGTAGACATTGGACCGCACACGTCGTTGTGTACGAGTCCCAAGAGCTCGCTCGCTCTTACTCCGTGTCCAGTGAACGGAGTCTTTGTCATCTTTCCTTTGAAACAGGATTGACAAGTTGCATATGATTGATATTCGAACGGATCCAAATATCCTTCTGTATGTAACTTCGTCAACCTTCTCTCATTGATGTGACTCAGTCTACAATGCCATAAGAAATCCTGATTTGTTTCCGGAGACTTTCTTTTGTGTGTATTCCAGACATTGAAAATCCGTGGTTGGTTTAATACGTATATACCATTGCTTAATGTACCTGACCCAATCAAAACTTGATTAAGGTGAATGTTCACAACATTACTTACAAATGCAAATTCATAACCTTCTTCAGATAATAAAGATACAGATATGATATTACAGGTTGCATTGGGTACAAAATAACAATCACGCAAAACCAAAACATGTCCATTTGATATTCCCAGGTGATAGTCCCCTATGGACTCAGCATCCATGCCAGCTCCGTTTGCAACTCTGAGGGTCATATCACCTACCTTCAAAACCCTACGCCTTCTCTGTGCCTGTAAAGAATTACAGATATGAGATCCTGATCCGGTATCCAATACCCAGGATGTAGAGTTTATTGATAGACAGTTTTCAATAACATACACACCTGAAGCTGAAGCCGCAACTTGCTTCAGATCATGGTTTCTGGTCTTCCAAGCCCTGCAATCCTTTTTCCAGTGTCCACTCTTATGACAGTAAAAGCATTCTTCCTTTCCCACAAGCTTTCCCGCTACCTTTGTTGCCTTTGTCTTTCCCTTCGTATCCACTTTACTAACACCGCCCCTTGGTTTGGCGGGGGCTTTCTTCTTCTTTTCCTTGGCTTTCGCCTTGGACCTAGAAGAGGAAGATCCTCCTACAAATAAAGTGGATGTTTCCCTACCTTTCTGTAGGGTGCCATCCGCACTCCTCAGCATGTTGAGGAGTTCTGAAAGTTCAACTTCTTTTTCTTGCAAGTTGAAGTTCAGGATAAACTGGGCGTAAGTGGAAGGAAGGGACTGGAGAATCAAGTCCGTGTAGGGCTCGTTCTCTAACGTGGTCCCAAGGTCCGCGAGCTCCTCAATGAAGCTAATCATCTTAAGCACGTGTTCCGCTACCGATGATCCGACGACCAATCTCGCCGAAAACAGCTTTTTCGAGACTTCGTATCTGGCGATACGGGATTGCTCTCCATACAGTTCTTTTGTATGGAGAAATATGGATTCAAGGTCCATATTCTCGTGCCTCCTCTGATGTTCATTGTCCATAGAGGCAAGCACGAGGCACTTGGCCTTCGCGTAGTCGATTTCCCAGGTCTTACAGATTTCCTTATCCGCGACGCTGGTTTTGGGACCTGGGACAGGGGGAGCTTTGGTGGTAAGGAGATACCCCAACTTGTCATAAGTGATTGCCATTTTGACATTCCTGAGCCAATCTTTGTAGTTTGGCCCTGTCAGTATGTTTTTATCTAGTAGTAACTTAAGTCCAGTCATGATGTTTGGTCGCTGCAATTAGCAGAGAGAGAAGAAACACTTTAGCATGATGCTCTTGCAAGTTTAGAGTGGTTTTTATTTTGTCTAAGCAGGATGGCTCCCACTGTCTCTCGAATCCCTCCTCAAACCAAAAAGGAAGAATTAGTTGGGATCAATCTCACCGTACAATACTTGCTTAACCGTTCAGCCAGGCCAGTGTTGGTACTTCGAGGGAGGTTTTCCAACGCTTTCGCGAAGTTCCTTAATTAAATAACCTCTTTTCCTTGTGGGCGTAGCCCCGCTAACACCTTTCTAGACACCTACTTGGTTTATAGCATTGATCGTTAAGTAAGAAATTTCCCGAGGAGTAGCATATACTCACAGTAGGATCGGGATCCAAATATCATCGCGTGACAAAACTGAAGGAATCCTACCAGAATCATCACACTCCAAATGGTATGCAGCGCTAGCAAGTTTCAGTTTCTTTTGAAACTCCCGATGTGGATTTTTGCCCCATGCGCTTATGACCTTGACTTTGGCCAACAAATCATAAGTCACATGTCATGTTCTACCTGTAGGGTTGCTAGGCACTCGCACAAGGGTCTACCAGGCATCAACCATGCCCGATTGAAAAATTAGCCGTGCCGAACAACCCGAATACGGATCTTTAAACTAGAGATTAGGTGAAAACTAACATGTTAACAACTTTAACACTAAGTGAGAGGGATTACAACCTTTGTAGATCCGGTCCATCACTTCATATGCTCCGTGTTGTGGTCCCTTCGCTACGATCATCGGGTTCCGGACTCTCGAGAGGTTCCACGAAGAGAAAGATGCAACCTTTGCTTCCGATCTTTGATACAAAGATGATCTACCTTGAAGTTTCGTTAACACAAGCTAACACTCATAAAATGATGTGAACACCCTCATCTAAATGGCAAGGGAAGATGAGGATGATGAAGTAGGATTTTTGCTCTCATTATTTATCTTTTTCTCACATTTATTCATCACTTGAAAAAAGCTAGTGAGCTTTTTCCATGAAGAAAGAAGAAGGAAGAAGATGAACAATATGATAGAATCCTTTTATGATGAATAGAAAAAGAATTAATATGATGAATAATGCAACCATGGTCAAGCAAACTCATGTAGAGAATTAACTAGGGTTAGGGTTTGGGTTAGGTTAAAGATGAGTCACACACAAATATCTTTATCATGACAAAATGAAAAGCTTCTAGAATCAACTAGAAGACTTAACCCTAATCCAAACCCTAATCATGTTTAAACTCCACAAAATATGTTGCATTAGTTATCATATCATGTTACAATATTATATATCACATATATAATATTTATTGTAACCAAATAAAATAATACAATTAATATATATCGCATATATATCAATGTATTACCCGAGTGAGAAAAAGAATCTTTTAGTGAGCTAATATTAGTTAATGCAATTTAATATATCAAATATATTATTATACATTAAATTATCGAATCAACACTTGATCCGACAATCCGGCTATATCGCATATAACCGACTAATATTTATCCGTACCGATTCATCGAATCAACACTTGATCCGATGACCCGGCTGATATCAAATATCGTGAGAATATAATACGGTATCACATATCGCATTATCCTCGGTCCCGTACATATCACATATGTGCTCCTACTCCGTTTTGCCTGAGCCAAGAAACCTCCGTGTAGGACTCTAAAGAATCGTCAATACGCCGGCAGTAGGTGATGATCATATCAAACACCCACAAGCTGCAAGCGGTCAGCTAAACGTAACAGCTACCCAGGTATTGAGCGCTCAGAAGATCAACAAGCAAGCCTGTACATTCTCCTGTGAATCCAAACAGTAACACTCCCGTACAGTCCGGTCTCGTCGTCTGATATGTTGCATATCTCGCCTAGGGGTGGTAAACGTCAGACCCCAGTAGCTCGATAAGTCGTGTCGATATGAGGTCTATAACAGTTCGAGAAACTACTGATAACACTTACCAGTAAATCTCACAAACCCTGGCCAGGGATTTCCGGTTATAGCCAATCGAACACAGCACAACATCAACTCCCTATACCGGGAGAGACGAATCCCCTCCTATCGCTCATTGCCTCCATGTGATTCGGGACTGTACCCAAAAGCCACCTTTTTGCACGCCCTCTTGGACGTGGTATGATGGAAATCAAAGCACAGTGGGAATCACACAAGACTCTATGACGATCTCGGGTCAACAGACTACTCTGGACCAGTGTCACCGGAGAACTGCCATCTGACGTGAGGTATAATACCATCTGGGAGTTCTCGGCGAGTCCGTCCAGTGTACCCAGTCTCTACTGAGCACCCGTACACCATCCTTGATGTCAAACACCGATGGATATGGGATCATCCATCGCCCATCATATGGGTCAAGATGCGTATATGCTAGTCTACTCTGGTGTATCGATGCCCTGTCTCGATACACCCTCGACTAGGAACAGTTATAGGATGTACTCATCGACTACCGTGGCCCCACTAGTATGATCTCATCATAGTCCCAGTAGTTGAGTACATATCCTAAGGGCTTTATCAGCATGTAACATAGAGACAATCAGAGTACATGTTAAGATAAAGTACAACCAGATAGCATACTATCATGTCGAGCAAGAAAGTCCTCCCTATATATGTCCTAGCATCCACTACAATATACATCGTATGTACAGTAATGGCCTCTAGGGCATATATATAACTAACAATCTCCCACTTGCACTAGGGCCATCTGTTGTGGTATCGCATACCCAATAATTAGCTGCGGTTGAAGTATCTCATACTCAACCATCCCGTAAGAGTCTCTACTGGGAAAAAGGCCTTTGTGAGTGGATCCGCGCTGTTGTCCTCTGTGTCTACTCTCCTAACCTCGATCTCCCTGGAGATCAACCATCTCCATGATCAGGTGATACTGCCTAAGAATTATATCTGGATTTCTGATGGGACGGTAGTTCCTTGGCTAAAGCCACAACTCCATTGTCACACAATGGTAGGAACGAAGTTCATCTCATGAACTTATATATCCAGACTGCCTCTTTGGTAGCATCCTTGGTAACGATGTATCTTGCCTTTAATCGTCTAGTATGTCACGGTATCTAGCTTGGAACTCTTCCAACATACCGTCCCTCTACTGAGGGTAAAGACAATGCCTGCGACTGACATTCAGTCGTCCTTATCATCCTGGAACCTTTCCAGTGATTCTCCCCAGGATCGATTGATACCATCTCACTACAACTAGTGAGTATCCTAACATCCAATTAGATCTATCTCATAGATCCAAAACCCAGGATTTAGGAGGTATCACTTTGATCCTATATGGAGAATCCTTGTGATAAGCGGAGATTGACCGAGCGTAGCATAGGAAACTCCTTCCCAATCAAGAGTATGTCATCCACGTACTCTACGAGGATCACCACCATACTCTCTACTACCTTTTTGTATATACAAGGTTCATCTACCATTTTGATGAAGTCAAACTCTTTGACTACCACATCAAAATAGATGTTCCAAATCCGCGATGCCTGCTTTATCCTATAAAGCATCTTGCACACGTTTCCGCTGCTCCCACTGTCTACGAAGCCCTCTGGCTGTGTACTTATAGACGCTATCTTCTAAAACATCATTTAGAAAAGCAGTCATGACACCCAACCACCAGATATCGTAGTCATGGTATGTAGCCGTGGCAAGTAGGATCTGGATGGACTTAAGCATAGCTTTGAAAGTCTCAACTTTTCCATATACACCAAGTAATCTTCTCAAGATATACTTGCTCCTGATGGGGATTTAACCCTTCAGATAAAGCAACCAAAGTCCATACTTTGTTGGTGTATAAGGATTCCATCTCAGATCGATAAGCATCCATCCATTCTTACAGAGTCTCACTCCTGATGGCCAGCTCGAAACTAGTTGGGTCATCATATCATGATGCAATCCTCACTCCCACTGTCATAGAGAAACCAAAGTATCTCTCAGGTGGGTGAGGAACCCTACTAGATCGGCGGAGAGGCTGAGGTTCGTTGGAAACTATTGAATCCTTTGGTTCTACCAAATCATCAGCTGCAGTTTGTATAGCTGGAACATTTCCAGTTCTACATAACAGACCTTGCCTCGAGCTTGTCCGGATTTTGCTTTTAGACATAGGCCGGACAACCCCAAATCTTAACAAACTTAAGATATGGGCTCTTCCCTTTCCATATCACATATGAAGTGGTAGGCAACTGATTTGATTTGAACCCTATTCAATAGGTATGCAGCTTCTCAAGTGCATAACTCCCAAAAGGAAATAGCAAACTCAGTAATACTCATCATAGAGCACACCATATCACATAGGATGCTATTGCTCCGCCCCGATACACCGACGTGCTGTGGTGTATACGGAGGAGTAATGCTGAGAGAGAATCTCATTCTCCTTTAGAATAGTCCAGGAATTCCGTGCTCAAGTATTCTCCTCCTTGATCACATCAAAGGACATAATACTTTTACCCGTATTTTTGGTTCTCTACTTCTAACTCATATTCTGTGAATATCTCAAAAGGTTCGGACTTGTGTTTCAACAGGAAATATGTCTGAATCTTGAGAGATCATCAGAGAATGTAATGAAGTACAAAGAACCGGTCCTGGCATATGTAGACAGGGGACTATCATACATCAGCATGTATCAATTCCAAGAGTTCACTAACTCTTTCTCTGTTTCCAATAAACAGAGCTGTGGTCATCTTATCTTTGTGACATGACCGGCAAGTTTCACAAGATGTAAATTCAAACTAATTTAAATATGCATCTAAATGTAACTTCAGCCAGTCGGGTCGCATTGATATGACCTAGTCTACAATGCCTCAAGAAGGATTCGTTCATTTCTGAACTCTTCTTCTTGTGTGTGTTCCGTATACTAAGAACTGTAGTTTGATTTAGAACGACAATGCTTTTAGATAACGTGCCTGAACCGATCAACTCTTGATATAGGAAATGTTCAAAACATTATCCAACAATACAAAATTATATCCTTTCTTTACTAATAAAGAGACTGATATGATTTTGTATATCAGGTTCGGTATCTAATAACATTCGTTCAGAATCAATGTATTCTTGTAATACAGGGTGACAGTGACCAACAGACTTGGCTGCAACACTTGCACCGTTTTCTATCTCATGAAACTTATCACCCGTTCTCAGTTCTCTACCTATCTGTAGCCCATGTAACAGATTACATATGCGGGATCCTGTTCCGGTATCACATACTCAGGACGTAAAGGATACTGAGAAACAGTTCTGTGTAATGAACACACCCGAAGATGATGCATCGGCATGCACTTTCTTCGTTTGGATGGCACGGGAAATCTGGTATTCCCTAATTTCCTGCTCTGTCTTATAACAATTATAAGTTGGAGCGTGACCAACGTTCCCCAGCTCAGTATAACAAGCGGGTTCGGTCAATATATCCGTTTTATTATCTTGATTAAGGCGTGATATGGTCGCTACCTGGAGAGAGAGAGAAGAAAACACTCAGCGTATGCTCTTGCAAGATTAGATTGGTTATCTAATATATCTAATCAGGATGTCTCCCACTGTTTTAATCAAATCTTCCTTCAAACCCTAAAAGGAAAGACTAGCCGAGATTAATTACACGCTACAAGTTCGCCAATCTTTCAGCCAGGCCAGTGTCGGTACTTTGAGGGAGGTCCCCCGTGCTTTCGCACGAACCTAATTAAAGTAAACCTCGTTTTCCCAGAGGCGTAACCCCGTTGACACCTTTCTAGACACCTACTTGATCGACTAATTGTAATGTATAAAACTCTCCCAGGAGTAACTCTTACTCGCAGCGGGTATCGGGATCCAACTATCTCATAGAAGGTATGCAATCTCATTACAAATTTCAACACTTGAAATTCCCAATAATATTTTACCCCTAGCGTCCCATGACCTTGACGCAGGCCAACAAACCACAGTGCGCTAGTCAAGTTCAACCCGTCATTTCTTGATTGAATTAAACCCACCCGCACGACCCTTGACGCAGGCCAACAAAGTCGCACGACTACCCTAATCCAATCTGCATCATATGCATAAACAGATAAATACTAGTTAGCTACCGCACACTACGCCCTGACGCAGGCCAACAAACGTAGCACGAATACTAAGTAGGACTTATCTGAAATGACGGAGGGCTACGACAGGTTTTTAGGAAAACCCTTTGCGTAATGAACTTGATATCGTTGTAGAATCGAGTGATTTTAAATGGAATGTTTTTGAGGCTTTTCTAGTTTAGCTAAAGGGGTCACTCCCGGTGAAGGGATCGTCGGCCCTTTCCTCATCGAATAAGGTGCAGGATATTTCACAAATATCACTATGCAAAGCAAGAACTATAGAAGCAATCAAAAGACAAACCGAGTTTGTAGCATCTGCCAGTTATTGCTAAAGGAGTCACTCCCGGTGAAGGGATCTCGGTCCTTTCCTTATCGAATAAGGTGCTGGATGTTCTACAAGGAACACCGCTATGCAAAGCAACAACTAGAGCTGCCAGTTTTTATAAACAAGTTTCTACAACATCTTAGGTTTCTTTTATTTCATTAATCTCATTAATGAAGTCCCATTTTATTATGCTTCACAAGCATCACTTTTGAAACGAAATCTGCAATATAACATATATCTCATATATATAATATAAACATTCGTCTCAGGCAGTAATATGATCTCATCACAGAACATTGCAGCAGAAGAACATATATGAAATATTGGATATACTAGGACGTCCGTGTTTTCAATACGAGCCTGTATAAAACACGGATTCCACGGTCGCGATGAATAGCCAAACCCACATCCCTAGACCCCTACGAGAGCGGCAAGCAACACAGCCAATTCTAGGGTTAGGAGACCCGGTCCCGACTCCTCGATATAGTCTCCCACTGGACCCTAAAACCCGGTTACTTGTGCTCCCCGCCTTGGGTCTACCTAATGCGGAAAAGTAAATAATATACAACGGTGACATCTTCCGCAACCTGGAAGTGCCCCAATAAAAGAATATTACATACAAATGAATTTTACATGAATGAAAAAGAAAAAACTCTCATCTCACATAAAAAACCCCCGGCTATTCAAAACGCGATGATCCAATATAACATATCACAGCAACACATAATATCTCATATCATCAACGTAAGCAAGTATGCGTATCCCGATTGTCGTTGATGTATAGCAACGAAGCCGGCGATACACCACATACTACGCTTATGGTCACAGAAAAGAAAGTGTAAAACTATAACAGTTGGAATCCGCAATCTCCTTAGACATCGCATGCCTAACCAGATGAATTCCTTAGACATCTCATGCCTAACAATTATAAACTCCGCCTTTTAGTCTCATTATCGAAAACTCTTTTCAATATCAAGTCGGGCAATTCAACAAGATTCCCGACATCCTGATCGAATGCTCGTCGCAAACTTTAGTAGACGGCCGCACCCCCAGATGCCGTCGACGAAGTGCACTAAGGCGGAACACCGCTGCCGCGAGCACCCGAACGGATGCTTTCGGCGACGGGGTTCTCCTACAGTCACTTGGTCGGGGCTATGTGGCGTAGCTGTCTATTAAGTTTACCCGGCGAGTATCCGCGTACACTACGTGATTACGACGGACTTTTGATCGCATCAAAATTCCGTGGCAACCGATCAAGTGAGACTAAAGTGCTGTGTTTATAACATTCATATTAGTTATCTCATAACTACCTGTGGATTCCAAATATTGTATCACATTCCAGATAAATAGACAAAGTTAAACTTTCCGATCGAATCATCAAACACCCAAGATTTCCCCAATATATCTCAATACTTGAAATCAGTTTAAAAACATCCATCACATGCCACAATACCAATGGTCCAGCCGTAGAAGGGTCTGTAAGCCCACGGGGGTGCCCCGGCCGTCGATCCGATGCCGGAAACGCGGAAACAAAAACTTTGCGAACTTTGCAAACCGGCACCACCGCGCGCTTTTTACCCGGATCGGGCCATTAACCTAGCAAACTAGCAAACAAGAAAAGAGTAGAGATGCTATACCAAGCGATCCGTGTCCTTCGGTCTTCGTCTCCACTCCGATCTCCTGCGGAATCTCCGTCACCTCCTCGTTCGTCGGAAAGGGCACCACATAGCCGGAACTTTTACAGGCTCCCACCTCTTGACCGAGGCAACTCGGGCGTGAAGTTGGCTAGCCGACGCGTCCAAGACTTGCTATAGATATAGTGAAGAAGGTTGTCTCTTGGGGTTATAGAAGTTGCCATGGATGGAGGAAAAAAGGCTAAGGAAAAATGGTGCTTTCATTTTTCCTAACAAGAAAAAATGAGATGAAGAATGATACCACCATTCAAAAAGAATTTCTCTCATTCCCTCACTCAAGAATGGCCGGCCTCTCTCCTTCTCATGGTGGGAAAAAGAAAATCATCAATCAAGAGAAGAAAGGGAATAAATGTATATGAAAATGGTCAAACCAATTTCCATTTCAATCCACTCACTAACCATCATGAAAAAGCAAATGAATGGACAAGAATGGAATCTCATCATGAGCAATCTATCATAATGCCACCAAATTACAAAGGACCCCTCCACAAAATGTTAATTGCAAACTTGCAATTAACACCCTCCATCAAAAGTCCGACCGAGAAGGAATAAAAGAAAACCGGCCGGAACAGAATGCAGACTGGCAACTTCAGAAAACGGATCCCGTAATAAATTACAGGAAAACCCCACTACTGCAAATACATGCCCGCATTTGTATTCCCACTGAACACAAATGCAAAGAGACAAAACTACACTATCTAATACTAGGATCCGGCTTAAGCCAAAGCCGGCCAGTAAAAAACCGTCCGATCACGATCCGTGCAATACCGCACGTATCTGATCGAACCGTGCCATATCTCCATACGGCCTCTACAGCGTTTCGCCCGAAACCTGAGTAAGTGAGTGTGGGGGACTCTAAAGACTCGTCAATATCTTGGTTGTGGATTTAACCACTAGCAAGTTAGAGGTATAAGCCAATACGTAACGAGCTACCAGGTATTGACTAAAAGGGACGTCGATGAGCGAACTCATCCTGACACCCTACTGAGCCTGTCAGTGACAATATCCGTACAGTCCGGTCCGTTCGTCTATGAGCATCGCATGGCGGGCCTAGGGGGTTGGTAAAAATCAGACCCCCAAAAGCGGTACAAGTCGTGTCGGAGTGTAGCGCAGAACACCCTGAGATACTACTGGAATACCTACCAGCAAATCACCTGCCTTGGCCAAGGACTTTTCATGTTCTGGCTCTCCTCGACACAGCGCGACCTCACCCCCAATACCGGGAGAGACGAACCCCTGCAGATCCGCTCACTGCCTCCATGTGGCTCGGGACTGTACCCAACTAAAACCTGTTTGCACGACTCCTTTGAGCCGTGGTAGGGTAGTAATCAAAGCACAGTAGGAACTCACACGAGACAAATGACGATCTCAGGTCGATGAACTAACCTGTACACATGTCACCAGGGAACTGCTATCTGACGTCTGGTATAAACCCAACTAGCAGGTTCCCGGCGAGTCCTGTACGGTGTACTCATAACCCAATGAGCACCTGTATACATCTTAGGTGAACCAACTGACACCAGTGGCTTGTGAGACCGGCCACCGCCCCTCGTCGGGGTCTCGACTGTATACACTAGTCTACTCTGGAGTATCGATGCCCTGTCTCGAAACTCCCACGACTAGGGACCATTTAAGGATGTGCTTATAGACTACCAGCTCCCACGTATATGATCGCCCTCATACTGCCGGTAGTCAAGCAAGAATCCTAGGGGCTTTATCAACGTGCAATAGTGACCTGTAAGGTCACCTAAAGCAGTACACGATGATAAAGGTAAACCAGATAGCATACTATCATCTCGAGTAAGACTGTCCTACTAGGACAGGTCCTCCCCTCAATCATTGCAATCACGTGCCTGTGATCCAATAATTGACTCTGAGGGCACTATCTCCAACAATCTCCCACTTGCACTCAAGGCTAATTATTGCGATGTCGCATACTCACAGCCCGTGTGATACCGAACACCCAACTCCTCTACTAGTCCGTCTCACAAAGCTCGTTTGCGAAACTATTGCGTTCGAGGAATAGCCTCAGTGAGTGGATCCGCTCTGGTGTTTCTTTCTATGTCTCTCTCTATCTCAAGTTCGCGGAGAAAGCCATCTCCCGAAATGAGTAATACCTGTCTTAGAATGTGTCTGGATATCTGATGGGACCTAGCTCATAAATGAACTCCAAATCCAAACTTCTTAGACTGTATCGTCAACTGAACTTAATCAGTATCCTGCGCCATGCCTTCCCTCAGTATCCACCTGGACCACCTGTCCAAAATACTGCCCCTCGTCAGAGGGAAAAACTATAACTCTGACAGCCACTCTGCCATCCAGGTCACCTTGGAAGCCTGGAATGATAACTGTCTCCCGAAGGAGAATGCTGTTATCATATCTCTAGAACATTCACTTATGTTCTAAAACTGCTTCCGACTGTTTCTCCAGGATTGGATCAATATCAACTTATTGCACCTACTGCAAGAACAACATCTGGTGTGTTACTTGACATCTCATGATTGACTCAATTGCCTAAGCAAGTGATCTGTCAATCATGCGTATCCCTCTCCCCTTTAGTCTGTAAGACACCTTTAGAGAGGGTGACTCCATCACCTGCAGGTATACTACCGTGCCAGGAGTCGTCCATTCTAAATACTCATAGAATGCGGTCAAAGTACCCAGATTGGGAAACCACCCAAATCTAGATCTAAAACTGTAGATCTAGTAACCAGAATGTCTGATATAATATCCAAATCCTATGTGGAGAAACTACTGGGTGACGACCAAAGTATAACCGATCGTAGTATAGGAATATCACTTCCTACTCTGTGTATGTCATCAAATACCAGGATATCACACCCTACTACCTTCTCAACAGATCCATCCCCTATTCTGATGAAGTCAAACCTATGACTGTCATATCAGAAATAGATGATCTATCTCCGCTATATCTGCTTTAGTCTATAAATAGACATAAGCCTGATATCCACCAATGCTTCCGCTGCTCCCACTGACTACGACAACCCTCTGGCAGAGTCATATACACGTACGCTTCTAAAAGCAGTTTAGAACGACGCTATACTCATCCTCCTGCCGGGTTTCACAGTCTGGAACAACAGCAATGGCAAATCTGGGTAAACAAGAACCTCTCTGCCACCGTCCTTGAGTATACCGAAGTACCTCTCGGGTGCCTGAGGTTACCCACCTTATCTGCGGAGTGGCCAATGGAATGTCAAACCAGATTGAATCTTTAGGTTCTTATCAAATCTTCAGTAATCGTTTGCGGTTCTGGAATCACTTCCAGTTCTACCATACTCCTACTACTGTTTTCTGAAAAAAAAATCCATTTTTATTAAAACTGTTGTGAGTCAAGAACAATATCACTATTGATCTTCCAGATGGTAGAATATCAACCCTCTGCATAGCCCGGGTCAACCCACAAACAACCATTACAAAAACGTGCCTTGAGTTATCCAGAGTCTGGTTTTAAGCATAAGCCGGACAACTCCCCGTATCTTAACAATGTCAAGATATGAACTGTTCTATATCCAATATAGCAACAGAGGCACTGATTTAATTGAACCAGATTCAAATCATGCAGCTGTCTCCAGTGCATGTCAACTAAATGGAAGGAGGCCGATCAGCGTTACTCAACTTAGGAATGCTTCCAATTATGAGTAACCTGAAAGAGAAGCAAGTTCTCTTAACCACTACTATCAACTGAATACCATATACAAGTATCTACATCTTCGATCACTTTGAAGAATCCCGATACTTGCAATATCTGGTTCTCTACTTTATTCTTATACCTACAACTCCTCAAAACTTAGACCTTGCATTTCTACGAAACACATGTCTAAGAACTAGAGAAGTCATAAGTAAACAGAATATAGTACGAGAACCAACCCCTCTGTCCTAATGGACACTGGACTATATACAATACTCTGTATGAGTCCCTTGAGTCTAGCGACTCATTCACTGTGTGTCGTAGGTTGAAAACTGTACTATGGTTATGAAGAATTACACCGCTGTTCAATGCTCCTTACCTAACCATCCACTGATATAGGTAAATGTCATAGACATAATTTCAAAAAGGTATGTCTCACTCTATAAAAATAGACGTACAGATATATCAATTTGAAATTGGTGCATAACAACGGATATTCAAAACCATATATTTGCCATCTGGCAAACAACCCAGGTGACTTCCTCAAATATCACCAATTACAACGAATCCCGATATAATGAGGATGGTCACCTAATTCCCAATAACTTACTCCCACTCATCATCTGTAAAACCATACAGATATGAGAATCCAACCTGGTAAATACATACCCTGGAGCAAGCGTCTAATTGGGAAATCAGTTTTCTTTTAACATTACACAGTGAACCTGAAACATTGAAATGTTTCGATGGGGTATCCTGGTATTCCTAGTAATGCCTCTTCCATTATCCAGATTCACAACTATAACCGTATAATTCTTTGCCACCTTTCCAAATCCCTTTATTTGTCTTTAGTCGTTACCTTCTGTACACCCCTTTAGGCCAAATGGTTTTCTTCCTTCCCTACCGTTCGGCACCAGCCTATGGTTTGGAAGAAGTCTATCCAAAAAGCATAAAGGGTGTACTGTCCTAATCCTAGGAGCACTCGCAACGCGAGAGAAGGTGAAGATAAAAGACACCTGAATGTACTTTATTCCTATTTCTCCTGAACCAGGATCCATCCCCGAACTGGAACAAGTTCCTTTCGAGTTCCTATATAACCATACGATGGATTATCCAATCAACTGGGATCTTCGTAGTGATACGGAGTGTCCTGGAGAAATACAAAAGGTGATTTAGGATTGGCGAAGAAATACTTGGTTTGGTCGTAAACAGCAGTCGCAATTTACTTTGCCCTCTTACTAATCCATTGCTTTGTCTGAACTTAATACCTTCTATACACCGTTTAGGCTAATTGGCTTTCTTCATTCCCCACCGTTCGGCACCAGCCTAAGGTTTGGAAGAAGACTGTCCAATTTGCGTAATAGGTGTACTATCTCCTAAACCAAGGAGTACTCGCAACCTGAGAGAAGGTAAAAGGAAAAGACAACTGAATAGTCCTATTCGTTTTCTCCAGAACCAGAAACCATCCTCGAATTCCTTCGAGTTCGTATATAACCATACGATGGTTTTGTCCAATGGAAGTGGACGTTCGTAGTAATACGGGGTGTCCTGGAGAAAAGGGTAAAAGTAGGAGTGGCAATGAGGTCTGCAACTCTGACAATCCAAAAGCCAGTGTTAAGAAGGTTCGGTCAACTTGGTCACTGAGTCATAGTCTAGGGTCGGGTCAATGGTCGCTGCCAAAGAGAGAGAGAAAAAAAACACTCAGCGTGCACTCTAGCCTAGATCAGAATGGTTATCACTTTATCTAATCTGGAAACCTCCCACTGTAACGTCAAATTCTTCCCCAAACCTGAAAGAAGAATTAGCCGGGATCACCCGAGGAGTAAACCAACTCATCAGTGGGAATCGGGATCCAACTATCATCGCATGATAACGTGACGGAATCCGCTCACGCTATCATACTCCAGAAGGTATGTGCATATCTGGCAAGTTTCAGTTCTTTTGAAACTCCCGATGTGGATTTCTACCCCATGCTCTTATGACCTTCGCGTGAGGTCAAAATATCATAAGTCACATGTCAAGTTCTACCCATCATTATCCAGGTTAATTTGAACCCACCCGTACATACCCTTGACGTAGGCCAAAATAGTAGTACGACTGTCCCAAATCAACGCATCTATCTATGCAACAGATAAATATCCGGCAGCTACCAATCACTATGCCTTGGCCTGAGGTCAAAATACATAGCTTGAATACTACCGAATATTTAACCAAAATGATGGAGGGCTACGAATGGTTTCTGGCGAAAACCTTTAACGTAATGAACTTGATATCGTTGAAGGAACTGATAGCTTTGTAAAAATATAGTGACGAAAACCTTTGCTAAAGAGGTCACTCCCGGTGAAGAGATCTCGGCTCTTTCCCCGTAGAATGAGGTGCAGGATATTCCAACTGAATACCACGATGCAAAGCAAAAGTAAACGGCTATAGTGAAGTTATTGCCCTGACGCAAACTTCTGTCCAAGGGGTCACTCCCGGTGAAGGGATCTCGGCCCTTGCCTCGTCGACTGAGGAGCAGGATATTCCAACTGAATACCACGATGCAAAACAAAAGAGAACGCCCTTGCAATAACAACTTTTTGAAAAGTGTTCCAACAACATCAGAATAGGTTTGTTTATCTTGCATTGATCCGAATCAACGCAGTCCCATCAATTGATCACACCACAAAGAACGAAAATATACTGACGTATGTATATGCCATCCGCATTCGCCACTGGGTCCCGTCATCACCCGTTAGGTTAGCTAACTAACGACAGAGCGGGGACTGGACTAGCGCGGATGAAAAACATATACAACATCTACTAGTATATATACAATATATAATTTTCGCTCAAGGCGTGATAAAAAAGCAGCAACACAGAAATGTATAGCAACACAGATCAATACAGATATCTGGGATCCCCGGGTTTCACAGAGCCGCTGCTGAAACCCGACGTTCCCCTGGTCGTGTGGATAGTCTGTGCAATGAAATCCTAGACCCCTACGGGCGCGGCAAGTTACCCGCCAAAACCTGAAGCGAGGCAGCCCCTTTCAGCAACGTGAATGGACCACCCAGCACTTCACGGAATCCGGTAACTTGGGCACCCCTCCTGGGTCAACCTGTACCCCCTACGAGTGCGGCGAATAGCCCTGCCAATTCCAGAGTAAAGCCCCCTCCTTCTCAAAGCCATGAGATGCGGGCTCGTTGCCCTCTAGAACCCGGCTGTCCGTGCACCCCTCCGCGGGGTAATCCTAGTACAGAAAGTAAAATATACATACACCGGGTACATCGACCGCAACCTGGTCGTGCCCCAAAAGAATAATACAAACAGGCAGTGACGGCAGTCCACATGTCGGACGCTCGCCCCGCAATAACAAATGTACATATAAAACAAAACTGTACTAACATTGCAACCAGGCTATCCCCCACAACCGATCCGCAACAACACAGCATAACACAGAACATCAACGTGAATGTCACGTTCGCAAATCCGTCTAACCGGGCTATAGCAGTTAGACAGGATTTACCGATCGAGTGACATTCACGGTCGCAGATATAATGTAAATACTGTGAACTGGCATGTTTAAAATATCTGATCGAATAAATTTATCAAAGTGGGCCCCAAGCAATACTGTAGCACTTACAGAAAATCTGGGCCCAAAATTAATATCCCAAAACCCCTATTTCATATTCAAAAGCCCACTGGAAAAATTTGGTTCAACGATTCTTCTTAACCACCGCGGAACCGCGGCCAAACCTGGGGTTTGGCCGCGTTTCCGCGGTCGAAGTAAGGAATCACTGAACCGTATTTTTCCAGAATTCTTAGAATTTTGTGCTTGTGTTTCTGCAATGACCTGAAAAATTTTTGGAGCTGGAAAAATTTCAACAGAGAACACATGCATACAAAATACGGTTTTTAGGAAATTTTGTTCGATCGGGTTTTAAACACACTAGACCAAGCTAGGCTAAATTAATGGCGTGGCTTTGATACCAATGTAAGCCCGCGGGGGCGCCCCGGCCGTCGATCCGACGCCGGAAACGCGGAAACAAAAACTTTGCGAACTTTGCAAACCGGCACCACCGCGCGCTTTTTACCCGGATCAGGCCATTAACCTAGAAAACTAGCAAACAAGAAAAGAGTAGAGATTCTATACCAAGCGATCCGTGTCCTTCGGTCTTCGTCTCCACTCCGATCTCCTGCGGAATCTCCGTCACCTCCTCGTTCGTCGGAAAGGGCACCACATAGCCGGGATCTTTTACGGGCTCCCACCTCTTGACCGAGGCAACTCGGGCGCGAAGTTGGCTAGCCGACGCGTCCAAGACTTGCTATAGATATAGTGAAGAAGGTTGTCTCTTGGGGTTATAGAAGTTGCCATGGATGGAGGAAAAAGGCTAAGGAAAAATGGTGCTTTCATTTTTCCTAACAAGAAAAAATGAGATGAAGAATGATACCACCACTCAACAAGAATTTCTCTCATTCCCTCACTCAAGAATGGCCGGCCTCTCTCCTTCTCATGGTGGGAAAAAGAAAATCATCAATCAAGAGAAGAAAGGGAATAAATGTATATGAAAATGGTCAAACCAATTTCCATTTCAATCCACTCACTAACCATCATGAAAAAGCAAATGAATGGACAAGAATGGAATCTCATCATGAGCAATCTATCATAATGCCACCAAATTACAAAGGACCCCTCCACAAAATGTTAATTGCAAACTTGCAAGTAACACCCTCCATCAAAAGTCCGACCGAGAAGGAATAAAAGAAAACCGGCCGGAACAGAATGCAAACTGGCAACTTCAGAAAACGGATCCCGTAATAAATTACAGGAAAACCCCACTACTGAAAATACATGCCCGCATTTGTATTCCCACTGAACACAAATGCAAAGAGACAAAACTACACTATCTAATACTAGGATTCGGCTTAAGCCAAAGCCGGCTAGTAAAAAACCGTCCGATCACGATCCGTGCAATACCGCACGTATCTGATCGAACCGTGCCATATCTCCATACGGCCTCTACAGCGTTTCGCCCGAAACCTGAGTAAGTGAGTGTGGTGGACTCTAAAGACTCGTCAATATCTTGGTTGTGGATTTAACCACTAGCAAGTCAGAGGTATAAGCCAATACGTAACGAGCTACTAGGTATTGACTAAAAGGGACGTCGATGAGCGAACTCATCCTGACACCCTACTGAGCCTGTCAGTGACAATATCCGTACAGTCCGGTCCGTTCGTCTATGAGCATCACATGGCGGGCCTAGGGGGTTGGTAAATGTCAGACCCCCAAAAGCGGTACAAGTCGTGTCGGAGTGTAGCGCAGAACACCCTGAGATACTACTGGAATACCTACCAGCAAATCTCCTGCCTTGGCCAAGGACTTTTCATGTTCTGGCTCTCCTCGACACAGCACGACCTCACCCCCAATACCGGGAGAGACGAACCCCTGCAGATCCGCTCACTGCCTCCATGTGGCTCGGGACTGTACCCAACTAAACCTGTTTGCACGACTCCTTTGAGCCGTGGTAGGGTAGTAATCAAAGCACAGTGGGAACTCACACGAGACAAATGACGATCTCAGGTCGATGAACTAACCTGTACAGATGTCACCAGGGAACTGCTATCTGACGTCTGGTATAAACCCAACTAGCAGGTTCCCGGCGAGTCCTGTCCGGTGTACTCATAACCCAATGAGCACCTGTATACATCTTAGGTGAACCAACTAACACCAGTGGCTTGTGAGACCGGCCACCGCCCCTCGTCGGGGTCTCGACTGTATACACTAGTCTACTCTGGAGTATCGATGCCCTGTCTCGAAACTCCCACGACTAGGGACCATTTAAGGATGTGCTTATAGACTACCATCTCCTACGTATATGATCGCCCTCATACTGCCGGTAGTCAAGCAAGAATCCTAGGGGCTCTATCAACGTGCAATAGTGACCTGTAAGGTCACCTAAAGCAGTACACGATGATAAAGGTAAACCAGATAGCATACTATCATCTCGAGTAAGATTGTCCTACTGGGACAGGTCCTCCCCTCAATCATTGTAATCACGTGCCTGTGATCCAATAATTGACTCTGAGGGCACTATCTCCAACAGGGTCAAGCCAACGCCTCACATGTGGCACGCCGTACTGCCCCAAACCCTAAGGTTCAAAAGGCAGTTCAAGACGGTCACATAATCGAGTTAAGGTTTGTTGTCTTCTAGAGGGTCCACCACGTTACTTGCACGACTTAGAACGTTCTTAAACACGAGGAAAAATCCAACTTTTGAAAAAATTTCCGACAGGGGAAAAAGTGAGTTATTGATATCCGTTCGAACTTTTTAACAGTTTCTAAAATTATCCTGATAAACTAAAAAAAGTTATAATATCCGATAGAATCAACGAGTCCCCAATACAACCCAAAAAACTCAACACTTGAGTGAAATAAAAATACCCAGAAGAATCAGGAAGTACAGACGGTCATTACTGTGCAGAAACTAACCATCAATCAACAGTAACGGCCGCGGAACCGCCGTCAATGCGATGGTTTAGCCGCGGTTCCGCGCTACAATAGTTGAGTTAGGGTGTCGTTTTTCACAGTAATTCCTAAAATACCCTGCTGAATTTTTTTGAGCATTTTTAATATGAAAAAAATCACAGTTTTGAAAAATTTCCAGAAACTAGGGTATATCGGGTTTTCCGGGTTCGATCGGACTTTAAACTTCGTCTAGACTTCGCCTAAAGCTCTAGCTTGGCTCTGATACCACTGTAGGGTTGCTAGGCACTCGCACAAGGGTCTACCAGGCATCAACCATGCCCGATTGAAAAATTAGCCGTGCCGAACAACCCGAATACGGATCTTTAAACTAGAGATTAGGCGAAAACTAACATGTTAACAACTTTAACACTAAGTGAGAGGGATTACAACCTTTGTAGATCCGGTCCTTCACTTCATATGCTCCGTGTTGTGGTCCCTTCGCTACGATCATCGGGTTCCGGACTCTCGAGAGGTTCCACGAAGAGAAAGATGCAACCTTTGCTTCCGATCTTCGATACAAAGATGATCTACCTTGAAGTTGTTAGGTCCACGTTACCTCTCCCGGTACTTACGGGGTTGCGGAAACGGTAAATCAAAATTTTTCTAAACTTTATAACATGGACCGTAAAAGCCGGATCTTTGCTAAACTAAACTAGCAAACTTGCTAAAGAGTCTTAGCTACTCGGATGAAGGTTATACCTAAACTTGAACTCCTTCTTCTTCAAACCTTGTAGAGGTTGATGGTTCTTGCCTTGTAGCCTTCTTCCGTCGAAGATGGATCCACCTCGAGAGTTCAACCTTTGGGCTCTTCCTCGATCTTTGAGTGAACTAGGGTTTCCGGCTTGCTAAACCTTGAACCTAGAATGAGTAGAGAGTATCTAGGGGTTGTTTTCTTCTCAAGGTGAGGGATTCTCAACACATGAGAAGGAGTCACCTTGAGCTTTGAGGAAGAAGAAGATCAAGTGAGGAGAGAGAAGCTAAAATGAGATAATGAGCTCCCATTTTCTTTCTTGCAACCATAATGCCAAAAGAAAAAGAATTATCTAAATAATAATAATTCAAAATAAGAATAGTTGATGGTAATTTGGAATGACCACTATCATGCTTCATTAAATGAAATGTAAGCATGAATCAAGGAGGATCTTTACAAAGCATGATAGTGGTCAACATTCAACCATGGTCAACAAGTCAACCATGGTCAACAAGTCAACAAAATCAACCATAACTTAATTCTCATTTAATTACTATTATTAATAGATAATCCATTAGGGTTTGGAAAATGATAACTGTCAATTGTGCATACGCACCCGTTCCGAAACCCTAATGAAAGTCATCTTCCTCCTCCTCAAAAAAACTGTGCATACACACCTGCATTCTTGTTCCGAGGAACATGAATACTGAGAGATAAAAGCAACCCCAAAACATATACCAGTATTCGGCTCAAACCAGAGCTTGCTGGCAATATCCGTCCGGATTCCAAACGTGCACAAGTGTGCGGAGGAGAACGAACCCTGTCGCAAAACCATGCGACCTCTACTCTGTTTTGCCCAGAGGAGAATACCCTCTGTGTGGGACTCTAAAGACTCGACACTACGCTGGCAGTGGGTTTAACCACAGACTGCAAGCGGCACTAGCTGTGCGTAACGGTCCCCAGGTAGATGCCGACAAGAAGGCTGACGAGGTGAAACCCCATCTGTACTCCTACTGAGTCTGAATGTGACAGTCTCCGTACAGTCCGGTCTGTTCGTCTGATACATCGCATGTCGGGCCTAGGGGGCGGTAAAACGTCAGTCCCCCAATAGCGGTACAAGTCGTGTCGGAGTGAAGCCCAAAACACCCTGAGATAACACTGGAACCTACCAGTATATCTCGCTTGCCCTGGCCAGGGACTACTCGTGTAATGGCTCTCCTAGACACAGCGCGATGTTAACCCCCAATACCGGGAGAGACGAATCCTGTCTAACCGGCACTGCCTCCAAGTGCTTCGGGACTGCACCCAACCACCACCTGTTTGCACGACTCCTTTGAGCCGTGGTAGGGTAGTGATCAAAGTGCAGTGGGAACACACTCGAGGCGAAGTGCCAGTGTCAAGTCAGCGGACTAAG
This sequence comes from Agapanthus africanus, assembly GCA_030015575.1. Taxonomy (NCBI): domain Eukaryota; kingdom Viridiplantae; phylum Streptophyta; class Magnoliopsida; order Asparagales; family Amaryllidaceae; genus Agapanthus; species Agapanthus africanus. The sequence goes on along the minus strand of JASDDO010000022.1, from coordinate 363,727,917 downwards.
CTGTACTCATGTCACCTGGGAACTGATAACTGACGATAGGTATAATACCAACCTGTCAGTTCCCTACGAGTCCTGTCCAGTGTACTCGTAACCTAACGAGCACCCGCATACTATCTCAAGTACGACGTACCGACGACTGTGGGACAGACCGTCTCCCGTGCTGGGATGAGAAGCACATACGCTAGTCTACTCCGGAGCATCGATGCCCTATCTCGATACTCCCACGACTAGGGACGTGTATAAGGATGTGCTTGTGGATTACCCAGCCCCCACGAGTGTGATCGCCATCACAACGCCGGTAATCAAGCAAAGATCCTAAGGGCTCTACTAATGCGTATAGGTGATATAATAAATAAACACACATGTACACATTAAAGCAGAGACAAACCAAGTAGCATACTACTATTTTGAGCAAGATTGTCTGTACAACTGTGAATATCCCAAGCTTCCATCAAGTAATATACATACTAGTATGATACAGTAATGGCCTCTAGGGCATATACACCAACAATCTCCCACTTGCACTAAGGCCATGTACTGGCGTATCGAAGACCTATCATCTCGATCAGCCGCTCGAACTGAGTCTGGGGTAAAGCCTTTGTGAATGGGTCCGCAGTGTTGTCCTTTGTGTCCACTCTCCGCACCTCGATCTCCTGTCGATCAATGATCTCCCTGATCAGGTGATACCGCCTTAAGATGTGCCTGGATATCTGATGGGACCTTGGTTCCTTCGCTAAAGCTATAGCCCCATTGTTATCGCAATACAAAGGTATTGGGTCAACAATGGACGGAACCACCTGAAGTTCACTAATGAACTTCTTTATCCAGACCGCCTCTTTTGCGGCATCGCTTGCAGCAATGTATTCAGCCTCCATCGTCGAGTCTGCGACGGTATCCTGCTTGGAACTCCTCCAACATACCGCCCCTCCGTTGAGGGTAAACACAAAACCCGAGACAGACTTGCTGTCATCTTTGTCACTCTGGAAGCTTGAATCGGTAAAGGACTCGACCCTGAGGTGTCCATTACCGTAAACCAGGAACATCTCCTTAGTCCTTCTCAGGTACTTGAGAATGTTCTTCACTGCTGTCCAGTGGTCCTCCCCTGGGTCTGACTGATACCGGCTTACCGCGCTCAACGCGTAAGCTACATCTGGTCTTGTACATAGCATCGCATACATTATAGATCCTACCGCCGAAGCGTAGGGTATAGTGCTCATGCGAACCCTCTCCTCGTCAGTCTTAGGAGACATCTTCTTGGAGAGGGTAATTCCGTGCAATGCGGGTATGTTACCGCGCTTGGAACCCTCCATACTAAATCTCTTTAGTACGGTCTCTATGTACCTGGACTGCGAAAGTCCCAATAGTCTCTTGGATCTATCTCTATAGATCTTGATCCCAAGAATGTACGAGGCATCACCCAGGTCCTTCATGGAGAACCTTTGTGACAAAAATAGCTTGACCGACTGTAGCATAGGAATATCATTTCCTATCAAAAGAATGTCGTCCACGTACAAGACTAGGAATACGACAGTTCGTCCTACAATCTTCTTATATACACAGGGTTCATCTTCGTTCTTGATGAAATCAAATTCCTTGATTGCCTCATCAAAACAGATGTTCCAGCTCCGCGATGCCTGCTTTAATCCATAAATGGATTTAAGCAACTTGCACACCTTTCCGCTGCTCCCACTGTCTACGAAACCTTCTGGTTGATCCATGTAAACGCACTCTTCCAAACAACCGTTTAGGAAAGCCGTCTTAACATCCATCTGCCAGATTTCATAGTCATGGAAGGCAGCAATGGCAAGTAGGATCCGAATAGATTTTAGCATAGCCACCGGAGAAAAAGTCTCGTCATAGTCCAAACCAGGTCTTTGACGAAAACCTTTTGCAACGAGTCTAGCTTTATAGGTTTCCACCTGCCCATCTACACCAAGTTTCCTTTTGTAGATCCATTTGCATCCAACGGGTTTTACCCCAGGTGGAGCAATATCCAAGGTCCACACTTTATTGGCGTACATGGACTCCATTTCGGATTGCATTGCTTCTTGCCACTTATCAGAGTCCCTACTGATAATGGCCTGCCTGAAACTGGTAGGGTCATCTTCTTCCAAGATGCAATCCTCTCGATCCCCGTTAATGAGAAAACCGTAGTATCTCTCGGGCGGATGAGAAATCCTACCAGATCTGCGGAGTGGCTGAGGTTCGTTTGGGGTTATTGAATCTAGCGGTTCCTCCAAATCTTTTGTCAAAGTTTGTGTTTCTGGAATTTCATCCAGTTCTACCGTGCTGCCACTAAGGTTTTTAACAAGAAATTATTTTTCTAAAAATGTGGCATTTCTTGAAACAATTATCTTCTGTTCCTCTGCATGGTAGAACAGATACCCACTTGAATCTTTTGGGTATCCCACAAACTTACACAAAACTGCCCGTGCCTCAAGTTTGTCTGGGTTCTGCTTTTTGACATAAGCTGGGCAACCCCAAATCTTAACACGTTTAAGATACAAACTCTTACCACTCCATATTTCATACGGAGTCTTAGGCACGGATTTGGATGGAACTTGATTCAATAGATGTGCTGCAGTTTGAAGTGCATATCCCCAGAATGAAAGAGGTAACTCAGCACTACTCATCATGGAGCGAACCATATCCAATAGGGTACGATTCCTCCGCTCCGATACACCGTTGTGCTGTGGTGTATAAGGAGGAGTAAGCTGAGAGAGAATACCATTCTCTTTTAAGTAATCTAGGAATTCCGTGCTTAAGTACTCCCCTCCCCTGTCAGACCGGAGGATCTTGATACTTTTACCTGTCTGGTTCTCTACTTCCTTTCTGAATTCCTTGAATTTCTCAAAAGCTTCAGATTTGTGTTTCATCAGATACACATATCCGAACCTAGAGAGATCGTCAGTGAATGTGATGAAGTACGAGAACCCACCCCTTGCATGTATAGACATCGGACCACATACATCACTATGTACGAGTCCCAAGAGCTCTGCTGCTCTTTCTCCATGTCCGGTGAACGGAGATTTGGTCATCTTCCCTTTGAGACAAGACTGACAAGTTTCATAAGATGAAAACTCGAACGCATCCAAGAGTCCATCTTTATGCAACTTACTCAGTCTTTTCTCTCCGATATGACCAAGTCTACAATGCCACAAGTAGGATTCATTCGTATCTGAATTCTTCCTCTTGCGTGTGTTTTGTATATTGAGAACTGTATTCTGATTTAGAACGTAGATACCATTAAACAGTGTACCCTCTGCAACCAGTACCTCATCAAGGTAAATGTTCATGATATTCTTTTCAAGAACAAACTTATATCTATCTTTATCGAGTAAAGAAACTGATATGATGTTGCAAACCATGGAGGGTACATAGTAGCAATCGTTCAAAATCATAGTCTTGCCATTCGGCAATACTAGGTGATATTCACCGACGGCTGCCGCATTAACTTGTGCTCCGTTCGCTACTCTGAGCGACATATCACCCGGTGCAACTTTCCTACTTTTTCTCAGTCCTTGCAATAAATTACAGATATGAGATCCTGATCCGGTATCAAGTACCCAGGAGGTAGGGCTGACCGTAAAACAGTTCTCAATTACAAGAACACCTGAAGTAGATGCAAAACCATGCTTCTTCTTCAACTGGGTATCCTGGAAATCCATACATTCCTCTTTCCCATTCTCATACTCATGACTGTTGTCACAAGTTAGAGCTGAACCAACTTTCCCCAGTCCCGAATAAGAATTCGGTTCGGTCAAGCGATACATTTTATTATCTTGATTAGGGCGTGAAAAGGTTGCTGCCTGGAGAGAAAAGAAACACTCAGCGTATGCTCTTGCAAGATTAGATTGGTTTATTAATTTATCTAACCAGGATGTCTCCCACTGTTTCCTCAAATTCTTCTTAAAACCTTTTTAAAAGAAGAACTAGCCGGGTTTTAATTCACGTCACAATACTTGCTTAACCTTTCAGCCAGGCTAGTGTCGGTACTTCGAGGGAGGTTTTCCAACGCTTTCGCGAAGTTCCTTAATTAAAGAACCTCTTTTCCCTGGGGGCGTAACCCCGCTAACACCTTTCTAGACACCTACTAGGTTTATAGCATTGATTGTTAAGTGAAATAATCTCCCGAGAGTAAACCAACTCATCAGTGGGATCGGGATCCAACTGTCATTGTGTGATAACCTAGATGGAATCCACTCTAGTCACCACACTCCAGAAGGTATGCTAAATCTGCAAGTTTCAGTTCTTTTGAAACTCCCGATGTGGTTTTTGCCCCTAGGACCCAAGTGATCTTGACACAGTCAACAAATCAAAGAGTCCTAGTCAAGTTCATCCCGTCGTTGTCTTGATTGCATTAAACCCACCTGCATAACCCTTGACACAGTCAACAAGGTTACACAAATGTCCTAACCAATCACATTCTATCCAGCAAATAAGCAACACTTAGCTACCGTTCACTGCGCCTTGACACAGTCAACAAACGCAGCACGAATACTAAGTATAACTTATAAGAAACGACAGAGGGCTACGGCTGGGTTTTGGCCAAAAACCCGTTAACGTAATGAACTTGATATCGTTGAAGGAACATGATACAGGTCTTTGAAAATATAGTGGCGAAAACTTTTTGCTAAAGAGGTCACTCCCTGCAAAGGGATCTCGGCTCTTTCCTCGTCGAATGAGGTGCAGGATATTCCAAATGAATACCTCGATGCAAAGAAAGAATAATCGACTATAGTGAAGTTATTACCCTGACGCAAACTTTTTGTCCAAGGGGTCACTCCCGATGAAGGGATCTCGGCCCTTGCCTCGTCGACTGAGGTGCTGGGCATTCACAACCGAATACCGCTATGCAAAACAAAAATGAACGTCCTTGCAATAACAGCTTTTTGAAAAATTGTTCCAACAACGTCTTTTAGGTTTATTTTCTTGCATTAGTTCTTTTAATGCGTGATATTCTTGCATTAGTACTTTTAATGCGTCCCATCAATTTAATCCTACCATTGCAGAAAACAACCAAAATATGACGTACGCTTATGCCATATGCATTCGCCACGGGGCCCCGTCATCACCCGTTAGGTTACTTAACTAACGACAGAGCGGGGGCTGGGCTAGCGCGGCTGTAAAACATAAGCAACGCCTAAATAGAAAGCAATGATAGACATTACAGATCACAGATGAATACATTGGATATACTAGCAATCCGCAATCCTTTCGAGCCTGCAACGAAAAACGGATTACACGGTCGCGGTGAATAGCCAAATACCCCACCCAAGACCCCTACGGGTGCGGCAAACTACCCGCCAAGTACCCGAAGCGAAGCAACCTCCCTCAATGCCATGAGTAGGCCACTCGGCACTTCGAGCTACCCGGTAGTTTGTGCACCCCCTCCATGGGTCTATCCTAGGAGCAAAAACAGTAAAAAGAATTATACAATGACGGCTACAACCCCGACCCGGTTGTGCGGCCAAACAAATAATAATTATTACATCAATTTACATTTACAATGAATGAAAGAAAAACAAAAGCTCATCTCACATCCACCCCGGCTATTCACCCGCGACAGTCCAACACATTCATATACACATTCCAATATCAAACACAGATCATGTATAACCCCGACTAATCGTCTTATAGCGATTAGCCGACGTTCAATACATGCAAGCATCACAGATATAACCATCATAGTCAAAGTGCAGTGAAGTTCGGAAAAAATACGGAATTATAGGACCCCAAAAGCAAATTTCTGTTCTGGAAAATCTGGGCACATATAATATATTTTAAAAATCCTAAAACCAACACAGACACACACTGCACGAAAAACGATGCACAGAAGACGACAAACCGCGGCGCTTCCGCGGCACATGCCTACTTCGTGCGGCGGAAGGGCGGCGGTTTGAATGAATTTGGGTATCGTTTTTCTTGGGTGTTCACACAAAACCCTGAGCCGAATTTACAAGTATAAAGTTTTTCATTTAGAGCAGAAAAAATTTCAACAGAAACTTAGGGTTTTGTTTTTCCGGTTTTGTGATTTTTTCGGTTCCGAACTTCGTTACACTTCACTACCAAGCTAGTTTAAGTTTAGTTAGGCTCTGATACCACTATTAGGTCCACGTTACCTCTCCCGGTACTTACGGGGTTGCGGAAACGGTAAATCAAAATTTTTCTAAACTTTATAACATGGACCGTAAAAGCCGGATCTTTGCTAAACTAAACTAGCAAACTTGCTAAAGAGTCTTAGCTACTCGGATGAAGGTTATACCTAAACTTGAACTCCTTCTTCTTCAAACCTTGTAGAGGTTGATGGTTCTTGCCTTGTAGCCTTCTTCCGTCGAAGATGGATCCACCTCGAGAGTTCAACCTTTGGGCTCTTCCTCGATCTTTGAGTGAACTAGGGTTTCCGGCTTGCTAAACCTTGAACCTAGAATGAGTAGAGAGTATCTAGGGGTTGTTTTCTTCTCAAGGTGAGGGATTCTCAACACATGAGAAGGAGTCACCTTGAGCTTTGAGGAAGAAGAAGATCAAGTGAGGAGAGAGAAGCTAAAATGAGATAATGAGCTCCCATTTTCTTTCTTGCAACCATAATGCCAAAAGAAAAAGAATTATCTAAATAATAATAATTCAAAATAAGAATAGTTGATGGTAATTTGGAATGACCACTATCATGCTTCATTAAATGAAATGTAAGCATGAATCAAGGAGGATCTTTACAAAGCATGATGGTGGTCAACATTCAACCATGGTCAACAAGTCAACCATGGTCAACAAGTCAACAAAATCAACCATAACTTAATTATCATTTAATTACTATTATTAATAGATAATCCATAAATCCATTAGGGTTTGGAAAATGATAACTGTCAATTGTGCATACGCACCCGTTCCGAAACCCTAATGAAAGTCATCTTCCTCCTCCTCAAAAAAACTGTGCATACACACCTGCATTCTTGTTCCGAGGAACATGAATACTGAGAGATAAAAGCAACCCCAAAACATATACCAGTATTCGGCTCAAACCAGAGCCTGCTGGCAATATCCGTCCGGACTCCAAACGTGCACAAGTGTGCGGAGGAGAACGAACCCTGTCGCAAAACCATGCGACCTCTACTCTGTTTTGCCCAGAGGCGAATACCCTCTGTGTGGGACTCTAAAGACTCGACACTACGCTGGCAGTGGGTTTAACCACAGACCGCAAGCGGCACTGGCTGTGCGTAACGGTCCCCAGGTAGATGCCGACAAGAAGGCTGACGAGGTGAAACCCCATCTGTACTCCTACTGAGTCTGAATGTGACAGTCTCCGTACAGTCCGGTCTGTTCGTCTGATACATCGCATGTCGGGCCTAGGGGGCGGTAAAACGTCAGTCCCCCAATAGCGGTACAAGTCGTGTCGGAGTGAAGCCCAAAACACCCTGAGATAACACTGGAACCTACCAGTATATCTCGCTTGCCCTGGCCAGGGACTACTCGTGTAATGGCTCTCCTAGACACAGCGCGATGTCAACCCCCAATACCGGGAGAGACGAATCCTGTCTAACCGGCACTGCCTCCAAGTGCTTCGGGACTGCACCCAACCACCACCTGTTTGCACGACTCCTTTGAGCCGTGGTAGGGTAGTGATCAAAGTGCAGTGGGAACACACTCGAGGCGAAGTGCCAGTGTCAAGTCAGCGGACTAAGCTGTACTCATGTCACCTGGGAACTGATAACTGACGATAGGTATAATACCAACCTGTCAGTTCCCTACGAGTCCTGTCCAGTGTACTCGTAACCTAACGAGCACCCGCATACTCTCTCAAGTACGACGTACCGACGGTTGTGGGACAGACCGTCTCCCGTGCTGGGATGAGAAGCGCATACGCTAGTTTACTCCGGAGCATCGATGCCCTATCTCGATACTCCCACGACTAGGGACGTGTATAAGGATGTGCTTGTGGATTACCCAGCCCCCACGAGTGTGATCGCCATCACAACGCCGGTAATCAAGCAAAGATCCTAAGGGCTCTACTAATGCGTATAGGTGATATAATAAATAAACACACATGTACACATTAAAGCAGAGACAAACCAAGTAGCATACTACTATTTTGAGCAAGATTGTCTGTACAACTGTGAATATCCCAAGCTTCCATCAAGTAATATACATACTAGTATGATACAGTAATGGCCTCTAGGGCATATACACCAACAATCTCCCACTTGCACTAAGGCCATGTACTGGCGTATCGAAGACCTATCATCTCGATCAGCCGCTCGAACTGAGTCTGGGGTAAAGCCTTTGTGAATGGGTCCGCAGTGTTGTCCTTTGTGTCCACTCTCCGCACCTCGATCTCCTGTCGATCAATGATCTCCCTGATCAGGTGATACCGCCTTAAGATGTGCCTGGATATCTGATGGGACCTTGGTTCCTTCGCTAAAGCTATAGCCCCATTGTTATCGCAATACAAAGGTATTGGGTCAACAATGGACGGAACCACCTGAAGTTCACTAATGAACTTCTTTATCCATACCGCCTCTTTTGCGGCATCGCTTGCAGCAATGTATTCAGCCTCCATCGTCGAGTCTGCGACGGTATCCTGCTTGGAACTCCTCCAACATACCGCCCCTCCGTTGAGGGTAAACACAAAACCCGAGACAGACTTGCTGTCATCTTTGTCACTCTGGAAGCTTGAATCGGTAAAGGACTCGACCCTGAGGTGTCCATTACCGTAAACCAGGAACATCTCCTTAGTCCTTCTCAGGTACTTGAGAATGTTCTTCACTGCTGTCCAGTGGTCCTCCCCTGGGTCTGACTGATACCGGCTTACCGCGCTCAACGCGTAAGCTACATCTGGTCTTGTACATAGCATCGCATACATTATAGATCCTACCGCCGAAGCGTAGGGTATAGTGCTCATGCGAACCCTCTCCTCGTCAGTCTTAGGAGACATCTTCTTGGAGAGGGTAATTCCGTGCAATGCGGGTATGTTACCGCGCTTGGAACCCTCCATACTAAATCTCTTTAGTACGGTCTCTATGTACCTGGACTGCGAAAGTCCCAATAGTCTCTTGGATCTATCTCTATAGATCTTGATCCCCAGAATGTACGAGGCATCACCCAGGTCCTTCATGGAGAACCTTTGTGACAAAAATAGCTTGACCGACTGTAGCATAGGAATATCATTTCCTATCAAAAGAATGTCGTCCACGTACAAGACTAGGAATACGACAGTTCGTCCTACAATCTTCTTATATACACAGGGTTCATCTTCGTTCTTGATGAAATCAAATTCCTTGATTGCCTCATCAAAACAGATGTTCCAGCTCCGCGATGCCTGCTTTAATCCATAAATGGATTTAAGCAACTTGCACACCTTTCCGCTGCTCCCACTGTCTACGAAACCTTCTGGTTGATCCATGTAAACGCACTCTTCCAAACAACCGTTTAGGAAAGCCGTCTTAACATCCATCTGCCAGATTTCATAGTCATGGAAGGCAGCAATGGCAAGTAGGATCCGAATAGATTTTAGCATAGCCACCGGAGAAAAAGTCTCGTCATAGTCCAAACCAGGTCTTTGACGAAAACCTTTTGCAACGTGTCTAGCTTTATAGGTTTCCACCTGCCCATCTACACCAAGTTTCCTTTTGTAGATCCATTTGCATCCAACGGGTTTTACCCCAGGTGGAGCAATATCCAAGGTCCACACTTTATTGGCGTACATGGACTCCATTTCGGATTGCATTGCTTCTTGCCACTTATCAGAGTCCCTACTGATAATGGCCTGCCTGAAACTGGTAGGGTCATCTTCTTCCAAGATGCAATCCTCTCGATCCCCGTCAATGAGAAAACCGTAGTATCTCTCGGGCGGATGAGAAATCCTACCAGATCTGCGGAGTGGCTGAGGTTCGTTTGGGGTTATTGAATCTAGCGGTTCCTCCAAATCTTTTGTCAAAGTTTGTGTTTCTGGAATTTCATCCAGTTCTACCGTGCTGCCACTAAGGTTTTTAACAAGAAATTCTTTTTCTAAAAATGTGGCATTTCTTGAAACAATTATCTTCTGTTCCTCTGCATGGTAGAACAGATACCCACTTGAATCTTTTGGGTATCCCACAAACTTACACAAAACTGCCCGTGCCTCAAGTTTGTCTGGGTTCTGCTTTTTGACATAAGCTGGGCAACCCCAAATCTTAACACGTTTAAGATACAAACTCTTACCACTCCATATTTCATACGGAGTCTTAGGCACGGATTTGAATGGAACTTGATTCAATAGATGTGCTGCAGTTTGAAGTGCATATCCCCAGAATGAAAGAGGTAACTCAGCACTACTCATCATGGAGCGAACCATATCCAATAGGGTACGATTCCTCCGCTCCGATACACCGTTGTGCTGTGGTGTATAAGGAGGAGTAAGCTGAGAGAGAATACCATTCTCTTTTAAGTAATCTAGGAATTCCGTGCTTAAGTACTCCCCTCCCCTGTCAGACCGGAGGATCTTGATACTTTTACCTGTCTGGTTCTCTACTTCCTTTCTGAATTCCTTGAATTTCTCAAAAGCTTCAGATTTGTGTTTCATCAGATACACATATCCGAACCTAGAGAGATCGTCAGTGAATGTGATGAAGTACGAGAACCCACCCCTTGCATGTATAGACATCGGACCACATACATCACTATGTACGAGTCCCAAGAGCTCTGCTGCTCTTTCTCCATGTCCGGTGAACGGAGATTTGGTCATCTTCCCTTTGAGACAAGACTGACAAGTTTCATAAGATGAAAACTCGAACGCATCCAAGAGTCCATCTTTATGCAACTTACTCAGTCTTTTCTCTTCGATATGACCAAGTCTACAATGCCACAAGTAGGATTCATTCGTATCTGAATTCTTCCTCTTGCGTGTGTTTTGTATATTGAGAACTGTATTCTGATTTAGAACGTAGATACCATTAAACAGTGTACCCTCTGCAACCAGTACCTCATCAAGGTAAATGTTCATGATATTCTTTTCAAGAACAAACTTATATCTATCTTTATCGAGTAAAGAAACTGATATGATGTTGCAAACCATGGAGGGTACATAGTAGCAATCGTTCAAAATCATAGTCTTGCCATTCGGCAATACTAGGTGATATTCACCGACGGCTGCCGCATTAACTTGTGCTCCGTTCGCTACTCTGAGCGACATATCACCCGGTGCAACTTTCCTACTTTTTCTCAGTCCTTGCAATAAATTACAGATATGAGATCCTGATCTGGTATCAAGTACCCAGGAGGTAGGGCTGACCGTAAAACAGTTCTCAATTACAAGAACACCTGAAGTAGATGCAAAACCATGCTTCTTCTTCAACTGGGTATCCTGGAAATCCATACATTCCTCTTTCCCATTCTCATACTCATGACTGTTGTCACAAGTTAGAGCTGAACCAACTTTCCCCAGTCCCGAATATGAATTAACTAGGATTAGGGTTTGGGTTAGGTTAAAGATGAGTCACACACAAATATCTTTATCATGACAAAATGAAAAGCTTCTAGAATCAACTAGAAGACTTAACCCTAATCCAAACCCTAATCATGTTTAAACTCCACAAAACATGTTGCATTAGTTATCATATCATGTTACAATATTATATATCACATATATAATATTTATTGTAACCAAATAAAATAATACAATTAACATATATCGCATATATATCAATGTATTACCCGAGTGAGAAAAAGAATCTTTTAGTGAGCTAATATTAGTTAATGCAATTTAATATATCAAATATATTATTATACATTAAATTATCGAATCAACACTTGATCCGACAATCCGACTATATCACATATAACCGACTAATATTTATCCGTACCGATTCATCGAATCAACACTTGATCCGATGACCCGGCTGATATCAAATATCGCGAGAATATAATACGGTATCACATATCGCATTATCCTCGGTCCCGTACATATCACATATGTGCTCCTACTCCGTTTTGCCTGAGCCAAGAAACCTCTGTGTAGGACTTTAAAGAATCGTCAATACGCCGGCAGTAGGTGATGATCATATCAAACACCCACAAGCTGCAAGCGGTCAGCTAAACGTAACAGCTACCCAGGTATTGAATGCTCAGAAGATCAACAAGCAAGCCTGTACATTCTCCTGTGAATCCAAACAGTAACACTCCCGTACAGTCCGGTCTCGTCGTCTGATATGTTGCATATCTCGCCTAGGGGTGGTAAACGTCAGACCCTAGTAGCTCGATAAGTCGTGTCGATATGAGGTCTATAACAGTTCGAGAAACTACTGATAACACTTACCAGTAAATCTCAGCAACCCTGGCCAGGGATTTCCGGTTATAGCCAATCGAACACAGCACAACATCAACTCCATATACCGGGAGAGACGAATCCCCTCCTATCGCTCATTGCCTCCATGTGATTCGGGACTGTACCCAAAAGCCACCTTTTTGCACGCCCTCTTGGACGTGGTATGATGGAAATCAAAGCACAGTGGGAATCACACAAGACTCTATGACGATCTTGGGTCAACAGACTACTCTGTACCAGTGTCACCGGAGAACTGCCATCTGACGTGAGGTATAATACCATCTGGGAGTTCTCGGCGAGTCCGTCCAGTGTACCCAGTCTCTACTGAGCACCCGTACACCATCCTTGATGTCAAACACCGATGGATATGGAATCATCCATCGCCCATCATATGGGTCAAGATGCGTATACGCTAGTCTACTCTGGTGTATCGATGCCCTGTCTCGATACACCCTCGACTAGGAACAGTTATAGGATGTACTCGTCGACTACCGTGGCCCCACTAGTATGATCTCATCATAGTCCCAGTAGTCGAGTACATATCCTAAGGGCTTTATCAACATGTAATATAGAGACAATCAGAGTACATGTTAAGATAAAGTATAACCAGATAGCATACTATCATGTCGAGCAAGAAAGTCCTCCCTATATATGTCCTAGCATCCACTACAATATACATCGTATGTACAGTAATGGCCCCTAGAGCATACATATAACTAACACTACCCGTCATTCTCCAGGTTAATTTGAACCCACCCGTACCTACCCTTGACTTTGGCCAACAAGGCAGTACGACTGTCCCAAACCAACACATCTATCTATGCTGCACATGAATACCCAATAGCTACCAATCACTATGCCTTGACTTTGGCCAACAAACATAGCTTGAATACTATTGACTATCCATGTGAAACGACGGAGGGCTACGAATGGTTTTGGCGAAACCGCGAACGTAGTGAACTTGATATAATCGATGGAACGAGATAGCTTTTAAAAGGAGTGGCTTAAGCTCCGCGTTTAAAAGTTGTTTTTGAAAAGAACCCGAGTGGTTTTGAAGGTGTTCCAACGACTCAACTTTGGTTTATTTTCTTGCATTAATTTAATACGTCCCATCATTTAATCCTACCATTGCAGAAAACAACGAAAATATGACGTACGCTTATGCCATCCGCATTCGCTACGGGGCCCCGTCATTACCCGTTAGGTTACTTAACTAACGACAGAGCGGGGGCTGGACTAGCGCGGATGCAAAACATAAGCAACGCCTAAATAGATATCATATATAGATATACACATTCGTCACATGCAATGATAGCCATTCCAGATCACAGATGAACACATTGGATATACTAGGAATCCACATTCCGTACGAGCCTGTAACGAAGAGCGGATTACACGGTCGCGATGAATAGCCAAGACCCTATCCTAGACCCCTACGGGTGCGGCAAACTACCCGCTAAGTACCCGAAGCAAAGCAACCTCCCTCAACAACGTGAGTAGGCCACTCGGCACTTCGAGGTACCTGGTAGTTTGTGCACCCCACCTTGGGTCTATTCTAGGAGCAAAAACAGTAAAAGAAATTATACAATGACGGCTATAACCCCATCCCGGTTGTGCGGCCATATAAATAATATTACATCAATTACAAATTACAAGAATTGAAAAGATAAAGAAAACTCTCATCTCACAACCCCCCTCCCGCTATTCATCCGCGACAATCCAATGAATTCATATACACATACCATCAATATTACAGATCACAGATATGTATAACCCCCACTAATCGACGTATAGCGATTAACAGACGTTCTATACATATATCACATCACAGATATAACCCGTTAGCTTAAGTATTTAGAAGTTCGATCAAAATACGGATTTTTAAACCCCAAAAACAAATTTTGCTTTCTGGAAAATCTGGGGAGAAAAATCATATTCCAAAAATCCCAAAATACCCCAGTAAATACTCTGTAGCAAAGCCGACCCACGGCCGAGTCAACTCGGCCGCGGATCCGCGGCAAGAAGCTGTTCTTGCCGCGTTTCCGCGGTGAGTTGGTCGGCTCTGTGGATCGTTTTTCTGCAGTGTACACTAAAAACCCTGAGTCGATTTTTGGTATATGTCAAATAATTTTTACAGCAGTTTGAAAATCGATAGAAAGTTTGAATTTCGGGCATGTTTCGTGACTTTTTCTCCGATCGAACTTCTAGTTACTTTGCTAACATGTTAGATAGTGTTTAACTAGGCTCTGATACCACTGTAAGTCCACGTTACCCATCCCCGGTTCTTTGGGGTTGTGGAAATGATGAAAAACGATTTTTCTTTTGGGGGTAACATGGACTCAAAATACGGATCTTTGTTAAACAACTATCTAACAACCTAACTAGGAGTTATACCTACTCGGTTAGGGGGTTATACCTTAACTTGAACTCCTTCTCTTCGACTCCTTGTGGTGGTCGGATGGTTCTCTCCTCGTCGTCTCCTTGTGCCGAAGATGGATCCACCTGAAAGATTCTGCCTTTGGCTCCAACCTCAATCTTGAGGAAACTAGAACACTTGGTTTGCTAGACCTTATATACTAGGATGAGTAGAGAAGTGTTTTGGGTTTTATCTCTATGGTTCTTGCTTCTCAACACATGAGACAATTGAACCATGAACTAGAGAGAGAGCAAGAGGAAGAGGGAGAGCTTGAGGATGAGAGAGAATGAGAATGATAGAATGAGCAAGACTTTTCTCACCCTTGCTCTCATAATCCAAAATAGTCATAACTCATAATAATAATTGAGTATTATGTGATGGTTGTTATCATATCAAATGGCAATATCATTTCATGCATTAAATAAAATTTGTGAACAAACAAGCAAGCCAAGGTCAATGCCAAGAAATGATAGCAATTGTCATGATGATGGTCAACAAGTCCAACCTAGTCAACCGGTCAACTAAGTCAACAAGTCAACAACACTAATGAGAATCCTTTGCCTCTGTCTTTGCCAACCGTGCATACACACCCGCATCCGCGTTCCGAGGAACACGAATACAAACGAGATAAAACCAATCCCAAAACGTACACTAGGATCTGGCTTAAACCAAAGCCCGCTAGTGATAACTGCCCGGACACTAAACGTGCACAAGTGCACGGATGTGACCGAACCCTGTCGCAAAACCATGCGACCTCTACTCTTTTGCCTAAAGGCGAATAGCTCTCTGTGTGGGACTCTAAAGACTCGACACTACGCTGGCAGTGGGTTTAACCACAGACCGCAAGCGGCACTAGCTGTGCGTAACGGCCCCCAGGTAGATGCCGATAAGAAGACGGACGAGGTGAAACCCATCTGAACTTCTACTGAGCCTGAATGTGACAATCTGCGTACAGTCCGGTCCGTTCGTCTGAGAATATCGCATGGCGGGCCTAGGGGGGCGGTAAACGTCAGTCCCCTAATAGCGGTACAAGTCGTGTCGGAGTGTAGCCCAGAACACCCTGAGATAACACTGGAAACCTACCAGCATATCTCGCTTTCCCTGGCCAGGGACTTTGTGTAATGGCTCTCCTAGACACAGCGCGATATCAACCCCCAATACCGAGAGAGACGAATCCTGTCTAACCGTCACTGCCTCCAAGTGCTTCGGGACTGCACCCAACTACTACCTGTTTGCACGACTCCTTTGAGCCGTGGTAGGGTAGTAATCTAAGTACAGTGGGAACACACTCGAGGCGAAGTGACAGTGTCAAGTCAGCAGACTAAGCTGTACTCATGTCACCTGGGAACTGATAACTGACGATAGGTATAGTACCAACCAACAGTTCCCGACGAGTCCTGTCCAGTGCACTCGTAACCTAACGAGCACCCGCATACTATCTCAAGTACGACGTACTGACGGCTGTGGGACAGACCGTCTCCCCTGCTGGGATGAGAAGCGCATACGCTAGTCTACTCCAGAGTATCGATGCCCTGTCTCGATAGTCCTACGACTAGGTACCTGCATAAGGATGTGCTTGTGGATTACCCAGCCTCCACGAGTGTGACTGCCATCACAACGCTGGTAATCAAGCAAAGATCCTAAGGGCTTCACTAATGTGTATAGGTGATGCACTAAAAGAAACACATGTACACATTAAAGTAGAAACAAACCATGAAGAATACTACCATTTTGAGCAAGATTGTCTATACAAGGTGAATATCCCAAGCTTCCATTAAGTAATATACAAACTAGTATGATACAGTAATGGCTTCTAGGGCATATACACTAACACATACTATCATCTCGAGTAAGACTGTCCTACCGGTATAGGTCCTCCTCAATCATTGCAATCACGTGCCTACGATCCAATAATTGACTTTGAGGGCACTATATCCAACAATCTCCCACTTGCACTTAAGGTTAATTATATCCAACAATCTCCCACCGTCGCATACTCACAGCCCGTGTGATACCGAACACCCAACTCCTCTACTGATCAGTCTCACAAAGCTTGTTTGTGAAACTATTGCGTTCGAGAAATAGCCTCAGTGAGTGGATCCGCCCTGATGTTTCTTTATATGTCTCTCTTAATCTCAAGTTCGCGGAGAAATCCATCTCCCGAATTGAGCAATACCTGTCTTAGAATATGTCTGGATATCTGATGGGACTTAGTTCACTAATGAACTCCAAATACAAACTTCTTAGACTGTATCGTCAACTGAACTTAATCTGTATCCTGCGCCATGCCTCCCTCAGTGTCCGCTTGGACCACCTGTCCAAATTACTGCCCCTCGTCAGAGGGAAAACTATCTCTGACAGTCACTCTGTCATCCAGGTCATCTTGGAAGCCTGGAATGATAACTGTCTCCCGAAGGAGGCTGTCGTTATCAAGTCTCTAGAACATTCACTTATGTTCTAAAACTGCTTCCGAACGTTTCTCCAGGATTGGATTAATATCTTAACTTATTGCATCTAGTGCAAGAACAACATCTGGTGCGGTACTTGACATCTCATGATTGACTCAATTGCCAAAGCAAGTGATATGCCAATCATGCACATTCCTCTCTTCTTTAGTCTGTAAGACACCTTTAGAGAGGGTGACTCCATCACCTACAGGTACACCACCATGCCAGGAGTCGTCCATTCTAAAATACCTTTTAGAATACTGTCTAAGTACCCAAATTGGGACACTTCCCAAATCTAGATCTAAAACCATAGATCTAGTAACCATAATGCCTGATATAATATCTATATCCTATGTGGAGAAACTACTGTGTGGCGACCATAGTATAACCGATCGTAGTATAGGAATTTCACTTCCTACTCTGTGTATGTCATCTAAATATCAGGACATCACACCCTGCTACCTTCTTAACAGATCCATCCCCTATTCTGATGAAGTCAAAGCTCATGACTATCGCATCAAAAATAGATGATCTATCTCCGCTATATCTTCTTTAGTCTATAAATAGACACAAGCTACTTGTCCACTATGCTTCCGCTGCTCCCACTGACTACAACAACCCTCTGACAGAGTCATATATACGTGCACTTCTAATGCTATTTTAGAACGACGCTATACTCATCCTCCTGCCGGGTCTCATAGTCTGGAACATCAGTAATGGCAAGTCTGGGTAAACAAGAACCTCCCTGTCACCGTTCTTGAGGCTACCGGAGTGTCTGAGGTTACCCACCATATCTGCGGAGTGGGCAATTGGAATGTCAAACCTGATTGAATTTTTAGATCCTATTAAATTTTCAGTAATCGTTTGCGGTTCTGGAATCACTTCCAGTTCTACCATACTCCCACTGCTGTTTTCTGAAAAAATCCATTTTACTAAAACTGTGGCGAGTCAAGAACAATATCACTATTGATCTTCCAGATGGTAGAAAGTCAACCATTGTCATAGCCCGGGTTAACCCATAAAAAACTATTACAGAAACGTGTCTTGAACTATCCAGAGTCTGGTTTTAAGCATAAGCCGGACAACTCCCCGTACCTTAACATCGTTAAGATATGAACTGTTCTATATCCAATATAGAAACAGAGGCACTGATTTAATTGGAACCAGATTCAAATCATGCAGCTGTCTCCAGTGCATGTCAACTAAATGGAGAGAGGTCGATCAGCATTACTCAACTTAGGAGTATATCCAATTATGAGTAACCTGAAAGAGAAGTAAGTTCTCAAAACCATTACTATCAACTGAATACCCAACACAAGTATCTACATTTTCAATCATCTTGAAGAATCCCGATACTTGCATCACATGGTTCTCTACTTTATTCTTGTACCTATAACTTCTCAAAACTTAGACCTTGTATTTCTACGAAACACTTGTCTAAAAACTAGAGAAGTCATAAGTAAACAGAATATAGTACGAGGACCAATCCCTTTGTCCTAATGGACACTGGACAACATACAATACTTTGTATAAGTCCCTTGAGTTTAATAACTCAAACTCTGTGCGTCGTAGGTTGAAAACTGTACTATGGTTAAGAACTATACCGCTGTTAAATGCTCCTTACCTAACCATCAACTGATATAGGTAAATGTCACCGACATAATTTCAAAAAGTTATATCTCACTTTATTAAAAATAAATGTACAGATATATCAGTTTGAAATTGGTGCATAACAACGTATATTCAAAACCATATATTTGCCGTCCGGCAAAAACCCAGGCGATTTCCTCAAATATCACCAATTACAACGAATTCCGATATAATGAGGATGATCACCTAATTCCCAATAACTTACTCCCATTCACCATCTGTAAAACCATACAGATGTGAGAATCATACCTGGTAAATACATACCCTGGAGTAAGTATCTAATTGGGAAATCAGTTTTCTATTAACAACGCATAGTGAAACTGAAATATAAAAATGTTTCGAAGGGGTATCCGGGTATTCCTAGTAATTCCTCTTCCATTATCAGATTCATGACTGTAACCGTATATTTCTTTGCCATCTCTCCAAATCCCATTATTTGTCTTTACTCATTACTTTCTGTACACCCCCTTAGGCTAAAATGGTTTTCTTCCTTCCATACCGTTCGGTACCAGCCTATGGTTTGGAAGAAGACTATCCAGTAAGCATAATAGGTGTACTCTCCTAATCCTAGGAGTACTCGCAACCCGAGAGAAGGTGATGATAAAGGACAACAGAATAAGCCTTATTCTATTTCTCCTGAACTGGAGAAAAGCAAAGGTGAAGTAGGAGTGGTGATGATATACTCGGTTTAGTCGTGAATGATAGCAGTCGCAATTTACTTTGTCCTCTTTCTAATCTCTTTATTTGTCTTTACTTATTACCTTCTGTACACCATACTTAGGCTAATTGGTTTTCTTCATTTCCCTACCTTTCGGCACCTGCCTTTGTTTGGGAAGAAGACCATCCAATAAGTGTAATTGGTGTACTCTCTCCTAATCCCAGGAGCCCTCATAACCTGAGAGAAGGTAAAAGGAAAAGAAAACTGAATAGTCCTATTCAATCTCTCCAGAACCAGAATCCATCCTCGAATCTGGAACAAGTTCCTTCGAGTTCGTATATAACCATACGATGAATTTATCCAATGGAAGTGGATGTTTGTAGTAATACAAGGTGTTCTGGAGAAATGCAAAGGGTAAAAGAAGGAGTGTCAATGATGTATGCAACTCAGAAAATCCAAAAGCCAGTGTTTTAAGAAGGTTCGATTAACTTGGTCACTGAGTCATAGTTTAGGGACGTGCCATTGTCGCTGCCAAAGAGAGAGAGAAAAGAAACACTCTGCGTGCACTCTAACCTAGATCAGAATGGTTATCACTTTATCTAATCAGGATGTCTCCCACTGTAACCTCAAATTCTCCTCCAAACCTGAAAGAAGAATTAGTCGGGATCACCCGAGGAGTAAACCAACTCATCAGTGGGAATCGGGATCCAACTCTCATCGCATGATAACGTGAAGGAATCCACTCACGTTATCACACTCCACAAGGTATGCGCATGCCTGGCAAGTTTCCTGTATGTTTGAAACTCTCGATATGATTTTTACCCCATGCTCTTATGACCTTGACGAAGGCCAACATATCATAAGTCACATGTCAAGTTCTACCCGTCATTGTCTAGGTTAATTTGAACCCACCCGTACATACCCTTGACGAAGGCCAAAATAGTAGTACGACTGTCCCAAACCAATGCATCTATCTATGCAACAGAAAAGTAACAAATAACTACCATACACTATGCCTTGACGAAGGCCAACATACATAGCATGAATACTAAGTGCTACCCGTCTGAAATGACGGAGGGCTACGAATGGTTTTTGGCGAAAAACTTTTAACGTAATGAACTTGATATTGTTGAAGGAACCTGATAGCTTTTTACAAATATATAGTGGCGAAAACCTTTGCTAAAGAGGCCACTCCCAGTGAAGGGATCTCGACTCTTTCCCCGTAGAATGAGGTGCAGGGTTTTCCAACTGAATACCGCGTTGCAAAGCAAAAAGTAATCGACTATAGTGAAGTTATTACCCTGACGCAAACCTCTGTCCAAGGGGTCACTCCCGATGAAGGGATCTCGGCCCTTGCCTCGTCGAATGAGGTGCTGGATATTCATAACCGAATACCACTGTGCAAAACAAAAGAGAACGTCTTTGCAATAACAGCTTTTTGAAAATTGTTCCAACAACATCGAATAGGTTTGTTTTCCTTGCATTGATGTAATACCCCATGTATTATCCGGTATACCCATTTATACCAGATAAGCATGGGGACCCACTGTAAAACAATGGGGAATCTTCGGAATACATTCCGAAAGAGGACAAATCTGTACTATAAATGGAATGATACCGCTCTTCAATACAGAGGCGCCTTTTAAGTGAACTGGCACTACAGGAGTTTGAGAACTCCGTAGTTAAGCGTGCTCGGGCCAGGGAAGTCCTGGGATGGGTGACCTCCTGGGAATTGGCCCCTGGTCGGGTCCAGTTTGCCCCAAAGGAAAAAACCGTGTGGTTACGGTCAGAGCGGACAATACTCTCTGTATTGGGGGTGGGTCGTGACAGAATGGTATCAGAGCTGGTTCCTCAATAGTAGGTCTGTGGTTCGAGGAAAAACCATTGTTCTAAGTGGGGGAGAATGTAATACCCCATGTATTATCCGGTATACCCATTTATACCAAATAAACATGGGGACCCACTGTAAAACAATGGGGAATCTTCGGAATACATTCCGAAAGAGGACAGATCTGTACTATAATGGAATGATACCGCTCTTCAATACAGAGGCGCCTTTTAAGTGAACTGGCACTACAGGAGTTTGAGAACTCCGTAGTTAAGCGTGCTCGGGCCAGGGAAGTCCTGGGATGGGTGACCTCCTGGGAAGTGGCCCCTGGTCGGGTCCAGTTTGCCCCGAAGGAAAAAACCATGCGGCTACGGTCAGAGCGGACAATACTCTCTGTATTGGGGGTGGGTTGTGACAATTGATCAGAATCAATACAGTCCCATCAATCAATCACACCAGAAAAGAACGAAAATAAAATGTACGTATATGCCATCCGCATTCGCCACTGGGTCCCGTCATCACCCGTTAGGTTACTTAACTAACGACAGAGCGGGGTCTGGACTAGCGCGGGTGTAAAACATATACAACATCTACTAGTATATTTATCAATTTACAATAATCGCTCCAGGCATGATAAATGCAACATTACAGAAAAGTAATAAGCATCACAGAACAATACAGATAATCTGGGAGCCCCGGGTTTCATTGAGCCGCATCTGAAACCCGACGTTCCCCTGGTCGTGTGGATAGCCTGTGCAATGAAACCTAGACCCCTACGAGTGCGGCAAGTTACCCATCAAAACCTGAAGCGAGACAGCCCCCTTCAGCAAAGTGAATGGACCACCCAGCACTTCACGGAATCCAGTAACTTGTGCACCCCACGTTGGGTCAACCTATACCCCTACGAGTGCGGCGAATAGCCTGCCAATCCTAGAGTGAGGCCCCCTCCCTCTCAAAGCCATGAGATGCGGGCCCGTTGCCCTCTAGAACCTGGCTATCCGTGCACTCCTCCGCGGGGTAATCCTAGTACAGAAAAGAAAATATGTACAACGGATACATCGACCTCAACCCGGTCGTGCCCCAAAAGAATAATATACAAACAGGCAGTGATGGCAGTCCACATGTCGGACGCTCGCCCCGTGATATCAAATATACAAACAAATCCAAACTGCACTACCATTGCACACAACTATCCACCAAGACAAATCTGCAACATCACAGCACAACACAGAACATCAACGCGGATGTCACGTTCGCAAACCCGTCAAAAAGGACTAAGCAATTAGACGAGTTATACCGCTCTAATGACATTCACGGTCGTAGATATAATGTAAGCACTGTGAACTAACGCATTTAAAATTCCGATCGACAAAACTTCTCGAAGTGGGCCCCAAGCACAAATCCAGTACTCTAACAAATCTGGGCCCAAACAAAATATTCTAGAAACCATAATTCCATATGAAAGACACCCAGAAGATAAATGTTGCACTGAATCGACTATTCCGCCACGCAACCGCGGCAAACACGGTAGTTCTGCCGCGGTTCCGCTGTGTTATGGTACGATCGTGCTAGCAAATTTCTTCTAGAGTCTTAAAAAAGCCTGCTCGATTTTCTGACATACCCAAAATAATTTTTAGACCAGTTAAAAAATTCGAAAGAAACTTTAACCATGGAAATGCGGTTTTGGAAATTTCGTTCGATCGATATTTTAAACATGTTAGAACAAGCTAGTAAAGGTTAATGGCGTGGCTCTGTTACCATGTAAGTCTACGGTAGCGCCCTGACCATCAATCCGAGGCCAAACGCAGAACAAAAACTTTTATAAACTGGCGCTAACGCAGACTTTCACCCGGATCGTGCCATTAACACAAACTAGCAAACTACAAAGATGTTAGAATGGCTATACCGATCGATCCGTGTCCTTCAGTCTTTAGCCACCATCCTTTAGCTCCTCGCGGCATCTCCGATCTTGCCCGATCTCCGGTCTCTTCGTCGAAGTGGCACCACGTCAAGGAATCATTATACGGGCTCCCGCTTCAAACCGAAGCAATTCAGACATGATGTTTGCTAGCCGACATGTCCAAGATTGAAGTAGAGAGAGTGTAGAATACTTTGTCTCAAGACACTCAAGTATTTGGGTGGAGGTAAATTGAAGTTGCCATGGGTAATGTGAACAAGGAATTTTAGCTTGGAGGATAACTAAAATCTCACACAAAAATTGGGCTCCCCCAAAATTGTGTGCTCGGCCTCACATGAAGAAAATGGTTCACTGGTTGTGAAAAAATGATAGGTGATCATAAGAATTGAAGTGGTGATCATAAGGAAATATACTTAACAAAATATCCTGTTAGTTATATGTATGCCCTAGAGGCCATTACTGTACATACGATGTATATTGTAGTGGATGCTAGGACATATATAGAGAGGACTTTCTTGCTCGACATGATATTATGCTATCTGGTTGCACTTTATCTTAACATGTACTCTGATTGTCTCTATATTACATGTTGATAAAGCCCTTAGGATATGTACTCGACTACTGGGACTATGATGAGATCATACTAGTGGGGCCACGGTGGTTGACGAGTACATCCTATAACTGTTCCTAGTCAAGGGTGTATCGAGAAAGGGCATCGATACACCAGAGTAGACTAGCATATACGCATCTTGACCCATATGATGGGCGATGGATGATCCCATATCCATCGGTGTTTGACATCAAGGATGGTGTACGGGTGCTCAGTGGAGACTGGGTACACTGGACGGACTCGCTGAGAGCTCCCAGATGGTATTATACCTCACGTCAGATGGCAGTTCTCCGGTGACACTGGTACAGAGTAGTCTGTTGACCCGAGATCGTCATAGAGTCTTGTGTGATTCCCACTGTGCTTTGATTTCCACCTTACCACGTCCAAGAGGGCGTGCAAAACGGTGGTTTTTGGGTACAGTCCCGAATCACATGGAGGCAATGAGCGATAGGAGGGGATTCGTCTCTTCCGGTATAGGGAGTTGATGTTGTGCTGTGTTCGATTGGCTATAACCGAAAATCCCTGGCCAGGGTTGCTGAGATTTACTGGTAAGGGTTACCAGTAGTTTCTCAAACTGTTATAGACCTCATATCGACACGACTTATCGAGCTACTGGGGTCTGACGTTTACCACCCCTAGGCGAGATATGCGATATATCAGACGACAAGACCGGACTGTATGGGAGTGTTACTGATTGGATTCACAGGAGAACTAGCGGGCTTTCTTGTTGATCTTCTGATCGCTCAATACCCGGGTGGCCGTTACGTTTAGCACACCACTTGCGGCTTGTGGGTGTTTGATATGATCATCACCTACTGCCGGCGTATTGACGAGTCTTTAGAGTCCTACACAGGGGTTTCCTGGCTCAAGCGAAACGGAGTAGGAGCACATATGTGATATGTGAGGGACCGAGATTAATACGATATGAGATACCGTATTCTATTCTCGTGATTTGTAATATTGATCGGTTGTATGCGATATAGCCGGGTTATCGGATCAAGTGTTGATTCGATAAGTTGTTACACATGATATTAGTCGATTATTGCCGGATTATTAAATCAAGAGTTGATTTAATAATTTAATGTATAATTATATATTTGATATATTACATTACATTAACTAGTTTTAGCTCACTTAAGATTTATTTTCTCACTTGTTTGTGCACATTGTTTATATGTGATATATGCAAGTGTAAATGTTTGTATCATGCTTGATGATACACACAAGATGGGTGTATGAGACTCATACCAAGATTAGGGTAAAGATTATGGTTATTGTTTTATCTTAAGATTTAACAAAAGGGTTTAACTTAGTCAAAGTAATCAAGCTTGAAGAAACTTGGAGAAGCTTTGACAAAGTCCACTCTTTTGTCATTTCTTTTGATATTCTTTAACCTAACCTTTAACCTAATGCTTTGGTTAATTCTCTACATGAGTTAAGCATGATAGCTTAACTCACCCATGGTTACATTATTTATTGGATAAGTTTTCATTTGGATGGATAATTCTTTCTTCTTCTTCTTCATCATCAAGCTCCATCCAAAAGCTTACTAGCTCCAATGGTGCCATGAGCAAAAGAGTGAGAAAATCAATTCTAAAGTGATCACACTTCCTACTTCTTCATCCTCTACCACTTGCCATGTAGTAGAGTGTGTTCTCTTCACAAAGTTCATGACCTAGTGAAGGAATAGCTTGAGTTAGTGTCTCCCCGACGTAGATCATCTTCGGCCTCGAAGTCATCGTAGCAAGCACGTTCGTTCTTCTCGCGGAGCTTCTCAAGAGTCCGGAGTTTACGATCGCAGCGATGGGGACGTCTACAAGGAGCTAATGAAGTGAAGGACCGGATCTACAAAGGTTGTAATCCCTTTCACTTAGTGTTAAAGTTGTTAACATGCAAGTTTTCGCCTAAAACCTAGTTTAAAGATCCGTATTAGAGTTGTTCGGCACGGCTAAAATTTTAATCGGGCATGGTTGATCCCTCGTAGACCCTTGTACGCGTGCCTAGCAACCCTACAGTGGTATCAGAGACAAGCTAGAGGTTTAGGCGAAGTCTGAGCGAAGTTTAAAGTCCGATCGAAACCCGAAACCCTGATATTTACCCTTCTCTGTACATTTTTCAAAACTGTGGTTTTTTATGAATTAAAAATGCTCAGAAAAACAAGCAGGAAAAACTAAGAATTACTGTGAAGTACGGACACTTAATTCGCTGATTTGACCGCGGAACCGTGGCCAAACCATGGGTTTGGCGGCGGTTTCGCAGCCAAAATTTCGAGTTAGTCCCTGGAATTTCTTGTATTTATTCTTAGGTCCTTTCTTGGAAATTTTTTCTGGGAATTTTTTAATTCCACTCATGTGTTGAGTTTTCTAGGGTTATATTGGGGACTCGTTGATTCGATCAGATAATTTAACTTTTTTTAGTCTTTCCGGATAATTTTAGAAACTGTTAAAATGTTCGACCGGATGTCAATAACTCACTTTTTCCCCTGTCGGAAATTTTTTCAAAAGTTGGATTTTTTCTTGAGTTTGAAACTTTCGTAAAGTCATGCAAGTAACGCGGTGGACCCTCTAGAAGACAACAAACCTTAACTCGATTATGTGACCGTCTTGAACTGCCTCTAAACCTTAGGGTTTGTGGCAGTACGGCGTGCCACATGTGAGGCGTTGGCTTGACCCTTCTACGGCTGGACCATTGGTACTGTGGCATGTGATGGATGTTTGTAAACTGATTTCAAGTGTTGAGATTTATTGGGGAAATCTTGGGTGTTTGATTATTCGATCGGAAAGTTTAACATTGTCTATTTATCTGGAATGTGATACAATATTTGGAATCCACAGGTAGTTATAAGATAACTAATTTGAATGTTATAAACATAGCACTTTAGTCTCAGATGATCGGTTGCCACGGAATATTGATGTGATCAAAAGTCCGTCGCAATCACGTAGCGTACGCAGATACTCGTCGGGTAAACTTAACAGACAGCCATGCCCCATAGCCCCGACCAAGTGACTGTAGGAGAACCCCGTAGCCAAAAGCATCCGTTCGGGTGCTCGCGGCAGCGGTGTTCCGCCTTAGTGCACTTCGTCGACGGCATCCGAGGGTGCGACCGTCTACTAAAGTTTGCGACGAGCATTCGATCAAAATATCGGGAATCTTGTTGAATTGCCCGACTTGATATTGAAAAGAGTTTTCGATAATGAGACTAAAATGCGGGGTTTATAAATGTTAGGCATGAGATGTCTAAGGAATTCATTTGGTTAGGCATATGATGTCTAAGAAGGTTGCGGATTCCAACTGTTGTAGTCTTACACTTTCTTTTCTGTGACCGTAAGTGTAATGTGTGATATCGCCGGTTTTGTTGCTATATGTCAACGACAATTGGGATACGCATGTTTACTTACGTTGATGACATGTGATGTTATGTGTTGCTGGATATGTTATATTGGATCGTCGTGTTTGAATAGCCGGGGGTTTTATGTGAGATAAGAGTTTTTCATTTTCATTCATGTAAATAACTTGTATGTAATATTCTTTTATTGGGGCACTTCCGGGATGAGGTTGATGTCACCACTTGTATATTATTTACTTTTCCGCATTAGGTAGACCCAAGGTGGGGAGCACAAGTAGCCGGGTTCCAGGGTCCAGTGGGAGACCATCTCGAGGAGTTGAGACCGGGTCTCCTAACCCTAGAATTGGCAGTGTTGCTTGCCGCTCTCGTAGGGGTCTAGGGATGTGGGTTTGGCTATTCATCGCGACCGTGGAATCCGTGTTTTATACAGGCTCGTATTGAAAACACGGACGTCCTAGTATATCCAATATTTCATATGTTTCTTCTGCTGTGATATCTGTGATGTGATCATTTGATATGTTGTGATAGATACTGTATATAGTATATTCGATATATTATATAGAAGTTACTTATGTTTTACACCCGCGCTAGCCCTGCCCCGCTCTGCCGTTAGTTACCTAACCTAACGGTGCACGAGGGGATATCGAGGCGAATGCGAATGGCATAAGTGTACGTCGTATTTATCTGTGATGTTTAGGTGACTTAAATGATGGGACTTCATTAATGTGATTAATGAAAGAAAAAGAAACCTAAAAGATGTTGTGGAATCGAATTTTCAAAAACATGTAGCTACGGTTCTTGCTTTGCATCGCGGTGTTCCTTGTAGAACATCCTGCACCTTATTCGATAAGGAAAGGGCCGAGATCCCTTCACCGGGAGTGACCCCTTTAGCAATAACTGGCAGATGCTACACCCCTCGGTTTGTCTTTTGATTGCTTCTATAGTTTTTGCTTTGCATAGTGGTATATATGATATATCCTGCACCTTATTCGATGAGGAAAGGGCCGACGATCCCTTCACCGGGAGTGACCCCTTTAGCAAAACTAGAAAAGCGTCAAAAACACTCCATTTAAAATCACTCAATTCTACAACGATATCAAGTTCATTACGCAAAGGGTTTTCTGAAAAACCTGTCGTAGCCCTCCATCATTTCAGATAAGTACTACTTAGTATTCGTGCTGCGGTAGTTTGGCATTCGTCAAGGCGTTGTGTACGGTAGCTAACTAGTATTTATCTGTTTATGCATATGATGCAGATTGGATTAGGGTATTCGTACGGCGTTGTTTGGCATTCGTCAAGGGTCGTGCGGGTGGGTTTAATTCAATCAAGAAATGTACGGGTTGAACTTTACTAGTGGACTATGGGTTGTTTGACATTCGTCAAGGTCATAGAACGCTAAGGGTAAAATATTATTGGGAATTTCAAGTGTTGAAATTTGCAATGAGATTGCATACATTCTATGAGATAGTTGGATCCCGATACCCGCTGCGAGTAAGAGTTACTCCTGGGAGAGTTTTACACATTACAATTAGCCGATCAAGTAGGTGTCTAGAAAGGTGTTAACGGGGTTACGCCTCTGGGAAAACGAGGTTTACTTTAATTAGGTTCGTGCGAAAGCACGGGGGACCTCCCTCAAAGTACCGACACTGGCTTGGCTGAAAGATTGACGAACTTGTAGCGTGTAATTAATCCCGGCTAGTCTTTCCTTTTAGGGTTTGAAGGAAGATTTGATTAAAACAGTGGGAGACATCCTGATTAGATATATTAGATAACCAATCTAATCTTGCAAGAGCATATGCTGAGTGTTTTCTTCTCTCTCTCTCCAGGTAGCGACCATATCACGCCTTAATCAAGATAATAATACGGATGTATTGACCGAACCCGCTTGTTATACTGAGCTGGGAAACGTTGGTCCCGCTCCAACTTATAATTGTTATAAGACAGAGCAGGAAATTGGGGAATACCAGATTTCCCGTGCCGCCCAAACGAAGAAAGTGCATGTTGATGCATCATCTTCGGGTGTGTTCATTACAGAGAACTGTTTCTCAGTATTCATTACGTCCTGGGTATGAGATACCAGATCAGGATCCCGCATATGTAATCTGTTACATAGGCTACAGAAAGGTAGAGAACTGAGAACGGGTGATAAGTTTCATGAGACAGAAAACGGTGCAAGTGTTGCAACCAACTCTGTTGGTCACTATCACCATGTATTACCAGAATACATTGATTCTGAACGAATGTTATTAGATACCGAACCTGATGTACAACATCATATCAGTCTCTTTATTAGTAAAGAAAGGATATAATTTTGTACTGTTGGATAATGTTTTAAACATTTCCTATATCAAGAGTTGATCGGTTCAGGTACGTTATCTAAAAGCATAGACGTTCTAAATCAAACTACAGTTCTTAGTATACAGAACACACACGAGAGGAAGAGTTCAGAAATGAACGAATCCTTCTTGAGGCATTGTAGACTAGGTCATATCAATGCGACCCGACTAGCTGAAGTTATATTAAGATGCATATTTAAATTTTTTTGAATTTACATCTTGTGAAACTTGCCAGTCATGTCACAAAGATAAGATGACCACAGCTCTGTTTATTGGAAACAGAGAAAGAGTTAGTGAACTTTTGGGATTGATACATGTTGATGTATGAAAGTCCCCTGTCTACATATGCCAGGACCGGTTCTTTGTACTTCATTACATTCTCTGATGATCTCTCAAGATTCAGACATATTTCCTGTTGAAACACAAGTCCGAACCTTTTGAGATATTCACAGAATGTAAGTTAGAAGTAGAGAACCAAAATACGGGTAAAAGTATTATGTCCTTTGATGTGATCAAGGAGGAGAATACTTGAGCACGGAATTCCTGGACTATTCTAAAGGAGAATGAGATTGTCTCTCAGCATTACTCCTCCGAATACACCACAACACGATGGTATATCGGGGCGGAGCAATAGCACCCTATGTGATATGGTGTGCTCTATGATAAGTACTACTGAGTTTCCTTTTTCCTTTTGGGTGTTATGCGCTTGAGAAGCTGCATACCTATTGAATATGGTTCAAATCAAATCAGTTGCCTACCACTTCATATGTGATATGGAAAGGGAAGAGCCTATATCTTAAGTTTGTTAAGATTTGGGGTTGTCCGGACTATGTCTAAAAGCAAAATCCAGACAAGCTCGAGGCAAGGTCTGTTATGTAGAACTGGAAAGATTCCAGCTATACAAACTGCAGCAGATGATTTGGTAGAACCGAAGGATTCAATAGTAACCAACGAACCTCAGCCTCTCCGCCGATCTAGTAGGGTTCCTCACCCACCTGAGAGATACTTCGGTTTCTCTATAACAGTGGGAGCGAGGATTGCATCATGAGATGATGACCCAACTAGTTTCGAGCTGGCCATCAGGAGTGAGACTCTGTAAGAATGGCTGGATGCTTATCGATCTAAGATGGAATCCTTATACACCAACAAAGTATGGACTTTGGTTGCTTTATCTGAAGGGTTAAATCCCCATCAGGAGCAAGTATATCTTGAGAAGATTACTTGGTGTACATGGAAAAGTTGAGACTTTCAAAGCTAGACTTGTTAAAGGTTTGCATCATTGACCAGGTATGTATTATGATGAAACCTTTTCTTAGGAGCTATGCTTAAGTCCATCCAGATCCTACTTACCACGGCTACATACCATGACTACGATATCTGGTGGTTAGGTGTCATGACTGCTTTTCTAAATGATGTTTTAGAAGAGAGCGTCTATAAGTACACAGCCAGAGGGCTTCGTAGACAGTGGGAGCAGCGGAAACGTGTGCAAGATGTTTTATGTGATAAAGAAGGAATCGCGGAGTTGGAACATCTGTTTTGATGTGGTAGTCAAAGAGTTTGACTTCATCAAAATGGTAGATGAACCTTGTATATACAAAAAGGTAGTAGGGAGTATGGTGGTGATCCGCGTAGAGTACGTGGATGTCATACTCTTGATAGGGAAGGAGTTTCCTATACTACGCTCGATCAATCTCCGCTTATCACAAGGATTCTCCATACAGGATCAAAGTGATAGCTCCTAAATCCTAAGTTATGGATCTATGAGATAGGTCTAATTGGATGTTAGGATACTCACTAGTTGTAGTGAGATGGTATCAATCGATCCTAGGGAGAATCACTGGAAAGGTTCAAGGGTGGTAAGGACGACTGAATGTCAGTCGCATGCATTGTCTTTACCCTCAGCGGAGGGACGGTATGTTGGAAGAGTTCCAAGCTAGATACCGTGACATACTAGACGATTAAAGGCAAGATACATCGTTACCAAACATACTGCCAAAGAGGCAGTCTAGGTGTATATAAGTTCGTGAGATGAACTTTGTTCCTACTATTATGTGACAATGGAGTTGTGGCTTTAGCCAAGGAACTACCGTCCCATCAGAAATCCAGATATAATTCTTAGGCAGTATCACCTAATCATGGAGATGGTTGATCTCCAGGGAGATCGAGGTTAGGAGAGTAGACACAGAGGACAACAACGCGGATCCACTCACAAAGGCCTTTTTCCCAGTAGAGACTTTTATGGGATTGTTGAGTATGAGATACTTCAACCGCAGCCAATTGTTGGGTATGTGATACCACAACAGATGGCCCTAGTGCAAGTGGGAGATTGTTAGTTATATGTATGCCCTAGAGGCCATTACTGTACATACGATGTATATTGTAGTGGATGCAAGGACATATATAGGGAGGACTTTCTTGCTCGACATGATAGTATGCTATCTGGTTGCACTTTATCTTAACATGTACTCTGATTGTCTCTATATTACATGTTGATAAAGCCCTTAGGATATGTACTCGACTATTGGGACTATGATGAGATCATACTAGTGGGGCCACGGTGGTCGACGAGTACATCCTATAACTGTTCCTAGTCGAGAGTGTTTCGAGACAGGGCATCGATACACCAGAGTAGACTAGCGTATACGCATCTTGACCCATATGATGGGCGATGGATGATCCCATATCCATCGGTGTTTTACATCAAGGATGGTGTACGGGTGCTCAGAGGAGACTGGGTACACTGGACGGACTCGCCGAGAACTCCCAGATGGTATTATACCTCACGTCAGATGGCAGTTCTCCGGTGACACTGGTACAGAGTAGTCTGTTGACCCGAGATCGTCATAGAGTCTTGTGTGATTCCCACTGTGCTTTTATTTCTACCTTACCACGTCCAAGAGGGCGTGCAAAACGGTGGTTTTTGGGTACAGTCCCGAATCACATGGAGGCAATGAGCGATAGGAGGGGATTCGTCTCTCCCGGTATAGGGAGTTGATGTTGTGCTGTGTTCGATTGGCTATAACCGAAAATCCCTGGCCAGGGTTGCTGAGATTTACTGGTAAATGTTACCAGTAGTTTCTCAAACTGTTATAGACCTCATATCAACACGACTTATCGAGCTACTGGGGTCTAACGTTTACCACCCCTAGGCGAGATATGCGACATATCGGTCGACGAGACCGGACTGTACGGGAGTGTTACTGATTGGATTCACAGGAGAACTAGCGGGCTTTCTTGTTGATCTTCTGATCGCTCAATACCCGGGTGGCCGTTACGTTTAGCACACCACTTGCGGTTTGTGGGTGTTTGATATGATCATCACCTACTGCCGGCGTATTGACGAGTCTTTAGAGTCCTACACAGGGGTTTCCTGGCTCAAGCGAAACGGAGTAGGAGCACATATGTGATATGTGCGGGACCGAGATTAATACGATATGAGATACTGTATTCTATTCTCGCGATTTGTAACATTGATCGGTTGTATGCGATATAGCCGGGTTATCGGATCAAGTGTTGATTCGATAAGTTGTTACACATGATATTAGTCGGTTATTGCCGGATTATTAAATCAAGAGTTGATTTAATAATTTAATGTATAATTATATATTTGATATATTACACTACATTAACTAGTATTAGCTCACTTAAGATTTATTTTCTCACTTGTTTGTGCACATTGTTTATATGTGATATATGCAAGTGTACATGTTTGTATCATGCTTGATGATACACACAAGATGGGTGTATGAGACTCATACCAAGATTAGGGTAAAGATTATGGTTATTGTTTTATCTTAAGATTTGACAAAAGGGTTTAACTTAGTCAAAGTAATCAAGCTTGAAGAAGCTTGGAGAAGCTTTGACAAAGTACACTCTTTTGTCATTTCTTTTGATATTCTTTAACCTAACCTTTAACCTAATGCTTTGGTTAATTCTCTACATATGTTAAGCATGATAGCTTAACTCACCCATGGTTACATTATTTATTGGATAAGTTTTCATTTGGATGGATAATTCTTTCTTCTTCTTCTTCATCATCAAGCTCCATCCAAAAGCTTACTAGCTCCAATGATGCCATGAGCAAAAGAGTGAGAAAATCAATTCTAAAGTGATCACACTTCCTACTTCTTTATCCTCTACCACTTGCCATGTAGTAGAGTGTGTTCTCTTCACAAAGTTCATGACCTAGTGAAGGAATAGCTTGAGTTAGTGTCTCCCCGACGTAGATCATCTTCGGCCTCGAAGTCATCGTAGCAAGCACGCTCGTTCTTCTCGCGGAGCTTCTCAAGAGTCCGGAGTTTACGATCGCAGCGATGGGGACGTCTACACGGAGCTAATGAAGTGAAGGACCGGATCTACAAAGGTTGTAATCCCTTTCACTTAGTGTTAAAGTTGTTAACATGCAAGTTTTCGCCTAAAACCTAGTTTAAAGATCCGTATTAGAGTTGTTCGGCACGGCAAAAATTTTAATCGGGCATGGTTGATGCCTCGTAGTCCCTTGTGCGCGTGCCTAGCAACCCTACATATCCATCAAAAAATCTTAGCAAAGACAATGAACATTAATACTAAATAAAAACCTTACCCACTCCATGCCACCTCACCAATGACTCACCAAAAGACCCAAAAACCCCACTGCCCATTTTCGAAATTGCAAGCAACCAAAGAAAAATAAACATGCTCACATTACACACAATTAATTAAACATTAAAACTTAATGTTTAATTAACAAAACAAAAAATGGCAACTTCAAAAAATAATCTCGTAACAAATTACAAGATTACCCCTCATCCGTATATACATACCCGCATCCGTATTCCGACTGAATACGAATGCAACGAGATAAAAATATTCCAACACAATATAATACTAGGATCCGGCTTAAATCAAAGCCCACTAGTATCATCCGTCCGAAACATGACTCGTGCACAAGTGCACGTGTACGTTCGAACCCTTCCATAAAACCATACGGCCTCTACAACGTTTCGCCAGAACTTGGGAAACTATCTGTGGGGGACTCTAAAGACTCGTCAATACTCTGGCAGTGCGTTTAACCACAAGCACGTCAGGGATACTAGCTGTACGTAACGGCTGCCTATGTATTGAGCAAAAGGGAGGCTGACGAGCGAACTCATCCTGAAACCCTACTAAGCCTGTCAGTGACAATATCCGTACAGTCCGGTCCGTTCGTCTATGAGTATCGCATATCGGGCCTAGGAGGCTGGTAACGTCAGACCCCCAAAAGCGGTATAAGTCGTGTCGGAGTGTAGCCCAGAACACCTTGAGATACTACTGGAATACCTACCAGTAAATCTCCTGCCTTGGCCAAGGACTTCGTGTAATGGCTCTCCTAGAAACAGCATGATCTCACCCCCAATACCGAGAGAGACGAAACCCCTGCCGATCCGCTCACTGCCTCCATGTGGCTCGGGACTGTACCCAACTAAAACCTGTTTGCACGACTCCTTTGAGCCGTGGTAGGGTAGTAATCAAAGCACAGTGGGAACTCATATGAGACAAATGACGATCTCAGGTCGATGAACGAACCTGTACACATGTCACCAGGGAGCTGCTATCTGACGCTAGGTATAATACCAACTAGCAGGTTCCCGGCGAGTCATGTCCGGTGTACTCATAACCCAATGAGCACCTGTATACTTCTTAGGTGAACCAACTGACACCAATGGCTTGTGAGACCGACCACCACCCCTCGTCGGGGTCTCGACTGTATACACTAGTCTACTCTGGAGTATCGATGCCCTGTCTCGAAACTCCCTCGACTAGGGACCACTTTTAAAGATGTGCTTATAGACTACCCAACTCTCACGTATATGATCGCCATCATACTGCTGGTAATCAAGCAAGAATTCCAAGGGCTCTATCAACGTGTAATAGTGATCTGTAATGTCACCTAAAACAGTACACGATGATAAAGACAAACCAGATAGCATACTATCATCTCGAGTAAGACTGTCCTACCGGTATAAGTTCTCCTCAATCAGTGCAATCACGTGCCTGCGATCCAATAATTGACTTTGAGGGCACTATATCCAACATAATGTTGTGAACATTTTCCTGAATCTAGAGTTGATTCGATCAAGCACGTTATATAATAGCATATATGTTCTAAATCAAACCACAGTTCAAAGTATACCGAACACACATAAGAGGAATAGTTCAGAAATGAACGAATCCTTCTTGTGGTATTGTAGACTAGGTCATATCAATGCGACACGACCAGCTAAGTTACATAAGGATGAATATGAGAATCTTTTCGAATTTTCATCTTATAATACTTCTCAGTCTTGTCTCAAAAGTAAAATGACCAATACTCCGTTTACTGGAAACAGAGAAAGAGTTACTGAACTCTTGGATGGATACATGATGATGTATACGGTCCTATGTCTACAAATACCAGGGCTAGTTCTTTGTACTTCATTATATTCACTGATCATCTCTCAAGATTCGAACATATGTTCCTGTTGAAACACATGTCTGAAACTTTTGAGAAATTCAAGGAATATAAGCTTGAAGTTAAGAACCAGACCGGTAGAAGTATTAAGTCCTTCGATGTGATCGAGGAGGAGAATACTTAAGCATGGAGTTCCTGGAGTTTCTAAAAGGAGAATATGATCTTTTCTCAGCTTACTCCTTCGAATACACCACAGCACAACGGTGTATCGGGGCGAAGGTATCGCGCCCTATGAAATATGGTGCGCTCTATGATGAGTACTGCTGAGTTACCTGTTTCCTTTTGGTGTTATGCACTTGAGAAGCTGCATACCTATTGAATGGGGTTCTATCCAAATCAGTGCCTACCACTCAATATGAGATATAGAATGGGAAGAGACCATGTCTTAGATGAGTTAAGATATGGGGTTGTCCGGCTTATGTTGAAAAACAAAATCCGGACAAGCTCGAGGCAAGTTCAGTTCTGTAAGTTTGTTAGGATATCCCAAATATTTGCGAGGGAATATCTTCTACCACTCTGAGGAGAAAAAGTTGTTTTATTTCTCAACATGCCATCTTTTTAGAAAATGAATTTCTTATGAAGAAATTAGTGGTCATGCGGTAGAACTGGAAGGAGTTCCAGCTAGACAAACTAACAGCCGATGATTTGGTAAAACCAAAAGATTCAATAGTCTCCGACGAACCTCAGCCTCTCCGCGAATCTGGTAGGGATCCTCACCACTTGAGAGATAGTACGGTCTTCTCGCTGACAGTGGGAGCGAAGATTGCATCATGGTTGATGATAGCCCAACTAGGTTCAGGCAGGCCATCACGAGTGGCGACTCTGTAAATAGGCTGGATGCTATGCGATCAAATATGGAATCCATGTACACCAACAAAGTATGACTTTGCATGTTGCACCTGAAGGGGTAAAACCCATTGGGAGCAAATGGATCTTGAGAAGATTCTTGGTATAGATGGAAAAGTTGAGACTTTCAAAGCTGTGCTTAAGTCCACCAGGATCAATGCAAGCATCGCGGAGTTGGAACATCTATTTTGATGTGATAGTCAAAAAGTTTGACTTGATCAAAATGGTAGATGAACCTTGTATATACAAGAAGGTTGTAGAGAGTAAGATTGTCTTCCACGTATTGTACGTAAATAACATACTCTTGATAGGAAATGGTTTCCTATGCTACACTCGGTCAAGCTCTTCTTATCACGAGGATTCTCCATGGAAGATCTGGATGATAGATCTAAATGGATGTTGGGAGTGTCCTAAATCTAGGTACATTAACACCATTCTAAAGGGGTTTAGTATAGAAGATTCTAAGCATAGTGGTTCGTCCACTTACTCAGGAATCACTCTTTCCAAAAAGATGTCTTCCGAGACTGGTTTGGAGAGAGCTCGCGTGCAAAAGATACCCTATGCTTCCGAAGTAGGCTCTATCATGTATGCGATGTTATGTACCAGACCAGATGTAGCTAACTCACTAGGTGTAGTGATCAGGAATCAATCGGATCTTGGGAGAATCACTCGAAAGCTGTGGAGGACATTCTTAAGTACTTGAGAAGCACTAAAAGAAAGTTCCTGGTTCCAGCTTCCAGAGTGATAAGTTCGACTGAAAGTCAGTCACAAGCATTGTCTTTACCCTCAGTGGAGGGACAGTATGTTGGAAGAGTTCCAAGCTAGATACCGTGACATACTAAACGATAAAGGCTGAATACATTGCTACCGACGATGCTGCCAAAGTGGCTGTTTAGGCATTTCTTGTTCATGAGATGAACATGGTTCTTATCACCGAGCGTCCAATAACTGTTATTGTGACAACAATGGAGTTATGGCTTTGGCCTAGGAACATCGGTCCCATCAGCGTTCCAGACATATTCTGAGGACAGTATTACCTGATCAGGGAGATGGTTGATCTCCAAGGGATCGAGGTTAGGAGAGTTAACACGAAGGATAACACGGCGGATCCACTCACCTAGGCCTGCTTTCCAAATACCATTTGAGAGATTTTGGGATGGTTGAGTATGGGATACTACAACCACTGCTATATTGTTGGGTATTGGATACTACAACAGATGGCCTTAGTGCAAGTAGGAGATTGTTAGTTATATGTATGCCCTAGAGGCCATTACTGTACATGGGATGTATATTGTAGTGGATGCTTGGACATATATAGGGAGGACTTTCTTGCTCGATATGATAGTATGCTATCTGGTTGCTCTTTATCTTAACATGTACACTTATTGACCCTCTAATACATGTTGATAAAGCCCTTAGCATGAGTACCTGACTACCATGATTATGATGGAGATCATACTAGTGGGGCTAGGGTAGTCCACAAGTACATCCTATAATTGTTCCAAGTCGAGGGTGTATCGAGACAGGGCATCGATACTCCAGAGTAGACTAGCGTATACGCTTCTTGACCCATATGATGGGCGATGGATGATCCCACATCCATTGGTGTTTGACATCAAAGATGGTATATGGGTGCTCAGTAGAGACTAGGTACACTGAATGGACTCGCCGAGAACTCCTAGTTGGTATTATACCGATAGCAGTTCTCTGGTGACACTGGTACATGTTAGTCTGTAGACCCGAGATCGTCATAGAGTCTTATGTGATTCCCACTGTGCTTTGATTTCCACCTTACTACGTTCAAGAGGACGTGCAAAACGATGGCTTTTGGGTACAGTCCCAAATCACATGGAGGCAATGAGCGATAGGAGGGGTTTCATCTCTCCCGGTATTTGGGGTTGATGTTGTGCTGTGCTCGATTGGCTATAACAGGAAGTCCCTGGCCATATGGAGATCTACTGGTAAGTGTTATCAGTAGTTTCTCGACCCGTTATGAGCCATGCTTGGGAAGACTTATCGGTTACTGGGGTCTGACGTTTACCACCCCTATACTAGATATGCGATATCAGACGAAGAGACCGGACTGTACGGTAGTGTTACTGGTTGGATTCACAGGAGTGTGAACAGGTTTGCTTGTTGATCTTCTGATCACTCAATACCCGGGTGGCCGTTACGTTTAGCAGACCGCTGACGGATTGTGGGTGTTTGATATGATCATCACCTACTGCCGGCATATTGACGAGTCTTTAGAGTTCTACACAAAGGTTTCCTGGTTCATGCGAAATGGAGTAGGAGCACATATGTGATATATGCGGGACCGAGATTAATACGCGTAAATGATACCGTATTCTATTCTTGCGTCTTCCGTATCGATCGGTTGTATGTGATATAGCCGGGTTATCAGATCAAGTGTTGATTCGATGAATTGATACATTGGATATTAGTCGGTTATATGAGATATGACCTGATTATTAAATCAAGTGTTGATTTAATAATTTAATGTATAATTATATATTTGATATATTAAATTACATTAACTAATATTGGCTCACTTAAGTATTCATTTTTCTCATTTATGATACATTAATATATATGTGATATATGTTAATTGTATTGTTTTTGCACACATGAATATATGTGATATATTTTAGTGTGTCATGCTAGGTTACACATGCAACATGTATGTATGAGACTCATACCATGCTAGGTTAATGTTATGGTCTTATTTATCATTAAATAATTACAAATTAGTAGACATGAGTCATGGTTGGA
This sequence comes from Agapanthus africanus, assembly GCA_030015575.1. Taxonomy (NCBI): domain Eukaryota; kingdom Viridiplantae; phylum Streptophyta; class Magnoliopsida; order Asparagales; family Amaryllidaceae; genus Agapanthus; species Agapanthus africanus. The sequence continues at coordinate 363,688,326 of JASDDO010000022.1, read as the reverse complement.
AGCTTGGAGAAGCTTGTAGATAAGCATTGACTAAAGTCCACTTCTTTGTTTTTACTTAAGATATTTGTTGACCTAACCTTAACCATACACCATGGTTAATTCTCTACATGGGTCAGTATATGTGATATACTCACCCATGGTTGCATTTCTAACCCAAGGAAAGATTCTTTCATCACTTCATCACTTCATCTTCTTTTTCCTTTTGAAGCTTTCTAGCTTTTGACAAAGTGATGAAATAAAATGAGAAAATCAAATCTAAAGTGAGCAATATTCCTACTTCATCATCCTCTACTATTAGCCATTTAGTTTAGGCTGTTTGCTTCACTAATCTCATCATTAGTGAAGAGGTAGCATGAGCTTGAGTCTTCTCGACGTAGATCATCTTCGGCTTCGAAGGCATTGAGCGAGCTTGTTCATTTCTTCATGTGATCCTTACTAGAGTTCGGATGTTCACTACTAGGGCCGAAGGGACTACTACACGGAGTTTTAGAAGTGAAGGACCGGTCTACAAAGGTTGTATTCCGCATTCACTTAGATGTAAAGTTGTTTACATATTATGTTTAACCCTAATTCTCTAGTTCGATTACTTGGTTGGTTTGTTTAGCACCCCAAAATTTTTAAATTGCATGTTTGATACTTGCCAAAACCTTGCTAAGGTGCTAAGCTAACCCTACAAATACACAAGAGGAAAAGTTCAGAAATGAACGAAGCCTTCTTGTGGTATTGTAGACTTGGTCATATCAATGCGACCAGACTAGCTAAATTACATAAAGATGGATATTTGAATTCGTTCGAATTTACATCTTATGAAACTTGCCAGTCATGTCTCAAAGGAAAGATGATCAAAACTCCGTTTACGGGATTCTGAGAAAGAGCTATTGAACTTTTGGGACTGATACATAGTGATGTATGCGGTTGCGGTCCTATATCTACACATACCAGGAATGGTTCCTCTTACTTCATTACATTCACCGATAATCTCTCAAGATTCGGCATGTGTTCCTGTTGAAACACAAATCTGAAGCTTTTGAGAAATTTAAGGAATATAAGAACAAAGCAGAGAACCAGACGGGTAAAAGTATTAAAATCCTTCGATCTGATTGAGGAAGAGAATAGTTAAGCACGGAATTCCGAGATTATCTAAACGAGAATGGGATTCTCTCTCATCTTACTCCTCCGTATACACCACAGCACAACGGAGTATCACGACCCAAAATATTAGCTCGCGACCAGCACTTAAATCACGCAACGTCTACAGGCGTAACGTAATTCAAGTAAGCTGAAACCCAGAAATCTAAACCTTTTTAAGAAATAAAGATACAAAAAATCATGTTTTGTCTTTTGAAAAAAATTGGGCAGCACCTTCTTTGTAAAAACTAACCCCGAAAACGGGTACAACACAGAATAATAAAAAACATCCCCAAACGGGAGCAAATCACGCCCAACGGCGGAAACAACCACCACAAGTATAAATAACAAGTATACGATGCCCAACGGCGAAGATCCACACAAGGAAATAAAGTAAAGCAAGACATCAACCCCAAAAGCGAATATAAAACCCATCGCTCAAGTCTCGCAACTACAAGTCTTCTAAGTCTGCAACATATACAATTACTAGTTTCTGAATTGATGTAGTGACTAGATACAATATGAATAATGAGTATAAGAGGGGCACGATCCAACATGTACCACCTACCACAAGCAAGTCACCCGAAAACAGCTGTGTGCCAGCGATGCCGCAACTGATCCATGCGGTCAACCTGCAAGAACTGTGGCACAATGGGGGTGAGTTGCCAACTCGTGAATAGAAAAACATCACCAGGTAGAAATCGAAATAAACAACGATTCCTAGATCAATTATATCGTAAACGTCATACTATGATATCTAGGGTGACCGTATCTACATATGTGCCAACACATAATAAATGCCTATCAGCAAGTGGATATCATCCAACAATATAATCAATGCATGTATGCAAGTGGATCTCGTCCAACAATAAAATCAATGCATGTATGCAGATGGATCTCGTCCAACAATATAATCAATGCATGTATGCAATGGATCTCGTCCACGTGTCAACCACTGACACAACAACTCCTGCATGTAAATATTATAAAAGCATATGCAGGTAAATATGAGGATATGAAACAACGTGTGTCCCTCGCGACAAAACAAAGATCATGGAACCGGAGTGTCCACATCGACACTCGAAACATCATGAAACCCGTGTCTAGCATCGACACGTAAATCCTCATCTGCCAGGCGCCATCACCATGACCGGCCCTGATGTCAGTACATCTCATGGAAGCTGAGTGTCCACATCGTCATCCGCAATCCACGTAGCATGTCTGAACATGACTCCGGTCGGTATCCCCAAGATATCCGCCGAGTTCAAATACTGTCACCGGTAGGTAGTGGTCACTCTGCAAGGCTCATCGCCTACACTACGAAATCATCTCTCGCCCAGGGGTACCATACCGGGTCCACCATGTACCCGGAGAAGGTGCCTCCCACTCCTCGAATCGGGTTTCACATGCCAATCTCGGAACCGAGAAATCATATGGTGGACGCACTGAAATATCATATCAAGAGAAACCGGGTTTTCAAACAACACATAATTTCTTGAAATACCCCCACGGTTCTCAAATCCATAAATCGCATGAAATCCATATCTCGATGCGTAAATCCATGAAAACTGATATATGCAACATAAAACAACAATATGAGCATATTAAGGGAAAACCACTCTTTTAAATGAATCCAGCTTTAAAATATATCATGCGGTTCCCAAATTCTCCGGAAAACAAGTGCAGCATCATATGAGGTGTACATGTAACTGTAGCAATGTATAAGTATCTATATGTAAGCAAGTATGTATGATGCATTTCATAAGCGCAATAGCACAATAATCAACGTTCCAATATCACATGTCAATACAATACCACTTATGGGTATATGCAACTATAGCAAGATATGTGGGTGTACATGTCAGTATGTAGGCATGATATACATGTAGCTGTAGCAGAGTATGTGGGTGTACATGTCAGTATATCATGTAACCTAGCATAGTGATGTGAACATAGCAGTATATCATAGCATGATGTAGCAATTCTACTGTGTAAGTGACATAGCGATTATCAATGATGAAGTGTGTGAGCCGGCAATCTGTGCAAGTGTAACATACGCATCATCGATAATGGTGTAGGTGTACTAACACAGGCATAAGAAATGCAATGAGAATAGCATGAATGCAGCACAATGCATATAGTGAATCAAATGCTATAAGGTATACATATCAACAAGACCGAGTCGGTGAATCTATCAATCGACATCCAGCCTCACAACATCACGTACGGTACAATCCATCGTACGTCATCCTCTAATAAGGGGTATGGATAAATCAACAAGTAAAACTCATCGCTTACGGTAATCTAACGTACGGCGGCATTAACCAAAAAAGGGATTCTATCAACCTATACAACATCGGGGGTACGGATCTAAGTCTCGTACGGCATATCACTCATTATGCAATCATTATCCATATAAATATATATACCTATCTCTCAGGTCACATCCATGTCAAACTCGCATCAAGGGACCTACAAAGGTATCAACGATCACATCTCGACTCGAATCCATAAAAAGACATATCACACTAAGTCATCATAATCACATCGTATACTCGTTCATCACATTAAATAAACATCACACTTGTTCTCTTTTAATTCGTACCTATCATGATTCACTTATCATTTCATATTCTCATAAATCAATATGTTCTTTAGCATCAACTCCTATCATATTATCGTTTGTAAATCCTACAATCATGTCCGTCGCATATCATTTATCAGTGTCAAATCATCAAACGATATTCCATATCAATGTTTGCGAGGGTGCTATACGCCATCCACCCGACTTCCCCCGTAGATATAAATCTACTCACCTGCTAAACTCCTCGCTTATCTGTAGTCGATGCGCTTCGTCGTCTCGAAATCCATGCGAAGGTACCTACAATCAATATGAAATCGCAATGCTATTAACATCAAATTCCGAAATCCAAATACGGCACGCGGTGCGTTCATATGTTAGAAACTATAGCCTATGCATGCAAAACAACCAAACAACCCTCGTCGTTTACGTACAAACGTCCAACGATCAAATACAATATCCGGTCGAAAAACCAAGAAATCTAAATACCGGAAAACATAGTCAAAACACTCACTAGGGTCGCTATATATGAAAACCGCCATGCCAAAAACCCAATCGTACCATTACTCATTCACAACACAATAAATATCGTAGGTAATAATATTCACGCCATTCACATGTCCATTAATACTCACGTCTAAGTTTTGCCGAAAACCTAGTAAGCATTATATATCATTTTAGCACAAAGCTAAAAGTTTACACAAATTCTAGCGATCATAATTATCATAAAGCGGCTTAATTAAGTCACCCAAACCTTTACCATAATTTTAATCTCACCCAAATATGCATTAGTAATAACTTAGTTTGTAATTAAGCTTAATTAGACAAATTAGGAATTTAACAAATATCATTTTCACAAATTTGTTTAAGCTATCCAAGCTACACTTCAAGACTAACCACTTAAACATATCAAAACCTTAACTTGAAATTCATAATCCTTATCATGAATCAACAAAACATGAACTTGAAGCTATATTAAATATCTAAATAAGCAAGCTTTAAGGATTTAAACAACAATTAAGGATTAGGGTTAGGATTTTATACCTTTACAAGATCACAATTTTTGCAACAACCCAAACTTTTAGCCTCCAAAAAGATGTTTTTAGTGAAGATCCAAGCTTGTTTGGGCTTAAGGAAAAATGAGTATGAAATTAATTTGGAGTTTGTGGGATAAATTCTTGATTTTTGATGATTTTTGTGAACTTGAAATGTTGCAAATGAAGTGAGATGAGAGAGAGGGCAGCCAAGGGTAGGCTCGGCCAAGGGAAAAGAGTGGGGGTGTTTTGTGAAATGAATGGAAAAATCTAGAGAAAACAACAATAAATGCTAATAAATGCAAAAATGCCACCTTTTCTTTCTTTTCTTTCCTTTAAAAAATTAAATCCTTTGCCACCAAAAATATCTAGATATTAGGATGGTTGTGTTTAACTTAAACTAGTAATTAGTTTGGCCTAGATTCACATTAGGAGTGATTAACCCAAACCAAAAATGTAATTACCACTAATTAAGTGCGTAAATAACACATTAAAATAATATTTTAATTAGGAAAAAATTCTATGTGAACCAAAACTTCCAACCCAAAGCCCGTGCACTAGCACTATTCTAGTTAAACTAGACGCAGACAAGTCTGTACAGAGGTTTGATCACAATCGGGTTAAAATGGAAAAATTCGCATAACGATTTCAGAAACGTTACAGAATCACACCCTATTAGATATAGTGCGCTCTATGATGAGTGTTGCTGAGTTACCTATTTTCTTTTGGAGTTATGCACTTGAGACAACTGCATACCTATTGAATCAAGTTCTATCAAAACATGTTAAGATATGAGGTTGTCCGGCCTATATTGAATAACAAAATCCTGACAAACTCGAAACACGGTCAGTTCTTTGCAAGTTTGTGGGATATCCAAAGAAGTCAAATGGATATCTATTCTACCACAAAGAGGAACAAAATGTGTTTGTTGCTCAACATGCCACCTTTTTAGAAAAAGGAATTTCTTGTGAAAGAAATTAGTGGTAATGAGGTAGAACTGGAAGAAGTTCAGATACACAAACTATAAATGATGATTTAGTAGAACCGGAGGATTCAATAGTTCCCGACGAAGCTCGGCCACTCCGCAGATCTAGTAGGGTTTCTCATCCATCTGAGAGATACTACGGTTTTCTTATAAACGGTGGGAGCGAAGATTAAAACATGGTTTACCAAAATGGACAAGGCTTAATGCATAATTAGGAAAATACTAATCAAGTTTACCAGTAAACTTGTATGCAAATAATTATATATTAATTTATAAAAAGCCCAAATCAAATAAATGCCTTCATAATTAATAATTCATTTTAAATTTCCAATTATTTTCTACAATAGAGGTATATAATTATACCATTCTACGAAAACTCAAATCTATATCCGTATAATATCCGTGAAATTCGTTATTTTATTATTTAAATTCCAAAATAATATTTTCCGTTTTCTGAAATGTTACAGACAACTACCGGATTTATAGCATTGATTGTAAAGTGAAAAACTCTCCCGAAGAGTAATAATAATTACTCACAGTGAGATCGGGATCCAATTATCATTGTGTGATAATTTTGAAGGAATCCTACCAAAATCATCACACTCCAGATGGTATGCAAAACCAGCAAGTTTCCTTTTCCTTTGAACTCTTGTTAGTGTATATGCCCTAGGGGTTATTGTATCATACTAGTTTGTATATTACTTAATGGAAGCTTGGGATATTCACATGTATATAACAGTCTTTCTAAACATGGTAGTATGCTACTTGGTTTTTCTATCTTAATATGTGAGTATACGTATTGATAGAGCTCTTAGGATCTTGCTTGACTACCAGCGTTGTGATGGCAGTCACACTAGTGGGGGCTGGGTAGTCTACAAGCACATCCTTATTCAGGTCCCTAGTCGTAGGATTATCGAGACAGGGCATCGATACTCCGGAGTAGACTAGTGTGTACGCTTCTCATCCCAGTTGGGGAGATGGTCTGTCCCACAGCCGTCAGTACGTCGTACTGGAGATAGTATGCAGGTGCTCGTTAGGTTACGGGTACACCGGACAGGACTCAGAGGGAACTGTTGGTTGGTTTTATACCAGTCGTCAGTTAACAGTTCCCAGGTGACATGAGTACAACATAGTCCGCAGACTTGACACTGCCACTTCGCCTCGAGTGTGTCCCACTGTTCTTAGATTGCTACCCTACCACGGCTCAAAGGAGTCGTGCAAACAGGTAGCAGTTGGGTGCAGTCCCGAGCACTTGGAGGTAGTGGCGGTTAGACAAGATTCGTCTCTCCCGGTATTGGGAGTTGATATCGCGCTGTGTCAGAGAGCCATTACGCAAAGTCCCTGTCCAGGGCAAGCGAGATTTGCTGGTAGGTTCCAGTAGTTTCTCAGGGTGTAATGGGCTTCACTCCGACACGACTTATACCTCTATTAGGGGACCGACGCTTGCCGCCCCTCTAGGCCCGATATGCGATAGTCTTAGACGAACAGACCGAACTGTACGGAGATTGTCACATAAGACTCAGTAGGAGTTCGGATGGGTTTCCTCATCGGCCTTCTTATCGACTTCTACCTGGGGACCGTTACGTACAGCTAGTGCCGCTTGCGGTCTGTGGTTAAACCCACTGCCAGCGTAGTAGTCGAGTCTTTAAAGTCCCATACAGAGAGTTTCCCTACTCCAGGAGAAACGATATATAGGTCGTATGGTTTTACGACAAGGGTTCGGACGCATACGTGTGTTTACGCACGTACGACATCTGGACAGTTTTTACTAGCCGTCTTTGGTTTAAGCTACTTTCTAGTATCCGGTTATTGGATTTATACAGTCTAAAGTTTTCCCGTGTTTTCACGGATAGGAGGGGCATTCTCGTAATTTCGCAAGAAGCTTCTAGAAGGTTGGTGACTTGGGGGTTTAGGTGGCATAAGTATTAAATGGGATTAGTGACTCATTTGTGTGATTCATCCTTGTCATTAATGCATCATAAATGCTTAATGACTCATGGAGATGAATCACTCATTTATATTTATGAATCATGATTGTTAAATCATTTATTTCATTTATCTTGATAATAATAATGCTTCATATATATCATGAGAGATCATTATCTCATTCCATTCTCTTGCTCACTTTCTCTCTCCTCAATCTCTCTCTCTTCAAACCCTAATCCTCCCCTCTCATGTGTTGAGACCAAGGATTAGATTAGACTACTTAATCCATAACCCTTCTCTATATCACCTAGGTTACTTAGATTAGCAATTTAAGAAACCTAGTTACCTCAAGTTAGAGGTGAAGCTTGAAGTAAAGCTTTCGGGTGGATCATCTACTACATAGAGAATTTCGGAGAGGAGGTGGAGAACGAAAAGACGAAGGACACGGTTCTACAGGTATAATCACTTTTCATAGTAGTTGATAACTTCTATGATTCTTGTTAGTTATAGTTTAGCAAAGATTCTCGGTTAGTCGATGTTTATGCAAAGAACAAGATCGTTTTTCATTATTCCGCCTTCCCGCAAGTCGTGGGGTGATGTACATCGACTTACAGTGGTATCAGAGCCTCGCTAAACAATAATTAACTCATTAGCAAAGTCGTAAGAATTTCGAACGCAAAAAGAACCGGAAAAATCATCGATTTAACACAGTTTCTGTCGAATTTAAATGAGGTCCAAAAATTTTTCAGGGACCTGCAGAATTACAAGCAGAGTATAATAGGGCTACTGCAGAAATTTGGACTCCTGACTCGGCCAACTCACCGCGGAACCGCGGCGGATCCATGCGATCCTCCGCGGATCCGCGGCCGAGTTGGGGCCGAGTCAGCCCAAATTTCTTCAGTAACTCTCCTGTGTTAATAATGATATTTCTGGAATGTTTATTTTTCTGCTCAAGTCTCAGGTGCACAGAGAAGTTTTGGAGTAGAATCTAAAGTGTTTGCACGATCGAAATCTTACGATGTTTGCTAATTTGATTATATCTGTGTTTGTATAATGTGTTCGTAAACCTCCCCTAACTGCTAGTATGTCGGTTGGCAGGGGGTTGCATATTTCTGTAATGGTTTTTACTGTTTGTGGTTGTGAACTGTATTGGACTGTTGTGATGATTAGCCGGGGTTTGAGATGAGTTGTTATATTCATTCATTCAGTGTAATTGTAATATGTTGTAATATTATTTTGCGGGGAGCATCCAGGTTGCGGTTGTAGCCACCGTTGTATTGTTTCATATTACTGTTTTTGCTCCTAGGACAGACCCAAGGTGGGGTGCACAAACTACCGGGTACTTTGAAGTGTTTAGTGGCCTACTCACTTTGTTGAGGGAGACCGCTTCACTTCGGGTATTTGGCAGGTAGTTTGCCGTACCCGTAGGGGTCTAGGGTGGGGTAATGGCTATTCATCACAACTGTGTAATCCGTCTTTTGTTGCAGGCTCTAAACAAACGCGGATTGCTTGCAAATCCAATAATGTTCATATGAGATCTGGAATGCCTATTATTGCGTCTGACGAATGTACAATATCTATATATGATAGCTATTTAGACGTCACTTATATTTTACACCCGCACTAGCCCAGCCCCCGCTCTGCCGTTAGTTAAGTAACCTAACGGGTGATGACGGGACCCAGTGGCGAATGCGGATGGCATAAGAGGACGTTGTATTTTCGTTGTTTTCTGCAATGATAGGTTAATGATGGGACGCATTATTTATAATGCAAAGAAAATAAACCAAAAGATGAATCGTTGGAACAATTTAAAAGAAACTACTCGGTTATTTTAAAAAAGATATTTTTAATTGTGGAGCTTTAACCACTCCTTTTAAAAGCTATCAGGTTCCTTCGGTCATATCAAGTTCACTATGTTCACGGTTTCGCTAAAACCATTCGTAGCCCTCCGTCATTTCATTTGGGTATTCAGTAGTATTCAAGCTATGTATTTTGACCAACGCCAAGGCATAGTGTTTGGTAGCTGCTGGGTATTCATTTGTTGCATAGATAGATGAGTTAGTTTGGGATAGTCGTATTATCATTTTGGCCAACGTCAAGGATATGTACGGATGGGTTCAAATTAACAAGATAATGATGGGTAGAACTTGACATGTGACTTATGACATTTTGACCAACGCCAAGGTCATAAGAGCTTGGGGCAAAAATATATATCGGGAATTTCTAAAGAAACTGAAATTTGCAAAGAGATGCATACCATTTGGAGTTTGATGAATGTTGGTAGGATTCCTTCAACATTATCATACGATGATATTTGGATCCCGATCCTACTGTGAGTATATGCTGTTAGGTCCACGTTACCTCTCCCGGTACTTTCGGGGTTGCGGAAACGGTAAAACAAAAATTTTTCTGGACTTGGCAACATGGACCGTAAAAGCCGGATCTTTGCTAAACAATACACTAGCATCCTAACTAGAGATGTTATCTACTCGGTTAGGGGTTATACCTCAACTTGAACTCCTTCTCTTCTTGTTGTTCTTCTCTTCTTGTTATTCTTCTCTTCTTGTTGTTCTTCTCTTTGCATGCTCGATGGTTGATCCGGACTTTGGTCACCTCCGCGACCTCCTTGAGTCGAAGACGATCCACCCGAGAGATGTGCACCGAGCTCCACCTCGAGCCGAGGTAACTAGGGCAAGGAGATTGCTAATCTAGAAGCCCTAGGGTGTGTAGAAGTGGTAGATGAATGGTTTTGTCTTTGTGGGATCTTTATCTCTCAACACATGAGATCAAAAGATAAATCAAGAGGAGGAAGAAGGAGGAGCTAGCTAGCAACCATGGAGCTTCTCATTTCAAGAGAGAGAATGAGAATGAGCAAATGAAAAGCTTAACCAAGAGAAAACCCAACCATGGTTGCAATAATGCAAAAAACATCATCATTACTAATCCCATCAAGATAAAGGTGATAGCTACAAATGACATGACCATTATCATAACAAAAGAAAAAGAAAACCAAAGAATACTTTAGATCTTTCAAGAAGATCCAAGTCAACTTTGGTCAAAAAGTCAATAAAGTCAATATGGTCAAAAGGTCAATGTAATTAGCCATAACATAATTATCAATGAAAGGATTAGTAAATAATGTCCCCGACTCATAATGGTTTTGACCAAACAAAATGTCAAAACCCTAATGAGTCCGCCTCAAAATGGTTTTGACCGAATCAACTGTCAAAACCCTAATGAGCTTGCCACATAACGGTTTTGGCCGAACCAACTGCCAAAACCCTAATGAGGCACCTCCTTCTTCATCGCTCCGAAAAACTGTGCATACACACCTGCATCCGTATTTCGTAGAATGCGGATGCACAGAAGACAAAACAAATCCATCCGTGCAATACTAGGATCTGGCTTAAACCAAAGCCCACTAGTACTGCCTGCCCGAACATCATACGCACACAAGTGTACGTAAGTGATCGCAGCCCTGCCGTAAAACCATACGGCCTCTACACGTTTCGCTCAGTGCAGGGAAACTCTCTGTGTGGGACTCTAAAGACTCGACACTACTCTGGCAGTGGGTTTAACCACAGACCGCAAGCGGCACTAGCTGTACGTAACGATCCCCAGGTAGATGTCGATAAGAAGGCCGATGAGGTAAACCCATCCGAACTCTTCCTGAGTCTGTATGTGACAATCTCCGTACAGTCCGGTCTGTTCGTCTGATACATCGCATGGCGGGCCTAGGGGGACGGTAAACGTCAGTCCCCTAATAGCGGTACAAGTCATGTCGGAGTGAAGCCCAATACACCCTGAGGTAACACTGGAAACCTACCAGTATATCTCGCTTGCCCTGGCCAGGGACTACTCGTGTAATGGCTCTCCTAGACACAGCGCGATGTCAACCCCCAATACCGGGAGAGACGAATCCTGTCTAACCGTCACTGCCTCCAAGTGCTTCGGGACTGCTCCCAACTACTACCTGTTTGCACGACTCAGTAGATCCGTGGTAGGGTAGTAATCAAAGAACAGTAGGAACACACTCGAGGCGAAGTGACAGTGTCAAGTCAGCGGACTAAGCTGTACTCATGTCACCTGGGAACTGATAACTGACGATAAGTATAATACCAACCATCAGTTCCCGACGAGTCCTGTCCAGTGTACTCGTAACCTAACGAGCACCCGCATACTATCTCAAGTATGACGTACCGACGGCTGTGGGACAGACCGTCTCCCGTGCTGGGATGAGAAGCGCATACGCTAGTCTACTCCGGAGTATCGATGCCCTATCTCGATACTCCCACGACTAGGGACGTGTATAAGGATGTGCTTGTAGATTACCCTGCCCCCACGAGTGTGATCGCCATCACAACGCCGGTAATCAAGCAAAGATCCTAAGGGCTCTACTAATGCGTATAGGTGATATAATAAATAAACACACATATACACATTAAAGCAGAGACAAACCAAGTAGCATACTACTATATTGAGCAAGATTGTCTGTACAACTGTGAATATCCCAAGCTTCCATCAAGTAATATACATACTAGTATGATACAGTAATGACCTCTAGGGCATATACACTAACAATCTCCCACTTGCACTAAGGCCATGTACTGGCGTATCGAAGACCTATCATCTCGATCAGCCGCTCGAACTGAGTCTGGGGTAAGGCCTTCGTGAATGGGTCCGCTGTGTTGTCCTTTGTGTCCACTCTCCGCACCTCGATCTCCTGGCGATCAATGATCTCCCTGATCAGGTGATACCGCCTTAAGATGTGCCTGGATTTCTGATGGGACCTTGGTTCCTTCGCTAAAGCTATAGACCCATTGTTATCGCAATACAAAGGTATTGGGTCAACAATGGACGGAACCACCTGAAGTTCAGTAATGAACTTCTTTATCCAGACTGCCTCTTTTGCGGCATCGCTTGCAGCAATGTATTCAGCCTCCATCGTCGAGTCTGCGACGGTATCCTGCTTGGAACTCCTCCAACATACCGCCCCTCCGTTGAGGGTAAACACAAAACCCGAGACGGACTTGCTGTCATCTTTGTCACTCTGGAAGCTTGAATCGGTAAAGGACTCGACCCTGAGGTCTCCATTACCGTAAACCAGGAACATCTCCTTAGTCCTTCTCAGGTACTTGAGAATGTTCTTCACTGCTGTCCAGTGGTCCTCCCCTGGGTCTGACTGATACCGGCTTACCGCGCTCAGCGCGTAAGCTACATCTGGTCTTGTACATAGCATCGCATACATTATAGATCCTACCGCCGAAGCGTAGGGTATAGTGCTCATGCGAACCCTCTCCTCGTCAGTCTTAGGAGACATCTTCTTGGAGAGGGTAATTCCGTGCAATGCGGGTATGTTACCGCGCTTGGAATCCTCCATACTAAATCTCTTTAGTACGGTCTCTATGTACCTGGACTGCGAAAGTCCCAGTAGTCTCTTGGATCTATCTCTATAGATCTTGATCCCCATAATGTACGAGGCATCCCCCAGGTCCTTCATGGAGAACCTTCGTGACAAAAATAGCTTGACCGATTGTAGCATAGGAATATCATTTCCTATCAAAAGAATGTCGTCCACGTACAAGACTAGGAATACGACAGTTCGTCCTACAATCTTCTTATAGACACAGGGTTCATCTTCGTTCTTGATGAAATCAAATTCCTTGATTACCTCATCAAAACAGATGTTCCAGCTCCGCGATGCCTGCTTTAATCCATAAATGGATTTAAGCAACTTGCACACCTTCCCGCTGCTCCCACTGTCTACGAAACCTTCTGGTTGATCCATGTAAACGCACTCTTCCAAACAACCGTTTAGGAAAGCCGTTTTAACATCCATCTGCCAGATTTCATAGTCATGGAAGGCAGCAATGGCAAGTAGGATCCGAATGGATTTGAGCATAGCCACCGGAGAAAAAGTTTCATCATAGTCCAAACCAGGTCTTTGACGAAAACCTTTTGCAACGAGTCTAGCCTTATAGGTTTCCACCTGCCCATCTACACCAAGTTTCCTTTTGTAGATCCATTTGCATCCAATGGGTTTTACCCCAGGTGGAGCAATATCCAAGGTCCACACTTTATTGGCGTACATGGACTCCATTTCGGATTGCATTGCTTCGTGCCACTTATCAGAGTCCCTACTGATAATGGCCTGTCTGAAACTGGTAGGGTCATCTTCTTCCAAGATGCAATCCTCTCGATCCCCGTCAATGAGAAAACCGTAGTATCTCTCGGGCGGATAAGAAATCCTACCAGATCTGCGCAGTGGCTGAGGTTCGTTTGGGGCTATTGAATCTAGCGGTTCCTCCAAATTTTCAGTTACATTTTGTGGTCGCTGAATTTCTTCCAGTTCTACCGAACTCCCACTAGTTTCTTTTGCAAGAAACTCCCTTTCTAAAAAAGTAGCGTGGCGAGATACAAACACCTTCTGTTCCTCAGTGTGGTAGAACGGATATCCTAGTGAGTCTTTAGGATATCCCACAAATTTACACAGAGCTGACCGTGCCTCTAGCTTGTCCGGTTTCTGTGTTTTCACATAGGCCGGACAACCCCATATCTTAAATCGCTTAAGATACGGATTTCTTCCACTCCATATTTCATATGGAGTCTTAGGCACTGATTTGGATGGAACATAATTCAATAGGTATGCCGCTGTCTGAAGCGCATGTCCCCAGAATGAAAGAGGTAACTCAACACTACTCATCATGGAGCGAACCATATCCAATAGGGTACGATTCCTCCGCTCCGATACACCGTTGTGCTGTGGTGTATAAGGAGGAGTAAGCTGAGAGAGAATACCATTCTCTTTTAAGTAATCTAGGAATTCCGTGCTTAAGTACTCCCCTCCTCTATCAGACCAGAGGATCTTAATACTTTTGCCAATCTGGTTCTCTACTTCCTTTCTGAATTCCTTGAATTTCTCAAAAGCTTCAGATTTGTGTTTCATCAGATACACATATCCGAACCTAGAGAGATCGTCAGTGAATGTGATGAGGTAGGACAACCCACCCCTTGCATGTGTAGACATCGGACCACATACATCACTGTGTATGAGTCCCAAGAGCTCTGCTGCTCTTTCTCCATGTCCGGTGAACGGAGATTTGGTCATCTTCCCTTTGAGACAAGACTGACAGGTTTCATAAGATGAAAACTCGAACGCATTCAAGAGTCCATCTTTATGCAACTTACTCAGTCTTTTCTCTCCGATATGACCAAGTCTACAATGCCACAAGTAGGATTCATTCGTATCTGAATTCTTCCTCTTGCGTGTGTTTTGTATATTGAGAACTGTATTCTGATTTAGAACGTAGATACCATTACACAGTGTACCCTCTGCAACCAGTACCTTATGAAGGTAAATGTTCATGATATTCTTGTCAAGAACAAAGTTATATCCATCTTTATCGAGTAAAGAAACTGATATGATGTTGCAAACCATGGAGGGTACATAGTAGCAATCGTTCAAAATCATAGTCTTGCCATTTGGCAATACTAGGTGATATTCACCGACGGCTGCCGCATTAACTTGTGCTCCGTTCGCTACTCTGAGCGACATATCACTCGGTGCAACTTTCCTACTTTTTCTCAGTCCCTACAATAAATTACAGATATGAGATCCTGATCCGGTATCAAGTACCCAGGAGGTAGGGCTGACCGTAAAACAGTTCTCAATTACAAGAACACCTGAAGTAGATGCAAAACCATGCTTCTTCTTCAACTGGGTATCCTGGAAATCCATACAATCCCCTTTCCAATTCTCATACTCATGACTGTTGTCACAAGTTAGAGCTGAACCAACTTTCCCCAGTCCCGAATAAGAATTCGGATCGGTCAAGCGATACATTTTATTATCTTGATTAGGGCGTGAAAAGGTTGCTGCCTGGAGAGAGAGAAAAGAAACACTCAGCGTATGCTCTTGCAAGATTAGATTGGTTTATTAATTTATCTAACCAGGATGTCTCCCACTGTTTACTCAAATTCTTCTAAAAACCTTTTTAAAAGAAGAACTAGCCGGGTTTTAATTCACGTCACAATACTTGCTTAACCTTTCAGCAAGGCTAGTGTCGGCACTTCGAGGGAGGTTTTCCAACGCTTTCGCGAAGTTCCTTAATTCAAGAACCTCTTTTCCCTGGGGGCGTAACCCCGCTAACACCTTTCTAGACACCTACTAAGTTTATAGCATTGATCGTTAAGTGAAATAATCTCCCGAGAGTAATCCAACTCATCAGTGGGATCGGGATCCAACTGTCATTGTGTGATAACCTAGATGGAATCCACTCTAGTCACCACACTCCAGAAGGTATGCTAAATCTGCAAGTTTCAGTACTTTTGAAACTCCCGATGTGGTTTTTGCCCCTAGGACCCAAGTGATCTTGACGGAGTCAACAAATCAAAGAGTCCTAGTCAAGTTCAACCTGTCATTATCTGGATTGCATTAAACCCACCCGCATAACCCTTGACGGAGTCAACAAGGCTATACGACTGTCCTAATCAATTCCATATACCGATACAAACAAGCAGCACTTAGCTACCGTACACTACGCCTTGACGAAGTCAACAAACGCAGCACGAATACTAAGTGTTACTTATAAGAAATGACGGAGGGCTACGGCTGGGTTTTTGGCGAAAAACCCGTTAACGTAATGAACTTGATATCGTTGAAGGAACCTGGTAATCTTTTTTGAAAATATAGTGGCGAAAACTTTTGCTAAAGAGGTCACTTCCTGTGAAGGGATCTCGGCTCTTTCCTCGTCGAATGAGGTGCAGGATATTCCAAACTGAATACCTCGATGCAAAGCAAGAATAATCGACTATAGTGAAGTTATTACCCTGACGCAAACTTTTGTCCAAGGGGTCACTCCCGATGAAGGGATCTCGGCCCTTGCCTCGTCGACTGAGGTGCTGGGCATTCATAACCGAATACCTCGATGCAAAACAAAAATGAACGTCCTTGCAATAACAGCTTTTTGAAAAATTGTTCCAACAACGTCTTTTAGGTTTATTTTCTTGCATTAGTTCTTTTAATGCGTCCCATCATTTAAATCTTACCATTGCAGAAAACAACCAAAATATGACGTACGCTTATGCCATTCGCATTCGCCACTGGGCCCCGTCATCACCCGTTAGGTTACTTAACTAACGACAGAGCGGGGGCTGGGCTAGCGCGGCTGTAAAACATAAGCAACGCCTAAATAGTTATTATATATAACAGCAATGATAGCCAATCCAGATCACAGATGAACACTTTGGATATACTAGGAACCCGCGATTCGTTCGAGCCTGCAACGAAAAACGGATTACACGGTCGCGATGAATAGCCAAAACCCCACCCAAGACCCCTACGGGTGCGGCAAACTACCCGCCAAGTACCCGAAGCGAAGCAACCTCCCTCAACGCCGTGAGTAGGTCACTTGGCACTTTGAGATACCCGGTAATTTGTGCACCCCCTCCATGGGTCTATCCTAGGAGCAAAAACAGTAAAAAGAATTATACAATGACGGCTACAACCCCGACCCGGTTGTGCGGCCATACAAATAATATTACATCAATTTACAAATATTATTACATGAATGAAAGAAAAAGAAACTCTCATCTCACATCCATCCCGGCTATTCATCCGCGACAATCCAACGAGTTCATATACACAAACCATCAACAACACAGATCACAGATGTGTATAACCCCCACTAATCGGCGTATAGCGATTAGTAGACGTTCAATACACATATAACATTACAGAGATAACCATTAGCCAAAGTCTACAGAACATCGACCAAAAAATACGGATTTATGAGCCCCAAAAACAAATTTTGCTTTCTGGAAAATCTGGGCAGAAAAGTCATATACCAAAAATCCCAAAATACCCCTCTAAGAAAACTGCAAGAAACAGGATCCCCAACCGAGTTAACTCGGCGGCGGTTCCGCGGCATAAGCAAGCTTATGCCGCGGAACCGCGGCGCTTTAGTCGAGTTGGGTGATCATTTTTCTTCAGTATTCTAACAAAAGCCTTAGCCGATTTTTAGTGTATAAATTTTTAATTTTGGAACAGTTCTAAAAATCGGCAGAAACTACAAATTTCCGGGGTGCTTTGCGGTTTTTCGTCCGGTCGATATTCTTAATACTTTGCTAACATGCTAGGGTGTGTTTAGTTAGGCTCTGATACCACTGTTAGGTCCACGTTACCTCTCCCGGTACTTTCGGGGTTGCGGAAACGGTAAAACAAAAATTTTTCTGGACTTAGCAACATGGACCGTAAAAGCCGGATCTTTGCTAAACAATACACTAGCATCCTAACGAGAGATGTTATCTACTCGGTTAGGGGTTATACCTCAACTTGAAATCCTTCTCTTCTTGTTGTTCTTCTCTTCTTGTTATTCTTCTCTTCTTGTTGTTCTTCTCTTTGCATGCTCGATGGTTGATCCGGACTTTGGTCACCTCCGCGGCCTCCTTGAGTCGAAGACGATCCACCCGAGAGATGTGCACCGAGCTCCACCTCGAGCCGAGGTAACTAGGGCAAGGAGATTGCTAATCTAGAAGCCCTAGGGTGTGTAGAAGTGGTAGATGAATGGTTTTGTCTTTGTGGGATCTTTATCTCTCAACACATGAGATCAAAAGATAAATCAAGAGGAGGAAGAAGGAGGAGCTAGCTAGCAACCATGGAGCTTCTCATTTCAAGAGAGAGAATGAGAATGAGCAAATGAAAAGCTTAACCAAGAGAAAACCCAACCATGGTTGCAATAATGCAAAAAACATCATCATTACTAATCCCATCAAGATAAAGGTGATGGCTACAAATAACATGACCATTATCATAACAAAAGAAAAAGAAAACCAAAGAATACTTTAGATCTTTCAAGAAGATCCAAGTCAACTTTGGTCAAAAAGTCAATAAAGTCAAGATGGTCAAATGGTCAATGTAATTAGCCATAACATAATTATCAATGAAAGGATTAGTAAATAATGTCCCCGACTCATAATGGTTTTGACCAAACGAAATGTCAAAACCCTAATGAGTCCGCCTCAAAATGGTTTTGACCGAATCAACTGTCAAAACCCTAATGAGCTTGCCACATAACGGTTTTGGCCGAACCAACTGCCAAAACCCTAATGAGGCACCTCCTCCTTCATCGCTCCGAAAAACTGTGCATACACACCTGCATCCGTATTCCGTAGAATGCGGATGCACAGAAGACAAAACAAATCCATCCGTGCAATACTAGGATCTGGCTTAAACCAAAGCCCACTAGTACTGCCTGCCCGAACATCATACGCACACAAGTGTACGTAAGTGATCGCAGCCCTGCCGTAAAACCATACGGCCTCTACACGTTTCGCTCAGTGCAGGGAAACTCTCTGTGTGGGACTCTGAAGACTCGACACTACTCTGGCAGTGGGTTTAACCACAGACCGCAAGCGGCACTAGCTGTACGTAACGATCCCTGGGTAGATGTCGATAAGAAGGCCGATGAGGTAAACCCATCCGAACTCCTACTGAGTCTGTATGTGACAATCTCCGTACAGTCCGGTCTGTTCGTCTGATACATCGCATGGCGGGCCTAGGGGGGCGGTAAACGTCAGTCCCCTAATAGCGGTACAAGTCGTGTCGGAGTGAAGCCCAATACACCCTGAGATAACACTGGAAACCTACCAGTATATCTCGCTTTCCCTGGCCAGGGACTACTCGTGTAATGGCTCTCCTAGACACAGCGCGATGTCAACCCCCAATACCGGGAGAGACGAATCCTGTCTAACCGTCACTGCCTCCAAGTGCTTCGGGACTGCTCCCAACTACTACCTGTTTGCACGACTCAGTAGAGCCGTGGTAGGGTAGTAATCAAAGAACAGTAGGAACACACTCGAGGCGAAGTGACAGTGTCAAGTCAGTGGACTAAGCTGTACTCATGTCACCTGGGAACTGATAACTGACGATAGGTATAATACCAACCATCAGTTCCCGGCGAGTCCTGTCCAGTGTACTCGTAACCTAACGAGCACCCGCATACTATCTCAAGTACGACGTACCGACGGCTGTGGGACAGACCGTCTCCCGTGCTGGGATGAGAAGCGCATACGCTAGTCTACTCCGGAGTATCGATGCCCTATCTCGATACTCCCATGACTAAGGACGTGTATAAGGATGTGCTTGTAGATTACCCTGCCCCCACGAGTGTGATCGCCATCACAACGCCGGTAATCAAGCAAAGATCCTAAGGGCTCTACTAATGCGTATAGGTGATATAATAAATAAACACACATGTACACATTAAAGCAGAGACAAACCAAGTAGCATACTACTATATTGAGCAAGATTGTCTGTACAACTGTGAATATCCCAAGCTTCCATCAAGTAATATACATACTAGTATGATACAGTAATGGCCTCTAGGGCATATACACTAACATATGCTACTCATCAGGAGATTCGTCACTTAACGATCAATGCTATAAACCAAATAGGTGTCAAGAAAGGTGTCAGCGGGGTTACGCTCCCAGAGAAAAGAGGTTATTTAATTAAGGAACTTCGCGAAAGCATTGGAAAACCTCTCTCGAAGTACCGACACCATCCTGGCTGAACAGTTAAGCAAGTATTGTACAGTGAGAATAGTCCTGGCTAATTCTTCTTTTATAGTTTGAGGAAGGATTCGAGAAACAGTGGGAGCCATCCAGTTTAGATAAATTAAAAACCACTCTAAACTTGCAAGAGCATCATGCTAAAGAGTTTTCTTCTCTCTCTCCTAATTGCAGCGACCCTGAAAATGACTGGACTTAAGTTACTTTTAGAGAAAAATATACTGACAGGGCCAAACTATAAAGATTGGCTGCGGAATATCAAAATGGCTTTGACCTATGACAAATTGGGGTACGTCCTCACCGCTAAGGCACCTGCTGTCCCTGTTCCTAAATCCAGTAATGCGGATAAGGAAATCCGCAAAACCTGGGATTTCGATTGCGCGAAGGCCAAGTGCATCGTGCTTGCCTCGATGAACAATGAACATCAGAGGAGGCACGAGGATATGGAACTAGATGCCATATTTCTCCATACAAAGGAACTTTATGGAGAGCAATCTCGTATAGCAAGATACGAGACCTCAAAGAACTTGTTTCGAGCGAGGTTGGCCGTCGGATCATCGGTAGGAGAACATGTCCTAAAGATGATCGGCTATATAGAAGAGCTCACAGACCTTGGGACGACTTTGGATAATGAGCTCTATACAGACCTTATTCTCCAGTCCCTTCCTTCCACCTACGCCCAGTTTATTCTGAACTTCAACATTCAAAGAAAAGAAGTTGAACTTCTGGAACTCCTTAACATGTTGAGGAGTGCAGAGGGCACCTTGCAGAAGGCAAGGGAAACACCCGCTATGTTTGTTAGCGGTACTTCTTCTTCCGGGTCCAAGGCTAGGGCCAAAGGAAGGAAAAAGAAGGCCGCCACCAAACCTAGAGGAGGTGTAAGTAAGGTGGGAGGGAAGGGAAAGAAAAAGATTGCAGTGCCGGTAGTGGCCCAGGATGAGTGCTTCCATTGTCACAGGAAGGGGCACTGGAAGAAGGATTGCAAGGCGTGGAACGCCAAGAATCAGGAACCGAAGCAAGCTGTGGCTTCGACTTCAGGTGTGTTTGTAATTGAGAATTGTCTGTCAATGTCACGACCCGCAGGGTACGGAACGTGACTGGCACTTAAGTTTACGAAACGTCTAAAGGCGTCCGTAAAATAAGTAAGCCAAAGCCCAGAAAACAAAACCAATTAAGCAAAAGAGTGAAGAAAACCCAATCATTTGAAAGCAAGTTTATCAAATAAGTCATGAAAAACACTTTTAAAAACAATACCAATTTTTCCCGAAAATTTCGACAGAGTCTCCTTTGTAAATACTGGCCCCCAAAAATGGGTACAACAAAATATATACATGAATCCAACAAAATAGGGCATCCCCAAGCGGGAGCTAGCTCTTCGCCCTAAGGCGGTCACAAATCCCACGCAATGTAAATGGCAACAAGCATAATAATCATAAGGAAGCATGAAAAAGTAACATGTCGGCTCAAGTGAGCTCGACCCCAAAATACAGCATAAAATCCACAAACCTCACAGTCTCATCTCTAGGTCAATATACAATTATCTGGTAGAAACAGTAGATGGAGTGTCTAGATACAAAAAATATACAAGGTGGTACAAAATGATAACATAACCCACCTATGAGCAAATCTCGAGTCCAGGCAAAATAGGCAAAAGAAGCAAGCGCACCCGCCGCTACTGTACTGACGGGGCGGACCTGCAAAAGACTAGGGCACCACGGGGGTGAGTTGCCAACTCGTGAGTAATAAATAACATTTACACAGGCTATCGAATGCATGCACACAAGCATCCTAGCATCTATATACGGTGAGGCAGGACATAATGGCGAGTATGTATGCAATATGGATATACTAGCAGGTGTGTATACAACATCAGTGTACGAATATGTATGCAACATGAATATCTGAGGTCTCAATAGGTTTATATATAAAAATATTTTATCTCTTTTTTTGTTTTTGAACTCTTTTAGAATGCCAGCAAATGTCAATGAATCGACGAAAATCGGTGTCCAGCAACGACACCCCAAAAGCTGTCTCAAATCTCATAAATGTATCTCTGGCCTCAGCCGTCCGACTGACCCATCTCAAATATCAATATCTCATCATCTAGCGGCCACGGTCGGTATCCTCTGGATATCCGCCGTCCCAAACAGTCACCGGTAGGTAATCCGTCCCCTGCCAGGCTCAACGTCATCACCACATTCCTCTTGCCCCGGGGTACCTTACCGGGCCCACCATGTACCCGTGCCGGTTCCTCCACTCCTCGACACGGATTTCCAAAGCCACAGCAAACTCATGGTGGACGACACTTACATCACTAGAAAACCGCAATTTACATGTTTTAAAAATATCATAAGTTTGGAAATTTTGCGGCCTTCCCCCGAAATCCAGCAATATCATAAAATCTCAAGAAATCCTCGTAAGTGCATATATCAGTGATAATGAATGCATATGATATCAATAATCAAGTTGCGATGTGTGATTAATGGATTAAGTATGAACAATTAATATGATGAAGTACATGCACATGAATAGCAATTCTACGGTTTCATTTTAAGGAATTAAAGGCAATAGCACCAGTTTAAGTATCAA
The DNA here is from genome assembly GCA_030015575.1 of Agapanthus africanus. Classification (NCBI taxonomy): domain Eukaryota; kingdom Viridiplantae; phylum Streptophyta; class Magnoliopsida; order Asparagales; family Amaryllidaceae; genus Agapanthus; species Agapanthus africanus. Next base: position 363,665,513 of record JASDDO010000022.1, on the reverse strand, counting down.
TTAGTAAAAGGTTTAAATTTAAATGTTATCTAGTGTGGTGGCATGGCAATTACCAGGGTGTGTGTGTAAACATGAATAGTGCTCGTGCTGCATATAAAAACCTGGTAATGGTGCATGTGTCCTACAATTGAGTTTGCGTATATGGGTATAACATATTGATCTAATTGCAGCAATTATCATGCCAGTATTATTATTCTAATGTCACAAGGGTTTATCCAGTTTACTATTTTTTTCAGTTTACTAAATCTATCGGGCGACTTGCGCCATCCAAACGATCGTCCCCCGTAGATGTTAAATCTACTCACCGGGATCCCTGGCTAGCTGTGTCCAATCACCGCCTTTCCCCTTCGCGCCGCGTCTGACGTTTCCGCGACCGAACCTGGAATTTACATCATTACCAAATATAAGGTTACATATCAAGAACGACGCAAAACCCCAACGAAACTACTAAAGTTCGCTAGCTAGGTACAACGTGCACAAAGTGCGCGGAACACACGCGAAAATCGCAAAAACTGCCAAAAACGCCGATTTGGGTCACCCGGCAAAACTAAAACCCGACCACCCAAAAACCGCACTCACGCATCCTAAAATTCGTAGGACAAGCCATTACAATCATCAAGATACTAAAAATAATTCATCACATAACTTTTATAAAAATCTAGTAAGCATTTCAATCCAAAATCGGTGCAAAAATCGCCGATTAGCGACAAAACGACTACAATCTAGCACAATCACCCAACCACACTACAAGCAATCTACAAACACTAATTATAACACAACAACAATGATTCCAATCCTATTTTCCATAAACAACCATTCTTGAATTCATAACTTAGCAATCTAGAAATTGCAATTTGATGCAAACATCGACAATATAGCGACAAAGTCAACACCACCCAACACCAACATCCAAACTAACCAAATAGCTAGCCAATACACTAATTTTAAACCATTAACTAAGCTTAAAAACCTAATTTTCATGAACAAAACCTTCTCTTGATTTTTGTAATTAGCAAACATAAACCAAACCATAAATGAAAAACCTTAATTTAACACTAGATTTTAGCCTAATAAGCAAATTAACCACTTAGATTAAGGTTAGCAAAACACTAGATAGCAAATTAGGTTTAATCAATTAAATAATGTTTTCTAAAACTTAATCAACTCACTAATCATGTTTCAAATACCATTTCCATACAAAAACCTTTTCTTGAAAATCCTAAAAAGCAATTTCACACTTCTAAATTTAACCAAATTAGCATAATTGGAAACTATATAAACAAGTTAACCATATAAATTAGTTAATTAACAACTAGATTAACTACAAAACAACTTAATTAATTATCATGGCTTCAAAACCCTAATTTAAACAAACTACTCTTTTAAACTAGATTAGAAATAAGCTAACTTTTAACACTAACCATACAATTAAAGGAATTTTTAGCAAAAGAAAGCAACTTGATGAGAATTATACCTCTTGATCAATGGATCAAGCAAGAGAATTTGCTCCAATTGATGGCCTCAACACCAAGGTCCAAGCAAGAATGGCTAAGGATAATGATAGCATAAGGATTTTTGTTTGGATTTTTGAATTAAATCATGGATTTTGATGTATTTCTTGAAGAAATTGAAGAAAAATGAAAAGAAAAGAGAGGAAGAAGAGGGTGTGCAGGAATTTCGGCCAGAATGAGGTATGGGGGAGGGTGTGGGCAAGTGGGGAAAGTCATGGTCAAGTCCACAAAAGTCAATGTATCATACATTATCCATTTTAATTAAAATAATACCATAAACTATCAAATTAACTCAAGAAAGAAACCAAGAAGAGAGAGGCCAGAAATTTATGGTCTCACACAAGGTGGGGCTGTCCTAGGGCTGAGGAAAAAGAGAGAGGGGTTTTACAAAAGAAATTTTATGCAAAAAGGCCCCCTACAACTCAAAAATTGCAAGTTTTAGCCCAAAATTCAATAATTTCGTTTCAAATCATAAAAATTTGAAAAAAATCAAAATAAATTACTAAAAATTCATGTTATCACTAGAATATAATTGTCATAATTTTAGAGATTAAAATTAGCCCGGAAAAATTTGTATTTATCGCTTATTTAATGTATTTTCTTACCGGCTTAAAATAATATTAAAAAATTGAAAAATAGGGAAAAAATTTTAAATGACCAAAATTTCATAATTAACTCATTAGCTACTAAAAACAAGTAATTACCTATCCATTTAAGGTATAATTAGCCCTAAACTGCAAAATATCGAGAAAGACGGTTTTCGGAACAATACCGAATTTTCACCGAATTTCAAGAAAACACCAAAAAGACTTTTCAAGACGCTACAATCTTCCCCCCTTAAAGAAATTCGGTCCCCGAATTTAAAAATATAGCTACGCGTACCTTCAAAGAGATGGGGATATTTCTTCCTCATCTCGCCCTCGGTCTCCCAGGTAACCTCCTCGCTGCTTGGGCTACGCCAAAGGACCTTGACGGTTGGTATAACCTTCGACCTCAACTTCTTCACCTGCCGATCCAGGATGGCCACCGGCTGCTCTGCAAAGGAAAGGTCGCGCTCTAGCTGGACTGTCGGGTGCTGAATCGCATGCGAAGGGTCGTGAAGGTACTTGCGGAGCATCGAAACATGAAAAACGGGGTGAACATCGGGAAAGCTGGGAGGAAGAGCCAAACGATAAGCAACAGCGCCAACACGCTCGAGGATCTCGAAAGGACCTACGAATCTAGGGCTAAGCTTTCCCTTTCGCCCAAAACGCATCACGCCCTTCATCGGAGAGACCCTCAGAAAAAAACATGGTCGCCAACTGCGGACTCTAATCTGCGACGGCGCCTGTCTGCATACGATTTCGCCTGCTCTGAGCCGCTCTCATCCGGTCTCGGATCAACTGTATCTTCGCTGTCGTCTCCTCAACAAGCTGCGGCCCCAAAATGCTGCTCTTGCTGAGCTCTGTCCAACAAACGGGCGATCTGCATCTCCTCCCATACAATGCCTCGAAAGGTGCCATCTGAATAGTATCCTGGAAGCTGTTGTTGTAGGAGAACTCCACTAGAGGTAAATGACGATCCCAGCTACCACCAAAGTCTAAAACGCACGCTCTGAGCATGTCCTCGAGAGTCTGAATGGTCCGCTCTGACTGTCCGTCGGTCTGCGGATGAAACGCTGTGCTGAAGCTCAAACGAGTGCCCAAAGCCTCCTGAAGTCTCTGCCAAAGTCGGCTGGTGAACTGAGTGCCTCGATCTGACACGATACAAGTCGGTACGCCATGTAGTCGCACGATCTCGTCAATATAGAGCTGAGCATACTGAGCGAAGCTGAAAGTCGTCTTCACCGGAAGAAAGTGAGCCGCTTTCATCAATCTGTCCACGATCACCCAGATGGAGTCGTACCCTCGACTGGTCCTGGATAGACCCACAACGAAATCCATCGAAATCTGTTCCCATTTCCACTCTGGAATGGGTAACGGCTGTAGCTCTCCTGCGGGCCTCTGGTGCTCGGCCTTGACTTGCTGACAAGTCAGGCATCTCGAAACGAACTCCGCAATGTCCCTCTTCATCCCGTCCCACCAGTAGGTCTCTCTCATATCATGGTACATCTTGGTGGAACCGGGGTGGACACTATACACTGATCGGTGTGCCTCCTCAAGAATGTCGCGCCGCAATCCATCAGCATCTGGTACACACAGTCTAGATCCATATCGTAAAATCCCCTGATCGTCAACCACGAACTCGGAAAATCTGCCCTGTCCCATCTGTGCCATGATCTCTGAGCAACGGTCGTCACTGTGCTGTGCCTCATATACGGTCAAGCAACTGTGGGCGTGCACGAACATGCGCGAGCTGTCCCCCTGTCTGAGTGAACTCGAACTCAACTCGGCTGTCGCATAACATCTGCCAATCTGCTGACGACTGCCTCTGCACTGCGCGCAAAAAGGATAGACTACCCCCGGGCCTCCTACTCAACGCATCTGCCACCACATTCGCCTTGCCTGGGTGATATAAGATCTCGCAGTCGTAGTCTTTCACCAACTCCATCCAACGACGCTGTCTGAGGTTCAGGTCTCGCTGCTGAAATATGTACTTTAAGCTCTTGTGATCGGTGAATATCTGACACGACTCGCCGTATAGGTAATGTCGCCAAATCTTCAGTGCAAAGACCACTGCAGCCATCTCCAAATCATGAGTGGGGTAGTTCTGTTCATGCTTCTTCAACTGCCGAGAAGCATAAGCGATCACCCGGCCATGCTGCATCAAAACGCATCCTAATCCCACTCGCGAAGCATCACAGTAGACAACAAATCCGCCTGATCCCGAAGGCAAAGATAATACCGGCGCCGTAGTCAAACGAGTCCGTAGCTGCTGAAAACTGTGCTCGCACTCCTCTGTCCAGACGAAAGGAACTCCCTTCCGGGTCAAACTGGTCAACGGTGCAGCTATACGGGAGAAGTCCTGAACAAAATTCCTGTAGTAGCCCGCCAAGCCTAGAAAACTACGGATCTCAATAACCGATGTAGGTCGGGGCCACTGCTGAACAGCCTCAATCTTCTTCGGGTCCACACAAATGCCGTCTCTCGTAACCACGTGACCCAAGAATCCAACGCTGTCTAGCCAGAACGCACACTTGGAGAACTTCGCGAACAGCTGATGCTCCCTCAGAGTCTGTAACGTAATCCGCAAGTGCTGCTCGTGCTCCTCTCTGCTCCGGGAGTACACCAAGATATCGTCGATAAACACGATGATGAACAAGTCAAGATACGGCCTGAATGTACGGTTCATCAAATCCATAAATGCTGCTGGGACGTTGGTGAGTCCGAACGACATCACCAAAAACTCGTAGTGGCCATAGCGTGTACGGAAAGCTGTCCTCGGTATATCCTCCTGTCGAACTCGCAGCTGATGGTATCCTGATCGCAAGTCGATCCTCGAAAAATACCCCGCACCCTGAAGCTGGTCGAACAAATCATCAATGCGCGGCAACGGATATCTGTTCCGAACGGTAACTTTGTTCAGCTGGCGGTAGTCGATACATAAGCGCAAACTTCCATCCTTCTTCTTGACAAACAGGACCGGAGCACCCCACGGAGAAACACTCGGTCGAATAAGCCCCTTATCCAACAAATCTTGCAACTGATCCTTCAGCTCTCGAAGCTCTGCCGGGGCCATCCGATAAGGCGGTATAGAAATAGGCCCCGAACCGGGAATCAAATCAATGCAGAACTCAACATCGCGCTCAGGCGGTAGCCCAGGTAGCTCATCAGGGAAAACATCAGGGAACTCACAAACTACCGGGACCCGGTCCAACGGAACCTCTGCAGCTCGAGTAACACAAACAAACGCTAAGAATCCATGACATCCCTTCCGCAAGAGCTGACCAGCGCGAAGAGACGAAATTAAACTGGGAAGGGTGACACTGCGGTCTCCCCGAATAACAAGGACTGGCTCTCCCGGAAAGCTAAATCTGACTGCCTTCTCACGGCAGTCCACCGAAGCATAACAAGTGGCTAGCCAATCCATGCCCAGAAGCACATCAAAGTCCAACATATCGAGGAGTATCAAATCAACTGATGAATCCCTCTCCCGATACGAACGGAACACAAACGAAATACAAACCGAGCGACAAACGACTCGCCTACCGGAGTACTAATAACAAGCGGCTGATCTAACGACGACGACTCACGGCCCAACATCGGTGCAAAGTGTGTAGATACGTACGAATGTGTGGAACCTGGGTCGAATAATACCCGTGCGTCGAAAGAACAAACTGGCAAAGTACCTGTCACAACGGCATTGGATGCCTGCGCATCCTGCGGTGTCAAAGCAAATACTCGGGCCTGTCCTCCACCGATAGCGGGCTGACCTCGACCTCGGCCTCTGCCTCCTCGTCCTCTCTGAACAGGACCGCCGCGTCCACGGCCTCTCGGTGCACCTAACTGGCGTGGAGCATCGCCTGGGGTAGGAAGTAAGGCTCTCTGAGGAGGGGGTGGTGATGGTGGTAGGGTCACGTGCGGAACTGTCGCTGCTCCCTGTCGTCTCACCGGACAGTCTCTGATACGATGATGCAGGCTACCACACCAAAAACATCCTAACCATGGCTGCTGACCATATGGGTGAAGGCGATATAACTGGCCCCTAAAGAATCCACCACGGCCTCTGCGAACCCTCCTAGGTGCTAACATATCAGTGCGAATCCGACTCGGTCTCGAAACGACTGCAGGGGGAGTAATATCCGATCTCTGTGCTCGATTGACCTCTACTAAAGATTCCACCATCTGTCGTAACTCCTGCATGCCTCCCATCATCTGTCGCAGCTCCTCCATACCGGACTCAAGCCTATCCATGCGACCTGGGGAATGCGGATCAGTCTGTCTCTGCGGCGTAGGCATACCACCCTGCTCAGTCCTAGTCTCGGACGAGCCAGCTCGAATCTCGTCTCTGGCGGCAGCTCTCTGCGCTCTCATAGCCTTCGGTGGCCAAGTGGTTGGTACAGGAAAAGGATAATAAGGACAGTGCAATAGGATCATAGGATACACGGAGTTGAAGAAGGAATTTTTCAAGCAAGTATATCCTAAAGTCACTTAGGCGGAGTACCGTATCGTAAGTATGCCGCGGACATACGCACGCTACGGCACCCTGCTTAAGTCACTTACTCCATCTACCAAGGGTCATCCTACACTCGCAAAGGTAAAACCTATCGCTCTGATACCAACTTTGTCACGACCCGCAGGGTACGGAACGTGACTGGCACTTAAGTTTACGAAACGTCTAAAGGCGTCCGTAAAATAAGTAAGCCAAAGCCCAGAAAACAAAACCAATTAAGCAAAAGAGTGAAGAAAACCCAATCATTTGAAAGCAAGTTTATCAAATAAGTCATGAAAAACACTTTTAAAAACAATACCAATTTTTCCCGAAAATTTCGACAGAGTCTCCTTTGTAAATACTGGCCCCCAAAAATGGGTACAACAAAATATATACATGAATCCAACAAAATAGGGCATCCCCAAGCGGGAGCTAGCTCTTCGCCCTAAGGCGGTCACAAATCCCACGCAATGTAAATGGCAACAAGCATAATAATCATAAGGAAGCATGAAAAAGTAACATGTCGGCTCAAGTGAGCTCGACCCCAAAATACAGCATAAAATCCACAAACCTCACAGTCTCATCTCTAGGTCAATATACAATTATCTGGTAGAAACAGTAGATGGAGTGTCTAGATACAAAAAATATACAAGGTGGTACAAAATGATAACATAACCCACTTATGAGCAAATCTCGAGTCCAGGCAAAATAGGCAAAAGAAGCAAGCGCACCCGCCGCTACTGTACTGACAGGGCGGACCTGCAAAAGACTAGGGCACCACGGGGGTGAGTTGCCAACTCGTGAGTAATAAATAACATTTACACAGGCTATCGAATGCATGCACACAAGCATCCTAGCATCTATATACGGTGAGGCAGGACATAATGGCGAGTATGTATGCAATATGGATATACTAGCAGGTGTGTATACAACATCAGTGTACGAATATGTATGCAACATGAATATCTGAGGTCTCAATAGGTTTATATATAAAAATATTTTATCTCTTTTTTTGTTTTTGAACTCTTTTAGAATGCCAGCAAATGTCAATGAATCGACGAAAATCGGTGTCCAGCAACGACACCCCAAAAGCTGTCTCAAATCTCATAAATGTATCTCTGGCCTCAGCCGTCCGGCTGACCCATCTCAAATATCAATATCTCATCATCTAGCGGCCACGGTCGGTATCCTCTGGATATCCGCCGTCCCAAACAGTCACCGGTAGGTAATCCGTCCCCTGCCAGGCTCAACGTCATCACCACATTCCTCTTGCCCCGGGTACCTTACCGGGCCCACCATGTACCCGTGCCGGTTCCTCCACTCCTCGACACGGATTTCCAAAGCCACAGCAAACTCATGGTGGACGACACTTACATCACTAGAAAACCGCAATTTACATGTTTTAAAAATATCATAAGTTTGGAAATTTTGCGGCCTTCCCCCGAAATCCAGCAATATCATAAAATCTCAAGAAATCCTCGTAAGTGCATATATCAGTGATAATGAATGCATATGATATCAATAATCAAGTTGCGATGTGTGATTAATGGATTAAGTATGAACAATTAATATGATGAAGTACATGCACATGAATAGCAATTCTACGGTTTCATTTTAAGGAATTAAAGGCAATAGCACCAGTTTAAGTATCAATTAGTAAAAGGTTTAAATTTAAATGTTATCTAGTGTGGTGGCATGGCAATTACCAGGGTGTGTGTGTAAACATGAATAGTGCTCGTGCTGCATATAAAAACCTGGTAATGGTGCATGTGTCCTACAATTGAGTTTGCGTATATGGGTATAACATATTGATCTAATTGCAGCAATTATCATGCCAGTATTATTATTCTAATGTCACAAGGGTTTATCCAGTTTACTATTTTTTTTCAGTTTACTAAATCTATCGGGCGACTTGCGCCATCCAAACGATCGTCCCCCGTAGATGTTAAATCTACTCACCGGGATCCCTGGCTAGCTGTGTCCAATCACCGCCTTTCCCCTTCGCGCCGCGTCTGACGTTTCCGCGACCGAACCTGGAATTTACATCATTACCAAATATAAGGTTACATATCAAGAACGACGCAAAACCCCAACGAAACTACTAAAGTTCGCTAGCTAGGTACAACGTGCACAAAGTGCGCGGAACACACGCGAAAATCGCAAAAACTGCCAAAAACGCCGATTTGGGTCACCCGGCAAAACTAAAACCCGACCACCCAAAAACCGCACTCACGCATCCTAAAATTCGTAGGACAAGCCATTACAATCATCAAGATACTAAAAATAATTCATCACATAACTTTTATAAAAATCTAGTAAGCATTTCAATCCAAAATCGGTGCAAAAATCGCCGATTAGCGACAAAACGACTACAATCTAGCACAATCACCCAACCACACTACAAGCAATCTACAAACACTAATTATAACACAACAACAATGATTCCAATCCTATTTTCCATAAACAACCATTCTTGAATTCATAACTTAGGAATCTAGAAATTGCAATTTGATGCAAACATCGACAATATAGCGACAAAGTCAACACCACCCAACACCAACATCCAAACTAACCAAATAGCTAGCCAATACACTAATTTTAAACCATTAACTAAGCTTAAAAACCTAATTTTCATGAACAAAACCTTCTCTTGATTTTTGTAATTAGCAAACATAAACCAAACCATAAATGAAAAACCTTAATTTAACACTAGATTTTAGCCTAATAAGCAAATTAACCACTTAGATTAAGGTTAGCAAAACACTAGATAGCAAATTAGGTTTAATCAATTAAATAATGTTTTCTAAAACTTAATCAACTCACTAATCATGTTTCAAATACCATTTCCATACAAAAACCTTTTCTTGAAAATCCTAAAAAGCAATTTCACACTTCTAAATTTAACCAAATTAGCATAATTGGAAACTATATAAACAAGTTAACCATATAAATTAGTTAATTAACAACTAGATTAACTACAAAACAACTTAATTAATTATCATGGCTTCAAAACCCTAATTTAAACAAACTACTCTTTTAAACTAGATTAGAAATAAGCTAACTTTTAACACTAACCATACAATTAAAGGAATTTTTAGCAAAAGAAAGCAACTTGATGAGAATTATACCTCTTGATCAATGGATCAAGCAAGAGAATTTGCTCCAATTGATGGCCTCAACACCAAGGTCCAAGCAAGAATGGCTAAGGATAATGATAGCATAAGGATTTTTGTTTGGATTTTTGAATTAAATCATGGATTTTGATGTATTTCTTGAAGAAATTGAAGAAAAATGAAAAGAAAAGAGAGGAAGAAGAGGGTGTGCAGGAATTTCGGCCAGAATGAGGTATGGGGGAGGGTGTGGGCAAGTGGGGAAAGTCATGGTCAAGTCCACAAAAGTCAATGTATCATACATTATCCATTTTAATTAAAATAATACCATAAACTATCAAATTAACTCAAGAAAGAAACCAAGAAGAGAGAGGCCAGAAATTTCTGGTCTCACACAAGGTGGGGCTGTCCTAGGGCTGAGGAAAAAGAGAGAGGGGTTTTACAAAAGAAATTTTATGCAAAAAGGCCCCCTACAACTCAAAAATTGCAAGTTTTAGCCCAAAATTCAATAATTTCGTTTCAAATCATAAAAATTTGAAAAAAAATCAAAATAAATTACTAAAAATTCATTTTATCACTAGAATATAATTATCATAATTTTAGAGATTAAAATTAGCCCGGAAAAATTTGTATTTATCGCTTATTTAATATATTTTCTTACCGGCTTAAAATAATATTAAAAAATTGAAAAATAGGGAAAAAATTTTAAATGACCAAAATTTCATAATTAACTCATTAGCTACTAAAAACAAGTAATTACCTATCCATTTAAGGTATAATTAGCCCTTAACTGCAAAATATCGAGAAAGACGGTTTTCGGAACAATACCGAATTTTCACCGAATTTCAAGAAAACACCAAAACGACTTTTCAAGACGCTACAGTCAATCAACTCTACTTTCTGGGTATTGGATACCGGATCAGGATCTCATATTTGCAATTCATTGCAGGCACTGAGAAACCGTAGAGTGCTGAAGGATGGTGATATGACCCTGATGGTTGCTAACGGAGCTAGCGTGGGAGCTGTGTCCGTAGGGGATTATCACCTGGGATTGAGGAGTGGACACATTTTGGTTTTACATAACTGTTTTTGTGTACCCAGCTTAACGTGTAATATCATATATGTTTCCTTGTTATCAAATAAAGGTTATGATTTCACGTTTGTAAGTGATGTTGTTAACATCCACCTTAATCATAGTTTGATTGGGTCCGGTACACTGGATAACGGTATATATGTCTTAAACCAACTCCAATTTTTCAATGTCCAGAACACACTAAAAAGAAAGTCTCCAGATTTAAATAAAGCTTTCTTATGGCATTGTAGACTGGGTGACATCAATGAGAGAAGATTGACTAAGTTACATAGAGAAGGATATTTGGACTCGTTCGAATATCAAACTTATTCCACTTGTCAATCTTGTCTCAAAGGAAAGATGACAAAGACTCCATTTACTGGACATGGAGTAAGAGCGAGCGAGCTCTTAGGACTCATACACAGCGATGTATGTGGTCCAATGTCTACACATGCAAGAGGTGGTTTTTCCTATCTCATTACTTTTATGGATGATTACTCAAGGTACGGATTCATTTATCTGATGAAACATAAATCCGAGGCTTTTGAGAAATTCCAAGAGTATAAGAATGAAGTAGAAAACCAAACCGGCAAAAGTATCAAGACACTAAGATCTGATCGAGGTGGTGAATACTTGAGTGCCGAGTTCCTAGGTTACCTAAAAGAGAAAGGAATTCTCTCTCAGCTTACTCCTCCATACACTCCACAGCATAACGGTGTATCGGAGAGACGGAATCGAACCCTATTGATATGGTACGTTCCATGATGAGTAATGCCGAGTTACCGCGATCTTTCTGGGGTTATGCGCTAGATTCAGCGGCATATCTTTTGAACATAGTTCCTACCAAGACTATGCCTACCACGCCATATCAGATGTGGAGTAGGAAGAAACCCTATCTTCAGTATCTGAAAATATGGGGATGTCCAGCTTTTGTTAAAAAGCAGCATGTGGACAAGCTCGAGGCACGATCAGTAAAGTGTAAGTTTGTGGGATATCCAAAGAACTCCAAGGGGTATCTATTCTATTCTCGTAATGCCCATTTTCTAGAATATCAGTTTTTAGAAAAGGAAATAAATGGGAGAGAAATAGAACTGGAAGAAATTCCAGAACCGCAAACTACTACTGAAAGTTTGGTAGAACCGGCAGTTCAAGAAGAACAGGACATTCCCGCACCCCTCCGCAGGAGTAATAGACCGTCTCATCCACCTGAAAGATACTACGGTTTTCTCACAGATGGGGATAGAGAGGATTGCATCATCGATGATGATGAACCTACTAGCTTCCAGCAGGCCATCCAGAGCGGCGACTCGGTACGATGGCTAGATGCAATGCGGACCGAAATGGAGTCCATGTACACCAACAAAGTATGGACTTTGGACTTTGCTCCAAATGGGGTAAAACCCATAGGATGCAAATGGATCTTCAAGAAAAAGATTGGTGTAGATGGACAGGTGGAAACCTATAAGGCTAGACTTGTTGCAAAGGGTTTTCGTCAAAGACCTGGTTTGGACTATGACGAAACTTTTTCTCCAGTAGCTATGCTCAAATCCATTCGGGTCCTTCTTGCTATTGCTGCCTTCCATGATTATGAAATCTGGCAGATGGACGTAAAGACGGCTTTTCTGAATGGAAATTTAGAAGAGTGCGTCTATATGGATCAGCCAGAGGGTTTCAATCAGAGTGGGAGCAGCAGGAAAGTATGCAAGTTGCTTAAGTCCATTTATGGACTAAAGCAGGCATCGCGGAGTTGGAACATCTGTTTTGATGAAACAGTCAAAGAATATGACTTTATCAAAAATCCAGATGAACCATGCATATATAGTAAAGTTGTAGCACGAACTGTCGTATTCCTCGTCTTGTACGTGGATGACATTCTATTGATAGGAAATGGCATTCCTATGCTACAATCTGTCAAAGGATTCTTGTCACACAGGTTCTCCATGAAAGACCTGGGTGATGCCTCTTACATTCTGGGGATCCGGATCTATCGTGATAGAACCAAGAGGATGTTGGGACTTTCGCAGTCCAGGTATATCGACACTGTACTAAAAAGATTCAGTATGGAAGATTCTAAGCGCGGTAATCTACCGGCTTGTCACGGAATCACCCTATCCAAAGAGATGTCTCCCAAGACTGATTTGGAAAGGGAACGCATGTCCATTATACCCTACGCTTCTGCGGTAGGCTCTATAATGTATGCGATGTTGTGCACCAGACCAGATGTAGCTTACGCACTGAGCGTGGTAAGCTGATATCAGTCAGACCCAGGGGAGAAGCACTGGATAGCAGTAAAGAACATTCTCAAGCACCTGAGGAAGACTAAGGAGATGTTCTTGGTTTACGGCGGAAAAGACCTCAAGATGGAGGCCTGTGCTGATTCCGGCTTCCAGAGTGATAAGGACGATTCCAAGTCTATGTCAAGTTATGTCTTTACCCTCAATGGAGGGGCGGTGTGCTGGAAGAGTTCCAAGCAGGACACCGTTGCTGACTCGACGATGGAAGCAGAGTATATTGCTGCTTGCGATGCCGCAAAAGAAGCGGTCTTGATGAAGAAGTTCCTAACAGAACTTCAGGTGGTTCCTACCATTGTTGATCCAATACCTCTGTATTGCGACAACAACGAAGCTATAGCTTTAGTGAAGGAACCAAGGTCCCATCAGAAGTCCAGACACATCTTAAGGCGGTATCACCTGATCAGGGAGATCATTGATCGTTGGGAGATCGAGGTTCGGAGAGTTGCTGCTGAAGAGAACATTGCTGATCCATTCACGAAGGCCCTACCTCAGATTCAGTTCGAGAGGCTACTCGAGATCATCGGTCTTCGATATGCCAGTACATGGCCCTAGTGCAAGTGTGAGATTGTTAGTGTATATGCCCTAGGGGCCATTATTGTATCATACTAGTTTGTATATTACTTAATGGAAGCTTGGGATATTCACATGTATATAACAGTCTTGCTAAATATAGTAGTATGCTACTTGGTTTTTCTATCTTAATATGTGAGTATACGTATTGATAGAGCTCTTAGGATCTTGCTTGACTACCAGCGTTGTGATGGCAGTCATACTAGTGGGGGCTGGGTAGTCTACAAGCACATCCTTATTCAGGTCCCTAGTCGTAGGATTATCGAGACAGGGCATCGATACTCCGGAGTAGACTAGTGTGTACGCTTCTCATCCCAGTTGGGGAGATGGTCTATCCCACAGCCGTCAGTACATCGTACTGGAGATAGTATGCAGGTGCTCGTTAGGTTACGGGTACACCGGACAGGACTCACAGGGAACTGTTGGTTGGTTTTATACCAGTCGTCAGTTAACAGTTCCCAGGTGACATGAATACAGCATAGTCCGCAGACTTGACACTGCCACTTCGCCTCGAGTGTGTCCCACTGTTCTTAGATTGCTACCCTACCACGGCTCAAAGGAGTCGTGCAAACAGGTAACAGTTGGGTGCAGTCCCGAGCACTTGGAGGCAGTGGCGGTTAGACAGGATTCGTCTCTCCCGGTATTGTGAGTTGATATCGCGCTGTGTCAGAGAGCCATTACGCAAAGTCCCTGGCCAGGGCAAGCGAGATTTGCTGGTAGGTTCCAGTAGTTTCTCAGGGTGTAATGGGCTTCACTCCGACACGACTTATACCGCTATTAGGGGACTGACACTTGCCGCCCCTCTAGGCCCGATATGCGATAGTCTTAGATGAACAGACCGGACTGTACGGAGATTGTCACATCAGACTCAGTAGGTGTTCGGATGGGTTTCCTCATCGGCCTTCTTATCGACATCTACCCGGGGACCATTACGTACAGCTAGTGCCGCTTGCGGTCTGTGGTTAAACCCACTGCCAGCGTAGTAGTCGAGTCTTTAGAGTCCCACACAGAGAGTTTCCCTACTCCAGGCGAAACGATATAGAGGTCGTTTGGTTTTACGACAAGGGTTCGGACGCATACGTGTGTTTACGCACGTACGATATCCGGACAGTTTTTACTAGCCGGCTTTGGTTTAAGACAATTTCTAGGATCCGGTTATTGGATTTATACAGTCTAAAGTTTTCCCGTGTTTTCACGGATAGGAGGGGCGTTCTCGTAATTTCGCGAGAAGCTTCTAGAAGGTTGGTGACTTGGGGGTTTAGGTGGCATAAGTATTAAATGGGATTAGTGACTCATTTGTGTGATTCATCCTTGTCATTAATGCATCATAAATGCTTAATGACTCATGGAATGAATCACTCATTTATATTTATGAAGCATGGTTGTTAAATCATTTATTTCATTTATCTTGATAATAATAATGCTTCATATATATCATGAGAGATCATTATCTCATTCAATTCTCTTGCTCACTTTCTCTCTCCTCAAGCTCTCTCTCTTCAAACCCTAATCCTCCCCTCTCATGTGTTGAGACCAAGGATTAGATTAGACTACTTAATCCATAACCCTTCTCTATATCACCTAGGTTACTTAGATTAACACTTTAAGAAACCTAGTTACCTCAAGTTAGAGGTGAAGCTAGAAGTAAAGCTCTCGGGTGGATCATCTACTACATAGAGAAGGCCGGAGAGGAGGTGGAGAACGAAAAGACGAAGGACACGGTTCTACAGGTATAATCACTTTTCATAGTAGTTGATAACTTCTATGATTCTTGTTAGTTATAGTTTAGCAAAGATTCTCAGTTAGTCGATGTTTATGCAAAGAACAAGATCGTTTTTCATTATTCCGCATCCCCGCAAGTCGTGGAGTGTTGTACATCGACTTACAACTCTCGATGTGGATTTTTTCCCGAGACGCTTATGACCTTAACGAAGGTTAAAATATCATAAGACGCAAGTCAAGTTCTACCCGTCATTGTCCAGGCTAAGCTAGACCCATTCATACAAACTCTTGACGAAGGCCAAAATGGTTGTACGCCTGTCCTAGATTAACGCATCTATCTATACTATAGACAAATATCTGAATGGCTACCAATCACTATGCCTTGGCGAAGGTCAAAATGCATAGCTTGAATACTATTAGATACCCATATGAAATGACGGATGGCTACAGCTGGTTTTGGCGAAAACCGTGAACTTAATGAATTTGATATGGTCGAAGGAACTTGATAGCTTTTAAAAGGAATGGTTTAGGCTCCGTATTTAAAAGTTGTTTTTAAAGAAAACCGAGTGGTTTTAAATTGTTCCAACGATTTAAGATTTTGGTTTGTTTTCTTTGCACCAATTAACCAACATTAATGAGGTCCCATCATTTAACCCTATCATTGCAGAAGAAACGAAAATAGAACGTACGCTTATGCCATCCGCATTCGTCACGGGGCCTCGGGTTTTCACCGTAAGGTTACTTAACTTACGGCAGGGTGGGGGCAGGGCTAGCGCGGGTGCAAAACATAAGCAACATTTATTATATATAATCTATATATATCCATTCGTCTCACGTAATAATAGTCATCATAGATCACAGATCACAGCAGAAGCAACACAAATGAAAATATTGGATATGCTAGGATTTCTGTGTTTCGTTTTAGCCTCTAACGAAAAACGGATTCCACAATCACGATGAATAGCCAAAACCCTCATCCTAGATCCCTATGGGTACGAAAAACTACCCGCCAATTTCCTGAAGTGAAGCAACCTCTTTCAATGAGATGAGTAGGCCACTCGGCATTTCAAGAACCCGGTAGTTTGTGCATCCTATCTTGGGTCTATCCTAGATGCATGAAAAGTAAATGAATAATACAACGGTGGATACAATCTCAACCCGGATGTGCCCCGCAAAAGAATATTACATTACTTCACAAATTATATGAATAAAAAAAGAACACTCTTCTCACATCCCCGGCTATTCAACACGACGATCCAATACTTTATATCAACAACATAGCAGATACAAGATATGTACAACCCCTACTAATCGATATATAGCAATTAGTCGACGTTTAGAAACACATATACGAACGAAAAAAAATAAATGATGTTAAAATTTTGATCTAGAAATACTGCGTATTGCCCAAGCATAAAGATAACACAATATGAAATCTGGACAAAATCAAACATTACCATAAACCCTAAATCCAAGTGTACAAAACACCACAAGAAGCACGAGACCCAAGTCCACAGAAAAACCGCCCATGGCGGGGAAAATGGGAAAACTAGCGGTTTTTTCTTGGAGTTAGTGTCTCGTTTTTCTTAGGAGTTCTAATTACAATATAAAGAGCATTCTGCAATTGTTTAAAAAAATTTAGATGCTTAGAAAAATTCGACAAAAACTTGGATATAGGTTTTATGGATATGGAGTTATTTCGGTTTCGAAACTCTAAACTTCGTCTACAATTAGTTTAAGTGTTTGGGTAGGCTCTGATACTTGTGTAAGTGTATAGTGCTTCTTGCCGTGACTACTACGGTTTTACGAAATCAAAAACATTAAAAATCTTGAGCACTAAACAATTGAAACCCTAGAATACAAACCCAAACACTAAACTAAACAACACTAACTAGAGTTTTAGCTACTAAGTTAGTGCAACAACTTTTGTAGACGGTCCTTCGTGTCTTGAAAGGTTCACTCCTCAAGTTCTTAGGGTTGATGGAACGAGCTCTCGAACTCGATCTTCCGCGTCGAAAACAATCCACCCGAGAATACCGATTCAAGCGATAGATTCTACGAAAAAACTAAAGATCGAGTCTTTCTAGGACAAGATACTTAGAGGGTGTAGTTTATAATCAAGATGCTCGCTTTTTTTTTATCTCTTAACGCTTAAGTGAGCAAGTGAGGAAGACGAAGAAGAGAGATGGCAACTAGAGAAAATTCTCACTTAATAAAAACTATCATCAATAAAATCCTCACTCTTTCACTTATCTCTTTATGCTAGAAACAAATAAGTGGGTGGGCTAATGACTCACTAGTGTGAATCACAAGCCCACACACTTTTCCAACCTTCATGATGAAATGAGAGAGAGGGAGTAGCTACCTCATTTGGTGCGCGCGCGCGCGCGCACACACTCTTACACACATATATAAATGTATGTATAAAAACAAGTATACAAAACCCCGTATTTATAATAAATACGTATACCGTATTTCTACCAAAATACGAATACCGTATTTATACCGAAAATACAAAATATCTGTATTCATATTTAAAAATAAATACATGTATTTGTATCAAAGCACAAATACCTGTATTTATACAAATATACGTATTCATATAAATATCGTATTCGTGTTAAAATACAAATACCTAAAAGAGAGCAATATAATACTAGTATCAAAACTGGCTTTCTTTCTGAAGGGTTACACTAGCGCCCCGGCCAACTTCCGTAGCCAAATGCGAAACAAAAATTTTGCAGCGATCATAAACTTGGCGCTAAAATAAACCTAAAACCGGATCTTTACCATAAACCTAGTTAGCATGTCAGGGTTCTATTTACTATGATAGAAAGTATACCTAAAGAAAACAAGTCCTTCGGGTCTTCGATCCTATCCTTAAGCCCCTTGATGAAAGTATGGATCGTGCTTGAACTTCGGCCTCCTTGTGTCAACGATGATCCACCCGAGAGCTCCAACCTTGAACTAAACTTCCAACTTGTGGTAACTAGAATACTTAGCTTGCTAATCTAAGTAGACTAGAGTGAGTTGAGTGTGATTTGAGTGGCTTAGTCTCACTAACCCTTGATTCTCAACACATGAAACACTAGGGTTTGAGAGAGGAAGAAGGAGAGAGCAAGCCTGAAGAAAGAGAAAGTATTTATGATAATGATAATTAAAAATAGAATGGCTCTCTTATATATGACCTCAACCATGGCATATAAAATATCTCACCAAAATATCTAGGTCAAAAATATCTCATCAAAATATCTATGGTCAACAAGTCAAGTTAAGTCAAAAGGTCAACATAAGTAGCCATGCCAAAAATTATCATTTATCAAAAATAACAAAGTCTTTTCTTTACCTCATATTTGTTTTGAACAAGTCAATGGTCAAAACCCTAATGAGGTATCCCTTCTATACCCCCTCTCATCCGTATATACATACCCGCATCCGTGTTCCGAGAAAGACGAATACTATGAGACGAAGCTAATCCAATAATCAAATATTAGGATCCGGCTTAAACCAAAGCCCACTAGTATTGTCCGCTCGAACACCACACACGCACAAGTACACATATATGATCGAACGCTGTCGTAAAACCATACGACCTCTACTCGTTTCGCCCAAAGCTGGGAAATCCTCTGTGTGGGACTCTAAAGACTCGACAGTACTCTGGCAGTGGGTTTAACCACAAGCACGACAGCGGAACTAACTGTGCGTAACGGCTACCCAGGTATCTGTCGATAAGAAGGTCGATGAGCAAGCTCATCCAAACTCCTACTCAGCCTATCTGTGACAATCTCCGTATAGTCCGGTCTGTTCGTCTAAGAGTATCGCATATCGGGCCTAGGGGTGGTAAACATTAGACCCCTAATAGCGATATAAATCGTGTCGGAGTGTAGCCCAGAACACCTTAAGAAACTACTGGAAAACCTACCGGTATATCTCACTTGCCCTGGCCAGGGACTTTGTGTAATGGCTCTCCAAACACAGCGCGATATTAACCCCCAATACCGGAAGAGACGAATCCTATCTAACCGCCACTGCCTCCAAGTGCTTCGGGACTGCACCCAACTACTACCTGTTTGCACAACTCAATAGAGCCTTGGTAGGGTAGCAATCTAAGAACAATGGGAACACACTTGAGGCGAAGTAGCAGTGTCAAGTCAACGGACTAAGCTGCACTCATGTCACCTGGGAACTGCTAACTGACGATAGGTATAATACCAACCAACAGTTCCCAATGAGTCCTGTCCAGTGTACTCGTAACCTAACGAGCACCTACATACTATCTCCAGTACGACGTACTAATGGCTGTGGGACAGACCATCTCCCATGCTGGGATGAGAAGCGTATACACTAGTCTACTTTGGAATATCGATGCCCTGTCTCGATAATCCTATGACTAGGGACCTGTATAAGGATGTGCTTATAGACTACCCAGCCCCCACTAGTGTGATCGCCATCACAACGCTGGTAGTCAAGCAAAGATCCTAAGGGCTCCATCAATATGTATTAGCGATATGTTAAAAGAAACATACACATATTAAGATGGATACAAACCAAGTAGCATACTACTATATCGAGCAAGATTGTCGTAAATCCGTGTATATATCCCAAGATTCCAAAATGTAATATACAAACTAGTACTATACAATAATGGCCTCTAGGGCATACATATCCAACAATCTCCCAGTTGCACAAAAGGCTAGTAATTGGTGTACCGCATACCCAACGTCTGCACTAAGGCCAGCTGCTGGCGTACCGCATACCTAATAGCTCAAAAAGTTGCTCGAACTGTATTTGAGGGAGGGCCTTTGTGAATGGATCCGCCGTGTTATCTTTAGTGTCCACTCTCCGTACCTCGATCTCCTGGTGATCAATGATCTCCTTGATCAGGTGATACCGCCTTAAGATGTGCCTGGATTTCTGATGGGACTGTGGTTCCTTCGCTAAAGCTATATCCCCATTGTTATCGCAATACAAAGGTATTGGGTCAACAATGGACAGAACTACCTGAAGTTCATTAATGAACTTCTTTATCCAGACCGCCTCTTTTGCGGTATCGCTTGCAGCAATGTATTCAGCCTCCATCGTCGAGTCTGCGACGGTATCCTGTTTGGAACTCCTCCAACACACCACCCCTCTGTTAAAGGTAAAAAAAACCCGAGATAGACTTTTTTTCGTCCTTGTCACTCTGGAAGCTTGAATCGGTAAAGGACTCGACCCCGAGGTCTCCATTATCGTAAACCAGGAACATCTCCTTAGTCCTTCTCAGGTACTTGAGAATGTTCTTCACTTCTGTCCAGTGGTTCTCACCTAGGTCTGACTGATACCGGCTCACCACGCTTAGCGCGTAAGCTATATATGGTCTTGTACATAGCATCGCATACATTATAGATCATACCGCCGAAGCGTAGGGTATAGTGCTCATGCGAACCCTCTCCTCGTCAGTCTTGGGAGACATCTTCTTGGAGAGGATGATTATGTAAGTCTACGGTCGGCCGTCATTCTGACGCCAAACGCGGAATAAAAACTTTTATAACCGGCGCTATCATATACTATAACCCGGATCTTGCCATTAACGCTAAACTAACAAACTGTAAAGAGGTAGAAAGGCTATACCGATCGATCCGAGTCCTTCGGTCTTTAGCCATCGTCCCACACTCCTCGCGGCAACTCCGATCTCCTGTCTCCTCATCGAGGTGGCACCACGTCAACGGATCTTTAAACGGGCTCCCGCCTCTATACCGAGGCAACTCGGTCATCAAGTCTGCTAAAAGAGATGACCAAGATGAAGTAGAGAATGAGTAGAATACTTTGTCTCAAACACCCTAGGGTTCTCATCGCATGAGAGGGGTAGGGTGGAGGTAGAAGAAGATGCTTATGGTTTGGAAATGGTGAACTCAAGAAACACTAGTGAGCCCAAAGAAAACTAAGCTCAAATACTTGTGTTCTATTATTCCTTCACATGTGAATTAGGTTTATTTATCAAAGACCAAAGAAAATATCTAATGAAAATATCTTCTCAAATATCTCTTCACAAAACAAAACACATTAATTCCTAAATGACTCACTAGATGACTCATTATATGAGTCATTAGTGAACATTCTAGAATCCATGTGTCATCCATAATGAGTCACCATTTCCAAAATCCAATAATCATTTAAACCAAAATGATTAATCCAAAAAGAAATACATCTTCTAAAATATTCTCGTAACGGATTATGAAAATACCCCTCACCTGTATATACATACCTGTATCCGTATTCCGACCGAAGACGAATACGAGAGACTAAAATATTCCGACTCAATATAATACATGGATCTGGCTTAAACCAAAGCCCACCAGTATTATCTTCCCGAAATATGACACGTGCATAAATGCACGTGCATTTTCCGAACCCTGCCATAAAACCATACGGCCTCTACAACGTTTCGCCCGAACTTGGGAAACTATCTGTGGGGGACTCTAAAGACTCGTCAGTACCCTGGCAGTGAGTTTAACCACAAGCACGTCAGCGGCACTAGCTGTACGTAACGGCTGCCCATGTACTGACCTCAAGGGAAGCCGATGAGCGAACTCATCCTAGAACCCTACTGAGCCTATCAGTGACTATATACATACAGTCTGGTCCGTCTGTCTATGAGTATTGCATATCGGGCCTAGGAGGCCGGTAACGTCAGACCCCCAATAGCGGTATAAGTCGTGTCGGAGTGTAGCCCAGAACACCCTGAGATACTACTGGAGTACCTACCAGTAAATCTCCTGCCTCGGCTGAGGGCTTTGTGTAATGGCTCTCCTAGACACAGCGCGATCTCACCCTCAATACCGGGAGTGACGAATCCCCTGCCGATCCGCTCACTTGCCTCCATGTGGCTCGGGACTGTACCCAACTAAAACCTGTTTGCACGACTCCTTTGAGCCGTTTTAGGGTAGTTATCAAAGCACAGTGGGAACTCACACGAGACAAATGACGACCTCAGGTCGATGAACTAACCTGTACACATGTCACTAGGGAACTGCTATCTGACGCTAGATATAAATACCAACTAGCAGGTTCCCGGCGAGTCCTGTCCGGTATACTCATAATCCAATGAGCACCTGTATACATCTTAGGTGATCAAACTGACACCAGTGGCTTGTGAGACCGGCCACCGCCCCTCGTCGGGGTCTCGACTGTATACACTAGTCTACTCCGGAGTATCGATGCCCTGTCTCGAAACTCCCACGACTAAGGACCACTTTTAAGGATGTGCTTATGGACTACCCAACTCTCACGTATATGATCTCCATCATACTGTTGGTAGTCAAGCAGGATCCTAAGGGCTCTATCAACGTGTAATAGTGAACAGTCACCTAAACCTGTACACGATGATAAAGGCAAACCAGATAGCATACTATCATCTTGAGTATGACTGTCCTACCGGTATAGGTCCTCCCTCAATCATTGCAATCACGTACCTGCGATCCAATAATTGACTTTGAGGTCACTATATTCAACAATCTCCCACTTGCACTTATGGCTAATTATTGTGATGTCGCATACTCACAGCCCGTGTGATACCGAACACCCAACTCCTCTACTAATCAGTTTCACAAAGCTCGTTTGTAAAACTCTTGTGTTCGAGAAATAGCCTCAATGAGTGGATCCGCCCTGATGTTTCTTTATATGTCTCTCTTAATCTCAAGTTCGCGGATAAAGCCATCTCCCGAATTGAGTAATACCTGTCTTAGAATATGTCTGGATATCTGATAGGACCTGGTTCATAAATGAACTCCAAATCCAAACTTCTTAGACTGTATCGTCAACTGAAACTAATCAGTGTCCAGCACCATGCCTCTCACAGTATCCTCTTGGACCACCTGTCCATAATACTGTCCCTCGTCAGAGGGAAAACTATAACTCTGACAATCACTCTGTCATCCATGTCACCTTTGAAGCCTGGAATGATAACCGTCTCCCGAATGAGGCTGCCGTTATCAAATCCGTAGAACATCCACTTAAGTTCTAAAACTGCTTCCTTATTTTTCTTCAGGATTGGATTAATATAAACTTATCGCGTCTAGTGCAAAAACAACATCTGGTGTGGTACTTGACATCTCACGATTGACTCAATTGCCTAAGCAAGTGATATGCCAATCATGCACATCCCTCTCCCTTTTAGTCTGTAAGACACCTTTAGAGAGGGTGACTCCATCATCTGCAGGTATACCACCATGCCAGGAGTCATCTATTCTAAAACTATTAGAATACTGTCAAAGTACTCATATTGGGAAACCACCTAAATCTAGATCTAAAACCATAGATCTAGTAACCAGAATGTCAGATATTATATCCATATCCTGTCTGGAGAAACAACTGTGTGACAACCACAGTACAACCAATCGTAGTAAAGGAATTTTACTTCCTACTATGTGTATGTCATCCAAATACCAGGACATCACACCCTACTACCTTCTTAACAGATCCATCCCCTATTCTGATGAGTCAAAGCCATGACTGTCACATCAAAATTAGATGATCTTTCTCCGCTATAACTGCTCAAGTCTATAAATAGACATAAGCTACTTGCCCACTATGCTTCCGCTGCTCCCACTGACCACAACAACCCTCTGGCAGAATAATATATACGTGCACTTCTAAAGCTAGTTTAGAACGACGCTATACTTAACCTCCTGCCGGGTCTCATAGCCTGGAACAACAGTAGTGTCAAGTCTGGGTAAACAAGAACCTCCCTGTCACCGTCCTTGAGGCTACCGGAGTACCTCTCGGGTGTCTGAGGTTACCCACCATATCTGCGGAGTGGCAAATGGAATGTCAAACCTGATTGAATCTTTAGGTTCTATTTAATTTTTCCGTAATCGTTTTGCTGTTCTGGAATCACTTCCAGTTCTACCATACTCCCACTATTGTTTTCTGAAAAAATCCATTTTATTAAAACTGTAGCGAGTCAAGAACAATACACCATTGATCTTCCAGATGGTAGAAACTCAACCCTCGTCATAGCCTGGGCCAACCCACAAACTTCCATTACAGAAACGTGCCTTGAGTTATCCAGAGTCTGGTTTTAAGCATAAGCCGGACAACTCCCAGTACCTTAACATCGTTAAGATATGAACCATTCTATATCCAATATAGAAACTTTGGCACTTATTTAATTGGAACCAGATTCAAATCATGCAGCTGTCTCCAGTGCATATCAACTTAATGGAGAGAGGCTAATCAACATTACTCAACTTAGGAATGCATCCAATTATGAGTAACCTGAAAGAGAAACAAGTTTCTCAAAACCATCACTATTAACTGAATACCAATCACAAGTATCTACATCTTCGATCTCTTTGAAGAATCCCGATACTTGCGACATCTGGTTCTCTACTTTATTCCTATACCCACAACTTCTCAAAACTTAGACCTTGTATTTCTACGAAACACTTGTCTAAAAACTAGAGAAGTTATAAGTAAACAGAACATAGTCCGAGGACCAACCCCTTTGTCCTAATGGACACTGGACAACATACAATACTCTGTATGAGTCCCCTGAGTTGAATAACTCAGAACCTGTGAATCGTAGGTTAAAAACTGTACTTATGGTTACGAACTAATCCGCTGTTCAATGCTCCTTACCCAATCGCCAACTGATATAGGTAAATGTCACGGACATAATTTCAAAAATTTATATCTCACTTTATAAAAATAAACGTACAGATATATCATTTTGAAATTTGTGCACAATAACGGATACTCAAAACCAAATACATGCCATCCGGCAAAAACCCGGGCGATTTCCTCAAATATCACCAATTACAACGAATTCCGATATAATGAGGATGATCACCTTATTCCCAATAACTTACTCCCACTCATCATCTGTAAAACCATATAGATGTGAGAATCATACCTGGTAAATACATACCTTAGAGTAAGTATCTAATCGGGAAATCAGTTTTCCTTTTAACAATGCACAGTGAAACTGAAACATGAAAATGTTTCGTAGGGGTATCCTGGTATTCCTAGTAATGCCTCTTCCATAATCCAATTCATGACTGTGACCGTATATTTCTTTGTCATCTCTCCAAATCCTTTTATTTGTCTTTAGTCGTTACCTTCTGTACACCCCTTTAGGCTAAGTGGTTTTCTTCCTTCCCTACCGTTCGGCACCAGCCTATAGCTTGGAAGAAAACTATCCAATAAGCGTAATAGGTGTACCCTCCTAAACTAAGGAGTACTCGCAACCTGAGAGAAGGTGATGATAAAAGACAACTGAATAATACCTTATTCTATTTCTCCCGAACTGGGGAAAAAAGCAAAGGTGAAGTAGGAGTGGCGATGAAGTACGCGGTTTGGTCGTGAATGATAGAAGTCACAATTTACTTTGCCCTCTTTCTAATCCCTTTATTTTGTCTTTACTTATTACCTTCTGTACACCCTACTTAGGCTAATTGGTTTTCTTCATTCCCTACCTTTCGGCACCTGCCTATGGTTTGGAAGAAGACTATCCAATAAGCGTAGTAGGTGTACTCTCCTAAACTAAGGAGCCCTCGCAACCTGAGAGAAGGTGATAATAAAAGACAACTGAATAAACCAATTCTATTTCTCCTTAACCTGGATCCATCCTCGAAGAAGTCCCTTCGAGTTCGTATATAACCATACGATGGATCTATCCAATGGAAGTGGATGTCCGTAGTAATACGGGGTGTTCTGAGAAATGCAAATGGTAAAAGAAGGAGCGGCAATGACTTATGCAACTTAGACAATCCAAAAGCCAGTATTTTAAGAAGGTTCGGTCAACTTGGTCACTGAGTCATAGTCTAGGGTCGGTCAAAGGTCGCTGCCAAATAGAGAGAGAGAGAGAAAAGAAACACTCCGCGTGCACTCTAACCTAGATCAGAATGGTTATCACTTTATCTAATCAGGAAACCTCCCACTGTACTATCAAATTCTCCTCCAAACCTGAAAGAAGAATCAATCGAGATCACCCGAAGAGTAAACCAACTCATCAGTGAGAACTGGGATCCAACTCTCATCGCATGATAACGTGACGGAATCCACTCACGTTATCACACTCCAGATGGTATGCGCATGCCTGGCAAGTTTCAGTTTCTTTAGAAACTCCCGATGTGATTTTTGCCCCATGCTCTTATGACCTTGGCTAAAGGCCAAACCAATCATAAGTCACATGTCAAGTTCTTCCCATCATTATCTTGTTAATTTTAACCCACCCGTACATACTCTTGACTAAGGGCCAACAAAGTAATACGACTGTCCCAAACCAACGCATCTATCTATGCAACATGTGAACACCCCAGCAGTTACCAATCACAATATCTTGACTGAGGGCCAAACCAACATAGCTTGAATACTACTGACCATTCATATGAAATGATGGAGGGCTACGGCTGGTTTTTGGCGAAAAACCTTTAACGTAATGAACTTGATCTCGTTGAAGGAACCTGATAGCTTTTTATAAAAATATAGTGGCGAAAACCTTTGCTAAAGAGGTCACTCCCGGTGAAGGGATCTCGGCTCTTTCCTCGTGGAATGAGGTGCAGGATATTCCAACTGAATACCGTGATGCAAAGCAACATGTAATCGACTATAGTGAAGTTTTTACCCTGATGCAAACTTCTTCCCAAGGGGTCACTCCCGGTGAAGGGATCTCGGCCCTTGCCTCGTCGAATGAGGTGCAGGATATTCCAACTGAATACCACTGTGCAAAACAAAAGAAAACGTCTTTGTAATAACACTTTTTAAAACTGTTCCAACAACATCCAATCAGGTTTGTTTTTCTTTGCATTGATTAGAATCAACGCAGTCCCATCAATTAATCACACCAGAAAAGAACGAAAATAAAATGTACGTATATGCCATCCGCATTCGTCACTGGGTCCCGTCATTACCCGTTAGGTTACTTAACTAACGAAAGAGCGGGGACTGGACTAGCGCGGGTGCAAAACATATACAACATCTATTAGTATATATACCAATATACAATAATCGCTCCAGGCGTGATAATATGCAACATTATAGAAAAGTAATAAGCATCACAGAACAAAACAGATAATCTGAGATCCCCGGGTTTCACAAAGCCGCTGCTGAAACCCGACGTTCCCCTGGTCGTGTGGATAGCCTGTGCAATGAAACCTAGACCCCTACGGGTGCGGCAAGTTACCCGCCAAAACCTGAAGCGAGGCAGCCCCTTACAACAAAGTGAATGGACTACCCATCACTTCACGGAATCCAGTAACTTGGGCATCCCTCCTTGGGTCAACCTGTACCCCCTACGAGTGCGGCGAATAGTCTGCCAATTCTAGAGTGAGGCCCTCAGCCTCTCAAAGCCATGAGATATGGACCCGTTGACCTCCAAAACCCGGCTATCCGTGCACTCCGTCACTGGGTAAAACCTAGTACAGTAATGAAAAATATGTACAACGGGTACATCGACCTCAGCCCAGTCGTGCCCCAAAAGAATATTATACAAACAGACAGTGAAGGCAGTCCACATGTTGGAAGCTCGCCCCGCAATATCAAATGTACAAATAAATCCAAACTGCACTACCATTGCACACAGCTATCCACCAGGACAAATCCGCAACATCACAGCACAACACAGAACATCAATGCGAATGTCACGTTCGCAAACCCGTCTAAAAGGACTATAGCAATTAGACGCAATTTACCGCTCGAATGACATTCATGGTCGGAGATATAATGTAAGTACTATAAACTAACACGTTTAAAATTTCGATCGACAAAACTTTCCGAAGTGGGCTCCACGTACATCTGCAGTACTCAAACAAAATCTGGGCCCAAACAAAATATTCCAGAAACCACAATTCCCTATGCAGAAGCCCCAAAAGAAATTTGGCACACTGAAGCACCAAGACTGCGGCGGAACCGCGGCCAAACCTTGGCATGTGCGGCGGTTCCGCGGCAGTACGGTCGAATCAGTGGCCCAAATTTCTACTGTGTTCTTAAAAAAGCCTGCACGATTTTCTGAGATGCTCAAAATGATTTTTAGACCTGTTTTAAAAATCGACAGAAACTTTACAATGAAAAATGCGGTTTTTGAAATTTCGTTCGATCGATGTTTTAAACGCGTTAGAACAAGTTAGTAAAGGTTAATGGGGTGGCTCTGATAC
Organism: Agapanthus africanus; assembly: GCA_030015575.1. Classification (NCBI taxonomy): domain Eukaryota; kingdom Viridiplantae; phylum Streptophyta; class Magnoliopsida; order Asparagales; family Amaryllidaceae; genus Agapanthus; species Agapanthus africanus. Next base: position 363,637,031 of record JASDDO010000022.1, on the reverse strand, counting down.
CATGTAAGTCTACGGTAGCGCCCCGGCCGTCATTCTGACGCCAAACGCGGAACAAAAACTTTTATAACTGGCGCTATCGCATACTATAACCCGGATCTTGCCATTAACGCTAAACTAACAAACTGTAAAGAGATAGAAAGGCTATACCGATCGATCCGAGTCCTTCGGTCTTTAGCCATCGTCCCACGCTCCTCGCGGCAACTCCGATCTCCTGTCTACTCATCGAGGTGGCACCACGTCAACGGATCTTTAAACGGGCTCCCGTCTCTATACCGAGGCAACTCGGTCATCAAGTCTGCTAAAAGAGATGACCAAGATGAAGTAGAGAACGAGTAGAATACTTTGTCTCAAACACCCTAGGGTTCTCATCGCATGAGAGGGGTAGGGTGGAGGTAGAAGAAGATGCTTATGGTTTTGAAATGGTGAACTCAAGAAACACTAGTGAGCCCAAAGAAAACTAACCTCAAATACTTGTGTTCTATTATTCCTTCTCATGTGAATAGATGAATGAGGTTTATTTATCAAAGACCAAAGAAAATATCTAATGAAAATATCTCCTCAAATATCTCTTCACAAAACAAAACACATTAATTCCTTAATGACTCACTATATGACTCATTAGTGAGTCATCGGCTATTCAGGATTTTTTGAAAGCAGCGGTGGTGAAGAATAAGGAGCAATGGACTGTATAGAAATACCTGCAAAAGAATTGTTAAAAGAATCATCGGTGGGAGGGGGTGGGACAACTTTCTTACGACGGTGATATACCTGGGGATAAGAGGCTACTGGCTAAAAACTAGGGAGCATAGGTTGAACTGAGGAATTCAGCTAAGGTAGGTGAGGAACATGAATAGTGAGTAAGTCTACGGTAGCGCCCCGGCCGTCTTTCCGAGGCCAAAATGCGGAAACAAAAACTTTTCTTTACTTGAAAACCGGCGCTACCGCATACTAAAATACCAAGATCGAACCATTAACCTACTACTAGCTAACTAGAGAAAGGGTAGAGAGCTATACCGAGCGATCCGTGTCCTTCGGTCTTCAGCCACCATCCCGATCTCCTCGCGGCATCTCCGGTCACTAAACTTGGTCATGTCACATTTAATGCATGTCATGATTAATTCTAGCTCATTATTTCCAAATACAAACATTAATCCAAATGTTTGTAACAATAAAAAGATACGGCAACATCTAAAGTAAACTCGTGACGGATCACAAGGATACCCCTCACCTGTATATACATACCTGCATCCGCATTCCTACCGAATGCGAATGCGATGAGACCAAAGTAATCCAACAAATCTAATACTAGGATCCGGCTTAAACCAAAGCCCACTAGTATGATCCGTCCGATCATGATCCGTGTAATACCGCACGTATAAGATCGAACCCTGCCATATATCATACGACCTCTACAATGTTTCGCCCAAAACGTAAGAAACTGTTTGTGGGTGACTCTAAAGACTCGTCAACACCTTGGTTGTGGATTTAACCACTAGCACGTCAGAGGTATAAGCCAATACGTAACGGGCTACCAAGTATTGACCAAAAGGGACGTCGATGAGCGAACTCATCCTGACACCTTACTGAGCCTGTCAGTGACAATATCCATACAGTCCGGTCCGTTTGTCTATGAGCATCGCATGGCGGGCCTAGGGGGTTAGTAAAAGTCAGACCCCCAAAAGCGGTACAAGTCGTGTCGGAGTGTAGCCCAGAACACCCTGAGATACTACTGGAATACCTACCAGTAAATCTCCTGCCTTGGCCAAGGACTTCGTGTAATGGCTCTCCTAGACACAGCGCGACCTCACCCCCAATACCGGGAGAGACAAACCCCTGCAGATCCGCTCACTGCCTCCATGTGGCTCGGGACTGTACCCAACTAAAACCTGTTTGCACGACTCCTTTAAGCCGTAGTAGGGTAGTAATCAAAGCACAGCGGGAACTCACACGAGACAAATGACGATCTCAGGTCGATGAACTAACATGTACACATGTCACCAGGGAACTGCTATCTGACGTCTGGTATAATCCCAACTAGCAGGTTCCCGGCGAGTCTTGTCCGGTGTACTCATAACCCAATGAGCACCTGTATACATCTTAGGTGAACCAACTGACACCCGTGGCTTGTGAGACCGGCCACCGCCCCTCGTCGAGGTCTCGACTGTATACACTAGTCTACTCTGGAGTATGGATGCCCTGTCTCGAAAACTCCCACGACTAGGGACCTTTTAAGGATGTGCTTATAGACCCAAGCTCCCACGCATATGATCGCCATCATACTGCTGGTCGTCAAGCAAGAATCCTAAGGGCTCTATCAACGTGCAATAGTGACCTGTAAGGTCACCTAAAGTAGTACACGATGATAAAGATAAACCAAATAGCATACTATCATCTCGAGTAAGACTGTCCTACCGGCATAGGTCCTCCCTCAATCATTGCAATCACGTGCCTGCGATCCAATAATTGACTCTGAGGGCACTATATCCAACAATCTCCCACTTGCACTCAAGTCTAATTATTGCGATGTCGCATACTCACAGCCCATGTGATACCGAACACCCAACTCCTCTACTAATCAGTCTCACAAAGCTCGTTTGCGAAACTATTGCGTTCGAGGAATAGCCTTAGTGAGTGGATCCTCTCTGATGTTTCTCTCTATGTCTCTCTTTTTCTCATGTTCGCGGAGAAAGCATCTCCCGAAATGAGCAATACCTGTCTTAGAATATGTTTGGATGTCTCATGGGACCTACTTCATAAATGAACTCCAAATCCAAACTTCTTAGACTGTATCGTCAACTGAACTTAATCAGTATCCTGCGCCACACCTCCCTCAGTATCCGCTTGGACCACATGTTCAAAATACTACGCCTCGTCGGAGGGAAAACTATAACTCTGACAGCCACTTTGTCAACCAGGTCACCTTGGAAGCCTGGAATGATAAATGTCTCCCGAATGAGGCTGTCGTTATCATATCCTTAGAAAATCCACTTATGTTCTAAAACTGCTTCCGAATGTTTCTCCAGGATTGGATCAATATCAACTTATTGCATCTACTGCAAAAACAACATCTGGTGTGGTACTTGACATCTCATGATTGACTCAATTGCCTAAGCAAGTGATCTGCCAATCATGCACATCCCTCTCCCCTTTAGTCTGTAAGACACCTTTAGAGAGGGTGACTCCATCACCTGCAGGTATACTACCGTGCCAGGAGTCGTCCATTCTAAAATCCTTTAGAATGTTGTTTAAGTACCCAGATTGGAAAACTACCAAATCTAGATCTAAAACCATAGATCTAGTAACCAGAATGTGTAATATAATATCCATATCTTATGTGGAGAAACCACTGTGTGACAACCAAAGTATAACCGATCGTAGTATAGGAATATCACTTCCTATTCTGTATATGTCGTCCAAATACCAGGACATCACACCCTACTACCTTCTTAACAGATCCATCCCCTATTCTGATGAAGTCAAACCTATGACCGTCATATCGGAAATAGATGATCTATCTCCGCTATAACTGTTTTAGTCCATAAATAGACATAAGCTACTTGTCCACTATGCTTCCGCTACTCCCACTGACTACGACAACCCTCTGGCAGAATAATATACACGTGCACTTCTAAAGCTAGTCTAGAACGACGCTATACTCATCCTCCTGCCGGGTCTCACAGTTTGGAACAACAACAATGGCAAGTCTGGGTAAACAAGAACCTCCCTGTCACCGTCTTTGAACATACCGAAGTACCTCTCGAGTGCCTGAGGTTACCCACCTTATCTGCGGAGTGGCCAATGGAATGTCAATCCAGATTGAATCTTTAGGTTCTTATCAAATTTTCAGTAATCGTTTGCGGTTCTGAAATCACTTCTAGTTCTACCATACTCCCACTACTGTTTTCTGAAAAAAAAATCCATTTTTGTTAAAACTGTGGCGAGTCAAAAACAATATCACTATTGATCTTCCAGATGGTAGAAAGTCAACCCTCGTCATAGCCCGGGTCAACCCACAAACAGCCATTACAGAAACTTGCCTTGACTTATCCAGAGTCTGGTTTTAAGCATAAGCCGGAAAACTCCCCGTACCTTAACATCGTTAAGATATGAACCGTTCTATATCCAATATAGAAACAGAGGCACTGATTTAAGTGGAACCAGATTCAAATCATGCAGCTTTCTCCAGTTCATGTCAACCAAATGGAAGGAGGCCGATCTCAACTTAGGAATCCTATCCAGATATGAGTAACCTGAAAGAGAAACAAGTTTCTTAAAATCATTACTATCAACTGAATACCATACACAAGTATCTACATCTTCGATCACCTTGAAGAATCCTGATACTTGCAATACCTGGTTCTCTATTTTATTCATATACCTATAACTTCTCAAAACTTGGACCTTGTATTTTTACGAAACACATGTCTAAGAACTAGAGAAGTCATAAGTAAACAAAATATAGTACAAGTACCAACCCCTCTGTCCTCATGGACACTGGACAACATACATTACTCTGTATAAGTCCTCTGAGTTTAATAACTCATTCGCTGTGTGTAGTAGGTTGAAAACTGTACTTATGGTTAAGAAGAATTACACCGCTGTTTAATGCTCCTTACCTAACCATCTACTGATATAGGTAAATGTCATGGACATAATTTCAAAAAGGTATATCTCAATCTATAAAAATAGACGTACAGATATATCAATTTGAAATTGGTGCATAATAACGGATATTCAAAACCAAATATTTGACATCCGGCAAACAACTCAGGTGACTTCCTCAAATATCACCAATTACAACGAATCCCGATATAATGAGGATGATCACCCAATTCCCAACAACTTACTCCCACTCATCATCTGTAAAACCATACAGATTTGAGAATCATACCTGGTAAATACATATCCTGGAGCAAGGGCTAATTGGTAAATCGATTTTCTTTTAACAGTACACAGTGAAACTGAAACATTGAAATGTTTCGTAGGGGTATCCGGGTATTCCTAGTAATGCCTCTTCCATTATCCAGATTCACAACTGTAACCGTATATTTCTTTGCCATCTCTCCAAATCCCTTTATATGTCTTTAGTCATTACCTTCTGTACACCCTCTTAGGCTAAATGTTTTTCTTCCTTCCCTACCGTTCGGCACCAGCCTATGGTTTAGAAGAAGACTATCCAATAAGCATAATGGGTGTACTGTCCTAATCCTAGGAGCACTCGCAACCCGAGAGAAGGTAAAGATAAAAGACACCTGAATAAACCTTATTCCTATTTCTCCTGAACCAGAATCCATCCCCGAACTGGAACAAGTTCCTTCGAGTTCGTATATAACCATACGATGGAGTATCCAAATAACTGTGGATCTTCGTAGTGATACGGAGTGTTTCGGAGAAATACAAAGGTGATATAGGATTGGCGAAGAAATATTTGGTTTGGTCATGAATAGTAGTCGCAATTTACATTGCCCTCTTACTAATCCCTTTATTTGTCTTTACTTAATACTTTCTGTACACCTTCGTTAGGCTAATTGGTTTTCTTCATTCCCTACCGTTCGGCACCTGCCTATGGTTTGGAAGAAGACTATCCAATTAGCGTAATAGGTGTACCGTCCTAATCCAAGGAACACTCGCAACCTGAGAGAAGGTAAAAGGAAAAGACAACTGAATAGTCCTATTCGTTTTCTCCAGAACCGGAAACCATCCTCGAATAAATTCTTTCGAGTTCGTATATAACCATACGATGGTTTTATCCAATGGAAGTGGACGTTCGTAGTAATACGGGGTGTTCTGGAGAAAAGGGTAAAAGTAGGAGTGGCAATGAGGTATGCAACTCGGACAATCCAAAAGCTAGTGTTTAAGAAGGTTCGGTTAACTTGGTCACTGAGTCATAGTCAAGGGTCGGGCCATGGTCGCTGCCAAAGAGAGAGAGAAAAGAAACACTCAGCATGCACTCTAACCTAGATCAGAATGGTTATCAATTTATCTAATCAGGAAACCTCCCACTGTACCGTCAAATTCTCCTCCAAACCTGAAAGAAGAATTAATCGGGATCACCCGAGGAGTAAACCAACTCATCAGTGGGAATCGGGATCCAACTATCATCGCATGACAATGTGATGGAATCCACTCACGTTATCACACTCCAGAAGGTATGCACATATCTGGAAAGTTTCAGTTTCTTTAGAAACCCCCGATGTGATTTTTACCCCATGCTTTTATGACCTTGACGAAGGTCAACAAATCATAAGTCACATGTCAAGTTCTATCCGTCATTGTCCAGGTTAATTTGATCCCACCCGTACAATCCCTTGACGATGGTCAACAAGGCTATACGACTGTCCCAGACCAACGCATCTATCTATGTAGCAGAAAGGTAACAAGCAGCTACCATTCACTATGCCTTGACGAAGGTCAACAAACATAGCATGAATACTAAGTGCTACCCGTCTGAAATGACGGATGGCTACGAATGGTTTTTCGCGAAAAACCTTTAACGTAATGAACTTGATATCGTTGAAGCAACCGGATAGCTTTTTATAAAAATATAGTGGCGAAAACCTTTGCTAAAGAGGTCACTCCCGGTGAAGGGATCTCGGCTCTTTCCCCGTAGAATGAGGTGCAGGATATTCCAACTGAATACCACGATGCAAAGCAAAAGGCAATCGGCTATAGTGAAGTTATTATCCCGACGCAAACTTCTGTCCAAGGGGTCACTCCCGGTGAAGGGATCTCGGCCCTTGCCTTGTCGACTGAGGTGCAGGATATTCCAACTGAATACCACTGTGCAAAGCAAAAGAGAGCGTCCTTACAATAACAGCTTTTTGAAAAATGTTCCAACAACGTCAAATAGGTTTGTTTAGCTTGCATTGATCCGAATCAACGCAGTCCCATCAATTGATCACACCAATAAAGAACGAAAATAATGATGTACGTATATGCCATCCGCATTCGCCACTGGGTCCCGTCATCACCCGTTAGGTTACTTAACTAACGACAGAGCGGGGACTGGACTAGCGCGGATGCAAAACATATACAACATCTACTACTATATATATCAATATATAATATTCGCTCAAGGCATGATAAAATGCAACATCACAGAAATGTAATCAGCATCATAGAACAATACAGATAATCTGAGATCCCCGGGTTTCATAGAGCCGCTACTGAAACCCGACGTTCCCCGGGTCGTGTGGATAGCCTGTGCAATGAAATCCTAGACCCCTACGGGCGCGGCAAGTTGCCCGCCAAAACCTGAAGCGAGGCAGCCCCCTTCAACAACGTGAATGGACCACCCAGCACTTCACGGAATCCGGTAACTTGAGCACCCCTCCTTGGGTCAACCTGTACCCCCTACGAGTGCGGCGAATAGCCCGCTAATTCTAGAGTGAAGCCCCCTCTGTCTCAAAGCCATGAGATGCGGGCCCGTTGCCCTCTAGAACCCGGCTGCCCGTGCACCCCTCCGTGGGGTAATCCTAGTACAGAAAGTAAAAATATACAATGGGTACATCAACCTCAGCCCGGTCGTGCCCTAAAAGAATAATATACAAACAGGCAGTGACGGCAGTCCACATGTCGGACGCTCGCCCCGCAATATCAAATGTACAAATGCAACCAAACAGTACTAACATTGCATCCATGCTATCCACCACGACAAATCCGCAACATCACAGCACAACACAGAACATCAACGTGAATGTCACGTTCGCAAATCCGTCTAAAAGGGCTATAGCAGTTAGACAGGACTTACCGATCAAATGATATTCATGGTCGCAGATATAATGTAAATACTGTGAACTAACATGTTTAAAATTTTCAATCGACTAAATTTCCCAAAGTAGGCCCCAAGCACAATACCCGGTACTCATAAAAATCTGGGCCCAAAAAGAATATACCATAAACCCCAATTCCAAGTCAGGAATCACTGCAAGAAAATTGGTGCAGAGAAGTTACTGTTCCGCAGCGGAACCGTGGCCAAAAAGGGGTTAAGGCCGCAGTTCTGCGGCGCTACAGTGACATCATGCGACCATTTTTCTGCAGTGTTCACCAAAAACCCTGCCTGATTTTCTGTAATACACCAAATAATTTTTTGACAACAAATGAAAATCGACAGAAACTACATGACTTGAAATCGCGGTTACGGAATTTTCGTTCGATCGAAGTTCTAAACACGTTAGAGCAAGCTAGAAAAGGTTAATGGCGTGGCTCTGATACCATGTAAGTCTATGGTAGCGCCCCGGCCGTCTTTCCGAGGCCAAAATGCGGAAACAAAAACTTTTCTTTACTTGAAAACCGGCGCTACCGCATACTAAAATCCCCGGATTGAACCATTAACCTACTACTAGCTAACTAGAGAAAGGGTAGAGAGCTATACCGAGCGATCCGTGTCCTTCGGTCTTCAGCCACCATACCGATCTCCTCGCGGCATCTCCGGTCTCGATCTCCTCGTCGGAAAGGGCACCATATCGAGAAGTCTTTTTATGGGCTCCCGCTTCATCCGAAGCAACTCGGGCGTGAAGTGTGCTAGCCGACGCGTCCAAGGTGTTATAGAGAATGTTTGTGATCACTTTGCCTCTTGCATCCATGGCATGGATGGAGGTTGAAGGTGTTGCCATTAATGGAAGCTATGAGCAAGAGGAAGAAGAAGAACAGAAGGCTTTCTATTCTTTTTCTTTTCTTGAGTTGTATGATAATGAGAGTGAGAATGAGATCAAGAAAAAAATACAAGAGTAAACCTCAACCATATGGTTGCCTTTCTCTCTCTCCTTATCATTTCACCTCACACATCCAAAACAAATGTGACATTTGCACAATAAAAAAGACCATGAGTCACTAAACTTGGTCATGTCACATTTAATGCATGTCATGATTAATTCTAGCTCATTATTTCCAAATACAAACATTAATCTAAATGTTTGTAACAATAAAAAGATACGACAACATCTAAAGTAAACTCGTGACGGATCATAAGGATACCCCTCACCTGTATATACATACATGCATCCGCATTCCTACCGAATGCGAATGCGATGAGACTAAAGTAATCCAACAAATCTAATACTAGGATCCGGCTTAAACCAAAGCCCACTAGTATGATCCGTCCGATCATGATCCGTGCAATACCGCACGTATAAGATCGAACCCTGCCATATATCATACGGCCTCTACAACGTTTCGCCCGAAACTTAAGAAACTGTTTGTGGGGGACTCTAAAAACTCGTCAATACTTTTGGCTGTGGATTTAACCACTAGCACGTCAGAGGTATTAGCCATACATAACGGGCTACCAGGTATTGACCAAAAGGGACGTCGATGAGCTAACTCATCCTGACACCCTACTGAGCCTGTCAGTGACAATATCCGTACAGTCCGGTCCGTTCGTCTATGAGCATCGCATGGCGGGCCTAGGGGGTTGGTAAAAGTCAGACCCCCAAAAGCGGTACAAGTCGTGTCGGAGTGTAGCCCAGAACACCCTGAGATACTACTGGAATACCTACCAGTAAATCTCCTGCCTTGGCCAAGGACTTCGTGTAATGGCTCTCCTAGACACAGCGCGACCTCACCCCTAATACCGGGAGAGACGAACCCCTGCAGATCCGCTCACTGCCTCCATGTGGCTCGGGACTGTACCCAACTAAAACCTGTTTGCACGACTCCTTTGAGCCGTGGTAGGGTAGTAATCAAAGCACAGTGGGAACTCACACGAGACAAATGACGATCTCAGGTCGATGAACTAACCTGTACATATATCACCAGGGAACTGCTATCTGACGTCTGGTATAATCCCAACTAGCAGGTTCCCGGCGAGTCCTGTCCGGTGTACTCATAACCCAATGAGCACCTGTATACATCTTAGGTGAACCAACTGACACCCGTGGCTTGTGAGACCGGCCACCGCCCCTCGTCGAGGTCTCGACTGTATACACTAGTCTACTCTGGAGTATGGATGCCCTGTCTCGAAAACTCCCACGACTAGGGACCTTTTAAGGATGTGCTTATAGACCCCAGCTCCCACGTATATGATCGCCATCATACTGCTGGTCGTCAAGCAAGAATCCTAAGGGCTCTATCAATGTGCAATAGTGACCTGTAAGGTCACCTAAAGCAGTACACGATGATAAAGATACATCAGATAGCATACTATCATCTCGAGTAAGACTGTCCTACCGGCATACATCCTCCCTCAATCCTTGCAATCACGTGCCTGTGATCCAATAATTGACTCTGAGGGCACTATATCCAACATAGTGAACATTCTAGAATTCATGTGTCATCCATAATGAGTCACCATTTCCAAAATCCAATAATCATTTAAACCAAAATGATTAATCCAAAAAGAAATACATCCTCTAAAATATTCTCGTAACGGATTACGAAAATACCCCTCACCTGTATATACATACCTGTATCCGTATTCCGACCGAATACGAATACGAGAGACTAAAATATTCTGACTCAATATAATACATGGATCTGGCTTAAACCAAAGCCCACCAGTATTATCTGCCCGAAATATGACACGTGCATAAATGCACGTGCATTTTCCGAACCCTGCCATAAAACCATACAGGCTCTACAACGTTTCGCCCGAACTTGGGAAACTATCTGTGGGGGACTCTAAAGACTCGTTAGTACCCTGGTAGTGGGTTTAACCACAAGCACGTAAGCGGCACTAGCTGTGCGTAATGGCTGCCCATGTACTGACCTCAAGGGAAGCCGATGAGCGAACTCATCCTGGAACCCTACTGAGCCTATCAGTGACAATATACATACAGTCCGGTCCGTTCGTCTATGAGTATCGCATATCGGGCCTGGTAACGTCAGATCCCCAATAGCGGTATAAGTCGTGTCGGAGTGTAGCCCAGAACACCCTGAGATACTACTGGAGTACCTACCAGTAAATCTCCTGTCTCGGCCGAGGGCTTTGTGTAATGGCTCTCCTAGACACAGCGCGATCTCACCCCCAATACCGAGAGAGACGAATCCCCTGCCGTTCCGCTCACTTGCCTCCATGTGGCTCGGGACTGTACCCAACTAAAACCTGTTTGCACGACTCCTTTGAGCCGTGGTAGGGTAGTAATCAAAGCACAGTGGGAACTCACACGAGACAAATGACGACCTCAGGTCGATGAACTAACCTGTACACATGTCACCAGGGAACTGCTATCTGACGCTAGGTATAAATACCAACTAGCAGGTTCCCGGCGAGTCCTGTCCGGTGTACTCATAACCCAATGAGCACCTGTATACATCTTAGGTGATCAAATTGACACCAGTGGCTTGTGGGACCGGCCACCGCCCCTCGTCGGGATCTCGACTGTATACACCAGTCTACTCCGGAGTATCGATGCCCTGTCTCGAAACTCCCACGACTAGGGACCACTTTTAAGGATGTGCTTATGGACTACCCAACTCTCACGTATATGATCGCCATCATACTGTTGGTAGTCAAGCAGGATCCTAAGGGCTCTATCAACGTGTAATAGTGAACAGTCACCTAAACCTGTACACGATGATAAAGGCAAACCAGATAACATACTATCATCTTGAGTAAGACTGTCCTACAGGTATAGGCCCTCCCTCAATCATTGCAATCACGTACCTGCGTTCCAATAATTGACTTCGAGGGCACTATATCCAACAGATTACGTGCAATGTGGGTATATTACCGTGCCTGGAATCTTCCATACTAAATCTCTTTAGTACGGTCTCTATGTACCTGGACTGCGAAAGTCCCAGTAATTTCTTAGATCTATCTTTGTAGATCTTGATCCCCAGAATACACGAGGCATCACCCAGGTCCTTCATGGAGAACCGTTGTGACAAGAATAGCTTGACCGGTTGTAGCATGGGAATGTCATTTCCTATCAAAAGAATGCCGTCCACGTACAAGACTAGGAATACGACAATTCGTCCTACAATTTTCTTATATATACATGGCTCATCTTCGTTCTTGATGAAGTCAAATTCCTTGACTGTTTTATCAAAACAGATATTCCAGCTCCGCGATGCCTGCTTTAATCTATAAATGCATTTAAGCAACTTGCACACCTTCCCGCTGCTCCCACTGTCTACAAAGCCTTCTGACTGATCCATATAAACGCACTCTTCCAAACTGCCGTTTAGAAAAGCCATTTTTACTTCCATCTGCCAGATCTCATAGTTATGGAAGGCAGCAATGGCAAGTAGGATCCGAATGGATTTGAGCATAGCCACTGGAGAAAAAGTTTCGTCATAGTCCACACCAGGTCTTTGACGAAAACGTTTTGCAACGAGTCTAGCCTTATAGGTTTCCACCTGCCCATCTACACCAAGTTTCCTTTTGTAGATCCATTTGCATCCAACGGGTTTTACCCCAGGTGGAGCAATATCCAAGGTCCACACTTTATTGGTGTACATGGACTCCATTTCGGATCGCATAGCATCTAGCCACTTATCAGAGTCCCTACTAATAATGGACTTCCTGAAACTGGTAGGATCATCTTCTTCCAAGATGCAATCCTCTCGATCCCCGTCTATGAGAAAACCGTAGTATCTCTCGGGCGGATGAGTAATCCTACCAGATCTGTGGATTGGCTGAGGTTCGTCTGGGGTTATTGAATCTTGAGGTTCTGTCAAATCTTCAGGTTCATTTTGTGGTCGCTGAATTTCTTCCAGTTCTACCGTACTCCCACTAATTTCTTTTGCAAGAAACTCCGTTTCTAAGAAAACGACATGTTGAGCAACAAACACCTTCTGTTCCTCGGTGTGGTAGAACAGATATCCATAACCATTCTTTGGATATCCCACAAACTTACATAAAACTGACCGTGCCTCCAGTTTATCTATTTTATGCTTTTTAATATAAGCCGGACAATCCCATATCTTAAATCTTTTAAGATATGTCCTTTTCCATTCCATATCTCGAACGGTGTCTTAGGCACTGATTTGGATGGGACATCATTCAATAGGTACGCCGCTGTCTGAAGCGCATATCCCCAGAATGAAAGAGGCAACTCAACATTACTCATCATGGAGCGAACCATATCCAATAGGGTATGATTCCTCCGCTCCGATACACCGTTGTGCTGTGGTGTGTAAGGAGGAGTAAGCTGAGAGAGAATTCCATTCTCTTTTAAGTAATCTAGGAATTCCGTGCTCAAGTACTCCCTTCCCCTATCAGGTCGGAGGATCTTGATACTTTTGCCAACCTGGTTCTCTACTTCGTTTCCGAATTCTTTGAATTTCTCAAAAGCTTCAGATTTGTGTTTCATAAGATACACATATCCGAATCTAGAGAGATCGTCAGTGAATGTGATGAAGTATAAGAACGCACCCCTTGCATGTATAGACATCGGACCACACACATCACTGTGTATGAGTCCCAAGAGCTCTGCTGCTCTTTCTCCATGTCCGGTGAACGGAGATTTGGTCATCTTTCCTTTGAGACAAGACTGACAAGTTTCATAAGATGAAAATTCGAACGTATTTAAGAGTCCATCTTTATGTAACTTACTTTGTATTTTCTCTCCGATATGACCAAGTCTACAATGCCACAAGTAGGATTCGTTCGTATCTGAACTCTTCCTCTTACGTGTGTTTTGTATATTGAGAACTGTATTCTGATTTAGAATATAGATACCATTACACAGTGTACCTTCTGCAACCAGTACCTTATCAAGGTAAATGTTCATGATATTTCTATCAAGAACAAAGTTATATACATCTTTATCAAGTAAAGAAACTGATATGATATTGCAAACCATGGAAGGTACATAGTAGCAATTGTTCAAAATCATAGTATTGCCATTTGGCAACACTAGGTGATATTCACCGACGGCTGCAATATTAACTTGTGCTCCGTTCCCTACCCTAAGGGACATATCACCAGGTGCAACTATCCTACTTTTTATCGGTCCCTGCAATAAATTACAAATATGAGATCCTGATCCGGTATCTAATACCCAGGAGGTAGGACTGACCGAAATGCAGTTCTTAATTACAAGAACACCTGAAGTAGATGCAATAGTATGCTTCTTCTTTAATGGGGTCTCGTTGGAATTCAAACAATCCTCTTTCCCTTGCTCATACTTACGATCGCCATCATAAGTTAGAGCCAAACCGATGTTCCCCAGCCCCGAGTAAGAATTCGGATCGGTCAAGCGATACATTTTATTATCTTGATTAGGGAATGAAATGGTTGCTACCTGGAGAGAGAGAAAAGAAACACTCAGCGTACGCTCTTGCAAGATTAGATTGGTTTATTAATTTATCTAACCAGGATGGCTCCCACTATTTCCTCAAATTCTTCTTCAAACCCTAAAAGAAGAACTAGTCAGGATTTAATCACACGTCACAATACTTGCTTAACCTTTCAGTCAGGCTAGTGTTGGTACTTCGAGGGAGGTTTTCCAACGCTTTCGCGAAGTTCCTTAATTATATAACCTCTTTCCCTGGAGGCGTAGCCCCGCTAACACCGTTCTAGATACCTACTTGGTTTATAACATTGATTGTTAAGTGAAATAATCTCCCGAGAGTAATCCAACTCATCAGTGGGATCGGGATCCAACTATCATTGTGTAATGACCTAGATGGAATCCACTCTAGTCACTACACTCCAGAAGGTATGCTAAATCTGCAAATTTCCTGTATATTTGAAACTCCCGATATGGTTTTTGCCCCAAACGGTTTATGACTTTGACTAGGTCAACAAACTATAAACCGCTAGTCAAGTTCTACCCGTCATTTTCTTGATTTCATTAAATCCACCAGTACGTGCCCTTGACTAGGTCAACAAGGCCGCACGACTGTCCTAACCAATCGCATTTGCAATGCACAGAAAAATATCACTTAGCTACCGTTCACTACTCCTTGACTTGGTCAACAAACGCAGCACGAATACTAAATATTACTATTCTGAAATGACGGAGGGCTACGGCTGGGTTTTTGGCGAAAAACCCGTTAACATAATGAACTTGATATCGTTGAAGGAACCTGAGCAATTTTGAAAAAGAGTGGTTTAAGCTCCGCCTTTTTGAAAATTTCTGGTTTTGAAAAAACCGAGTAATCTATAGTATAGACTTTAGCTCAAGAGGTCACTCCCCGCGAAGGGATCTCGACTCTTGCCTCGTAGAATGAGGTGCTGGATATTCATGACCGAATACCATTATGTAAAGCGAAAGAATATAACTGTAGTTTTTCGAAATTTGTTCCAACGTCTTTTAGGTTTATTTTCTTGCATTAATCAAAATTAATGCGGTCCCATCAATTTTAACCTATCACACCAGAAAAGAACGAAAATACAATGTACGTATATGCCATCCGCATTCGCCACGGGACCCCGTCATCACTCGTTAGGTTACTTAACTAACGATACAGCGGGGGCTGGACTAGCGCAGGAACATATACAACATCTACCAGTATATATATAAGTATATACAACATTCGTCCCATGCATGATAATAATCAACATCACAGAATCTCAGCCAACAATATAGAATGATGGATAATCTTGGAGCCCCGGATTTCATTTGAGCCGCAAATAAAACTCGACGTTCCCGGTCGTGTGGATAGACTGTGGAATGAAAACCTGAACCCCTACGAGCGCGGCAAGTTACCCGCCAATCTCAGAAGTGAGGCAGCCCCCTTCAACAAAGTGAATGGGCCACCCAGCACTTCACGGAATCCGGTAACTTGGGCGCCCCTCCGTGGGCCAAACTATGCCCCCTACGAGTGCGGCGAATAGCCCGCCAATTCTAGAATGAAGCCCCCTCCGTCTCAACGCCATGAGATGTAGGCTTGTTGCCTTCTAGAACCCGGCTATCCGTGCACTCCACCGTGGGGTAATCCTGGTACAGAAAAAGAAAATAATATGTACAAATGGTGACATCGACCTCAACCCGGTCGTGCTCCAAAATAATATACAACCCGGCAAAGACGACTGTCCACATGTCGGACGCTCATCCCGCAATATCAAATATACAAATGAATATAAACTGTACTACTAACATTGTATCACATGCTATCCACCACGACTATCCAACCACAATCACAGCACAAGCACAAAATATCAACACGAATGTCACGTTTGCAAACTCTTCTAAAAGGACAAATAGCAATCAGACGATCAAATGACATTCACGGTCGTAGATAAAAGTGAATGTACAGTAAACTATTAAACAGTGTCAAATATAACGACTTCGAAACACTCCAAATTGCCCCATACTGAAAACAACAGAGAATCAAACTTGGGCAAAAAACAAACAACACCAGAAACTCAAACTACAAGAGACAAGAACACAGACCAAGTTTTGGCCGGCCAAACACCTCTAAAAACCGGCCTCCTTCCGTATATACATACCCGCATCCGTGTTTCGAGAAATACGAATACTATGAGACGAAGCTAATCCAATAATCAAATATTAGGATCCGTCTTAAACCAAAGCCCACTAGTATTGTCCGCTCGAATACCACACGCGCAAAAGTACACGTATGTGATCGAACCCTGTCATAAACCATACGACCTCTACTCGTTTCGCCCAAAGCTGGGAAACTCTCTGTGTGGGACTCTAAAGACTCGACAGTACTCTGGCAGTGGGTTTAACCACAAGCACGTCAGCGGCACTAGCTGTGCGTAACGGCTACCCAGGTATCTGTCGATAAGAAGGTCGACGAGAAAGCTCATCTAAACTCTTACTGAGCCTATCTGTGACAATCTCCGTACAGTCCGGTCTGTTCGTTTAAGAGTATCACATATCGGGCCTAGGGAGGTGGTAAACGTCAGACCCCTAATATCGGTATAAGTCGTGTCGGAGTGTAGCCATGAACACCTTGAGAAACTACTGGAACACCTACCAGTAAATCTCACTTGCCCTGGCCAGAGACTTTGTATAATGGCTCTCCAAACACAGCGCGATATCAACCCCCAATACCGGGAGAAACGAATCCTATTTAACCGCCACTACCTCTAAGTGCTTCGGGACTGCACCCAACTACTACCTGTTTCCACGACACAATAGAGCCGTTGTAGGGTAGCAATCTAATAATAGTGAGAACACACTTGAGGCGAAGTAGCAGTGTGAAGTCAATGGACTAAGCTGCACTCATGTCACCTGGGAACTGCTAACTGACGATAGGTATAATACCAACCAACAATTTCCAACGAGTCCTGTCCAGTGTACTCGTAACCTAACGAGCACATGCATACTATCTCCAGTACGACGTATGATCGCACGCCGAGAGCGTGTCGGATGTTCAAAATTCTAAAGTTATAACCGCGATCAAGACGGTGTCACTTTGCAGCTAGCCGGTTGAGCACGGGTCGATCCACAGGGAGATGGTTGTATGTCCGTTCTTGTTTTAGACGAGTCAATAAAGAATTTTTATGTGTTTGTTCAGTCTAACCTATGTGTATTATTTGCAAGTATAAAGTTGTTAAGAAAAAGATACGACAGTGTAAGCTAAAGAAATCCGTACTCAAAACCTTTGATCCGAGTCTTGACCAATTGAAGCTAGATCAATTGGCAACAACGTGGATTAGGGGATGTAAGCGCGGTATTCTTGGAATCCGTCTTATTTACCCTTGTCCTTCCGTTCTTGTCTCTTGCTTTCGCCTCCGGCCAAACCGAACGCAACCGGTCGCGGTTAGGAATCACCGTTACCTTGTTAGGGTAGGGTGCCTAACAGAGCGCTTGCGTATCGTTTGGACGGAGTTCAATGGAAAATAACGGGAAAAGGAAATGAGAAAAGAAAATCTTAACTTACAATACCGTATTTATTCTTAACAACGATAATTACAACCATTCACAAAACAAACCAAAAAGAGCAAAAGAAAAGATAAACAAAGAAAAGAAAAGATTACAAGCAAGTAATTAAAGTGCATGGTAATAAATTGCAAGTAATAAAAGACAAGAATGAAAAATGCAAGAAAGAGATAAGCGAGAAAGTAACACTAAGAACCATAGAACTCAAGACAAGCCATGTGATCAATAGCCAACCCTTAAACTTGCAAGCTCAATCAAGAGGTTGCAAGGTCAAGAGAAGGGTAAAGAACTCATGCGAAATGAAGCACAAAAGAGAAGAGCTTTATTGATTCCATAATGATACAACCCTTGAGAT
The DNA here is from genome assembly GCA_030015575.1 of Agapanthus africanus. Lineage (NCBI taxonomy): Eukaryota > Viridiplantae > Streptophyta > Magnoliopsida > Asparagales > Amaryllidaceae > Agapanthus > Agapanthus africanus. The sequence continues at coordinate 363,618,935 of JASDDO010000022.1, read as the reverse complement.
CAATAACCAACCCTTAAACCTTCAAGCTCAATGAAGAGGTTGAAAGATCAAGAGAAGGCAAAGACCTCAAGGGGAAGCTAAGCAAAAGAATGATACAATGTATGGCAAAATTGGACTCCTTCTCACTTACCCAATGGTTTCCTTTTATAGGCAAAAGAACAAGACCTTTCCTTTAATTTGAATTTGAATGCATCCAAAATTTGGAGGGAAGTTTGAATTTTTGAATCACATCAACACTTTATGCATTGAATGCACCATACCCTCTCGTGCTCTGTGCTTGTCCCTCTCGTGCTTTGTGTTTGAACCTCTCGTGCTTTGTGCTGCCCCTCTCGTGCTTTGTGCTTGTCTGAGACATGAATGACCACTGTCATTTGTCTTGTCTCTGGAACAGGTACGCGGCACTGGACGGATACGGATGATCGGAACCCAGTTTTTTTCTGCTGGCAACAGATGTCCTAGATTTTGGTGTAACAGTAGAGATTTTGTATCATTTGCGTTATTTTGTCCTAGGAACCTGTATCCTGTAAATATGTAGCAAACACGGATTAAAAGCACCTGCCTATAAACAAACGAGCATAAGAATGGGTGGTATAAAATGCAGTTTTCTGTGATGAACAACGTACTAATGGCTGTGGGACAGACCATCTCCCCTGCTGGGATGAGAAGCGTATACACTAGTCTACTTTGGAGTATCGATGCCCTGTCTCGATAATCCTACGACTAGGGACCTGTATAAGGATATGCTTATAGATTGCCCAGCCCCCACCAGTGTGATCGCCATCACAACGATGGTAGTCAAGCAAAGATCCTAAGGGCTCCATCAATATGTATTAGCGATATGTTAAAAGAAATATATACACATATTAAGATAGATACAGATCAAGTAGCATACTATTATATAGAGCAAGATTGTCGTAAATCCGTGTATATATCCCAAGCTTCCAAAATGTAATATACAAACTAGTACTATACAATAATGGCCTCTAGGGCATACATATCCAACACTTTCAAAGCTGCTAGTACTACTAAATAGTTCAATTAAAGTATTTGTATAAATACATGTGTTCAATTGAACATCCGAGCGTATCGAAATACGCAAACTACACTGTTTCACCTGAACCGGGAAACCCTCTGTGTAGGACTTTAAAGATTCGACAATACGCTGGCAGTGGTTTTAACCACAAGCACGTCAATGACACTAGCTGTATGTAACGGGTACTCAGGTATCTGTCGAAAGGATGATCGACAAGATAACTCGTCTGAAAACCCTACTGAGCCTATAGGTAACATTCTCTATACAGTCTGGTCTGCTCGTCTAAGAGTATCACATATCGGGCCTAAAGGGATGGTAAACGTCAGACCCCTAATAGCGCGACAAGTCGTGTCGGTGTGGAACCCAATACAACCTGAGAAACTATTGGTGTCCCTACCAGTAAACCTCACTTGCCCTGGCCAGAGACCTTTAGTATCAGCCAACCGTACACAGTGCAATATCAACTCCCAATATCGGGAGGGATAAATCTCTTCTATCACCTGCTGTCTCCAAGTGCTTCGGGACTGCACCTAACTACTACCTGTTTGTATGACTCTTTAAAACCGTGGTAAAATAGTAATCTAAATACAGCGTGAACACATTCGAGACTAATAATGATGTCAAGTTATCTGACTAATCTGTACTCATGTCACCAGAGAACTGCTATCCGATGATAGGTATAATACCAACCAGCAGTTCCCAGCGAGTCCGTCCAGTGTAACTCATAATATAATGAGCATCTGTATACTATATTTGGTACCGTATACCAATAGCTGTAGGACAGGCCATCTTCCCTGACGGGGATAAGAAATTTATACACTAGTCTTCTCTGGAGTATCGATGCACTGTCTCAATAATCCTACGACTAGGGACAAGTTTAAAGATGTGCTTATAAACTATCCAGCCTTTACTAGTGTGTATGCCATCACAATGCTGGTAGTCAAGCAAAGATCCTGCGGGCTCTATCAACATGTATTAGTGATACGTTAAAAGAAATATATACACATGTTAAAATAGATACAAACCAAATAACATACTATCATATTGAGCAAGACTATTATTTATCTATATATATTACAAGCTTCCAAAATGCAATATACAATCCTATATTATACAATAATGGCCTCTAAAGCATATATCACTAACAAATGGGGTGTTGCAGTAATAATTGCGGGCATAACTGCTACTCATTAAGGCTACAAATAACAACCAAATCGGGAGAAGTGGTCATCCTGTTAGTTATATGTATGCCCTAGAGGCCATTACTATACATGAGATGTATATTGTAGTGGATGCTTGGACATATATAGGGAGGACTTTCTTGCTGAACATGATAGTATGTTATCTGGTTACTCTTTACCTTAACGTGTACACTGATTGTCTCTCTGTTACATGTTGGTAAAGCCCTTAGGATATGTACTTGACTGCCTGGACTATGATGCGGATCATACTAGTGGGGACATGGTAGTCCATAAGTACATCCTTCAAGGTCCCTAGTCGTGGGTGTATCGAGACAAGGCATCGATGCATCAGAGTAGACTAGCGTATACGCATCTTGACCCATATGATGGGCAATGGATGATCCCATTTCCTTCGGTGTTTGACATCAAGGATGGTGTACGGGTGCTCAGTGGAGACTGGGTACACTGGACGGACTCGCCGAGAACTCCCGGATGGTATTATACCTTACGTCAGATGGCAGTTCTCTGGTGACACTGGTACAGCTTAGTCTGTTGACCCGAGATCGTCATAGAGTCTTGTGTGATTCCCACTGTGCTTTGATTTCCATCATACAACGTCCAAGAGGGCGTGCAAAAAGGTGGTTTTTGGGTACAGTCCCGAATCACATGGAGGCAATGAGCGATAGGAGGGGATTCGTCTCTCCTGGTATAGGGAGTTGATGTCGCGCTGTGTTCGATTGGCTATAACTGGAAATCCCTGGCCAGGGTTACTGAGATTTACTGGAAAGTGTTACCAGTAGTTTCTTGAACTGTTATAGACCTCATATCGACACGACTTATCAAGCTACTGGGGTCTGACGTTTACTACCCTAGGCGAGATATGCGACATATCAGACGACGAGACCAGACTGTACGGGAGTGTTACTGATTGGATTCGCAGAAGAACTAGCGGGCTTGCTTGTTGATCTTCTGATCGCTCAATACCCGGGTGGCCGTTACGTTTAGCAGACCGCTTGCGGCTTGTGGGTGTTTGATATGATCATCACCAACTACCGGCGTATTGACGAGTCTTTAGAATCCTACACAGGGGTTTCCTGGCTCAAGCGACACGGAGTAGGAGCACATATGTGATATGTGCGGGACCGAGATTAATACGATATGAGATACCGTATTCTATTCTCGCGATTTGTAACATTGATCAGTTGTATGCGATATAGCCGGGTTATCGGATCAAGTGTTGATTCGATAAGTTGTTACACATGATATTAGTCGGTTATTGCCGGGTTATTAAATCAAGAGTTGATTTAATAATTTAATATATAATTATATATTTGATATATTACATTACATTAACTAGTATTGGCTCACTTATGATTTATTTTCTCACAAGTTTGTGCACATTGTTTATATGTGATATATGCAAGTATACAAGTTTGTATCATGATTGATGATACATATAAGATGGGTGTATGAGACTTATATCAAGTTTAGGTTAAATTAAGGTTTACTTATTTTCTTAAGAATAACAAAAGAGAGGAGACTTTAGTCAATGTTATCAAGCTTGTAGAAGCATGTATGCAACATTGACAAAGTCAACTCTTTTGTTATTCCTTAGGATATTAGTTAACCCAACCCTTAACCTAATACTATGGTTAATTCTCTACATGAGTTAAGCATGAGGGCTTAACTCAACCATGGTGCAATAATTCATTGGATAAGTTTTCATTTTGGATGAATTATTCACTTCATCTTCTTCTTCATCAAGCTCCATGAAAAGCTTGCTAGCTCTAATGGTGCCATGAGAAAAAGTGTGAGAAAATCAAATCTAAAGTGAGCCCACTTCCTACTTCTTCATCCTCTACCACTTGCCATGTAGTAGAGTGTGTTCTCTTCACAAAGTTCATGACCTAGTGAAGGAATAGCTTGAGTTAGTGTCTTCCCGACGTAGATCATCTTCGGCATCGAAGTCATCGTAGCAAGCACGTTCGTTCTTCTTGCGGAGCTTATCTAGAGTCCGGAGTTCACGATCGCAGCGAAGGGGACATCTACACGGAGCTTAAGAAGTGAAGAACCGGATCTACAAAGGTTGTAATCCCTCTCACTTAGTGTTAAAGTGTTTAACATGTTAGTTTTCGCCTAAACCCTAGTTTAAAGATCCGGCTTCGGGTTGTTCGGCACGGCTAAAATTTTAATCGGGCATGGTTGATACCTCGTAGAACCTTGTGAGCGTGCCTAGCAACCCTACAGTGGTATCAGAGCCAATCTAGAGCTTTAGGCGAAGTCTGAGCGAAGTTTAAAGTCCGATCGAACCCGGAAACCCCGATGTTTACCCCTCTCTGGATAATTTTCAAAAGGTTGATTTTTTATGAATTAAAAATGCTCAGAAAAACAAGCAGGAAAAACTAAGAATTACTGTGAAGTACGGTCCACTAAGTCAATTATTTGACCGCGGAACCGCGGCCAAACCAAGGGTTTGGCGGCGGTTCCGCGGCCAAAATTGTTACTTAGTCCCTGGAAATTCATATATTTATTCTTAGGTCCTTTCTTGTCATTTTTTTCTGGGAATTTTTTAATTCCACTCAAGTGTTGAGTTTTCTAGGGTTGTATTGGGGACTCGTTGATTCGATCGGATAATTTAAGTTTGTTTAGTTTGTCCGGGTAATTTTTAGAAACTGTTAAAAAGTTCGAACGGATATCAATAACTCACTTTTTCCCCTGTCGGAATTTTTTTCAAAAGTTGGATTTTTTCTCAAGTTTAAGAACGTTCTAAGTCGTGCAAGTAACGCGGTGGACCCTCTAGAAGACAACAAAACTTAACTCGATTATGTGACCGTCTTGAACTGCCTCTAAACCTTAGGGTTTGGGGCAGTACGACGTGCCACATATGAGGCGTTGGCTTGACCCTTCTACGGCTGGACCATTGGTACTGTGGCATGTGATGGATGTTTTTAAACTGATTTCAAGTGTTGAGGTATATTGGGGAAATCTTGGGTGTTTGATTATTCGATCGGAAAGTTTAACATTGTCTATTTATCTGGAATGTGATACAATAATTGGAATCCACATGTAGTTATGAGATAACTAATTTGAATGTTATAAATCTAGCGGTTTAGTCTCGATGATCGGTTGCCACGGAATTTTGATGTGATCAAAAGTCCGTCACAATCACGTAGCGTACGCGGATACTCGCCGGGTAAATTTAACAGACAGCCATGCCCCATAGGCCCGACCAAGTGACTGTAGGAGAACCCCGTCGCCAAAAGCATCCGTTCGGGTGCTCGCGGCAGCGGTGTTCCGCCTTATTGCACTTCGTCGACGGCATCAGGGGTGCGGCCATCTACTAAAGTTTGCGACGAGCATTCGATCAGGATGTCGGGAATCTTGTTGAATTACCCGACTTGATATTGAAAAGAGTTTTCGATAATGAGACTAAAATGCGGGGTTTATAATTGTTAGGCATGCGATGTCTAAAGAATTCATTTGGTTAGGCATGCGATGTCTAAGGAGGTTGCGGATTCCAACTGTTGTAGTTTTACACTTTCTTTTCTGTGACCGTAAGCGTAATATGTGATATCGCCGGTTTCGTTGATATATGTCAACGACAATTGGGATGCGCATATTTACTTACGTTGATGACATGTGATGTTATGTGTTGCTGGATATGTTATATTGGATCGTCGCGTTTGAATAGCCGGGGGTTTTATGTGAGATGAGAGTTTTTCTTTTTCATTCATGTAAAATTCTTTTGTATGTAATATTCTTTTATTGGGGCACTTCCGGGATGAGGTTGTTGTCACCACTTGTATATTATTTACTCTTTCCGCATTAGGTAGACCCAAGGCGGGGAGCACAAGTAACCGGGTTTTAGGGTCCAGTGGGAGATCATCTCGAGGAGTCGAGACCGGGTCTCCTAACCCTAGAATTGGCAGTGTTGCTTGCCGCTCTCGTAGGGGTCTAGGGATGTGGGTTTGGCTATTCATTGCGACCGTGGAATTCGTGTTTTATACAGGCTCGTATTGAAAACACGGACGTCCTAGTATATCCAATGTTTCATATGTTTCTTCTGCTCCGATATCTGTGATGTGATCATTTGATATGTTGTGATAAATACTGTATATAGTATATATGATATATTATATAGACGTTACTTATGTTTTACACCCGCGCTAGCCCTGCCCCGCTCTGCCGTTAGTTACCTAACCTAACGGTGCACGAGAGGACATCGAGGCGAATGCGGATGGCATAAGTGTACGTCGTATTTATCTGTGATGTTTAGGTGACTTAAATGATGGGACTTCATTAATATGATTAATGAAAGAAAAGAAACCTAAAAGATGTTGTGGAATCGAATTTTCAAAAACAGGTAGCAACGGTTCTTGCTTTGCATCGCGGTGTTCCTTGTAGAATATCCTGCACCTTATTCGATAAGGAAAGGGCCGAGATCCCATCACCGGGAGTGACCCCTTTAGCAAAACTAGAAAAGCCTAAAAAACACTCCATTTTAAAATCATTTGATTCTACAATGATATCAAGTTCATTACGCAATAGGTTTTCAGAAAAACCTGTCGTAGCCCTCCGTCATTTCAGATAAGTTGTATATAGTATTCGTGCTACATTTGTTGGCTTTCGTCAAGGTGTAGTGTGCGGTAGCTATATGCTGCTTATCTGCAGTATACGATGCAATTGGATTAGGGTAGTCGTACGGCTTTGTTGGCTTTCGTCAAGGGTCGTGCGGGTGGGTTTAATTCAGTCAAGAAATGTACGGGTTGAACTTGACTAGCGGGCTATGGTTTGTTGGCTTTCGTCAAGGTCATAGCACGTTAGGGGCAAAATATTATCGGGAATTTCAAGTGTTGAAATTTGCAATGAGATTGCATACCTTCTATGAGATAGTTGGATCCCGATACCCGCTGCGAGTAAGAGTTACTCCTGGGAGAGTTTTACACATTACAATTAGCCGATCAAGTATGTGTCTAGAAAGGTGTTAACGGGGTTACGCCTCTGGGAAAACGAGGTTTACTTTAATTAGGTTCGTGCGAAAGCACGGGGGGACTCCCTCAAAGTACCGACACTGGCCTGGCTGAAAGATTGGCGAACTTGTAGCGTGTAATTAATCCCGGCTAGTCTTTCCTTTTAGGGTTTGAAGGAAGATTTGATTAAAACAGTGGGAGACATCCTGATTAGATATATTAGATAACCAATCTAATCTTGCAAGAGCATACGCTGAGTGTTTTCTTCTCTCTCTCTCCAGGTAGCGACCATATCACACCTTAATCAAGATAATAATACGGATGAATTGACCGAACCCGCTTGTTATACTGAGCTGGGGAACATTGGTCCCGCTCCAACTTATAATTGTTATAAGACAGAGCAGGGAATTAGGGAATACCAGATTTCCCGTGCCGCCCAAACGAAAAAAGTGCATGCTGATGCATCATCTTCGGGTGTGTTCATTACATAGAACTGTTTCTCAGTATCCTTTACGTCCTGGGTATGAGATACCGGATCAGGATCCCGCATATGTAATCTGTTACATGGGCTACAGAAAGGTAGAGAACTGAGAACGGGAGATAAGTTTCATGAGACAGAAAACGGTGCAAGTGTTGCAGCCAAGTCTGTTGGTCACTATCATCCTGTATTACCAGAATACATTGATTCTAAGCGAATGTTATTAGATACCGAACCTGATATACAAAATCATATCAGTCTCTTTATTAGTAAAGAAAGGACATAATTTTGTATTGTTGGATAATGTTTTGAACATTTCCTATATAAATAGTTGATCGGTTCAAGCACGTTATCTAAAAGCATTGACGTTCTAAATCAAACAACAGTTCTTAGTATACAGAACACACACGAGAGGAAGAGTTCAGAGATGAACGAATCCTTCTTGAGGCATTGTAGAATAGGTCATATCAATGCGACCCGACTAGCTAAGTTACATTTAGATGCATATTTAAATCTGTTTGAATTTACATCTTGTGAAACTTGCCGGTCATGTCACAAAGATAAGATGACCATAGCTCTGTTTATTGGAAACAGAGAAAGAGTTATTGAACTCTTGGGATTGATACATGCTGATGTATGAAAGTCTCCTGTCTACACATGCCAAGACCGGTTCTTTGTACTTCATTACATTCTCTGATAATCTCTCAAGATTCAGACATACGTTCCTGTTGAAACACAAGTCCGAAACTTTTGAGATATTCACAGAATATAAGTTAGAAGTAGAGAACCAAATACGGGTATAAGTATTATGTCCTTTGATGTGATCAAGGAGGAGAATACTTGAGCACGGAATTCCTGGACTATTCTAAAGGAGAATGAGATTCTCTCTCAGCATTACTCTTCCGTATACACTACAGCACGTCGGTGTATCGGGGCGGAGCAAGAAACACCCTATGTGATATGGTGTGCTCTGTGATGAGTACTACTGAGTTGCCTATTTCCTTTTGGGAGTTATGCATTCGAGAAGCTGCATACCTATTGAATAGGGTTCAAATCAAATCATGCCTACCACTTCATATGTGATATGGAAAGGGAAGAGCCCATATCTTAAGTTTGTTAAGATTTGGGGTTGTCCGGCCTATGTCTAAAAAGCAAAATCCGGACAAGCTCGAGGCAAGGTCTGTTATGTAGAAATGGAAATGTTCCAGCTATACAAACTGCAGCTGATGATTTGGTAGAACCAAAGGATTCAATAGTTTCAAACGAACCTCAGCCTCTCCGCCGATCTAGTAGGGTTCCTCACCCACCTAAGAGATACTTCGGTTTCTCTATGACAGTGGGAGCGAGGATTGCATCATGAGATAATGACCCAACTAGTTTCGAGCAGGCCATCAGGAGTGAGACTCTGTAAGAATGGCTGGATGCTTATCGATCTGAGATGGAATCCTTATACACCAACAAAGTATAGACTTTGGTTGCTTTATTTGAAGGGTTAAATCCCCATCAGGAGCAAGTATATCTTGAGAAGATTACTTGGTGTACATGGAAAAGTTGAGACATTCAAAGCTATGCTTAAGTCCATCCAGATCCTACTTGCCACGGCTACATACCATGACTACGATATCTGGCGGTTGGGTGTCATGACTGCTTTTCTAAATGATGTTTTAGAAAAGAGCGTCTATAAGTACACAGCCAGAGGGCTTCGTAGACAGTGGGAGCAGCGGAAATATGTGCAAGATGTTTTATTTGATAAAACAGGTATCGCGGAGTTGGAACATCTGTTTTGATGTGGTAGTCAAAGAGTTTGACTTCATCAAAATGGTAGATGAACCTAGTATATACAAAAAGGTAGTAGGGAGTATGGTGGTGATCCTCGTAGAGTACGTGGATGACATACTCTTGATAGGGAAGGAGTTTCCTATGCTGCGCTCGGTCAATCTCCGCTTATCACAAGGACTCTCCATATAGGATCAAAGTGATGCCTCCTAAATCCTAGGTTTTGGATCTATGAGATAGATCTAATTGGATGTTAGGATACTCACTAGTTGTAGTGAGATGGTATCAATCGATCCTGGGGAGAATCACTGGAAAGGTTCCAGGGTGATAAGGACGACTGAATGTCAGTCGCAGGCACTGTCTTTACCCTCAGCGGAGGGACGGTATGTTGGAAGAGTTCCAAGCTAGATATCGTGACTCACTAGACGATTAAAGGCAAGATACATCGTTACCAATGATGCTACCAAAGAGGCAGTCTGGATATATAGGTTCATGAGATGAACTTCGTTCCTACCATTGTGTGACAATGGAGTTGTGGCTTTAGCCAAGGAACTACCGTCCCATATGAAATCCAGATATAATTCTTAGGTAGTATCACCTGATCTTGGAGATGGTTGATCTCCAGGGAGATCGAGGTTAGGAGAGTAGACTCAGAGGACAACACGGCGGATCCACTCATAAAGGCTTTTTCCCAGAGAGAGACTATTATGGGATGGTTGAGTATGAGATACTTCAACCATTGTTATCAGATGACCCTAGTGCAAGTGGGAGATTGTTAGTTATATGTATGCCCTAGAGGACATTACTATACATGAGATGTATATTGTAGTGGATGCTTAGACATATATAGGGAGGACTTTCTTGCTCGACATGATAGTATGCTATCTGGTTACTCTTTACCTTAACGTGTATACTGATTGTCTCTCTGTTACATGTTGGTAAAGCCCTCAGGATATGTACTTGACTGCCTGGACTATGATGCGGATCATACTAGTGGGGACATGGTAGTCCATAAGTACATCCTTCAAGGTCCCTAGTCGTGGGTGTATCGAGACAGGGCATCGATACACAAGAGTAGACTAGCGTATACGCATCTTGACCCATATGATGGGCGATGGATGATCCTATATCCATCGGTGTTTGACATCAAGGATGGTGTACGGGTGCTCAGTGGAGACTGGGTACACTGGACGGACTCGCCGAGAACTCCTGGATGGTATTATACCTTACGTCAGATGGCAGTTCTCTGGTGACACTGGTACAACTTAGTCTGTTGACCCGAGATCGTCATAGAGTCTTGTGTGATTCCCACTGTGCTTTTATTTCCATCATACCACGTCCAAGAGGGCGTGCAAAAAAGGTGGTTTTTGGGTACAGTCCCGAATCACATGGAGGCAATGAGCGATAGGAGGGGATTCGTCTCTCCCGGTATAGGAAGTTGATGTTGCGCTGTGTTCGATTGGCTATAACCGGAAATCCCTGGCCAGGGTTACTGAGATTTACTGGTATGTGTTACCAGTAGTTTCTCAAACTGTTATAGACCTCATATCGACACGACTTATCAAGCTACTGGGGTCTGACGTTTACCACCCCTAGGCGAGATATGCGACATATCAGACGACGAGACCGGACTGTACGGGAGTGTTACTGATTGGATTCGCAGGAGAACTAACGGGCTTGCTTGTTGATCTTCTGATCGCTCAATACCCGGATGACCGTTACGTTTAGCAGACCGCTTGCGGCTTGTGGGTGTTTGATATGATCATCACCTACTACCGGCGTATTGACGAGTCTTTAGAGTCCTACACACGGGTTTTCTGGCTCAAGCGAAACGGAGTAGGAGCACATATGTGATATGTGTGGGACCGAGATTAATACGATATGAGATACCGTATTCTATTCTCGCGATTTGTAACATTGATCGGTTGTATGCGATATAGCCGGGTTATCGGATCAAGTGTTGATTCGATAAGTTGTTACACATGATATTAGTCGGTTTTTGCCGGGTTATTAAATCAAGAGTTGATTTAATAATTTAATGTATAATTATATATTTGATATATTACATTACATTAACTAGTATTGGCCCACTTATGATTTATTTTCTCACAAGTTTATGCACATTGTTTATATGTGATATATGCAAGTATACAAGTTTGTATCATACTTGATGATACATATAAGATGGGTGTATGAGACTTATATCAAGTTTAGGTTAAATTAGGGTTTACTTATTTCCTTAAGAATAACAAAAGAGAGGAGATTTTAGTCAATATTATCAAGCTTGTAGAAGCATGTATGCAACATTGACTAAGTCAACTCTTTTGTCATTCCTTAGGATATTAGTTAACCGAACCCTTAACCTAATACTATGGTTAATTCTCTACATGAGTTAAGCATGAGGGCTTAACTCAACCATGGTGCAATAATTCATTAGATATGTTTTCATTTTGGATGAATTATTCACTTCATCTTCTTCTTCATCAAGCTCTATGAAAATCTTGCTAGCTCTAATGGTGCCATGAGAAAAAGTGTGAGAAAATCAAATCTAAAGTGATCCCACTTCCTACTTCTTCATCCTCTACCACTTACCATGTAGTAGAGCGTGTTCTCTTCACAAAGTTCATGACCTAGTGAAGGAATAGCTTGAGTTAGTGTCTTCCCGACGTAGATCATCTTCGGTCTCGAAGTCATCGTAGCAAGCACGTTCGTTCTTCTTGCGGAGCTTATCTAGAGTCCGAAGTTCACGATCGCAGCGAATGGGACATCTACACGGAGCTTAAGAAGTGAAGGACCGGATCTACAAAGGTTGTAATCGCTCTCACTTAGTGTTAAAGTGTTTAACATGTTAGTTTTCGCCTAAACTCTAGTTTAAAGATCCGGTTTTGGGTTGTTCGGCAAGGCTAAAATTTTAATCGGGCATGGTTGATGCCTCGTAGAACCTTGTGAGCGTGCCTAGCAACCCTACACCTCCGACCAATCAACCAAAATATCCTCTTTATCAAATCATATAATATTTATGCCTTAGTTTATCTTTTCGGGTTGGTTTTGTAGAATAATGTCCTTTCGGATAAACCTTTCCATCATCATGGTGCGGGCCATGGACAACACCTTTGTTGGTGTATGGTATGTACTCATCACCAGTGTAGCTCTGCCTGTGGTCGGCCATGGACCAAGTCCCTCTTAAGATTGGATCAGGGATTGTATAGTGTAAGGCACTGCATCTTAAGACATGCCGAGGACCGGACTAGGATGTCAGCCTAGAGTTGGGAACTAATCTATGACGAGATCCCTCCAAGGGGTGGAAAGTTGTATACCGGCCCTTTAGGCGGACATGCCCTTTAGGCGGACATGCCCGTAGAACTCCCATTTTGTAAGGCCGAAATACGACCAAAACTTGAATTGTACTGCAACTTGTTTGCAAATTTGTAATACGTACATGTCGCTAATATGGCGTATTTTCAATTATGGATGATAATAAATGTTACTCTTGGTTATCAAGTTGGTTACCTATTAGTTGCTGTAAGAACTTTATGCCTTGGTAAGCATGCTTGGAGTTGGCTATAACTAAATAAATTGCTTCTAATCGGCTGGTAATAACCTTGTGAAGTTTAACTAAGAGAAGATCGTACCCTTCTTCTCTGGAAAACACATTTAACATATGGACATGTGTTGCTCTAAATATTCTTTTGGTTTGTTTGTGGACACTGACTATTGTGTGGTAGAGAAATATTTAGATCCAACAACAACAAAAGTACTGAAATTTTGACTAAATCTTTATAGTTATGAATGTGCAGTATTACACCTATGTGCTCGAGACTCCATTTGCGTTGACAGGTTCGCATAATCTGGCAAAGGCAACTGCTAAAGGAAACACGGTTATTCTCTTTGTTGCAAGTGCAAATGACAAGCAGTGGTCATCTTCTCAAAAAACTCTCAAAGCCATGCTTGATTCTTTCCAAGTTTAATTGTCTTTCGTGTGGTAAAATTTGGATGATTTTAACCATCAGAGAATTTGTTTTTTCCTCCATTTCTGGGCATTTCATTCCTTAAATATTCCATTAATATTCTGAGTTGGAGATGGGTTGTTTTCGTTACTCTGGCCATGAATGATAATCTTTTTTTTTATATAAAAAAGAAAACGAAGTATACATTTTTATTATAGGAATTTTCCTAAATTGGCTGGGCAGATAGCAACTCTATATTCATTGATCTATATGGATGTGTATTTTGCAAATCCAATAATCATTACTAGCTATTAGAATGAGAAAAGGTAAAGTGATATGCATCAATGAATAATGTGCGCCCATATGTTCCACTATTTAAAAGAATTCTATAGTGGCACTATATATTCAGTATCCTCTTCTTTTAATCCTTATATTGTTCGATAACTTAATAATCATTATTTAATATACCATACTTCTGTTATGCATGCTATTTTGTAAAGATTGTTTTTTATTTTCTTGCATTTTATATATTCTTGAATACATACGTCTATAGTGTCTGATTTATTATATATGAGTCATATGTACCTTATATACATACCGTGTATATATATCGTAAATAACATAGGACAAGCCTAAAATAACAAACAAACAAACTAATAAGAATAAATTTTGTGTTATTTGAAAGAATTTGCACCATGGATGGTATAAACTATCCGTGTTTGGCAATACATAATGCAGTTTAATCTAAACCTTCGCTATCGAAGATACGACAGTTTACACCATTGGTGGGCTATATCCATCGACTAACCTGTCGGTTCATGCATATATAATCACTTTCCTTCAAAACAAAGGAAAAGGAAAAGGAAAATTAAGGAAAAGGGAAATTAATAAAAGGAAAAGGAAAATTAAGGAAAAGAGAAAGGAATAGGAAAAGTTAGTCTCAATCCACCTTTTATTCCCCTATAACCAGACCAAGCATAGAACAGCTTACAAACCAAGAAATTGTTTTCCCTTAACCTTAGCAAACTAGATTCTTGTATCCCCTATAAATACTCAACCATACACCATCCCTTTCATATAAATACATCAAAAAATGGCTCATGGAGAAGATCACAACAACAACACCCGGAAAATCGACCGGGAGCTCCGTGACATGATCTCCAGCCTTACCCACGAACAGGCGAATGGACGGCCAGGATCGTCACGGCCTTGGGATTGTGACACTTGCGGGGTCCAACAAAGGAGCCATGATGAAAGCAGACTTGCTCGACGAAGAAACGAATCACTATGATGATCATGGATCTAAGAAATTATTTGGCGACGAGAATTGCAGTAGGCTTAGTGCTTACACTAACTGCAACTATCAGGCTGTTAACAATTCAATAATGGTTGATGGAAAATGCGAAGCCGAGGACCCTGGTGTTCATATTGAGATTGTTGATTGCTTTGATGCTAATGAAGATGAAAGTGATGATGATGATGAAAAGAAGAAGGATAAGGAGAAGAAAAAGGAAAAGGAGGGGAAGGACGAGAAAAAAGAGAAAGGAGAAGAAGGAGAAGAAAGACAAAGAAAGCTTAGGTGACGAGAAGCATCTAAAAGGAAAAGATCATGGTAAGATCAGCGAATGTGAGTGAGAGAGATCAATGTGTTCTTTGTTTAATTGGATGGAGAGGAATTCTGCCAGTTATCTATGTATGAAATGAGTGATTGGTCAAGTTCTTTTCTGTGTAAATTTATCTATGAAATGGGAGTTATTTATGTAGTTTGACTCCACAACTAGTTATCATTTTGGACATGCAATAACATAAATACAGTAACAATAAAAGGCAATATTACATGAATAATAACTTTAGGTGCGCGTGTTACACATGATTACTAATCATCACATAATGAACAATTCGGTCATTCTTCAAATCAAAAGGTCACAGTAGGCAAATTCTAACATCTTTAGTTTAGGTGACACTTGGTAAATAAAATGGAAGATTATAATGAATCCATATATTTCCAGAATTAATGTGATGCCCATGTATCCAATTTCAGAGAAAAACGTTGCACGAGCGTGCTTTTTTCTTGTTAATGTGATGCCCATGTATCCAATTTCAGAGAAAAACGTTGCATGAGCGTGCTTTTTTCTTGTTTATATATATATATATATATATATATATATATATAGAATAATGGAGAAAAGAGGCCATACGAGGGGATTTCCTCGTATGGCGGGGCAAAAATACAACCTCCGCCATTTTTTCCGACGATCGGCCTCCATTATCTTCATCGTTATCATCTAAGATGTGGGTAAACCAAATTTCATGTGATTCTACAACTTTTTCTCCGTTGATTTAGCAATATAAAAAGTTCTATTGTCGGTAAACCCTTAATTTTGAACCCACTAAATCAAAAGCTGTGAAATCACATGAAATGATGATGGGTGCCGATCGTCGGAAAAAATGGCGGAGGTTGTATTTTTTCCACGCCATAGGAGGAAATCCCCTCCTATGGCCTCTTTCCTACATTAATCTCATATATATATTGTAACACCTTAGAATGTGTTTAGTGGCTATTTATATTTAAATAAAGGGTTTTTAAAAAAAAGTTTACCAAATTGAGTTTCAAATATTTTTCCTAATTTAATAAATATTTTTCTAGAATTTTCCTAGGCTTGCACACACATGTGCATGTAAACTAGGGTTTTAAAATGAGGTAATACCATGATTAGCAACCATGGTGGGTTTAATCTTGGGGATTAAGTCTTTTGGGCTTTAATTAAGTTCAATTAGTTATTTGAGGGTTGCTTTAATTTGAATTTCCCTTTTAGTGTTGACTTGGTGAGAATGAGAGAGAGAGAGAACGCATCATGGCAAAAGCCATGCTTGCATTTAATGAAGAGAGAGAGTGGAGGGGTTGACATTTGGGGTTATGATTACTTCTCATTCTTGTAATCTTTTCTCTCAACCTCACTCTCACACTCACACACACACACTTACCTCCACAACAGCAGTAGCAGCAGCAAACACAACAGCAGTAGCAGCAGCAAACACAACAACAGCAGCAGCAACAACTTCAGCCTCAGCAACAGTAGCTACAGGCAGCAGCAACAGCTCCTTGCAGCAGCAACAGCACCCCAGCAGCTCCATTCGCTCTTCTTCTTCTCCTTCTACTGGCTTGTGAGATTTCTTGAGGGTATAACCTCTAAACTTATTCCTACTTTCGCTTAATTGAGTAGATTAGCTTCGATTAGCGATAGTTTTGTGTATTTAGTGCTTTTTGTGGTGATTGGTGGGAACCTTGACCAAGTGCTGCTTGATTTGGTTTTAGTAAGTTGATGGAGTGTTGTTAGGACCATTTTAACCCAGCTTAACCCCCAATTGCACTAAAATACCACAAGATCCCTATTTGATGAAAATTCATCGTTTTAAAGTAAATTTTGAGCTTCTGTAATCTGCTATTGACCCGGTAAGTTCAGATTGATTTTGAGAAGACTGCAGCATATTTGTTATGTGCTGATCCCCCAGGTAGAACCCGACCCCCCAATTCCGTACCGTGTCCGCCAAAAAATTCGATCTGGCCGCAAATTGCTGCCAGATGGGGAGGGTTTTGGTTGGGGTTTGGTCCTATAGGTGTCTGCTGAGACCCTTAGACTCCTAGCATGTGTATTTTTGTGTTATTCTTGCTGTAGGAAAATCTGGAACTATTTACCTATTTCTCGTATGTTAAACCTTCGCGACACGCGTGATACGCATGTGGTTTAGGATTTCTGCGTATCTGTCACGACCCGAAAGTACGGAACATGACCGGCACTTAGACTACGAACGTCTCAAGGCGTACGTATGCTAAGTAAGCCGAAACCCAGAAATCCAAACCAAGTGAAGTAGTAGAGAATAGGAAAAACCATACCAAATCAACCTGTATGCATCAGAATATACAACGCCTAAAGGCGAGGATCTCAACAGAAATGAAACTCAACCAGCAAGAACCCATGGAAATATAACACGCGACTCTAAGGTCGAAAGAATAAACATCACTGGTCTCTATCTCAAATAAGTACATGTTTGGTTGATGGAACTTCTAGATACAACTGAAATATAATATACAATATATAATGATGGGTAAGATACAATAAACCCACCTACTAGCAAGTCACCAGAAGAAGATGTGCCCGCAAAACCGTAATGAAACCCGTACGGCAACACCTGCATGAAACTGGGGCACAACAGGGGTGAGTTGCCAACTCGTGAGTAGAAAAAGATCTACGAACAGAAAATCGCATGTATGACGCAACCTAGGTCATACGATCATAATATATATAATCCTCAAATATATAATCAGTAATCTCTAACCATGGCTAGTGTAGATATCTAACCCAAATGTAATCCCATATGTCTGTGCCAGTGCATCAGGTGGCAATATATCATATGAATGATGTATGAATGCATGAAACAGAATGCATGTACTGAAGAAAACTGCTTTCATAATTTGTGAGATTTCTGTACTTTTAAAATGAGATATCATAAATGAAATCAGCATAAACAGTGCCCAGTATCGGCACAAAACATAAGTCTCAGTATCTCGATACCTCTGTATCACAATCTCTGTACCTCAATGTCTCGAAATCTCAATGTCTCAATCACAAAATCTAGGGCGCCGTCAGTCCAGATCGGCCCCTACCATCCATCTCATGACTACGACGGTATCCTCCGGATATCCGACGTGTCGGGTAATATCACCGGTAGGTAGTGCTCCCCTGCACAGGCTCAACGCCATCATCTGCGATCTTCTTGCCCCGGGGTACCGCACCGGGCCCACCATGTACCCGAAACGGTTCATCCGCCTCCTCGAATCGGGTCTCGAAATCCATCAGCAAAACTCATGGTGGACGACTCGAACATCAAGGAAAAACCGCATTTTTATTAAAAAGAGAAAGCAGTTTATATATATGTTTTGCGGTTTTCCTCCAAATCCAGAAAATCTCATGGAAACTCGAATCCAATCATCAATAGCATGTGAAATCATGAATATAAGCATGAGAATCCATGAATGCATCATATAGTGAATAACAGCATGCATGAAGTGACAGGTAATAACTACAATGTCAAGCTGGTATATATGGCAAGTACACTAATATCATGTCACTACTAGCTAACAAGCTAAATCAGGCAATAATATTCTCTAAGTGTACGTGACATGGCAATTACCGATGAAGATGTGTGTGCGACAGCAAATAAGTGTACGTGGTACATACGCATCATCGGTAATGGTGCTGGTGTCCTAGCAGCATGATATCAATAATAGAATATGAATCATAACAGTATGCGATGCAGAGCAACAATAAAAATAAGCGGGAGCTGAAATACTGAACACCATGTTCGTTAAACTGCATCTAATGTCATAAAGGTCATATAGCTACCCTACTACAAGGCTGAGCTAAAGCTAGTAGTAGGTAAGGGAAACCGCCTAATCTCTGAGTCGACACATATAAATATACATATATAGTCGGTGATCCCGCCTCGATCATATCAAATCCGATACCATATCTCTATAATTGGTTATTCCCAAGTCAAGTAGGCGGATCAAACATCAAAATATAGCTCGTACGTAAATCCGTCGTACGGCCTCCCCAATCTGGGTACGGGTCAATATCACATTCGTCCTATCATTCATCCGGTATTCACTTTATCAAATATCGTAATCTGGGTACTGACCTGTGTCTAGTACAATGCTAACATCATCACTATAGTTATGATTTGACTACTGATCGACAGTCTCGTATAAATCGATATCATCATCATATATCATCATAAGGAGTGTACCCCGCCCAAGGCGGCCTATTATAATTATCCTGTCATATCATATCCTATCTCGTACATGTCGATCATTTATATATATCACTATTCCTGTGACATCATTATCCCGAAATCCGCTGAAGCATCCCGACGTATCTCAGATATGAATTCTACCATATCCCCGATATTATAACCTTGGATCAAATATCAACGACCCATCTCAATCCCATGTATCATCCTCAAATCTGCATGTGATCACATGGTCCCATACCCATATGAACACATGACAATATAGAATCCCATAGGCACGTATGAGTAGGAATGTATGCAAGTATGTATATGTGTATAAGTATGTGTAGTGCACCCACTACCTAGGGTCCGCAATACTAAATCATCCAAGTCCACCAATTATCCATCCTAAACATCAGTAATTTCCCAAACAACATATAATAATTGTAAGTGTGTATACGCATCCGTATACGTATGTATACGCATCCGTATACATCACCACGGACTGCGGGGGTGCTATACGCCATCCACCCGACTTCTCCCCGTAGATATAAATCTACTCACCTAGTTATGTGTTCCGGTGCCGATGTCGCCATTTGCATCTCCAACGCTTCGACGTCGCGTGAGTACCTATAAGGATATCACATGCTAAAACTCATAAAAATCACATCGGAAACCAAAATGGTGCACACTACGCCCATAGGTAAAAACCTGTGACCTTGTGTGCAAACACTGCCAAAATCCACTGTCGTTGACGTCCAAACGCCACCCGACAGAAACGAATCACCAAATAACAAAACTTAAATCTATAAACATCATGAAAAACATGGCAGCAACCCAGAAAAGTGGTCCCAGATTTCTGTTCAGTTCAAAACAAGGCAAATAAACAACTCTGGGGTGATGTACAGGGTATATATGACCTACCGAAGCAAATTAGGCACCTAACTTAACAGTGGGGCCGGCGACATCCCCCTAAAACCCGGCGAGGCCGGCCCTAACATGGATTTAGGCTCTCGTCTTCAGTGGGTGGTCTCCTAGAGGTCTAAATAGGCTCGTGGTATTGTTTATTTTCCCCGTAATGACCCCGGATCACTCCAGATTCACCTGCACGCCATATATCCTCACAAACCGACATGAGAAGTCCTGTTTTGGGTTCCATGTTTGAAATGTGTCCAATCTGGGTTAGATCTATGCTTAACTGATATCAACAACTCCTAATAAGGTTATACCAACATTCCAAACTAATACTTTGTCAAGTCTCGCTCAAATTTCCTAAACTAGCACTAATTCACGTAGTAACACGATATTTCCGCTAAACAACTATAACTTGGCAAGAAAAGAGTTTGGATTGCGAGATTATACCTCGAGGGGGTCCTAGGAGGAAGGAGAAGGGAAGAAGGAAGGGTTGTGCTGTTGAGGAGTTGCCCCATTGCTCCAAAAGAAAATGTTTCTGCAGCTGTTGCTGCAACTCTCTCTTTCCTTCTCTTGCTTTTCTTTCTTTCTTTCTTTCTTTTCTTTTTTTTTTCTCTGTGTGTTGCAGTAGCAGCTGCAACACTTGAAGAAGTGTTATTTGTAGTGAATTTTGATGTGGTGTGATGAGGGTATGGGTTGGTTAAAGGCTGGTGGGTGTTGTGACTGATGTTGCCGCTGTTTTTTGTTGAAACTATTGGCTGAAATGCATGGTTTCAGCAACTAATATAGCTGTAGGCGTAGGGGGCTGTTCTGGTGGATGAAGTTAGGCGGAATTTGGGCTGATTGGTAGCAAAAGTCAGCCATTGGGGGCTGAAAAATGATGATGGGAAAGTGTTATCAGCTAGGGGGCTGATAAGTCTCCATGGAGGGGTTGAAGTTTGACATTGGGGGCTGATGTTTACATCAGCTGCTGTTGCAGCTCATGTATATTTTTTTTTGGAATGTTACAGTCTTCCCCCCTTAAAGAAATTCGGTCCCCGAATTTAAATTTAAACCTCCCAATCCTAAAACATTTCAATAAAATGTCCAAACCAATGGGGCTCCGAAATCATCAATCCATAAAAGGCATCATAGCGCAATACATGCGCATGAGTAACGAGCAGATAACTCGAAGTCAAAACTCCGTCAAGCATCTCGCAATCATCGGAGTCAAGATGAAAACACGAATGCCAAATCCAAAGCAAAACCGATATGCTAGAAATCGAAATTATACATGTAAATACCAAATCCGTACATGTAAATATCTGAAAGGAATGCATGCCAAATTCTTTAAAGTCAATGTGCAATACACATAACACTGCACAGCGGCGGACGTCTCTATAAGAAAATAATCATATATGTATATCTCTTTTGTTTAATATGCACGTCCCGCCGTTTTGAAAACAATTTAGAACGGTTTCTTCATTTTAAATGTCTTGTGTCATATCGGACACGTATGTAAATAATGAGACTATAGCTCGCTTTTGGACATCCTTTTGAAATCTATCAATGCATGCAAAATATACCCAGGCACTGTCCTCTGACTAGTCCTGCTCAGTACGGAAACACATCACATCAACACCAAAAATGTACTGCTCCATAAGAAATCAGTCCCAAAATGTGCATATAAAAATCCTGTGCGTCCGGTGCGCACGGAAATCAAAATCCATGAATGTGCCAAGAAGGTTCACAAAACGACATCAAGGTGCAACGGGTGTGCACACACCATCTGTCATAGGCGACGTGCGTGCCTGACAGAAAAATCATGTGCATCTGACATGCACGAAAAATCTCGATTTAGTGCATCTGGTGTGCACCAAATCTCATCTCCTAACATGCGTCCAACATGCGCTAAAAATCCAAATCCGGTGCATCCACCATGCACGAAATCATAAACTCCGATAGCGAGCGCCGAACACGCGCAAAAATCTAGTCGGGTGCATAAAATGCACGAAACGAATATCGAACATCACCATCGAAATCGAAGTCCAGTGCATCCAAGTGCACAAAATACATGCCACTGCACTGCAAGCATACATAAACTATACAGAGTGCAGGAACCGAATCGTGTGCATGCATATGTACAAAATCAACTCAACTGTATGAAACCCCATCACAAACATGTGAAACCAAGGCTCGAAAACGATATCCAGTGCAACAACTGTGCAAAAATCGTAAATCCTTAATCACCAAAATCAAGTATGGTGGAATAGTCCGCTCAAGCACATCCTCCAAAAATCTCTGGCCAACTGTCGTGGTCGTCATAGCATGTCTCGTCGACGATCCTGAAATCTGGCCTGCTGGTGTGCATAACATGACCACTCCTGGGTCCAAGTCTCCTCTGTGGATTACCAAATCTCACGATCCATCGGCTCATCGGCCTTGTCAGGTGTGCTAACGGGGACGATTCCGTTCTGGCACTTCTCTGGCCATCTCTCGGCCAATCATCGCGACCACTCGTAAAGCAACATGTCACTGGCGTCGGCCTCTGGCTCTCTGAATGCATGTGACACATCCGATCCTGGTTGCAAAACTCATTGCAGCAGTGTCCTGGAAGGAATCTTGCTCAAGGTCTCTTCCAAGTCTCATCTCTGCCAACTGTCCGGAAATCATCGTCCTTTTCTATATCTGCTTCTTGTTCCGGAACGGCTGCATACTCATCGCGACTCCTTCTGGAAGGTATATCCAGTACTGTGTCTCGGCATGCGCATCGCATCTCTGATGTCGGCGGAGTGGAACGTCGTCTCATCCAGACCTTTCATGAACCTCTTACTCCACTTTCCTCTAATGTCGACTGCTTCGGACTCGTCTCGTCGTGGCTGCATGGACTGAGCTCCAACGGCTATCCTCGTATCTGGAGTCTCCCAAGAAATGCATTTCACGACCTAGCATCCGAATTAAGTCGAGCCATCCGATCGAGTCATCAAAAACCTCATAATCCTCCAAGAGCTCAACATCTTGGGTACAGTATAATAGTATCGCGTACATACCACAGCATCGGTGGTCTAGCCGTAGAAGGGCAAACCCAAGTCTCACTAATGGCGTCGCAGAACTGTGGCAAACCCTAAAATTCAAAGGCTTTCACACGTTCATTAAGTCGAGTTAGGGTTTCATTCTTCTAGAGGGTCCATAGAATTGCATGCATGTCTTTCCGAATACTTTAAACTTGGAATAATAGGTTTCTGACATTCGATCGTCTATGTTGACTCTCAACGTCTCCGCGTGAAGTCGTCTCTAGCTGGAATCAATCTATCTGATGATCTCGCATCGGGGTAGAGAATGATCCACATGTCCTAGTCATTTATTCTTCGGTGACTACTGATCTTCTAGAATCTCTTAGTACGATCGCGTACTGCAATAGTTCTAACATCTAGGGTGATATCTCGTCGTTCGCAGCAAAAACTGGCTCGCTCGTCTGCACGCTGGGCCGTGCCTCAATCATCATGAATGAGCAATACATCAACGGTCATCAAAATCTGGCTGGCCTCTATCAGTGGCTCAATCCTCTGGTGCCAATCCGCACGTCCGAGTAATCTCATAGAGCAATCCATCCACGCTCGTGGTGCGAAACACAATCAAAAGACACATCTCTGCAATAATGTGTCGCCAGGCTCACGCCCCGGTCAGTCCTCGTTCGTAACGAGCTCATGCTGACCGCAACTCTTAGCCGTAGCTCTCCCTGCCCGTAATCGTGGCAGAAAAACCATAACTCGTACCGATGAAGCTAGATCAGGAATGAATATGATACTGAACAAGGAAATGCACATCCTAAGGCTTCTTAAGTGGAGTGGCGCATCGTAAATATGCCGCGGACATACCACGGTACGTCACACTACTTTAGTTACCTATTCCATCAACCAAGGGTCATCCTATACTCCGAAGGTAAAACCTAACGCTCTGATACCAACTTTGTCACGACCCGAAAGTACGGAACATGACCGGCACTTAGACTACGAACGTCTCAAGGCGTACGTATGCTAAGTAAGCCGAAACCCAGAAATCCAAACCAAGTGAAGTAGTAGAGAATAGGAAAAACCATACCAAATCAACCTGTATGCATCCGAATATACAACGCCTAAAGGCGAGGATCTCAACAGAAATGAAACTGAACCAGCAAGAACCCATGGAAATATAACACGCGACTCTAAGGTCGAAAGAATAAACATCACTGGTCTCTATCTCAAATAAGTACATGTTTGGTTGATGGAACTTCTAGATACAACTGAAATATAATATACAATGTATAATGATGGGTAAGATACAATAAACCCACCTACTAGCAAGTCACCAGAAGAAGATGTGCCCGCAAAACCGTAATGAAATCCGTACGGCAACACCTGCATGAAACTGGGGCACAACGGGGGTGAGTTGCCAACTCGTGAGTAGAAAAAGATCTACGAACAGAAAATCGCATGTATGACGCAACCTAGGTCATACGATCATAATATATATAATCCTCAAATATATAATCAGTAATCTCTAACCATGGCTAGTGTAGATATCTAACCTAAATGTAATCCCATATGTCTGTGCCAGTGCATCAGGTGGCAATATATCATATGAATGATGTATGAATGCATGAAACAGAATGCATGTACTGAAGAAAACTGCTTTCATAATTTGTGAGATTTCTGTACTTTTAAAATGAGATATCATAAATGAAATCAGCATAAACAGTGCCCAGCATCGGCACAAAACATAAGTCTCAGTATCTCGATACCTCTGTATCACAATCTCTGTACCTCAATGTCTCGAAATCTCAATGTCTCAATCACAAAATCTAGGGCGCCGTCAGTCCAGATCGGCCCCTACCATCCATCTCATGACTACGACGGTATCCTCCGGATATCCGACGTGTCGGGTAATATCACCGGTAGGTAGTGCTCCCCTGCACAGGCTCACGCCATCATCTGCGATCTTCTTGCCCTGGGGTACCGCACCGGGCCCACCATGTACCCGAAACGGTTCATCCGCCTCCTCGAATCGGGTCTCGAAATCCATTAGCAAAACTCATGGTGGACGACTCGAACATCAAGGAAAAACCGCATTTTTATTAAAAAGAGAAAGCAGTTTATATATATGTTTTGCGGTTTTCCTCCAAATCCAGAAAATCTCATGGAAACTCGAATCCAATCATCAATAGCATGTGAAATCATGAATATAAGCATGAGAATCCATGAATGCATCATATAGTGAATAACAACATGCATGAAGTGACAGGTAATAACTACAATGTCAAGCTGGTATATATGGCAAGTACACTAATATCATGTCACTACTAGCTAACAAGCAAAATCAGGCAATAATATTCTCTAAGTGTACGTGACATGGCAATTACCGATGAAGATGTGTGTGCGACAGCAAATAAGTGTACGTGGTACATACGCATCATCGGTAATGGTGCTGGTGTCCTAACAGCATGATATCAATAATAGAATATGAATCATAACAGTATGCGATGCAGAGCAACAATAAAAATAAGCGGGAGCTGAAATACTGAACACCATGTTCGTTAAACTGCATCTAATGTCATAAAGGTCATATAGCTACCCTACTACAAGGCTGAGCTAAAGCTAGTAGTAGGTAAGGGAAACTGCCTAACCTCTGAGTCGACACATATAAATATACATATATAGTCGGTGATCCCGCCTCGATCATATCAAATCCAATACCATATCTCTATAATTGGTTATTCCCAAGTCAAGTAGGCGGATCAAACATCAAAATATAGCTCGTACGTAAATCCGTCGTACGGCCTCCCTAATCTGGGTACGGGTCAATATCACATTCGTCCTATCATTCATCCGGTATTCACTTTATCAAATATCGTAATCTGGGTACTGACCTGTGTCTAGTACAATGCTAACATCATCACTATAGTTATGATTTGACTACTGATCGACAGTCTCGTATAAATCGATATCATCATCATATATCATCATAAGGAGTGTACCCCGCCCAAGGCGGCCTATTATAATTATCCTGTCATATCATATCCTATCTCGTACATGTCGATCATTTATATATATCACTATTCCTGTGACATCATTATCCCGAAATCCGCTGAAGCATCCCGACGTATCTCAGATATGAATTCTACCATATCCCCGATATTATAACCTTGGATCAAATATCAACGACCCATCTCAATCCCATGTATCATCCTCAAATCTGCATGTGATCACATGGTCCCATACCCATATGAACACATGACAATATAGAATCCCATAGGCACGTATGAGTAGGAATGTATGCAAGTATGTATATGTGTATAAGTATGTGTAGTGCACCCACTACCTAGGGTCCGCAATACTAAATCATCCAAGTCCACCAATTATCCATCCTAAACATCAGTAATTTCCCAAACAACATATAATAATTGTAAGTGTGTATACGCATCCGTATACGTGTGTATACGCATCCGTATGCATCACCACGGACTGCGGGGGTGCTATACGCCATCCACCCGACTTCTCCCCGTAGATATAAATCTACTCACCTAGTTATGTGTTCCGGTGCCGATGTCGCCATTTGCATCTCCAACGCTTCGACGTCGCGTGAGTACCTACAAGGATATCACATGCTAAAACTCATAAAAATCACATCGGAAACCAAAATGGTGCACACTACGCCCATAGGTAAAAACCTGTGACCTTGTGTGCAAACACTGCCAAAATCCACTGTCGTTGACGTCCAAACGCCACCCGACAGAAACGAATCACCAAATAACAAAACTTAAATCTATAAACATCATGAAAAACATGGCAGCAACCCAGAAAAGTAGTCCCAGATTTCTGTTCAGGTCAAAACAAGGCAAATAAACAACTCTGGGGTGATGTACAGGGTATATATGACCTACCGAAGCAAATTAGGCACCTAACTTAACAGTGGGGCCGGCGACATCCCCCTAAAACCCGGCGAGGCCGGCCCTAACATGGATTTAGGCTCTCGTCTTCAGTGGGTGGTCTCCTAGTGGTCTAAATAGGCTCGTGGTATTGTTTATTTTCCCCGTAATGACCCCGGATCACTCCAGATTCACCTGCACGCCATATATCCTCACAAACCGACATGAAAAGTCCTGTTTTGGGTTCCATGTTTGAAATGTGTCCAATCTGGGTTAGATCTATGCTTAACTGATATCAACAACTCCTAATAAGGTTATACCAACATTCCAAACTAATACTTTGTCAAGTCTCGCTCAAATTTCCTAAACTAGCACTAATTCACGTAGTAACACGATATTTCCGCTAAACAACTATAACTTGGCAAGAAAAGAGTTTGGATTGCGAGATTATACCTCGAGGGGGTCCTAGGAGGAAGGAGAAGGGAAGAAGGAAGGGTTGTGCTGTTGAGGAGTTGCCCCATTGCTCCAAAAGAAAATGTTTCTGCAGCTGTTGCTGCAACTCTCTCTTTCCTTCTCTTGCTTTTGTTTCTTTCTTTCTTTCTTTTCTTTTTTTTTTCTCTGTGTGTTGCAGTAGCAGCTGCAACACTTGAAGAAGTGTTATTTGTAGTGAATTTTGATGTGGTGTGATGAGGGTGTGGGTTGGTTAAAGGCTGGTGGGTGTTGTGACTGATGTTGCCGCTGTTTTTTGTTGAAACTATTGGCTGAAATGCATGGTTTCAGCAACTAATATACCTGTAGGCGTAGGGGGCTGTTCTGGTGGATGAAGTTAGGCGGAATTTGGGCTGATTGGTATCAAAAGTCAGCCATTGGGGGCTGAAAAATGATGATGGGAAA
The DNA here is from genome assembly GCA_030015575.1 of Agapanthus africanus. Classification (NCBI taxonomy): domain Eukaryota; kingdom Viridiplantae; phylum Streptophyta; class Magnoliopsida; order Asparagales; family Amaryllidaceae; genus Agapanthus; species Agapanthus africanus. The sequence goes on along the minus strand of JASDDO010000022.1, from coordinate 363,591,071 downwards.
GTGTTATCAGCTACGGGGCTGATAAGTCTCCATGGAGGGGTTGAAGTTTGACATTGGGGGCTGATGTTTACATCAGCTGCTGTTGCAGCTCATGTATATTTTTTTTTGGAATGTTACAGTATCGCGACGCGTCACGGTAGTTTCAGGTGCGTAATCACACGTTTTTACGTATCGCGCACACGCGCGCTTGATTTGCGACACGGGTTTCTAGTTTGACCTTAATATCACGTTTTTTGTGGATTTGAGCTTATGTGTGATATATTGTGTGATTCTAGGTTCGCAGGCGAGTGAGACGGACGCTGCGAAGAAAGGGAAGCAAGTCGTCGGCTACACTTAGCGCGAGACTTCGGTGAGTAGATTTAACATCTACGGGGATATCGCCCGCATGGCGTTATGCGTCAGGGCTGATAGGACCTTATAGTTATACATTGCATTTTTTCCTACATTGACTGTCATGTATACCACTGTTGCATACTGCATTCCCTGCTATATGTATGTAAACTTAGAATTGATAGAACACCGCACTATTACTCACGGTTCATGTTGCACGAGCACTAATCTGCATGTTACACACACACCGTTAGTAATTGCTATGACACACTCACTGTAGAATTGCCATGATTACATTGCTGTAGTTCATTTCATATATGATTCGTTATGGTCTTCATAGAAATTGGGAGCCGCAAGATGTCTTTAAAAACTGAAACTATTTTAAAAAGCGGTTCTCCCTTGTAGCTACATTGTGACTTGATACACATAGCATATCGCATTTGATTTACTCATTGGTGTTGGATTTCCATGTGATTTCTGGTTTTGAGGACCGTGGAATTTATTAAAGAAAAGATGCACCATTTGAAAACCCGGTTTCTCGTGATATGATATTTTGGTGCGTCCGCCACGCGTTTTCTCGGTGCTGAGACGTGTGCTTGAAACCCGATTCGAGGAGTTGGATGATCCGTTTGCCGGTTCGTGGTGGACCCGGTATGGTTCCCCGGGGCGAGAAATGTTTTTCGTGGAGTAGACGATGAGCCTGGCAGGGTGGCGAGTACCTACCGGTGATTCGTTGGACCTGGCGGTTGTCCGGAGGATACTGACCAGAGTCGAGAGATGGATGCGGGATGATCCGTACTGCCGGGGCCGAGGGCCGATACCGCAGACGGAGCACGTGGGCTGATCCGGACTGACGGAGCCCGATATATGAGGATTTGTGTGTCGATGCTGGACACGGGTGTTTTATGATATTTTGAGTGCCGATGTTGGGCACTCGTGATTTTCAGAGATTTACAGGATTTGAGGGCCGAGGAGAGTGCCGGCGCATGAGTTTATTTGGGATTTGGATGCAGTTTGGGGCACCGATTATTTTTCCATGTTGATATTTCCATGTAGATGTTGTTTATCCCATGCTCAGCATTGATTATCATGTATCTCATCCTGTAGTTATTTTACCTGACAGAGCATTTGCATGATTATTGCACATACTGCTTATCACGCATTGATATCATCTGCTGGCATTTGATAGAGTAGCGCAATACGTGCATGCTCGCGATTACCTTTATATGTTATCTCTATTCACGAGTTGGCAACTCACCCCCGTTGTGCCACAGTATTTGCAGGTTGCCCTTCAGAGTAGTCGCGGCAGGCTGCCTTTTGCATCTTTTGGCTACAGATACCACTACAGTTGGTGTGAGAGCTGTTTTGCATTTTAGGTGGGTTGTGGTATCTGATTACTTTTATTGTACTCCTTTTGTATCTAGTATTCTCCATCTACCATTTATGTACTGGACTTAGATACTGTGTGAGGACGATGATGTATATTTTGTATTCTGGTGTCGAGCTCGTAGGAGCCGACTGTTTTTATATGCAGTTTATATTCCTGTGATGTTTACTTATTGCTTATTCTTCGCTACAGCGTCGTATATTACTCTTGTGATGATGGTTTCCACCGTTAGGCGTGATTGCTCCCGTTTGGGAATGTTTCATTTCATTATATTTCATCTTTACTTATATCATGTTTTATACCCGATTTTCGGGGTTACTTTTACAAAGGAAATGCTGCCAAAATTATTTAAATGACAATGTAACTTTAAAAGAACTTATCGAATTATGTAAGGTTTTCTAAATGTTTTAACTAAATGTTTTCAACACTCTCTACTTTTAAATGGTTTTGATTTCTGGGTTCGGCTTACTTAGTCGCGTTACGCCTGTAGACGTAGCGTGGTTAAGTGCCGGTCACGAGTCGAATTATTCGGGTCGTGACAAAGTTGGTATCAGAGCGTAGGTTTTACCTTTCGGAGTGTAGGATGACCTTGGTATGATGGAGTAGGTAGCTGAAGCAGAGTGGCGTAGCGTGTGTATGTTCCGCGGCATACTCACGACACGGTACTCCGCCAAAGCGACCTTAGGACTTATTGATTTAAATTCCTTTTGAGTATTTACATTCTTGTGATTCGATTTCTGCATCCTTATCGAATCCTATTTACCTTTCAACAATTATGCCGCCAAAGACTACGAGGGCGCAGAGAGCGGCCGCGAGGGCCGAGATTCGAGTTGACTCGTCCGAGATGAGGACTGATCCGGGTAGTGCACCCGTTATACCCGAGCAGACTGTTCCTCCCGTGACAGATCAGATCGCCACGCTAGGGGCTGGTATGCAGGAGATGCGCCGGACGGTGGGATCCAGCATGCAGGAGATGCGCCAGATGATAGGATCGCTAGTTGAGACGCTTCGAGCACAGCGACCAGAGGTTGCTCCACCCGTTCCAGAGACCGCGATGGTACCTACCGCACAGCCAGTTGCCCCTGCAGCCACGGAGGTGATTACAGTATCGCTATCAGAGTTCATGAGGCTGAAGCCTCCGGTCTTCACAGGCACCGATACAGCCGAGGACCCACAGTCTTTCATTGATAGGATGGCCCGGATATGTCGTTCCCTCAGATGCGCAGATGCGAGATGGGTTGAGTTCGCGAGCTTTCGCCTGGAAGGACTTGCGCAGAAGTGGTGTGATTCAGTTGAGAAGGGCAGAGCGTCAGGTCTTCCTCCTATGACCTGGACAGAGTTCGTGGCACTATTTCTTACCCGCTTTCTTCCACTGAGTGTCAGAGATGCTAGGGCACGCAGGTTCGAGTCCTTACGCCAGACTCCGGAGATGTCAGTGGCAGAGTATGACGTGTTGTTTACAGAGCTAGCAGTTTATGCTTCGTACCTGGTGGTTACCGAGGAGATGCGAGTCAAGAGATTTGTTCGAGGCTTGCTTACGCCACTGTTCCTCGCGATCAGCGCGCAGCATTACGAGACATACGCAGCAGCTGTGGACGCAGCCCTATTAGTTGAGGAGCGCCTGCTGAGACTTCGGTTGTTCTAGAGCCGAAGAGAGTTCGTACCAGTATATCCGCACGGAGGCAGTCATTCAGACGCCGCGACAGGTATCGTTCTGGTACGAGGAGTAGCAGAGATTCGGGACGAAGCCAGATGTTTAGTTCGTATCCCCAGGAGAGTCAGCAGTCGTCGCGGGGTTGCTTTAGATGCGGCAGTCTACTTCACCTCGTTAGAGATTGTCCTGAGATACACCGGAGGGAGGCGGCAGCACCGCATGTTACCTTACCACCTTCACCACCCCAGAGGGCGTTGCCTGTTGTACCTACCGTTGTTCCGCGTCAGACTCATACTCAGAGAGGTCGTGGGCGTGGAGGAGTTGCTCAGAGAGGACGGGATGACTGAGGCAGAGGGCAGTCAGTCATCGGTAGAGGACAGGCGCGGGTCTTTGCTTTGACGCATCGGGACGCGCAGGCGTCCAATGCGGTGGTTTCAAGTATCCTTTCAGTATGTTCTATTGATGCACACGTGTTGTTCGATCCCGGATCCACGCACTCGTACGTATCCACACACTTTGTGCCGAATTTGGGTAGAGAGTCCGGTTTGCTTGATCAGCCGCTTGTTGTGACCACTCCTGTGGGAGAGTCGTTTGTTGCTAGGCACGTGTTCCGATCCTGTACCGTCTGTATTGGCGAGAGAGTGTTTCCTGTCGACTTGATCCTTCTTGAGATGTTGGACTTCGACGTTCTTTTGGGCATGGATTGGTTAGCCACGTGCTATGCTTCTGTGGACTGCCGTGAGAAGACAGTTGAATTCTGCTTTCCCGGCGAGTCGGTTTTTGTTGTGTTGGGGGACCGTGGTGCCGCCCCTCACAGTGTGATTTCTTCTTTTCGCACTGGACAGCTTTTGAGGAAGGGATGTCAGGGATTTCTCGCTTATGTTTGCGATGCTAGTGCTACAGAGATTCCATTGGATCAGGTTCCGGTTGTTAGCGAGTTTCCTGATGTGTTCCCTGACGAGCTTCCTGGGCTACCGCCCGAGCGCGACATTTCTTTCTGTATTGATCTGGTTCATGGCACGGGGCTTATTTCCATACCGTCTTATCGGATGGCCCCGGCGGAACTTCGAGAGTTGAAGGGTTAGTTGCAAGATTTGCTGGATAAGGGACTTGTTCGACCCAGTGTTTCTCTTTGGGGTTCTCCAGTCCTGTTCGTCAAGAAGAAGGACGGCAGTTTGCGTCTGTGTATCGACCACCGCCAGCTGAACAGGGTGACAGTGCGGAATTGTAGCGTCTTGAAAAGTCGTTTTGGTGTTTTCCTGAAATTCGGTGAAAATTCGGTATTTTTCCGAAAACCGTCTTTCTCGGTATTTTGCAGTTTAGGGCTAATTATACCTAAAATGGATAGGTAATTGCTTGTTTTTAGTAGTTAATGAGTTATTTATGAAATTTTGGTCATTTAAAATTTTTTCCCTATTTTCCAATTTTTTTATATTATTTTAAGCCGGTAAGAAAATGCATTAAATAAGCGATAAATACAAATTTTTCCGGGCTAATTTTAATCTCTAAAATTATGATAATTATAATATAGTGATAACATGAATTTTTAGTAATTTATTTTGATTTTTAATAAATTTTTATGTTATGAAACGAATTTATTGAATTTTGGGCTAAAACTTGCAATTTTTGAGTTGTAGGGGGCCTTTTTGCATAAAATTTCTTTTGTAAAACCCCTCTATCTTTTTCCTCAGCCCTAGAACAGCCCCACCTTGTGTGAGACCAGAAATTTATGGCCTCTCTCTTCTTGGTTTCTTTCTTGAGTTAAATTGTTGGTTTATGGATTAATTTAAATATATTGGATAAAGTATGATACATTGACTTTGGAACTTGACCCCTGACCTTCCCACTCACCCCACACCCTCCCCCATACCTCCTACCAGGCCGAAACCTGCACCCCTCTTCCTCATCTCTTTTCTTTGCATTTTTCTTCAATTTCCTTCAAGAAAATACATCAAAATCCATGAATTAATTCCAAAAATCCAAACAAAATCCTTATGCTATCATTATCCTTAGCCATTCTTGCTTGAATCTTGGAGCTAGGAAGCCATTCTTTGGAGCAAACTTTCTTGCTTGATCCATTGATCAAAAGGTATAATTTCTATCATGTTAAATTCTTTGTTTAAGTTCTTATGTTATATGGTTTAGTGTTAATTTAGTGTAGTTTAATCTAGTTTTCTTAGGTTTTGCTTGAAAATTCTAACTAGGGTTTGAAAGCCATAATAGTTAATTAAGTTGTTTATAGTTAAGTTAGTTGTTAATGAACTAATCTATATAGTTACCTTGTTGATATAGTTTTCAATTTTGCTAAATTAGTTAATTTTTAGAAGGGTGGAATTGTTGTTTTGAAATTTCAAGAGAGGGTTTATGTTGGTATTGGTTTGTGAAGCTTGATTAGTGAGTGGATTAAGTTTTAGAAAGCATTATTTAAGTGATTAAACCTAATTTATTATCTAGTGTTTTGCTAACCTTAATCTAAGTGGTTAATTTGCTTATTAGGCTAAAATCTAGTGTTAAATTAAGGTTTTTCATATATAGTTTGGTTTATGTTTGCTAATTACAAAAATCAAGAGAAGGTTTTGTTTATGGAAATTAGTTTTTTTTAAGCATAGTTGATGGTTTAAAATTAGTGTATTGGCTAGCTATTTGGTTAGTTGGATGTTGATGTTGGGTGGTGTTGACTTTGTCGCTATATTGTCGATGTTTGCATTAAATTGCAATTTCTAGCTTACTAGGTTATAAATTCAAGAATTGGTGGTTATGGAAATAGGATTGGAAGCATGGCTATTGTGTTGTAATTAGTATTTGTAGATTGCTTGTAGTGTGCTTGGGTAATTATGCCTTATTGTTGTCGTTTTGTCGCAAATCGGCGATTTTCGCACCGATTTTGGGACGCAATGCTTACTAGATTTTTATAAAAGTTATGTGATGAATTATTTTTTTGATATCTTGATGATTGTATGGCTTGTCCTACGACTTTTAGGATGCGTGAGTGCGGGTTTTGGGTAGTCGGGTTTTAGTTTTGCCGGGTGACCCAAATCGGCGTTTTTGGCAGTTTTTGCGATTTTCGCGTGTGTCCGCGCACTTTGTGCACGTTGTACCTAGCTAGCGAACTTTAGTAGTTTCGTTGGGGTTTTGCGTCGTTCTTGATATGTAACCTTATATTTGATACTGATGTAAATTCCAGGTTCGGTCGTGGAAACGTCAGACGCGGCGCGAAAGGGAAAGGCGGTGATTGGACACAGCTAGCCAGGGATCCCGGTGAGTAGATTTAACATCTACGGGGGATGATCGTTTGGATGGCGCAAGTCGCCCGATAGATTTAGTAAACTGGAAAATAGTAAATTGGATAATCACTTGTGACATTAGAATAATAATACTGGCATGATAATTGCTGCAATTAGATCAATATGTTATATCCATATACGCAAACTCAATTGTAGGACACATGCACCATTACCAGGTTTTTATATGCAGCACGAGCACTATTCATGTTTACACACACACCCTGGTAATTGCCATGCCACCACACTAGATAACCTTTAATTTAAACCTTTTACTAATTGATACTTAAATTGTGCTATTTCCTTAAAATGAAACCCTAGGATTGCTATTCATGTGCATGTACTTCATCATATTCATTGTTCATGCTTAATACATTAATCACACATCGCAATTTGATTATTGATATCATACGCACTCATCATCATTGATATATGCACTTATGAGGATTTCTTGGGATTTTATGATATTGCTGGATTTCGGGGGAAAACCGCAAAATTTCTAAACTTATTATATTTTTAAAATATGTAAATTACGGTTTTCTAGTGATGTAAGTGTCGTCCACCATGAGTTTGCTGTGGTTTTTGGAGACCCGTTTCGAGGAGTTGGATGAACCGTTTCGGGTACATGGTGGGCCCGGTAGGGTACCCCGGGGCAAGAAGCTCGTGGTGATGACGATGAGCCTGGCAGGGGACGGATTACCTACCGGTGACTTCATTGGGCACGGCGGATATCCAGAGGATACCGACCGGGGCCGCGAGAGGATGATATATTGATACTGAGATGGGTCAGCCGGATGGCTGAGGCCAGAGACACTATGACATGGATTTATGAGATTTGAGACAGCTTTTTGGGTGTCGTTGTTGGACACCGATTTTCGTCGATTCATTGACATTATGCTGGCATTCTAAAAGAGTTTCAAAAACAAAAAGAGATAAAATATTTCTTATATATACCTATTGAGACCTCAGATATTCATGTTGCATACATATTAGTACACTGATGTTATATACACACCTGCTAGTGCATCCAGTCTTACCTGTATTATAGATGCTAGGATGCTTGTGTGCATGCATACGATAGCCTTTGTAGATGTTATTTATTACTCAAGAGTTGGCAACTCACCCCCGTTGTGCCACAGTCTTTTGCAGGTCCGCTCCGTCAGTTCAGTAGCGGCGGGCGCACTTGTCTTTTGCCTCTTTTGCCTGAGCTCGAGATTTGCTCATAGGTGGGTTATGTTATTTTTTTTGTACCACCTTGTATATTCTTATATCTAGTGTACTCCATCTACTGTTCTACCAGATTATTGTATATTGACCTAGAGATGAGACTGTGAGGTTTGTGGATTTTATACTGTATTTGGGGTCGAGCTCACTTGAGCCGACATGCTACTTTTTCATGCTTCCTTATGCTTTATTATGCTTGTTGTCATTTACATTGCGTGGGATTTGTGACCGCCGTATGGCGAAGAGCTAGCTCCCGCTTGGGGATGCCCTATTTTGTGGATTCATGTATATATTTTGTTGTACCCATTTTGGGGGCCAGTATTTACAAAGGAGACTCTGCCGAAATTTTCGGAAAAATTGATATTGTTTTTTTAAAAAGGGTTTTACATGACTTATTTTGATAACTCGCTTTCAATTGATTGGGTTTTCTTCACTCTTTTGCTTCATTGGTTTTGTTTTCTGGGCTTTGGCTTACTTATTTTACGGACGCCTTTAGACGTTTCGTAAACTTAAGTGCCAGTCACGTTCCGTACCCTGCGGGTCGTGACAAAGTTGGTATCAGAGCGATAGGTTTTACCTTTGTGAGTGTAGGATGACCCTTGGTAGATGGAGTAAGTGACTTAAGCAGGGTAACGTAGCGTGCGTATGTCCGCGGCATACTTACGATACGGTACTCCGCCTAAGTGACTTTAGGATATACTTGCTTGAAAAAAAAAAAAATTCCTTCTTCAATTCCGTGTATCCTATGATCCTATTGCACTGTTCTTACTATCCGTTTTCCTGTAACAGCCACTATGCCGCCGAAGGCTACGAGGGCACAGAGGGCTGCCGCCAGAGACGAGATTCGAGCTGGCTCGTCCGAGACTAGGACTGAGCAGGGTGGTATGCCTACGCCGCAGGGACAGACAGATCCACCTTCCCCAGGCCGTATGGATAGGCTCGAGACCGGTATGGAGGAGTTGCGACAGATGATGGGAGGCATGCAGGAGCTGCGTCAGATGGTAGGATCCCTAGTTGCAGCCAGTCGTATACCGAGGCCGGATGACGTACCTACTACATCACAGACGACCATGATACCTGCGCCTACTACTACCACCGTGGCCATTCCGGTTTCACTACAGGATTTCATGAGGCTGAGACCTCCAGTATTCACCGGCACCGAGGCAGCGGAGGACCCACAGACGTTCCTTGACAGTTTAGCCAGGATCTGCCGTTCGCTGAGATGTTCGGATGATCGATGGGTAGAGCTTGCGAGTTTCCGACTAGAGGGTCTCGCGCAGACATGGTGGGAGTCAGTCTTGAGAGGTCGAGCTGCAGGTCTACCGCCTATGACTTGGGCCGAGTTTACAGCGGTCTTTCTAGCCCGTTTCCTTCCCGAGAGCGTTCGTGACGCCAGAGCTCGCAGCTTCGAGGCCTTAGTCAAGACACCTGGGATGACGGTGTCTGAGTATGATATCCAGTTTACACAGTTATCCCGATATGCTCAGTATTTGGTGGATACCGAGGAGAAGATGGTGAAGAGGTTCGTACAGGGACTTGATGCCCAGCTATACCTTGCAATTGGCGCCCAGCACTACGACACTTATTCAGCGGCTAGGGATACGGCATTACGGATGGAGGCACGCATATCACAGACTCTGGCCGTTTCTGGGCCGAAGAGGATGCGCACCGATGTACCGCCTCAGAGGCAGCGCGCCAGATTCTTTCCGAGAGATAGGCCTGGCAGAGGATTTGGGCGGGGACAGTTATATGGTTCTTATTCCCAGGGGCAGCAGCCGTCGCCAGGATATTTTGGGTGCGGGAGTTTGCACCATCTTGTCAGAGACTGCCCGGTGAGACGACAGGGAGCAGCGACAGTTCCGCACGTGACCCTACCACCCTCACCACCCCCTCCTCAGAGAGCCCTACTTCCTACCCCAGGCGATGCTCCACGCCAGTTAGGTGCACCGAGAGGCCGTGGACGCGGCGGTCCTGTTCAGAGAGGACGAGGAGGCAGAGGCCGAGGTCGAGGTCAGCCCGCTATCGGTGGAGGACAGGCCCGAGTTTTTGCTTTGACACCGCAGGATGCGCAGGCATCCAATGCCGTTGTGACAGGTACTTTGCCAGTTTGTTCTTTCGACGCACGGGTATTATTCGACCCAGGTTCCACACATTCGTACGTCTCTACACACTTTGCACCGATGTTGGGCCATGAGTCGTCGTCGTTAGATCAGCCGCTTGTTGTTGTTACTCCGGTAGGCGAGTCGTTTGTCGCTCGGTTTGTATTTCGTTTGTGTTCCGTTCGTATCGGGGAGAGGGATTCATCAGTTGATTTGATACTCCTCGATATGTTGGACTTTGATGTGCTTCTGGGCATGGATTGGCTAGCCACTTGTTATGCTTCGGTGGACTGCCGTGAGAAGGCAGTCAGATTTAGCTTTCCGGGAGAGCCAGTCATGGTTATTCAGGGAGACCACAGTGTCGCCCTTCCCAGCTTAATTTCTTCTCTTCGCGCTGGTCAGCTCTTGCGGAAGGGATGTCAGGGATTCTTAGCGTCTATTTGTGATACTCGAGCTGCAGATGTTCCGTTGGACCGGGTCCCGGTAGTTTGTGAGTTCCCTGATGTTTTTCCTGATGAGCTACCTGGGCTACCGCCTGAGCGCGATGTTGAGTTCTGCATTGATTTGATTCCCGGCTCGGGGCCTATTTCTATACCGCCTTATCGGATGGCCCCGGCAGAGCTTCGAGAGCTGAAGGATCAGTTGCAGGATTTGTTGGATAAGGGGCTTATTCGACCGAGTGTTTCTCCGTGGGGTGCTCCGGTCCTGTTTGTCAAGAAGAAGGATGGAAGTTTGCGCTTATGTATCGACTACCGCCAGCTAAACAAAGTTACCGTTCGGAACAGATATCCGTTGCCGCGCATTGATGATTTGTTCGACCAGCTTCAGGGTGCGGGGTATTTTTCGAGGATCGACTTGCGATCAGGATACCATCAGCTGCGAGTTCGACAGGAGGATATACCGAGGACAGCTTTCCGTACACGCTATGGCCACTACGAGTTTTTGGTGATGTCGTTCGGACTCACCAACGCCCCAGCAGCATTTATGGATTTGATGAACCGTATATTCAGGCCGTATCTTGACTTGTTCATCATCGTGTTTATCGACGATATCTTGGTGTACTCCCGGAGCAGAGAGGAGCACGAGCAGCACTTGCGGATTACGTTACAGACTCTGAGGGAGCACCAGCTGTTCGCGAAGTTCTCCAAGTATGCTTTCTGGCTGGACAGTGTCGGATTCTTGGGTCACGTGGTTACTAGAGACGGCATTTGTGTGGACCCGAAAAAGATTGAGGCTGTTCAGCAGTGGCCCCGACCTACATCGGTTACTGAGAGCCGTAGTTTTCTAGGCTTGGCGGGCTACTACAGGTATTTTATTCAGGACTTCTCCCGTATAGCTGCACCGTTGACCGGTTTGACCCGGAAGGGAGTTCCTTTCGTCTGGACGGAGGAGTGCGAGCGCAGTTTTCAGCAGCTGCGGACATGTTTGACTACGGCGCCGGTATTATCTTTACCTTCGGGATCAGGCGGATTTGTTGTCTACTGTGATGCTTCGCGAGTGGGATTAGGATGCGTTTTGATGCAGCATGGCCGGGTGATCGCTTATGCTTCTCGGCAGTTGAAGAAGCATGAACAGAACTACCCCACTCATGATTTGGAGATGGCTGCAGTGGTCTTTGCACTGAAGATTTGGCGACATTACCTTTACGGCGAGTCATGTCAGATATTCACCGATCACAAGAGCTTAAAGTACATATTTCAGCAGCGAGACCTGAACCTCAGACAGCGTCGTTGGATGGAGTTGGTGAAAGACTACGACTGCGAGATCTTATATCACCCCGGCAAGGCGAATGTGGTGGCAGATGCGTTGAGTAGGAGGCCCGGGGGTAGTCTATCCTTTTTGCGCGCAGTGCAGAGGCAGTCGTCAGCAGATTGGCAGATGTTATGCGACAGCCGAGTTGTGTTCGAGTTCACTCAGATAGGGGGACAGCTCGCGTATGTTCGTGCACGCCCACTGTTGCTTGACCGTATATATGAGGCACAGCGTAGTGACGACCGTTGCTCAGAGATCATGGCACAGATGGGACAGGGCAGATTTTCCGAGTTCATGGTTGACGATCAGGGGATTTTACGATATGGATCTAGACTGTGCGTACCAGATGCTGATGGATTGCGGCGCGACATTCTTGAGGAGGCACACCGATCAGTGTATAGTGTCCACCCCGGTTCCACCAAGATGTACCATGATATGAGAGAGACCTACTGGTGGGACGGGATGAAGAGGTACATTGCGGAGTTCGTTTCGAGATTCCTGACTTGTCAGCAAGTCAAGGCCGAGCACCAGAGGCCCGCAGGAGAGCTACAGCCGTTACCCATTCCAGAGTGGAAATGAGAGCAGATTTCGATGGATTTCGTTGTGGGTCTACCCAGGACCAGTCGAGGGTACGACTCCATCTGGGTGATCGTGGATAGATTGACGAAAGCGGCTCACTTCCTGCCAGTGAAGACGACTTTCAGCTTCGCTCAGTATGCTCAGCTCTATATTGACGAGATCGTGCGACTACATGGCGTACCGACTTGTATCGTGTCAGATCGAGGCACTCAGTTCACCAGCCGACTTTGGCAGAGACTTCAGGAGGCTTTGGGCACTCGTTTGAGCTTCAGCACAGCGTTTCATCCGACGGACAGTCAGAGCGGACCATTCAGATTCTCGAGGACATGCTCAGAGCGTGCGTTTTAGACTTTGGTGGTAGCTGGGATCGTCATTTACCTCTAGTGGAGTTCTCCTACAACAACAGCTTCCAGGATACTATTCAGATGGCACCTTTCGAGGCATTGTATGGGAGGAGATGCAGATCGCCCGTTTGTTGGACAGACCTCAGCGAGAGCAGCATTTTGGGGCCGCAGCTTGTTGAGGAGACGACATCGAAGATCCAGTTGATCCGAGACCGGATGAGAGCGGCTCAGAGCAGGCAGAAATCCTATGCAGACAGACGCCGTCGCAGATTAGAGTTCGCAGTTGGCGACCTTGTTTTTCTGAAAGTCTTTCCGATGAAGGGCGTGATGCGTTTTGGGCGAAAGGGGAAGCTTAGCCCTAGATTCGTAGGTCCCTTCGAGATCCTCGAGCATGTTGGCGCTGTTGCATATCGTTTGGCTCTTCCTCCCAGCTTTCCCGATGTTCACCCCGTCTTCCATGTTTCGATGCTCCGCAAGTACCTTCACGACCCTTCGCATGCGATTCAGCACCCGACAGTCCAGCTAGAGCGCGACCTTTCTTTTGCAGAGCAGCCGGTGGCCATCTTGGATCGGCAGGTGAAGAAGTTGAGGTCGAAGGTTATACCAACCGTCAAGGTCCTTTGGCGTAGCCCAAGCAGCGAGGAGGTTACCTGGGAGACCGAGGGCGAGATGAGGAAGAAATATCCCCATCTCTTTGAAGGTACGCGTAGCTATATTTTTAAATTCGGGGATCGAATTTCTTTAAGGGGGGAAGATTGTAGCGTCTTGAAAAGTCATTTTGGTGTTTTCCTGAAATTCGGTGAAAATTCGGTATTTTTCCGAAAACCGTCTTTCTCGGTATTTTGCAGTTTAGGGCTAATTATACCTAAAATGGATAGGTAATTACTTGTTTTTAGTAGCTAATGAGTTATTTATGAAATTTTGGTCATTTAAAATTTTTTCCCTATTTTTCAATTTTTTTATATTATTTTAAGCCGGTAAGAAAATGCATTAAATAAGCGATAAATACAAATTTTTCCGGGCTAATTTTAATCTCTAAAATTATGATAATTATAATCTAGTGATAACATGAATTTTTAGTAATTTATTTTGATTTTTAACAAATTTTTATGTTATGAAACGAATTTTTTGAATTTTGGGCTAAAACTTGCAATTTTTGAGTTGTAGGGGGCCTTTTTGCATAAAATTTCTTTTGTAAAATCCCTCTATCTTTTTCCTCAGCCCTAGGACAGCCCCACCTTGTGTGAGACCAGAAATTTCTGGCCTCTCTCTTCTTGGTTTCTTTCTTGAGTTAAATTGTTGGTTTATGGATTAATTTAAATATATTGGATAAAGTATGATACATTGACTTTGGAACTTGACCCTTGACCTTCCCACTCACCCCACACCCTCCCCCATACCTCCTACCTGGCCGAAACCTGCACCCCTCTTCCTCATCTCTTTTCTTTGCATTTTTCTTCAATTTCCTTCAAGAAAATACATCAAAATCCATGAATTAATTCCAAAAATCCAAACAAAATCCTTATGCTATCATTATCCTTAGCCATTCTTGCTTGAATCTTGGAGCTAGGAAGCCATTCTTTGGAGCAAACTTTCTTGCTTGATCCATTGATCAAGAGGTATAATTTCTATCATGTTAAATTCTTTGTTTAAGTTCTTATGTTATATGGTTTAGTGTTAATTTAGTGTAGTTTAATCTAGTTTTCATAGGTTTTGCTTGAAAATTCTAACTAGGGTTTGAAAGCCATAATAGTTAATTAAGTTGTTTATAGTTAAGTTAGTTGTTAATGAACTAATCTATATAGTTACCTTGTTGATATAGTTTTCAATTTTGCTAAATTAGTTAATTTTTAGAAGGGTGGAATTGTTGTTTTGAAATTTCAAGAGAGGGTTTATGTTGGTATTGGTTTGTGAAGCTTGATTAGTGAGTGGATTAAGTTTTAGAAAGCATTATTTAAGTGATTAAACCTAATTTGCTATCTAGTGTTTTGCTAACCTTAATCTAAGTGGTTAATTTGCTTATTAGGCTAAAATCTAGTGTTAAATTAAGGTTTTTCATATATAGTTTGGTTTATGTTTGCTAATTACAAAAATCAAGAGAAGGTTTTGTTTATGGAAATTAGTTTTTTTTAAGCATAGTTGATGGTTTAAAATTAGTGTATTGGCTAGCTATTTGGTTAGTTGGATGTTGATGTTGGGTGGTGTTGATTTTGTCGCTATATTGTCGATGTTTGCATTAAATTGCAATTTCTAGCTTACTAGGTTATAAATTCAAGAATTGGTGGTTATGGAAATAGGATTGGAAGCATGGCTATTGTGTTGTAATTAGTATTTGTAGATTGCTTGTAGTGTGCTTGGGTAATTATGCCTTATTGTTGTCGTTTTGTCGCAAATCGGCGATTTTCGCACCGATTTTGGGACGCAATGCTTACTAGATTTTTATAAAAGTTATGTGATGAATTATTTTTTTGATATCTTGATGATTGTATGGCTTGTCCTATGACTTTTAGGATGCGTGAGTGTGGGTTTTGGGTAGTCGGGTTTTAGTTTTGCCGGGTGACCCAAATCGGCGTTTTTGGCAGTTTTTGCGATTTTCGCGTGTGTCCGCGCACTTTGTGCACGTTGTACCTAGCTAGCGAACTTTAGTAGTTTCGTTGGGGTTTTGCGTCGTTCTTGATATGTAACTTATATTTGATACTGATGTAAATTCCAGGTTCGGTCGCGGAAACGTCAGACGCGGCGCGAAAGGGAAAGGCGGTGATTGGACACAGCTAGCCAGGGATCCCGGTGAGTAGATTTAACATCTACGGGGGACGATCGTTTGGATGGCGCAAGTCGCCCGATAGATTTAGTAAACTGGAAAATAGTAAATTGGATAATCACTTGTGACATTAGAATAATAATACTGGCATGATAATTGCTGCAATTAGATCAATATGTTATATCCATATACGCAAACTCAATTGTAGGACACATGCACCATTACCAGGTTTTTATATGTAGCACGAGCACTATTCATGTTTACACACACACCCTGGTAATTGCCATGCCACCAAACTAGATAACCTTTTTCTAATTGATACTTAAATTGTGCTATTTCCTTAAAATGAAACCCTAGGATTGCTATTCATGTGCATGTACTTCATCATATTCATTGTTCATGCTTAATACATTAATCACACATCGCAATTTGATTATTGATATCATACGCACTCATCATCATTGATATATGCACTTATGAGGATTTCTTGGGATTTTATGATATTGCTGGATTTCGGGGGAAAACCGCAAAATTTCTAAACTTATTATATTTTTAAAATATGTAAATTGCGGTTTTCTAGTGATGTAAGTGTCGTCCACCATGAGTTTGCTGTGATTTTTGGAGACCCGTTTCGAGGAGTTGGATGAACCGTTTCGGGTACATGGTGGGCCCGGTAGGGTACCCCGGGGCAAGAAGCTCGTGGTGATGACGATGAGCCTGGCAGGGGACGGATTACCTACCGGTGACTTCATTGGGCACGGCGGATATCCAGAGGATACCGACCGGGGCCGCGAGAGGATGATATATTGATACTGAGATGGGTCAGCCGGATGGCTGAGGCCGGAGACACTATGACATGGATTTATGAGATTTGAGACAGCTTTTTGGGTGTCGTTGTTGGACACCGATTTTCGTCGATTCATTGACATTATGCTGGCATTCTAAAAGAGTTTCAAAAACAAAAAGAGATAAAATATTTCTTATATATACCTATTGAGACCTCAGATATTCATGTTGCATACATATTAGTACACTGATGTTATATACACACCTGCTAGTGCATCCAGTCTTACCTGTATTATAGATACTAGGATGCTTGTGTGCATGCATACGATAGCCTTTGTAGATGTTATTTATTACCACGAGTTGGCAACTCACCCCCGTTGTGCCACAGTCTTTTGCAGGTCCGCTCCGTCAGTTCAGTAGCGGCGGGCGCACTTGTCTTTTGCCTCTTTTGCCTGAGCTCGAGATTTGCTCATAGGTGGGTTATGTTATTTTTTTTGTACCACCTTGTATATTCTTGTATCTAGTGTACTCCATCTACTGTTCTACCAGATTATTGTATATTGACCTAGAGATGAGACTGTGAGGTTTGTGGATTTTATACTGTATTTGGGGTCGAGCTCACTTGAGCCGACATGCTACTTTTTCATGCTTCCTTATGCTTTATTATGCTTGTTGTCATTTACATTGCGTGGGATTTGTGACCGCCGTATGGCGAAGAGCTAGCTCCCGCTTGGGGATGCCCTATTTTGTGGATTCATGTATATATTTTGTTGTACCCATTTTGGGGGCCAGTATTTACAAAGGAGACTCTGCCGAAATTTTCGGAAAAATTGATATTGTTTTTTTAAAAAGGGTTTTACATGACTTATTTTGATAACTCGCTTTCAATTGATTGGGTTTTCTTCACTCTTTTGCTTCATTGGTTTTGTTTTCTGGGCTTTGGCTTACTTATTTTACGGACGCCTTTAGACGTTTCGTAAACTTAAGTGCCAGTCACGTTCCGTACTCTGCGGGTCGTGACAGGAATAGATATCCCTTGCCACGTATCGACGATTTGTTCGACCAGCTTCAGGGGGCAGGATACTTTTCGAGGATCGATTTACGATCAGGCTATCATCAGCTGCGGGTTCGACAGGAGGACATACCTAGGACGGCTTTCCGTACGCGCTACGGCCATTATGAGTTTTTGGTGATGTCGTTCGGACTCACCAATGCGCCAGCAGCATTTATGGACTTCATGAACCGTATCTTCCGACCATATCTGGATCTGTTCATCATAGTATTCATTGACGATATCTTGGTGTATTCCCGGAGTAGTGAGGAGCACGAGCAGCAACTGCGGATTACACTGCAGACTTTGAGGGAGCACCAGCTTTATGCGAAATTCTCCAAGTGTGCTTTCTGGCTGGACAGCGTAGACTTCTTGGGGCATGTGATTTCACGAGACGGTATATGTGTAGACCCGAGGAAGATCGAGGCCGTTCAGCGTTGGTCCAGACCCACATCGGTTACGGAGATTCGCAGCTTTTTGGGGTTGGCCGGTTACTACAGGCGATTTGTGCAGGACTTCTCCAGTATTGCTACACCTTTGACCGGGTTGACCCTGAAGGGAGTTCCTTTCGACTGGACGGAGGAGTGCGAGCACAGTTTTCAGCAGCTACGGACTCGGCTGACTACGGCACCGGTATTATCATTACCTTCAGGATCAGGCGGATTTGTGGTCTATTATGATGCTTCTCGAGTGGGGTTAGGGTGCGTATTGATGCAGCATGGCAGGGTGATCGCGTATGCTTCGCGACAATTGAAGAAACATGAACAGAACTACCCCACTCACGATTTGGAGATGGCTGCATGGTCTTTGCACTTAAGATCTGGCGACATTACTTATACGGCGAGTCGTGCCAGATATTCACTGATCACAAGAGTTTAAAGTATATATTTCAGCAGCGAGACCTGAACCTTAGACAGCGTCGATGGATGGAGTTAGTGAAGGATTATGACTGCGAGATCTTGTATCACCCGGGCAAGGCGAATGTGGTGGCGGATGCTTTGAGCAGGAGGCCCGGGGGTAGTCTATCTTGCTTGAGCGCAGTACATGGGCAGTCGTCGGCAGATTGGCAGATATTATACGACAGTCGGATACAGTTCGAGTTCACGCCGATTGGAGGACAGATCGCGCATGTTCGTACACGCCCACAGTTACTTGACCGCATACATGAGGCACAGCGCAGTGATGACCGATGTTCGGTGATCATGGCACATATTGGACAGGGCAGATTTTCCGAGTTCGTGATCGATGATCAGGGGGTACTACGATTTGGAGTTAGACTGTGCGTACCAGATGCTGAGGGACTGCGGCGCGAGATTCTCGAGGAGGCACATCGATCGGTGTACAGCGTCCATCCCGGTTCCACCAAGATGTATCATGATATGAGAGATGTTTACTGGTGGGACGGAATGAAGAGGGACATCGCAGATTTCGTATCGAGATGCTTGACTTGTCAGCAAGTCAAGGCTGAGCACCAGAGGCCCGCGGGAGAGCTACAGCCGTTACCCATTTCGGAGTGGAAATGGGAGCAGATTTCGATGGATTTCGTTGTGGGTCTACCCAGGACTAGGCGAGGGTATGACTCCATTTGGGTGATCGTAGATCGTTTGACGAAAGAGGCTCACTTCCTGCCAGTGAAGACGACTTTCGGATTTGCTCAGTACGCCCAGATTTACATCGACGAGATAGTACGACTGCACGGAGTTCCGCCATGTATCGTGTCCGGCAGAGGCACCCAGTTTACCAGTCGACTATGGCAGAGGCTTCAGGAGGCTTTGGGCACTCGCTTGAGTTTCAGCACAGCATTTCATTCGCAAACCGACGGACAGTCAGAGCGGACTATTCAGACTCTCGAGGACATGCTCAGAGCATGCGTATTAGATTTTGGAGGTAGCTGGGATCATCACTTACCCTTAGTAGAGTTCTCCTACAATAACAGCTACGAGGAGACCATTCAGATGGCACCGTTTGAGGCTCTTTATGGGAGGAGATGCAGATCGCCCGCCTGTTGGACAGAGCTCAGTGAGAGCAGTATCTTAGGGCCACAGATTGTTGAGGAAACGACCGCGAAGATCTAGTTGATTCGCGATAGGATGAGAGCAGCCCAGAGTAGGCAGAGACCTTATGCGGACCGTCGACGGCGCAGACTTGAGTTTTCTGTTGGTGATCATGTTTTCTTGAGGGTCTCCCCAATGAAAGGTGTGATGAGGTTTGGGAAGAAGGGGAAGCTCAGTCCCAGATATGTGGGCCCCTTCGAGATCCTCGAGCCTGTTAGTGCAGTTGCATACCGGTTAGCCCTTCCGCCCAGTTTTCCAGATGTGCACCCCGTATTTCACGTTTCGATGCTCCGTAGATATCTTCATGATCCTTCGCATGCAATTCAGCACCCGACGATCCAGCTTGAGTGCGACCTTTCCTATGCAGAGCAGCCGGTGATGATCTTGGATCGACAAGTGAAGAAATTGAGATCGAAAGACATTCCATCAGTCAAGGTACTTTGGCGTAGCCCGAGCAGCGAGGAGGTCACTTGGGAGACCGAAAGAGAGATGAGAAAGAAGTATCCCCGTCTTTTCGAAGGTACGTGTAGTTAGATTTTGAAATTCGGGGACGAATTTCTTTAAGGGGGAGAGATTGTAACACCTTAGAATGTGTTTAGTGGCTATTTATATTTAAATAAAGGGTTTTTAATAAAAAGTTTACCAAATTGAGTTTCAAATATTTTTCCTAATTTAATAAATATTTTTCTAGAATTTTCCTAGGCTTGCACACACATGTGCATGTAAACTAGGGTTTTAAAATGAGGTAATACCATGATTAGCAACCATTGTGGGTTTAATCTTGGGGATTAAGTCTTTTGGGGTTTAATTAAGTTCAATTAGTTATTTGAGGGTTGCTTTAATTTGAATTTCCCTTTTAGTGTTGACTTGGTGAGAATGAGAGAGAGAGAGAATGCATCATGGCAAAACCCATGCTTGCATTTAATGAAGAGAGAGAGTGGAGGGGTTGACATTTGGGGTTATGATTACCTCTCATTCTTGTAATCTTTTCTCTCAACCTCACTCTCACACTCACACATACACACTTACCTCCACAACAGCAGTAGCAGCAGCAAACACAACAGCAGTAGCAGCAGCAAACACAACAACAGCAGCAGCAGCAACAACTTCAGCCTCAGCAACAGCAGCTACAGGCAGCAGCAACAACTCCAGGCAGCAGCAACAGCACCCCAGCAGCTCCATTCCCTCTTCTTCTTCTCCTTCTACTGGCTTGTGAGATTTCTTGAGGGTATAACCTCTAAACTTATTCCTACTTTCGCTTAATTGAGTAGATTAGCTTCGATTTGCGATAGTTTTGTGTATTTAGTGCTTTTTGTGGTGATTGGTGGGAACCTTGACCAAGTGCTGCTTGATTTGGTTTTAGTAAGTTGATGGAGTGTTGTTAGGACCATTTTAACCCAGCTTAACCCCCAATTGCACTAAAATACCACCAGATCCCTATTTGATAAAAATTCATCGTTTTAAAGTAAATTTTGAGCTTCTGTAATCTGCTATCGACCCGGTGAGTTCAGATTGATTTTGAGAAGACTGCAGCATATTTGTAGGTGCTGATCCCCCAGGTAGAACCCGACCCCCCAATTCCGTGCTGTGGCCGCCAGAAAATTCGATCTGGCCGCAAATTGCGGCCAGATGGGGAGGGTTTTGGTTAGGGTTTGGTCCTATAGGTGTCTGCTGAGACCTTTAGACTCCTAGCATGTGTATTTTTGTGTTATTCTTGCTGTAGGAAAATCTAGAACTATTTACCTATTTCTCGTATGTTAAACCTTCGCGACACGCGTGATACGCATGTGGTTTGGGATTTCTGCGTATCGCGACGCGTCAGGGCAGTTTCAGGCGCGTAATCACACGTTTTTACGTATCGCGCACACGCGCGCTTGATTTGCGACACGGGTTTCTAGTTTGACCATAATATCACGTTTTTTGTGGATTTGAGCTTATGTGTGATATATTGTGTGATTCTAGGTTCGCAGGCGAGTGAGACGGACGCTGCGAAGAAAGGGAAGCAAGTCGTCGGCTACACTTAGCGTGAGACTTCAGTGAGTAGATTTAACATTTACGGGGATATTGCCCGCATGGCGTTATGCGTCAGGGCTGATAGGACCTTATAGTTATACATTGCATTTTTTCCTACATTGACTATCATGTATACCACTGTTGCATACTGCATTCCCTGCTATATGTATGTAAACTTAGAATTGATAGAACACCGCACTATTACTAACGGTTCATGTTGCACGAGCACTAATCTGCATGTTACACATACACCGTTAGTAATTGCCATGACACATTCACTGTAGAATTGCCATGATTACATTGCTGTAGTTCATTTCATATATGATTCGTTATGATCTTCATAGAAATTGGGAGCCGCAAGATGTTTTTAAAAACTGAAACTATTTTAAAAAGCGGTTCTCCCTTATAGCTACATTGTGACTTGATACGCATAGCATATCGCATTTGATTTACTCATTGGTGTTGGATTTCCATGTGATTTCTGGTTTTGAGGACCGTGGAATTTATTAAAGAAAAGATGCACCATTTGAAAACCCGGTTCCTCATGATATGATATTTTGGTGCGTCCACCACGCGTTTTCTCGGTGCTGAGACGTGTGCTTGAAACCCGATTCGAGGAGTTGGATGATCCGTTTGCGGGTTCGTGGTGGACCCGGTATGGTTCCCCAGGGCGAGAAATGTTTTTCGTGGAGTAGACGATGAGCCTGGCAGGGTGGCGAGTACCTACCGGTGATTGGTCGGACCTGGCGGTTGTCCGGAGGATAATGACCAGAGTCGAGAGATGGATGCGGGATGATCCGTACTGCCGGGGCCGAGGGCCGATACCGCAGACGGAGCCCGTGGGTTGATCCGGACTGACGGAGCCCGATATATGAGGATTTGCGTGTCGATGCTGGACACGGGTGTTTTATGATATTTTGAGTGCCGATGTTGGGCACTCGTGATTTTCAGAGATTTACAGGATTTGAGGGCCGATGAGAGTGCCGGCGCATGAGTTTATTTGGGATTTGGATGCAGTTTGGGGCACCGATTATTTTTCCATGTTGATATTTCCATGTAGATGTTGTTTATCCCATGCTCAGCATTGATTATCATGTATCTCATCCTGTAGTTATTTTACCTGACAGAGCATTTGCATGATTATTGCACATACTGCTTATCACGCATTGATATCATCTGCTGGCATTTGATAGAGTAGCGCAATACGTGCATGCTCGCGATTACCTTTATATGTTATCTCTATTCATGAGTTGGCAACTCACCCCCGTTGTGCCACAGTATTTGCAGGTTGCCCTTCAGAGTAGTCGCGGCAGGCTGCCTTTTGCATCTTTTGGCTACAGATACCACTACAGTTGGTGTGAGAGCTGTTTTGCATTTTAGGTGGGTTGTGGTATCTGATTACTTTTATTGTACTCCTTTTGTATCTAGTATTCTCCATCTACCATTTATGTACTGGACTTAGATACTGTGTGAGGACGATGATGTATATTTTGTATTCTGGTGTCGAGCTCGTAGGAGCCGACTGTTTTTATATGCAGTTTATATTCCTGTGATGTTTACTTATTGCTTATTCTTCGCTACGGCGTCGTATATTACTCTTGTGATGATGGTTTCCGCCGTTTGGCGTGATTGCTCCCGTTTGGGAATGTTTCATTTCATTATATTTCATCTTTACTTATATCCTGTTTTATACCCGATTTTCGGGGTTACTTTTACAAAGGAAATGCTGCCAAAATTATTTAAATAACAACGTAACATTAAAAGAACTTATCGAATTATGTAAGGTTTTCTAAATGTTTTAACTAATTGTTTTCAACACTCGCTACTTTTAAATGGTTTTGATTTCTGGGTTCGGCTTACTTAGTCGCGTTACGCCTATAGACGTAGCGTGGTTAAGTGCCGGTCACGAGTCAAAATATTCGGGTCGTGACATATATATATATATATATATATATATATATATATATATTTGGGCTGGGGAATGGGGGGTTATACGCATACCTAAAAAATGGTAGTGGACAACATTGGTTATCATGGAGACAAACGATGACAGTCGTGATGATAAAACCGGAAATGGAGATGGCAAAGGAGAATGGGGGTGGCTAATGATGGATGGAGACAAGCATGGCAGCGGGAAATGGAGGATGACGGTTTGCAACTGAGCGAGCCGAAGTTACTATGGAAGCTTGCGACGAGCAGCATCGACGGCTACCGGCAGAGGCAAGGGCTGACGACGGCAAGTAGCAACATGCGGGAGTCAGTACTGTGATCGATGAGGATGAAGGCCGACAGCAACGGTGGCAAGACAGAAGGCATGGCGAGGAGTGATGGTGGTGGAAGGGGATGGAGGACGGGGGTGGCGAGTGAGAAAGGACGGCGGCAATAGAGGGCTATGGAGGCGTCGACCAAAATCAAAGGGCAGCACCGAAGGGTGGGTAGGGGCGGCAATAGAGACAACGGTCGGTCATGGACATAGTCGGCGGTGGCAGCGACGACCGGTGATGGCCAGCGACGGAAAAGGATGTCGACGGCTGCAGCCTTCAACAGTCGGGCATGGAGATGAGCTTCGAACCGTGGCCACCAAAAGTCATGGCATTGGCTATGTTAGGTTGGAATATTTGGTAGGATTATACGTACATATGTAGAATGGAAATAAAATTCCCACGAAGGAATCTCATTTCGATAGGAATCCAAATTTCCGGAAAATATTTATTAATATTTGGTGCAATCTACTATTACCCTCTTAGATTATTTAGTTTGTTATATCTTGTAGTCCTTTTCCAAATAATCCCTTTGTTGGCATTAGTCAGCCTCCAAAAACAAACCTAATGAAGTTTAAAGTAACACATGTCTCCTATTACCATATTACCATCCAATCAGATCTTTCTGTTTAACCTAAAATACAGTCATTCATGCTTATCGCAGTATAAAGTAATTGTAACAATTAAAAGAGAAACATGATAAGCAGTGATGATGCTTGATTGAATGATTCTTCGTGTGTTGTGTTTTGAAATTGTATATAAAGATCACAATCAAAGAAATTTGTAAACCACAATCAATAACTGTGTCGATGTAGGTTCGTTAGCGAGTGCAGATCGTCCACAGGAAAAGTGAGATTTGATCGTAATTGATTTAGATGAATTGAAAATTAAAGAGAAAAGAAAACGCAATTCAATTCAAGATTTATAAAAGTGAATTTCAAGAATTAGCAAAATCTAGATCTAATATCAAGAACACTAAAAATCAAGAATCAAGAATCATCCAATT
Organism: Agapanthus africanus; assembly: GCA_030015575.1. Lineage (NCBI taxonomy): Eukaryota > Viridiplantae > Streptophyta > Magnoliopsida > Asparagales > Amaryllidaceae > Agapanthus > Agapanthus africanus. The sequence continues at coordinate 363,566,489 of JASDDO010000022.1, read as the reverse complement.
GAGTTAGTTATCAAGATTTGTAATGAGGCTCGTAGGAATCGATCGAATCGATAGTGAGGATGAAGACTTGTGATTATGTGTTCTTATCCCTTGATGATTTGTTGCTAGATCGATGACGATCAACGAGAATTAGGGATCTCTTGCGGAAACTAGGGTTTCATCATCTATCCCTTGTCCTTTCATTGATTTTCATTCACATTCTAGCCTCTAGGAAATTCAAACATCAATCGTTGATCACTAATTAAGAGCGAAAACATTCAAGAAAGCATCTCGCTCGAAACTAGTCGTCGATGATTCAATTTACAAGAATTTACAAAACTCATAGGACTTAAGAATCGTACAAGAATCTAATCATCATCAACTATCAATTTTCTCGATTCCTCCACGAGCGGAGTTTTTACTCAAGCATCATATCAAAGAAAACAATCAAGAATTGAGATCTCATCACAATGCAAGAATGTAAAGAAAGCAAGATAAAGAAATTTCACCTTTTATTATTCATCAATTCCGTTACAATTCGCTCAAGAACTACAAGAATTGAGGAAAGAACTCGATTGTCGAATTAGCTTCGCATCGTCTCCTTGAGTCGCGGATCGTCTCGGATCACTTGCTCGGTTGAAGATCGGCGTCGCTTCTAAAAGGTTGAAGGCTTCTTGCTTGAATTGTACTCGGAGATCTTGAATTGATCAAATTGTGTCACTCAATTTGATTTGAATTTTATTTGGATCTACAATTTTCCCTCCACTTTCAACAACTAAAAATTCAACAACCTTGGGAGTGAAGCCTTAGGGTCCTTTTTATAGCCTTGATTAGGATTAGCTTCCTTTAGAAGCTAGGTTAGGATTAGCTTCACTTGTAAGCTTGGTGGTTAGGAAGAAGTTTCTGGAATTAGTTAGTTAGAGATAGCTTCTTTGATAAGCTTGGAGGTTAGGAAGAAACTTCTAGGCTTAGGTAGTTAAGTGGCTTGCTTAAGAAGCTTGGAAGTGTTTAGCTTATACAAAAAGCTTTGCTGTTCGGACAGAAGCTTCTGGAGATCTCTGGAATTTGCATTGGCTGAAATGAGTGTGGATCCTGAAAGAAGAAATCTGACATGAAGCTCTGCTGACGTCATGTCCAAGTGGCCGCGGATCCGCCGCGGGAAGGCTGCTCTGGCCGCGGATCCATGGCCCTTTGATGGCATCTGTGCTCACTCTTGTGCCGACTTCATGGTATTTTTCTTATATCTGGAATCTTATAATTCCTTCTAGTTCATTGCCAGATCTCAAGTCTTGGACTTGGCGTATTTTTATCAGCACTTTTGACAGTTTCGGCTCTTTTCCTGGAATTTCCTACACACATTCTCGAGACAAGTGTTGCGCTATACAAAGATGATGCATGCAATGATAAACACTCAATTTCCCTCAAAAATGCCGGTTATAAAGTATAACACATGTTATTTGGTATTTTACAGATGCTTTGCTAATATGTGATATATTCATACCGAACACCTTTAGATGAGTGCAAATGGTAGGGAAATTGACGTGTTAAAAATGCAATATTTTCGACTGATCAAATTCCCCCAAACTTATTTTTGGTCGTCTCGAGCAAACTTATTTTATAAAAAAGAGAAGGAGAAAAAAAAGAAACAGAAAAACTAACTAGCACACTTTCGTAGGCAACACGATTGCACTGAGCACGTGCAACAAGTCTTTAAACCTCTAGGTGTCCCTAGTAGGAGGAGTGTTGTCTCCTGAGGGTTTTGAGCGGATTGCACCCACAAAATCCAATAATAGAAGGAAGACCGTGAAAGTTACATATAAGATAAGAATTGTAAAAGAAAGACTTTGAAAATTAGAGTTTCCAACTACACTAGCTTTTCGGTTGTCATGAGCCCTATCTTAATAGTCATGAAAAGATGTCAGAAATCACATTATCCCTCAATAAAATATCGTCTTTATTCTTCATTCATATCTTTCTTCCAAACATCGATCATATAACCCTACGTGTGTGTAAAGAACATCCCTATACCCGGAGAATTCAATTCAAGCTATCATACTCTTGTCCATCTGCCTCAGTACTTTTTAATTAATGAATATTTAGATGAATTTGCTCACACACTTTCATGCGACCGTTAATATTTCTTGAGGTACTAACCGACCAATTACTCATATGCTTGCTTATTAGGTGTTTTTCCTCGTCTTGCACCACCTAAGGCTTAGCAGTGACTCCCAGACCAGTTGGTCTAAGGCACTAGGTGATGAAGCACCCTTGCTATATTTTTTTATTGCTGCCTTGGCGATAACAAAACCAGTGTTCATTTTTTCTTCACCATTTTATCTTTTATTCATTTTTTATTTCCTTCATACTTTGGCTTTTAGACAAGAGCATTTCAAGGTATCCTCTACTATCCCGAGTTTCAAGACGTGTGTAAGTGCGTATAGTAGGGTATCAACATTTAAATGTTTGGCTTCCAGAATAGGAACGATTTTTCAGACTTATTTTTATCCGCAGATTAGTGACTTCTTTCATCTTACTAACCCTTGGGACAACGGCTCATAACTACTTATTACTAGTTCGTTTAAGAAAACTTCTAATTTTCTTGGTTTTCTTAAAATTTTCTAATCTTTTGGATTTAATTTTTCACTATCTAATCTTTTATTATCTTATTTATGTACAAATTTTTTTATTTTTTGAAAATTTTTAAAGGTTTTAAAATGTTTTGTGCTTATGCAAAGTATGATGCAAATGATGTGAAAATAAGCACAAACCTCCCCCAAAGTTGTTTTCAACAGTGTCCTCGCTGTTGCCATTCGCTATGTCTCAAAAAACCTGTAAGCTTGGGAGGAAATTTATTAATGGGGGCGAAATTTATTAATGGGGGAAAAATATATTAAAGTGAAAATCCTCCCCCAAACTTATTCTTTGGCTCACCATTTTGTGTGAAAATTTTCTTTTCAAGAGCCAGATTAAACCCCCCAAACTTGAGTTAAACAATATTAATCTTTTGAAAATCACAAGAGGGGGTTAAGATTATTGGTCGATGCCAAGCTTTGTAAAGACCGAAGGTCAACACCAACCATTCGAAGATTTTATCAATGTAGTGCATCAGTTGGTGAAAAGACATGTTATATGGAGCCAGAAAGAAGCGGGGAAAAGGTAAGTGGTGTGAAAGAATGTGCTTGCGTCTCGTTTTGGAGAGACGACACAGTGAATGTGATGGATTACTCGCATTCTTTTTACAGTCCAAAAGAAGGGTGGAGGTTCAATTTCTTTGTTTGGGAGATGATTCTTCTCAACTCCCGTGTCTTTCAAAAATGCGAGTTCATCAGCGAAGATTTCCTCAAAAGTCTCATCAATACCCCGAAGAATAATGTCATCACAAAGTGCGGGGTGATCTTCAGACTCCAAAAACTGTTCATAATCAGTGTTAGTTGTTGACCCGTACAACTCGGTGGAAGAGTCCGTATGTGTATGATACATAGTTGGGTCAAACAACAACATATGAAAAGAGTCTAGATCAGTATCATGAGGATCATCAATTTCGCTGCTGTCGACATCCATTAATTCGACAGAACAGACCTGAGCAGTAGGTTCGGAGGGTACACTTCCCAACTTGTAAATGTTCAGCTCAAATGACCTATTCCCGAAGGATAGGGTCATAGAACCATTACGAAAGTTGATGATTGCATTGGAAGTGGCCAAAAAGGGGCGACCAAGAATCACCGGAATTTGATTCCGTGGGTTTGCTACAGGCTGTGTATCAAGTACAATAAAGTCAATAGGGAATACAAATTCCCCGATTTTTATTAACACATCCTCTAGTTCACCCCTAGGTTTGGTGATTGATCGATCGACCATTTGGAGAGTTATGTTTGAGGGATTTAACACTCAAATACCTAGTTGCTCATAGACCGAATATGGAAGCAAGTTAACACTACCGCCTAGGTCAAGTAAAGCACGGTTGATGTGTTTTTCCCTAATAGAAATAGAAATAGTAGGACAGCCAGGGTCCTTACGTTTCCTTGGTAATTGTTGGGGAAAAGCTGTGTCTACAGTATTCGACATGAACACTTTTTCGGCACTTGAGTCTTCCACTTCCTAGTGCACAAGTTCTTAAGAATTTTCGCATAGGACGGAACTTGTTGGATAGCATCTAGGAGAGGGATGCTGATGTTAACTTGCTTAAACATGTCCACAAGCTTCTCCATTTGGGCATTGGGTTTGTTGGGCCTCAACCTATTTGGAAATAGAGCTCTATCAATAAGTGTTGGGTCCAACATTTGTGGAGAAGTTTGTGGGGGTGGGAAGGATGAAGTGGGTGGAGGGTTCAAGCCTTTGGGAAAACGGAGAATAGGCTCGGAAGAATGTAAGTCCACGTTGCCCACCCCGGTGCTTACGGGGAGGCGGAAACGTTATGAAAAAATCGATTTTTACAACACTAGGCAACATGGACTAACCAAAGGAGGGATCTTTGCTAAACATAAACTAACTACCAAGCTAAAAGAGTTAGCTTCTCGGTTAAGGGGTTATACCTAAGTCTTGAAGTCCTTCTCTTCTTGCTCCTTGGAGTGGGATGAACGGGTTCTCCTCGTCGCCTTCTCTTGCCGAAGAAAGATCCACCCGAGAGCCTCTACCTTTGGCTCCAACCTCAAACTAGAAGTAACTAAGGTGCTTGGTGTGCTAAACCTAGAACCATAGAAAGAGTAGAGAGTAATTTTGAAGGTTTTATCTCAAGCTCAAATGGTTCTCAACTCATGAGAGGGGAGAGCTTTGAGAGAGAATGAGAATGATAGAATGAGAAGATAAAGCCAACCTTCTCACATACATATGAATTATGATAAATAAATAATTAGCTAAAGATAATTGTGATGGTTAATCTTGAAATGACCATTATCATTTCACATTAATTACTTTTGCAAGAATCAAAGAGCATCTTTCATATGAAATGATGATGGTCAATATGTCAACAAGTCAATCATAGTCAAATGGTCAACAACCCTAACCATAACACAATTATAATTAACTAATATTAATAATCATATTTCACACATAAACATTAGGGTTAAGAAAATGACAATGGTAATCAACCCTAATGAAAATTCTCTGCTTCTGCCTCAGTCAACTGTGCATACACACCCGTATCTGTGTTCCGAGGAACACGAATACAAAGAGATAAAACCAATCCCAAAACATATACTAGTATCTGGCTTAAACCAAAGCCCGCTAGTATAAGCTGTCCGGACACCAAACGTGCACAAGTGCGCGGATGTGAACGAACCCCGTCGCAAAACCATGCGACCTCTACTCGTTTTGCCTAAAGGCGAATAACCCTCTGTGTGGGACTCTAAAGACTCGATACTACGCTGGCAGTGGGTTTAACCACAGACCGCAAGCGGCACTAGCTGTACGTAACGGTCCCCAGGTAGATGCCGATAAGAAGACTGACGAGGTAAACCCATCTGAACTCCTACTGAGCCTGAATGTGACAGTCTCCGTACAATTCGGTCTGTTCGTCTAAGAGTATCGCATGGCGGGCCTAGGGGGAGGTAAACGTCAGTCCACTAATAGCGGTACAAGTCGTGTCGGAGTGTAGCCCAAAACACCCTGAGATAACACTGGAAACCTACCAGTCTATCTCGCTTGCCCTGGCCAGGGACTTTGTGTAATGGCTCTCCTAGACACAGCGCGATATCAACCCCCAATACCGGGAGAGACGAATCCTGTCTAACCGTCACTGCCTCCAAGTGCTTCGGGACTGCACCCAACTGCTACCTGTTTACACGACTCCTTTGAGCCGTGGTAGGGTAGCAATCTAAGAACAGTGCGAACACACTCGAGGCGAAGTGACAGTGTCAAGTCAACGGACTAAGCTGTACTCATGTCACCTGGGAACTGATAACCGAGGATAGGTATAATACCAACCAACATTTCCCGACGAGTCCTGTCCAGTGTACTCGTAACCTAACGAGCACCCGCATACTATCTCAAGTACGACGTACTGACGGCTGTGGGACAGACCGTCTCCCAAGCTGGGATGAGAAGCGCATACGCTAGTCTACTCCGGAGTATCGATGCCCTGTCTCGATAGTCCTACGACTAGGGACCTGTATAAGGATGTGCTTGTGGATTACCCAGCCCCCACGAGTGTGACTGCCATCATAACGCTGGTAATCAAGCAAAGATCCTAAGGGCTCCACTAATGTGTAAAGGCGATATGTTAAATGAAACACATGCACACATTAAAGTAGAAACAAACCAAGTAGCATACTACTATTTTGAGCAAGAATGTCAATACAAGGTGAATATCCCAAGCTTCCATCAAGTAATATACAAACTAGTATGATACAGTAATGGCCTCTAGGGCATATATACTAACAATCTCCCACTTGCACTAAGGACATGTACTGGCGTATCGAAGACCTATCATCTCGATCAGCAGCTCGAACTGAGTCTGGGGTAAGGCCTTTGTGAATGTATCAGCAGTGTTATCTTCCGTAGCAACTCTCCGAACCTCGATCTCCTGGCGACCCACGATCTCCCTGATCAGGTGATACCGCCTCAAGATGTGTCTGGACTTCTGATGGGACCTGGGTTCCTTCGCTAAAGATATAGCCCCGTTGTTGTCGCAATACAGAGGTATTGGATCAACAATGGACGGAACAACCAGAAGTTCTGTCAAGAACTTCTTTATCCAGAAGGCTTCTTTTGCGGAATCTGCAGCAGCGATATATTCCGCTTCCATCGTCGAGTCAGCAACGGTTTCCTGTTTGGAACTCTTCCAACACACCGCCCCTCCATAGAGGGTAAAGACATAACCCGTCATGGACTTGGAATCATCCTTGTCACTCTGGAAGCTGGAGTCAGCAAAGGCCTCGATCTGGAGGTCTTTTCCGCCATACACCAAGAATATCTCCTTAGTCCTTCTCAGGTACTTGAGAATGTTCTTTACCGCTATCCAGTGTTTCTCCCCAGGGTTTGACTGATACCGGCTTACCACACTCAGTGCATAAGTTACATCTGGTCTGGTACACAACATCGCATACATTATAGAGCCTACCGCAGAAGCGTAGGGTATAATAGACATGCGATCCCTTTCCAAATCAGTCTTGGGAGACATCTCTTTGGAGAGGGTGATCCCGTGACAAGCCGGTAGATTACCGCGCTTGGAATCTTCCATACTGAATCTTTTCAGTATGGTGTCAATGTACCTGGACTGTGAAAGTCCTAATATCCTCTTGGATCTGTCACGATAGATCCGAATCCCCAGAATGTAAGAGGCATCACCCAGGTCTTTCATGGAGAACCTGTGTGACAAGAACCCTTTGACAGATTGTAGCATAGTAATGTCATTTCCTATCAAGAGAATGTCATCCACGTATAAAACAAGGAATACTACAGTTCTTGCTACAAATATACTATAGATGCATGGTTCATCTGGATTTTTGATAAAGCCAAATTCTTTGACCGTCTCGTCAAAACAGATGTTCCAACTCCGCGATGCCTGCTTTAGTTTATAGATGGACTTAAGCAACTTGCACACCTTTCCGCTGCTCCCACTCTGAATGAAACCCTCTGGCTGGTCCATATAGACACACTCCTCTAAATTTCCATTCAGAAAAGCGGTCTTTACGTCCATCTGCCAAATCTCATAATCGTGGAAGGCAGCAATGGCAAGAAGGATCCGAATGGATTTCAGCATAGCCACTGGAGAAAAGGTTTCGTCATAGTCCAAACCAGGTCTTTGACGAAAACCCTTTGCAACAAGTCTAGCCTTATAGGTCTCAACCTGTCCATCTACACCAATCTTCCTTTTGAAGATCCACTTGCATCCTACGGGTTTTACCCCATCTGGAGCAACGTCCAACGTCCATACTTTGTTGGTGTACATGGACTCCATTTCGGTCCGCATTGCATCCAGCCATTTTACCGAGTCAACGCTCTGAATGGCCTACTGGAAGCTAGTCGGCTCATCACTATCAATGATGCAATCCTCTCTATCTCCGTCTATGAGAAAACCGAAGTATCTCTCGGGCAGATGAGACTGCCTACTACTTCTGCGGAGCGGCGCAGGAATGTCCTGATCTTTCGAACCCTCTGGTTCTACTAAGCTTTCAGTAATAGCTCGTGATTCTGGAATTTCTTCCAGTTCTATTGCACTCCCACTTATCTGATTTTCCAGAAACTCAGTTTCCAAGAAGTGGGCATGACGAGAAACAAAAACCTTTTGTTCCTCTTCGCAATAGAAGAAATATCCCTTGGAGTTCTTTGGATATCCCACAAACTTGCACCGTACTGAGCGTGCCTCGAGTTTGTCCGCATGCTGCTTTTTGACAAAAGCTGGACATCCCCATGTTTTAATGTGATTAAGATAGGGTCTCTTCCCACACCACATCTGATATGGTGTAGTAGGCACAGTCTTAGTTGGAACTCGGTTCAAAAGGTATGCAGCTGATTCTGGTGCATATCCTCAGAATGATCGCGGTAACTCAGCATTACTCATCATGGAACGTACCATATCCAATAGGGCGCGGTTCCGTCTCTCCGATACACCGTTATGTTGCGGAGTGTATGGAGGAGTAAGCTGAGAGAGAATTCCATTCTCTTTTAAGTAATCCAGGAACTCGGCACTCAAGTATTCACCACCTCGATCAGATCTCAGTGTCTTGATACTTTTGCCTGTTTGTTTTTCTACTTCATTCTTATATTTTTGGAATTTTCCAAAGGCATCGGATTTATGTTTCAATAAGAAGACATATCCGTACCTTGAAAAGTCATCTGTAAAAGTAATGAAGTAAGAATAACCGCTTCGTGCATGCGTAGACATTGGACCGCACACGTCGCTGTGTACGAGTCCTAAGAGCTCGCTCGGTCTTACTCCGTGTCCAGTGAATGGAGTCTTTGTCATCTTTTCTTTGAGACAGGATTGACAAGTTGCATATGATTGATATTCGAACGGATCCAAATATCCTTCTGTATGTAACTTCGTCAACCTTCTCTCATTGATGTGACCCAGTCTACAATACCATAAGAAAGCCTGATTTGTTTCCGGAGACTTTCTTTTGTGTGTATTCTGGACATTGAAAATCTGTGGTTGGTTTAATACGTATATACCATTGCTTAATGTACCTGACCCAATCAGAACTTGATTAAGGTGAATGTTTACAACATTACTTACAAACGCAAATTCATAACCTTCTTTAGATATTAAAGATACAGAAATGATATTACAAGTTGCATTGGGTACAAAAAAGCAATTACGTAAAACCAAAACATGTCCATCTGACATTCCCAGGTGATAGTCCCCCACGGCCTCAGCATCCATGCTAGCTCCGTTTGCAACTTTGAGGTTCATATCACCTACCTTCAAAAACCTACTCTTTCTCAATGCCTGCAAAGAATTACAGATATGAGATCCTGACCAGGTATCCAATACCCAGGAAGTAGAGTTTATTGATAGACAGTTTTCAATAACATACACACCTGAAGCTGAAGCCGCAACTTGCTTCAAATCCTAGGTTCTGGCCTTCCAAGCCCTGCAATCTTTCTTCCAGTGTCCACTCTTGTGACAGTAAAAGCACTCTTCCTTATCCACAAGCTTTCCCGCTACCTTTGTTGCCTTTGCCTTTCCCTTCGTATCCACTTTACTAACACCGCCCCTTGGTTTGGCGGGGGTTTTCTTCTTCTTTCCCTTGGCTTTCGCCTTGGACCTAGAAGAGGAAGATCCTCCTACAAAAAAAGTGGATGTTTCCCTACCTTTCTATAGGGTGCCCTCTGCACTCCTCAGCATGTTGAGGAGTTCTGAAAGTTCAACCTCTTTTTCTTGCAAGTTGAAGTTCAGGATAAACTGGGCGTAAGTGGAAGGAAGGGACTGGAGAATCAAGTCCGTATAGAGCTCATTCTCCAACGTGGTCCCAAGGTCCGCGAGCTCCTCTATGTAGCCAATCATCTTAAGCACGTGTTCCGCTACCGATGATCCGACGGCCAATCTCGCCGAAAACAACTTTTTCGAGACTTCGTATCGGGCGATACGGGATTGCTCTCCTTACAGTTCTTTTGTATGGAGAAATATGGATTCGAGGTCCATATTCTCGTGCCTCCTCTGATGTTCATTTTCCATAGAGGCAAGCACGAGGCACTTGGCCTTCGCACAGTCGATTTCCCAGGTCTTGCGGATTTCCCTATCCGCGACGCTGGTTTTGGGACCTGGGACAGAGGGAGCTTTAGTGGTAAGGAGATACCCCAACTTGTCATAAGTGATTGCTGTTTTGACATTCCTGAGCCAATCTTTGTAGTTTGGCCCTGTCAGTATGTTTTATCTAGTAATAACTTAAGTCCAGTCATGATATTTGGTCGCTGCAATTAGGAGAGAGAGAATAAACACTTTAGCATGATGCTCTTGCAAGTTTAGAGTGGTTTTTAATTTGTCTAAACAGGATGGCTCCCACTGTCTCTCGAATCCCTCCTCAAACCATAAAGGAAGAATTAGTCGGGATCAATCTCACCGTACAATTCTTGCTTAACCGTGTAGGGTTCCTAGGCACACCCATGATGCTCCACAACTGATCAAACATGTCCAATTCAAATTTTCTATGTGCCAAAGAACCCTAAACTAGATCGTTACTAGAGGTAAGGAGAAACTATACAAGTAAACAACTTTACTAGAAAGTGAAAGTGACTACAACCTTTGTAGATCCGGTCCTCCACTTCTCTAGCTCCGTGTTGACGTCCCTCCGCTACGATCATCGGAATCCCGGACTCTATTGTCGGTTTCATCGGAGAAATGGGCGGGCTAGGTCGATGACTTCGATGCCGAAGATGATCTACGTCGAGGCAACTCTAACTTAAGCTCCATCTTCACTTGGAAATGAAACTTGTGAAGATAACACACTCTACTACATGGCAAGTGGTAGAGAATGAAGAAATAGGAAGTGGGTTCACTTTTTAATTGGATTTCTCACTTGAATTCATCACTTGGAATTTTTCAAGAGAGCTTTCTTCGCTTCATGAAGAAGAAGAAGAAGAAGAAGAAAAGAAAATGAATAATGAATTATCTCCAAAAGAAAATCAAGTGATGTCTATCATTTAGCAACCATGGGTGAGTAAACTCATGTAGAGAGTAAACTAGGGTTTAGGCTAATGGTTGGGTTAAGGAAAGAAACAAAATGGTTAAGACTTTCAAAGCTTCATGAAGCTTCAAGAGTAAAACAAAACAAGCCACCATTTTATTTCTTGCCAAAAATAAATAAAGAAAATAAATAAAACAAATGAAACCCTAACCATTAACTAAACATGGTGTATAGCATACACACACCCAAGTTTGCATGTATCATCAAACATGATACAATCAAGTGCACAAAAATATATCACATATACTACTTGTGTACATTAAGTGAGAAAATCCATCTTAAGTGAACAAATACTAGTTAATGTAAAGTAATATATCAAATATATAATTATACATTAAATCATTAAATCAACACTTGATTCAATGATCCGGTCATAACGCATATAACCGACTAATATCATGTGTATCAATATATCGAATCAACATTTGATTCGGTAACCCGGCTATATCTTATATAACCGTCCGATGATACAAATCGCGAGAATAGAATCCAGTATCACATACTGGTATTATTCTCGGTCCCGCACATATCTCATACGCGCTCCTATCTCGTTTCGCTTGAGCCAGGAAACCTCTGTGTAGGACTCTAAAGACTCGTCAATACGCCGGCAGTAGGTGATGCTCATATCAAACACCCACAAGCCGCAAGCGGTCTGCTAAACGTAACGGCCACCCGGGTATTGAGCGATCAGAAGATCAACGAGCAAGCCCGCTCACACTCCTGTGAATCCAACCAGTAACACTTACCGTACAGTCCGGTCTGTTCGTCTGATATGTCGCATATCTCGCCTAGGGGAGGTAAACGTCAGACCCTAGTAGCTTGATAAGTCATGCCGACGTAAGGTCCATAACAAGCGTGAAACTACTGATAACTCTTACCAGCAATTCACAGCAACCCTGGCCAGGGATTTCCAGTTATGGCCAGTCGAGCATAGCGCAACATCAACCCCCAATACCGGGAGAGACGAATCCCCTCCTATCGCTCATTGCCTCCATGTGAATCAGGACTGTACCCAAAAACCACCTGTTTGCACGACTCAGTAGAGCCGTGGTAGGGTGGATATCAAAGCACAGTGGGAGACACACAAGACTCTATGACGATCTCGGGTCAACAGACTAAGCTGTACCAGTGTCACCAGAGAACTGCCATCTGACGTGAGGTATAATACCATCTGGGAGTTCTCGGCGAGTCCGTTCAGTGTACCCAGTCTTCACTGAGCACCCGCATACCATCTCTGATGTCAAACACCAATGGATATGGGATCATCCATCGCCCATCACATGGGTCGAGAAGATATACGCTAGTCTACTCTGGAATATCGATGCCTTGTCTCGATATTCCCATGACAAGGAACATTGAAGGATGTACTCATGGACTATCCAGGCCCCCCTAGTATGATCTACATCATAGTCCTGGAAGTCGAGTACACATCCTAAGGGCTTTATCAACATGTAACAGAGAGACAGAAAGTATACATGTTAAGATAAAGAGCAACCAGATAGCGTACTATCATGTCGAGCAAGAAAGTCCTACCTATATATGTCCCAGCATCCACTACAAAATACATCCTATGTAAGTAATGGCCTCTAGGGCATACATATAACTAACAATCTCCCACTTGCACTAGGGCCATCTGTAGCAGTGGTTGCAGTATCTAATACTCAATCATCCCATATAAGTCTCTCTCTGGGAAAAGGCCTTTGTGAGTGGATCCGCCGTGTTGTTCTCTTAGTCTACTCTCCTAACCTCGATCACCCTGGAGATCAACTATCTCCATGATCAGGTGATGCTGCCTCAGAATATGTCTGGATCACTGATGGGATCGGGGTTCCTGGGCCAAAGCCACACTTCCATTGTCATACATTGGTAGGAATCTAGTTCATCTCATGAACCAATATACACCTAAACTGCCTCTTTGGTAATATCTTTAATAGCGATGTCACCAGCCTTTATCGTCTAGTCTGCCACGGTATATAGCTTGGAACTCTTCCAACATACCGTCCCTCTACTGAGGGTAAAGACAATGCCTGCGACTGACATTTAGTCATCCTTATCACCCTGAAACCTTTCCAGTGATTCTCCCCAGGATCGATTGATACCATCTCACTAAACCTAGTGAGAAGCCTAACATCCATTTAGATCTATCTCATAGATCCAAATCCCAGGATTTAGGAGGTATCACCTTTATCCTATTGGAGAATCCTTGTGATAAGAGGAGATTGACCGAGCGTAGCATAGAAAACTCCTTCTCTATCAAGAGTATGTTATCCACGTACTCTACGAGGATCACCACCTTACTCTCTACTACCTTTTTGTATATACAAGGTTCATCTACCATTTTGATGAAGTCAAACTCTTTGACTACCACATCAAAACAGACGTTCCAACTCCGCGATGCCTGCTTTAATCTGTAAAGCCACTTGCACACGTTTCTGCTGCTCCCATTGTTTACGAAGCCCTCTGGCCGTGTACTTATAGACGTTCTCTTCTAAATCATTATTTAGAAAAGTAGTCATGGCACCCAACCACCAGATATCGTAATCATGGTATGTAGCCGTGGCAAGTAGGATCCGGATGGACTTAAGCATAGTCACTCGAAAAAGGTTTCATCATTATCCACGCCTGGTCGATGAAGAAAACCTTCAACAAGTCTAGCTTTGAAAGTCTCAACTTTTCCATCTACACCAAGTAATCTTCTCAAGATATACTTGCTCCTGATGGGGATTTAATCCTTCAGACACAGCATCCAAAGTCCATACTTTGTTGGTGTACATGGATTCCATCTCAGATCGCTAAGCATCCAGCCATTCTTACAGAGTCCCTACTCTCGATGGCTTGCTCGAAACTAGTTGGGTCATCATCCCATGATGCAATCCTCGCTCCCACTGTCATCGAGAAACCGAAGTATCTCTCAGGCAGGTGAGGAACCCTGCTAGATCGGCGGAGAGGGTGAGGTTCGTTGGGGACTATAGAATCCTTTGGTTCTGTCAAATCATTAGCTGTAGTTTGTATAGCTGGAACTTTTCCAGTTCTACAGAACTGACCTTGCCTTGATCTTGTCCGGATTTTGCTTTCGACATAGGCCGGACAATCCCAAATCTTAACTTACTTAAGAGATAGGCTCTTCCCATACCATATCTTATATGGAGTGGTAGGCACTGATTTGATTCGAACCTAATTCAATAGGTATGCAGCTTCTCAAGTGCACAACCCCTTAAAAGAAACAGGTAACTCAGTAATACTCATCAAAGCACACCATATCTAATATGGTGCGATTGCTCCACCCTGATACACCGTTGTGCTGTGGTATATTCAGAGGAGTAATATGGAGAGAGAATTTCATTCTCCTTTAGAATAATCCAGGAATTCTATGCACAAGTATTCTCCTCCCTGATCTTATCATAGGACATAATACTTATACCCGGTTTTTGGTTCTCTATTTCTAACTTATATTCTGTGAATATCTCAAAAAGGTTCGGACTTGTGTTTCAACAGGAACATATGTCTGAATCTTGAGAGATTATCAGAGAATGTAATGAAATACAAAGAACCGGTCTTGGCATGTGTAGACAGGGGATCTACATACATCAACATGTATCATCCCAAGAGTTCACTAAATCTTTCTCTGTTTCCAGTAAACAGAGCTATGGTCATCTTATCTCTGTGACATGACTGGCAAGTTTCACAAGATGTAAATTCAAACTGATTTAAATATGCATCTTAAATGTAACTTAAGCTAGTCGGGTCACATTGATATGACCTAGTCTATAATACCTCAAGAAGGATCCGTTCATTTCTGAACTCTTCCTCTTGTGTGTGTTCTGTATACTAGGAACTGTAGTTTGATTTAGAATGTCAATGCTTTTAGATAACGTGCCTGAACCGATCAACTTTTGAAATAGGAAATGTTCAAAACATTATCCAACAATGCAAAATTTTATCATTTCTTTACTAATAAAGAGACTGATATGATTTTGTATATCAGGTTCGGTATCTAATAACATTAGTTCAGAATCAATGTACTGGTAATACAGGGTGACAGTGACCAACAGACTTGGCTGCAACACTTGCCCCGTTTTCTGTCTCATGAAACTTATCACCCGTACTCAGTTCTCTACCTTTCTGTAGCCCTATGTAACGGATTACATTTGCGGGATCCTGATTCGGTATCTAATACCTATGACGTAGAGGACGCTGAGAAACAGTTCTTTATAATGAACACACCCGAAGGAGATGCATCATATGCACTTTCTTCGTTTGGGCGGCATAGGAATTTTGGTATTCTCCTATTTCCTACTCTGTCTTATAACAATTATAAGTTGGAGCGGGACCAACGTTTCCCAGCTCAGTATAACAAGCGGGTTCGGTCAATACATCCATATTATTATCTTGATTAAGGCGTG
Organism: Agapanthus africanus; assembly: GCA_030015575.1. Classification (NCBI taxonomy): domain Eukaryota; kingdom Viridiplantae; phylum Streptophyta; class Magnoliopsida; order Asparagales; family Amaryllidaceae; genus Agapanthus; species Agapanthus africanus. The sequence goes on along the minus strand of JASDDO010000022.1, from coordinate 363,550,981 downwards.
ATATAGTCGCTACCTGGAGAGAGAGAGAGAAGAAAACACTCTGCGTGCGCTCTTGCAAGATTAGATTGCTTATTTATTTTATCGAATCAGGATGGCTCCCACTGTTTTTATCAAATCTTCCTTCAAACCCTAAAAGGAAAGACTAGCCGGGATTAATTACACTCTACAAGTTCGCCAATCTTTCAGCCAGGCCAGTGCCGGTACTTTGAGGGAGGTTCCCCGTGCTTTCACACGGACCTAATTAAAGTAAACCTCGTTTTCCTAGGGGCGTAACCTCGTTGACACCTTTCTAGACACCTACTTGATCGGCTAATTGCAAAGTGCAAAACTCTCCCAGGAGTAACAATTACTTGCAGTGGGTATCGGGATCCAACTACCATATAGAAGGTATGCAATCTCATTACAAATTTCAACACTTGAAACTCCCGATAAAGGTTTTTACCCCTAGCACCTATGACCTTGGCTAAGGTCAACAAATCATAAGCACTACTCAAGTTCTACCCGTCATTTCATGATTAATTAGACCCACCCACATGACCCTTGGCTAAGGTCAACAAAGCCACATGACTGTCCTAACTAATCGCATCATATGAGATGTAGGAAGACATCACTTAGCTACCGTACACTGTGCCTTGACTATGGTCAACAAACATAGCACGAATACTAAGTACTCTACTTCCTAAAATGACGGAGGGTTGCGGATGGTTTTTAAGAAAACCTTTAATGCTTTGAACTTGATCTCGTTGCGGAATCAAATAGTTTTTAAATGGAGTGTTTTTGAGGCTTTTCTAGTTTTGCTAAAGGGGTCACTCCCGGTGAAGGGATCGTCGGCCCTTTCCTCATCGAATAAGGTGCAGAATATATCATATATACCGCTGTGCAAAGCAAAAACTATAGAAGCAATCAAAAGACAAACCGAGGGTTGTAGCATCTGCCAGTTATTGCTAAAGGGGTCACTCCCGGTGAAGGGATCTCGGCCCTTTCCTTATCGAATAAGGTGCAGGATGTTCTACAAGGAACACCGCGATGCAAAGCAAGAACTGTAGCTACCTGTTTTATTTTGAAATTCGATTCCACAACATCTTTTAGGTTTATTTTCTTTCATTAATCTCATTAATGAATGTCCCATCATTTAAGTCCACCAAAATATCACAGATAAATATAACGCACGCTTATGCCATCCGCATTCGCCTCGATGTCCCGTCTGCACTGTTAGGTTAGGTAACAAACGACAGAGCGAGGCAGGGCTAGCGCGGGTGTAAAACATAAGCAACGTCTATATAATATATCATATATACTATATACAATATCTATCTGAACATATCACATGATCACATCACAGATAACGCAGCAGAAAATATCATATGAAATATTGGATATACTAGGACGTCTGTGTTTTTAATACGAGCCAGTATAAAACACGGATTCCACGGTCGTGATGAATAGCCAATCCCACACCCCTAGACCCTTACGAGAGCGGCAAGCAACCCTACCAATTCTAGGGTTAGGAGACCCGGACTCGACTCCTCGAGATGGTCTCCAACTGGACCCTAGAACCCGGTTACTTGTGCTCCCCTCCTTGGGTCTATCCTAATGCGGAAAAAGTAAATAATATACAAATGGTGACATCATCCGCAACCTGGAAGTGCCCCAATAAAAGAATATTACATACAAGTTTTTACATGAATGAAAATGAAAAACACTCATCTCACATAAAAAACCCCCGGCTATTCAAACACGACGATCCAATATAACATATCCAGCAACACATAACATCACATGTCATCAACGTAAGTAAATATGCGCATCCTAATTGTCGTTGACATATAGCAACGAAAACGGCGATATCACATATTACACTTACGGTCACAGAAAAGAAAGTGTAAAACTACAACAGTTGGAATCCGCAAACTCTTTATACATCGCATGCCTAACCAAATGAATTCCTTAGACATCGCATGCCTAACAATTATAAACCCCGCATTTTAGTCTCATTATCGAAAACTCTTTTCAATATCAAGTCGGGCAATTCAACAAGATTCCCGACATTCTGATCGAATGCTCGTCGCAAACTGTAGTAGACGGCCGCACCCCTGATACCGTCGACGAAGTGCACTAAGGCGGAACACCGCTTCCGCGAGCACCCGAACGGATGCTTTCGGCGACGGGGTTCTCCTATAGTCACTTGGTCGGGGCTATAGGGCGTGGCTATCTATTAAGTTTACCGGCGAGTATCCGTGTATACTACGTGATTGCGACGGACTTTTGATCGCATCAAAATCCCGTAGCAACCGATCAAGTGAGACTAAACTGCTAGATTCATAACATTCAAATCAGTTATCTCATAACTACTTGTGGATTCCAAGCATTGTATCATATTCCAGATAAATAGAAAATGTTAATTTTTCCGATCGAATTATCAAACACCCAAGTTTTCCTGAAACAGCTCAACACATGAAATAAGTTTAAAAACATCCACTTCATGCCTCAGTACCAACGGTCCAGCCGTAGAAGGGTCAAGCCAACGCCTCACATGTGGCACGCCGTACTGCCCCAAACCGTAAGGTTTAAAGGGCAGTTCAAGACGGTCACATAATCGAGTTAAGGTTTGTTGTCTTCTAGAGGGTCCATCGTGTTACTTGCACTACTTAGAACGTTATTAAACTACGAAAAAATCCAACAATTGGAAATTTCCCGGCAGGGGAAAAAGTGGGTATTTATATCCGGTCGAACTTTTTAACATATTTTAAATTACCCGGAAAAATACATAGACAAAATTAGACAATCCGATCGAATCTACGAACTCCCAATACAACCCAGAAAACTCAACTCTTGAGTATAATTTAAAAATTCCGAGAAAACTCAGCAATTACAGAAAGAAATTATTGTGCAAACCACGTGTGAAGATTCCCTATTATGGCCACGGAACCGCCGCGAAAGCTAGGGTGGGGCCGCGGTTCCGCGGCGCAATAGTCGATACAGGAGCACGTGCTGCACAGTATTTCCAAAAAAACCCTGCTGATTTTTTTGCATATTTTTAATTCACAAAAATCACAGTTTTGAAAAATTGTACAGAGAAGGGTTTTCAATTAGGGTTTCGGGTTCGATCGGACTTCTAACATCGTCTACTCATCGCCTAAAGCTCTAGCTAGGCTCTGATACCACTGTAGGGTTCCTAGGCACACCCATGATGCTCCACAACTGATCAAACATGTCCAATTCAAATTTTCTATATGCCAAAGAACCCTAAACTAGATCGTTAGTAGAGGTAAGGCGAAACTATACAAGTAAACAACTTTACTAGAAAGTGAAAGTGACTACAACCTTTGTAGATCCGGTCCTCCACTTCTCTAGCTCCATGTTGACGTCCCTCCGCTGCGATCATCGGAATCCCGGACTCTATTGTCGGTTTCATCGGAGAAATGGGCGGGCTAGGTCGATGACTTCGATGCCGAAGATGATCTACGTCGAGGCAACTCTAACTCAAGCTCCATCTTCACTTGGTCATGAAACTTATGAAGATAACACACTCTACTACATGGAAAGTGGTAGAGGATGAAGAAATAGAAAGTGGGTTCACTTTGGAATTGGATTTCTCACTTGGATTCATCACTTGGAATTTTTCAAGAGAGCTTTATTCTCTTCATGAAGAAGAAGAAGAAGAAGAAAAGAAAATGAATAATGAATTATCTCCAAAAGAAAATCAAGTGATGTCTATCATTTAGCAACCATGGGTGAGTAAACTCATGTAGTGAGTAAACTAGGGTTTAGGCTAATGGTTGGGTTAAGGAAAGAAACAAAATGGTTAAGACTTTCAAAGCTTCATGAAGCTTCAAGAGTAAAACAAAACAAGCCACCATTTTATTTCTTGCCAAAAATAAATAAAGAAAATAAATAAAACAAATGAAACCCTAACCATTAACTAAACATGGTGTATAGCAGCATACACACACCCAAGTTTGCATGTATCATCAAACATGATACAATCAAGTGCACAAAAATATATCACATATACTACTTGTGTACATCAAGTGAGAAAATCCATCTTAAGTGAACAAATACTAGTTAATGTAAAGTAATATATCAAATATATAATTATACATTAAATCATTAAATCAACACTTGATTCAATGATCCGGTCATAACGCATATAACCGACTAATATCATGTGTATCAATATATCGAAACAACATTTGATTCGGTAACCCGGCTATATCTTATATAACTGTCCGATGATACAAATCGCGAGAATAGAATCCAGTATCACATACTGGTATTATTCTCGGTCCCGCACATATCTCATACGTGCTCCTATCTCGTTTCGCTTGAGCCAGGAAACCTCTGTGTAGGACTCTAAAGACTCGTCAATACGCCGGCAGTAGGTGATGATCATATCAAACACCCACAAGCCGCAAGCGGTCTGCTAAACGTAACGGCCACCCGGGTATTGAGCGATCAGAAGATCAACGAGCAAGCCCGCTCACACTCCTGTGAATCCAACCAGTAACACTTAACGTACAGTCCGGTCTGTTCGTCTGATATGTCGCATATCTCGCCTAGGGGTGGTAAACGTCAGACCCCAGTAGCTTGATATGTCATGCCGACGTAAGGTCCATAACAAGCGTGAAACTACTGATAACTATTACCAGCAATTCACAGCAACCCTGGCCAGGGATTTCCAGTTATGGCCAGTCGAGCATAGCGCAACATCAACCCCCAATACCGGGAGAGACGAATCCCCTCCTATCGCTCATTGCCTCCATGTGAATCGGGACTATACCCAAAAACCACCTGTTTACACGACTCAGTAGAGCCGTGGTAGGATGGAAATCAAAGCACAGTGGGAGACACACAAGACTCTATGACGATCTCGGGTCAACAGACTAAGCTGTACCAGTGTCACTAGAGAACTGCCATCTGACGTGAGGTATAATACCATCTGGGAGTTCTCGGCGAGTGCGTTCAGTGTACCCAATCTTCACTGAGCACCCGCATACTATCTCTGATGTCAAACACCAATGGATATGGGATCATCCATCGCCCATCACATGGGTCGAGAAGATATACACTAGTTTACTCTGGAATATCGATGCCCCGTCTCGATATTCCCACGACTAGGAACATTGAAGGATGTACTCATGGACTACCCAGGCCCCACTAGTATGATCTACATCATAGTCCTGGAAGTCGAGTACACATCCTAAGGGCTTTATCAACATGTAACAGAGAGACAGAAAGTATACATGTTAAGATAAAGAGCAATCAGATAGCGTACTATCATGTCGAGCAAGAAAGTCTTACCTATATATGTCCCAGCATCCACTACAATATACATCCTATGTACAGTAATGGCCTCTAGGGCATACATATAACTAACAAACCGTTCATCCAGGCTAGTGTCGGTACTTCGAGGGAGGTTTTCCAACGCTTTCGCGAAGTTCCTTAATTAAATAAGCTCTTTTCCCTGTAGGCGTAGCCCCGCTAACACCTTTCTAGACACCTACTTGGTTTATAGCATTGATCGTTAAGTGAGAAAGTTTCGGAGGAGTAGCATATACTTACAGTAGGATCGGGATCCAAATATCATCGCATGACAAAACTGAAGGAATCCTACCAGAATCATCACACTCCTAATGGTATGCAGCGCTAGCAAGTTTCAGTTTCTTTTGAAACTCCCGATGTGGATTTTTGCCACATGCTCTTATGACCTTGACTTTGGCCAAAAAATCATAAGTCACATGTCAGGTTCTACCCGTCATTCTCCAGGTTAATTTGAACCCACCCGCACATACCCTTGACTTTGGCCAACAAGGTAGAACGACTGTCCCAAACCAACACATCTATCTATGCTGCACATGAATACCCAATAGCTACCAATCACTATGCCTTGACTTTGGCCAACAAACATAGCTTGAATACTTATTGACCATCCATGTGAAACGGCGGAGGGCTACGAATGGTTTTGGCGAAACCGTGAACGTAGTGAACTTGATATAATCGAAGGAACGGGATAACTTTCAAAAGGAGTGGTTCAAGCTCCGCATTTAAAAGTTGGTTTTGAAAGTGTTCCAACGACTTTTACTTGGTTTATTTTTCTTGCATTAATTTTAATGCGTCCCATCAATTAATCCTACCATTGCAGAAAATAACGAAAATATGACGTACGCTTATGCCATCCACATTCGCCACGGGGTCCCGTCATCACCCGTTAGGTTACTTAACGAACGACAGAGCGGGGGCTAGACTAGTGCGGATGCAAAACATAAGCAATGCCTAAATATATATCATATATATAGATATATACATTCGTCACATGCAATGATAGACATTCCAGATCACAGATGAACACATTGGATATACTAGGAATCCGCATTTCGTACGAACCTGTAACGAAGAGCGGATTACACGGTCGCGATGAATAGCCAAACCCCACCCTAGACCCCTACGGGTGCGGCAAACTACCCGCCAAGTACCCGAAGCGAAGCAACCTCCCTCAACACCGTGAGTAGGCCACTCGGCACTTCGAGATACCCGGTAGTTTGTGCACCCCACCTTGGGTCTATCCTAGGAGCAAAAACAGTAAAAAGAAATTATACAATGACGTCTACAACCCCATCCCGGTTGTGCGGCCATATAAATAATATTACATCAATTTACATATTACATGAATTGAAAGAAAAAGAAAACTCTCATCTCACAACCCCCCGGCTATTCATCCGCGACAATCCAACAAATTCATATACACAAACCATCAACATTACAGATCACAGATATGTATAACCCCCACTAATCGACGTATAGCGATTAGCAGACGTTCAATACATGTAACACATCACAGATATAACCCATTAGCCAAAGTGTAAAGAAGTTCGATCAAAATACGGATTTGTGACCACCCCAAAAACTAACTTGTTCTCTGGAAATTCTGGGTAGAAACAAACCATCTCAAAAATCACAAAACACCAGCAGAAGAAAACTGCAGGAGAAACGATCCACAGCCGAGTCAACTCGGCCGCGGATCCACGGCAGGTGCAAGCTCTTACCGCGGAACCGCGGTGAGTTGGTCGACTCACTGGATCGTTTTTCTTGCCAGTTCTAACAAAATCCTGAGCCGATTTTTAGTACATGATTTATTATTTTTTGAGCAGAAATAAAAATTGGCAGAAACTTAGGTTTTACGGGGTGTTTTGCGGTATTTTTGTCCGATCGAAGTTCTAGATACTTTGCTAACTTGCTAGTTTGTGTTTAGCTAGTCTCTGATACCACTGTAAGTCCGCGTTGCCCATCCCGGTGCTTACGGGGAGGCGGAAACGTTATGAAAAAAATCAATTTTTACAACACTAGGCAACATGGACTAACCAAAGGAGGGATCTTTGCTAAACATAAACTAACTACCAAGCTAAAAGAGTTAGCTACTCGGTTAAGGGGTTATACCTAAGTCTTGAAGTCCTTCTCTTCTTGCTCCTTGGAGTGGGATGAACGGGTTCTCCTCGTCGCCTTCTCTTGCCGAAGAAAGATCCACCCGAGGGCCTCTACCTTTGGCTCCAACCTCAAACTAGAAGTAACTAAGGTGCTTGGTGTGCTAAACCTAGAACCTTAGAAAGAGTAGAGAGTAATTTTGAAGGTTTTATCTCAAGCTCAAATGGTTCTTAACTCATGAGAGGGGAGAGCTTTGAGAGAGAGGAAGAGGATGAGAGAGAATGAGAATGATAGAATGAGAAGATAAAGCCAACCTTCTCACATATATGTGAATTATGATAAATAAATAATTAGCTAAAGATAATTGTGATGGTTAATCTTGAAATGACCATTATCATTTCACATTAATTACTTTTGCAAGAATAAAAGAGCATCTTTCATATGAAATGATGATGGTCAATATGTCAACATAGGTCAACAAGTCAACCATAGTCAAATGGTCAACAACCCTAACCATAACACAATTATAATTAACTAATATTAATAATCATATTTCACACATAAACATTAGGGTTAAGAAAATGACAATGGTAATCAACCCTAATGAAAATCCTCTGCCTCTGCCTTACTCAACTGTGCATACACACCCGTATCCGTGTTCCGAGAAATACGAATACAAAAAGATAAAACCAATCCCAAAATATATACTTGGATTTGGCTTAAACCAAAGCCCGCTAGTATAAGCTGTCCGGACACCAAACGTGCACAACTGCGCGGATGTGAACGAACCCCGTCGCAAAACCATGCGACCTATACTCGTTTTGCCTAAAGGCGAATAACCCTCTTTGTGGGACTCTAAAGACTCGACACTACTCTGGCAGTGGGTTTAACCACAGACCGCAAGCGGCACTAGATGTACGTAACGGTCCCTAGGTAGATGCCGATAAGAAGACTGACGAGGTAAACCCATCTGAACTCCTACTGAGCCTGAATGCGACAGTCTCCGTACAGTCCGGTCTGTTCGTCTAAGAGTATCGCATGGCGGGCCTAGGGGGGCGGTAAACGTCAGTCCCCTAATAGCGGTACAAGTCGTGTCGGAGTGTAGCCCAAAACACCCTAAGATAACACTGGAAACCTACCAGTCTATCTCGCTTGCCCTGGCCAGGGACTTTGTGTAATGGCTCTCCTAGACACAGCGCGATATCAACCCCCAATACCGGGAGAGACGAATCCTGTCTAACCGTCACTGCCTCCAAGTGCTTCGGGACTGCACCCAACTACTACCTGTTTGCACGACTCCTTTGAGCCATGGTAGGGTAGCAATCTAAGAACAGTGGGAACACACTCGAGGTGAAGTGACAGTGTCAAGTCAACGGACTAAGCTGTACTCATGTCACCTGGGAACTGATAACTGACGATAGGTATACTACCAACCAACAGTTCCCGACGAGTCCTGTCCAGTGTACTCGTAACCTAACGAGCACCCGCATACTATCTCAAGTACGACGTACTGACGGCTGTGGGACAGACCGTCTCCTAAGCTGGGATGAGAAGCGCATACGCTAGTCTACTCCGGAGTATCGATGCCCTGTCTCGATAGTCCTACGACTAGGGACCTGCATAAGGTTGTGCTTGTGGATTACCCAGCCCCCACGAGTGTGACTGCCATCACAACGCTGGTAATTAAGCAAAGATCCTAAGGGCTCCACTAATGTGTAAAGGCGATATGCTAAAAGAAACACATGCACCCATTAAAGTAGAAACAAACCAAGTAGCATACTACTATTTTGAACAAGAATGTCAATACAAGGTGAATATCCCAAGCTTCCATCAAGTAATATACAAACTAATATGATACAGTAATGGCCTCTAGGGCATATACACTAACATAGAAGACGGTAAATTAGACGAAATAGGGTAAGAAGTAGAAGTGGGAGTGGAAGTGGGAGTGGAAGCCGGGGTGTTAATGATCAATTCATCATTATCAATTTGTTCACCCACATGATTGTCTAGCACTCTTCCAGATCTCAACGTGGTAAGTGCATCCACATTAGTGTAATGTGAAGGTCCAGGATCAGGTAAAGGTTGAGCTGGAAGTTTCCCTTTTTCTCTAGCACTCAATTCGGTTTTTAATCTTGCAATTTCTTCTTCCATCGATTTAATACTCTCAGCTTGTGTAAGGTTCCTAGGCACTCTTGTGAAGGTTCATAAGGCATCAAACATGCCCGGATAAAAATTTAGACGTGCCGAACAACCCAAAGCCGGGATCTTTGCTAGGTTATTAGGTTTAAACATGCAAGATGATAACTTTTATCTAAGTGTGAGGGATTACAACCTTTGTAGTCCGCTCCTTCGCTTCACAAACTCCGAGTAGAAGTCCCTTTGCCGCGATCTATGATCTCCCGGACTCATGAGAGGCTCCACGACTCGAACGATCCATGCTAGCTTGAAGTGTTCCAAATCTCCGATGATCTACGTCGAAGTTGCAAAGACTCAAGCTTTCTCACTCTAAGAGATGAACACACTAATCTCATGGGCTAGATGAGATGAGGATGAGAGAGTAGTAATTTTGCTTTCTTTTTAAATCATTTTCTCATATTTATTCATCACATAAAGAAAATCAAGTAAACTTTTTCAAGAGAGAAGAAGATGATCATGGAAAATCAATAATAAGATTAATCCTTTTGTGATGAATAGAATGAAAGCTATATGATTGATTTATAAACCATGGTCAAGGATGAGTGGCTAAGATTTAGTAGAGAATAAACTAGAGTTAGGGTTTGGTTGGGTTAAGAATGTGTCATCCAAAAATATCTTAAGAATGACAAAAGAAAAAGCTTCTAGAAGGTGCATGAAGCATCTAACCCTAATCAAACCCTAACCTCAATTAATCATCCTTAAACATGTTTAACAATTAATCATATCATGTCACAATAATATATATCACATATATATTATATATTTGCAACAAAAGAAAATAATACAATTAACATATATCGCATATATATCAATGTATCATCCAATGAGAAAATGAAATAATAAAGCGATCCAATATTAGATAATGTAATAATATATCATATATATTATTACACATTAAATCATCGAATCAACACTTGATCCGACGATCCGGCTATATCGAATATTACCGACTAATATATTATGTACCGATTCATCGAATCAACACTTGATCCGATGACCCGGTTCATAACTAAATATCGCGAGAATATAATACGGTATCCCATATCGCATTATTCTCGGTCCTGCACATATCACATATGTGCCTCTACTCCGTTTCGCCTGAGCCAAGAAACCTCTGTGTAGGACTCTAAAGAATCGTCAATACGCCGGTAGCAGGTGATGATCATATCAAACACCCACAAGCTGCAAGCGGTCAGCTAAACGTAACAGCCACCCAGGTATTGAGCGATCAGAAGATCAACAAGCTAGCCTGTGCGTTCTCCTGTGAATCCAATCAGTAACACTCCCGTACAGTCCGGTCTGTTCGTCTGATATGTCGCATATCAAGTCTAGGGGGGGTATACGTCAGACCCCAGTAACCGATAAGTCGTGTCGATGTGTGGCTCATAACGGTTCGAGAAACTACTGGTAACACTTACCAGTAAATCTCTATATCAGCCCTGGCCAGGGACTTCCAGTTATAGCCAATCGAACACATCGCAACATCAACTCCCTATACCGGGAGAGACGAATCCCCTCCTATCGCTCATTGCCTCCATGTGATTCGGGACTGTACCCAAAAGCCACCGTTTTGCACGCCCTCTTGGACGTGGTAAGGTGGAAATCAAAGCATAGTGGGAATCACACAAGACTCCATGACGATCTCGGGTCTACAGACTACCCTGTACCAGTGTCACCGGAGAACTGCCATCTGACGTGTGGTATATCACCATCTGGGAGTTCTCGGCGAGTCCGTCCAGTGTACCCAGTCTCCACTGAGCACCCGTACACCATCTCTGATGTCAAACACCGATGGATATGGGATCATCCATCGCCCATCATATGGGTCAAGATGCGTATACGCTAGTCTACTCTGGTGTATCGATGCCCTGTCTCGATATACCCTCGACTAGGAACAGTTATAGGATGTACTCATCGACTACCGTTGCCCTACTAGTATGATCTCATCATAGTCCCAGTAGTCGAGTACAGATCCTAAGGGCTTTATCAACATGTGAGAGTAAAACAGTAAACCAATACAAGTCAACATGTTAAGATAAAGTGAAACCAAATAGCATACTATCATGACGAGCAAGAAAGTCATCTCTATATATATCCAAGCATCCATTATAATATACATCATATGTACAACAATGGCCTCTAGGGCATATACATAACTAACAATCTCCCACTTGCCCTAAGGCCAGCTGTTGTAGTATCTCACACCTAGCATCCCGAATAATCTCTCAAACTGTATCTGGGGAATAGCCTTCGTGAATGGATCTGCAGTATTGTCCTTCGTATCTACTCTCCTGACCTCGATCTCCCGGCGATCAACTATCTCCCTGATCAGGTGATACCGCCTCAGAATATGTCTGGACTTTTGATGGGACCTGGGTTCCTTGGCTAACGCCACAGCTCCATTGTTATCGCAATACAGAGGTATTGGATGCTCAATGGATGGAACCACACCAAGTTCACTAATGAACTTCTTGATCCAGACAGCCTCTTTGGCAGCATCGTTGGCAGCGATGTATTCAGCCTCCATCGTCGAGGCTGCAACGGTATCCTGTTTGGAACTTTTCCAACATACCGCCCCTCCATTGAGGGTAAAGACAAAACCCGAATGCGACTTAGAGTCGTCCTTATCACTTTGGAAGCTGGAATCGGTAAAGGACTCCACCTGGAGTTATTCGTTACCATACACCAAGAACATCTCCTTAGTCCTTCGTAAGTACTTGAGAATGTTTTTCACAGCTGTCCAGTGACTCTCTCCAGGATCTGCTTGATACCGACTCACTACACTTAGTGAGTATGCTACATCGGGTCTGGTACATAGCATCGCATACATGATAGAGCCTACTGCCGAAGCATAGGGTATCCCTTGCATGCGAGCTCTCTCCAAATCAGTCTTGGGAGACATCTCTTTGGAGAGAGTGAGTCCAGAGATCGTGGGTTGGTTCCCACGCTTGGATTCTTCCATACTAAACCTCTTTAGTATGGTGTCAATGTACCTGGATTGGGACAATCCCAGTATCCGTTTAGATCTATCTCTATAGATCATGATTCCCAATATGCAGGAGGCATCACCTAGATCTTTCATTGAGAATCTCTGTGATAAGAAGAGCTTGACTGATTGCAGCATAGGAATATCATTTCCTATCAAGAGTATGTCATCCACGTACAATACGAGGAAGACAACCTTACCCTCTGCTACCTTCTTATAGATACAAGGTTCATCTATATTTTTGATGAAGTCAAACTCTTTGACTACAACATCAAAACAGATGTTCCAACTCCGCGATGCTTGCTTTAACCCATAAATGGATTTAAGCAGCTTGCACACCTTTCCGCTGCTCCCACTATCTACGAAGCCCTCTGGCTGAGTCATGTACACGCTCTCTTCTAAATCACCATTTAGAAAGGCGGTCTTAACATCCATCTGCCAGATTTCGTAGTCATGGTATGCAGCAATGGCAAGTAAGATCCGGATGGACTTAAGCATAGCCACTGGTGAAAAGGTTTCGTCATAATCCACACCTGGTCGTTGAAGAAAACCCTTTGCTACAAGTCTAGCTTTGAAAGTCTTAACTTTTCCATCTACACCAAATTTCCTTTTATAAATCCACTTGCTCCCAATGGGTTTTACCCCTTCAGGAGCATTTTCCAAAATCCATACTTTATTGGTGTACATGGATTCCATCTCAGATCGCATTGCATCCATCCATTTCACAGAGTCACCACTCGTGATGGCCTGCTCGAAACTAGTCGGGTCATCATCATCCATGATGCAATCTTTGCTTCCACCATCAATGAGAAAACCGTAGTATCTCTCAGGTGGACGGGAAACCCTACTAGATCGGCAGAGAGGCTGGGGTTCGTCGGGTACTACTGAATCCTCTGGTTCCACTAAATCTTCAGTTGCAGTTTGTGTTACTGGAACTTCTTCCAGTTCTACCTCTTCGCCACTAATTTCTTTTGTAAGAAATTCCTTTTCTAAAAGGGTGGCATGTTGAGCAACAAACACCTTTTGTTGTTCAACGTGGTAGAATAGATATCCATACGAATTGCTTGGATATCCTACAAACTTACAAAGAACTGATCGTGCCTCGAGTTTGTCCGGATTTTGCTTTTTAACATAGGCCGGACAACCCCATATCTTAACTCTTTTAAGAGACGGTCTCTTCCCATTCCATATCTCATATGGAGTGGTAGGCACTGATTTAGTTGGAACTCTATTCAATAGGTATATGGCTGTCTCCAGTGCATACCCCCCAAAGGAAATAGGTAACTCAGCTGTACTCATCATCGAGCGCACCATATCTAATAGGGTGCGATTCCTCCTCTCAGATACACCGTTGTGCTGTGGTGTATAAGGAGGAGTAAGCTGAGAGAGAATCCGATTCTCTTTTAGATAATCTAGGAACTCACCACTTAAGTATTCACCTCCTCGATCAGATCGAAGAATCTTAATACTTTTGGCCGTTTGGTTCTCTACTTCGTGCTTATATTCTCTGAATTTCTCAAAACCTTCAGACTTGTGTTTCATCAGGAACACATATCCGAATCTTGAGAGATCGTCAGTGAATGTAATGAAGTAGGAAGAACCGTTCCTGGCATGCGTAGACATGGGACCGCATACATCACTATGTACCAGTCCTAAGAGTTCGGTAACTCTTTCTCCGTGTCCACTAAACGGAGCTTTGCTCATTTTTCCTTTGAGACATGAATGGCAAGTATCATAAGATGATAATTCGAACTGATTCAAATAACCATCCTTATGTAACTTAGCCAGTCGTGTCGCATTGATATGACCAAGTCTACAATGCCACAAGTAGGATTCGTTCATATCTGAACTTTTCCTCTTGTGTGTGTTTTGTATATTTAGGACTGTTTTCTGATTTAGAATGAATATGCCATTATGTAACGAACCTGATGCAATCAACTTTTGATCTAGGAATATGTTCATAACATTATCCTTTACTACAAAATTATATCCTTCTTTACTTAATAAAGAAACTGATATAATGTTGCACATCATGTTCGGTATATAATAGCACTCATTTAAAATCAGTGTATCACTACTTGGTAATACAAGGTGATATAACTGCTTTGGCTGCAACATTTGCACCGTTCCCTACTTGAACGGAATGATCACCTTTTCCCAGTTCTCTACCTTTATGTAGCCCATGTAACTGTTTACATATATGGGATCCTGATCCGGTATCTAATACCCAGGACGTAGGGTGAACTGAGAAACAGTTCTCAATAACTAACACACCCGAAGAAGATGCATCAACATGCATGTTCTTTTGGGCGGTGTGAGAATCCAGATATTCTCCTGTTTCCTGTTCTGTCTTATAACTCTTATAAGAAAGAACGGGTCCAACGTTCCCTTGCTCAGTACAATAATCGGGTTTAGTCAATACATCCATATTATTATCTTGATTATGGCCTAACATGGTCGCTACCTGGAGAGAGAGAGAAGAAAACACTTTAGCGTATGCTCTTGCAAGATTAGATTGGTTATTATCTTATCTAATCAGGATGTCTCCTACTGTTTTTATCAAATCTACCTTAAAACCTTAAAAGGTAAGATTAGCCGGGATTAATTACACCCTACAATTTCGTCAATCTTTCAGCCAGATCAGTGTCGGTACTTTGAGGGAGGTTCCCCGTGCTTTCGCACGGACCTAATTAAAGTAAACCTCGTTTTCCCAGAGGCGTAACCCCGTTAACACTTTTCTAGACACCTACTTGATCGACTAATTGTCCTGTGTAAAACTCTCCCAGGAGTAACTCTTACTCGCAGTGGGTATCGGGATCCAACTATCTCATAGGAGGTATGCAATCTCATTGCAAATTTCAACACTTGAAATTCCCGATAATGCTTTTACCCCTAGCAACTTATGACCTTGGCTAAGGTCAACAAATCATAAGCGCTAGTCAAGTTCAACCCGTCATTAACTGATTGAATTAAACCCACCCGTACGACCCTTGGCTAAGGTCAACAAAGTCGCACGACTACCCTAACTCAATCACATCTCATGTTTTAGCAGATAAATACTAATTAGCTACCGTACACCACGCCTTGGCTAAGGTCAACAAACGCAGCACGAATACTAACTAGTCTCTATCTGAAATGACGGAGGGCTACGCAGGTTTTTCAGAAAACCCTGAGCGTAATTAACTTGATATCGTCGTAGAATCGAGTAGTTTTTGAAAAGGAGTGTTTTTGAGGTTTTTCTTAGTTTCGCTAAAGGGGTCACACCCGGTGAAGGGATCATCGGCCCTTTCCTCATCGAATAAGGTGCAGGATATATCATATATACCGCTGTGCATTCGGTAACTGTAGCTACCCTTTTTATAAAGTTTTGATTCTACAACATCTTTAGGTTTCTTTTCTTTTATTAATCTCATTAATAAAAATCCCATCAGCTTATGCTTCCTAAGCATCACAGAAGAAATGAAAGCAGTAATATTTATATATCAGCATATATACATAGTATAAGCATTCGTCTCTGGCAGTAATATGATCTCATCACAGAACATTGCAGCAGAAGAACATATATGAAATATTGGATATACTAGGACGTCCGTGTTTTCAATACGAGCCTGTATAAAACACGGATTCCACGGTCGCGACGAATAGCCAAACCCACATCCCAAGACCCCTACGAGAGCGGCAAGTAACACTGCCAATTCTAGGGTTAGGAGACCCGGTCTCGACTCCTCGAGATGGCATCCCACTGGACCCTAGAACCCGGTTACTTGTGCTCCCCTCCTTGGGTCTACCTAATGCGGAAAAGTAAATAATATACACTGGTGACAGCAACCGCAACCTGGAAGTGCCCCAAATAAAAGAATATTACATTACAAATGAATTTTACATGAATGAAAATAAAAACCCTCATCTCACATAAAACCCCCGGCTATTCTGAACGCGACGATCCAATATAACATATCACAGCAACACATAATAACTCATATCATCAACATATGTAAATATGCGCATCCCAATTGTCGTTGACATATAGCAACGAAACCGGCGATATCATATATTACACTTACGGTCACAGAAAAGAAAGTGTAAAACTACAATATTTGGAATTCACAATTACTTTAGACATCATAAATCCGAAATATCACATACTCCGCATTTCATGCCTAACTCTATGAATTCCACATATTGTATCACATTCCAGATAAATAGACAGTATTAAACTTTCCGAACAGATAATCAAATACCCAAAATTTCCCAAAGTGCTCAACACTTGAGCAGAGTTCAAATAATCCCAGAATATGTCACAGTACCGGTGATCCAGTCGTAGAAGGGTCAAGCCAACGCCTCACATGTGGCACGCCGTACTGCCCTAAACCCGAAGGTTCAAAAGGCAGTTCAAGACGGTCACATAATCGAGTTAAGGTTTGTTGTCTTCTAGAGGGTCCACCGCTTAACTTGTACAATTTTTCCGAAAGATTTAAACCCGAAAAAATTTCAACAGTTGAAAGTTTGCCGTACCGGGAAACAGTGAGTTAATGATATCCGTTCAAATAGTTTAACAGTTTCTAAATATCCGGAAAGAAATACGAATTTAAATATTCCGATCGAATCTACTATTACAAAACAAACCCCAGAATTTTCAACACTTGAAACAGATTAAAAAATACCCAGAAGCATCAACAAGCACCTACGGATATTACCATAAAGCCACGTGTCGCCAATCCATGAATCCGCCGCGCAAGCATGCTTGATCCGCGGTTCCGCCGCCGTTTGGACGAATTGGGGGCCCGAGTTTTATGGTAATTCTTAGAATTCCCTGCTGATTTTTTACGTATTTTTAATTCAGAAAAAACCCAAATTTTAAAAAATTTCCAGAGAGGGGGTTATTATCGTCAGTTCGGATTCGATCGGAGTTTTAACTTCGTAAACACATCGCCTAATGCTCTAGCTAGGCTCTGATACCACTGTAAGGTTCCTAGGCACTCTTGTGAAGGTTCATAAGGCATCAAACATGCCCGGATAAAAATTTAGACGTGCCGAACAACCCAAAGCCGGGATCTTTGCTAGATTATTAGGTTTAAACATGCAAGATGATAACTTTTATCTAAGTGTGAGGGATTACAACCTTTGTAGTCCGCTCCTTCGCTTCACAAGCTCCGAGTAGAAGTCCCTTTACCGCGATCCACGATCCCGGACTCATGAGATGCTCCACGACTCGAATGATCCATGCTAGCTTGAAGTGTTCCAAATCTCCGATGATTTACGTCGAAGTTGCAAAGACTCAAGCTTTCTCACTCTAAAGAGATGAACACACTAATCTCATGGGCTAGATGAGATGAGGATGAGAGAGTAGTAATTTTGCTTTCTTTTTAAATCATTTTCTCATATTTATTCATCACATAAAGAAAATCAAGTAAGCTTTTTCAAGAGAGAAGAAGATGATCATGGAAAATCAATAATAAGATTAATCCTTTTGTGATGAATAGAATGAAAGCTATATGATTGATTTATAAACCATGGTCAAGGATGAGTGGCTAAGATTTAGTAGAGAATAAACTAGAGTTAGGGTTTGGTTGGGTTAAGAATGTGTCATCCAAAAATATCTTAAGAATGACAAAAGAAAAAGCTTCTAGAAGGTGCATGATGCATCTAACCCTAATCAAACCATAACCTCAATTAATCATCCTTAAACATGTTTAACAATTAATCATATCATGTCACAATAATATATATCACATATATATTATATATTTGCAACAAAAGAAAATAATACAATTAACATATATCGCATATATATCAATGTATCATCCAATGAGAAAATAAAATAATAAAGCGAGCCAATATTAGATAATGTAATAATATATCATATATATTATTATACATTAAATCATCGAATCAACACTTGATCCGACGATCCGGCTATATCGAATATTACCGACTAATATATTATGTACCGATTCATCGAATCAACACTTGATCCGATGACCCGGTTCATAACTAAATATCGCGAGAATATAATACGGTATCCCATATCGCATTATTCTCGGTCCTGCACATATCACATATGTGCCTCTACTCCGTTTCGCCTGAGCCAAGAAACCTCTGTGTAGGACTCTAAAGAATCGTCAATACGCCGGTAGCAGGTGATGATCATATCAAACACCCACAAGCTGCAAGCGGTCAGCTAAACGTAACAGCCACCCAGGTATTGAGCGATCAGAAGATCAACAAGCTAGCCTGTGCGTTCTCCTGTGAATCCAATCAGTAACACTCCCGTACAGTTCGGTCTGTTCGTCTGATATGTCGCATATCAAGTCTAGGGGTGGTATACGTCAGACCCCAGTAACCGATAAGTCGTGTCGATGTGTGGCTCATAACGGGTCGAGAAACTACTGGTAACACTTACCAGTAAATCTCTATATCAGCCCTGGCCAGGGACTTTCAGTTATAGCCAATCGAACACATCGCAACATCAACTCCCTATACCGGGAGAGACGAATCCCCTCCTATCGCTCATTGCCTCCATGTGATTCAGGACTGTACCCAAAAGCCACCGTTTTGCATGCCCTCTTAGACGTGGTAAGGTGGAAATCAAAGCACAGTGGGAATCACACAAGACTCCATGACGATCTCGGGTCTACAGACTACCCTGTAACAGTGTCACCGGAGAACTGCCATCTGACGTGTGGTATATCACCATCTGGGAGTTCTCGGCGAGTCCGTCCAGTGTACCCAGTCTCCACTGAGCACCCGTACACCATCTCTGATGTCAAACACCGATGGATATGGGATCATCCATCGCCCATCATATGGGTCAAGATGCGTATACGCTAGTCTACTCTGGTGTATCGATGCCCTGTCTCGATATACCCTCGACTAGGAACAATTATAGGATGTACTCATCGACTACCGTGGCCCCACTAGTATGATCTCATCATAGTCCCAGTAGTCGAGTACAGATCCTAAGGGCTTTATCAACATGTGAGAGTAAAACAGTAAACCAATACAAGTCAACATGTTAAGATAAAGTGAAACCAAATAGCATACTATCATGACGAGCAAGAAAGCCATCTCTATATATATCCAAGCATCCATTATAATATACATCATATGTACAACAATGGCCTCTAGGGCATATACATTACTAACAGCTTGAGAGGTGGAGTTTTTCTTTATATCATCGACGGAAGTCTTTATTTCAGCCGAAACTTGCATGAGATTTGTCAGAAGCAAGTTCATGAATGAAGAGGATTCATAAGTACCGGTCAACTGCAAAGGATTATTTGGTGCAGGTGTGTTGACCGGATCTTGAAAGTTTTGTAATTGGAAGGGGTGCTGACTCAATTGAAGTGGTTGTTGTTGTGGTGGAGGAACCCATTGCAAGTTATTCTGGTTTAGATTCGTGTATTGAGTTTGGTGTTGGATCCAAGAAAGATCAGGGTGATTCCTCCAATCTTGAGTATATGAGGAAGAAGAAGGATCGTTTCCAGGTCTTTGCTGAAATGCAGCATTATTATGACCTTGAAACGGTACATTCAAAGGACATTCTTCCGTCAAATGTGAAGGGTTTGAACAGCAGTCACACACGGTTTTGAGAAGTGTGTATTGGTTTAGGGAGGCTGAAGAGATTTTGTTTTCTATAGCGTCGAGTTTCCTTTGTATTGCGGCCATTTCGGCTCTCATTATGACGGAAACATTGAGCTGATTGACATCTTCCCTAGGCGGTGGTGGTCTAACACTTTCTCCATTGTAATGTGTTTTGAGCTAAATTTTCTAGGTATTTCCAAGCTTCACCATCATCTTTAGATAGGAATTGGCAATGACACATGGTTTCAAGTATCTGTCTAGTAGTGAGATCAATACCCTCATAGAGAATTCGACACAAATTCCATTTGGAGATTCCGTGATGAGGGCATTGTAAAAGAAGATCCTTGAACCATTCAAAGCATTTCCAGAATGGTTCATTGGGAAGTTGGGTGAATTTGAAGATTTCGCTCCGAACACGGCTGGTCTTGTGATTGGGATAAAATTTCTTACGGAATGCTGCAACAAATTCATCCCATTTTGAAATAGAATGTGCGGTTGTGTTGTAAAGCCACTTCTCGGCTAAATCGCACAAAGTGAATGGGAGAAGATGTAAACGCAGAGCATCCAAAGACAGTTGTGACGTTCCAATCATTGCGCATACATTTTCGAATTTGGAGATAAAAATGTATGCGTCTTCAGACTCAAGACCGTGAAATTTGGGTAAAAGTTTGATGAATTGGGGGTTGATTTCGAAATTGTCCCTATTGGCAGGTGGTATAGAAAGACAGGTGGGAAGGGGAACACGTTTAGGATAGCATCTCTCTTGGAGAGAAATGCGAGGAGGGTTCTGCGTACCTGCGGGCGGTGGCAAAGTGGTGTAAAAGTTTGATGGAAATCCGTCCATCGTGGTGGTGGTGGGAAGAAGAAAATGTAGAAATACCGACTTTGGGGTCGATGGGGGAAAACGCGGACAAGACGGGCACTAGAATCCCGTATCCAGCCGAGCTTGCACTAAAGGGTTTAGCACAAGTGGCAGCGTTGTGATAATTAGGGGAAAATTCGGTTGGTGTTTGTTTTGAAAAAGATACGGATTTTGGAAAAAATGCAAATCACAAAAAAATGCACACACAACCCTAAGTCTAATGGTCACCTAGGTCAAGTCTCTAGACCGCTCCTAACTGCCAGAAGACAAATCGCATGATCAATCCTCTACTGCCTCTTTGTCCCTCCTGTGGCCAGGTAAGTGCCAGGTAAGTGGGAGGTTCTCCACTACGTAAGTAGTGGGACTAATTAAGTAACCACTTGGCTTAGACACACTTGCCTTATACACCACAAAAGAAACGCGGATAAGCAATAGATTACCCACGACCTCCTTCTGTCCTAAGTGAGCGCGACGGTCCTTAGAGTCAAGTCTAGATTTCTTTTAGTTAATGAGGGTAATGCGGAAGCAATTTTGTGATTTTCGGGGCTTAGGAAGGGTAATGAACTCCCCACCTAATCTGAATTTGGTCTTTGCCCCTTAATTTCCGTATTAAAGAATGCAAACAACCAAGATCAAACAAGCACAATTTTTATTTTTGCGGCGCTACGAATTTTTGCAAAGAAACCTGCAGAAATTGGTTAATGGAGCAGATCTAGGAAGAGATAAGAAAGTCAGAGAGATACTGAGAAAATTTGGCACAGCAAGTCCCTAGGATGGCCGCGGAACCGCCGCGCTAGGCGTCTTATTCCGCGGAAACGCGGTGCGTTGATGAGATCACTGCATAGAATTTTGTGCAGAAGCTCCTGTTCACTCCCTGAGCTCTCTGGAATATTCAGAAAATTTTTCCTCTTGCTCCACTGGTTCCAGATTTCCTCGCAACAAATCACAACAAATCGTTTAGTGTTTGTGCGAATTTTGATCTAAAAATTCTGATGGAATAAATTTTTCAACTCAAATTTCAAAAACGAACAAATTAGCACACGATCCCCGGCAACGGCGCCATTTGATTGAATGATTCTTCGTGTGTCGTGTTTTGAAATTGTATATAAAGATCACAATCAAAGAAATTTGTAAACCGCAATCAATAAAATTGTCGATGTAGGTTCGTTAGCGAGTGCGGATCGTCTACAGGGAAAGTGAGATTTGATCGTAATTGATTTAGATGAATTGAAAATTAAAGAGAAAAGAAAAGGCAATTCAATTCAAGATTTATAAAAGTGAATTTCAAGAATTAGCAAAATCTAGATCTAATATCAAGAACACTAAAAATCAAGAATCAAGAATCATCCAATTGAGTTAGTTATCAAGATTTGTAATGAGGCACGTAGGAATCGATCGAATCGATAGTGAGGATGAAGACTTGTGATTACGTGTTCTTATCCTTTGATGATTTGTTGCTAGATCGATAACGATCAACGAGAATTAGAGATCTCTTGCGGAAACTAGGGTTTCATCATCTATCCCTTGTCCTTTCGTTGATTTTCATTCACATTCTAGCCTCTAGGAAATTCAAACATCAATCGTTGATCGCTAATTAAGAGCGAAAACATTCAAGAAAGCATCTCGCTCGAAACTAGGTCGTCGATGATTCAATTTACTAGAGTTTACAAAACTCATAGGACTTAAGAATCGTACAAGAATCTAATCATCATCAACTATCAATTTTCTCGATTCCTCCACGAGCGGAGTTTTTACTCAAGCATCATATCAAAGAAAACAATCAAGAATTGAGATCTCATCACAATGCAAGAATGTAAAGAAAGTAAGATAAAGAAATTTCACCTTTTATTATTCATCAATTCCGTTACAATTCACTCAAGAACTATAAGAATTGAGGAAAGAACTCGATTGTCGAATTAGCTTTGCATCGTCTCCGTGAGTCGCGGATCGTCTTGGATCACTTGCTCGGTTGAAGATCGGCGTCGCTTCTAAAAGGTTGAAGGCTTCTTGCTTGAATTGTACTCGGAGATCTTGAATTGATCAAATTGTGTCACTCAATTTGATTTGAATTTTATTTGGATCTACAATTTTCCCTCCACTTTCAACAACTAAAAATTCAACAATCTTGGGAGTGAAGCCTTAGCGTCCTTTTTATAGCCTTGATTAGGATTAGCTTCCTTTAGAAGCTAGGTTAGGATTAGCTTCACTTGTAAGCTTGGTAGTTAAGAAGAAGTTTCTAGAATTAGTTAGTTAGAGCTAGCTTCTTTGATAAGCTTGGAGGTTAGGAAGAAGTTTCTCGGCTTAGGTAGTTAAGTGGCTTTCTTAAGAAGCTTGGAAGTGTTTAGCTTGTACAAAAAGCTTTGCTGTTCGGACAGAAGCTTCTGGAGATCTCTGGAATTTGCATTGGCTGAAATGAGTGTGGACCCTGAAAGAAGAAATCTGACATGAAGCTCTGCTGACGTCATGTCCAAGTGGCCGCGGATCCGCCATGGGAAGGCTGCTCTGGCCGCGGATCCGCGGCCCTTTGATGGCATCTGTGCTCCAAAATTCCTGGTAACTCTTGTGCTGACTTCATGGTATTTTTCTTATATCTGGAATCTTATAATTCCTTCTAGTTCATTGCCAGATCTCAAGTCTTGGACTTGGCGTATTTTTATCAGCACTTTTGACAGTTTCGGCTCTTTTCCTGGAATTTCCTACACACATTCTCGAGACAAGTGTTGCGCTATACAAAGATGATGCATGCAATGATAAACACTCAATTTCCCTCAAAAATGCCGGTTATAAAGTATAACACATGTTATTTGGTATTTTACAGATGTTTTGTTAATATGTGCTATATTCATACCGAACACCTTTAGATGAGTGCAAATGGTAGGGAAATTGACGTGTTAAAAATGCAATATTTTCGACTGATCAATGCTCGATATCGGTGATCTCCCAGATGGCGACACGTGGCAGATGACGTGTCCCGAAGCTCATAAGAAAGGACCTACAGTAGCTGACCAGACCGCTGCTATGCCCGTCCCACAAACAACCGCTGGCTCACCTCCGAGCCCCCTGCACAATTGGCCTCCTCGGCCCTATCAGCTCGTCTCCGGGCTACTGCAGAACCAAGATACCTCTGCTCTCCCGCTCGTCCGTGAGCTCTCCCGCCGAGGTTATCTTCCTTGGTCACATCGACCGACCAACGGCACCGCTCACAGGCACAACCGCCATCCCGCGAATCTCGCCATGCGCGAGATATCTGCCGGCCACATCCTATATTCCACGCCATCACGATCCCCCATTAACGAGCCTGTCTCGCCATTAATGCGGGATCCCGCCCATCACGCGGGCGTGACGTCGGGAGCATAACGGCCGGCGTGATTCTCGCGCCTGCCTGCCGGCTGCCACCGCTATATAGACCCCGCCTTCAGACGGTTCAAGTAAGCCATTTTTACTCCACTAAGCCGTTACTCTGCTCTGATTTCCTCGTTAACTTGACCGTCGGAAGGTCCTCGGTGGTATAACCACCCCGGGACTTCCTTGCAGGTAGCTCGGCCCAATCAACCTCAAACCCATTGAGTTCCACACGCTTCAAGGGCCTGCCTCCAGATCCAATCTCAGCCGTCTATCGCCGTCATCAACAGGCCAATGGAAGGTAACATCTTGGCGTGATCCAGATCACGTCAGCTGGCGCCGTCTGTGGGAAACTCTTGATTCCATAAAAACAAAAGTTCATCTTCCGATTTCAACCCAATGGCGAGCGGTCACCACGACGATCCAAGCACTAGCCACCGCCTCCCCCACGACGGAAGCGCGGACGAATCTCCTCCTCCGAACACCATCATCGCCCTCGCCGCTCGAATAGATAGACTCGCATCCGTGTCCAGACGGTGGGGCAAGCTCCCCAGGTCGTCGCTCCCCCGCCTCGGGACTGGGACCCATGCTGAGGGAGAGAAGACTCCGCTCGCGTCAGCACTGCCGACCACCGCCTCGCTGCCTCCCACGGCCACAGATCCCCCGTGCCGATACATTCTGCGACCCGCTGGGCACTCCACAGTTCAACACCGAGGTCCGTCGCCAGAGCGCCTCGCCCCGAGATCCTTCGCGTACCTGTCCCTCCAGAGGAGATTTTGGTCAGCTCGCCTATTACCAGGCATGACCGACACCCCATCCCTCGATGGGGTCGTGCGGACGGGGCTCGTCACGGCAGCTCAAAGACTACCTCGCCCGGGGATCTAAGGAACCTCATTGAAAGGAACCGGAGCCGCGGCCAAGCACAGATCTCCATCAGCAGAGGCCAAAGGTCAGAATGTGCTGAATCATCAGGATACCACGGCCGAATCGACGCCCTCGAGAAGAAGATCGAAGGTATGCATCGGGAAGGTCACCGTTCGAGCGATGGGGCTAAGTACGCCGCCGGACTCTCTCACAAAACCCTTAACCAAGGAGTTGCTCGCCGTCCGTGTCTCCTCCAGGAACAAGCCCCCGAAGGTCTCTCTCTTCGACGGTAAGTCCGACCCGAAGGACCATTTGGATGCATTCACCTCAGGGATAAGCTTCCAAGACAACTCCGATGCCGCCCAATGCCGAGCTTCCCCGGCCACTCTCATCCGCTTCGGACGAGACTGGTTCCGAGGACTCGCTCCGCGCTCGATCTCAACTTTCGACGAGCGAGCCACCCAATTCCTCGGCCACTTCGTCGGGAACAGGCGATAGAAACGGACTGTCGACCGTCTCTTCACAATCAAGAGCGGGGACAAAGAGACGTTCAAAGCATACATCACCCGCTATTACAACGCCCTTCTCGAGGTCCCAGAGCATCGGGAAGAGGCGACCATTACAGCACTTAGGTCTTGTCTTAGGCATAAGGAGTGGTTACGCTCCTTTGCATTAGCACAACCTAAGACCATGACCGAGGTAAAAACATGGAGCGAGAGAGAGATCCAACTGGAAGCCGAGGTGAACGTGTAAGTAGATGTACAACGCCCCACGACTTGCGGGGAGGCGGAATAATGAAAAACGATCTTGTTTTAGGCATAAACATCGACTAACCGAGAATCTTTGCATAAACAATAACTAACAAGAAACCATAGAAGAGTTAACTACTATGATAAGTGATTATACCTAAAGAACCGAGTCCTTCATCCTGTCGTTCTCCACGTCCTCTCCGACCTTCTCTATGTAGTAGAAGATCCACCCGAGAGCTTTACTACAAGCTTCACCTTTAACTTGAGGTAACTAGGTTTCTCAAATCGATAATCTATGTAACCTAGGTGATATAGAGAATGGTTAAGGATTAAGTAGTCTACTCTAATCCTTGGTCTCAACACATGAGAGGGGAGGATTAGGGTTTGAAGAGAGAGAGCTTGAGGAGAGAGAAAGTGAGCAAGAGAATGAGATGAGATAATGATCTATCATAATATATATCAAGCATTATCATTTATCCAATAAAAGAAAATAAAGGATTAATCATCATGCGTAATAAATACAAGAGGGTGATTCATCTCCATGAGTCACTAAGCATTTATGATGCATTAATGACATGGATGAATCACTTAAATGACTCACTAATCTCATTTAATGCATATGCCACCTTAACCCCCAAGTCACCATCTTCTAGAAGCTTCTCGCGCAATTACGAGAACGCCCCTCCTATCCGTGAAAACACGGAAAAACTTTAGACTGTATAAATCCAATAACCGGATACTAGAAACTGGCTTAAACCAAAGCCGGCTAGTAAAAACTGTCCGGATGTCGTACGTGCGTAAACACACGTATCCGTCCGAACCCTTGTCGTAAAACCATACGACCTCTATATCGTCTCGCCTGCTGTAGGGAAACTCTCTGTGTGGGACTCTAGAGACTCGACTACTACGCTGGCAGTGGGTTCAACCACAGACCGCAAGCAGCACTGGCTGTACGTAACGGTCCCCAGGTAGATGTCGATAAGAAGGCCGATGAGAAAACCCATCCGAACTCCTACTGAGTCTGATGTGACAATCTCCGTACAGTCCGGTCTGTTCGTATAAGACTATCGCATATCGGGCCTAGGGGGGCGGCAAGCGTCAGTCCCCTAATAGCGGTATAAGTCATGTCGGAGCGAAGCCCATTACACCCTGAGAAACTATTGGAACCTACCAGCAAATCTCGCTTGCCCTGGCCTGGGACTTTGCGTAATGGCTCTCTGACACAGCGCGATATCAACTCCCAATACCGGGAGAGACGAATTCTGTCTAACCGCCACTGCCTCCAAGTGCTCGGGACTGCACCCAACTGCTACCTATTTGCACGACTCCTTTGAGCCGTGGTAGGGTACCAATCTAAGAACAGTGGGACACACTCGAGGCGAAGTAGCAGTGTCAAGTCTACGGACTATGCTGTACTCATGTAACCTAGGAACTGTTCACTGACGACTGGTATAAAACCAACCAACAGTTCCCTGTGAGTCCTGTCCGGTGTACCCGTAACCTAACGAGCACCTACATACTATCTCCAGTACGACGTACTGACGGCTGTGGGACAGACCATCTCCCCAACTGGGATGAGAAGCGTATACACTAGTCTACTCCGGAGTATCGATGCCCTGTCTCGATAATGCTACGACTAGGGACCTGAATAAGGATGTGCTTGTTGACTACTGATTGGTAGGATACGTGTGTGTCAAGTTTAGTTTTAAATACCGCAATCAAGACGGTTTCGCTTGTAGCTAGCCGGTTGAGTACGGGTCGTCCGCAGGGAGATGGGAGTCTTTCTCAAAGTGTTTTAACGAGTTAAGTCCGAAAGTTCAGATTTTGTTTGTAAGTATCTAAGTGTTAAGTTGATATTTAAAGAGAGCTTGTTAGGGTTAGGATTAGGTTAGTTTGAGTTATGAGTCTCCACATCTTTCGTTGCCCCTCTTAATATCGGTGTTACGGTAATCGGCAACAACGGGGATTAGCACGACTAGGAAGGAACTTGCGAGTATAAGCTAGGCTTTCCAACTCATAGTCCTTCCTTTTGGTGCTTGTCCGTCCGTTCTTGGCTCTTATCCATAACCTCCGGTTAATTCAACAACAACCGGTCTCACTACAGAATCACCGCTATCATGTAGGATAGGGTGCCGTAAGGAGCGGATTGTGGTTCAATTAACGGGAGTCGATTTAAGTTGTTGTTCAAGGAAAGAGTGAGAGAGATTTCCTTCTCTCAAACTTCCCTTATCCTACCCTAACAAGTATAAAATTACTCACACTTCATGATAAGGAAAAACAAAACAAAACAAAAGAGGAAAATAGAAAAAAGGAGATTAGAATAATACGACTAACTATTTGCGACCTCACCTTGGCGAGGATCGAGCGTAAGTATCATTGTCGTATGAATGATAAAGAAAAAGAGAGAAGAAAGAAACAACAAGAAAAATAACAACTACTTAACGAATTAAAATTGCAACAATTAACAAAATAAAGAGACAAGCATGATAATAAATTGTTCTTCTTTATTCATCACTCTTCACTCATGAGCTCATTACAAGTTTAATAGAGAAGAGGTGAGAAGAGGAAGAAGAAACACACTAAAACTAGGCAAAATGAAAATACAAGAATGGACCCTTTCCTTCACAAAGTTCTGGGCTATTTATAGGCCAAAAAATGAAAACCCAGGGCAACCACCAGAACCCAAATACAAAGACCAAAATACCCCTGAAAATTGGTCTGCTGAAGGGACTGTACGGCCGCTGATCCGCGGCCTAGACCCCCTATTGGCCGCGGATCCGCCGCGCAATGGTGGGTTCAGGGCAAGGGTTTTCCTGTACGGTCCTGGTCTGCTGTTGTCTGTATTTTGGCATATGTGTTTTCTGAAAATACTTCCACATTTCTTCCAGAATTTCTGTTGAGGGAAAGGTGTTTTGAAGTGGACTTTTTGTGGATGATTGCCTCGAGCTCCACGTAGATCTCTTGGATTTTGTGCTACCATTGAGCCTTGTGCATGAGAATGACATTGATTTGACACTTTGTCTTCCTAAACTTGTATCTGGCAACATACGGATGAAGAGCGGAGACCGTGTTTTATGTGTGGTTGGCAGGAACCGGATTTTGTCGTGTTTTCCATGAATTTCTCCGTTTGAGAACCGGGAACCTGTATCCTGCAATTGACTAGCAAACACGGCTCAAGAGTATCTACCGATATGCAATGTGATAAAAATTGGGCGGTATGAAAATGCAAAAATCTGATATGAACAAATACCCCCAAACTTATCATTTGCTCGTCCCGAGCAAAGCCCATTTATTCACAAAAAATTTCCTAACCTCACTTTCGCAGGGAACGCGATTGCACTGAGCATGTGCAACAAGCCGTTAAACCTCTAGGTGTCCCTAGTAGGAGGAGTGTTGTCTCCTGAGGGTTTTCAGCGGATACTACCCACAAAATCCAGTCAAGTTGGTTTTGCAAAATAACTAAGATTCAAACACTAAAGTTTTGTTTAAGAAAATAACAATTCTATAATCCTAAGTCTAGACTATCGAACCTTTATTTTTCACACCTCGCTTCTTATTTAACTACAGATTTTATATGTCTTTACGTGCAGTGCAAATAGTGTCGTTAAGTTCCCGAAAGGTCGAATAAAGTCATCATGTCGCACAATAAAGCCCAGATAACAATTTTAAAAGGATCACATAAGTTTTATAAAGAGTTAAGCATTTTTCAAGTTTCGTTTTCCGGTAAGGTTTCAACTTCAGAATTTCTATCTTCCATATCAGGAAACTAAGTCGTATTTTTCACTCCACCCTTTTCTTGTTTTCATTTCATACACACCTCTGTGAACGTGCAATAGTCTTTATCAAAGAGTAAAACCTTCATATCTCCGTTAAATTTTTTTTTTAAAAGCCTGTCTTTTATCAAGATTATTCTCACACAAAGAACCGTTAGGAATTTTAACTCGGAGAGAACACTTGCTTGACTTTGTTTTAAACTGGACTTTCTAGGCTTCTTAGCGAGCTTTGGGCCAATGCACCCAAACCAGTTGATTTTAGGGCATTAGGTGTAGAAACACCCCAGCGGACTTAATTACTCAAGTTACCTAGGTCCAAAAACAAAAGACAGTTTGGCGTGAAAATCAGATGATTTAATATGAATGGAGATATAACTGGCAGTTCAAATATTTTTTTGGATAAAAGACGTGTTAGGTGTGTTTGGTGTGTAATCATTCCAATCAAGTTTTAGATGGGTTATTTTTCAGACATAGCTCCAATTACGGCATCAATAACATTCCTTCATATTCGCTTTACTTCATAAACTATTCTTGACATTACTTATTTCAGAACAAACCTTCTTGATCCTCAGAAAATCATTTATCTGTTTAAAAGTTTAAACATGAAAGACTTGTCATCTAATTCCCAAAATCTTACGACACGTGTAGTGTGATGTAAAGACGTATATCAGCTATAGTTAACTTCAAAGGAGAGTTATCTTTCAGGTTTTCAAAATCCAAACATAAGATCTAGTTATTCCCATTTTTTTAAACAAAAACCGTCGAATGTTGAATCAGAGTTCTTCCACAAGCTAACTTAACAAAAAAGTTTTTATATATTTTTATGAAAATTTTCAAATTTTTATGGATTTTATGGATATTAATATGCAGATGCAAAATATACATATGAATGCGAAGGTAAGAAATGCGTACCGAGCGTACCCCCAAACTTAAACTGGACAGTGTCCTCACTGTCGTTGCATGAAGAGATCATTTGAAGGGTCAAAATTGTCGGTTAGTGATACACAAATTTTTATTTGTTTTTTGTTTTTTTTAAGAAAAGAAAAAGAATATACACAAATATATACAAAATGGTTTGTACATACCCCCAAACTTATTTGGAACAGTGTCCGCTGTTCTTGGCTGGATAACCGAAGTTTGGAAGTAGGCAGAGGAAGATCATTCAGGGTAAACCGGCTCCTGTAAGAACAAGAGCTCCTCTGTTGGTTCGGTGCTAAGGTACGGTTTGCATCGGTGTCCATTTACCTTGAAAAGTGAACCGTCCTTTGGATTTTCCAAATCCACAGCGCCCTGCGGATACACATTCCGCACAAAATACGGCCCTTTCCAGCGAGATCTGAGCTTTCCAGGATGGAAGTGAAGTCGGGTGTCGTAAAGCAGTACCTGCTGACCAGGTACGAAGGTTTTGCGCAAAAGGTGTTTATCATGAAACACCTTCGTTCGATTCTTAACGACAACCGCGTTATCGTAAGCCTCATCCCTAAGCTCGCTCAGTTCGTTCAACTGCAGCTTCCGATGGCTGCCCGCATCCTCCAGAGACAGATTCAGCTCCTTTATCGCCCAAAATGCGCGATGCTCGATTTCGACAGGTAGGTGGCAGGCTTTTCCGTATACAAGCCGATAGGGAGACATGCCAAGGTCGGTCTTATAAGCGGTTCTAAATGCCCAAAGGGCATCAGTGAGTTTCAAAGACCAATCCTTACGGTTCTTGGAAACCGTCTTCTCCAGTATCTGCTTGATTTGCCGATTTGAAACTTCGGCCTGCCCGCAGGTTTGGGGGTGGTAGGGCGTCGAGAGCTTATGATTAATGGAGTATTTCCGCATCAAGGCTTCAAAAGTTTTATTGCAGAAATGACTTCCATTGTCGCTAATGATCGCTCGGGGGTGCCCAAACCGTGAGAAAATGTTTTCTTTAAGGAACCTCGTTAGTTCGGCTGGGCACAGCCTCGACCCATTTAGAGACGTAATCAACAGCTAGAAGGATGTACAAGTTCCCGAAAGAGCTGGGAAACGGCCCCATGAAGTCTATCCCCCAAACATCGAAAATCTCCACAACCAAGATCGGTTGGAGCGGCATCTTGTTCCTCCGGGATATCCGGCCCATGTGTTGGCACCGGGAGCAAGTCTTGCAATAGTCATTAGCGTCTTTGAAGAGTTGTGGCCAGTAGAAACCACATTGCAAGATCTTCTCAGCTGTCTTTCTGGGCCCAAAATTCCCGCCACACGCTTGATCGTGGCAAAATGACAGCACACTCTTGAATTCTTCGTCAGGGACACACCGACGAATAATCTGGTCGGGACAGTACTTGAACAAGTAGGGTTCGTCCCAGTAAAAGTGTTTTACTTGGGATAAGAAGCGAAGTCTGTCCTGACTTGACCATTCGGTTGGTAGTAATCCCGTGGCCAAATAGTTCACAATATCTGCGAACCAGGGTTCGCACAATACTGTCAAGAGCTGTTCATCCGGGAAAACGTCGTTAATTGGAATTGGAAGCGAAGGCGAAGAAGGAAGTCGTGAGAGATGGTCGGCAACTACGTTTTCACATCCTCTTTTGTCCTTAATGACAAGGTCAAACTCCTGAAGCAAGAGGATCCAACGTATTAACCGAGATTTAGCGTCTTTCTTCGCAAAAAGATGGCGCGGAGCTGAATGGTCCGTGTAGACAATGACCGGAGAGCCGATGAGGTAGGGCCTGAACTTTTCTAGAGCAAATACAACAGCTAAGAATTCCTTCTCAGTTGTTGTATAATTGAGTTGGGCGTCGTTCAGGGTCCGGCTCGCGTAATAGATTACGTGCGGCATCTTGTTGATATGCTGACCAAGGACAGCACCGATGGCAAAGTCGGATGCATCGCACATAATCTCGAATGGGTGCGTCCAGTCAGGGGAAGAAAGAACGGGAGCAGAAGTGAGTGAGCGTTTTAATGACTCAAATGCAGTCACACAGCTCGAGTTGAAGTCGAATGGTGTTTCCTTGGCCAGCAAAAGCTTCAAGGGCCTAGCAATCTTGCTAAAGTCCTTGATAAACCGTCTATAAAAACCGGCATGGCCAAGGAAGGCTCGGATATCTCTGACGCATCGGGGAGGAGGCAGATTGGAAATGACTTCAATCTTTGCTTTGTCAACCTCAATGCCATTTTTCGAGATGATATGTCCTAAGACAATACCTTCGCGCACCATGAAGTGGCATTTCTCCCAGTTCAAAGTGAGATTCTTGTCCTTACATCGGGTAAGGACAGCGTCAAGATGCAGCAAACACTCGTCGAAGGAGTCGCCGAAGATGGAGAAGTCATCCATGAAAATCTCCAGAAATTTTTCCACCATGTCCGAGAAAATACCCATCATACACCGCTGGAAGGTAGCGGGCGCATTGCATAACCCAAAGGGCATGCGTCGATATGCAAACGTGCCGAAAGGACAAGTGAAAGTGGTCTTGTCCTGGTCTTTTTCGGCGATGGGAATTTGATTATAGCCAGAGTAGCCATCAAGAAAACAATAGTACTCATGTCCGGCCAATCGTTCAGCATCTGGTCAATGAAAGGTAGCGGAAAGTGGTCTTTCCGCGTTGCGGCGTTGAGTTTTCTGTAATCAATGCAAACTCGCCACCCAGTTTGGGTGCGAGTAGGGATTAACTCATTCGCCTCGTTGGTTATGACCGTGATGCCCGACTTCTTGTGGACAACATGAATGGGGCTAACCCACTGGCTATCAGAGATAGGGTAAATGATACCACTATCTAGACATTTGACGATCTCCTTCTTCACAGCCTCCTTCATGACTGGATTAAGACATCTTTGTGGATCCCGGGCTGGTTTGGCATCATCCATCAGATGAATGTGATGCTCAACGATCAGGGGACTAATCCCCTTGATGTCCGCCATGGACCAGCCAAAAGCTTGCCTGTTGCCGTGCAAGACCGTGAGAAGGGCTTTCTCTTGCTCGGGAGCTAGAGAAGCCGAAATGATGACAGGGAGGGTCTCGTTCTCACCTAAGTAAGCATACTTAAGGTGAGACGGCAACGGCTTGAGTTCGAGCGTTGGAGGTGAAATGATGGAAGGCAAGACTAGTGCAAAGGTCTCGAACTCAAAGGACTCCAGCAAAGGTTCAAAACGAGTGTAGGCAACCGAGTCGGATGGTTCAGGTAACTCATCCGGAAAGTCGAAAGATTCAAACTCGGGTTGTGCGCGGCTAAGATCGTTCGAGAATGTTAAACACTCGTATTCGTTATCGGGCGCAGAAACAGCAGCAGGTTCGAAGAGAAACGCACTAGTGGCGTCAAGATTATCGTGATCAAACAGAAACTCCTCGAATTCACACTCTTCTGGTGTGATCTCCTGGATCGAGCAGACGTCCAGTATATGAGCATTAGGTTCGGCGGGCTGATTCCCTAACCTAAAAATGTTGAGTTCAATCGTCATGTTTCCAAAAGAGAGGTTCATCGAACCATTGCGACAATTGATCACAGCATTTGAGGTTGCGAGAAATGGGCGACCGAGTATCACCGGAATTTGATTCCGGGGGTTAGCTACAGGCTGTGTGTCTAATACAATGAAGTCGACGGGGAATATGAAGTCCCCGACTTTTATCAACACATCCTCTAGCTCACCCCTAGGGTGGGTGATCGATCGGTCGGCCATTTGGAGAGTGCAGTGTGTGGGTTTCAAGTCTCCGACGCCTAATTGCTCGTATACTGAATAAGGAAGCAGGTTAACACTGGCACCAAGATCTAATAGTGCGCGGTTGATGTTCTTATCCCCAATGGTAATTGAAATCGTAGGACAGCCAGGGTCCTTCCGTTTTTGGGGTAAAGATTGGGTAAGGGCATCACTCACAGCACTAGCCAAGAAAACTTTCTTGGGTACCTGAGACTTCCTCTTTTTCGTGCACAAGTCCTTTAAGATTTTTGCGTAGGACGGGACTTGTTGGACAGCATCTAAAAGAGGAATGTTAATGTTAACCTGCTTGAATAACTCCAGAATCTTCTCCATTTGAGGATTTTGTTTGTTAGACCTCAACCGGTTTGGAAATGGAACATTTTGAAAATTGGTTGAGTCTAATGCTGGAGGAGGAGATTTTGGAGTTGGAACGGATCCCAGAATAGGTGTTTTCGTGGAGTGAGAAGTGGGTCCGTTCAGAGCAGAAGAAGAGGAAGGGGAGCCTTGTGAAGAACGGAGAATAGGCTCAGAAGACGAAGAAGAAGAAGGAGAAGAAGAAGCGGCGGCCGGGGTGTCATCGTTGATTCGCTTGCCAATGTTGTTTTGCAGCATCCTTCCAGATCTCAGTGTAGTCACGGCACTCACATTATGGTTTTGTTGTTCAAGAGCAACATGTGCATTATGTGGGTGACCGGGATTTGGAAGTGGCTGGGACGGGAGCTTCCCCTTCTCTCGCTCGCTCAAGGCCGCGTTCAGCTGTGCAATCTGGGCCTCGATGGTCTTGATGCTTTGCCCGTGTGCGGCGGTGTGTTGCACTAAAGATTGAATCGAAGACTGGATGTTGGCGGTGGATTGAGTCGATTGTTTAACAAACGCCTCCAGACTTCGCTCGAGCGAGGAAACCTTATCGTTGTTCGACGGAACAAAGTTGTTTGGTGGAAAAGAATTGTTCGGTGCAAAGTTGGTCGTCTGGTTTTGGAAAGGTTGGGGTTGGAAGGGCTGCTGATACTGAGTTTGTTGTTGCGGTGGAGGGGCCCTTTGGAAATTGTTGCCCTGGAACTGATTCTGATTCTGATTCCAGGCGAAATTGGGGTGGTTCCTCCAACCGGGATTGTAGGTGGAAGAGTATGGATCATTCCTCGGTCTTTGCTGGAATGCATTAACCTGATCCTGTCCTTGTGATGGTGGATTGTAAGGACACTCTTCGGTCAAGTGAGAAGGATCGGAACAACAAGCGCAGATGGTACGAAGGGGGAGAACAGGGGCAGGAGTAGGAGAAGAAAATTTGCTCTCTATCGCTTCAAGCTTTTTTGTTATTGCAGCCATTTCAGCTCTCATCGCAATAGAGACATCAAGCTGGTGAATTCCTACCCTAGACTGACCGGTAGAAGTGGAGGTAGAAGACGAAGAAGAAGTCGGTCTGGTGCTCTCCCACTGTAGCGTTTGCTCCGCAAGGTCGTCAAAGAACTGCCACACTTCCTTGTCAGATTTTGATAGGAAGTGGCCCTGACAGATGGTTTCCAGCAACTGCTTCGTTGCTGGGTTCAGTCCCTCGTATAAGGTTTGGCAGAGCTGCCATTTCTCTATACCGTGGTGAGGACACTGAACAAGTAGGTCTTTGTATCGGTCAAAGCACTTCCAGAAGGGTTCAGAAGGAAGCTAGGAGAATTGGTTGATTTCATTTCGAATCCTTGCGGTCTTATGATTCGGATAGAATTTTTTCAGAAACGCTTTAACAAACTCGTCCCAGCTGGTGATTGAGTGGGAAGCGGTGCTATACAGCCATTTTTCAGCGAGATCGCATAAAGTGAACGGAATGACCCGTAGACGTATAGCATCGTCCGACAGCTGGGTGGTTTTCATCATGGCACAGACATTTTGAAATTTGTTGATGAAGATATAGGCATCTTCAGATTCAAGCCCATGAAAACGTGGAAGCATGTTGATGAAATGGGGCTTAATTTCAAAGTTGTCCCCATTGGCCGGAGGAAGAGAAAGGCAGGTGGGAAGTGCAGAACGGGTGGGGTAGAAACGATCCTGGAGCGCGATTCGCTGCGGCGCTACAACAGGCGGAGGTGGTGGGATATTGGTCTCCGTAGGAGGTGGAGCCAATCCAGCGGTGGTTAAAGAGATGTTCGGATTAAATCCTGACATCGCGGAAGAAGAGGTTGGTGAAGGTGAAGGTGAAGGTGAAGATGTATGAACAGAATTCCGGTCAACGTCGGAGTTGGCCGGCAAAGGAAGGGGTGAAAGAGGAGTGGATGGAGTATCGACTTCGGAGTCGATCGCGTAGTCGGTCGCGACTAATGTAACGCGGACTAGACGGGCGCTAGTGTCTCGAGTCCAAGCGGACATACACTAAACGAGTTTAGTATAGTCAAAGCGGAGAAGGTGAGGGTAAGAAAACGTCAATGGAGAAAAGCGATGGGTGGGAAGTGAAAAATGGAATTGGCGACAAAAGGGCAAGTTTTTATAAAAGTTTTAGATCTTTTTTTGTTTTTTAGAAAGATTTATAGAAATATGTACGGAAATACGGCTTAAGCAATCACAAACAAGATATGCACAATCACACCTAGATCTTAGGGTAACCTAGGTCTACTAGACCTGCTCGTGAACTTGATTGTCGAAGTTAAACAGTGTCGAGAAACGGGCTTAACAATACACTGATCACGAGGCCAGGTAAGTGCAGAGATAAGGGGAGGTTGTCCAACGCTTTCGCGAAGTTCCTTAATTAAATAACCCTTTCTCTTTCGGCGGTTGCGCCTTTAACACTTTCCTAGACACCCCGTAAACAATATACGGTTAAGCGAGGTTCTAAACACGGTTTATCTTCTCCTAATGAGCGCGAAGTCCTTAGGGCTGAAGTCTAGTATTTTTTAATTTACAATGGACAATGCATATGCTTTAGTGATTTTTGGGGTCCTGGGAAGGGTGATGAAATCCCCACCCAATCTGGATTGGTTTCAAGCCCCTTAAGTCCGTATTAAAGAATGCAAAACAGTAACAAATCAACTGCAATTTTTATTTGCGGCGCAAAGAATCCTGCACAAGAACAGTTTATTGGAAGGGGGAGAAGAATTTGCGCAAAGAAGGCTGCAAAAAACACAATTCAGTGGAGTTCAGAGGAGTGGAGAGAGGCAGAGAGACTTACAGAGAGATTTTGGGGCTCTGAAGCCACCAAGTGGCCGCGGATCCGCGGCCTAAGCCCTCTATTGCCGCGGATCCGCGGCAGGAAGTGGATATTGGGGCTTCATTTTTCTGGTGTGGGCTCTGTTTGGTGTCCTCTGTTTGTCTGGATGTGTGGAATACTGAGTTGCTTACTATATCTACTCCAGATTTTTACAGTAGACCGGATGCTTCGTTTTTGTCCGTCGCGGTGTAGCCGCTAAAATGTGGGTCTATCTTCCCACGTCTTTGACACTGTACTTGAACTCCGTATTTTCAACGTCTTGGCCACGGAACTTGAACCTTGTATTTTCCTGCACACTTGCACAAAAGCTAATCAAAAATAACAAGATGATTTTTTACAAAGTATATATTTTTTTCGTTTTTTTTTATACTTACGAATTAACCCGAAATTACACAAAGAAATAAACTACCGTCTCCCCGGCAACGGCGCCATTTGATTGGTAGGATACGTGCGTGTCAAGTTTAGTTTTAAATACCGCAATCAAGACGGTTTCGATTGTAGCTAGCCGGTTGAGTACGGGTCGTCCGCAGGGAGATGGGAGTCTTTTTCAAAGTGTTTTAACGAGTTAAGTCCGAAAGTTCAGATTTTGTTTGTAACTATCTAAGTGTTAAGTTGATATTTAAAGAGAGCTTGTTAGGATTAGGATTAGGTTAGTTTGAGTTAGGAGTCTCCACATCTTTCGTTGCCCCTCATAATATCGGTGTTACGGTAATCGGCAACAACGGGGATTAGCACGACTAGGAAGGAACTTGCGAGTATAAGCTAGGCTTTCCAATGCATAGTCCTTCCTTTTGGTGCTTGCCCGTCCGTTCTTGGCTCTTATCCATAACCTCCGGTTAATTCAACCACAACCGGTCTCACTACGGAATCACCGCTATCATGTAGGATAGGGTGCCGTAAGGAGCGGATTGTGGTTCAATTAACGGGAGTCGATTTAAGTTGTTGGGCAAGGAAAGAGTGAGAGAGATTTCCTTCTCTCAAACTTCCCTTATCCTACCCTAACAAGTATAAAACTACTCACACTTCATGATAAGGA
This sequence comes from Agapanthus africanus, assembly GCA_030015575.1. Classification (NCBI taxonomy): domain Eukaryota; kingdom Viridiplantae; phylum Streptophyta; class Magnoliopsida; order Asparagales; family Amaryllidaceae; genus Agapanthus; species Agapanthus africanus. The sequence goes on along the minus strand of JASDDO010000022.1, from coordinate 363,512,321 downwards.
AAAACAAAACAAAACAAAAGAGGAAAATAGAAAGAAGGAGATTAGAATAATACGACTAACTATTTGCGACCTCACCTTGGCGAGGATCGAGCGTAAGTATCATTGTCGTATGAATGATAAAGAAAAAGAGAGAAGAAAGAAACAACAAGAAAAATAACAACAACTACTTAACGAATTAAAATTGCAACAATTAACAAAATAAAGAGACAAGCATGATAATAAATTGTTCTTCTTTATTCATCACTCTTCACTCATGAGCTCATTACAAGTTTAATGGAGAAGAGGTGAGAAGAGGAAGAAGAAACACACTAAAACTAGGCAAAATGAAAATACAAGAATGGACCCTTTCCTTCACAAAGTTCTGGGCTATTTATAGGCCAAAAAATGAAAACCTAGGGCAACCACCAGAACCCAAATACAAAGACCAAAATACCCCTGAAAATTGGTCGGCTGAAGGGACTGTACGGCCGCTGATCCGCGGCCTAGACCCCCTATTGGCCGCGGATCCGCCGCGCAATGGTGGGTTCAGGGCAAGGGTTTTCCTGTACGGTCCTGGTCTGCTGTTGTCTGTATTTTGGCATATGTGTTTTCTGAAAATACTTCCACATTTCTTCCAGAATTTCTGTTGAGGGAAAGGTGTTTTGAAGTGGACTTTTTGTGGATGATTGCCTCGAGCTCCGCGTAGATCTCTTGGATTTTGTGCTACCATTGAGCCTTGTGCATGAGAATGACATTGATTTGACACTTTGTCTTCCTAAACTGGTATCTGGCAACATACGGATGAAGAGCGGAGACCGTGTTTTATCTGTGGTTGGCAGGAACCGGATTTTGTCGTGTTTTCCATGAATTTCTCCGTTTGAGAACCGGGAACCTGTATCCTGCAATTGACTAGCAAACACGGCTCAAGAGTATCTACCGATATGCAATGTGATAAAAATTGGGCGGTATGAAAATGCAAAAATCTGATATGAACAACTACCCAGCCCCCACTAGTGTGACGACCATCTTAACGCTGGTAGTCAAGCAAGATCCTAAGATCTCTATCAATACGTATACTCATACATTAAGATAGAAAAACCAAGTTGCATACTACCATGTTTAGCAAGACTATTATAGACATGTGAATATCCCAAGCTTCCATTAAGTAATATACAAACTAGTATGATACAATAATGGCCCCTAGGGCATATACACTAACAATCTCCCACTTGCACTAGGGCCATGTACTGGCATATCGAAGACAGATGATCTCGAATAGCCTCTCGAACTGAATCTGAGGTAGGGCCTTTGTGAATGGATCAGCAATGTTCTCTTCAGTAGCAACTCTCCGAACCTCGATCTCCCGACGATCAATGATCTCCCTGATCAGGTGATACCACCTTAAGATGTGTCTGGACTTCTAATGGGACCTTGGTTCCTTCGCTAAAGCTATAGCTCCGTTGTTGTCTCAATACAGAGGTATTGGATCAACAATGGTAGGAACCACCTGAAGTTCTGTTAGGAACTTCTTCATACAGACCGCTTCTTTTGCGGCATCGCAAGCAGCAATATACTCCGCTTCCATCGTCGAGTCAGCAACGGTGTTCTGCTTGGAACTCTTCCAGCACACCGCCCCTCTATTGAGGGTAAAGACATAACCTGACATGGACTTGGAATCGTCCTTATCACTCTGGAAGCCGGAATCAGCATAGGCCTCCATCCTGAGGTCTTTTCCGCCGTAAACCAAGAACATCTCCTTAGTCCTCCTCAGGTACTTGAGAATGTTCTTTACTGCTATCCAGTGCTTCTCCCGTGGGTCTGACTGATACCGGCTTACCACGCTTAGTGCGTAAGCTACATCTGGTCTGGTGCACAACATTGCATACATTATAGTGCCTACCGTAGAAGCGTAGGGTATAATAGACATGCGTTCCCTTTCCAAATCAGTCTTGGGAGACATCTCTTTAGATATTCCGTGACAAGACGGTAGATTACCGCGCTTAGAATCTTCCATACTGAATCTTTTCAGTACAGTGTCGTTATACCTGGACTGCGAAAGTCCCAACATCCTCTTGGATCTATCACGATAGATCCAGATCCCCAGAATGTAAGAGGCATCACCCAGGTCTTTCATGGAGAACCTGTGTGACAAGAATCCTTTGACAGATTATAGCATAGGAATGTCATTTCCTATCAATAGAATGTCATCCACGTACAAGACGAGGAATACGACAGTTCGTGCTACAACTTTACTATATATGCATGGTTCATCTAGATTTTTGATAAAGTCATATTCTTTGACTGTTTCATCAAAACAGATGTTCCAACTCCGCGATGCCTGCTTTAGTCCATAAATGGACCTAAGCAACTTGCATACTTTCCCGCTGCTCCCACTCTGATTGAAACCCTCTGGCTGATCTATATAGACGCACTCTTCTAAATTTCCATTCAGAAAAGCCGTCTTTACGTCCATCTGCCAGATTTCATAATCATGGAAGGCAGCAATAGCAAGAAGGACCCGAATGGATTTGAGCATAGCCACTGGAGAAAAAGTTTCGTCATAGTCCAAACTAGGTCTTTGACGAAAACCCTTTGCAACAAGTCTAGCTTTATAGGTTTCCACCTGTCCATCTACACCAATCTTTTTCTTGAAGATCCATTTGCATCCTATGGGTTTTACCCCATCTGGAGCAAAGTCCAAAGTCCATACTTTGTTGGTGTATATGGACCCCATTTCGGTCCGCATTGCATCTAGCCATCGTACCGAGTCGCCGCTCTGGATGGCCTGCTGGAAGCTAGTAGGTTCATCATCATCTATGATGCAATCCTCTCTATCCCCATCTATGAGAAAACCGTAGTATCTATCAGGCGGATGAGACAGCCTACTACTCTTGCGGAGGGGTGCGGGAATGTCCTGTTCTTCTTGAACTACTTGTTCTACCAAACTTTCAGTATTAGTTTGTGGTTCTGGAATTTCTTCCAGTTCTATTTCACTCCCACTTATTTCCTTTTCTAAAAACTGCTGTTCTAGAAAATGGGCATTACGAGAAACAAAAACCTTTTGTTCCACTGCGTAATAGAAATAATATCCCTTGGAGTTCTTTGGATATCCCACAAACTTACACTTTACTGATCGTGCCTCGAGCTTGTCCGCATGCTGCTTTTTAACAAAAGCTGGACATCCCCAAATCTTCATATGCTGAAGATGGGGTTTCTTCCCACTCCACATCTGATATGGGGTGGTAGGCACAGTCTTGGTAGGAGCCCTGTTCAGAAGATATGCCGCTGAATCTAGCGCATAACCCTAAAAAGATCGCGGTAACTGAGCATTACTCATTATGGAACGTACCATATCCAATAGGGTTCGATTCCTTCTCTCCGATACACCGTTATGTTGTGGAGTGTATGGAGGAATAAGCTGAGAGAGAATTCCTTTCTCTTTTAGGTAACCTAGGAACTCGGCACTCAAGTATTCACCACCTCGACCAGATCTTAGTGTCTTGTTACTTTTGCCGGTTTGGTTTTCTACTTCATTCTTGTACTCTTGGAATTTCTCAAAAGCCTCGGATTTATGTTTTATCAGATAAATGAATCCGTACCTTGAGTAATCATCCGTGAAAGTAATGAAATAGGAAAAACCACCTCTTGCATGTGTAGACATTGGACCACATACATCGCTGTGTATGAGTCCTAAGAGCTCGCTCGCTCTTACTCCATGTCCAGTAAATGGAGTCTTTGTCATCTTTCCTTTGAGACAAGATTGGCAAGTGGCATAAGTTTGATATTCGAACGAGTCCAAATATCCTTCTCTATGTAACTTAGTCAACCTTCTCTCATTAATGTGACCCAGTCTACAATGCCATAAGAAAGCTTTATTTAAATCTGGAGACTTTCTTTTTAGTGTGTTCTGGACGTTGAAAATTTGGAGTTGGTTTAACACATATATACCGTTATCCAGTGTACCGGACCCAATCAAACTATGATTAAGGTGGATGTTAACAATATCACTTACAAACGTGAAATCATAACCTTTATTTGATAACAAGGAAACATATATGATATTTCACGTTAAGCTGGGTACACAAAAACAGTTATGTAAAACCAAAATGTGTCCACTCGTCAATCCCAGGTGATAATCCCCTACGGACACAGCTCCCACGCTAGCTCCGTTAGCAACCATCAGGGTCATATCACCTTCCTTCAGCACTCTACGGTTTCTCAGTGCCTGCAATGAATTGCAAATATGAATTGAGAAATAAAAGCATATGCACCTTATCCTGCACCTTGTGAAGAAATTTTCTGGTTGCTGCAGAGTAACAAGTATAGAAAGATAAGAACACTGGAGAAAAATGTGTTAGTGAATCGGCCATACAGCCGCGGAACCGCTGCCGATACCACCGATCCGCCGCAGACCCGCGGCCGAGTTGGGGCCGATTCGACCCAATTTGCTCCTGTTATTCTTTTGTGGTATTGTTGTGTTTTCTGGAATGTTTATTTTCTGCTCAAAGTCTCAGGTGCACAGAGAAGTTTTGGGAGTAGAATCTGATATGTTTGCTCGATCGAAATTATACGAAGTTTGCTAATTTGATTATATCTATATTTGTATAATGTGTTCGTAAACCTCCCCTAACTGCTAGTATGTCGGTTGGCAGGGGGTTGCACATTTCTGTAATGGTTTTTACTGTTTGTGGTTGTGAACTGTATTGGACTGTTGTGATGATTAGCCGGGGTTTAAGATGGGTTGTTATATTCATTCATTCGATGTAATTGTAATATGTTGTAATATTATTTTGCGGGGCACATCTAGGTTGCGGTTGTAGCCACCGTTGTATTATTTCATTTTACTGTTTTTGCTCCTAGGACAGACCCAAGGTGGGGTGCACAAACTACTGGGTACCTTGAAGTGTTTAGTGGCCTACTCACTTTGTTGAGGGAGACCGCTTCACTTCGGGTATTTGGCGGGTAGTTTGCAGTACCCGTAGGGGTCTAGGGTGGGGTAATGGCTATTCATCACAACTGTGTAATCCGTCTTTTGTTGCAGGCTTTAAACAAACGCGTATTGCTTGCAAATCCAATAAAGTTCATATGAGATTTGAAATGCCTATTATTGCGTCTGACGAATGTACAATATCTATATATGATAGCTATTTAGACGTCACTTATGTTTTACAGCCGCGCTAGCCCAGCCCCTGCTCTGCCATTAGTTAAGTAACCTAACGGGTGATGACGGGACCCAGTGGAGAATACGGATGGCATAAGAGGACGTTGTATTTTCGTTGTTTTCTGCAATGATAGGTTAATGATGGGACGCATTATTTATAATGCAAAGAAAATAAACCAAAAGATGAATCGTTGGAACAATTTAAAAGAAACCACTCGGTTATTTTAAAACGGATGATATTTTTAATTGCGGAGCTTTAACCACTCCTTTTAAAAGCTATCAGGTTCCTTCGGTCATATCAAGTTCACTACGTTCACGGTTTCGCCAAAACCATTCGTAGCCCTCCGTCATTTCATTTGGATATTCAGTAGTATTCAAGCTATGCATTTTGGCCAAAGTCAAGGCATAGTGTTTGGTAGCTGCTGGGTCTTCATTTGTTGCATAAGATAGATGAGTTAGTTTAGGACAGTCGTATTATCATTTGACCAAAGTCAGGGGTATGTACGGATGGGTTCAAATTGACAAGATAATGACGGGTAGAACTTGACATGTGACTTATGACATTTTGACCAAAGCCAAGGTCATAAGAGCATGGGGCAAAAAATATATATCGGGAATTTCTAAAGAAACTGAAATTTGCAAAGAGATGCATACCATTTGGAGTTTGATGAATGTTGGTAGCATTCCTTCAACATTATCATACGATGATATTTGGATCCCGATCCTACTGTGAGTATATGCTACTCATCAGGATATTCGTCACTTAACGATCAATGCTATAAACCAAGTAGGTGTCAAGAAAGGTGTCAGCGGGGTTACGCCCCCAGAGAAAAGAGGTTATTTAATTAAGGAACTTCGCGAAAGCGTTGGAAAACCTCCTTCGAAGTACCGACACCAGCCTGGCTGAACGGTTAAGCAAGTATTGTACAGTGAGAATAGTCCTAGCTAATTCTTCTTTTATGGTTTGAGGAAGGATTCGAGAAACAGTGGGAGCCATCCAGTTTAGATAAATTAAAAACAACTCTAAACTTGCAAGAGCATCATGCTAAAGAGTTTTCTTCTCTCTCTCCTAATTGCAGCGACCCTGAAAATGACTGAACTTAAGTTACTTTTAGAGAAAAATATACTGACATGGCCAAACTATAAAGATTGGCTGCGGAATGTCAAAATGGCTTTGACCTATGACAAATTGGGGTACGTCCTCACCGCTAAGGCACCTGCTGTCCCTGGTCCCAAATCCAGTAATGCGGATAAGGAAATCCGCAAAACCTGGGAGTATGATTCCGCGGAAGCCAAGTGAATCGTGCTTGCCTCGATGAACAATGAACATCAGAGGAGGCACGAGGATATGGAACTAGATGCCATATTTCTCCATACAAAGGAACTTTATGGAGAGCAATCTCGTATAGCAAGATACGAGACCTCTAAGAACTTGTTTCGAGCGAGGTTGGCTGTCGGATCATCGGTAGGAGAACATGTCCTAAAGATGATTGGCTACATAGAAAAGCTCGCAGACCTTGGGACGACTTTGGATAATGAGCTCTATACAGACCTTATTCTCCAGTCCCTTCCTTCCACCTACGCCCAGTTTATTCTGAACTTCAACATTCAAAGAAAAGAAGTTGAACTTCCGGAACTCCTGAACATGTTAAGGAGTGCAGAGGGCACCTTGCAGAAGGCAAGGGAAACACCCGCTATGTTTGTTGGCGGTGCTTCTTCTTCCGGGTCCAAGGCTAGGGCCAAAGGAAGGAAAAAGAAGGGCGCCACCAAACCTAGAGGAGGTGTAAATAAGGTGGGTGGGAAGGGAAAGAAAAAGTTTGCAGTACCGGTAGTGGGCCAGGATGAGTGCTTCCATTGTCATAGGAAAGGGCACTGGAAGAAGGATTGCAAGGCATGGAACGCCAAGAACCAGGAACCGAAGCAAGCTGTGGCTTCGACTTCAGGTGTGTTTGTAATTGAGAATTGTCTGTCAATCAACTCTACTTCCTAGGTATTGGATACCGGATCAGGATCTCATATTTGCAATTCATTGTGAAAGGGAATTTCTCAGCATGCCACCTTTATTTCTCAATCGCATCATATGCTTTTACAGATAAGCACTAATCAGCTACCGCACACTACGCCTTGGCTAAGGTCAACAAACATAGCACAAATACTAACCAGTACTTATCTGAAATGACGGACGGCTACGACGGGTTTTTAAGAAAACCCTTTGCGTAATGAACTTGATATCGTTGTAGAATCGAGTGATTTTAAATGGAGTGTTTTTTAGGCCTGTCTAGTTTTGCTAAAGGGGTCACTCCCAGTGAAGGGATCGTCGGCCCTTTCCTCATCGAATAAGGTGCAGGATATTTCAAAAATATCACTATGCAAAGCAAGAACTATAGAAGCAATCAAAAGACAAACCGAGTTTGTAGCATATGCTAGTTTCACTAAAGAGGTCACTCCCGGTCAAACATATCAGATTCTACTCCCAAAACTTCTCTGTGCACCTGAGACTTTGAGCAGAAAATAAACATTCCAGAAAACACAACAATACCACAAAAGAATAACAGGAGCAAATTGGGTCGAATCGGCCCCAACTCGGCCGCGGATCTGCGGCGGATCGGTGGTATCGGCAGCGGTTCCGCGGCTGTATGGCCGATTCACTAACACATTTTTCTCCAGTGTTCTTATCTTTCTATACTTGTTACTCTGCAGCAACCAGAAAATTTTTTAGAGCCTGTTTAAAATTCGATAGAAACTTGTAATATCGATGTCGTTTTTTGGTTCGTTTTGCGTTCGAAATTCATACGACTTTGCTAATGAGTTAATTATTGTTTAGCGAGGCTCTGATACCAATGTAAGTCGATATACAGCACCCCACGACTTGCGGGGAGGCGGAATAATGAAAAATGGTCTTGGTTTAGGCGCAAACATCGACTAACCGAGAATCTTTGCATAAACAATAACTAACGAGAAACCATAGATAAGTTAACTACTATGATAAGTGATTATACATAAAGAACCGAGTCCTTCGTCTTGTCGTTCTCCACGTCCTCCGTCCTTCTCTATGTAGTAGAAGATCCACCCGAGAGCTTTACTACAAGCTTCACCTCTAACTTGAGGTAACTAGGTTTCTTAAATCGCTAATCTAAGTAACCTAGGTGATATAGAGAATGGTTAAGGATTAAGTAGTCTACTCTAATCCTTGGTCTCAACACATGAGAGGGGAGGATTAGGGTTTGAAGAGAGAGAGCTTGAGGAGAGAGAAAGTGAGCAAGAGAATGAGATGAGATAATGATCTATCATAATATATATCAAGCATTATCATTTATCCAATAAAAGAAAATAAAGTATTAATCATCATGCTTAATAAATACAAGAGGGTGATTCATCTCCATGAGTCATTAAGTATTTATGATGCATTAATGACATGGATGAATCACTCAAATGACTCACTAATCTCATTTAATGCATATGCCACCTTAACCCCCAAGTCACCATCTTCTAGAAGCTTCTCGCGCAATTACGAGAACGCCCCTCCTATCCGTGAAAACAGGGAAAACTTTAGACTATATAAATCCAATAACCGGATACTAGAAACTGGCTTAAACCAAAGCCGGCTAGTAAAAACTGTCCGGATGTCGTACGTGCGTAAACACACGTATGCGTCCGAACCCTTGTCGTAAAACCATACGACCTCTATATCGTTTCGCCTGGAGTAGGGAAACTCTCTGTGTGGGACTCTAGAGACTCGACTACTACGCTGGCAGTGGGTTCAACCACAGACCGGAAGCGGCACTAGCTGTACGTAACGGTCCCCAGGTAGATGTCGATAAGAAGGCCGATGAGGAAACCCATCTGAACTCCTACTGAGTCTGATGTGACAATCTCCGTACAGTCTGGTCTGTTCGTCTAAGACTATCGCATATTGGGCCTAGGGGGGCGACAAGCGTCAGTCCCCTAATAGCCGTATAAGTCGTGTCGGAGCGAAGCCCATTACACCCTAAGAAACTACTGGAACCTACCAGCAAATCTCGCTTGCCCTGGCCAGGGACTTTGCGTAATGGCTCTCTGACACAGCGCGATATCAACTCCCAATACCGGGAGAGACGAATCCTGTCTAACCGCCACTGCCTCCAAGTGCTCGGGACTGCACCCAACTGCTACCTGTTTGCACGACTCCTTTGAGCCGTGGTAGGGTAGCAATCTAAGAACAGTGGGACACACTCGAGGCGAAGTAGCAGTGTCAAGTCTGCGGACTATGCTGTACTCATGTCACCTGGGAACTGTTCACTGACGACTGGTATAAAACCAACCAACAGTTCCCTGTGAGTCCTGTCCGGTGTACCCGTAACCTAACGAGCACCTGTATACTATCTCCAGTACGACGTACTGACGGCTGTGGAACAGACCATCTCCCCAACTGGGATGAGAAGCGTACACACTAGTCTACTCCGGAGTATCGATGCCCTGTCTCGATAATCCTACGACTAGGGACCTGAATAAGTATGTGCTTGTAGACTACCCAGCCCCCACTAGTGTGACTGCCATCACAACGCTGGTAGTCAAGCAAGATCCTAAGAGCTCTATCAATACGTATACTCACATATTAAGATAGAAAAACCAAGTAGCATACTACCATGTTTAGAAAGACTGTTATATACATGTGAATATCCCAAGCTTCCATTAAGTAATATACAAACTAGTATGATACAATAATGGCCCCAAGGGCATATACACTAACAGAACGCACACCTACCCCGAGCAGCTACCCTGCTCGGCTATCCCTGGTTGGTAGTTCCCTACCCCACAACGCCAGGGATCTAAGCCCTCACCAAGAGGCATCCCAGCAGCTACCCTTCTCGGCTATCCCTGGATAGTAGTTCCCTACCCCGCGACGCCAGGGATCAAAGCCCTCACTAAGAGGCAGCCCAGCAGCTATCCTACTCGGCTATCCCTGGCTGGTAGTTCCCTACCCTGCAACGCCAGGGATCGAAGCCCTCACCAAGAGGCAGCCCATCAGCTATCCTGCTCGGCTATCCCTGGCTGGTAGTTCCCTACTACGCAATGCCAGGGATCGAAGCCCTTACTAAGAGGCAGCCCAGCAGCTAACCTGCTCGGCTATCCCTGGTTGGTAGTTCCCTACCCCACAACGCTAGGGATCTAAGCCCTCACCAAGAGGCAGCCCAGCAGCTACCATGCTCGGCTATCCCTGGCTGGTAGTTCCTTACCCCGCGACGCCAGGGATCAAAGCCCACACCAAGAGGCAACCCAGCAGCTACCCCGCTTGGCTATCCCTAGCTGATAGTTCTCTACCCCACACCACCAAGGATCAAAGCCCTCACCAAGAGGCAGCCCAGCAACTACCCTGCTCGGCTATCCCAGGGTGGTAGTTCCCTACCCCGCGACGCCAGGGATCAAAGCCCTCACCAAGAGGCAGCACAGTAGCTACCCTGCTCGGCTATCCCTGGCTGGTAGTTCCCTACCCCGCAACGCCAGGGATCGAAGCCCTCACCACGAGGCAGCCCAGCAGCTACCCTGCTCGGCTATCCCTGGCTGGTAGTTCCCTACCCCGCAACGCCAGGGATCGAAGCCCTCACCAAGAGGTAGCCCAGCAGATGTAAGTCTACGGTAGCACCCCGGCTGTCTATCCGAGGCCAAACGCGGAACAAAAACTTTTATAAACTGGGGCTAACGCAGACTTTCACCCGGATCGTACCATTAACCCTTAACTAGCAAACTAAAAAGAAGTTTAGAATGGCTATACCGATCGATCCATGTCCCTCGGTCTTTAGTCATCATCCTAAGCTCCTCGCGGCTTCTCCGATCTTGCTCGATCTCCTCGTCGAAGTGGCACCACGTCAAGGAATCTTTTTACGGGCTCCCGCTTCAAAAAAGAAGCAACTCGGACATGAAGTTTTCTAGCCGACATGTCCAAGGCGAAGTAGAGAATGTGTGTGATAACTTTGTCTCTAAACATCCATTGATTCTCAACACATGAGATGGTATGGATGGAGGTTGAAGAAGAAGCCATGGTAGAGGAAGTTGTGAGCACAAGGAGAAGCATGAAGAAGAAGAGATTTGTTATATTGTGTGGGATGATAAAATGTGAGATCTCTAATAATCAACACAAGACCAAGCCCCACACTTAAGTGGCTGCCCTCTCTCTCCTCACACATCATTTCCACACAATAATAAATCAAGAGATTAGATATGGCACAAAAAACAACACCATGACTCATCAACAAAGCACATGCCACATTTAATGCTCTTGATTAAGATTTGCACTCACAATTTCCACTAATAAAAATTAATCCAAATGTTTATAACAATAAATAGAATGGCATCTTCTAAAGTAAACTCATGACGGATCATAAGAATACCCCTCATCTGTATATACATATCTGCATCCGCATTCCGACTACGAATGCAATGAGACTAAAGTAATCCAACAAATCTAATACTAGGATCCATCATAAACCAAAGCCCACTAGTATGATCCGTTCGATCATGATCCGTGCACGAGTGCACGTATATGATCGAACCCTTCCATAAAACCATATGGCCTCTACAACGTTTCGCCTGAACTAGGGAAACTTTCTGTGGGGGACTCTAAAGACTCATCAATACGCTGGCAGTGGGTTTAACCACAAGCACGTCAGTGGTACTAGCTGTACGTAACGGCTACCAAGGTATTGAGCAAAGGGAGGCCGATGAGCGAACTCATCCTGAAACCCTACTGAGCCTGTCAGTGACAATATCCGTACAGTCCGGCCCATTCGTCTATGAGTATCGCATGTCGGGCCTAGGGGGCTGGTAAACGTCAGACCCCCAATAGCGGTATAAGTCGTGTCGGAGTGTAGCCCAGAACACCCTGAGATACTACTGGAATACTTACCAGTAAATCTCATTTGCCTTGGCCAAGGATTTCGTGTAATGGCTCTCTTAGACACAGCGCGATTTCACCCCTAATACTCGGAGAGACGAATCCCCTGCCGATCCGCTCACTGTCTCCATGTGGCTCGGGACTTTACCCAACTAAAACCTGTTTGCACGACTCCTTTGAGCCGTGGTAGGGTAGTAATCAAAGAACAGTGGGAACTCACACGAGACAAATGACGATCTCAGGTCGATAGACTAACCTGTACACATGTCACCAGGGAACTGATATCTGACGTCATGTATAATACCAACTAGCATGTTCCCGGCGAGTCCTGTCCGGTGTACTCATAACCCAATGAGTACCTGTATACGTCTTAGGTGAATCAACTGACACCAATGGCTTGTGAGACCGGCCATCGCCCCTCGTCGGGGTCTCGATCGTATACACTAGTCTACTCATGGAGTATTGATGCCCAGTCTCGAAACTCCCATGACTAGGGACACTTTAAGGATGTGCTTATGGACTACCCAACTCTCATGTATATGATCGTCATCATACAGCTGGTAGTCAAGAAAGAATCCTAAGGGCTCTTATCAACGTGTAATAGTGATCTGTAATGTCACCTAAAGCATGTACAGGATGATAAAGATAAACCAGATAGCATACTATCATCTCGAGTAAGACTATCCAACCGGCATAGGTCCTCCCTCAATCATTGCAATCACGTGCCTGCAATCCAATAATTGACTTTGAGGTCACTATATCCAACAATCTCCCACTTGCACTTAAGGCTAATTATTGCGATGTCGCATACTCACAGCCCGTGTGATACCGAACACCCAACTCCTCTACTAATCAGTTTCACAAAGATCGTTTGCGAAACTATTGCGTTCGAAAAATAGCCTCAGTGAGTGGATCCGCCCTGATGTTTCTTTCTATGTCTCTCTTAATCTCAAGTTCGCGGAGAAAGCCATCTCTCGAATTGAGTAATACCTGTCTTAGAATATGTCTGGATATCTGATGGGACCTAGTTCACAAATGAACTCCAAATCCAAACTTCTTAGACTGTAGCGTCAACTGAACTTAATTAGTATCTTGCGTCATGCCTCCCTCTATATTCGCTTGGACCACCTGTCCAAACAACTGCCCCTCGTCAGAGGGAAAAATATTACTCTGACAGTCATTCTGTCATCCAGGTCACCTTGGAAGCCTGGAATGATAACTGTCTCCCGAAGGAGGCTGTCGTTATCATCTCCCTAGAACATTCACTTATGTTCTAAAACTGCTTCCGAACGTTTCTCCAGGATTGGATTAATATCACAAGTTATTGCATCTAGTGCAAAAACAACATCTGGTGTGGTACTTGACATCTCATGATTGACTCAATTGCTTAAGCAAGTGATATGCCAATCATGCACATCCCTCTTCCCTTTAGTCTGTAAGACACCTTTAGAGAGAGTGACTCCATCACCTGCAGGTACACCATCATGCCAGGAGTCGTCCATTTCAAAAATACCTTTTTGAATACAGTCTAAGTACCCGGATTAGGACACTTCCCAAATCTAGATCTAAAACCATAGATCTAGTAACCATAATGCCGGATAATTTATCCATATCCTATATGGAGAAACCACTGTGTGACAACCACAGTATAACCGATCGTAGTATAGGAATTGTTAGTTATATGTATGCCCTAGAAGCCATTACTGTACATACGATGTATATTGTAATGGATGCTTGGACATATATAGGGAGGACTTTCTTGCTCGACATGATAGTATGCTATCTGGTTGTACTTTATCTTAACATGTACTCTGATTGTCTCTATGTTACATGTTGATAAAGCCCTTAGGATATGTACTCGACTATTGGGACTATGATGAGAACATACTAGTGGGGACACGGTAGTCGACGAGTACATCCTATAACTGTTCCTAGTCGAGGGTGTATTGAGACAGGGCATCGATACACCAGAGTAGACTAGCGTATACGCATCTTGACCCATATGATGGGCGATGGATGATCCCATATCCATCGGTGTTTGACATCAAGGATGGTGTACGGGTGCTCAGTAGAGACTGGGTACACTGGACAGACTCGCCGAGAACTCCCAGATGGTATTATACCTCACGTCAGATGGCGGTTCTCCGGTGACACTGGTACAGAGTAGTCTGTTGACCCGAGATCGTCATAGAGTCTTGTGTGATTCCCACTGTGCTTTGATTTCCATCATACCACGTCCAAGAGGGCGTGTAAAAAGGTGGCTTTTGGGTACAGTCCCGAATCACATGGAGGCAATGAGCGATAGGAAGGGATTCGTATCTCCCGGTATAGGGAGTTGATGTTGTGCTGTGTTCGATTGGCTATAACCGAAAATCCCTGGCCAGGGTTGCTGAGATTTACTGATAAGTGTTATCAGTAGTTTCTCCAACTGTTATAGACCTCAAATCGACACGACTTGTCAAGCTACTGGGGTCTGACGTTTACCACCCCTAGGCGAGATATGCGACATATCAGACGACGAGACCGGACTGTACGGGAGTGTTACTGATTGGATTCATAGGAGAATGTACAGGCTTGCTTATTGATCTTCTGAGCGCTCAATACCTGGGTAGCAGTTACGTTTAGCTGACCGCTTGCAGCTTGTGGGTGTTTGATATGATCATCACCTACTGCCAGTGTATTGACGATTCTTTAGAGTCCTACACAGAGGTTTCTTCGCTCAAGCAAAACGGAGTAGGGGGCACATATGTGATATGTGCGGGATCGAGGATAATGCGATATGAGATACCGTATTCTATTCTCGCGATATATGATATCAGCCGGGTCATCGGATCAAGTGTTGATTCGATGAATCGGTACGGATAAATATTAATCGGTTATATGCGATATAGCCGGATTGTCGGATCAAGTGTTGATTCGATAATTTAATGTATAATAATATATATGATATATTAAATTACATTAACTAATATTAGCTCACTAAAAGATTCTTTTTCTCACTCGGGTAATACATTGATATATATGCGATATATGTTAATTGTATTATTTTATTTGGTTACAATAAATATTATATATGTGATATATAATATTGTAACATGATATGATAACTAATGCGACATGTTTTGTAGAGATTAAACAAGATTAGGGTTTGATTTGGGTTAATACTTTCTAGGTGATTCTAGAAGGTTTAGTTTTGTTTTGTGAAAGATATTTTGTGGTGACTCATTCTTAACCTAACCCAAACCCTAGCCATGGTTAATTCTCTACAATGGTTTATTCAACCATGGTTGCATTATTCATCATATTTATCTTTCATTATTCATAACAAAAGGTTTCTAATGATATTATTCATCATCTTCTTCCTTCTTCCTTTGAGCTAAAGATTTCTAGCCTTTTGCTTTGTGATGAAAATGAGTGAGAATATGAAAACAAATGAGAGAAAAAATCCTACTTCATCATCCTCATCTATCCTTGCTATTTAGATGAGGGTGTTCACTTCATATTATGAGTGTTAGCTTGTGTTAATGAAACTTCAAGGTAGATCATCTTTGTATCGAAGATCGAAAGCAAGACTGCATCTTTCTCTTCGTGGAATCTCTCGAGAGTCCGGAACACGATGATCGCAGCGAAGGGACTTCAACACCGAGCTTAAGAAGTGAAGGACCGGATCTACAAAGGTTGTAATCCCTCTCACTTAGTGTTAAAGTGTTTAACATGCTAGTTTTCGCCTAAACTCTAGTTTAAAGATCCGGCTTTGGGTTGTTCGGCACGGCTAAATTTTAATCGGGCATGGTTGATACCTTGTAGAACCTTGTGAGCGTGCCTAGCAACCCTACAGTGGTATCAGAGCCAAGCTAGATCTTTAGGCGAATTCTAGACGAAGTTTAAAGTCCGATCGAACCCGAGAACCCCGATAAAACCCCTTCTCTGGAAATTTTTCAAAACCTGTGATTTTTTCATATTAAAAATACTCAAAAAAATCAGCAGGGAATTACATGAGTTACTGTGAAGCACGTGCCTCCAATTCCTCTAAAGCGCCGTGGAACCGCGGCCGTACCATGGTATTGGAGGCGGTTTCGCGGCCAAAAAGTTACCTCATGTTTTCAATTTTGCACAGTAACCTCCGTATGTGATTCCTGATTCTTCTGGGAATTTTTAATCCTACTCAAGTGTTGAGTTTTCTGGGTTGTATTGGGGACTCGTTGTTTCGATCGGATATTATAACTTTGTTTTGTTTGTCCGGGTAATTTTTAGAACGTGTTAAAAAGTTCGAACGGATATCAATAACTCACTTTTTCCTCTGTCGGAAAATTTTCAAAAGTTGGATTTTTTCTCGAGTTTAAGAACGTTCTAAGTCGTGCAAGTAACGCGGTGGACCCTCTAGAAGACAAAAAACCTTAACTCGATTATGTGACCGTCTTGAACTGTCTCTTAACCTTAGGGTTTGGGGCAGTACGGCGTGCCACATGTGAGGCGTTGGCTTGACCCTTCTACGGCTGGACCATTGGTACTGTGGCATGTGATGGATGTTTTTAAACTGATTTCAAGTGTTGAGATATATTGGGGAAATCTTGTGTGTTTGATTATTCGATCGGAAAGTTTAACACTGTCTTTTTATCTGGAATGTGATACAATATTTGAAATCCACAAGCAGTTATGAGATAACTAATTTGAATGTTATAAATCTAGCAGTTTAGTCTCAGATGATCGGTTGCCACGGAATTTTGATGTGATCAAAAGTCCGTCGCAATCACGTAGCGTACGCGGATACTCGCCGGGTAAACTTAATAGACAGCCACGCCCCAATGCCCCGACGAAGTGACTGTAGGAGAACCCCGTCGCCAAAAGCATCGGTTCGGGTGCTCGCGGCAGCGGTGTTCCGCCTTAGTGCACTTCGTCGACGGTATCGGGGGTGCGGCCGTCTACTAAAGTTTGCGACGAGTATTCGATCAGGATGTCGGGAATCTTGTTGAATTGCCCGACTTGATATTGAAAAGAGTTTTCGATAAATAGACTAAAATGCGGGGTTTATAATTGTTAGGCATGCGATGTCTAAGGAATTCATTTGGTTAGGCATGAGATGTCTAAGGAGGATGCGGATTCCAACTGTTGTAGTTTTACACTTTCTTTTCTGCGACCGTAAGTGTAATATGTGATATCGCCGGTTTCGTTGCTATATGTCAACGACAATTGGGATGCGCATATTTACTTACGTTGATGATATGTGATATTTTACAATTTCTTTTCTGCGACCGTAAGTGTAATATGTGATATCGCCGGTTTTGTTGCTATATGTCAATGACAATTGGGATACGCATATTTACTTACGTTGATGATATGTGATATTATGTGTTGCTGTGATATGTTATATTGGATCGTCGCGTTCTGAATAGCCCGGGGTTTTATGTGAGATGAGAGTTTTTCTTTTTCATTCATGTAAAATTCATTTGTATGTAATATTCTTTTATTGGGGCACTTCCGGGCTGAGGATGATGTCACCCTTGTATATTATTTACTTTTCCGCATTAGGTAGACCAAAGGCGGGGAGCACAAGTAACCGGGTTCTAGGGTCCAGTGGGAGACCATCTCGAGGAGTCGAGACCGGGTCTCCTAACCCTAGAATTGGCAGTGTTGCTTGCCGCTCTCGTAGGGGTCTAGGGATGTGGGTTTGGCTATTCATCACGACCGTGGATTCCGTGTTTTATACAGGCTCGTATTGAAAACACGGACATCCTAGTATATCCAATATTTCATATATGTTCTTCTGCTGCAATGTTCTGTGATGAGATCATATTACTGCCTGAGACGAATGTTTATATTATATATATGAGATATATGTTATATTGCATATTTCGTTTCAAATGTGATGCTTGTGAAGCATAATAAAATGGGACTTCATTAATGAGATTAATGAAATAAAGAAACCTAAGATGTTGTAGAAACTTGTCTCAAAAACAGGTAGCTCTAGTTCTTTCTTTGCATAGCGGTGTTCCTTGTAGAACATCCAGCACCTTATTCGATAAGGAAAGAGCCGAGATCTCTTCACCGGGAGTGACCTCTTTAGTGAAACTAGCATATGCTACAAACTCGGTTTGTCTTTTGATTGCTTCTATAGTTCTTGCTTTGCATAGTGATATTTGTGAAATATCCTGCACCTTATTCGATGAGGAAAGGGCCGACGATCCCTTCACTGGGAGTGACCCCTTTAGCAAAACTAGACAGGCCTAAAAAACACTCCATTTAAAATCACACGATTCTACAACGATATTAAGTTCATTACGCAAAGGGTTTTCTTAAAAACCCGTCGTAGCCCTCCGTCATTTCAGATAAGTACTAGTTAGTATTTGTGCTACATTTGTTGACCTTAGCCAAGGCGTAGTGTGCGGTAGCTGATTAGTGCTTATCTGTAAAAGCATATGATGCGATTGAGTTAGGGTAGTCGTGCGACTTTGTTGACCTTAGCCAAGGGTCGTGCGGGTGGGTTTAATTCAATCGGGAAATGATGGGTTGAACTTAGCTAGCACTTATGACCTTAGCCAAGGTCATAAGCTGGTAGGGGCAAAATATTATTGGGAATTTCAAGTGTTGAAATTTGCAATGAGATTGTATACCTTCTATGAGATAGTTGGATCCCGATACCCGCTGCGAGTAAGAGTTACTCCTGGGAGAGTTTTACACATTACAATTAGACAATCAAGTAGGTGTCTAGAAAGGTGTTAACGGGGTTACGCCCCTAGGAAAACGAGGTTTACTTTAATTAGGTTCATGCGAAAGTACGGGGGACCTCCCTCAAAGTACCGACACTGGCCTGGCTGAAAGATTGGCGAACTTGTAGAGTGTAATTAATCCCGGCTAGTCTTTCCTTTTAGGGTTTGAAGGAAGATTTGATTAAAACAGTGGGAAACATCCTGATTAGATATATTAGATAACCAATCTAATCTTGCAAAAACATACGCTGAGTGTTTTCTTCTCTCTCTCTCTAGGTAGCGACCATATCACGCCTTAATCAAGATAATAAAACGGATGAATTGACCGAACCCGCTTGTTATACTGAGCTGGGGAACGTTGGTCCCGCTCCAACTTATAATTGTTATAAGACAGAGCAGGAAATTTGGGGATTACCATATTTCCCGTGCTGCCCAAACGAAGAAAGTGCATGCTGATGCATCATTTTCGGGTGTGTTCATTACAGAGAACTGTTTCTCAGTATTCTTGACGTCCTGGGTATGAGATACCGGATCAGGATCCCGCATATGTAATCTGTTACATGGGCTACAGATAGGTAGAGAACAGAGAACGGGTGATAAGTTTCATGAGACAGAAAACGGTGCAAGTGTTGCAGCCAAGTCTGTTGGTCACTGTAACCCTGTATTACCAGACATTAATTCTGAACGAATGTTATTAGATACCGAACCTGATATACAACATCATATCAGTCTCTTTATTAGTAAAGAAGGATATAATTTTGTATTGTTGGATAATGTTTTGAATATTTCCTATATCAAGAGTTGATCGGTTCAGGTACGTTATCTAAAAACATAGACGTTCTAAATCAAACTACAGTTCTTAGTATAAAGAACACACATAAGAGGAAGAGTTCAGAAATGAACGGATCCTTCTTGAGGCATTGTAGACTAGGTCATATCAATGCGACCCGACTAGCTAAGTTACATTTAGATGCATATTTAAATTTGTTTGAATTTACATCTTGTGAAACTTGCCGGTCATGTCACAAAGATAAGATGACCATAGCTCTGTTTATTGGAAACAGAGAAAGAGTTAGAGTACTCTTGGGATTGATACATGCTGATGTATGAAAGCCCCCTGTCTACACATGCCAAGACCGGTTCTTTGTACTTCATTACATTCTCTGATGATCTCTCAAGATTCAGACATATGTTCCTGTTGAAACATAAGTCCGGAGCTTTTGAGATATTCACAGAATATAAGTTAGAAGTAGAGAACCAAAATATGGGTATAAGTATTATGTCCTTTGATGAGATCAAGGAGGAGAATACTTGAGCACGGAATTCCTGGACTATTCTAAAGGAGAATGAGATTCTCTCTCAGCATTACTCCTCCGTATACACCATAGCACGTCGGTGTAACGGGGCGGAGCAATAACACCCTGTGTGATATGGTGTGCTCTATGATGAGTACTACTGAGTTTCCTATTTCCTTTTGGGAGTTATGCACTTGAGAAGCTGCATACCTATTGAATAGGGTTCAAATCAAATCTGTTGCCTACCACTTCATAAGTGATATGGAAAGGGAAGAGCCCATATCTTAAATTTGTTAAGATTTGGGGTTGTCCGGCCTATGTCTAAAAAGCAAAATCCGGACAAGCTCGAGGCAAAGTCAGATCTATGGAAGTTTGTTGGATATCCCAAGCATACGCAAGGGAGTATCTTCTACCTAACCGAGGAACAAAATATGTTTTATTTCTCAGCATGCCACCTTTATGAAAGGGAATTTCTTGTGAAGAAATTATTGGTCATGAGGTAGAACTGGAAGGAGTTCTAGCTATATAAACTGCAGCAGATGATTTGGTAGAACCAAAGGATTCAATAGTAACCAACGAACCTCAGCCTCTCCACCGATCTAGTAGGGTTCCTCACCCACCTGAGAGTTACTTCGGTTTCTCTATGACAGTTGGAGCGAGGATTACATTAAGAGATGGTGACCCAACTTATTTCGAGCTGGCCATCAGGAGTGGGACTCTGTAAGAATGGCTGGATGCTTAGCGATCTGAGATGGAATCCTTATACACCAACAAAGTATGGACTTTGGTTGCTTTATCTGAAGGGTTAAATCCCCATCAGGAGCAAGTATATCTTGAGAAGATTACTTGGTGTACATGGAAAAGTTGAGACTTTCAAAGCTATGCTTAAGTCCATCCAGATCCTACTTGCCACGGCTACATACCATGACTACGATATCTGGTGGTTGGGTGTCATGACTACTTTTCTAAATGATGTTTTAGAAGAGAGCGTCTATAAGTACACAGCCAGAGGGCTTCGTAGATAGTGGGAGCAGCGGAAACGTGTGCAAGATGTTTTATGTGATAAAACAGGCATCGCGGAGTTGGAACGTCTGTTTTGATGTAGTAGTCATAGAGTTTGACTTCATCAAAATGGTAGATGAACCTTGTATATAAAAAAAGGTAGTAGGGAGTATGGTGGTGATCCTCGTAGAGTACGTGGATGACATACTCTTGATAGGGAAGGAGTTTCCTATGCTACGCTCGGTTAATCTCCGCTTATCACAAGGATTCTCCATATAGGATCAAAGTGATACCTCTTAAATCCTGGGTTTTTGGATCTATGAGATAGATCTAATTGGATGTTAGGATTCTCACTAGTTGTAGTGAGATGGTATCAATCGATCCTGGGGAGAATCACTGGAAAAGTTCCAGGGTGATAAGGACGACTGAATGTCAGTCGCAGGCATAGTCTTTACCCTCAGTGGAGGGACGGTATGTTGGAAGAGTTCCAAGCTAGAAACCGTGACTTACTAGACGATTAAAGGCAAGATACATCGTTACCAAAGATGCTACCAAAGAGGTTGTCTGGATATATATAAGTTCATGAGATGAACTTCGTTCCTACCATTATGTGACAATGGAGTTGTGGCTTTAGCCAAGGAACCCCTGTCCCATCAAAAATCCAGATATGATTCTTAGGCAGTATCACCTGATCATGGAGATGGTTGATCTCCAGGGAGATCGAGGTAAGGAGAGAAGACACAGAGGACGACAGCGCGGATCCACTCACAAAGGCCTTTTTCCCAGTAGAGACTTTCATTGGATGGTTGAGTATGAGATACTTCAACCACAGCTAATTGTTGGGTATATGATACCACAACAGATGGCCCTAGTGCAAGTGGGAGATTGTTAGTTATATGTATGCCCTAGAGGCCATTACTGTACATACGATGTATATTGTAATGGATGCTTGGACAAATAAAGGGAGGACTTTCTTGCTCGACATGATAGTATGCTATCTGGTTGTACTTTATCTTAACATGTACTCTGATTGTCTCTATGTTACATGTTGATAAAGCCCTTAGGATATGTACTTGACTACTGGGACTATGATGAGATCATACTAGTGGGGCCACGGTAGTCGACGAGTACATCCTATAACTGTTCCTAGTCGAGGGTGTATTGAGACAGGGCATCGATACACCAGAGTAGACTATCGTATACGCATCTTGACCCATATGATGGGTGATGGATGATCCCATATCCATCGGTGTTTGACATCAAGGATGGTGTACGGGTGCTCAGTAGAGACTGGGTACACTGGACGGACTCGCCGAGAACTCCCAGATGGTATTATACCTCACGTCAGATGGCGGTTCTCCGGTGACACTGGTACAGAGTAGTCTGTTGACCCGAGATCGTCATAGAGTCTTGTGTGATTACTACTTTTCTTTGATTTCCATCATACCACGTCCAAGAGGGCGTGCAAAAAGCTGGCTTTTGGGTATAGTCCCGAATCACATGGAGGCAATGAGCGATAGGAGGGGATTCGTCTCTCCCGGTATAGGGAGTTGATGTTGTGCTGTGTTCGATTGGCTATAACCGGAAATCCCTGGCCAGGGTTGCTGAGATTTACTGATAAGTGTTATCAGTAGTTTCTCCAACTGTTATAGACCTCAAATCGACACGACCTATCAAGCTACTGGGGTCTAACGTTTACCACCCCTATGCGAGATATGCGACATATCAGACGACGAGACCGGAATGTATGGGAGTGTTACTGATTGGATTCACAGGAGAGTGTACATGCTTGCTTGTTGATCTTCTGAGCGCTCAATACCTGGGTAGCTGTTACGTTTAGCTGACCGCTTGCAGCTTGTGGGTGTTTGATATGATCATCACCTACTGCCGGCGTATTGACGATTCTTTAGAGTCCTACACAGAGGTTTCTTGGCTCAGGCAAAACGGTGTAGGGGGCACATATGTGATATGTGCGGGACCGAGGATAATGCGATATGAGATACCGTATTCTATTCTCGCGATATATGATATCAGCCGGGTCATCGGATCAAGTGTTGATTCGATGAATCGGTACGGATAAATATTAGTCGGTTATATGCGATATAGCCGGATTGTCGGATCAAGTGTTGATTCGATAATTTAATGTATAATAATATATATGATATATTAAATTACATTAACTAATATTAGCTCACTAAAAGATTCTTTTTCTCACTCGGGTAATACATTGATATATATGCGATATATGTTAATTGTATTATTTTATTTGGTTACAATAAATATTATATATGTGATATATAATATTGTAACATGAAATGATAACTAATGCGACATGTTTTGTAGAGATTAAACAAGATTAGGGTTTGATTTGGGTTAATACTTTCTAGGTGATTCTAGAAGGTTTTGTTTTGTTTTGTGAAAGATATTTTGTGGTGACTCATTCTTAACCTAACCCAAACCCTAGCCTTGGTTAATTCTCTACAATGGTTTATTCAACCATGGTTGCATTATTCATCATATTTATCTTTCATTATTCATCACAAAAGGTTTCTAATGATATTATTCATCATCTTCTTCCTTCTTCTTCCTTTGAGCAAAAGCTTTCTAGCTTTTTGCTTTGTGATGAAAATGAGTGAGAATATGAAAACAAATGAGAGCAAAAATCCTACTTCATCATCCTCATCTATCCTTGCCATTTAGATGAGGGTGTTCACTTCATATTATGAGTGTTAGCTTGTGTTAACGAAATTTCAAGGTAGATCATCTTTGTATCGAAGATCGGAAGCAAGACTGCATCTTTCTCTTCGTGGAACCTCTCGAGAGTCCGGAACACGATGATCGCAGCGAAGGGACTTCAACACGGAGCTTAAGAAGTGAAGGACCGGATCTACAAAGGTTGTAATCCCTCTCACTTAGTGTTAAAGTGTTTAACATGCTAGTTTTCGCCTAAACTCTTGTTTAAAGATCCGGCTTTGGGTTGTTCGGAACGGCTAAATTTTAATCGGGCATGGTTGATGCCTCGTAGAACCTTGTGAGCGTGCCTAGCAACCCTACAGGAATATCACTTCCTACTCTGTGTATGTCATCCATATACCATGACATCACACCCTACTACCTTCTTAACAGATCCATCTCCTATTCTGATGAAGTCATAACCTATGACTGTCACATCAAAAATAGACGATCTATCCCTGCTATATCTGCTTTAGTCTATAAATAGACATAAGATACTTGTCCACTACACTTCCTGTAAGTGCACGGCAGCGCCCCGACCGCATTCCGAGGCCAAAATGCGGAAATGAAACTTTTCTTTAAACTTTTAAACCGGCGCTACCGCGTACTTTAAACCCGGATGGGGCCATTAACTTAATGCTAGCGAACTAAAGAATGGGTAGAATTCTATACCAAGCGATCCGTGTCCTTCGGTCTTCGGCCTCCATCCCGATCTCCTCGCGGAGTCTCCGGTCGTCATCTCCTCGTTGAAAAGGGCACCACACTGCCGAGTCCTTTTACGGGCTCCCACCTCTGGACCGAGGCAACTCGGACACGAAGTTGGCAAGTCGACGTGTCCAAGATTGCTGTAGAATAGTGTAGAACTCTATGTCTTATGGGGTTATAAGAAGTTGCCATTTGAAAGTGGAGAAGGAGATGTGAACTTTTGTGATGGCTCTAAGGGATTTTGTGCAAAGCAAATGAGAGTAATTTTTCCCACACAAAATTTTGGACAGCCCCCTTCAAATGTGTGGCCGGCCATGCTAGAAAAAAGAGAGAGGAGGGAGTGTGACAATAATCCAAGAGAGAGAAATGGGTGATGATGAAGAATAATCATCACCCCAAAGTCAAATCAATAACCCATCACTCAACCTATCATATAAAGTAAACAATGATGAACAAAGATGTCAAATGATGGTTGAACCATCATGAAGCAACAACATACAAAAACCACCCTCCACAATGCTAATTTGTACATTTTCAAATAAGCCCCTCCACACCAATTTTCAGCCAAAGAAAGATAGAAAGAAAAATGGCCGAAACGGAAAGCAAACTGGCAACTTCAGAAAAACGATCCCGTAATAAATTACAGGAAAACCTCACGACTGTATATACATACCAGCATTTGTATTCCTACCGAATACAAATGCAATGAGATAAAATCTACACTGTACAATACTAGGATCCGGCTTAAACCAAAGCGCGCTAGTATTACCCGTCCGATCATGATCCGTGCAATACCGCACGTATATGATCGAACCCTGCCATATATCCATACGGCCTCTACAGCGTTTCGCCCGAAACTGGAGAAACAGTCTGTGGGGGACTCTAAAGACTCGTCAATACTTTGGCTGTGGATTTAACCACTAGCACGTCAGAGGTATTAGCCGTACGTAACGGGCTACCAGGTATTGACCAAAAGGGAAGTCAATGAGCGAACTCATCCTGACACCCTACTGAGCCTGTCAGTGAAAATATCCGTACGGTCCGGTCCGTTCGTCTATGAGCATCGCATGGCGGGTCTTGAGGGTTGGTAAAAGTCAGACCCCCAAAAGCGGTACAAGTCGTGTGGGAGTGTAGCCCAGAACACCCTGAGATACTACTGGAATACCTACCAGTAAATCTCCTGCCTTGGCCATGGACTTCGTGTAATGGCTCTCCTAGACACAGCGCGACCTCACCCCCAATACCGGGAGAGACGAACCCCTGCAGATCCGCTCACTGCCTCCATGTGGCTCGGGACTGTACCCAACTAAAACCTGTTTGCACGACTCCTTTGAGCCGTGGTAGGGTAGTAATCAAAGCATAGTGGGAACTCACACGAGATAAATGACGATCTCAGGTCGATGAACTAACCAGTACACATGTCACCAGGGAACAGCCATCTGACGTCAGGTATAAGACCAACTAGCATGTTCCCGGCGAGTCCTGTCCGGTGTACTCATAACCCAATGAGCACCTGTATACATCTTAGGTGAACCAACTGACACCAGTGGCTTGTGAGACCGGCCACCGCCCCTCGTCGGGGTCTCGACTGTATACACTAGTCTACTCCGGAGTATCGATACCTTGTCTCAAAAACTCCCACGACTAGGGACCACTTTAAGGATGTGCTTATAGACCCTAGCTCCCACGTATATGATCTCCATCATACTGCTGGCCGTCAAGCAAGAATCCTATGGGCTCTAATAACGTGCAATAGTGATCTGTAATGTCACCTAAAGCAGTACACGATGATAAAGATAAACAAGATAGCATACTATCATCTTGAGTAAGACTGTCCTACCGGCATAGGTCCTCCCTCAATCATTGCAATCACGTGCCTGTGATCTAATAATTGACTCTGAGGGCACTATCTCCAACAATCTCCCACTTGCACTCAAGGCTTATTATTGTGATGTCGCATACTCACATCCCGTGTGATACCGAACACCCAACTCCTCTACTAATCAGTCTCGCAAAGCCTGTTTGCGAAACTATTGCGTTCGAGGAATAGCCTCAGTGAGTGGATCCGCTCTGATGTTTCTTTCTATGTCTCTCTTTATCTCAAGTTCGCGGAGAAAGCCATCTCCCGAAATGAGCAATACCTGTCTTAGAATATGTCTGGATATCTGATGGGACCTAGCTCATAAATGAACTCCAAATCCAAACTTCTTAGACTGTATCGTCAACTGAACTTAATCAGTATCCTGCGTAATGCCTCCCTCAGTGTCCGCTTGGATCACCTGTCCAAAACACTTCCCATCGTCAGAGGGAAAACTATAACTCTGACAGTCACTTTGTCATCCAGGTCACCTTGGAAGCCTGGAATGATAACCGTCTCCTGAAAGAGGCTGCCGTTATCAGATCCCTAGAACATCCACTTATGTTCTAAAACTGCTTCCGATCTTTTCTCCAGGATTGGATCAATATCAACTTTTTGCATTTCGTGCAAAAACAACATCTGGTGTGGTACTTGACATCTCATGATTGACTCAATTGACTAAGCAAGTGACCTGCCAATCATGCACATCCCTCTCCCCTTTAGTCTGTAAGACACCTTTAGAGAGGGTGACTCCATCACCTGTAGGTACACTACCGTGCCAGGAGTCGTCCATCCTAAAACACCTTTAGAATGCGGTCTAAGTACCCAGACTGGGACACTTCCCAAATCTAGATCTAAAACCATAGATCTAGTAACCAGAATGTCTGATATAATATCCAACTCTTTATTTGGAGAAACCACTGTGTGACAACCAAAGCATAACCGATCGTAGTATAGGAACTTCACTTCCTACTCTGTGTATGTCATCCACAAATCAGGACATCACACCCTACTACCTTCTTAACAGATCCATCCCCTATTATGATGAAGTCAAACCTATGACTGTCACATCAGAAATAGATGATCTATCTCCGCTATTTCTGCTTTAGTCTAAAAATAGACATAAGCCACTTGTCCACTATGCTTCTGCTGCTCCCACTGACTACGACAACCCTCTGGCTGAGTCATATACACGTACACTTCTAAAGCTAGTCTAGAGCGACGCTATACTCATCCTCCTGCCGGGTCTCACAGTCTGGAACAACAGCAATGGCAAGTCTGGGTAAACAAGAACCTCCCTACCACCGTATTTGAGCATACCGAAGTACCTCTCGAGTGCCTGAGGTTACCCACCTTATCTACGGAGTGGCCAATGGAATGTCAAACCAGATTGAATCTTTAGGTTCTTATCAAATTTTCAGTAATCGTTTGCGGTTCTGGAATCACTTCCAGTTCTACCATACTCCAACTTCTGTTTTCTGAAAAAATCTATTTTACTTAAAACTGTGGTGAGTCTTGAACAATATCACTATTGATCATCCAGATGGTAGAAAGTCAACCCTCGTCATAGCCTGGGTTAACCCACAAACAGCCATTACAGAAACGTGCCTTGAGTCATCCAGAGTCTGGTTTTAAGCATAAGCTGGATAACTCCCCGTACCTTAACATCGTTAAGATATGAACCGTTCTATATCCAATATAGAAACAGAGGCACTGATTTAATTGGAACCAGATTCAAATCATGCAGCTGTCTCCAGTGCATGTCAACTAAATGGAGAGAGACTGATCAACATTACTCAACTTAGGAATCCTATCCAGATATGAGTAACCTGAAAGAGAAACAAGTTTCTCAAAACCATTACTATCAACTGAATACCATACACAAGTATCTACATCTTCGATCACCTTGAAGAATCCTGATACTTGCAATACCTGGTTCTCTACTTTATTCATATACCTATAACTTCTCGAAACTTGGACATTGTGTTTCTACGAAACACTTGTCTGAGAACTAGAGAAGTCATAAGTAAACAGAACATAGTACGAGGACCAACCCCTCTGTCCTAATGGACACTGGACAATATACAATACTCTGTATAAGTCCCCTGAGTCTAATAACTCATTCCTTGTGTGTCGTAGGTTGAAAACTGTACTTATGGTTAAGAAGAATTACACCGCTGTTCAATGCTCCTTACCTAACCATCCACTGATATATGTAAATGTCATAGACATAATTTCAAAAAGTTATATCTCACTCTATAAAAATATACGTACAGATATATCAATTTTAAATTGGTGCATAACAGCGGAAATTCAAAACCAAATGTTTGCCGTCGGGCAAACTACCCAGGTGATTTCCTCAAATATCACCAATTACAACGAATTCTGATATAATGAGGATGATCACCTAATTCCCAATAACTTACTCCCACTCATCATCTGCAAAACCATACAGATGTGAGAATCATACCTGGTAAATACATACCCTGGAGCAGGGGCTAATTGGGAAATCAGTTTTCTTTTAACAGTACACAGTGAAACTGAAACATTGAAATATTTCGTAGGGGTATCCGGGTATTCCTAGTAATGCATGTTCCATTATCAGAATCACAACCATAACCGTATATTTCTTTGCCATCTCTCCAAATCCCTTTATATGTCTTTAGTCATTACCTTCTGTACACCCTCTTAGGCTGAATGGTTTTCTTCCTTCCCTACCGTTCGGCACTAGCCTATGGTTTGGAAGAAGATTAACCAATAAGCGTAATAGGTGTATTGTCCTTACCCTAGGAGCACTCGCAATGCAAGAGAAGGTGAAGATAAAAGACAACCGAATAAACCTTATTCCTATTTCTCCTGAACCAGAATCCATCCCCAAACTGGAACAAGTTCCTTTCGAGTTCGTATATAACCATACGATGGAGTATCCAAATAACTGTGGATCTTCGTAGTGATACGGAGTGTCCTGGAGAAATACAAAGGTGAAGCAGGAGTGGCGATGAAATATTTGGTTCGGTCGTGAATATCAGTCGCAATTTACTTTGTCCTCTTTCTAATCCCTTTATTTGTCTTAACTTAATACCTTCTGTACACCACACTTAGGCTAATCGGCTTTCTTCATTCCATACCGTTCGGCACCAGCCTAAGGTTTGGAAGAAGACTATCCAATAGGCGTAACGAGTGTACTATCCCCTAATCCAAGGAGCACTCGCAACCTGAGAGAAGGTAAAAGGAAAAGACAACTGAATAGTCCTATTCGTTTTCTCCAGAACCAGAAACCATCCTCGAATCTGGAACAAGTTCCTTCGAGTTCGTATATAACCATACGATGGTTTTATCTAATGGAAGTGGATGTTCATAATAATACGGGGTGTCCTGGAGAAAAGGGTAAAAGTAGGAGCGGCAATGAGGTATGCAACTCTGACAATCCAAAAGCCAGTGTTTTAAGAAGGTTCGGTCAACTTGGTCACTGAGTCATAGTCAAGCGTCGGGCCATGGTCGCTTCCACAGAGAGAGAGAGAGAGAGAGAAAAGAAACACTCAGCGTGCACTCTAACCTAGATCAGAATGGTTATCACTTTATCTAATCAGGAAACCTCCCACTGTATCCTCAAATTCTCCTCCAAACCTGAAAGAAGAATTAGTCGAGATCACCCGAGGAGTAAACCAACTCATCAGTGGGAATCGGGATCCAACTATCATCGCATGATAACGTGATGGAATCCACTCACGTTATCATACTCCAGAAGGTATGCGCATATCTGGCAAGTTTCAGTTTCTTTAGAAACTCCCGATGTGATTTTTACCCCATGCTCTTATAACCTTGACTAAGGCCAACAAATCATAAGTCACATGTCAAGTTCTACCCGTCATTGTCCAGGTTAATTTGAACCCACCCGTACAAGCCCTTGACTAGGGCCAACAAGGCTGTACGACTGTCCCAAACCAACACATCTATCTATGCTACAGAAAAGTAACAAATATCTACCATACACTATGCCTTGACCGAGGCCAACAAACATAGCATGAATACTAAGTGCTACCTTTTTGAAATGACGGATGGCTACGAATGGTTTTTGGCGAAAAACCTTTAACGTAATGAACTTGATATCGTTGAAGGAACCAGATAGCTTTTTATAAAAATATTGTGGCGAGAACCTTTGCTAAAGAGATCACTCCTGGTGAAGGGATCTCGGCTCTTTCCCCGTAAAATGAGGTGCAGGATATTCCAACTGAATACCACGATGCAAAGCAAAAGTAATCGACTATAGTGAAGTTATTGCCTTGACGCAAACTTTTGTCCAAGGGGTCACTCCCGGTGAAGGGATCTCGGCCCTTTCCTCGTCGACTGAGGTGCTGGATATTCATAACCGAATACCACTGTGCAAAACAAAAGAGAACGTCCTTGCAATAACAGCTTTTTGAAAATTGTTCCAACAACATCAGAATAGGTTGTTTAGCTTGGATTGATCCGAATCAATGCAGTCCCATCAATTGATCACACCAATAAAGAACGAAAATACTATGTACGTATATGCCATCCGCATTCGCCACTGGGTCCCGTCATCACCCGTTAGGTTACTTAACTAACGACAGAGCTGGGACTGGACTAGCGCGGATGCAAAACATATACAACATCTACTAGTATATATATCAATATATAATAATCGCTCAAGGCGTGATAAAATGCAACATCACAGAAATGTAATAAGTATCACTGAACAATACAGATATCTGGGATCCCCAGGTTTCATAGAGCCGCTACTGAAACCCGACGTTCCCCTGGTCGTGTGGATAACCTGTGCAATGAAATCCTAGACCCCTACGGGCGCGGCAAGTTACCCGCCAAAACCTGAAGCGTGGCAACCCTCTTCAGCAACGTGAATGGACCACCCAGCACTTCATGGAATCCGGTAACTTGGGCACCCCTCTCTGGGTCAACCTGTACCCCTTACGAGTGCGGCGAATAGCCCGCCAATTCTAGAGTGAAGCCCCCTCCGTCTCAACGCCATGAGATGCGGGCCCGTTGCCCTCTAGAACCCGGCTACCCGTGCACCCCTCCGTAGGGTAATCCTAGTACAGAAAGTAAAAATATACAACGGGTACATCGACCTCAGCCCGGTCGTTCCCCAAAAGAATAATATACAAACAGGCAGTGACGACAGTCCACATGTCGGACGCTCGCCCCGCAATATCAAATGTACATATACAACCAAACTGTACTAACATTGCATCCAGGCTATCCACCACGATAAATCCGCAACATCACTGCACAACACAGAACATCAACGTGAATGTCACGTTCGTAAATTCGTCTAAAAGGGCTATAGCAGTTAGACAGGATTTACCGATCAAATGACATTCACGGTCGCAGATATAATGTAAATACTGTGAACTAACATGTTTTAAATTTTCGATCGACTAAATTTCCGGAAGTGGGCCCCAAGCACTACTGTAGCACTCAAAATAAATCTGGGCCCAAAAAGAATATACCAGAAACCCTATTTCCATGTCAGAAACCCACTGTAGAAATTTGGTGCAGTTTGGCCACAGTACGGCGGCGGATCCGCGGCCAAAACGTGGTTTTGGCCGCTGATCCGCCGCGCTACAGTAAATTCAGCCGACCAAATTTTCACAGAATTCTTATAAAACCCTGCACGTATTTTTGCAATGTACCAAATAATTTTTTTAGCACAGCAAAAATTCGACAGAAACCTGGACTTGAAAATGGGGTTTTTGGAAAATCCATTCGATCGAACTTGTAAACACGTTAGAGCAAGCTAGACTAGGTTAATGGCGTGGCTCTGGTACCAATGTAAGTGCACGGCAGCGCCCCGACCGTCATTCCGAGGCCAAAATGCGGAAACGAAACTTTTCTTTAAACTTTTAAACCGGCGCTACCGCGTACTTTAAACCCGGATCGGGCCATTAACGTAAAGACTAGAGAATGGGTAGAATGCTATACTGAGCGATCCGTGTCCTTCATTGTTCGGCCTCCATCCCGATCTCCTCGCGGAGTCTCCGGTCGTCATCTCCTCGTTGAAAAGGGCACC
Organism: Agapanthus africanus; assembly: GCA_030015575.1. NCBI lineage: Eukaryota > Viridiplantae > Streptophyta > Magnoliopsida > Asparagales > Amaryllidaceae > Agapanthus > Agapanthus africanus. The sequence goes on along the minus strand of JASDDO010000022.1, from coordinate 363,479,958 downwards.
ACACTGCCGAGTCCTTTTACGGGCTCCCACCTCTGGACCGAGGCAACTCGGACACGAAGTTGGCAAGTCGACGTGTCCAAGATTGCTGTAGAATAGTGTAGAACTCAATGTCTCATGGGGTTATAAGAATTTGCCATTTGGAAGTGGAGAAGGAGATGTGAACTTTTGTGATGGCTCTAAGGGATTTTGTGCAAAGCAAATGAGAGTAATTTTTCCCACACAAAATTTTGGACAGCCCCCTTCAAATGTGTGGTCATCCATGCTAGAAAAAAGAGAGAGGAGGGAGTGTGACAATAATCCAAGATAGAGAAATGGGTGATGATGAGGAATAATCATCACCCCAAAGTCAAATCAATAACCCATCACTCAACCCATCATATAAAGTAAACAATGATGAACAAAGAAGTCAAATGATGGTTGAACCATCATGAAGCAACAACTTACAAAAACCACACTCCACAATGCTAATTTGCACATTTGCAAATAAACCCTCGACACCAATTTTCAGCCAAAGAAAGATAGAAAGAAAAATGGCCGAAACGGAAAACAAACTGGCAACTTTAGAAAAACGATCCCGTAATAAATTACAGAAAAACCTCGCGACTGTATATACATACCGCATTTGTATTTCGACCGAATACAAATGCAATGAGATAAAATCTACACTGTACAATACTAGGATCCGGCTTAAACCAAAGCCCGCTAGTATTACCCGTCCGATCATGATCCATGCAATACCGCACGCATATGATCGAACCCTGCCATATATCCATACGGCCTCTACAGTGTTTCGCCCAAAACTTGAGAAACTGTCTGTGGGGGACTCTAAAGACTCGTCAATACTTTGGCTGTGGATTTAACCACTAGCATGTCATAGGTATTAGCCGTACGTAACGGGCTACCAGGTATTGACCAAAAGGGAAGTCGATGAGCGAACTCATCCTGACACCCTACTGAGCCTGTCAGTGACAATATCCGTACAGTCCGGTCCGTTAGTCTATGAGCATCGCATGGTGGGACTAGGGGGTTGGTAAAGTCAGACCCCCAAAAGCGGTACAAGTCGTGTGGGAGTGTAGCCCATAACACCCTGAGATACTACTGGAATACCTACCAGTAAATCTCCTGCCTTGGCCAAGGACTTCGTGTAATGGCTCTCCTAGACACAGCGCGACCTCACCCCGAATACCGGGAGAGACGAACCCCTGCAGATCCGCTCACTGCTTCCATGTGGCTCGGGACTGTACCCAACTAAAACCTGTTTGCACGACTCCTTTGAGCCGTGGTAGGGTAGTAATCAAAGCACAGTGGGAACTCACACGAGACAAATGACGATCTCAGGTCGATGAACTAACCTGTACACATGTCACCAGGGAACTGCCATCTGACGTCAGGTATAATACCAACTAGCATGTTCCCGGCGAGTCCTGTCTGGTGTATTCATAACCCAATGAGCACCTGTATACATCTTAGGTGAACCAACTGACATCAGTGTCTTGTGAGACCGGCCACCGCCCCTCGTTGGGGTCTCGACTGTATACACTAGTCTACTCCGGAGTATCGATGCCCTGTCTCGAAAACTCCCACGACTAGGGACCACTTTAAGGATGTGCTTATAGACCCCAGCTCCAACGTATATGATCACCGTCATACTGCTGGCCGTCAAGAAAGAATCCTAAGGGCTCTACCAACGTGCAATAGTGATCTGTAATGTCACCTAAAGCAGTACACGATGATAAAGATAAACCAGATAGCATACTATCATCTTGAGTAAGACCGTCCTACCGGCATAGGTCCTCCCTCAATCATTGCAATCACGCACCTGTGATCCAATAATTGACTCTGAGGGCACTATCTCTAACACTTCCACTGCTCCAACTGACTACGACAACCCTCTGACAGAGTCATATATACGTGCACCTCTAAAGCTAGTTTAGAAGGACACTATACATATCCTCCTGCCGGGTCTCATAATCTAGGACAACAGAAATGGCAAGTCTGGGTAAACAAGAAACTCCATGCCACCGTCCTTGAGGTTACTGGAGTACCTCTCGGGTGCCTGAGGTTACCCACCATATCTGCGGAGTGGCTAATGGAATGTCAAACCTGATTGAATCTTTAGGTTCTATTAAATTTTCATTAATCGTTTGCGGTTCTGGAATCACTTCCAGTTCTACCATACTCCCACTACTGTTTTATGAAAAAATCTATTTTACTAAAATTGTGGCAAGTCAAAAACAATATCACTATTGATCTTCCAGATGGTAGAAAGTTAACCCTCGTCATAGCTCGGGTTAACCCACAAACAGCCATTACAAAAATATGACTTGAGTTATCCAGAGTCTGGTTTTAAGCATAAGCCGGACAACTCCATATACCTTAACATCGTTAAGATATGATCCATTCTATATACAATATAGAAACAGAGGCACTGATCTAATTGGAACCAGATTCAAATCATGGAGCTATCTCCAGTGCATGTCAACTAAATGGAGAGAGGCCGATCATCATTACTCAACTTAGGAGTGCATCTAGATACGAGTAACCTGAAAGAGAAGCAAGTTCTCAAAGCCATTACTATCAACTGAATACCAAACACAAGTATCTACATCTTTGATCACCTTGAAGAATCCCGATACTTGCAACCCCTGGTTCTCTACTTTATTTTTATACCTATAACTTCTCAAAACTTGGACCTTGTATTTCTACGAAACACTTGTCTAAAACTTGAGAAGTCACAAGTAAACAGAATATAGTACGAGGACCAATACCTCTGTCCTAATGGACACTGGACAACATACAATACTCTGTATAAGTCTCCTGAGTTGAATAACTCAAACCTTGTGCGTCATAGGTTGAAAACTGTACTATGGTTATGAAGAATTTGTTGGAGATAGTGCCCTCAGAGTCAATTATTAGATCACAGGCACGTGATTGCAATGATTGAGGGAGGACCTATCCCGGCATGACAGTCTTACTCGAGATGATAGTACGCTATCTGGTTTACCTTTATCATCGTGTACTGCTTTAGGTGACATGACAGATCACTATTGCACGTTGATAGAGCCCCTAGGATTCTTGCTTGACTACCGGCAGTATGAGGGCGATCATATACGTGGGAGCTGGTAGTCTATAAGCACATCCTCAAAAGGTCCCTAGTCGCAGGAGTTTCGAGACAGGGCATCGATACTCCAGAGTAGACTAGTGTATACAGTCGAGACCCCGACGAGGGGTGGTGGCCGGTCTCACAAGCCATTGGTGTCAGTTGGATCACCTAAGATGTATACAGGTGCTCATTGGGTTATGAGTACACCGGACAGGACTCGCCGGGAACATGCTAGTTGGTCTTATACCTGACGTCAGATAGCAGTTCCCTGGTGACATGTGTACAGGTTAGTTCATCGACCTGGGGATCGTCATTTGTCTCGTGTGAGTTCCCACTGTACTTTGATTACTACCCTACCACGGCTCAAAGGAGTCGTGCAAACAGGTTTTAGTTGGGTACAGTCCCGAGCCACATGGAGGCAGTGAGCGGATCTTCAGGGGTTCGTCTCTCCCGGTATTGGGGGTGAGGTCGCGCTGTGTCTAGGAGAGCCATTACACGAAGACCTTGGCCAAGGCAGGAGATTTACTGGTAGGTATTCCAGTAGTATCTCAGGGTGTTCTGGGCTACACTCCGACACGACTTGTACCGCTTTTGGGGGTCTGACTTTTACCAACCCCCTAGGCCCGACATGCGATGCTCATAGACGAACGGACCGGACTGTACGGATATTGTCACTGACAGGCTCAGTAGGGTGTCAGGATGAGTTCGCTCATCGACGTCCCTTTTGGTCAATAGCTGGTGGCCCGTCAAGTATTGGCTTATACCTCTGACGTGCTAGTGGTTAAATCCACAGCCATAGTATTGACGAGTCTTTAGAGTCCACCACACTTTCAGTTACTCAAGCTTTCGGGCGAAACGCTGTAGAGGCCGTATGGAGATATGGCAGGGTCCGATCAGATACGTGCGGTATTGCACGGATCAGGATCGGACGGTTTTGTACTAGTGGCCGTATAGTTATATGGCAGCGTTCGATCAGATACGTGCGGTATTGCACGGATCAGGATCGGACGGATATTACTAGCCGGCTTTGGTTTAAGCCGGTCCTAGTTTAGTACAGTGTAGATTTTGTCTCTTTGCATTTGTATCCGGACGGAATACAGATGCGGGTGTGTATGCACAGTATCGGGGTTTTCCTGTAATTTATTACGGAACCAGTTTTTCTGGGGTTGCCAGTTTGCATTCCGTTCCGGCCGGTTTTCCTTTGTTCTTTCCCGGCCGGACTTTACTGATGGAGGGGGTTTTGCAAATAACGCTTTGTGGAGGACTTATTTGCATAAGGTCTGATATGATAAGCATCTTTGCTTTTCATGCATTTATGAGATTTGATGAGATTAGAAATGAAGTGAGGTTTGATGTTGATTTTGTAATGATTATGTTTTAGGATGTGGTCACCACTTTTGCTTCTTACACTCACCTCCCTCTTGCTATCATATGGTTTTTGCTCCACCATTTTTATTCTCACTTGATGAGAGAGTTTTATTCATGGTTGAGAAAAAGAAAGAGAGAAAGAAAAGAGAAGAAGAGAGTTTCATCTTCATCCTTGAGAGTGTTCCATTTTCTTGATCTCATTTCATGTTAAGAAAAATGCATGCACCATTTTTCTTGTCTTGTTTCCTCCATCATCCACAAATGGCAACACACCCCAAAAGAGACTATGATTCTACACTACAATTCTACAGCAAATCTTGGACGCGTCGGCTAGCCTACTCTGCGCCCGAGTTGCCTCGGTATTGAGGTGGGAGCCCGTAAAAGTACCCGGCTTCGTGGTGCCCTTTCCGACGAGGAGGAGATGGACGGAGATCCCGCGAGGAGATCGGAGGGGAGATGAAGACCGGAGGACTCGGATCAGCCGGTACATCTCTAACCTTTCCTCTTGTTTTCTTAGACTAGTTTAATGGCACGATCAGGGGTTTAGTGCGCGGTGGTGCCGGTTTGCTAAGTCCGCAAAATTTAAAGTTTATCACCGTTTCCGCGTTTGGCCGTCGGATTGACGGCCGGGGCGCCGCCGTGCACTTACAGTGGTATCAGAGCCTCGCCATTAACTTCGTCTAGCTTCGTTTGATGTGTTTTGCATTTCCGATCGACCAAAACTCCAAAATCTACATTTTTGTTAGCATCAGTTTCTGTTGAAATATTTTGGTCTCAAAAAATTTTTCAGGTTGTAAAATATTGATGTACTGGAAAATCTAACTCTGTAAAATTTCGATGAAGTGATTCCACAGTGGGAGCGCGGAACCGCCGCACAAACCCCCATTCCGCCGCCCTTCCGCCGCTCACTGTGGAGATCACTGCACCAATTTTTTACAGAGGCTTTCTGGACTTAAAATATGGGTTTTGGAATATTAAAATTGGGCCCAGGTTTTCTGTGAGTGCTACAGTTTTGATTGGGGGCCCACTTGTTATTTTTTTGGTCAATCGGAAAATTTTAAACACATTTTTCACAGTATTTACATTATATCTGCGACCGTGAATGTCACTCGATCGGTAAATCCAGTCTAACTGCTATAGCCCGATTAGACGGATTTGCGAACGTGACTTTCACGTTGATGTTCTATGTTTATGCTGTGATGTTGCGGATCGGTCGTGGGGGATAGCCTGGATGCAATGCTAGTACAGTGCTGTTGTATTATGTACATTTGATATTGCGGGGCGAGCGTCCGACATGTGGACTGCCGTCACTGCCTGTTTGTATTATTCTTTTGGGGCACGACCTGGTTGTGGTCGATGTACCCGGTGTATGTATATTTTACTTTCTGTACTAGGATTACCCCGCGGAGGAGTGCACGGATAGCCGGGTTCTAGAGGGCAACAAGCCCGCATCTCATGGCATTGGGACGGAGGGGGCTTCACTCTAGGATTGGCGGGCTATTCGCCGCACTCGTAGGGGGTACAGGTTGACCCAGGAGGGGTGCCCAAGTTGCCGGATTCCGTGGAGTGCTGGGTGGTCCATTCACGGAGCTGAAGGGGGCTGCCTCGCTTCAGGTTTTGGCGGGTGACTTGCCGCGCCCGTAGGGGTCTAGGATTTCATTGCACAGGCTATCCACACGACCAGGGGAACGTCGGGTTTCAGTAGTGGCTCTGTGAAACCCGGGGATCCCAGATATCTGTATTGTTCTGTGATGCTGTACATTTCTGTGATGTTGCATTTCTTTTCACGCCTTGAGCGAAATATAATATATTGGTATATATATATATTAGTAGATGTTGTATATGTTTTTCATCCGCGCTAGTCCAGTCCCCGCTCTGCCGTTAGTAAGCTAACCTAACGGGTGATGACGGGACCCAGTGGCGAATGCGGATGGCATATACGTACGTCAGTATATTTTCGTTCTTTGTGGTGTGATCAATTGATGGGACTGCGTTGATTCGGATCAATGCAAGTTAAACAAACCTAATCTGATGTTGTTGGAACACTTTTCAAAAAGCTGTTATTGCAAGGACGTTCACTTTTGTTTTGCATCGTGGTATTCATTTGGAATATCCTGCTCCTCAGTCGACGAGGCAAGGGCCGAGATCCCTTTACCGGGAGTGACCCCTTGGACAGAAGTTTGCGTCAGGGCATTAACTTCACTATAGCCGATTACTTTTGCTTTGCATCGTGGTATTCATTTGGAATATCCTGCACCCCATTCTACGGGGAAAGAGCCGAGATCCCTTCACCGGGAGTGACCTCTTTAGTAAAGGTTTTCGTCACTATATTTTCTAAAAAGCTATCCGTTCCTTCAACGATATCAAGTTCATTACGTTAAAGGTTTTCGCCAGAAACCATTCGTAGCCCTCCGTCGTTTCAGACGGGTAGCAAGTAGTATTCATACTATGTTTGTTGACCTTCGTCAAGGCATAGTGTATGGTAGCTGCTTGTTGCTTTTCTGCTGCATAGATGGATGCGTTGGTTTGGGACAGTCGTATAGCCTTGTTGACCTTCGTCAAGGGCTTGTACGGGTGGGTTCAAATTAACCTGGACAATGACGGGTGGAACTTGACATGTGACTTATGATTTGTTGACCTTCGTCAAGGTCATAAGAGCATGGGGCAGAAATCACATCGGGAGTTTCAAAGGTACTGAAACTTGCCAGATATGCGCATACCTTCTGGAGTGTGATACCGTGAGCGGATTCCGTCACGTTATCATGCGATGAGAGTTGGATCCCGATTCCCAATGATGAGTTGGTTTACTCCTCGGGTGACCCCGACTAATTCTTCTTTCAGGTTTGGAGGAGAATTTGAGGTACAGTGGGAGGTTTCCAGATTAGATAAATTGGTAACCATTCTGATCTAGGTTAGAGTGCACGCTGAGTGTTTCTTTTCTCTCTCTCTCTCTGGCAGCGACCATTGACCCGACCCTAAGACTATGACTCAGTGACCAAGTTGACCGAACCTTCTTAACACTGGCTTTTGGATTGTCAGAGTTGCAGACTTCTTTGCCACTCCTACTTTTACCCTTTTCTCCAGGACACCCCGTATTACTACGAACGTCCACTTCCATTGGACAAAACCATCGTATGGTTATATACGAACTCGAAGGACTTCGAGGATGGTTTCCGGTTCTGGAGAAAACGGATAGGACTATTCAGTTATCTTTTCTTTTCACCTTCTCTCAGGTTGCGAGTACTCCTTGGTTTAGGAGTAGTACACCTATTACGCAAATTGGATAGTCTTCTTCCAAACCATAGGCTGGTGCCGACCGGTAGGGAATGAAGAAAACCAATTAGCCTAAACGGTGTGCAGAAGGTATTAAAATTAAGACAAAGCAAGGGATTAGTAAGAGGGCAAAGTAAATTGCGACTGATATTCACGACCAAACCAAGTATTTCTTCGCCAATCCTAAATCACCTTTGTATTTCTCCAGGACACTCCGTATCACTACGAAGATCCACAGTTTATTGGATACTCCATCGTATGGTTATATACGAACTCGAAAGGAACTTGTTCCAGTTCGGGGATAGATTCTGGTCCAGGAGAAATAGGAATAAGGTTTATTCGGTTGTCTTTTATCTTCACCTTCTCTCGCATTGCGAGTGCTCCTAGGACTAGGACAGTACACCCATTATGCTTATTGGATAGTCTTCTTCCAAACCATAGGCTGGTGCCGAACGGTAGGGAAGGAAGAAAACCATTTGGCCTAAAGGGGTGTACAGAAGGTAATGACTAAAGACATATAAAGGGATTTGGAGAGGTAGCAAAGAATTATACGGTTATAGTTGTGAATCTGGATAATGGAAGAGGCATTGCTAGGAATACCAGGATACCCCATCGAAACATTTCAATGTTTCAATTTCACTATGTACTGTTAATGGAAAACTGATTTCCCGATTAGACACTTACTCCAGGGTATGTATTTACCAGGTATGATTCTCACATCTGTATGGTTTTACAGATGGTGAGTGGGAGTAAGTTATTAGGAATTAGGTGATCATCCTCATTATATCGGGATTCGTTGTAATTGGTGATATTTGAGGATGACACCTGGATTGTTTGCCGGTCGGCAAATATTTGGTGTTGAATATCCGCTGTTGTGCACCAATTTCAAATTGATATATCTGTACGTCTATTTTCATAGAGTGAGATATACCTTTTGATATTATGTCGATGACATTTACCTATATCAGTGGATGGTTAGGTAAGGAGCATTAAACAGCGGTGTAATTCTTCTTAACCATAAGTACAGTTTTCAACCTACGACACACAGTGAAAGAGTTATTAGACTCAGCGGACTTATACAGAGTATTGTATGTTGTCCAGTGTCCATTAGGACAGAGGGGTTGGTCCTCCAACTATATTCTGTTTACTTTTAACTTCTCTAGTTCTTAGACATGTGCTTCGTAGAAACACAGAGTCTAAGTTTTGAGGAGTTATAGGTATTTGAATAGAGTGGAGAACCAGGTGTAGCAAGTATCGGGATTCTTCAAAGTGATCGAAGATGTAGATACTTGTGTATGGTATTCAGTTGATAGTAATGATAAAGAGAACTTGCTTCTCTTTCAGGTTACTCATAATTGGAAGCATTCCTAAATTGAGTAACGCTGATCGGCCTCCTTCCATTTAGTTGACATGCACTGGAGATAGCTGCATGATTTGAATCTGGTTAAATTAAATCAGTGCCTCTGGTTCTATATTGGATATAGAACAGTTCATATCTTAACGTTGTTAAGGTACGGGGAGTTGTCTGGCTTATGATTAAAACCAGACTCTGGATAACTCTAGGCACGTTTCTGTAATGGCTGTTTGTGGGTTGACCCAGGCTATGACGAGGGTTGATTTTCTACCATCTAGCAGATCAATAGAAATATTGTTCAAGACTCGCCACAGTTTTATTAAAAATGGATTTTTTCAAAAACAGCAGTGGGAGTATGGTAGAACTGGAAGTGATTCCAGAACCGCAAACGATTACTGAAGATTTGATATGGAACCTAAAGATTCAATCTGATTTGACATTCCATTGGCCACTCCGCAGATAAGGTGGATAACTTCAGGCACCCGAGAGGTACTCCGGTAGCCTCAAGGACGGTGACAGGGAAGTTCTTGTTTACCCACACTTGCCATTGTTGTTGTTCCAGGCTGTGAGACCCGGCAGGAGGATGAGTATAGCGTCGTTCTAAACTTGCTTTAGAAGTGCACGTCTATATGACTCTGCCAGAGGGTTGTCGTAGTCAGTGGGAGCAGCGGAAGCATTGGTGGACATCAGGCTTATGTCTATTTATAGACTAAAGCAGATGTAGCGGAGATAGATCATCTATTTCTGATGTGACAGTCATGGGATTGACGCCATCAGAATAGGGGATGGATCTGTTGAGAAGGTAGTAGGGTGTGATATCCTGGTATTTGGATGACATACACGTAATAGGAAGTGATATTCCTATACTACGATCGGTTATACTTTGGTCGTCACACAGTGGTTTCTCCACAAAGGACTTGGACATTATATCAGACATACTGGTTACTAGATCTATGGTTTTAGATCTAGATTTGGGTGGCTTCCCAATCAGGGTACTTTGACAGCATTCTAAGAGTATTTAGAATGGACGACTCCTGGCACGGTAGTGTACCTGCAGGTGATGGAGTCACCCTCTCTAAAGGTGTCTTATAGACTAAAGTAGAGAGGGATGTGCATGATTGGCAGATCACTTGCTTAGGCAATTGAGCCAATCATGAGATATCAAGTACCACACCAGATGTTGTTCTTGCACTAGATGCAATAAGTTGATATTGATCCAATCCTGGAGAAACAGTCGGAAGCAGTTTTAGAACATAAGTGAATGTTCTAGGGATATGATAACGGCTGCCTCCTTTAGGAGACGGTTATCATTCCAGGCTTCCAAGGTGACATGGACGACAAGGAGGTTGTCAGAGTTATAAGTTTTCCTTCTGATGAGGGGCAGTATTTTGGACAGATGGTCCAAGGCAATACTGAGGGAGGCATGGCGCAGGATACTGACTAGATTCAGTTGACGATACAGTCTAAGAAGTTTGGATTTGGAGTTCACTTATGAGCTAGGTCCCATCAGATATCCAGACATTCTAAGACAGGTATTGCTCATTTCGGGAGATGGCTTTCTCCGCGAACTTGAGACATAGAGAGACATAGAAAGAAACTTCTAGGCGGATCCACTCACTAAGGCTATTCCTCGAACGCAATAGTCTCACAAACGGGATTTGTGAGACTGACTAGTAGAGGAGTTGGGTGTTCGGTAACACACGGGCTGTGAGTATGCGACATCGCAATAATTAGCCTTGAGTGCAAGTGGGAGATTGTTGGAGATAGTGCCCTCAGAGTCAATTATTAGATCACAGGCAAGTGATTGCAATGATTGAGGGAGGACCTATCCCGGCATGACAGTCTTACTCGAGATGATAGTACGCTATCTGGTTTACCTTTATCATCGTGTACTGCTTTAGGTGACATGACAGATCACTATTGCACGTTGATAGAGCCCCTAGGATTCTTGCTTGACTACCGGCAGTATGAGGGCGATCATATACGTGGGAGCTGGTAGTCTATAAGCACATCCTTAAAAGGTTCCTAGTCGCAGGAGTTTCGAGACAGGGCATCGATACTCCAGAGTAGACTAGTGTATACAGTCGAGACCCCGACGAGGGGCGGTGGCCGGTCTCACAAGCCATTGGTGTCAGTTGGATCACCTAAGATGTATGCAGGTGCTCATTGGGTTATGAGTACACCGGACAGGACTCGCCGGGAACATGCTAGTTGGTCTTATACCTGACGTCAGATAGCAGTTCCCTGGTGACATGTATACAGGTTAGTTCATCGACCTGGGGATTGTCATTTGTCTCGTGTGAGTTCCCACTGTACTTTGATTACTACCCTACCACGGCTCAAAGGAGTCGTGCAAACAGGTTTTAGTTGGGTACAGTCCCGAGCCACATGGAGGCAGTGAGCGGATCTTCAGGGGTTCGTCTCTCCCGGTATTGGGGGTGAGGTCGCGCTGTGTCTAGGAGAGCCATTACACGAAGACCTTGGCCAAGGCAGGAGATTTACTGGTAGGTATTCCAGTAGTATCTCAGGGTGTTCTGGGCTACACTCCGACACGACTTGTACCGCTTTTGGGGGTCTGACTTTTACCAACCCCCTAGGCCCGACATGCGATGCTCATAGACGAACGGACCGGACTGTACGGATATTGTCACTGACAGGCTCAGTAGGGTGTCAGGATGAGTTCGCTCATCGACATCCCTTTTGGTCAATAGCTAGTGGCCCGTCAAGTATTGGCTTATACCTCTGACGTGCTAGTGGTTAAATCCACAGCCATAGTATTGACGAGTCTTTAGAGTCCACCACACTTTCAGTTACTCAAGCTTTCAGGCGAAACGCTGTAGAGGCCGTATGGAGATATGGCTGGGTCCGATCAGATACGTGCGGTATTGCACGGATCAGGATCGGACGGTTTTGTACTAGTGGCCGTATAGTTATATGGCAGCGTTCGATCAGATACGTGCGGTATTGCACGGATCAGGATCGGACGGATATTACTAGCCGACTTTGGTTTAAGCCGGTCCTAGTTTAGTACAGTGTAGATTTTGTCTCTTTGCATTTGTATCCGGACGGAATACAGATGCGGGTGTGTATGCACACTATCGGGGTTTTCCTGTAATTTATTACGGGACCAGTTTTTCTGGGGTTGCCAGTTTGCATTCCGTTCCGGCCGGTTTTCCTTTGTTCTTTCCCGGCCGGACTTTACTGATGGAGGGGGTTTTGCAAATAACACTTTGTGGAGGACTTATTTGCATAAGGTTTGATATGATAAGCATCTTTGCTTTTCATGCATTTATGAGATTTGATGAGATTAGAAATGAAGTGAGTTTTGATGTTGATTTTGTGATGATTATGTTTTAGGATGTGGTCACCACTTTTGCTTCCTACACTCACCTCCCTCTTGCTATCATATGGTTTTTGCTCCACCATTTTTATTCTCACTTGATGAGAGAGTTTTATTCATGGTTGAGAAAAAGAAAGAGAGAAAGAAAAGAGAAGAAGAGAGTTTCATCTTCATCCTTGAGAGTGTTCCATTTTCTTGATCTTATTTCATGTTAAGAAAAATGCAAGCACCATTTTTCTTGTCTTGTTTCCTCCATCATCCACAAATGGCAACAAACCCCAAAAGAGACTATGATTCTACACTACAATTCTACAGCAAATCTTGGACGCGTCGGCTAGCCTACTTCGCGCCCGAGTTGCCTCGGTATTGAGGTGGGAGCCCGTAAAAGTACCCGGCTTCGTGGTGCCCTTTCCGATGAGGAGGAGATGGACGGAGATCCCGCGAGGAGATCGGAGGGGAGATGAAGACCGGAGGACTCGGATCAGTCGATACATCTCTAACCTTTCCTCTTGTTTGCTTAGACTAGTTTAATGGCACGATCCGGGGTTTAGTGCGCGGTGGTGCCGGTTTGCTAAGTCCGCAAAATTTAAAGTTTATCACCGTTTCCGCGTTTGGCCGTCGGATTGACGGCCGGGGCGCCGCCGTGCACTTACAGAATTATACCGCTGTTCAATGCTCCTTACCTAACCATCAACTGATATAGGTAAATGTCATGGACATAATTTCAAAAAGTTATATCTCACATTATAAAATAAACGTACAGATATATCAGTTTGAAATTGGTGCATAACAACGGATATTCAAAACCAAATATTTTCCGTCCGGCAAAAACCCAGGCGATTTCCCCAAATATCACCAATTACAACGAATTCCGATATAATGAGGATGATCACCGAATTCCCAATAACTTACTTCCATTCATCATCTGTAAAACCAGACAGATGTGAGAATCATACCTGGTAAATACATACCCTGGAGTAAGGTTCCAATTGGGAAATCAATTTCCTATTAACAACGCATAGTGAAACTGAAATATGAAAATGTTTCGAAGGGGTATCTGGGTATTCCGAGTAATGCCTCTTCCATTATCAGATTCATGACTGTAACCGTATATTTCTTTGCCATCTCTCCAAATCCCTTTATTTGTTTTTTGTCATTACCTTCTATACACCACCTTTAGGCTAAATGGTTTTCTTCCTTCCCTACCGTTCGGCATCAGCCTATGGTTTGGAAGAAGACTATCCAATAAGCGTAATAGGTGTACCTAGGAGTACTCGCAACCTGAGAGAAGGTAAAGATTAAAGACAACTGAATAAAACCTTATTCTATTTCTCGTGAACCAGAATCCATCCCCGAACTGGAACAAGTTCCTTCGATTTCGTATATAATCATACGATGGATTATCCAATAATTGTGGATCTTCGTAGTGATACGAGGTGTTCTGGAGAAATACAAAGGTGAAGTAGGAGTGGCGATGAGATACTCGGTTTGGTCGTGAATGATTGCGGTCGCAATTTACTTTGCCCTCTTTCTAATCCCTTTATTTGTCTTTACTTATACCTTCTGTACACCACATTTAAGCTAATTCGTTTTCTTCCTTCCCCACAGTTCGGTACCTGCCTATGGTTTGGAAGAAGACTATCCAATAAGCATAACAGGTGTACCCTCTCCTAATCCTAGGTTCCCTCACAACCTGAGAGAAGGTAAAAGGAAAAGACAACTGAATAATCCTATTCAATCTCTCCAGAACCAAAATCCATCCTCGAATGTGGAACAAGTTCCTTCGAGTTCGTATACAACCATACGATGGATTTATCCAATGGAAGTGGATATTCGTAATGATACGGGGTGTTCTGGAGAAATGCAAAGGGTAAAAGAAGGAGTGGCAATGATGTATACAACTCAGACAATCCAAAAGCTAGTGTTTTAAGAAAGTTCGGTTAACTTGGTCACTGAGTCATAGTCTAGGGTCGGGCCATGGTCGCTTCCAAAGAGAGAGAGAAAAGAAAAACTCTGGGTGCATTCTAACCTAGATCAGAATGGTTAATCACTTTATCTAATCAGGAAGCCTCCCACTGTAACCGCAAATTCTCCTCCAAACCTTAAAGATGAATTAGTCGGGATCACCCGAGGAGTAAACCAACTTATCAGTGGGAATCGGGATCTAACAATCATCACATGATAACCTAATGGAATCCACTCACATTATCACACTCCAGAAGGTATGCGCATGCCTGGCAAGTTTTCTGTATGTTTGAAACTCCCGATGTGATTTTTACCCCATGCTCTTATGACCTTGATGAAGGTCAACAAATCATAAGTCACATGTCAAGTTCTACCTGTCATTGTCCACGTTAATTTGAACCCACCCGTACCCGCCCTTGACGAAGGTCAACAAGGCTGTACGACTGTCCCAAACCAACGCATCTATCTGTTGGGGTAAAAATTTACACCCCGGTTGACTGAGTCAAAGTCAAGGTCAACCCTCAAGCTAGGTGAGCCCAAGCCCAGGTTAAGCAGGCCCATGCCCAAGTCGAGCCCGCGGCCAGCCTCCCCATGCCAACAACAAAATCATGTAATAAATAATTTTTATGTAATTTTTTATACATGAATGTATGCAAAATGGGCATAAAGCCAATATTTTGTAAGCCCATGGCTTATGTGCAAAAATGAAATGGCACATGAGCCATGGGATAGGAAAAATGCCATTTTTTTGAAGCCCAAGGGGCAATATGTAAATATGTAAGCCTATAAAAGGCAACATGATGATGAATAAAGTAACAACTTTCATTCTCTCAAAAACTTAGGGTTTGTATTTCTTTCCCTTTTCTGAAGGTCTCAAACCTTCTTCTTTCTTCTGAATTAAATCAAGAGTTTTACTCTTCCTTTTCAAAAACAAAATAGTTTTTCACCACCAAACCCACAAAGGGGAACTTGGATCTGTTTTTAGATCCCAAAAAGGAGAGATTTTGAGATCTCACATCTCTTGATCTTCAAGATCCAGCTAACAGAGGAGGAAGAAGAAGAACCCCTTTCACTAAACCCTAAAAAAAACACTCAGGAGTCCAACTCCTCTCTGATTTCTCTTCCGAGAATTTTTTTTTGGCTAAAAGCCTTTTTTTCTTACCGGCGCTCAAGCGCAGAGCGCCCGCGTGCCAACACGTGGCGTGCTTGCGCTCAAGCGCTCAGCGTTCGAGCGCAAAGCGCCCACGTGCCGACACGTGGCGCGCTTGCGCTCGAGTGCAAGTCACCCCGGTGCCGACACGTGGCGCGCTTGCGCTCGAGCGCAAGTCACCCCGGTGCCGACACGTGGCGCGCTTGCGCTCGAGTGCAAGTCGGCCCGGTGCCGACACGTGGCGCGCTTGCGCTCAAGCGCAAGCGCTCAGGCGCAAGTTGCCCCTGTGCCGACACGTGGCGCACTTGCGCTCAAGCGCACAACGCTCAAGCGCAAATCGCCCTCGTGCCGACACGTGGCGCACTTGCGCTCGAGCATCAGGCGCTGAAGCACAAGTCGCCCCCGTGCCGACATGTGGCGCACTTGCGCTCAAGCGCCCAGCGCTCAAGCGCAAGTCGCCCCCGTGCCGACACGTGGCGCACTTGCGCTCGAGCATCAGGCGCTCAAGCGCAGAGCGCCCGCGTGACGACACATGGCACTCTAGCGCCTGAGAGCACAGCACCTGGGCGGACAGCGCCCAAGGTGCTGCCCCCCCACGCATCCTTTGGATGCCTTTTCTTCCCTTTTTTTTCTTATATATATACATATATATATACATATATATACATATGTGCACACACACATACACTACGACACTGTCCCTGTTGGAAAAAAATTTCTAACGGGGCGCTGCCCCGCACCCCGCAAGGGGGCTACTAGCCCTTTTGACCCCCAGCCCGCTATCCGGGTAGCGGGACCCCCGTAAAAACTCTGCGGGGCCCCCAATATATCCAAAACACCCTTTCAAAACACATCATACGCACACTGCACATTGAGTTCGCATGACCAGTTTAACCCGTCAATCGGAGGTTCCCTCGCTCCAAAGGCGAGGGGTAATTAACGGCAGCTTAGTCCGCGGCTGCCGGAGATTCGGATCCCCACAATCATTAAACCTCGGCCTACCCTAGGCAGGGGGAATCTGTAGTACGCCTGACAAGCGCGCGCGTATTCCCATCTCCAGGGGTGATGAAAAACACCCTACAGGCTCTGGCACGCCCGGTGGGACCAATCTCTCCTCCCATATTTCGGGTTAAGCGTTCATGCGAACTCAATCAATATACATACCTGTATTTATACTAAAAATAATTTTTTTTCATGCAGATTTTCAAGTAATCACCTTCTGACGATGTCTTCGATGATGAACTCATCTCCCGTCTCCTACACGATGAGGATAGACTCTAGGACGGTCTTTCCGGCCAGTCTCGGAAGACAATGGGAGGAGCCGCTGCTACCATTCGGCTCTATTGTGTTCATGCCAGTTGGCGCCATCCCAGCTCCTCAAGCCCCGGTGGCAGACAAACCGGTCTCGAAAGGCAGGAGACCAAATGTGGTGATCTCAAGGGCGCCCCAACCAAAACGTAAGTCAGTGTCTGAACGACTTTCCTTGACCCCAGCTGGGGGCAAGGCCATCAACACCAACAAAGCTACAACGCGTCCCGAGCAAGCTCCAGCGGTGCCCTTGACCACTGCTCGATCGGGTGTCTTCTCTAAGCTCCCCTCTGATCAACTCACAATGGCTTCCCGGGTAGCGGATGCCCGCCAAGCCTTCAAAATCGAGAAGCTGAGGGAGAAAAGGCTCAGATATAGAGCCAATAAAAGGGCTAGGGTTCCTGCCAGGCTAAACCTCATGAGGTTCGAAGAACAGGATTACCCCGCCAAAGATGAGGGGATGGCTGAATGTGTTATCCACACTATCTACGTAGTGGGCATGCGCAGCAAGAGCAAGGACGGGGCCACCACATCTCAAATCCAATATGGCTTGAATGTGGTTGCCACTTCCCAAAAACAGCCGCCTCCGCTGGATGATGAAAACCCTCTCGATGAGGCTGATAGGCAGAGAGAGCCCTCAATTCATGAGGAGTCAGGCTCGGAAAGCGAAGATGAGCCAACTTTCCGTCCTAAGATCGCGGAGCAGCAACTTCTCCAAGAGCTCCGAAAACAGCTCAGAAGCAAAGAAAAGGAGATGGCCAAGCTCTACTCAAAGATCGATGACATGACAAATGTCGTCTTACGGCTTACGGCCCAACTTCCCTCTTAGCCGCCCAATCAAGCACAGGGCTCTGCTCGTGAACCGGGAAACGGTGTCCCAAGGCAGCCGACGCCTATTCCCTCAAATCCAAAAGTGGGCGAACCGCATGAAAATCAGTCGCATCCTATCTCGGAAAATGTCTTTTCTACCGATGACAGTAGCCCGCTAACTCAAAATCAAATCATGGATTTGGTTGCCAGCAAAGTCAAAACACTGGTAGCCGAAGCCGAAGCGCAAAAAGATATCAGCAGTAGTGGGAGACCATATCCTGCTCAGTATGATCTGGTAGAGTTTCCTAGCGGCTATGTCATCCCTAAATTCGGAAGATTCAATGGGACGGGAAATGCGAATCAACACATCGCCCACTTCAAAGCCTCATGCGGGAATACTGGGGGCAATGATGCGCTTCTTCTCCGCCAGTTCGTTAATAGCTTGACCGATGTTGCTTTCGACTGGTACGCGAGCATACCAGATGGCTCCGTTACTACTTTCGTCCAAATGGAATCTTTGTTTCGACAAAGATTCATGAGCGTCAGCGATAAGATCACCATTGCCGAGCTCGTAAGGACCAAGCCCAAGAACAATGAAAGAAGCACGGATTTTATAACTCGATGGCGCAATCTCTCCGTCAAATGCGAACCGCCGATAGAGCAGGACCAATCTGTCAGTCTCCTCGTCGGAAATGTCAACAATTGGATGGCCCCGTTTCTATGCACCGCGGGTCTCAAAAGATTCCAAGAGCTGACCAGGAAAGTTCAGATGCTGGAGCGCTCAAAATAGGAGTCCTCCTCGGATTTCCAAAATAACAATAGGTCCTGGATAAACGAAAGGACGATAATCGCAAAGGCGGAAACTCCGATGATTCTGAATCTTTCAACACTTCGGCTAACCGAAATAAGCAAGGGATGAGCGGGCCTAGCGCCAACCAGCCTCGGAAGCCAATGTTCGGAGAGGGAGGAGAATCTCCACTGAAAGAGAAGCTGGATAAGGTCTATTCCTTCAGAAGGGACAAAATCCGTAAAATATTCAAAGACACCCTGAAGAACGGTCTACAACTGCCAGAGTCAAAAAGACCACATGAAGCGAATAGGGCCGACGACCCTAAATACTGCCCCTATCACAGAGTGATAGGTCATGCCATTGAGGACTGCTTCGTCTTCAAAGATTGGGTCGAAAAGCAATACAAGGCATGAGAGATAGAACTGTCCAAAGGCGTGTTAACAAACAGTCAAGCTGCAACCGCCAATTTCATACAAACGGAGACCGAAGTTCTTCATGAAACCGATTCTCTCAGACATCTGCCTTTCTCTGAAAACAATCGACCACCACGTCATTAAACTGGGAACAGTCGACCTCTAAGTCGTTAAACTGGGAATGTAAAAAAAATGTGTGTATATAAAAAAAATGTGTAAATAAAAGAAAAATAAAGAAAAGTCAAAATGATGGGGCAACTCGCAATAAAAACCAGCGAGTAAAAATGAAAATGAAAATAAAGCCCAAAAGATGGGGCAACCGCGAATAAATAGCCGAAATGATAGGGCAATCGCGACCTTCGCGATAAGAAAAACTGAAATGATAGAGCAATCGCGGTAAAACAAACAAAAAAAAAACGGCGAATGATGAGTCGCTCCTGGTACCATATTCCAGTGCAGCGATGCAGACGCCGACAAAAATTCAAATTTCCAAAATTCTCCCAGCCCTACGGTTAGTCCCAAAATTGACTACCGTATATAATCCACGGGCTCAAATAATTCTCATCACCCCCATGCCCCACCGTAATCACCAGTTACGCGGCTGGTCTCCGCTTTGGAATTATGCTCCATTGAGAAGACCCACTCATGTGTGCTCACGATACATGAGGAGAACAAACCTTTGTGGGATCCTTACGACTCACGAAGGAAAAACACACTTAGGAGTCCCCACGACTCCTAAGGAGAAAATACACCTGCGAGATCCTTACGACTCGCCGGGAGAAAATGCTTTTACACGGCCCATAAAATTGAAAAGCTTTAGGCGATAAGGATCTAAACCTGTCTCCTAAGCCATCGCTCCCCAACCCTCAAGTGGCGAATGATGAGTCGCTCCTGGTACCATATTCCAGTATAGCAATGCAGACGCCAACCAAATTCCAAATCCCATACCCCCAAGTGGCGAATGATGAGTCGCTCCTGGTACCATATTCCAGTGTAGCGATGCAGACACCAACCAAATTCCAAATCCCACACCCCAAGTGGCGAATGATGAGTCGCTCCTGGTACCATATTCCAGTGTAGCGATGCAGACGCCAACCAAATTCCAAATCCCATACCCCAAGTGGCGAATGATGAGTCGCTCCTGGTACCATATTCCAGTATAGCGATGCAGGCGCCAACCAAATTCCAAATCCCATACCCCAATGGTGAATGATGAGTCGCTCCTGGTACCATATTCCAGTGCAGCGATGCAGACGCCAGCCAAATTCCAAATCCAAATCCCCAAGTGGCGAATGATGAGTCGCTCCTGGTACCATATTCCAGTATAGCGATGCAGACGCCAACCAAATTCCAAATCCCATACCCCAAGTGGCGAATGATGAGTCGCTCCTGGTACCATATTCCAGTGTAGCGATGCAGGCGCCAACCAAATTCCAAATCCCATACCCCAATGGTGAATGATGAGTCGCTCTTGGTACCATATTCCAGTGCAACGATGCAGACGCCAGCCAAATTCCAAATCCAAATCCCCAAGTGGTGAATGATGAGTCGCTCCTGGTACCATATTCCAGTGTAGCGATGCAGACGCCAACCAAATTCCAAATCCCATACCCCAAGTGGCGAATGATGAGTCGCTCCTGGTACCATATTCCAGTGTAGCGATGCAGACGCCAACCAAATTCCAAATCCCATACCCCAAGTGGCGAATGATGAGTCGCTCCTGGTACCATATTCCAGTGTAGCGATGCAGACGCCAACCAAATTCCAAATCCCATACCCCAATGGAGAATGATGAGTCGCTCCTGGTACCATATTCCAGTGCAGCGATGCAGACGCCAGCCAAATTCCAAATCCAAATCCCCAAGTGGCGAATGATGAGTCGCTCCTGGTACCATATTCCAGTGTAGCGATGCAGACGCCAGCCAAATTCCAAATCCCATACCCCAAGTGGCGAATGATGAGTCGCTCCTGGTACCATATTCCAGTGTAGCGATGCAGACGCCAACCAAATTCCAAATCCCATACCCCAAGTGGCGAATGATGAGTCACTCCTGGTACCATATTCCAGTGTAGCGATTCAGACGCCAACCAAATTCCAAATCCCATACCCCAATAGAGAATGATGAGTCACTCCTGGTACCATATTCCAGTGCAGCGATGCAGACGCCAGCCAAATTCCAAATCCAAATCTCCAAGTGGCGAATGATGAGTCGCTCCTGGTACCATATTCCTGTGTAGCGATGCAGACGCCAACCAAATTCCAAATCCCATACCCCAATTGGCGAATGATGAGTCGCTCCAGGTACCATATTCTAGTGTAGCGATGCAGACACCAACCAAATTCCAAATCCCATACCCCAAGTGGCGAATGATGAGTTGCTCTTGGTACTATATTCCAGTGCAGCGATGCAGACGCCAACCAAATTCCAAATCCCATACCCCAACGGCGAATGATGAGTCGCTCCTGGTACCATATTCCAGTGCAGTGATTGTCAGAGTACGTGCGTGTTCAAGTTTAGTTTTAAATACCGCAATCAAGACGGTTTCGCTTGTAGCTAGCCGGTTGAGTACGGGTCGTCCGCAGGGAGATGGGAGTCTTTTTCAATGTGTTTTAACGAGTTAAGTCCGAAAGTTCAGATTTTGTTTGTAATTATCTAAGTGTTGAGTTGATATTTAAAGAAAGCTTGTTAGGGTCAGGATTAGGTTAGTTTGAGTTAGGAGTCTCCACATCTTTCGTTGCCCCTCTTAATATCGGTGTTACGGTAATCGGCAACAACGGTGATTAGCACGACTAGGAAGGAACTTGCGAGTATAAGCTAGGCTTTCCAACGCAAGTCCTTCCTTTTGGTGCTTGTCCGTCCGTTCTTGGCTCTTAGCCATAACCTCTGGTTAATTCAACCACAACCGGTCTCACTACGGAATCACCGCTATCATGTAGGATAGGGTGCCGTAAGGAGCGGATTGTGGTTCAATTAACGGGAGTCGATTTAAGTTTGTTGGGCAAGGAAAGAGTGAGAGAGATTTCCTTCTCTCAAACTTCCCTTATCCTACCCTAACAAGTATAAAACTACTCACTCTTCATGATAAGGAAAAACAAAACAAAACAAAAGAGGAAGATAGAAAGAGGGAGATTAGAAGAATACGACTAACTATTTGCGACCTCACCTTGGCGAGGATCGAGCGTAAGTATCATTGTCGTATGAATGATAAAGAAAAATAGAGAAGAAAGAAACAACAAGGAAATAACAATAACTACTTAACGAATTAAAAGTTACAACAATTAAAGAAAGAGCAAGACAAGCATGATAATAAAATGATCTTCTTTATTTACCATTCCTCCTTCAGAAAGCTCACTACAAGTTTAATGGAGAAGAGATGAGAAGAAGAAGAACATGTGAACTAAAACCTAGAAAAAGAAAATACAAGAATGGACCCTTTCCTTCTCAAACTTCTAGGCTATTTATAGGCTGGAGGATGGAAATCTAGGGCAACCACCAGAACCCAAACAGAATGACCAATATACCCCCCAAAATTCTGCAGGTGCGGCGCCAGTACGGCCGCGGATCCGCGGCCTGGACCCCACTTTGGCCGCGGATCCGCGGCCGTATAGGTGAGTTAGGGCATGGGTTTTCTTGTGGTCCCCTGGTTTGCTGTCCTCTGTTTTCTGGTTCATATATTTACTGAAAATACTTCCACATTTCTTCCAGAATATCTGTTGAGGGAAAGGTGGACTTTTTGTCAAGATTTTGTCATGATTGCCTCGAGCTCCGCGTAGATCTCTTGGATTTTGTGCTACCATTGAGCCTTGTGCATGAGAATGACATTGATTTGACATTTTTGTCTTCCTAAACTGGTATCTGCCAACATACGGATGAAGAGCGGAGACCGTGTTTTATCTGTGGTTGGCAGGAACCCGGATTTTTGTCGTGTTTTCCATGAATTTCACCGTTTTAGAACCGAGAACCTGTATCCTGCAATTGACTAGCAAACACGGCTGAAGAGTATCTACCGATATGCAATGTGACAAAAATTGGGCGGTATGAAAATGCAAAAATCTGATATGAACAAATACCCCCAAACTTATCATTTGCTCGTCCCGAGCAAAGCCCATTTATTCACAAAAAATTTCCTAACCTCACTTTCGCAGGGAACGCGATTGCACTGAGCATGTGCAACAAGCCGTTTAACCTCTAGGTGTCCCTAGTAGGAGGAGTGTTTTCTCCTGAGGGTTTTCAGCGGATACTACCCACAAAATCCGGTCAAGTTGGTTTTGTAAAATAACTAAGCTTCAAATCCTAAAGTTTTGTTTTAGAAAATAACAATTCTATAATCCTAAGTCTAGACCATCGAACCTTTATTTTTCACACCTCGCTTCTTGTTTAACTACAGATTTTATATGTCTTTACGTGCAGTGCAAATAGTGTCGTTAAGTTCCCGAAAGGTCGAATAAAGTCATCATGTCGCACAATAAAGCCCAGATAACAAATTAAAAAGGATCACATAAGTTTTATAAAGAGTAAAGCATTTTTCAAGTTTCGTTTTCCAGTAAGGTTTCAACTTCAGAATTTCTATCTTCCATAACAGGAAACTAAGTCGTATTTTTCACTCCACCTTTTCTTGTTTTCATTTCATACACACCTCTGTGAACGTGCAATAGTCTTTATCATAGAATAAAACCTTCATATCTCCGCTAAAATTTTTATAAAGGCCTGTCTTTTATCAAGATTATTCTCACACAAAGAACCGTTAGGAATTTTAACTCGGAGGGAACACTTGCTTGACTTTGTTTTAAAATGGACTTTCTAGGCTTCTTAGCGAGCTTTGGGCCAATGCACCCAAACCAGTTGGTTTTAGGGCATTAGGTGTAGAAACACCCCAGCGGACTTAATTACTCAAGTTACCTAGGTCCAAAAACAAAAGACAGTTTGTCGTGAAAATCAGATGATTTAATACGAACGGAGATATAACCGGCAGTTCAAATATTTTTTTTTGGATAAAAGACGTGTTTAGTGGGTTTGGTGTGTAATCATTCCAATCAAGTTTTAGATGGGTTATTTTTCAGACTTAGCTCCAATTACGGCATTAATAACATTCCTTCATATTCGCTTTACTTCATAAACTATTCTTGACATTACTTATTTCAGAACAAACCTATTTGATCCTCAGAAAATCATTTATCTGTTTAAAAGTTTAAACATGAAAGACTTGTCATCTAATTCCCAAAATTTTACGACACGTGTAGTGTGATGTAAAGACGTATATCAGCTATAGTTAACTTCAAAGGAGAGTTATCTTTCAGGTTTTCAAAATCCAAACATAAGATCTAGTTATTCCTATTTTTTCAGACAAAAACCGTCGAATGTTGAATCAGAGTTCTTCCACAAGCTAACTTGAAAAAAAAGTTTTTATATTATTTTAGAAAATTTTCAAATTTTTATGGATTTTATGGATATTAATATGCAAATGCAAAATATACATATGAATGCGAAGGTAAGAAATGCGTACCGAGCGTACCCCCAAACTTAAACTGGACAGTGTCCTCACTGTCGTTGCATGAATAGATCATTTGAAGGGTCAAAATTGTCGGTTAGCAATATACAATTTTTATTTGTTTTTGTTTTTAAAGAAAAGAAAAAGAATATACACAAATATATACAAAAATGGTTTGTACATACCCCCAAACTTATTTGGAACAGTGTCCACTGTTCTTGGCTGGATAACCGAAGTTTGGAGGTAGGCAGAGGAAGATCATTCAGGGTAAACCGGCTCCTGTAAGAACAGGAGCTCCTCTGTTGGTTCGGCGCTAAGGTACGGTTTGCATCGGTGTCCGTTCACTTTGAAAATTGAACCGTCCTTTGGATTTTCCAAATCCACAGCGCCCTGCGGATACACATTCCGCACAAAATACGGCCCTTTCCAGCGAGATCTGAGCTTTCCAGGATGGAAATGAAGTCGGGTGTCGTAAAGCAGTAGCTGCTGACCAGGTACGAAGGTTTGGCGCAAAAGGTGTTTATCGTGAAACACCTTCGTTCGATTCTTAACGACAACCGCGTTGTCGTAAGCCTCATCCTTAAGCTCGTTCAGTTCGTTCAACTGCAGCTTCCGATGGCTGCCCGCGTCCTCAAGAGACAGATTCAGCTCCTTTATCGCCCAAAATGCGCGATGCTCGATTTCGACAGGTAGGTGGCAGGCTTTTCCGTACACAAGCCGATAGGGAGACATGCCAAGGTCGGTCTTATAAGCGGTTCTAAATGCCCAAAGGGCATCAGTGAGTTTCAGAGACCAATCCTTACGGTTCTTGGAAACCGTCTTCTCCAGTATCTGCTTGATTTGCCGATTTGAAACTTCGGCCTGGCCACAGGTTTGGGGGTGGTAGGGCGTAGAAAGCTTATGATTAATGGAGTATTTCCGCATCAAGGCCTCGAAAGTCCTATTGCAGAAATGACTTCCATTGTCGCTAATGATCGCTCGGGGGTGCCCAAACCGTGAGAAAATGTTTTCTTTAAGGAACCTAACGACAACCTTGTTGTCATTAGTCCGGCTGGGCACAGCCTCGACCCATTTAGAGACGTAATCAACAGCTAGAAGGATGTACAAGTTCCCAAAAGAGCTGGGAAACGGCCCCATGAAATCTATCCCCCAAACATCGAAAATCTCCACAACCAAGATCGGTTGGAGCAGCATCTCGTTCCTCCGGGATATCCGGCCCATGTGTTGGCACCGGGAGCAAGTCTTGCAATAGTCGTGAGCGTCTTTGAAAAGTTGTGGCCAGTAGAAACCACATTGCAAGATCTTCTCAGCTGTCTTTCTGGGCCCAAAATGCCCGCCACACGCTTGATCGTGGCAAAATGACAGGACACTCTTGAATTCCTCATCAGGGACACACCGACGAATAATCTGGTCGGGACAGTACTTGAACAAGTAGGGTTCGTCCCAGTAAAAGTGTTTTACTTGGGATAAGAAGCGAAGTCTGCCCTGACTTGACCATTCGGTCGGTATTAATCCCGTGGCCAAATAGTTCACAATATCTGCGAACCAGGGTTCGCACGATACTGTCAAGAGCTGTTCATCAGGGAAAACGTCGTTAATAGGAATTAGAAGCGAAGGCGAAGAAGGAAGTCGTGAGAGATGGTCGGCAACTACGTTTTCACATCCTCTTTTGTCCTTAATGACAAGGTCAAACTCTTGAAGCAAGAGGATCCAACGTATTAACCGAGATTTTGCATCTTTCTTCGCAAAAAGATGGCGCAGAGCTGAATGGTCTGTGTAGACAATGACTGGAGAGCCGATGAGGTAGGGCCTGAACTTTTCTAAGGCAAATACAACAGCTAAGAATTCCTTCTCAGTTGTTGTATAGTTAAGTTGGGCGTCGTTCAGGGTCCGGCTCGCGTAATAGATTACGTGCGGCATCTTGTTGATGTGCTGTCCAAGGACAGCACCAATGGCAAAGTCGGATGCATCGCACATAATCTCGAATGGGTGCGTCCAGTCAGGTGAAGAAAGAACGGGAGCAGAAGTGAGTGAGCGTTTCAATGATTCGAATGCAGTGACACCGCTCGAGTTGAAGTTGAATGGTGTGTCCTTGGCCAGCAAAAGAGTCAAGGGCCTAGCAATCTTGCTAAAGTCCTTGATAAACCGTCTATAGAAACCGGCATGGCCAAGGAAGGCTCGGATATCTCTGACGCATCGGGGAGGAGGCAGATTGGAAATGACCTCAATCTTTGCTTTATCAACCTCTATGCCATTTTGCGAGATGATATGTCCTAAGACAATACCTTCGCGCACCATGAAGTGGCATTTCTCCCAGTTTAAAGTGAGATTCTTGTCCTTACATCGGGTAAGGACAGCGTCAAGATGCAGCAAACACTCGTCGAAGGAGTCACCGAAGATGGAGAAGTCATCCATGAAAATCTCCAGAAATTTTTCCACCATGTCCGAAAAAATTCCCATCATACACCGCTGGAAGGTAGCGGGCTCATTGCATAACTCAAAGGGCATGCGTCGATATGAAAACGTGCCGAAAGGACAAGTGAAAGTGGTCTTGTCCTGGTCTTTTTCGGCGATGGGAATTTGATTATAGCCAGAGTAGCCATCAAGAAAACAATAGTACTCATGTCCGGCCAATCGTTCGAGCATCTGGTCAATGAAAGGTAGCGGAAAGTGGTCTTTCCGCGTTGCGGCGTTGAGTTTTCTGTAATCAATGCAAACTCGCCACCCAGTTTGGGTGCGAGTAGGGATTAACTCGTTCGCCTCGTTAGTGATGACCGTGATGCCCGACTTCTTGGGGACAACATGAATGGGGCTAACCCACTGGCTATCAGAGATAGGGTAAATGATACCACTATCTAGACATTTGACGATCTCCTTCTTCACAGCCTCCTTCATGACTGGATTAAGACGTCTTTGTGGATCCCGGGCTGGTTTGGCATCATCCATCAGATGAATGTGATGCTCAACGATTAGGGGACTAATCCCCTTGATGTCCGCCATGGACCAGCCAAAAGCTTGCCTGTTGCTGTGCAAGACCGCGAGAAGGGCTTTCTCTTGCTCTGGAGCTAGAGAAGCCGAAATGATGACAGGGAGGGTCTCGTTCTCACCTAAGTATGCATACTTAAGGTGAGACGGCAACGGCTTGAGTTCGAGCGTTGGAGGTGAAATGATGGAAGGCAAGACTGGTGCAAAGGTCTCGAACTCAAAGGACTCCAGCAAAGGTTCAAAACGAGTGTAGGCAACCGAGTCGGATGGTTCAGGTAACTCATCCGGAAAGTCGAAGGATTCAAACTCGGGTTGTGCGCAGCTAAGATCGTTCGAAAACGTGAAACACTCGCAGTCGTTGTCGGGCGCAGAAACAGCAGCAGGTTCGAAGAGAAACGCACTAGTGGTGTTAAGATTATCGTGTTCAAACAGAAACTCCTCAAATTCACACTCTTCTGGTGTGATCTCCTGGATCGAGCAGACGTCCAGTATATGAGTATTAGGTTCGGCGGGCTGATTCCCTAACCTAAAAATGTTGAGTTCAATCGTCATATTTCCAAAAGAGAGGTTCATTGAACCATTGCGACAATTGATCACAGCATTTGAGGTTGCGAGAAATGGGCGACCGAGTATCACCGGAATTTGATTCCGGGGGTTAGCTACAGGCTGTGTGTCTAATACAATGAAGTCGACGGGGAATATGAAGTCCCCGACTTTGATTAACACATCCTCTAGCTCACCCCTAGGATGGGTGATCGATCGGTCGGCCATTTGGAGAGTGCAGTGTGTGGGTTTCAGCTCTCCGACGCCTAATTGCTCGTATACTGAATACGGAAGCAGGTTAACACTGGCACCAAGATCTAATAGTGCGCGGTTGATGTTCTTATCCCCAATAGTAATTGAAATCGTAGGACAGCCAGGGTCCTTCCGTTTTTGTGGTAAAGATTGGGTAAGGGCATCACTCACAGCACTAGCCAAGAAAACCTTCTTGGGTACCTGAGACTTCCTCTTTTTCGTGCACAAGTCCTTTAAGATTTTCGCGTAGGACGGGACTTGTTGGACAGCATCTAAAAGAGGAATGTTAATGTTAACCTGCTTGAATAACTCCAGAATCTTCTCCATTTGAGGATTTTGTTTGTTAGATCTCAACCGGTTTGGAAATGGAACATTTTGAAAATTGGTTTAGTCTAATGCTGGAGGAGGAGATTTTGGAGTTGGAACGGATCCCAGAATAGGTGTTTTCGTGGAGTGAGAAGTGGGTCCGTTCAGAGCAGAAGAAGAGGAAGGAGAGCCTGTTGAAGAACGAAGAATAGGCTCGGAAGACGAAGAAGAAGGAGAAGAAGAAGAAGAAGAAGAAGAAGAAGAAGCGGCGGCCGGGGTGTCATCGTTGATCCGTTTGCCAATGTTGTTTTGCAGCATCCTCCCCGATCTCAGTGTAGTCACGGCACTCACATTATGGTTTTGTTGTTCAAGAGCAACATGTGCATTATGTGGGTGACCGGGATTTGGAAGTGGCTGGGACGGGAGCTTCCCCTTCTCTCGCTCGCTCAAGGCCGCGTTCAGCTGTGCAATCTGGGCCTCAATGGTCTTGATGCTTTGCCCGTGTGCGGCAGTGTGTTGCACTAAAGATTGAATCGAAGACTGGATGTTGGCGGTGGATTGAGTCGATTGTTTAACAAACGCCTCCAGACTTCGCTCAAGCGAGGAAACCTTATCATTGTTTGACAGAACAAAGTTGTTTGGTGGAAAAGAGTTGTTGGGTGCAAAGTTGTTCGTCTGGTGTTGGAAAGGTTGGGGTTGGAAGGGCTGCTGATACTGAGTTTGTTGTTGCGCTTGTTGTTGCGGCGGAGGGGCCCTTTGGAAATTGTTGCCTTGGAATTGATTCTGATTCTGATTCCAAGCGAAATTGGGGTGGTTCCTCCAACCGGGATTGTAGGTGGAAGAGTATGGATCATTCCTCGGTCTTTGCTGGAAGGCAGCATTAACCTGATCCTGTCCTTGCGAGGGTGGATTGTAAGGACACTCTTCGGTCAAGTGAGAAGGATCGGAACAACAAGCGCAGATGGTACGAAGGGGGAGAACAGGGGCAGGAGTAGGAGAAGAAAATTTGCTCTCTATCGCTTCAAGCTTTTTTGTTATTGCAGCCATTTCAGCTCTCATCGCAATAGAGACATCAAGCTGGTGAATTCCTACCCTAGACTGACCGGTAGAAGTGGAGGTAGAAGAAGAAGAAGGAGTCGGTCTGGTGCTCTCCCACTGTAGCGTTTGCTCCGCAAGGTCGTTAAAGAACTGCCACGCTTCCTCGTCAGATTTCGATAGGAAGTGGCCCTAACAGATGGTTTCCAGCAATTGCTTCGTTGCTGGGTTCAGTCCCTCGTATAAGGTTTGGCAAAGTTGCCATTTCTCTATACCGTGGTGAGGACACTAAACAAGAAGGTCTTTGTATCGGTCAAAGCACTTCCAGAAGGGTTCAGAAGGAAGCTGGGAGAATTGGTTGATTTCATTTCGAATCCTTGCGGTCTTATGATTCGGATAGAATTTTTTTAGAAACGCTTTAACAAACTCGTCCCAGCTGGTGATTGAGTGGGAAGCGGTGCTATACAGCCATTTTTCAGCGAGATCGCATAAAGTGAATGGAATGACCCGTAGACGTATAGTATCGTCCGACAGCTGGGTTTTTTTCATCATGGCACAGACGTTTTGAAATTTATTGATGAAGATATAGGCATCTTCAGATTCAAGCCCATGAAAACGTGGAAGCATGTTGATGAAATGGGGCTTAATTTCAAAGTTGTCCCCATTGGCCGGAGGAAGAGAAAGGCAGGTGGGAAGTGCAGAACGGGTGGGGTAGAAACGATCCTGGAGCGCAATTCGCTGCGGCGCTACAACAGGCGGAGGTGGTGGGAGATTGGTCTCCGTAGGAGGTGGAGCCAATCCAGCGGTGGTCAAAGAGATGTTCGGATTAAATCCTGACATCGCGGAAGAAGAGGTTGGTGAAGGTGAAGGTGAAGGTGAAGATGTATGAACAGAATTCCGGTCAACGTCGGAGTTGGCCGGCAAAGGAAGGGGTGAAAGAGGAGTGGACGGAGTATCGACTTCGGAGTCGATCGCGTAGTCGGTCGCGACTAACGTAACGCGGACTAGACGGGCGCTAGTGTCCCGAGTCCAAGCGGACATACACTAAACGAGTTTAGTATAGTCAAAGCGGAGAAGGTGAGGGTAAGAAAACGTCAATGGAGAAAGGCGATGGGTGGTGGGTGAAAATGGATTTGGCGACAAAAGGGCAAGTTTTTATAAGAGTTTTTGATTTTTGATTTTTTTTTAGAAAGAGATTTACAGAAATATGTACGGAAATACGGCTTAAGCAATCACAAACAAGATATGCACAATCACACCTAGATCTAGGGTAACCTAGGTCTACTAGACCTGCTCCTGAACTTGATTGTCGAAGTTAAACAATGTCGAGAAACAGGCTTAAAAATACACTGATCACGAGGCCAGGTAAGTGCAGAGATAAGGGGAGGTTGTCCAACGCTTTCGCGAAGTTCCTTAATTAAATAACCCTTTCTCTTTCGGCGGTTGCGCCTTTAACACTTTCCTAGACACCCCGTAAACAATATACGGTTAAGCGAGGTTCTAAACACGGTTTATCTTCTCCTAATGAGCGCGAAGTCCTTAGGGCTGAAGTCTAGTATTTTTTAATTTACAATGGACAATGCATATGCTTTAGTGATTTTTGGGGTCCTGGGAAGGGTGATGAAATCCCCACCCAATCTGGATTGGTTTCAATCCCCTTAAGTCCGTATTAAAGAATGCAAAACAGTAACAAATCAACTGCAAACAATTTTTATTTGCGGCGCAAAGAATCCTGCACAAGAACAGTTTATTGGAAGGGGGAGAAGAATTTGCGTAAAGAAAGCTGCAGAAAACACAATTCAGTGGAGTTCAGAGGAGTGGAGAGAGGCAGAGGGACTTACAGAGAGATTTTGGGGCTCTGAAGCCAACAGATGGCCGCGTTTCCGCGGCCAAACGCATGCAATGGCCGCGGATCCGCGGCTATATGGAGGTATTGAGCTTCCAAATTTTCTGGGTGTGCTTCTGTGGTGGTCCTCTGCTTGTCTAGATTTGTGGAATTTTTATTTGCTCACTGTATCTGCTCCAGATTTTGACAGTAGACCGTCTCCTCCGTTTTGGTCCGTCGCGGTGTAGCCGCGAAATTTGGGTCTATCTTCCCACGTCTTTGGCACTGTACTTGAACTCCGTATTTTCAACGTCCTTGGCGTCGATCTTGAACTTCGTATTTTCCTGCACACTTGCACAAAAACTAATCAAGAATAACAAGATGGTTTCTTTTACAAAGTATATTTTTTTTTTCTTTTTTTTTATACTTACAAATTAATCCGAAATTACACAAAGAAATAAACTACCGTCTCCCCGGCAACGGCGCCATTTGATTGTCAGAGTACGTGCGTGTTCAAGTTTAGTTTTAAATACCGCAATCAAGACGGTTTCGCTTGTAGCTAGCCGGTTGAGTACGGGTCGTCCGCAGGGAGATGGGAGACTTTTTCAATGTGTTTTAACGAGTTAAGTCCGAAAGTTCAGATTTTGTTTGTAATTATCTAAGTGTTGAGTTGATATTTAAAGAAAGCTTGTTAGGGTTAGGATTAGGTTAGTTTGAGTTAGGAGTCTCCACATCTTTCGTTGCCCCTCTTAATATCGGTGTTACGGTAATCGGCAACAATGGGGATTAGCACGACTAGGAAGGAACTTGCGAGTATAAGCTAGGCTTTCCAACGCAAGTCCTTCCTTTTGGTGCTTGTCCGTCCGTTCTTGGCTCTTAGCCATAACCTCTGGTCAATTCAACCACAACCGGTCTCACTACGGAATCACCGCTATCATGTAGGATAGGGTGCCGTAAGGAGCGGATTGTGGTTCAATTAACGGGAGTCGATTTAAGTTTGTTGGGCAAGGAAAGAGTGAGAGAGATTTCCTTCTCTCAAACTTCCCTTATCCTACCCTAACAAGTATAAAACTAATCACTCTTCATGATAAGGAAAAACAAAACAAAACAAAAGAGGAAGATAGAAAGAGGGAGATTAGAAGAATACGACTAACTATTTGCGACCTCACCTTGGCGAGGATCGAGCGTAAATATCATTGTCGTATGTGTTGGAGATAGTGCCCTCAGATTCAATTATTCGATCACAGGCACGTGATTACAATGGTTGATGGAGGACCTATCCCGATAGGAAAGTCTTACTCGAGATGATAGTATGCTATCTGGTTTACCTTTTATCATCGTGTACTGCTTTAGGTGACCTGACAAGTCGCTATTACACGTTGATAGAGCCCCTAGGATTCTTGCTTGACCATCAGCAGTATGAGGGCGATCATATAAGTGGGAGCTGGGAGTCTATAAGCATATCCTTAAATGGTCCCTAGTCGTGTGAGTTTCGAGACAGGGCTTCGATACTCCAGAGTAGACTAGTGTATACAGTCGAGACCCCGACGAGGGGCGGTGGCCGGTCTCACAAGCCACTGGTGTCAGTTGGATCACCTAAGATGTATACAGGTGCTCATTGGGTTATGAGTACACCGGACAGGACTCGCCGGGAACCTGCCAGTTGGTCATATACCAGACGTCAGATCGCAGTTCCCTGGTGACATGTGTGCAGGTTAGTTCATCGACCTGGGGATCGTCATTTGTCTTGTGTGAGTTCCCACTGTACTTTGATTACTACCCTACCACGGCTCAAAGGAGTCGTGCAAACAGGTTTTAGTTGGGTACAGTCCCGAGCCACATGGAGGCAGTGAGCGTATCTTCAGGGGTTCGTCTCTCCCGGTATTGGGGGTGAGGTCGTGCTGTGTCTAGGAGAGCCATTACACGAAGCCCTCGGCCGAGGCAAGGAGATTTACTGGTAGGTATTCCAGTAGTATCTCAGGGTGTTCTGGGCTACACTCCGACACGACTTGTACCGCTTTTGGGGGTCTGACTTTTACCAACCCCCTAGGCCCGCCATGCGATACTCATAGACGAACGGACCGGACTGTACGGATATTGTCACTGACAGGCTCAGTAGGGTTGTCAGGCTGAGTTCGCTCCCAGACGTCCCTTTTAGTCAATACCTGGTAGCCCGTTACGTATTGGCTTATACCTCTGACGTGCTAGTGGTTAAATCCACAACCAAGGTGTTGACGAGTCTTTAGAGTCCCCCACATTCTGTTACTCAGCTTTCGGGCGAAAAGTTGTAGAGGCCGTATGGAGATATGGCAAGGTCCGATCAGATACGTGCGGTATTGCACGGATCAGGATCGGACAGTTTGTACTACTGGCCATATGGTTATATGGCAGGGTTCGATCAGATACGTGCGATATTGCACGGATCAGGATCGAACGGATATTACTAGCCGGTTTTGGTTTAAGCCGGATCCTAGTATAGTACAGTGTAGACTTTGTCTCATTGCGTTTGTATTTCGGTCGAAATATAGATGCGGGTGTGTATGCACAGTATCGGGGTTTTCCTGTAATATATTACGGGACCAGTTTTTTGGAGTTGCCAGTTTGCTTTCCGTTTCGGCCAATTTCCTTTGTATCGTTCATTGGCCGAAGATTGGTGGAGGAGGGCTTATTTGCATTGTTGCAAATAAGCATTTGTGGAGGGGGTCTTTTGCATATTGCCATGTCATGATCACTTGATTTTTTGACTTCATCATGGTTGCTCCATACCTTGACCTTTTGACTTGACTTCTTGTCATGATGGCATGACTTTTGTGGACATGATTGTTGATGTTGAGAGATGGTTGTTAGTTGAGTGTGGGTTTGATTTTGTGATGATTCTTTTTGCATGATAGCCTTCTCTCTCTCTCTGTTTGGTATTATTGGATCACACTCTCATTCTCACCCTCTCCTCATTGTCATGGCCGGCCACTTGATGAAAGGGGCTGTCCCAAATTTTTGGTGGGGATGTTTGGCTCATTTCATGTTGCAAAAATCCCACAAGTTCAATCCAAAAAGCCCCAAGTTCAATTCCTCCACAAAAGGCAATTCCACAAACCCCAAAATGAGACTTGCTCACTAGATATTCTATAGCAAACCTTGAGCACGTCGACTAGCCAGCTTCGTGCCCGAGTTGCCTCGGCATTGAGGTGGGAGCCCGTAAAAGAAGTAGGCGATGTGGTGCACTTCCGGCGACGAGGAGGAGACGGGACATTCCGCAGGAGATCGGAACGACGACGAGAAGACCGGAGGACTCGGATCTGTCGATATATCTCTCTTCCCTTTCTTGTTGATAGCTAGGACTTGTTAGTGGTTCGATCCGGGTATTAGTGCGCGGCGGTTTGCCAGTTCAAGAAAATTAAAGTTTATCACCGCTTCCGCATTTGGCCGTCGGATTGACGGCCGGGGCGCCGCCGTGCACTTATAGTGGTATTAGAGCCTCACCTTTAACTTAGTCTAGCTTGATGTAATGTGTTTTTTTGTTTCGATCGATCGAATGTTCCAAAACTACATTTTTGTTAGCATCAGTTTCTGTTGAAATTTTTTGGTCTCGAAAAATTTTTCAGGTTGTAAATTATTGATGTACTGGAAAATCTAAGAGCTCTGTAAAAATTCGATGAAGTGACTCCACAGTGGGAGCGCGGAACCGCCGCAAATACCCCCTTCCCGCCGCTGTTCCGCCGCGCCCTGTGGAGATCCCTGCACCAAATTTCTACAGTGTCTTTCTGGGGTTAAAATTGGGGTTTTGGAATATTAATATTGGGCCCAGAATTTTTTGATGTGCTACAGTAGTACTTGGGGGCCCACTTGTTAAAATTTGATTGATCGGATATTTTAAACACATTATTTCACAGTATTTACATTATACCTGCGACCGTGAATGTCACTTGATCGGTAAATCCGGTCTAACTGCTATAGCCCGGTTAGACGGATTTGCGAACGTGACTTTCACGTTGATGTTCTGTTTTTGCTGTGATGTTGCGGATCGGTTGTGGGGATAGCCTGGATGCAATGCTAGTACAGTTGTGGTTGTATTATGTACATTCGATATTGCGGGGCGAGCGTCCGACATGTGGACTGCCGTCACTGCCTGATTGTATTATTATTTTGGGGCACGACCAGGTTGCGGTCGATGTACCCGTTGTATGTATATTTTACTTTTTGTACTAGGATTACCCCGCGGAGGGGTGCACGGATACCCGGGTTTTAGAGGGCAACAAGCCCTCATCTCATGGTATTGAGACGGAGGGGGCTTCACTCGAGAATTGGCGGGCTATTCGCCGCACTCGTAGGGGGTACAGGTTGACCCAGGAGGGGTGCCAAAGTTGCCGGATTCCGTGAAGTGCTGGGTGGTCCATTCACGGTACTGAAGGGGGCTGCCTCGCTTCAGGTTTTGGCGGGTGACTTGCCGCGCCCGTAGGGGTCTAGGTTTTTATTGCACAGGCTATCCACACGACCAGGGGAACGTCGGGTTTCAGCAGTGGCTCTGTGAAACCCGGGGATCCCAGATATCTGTATTGTTCTGTGATGCTGTACATTTCTGTGATGTTGCATTTCTTTCACGCCTTGAGCGAAATATAATATATTGGTATATATATTAGTAGATGTTGTATATGTTTTACATCCGCGCTAGTCCAGTCCCCGCTCTGTCGTTAGTTAGCTAACCTAACGGGTAATGACGGGACCCAGTGGTGAATGCGGATGGCATATACGTACGTCATATTATTTTCGTTCTTTGTGGTGTGATCAATTGATGGGATTGCGTTGATTCGGATCAATGCAAGTTAAAAACAAACCTAATCTGATGTTGTTGGAACAACTTTTCAAAAGCTGTTATTGCAAGGACGTTCTCTTTTGTTTTGCATCGTGGTATTCAGTTGTAATATCCTGCTCCTCAGTCGACGAGGCAAGGGCCGAGATCCCTTCACCGGGAGCGACCCCTTGGACAAAAAGTTTGCGTCAGGGCATTAACTTCACTATAGCCGATTACTTTTGCTTTGCACCGTGGTATTCAGTTGGAATATCCTGCACCCCATTCTACGGGGAAAGAGCCGAGATCCCTTCACCGGGAGTGACCTCTTTAGCGAAGGTTTTCGTCACTATATTTTTAAAAGCTATCCGTTCCTTCAACGATA
The DNA here is from genome assembly GCA_030015575.1 of Agapanthus africanus. Taxonomy (NCBI): domain Eukaryota; kingdom Viridiplantae; phylum Streptophyta; class Magnoliopsida; order Asparagales; family Amaryllidaceae; genus Agapanthus; species Agapanthus africanus. The sequence continues at coordinate 363,443,477 of JASDDO010000022.1, read as the reverse complement.
TCAAGTTCATTACGTTAAAGGTTTTCGCCAGAAACCATTCGTAGCCCTCCATCATTTCAGTTAAATATTCGGTAGTATTCAAGCTATGTATTTTGACCTCACGCCAAGGCATAGTGATTGGTAGCTGCCGGGTATTTATCTGTTGCATAGATAGATGCGTTGGTTTGGGACAGTCGTACTACTATTTTGGCCTACGTCAAGGGTATGTACGGGTGGATTCAAATTAACCTGGATAATGATGGGCAGAACTTGACATGTGACTTATGATATTTTGACCTCACGCCAAGGTCATAAGAGCATGGGGCAGAAATCACATCGGGAGTTTCAAAAGTACTGAAACTTGCCAGATATGCGCATACCTTTTGGAGTGTGATAGCGTGAGCGGATTCCGTCACGTTATCATGCGATGATAGTTGGATCCCGATTCCCACTGATGAGTTGGTATACTCCTCCGGTGATCCCAACTAATTCTCCTTTCAGGTTTGGAGGAGAATTTGACGGTACAGTTGGAGGTTTCCAGATTAGATAAATTGGTAACCATTCTGATCTAGGTTAGAGTGCACGCTGAGTGTTTCTTTTCTCTCTCTCTTTGGCAGCGACCATTGACCCGACCCTAAGACTATGACTCAGTGACCAAGTTGACCGAACCTTCTTAACACTGGTTTTTGGATTGTTAGAGTTGCAAACCTCATTGCCACTCCTACTTTTACCCTTTTCTCCAGGACACCCCGTACTACTACGAACGTCCACTTCCATTGGACAAAACCATCGTATGGTTAGATACGAACTCGAAGGAATTTATTCGAGGATGGTTTCTGGTTCTGGAGGAAACGGATAGGACTATTCAGTTGTCTTTTCCTTTTACCTTCTCTCAGGTTGCGAGTACTCCTTGGTTTAGGAGTAGTACACCTATTACGCAAATTGGATAGTCTTCTTCCAAACCTTAGGCTGGTGCCGACCGGTAGGGAATGAAGAAAACCAATTAGCCTAACGATGGTGTACAGAAGGTATTAAGTTTAGACAAAGCAAGGGATTAGTAAGAGGGCAAAGTAATATGCGACTGCTATTCACGACCAAACCAAGTATTCCTTCGCCAATCCTAAATCACCTTTGTATTTCTCCAGGACACTCCGTATCACTACGAAGATCCACAGTTTATTGGATATTCCATCGTATGGTTATATACGAACTCGAAAGGAACTTGTTCCAGTTCGGGGATGGATTCTGGTTCAGGAGAAATAGGAATAAGGTTTATTCAGATGTATTTTATCTTCACCTTCTCTCATTGCGAGTGTTCCTAGGATTGGGACAGTACACCCATTATGCTTATTGGATAGTCATCTTCCAAACCATAGGCTGGTGCCGAACGGTAGGGAAGGAAGAAAACCATTTGGCCTAAAGGGGTGTGCAGATGGTAAAGACTAAAAAGACATATGAAGGGATTTAGAAAGATGGCAAAGAATTACAAGGTTACAGTTGTGGATCTGGATAATGGAAGAGGCATTACTAGGAATACCAGGATACCCCAACGAAACATTTCAATGTTTCAGTTTCACTGTGTACTGTTAATGGAAAACTGATTTCCCGATTAGACACTTACTCCAAGGTATGTATTTACCAGGTATTATTCTCACATCTGTATGGTTTTACAGATGATGAGTGGGAGTAAGTTATTGGGAATTGGGTGATCATCCCCATTATATCGGGATTCGTTGTAATCGGTGATATTTGAGGAAATCACCTGGACTGTTTGCCGGTTGGCAAATATTTGGTTTTGAATATCCGCTGTTATGCACCAATTTCAAATCGATATATCTGTACGTCTATTTTCATAGAGTGAGATATACTTTTTGAAATTATGTCTACGACATTTACCTATATCAGTGGATGGTTAGGTAAGGAGCATTAAAACAGCGGTGTAATTCTTCTTAACCATAAGTACAGTTTTCAACCTACGACACACAATGAATGAGTTATCAGACTCAAGGGACTTATACAGAGTATTGTATGTTGTCCAGGGTCCATCAGGACAGAGGGGATGGTCCTCGTACTATATTCGGTTTACTTATGACTTCTCTAGTTTTTAGACAGGTGTTTCGTGGAAACACAGGGTCTGAATTTTGAGAAGTTATAGATATTTGAATAGAGTAGAGAACCAGGTGTTGCAAGTATCGGGATTCTTCAAAGTGATCGAAGATGTAGATACTTGCGTATGGTATTCAGTTGATAGTAGTGATTAAGAGATCTTGCTTCTCTTTCAGGTTACTCATGATTGGAAGCATTCCAAAGTTGGGTAACGCTGATCAGCCTTCTTCCATTTAGTTGACATGCACTGGAGACAGTTGCATGATTTGGATCTGGTTCAATTAAATCAGTGCCTCTGGTCCTATATGGGATATAGAACAGTTCGTATCTTAACGATGTTAAGGTACGGGGAGTTGTCCGGCTTATGATTAAAACCAGACGCTGGACAACTCAAGGCACGTTTCTGTAATGGTTGTTTGTGGGTTGACCCAGGCTATGACGAGGGTTGACTTTCTACCATCTGGGTGAACAATAGCAATATTGTTCTAGACTCGCCACAGTTTTATTAAAAATGGATTTTTTCAGAAAACAGTAGTGGGAGTATGGTAGAACTGGAAGTGATTCCAGAACCATAAACGATTACTGAAGATTTGATAAGGAACCTAAAGATTCAATCTGGATTGACATTCCATTGGCCACTCCGCAGATAAGGTGGGTAACTTCAGGCACCCGAGAGGTACTACGGTAGCCTCAAGGACGGTGACAGGGAAGTTCTTGTTTACCCACAATTACCAATGCTGTTGTTCCAGGCTGCGAGACCCGGCGGGAGGATGAGTATAGCGTCGTTCTGAACTCGCTTCAGAAGTGTACGTGTATATGACTCTTCCAGAGGGTTGTCGTAGTCAGTTGGAGCAGCGGAAGCATTGGTGGACAGGTAGCTTATGTCTATTTATAGACTAAAGCACCAGTAGCGGAAATAGATCATCAATTTCTGACGTGACAGTCATGGGTTTGACTTCATCAGAATTGGGGATGGATCTGTTGAGACGGTAGTAGGGTGTGATATCCTGGTATTTGGATGACATACACATAGTAGGAAAGGAAACTCCTATACTACAATCGGTTATACTTTGGTCGTCACACAGTGTTTTCTCCATATGGAAAATGGATTTTGTATCAGACATACTGGTTACTAGATCTATGGTTTTAGATCTAGATTTGGGTGGTTTCCCAATCTGGGTACTTGGACAGCATTCTAAGGGTATTTAGAATGGACGACTCCATGCACGGTAGTGTACCTGCAGAAGATGGAGTCACCCTCTCTAAAGTTGTCTTACAGACTAAAGGGGAGAGGGATGTGCATGATTGGCAGATCACTTGCTTAGGCAATTGAGTCAATCATGAGATGTCAAGTACCGCACCAGATGTTGTTCTTGCACCAGATGCAATAAGTTGACATTGATCCAATCCTGGAGAAACAGTCGGAAGCAGTTATAGAACATAAGTGGATGTTCTAGGGATATGATAACGACAGCCTCATTCGGGAGACAGTTATCATTCCAGGCTTCCAAGGTGACATGGACGACAAGGAGGTTGTCAGAGTTATAGTTTTTCCTTCTGATGAGGGGCAGTATTTTGGACAGGTGGTCCAAGGCAATACTGAGGGTGGCATGGCGCAGGATACTGATTAAGTTCAGTTGACGATACAGTCTAAGAAGTTTGGATTTGGAGTTCATTTATGAGCTATGTCCCATCAGACATCCAGACACATTCTAAGACAGGTATTGCTCTTTTCGGGAGATGGGTTTCTCCGCGAACTTGAGATATAGAGAGACATAGAAAGAGACATCTAGGCGGATCCACTCACTAAGGCTATTCCTCGAACGCAATAGTTTCGCAAGCGAGCTTTGTGTGACTGACTAGTAGAGGAGTTGGGTGTTCGGTATCACACGTGCTGTGAGTATGCGACATCGCAATAATTAGCCTTGAGTGCAAGTGGGAGATTGTTGGAGATAGTGCCCTCAGATTCAATTATTCGATCACAGGCACGTGATTACAATGGTTGATGGAGGACCTATCCCGATAGGACAGTTTTACTCGAGATGATAGTATGCTATCTGGTTTACCATTATCATCGTGTACTGCTTTAGGTGACCTGACAAGTCGCTATTACACGTTGATAGAGCCCCTAGGATTCTTGCTTGACCACCAGCAGTATGAGGGCGATCATATAAGTGGGAGCTGGGAGTCTATAAGCATATCCTTAAATGGTCCCTAGTCGTGTGAGTTTCGAGACAGGGCATCGATACTCCAGAGTAGACTAGTGTATACAGTCGAGACCCCGACGAGGGGCGGTGGCCGGTCTCACAAGCCACTGGTGTCAGTTGGATCACCTAAGATGTATACAGGTGCTCATTGGGTTATGAGTACACCGGACAGGACTCGCCGGGAACCTGCCAGTTGGTCATATACCAGACGTCAGATCGCAGTTCCCTGGTGACATGTATGCAGGTTAGTTCATCGACCTGGGGATTGTCATTTGTCTTGTGTGAGTTCCCACTGTACTTTGATTACTACCCTACCACGGCTCAAAGGAGTCGTGCAAACCGGTTTTAGTTGGGTACAGTCCGAGCCACATGGAGGCAGTGAGCGTATCTTCAGGGGTTCGTCTCTCCCGGTATTCGAGGAGAGGTCGTGCTGTGTCTAGGAGAGCCATTACACGAAGCCCTCGGCCGAGGTAAGGAGATTTACTGGTAGGTATTCCAGTAGTATCTCAGGGTGTTCTGGGCTACACTCCGACACGACTTGTACCGCTTTTGGGGATCTGACTTTTACCAACCCCCTAGACCCGCCATGCGATACTCATAGACGAACGGACCGGACTGTACGGATATTGTCACTAACAGGCTCGGTAGGGTTGTCAGGCTGAGTTCGCTCCCAGACGTACCTTTTAGTCAATACCTGGTAGCCCGTTACGTATTGGCTTATACCTCTGACGTGCTAGTGGTTAAATCCACAACCAAGGTGTTGACGAGTCTTTAGAGTCCCCCACATTCTGTTACTCAGCTTTCGGGCGAAAAGTTGTAGAGGCCGTATGGAGATATGGCAAGGTCCGATCAGATACGTGCGGTATTGCACGGATCAGGATCGGACAGTTTGTACTACTGGCCGTATGGTTATATGGCAGGGTTCGATCAGATACGTGCGATATTGCACGGATCAGGATCGAACGGATATTACTAGCCGGTTTTGGTTTAAGCCGGATCCTAGTATAGTATAGTGTAGACTTTGTCTCATTGCGTTTGTATTTCGGTCGAAATATAGATGCGGGTGTGTATGCACAGTATCGGGGTTTTCCTGTAATTTATTACGGGACCAGTTTTTTGGAGTTGCCAGTTTGCTTTCCGTTTCGGCCAATTTCCTTTGTATCGTTCATTGGCCGAAGATTGGTGGAGGAAGGCTTATTTGCATTGTTGCAAATAAGCATTTGTGGAGGGGGTCTTTTGCATATTGCCATGTCATGATCACTTGACTTTTTGACTTCTTCATGGTTGCTCCATACCTTGACCTTTTGACTTGACTTCTTGTCATGATGGCATGACTTTTGTGGACATGATTGTTGATGTTGAGAGATGGTTGTTAGTTGAGTGTGGGTTTGATTTTGTGATGATTCTTTTTGCATGATAGCCTTCTCTCTCTCTCTCTTTGGTATTATTGGATCACACTCTCATTCTCACCCTCTCCTCATTGTCATGGCCGGCCACTTGATGAAGGGGGCTGTCCCAAATTTTTGGTGGGGATGTTTGGCTCATTTCATGTTGCAAAAATCCCACAAGTTCAATCCAAAAAGCCCCAAGTTCAATTCCTCCACAAAAGGCAATTCCACAAACCCTAAAATGAGACTTGCTCACTAGATATTCTACAGCAAACCTTGGGCACGTCGACTAGCCAGCTTCGTGCCCGAGTTGCCTCGGCATTGAGGTGGGAGCCCGTAAAAGAAGTAGGCGATGTGGTGCACTTCCGGCGACGAGGAGGAGACGGGACATTCCGCAGGAGATCGGGACGACGACGAGAAAACCGGAGGACTCGGATCTGTCGGTATATCTCTCTTCCCTTTCTTGTTGATAGCTAGGACTTGTTAGTGGTTCGATCCGGGTATTAGTGCGCGGCGGTTTGCCAGTTCAAGAAAATTAAAGTTTATCACCGCTTCCGCATTTGGCCGTCGGATTGACGGCCGGGGGCCGCCGTGCACTTACAGTATGAATGATAAAGAAAAAGAGAGAAGAAAGAAACAACAAGGAAATAACAATAACTACTTAACGAATTAAAAGTTACAACAATTAAAGAAAGAGCAAGACAAGCATGATAATAAAATGATCTTCTTTATTTACCATTCCTCCCTCACAAAGCTCACTACAAGTTTAATGGAGAAGAGATGAGAAGAAGAAGAACATGTGAACTAAAACCTAGAAAAAGAAAATACAAGAATGGACCCTTTCCTTCTCAAACTTCTGGGCTATTTATAGGCTGGAGGATGGAAATCTAGGGCAACCACCAGAACCCAAACAGTATGACCAATATACCCCCCAAAATTCTGCAGGTGCGGCGCCAGTACGGCCGCGGATCCGCGGCTTGGACCCCACTTTGGCCGCGGATCCGCGGCCGTATAGGTGAGTTAGGGCATGGGTTTTCTTGTGGTCCCCTGGTTTGCTGTCCTCTGTTTTCTGGTTCATATATTTACTGAAAATACTTCCACATTTCTTCAAGAATTTCTGTTGAGGGAAAGGTGGACTTTTTGTCAAGATTTTGTCATGATTGCCTCGAGCTCCGCGTAGATCTCTTGGATTTTGTGCTACCATTGAGCCTTGTGCATGAGAATGACATTGATTTGACATTTTTGTCTTCCTAAACTGGTATCTGGCAACATACGGATGAAGAGCGGAGACCGTGTTTTATCTGTGGTTGGCAGGAACCCGGATTTTTGTCGTGTTTTCCATGAATTTCACCGTTTTAGAACCGAGAACCTGTATCCTGCAATTGACTAGCAAACACGGCTCAAGAGTATCTACCGATATGCAATGTGACAAAAATTGGGCGGTATGAAAATGCAAAAATCTGATATGAACATGCAGCGATGCAGACGCCAACAAAGTCCCGAAATGTTTCCGGCCCTACGGTCTGGATCATACATCCTGCAAAACCGTATGCAATCCACGGGCGTAAAACAATACCAATCTCTCCCGAGTCCTACCGGTGAGACCACATTCAAAGTCCCACCAAAAATAAAAAAATAAAAATAAAAAAATAAAAAAATAAAAAAAGGTATGTCCACAAGCAAAATGCGCACGGATGAAAACCCGAAAGGGCTCCGTGAGTAAAAACAGCAGGACTGCCGGCGAGTTTGTGAAAACCCGAAAGGGAGCAAACTCGTGAAAAAGAGATGAAATGCACTCACAAAGTCCTCTCGACTTTGTGGGGAGAAAATTCCCGTGTGAGATCCTTACGACTCACAAAGGAGCAACACACTTAGGAGTCCCCACGACTCCTAAGGAGAAAATACACTTACGGGATCCTTACGACCCGTAGGGAGAAAATGCTTTGTGAGACCCTTACGGCTCACAAAATTGAAAAGTCTTGGGTGATAGGGACCTAAAACCTATCTCCTAAGCCATCGTTTCCTAATAAGCAAACGCAAATGATGATTCGCTCCTGGTACCATATTCCAGTGTAGCGATGCTGATGCCAAACAAAAAAAAACAATTCCCAAATCCCCTCATGACAAATGATGATTCGCTCCTGGTACCATATTCCAGTGTAGCGATGCTGATGTCAACCCAAATCAAATCAAACCAACAACCTCTACGGCGGAATCATGCTCCATCCCAGAAGTTACCCCGTCTTGAAATCATGCTTCGCCTTGGTGTATCTGCCTTCCCTTTCGGAATTATGCTTTGGCTCGGAATCAACCAACGACCTCCTCATCGGAATTATGCTCCGCCTCGGAATCAAGTCAACCAGCAAGCTCTGCGTCGGAATTATGCTTCATCCGAGAAGTTACCCCGTGTCGAAATCATGCTTTGCCTTGGTGTATCTGCCTTCCCTATCAGAATTATGCTTCAGCTCGGAATCAACCAACGACCTCCTCGTCGGAATTATGCTCCGCCTCGGAATCAAGTCAACCAGCAAGCTCTGCGTCAGAATTATGCTTCATCTCAGAATGCACCCTGTGTCAAAATGATGCTTCGCCTCGGTGTACCTGCCTTCTCTGTCAAAATTATGCTTCGTCTCGGAATCAAGTCAGCCAACAAGCTCTACGCCGGAATCATGCTCCGTCTCAGAATATACCCCGTGTCGAAATCAATGCTTCGCCTCGGAATATTTGCCTTCCTTGTCGGAATTATACTTCGCCTAGGAATCTACCTCTGCATCGAAATCATGCTTCGGTCAGAATGTCTGCTGCTCATCGGAATGATGCTCCGATCCCTGGAATCATGCTCCGCCCTTCGGAATGATGCTCCGATACCCTGGAATCATGCTCCGCTCATCGGAATGATGCTCCGACCCTGGAATCATGCTCCGCGCTTTGGAATGATGCTCCGATCCCCTGGAATCATGCTCCGCTCATCGGAATGATGCTCCGATCCCCTGGAATTATGCTCCGCAAATCGGAATGATGCTCCAACCCAGGAATTATGCTCCGCGCTTCGGAATGATGCTCCGATCCTTGGAATCATGCTCCGCTCTTCGGAATGATGCTCCGAACCCTGGAATTATGCTCCGCTCTTCGGAATGATGCTCCGATCCTTAGAATCATGCTCCTCTCTTCGGATTGATTCTCCGAACCCTGGAATCATGCTCCGCTCATCGGAATGATGCTTCGATCCCCTGGAATCATGCTCCGCTCATCGGAATGATGCTCCGACCCTGGAATCATGCTCCGCGGTTTGGAATGATGCTCCGATCCCCTGGAATCATGCTCCGCTCATCGGAATGATGCTCCGATCCCCTGGAATTATGCTCCGCTCTTCGGAATGATGCTCCGATCCTGGGAATCATGCTCCGCGCTTCGGAATGATGCTCCGATCCTTGGAATCATGCCTCTACTCTTCGGAATTATGCTTCGACTCTTCGGAATGATGATCCGACCTCGGAATTATGCTCCGCAAATCAGAATGATGCTCAGATCCCTGGGAATCATGCTCCCCGGGATGATGCTCCGCCCCTGGAATGATGTTCCACCTCGAAGTCCAACTTCAAGCTCCATCAATTTCATGCACACGACTCACATATGTGGTGTGCATTTATTGATGGGGGCAATTTGTTGGGGTAAAAATTTACACCCCGGTTGACCGAGTTAAAGTCAAGGTCAACCCTCAAGCTAGGTGGGCCCAAGCCCAGGTTAAGCGGGCCCATGCCCAAGTCGAGCCCGCGGCCAGCCTCCCCATGCCAACAACAAAATCATGTAATAAATAATTTTTATGTAATTTTTTTATACATGAATGTATGCAAAATGGGCATAAAGCCAATATTTTGTAAGCTCATGGCTTATGTGCAAAAATGAAATGGCACATGAGCCATGGGATAGGCAAAATGCCATTTTTTTTGGAAGCCCAAGGGGCTATATGTAAATATGTAAGCCTATAAAAGGCAACATGATGATGAATAAAGTAACAACTTTCATTCTCTCAAAAACCTAGGGTTTGTATTTCTTTACCTTTTCTGAAGGTCTCAAACCTTCTTCTTTCTTTTGAATTAAATCAAGAGTTTTACTCTTCCTTTTCAAAAACAAAATAGTTTTTCACCACCAAACCCACAAAGGGGAACTTGGATCTGTCTTTAGATCCCAAAAAGGAGAGATTTTGAGATCTCACATCTCTTGATCTTCAAGATCCAGCTAACAGAGGAGGAAGAAGAAGAACCCCTTACACTAAACCCCAAAAAAAAACACTCAGGAGTCCAACTCCTCTCTGATTTCTCTTCCGAGAAATTTTCTTAGGCTAAAAGCCTCTGTTTCTCGCCGGCGCTCAAGCGCAGAGCGCCCGCGTGCCAACACGTAGCGTGCTTGCGCTCAAGCGCTCAGCGTTCGAGCGCAAAGCGCCCACGTGCCGACACGTGGCGCGCTTGCGCTCGAGTGCAAGCGCTCGAGCGCAAGTCGCCCCGGTGCCGACACGTGGCGTGCTTGCGCTCAAGCGCAAGCGCTCAGGCGCAAGTTGCCCCCGTGCTGACACGTGGCCCACTTGCGCTCAAGCGCACAACGCTCAAGCGCAAGTCGCCCCCGTGCTGACACGTGGCGCACTTGCGCTCGAGCGTCAGGCGCTGAAGCGCAAGTCGCCCCCATGTCGACACGTGGCGCACTTGCGCTCAAGCGCCCAACGCTCAAGCGCAAGTCGCCCTCGTGTCGACACGTGGCGCACTTGCGCTCGAACGTCAGGCGCTCAAGCGCAAAGCGCCCACGTGCCGACACGTGGCACTCTAGCGCTTGAGCGCACAGCACCTAGGCGCACAGCGCCCAAGGTGCTGCCCCCCACGCATCCTTTGGATGCCTTTTCTTCCTTTTTTTTCTTATATATATACATATATATAGATACATATATATACATATGTGCACACACACATACACCACGACACTGTCCCTGTTGGAAAAAAATTTCTAACGGGGCGCTGCCCCGCACCGCGCAAGGGGGCTTCTAGCCTCTTTGACCTCCAGCCCGCTATCCGGGTAGCGGGACCCCCGTAAAAACTCTGCGGGGCTCCCAATATATCCAAAACCCCCTTTCAAAACACATCATACGCACAATGCACATTGAGTTCGCATGACCAGTTTAACCCGTCAATCGGAGGTTCCCTCGCTCCAAAGGCGAGGGGTAATTAACGGCAGCTTAGTCCGCGGCTGCCGGAGATTCGGATCCCCACAATCATTAAACCTCAGCCTACCCTAGGCAGGGGGAATCTGTAGTACCCCTGACAAGGGCGCGCGTATTCCCATCTCCAGGGGTGACGAAAAACACCCTACACTATCTATGCAACAGAAAGGTAACAAGCAGCTACCATACACTATGCCTTGACGAGGTCAACAAACATAAAATGAATACTAAGTGCTACCCGGCTGAAATGACGGAGGGCTACGAATGGTTTTTGGCAAAAAACCGTTAACCTAATGAACTTGATATCGTTGAAGGAACCAGATAGCTTTTTACAAATATATAGTGGCGAAAACCTTTGCTAAAGAGGTCACTCCCGGTGAAGGGATCTTGGCTCTTTCCCCATAGAATGAGTTGCAGGATATTCCAACTGAATACTGCGATGCAAAACAAAAAGTAATCGACTATAGTGAAGTTATTACCCTGACGCAAACTTCTGCCCAAGGGGTCACTCCCGATGAAGGGATCTCGGCCCTTGCCTCGTCGAATGTGGTGCTGGATATTCCAAACTGAATACCGCTGTGCAAAGCAAATGCAAACGTCCTTGTAATAAAAGCTTTTTGAAAATTGTTCCAACAACAACGAATAGGTTTGTTTTCCTTGCATTGATCAAAATCAATGCAGTCCCATCAATTAATCACACCAGAAAAGAAGGAAAATAAAATGTACGTATATGCCATCCGCATTCGCCACTGGCCGTCATCACCCGTTAGGTTACTTAACTAACGACAGAGCGGGGACTGGACTAGCGCGGATGTAAAACATATACAACATCTACTAGTATATATATCAATATATAATAATCGCTCTAGGCGTGATAAATGCAACATCACAGAAAAGTAATAAGCATCACAGAACAATACAGATATTTGGGAGCCCCGGGTTTCCTTTGAGCCGCAAGAGAAACCCGACGTTCCCCTGATCGTGTGGATAGCCTGTGCAATGAAACCTAGACCCCTACGAGTGCGGCAAGTTACCCGCCAAAACCTGAAGCGTGGCAGCCCCCTTCAGCAAAGTGAATGGACCACCCAACACTTCACGGAATCCGGTAACTTGAGCACCCCTCCTTGGGTCAACCTGTACCCCCTACGAGTACGGTGAATAGCCCGCCAATTCTAGAGTGAATCTCCCTCCGTCTCAAAGCCATGAGATGCGGGCTCGTTTCCCTCTAGAACCCGGCTATCCGTGCACTCCACAGCGGGGTAATCCTAGTACAAAAAAGAAAATATGTACAACGGTGACATCGACCTCAATCCGGTCGTGCCCCAAAAGAATAATATACAAACAGGCAGTGATGGCAGTCCACATGTCGGACGCTCGCCCCGCGATATTAAATGTACAAATAAATCCAAACTGCACTACCATTGCACGCAAGCTATCCACCATGACAATCCGCAACATCACAGCACAACACAGAACATCAACGTGAATGTCACGTTCGCAAACCCGTCTAAAAGAGCTATAGCAATTAGACAAGATTTACCGCTCGAATGATATTCACGGTTGCAGATACTAATGTAAGTACTGTGAACTAACGTATTTAAAATTCCGATCTACAAAACTTCCCGAAGTGGGCCCCAAGTGCAAATCCAGCACTCAAACAAATCTGGGCCAAAACAAAACATCTCAGAAACCACAATTCTATATGAAAGAGCTACATAAAATATTTGGTGCTTTGTTTCCAATAAATGGTCGCGGAACCGCCGCAAATAGAGGTTAAATGCGGCGCTTCCGCTGCTATTTAGAGGCATCACGAGCCCAAATTTTTCGTGTTCTCTTAACAAAACCTGCTCGTAATTTTAACCCTCTGGAAAATATTTTTTGACCGCTTTTTAAAATCGGCAGAAACTATAAAATTGGAATCATGATTTCGGAAACTTTGTTCGATCGATGTTTTAAACCTGTTAGAACTAGCTAGTATGGGTTAATAGCGTGGCTTTGATACCATGTAAATCTACGTTAGCGCCCCGGCCGTCTATCCGAGGCCAAACGCGGAACAAAAACTTTTATAAACTGGCGTTAACGTAGACTTTCACCCGGATCGTATCATTAACTCTTAACTAGCAAACTACAAAGAAGTTTAGAATGGCTATACCAATCGATCCATATCCTTCGGTCTTTAACATCATCCTAAACTCCTCGCGGCTTCTCCGATCTCGCTCGATCTCCTCGTCGAAGAGGCACCACATCAAGCAATCTTTTTACGGGCTCCCGCTTCAAAACCGAAGCAACTCGGACATGAAGTTTGCTAGCCGACATGTCCAAGGTGAAGTAGAGAATGTGTGTGATAACTTTGTCTCTAAACATCCATTGATTCTCAACACATGAGATGGTATGGATGGAGGTTGAAGAAGAAACCATAGGAGAGGAAGTTGTGAGCACAAGGAGAAGCTTGAAGAAGAATAGGTTTGTTATATTGTGTGGGATAATAAAATGCGAGAGCTCTAATAATCAACACAAGACCAGGCCCCACACTTAAGTGGCTTCCCTCTCTCTCCTCACACATCATTCCACACACTAATAAATCAAGAGATTAGATATGGCATAAAAAATAACACCATGACTCATCAACAAAGTACATGCAACATTTAATGCTCTTGATTAAGATTTGCACTCACAATTTCCACTAATAAAAATTAATCCAAATGTTTATAACAATAAATAGAATGGCATCTTCCAAAGTAAACTCATGACGGATTACAAGAATACCCCTCACTTATATATACATATCTTCATCCGCATTCCGACTAAATACGAATGCAATGAGACTAAAGTAATCCAACAAATCTAATACTAGGATCCGGCTTAAACCAAAGCCCGCTAGTATGATCCGTCTGATCATGATCCGTGCACGAGTGCACGTATATGATCGAACCCTGCCATAAAACTATACGGCCTCTACAACGTTTCGCCCGAACTAGGGAAACTTTCTGTGGAGGACTCTAAAGACTCGTCAATACGCTGGCAATGGGTTTAACCACAAGCACGTCAGTGGTACTAGCTGTACGTAACGGCTACCAAGGTATTGAGCAAAGGGAGGCCGACGAGCGAACTCATCCTGAAACCCTACTGAGCCTGTCAGTGACAATATCCGTACAGTCCGGCCCGTTTGTCTATGAGTATCGCATATAGGGCCGAGGGGGCTGGTAAACGTCAGACCCCCAATAGCGGTATAAGTCGTGTCAGAGTGTAGCCCAAAACACCCTGAGATACTACTGGAATACTTACCAGTAAATCTCACTTGCCTTGGCCAAGTACTGTAACGTTTTAGAAATCGTTATGCGAATTTTTCCGTTTTAGGGTTAAATTGTCGGTATTTTCCGTTTTAACCCGACTTTGTTCAAACGACCATATAGATTTGCCAGCACCTAGTTTAGCTAAAATAAAGCTAGTGCGCAAGCTTTGGGGGTATATGGGACGTTTTGGTTCAATTAGAATTTTTCCCAATTTAATGTTATTTTAATGCGGTATTCGCTTTTTGGGAAATTTCTCTTTTGTAATCTTTTCCATAAATCAAACTCGAGTAAACTAAAACCTTCCCACAATATCTAGATCTTTGTGTTGACTTGGTTTAAAAGTTAAAGAAAAGAAAAGAAAAGAAAAGAATCAAAGAGGTGCATGCATGTGCATGTGAAAGCATTTATGAGCATTAATCATGGGAAATAGCTAAGAAATTCCTCACAAAACTCCACCCTTATCACTTGGCCGAGATCCCTTCCTCCCCTTCTGCTCTTGATCATTCCCTTCCATTTTTGTATCAATCCAAACTCAAAATTCTCCAAAATTCCAAAATATATCACAAAAAAATACCTCAAGTCTTGATTCTAGCTCTTTGATCACTTGGAAACTAGGAAAGCTTGGATCTTGTGAGCTAAAGTTGATAGGTATAATCCTTACACTGATAAATAGGAGTTTTTATGTTGTATAGCTCGTTGAATATGGTTTAGAACACTTTCAATATCGATTAGTGCAATATCGGGTTTTTAGTATTTTTTTAGAGCCTCTGTACCTGCTGTGATCTGGAAATTTTAGTGAGTGACCAAACGAAATTGTAGTGATGTACTAGTGATCCTGGAGCACCACCTGAGACACGAGGACCACCCCACCGGCCGAGGCCGGCGACTCCTTTGGCGAATTCCAGCGACGCCGGCTTTGTAGGGAAGTGCTGGGGTTTGGTTTTTGTGAGTAGTTGTCTGCTGTTGGTTAGGGGTGTTTGGTACTGTTTACTTTTTTAGTAATTGCAGTATGAGAAATATGGAATCGTTTACCTATAATCTAGCGTTTTGAATCCGCGTGTTACGTAATCCGACACGAATTGTGATCTGATGCAGCTACTGTACTCAGTTTGGTTTAGTAGTGTCGCAACGCACGCTAGCCACTAGACGGAGACTTGTGAGTTAGTTTAGTGTAGGTGCGTCGTTAAAGTGTAGTTTTACATTATATTAGTCGATTCTGAGATGTTTGCACTATTTGTGTGTTTGTGAATTTATAGCGTCGCAAGCAGGGACTTCGGACGCTGCGAACAAGGGGAAGCAGGTGGTCGGATTTTCATAGCTGGAGACCATTAGTGAGTAGATTTAACATCTATGGGGAAATCGCCCGTATGGGGTTATGCGTCAGGGCTGATATGATAGGATAGCTGCATGTTATTGCATATTGGTTAATTTCATATGAATGTCATTGCATAGTAGTATCTGTTGTACCTTTAGATATAACACATTACTGATGGTTCATGTTGCACGAGCACTAAATTGTATGCTACACCCACATCGTCAGTAATTGCCATGACACGCACAAACCACCTACATACATGATATGGTAGTGGATAGGGATAGTGGAGGTAGTAATTCTTATTCCTTTGTGCATAGGAGATATTGTTGACACCTACATACGTGTTATTGTGTTTGACATGGAAAGTTAAGATAGTAACTCTTAATCCATTTCACGTATATCTTACTATAGCAACTTGTACATCTTGCATACATATTGACATGTACACCCATATAGTCTATTACAGCTACATGTACATCATGCATACCTATTGACATGTACACCCGCATATTATCGCTATAGTTGTATGTACCCTAAGTGGTATTGTTTTGATATGTGATATTGAGTTGTCGATCATTGCGCTTATGAAATGCATCATACATACTTGCTTACATGTAGATACTTAAACCTTGCTACACTTACATGTACACCACATATGATGCTGCACTTGTTTTTCGGAGGATTTTGGGAACCGCAAGATATATTTTAAAGATGGATTCATTTAAAAGAGCGGATTTCCCTTGAAATGCTCATATTGTTGTTTTATGTTGCATATATCAGTTTTTCATGGATTTACGCATTGAGATATGGATTTCATATGATTTATGGATTTGAGAACCGTGGGGGTATTTCAAGAAAACTATGTATTGTTTGAAAACCTGGTTTCTCTTGATATGATATTTCAGTGCGTCCACCATGTGATTTCTCGGTTCTGAGATTTGTCTTGTGATACCCGATTCGAGGAGCGGGAGGCACCGTCTGCGGGTATATGGTGGACCCGGTATGGTACCCCGGGGCGAGTGGTGATTTCGTGGTGTAGACGATAAGCCTGGCGGTGGGACCACTACCTACCGGTGATAGTATTTGGACTCGGCGGTTATCGTGGGGATACCGACCGGAGTGAGGTATGACATATCTTTAGGGCCAGTCGTGGTGACGGCGCCTGAGTTATGGGGATTTACGTGTCCATGATAGACACGGGTTTTCATGATGTTTCGGGTGTCGATGTTAGACACTCAGGTTCCATGAGACTTACAGGATGTGAGGGCCGATCTGAGGATGCGGTGCCTGAGGATTTAGGATTTGATGTGTTAGTGAGGGACACTGGTGTTTTTCCATGCTGATGATTTTTGCATGAGATTTTATATTATATCATCCCATACTCAGGATTTTGTTGTTATGCATTACTTCATGTAGTTGTAGTACCCTGATGACGTACATTTACATGATTGTTGCATATTCAATTATCATACTTATACCATCGGATTACATGTGATAGATAAATCACTATTCGTGCATACTTGTGATTACAGTATGATGTTGATTACTATTCACGAGTTGGAAACTCACCCCCGTTGTGCCACAGTGTTTTGCAGGACTTACCCTCAAAGTAGTCGCGGCAGGGCATTTTATCATCTCTACTTTTGCGGATACCGCTACGTTAGGCAGTGAGGCCTTTGCTTTTAGGTGGGTTTGCGGTTATCTGCTTGTACATTGTATATCTTTTTGTTGGATCTTGTATTCTCCATCTACCACTGTTTGTATATGACTTAGAGACGACTTGTGAGGATTCGATGTTGTATTATTTTGGTGACTTTGGGTGCCGTGCTCGTGGGAGCCGGTTTTGTTTTGGGAAAGTATACTTCTTATTGCAGTCTTTTCTTTGATATTTCTTCGCTTCGGTGTCGTATACATGTTGTGGTGATTTTCTCCGCCGTTGGGCGTGATTTTGCTCCCATTTGGGATGCTTTATATTTTATCTATGTTGTACCCGTTTTCGGGGCTAGTTTTTACAAAGGAGGTGCTGCCGAAATTTTCAAGAAAGAAAACTAGAGTTAGAGATTTTACTTGTGTTTCTTTTGTACAATATTAAAACTATGTTTTTCTCCGTTCATCCAGATTTGGGTGGTTTAGATTTCTGGGTTTCGGCTTACTTGAGTTGCGTACGCCTGTAGACGTTACGTAGTTTAAGTGCCGGTTACGGGCTAAACTTTTGGGTCGTGACAAAGTTGGTATCAGAGCGCTAGGTTTTACCTTTCGGAGTGTAGGATGACCTTGGTATGATGGAGTAGGTAGCTTAAGCAGAGTGACGTAGCGTGTGTAAGTTCCGCGGTATACTTACGACACGGTACTCCACCTAAGTGACCTTAAGACTTATTGATTGATATTTTTCCGTGATGATATACATCCTTGTGATTCGATTCCTGTTTCTTTATCGAATCTTGTTTCAATTTCCAGCCTATATGCCGCTGAAGACTATGAGGGCACAGAGAGTGGCCGCGAGGGCCGAGGTCAGAATTGACTCGTCTGAGGCGAGGACTGACCAGGGCGGTACGCCTGTTGTATCGGAGCATATTGCTATGATTGGGGCTGGTATGCAGGACCTGCGCCAGATGATAGGGTCTTTAGTAGAGGCCATTCGAGCGCAGGGGTCGGCAGTTGTTCCACCCATTGCAGGGACTATGATGGTACCTACAGTTTCGGCAGTTGCAGTTACAGCACCGGAGGTTATTACCGTGTCACTGACAGAGTTCATGAGGCTGAGGCCTCCGGTGTTCACTGGCACATATGCTACAGAGGATCCGCTGTCGTTTATCGACCGGATGGCCAGGATTTGTCGTTCGCTCCAATGCTCCGACGAGAGATGGGTGGAGTTTGCGAGTTTCCGGCTGGAGGGTATGGCCCAGAAGTGGTGTGAGTCGTTGGAGAGGGGCAGAGCCGCAGGTCTTGCTCCTATGACCTGGGCTGAATTTGTGACAGTATTCCTCGCCCGTTTTCTTCCACCGAGCGTCAGAGATGCGCGAGCGCGCCGATTTGAGTCGTTACATCAAACTCCGGAGATGACGGTGTCTGAGTATGATGTGTTGTTCCTAGCCATCAGCATTCAGCATTGCGACACGTATGTGGAAGCTGTAGATGCAGCCTTTTTGGTGGAGGAGCATTTATCTGAGTCATCGGTTGTTCCGGAACAGAAGAGGACTCGTACGGATGTACCAGCATGGAGACCGAGGTTTGCAAGCCGAGGCAGAGTTCCTTCAGACTCGGGGAGTAGCAGAGACATGGGACGTGGCCAGTTATTCAGTTCTTATTCCCAGGAGGGCCAGCGACCGCCTTATGGGTGCTTTGGGTGTGGCAGTCTACATCACCTTGTTCGGGATTGCACCGTGGTGCGTCAGAGAGGGCCAGCAGTACCCCAATTTACCTTACCACCTTCTCCGCCTCAGAGAGCGTTGCCTCTTGTTCCTGTTGTTGCGCTGTGTCAGACTCCTGTTCAGAGAGGTCGTGGTCGCGGGGGTTTTGTGCCGAGAGGACGAGGTGGTGGAGGCAGAGGACAACCAGTAGCCGGTAGAGGGCAGGAACGGGTTTTTTCCTTGACTCACCAGGACGCTCAGGTGTCCAATGCTGTAGTTTCATATACCCTTTCTGTATGCTCCTTTGATGCACACGTTCTTTTCAATCCGGGATCTACGCATTTGTATGTTTCTACATACTTCGTGTCGAGGTTAGGACGAGAGTCGTGTTTTCTTGATCAGCCACTTGTCGTGACTACTCCTGTGGGAGAGTCGTTTGTTGCGCGACACGCGTTCCAATCGTGTGTTGTCCGTTTAGGTGACAGAGATCTGTCCGTCGACTTGATCCTTCTTGAGATGTTGGACTTCGACGTTCTGCTGGGCATGGACTGGCTAGCTACTTGCTACACGTCAGTGGACTGCCGCGAGAAGACTGTTAGGTTTTGTTTCCCCGGCAAGTCAGTGTTTGTTGTGCAGGGGGACCGTGGTGCCGCCCCTCACAGTTTGATTTCTGTCCTGTGTGCTAGTCGGCTTTTGAGGAGGGGATGTCGGGGATTCTTGGCTTTCATTCATGATACTGGAGCCACAGTGGAGTCATTGGACCAGGTTTCTACCGTGCGAGAGTTTCCCGACGTTTTTCCCGATGAGTTACCCGTGTTGCCTTCAGAGCGCGATATTAAGCTCTGCATTGATCTGATTCCTGGCACGGAGTCTATTTCTATACCTCTTTATCGGATGGCTCCGGTAGAGCTTAGAGAGCTTAAAGATCAATTGCAAGAGTTGCTCAATTTGGGACTTGTACGTCCGAGTGTTTCGCCGTGGGGAGCTCCTGTTCTGTTCGTCAAGAAGAAGGACGGCAGTTTGAGGCTATGTGTGGACTATCGTCAGTTGAACCGAGTTACGGTGCGGAACAAGTATCCTTTACCTCGCATTGACAATTTATTTGATCAGCTCCAGGGTGCGAAACATTTTTCTAAGATTGATTTACGTTCGGGTTATCATCAGCTGCGGGGTCGGAATGATGACATTCCGAAGACTACTTTTCGTACACGCTATGGGCATTATGAGTTTTTGGTGATGTCGTTCAGACTCACCAATACGCCAGCAGCATTCATGGATCTGATGAACCTGATTTTCAGGCCGTTCCTCGACCAGTTTATTGTAGTGTTTATTGATGACATACTGGTCTACTCTAGGAGTCGTGAGGAGCATGAGCAGCACTTGAGGATTACTTTGTAGATTTTGAGGGAGCACCAGTTGTATGCTAAATTCTCAAAGTGCGCGTTTTGGCTTGATAGAGTTGACTTCCTGGGTTATGTGGGACTGGTGATGGTATTCTTGTGGACCCGAGGAAGATCGAGGCTGTACAGCTTTGTCCCAGACCTATATCGGTGACTGAGGTCCGCAGCTTTTTGGGCTTAGCTGGTTATTATCCCCTTTTTGTGAAGGATTTCTCGAGTATCGCTGCACCGCTGACTGGACTGACCCGGAAGGGAGTTCCTTTTCTTTGGACTGATGCGTGCGAGCAGAGTTTTCAGCAGTTGAAGACTCGGTTGACGACAGCACCAGTTCTTTCTTTACCTTCTGGATCAGGCGGCTATGTTGTTTATTGTGATGCTTCTCTAGTGGGGCTCGGCTGTGTATTGATGCAACATAACAGAGTGATTGCTTAAGCTTCTAGGCAGCTGAAGAAGCACGAGCAGAATTACCCCACTCACAATCTTGAAATGGCCACGGTGGTCTTTGCGTTGAAGATTTGGAGACACTACTTGTACGGGGAGTCGTGTCAGATCTTCACGGATCACAAGAGCTTGAAGTATATATTCCAGCAGCGGGATCTGAACCTGAGACAGCGCCGATAGATGGAGCTTGTGAAGGATTATGATTGTGAGATCCTTTATCACCCGGGCAAGGCGAATGTGGTGGCTGATGCTATAAGTCGTAGGCCCGGGGGTAGCTTGTCCCAGTTGAGCGCAGTTCAGCGTCAGTCTTCTGCAGATTGGCAGCTCTTGTGTGATGGTAGAGTGCAGTTCGAGTTCACTTCCGCTGGGGGACAGTTTGCTCATGTCCGTGCCCGTCCACTACTATTTGATCGTATCTGTGAGGCGCAACCGAGTGATGCCCGTTTGTCCGAGATTCTTGAGCTTGTTCGACAGGGTACAGTTTCGGAGTTCATGATTGATGACCACGGTGTGCTACGATGCGGGACTCTCTTGTGTGTACCAGATGCTGATGGGTTGAGACGCGGGATCTTAGAGCAGGCACATCAGTCGGTCTTTAGCGTTCATCCAGGTTCAACCAAGATATACCGTGATTTGAGAGACTTTTACTGGTGGGAAGGGATGAAACGCGATATTTCGGACTTCGTTTCGAGGTGCCTGACTTGTCAGCAAGTCAAGGCTGAGCACCAGAGACCGTTTGGAGAGTTGCAGCCTTTACCCGTTCCAGAGTGGAAATAGGAGCAGATTTCCATGGACTTCATTGTCGGTCTACCCAGGACTAGTAGAGGGTATGACTCCATTTGGGTAATTGTTGACCGGTTGACGAAAGCGGCTCACTTCCTTCCAGTAAAGACCACTTTCGGTTATGCTCAGTACGCTCAGTTGTACATAGATGAGATTATGCGTTTGCACGGTGTTCCCACATGCATAGTATCCGACAGAGGCACCCAGTTTACTAGCCGTCTTTGGCAGAAGCTTCAGGAAGCTTTGGGTACCCGGTTGAGTTTTAGCACCGCTTTTCATCCACAGACCGATGGTCAGTCGGAGCGGACTATTCAGACTCTGGAAGATATGCTCCGTGCATGTGTGCTTGATTTTGGTGGCAGTTGGGATCGTCACTTGCCGCTGATTGAGTTCTCCTACAACAACAGCTTTCAGGAGACTATTCAATTGGCACCTTTTGATGCTTTATATGGTAGGAAGTGTCGATCGCCAGTCTGTTGGACCGAGCTTAGTGAGAGTCTGGTTTTGGGACCCCTGCTAGTTCAGGAGACTACGGAGAAGATCCAGCTGATTCAGGACAGGATGAGAGCAGACCAGTGCAGGCAAAAGTCTTCTGCCGACCGTCATCGTCGCGGACTTGAGTTCGCAGTGGGGGATCATGTATTCCTGAGGATTTCTTCGATGAAGGGCGTTATGCGATTTGGGAAGAGGGGGAAGCTCAGTGCCAGATTTGTTGGTCCTTTCGATATCCTTGAGCGAGTGGGTTTTGTTGCTTATCGTTTGGCGCTCCCGCCCAGTTTTCCGGA
The DNA here is from genome assembly GCA_030015575.1 of Agapanthus africanus. Classification (NCBI taxonomy): domain Eukaryota; kingdom Viridiplantae; phylum Streptophyta; class Magnoliopsida; order Asparagales; family Amaryllidaceae; genus Agapanthus; species Agapanthus africanus. Next base: position 363,421,221 of record JASDDO010000022.1, on the reverse strand, counting down.
TGTTCACCCTGTTTTCCATGTATCGATGCTTCGTAGATACCTTCATGATCCTTCTCACACGATTCAGCACGAGACCGTTCAGCTTGAGCACGATTTTTCGTTCACCGAGCAGCCGGTAGTTATTTTGGATCGGCAGGTGAAGAAACTTCGGTCAAAGGACTTGCCGTCTGTGAAGGTTCTATGGCGTAGCCCTACTAGTGAGGAGATCACTTGGGAGGCCGAGAGTGAGATGCGGAAGAAATTCCCTCATCTCTTTGATGGTACGCTTAGTATGAAATTTTAATTCGGGGACCGAATTTCTATAAGAGGGGGAGATTGTAACGTTTTAGAAATCGTTATGCGAATTTTTCCATTTTAGGGTTAAATTGTCGGTATTTTCCATTTTAACCCGACTGTGTTCAAATGACCATATAGACTTGCTAGCACCTAATTTAGCTAAAATAAAGCTAGTACGCAAGCTTTGGAGGTATATGAGATGTTTTGGTTCTTTTAGTGTATATGCCCTAGAGGTCATTACTGTATCATACTAGTTTGTATATTACTTGATGGAAGCTTGGGATATTCACAGTTGTATAGACAATCTTGCTCGAAATGGTAGAATGCTACTTGGTTTGTTTCTACTTTAATGTGTGCATGTGTTTCTTTTAACATATCGCCCAGTGCAGGCAAAAGTCTTCTGCCGACCGTCATCGTCGCGGACTTGAGTTCGCAGTGGGGGATTATGTATTCCTAAGGATTTCTTCGATGAAGGGCGTTATGCGATTTGGGAAGAGGGGGAAGCTCAGTCCCAGATTTGTTGGTCCTTTCGAGATCCTTGAGCGAGTGGGTTTTGTTGCTTATCGTTTGGCGCTCCCGCCCAGTTTTCCGGATGTTCACCCTGTTTTCCATGTGGCGATGCTTCGTAGATACCTTCATGATCCTTCTCACATGATTCAGCACGAGACCGTTCAGCTTGAGCACGATCTTTCGTTCACCGAGCAGCCGGTAGTTAGTTTGGATCGGCAGGTGAAGAAACTTCGGTCAAAGGACTTGCCGTCTGTGAAGGTTCTATGGCGTAGCCCTACTAGTGAGGAGATCACTTGGGAAGCCGAGAGTGAGATGTGGAATAAATTCTCTCATCTCTTTGAAGGTACGCTTAGTATGAAATTTTAATTCGGAGACCGAATTTCTATAAGAGGGGGAGATTGTAACGTTTTAGAAATCGTTATGCGAATTTTTCCGTTTTAGGGTTAAATTGTCGGTATTTTCCGTTTTAACCCGACTGTGTTCAAATGACCATATAGACTTGCTAGCACCTAATTTAGCTAAAATAAAGCTAGTGCGCAAGCTTTGGGGGTATATGAGACGTTTTGGTTCTATTAGTGTATATGCCCTAGAGGCCATTACTGTATGATACTAGTTTGTATATTACTTGATGGAAGCTTGGGATATTCACAGTTGTATAGACAATGCTCGAAATGGTAGTATGCTACTTGGTTTGTTTCTACTTTAATGTGTGCATGTGTTTCTTTTAACATATCGCCCAGTGCAGGCAAAACTCTTCTGCCGACCGTCATCGTCGCAGACTTGAGTTCGCAGTGGGGGATCATGTATTCCTGAGGATTTCTTCGATGAAGGGCGTTATGGAGTTCCCACTGTACTTTAATTACTACCCTACCACGGCTCAAAGAAGTCGTGCAAACAGGTTTTAGTTGGGTACAGTCCCGAGCCACATGGAGGCAGTGAGCGGATCTGCAGGGGTTCGTCTCTCCCGGTATTGGGGGTGAGGTCGCGCTGTGTCTAGGAGAGCCATTACACGAAGTCCTTGGCCAAGGCAGGAGATTTACTGGTAAGTATTCCAGTAGTATCTCAGGGTGTTCTGGGCTACACTCTGACACGACTTGTACCGCTTTTGGGGGTCTGACTTTTACCAACCCCCTAGGCCCGCCATGCGATGCTCATAGACGAACGAACCGGACTGTACGGATATTGTCACTGATAGGCTCAGTAGGGTGTCAGGATGAGTTTTCTCATCGACCTCCCTTTTGGTCAATACCTGGTAGCCCGTTACGTACGGATAATACCTCTGACGTGCTAGTGGTTAAATCCACAGCCGGTGTATTGACGCATCTTTAGAGTCCCCCACAGACTGTTTCTCAAGTTTCGGGCGAAACACTGTAGAGGCCATATGGATATATGGCAGGGTTCGATCATATACGTGCGGTATTGCACGGATCTTGATCGGACGGATAATACTAGCGGGCTTTTGTTTAAGCCGGATCCTAGTATTGTACAGTGTAGATTTTGTCTCATTGCATTTGTATTCGGTCGGAATACAAATGCGGGTATGTATATACAGTCGCGGGGTTATCAGTAATTTGTTTCCGGACCGCTTTTTGAAGTTGTCAGTTTGTATTCCGTTTCGGCCATTTTCCTTTTTATCTTTCTTTAGCTGAATTTTCCATAGAGGGGCTTATTTGCAAATGTGCAAATTAGCAAAGTTGAGGGTGTTTTTTGTAAGTGGTTACTTCATGATGGGTCTAGATTGACTTTGACTCCCTTTGTTCATCATGACTTGCTTTTTGGTGATGGGATTAGGATGAGACTTGGTGGTGATCATGATTGCTCATCATAACCCACTCTTTTCTCTTATGCTCACCCACCTTGTTTGTGCTCACCCCCCTCTTCCTTTTATCATGGCCGGCCACTTCTTTTAGGTGGGGATGTCCAAATTTTGGGGTGGGATTTTCTATCTCTTTTGCTTGCACAAAATTCATATATCTCCATCTCAAAGTTCATTTCCTTCCTCCATCCAAAAATGGCAACTTCATTAACCCTCGAGACATAGTTATCTACACTCAGTCTATAGAAACCTTGGACACGTCGGTTTGCCAACTTCGTGTCCGAGTTGCCTCGGTTCAGAGGTGGGAGCCCGTAAAAAGACTCGGTGATGTGGTGCCCTTTCCGACGAGGAGACCGGAGATCGGATATGTCGCGGGGAGATCGGGATGGTGGACGAAGACCGAAGGACACGGATCGCTCGGTATAGCTCTCTACCCTTTCTCTAGTTAGCTAGTAGTGGGTTAATGGTCTGATCCAGGTTTATCGTCCGCGCTAGCGCCGGTTTATAGTTATAGAAAAGTTTTTGTTTTCCGCATTTTAGCCTCGGACAGACGGTCGGGGCGCTACCGTAGACTTACATGGCTATCCTTGGCTGGTAGTTCCCTACCCCATAATGCCAGGGATCTAAGCCCTCGCCAAGAGGCACCGGACAGCAACCTTGCTCGGCCTATCCTTAAGGATCAAAAGCCCTCGCAAGAGGCAACCGGGCCAACCCTTGCTCGGTTAACCCTGGCTGGTAGCTTCTACCCCACAACGCCAGGGATCAAAGCCATCGCCAAGAGGCACCGGGCAGCAACCCTGCTCAGCCCGTCCTTAGTAGCCTCTTACGGCCCCTCCCGCGCTAAGGATCAAAAGCCCTCGCAAGAGGCAACCGGGCCCGCCCTTGCTCAGTTATCCCTGGTGTTGGGCTTCCCTTGCACGTAGTCTAGGGTTTGGTAGCATCACTCATGCCACTTTAAAAATTAGAGAGGCGTAAAGCAAGCGAACCATGAATCATGCTAGAATTTCTAGGGTAACAAGTTTGTATCACATACAAAGAAGTAAAGAGAGTAGGATTACAACCTTTGTAGTCCGTTCATTCACTTCATAAGCTCCGTGTTGAGGTCCCTTCGCTGCGATCATCAAGAACTCCGACTCTCGTGAGGCTCCAAGAGGTGAATGATGCATCTTTCTTGAAGTCTTCTTGATCTAAGATGATCTACCTTGAAGAATCTCTAACCCAAGCTTACACTTCACTAATGAAGTAATTAGAGAAGTGAACACCCTAATCTAAGTGGCTAGAATAGATGAGGATGATGAAGTAGGAATTTTTCTCTCTTTTGTTTTCAATTTCTCACCATTTATCATCACAAATCAAAAACCTAGTGAAGCTTTTCTTCAAGAAGCAAGAAGAAGAAGAAGCAAAAGCTTTTGTGATGAATAATGAATTATTGTTGTGGTTACAATTGCAACCATGAGTTAAGAATGAAGGCTTTTACTCGTGTAGAGAATAAACTATGGTTAAGGGTTTGGGTTGGGTTAACAAATATCTACACAAAATATTAAGGATGAAGACAAAAGTCAAACCTTCATGAAACTTCATGAAAGCTCATCCAAAAGCTAAACCAAAAGCCAACCCTAATCCAAACCCTAACATGGTTTAAACTCAACAACCATGTTGCATTTGTAACCCTAACATATTACAATATTATATATCACATATATAATATATAATGTAACAAAAAAAATAATACAATTAACATATATCGCATATATATATCAATGTATTATCCGGTGAGAAAAAGAATCAATAAAGCGAGCTTATATTAGTTAACGTAATGTAATATATCACATATATAATTATACATTAAATTATCGAATCAACACTTGATTCGACAATCCGGCTATATTGCATATAACTGACTAATATAACAAGTACCATTTCATCGAATCAACACTTGATCCGATGACCCGGCTATATCTCATATACCCGGCTGATATCACATATCGCGAGAATAGAATACGGTATCTCATATCGTATTATTCTCGGTCCCGCACATATTGCATATGTGCTCCTACTCCGTTTTGCCTGAGCCAGGAAACCTCTGTGTAGGACTCTAAAGAATCGTCAATACACCGGCAGTAGGTGATGATCATATCAAACACCGACAAGCTGCAAGTGGTCAGCTAAACGTAACAGCCACCCAGGTTTTGAGTAATCAGAAGATCAACAAGCAAGCCTGTACATTCTCCTGTGAATCCAATCAGTAACACTACCGTACAGTCCGGTCTCTTCCTCTGATATGTCGCATATCCAGTCTAGGGGTGGTAAACGTCAGACCCCAGTAACCGATAAGTCGTGTTGATATGAGGCTCATAACAGGTCGAGAAACTACTGATAACTCTTACCAGTAGAACTCCATATCAGCTCTGGCCAGGGACTTCCATTAATAGCCAATCGAACACAGCACAACATCAACTCCCTATACCGGGAGAGACGAAACCCCTCCTATCGCTCATTGCCTCCATGTGATTCAGGACTGCCAAAAGCCACGGTTTTTCACGCCCTCTTGGACGTGGTAAGGAGGAAATCAAAGCACTGTAGGAATCACACAAGGCTCTATGAAGATCTCGTGTCTACAGACTAACCTGCACCAGTGTCACCGGAGAACTGCTATCTGTCGATAGGTATAATACCATCTAGGAGTTCTCGGCGAGTCCGTTCAGTGTACCCAGTCTCCACGGAGCACCCGTACACCACCTTTGATGTCAAACACCGATGGATATGGGATCATCCATCGCCCATCATATGGGTCAAGATGCGTATACGCTAGTCTACTCTGGTATATCGATGCCCTGTCTCGATACACCCTCGACTAGGAACAGTTATAGGATGTACTCGTTGACTACCCTAGCCCCACTAGTATGATCTCATCATAGTCCTAGTAGTCAAGTACATATCCCAAGGGCTTTATCAACATGTGAGAGTAAGACAGTAAACCGACACAAGTCAACATGTTAAGACAAAGTGAAACCAGATAGCATACTATCATATCGAGCAAGAATGTCCTCTCTATATATATCGAAACATCCACTATAATATACATCATATGTACAACAATGGCCTCAAGGGCATATACATAACTAACAATCTCCCACTTGCACTAAGGCCAGCTGTTGTAGTATGTCATACCCAATATCCCGAAGAGCCTCTCAAATTGTATCTGGGGTATGGCCTTCGTGAGTGGATCCACAGTGTTGTCCTTCGTATCAACTCTCCTGACCTCGATCTCCCGGCGATCAACTATCTCCCGGATCAGGTGATACCGCCTCAAAATATGTCTGGACTTCTGTTGGGACCTCGGTTCCTTGGCCAAAGCCACAGCTCCATTGTTATCACAATACAAAGGTATTGGATGCTCAATGGACGGAACCACACCATGTTCAGTGATGAACTTCTTCATCCAGACAGCCTCTTTGGCAGCGATGTATTCAGCCTCCATCGTCGAGTCTGCAACGGTTTCCTATTTGGAACTCTTCCAACACACCGCCCCTCCATTGAGGGTAAAGACAAATCCCGAGTGCGACTTAGAGTCGTCCTTATCACTTTGGAAGCTCGAATCGGTAAAGGACTCCACCTGGTGTTATCCGTTACCATACACCAAGGACATCTCCTTAGTCATTCTCAAGTACTTGAGAATGTTCTTCACAGCTGTCCAGTGATTCTCTCCAGGATCTGCTTGATACCGACTCACTACAATTAGTGAGTATGCTACATCGGGTCTGGTACATAGCATCGCATACATGATAGAGCCTACTGCCAAAGCATAGGGTATCCCGTGCATGCGAGCTCTCTCCAAATCAGTCTTGGGAGACATCTCTTTGGAGAGAGTGAGTCCAGAGATCGTGGGTTGGTTCCCACGCTTGGATTCTTCCATACTAAACCTCTTTAGTATGGTGTCAATGTACCTGGATTGGGACAATCCCAGTATCCGTTTAGATCTATCTCTATAGATCTTAATTCCTAAAATGCAGGAGGCATCACCTAGATCTTTCATTGAGAATCTATGTGATAAGAAGAGCTTGACCGAATGCAGCATAGGAACATCATTTCCTATCAAGAGTGTCATCCATGTACAATACGAGGAAGACAACCTTACTCTCTGCAACCTTCTTGTAAATACAAGGTTCATCTACATTCTTGATGAAGTCAAACTCTTTGACTACAACATCAAAGCATATGTTCCAACTCCGCGATACCTGCTTCAACCCATAGATGGATTTAAGCAGCTTGCACACCTTTCCGCTGCTCCCACTATCTACGAAGCCCTCTGGCTGAGTCATGTACACGCACACCTCTAAATCACCATTTAGAAAAGCGGTCTTAACATCCATTTGCCAGATTTCGTAGTCATGGTATGCAGCAATGGCAAGTAAGATCCGGATGGACTTAAGCATAGCCACTGGAGAAAAGGTTTCGTCATAATCCACAACTGGTCGTTGACGAAAGCCCTTTGTAACAAGTCTAGCTTTGTAAGTCTCAACTTTTCCATCTACACCAAGTTTCATCTTAAAGATCCACTTGCTCCCAATGGGTTTTACCCCTTCAGGAGTAACTTCCAAAGTCCATACTTTGTTGGTGTACATGGATTCCATCTCAGATCGCATTGCATCCAGCCACTTCACAAAGTCCCCACTCGTGATTGTTAGTGTATATGCCCTAGAGGCCATTACTGTATCATACTAGTTTGTATATTACTTAATAGAAGCTTGGGATATTCACAGTTTTATAGACAATCTTGCTCAAAATGGTAGTATGCTACTTGGTTTGTTTCTACTTAAATATGTGCATGTGTTTCTTTTAGCATATCACTTATACATATTAGTGGAGCCCTTAGGATCTTTGCTTGATTACCAGCGATGTGAAGGCAGTCACACTAGTGGGGGCTTGGTAATCTACAAGCACATCCTTATACAGGTCCCTAGTCGTAGGATTATCGAGACGGGGCATCGATACTACGGAGTATACTAGCGTATGCGCTTCTCATCCCAGCAGGGAAAATGGTCTGTCCCACAGCCATTAGTACGTCGTACTAGAGATAGTGTTAGTGTTTACGCCCTAGAAGGCCATTACTGTATCATACTAGTTTGTATATTACTTAATGGAAGCTTGGGATATTCACATGTATATAACAGTCTTGCTAAACATGGTAGTATGCTACTTGGTTTTTCTATCTTAATATGTGAGTGTACGTATTGATAGAGCTCTTAGGATCTTGCTTGTCTACCAGCATTGTGATGGTAGTCACACTAGTGGGGGCTGGGTAGTCTACAAGCACATCCTTATTCTGGTCCCTGGTCGTTGGATTATCGAGACAGAGCATCGATACTCCGGAGTAGACTGGTGTGTACGCTTCTCATCCCAGTTGGGGAGATGGTCTGTCCCACAGCCGTCAGTACGTCATAATGGAGATAGTATACAGGTGCTCGTTAGGTTACGGGTACACCGGACAAGACTCACAGGGAACTGTTGGTTGGTTTGATACCAGTCGTCAGTGAACAGTTCCCAGGTGACATGAGTACAACGTAGTCCGCAGATTTGACACTGCTACTTCGCCTCGAGTGTGTCCCACTGTTCTTAGATTGCTACCCTACCACGGCTCAAAGGAGTCGTGCAAACAGGTAGCAGTTGGGTGCAGTCCCGAGCACTTGGAGGCAGAGGCGGTTAGACAGGATTCATCCCTCCCGGTATTAGGAGTAGATATCGTGCTGTGTCAGAGAGCCATTACGCAAAGTCCCTGGCCAGGGCAAGCGAGATTTGCTGGTAGGTTCCAGTAGTTTCTCAGGGTGTAATGGGCTTCCCTCCGACACGACTTATACCGCTATTAGGGGACTGACGCTTGCCGCCCCCCTAGGCCCGATATGCGATAGTCTTGGACGAACGGACCGGACTGTATGGAGATTGTCACATCAGACTCAGTAGGAGTTCGGATGGGTTTCCTCATCGGCCTTCTTATCGACAACTACCTGGGGACCGTTACGTACAGCTAGTGCCGCTTGCGGTCTGTGGTTAAACCCACTGCCAGCGTAGTAGTCGAGTCTCTAGAGTCCCACACAGAGAGTTTCCTACTCCAGGCGAAACGATATAGAGGTCGTATGGTTTTACGACAAGGGTTCGGACGCGTATGTGTGTTTACACACTTACGTCGTTTGGACAGTTTTTACCAGTCGGCTTTGGTTTAAGACAGTTACTGGTATCCGGTTATTGGATTTTTACAGTCTAAAGTTTTTCCGTATTTTTGCGGATTGGAGGGGCGTTCTCGTAATTGTACGAGAAGCTTCTAGAAGATGGTGACTAAGGAGGGTTATGTGTCATATACATTGAATGAGTTATATGAGTCATGAGGGTGATTCATTCATCTCATTAATGCATATTTATTGCTTAATGACTCATGCTAATGAATCACCACTTGATATTTTATGAAGCATGATTATTCATCACTCTTTATTCTTTTCTTCTTATTAGAAAATGCTTCATATCTATTATGATACTCATAACTTAATTCAATTATCATTCTCACATTCTCTCTCCTCAAGCTCTCATCTTCAAACCCTAATCCTTACACCTCATGAGTTGAGATCAAAGGATTAGAAAGACTAATCAATCTATAACCATCACTCTATTTCATTCTATCTTCTTTGATTAGCAATCCAAGAAGATTAGTTACCTCAAGTTAGAGGTTTAGTTTGGAGTTTTGCTCTCGGGTGGATCGTCTACTACCTAGAGAAGGCCGAGGAGAACAAGGAGATCGTAAAGACGAAGGACTGGTTTCATTAGGTATAATCCCTAAACACAATAGTTATGAAACTCTTTGTGTACGGTTATTTATAGTTTAGCTTCGATTCAAGCAGTTAGTCGATGTTCGTTCTCTAAACAAGTTCGTTTTTGAAAATTCCGCCTCCCCACAAGTATTGGGGTGTACTACATCGACTTACAGTGGTATCAGAGCCTCGCTAAACAATAAATAACTTAATTGCAAATTTGTACGAATTTCGGACGGAAAAACGAAGCCGGAAAACCCTAAAAAAAATATCAGTTTCTGTCGAATTTAAAATGATGTCCTAAAATTTTTCAGGTAAGTGCAGAAAGCTTGAATAGCATCCAGGAGAACACCCAAGAAAATTGGGCCCATGACTCGGCTAAAGCGCCGCCGAAGCGCGGCGGATCCCACCGATCCGCCGCGGTTCCGCCGCCGAGTTGCCGAGTCATGATCCCAAATTTTTTGTGTGGGTCCCCTGTGATATTTGGTGTTTTCTGGAATATTTTAATTTTGCTCAGGTTTCAGTTTAACAGAGCAGTTTTTGGAGCAATATTAAAGATGTTTAATCGATCGAAATTGTACAGTATTTGCATATTGGATTATATCTGTGATTGTTTAATGTGTTCGTAAACCTCCCCTAACTGCTAGTATGTCAGTTGGCAGGGGGTTGCACATTTCTGTAATGGTTATATCTGTTTGTGCATATAAACTGTATTGGACTGTTGTGGTGTATAGCCGGGGTTTTGCAATGGGTTATTATTTAATTCATTTGTTCTAAATGTAATTTGTTGTAATATTATTTTGCGGGGCACATCCTGGTTGCGGTTGTAGCCACCGTTGTATTATTTCATTTTACTTTTTTTGCTCCTAGGACTGACCCAAGGTGGGGTACACAAACTGCCCGGCGGGTAGTTTGCCGTACCCGTAGGGGTCGAGGGTGGGGTAACGGCTATTCATCACAACTGTGTAATCTGTCTTTTCTTGCAGGCTCAAAAGAAATACAGATTGCTTGCAAATCCAATAAAGTTTATCTGTGTTCTGGAATGTATATCATTGCGTCAGACGAATGTAAAATATCTATATATATTGTAGCTATTTAGACGTCACTTATGTTTTGCACCCGCGCTAGCCCAGCCCCCGCTCTGTCGTTAGTTAAGTAACCTAACGGGTAATGACGGGACCCCGTGGCGAATGTGGATGGCATAAGAGGACGTTGTATTTTCGTTGTTTTCTGCAATGATAGGTTAATGATGGGACGCATTATCTATAATGCAAAGAAAATAAACCAAGTTTAAATCGTTGGAACAATTTAAAAGAAAACACTCGGTTATTTTTAAAACAGATATTTTTAAATGCGGAGATTTAACCACTCCTTTTAAAAGCTATCAGGTTCCTTCGGTTATATCAAGTTCACTACGTTCACGGTTTCGCCAAAACCAGTCGTAGCCCTCCGTCATTTCATTTGGGTATTCAGTAGTATTCAAGCTATGCAGTTTTGGCCAACGTCATGGCATAGTGTTTGGTAGCTGCTGGGTATTCATTTGTTGCATAGATAGATGAGTTGATTTGGGACAGTCGTATTATCATTTGGCCAACGTCAGGGATATATACGGATGGGTTCAAATTAACAAGATAATGATGGGTAGAACTTGACATGTGACTTATGACATTTTGACCAACGCCAAGGTCATAAGAGCATGGGGTAAAAACATATATCGGGAATTTCTAAAGAAACTGAAATTTGCAAAGAGATGCATTCCATTTTGAGTTTGATGAATGTTGGTAGCATTCCTACAACATTATCAGACGATGATATTTGGATCCCGATCCTACTGTGAGTATATGCTACTTATCAGGATATTCGTCACTTAACGATCAATGCTATAAACCTAGTAGGTGTCCAGAAAAGTGTCAGCGGGGTTACGCCCCCAGAGAAAAGAGGTTATTTAATTAAGGAACTTCGCGAAAGCGTTGGAAAACCTCCCTCGAAGTATCGACACCAGCCTGGCTGAACGGTTAAGCAAGTATTGTACGGTGAGAATAGTCCTGGCTAATTCTTCTTTTATGGTTTGAGGAAGGATTCGAGAAACAGTGGGAGCCATCCAGTTTAGATAAACTAAAAACCACTCTAAACTTGCAAGAGCATCATGCTAAAGAGTTTTCTTCTCTCTCTCCTAATTGCAGCGACCCTGAAAATGACTGGACTTAAGTTACTTTTAGAGAAAAATATACTGACAGGGCCAAACTATAAAGATTGGCTGCGGAATGTCAAAATGGCTTTGACCTATGACAAACTGGGGTACGTCCTCACCGCTACGGCACCTGCTGTCCCTGGTCCCAAATCCAGTAATGCGGATAAGGAAATCCGCAAAACCTGGGATTTAGATTGCGCGAGAGCCAAGTGCATCGTGCTTGCCTCGATGAACAATGAACATCAGAGGAGGCAAGAGGATATGGACCTTGATGGCATATTTCTCCATACAAAGGAACTTTATGGAGAGCAATCTCGTATAGCAAGATACGAGACCTCAAAGAACTTGTTTCGAGCGAGGTTGGCTGTCGGGTCATCGGTAGGAGAACATGTCCTAAAGATGATCGGCTATATTGAAGAGCTCGTAGACCTTGGGACGACTTTGGATAATGAGCTCTATACAGACCTTATTCTCCAGTCCCTTCCTCCCACCTACGCCCAGTTTATCCTCAACTTCAACCTTCAAGGAAAAGAAGTTGAACTTGCGGAACTCCTGAACATGTTAAGGAGTGCAGAGGGCACCTTGCAGAAGGCAAGGGAAACACCCGCTATGTTTGTTGGTGATACATCTTCTTCCGGGTCCAAGGCTAGGGCCAAAGGAAGGAAGAAGAAGGCCGCACCCAAACCTAGAGGAGGTGTTAGTAAGGTGAGAGGGAAGGGAAAGAAAAAGATTGCAGTACCGATAGTTGGCCAGGATGAGTGCTTCCATTGTCACAGGAAAGGGCACTGGAAGAAGGATTGCAAGGCGTGGAACGCCAAGAACCAGGAACCGAAGCAAGCTGTCGCTTCGACTTCAGGTGTGTTTGTAATTGAGAATTGTCTGTCGATCAACTCTACTTCCTGGGTATTGGATACCGGATCAGGATCTCATATTTGCAATTCATTGCAGGCACTGAGAAACCGTAGAGTGCTGAAGGAAGGTGATATGATCCTCAGGGTTGCTAACGGAGCTAGCGTGGGAGCTGCGTCCGTCGGGGATTATCACCTAGGATTGACGAGTGGACACATTTTGGTTTTACATAACTGTTATTTTGTACCAAGCTTAACGTGTAATATCATATCAGTTTCCTTGTTATCAAATAAAGGTTATGATTTCACGTTTGTAAGAGATGTTGTCAATATCCACCTTAATCATGGTTTGATTGGGTCAGGTACACTAAATAACGGCATATATGTTTTAAACCAACTCCAAATTTTCAATGTCCAGAACACACTAAAAAGAAAGTCTCCGGATTTAAATAAGGTTTTCTTATGGCATTGTAGACTTGGTCATATCAATGAGACAAGGTTAACTAAGTTACATAAAGAAGGATATTTGGACTCGTTCGAATATCAAACTTATGCCACTTGCGAATCATGTCTCAAAGGAAAAATGACAAAGACTCCATTCACTGGACATGGAGTAAGAGCGAGCGAGCTCTTAGGACTCGTACACAGTGATGTATGCGGTCCAATGTCTACACATGCGAGAGATGGTTTTTCCTATTTCATTACTTTCACGGATGATTACTCAAGATACAGATTTATTTATCTGATGAAACATAAATCCGAGGCTTTTGAGAAATTCCAAGAGTATAAGAATGAAGTAGAAAACCAAACCGGCAAAAGTATCAAGACACTTAGATCTGATCGAGGTGGTGAATACTTAAGTGCCGAGTTCCTACGTTATCTAAAAGAGAAAGGAATTCTCTCTCAGCTTACTCCTCCATACACTCCACAGCATAACGGTGTATCGGAGAGACGGAATCGAACCCTGTTGGATATGGTACGATCCATGATGAGTAATGCTGAGTTACCGCGATCTTTCTGGGGATATGCGCTAGAATCAGCGACATATATTTTGAACAGAGTTCCAACCAAAACTGTGCCTACCACACCATATTAGATGTGGAGTGGGAAGAAACCCTATCTTCAGTATATAAGGATTTGGGGATGTCCAGCTTTTGTCAAAAAGCAGTTTGTGGACAAGCTCGAGGCACGATCAGTAAAATGTATGTTTGTGGGATATCCAAAGAACTCCAAGGGATATTGTTTCTATTACGCAGAGGAACAAAAGGTTTTTGTTTCTCGTAATGCCCATTTTCTAGAACAGCAAGTTTTAGAAAAGGATACTAATGGGAGCGAAATAGAACTGGAAGAAATTCCAGAACCACAAGCTGCTACTGAAAGTTTGGTAGAACCAGAAGTTCAAGAAGAACAGAACATTCCCGCACCCCTCCGCAGGAGTAGTAGGCCGTCTCATCCGCCTGAGAGATACTACGGTTTTCTCATAGACGGGGATAGAGAGGATTGCATCATAGATGATGATGAACCTACTGACTTCCAGCAGGCCATCCAGAGCGGCGACTCGGTACGATGGCTAGATGCAATGCGGACCGAAATGGAGTCCATGTACACCAACAAAGTATGGACTTTGGACTTTGCTGCAGATGGGGTAAAACCCATAGGATGCAAATGGATCTTCAAGAAAAAGATTGGTGTAGATGGACAGGTGGAAACCTATAAGGCTAGACTTGTTGCAAAGGGTTTTCGTCAAAGACCTGGTTTGGACTATGACGAAACTTTTTCTCCAGTGGCTATGCTCAAATCCATTCGGGTCCTTCTTGCTATTGCTGCCTTCCATGATTATGAAATCTGGCAGATGGACGTAAAGACGGCTTTTCTGAATGGTAATTTAGAAGAGAGCGTCTATATGGATCAGCCAGAGGGTTTCAATCAGAGTGGGAGCAGCGGGAAAGTATGCAAGCTGCTTAAGTCTATTTATGGACTAAAGCAGGCATCGCGGAGTTGGAACATCTGTTTTGATGAGACAGTCAAAGAATATGACTTTATCAAAAATCCAGATGAACCGTGCATATATAGTAAAGTTGTAGCCAGAAGTGTCGTATTCCTCGTCTTGTACGTGGATAACATTCTATTGATAGGAAATGACATTCCTATGCTACAATCTGTCAAAGGATTCTTGTCACACAGGTTCTCCATGAAAGACCTGGGTGATGCCTCTTACATTCTGGGGATCCGGATCTATCGTGATAGATCCAAGAGGATGTTGGGACTTTCACAGTCCAGGTATATCGACACTGTACTGAAAAGATTCAGTATGGAAGATTCTAAGCGCGGTAATCTACCGGCTTGTCACGGAATCACCCTCTCCAAAGAGATGTCTCCCAAGACTGATTTGGAAAGGGAACGCATGTCTATTATACCCTACGCTTCTGCGGTAGGCTCTATAATCTATGCGATGTTGTGTACCAGACCAGATGTAGCTTACGCACTAAGCGTGGTGAGCCGGTATCAGTCAGACCCAGGGGAGAAACACTGGATAGCAGTAAAGAACATACTCAAGTACCTGAGGAGGACTAAGGAGATGTTCTTGGTTTATGGCGGAAAAGACCTCGGGTTGGAGGCCTTTGCTGATTCCGGCTTCCAGAGTGATAAGGACGATTCCAAGTCCATGTCGGGTTATGTCTTTACCCTCAATGGAGGGGCGGTGTGCGGGAGGAGCTCCAAGCAGGACACCGTTGCTGACTCGACGATGGAAGCGGAGTATATAGCTGCTTGCGATGCCGCAAAAGAAGCAGTCTGGATGAAGAAGTTCCTAACAGAACTTCAGGTGGTTCCTACCATAGTTGATCCAATACCTCTGTATTGCGACAACAACGGAGCTATAGCTTTAGCGAAGGAACCAAGGTCCCATCAGAAGTCCAGACACATCTTGAGGCGGTATCACCTGATCAGGGAGATCATTGATCTTCAGGAGATCGAGGTTCGGAGAGTTGCTTCAGAAGAGAACATTGCTGATCCATTCACGAAGGCCCTTCCTCAGATTCAGTTCGAGAGGCTACTCGAGATCATTGGTCTTCGATATGCCAGTACATGGCCCTAGTGCAAGTGGGAGATTGTTAGTGTTTATGCCCTAGAAGGCCATTACTGTATCATACTAGTTTGTATATTACTTAATGGAAGCTTGGGATATTCACATGTATATAACAGTCTTGCTAAACATGGTAGTATGCTACTTGGTTTTTCTATCTTAATATGTGAGTGTACGTATTGATAGAGCTCTTAGGATCTTGCTTGTCTACCAGTGTTGTGATGGCAGTCACACTAGTGGGGGCTGGGTAGTCTACAAGCACATCCTTATTCTGGTCCGTGGTCGTTGGATTATCGAGACAGAGCATCGATACTCCGGAGTAGACTGGTGTGTACGCTTCTCATCCCAGTTGGGGAGATGGTCTGTCCCACAGCCGTCAGTACGTCGTACTGGAGATAGTATACAGGTGCTCGTTAGGTTACGGGTACACCGGACAGGACTCACAGGGAACTGTTGGTTGGTTTGATACCAGTCGTCAGTGAACAGTTCCCAGGTGACATGAGTACAGCGTAGTCCGCAGACTTGACACTGCTACTTCGCCTCGAGTGTGTCCCACTGTTCTTAGATTGCTACCCTACCACGGCTCAAAGTGTAAGTCCATATTGCGACCCCCGGTTTTTACGGGGAGGCGGAAACGGTATAAAAAACAAATTTTTATCGCAAGAGGCAACATGGACTAAACAAGGTCGGGATCGTGTCTAAACTAAACTAGCATACATGCTAAAGAGTCTTAGCTACTCGGATGAAGGTTATACCTAAACTTGAACTCCTTCTTCTTCAAACCTTGTAGAGGTTGATGGTTCTTGCCTTGTAGCCTTCTTCCGTCGAAGATGGATCCACCTCGAGAGTTCAACCTTCGGGCTCTTCCTCGTGCTTTGAGTGAACTAGGGTTTCCGGCTTGCTAAACCTTGAACCTAGAATGAGTAGAGAGTGTTTAAGAGGTGCTTTTCTTTTAAAAGAGAAGGATTCTCAACACATGAGAAGGTTTCTCTTTTGCTAGAGGAAGAAGAAGATGAAGAGAGGAGAGAGAAGCTAAATGAGATAATGAGCCCTCTTTTTCTTTCTTGCAACCATAACAAAAGAAAAAGAATTATCTAAATAACAATAATAATTGAAATGAGAATAGTTGATGGTTGTTTTGGAATGACCACTATCATACTTCATTAAATGAATGTTGGCAAGAATCAAGGAGCATCCTTGCTCAATAATGATGATGGTCAAAAATTCAACCATGGTCAACAAGTCAACCATGGTCAACAAGTCAACAAAACCAACCATAACATATTTTCATTTAATTACTATTATTAATAGATATCTCACTAATTCATTAGGGTTTGGAAAAAAAAGACGACTGTCAACTGTGCATGCGCACCCGTTCCGAAACCCTAATGAAAAACCTCTTCTTCCTCCTCAAACAACTGTGCATACACACCTGCATTCTTGTTCCGAGGAACATGAATACTGAGAGATAAAAGCAACCCCAAAACATATACCAGTATCCGGCTCAAACCAGAGCCAGCTGGCAATATCCGTCCGGACTCCAAACGTGCACAAGTGCGCGGATGAGAACGAATCCTGTCGCAAAACCATGCGACCTCTACTCTGTTTTGCCCAGAGGCGAATACCCTCTGTGTGGGACTCTAAAGACTCGACACTACGCTGGCAGTGGGTTTAACCACAGACCGCAAGCGGCACTAGCTGTGCGTAACGGTCCCCAGGTAGATGCCGACAAGAAGGCTGACGAGGTGAAACCCCATCTGTACTCCTACTGAGTCTGAATGTGACAGTCTCCGTACAGTCCGGTCTGTTCGTCTGATACATCGCATGTCGGGCCTAGGGGGCGGTAAAACGTCAGTCCCCCAATAGCGGTACAAGTCGTGTCGGAGTGAAGCCCAAAACACCCTGAGATAACCCTGGAACCTACCAGTATATCTCGCTTGCCCTGGCCAGGGACTACTCGTGTAATGGCTCTCCTAGACACAGCGCGATGTCAACCCCCAATACCGGGAGAGACGAATCCTGTCTAACCGGCACTGCCTCCAAGCGCTTCGGGACTGCACCCAACCACCACCTGTTTGCACGACTCCTTTGAGCCGTGGTAGGGTAGTGATCAAAGTGCAGTGGGAACACACTCGAGGCGAAGTGCCAGTGTCAAGTCAGCGGACTAAGCTGTACTCATGTCACCTGGGAACTGATGACTGACGATAGGTATAATACCAACTTGTCAGTTCCCGACGAGTCCTGTCCAGTGTACTCGTAACCTAACGAGCACCCGTATACTATCTCCAGTACGACGTACTGATGGCTGTGGGACAGACCATCTCCCACACTGGGATGAGAAGCGCATACGCTAGTCTACTCCGGAGTATCGATGCCCTGTCTCGATAGTCCTGCGACTAGGGACCTGTATAAGGATGTGCTTATAGATTACCCAGCCCCCACTAGTGTGACTGCCATCACAACGCTGGTAATCAAGCAAAGATCCTAAGGGCTCCACTAATGCGTATAAGTGATATAGTAAAATAAACACAAGTACACATTGAAGTAGAAACAAACCAAGTAGCATACTACTATATTGAGCAAGATTGTTTATACAAGGTGAATATCCCAAGCTTCCATTAAGTAATATACAAACTAGTATGATACAGTAATGGCCTCTAGGGCATATACACTAACAATCTCCTACTTGCACTAAGGCCATGTACTGGCGTATCGAAGACCTATCATCTCGATCAGCCGCTCGAACTGAGTCTGGGGTAGGGCCTTGGTGAATGGATCTGCAGTGTTCTCTTCTGAAGCAACCCTCCGAACCTCGATCTCCTTGCGATCCACGATCTCCTTGATCAGGTGATACCGCCTCAAGATGTGCCTGGATCTCTGATGGGACCTGGGTTCCTTCGCTAAAGCTATAGCCCCGTTGTTGTCGCAATACAGAGGTATTGGGTCAACAATGGACGGAACCACCTGAAGTTCTTTTAAGAACTTCCTCATCCAGACAGCTTCTTTTGCGGCATCAGATGCAGCAATGTATTCCGCTTCCATAGTCGAGTCTGCAACGGTTTCCTATTTGGAGCTCTTCCAACACACCGCCCCTCCATTGAGGGTAAAGACAAAACCCGACATGGACTTGGAATCATCCTTGTCACTCTGGAAGCTGGAGTCAGCAAAGGCCTCGATTTGGAGGTCTTTTCCACCATACACCAAGAACATCTCCTTAGTCCTTCTCAGGTACTTGAGAATGTTCTTTACCGCTATCCAGTGTTTCTCCCCAGGGTTTGACTGATACCGGCTTACCACACTCAGTGCATAAGCTACATCCGGTCTGGTACACAACATCGCATACATTATAGAGCCTACCGCAGAAGCGTAGGGTATAATAGACATGCGATCCCTCTCCAAATCAGTCTTAGGAGACATCTCTTTAGAGAGGGTGATCCCATGACAAGCCGGTAGGTTACCGCGCTTGGAATCTTCCATACTGAATCTTTTCACTATGGTGTCGATGTACCTGGACTGAGAAAGTCCTAATATCCTCTTGGATCTATCACGATGGATCCGGATCCCCAGGATGTATGAGGCATCACCCAGGTCTTTCATGGAGAACCTGTGTGACAAGAACCCCTTGACAGATTGTAGCATAGGAATGTCATTTCCTATTAAAAGAATGTCATCCACGTATAAAACGAGGAATACTACAGTTCTTGCTACAAATCTACTATAGATGCATGGTTCATCTGGATTTTTGATAAAGCCAAATTCCTTGACCGTCTCATCAAAACAGATGTTCCAACTCCGCGATGCCTGCTTTAGTCCATGAGAAAACCGTAGTATCTCTTGGGCGGATGAGACTGCCTACTACTCCTGCGGAGCGGCATAGGAATGTCCTGTTCTCTCGAACCCTCTGGTTCCTCTAAGCTTTCAGTAATGTTTTGTGGTTCTGGAATTTCTTCCAGTTCTACTGCGCTCCCACTTATCTGGTTTTCCAAAAACTCAGTTTCCAAGAAGTAGGCATGACGAGAAACAAGAACTTTTTGTTCCTCTTCGTAGTAGAAAAGATACCCCTTGGAGTTCTTTGGGTATCCCACAAACTTGCACTGTACTGAGCGTGCCTCGAGCTTGTCCGCATGCTGCTTTTTTACAAAATCCGGACATCCCCATGTCTTAAAGGATTTAAGACAGGGTTTCTTCCCACTCCACATCTGATATGGTGTGGTAGGCACTGTCTTAGTAGGAACTTGGTTCAAGAGATGTGCAGCTGTTTCCAGTGCATAACCCCAGAAAGATCGCGGTAACTCAGCCTTACTCATCATGGAACGAACCATATCCAATAGGGTTCGATTCCTCCTTTCCGATACACCGTTATGTTGCGGAGTGTATGGAGGAGTACGCTGAGAGAGAATTCCATTCTCTTTTAAATAGTCCAGGAACTCGGCACTCAAGTATTCTCCACCTCGATCCGATCTTAGAATCTTAATACTTTTGCCTGTTTTTTTTTCAACTTCATTCTTGTAATCCCGAAATTTCTCAAAGGCCTCGGATTTGTGCTTCATTAAGAAGACATGTCCATACCTAGAGAAATCGTCTGTGAAAGTAATGAAGTATGAATAACCGCTTCGCGCATGTGTAGACATTGGACCGCACACGTCGCTGTGTATGAGTCCCAAGAGCTCACTCGCTCTTTCTCCGTGTCCAGTGAACGGAGTCTTTGTCATCTTTCCCATGAGACAAGATTCACAAGTGGCATAAGACTGATACTCGAACGGATCCAAGTATCCTTCTTTATGTAACTTAGTCAACCGTGTCTCATTGATGTGACCCAGTCTACAATGCCATAAGAAAGCCTGATTGATATCTGGAGACTTTCTTTTGTGTGTATTCTGGACAATGAAAATCTGTGGTTGGTTCAATAAGTATATACCATTGCTCAATGTACCTGACCCAATCAGAACTTGATTAAGGTGAATGTTTACAACATTACTTACAAACGCAAATTCATAACCTTCTTTAGAAACCAAAGATACAGAAATGATATTACAAGTTGCGTTGGGTACAAAAAAGCAATTACGCAAAACCAAAACATGCCCATCTGACATTCCCAGGTGATAGTCCCCCACGGCTTTAGCATCCATGCTAGCTCCGTTCGCAACTCTGAGGGTCATGTCACCTGCCTTCAAAAACCTACGGTTTCTCAACGCCTGCAAAGAATTACAGATATGAGATCCTGATCCGGTATCCAATACCCAGGAAGTAGAGTTTATAGAAAGACAGTTTTCAATAACATACACACCTGAAGCTGAAGCCGCAACCTTCTTCAGTTCCTGTGTCCTGGCCATCCAGGCCTTGCAATCTTTCTTCCAGTGTCCACTCTTATGACAATAGAAGCATTCCTCTTTACCCACAACCTTCCCCGCAATCTTTGTTGCCTTTTCATTTCCCTTCGTACCCACTTTACTAACACCGCCTCTTGGTTTGGCGGGGGCTTTCTTCCTCTTTCCCTTGGCTTTCGCCTTGGACCTGGAGGAAGAAGATCCTCCTACAAACAAAGCGGGTGTATCCCTACCCTTCTGTAGGGTGCCCTCTGCGCTCCTCAGCATGTTGAGGAGTTCTGAAAGTTCAACTTCCTTTTCTTGCAAGTTGAAATTCAGTATGAACTGGGCATAAGTGGATGGAAGGGACTGGAGAATTATATCCGTATAGAGTTCACTGTCCAACGTGGTCCCAAGTTACACGAGCTCCTCAGTGTAGCCAATCATATTAAGCACGTGGTCCGCTACCGATGATCCGACGGCCAACTTTGTCGAAAACAACTTCTTCGACACTTCGTATCTTGCGATACGAGACTGCTCTCCATACAGTTCTTTTGTATGGAGAAATATGGATTCCAAATCCATATTCTCGTGCCTCCTCTGATGATCGTTGTCCATCGAGGCAAGTACGAGGCACCTGGCCTTCGCGCTGTCAATCTCCCAAGTCTTACGGATTTCATTATCCGCGATGCTGGAGGTGGGACCTGGGACGGGGGGAGCTTTGGTGGTAAGAAGATACCCCAGCTTGTCGTAAGTGATTGCCAACTTGACATTCCTGAGCCAATCTTTGTAGTTTGGCCCTGTCAATATGTTTTTATCTAGAAGTAACTTAAGTCCAGTCTTTTCGATTTGGTCGCTGCAGGGGGGAGAGAAGAAACACTTTAGCACGATGCTCTTGCAAGTTTAGAATGGTTTTTAATTTGTCTAAACAGGATGGCTCCCACTGTCTCTCGAATCCCTCCTCAAACCATAAAGGAAGAATTAGTCAGGATCAATCCCACCGCACAATACTTGCTTAACCGTTCAGCCAGGCCAGTGTCGGTACATCGAGGGAGGTTTTCCAACGCTTTCGCGAAGTTCCTTAATTAAATAACCTCTTTTCCCTGGGGGCGTAACCCCGCTAACACCTTTCTAGGCACCTACTAGGTTTATAGCATTGATCGTTTAGTGAAAAATTTCCCGAGGAGTAGCATATAATCACAGTAGGATCGGGATCCAAATATCATCGCGTGACGAAACTGAAGGAATCCTACCAGAATCACCACACTCCAAATGGTATGCAAATCTAGCAAGTTTCAGTACTTATGAAACTCCCGATGTGGATTTTTGCCCCATGCTCTTATGACCTTGACTAAGGCCAACAAATCATAAGTCACATATCAAGTTCTACCCGTCGTTATCCAGGTTAATTTGAATCCACCCGTATCTACCCTTGACTATGGCCAACAAGGCAATACGACTGTCCCAAACCAACGCATTCTATATATGCAACATATGAATACCCACCAGCTACCAAACACTGTGCCTTGACTAAGGCCAACAAACACAGCTTGAATACCGTTGAATATTCATATGAAACGACGGAGGGCTACGAATGGTTTTGGCGAAACCGTGAACGTAGTGAACTTGATATATCGATGGAACGAGATAGCTTTTAGAAGGAGTGGCTCGAGCTCCGCATTTAAAAGTTAGTTTTGAAAAGAACCGAGTGGTTTTTCGAAAGTGTTCCAACGATTTTAACTTGGTTTATTATCTTGCATTAGTTCTTTTAATGCGTGATATTCTTGCATTAGTACTTTTAATGCGTCCCATCATTTAATTCCTACCATTGCAGAAAACAACCAAAATATGACGTACGCTTATGCCATATGCATTCGCCACGGGGCCCCGTCATCACCCGTTAGGTTACTTAACTAACGACAGAGCGGGGGCTGGGCTAGCGCGGCTGTAAAACATAAGCAACGCCTAAATAGAAAGCAATGATAGACATTACAGATCACAGATGAATATATTGGATATACTAGCAATCCGCAATCCTTTCGAGCCTGGAACGAAAAGCGGATAACACGGTCGCGGTGAATAGCCAAATACCCCACCCAAGACCCCTACGGGTGCGGCAAACTACCCGCCAAGTACTCGGCAGTTTGTGCACCCCCTCCATGGGTCTATCCTAGGAGCAAAAACAGTAAAAAGAATTATACAATGACGGCTACAACCCCGACCCGGTTGTGCGGCCAAACAAATAATAATTATTACATCAATTTACATTTACAATGAATGAAAGAAAAACAAGAGCTCATCTCACATCCACCCCGGCTATTCACTCGCGACAGTCCAACACATTCATATATACATTCCAATATCAAACACAGATCATGTATAACCCCGACTAATCATCTTATAGCGATTAGCCGACGTTCAATACATGCAAGCATCACAGATATAACCATCATAGTCAAAGTGCAGTGAAGTTCGGAAAAAAAAATACGGAATTATAGGACCCCAAAAGCAAATTTCTGTTCTGGAAAATCTGGGCACATATAATATATTTTAAAAATCCCAAAACCAACACAGACACACACTGCACGAAAAACGATGCACAGTAGATGACAAAGCGCGGCGCTTCCGCGGCACATACCTACCTACTGCGGCGGAAGGGCGGCGGTTTGGATGAATTAGGGTATCGTTTTTCTTGGGTGTTCACACAAAACCCTGAGCCGAATTTACAAGTATAAAGTTTTTCATTTAGAGCAGAAAAAATTTCAACAGAAACTTACGGTTTTGTTTTTCCGGTTTTGTGATTTTTTCGGTTCCGAACTTCGTTACACTTCACTACCAAGCTAGTTTAAGTTTAGTTAGGCTCTGATACCACTGTAAGTCCATATTGCGACCCCCGGTTCTTACGGGGAGGCGGAAACGGTATAAAAAACAAAATTTTATCGCAAGAGGCAACATGGACTAAACAAGGTCGGGATCGTGTCTAAACTAAACTAGCATACATGCTAAAGAGTCTTAGCTACTTGGATGAAGGTTATACCTAAACTTGAACTCCTTCTTCTTCAAACCTTGTAGAGGTTGATGGTTCTTGCCTTGTAGCCTTCTTCCGTCGAAGATGGATCCACCTCGAGAGTTCAACCTTCGGGCTCTTCCTCGTGCTTTGAGTGAACTAGGGTTTCCGGCTTGCTAAACCTTGAACCTAGAATGAGTAGAGAGTGTTTAAGAGGTGCTTTTCTTTTAAAAGAGAAGGATTCTCAACACATGAGAAGGTTTCTCTTTTGCTAGAGGAAGAAGAAGATGAAGAGAGGAGAGAGAAGCTAAATGAGATAATGAGCCCTCTTTTTCTTTCTTGCAACCATAACAAAAGAAAAAGAATTATCTAAATAACAATAATAATTGAAATGAGAATAGTTGATGGTTGTTTTGGAATGACCACTATCATACTTCATTAAATGAATGTTGGCAAGAATCAAGGAGCATCCTTGCTCAATAATGATGATGGTCAAAAATTCAACCATGGTCAACAAGTCAACCATGGTCAACAAGTCAACAAAACCAACCATAACATATTTTCATTTAATTACTATTATTAATAGATATCTCACTAATTCATTAGGGTTTGGAAAAAAAAGACGACTGTCAACTGTGCATGCGCACCCGTTCCGAAACCCTAATGAAAAACCTCTTCTTCCTCCTCAAACAACTGTGCATACACACCTGCATTCTTGTTCCGAGGAACATGAATACTGAGAGATAAAAGCAACCCCAAAATATATACCAGTATCCGGCTCAAACCAGAGCCAGCTGGCAATATCCGTCCGGACTCCAAACGTGCACAAGTGCGCGGATGAGAACGAATCCTGTCGCAAAACCATGCGACCTCTACTCTGTTTTGCCCAGAGGCGAATACCCTCTGTGTGGGACTCTAAAGACTCGACACTACGCTGGCAGTGGGTTTAACCACAGACCGCAAGCGGCACTAGCTGTGCGTAACGGTCCCCAGGTAGATGCCGACAAGAAGGCTGACGAGGTGAAACCCCATCTGTACTCCTACTGAGTCTGAATGTGACAGTCTCCGTACAGTCCGGTCTGTTCGTCTGATACATCGCATGTCGGGCCTAGGGGGCGGTAAAACGTCAGTCCCCCAATAGCGGTACAAGTCGTGTCGGAGTGAAGCCCAAAACACCCTGAGATAACACTGGAACCTACCAGTATATCTCGCTTGCCCTGGCCAGGGACTACTCGTGTAATGGCTCTCCTAGAGACAGCGCGATGTCAACCCCCAATACCGGGAGAGACGAATCCTGTCTAACCGGCACTGCCTCCAAGCGCTTCGGGACTGCACCCAACCACCACCTGTTTGCACGACTCCTTTGAGCCGTGGTAGGGTAGTGATCAAAGTGCTGTGGGAACACACTCGAGGCGAACTGCCAGTGTCAAGTCAGCGGACTAAGCTGTACTCATGTCACCTGGGAACTGCTGACTGACGATAGGTATAATACCAACCTGTCAGTTCCCGACGAGTCATGTCCAGTGTACTCGTAACCTAACGAGCACCCGTATACTATCTCCGTACGACGTACTGATGGCTGTGGGACAGACCATCTCCCACACTGGGATGAGAAGCGCATACGCCAGTCTACTCCGGAGTATCGATGCCCTGTCTCGATAGTCCTGCGACTAGGGACCTGTATAAGGATGTGCTTATAGATTACCCAGCCCCCACTAGTGTGACTGCCATCACAACGCTGGTAATCAAGCAAAGATCCTAAGGGCTCCACTAATGCGTATAAGTGATATAGTAAAATAAACACAAGTACACATTGAAGTAGAAACAAACCAAGTAGCATACTACTATATTGAGCAAGATTGTTTATACAAGGTGAATATCCCAAGCTTCCATTAAGTAATATACAAACTAGTATGATACAGTAATGGCCTCTAGGGCATATACACTAACACAAAAGAGTCGTGCAAACAGGTAGCAGTTGGGTGCAGTCCCGAGCACTTGGAGGCAGTGGCGGTTAGACAGGATTCGTCCCTCCCGGTATTGGGAGTAGATATCGTGCTGTGTCAGAGAGCCATTACGCAAAGTCCCTGGCCAGGGCAAGCGAGATTTGCTGGTAGGTTCCAGTAGTTTCTCAGGGTGTAATGGGCTTCCCTCCGACACGACTTATACCGCTATTAGGGGACTGACGCTTGCCGCCCCCTAGGCCCGATATGCGATAGTCTTGGACGAACGGACCGGACTGTATGGAGATTGTCACATCAGACTCAGTAGGAGTTCGGATGGGTTTCCTTATCGGCCTTCTTATCGACAACTACCTGGGGACCGTTACGTACAGCTAGTGCCGCTTGCGGTCTGTGGTTAAACCCACTGCCAGCGTAGTTGTCGAGTCTCTAGAGTCCCACACAGAGAGTTTCCTACTCCAGGCGAAACGATATAGAGGTCGTATGGTTTTACGACATGGGTTCGGACGCGTATGTGTGTTTACACACCTACGTCGTTTGGACAGTTTTTACCAGTCGGCTTTGGTTTAAGCCAGTTACTGGTATCCGGTTATTGGATTTTTACAGTCTAAAGTTTTTCCGTATTTTTGCGGATTGGAGGGGCGTTCTCGTAATTATACGAGAAGCTTCTAGAAGATGGTGACTAAGGAGGGTTATGTGTCATATACATTGAATGAGTTATATGAGTCATGAGGGTGATTCATTCATCTCATTAATGCATATTTATTGCTTAATGACTCATGCTAATGAATCACCACTTGATATTTTATGAAGCATGATTATTCATCACTCTTTATTCTTTTCTTCTTACTAGAAAATGCTTCATATCTATTATGATACTCATAACTTAATTCAATTATCATTCTCACATTCTCTCTCCTCAAGCACTCATCTTCAAACCCTAATCCTTACACCTCATGAGTTGAGATCAAAGGATTAGAAAGACTAATCAATCCCTAACCATCACTCTATTTCATTCTATCTTCTTTGATTAGCACTCCAAGAAGATTAGCTACCTCAAGTTAGAGGTTTAGTTTGGAGTTTTGCTCTCGGGTGGATCGTCTACTACCTAGAGAAGGCCGAGGAGAACAAGGAGATCGTAAAGACGAAGGACTGGTTTCATTAGGTATAATCCCTAAACACAATAGTTATGAAACTCTTTGTGTACGGTTATTTATAGTTTAGCTTCGATTCAAGCGGTTAGTCGATGTCCGTTCACTAAACAAGTTCGTTTTTGAAAATTCCGCCTCCCCACAAGTATTGGGGTGTACTACATCGACTTACAGATAGTATGCGGGTGCTCGTTAGGTTACGAGTACACTGGATAGGACTCGCTGGGAACTGTTGGTTGGTATTATACCTATCGTCAGTTATCAGTTCCCAGGTGACATGAGTACAGCTTAGTCCATTGACTTGTTAATGTCACTTCGCCTCGAGTGTGTTCCCACTGTTCTTAGATTACTACCCTACCACGGCTCAAATGAGTCATGCAAATAGGTAGTAGTTGGGTGCAGTCCCGAAGAATTTGGTGGCAGTGACGGTTAGACAGGATTCGTCTCTCCCGGTATTGGGAGTTGATATCGCGCAGTGTCTAGGAGAGTCATTACACAAAGTCCCTGGCCAGGGCAAGCGAGATTTACTGGTAGTGTTTCCAGCAGTTTCTCAGGGTGTTCTGGGCTACACTCTGACACGAATTGTACCGCTATTAGGGGACTGACGTTTACCGCCCTCCTAGGCCCGACATGCGATACTCTCAGACGAACAGACCGGACTGTACGGAGATTGTCACATTCAGGCTCAGTAGGAGTTCGGATGGGTTCGCCTCATCGGTTTTCTTATCGGCATCTACCTGGGGACCGTTACGTACAGCAAGTACCGCTTGCGTCCTGTGGTTAAACCCACTACAAGCGTAGTGTCGAGTCTTTAGAGTCCCACACAGAGAGTTGTTCACCTTTGGGCAAAACAGAGTAGAGGTCGTACGGTTTTACGATGGGGTTCGTTCACATACGCGCACTTGTGCACGTTTGGTGTCCGGGCAGTTATTACTAGCGGGCTTTGGTTTAAGCCAGATCCTAGTATTTGTTTTGGGATTGGTTTTGTCTCATTGTATTCATGTTCCTCGGAACACGGATGCGGGTGTGTATACACAGTTGACAGAGGCGGAGGAACCTCATTAGGGTTTTAACCATTGACTTGATTAAAACCAAAATGAGATTGAGGAAATTGATTAATGAGTTTTAATTAGTGATAATTGTATCATGGTTAATTAGGTTTGACCCTTTGACCAAGTTGACCCATGTTGACTTGGATATTTTTGTGAGCATGCTTAGCATTTATTGTGATATGATAAGAGTCAAATCAACATCAACCATGACAATTTATCCTAATTAAAATTATCATTATTCTTTTTGCTCATATGAGAGAAAGGTTCACATTATTCTCATTCTCTCTTGCTCTTTCTCTTTCTTGCAAAGCTCTCTCCTCTCCCTCTCTCAAAGCTCTCTTGTTTCATGAGTTGAAAAACATGAGCTTTGTGAGATAAAAGCATCAAAACACCTCTCTACTCATTCTAGGGTTCTTAGTCTAGCAAGCCAAGCACTCTAGTTACTTCTTGGTTAAGGTAGGAGCTCAAGGTAGAGGCCTTCGGGTGGATCTTTCTTCGGCAAAGAGAAGACGAAGAGGAGGAGCCGTCTACACCACTCCAAGAAGCTAGCAACAAGGAGGACCACAACAAGAAGAGAAGGAGTTCAAGAACTAGGTATAACCATCTAACCTAGTAGCTAGAACTTGAAGTTAGTTTGTTAGTTTTTGTTTAGCAAAGATCCTTCATGGTTCGTCTATGTTTCCTTGTGATAAAAATATGATTTTTACTCTTTCCGCCTCCCCGTAAATACCGAGGTGGGTAACGTAGACTTACAGTGGTATCAGAGCCTAGCTAAACAACAACTAACATGTTAGCAAAGTCGTTAGAACTTCGATCACGCAAAAAATCCCGAAAACACACCGAAACTTGTATTTTCTGTCGATTTTTAAAACAGACCTAAAAATATTTTCAGTGACATGAAAAATACAAGCAGGCTTTTTAGAGAAAACTGTAGAAATTTGGGCGCCTGAATCGATCATAAGACCTCGGATCCGCGGCCGATCCAAGCGATCCGCCGTGGATCCGCGGCCGAGTCAACTCGGCTGCGCACCAAATTTCTTATTGAGTTCTCTGTGTTTGTTTTGTGTATTCTGGTAAGTTTTGTTTCTGCCCAGATTTGTCAGAGTACTGGATTTTACTTAGGGTAGATTCAAATACAGTTTTTGATCGAAGTTTTATAAACTTTAGCTAATTGGATTATATCTGTAATATGATATATGTACTGAACGTCTACTAATCGCTATATGTCGATTAGTAGGGGTTGTACATATCTGTGATCTGTGATATTGGTTTGTGGATATGAACTTGTTGGATCGTCGCGATGAATAGCCGGGGATGTGAGATGAGGGTTTTCTTTTTCATTCAATGTAATATTTGTAATTTGATGTAATATTATTTTTATGGCCGCACATGTGGGTTGAGGTTGTAGCCGCCATTGTATATTATTTCTTTTACTGTTTTGCTCCTAGGATAGACCCAAGATGGGGTGCACAAACTACCGGGTACTTTGAAGTGCTGAGTGGCCTACTCACGTTGTTGAGGGAGGCTGCTTCACTTCGGGTATTTGGCGGGTAGTTTGCCGCACCCGTAGGGGTCTAGGGTGGGGTTTGGCTGTTCATCGCGACCGTGTAATCCGTCTTTCATTGCAGGCTCGAACGAAACGCGAATTCCTAGCATATCCAATGTGTTCATCTGTGATCCGGAATGGCTATCATTGCATCTGACGAATGTTTATATCTATATATGATATCTAGTAGGCGTTGCTTATGTTTTGCATCCGCGCTAGTCCAGCCCCCGCTCTGTCGTTAGTTAAGTAACCTAACGGGTGATGACGGGGCCCAGAGGCGAATGCGGATGGCATAAGCGTACGTAGGATTAATTGATGGGACACATTATATTAATGCAAAGAAAATAAACCAAAATTAAGTCGTTGGAACAATTTCAAAACCACTCGGTTTTTTTCAAAACAGAAAACTTTTAAAAACGCGGAGCTTAAACCAATCCTTTTAAAAGCTATCAGGTTCCTTCGATTATATCATGTTCACTACGTTCACGGTTTTGCCAAAACCATTCGTAGCCCTTCGTCATTTCGTATGGATAGTCAATAGTATTCAAGCTTTGTTTGTTGGCCAAAGTCAAGGCATAGTGATTGGTAGCTATTGGATATTCATATGTAGCATAGATAGATGCGTTGGTTTGGGACAGTCGTACTGCCTTGTTGGCCAAAGTCAAGGGTAGGTACGGGTGGGTTCAAATTAACCTGGAAAATGACGGGTAGAACTTGACATGTGACTTATGATTTCTTGGCCAAAGTCAAGTTCATAAGAGCATGGGGCAAAAATCCACATCGGGAGTTTCAAAAGAAACTGAAACTTGCTAGTGTTGTATACCATTTGGAGTGTGAGGATTTTGGTAGGATTCCTTTAGCTTTATCACACGATGATATTTGGATCCCGATCCTACTGTGAGTATATGCTACTCCTCGGGAAACTTTCTCGCTTAACGATCAATGCTATAAACCAAGTAGGTGTCTAGAAAGGTGTTAGCGGGGCTACGCCCATAGGGAAAAGAGGTTATTTAATTAAGGAACTTTGCGAAAGCGTCGTAAAACCTCCCTCGAAGTACCGACACAGGCCTGGCTGAACGGTTAAGCAAGTATTATACGGTGAGATCAATCCCGACTAATTCTTCTTTTATGGTTTGAGGAAGGATTCGAGAAACAGTGGGAGCCATCCTGTTTAGACAAACTAAAAACCACTCTAAACTTGCAAGAGCATCATGCTAAAGTGTTTCTTCTCTCTCTCCCAATTGCAGCGACCAAGCATCATGACCGGACTTAAGTTACTATTAGATAAAAATATACTGACGGGGCCAAACTACAAAGATTGGCTCAGGAATGTCAAAATGGCAATCACTTATGACAAGTTGGGGCATCTCCTTACCACTAAAGCCCCCGCCGTCCCAGGTCCAAAATCCAGTGTCGCGGATACGGAAATCCGTAAGACCTGGGAAATTGACTGCGCGAAGGCCAAGTGCCTCGTGCTTGCCTCTATGGACAATGAACATCAGAAGAGGCACGGGAATATGGACCTTGAATCCATATTTCTCCATACTAAGGATCTTTATGGAGAGCAATCCCGTATCGCCAGATACGAAACCTCGAAAAAGTTGTTTTCAGCGAGGTTGGCCGTCGGATCATCTGTAGCAGAACACGTGCTTAAGATGATTGGCTACATTGAGGAGCTTGCGGACCTCGGGACCACGTTAGAGAACGAGCTCTACACTGACTTGATTCTCCAGTCCCTTCCTTCCACTTACGCCCAGTTTATCCTGAACTTCAACATGCAAGGAAAAGAAGTTGAACTTCCGGAACTCCTCAACATGTTGAGGAGTGCAAAGGGCACCCTACAAAAAGTCAGGGAAACACCCGCTTTGTCTGTTGGAGGAGCTTCCTCTTCTAGGTCCAAGGCGAAAGCCAAAGGAAATAAGAAGAAGGTGCCCACCAAACCAAGGGGTGGTGTTAGTAAGGTGGATGCCAAGGGAAAGGAAAAGGTAGCAAAGATAGCGGGACAGATTGTGGGGAAGGAAGAATGCTTTTATTGTCACAAGAAAGGACACTGGAAGAAAGATTGCTGGGCTTGGAAGGCCAAGAACCAGAACCCGAAGCAAGTTGTGGCTTCGGCTTCAGGTGTGTATGTTATTGAAAACTGTCTATCAATCAACTCTACTTCCTGGGTATTGGATACCGGATCGGGATCTCATATCTGTAATTCTTTGCAGGCACTGAGAAGGCGTAGAGTTTTGAAGGCAAGTGATACAACCCTCAGAGTTGCAAACGGAGCAATCATGGATGCTGAGTCCGTGGGGGACTATCACTTGGGATTGACAGATGAACATGTTTTGGTTTTGCGCGACTGTTATTTTGTACCCAGTTCGACTTGTAATATCATATCTGTATCTTTAATGTCTAAAGAAGGTTATGATTTTGCATTTGTAAGCAATGTTGTAAACATTCACCTTAATCATGTTCTGATTGGGTCGAGTACATTTAGCAACGGTATATACGTATTGAACCAACCGTAGATTTTCAATATCCAGAATACACACAAAAGAAAGTATCCGGAAATAAATCATGCTTTCTTATGGCATTGTAGACTGGGTCACATCAATGAGACAAGGTTAACTAAGTTGCATAAAGAAGGATATTTGATCCGTTCGAATATCATTCATATGCAACTTGTCAATCATGTCTCAAAGGAAAGATGACAAAGACTCCGTTCACTGGACACGGAGTAAGAGCGAGCGAGCTCTTGTGACTCGTACAAAGCGATGTATGTGGTCCAATGTCTACACATGCGCGAAGTGGTTATTCTTACTTCATTACTTTTATGGATGATTTTTCAAGGTATGGACATGTCTTCTTAATGAAGCATAAATCTGAAGCCATTGAAAAATTCTAGGAATACAAGAATGAAGTAGAAAAACAAATAGGCAAAAGTATAAAGACACTAAGATCTTATCGAGGTGGTGAATACTTGAGTGCCGAGTTCCTGGACTACTTAAAAGAGAATGGAATTCTCTCTCAGCTTACTCCTCCATACACTCCACAACATAACGGTGTATCGGATAGATGGAACCGAACCCTAATGGATATGGTACGTTCCATGATGAGTAACGCTGAGTTACCGCGATCTTTCTGGGGATATGCACTAGAATCAGCTGCATATCTTTTGAACCGAGTTCTAACTAAGTCAGTGCCTATCACACCATATCGGATGTGGAGTGGGAAGAAACTCTATCTTAAACACATTAAGACACGGGGATGTCCAGCTTTTGTCAAAAAGCAGCATACGGACAAACTCAAGGCATGCTCAGTATAGTGCAAGTTTGTGGGATATCCAAAGAACTCCAAGGGATATTTCTTCTATTACGCAGAGGAACAAAAGGTATTTGTTTCTCGTCATGCCTGCTTCTTGGAAACTGAATTTTTAGAAAATCAGATAAGTGGGAGCGCAATAGAACTGGAAGAAATTCCAGAACCACGAGCTATTACTGAAAGCTTAGTAGAACCAGAAGGTTCGAAAGGACAGGACATTCCTTCGCCACTCCGCAGGAGTAGTAGGCAGTCTCATCCGCCCGAGAGATACTATGGTTTTCTCATAGACGGGGATAGAGAGGATTGCATCATTGATAATGATGAGCGGACTAGCTTCCAGCAGGCCATTCAGAGCACTGACTTGGTAAAATGGCTGGATGCAATGCGGACCGAGATGGAGTCCATGTACACCAAGAAAGTATGGACTTTGGACGTTGCTCCAGAAGGGGTAAAACCCGTAAGCTGCAAATGGATCTTCAAGAGGAAGATTGGTGTAGATGGACAGGTTGAGACCTATAAGGCTAGACTTGTTGCAAAGGGTTTTCGTCAAAGACCTGGTTTGGACTATGACGAAACCTTTTCGCCAGTGGCTATGCTCAAATCCATTCGGATCCTTCTTGCCATTGCTGCCTTCCACGATTATGAGATTTGGCAGATGGACGTAAAAACGTCTTTTCTAAATGGAAATTTAGAGGAGTGCATCTATATGGACCAGCCAGAGGGTTTCATTCAGAGTGGGAGCAGCGGGAAGGTGTGCAAGTTGCTTAAGTCCATTTATGGACTGAAGCAGGCATCGCGGAGTTGGAACATCTGTTTTGATGAGACTGTCAAAGAATTTGGCTTTATCAAAAATCCAGATGAACCATGTATTTATA
The DNA here is from genome assembly GCA_030015575.1 of Agapanthus africanus. Taxonomy (NCBI): domain Eukaryota; kingdom Viridiplantae; phylum Streptophyta; class Magnoliopsida; order Asparagales; family Amaryllidaceae; genus Agapanthus; species Agapanthus africanus. Next base: position 363,387,488 of record JASDDO010000022.1, on the reverse strand, counting down.
GTAAGATTGTAGCACGAACTGTCGTATTTCTCGTTTTATACGCCGATGACATTCTCTTGAAAGGAAATGACATTGCTATGCTACAATCTGTCAAAGGGTTCTTGTCACACAGGTTCTCCATGAAAGACCTGGGTGATGCCTCTTACATTCTAGGGATCCAGATCTATCTTGATAGGTCCAAGAGGATATTAGGACTTTCACAGTCCAGGTACATCGACACCATACTGAAAAGATTCAGTATGGAAGATTCCAAGCGTGGTAATTTACCGGCTTGTCACGGGATCACCATCTCCAAAGAGATGTCTCCCAAGACTGATTTGGAAAGGGATCGCATATCTATTATACCGTACGCCTCTGCGATAGGCTCTATAATGTATGCGATGTTGTGTACCAGACCAGACCAGATGTAGCTTATGCACTGAGTGTAGTAAGCCAATATCAGTCAATCCCTGGGGAGAAGCACTGGATAGCAGTAAAGAACATTCTGAAGTACCTGAGAAGGACTAAGGATTTGTTTTTGGTTTACGGCGGAAAAGACCTCCAGATTGAGGCCTTTGTTGACACCAGCTTCCAGAGTGACAAGGATGACTCCAAATCCATGTCGGGTTATGTCTTTACTCTCAATGGAGGGGCGGTGGGTTGGAAGAGTTCCAAACAGGAAACCGTTGCTGACTCGACGATGGAAGTGGAATATATCGCAGCATCTGATGCCGCAAAAGAAGCCGTTTGGATGAAGAAGTTCTTGACAGAACTTCAGGTGGTTCCGTCCATTGTTGATCCAATACCTCTATATTATGACAACAACGGGGCTATAGCTTTAGCAAAGGAACCCAGGTCCCATCAGAAGTCCAGACACATTTTGAGGCAGTACCACCTGATCAGGGAGATCGTAGATTGCCGGGAGATTGAGGTGAAGAGAGTAGATTCGGAGAATAACACTGCAGATCCATTCACGAAGGCCATACCCCAGACTCAGTTCGAGCGGCTGATCGAGATGATAAGTCTTCGATACGCCAGTACATGGCCCTAGTGCAAGTGGGAGATTGTTAGTGTATATGCCCTAGAGGCCATTACTGTATCATACTAGTTTGTATATATTACTTAATGGAAGCTTGGGATATTCACAGTTGTATAGACAATCTTGTTAAAAATGGTAGTATGCTACTTGGTTTGTTTCTACTTAAATATGTGCATGTGTTCTTTTAGGATATCGCTTATACATATTAGTGGAGCCCTTAGGATCTTTGCTTGATTACCAGCGTTGTGATGGCAGTCACACTAGTGGGGGCTGGGTAATCTACAAGCACATCCTTATACAGGTCCCTAGTCGTAGGATTATTGAGACGGGGCATCGATACTCCGGAGTAGACTAGCGTATGCGCTTCTCATCCCAGCAGGGGAGATGGTTTGTCCCACAGCCATTAGTACGTCGTACTAGAGATAGTATGCGGGTGCTCGTTAGGTTACGAGTACACTGGACAGGACTCGCTGGGAACTGTTGGTTGGTATTATACCCATCGTCAGTTATCAGTTCCCAGGTGACATGAGTACAGCTTAGTCCGTTGACTTGACACTGTCACTTCGCCTCGAGTGTGTTCCCAATGTTCTTAGATTACTACCCTACCACGGCTCAAATGAGTCATGCAAATAGGTAGTAGTTGGGTGCAGTCCTGAAGCACTTAGAGGCAGTGACGGTTAGACAGGATTCGTCTCTCCCGGTATTGGGAGTTGATATCGCGCAGTGTCTAGGAGAGCCATTACACAAAGTCCTTGGCCAGGGCAAGCGAGATTTACTGGTAGTGTTTCCAAAATTTTCTCACGGTGTTCTGGGCTACACTCCGACATGACTTGTACCGCTATTAGGGGACTGACGTTTACCGCCCCCAAGGCCCGGCATGCGATACTCTCAGACGAACAGACCGGACTGTACGGAGATTGTCACATTCGGGCTTAGTAGGAGTTCGGATGGGTTCGCCTCATCGGTCTTCTTATCGGCATCTACCTGGGGACCGTTACGTACAGTTAGTACTGCTTGCGGCCTGTGGTTAAACCAACTGCCAGCGTAGTGTCGAGTCTTTAGAGTCCCACACAGAGGGTTGTTCACCTTTCCGAAAAACATAATAGAGGTCGTATGGTTTTACGACGGGGTTCGTTCACATACGCGCACTTGTGCACGTTTGTGTCCGGGAAGTTATTACCAGCGGGCTTTGGTTTAAGCCAGATCCTAGTATTTGTTTTGGGATTGGTTTTGTCTCATTGTATTCATGTTCCTCGGAACACGGATGCAGGTGTGTATACACAGTTGACAGAGACGGAGGAACCTCATTAGGGTTTTAACCATTGACTTGATTAAAACCAAAATGAGATTGAGGAAATTGATTAATGAGTTTTTTAATTAGTGATAATTGTATCTGTTAGTTATATGTATGCCCTAGAGGCCATTACTGTACATACGATGTATATTGTAATGGATGCTTGGATATATATATGGAGGACTTTCTTGCTCGACATGATAGTATGCTATCTCGTTGTAATTTATCTTAACATGTACTCTGATTGTCTCTATGTTACATGTTGATAAAGCCCTTAGGATATGTACTCGACTACTGGGACTATGATGAGATCATACTAGTGGGGCCACGGTAGTCGACGAGTACATCCTATAACTGTTCCTAGTCGAGGGTGTATCAAGACAGGGCATCGATACACCAGAGTAGACTAGCGTATACGCATCTTGACCCATATGATGGGCGATGGATGATCCCATATCCATCGGTGTTTGACATCAAGGATGGTGTATGGGTGCTCAGTAGAGACTGGTTATACTGGACGGACTCGCCGAGAACTCCCAGATGGTATTATACCTCACGTCAGATGGCAGTTCTCCGGTGACACTGGTACAGAGTAGTCTGTTGACCTGAGATCGTCATAGAGTCTTGTGTGATTCCCACTGTGCTCTGATTTCCATCATACCATGTCCAAGAGGGCGTTCAAAATAGTGGCTTTTGGGTACAGTCCCGAATCACATGGAGGCAATGAGCGATAGGAGTGGATTCGTCTCTTCCGGTATAGGGAGTTGATATTGTGCTGTGTTCGATTGGCTATAACCGGAAATCCCTGGCCAGGGTTGCTGAGATTTACTCGTAAGTATTATCAGTAGTTTCTCGAACTGTTATAGACCTCATATCGACACGACTTATCAAGCTACTGGGGTCTGACGTTTACCACCCCTAGGCGAGATATGCGACATATCAGACGACGAGACCGGACTGTACGGGAGTGTTACTGATTGGATTCGCAGGAGAATGTACATGCTTGCTTGTTGATCTTCTTATCACTCAATACCCGGGTGGCCGTTACGTTTAGCAGACCGCTTGCGGCTTGTGGGTGTTTGATATGATCATCACCTACTGCCGGCGTATTGACGAGTCTTTAGAGTCCTACACAGGGGTTTCCTGGCTCAAGTGAAATGGAGTAGGAGCACATATGTGATATGTGCGGGACCGAGGTTAATACGATATGATATACCGTATTCTATTCTCGCGATTCATGACATTGATCGGTTGTATGCGATATAGCCGGGTTATCGGATCAAGTGTTGATTCGACAAGTTGTTACACATGATATTAGTCGGTTATAGCCGGGTTATTAAATCAAGAGTTGATTTAATAATTTAATGTATAATTATATATTTTATATATTACATTACATTAACTAGTATTAGCTCACTTAAGATTTATTTTCTCACTAGTTTGTGCATAAGTGTATATGTGATATATATTTGTGTACAAATGATTGTGTCGTGCTTGATGATACATCAAAGATGGGTGTATGAGACTTATACCAAGATTAGGGTAAAGATTAGGGTTTTGTTTATATCTTAAGAATAACAAAAGAGAAAGACTTTGTCAAAGTTCTCAAGCTTTCATGAAGCTTGTGGAAACATTGACAAAGTCAACTCTTTTGTCATTCTTAAGGATATTTAGTTAACCCAACCCTTAACCTTATGTTTTGGTTAATTCTCTACATGAGTTAAGCATGATAGCTTAACTCACCCATGGTTACATTATTGAGAGGATAATAATTCATATGATGAGATTATGCTTTCTTCTTCTTCTTCTTCATCAAGCTCCATGAAAAGCTTACTAGCTCCAATGGTGCCATGAGAAAAAGTGTAAGAAAATTAATTCTAAAGTGAGCCCACTTCCTACTTCTTCATCCTCTACCACTTGCCATGTAGTAGAGTGTGTTCTCTTCACAAGGTTCATGACCTAGTGAAGGAATAGCTTGAGTTAGTGTCTCCCCGACGTAGATCATCTTCGGCCTCGAAGTCATCGAAACAAGCACGTTCGTTCTTCTTGTGGAGCTTCTCTAGAGTCCGGAGGTCACGATCGCAGCGAAGGGGACATCTACACAGAGCTATTGATGTGAAGGACCGGATCTACAAAGGTTGTAATCCCTCTCACTTAGTATTAAAGTGTTTAACATGCTTGTTTTCACCTAAACTCTAGTTTAAAAATCCGGCTTTGGGTTGTTCGGCACGGCTAAAATTTTAATCGGGCATGGTTGAAGCCTCGAAGACCCTTGTGGCAGTGCCTAGCAACCTTACAGTGGTATCAGAGCAAAGCTAGAGTTTTAGGCGAAGTTTAAAGTCCGATCGAACTCCGAATACCCGGTTTATACCCCTCTCTGTACATTTTCTAAAAATGTGATTTTTTCAGCATTAAAAATACTCAGAAAAACAAGAAGGAAAAACTAAGAATTACTGTGAAGTACGGCCCCTAATTCGTTCAAATGACCGCGGAACCGCGGCCAAACCAAGGGTTCGGCGGCGGTTCCGCGGCCAAAATTGTGAATTAGTCCCTGGAACATCATATATTTATTCTTAGGTCCTTTCTTGTCATTTTTTTCTGGGAATTTTTTAATTCCACTCAAGTGTTGAGTTTTCTAAGGTTGTATTGGGGACTCGTTGATTCGATCAGATAATTTAACTTTGTTTAGTTTGTCCGGGTAATTTTTAGAAACTGTTAAAAAGTTCGAACGGATATCAATAACTCGCTTTTTCCCCTGACGGAAATTTTTTCAAAAGTTGGATTTTTTCTCAAGTTTAAGAACGTTCTAAATCGTGCAAGTAACGCGGTGGACCCTCTAGAAGACAACAAACCTTAACTCGATTATGTGACCGTCTTGAACTGCCTCTAAACCTTAGGGTTTGGGGTAGTACGGTGTGCCACATATGAGGCGTTGGCTTGACCCTTCTACGGCTGGACCATTGGTACTGTGGCATGTGATGGATGTTTTTAAACTGATTTCAAGTGTTGAGATATATTGGGGAAATCTTGGGTGTTTGATTATTCGATCGGAAAGTTTAACATTGTCTATTTATCTCGAATGTGATACAATATTTGGAATCCACAAGTAGTTATGAGATAACTAATTTGAATGTTATAAATCTAGCAGTTCAGTCTCAGATGATCGGTTGCCTCGGAATTTTGATGTGATCAAAAGTCCGTCGCAATCACGTAGTGTACGCGGATACTCGCCGGGTAAACTTAATAGATAGCCACGCCCCATATCCCCGACCAAGTGACTGTAGGAGAACCCCGTCGCCAAAAGCATCCGTTCGGGTGCTCGCGGCAGCGGTGTTCCGCCTTAGTGCACTTCGTCGACGGCATCCAGGGGTACGGCCGTCTACTAAAGTTTGCGACGAGCATTCGATCAGGATGTCAGGAATCTTGTTGAATGGCCCGACTTAATATTGAAAAGAGTTTTTGATAATGAGACTACAATGCGGGGTTTATAATTGTTAGGCATGTGATGTCTAAGGAATTCATTTGGTTAGACATGCGATGTCTAAGGAGGTTGCGGATTCCAACTGTTGTAGTTTTACACTTTCTTTTCTATTACCGTAAGCGTAGTATGTGGTGTATCGCCAGCTTCGTTGCTATACATCAACGACAATCGGGATACGCATACTTGCTTACGTTGATGATATGAGATATTATGTGTTGCTGTGATATATTATATTGGATCGTCGCGTTTTGAATAGCCGGGGGTTTTATGTGAGATGAGAGTTTTTTATTTTTCATTCATGTAAAATTCATTTGTATGTAATATTCTTTTATTGGGGTACTTCCGGGCTGAGGATGATGTCACCATTGTATATTATTTACTTTTCCGCATTACGTAGACCCAAGGCGGGGAGCACAAGTAACCGGGTTCTAGGGTCCAGTGGGAGACCATCTCGAGGAGTCGAGACCGGGTCTCCTACCCTAGAATTGGCAGAGTTGCTTGCCGCTCTCGTAGGGGTCTAAGGATGTGGGTTTGGCTATTCATCACGACCATGGAATCCGTGTTTTATACTGGCTCGTATTGAAAACCCGGACATCCTAGTATATCAAATATTTCATATATGTTATTCTGCTGCAATGTTCTATGATGAGATCATATTACTGCCTGAGACGAATGTTTATATTATAAATATGAGATATATGTTATATTGCAGATTTCGTTTCAAATGTGATGCTTGTGAAGCATAATAAAATGGGACTTCATTAATGAGATTAATGAAACTAAAAGAAACCTAAAGATGTTGTAGAAACTTGTTTAAAAAATGGTAGCTCTACTTTTTGCTTTGCATAGCGGTGTTCCTTGTAGAACATCCAGCACCTTATTCGATAAGGAAAGAGCCGAGATCCCTTCACCAGGAGTGACCTCTTTAGTGAAACTAGCAGATGCTACAAACTCGGTTTGTCTTTTGATTGCTTCTATAGTTCTTGCTTTGCATAGTGATATTTGTGAAATATCCTGCACCTTATTCGATGAGGAAAGGGCCGACGATCCCTTCACCGGAAGTGACCCCTTTAGCAAAACTAGAAAAGCCTAAAAAACACTCCATTTAAAAATCACTCGATTCTACAACGATATAAAGTTCATTACGCAAAGGGTTTTCTTAAAAACCTGTCGTAGCCCTCCGTCATTTCAGATAAGTAATAGTTAGTATTCGTGCCGCGTTTGTTGACTCGGTCAAGGTGTAGTGTGCGGTAGCTGATTAGTGCTTATCTGCAAAGCATATGATGCGATTGGATTAGGGTAGTCGTGTGGCCTTGTTGACTCAGTCAAAGGTCATGCGGGTGGGTTTAATTCAATCGGGAAATGACGGGTTGAACTTTACTTGCGGTCTATAGTTTGTTGACTCAGTCAAGGTCATAGATCGCTTGGGGCAAAATATTAATGGGAATTTCAAGTGTTGAAATTTGCAATGAGATTGCATACCTTCTATGAGATAGTTGGATACCGATATCCGCTGCGAGTAAGAGTTACTCCTGGGAGAGTTTTACACATTACAATTAGCCGATCAAGTAGGTGTCTAAAAAGGTGTCAACGGGGTTACGACTCTGGGAAAACGAGGTTTACTTTAATTAGGTTCGTGCGAAAGCACGGGGGACCTCTCTCAAAGTACCGACACTGCCGTGGTTGAAAGATTGGCGAACTTGTAGCGTGTAATTAATCCCGGCTAGTCTTTCCTTTTAGGGTTTGAAGGAAGATTTGATTAAAACAGTGGGAGACATCCTGATTAGATATATTAGATAACCAAAATCTTACAAGAGCATACGCTGAGTGTTTTCTTCTCTCTCTCTCTCCAGGTAGCGACCATATCACGCCTTAATCAAGATAATAATACGGATGTATTGACCGAACCAGCTTGTTATACTGAGCTGGGAAACGTTGGTCCCGCTCCAACTTATAATTGTTATAAGACAGAGCAGGAAATTGGCGAATACCAGATTTCCCGTGCCGCCCAAACGAAGAAAGTGCATGTTGATGCATCATCTTCGGGTGTGTTCATTACAGAGAACTGTTTCTCAGTATCCTTTACGTCCTGGGTATGAGATACCGAATCAGGATCCCGCATATGTAATCTGTTATATGGGCTACAGATAGGTAGAGAGCTGAGAACGAGTGATAAGTTTCATGAGATAGAAAACGGTGCAAGTGTTGCAGCCAAGTCTATTTGTCACTATCACCCTGTATTACGAGAATACATTGATTCTGAACGAATGTTATTAGATACCGAACCTGATATACAACATCATATCAGTCTCTTTATTAGTAAAGAAAGGATATAATTTTGTATTGTTGGATAATATTTTGAACATTTCCTATATCAAGAGTTGATCGGTTCAGGAACGTTATCTAAAAGCATAGACGTTCTAAATCAAACCACAGTTCTTAATGTACAGAACACACACAAGAGGAAGAGTTCAGAAATGAACGAATCCTTCTTGAGGCATTGTAGCCTAGGTCATATCAATGCGACCCGACTAGCTGAAGTTACATATAGATGCATATTTAAATTAGTTTGAATTTACATCTTGTGAAACTTTCCGGTCATGTCACAAAGATACGATGACCATAGCTCTGTTTATTGCAAACAGAGAAAGAGTTAGTGAACTCTTGGGATTGATACATGATGATGTATGTAAGGTCCCCTGTCTATATATGCCAAGACCGGTTCGTTTTTACTTCATTACATTCTCTGATGATCTCTCAAGATTCAGACATATGTTCCTGTTGAAACACAAGTCCGAAGCTTTTGAGATATTCACAGAATATAAGTTAGAAGTAGAGAACCAAAATACGGGTATAAGTATTATGTCCTTTGATGAGATCAGGGAGGAGAATACTTGAGCACGGAATTCCTGGACTATTCTAAAGGAGAATGAGATTCTCTCTCAGCATTACTCCTCCGTATACACTATAGCATGATGGTATATCGAGGCAGAGCAATAGCACCTTATGTGATATGGTGTGCTTTATGATGAGTACTACTGAGTTTCCTATTTCCTTTTGGGAGTTATGCACTTGAGAAGCTGCATACCTATTGAATAGGGTTCAAATCAAATCAGATGCCTACCACTTCATATGTGATATGGAAAGGGAATAGCCCATATCTTAAGTTTGTTAAGATTTGGGGTTGTCCGGCCTATGTCTAAAAGCATAATCCGGACAAGCTTGAGGCAAAGTCAGATCTGTGGAAGTTTGTTGGATATCCCAAGCATACGCAAGGGAATATCTTCTACCTAACCGAGGAACAAAAGATGCTTTGTTTCTCAGCATGCCACCTTTATGAAAGGGAATTTCTTGTGAAGAAATTAAAGGTCATGAGGTAGAACTGGAAGGAGTTCCAGCTATACAAACTACAGCAGATGATTTGGTAGAACCAAAAGATTCAATAGTAACAAACGAACCTCAGCCTCTCCGCCGATCTAGTAGGGTTCCTCACCCACCTGAGAGATACTTCGGTTTCTCTATGACAGTGGGAGCGAGGATTGCATCATGAGATGATGACCCAACTAGTTTCGAGCTGGCCATCAGGAGTGCGACTCTGTAAGAATGGCTGGATGCTTATCTATCTGAGATGGAATCCTTATACACCAACAAAGTATGGACTTTGGTTGCTTTATCTTAAGGGTTAAATCCCCATCAGGAGCAAGTATATCTTGAGAAGATTACTTGGTGTACATGGAAAAGTTGAGACTTTCAAAGCTATGCTTAAGTCCATCCAGATCCTACTTGCCACGGCTACATACCATGACTACGATATCTGGCGGTTGGGTGTCATGATTGCTTTTCTAAATGATGTTTTAGAAAGCGTCTATAAGTACACAGCCAGAGGGCTTCGTAGACAGTGAGAGCAGCGGAAACGTGTGCAAGATGTTTTATGTGATAAAACAGGCATCGCGGAGTTGGAACATCTGTTTTGATGTGGTAGTCAAAGAGTTTGACTTCATCAAAATGGTAGATGAACCTTGTATATACAAAAAGGTAGTAGAGAGTATGGTGGTGATCCTCGTAGAGTACGTAGATGCCATACTCTTGATAGGGAAGGAGTTTCCTATGCTACGCTCGGTTAATCTCCGCTTATCACAAGGATTCTTCATATAGGATCAAAATGATACCTCCTAAATCCTGGGTTTTGGATCTATGAGATAGATCTAATTGGATATTAAGATACTCACTAGTTGTAGTGAGATGGTATCAATCGATCCTGGGGAGAATCATTGGAAAGGTTCCAGGGTGATAAGGACGACTGAATGTCAGTCGCAGGCATTGTCTTTACCCTCAGTGGAGGGACGGTATGTTGGAAGAGTTCCAAGCTAGATACCGTGACTTAATAGACGATTAAAGGCAAGATACATCGTTACCAAGGATGCTACCAAAGAGGCAGTCTGGATATATAAGTTCATGAGATGAACTTCATTCCTACCATTGTGTGATAATGGAGTTGTAGCTTTTGCCAAGGAACCCCCCATCCCATCTGAAATCCAGATATAATTCTTAGGCAGTATCACCTGATCATGGAGATGGTTGATCTCCAGAGAGATGAGGTTAGGAGAGTAGACCCAGAGGACAACAACGCGGATCCACTCACAAAGGCCTTTTTCCCAATAGAGACTTTTATGGGATGGTTGGTTATGAGATACTTCAACCGTAGCTAATTGTTAGGTATGTGATACCACAACAGATGGCCCTAGTGCAAGTGGGAGATTGTTAGTTATATGTATGCCCTAGAGGCCATTACTGTACATACGATGTATATTGTAATGGATGCTTGGACATATATAGGGAGGACTTTCTTGCTCGACATGATAGGATGCTATCTGGTTGTACTTTATCTTAACATGTACTCTTATTGTCTCTATGTTACATGTTGATAAAGCCCTTAGGATATGTACTCGACTACTGGGACTATGATGAGATCATACTAGTGGGGCCACGGTAGTCGACGAGTACATCCTATAATTGTTCCTAGTCGAGGGTGTATCAAGACAGGGCATCGATACACCAGAGTAGACTAGCGTATACGCATCTTGACCCATATGATGGGCGATGGATGATCCCATATCCATCGGTGTTTGGCATCAAGGATGGTTTACGGGTGCTCAATAGAGACTGGTTACACTGGACGGACTCGCCGAGAACTCCCAGATGGTATTATACCTCACGTCAGATGGCAGTTCTCCGGTGACACTGGTACAGAGTAGTCTGTTGACCTGAGATCGTCATAGAGTCTTGTGTGATTTCCACTGTTCTTTGATTTCCATCATACCACGTCCAAGAGGGCGTGAAAAAAGGTGGATTTTGGGTACAGTCCCGAATCACATGGAGGCAATGAGCGATAGGAGTGGATTCGTCTCTTCCAGTATAGGGAGTTGATATTGTGCTGTGTTCGATTGGCTATAACCGGAAATCCCTGGCCAGGGTTGCTGAGATTTACTGGTAAGTATTATCAGTAGTTTCTCGAACTGTTATAGACCTCATATCGACACGACTTATCAAGCTACTGGGGTCTGACGTTTACCACCCCTAGGCGAGATATGCGACATATCAGACGACGAGACCGGACTGTACGGGAGTGTTACTGATTGGATTCACATGAGAATGTACATGCTTTCTTGTTGATCTTCTGATCGCTCAATACCCGGGTGGCCGTTACGTTTAGCAGACCGCTTGCGGCTTGTGGGTGTTTGATATGATCATCACATATTGCCGGCGTATTGACGAGTCTTTAGAGTCCTACACAAGGGTTTCCTGGCTCAAGCGAAACGGAGTAGGAGCACATATGTGATATGTGCGGGACCGAGGTTAATACGATATGAGATACCGTATTCTATTCTCGTGATTCGTGACATTGATCGGTTGTATGCGATATAGCCGGGTTATCGGATCAAGTGTTGATTCGATAAGTTGTTACACAAGATATTAGTCAGTTATAGCCGGGTTATTAAATCAAGAGTTGATTTAATAATTTAATGTATAATTATATATTTGATATATTACATTACATTAACTAGTATTAGCTCACTTAAATTTATTTTCTCACTAGTTTGTGCATAAGTGTATATGTGATATATATTTGTGTACAAATGATTGTGTCATGCTTGATGATACATCAAAGATGGGTGTATGAGACTTATACCAAGATTAGGGTAAAGATTAGGGTTTTTTTTATATCTTAAGAATAACAAAAGAGAAAGACTTTGTCAAAGTTCTCAAGCTTTCATGAAGCTTGTGGAAACATTGACAAAGTCAACTCTTTTGAAATTCTTAAGGATATTTAGTTAACCCAACCCTTAACCTCATGCTTTGGTTAATTCTCTACATGAGTTAAGCATGATAGCTTAACTCACCCATGGTTACATTATTGAGAGGATAATAATTCATATGATGAGATTATTCTTTCTTCTTCTTCTTCATCAAGCTCCATGAAAAGTTTACTAGCTCCAATGGTGCCATGAGAAAAAGTGTGAGAAAATCAATTCTAAAGTGAGCCCACTTCCTACTTCTTCATCCTCTACCACTTTCCATGTAGTAGAGTGTGTTCTCTTCACAAAGTTCATGACCTAGTGAAGGAATAGCTTGAGTTAGTGTCTCCCCGACGTAGATCATCTTCGGCCTCGAAGTCATCGAAGCAAGCACGTTCATTCTTCTTGTGGAGCTTCTTTAGAGTCCGGAGTACACGATCGCAGCGAAGGGGACATCTACACGGAGCTATTGAAGTGAAGGACCGGATCTATAAAGGTTGTAATCCCTCTCACTTAGTGTTAAAGTGTTTAACATGCTTGTTTTCACCTAAACTCTAGTTTAAAGATCCGGCTTTGGGTTGTTTGGCACGGATAAAATTTTAATCGGGCATGGTTGATGCCTCGAAGACCCTTGTGGCAGTGCCTAGCAACCTTACAGTATTATGGTTAATTAGGTTTGACCCTTTGACCAAGTTGACCCATGTTGACTTGGATATTTTTGTGAGCATGCTTATCATTTATTATGATATGATAAGGGTCAAATCAACATCAACCATGACAATTTATCCTAATTAAAATTATCATTATTCTTTTTGCTCATATGAGAGAAAGGTTCACATTATTCTCATTCTCTCTTGCTCTTTCTCTCTCTTGCAAAGCTCTCTCCTCTCCCTCTCTCAAAGCTCTCTTGTTTCATGAGTTGAAAAACATGAGCTTTGTGAGATAAAACCATCAAAACACTTCTCTACTCATTCTAGGGTTCTTAGTCTAGCAAGCCAAGCACTCTAGTTACTTCTTGGTTAAGGTAGGAGCTCAAGGTAGAGGCCTTCGGGTGGATCTTTCTTCGGCAAAGAGAAGACGAAGAGGAGGAGCCGTCTACACCACTCCAAGGAGCTAGCAACAAGGAGGACCACAACAAGAAGAGAAGGAGTTCAAGAACTAGGTATAACCATCTAACCTAGTAGCTAGAACTTGTAGTTAGTTTGTTAGTTTTTGTTTAGCAAAGATCCTTCATGGTTAGTCTATCTTTCCTTGTGATAAATCTGATTTTTACACTTTCCGCCTCCCCATACGAAAACCCTTTTCTAAGAAGGTGGTATGTCGAGAAACAAATACTTTTTGTTACTCGGAGTAGTAGAAGACATACCCTTGCGAATGCTTGGGATATCCAATAAACTTGCACAGAACTGACCTTTCCTCGAGCTTGTCCGGATTTTATGTTTTCACATATGCCGGACAAGCCCATATCTTAATTTAATTAAGATGTGGTCTCTTTCCTTTCCATATCTCATATAGAGTAGTTGGCACAGATTTGGTGGGAACCCTATTCAATAGGTCTATGGCTGTCTCAAGCGCATACCCCCAGAAGGAAATAGGCAACTCAGCATTGCTCATCATAGAGCGCACCATATCTAATAGGGTGCGATTCCTCCGCTCTGATACACCGTTGTGCTGTGGTGAATAGGGAGAAGTAAGCTGAGAGAGAATCCCATTCTCTTTTAGATAGTCCAGAAACTCATTGCTTAAGTATTCTCCTCCTCGATCAGATCATAGGATCTTAATACTTTTGCCCGTTTGGTTCTCTACTTCATGCTTATATTCCCTGAATTTCTCAAAAGCTTCAGACTTGTGTTTCATCAGGAACACATGTCCGTATCTTGAGAGATCATCAGTGAATGTAATGAAGTAGGAAGAACCGTTCCTGGCATGTGTAGACATGGGACCACATACATCACTATGTATCAGCTCTGAGAGTTCTGTAACTCTTTCTCCGTGTCCACTAAACGGAGTTTTGGTCATTTTGCCTTTGAGACATGACTGGCATGTATCATAAGATGAAAATTCGAATGGATTCAAATATCCATCCTTATGTAACTTAGCTAGCCGTGTCGCATTGATATGACCTAGTCTACTATGCCACAAGAAGGATTCATTCATTTCTGAACTCTTCCTCTTGTGTGTGTTCTGTACATTAAGAACTGTAGTTTAATTTAGAACATATATGCCATTATTTAACGAACCTGATCCAATCAACTTTTGATCCAGGAAGATGTTCATAACATTATCCTGTACTACAAAATTATATCCATCTTTACTTAATAAAGAAACTGATATAAGATTGCATATCAGGGTCGGAATGTAATAGCATTCATTCAGAATCAATGTATTACCATTTGGTAATACAAGGTGATATTCGTCAACTGCCTTGGCTGCAACATCTGCACCATTCCCTACTCTTATGGAATGATCACCCATTCCCAGTTCTCTACCTTTACGTAGCCCACGTAACATATTACATATGTGGGATCCCGATCCGGTATCTAATACCCAGGACGTAGAGTGAACTGAGAAACAGTTCTCGATAACTAACACACCCGAAAAAGATGCATCGGCATGCTTGTTCTTCATTTGGGCGGCGTGAGAATCCAGATATTATCCTATTCCCTGCTCGGACTTATAACAATTATAAGTTGGAGCGGGTCCAACGTTCCCGTGCTCGGTATAACAAGCGGGTTCAGTCAATACATCCATATTATTATCTTGATTAAGTCCTGACAGGGTCGCTACCTGGAGAGAGAGAGAGAAGGAAACACTTTAGCGTATGCTCCTGCAACATTAGATTGGTTATTATATTATCTAATCAGGATGGCTCCCACTGTTTTCATCAAATCTTCCTTCAAACCCTAAAAGGAAAGACTAGCCGGGATTAATTACACTTTACAAGTTCTCCAATCTTTCGGCCAGGCCAGTGCTGGTACTTTGAGGGAGGTTCCACGTGCTTTCGTACGGACCTAATTAAAGTAAACCTCATTTTCCCAGAGGCATAACCCCATAAACACCTTTCTAGACACCCACTTGATCGGCTAATCGTCCTATGTAAAACTCTCCCAGGAGTAACTCTTACTCGCAGTGGGTATCAGGATCCATCTATCTCATAGAACGTATGCAATCTCATTGCAAATTTCAACGCTTGAAATTCCCGATAGTGCTTTTACCCCTAGCGTACTATGACCTTGACGCATACCAAACAACCCATAGTCCGCTAGTCAAGTTCAACCCGTACATTTCGTGATTGAATTAAACCCACCCGTACGACCCTTGACACATGCCAAACAACGTCGTATGAATACCCTAATCCAATCGCATCTCATTCTACAGATAAGTAGTAATCGGCTACCGTACACTACGCCTTGACGCATGCCAAACTACCACAGCACGAATACTAAATATTACTTATCTGAAATGACGGAGGGCTACGCAGGTTTTTCAGAAAACCTATTGCGTAATGAACTTGATATCGTTGTAGAAACCGGTGATTTTGAAAAGGAGTGTTTTTTAGGCTTTTCTAGTTTCGCTAAAGAGGTCACTCCCGGTGAAGGGATCTCGGCTCTTTCCTTATCGAATAAGGTGCATGATATTTCACAAATACCGCTGTGCAAAGCAAGAACTATAGAAGCAATCAAAAAATAAACCGTGAGTTTGTATCATCTGCCAGTTTTGCTAAAGAGGTCACTCCCGGTGAAGGGATCTCGACTCTTTCCTCATCGAATAAGGTGCAGGGTATATCACATATACCACTATGCAAAGCAAAAAACTGTAGCTACCCTTTCTGAAAATTTGATTTTACAACATCTTTTAGGTTTCTTTTCTTTTATTAATCTCATTAATAAATCCCATCATTTATGCTTCCTAAGTATCACGGAAGAAACGAAAGCAGTAATATTTATATATCATCATATATATATATATATATATATATATATATATATATAGTATAAGCATTCATCTCAGGCAGAAATATGATCTCATCACAGAACATTGCAGTAGAAGATAACATATGAAATATTGGATATACTAGGACGTCCGTGTTTTATATCGAGCCAGTATAAAACACGGATTCCACGGTCGCGATGAATAGCCAAACCCACATCCCTAGACCCCTATGAGAGCGGCAAGTAACACTGCCATTTCTAGGGTTAGGAGACCCGGTCTCGACTCCTCGAGATGGCCTCCCACTGGACCCTAGAACCCGGTTACTTGTGCTCCCCTCCTTGGGTCTATCCTAATGCGGAAAAGTAAATAATATACAATGGTGACATCAACCCCAACCCGGAAGTGCCCCAATAAAAGAATATTACACACAATTGAATTTTACATGAATGAAAATAAAAACCCTCATCTCACATAAAACCCGGCAATCAGAACACGACAATCCAATATAACATATCACAGCAACACATAATATCTCATATCATCAACGTAAGCAAGTATGCGTATCTCGATTGTCGTTGATGTATAGCAACGAAGCCGGCGATACACCACATACTACACTTACGGTCGCAAAAAAGAAAGTGTAAATGTCACGACCCGCAGGGTACGGAACGTGACTGGCACTTAAGTTACGAAACGTCTCAAGACATCCGTAAAATAAGTAAGCCGAAGCCCAGAAACCAAAACCAAATAAGCAAAAGAGTGAAGAAAACCCAATCAATTGAAAGCGAGTTTATCAAATAAGTCATATAAAACCCTTTTTAAAAACAATACCAATTTTTCCGAAAATTTCGGCAGAGTCTCCTTTGTAAATACTGGCCCCCAAAATGGGTACAACAAGAATATACATGAATCCAACAAATAAGGCATCCCCAAGCGGGAGCTAGCTCTTCGCCACAAGGCGGTCACAAATCCCACGCAATATAAAGCAACAACATGGGAAATAATCATAATGAAGCATAAGAAAAACAGCATGTCGACTCAAGTGAGCTCGACCCCAAAATACAGCATAAAAGTCCACAAACCTCACAGTCTCATCTCTAGGTCCATATACAATAATACTGGTAGGTACAGTAGATGGAGTACTCTAGATACAAAGAATATACAAGGTGGTGCAAAAATAATAATATAACCCACCTAAGAGCAAAACCTCGGGTCCAGGCAAAAGAAGCAAGTGCGCCCGCAGCTACTGTACTGACGGAGCGGACCTGAAAAAGGCTGTGGCACAACGGGGGTGAGTTTCCAACTCGTGAGTAATAAATAACATCTACACAGGCTATCGAAAGCATGCACACAAGTATCCTAGCATCTAAAATACAGGTAAGACAGGACATAATAGAAGGTAGGTATGCAATATGAATATGCTAGCAGGTATGAATGCAATGCGAATCAACTCGTGATCTGAATGTGTAAGTATAAGAAATCATGTTTTTCCCTTTAAGAATCTCTTTTGAAATACCAGCACAATACCAATAGAATCAACCAAAACCTGTGTCCAGCAACGACACCTCAAAACTATCACAAATCTCATATATCCATGTCATAGTATCTCTGGCCTCAGCCATCCGGCTGACCCAGCTCAATATCAAAATCTCATCATCTTGTGGCCACGGTCGGTATCCTATGGATATCCGCCGTGCCAAACAGTCACCGGTAGGTAATCCGTCCTTTGCCAGGCTCAACGTCAACACCACATTCATCTTGCCCCGGGGTACCATACCGGGCCCACCATGTACCCGAGACGGTTCATCCAACTCCTCGAAACGGGTCTCGAAAACCATAGCAAACTCATGGTGGACGACACATACATCACTAGAAAACCGCAATTTACATATTTTAAAAATATAATAAGTTTAGAAATTTTGCGGCTTTCCCCCGAAATCCAGAAATATCATAAAATCTCAAGAAATTCTCATAAGTGCATATGTCAATGATAATGAATGCATATGTTATCAATAATCAAGTTGCGATGTGTGATTAATAGACTAGGCATGAACAAATAATATGATGAGGTACATGCACATGAATAGCAATCCTACGATTTCATTTTAAGGAATTAAAGGCAATAGCACATGTTTAAGTGTCAATTATAGTAAAAGGTTTCAATTTAAAGGTTATCTAGTGTGGTGGCATGGCAATTACCAGGGTGTGTGTGTAAGCATGAATAGTGCTCGTGCTGCATATAAAAACCCTGGCAATGGTGCAGGTGTCCTATAGAATGGGTTCGTATATGTATGTCAATATAAGGCATGAATGCAGCAAATAATCATATAAGTATTACACCCCTAATTACTAACATCACTAAGAATCTTTTAAGTTACTAAAACTATCGGGCGACTTGCGCCATCCAACGATAGTCCCCCGTAGATGTTACATCTACTCACAGAAATCCTCAGCTAGCAACGTCAGATCACCGCTTCCCCTTTTTGTGCCGCATCCGAAGCCTCCGCGACCGAACCTGGAATTTACATCAATACAAGACATAAGGTTACAAATCAAGAACGACGCAATTCCCTAACGAAAATACTAACGTTCACAAGCTAGGTACAACGTGCACAAGGTGCGCGGAACACACGCGAAAATCGCAAAAACTGCAAAAATCGCCGATTTGGTCGCCCGGCAAAACTAAAACCCGAACACCCAAAATTCCGCACTCACACATCCTAAATGTCATAGGATATGCCAAAAATATAATCTAGATACCGCAATGGTGCAGGTGTCCTATAGAATGGGTTCGTATATGTATGTCAATATAAGGCATGAATGCAGCAAATAATCATATAAGTATTACACCCCTAATTACTAACATCACTAAGAATCTTTTAAGTTACTAAAACTATCGGGCGACTTGCGCCATCCAACGATAGTCCCCCGTAGATGTTACATCTACTCACAGAAATCCTCAGCTAGCAACGTCAGATCACCGCTTCCCCTTTTTGTGCCGCATCCGAAGCCTCCGCGACCGAACCTGGAATTTACATCAATACAAGACATAAGGTTACAAATCAAGAACGACGCAATTCCCTAACGAAAATACTAACGTTCACAAGCTAGGTACAACGTGCACAAGGTGCGCGGAACACACGCGAAAATCGCAAAAACTGCAAAAATCGCCGATTTGGTCGCCCGGCAAAACTAAAACCCGAACACCCAAAATTCCGCACTCACACATCCTAAATGTCATAGGATATGCCAAAAATATAATCTAGATACCGCAATTAATTCGCCACAATAATATAATAAAAACCTAGTAAGCTAGAAGTTTGCAAATTTGGTGCAAACATCGACAATTTGCGACAAAGTGCACATATTATCACACAAATATCCAACTTAAACCATTAGAAAGACACTACAATTAAATTAACCCCTTTTCCATGCATCAAAACCCACATTCCATACACAAACCTTTTCTTGATTTTGGTAATTAGCAAAGCAAAGAAAATTTCACACAAGTTAACTTAGATTAGCAATACATCAAGTCACTTAAGCAAAGTAACCATTTAGGTTGGTTAAGTAAACCACTAGATTAATTAACTAGATTTAATTAACTAAAACATGGTTTCAAGAAACCCTAATTAACTCAACCATTAATTTTAAACAAAACTAGAATGAAAATAGCACTAAATTAACACTAAAACAATTTAATTAAAGGATTTTAACCATAAGAAATTAAAAGAGTAGAAATTATACCTCAAACCTATGGATCTAGTAAGAAGAAATTTGCCTCAATGATGCCTCCCAGCACCATGATTCCAAGCAAGAGAGGTTAAAGAGAAAGGGGATGAAGAATGGGGTTATTTTGTGAGGTTTAAATTTGGAATTTTTGAAGCAACATAATGAATTTTTGAAGAAAATGAAAAGAACAAGGAGATGAAGGGGGGAGGGGGCTGCTGGAAATTCGACCAGAAATGAGGGAGAGGGGATGGTGTGGGTGTGGGAAAAAAGTCTTGGTCAACTCCCCTCAAAGTCAATGCACCATACCTTCAACATACAATATTTTAAACATACACATTCAACTCAAATCATCCCTAACAAAAGAATTTTAAAAGAAAAGAGAGAGGGTGAATTTTCTGCAGTTTGGGACTGCCAAGGAGATGTGAGGATGTGTGTGTGAGAGTGCACAAAAAAAATTTTGCAAAAAGACCCCCTACAAGTCCAAAATTGCAAGTTTAAGCTTAAATTCAATAAATTTCGTTTTCCATAATAAAAATTAGTTAAAACTTAAAATAAATTACTAAAATTTTTTGTTACAACTAGATTTTAATTAACATGATTTTAAAGCTTAATTTTAGCCCATTTAAATTTGTATTTATCGCTAATTTAATGTATTTTCTTACCGGCTTAAAATAATATTAAAAAATTGAAAAAAAAAGGAAAAATTTTTAAATGACCAAAATTTCATAAGTAACTCATTAGATACTAAAAACAAGCAATTACCTATCCATTTTGGTATAATTAGTCCTAAACTGCAAAATAACACGAAAGACGGTTTTCGGAAAAATACCGAATTTTCACCGATTTTCAGGAAAACACCAAAACGACTACGACTTTTCAAGACGCTACAATCTCCCCCCCCCCTTAAAGAAATTCTGTCCCCGAATTTAAAAATATAACTACGCGTACCTTCCAAGAGATGGGGATATTTCTTCCTCATCTCGCCCTCGGTCTCCCAGGTAACCTCCTCGCTGCTCGGGCTACGCCAAAGGACCTTGACGGTTGGTATAATCTTCGATCTCAACTTCTTCACCTGCCGATCCAGGATGACCACCGGCTGCTCTGCAAAAGAAAGGTCGCGCTCTAGCTGGACTGTCGGGTGCTGAATCGCATGGGAAGGGTCGTGAAGGTACTTGCGGAGCATCGAAACATGGAAGACGGGGTGAACATCGGGAAAGCTGGGAGGAAGAGCCAAACGATATGCAACAGCGCCGACACGCTCGAGGATCTCGAAGGGTCCTACGAATCTAGGGCTAAGCTTCCCCTTTCGCCCAAAACGCATCACGCCCTTCATTGGAGAGACCCTCAGAAAAACATGATCGCCAACTGTGAACTCTAACCTGCGACGGCGCCTGTCTGCATACGATTTCTGTCTACTCTGAGCTGCCCTCATCCGGTCTCGGATCAACTGTATTTTCGCTGTCGTCTCCTCCACAAGCTGCGGCCTCAAAATACTGCTCTCGCTGAGCTCTGTCCAACAGACGGGCGATCTGCATCTCCTCCCATACAATGCCTCGAAAGGTGCCATCTGAATAGTATCCTGGAAGCTGTTATTGTAGGAGAACTCCACTAGAGGTAAATGACGATCCCAGCTACCGCCGAAGTCTAAAACGCACGCTCTGAGCATGTCCTCGAGAGTCTGAATGGTCCGCTCTGACTGTCCGTCGGTCTGCGGATGAAACGTTGTGCTAAAGCTCAAACGAGTGCCCAAAGCCTCCTGAAGTCTCTGCCATAGTCGGCTGGTAAACTGAGTGCCTCGATCTGACACGATACAAGTCGGTACGCCATGTAGTCGCACGATCTCGTCAATGTAGAGCTGAGCATACTGAGCGAAGCTGAAAGTGGTCTTCACTGGCAGGAAGTGAGCCGCCTTCGTCAATCGATCTACGATCACCCAGATGGAGTCGTACCATCGACTGGTCCTGGGTAGACCCACAACGAAGTCCATCGAAATCTGCTCCCATTTCCACTCTGGAATGGGTAACGGCCGTAGCTCTCCTGCGGCCCTCTGGTGCTCGGCCTTGACTTGCTGACAAGTCAGGCATCTCGATACAAACTCCGCAATGTCCCTCTTCATCCCGTCCTACCAGTAGGTCTCCCTCATATCGTGGTACATCTTGGTGGAACCGGGGTGGACACTATACACTGATCGGTGTGCCTCCTCAAGAATGTCGCGCCGCAATCCATCAGCATCTGGTACGCACAGTCTAGATCCATAACGTAAAATCCCCTGATCATCAATCACGAATTCGGAAAATCTGCCCTGTCCCATTTGTGCCATTATCTCTGAGCAACGGTCGTCACTGCGCTGTGCCTCATATATACGGTCAAGCAACTGTGGGCGTGCACGAATATGCGCGAGCTGTCCCCCTGTCTGAGTGAACTCGAACTCAACTCGGCTGTCGCATAACATCTGCCAATCTGCTGACGACTACCTCTGCACTGCGCGCAAAAAGGATAGACTACCCCCGGGCCTCCTGCTTAAAGCATCTGCCACCACATTCGCCTTGCCTGGGTGATATAAGATCTCGCAGTCGTAGTCTTTCACCAACTCCATCCAACGACGCTGTCTGAGGTTCAGGTCTCGCTGCTGAAATATGTATTTTAAGCTCTTGTGGTCTGTGAATATTTGGCACGACTCGCCATATAGGTAATGTCGCCAAATCTTCAATGCAAAGACCACTGCAGCCATCTCCAAATCGTGAGTGGGGTAGTTCTGTTCATGCTTCTTCAACTGCCGAGAAGCATATGCGATCACCCGGCCATGCTGCATCAATACGCATCCTAATCCCACTCGCGAAGCATCACAGTAGACCACAAATCCGCCTGATCCCGAAGGCAATGATAATACCGGCGCCGTAGTCAAACATGTCCGCAGCTGCTGAAAACTGCGCTCGCACTCCTCCGTCCAGACGAAAGGAACTCCCTTCCGGGTCAAACCGGTCAACGGTGCAGCTATACGGGAGAAGTCCTGAACAAAACGCCTGTAGTAGCCCGCCAGGCCTAGAAAACTACGGATCTCAGTAACCGATGTAGGTCGGGGCCACTGCTGAACAACCTCAATCTTCTTCGGGTCCACACATATGCCGTCTTTTGTAACCACGTGACCCAAGAATCCGACGCTGTCCAGCCAGAATGCACACTTGGAGAACTTTGCGAACAGCTGGTGCTCCCTCAGAGTCTGTAACGTAATCTGCAAGTGCTGCTCGTGCTCCTCTCTGCTCCGGGAGTACACCAAGATATCGTCGATAAACACGATGATGAACAAGTCAAGATACGGCCTGAATGTACGGTTCATCAAATCCATGAATGCTGCTGGGGCGTTGGTGAGTCCGAACGACATCACCAAAAACTCGTAGTGGCCGTAGCGCGTGCGGAAAGCTGTCCTCGGTATATCCTCCTGTCGAACTCGCAGCTGATGGTATGCTGATCGCAAGTCGATCCTCGAAAAAAAAACCCGTGCCCTGGAGCTGGTCGAACAAATCATCAATGCGTGGCAACGGATATCTGTTCCGAACGGTAACTTTGTTCAGCTGGCGGTAGTCGATACATAAGCGCAAACCTCCATCCTTCTTCTTGACAAACAGGACCGGAGCACCCCACGGAGAAACACTAGGTCGAATAAGCCTCTTATCTAACAAATCCTGCAACTGATCCTTCAGCTCTCGAAGCTCAGCCGGGGCCATCCGATAAGGCGGTATAGAAATAGGCCCCGAGCCGGGAATCAAATCGATGCAGAACTCAACATCGCGCTCAGGTGGTAGCCCAGGTAGCTCATCAGGGAAAACATCAGGAAACTCACAAACAACCGGGACCCGGTCCAACGGAACCTCTGCAGCTCGAGTATCACAAATATACGCTAAGAATCCCTGACATCCCTTCCGCAAGAGCTGACCAGCGCGAAGAGACGAAATCAAGCTGGGAAGGGTGACGCTGCGGTCTCCCTGAATAACAAGGACTGGCTCCCACGGAAAGCTAAATCTGACTGCCTTCTTGTTCATATCAGATTTTTGCATTTTCATACCGCCCAATTTTTATCACATTGCATATCCGTAGATACTCTTGAGCCGTGTTTGCTAGTCAATTGCAGGATACAGGTTCTCGGTTCTAAAACGGTGAAATTCATGGAAAACACGACAAAATCCGGGTTCCTGCCAACCACAGATAAAACACGGTCTCCGCTCTTCATCCATATGTTGCCAGATACCAGTTTAGGAAGACAAAATGTCAAATCAATGTCATTCTCATGCACAAGGCTCAATGGTAGCACAAAATCCAAGAGATCTACGCGGAGCTCGAGGTAATCATGACAAAATCTTGACAAAAAGTCCACCTTTCCCTCAACAGAAATTCTGGAAAAATCGTGGAGCCAAATTGAGAAAATATATGTACCAGAATAATGTACACATCAAACCAGGGAACCACAGCAAATTGGGGGGCCCAATTCGACCAGAAGGCCGTGGATCCGCGGCCAAAGTGGGGTCTAGGCCGCGGATCCGCGGCCGTTTAGGCGCCAAGTCTGCAGGGCTTTTGGGGGTAGTTTGGTCTTTTCATCAGGGTTCTGGTGGTTGCCCTAGGGTTTCATTTTTTGGCCTATAAATAGCCCAGAACTTTGTGAAGGAAGGGGCCATTCTTGTATTTTCATTTTTGCCTAGGTTTAGTGTTTTTCTTCTTCCTCTTCTCACCTCTTCTCCATTAAACTTGTAGTGAGCTTTTGAGTGAAGAGTGATGAATAAAGAAGACCATTTTATTATCATGCTTGTCTCCTTATCTTTATGCTTGTTGTAATTTTAATTCGTTAAGTAGTTGTTGTTATTTCCTTGTTGTTTCTTTCTTCTCTCTTTTTCTTTATCATTCATACGACAATGATACTTACGCTCGATCCTCGCCAAGGTGAGGTCGCAAATAGTTAGTCGTATTCTTCTAATCTCCCTCTTTCTATCTTCCTCTTTTGTTTTGTTTTTCCTTATCATGAAGTGTGAGTAGTTTTATACTTGTTAGGGTAGGATAAGGGAAGTTTGAGAGAAGGAAATCTCTCTCACTCTTTCCTTGCCCAACAACTTAAATCGACTCCCGTTAATTGAACCACAATCCGCTCCTTACGGCACCCTATCCTACATGATAGCGGTGATTCCGTAATGAGACCGGTTGTGGTTGAATTAACCGGAGGTTATGGCTAAGAGCCAAGAACGGACGGACAAGCACCAAAAGAAAGACTTATGCGTTGGAAAGCCTAGCTTATACTCGCAAAGTCCTTTCTAGTCGTGCTAATCCCCGTTGTTGCCGATTACCGTAACACCGATATTAAGAGGGGCAACGAAAGATGTGGAGACTCCTAACTCAAACTAACCTAATCCTAACCCTAACAAGCTCTCTTTAAATATCAAACTCAACACTTAGATAATCCAACAAATCTGAAAACAGAACTTAACTCGTTAAAACACTTTGAAAAAGACTCCCATCTCCCTGCGGACGACCCGTACTCAACCGGCTTGCTACAAGCGAAACCGTCTTGATTGCGGTATTTAAACTAGAACTTGAACACGCACGTAAGCTAACAATCAAATGGCGCCGTTGCCGGGGAGACGGTAGTTTATTTCCTTGTGTAATTTCGGGTTAATTTGTAAGTAAAAAAAACGAAAAAATAATATACTTTGTAAAAGAAACCATCTTGTTATTCTTGATTAGTTTTTGTGCAAGTGTGCAGGAAAATACGAAGTTCAAGATCGACGCCAAGGACGTTGAAAATACGGAGTTCAAGTACAGTGCCAAAGACGTGGGAAGATAGACCCACATTTCGCGGCTACACCGCGACGGACAAAAATGAAGCATCCGGTCTACTGTAAAAATCTGGAGCATATACAGTGAGCATATCAGAATTCCACACATCCAGACAGGCAGAAGACACCAACAGGAGGTCACCACAGAAAAACGAAGCCCCAACTCTCTGTTCCTGCAGCGGATCCGCGGCAATAGAGGGCTTAGGCCGCGGATCCGCGGCCGTTTGGTGGCCTTGGGCTGCCATCTTTTCTCTGTAAGTCTCTCTGCTCCTCTCCACTCCCCTTGACTCCACTGAATTGTGTTTTCTGCAGCCTTCTTTGCGCAAATTCTTCTCCCCCTTCCAATAAACTGTTCTTGTGCAGGATTCTTTGCGCCGCAAAATAAAAATTGTTTGCAGTTGATTTGTTACTGCTTTGCATTTCTTTAATACGGACTTAAGGGGCTTGAAACCAATCCAGATTGGGTGGGGATTTCATCACCCTTCCCAGGACCCCAAAAATCACTAAAGCATATGCATTGTCCATTGTAAATTAAAAAATACTAGACTTCAGCCCTAAGGACTTCGCGCTCATTAGGACAGAGGACTAGTTACAGGCATCGGCCGTTTATCCTATCTGACTTTTGCGGTGCCTAGGCAAGTGTGAAGAAGGCAAGTGGTTATTTAATTAAGGAACTTCGCGAAAGCGTTGGACAACCTCCCACTTACCTGGCACTTATCTGGCCGCATTAGACAGAGAAGAGGCGGTTTGAGGTCCTTTTTCTAGCCCTCTGGAACAGTTAGGAGCAGGTCTAGTAGACCTAGGCGACCGTAGATCTAGGTGAGATTGTGCATATCTTGGTTGTGATTACTTAAGCCGTATATCCGTACATATATTTGTATAAATCTTTCTATAAAAAAAAAGAAAAAATCAAAAACTTTTATAAAAACTTGCCCTTTTGTCGCCAAATCCATTTTCACCCACCACCCATCGCCTTTCTCCTTTGACGTTTTCTTACCCTCACCTTCTCCGCTTTGACTATACTAAACTCGTTTAGTGTATGTCCGCTTGGACTCGGGACACTAGCGCCCGTCTAGTCCGCGTTACGTTAGTCGCGACCGACTACGCGATCGACTCCGAAGTCGATACTCCGTCCACTCCTCTTTCACGCCTTCCTTTGCTGGCCAACTTCGACGTTGACCGGAATTCTATTCATACATCTTCACCTTCACCTTCACCTTCACCAACCTCTTCTTCCGCGATGTCGGGATTTAATCCGAACATCTCTTTGACCACCGCTGGATTGGCTCCACCTCCTACGGAGACCAATCTCCCACCACCTCCGCCTGTTGTAGCGCCGCAGCGAATCGCGCTCCAGGATCGTTTCTACCCCACCCGTTCTGCACTTCCCACCCGCCTTTCTCTTCCTCCAGCCAATGGGGACAACTTTGAAATTAAGCCCCATTTCATCAACATGCTTCCACGTTTTCATGGGCTTGAATCTGAAGATGCCTATATCTTCATCAATAAATTTCAAAACGTCTGTGCCATGATGAAAACAACCCAGCTATCGGACGATGCTATACGTCTACGGGTCATTCCGTTCACTTTATGCGATCTCGCTGAAAAATGGCTGTATAGCACCGCTTCCCACTCAATCACCAGCTGGGACGAGTTTGTTAAAGCGTTTCTGAAAAAATTCTATCCAAATCATAAGACCGCAAGAATTCGAAATGAAATCAACCAATTCTCCCAGCTTCCTTCTGAACCCTTCTGGAAGTGCTTTGACCGGTACAAAGACCTTCTTGTTCAGTGTCCTCACCACGGTATAGAGAAATGGCAACTCTGCCAAACCTTATACGAGGGACTGAACCCAGCAACGAAGCAGTTGCTGGAAACCATCTGTCAGGGCCACTTCCTATCGAAATCTGACGAGGAAGCGTGGCAGTTCTTTGACGACCTTACGGAGCAAACGCTACAGTGGGAGAGCACCAGACCGACTTCTTCTTCTTCTTCTACCTCCACTTCTACCGGTCAGTCTAGGGTAGGAATTCACCAGCTTGATGTCTCTATTGCAATGAGAGCTGAAATGGCTGCAATAACAAAAAAGCTTGAAGCAATAGAGAGCAAATTTTCTTCTCCTTCTCCTGCCCCTGTTCTCCCCCTTCGTACCATCTGCGCTTGTTGTTCCGATCCTTCTCACTTGACCGAAGAGTGTCCTTACAATCCACCATCGCAAGGACAGGATCAGGTTAATGCATTCCAGCAAAGACCGAGGAATGATCCATACTCTTCCACCTACAATCCCGGTTGGAGGAACCACCCCAATTTCGCCTGGAATCAGAATCAGAATCAATTCCAAGGCAACAATTTCCAAAGGGCCCCTCCACCGCAACAACAAGCACAACAACAAACTCAGTATCAGCAGCCCTTCCAACCCTAACCTTTCCAAAACCAGACGAACAACTTTGCACCCAACAACTCTTTTCCACCAAACAACTTTGTTCCGTCAAACAACGATAAGGTTTCCTCGCTCGAGCGAAGTCTGGAGGCGTTTGTTAAACAATCGACTCAGTCCACCGCCAATATCCAGTCTTCCATTCAATCTTTAGTGCAACACACTGCCGCACACGGGCAAAGCATCAAGAGCATCGAAGCCCAGATTGCACAGCTGAACGCGGCCTTAAGCGAGCGAGAGAAGGGGAAGCTCCCGTCCCAGCCACTTCCAAATCCCGGTCACCTACATAATGCGCATGTTGCTCTTGAACAACAGAACCATAATGTGAGTGTCGTGACTACACTGAGATCGGGGAGGATGCTGCAAAACAACATTGGCAAACGGATCAACGATGACACCCCGGCCGCCGCTTCTTCTTCTTCTTCTTCTTCGTCTTCCGAGCCTATTCTCCGTTCTTCAACAGGCTCTCCTTCCTCTTCTTCTGCTCTAAACGGACCCACTTCTCACTCAACGAAAACACCTATTCTGGGATCCGTTCCAACTCCACAATCTCCTCCTCCAGCATTAGACTCAACCAATTTTCAAAATGTTCCATTTCCAAACCGGTTGAGGTCTAACAAACAAAATCCTCAAATGGAGAATATTCTGGAGTTATTTAAGCAGGTTAACATTAATATTCCTCTTTTAGATGCTGTCCAACAAGTCCCGTCCTACGCGAAAATCTTAAAGGACTTGTGCACGAAACAGAGGAAGTCTCAGGTACCCAAGAAAGTTTTCTTGGCTAGTGCTGTGAGTGATGCCCTTACCCAATCTTTACCACAAAAACGGAAGGACCCTGGCTGTCCTATGATTTGAATTACCATTGGGGATAAGAACATCAACCGCGCACTATTAGATCTTGGTGCCAGTGTTAACCTGCTTCCGTATTCAGTATACGAGCAATTAGGCGTCGGAGAGTTGAAACCCACACACTGCACTCTCCAAATGGCCGACCGATCGATCACCCACCCTAGGGGTGAGCTAGAGGATGTGTTGATAAAAGTCGGGGACTTCATATTCCCCATTGACTTCATTGTATTAGATACACAGCCTGTAGCTAACCCCCGGAATCAAATTCCGGTGATACTCGGTCGCCCATTTCTCGCAACCTCAAATGCTGTGATCAATTGTCGCAATGGTTCAATGAACCTCTCTTTTGGAAATATGACGATTGAACTCAACATTTTTAGGTTAGGGAATCAGCCCGCCGAACCTAATGCTCATATACTGGACGTCTGCTCGATCCAGGAGATCACACCAGAAGAGTGTGAATCCGAGGAGTTTCTGTTTGATCACGATAATCTTGACGCCACTAGTGCGTTTCTCTTCGAACCTGCTGCTGTTTCTGCGCCCGACAACGAATACGAGTGTTTCACGTTCTCGAACGATCTTAGCCGCGCACAACCCGAGTTTGAATCCTTCGACTTTTCGGATGAGTTACCTGAACCATCCGACTCGGTTGCCTACACTCGTTTTGAACCTTTGCTGGAGTCCTTTGAGTTCGAGACCTTTGCACCAGTCTTGCCTTCCATCATTTCACCTCCAACGCTCGAACTCAAGCCGTTGCCGTCTCACCTTAAGTATGCTTACTTAGGTGAGAACGAGACCCTCCCTATCATCATTTCGGCTTCTCTAGCTCCAGAGCAAGAGAAAGCCCTTCTCGCGGTCTTGCACAACAACAGGCAAGCTTTTGGCTGGTCCATGGCGGACATCAAGGGGATTAGTCCCCTGATCGTTGAGCATCACATTCATCTGATGGATGATGTCAAACCAGCCCGGGATCCATAAAGACGTCTTAATCCAGTCATGAAGGAGGCTGTGAAGAAGGAGATCATCAAATGTCTAGATAGTGGTATCATTTACCCTATCTCTGATAGCCAGTGGGTTAGTCCCATTCACGTTGTCCCCAAGAAGTCGGGCATCACGGTCATAACCAACGAGGCGAATGAGTTAATCCCTACTCGCACCCAAACCGGGTGGCGAGTTTGCATTGATTACAAAAAACTCAACGCCGCAACGCGGAAAGACCACTTTCCGCTACCCTTCATTGACCAGATGCTTGAACGATTGGCCGGACACGAGTACTACTGCTTTCTTGATGGCTACTCCGGCTATAATCAAATTCCCATCGCCGAAAAAGACCAGGACAAGACCACTTTCACTTGTCCTTTCGGCACGTTTGCATATCGACGCATGCCCTTTGGGTTATGCAATGCGCCCGCTACCTTCCAGTGGTGTATGATGGGAATTTTCTCGGACATGGTGGAAAAATTTCTGGAGATTTTCATGGATGACTTCTCCATCTTCGGTGATTCCTTCAACGAGTGTTTGCTGCATCTTGACGCTGTCCTTACCCGATGTAAGGACAAGAATCTCACTTTGAACTGGGAGAAATGCCACTTCATGGTGCGCGAAGGTATTGTCTTAGGACATATCATCTCGCAAAATTGCATAGAGGTTGACAAAGCAAAGATTGAGGTCATTTCCAATCTGCCTCCTCCCCGATGCGTCAGAGATATCCGAGCCTTCCTTGGCCATGCCGGTTTCTATAGACGGTTTATCAAGGACTTTAGCAAGATTGCTAGGCCCTTGACTCTTTTGCTGGCCAAGGACACGCCATTCGACTTCAACTCGAGCTGTGTGACTGCATTCGAGTCACTGAAACGCTCACTCACTTCTGCTCCCGTTCTTTCTTCACCTGACTGGACGCACCCATTCGAGATTATGTGTGATGCATCCGACTTTGCCATCGGTGCTGTCCTTGGACAGCACATCAACAAGATGCCGCACGTAATCTATTACACGAGCCGAACCCTGAACGACGCCCAACTCAACTATACAACAACTGAGAAGGAATTCTTGGCTGTTGTATTTTCTTTAGAAAAGTTCAGGCCCTACCTCATCGGCTCTCCAGTCATTGTCTACACGGACCATTCAGCTCTGCGCCATCTTTTTGCGAAGAAAGATGCAAAATCTCGGTTAATACGTTGGATCCTTTTGCTTCAAGAGTTTGACCTTGTCATTAAGGACAAAAGAGGATGTGAAAACGTAGTTGCCGACCATCTCTCACGACTCCCTTCTTCGCCTTCACTTCCAATTCCAATTAACGACGTTTTCCCGGATGAACAGCTCTTGACAGTATCTTGCGAACCCTGGTTCGCAGATATTGTGAACTATTTGGCCACGGGATTACTACCGACCGAATGGTCAAGTCAGGACAGACTTCGCTTCTTATCCCAAGTAAAACACTTTTACTGGGACGAACCCTACTTGTTCAAGTACTGTCCCGACCAGATTATTCGTCGGTGTGTCCCTGAGGAGGAATTCAAGAGTGTGCTGTCATTTTGCCACGATCAAGCGTGTGGCGGGCATTTTAGGCCCAGAAAGACAGCTGAGAAGATCTTGCAATGTGGTTTCTACTGGCCACAACTTTTCAAAGACGCTCACGACTATTGCAAGACTTGCTCCCGGTGCCAACACATGGGCCGGATATCCCGAAGGAACGAGATGCCGCTCCAACTGATCTTGGTTGTGGAGATTTTCGATGTTTGGGGGATAGACTTCATGGGGCCGTTTCCCAGCTCTTTTGGGAACTTGTACATTCTTCTAGCTGTTGATTACGTCTCTAAATGGGTCAAGGCTGTGCCCAGCCGGACTAACGACAACAAGGTTGTCGTTAGGTTCCTTAAAGAAAACATTTTCTCCCGATTTGGGCACCCCCGAGCGATCATTAGCGACAATGGAAGTCATTTCTGCTATAGGACTTTCGAGGCCTTGATGCGGAAATACTCCATTAATCATAAGCTTTCTACGCCCTACCACCCCCAAACCTGCGGGAAAGCCGAAGTTTCAAATCGGCAAATCAAGCAGATACTGGAGAAGACGGTTTCCAAGAACCGTAAAGATTGGTCGCTGAAACTCACTGATGCCCTTTGGGCATTTAGAACCGCTTATAAGACCGACCTTGGCATATCTCCCTATCGGCTTGTGTACGGAAAAGCCTGCCACCTTCCTGTCGAAATAGAGCATCGCGCATTTTGGGCGATAAAGGAGCTGAATCTGTCTCTTGAGGATGCGGACAGCCATCGGAAGCTGCAGTTGAACGAACTGAACGAGCTTAGGGATGAAGCTTACGATAACGCGGTTGTCGTTAAGAATCGAACGAAGGTGTTTCACGATAAACACCTTTTGCGCAAAACCTTCGTACCTGGTCAACAGGTACTGCTTTACGACACCCAACTTCACTTCCATCCTGGAAAGCTCAGATCTCGCTGGAAAGGGCCGTATTTTGTGCGGAATGTGTATCCGCAGGGCGCTGTGGATTTGGAGAATCCAAAGGACGGTTCATTTTTCAAAGTAAACGGACACCGATGCAAACCATACCTTAGCGCCGAACCAACAGAGGAGCTCCTGTTCTTACAGGAGCCGGTTTACCCAGAATGATCTTCCTCTGCCTACCTCCAAACTTCGGTTATCCAGCCAAGAACAGAGGACACTGTTCCAAATAAGTTTGGGGGTATGTACAAACCATTTTGTTTATATTTGTGTATAATCTTTTTCTTTTCATTAAAAACAAAAACAAATAATAATTCTTTGTATCGCTAACTGACAATTTTGACCCTTCAAATGATCTCTTCATGCAATGACAGTGAGGACACTGTCCAGTTTAAGTTTGGGGGTACGCTCGGTACGCATTTCTTACCTTCGCATTCATATGTATATTTTGCATCTGCATATTAAATCCATAAAATCCATAAAAATTTGAAAATTTTCTAAAAAATATAAAAACTTTTTTGTCAAGTTAGCTTGTGAAGAACTCTGATTCAACATTCGACGATTTTTGTTTGAAAAAATAGGAATAACTAAATCTTATGTTTGGATTTTGAAAACCTAAAAGATAACTCTCCTTTGAAGTTAACTATAGCTGATATACGTCTTTACATCACACTACACGTGTCGTAAGATTTTGGGAATTAGATGACAAGTCTTTCATGTTTAAACCTTTAAACAGATAAATGATTTTCTGAGGATCAAATAGGTTTGTTCTGAAATAAGTAATGTCAAGAATAGTTTATGAAGTAAAGCGAATATGAAGGAATGTTATTGATGCCGTAATTGGAGCTAAGTCTGAAAAATAACCCATCTGAAACTTGATTGGAATGATTACACACCAAACCCACTAAACACGTCTTTTATCCAAAAAAATATTTGAACTGCCGGTTATATCTCCGTTCGTATTAAATCATCTGATTTTCACGCCAAACTGTCTTTTGTTTTTGGACCTAGGTAACTTGAGTAATTAAGTCCGCTGGGGTGTTTCTACACCTAATGCCCTAAAACCAACTGGTTTGGGTGCATTGGCCCAAAGCTCGCTAAGAAGCCTAGAAAGTCCAGTTTAAAACAAAGTCAAGCAAGTGTTCTCTCCGAGTTAAAATTCCTAACGGTTCTTTGTGTGAGAATAATCTTGATAAAAGACAGGCTTTTATAAAAAATTTAACGGAGATATGAAGGTTTTATTCTATGATAAAGACTATTGCACGTTCACAGAGGTGTGTATGAAATGAAACAAGAAAAAGGTGGAGTGAAAAATACGACTTAGTTTCCTGTTATGGAAGATAGAAATTCTGATGTTGAAACCTTACTGGAAAACGAAACTTGAAAAATGCTTAACTCTTTATAAAACTTATGTGATCCTTTTAAAATTGTTATCTGGGCTTTATTGTGCGACATGATGACTTTAATCGATCCTTCTGGAACTTAACGACACTATTTGCACTGCACGTAAAGACATATAAAATCTGTAGTTAAATAAGAAGCGAGGTGTGAAAAATAAAGGTTCGATAGTCTAGACTTAGGATTATAGAATTGTTATTTTATAAAACAAAACTTTAGGGTTTGAAACTTAGTTATTTTACAAAACCAACTTGACCGGATTTTGTGGGTAGTATCCGCTGAAAACCCTCAGGAGACAACACTCCTCCTACTAGGGACACCTAGAGGTTTAACGGCTTGTTGCACATGCTCAGTGCAATCGCGTTCCCTGCGAAAGTGAGGTTAGGAAATTTTTTGTGAATAAATGGGCTTTGCTCGGGACGAGCAAATGATAAGTTTGGGGGTATTTGTTCATATCAGATTTTTGTATTTTCATACCGCCCAATTTTTATCACATTGCATATCCGTAGATACTCTTGAGCCGTGTTTGCTAGTCAATTGCAGGATACAGGTTCTCGGTTCTAAAACGGTGAAATTCATGGAAAACACGACAAAATCCGGGTTCCTGCCAACCACAGATAAAACACGGTCTCCGCTCTTCATCCGTATGTTGCCAGATACCAGTTTAGGAAGACAAAATGTCAAATCAATGTCATTCTCATGCACAAGGCTCAATGGTAGCACAAAATCCAAGAGATCTGCGTGGAGCTCGAGGCAATCATGACAAAATCTTGACAAAAAGTCCACCTTTCCCTCAACAGAAATTCTGGAAAAATCGTGGAGCCAAATTGAGAAAATATATGTACCAGAATAATTTACACATCAAACCAGGGAACCACAGCAAATTGGGGGGTCCAATTCGACCAGAAGGCCGCGGATCCGCGGCCAAAATGGGGTCTAGGCCGCGGATCCGCGGCCGTTTAGGCGCCAAGTCTGCAGGGCTTTTGGGGGTAGTTTGGTCTTTTCATCAGGGTTCTGGTAGTTGCCCTAGGGTTTCATTTTTTGGCCTATAAATAGCCCAGAACTTTGTGAAGGAAGGGGCCATTCTTGTATTTTCATTTTTGCCTAGGTTTAGTGTTTTTCTTCTTCCTCTTCTCACCTCTTCTCCATTAAACTTGTAGTGAGCTTTTGAGTGAAGAGTGATGAATAAAGAAGACCATTTTATT
Organism: Agapanthus africanus; assembly: GCA_030015575.1. Taxonomy (NCBI): domain Eukaryota; kingdom Viridiplantae; phylum Streptophyta; class Magnoliopsida; order Asparagales; family Amaryllidaceae; genus Agapanthus; species Agapanthus africanus. The sequence goes on along the minus strand of JASDDO010000022.1, from coordinate 363,352,561 downwards.
ATCATGCTTGTCTCCTTATCTTTATGCTTGTTGTAATTTTAATTCGTTAAGTAGTTGTTGTTATTTCCTTGTTGTTTCTTTCTTCTCTCTTTTTCTTTATCATTCATACGACAATGATACTTACGCTCGATCCTCGCCAAGGTGAGGTCGCAAATAGTTAGTCGTATTCTTTTAATCTCCCTCTTTCTATCTTCCTCTTTTGTTTTGTTTTGTTTTTCCTTATCATGAAGTGTGAGTAGTTTTATACTTGTTAGGGTAGGATAAGGGAAGTTTGAGAGAAGGAAATCTCTCTCACTCTTTCCTTGCCCAACAACTTAAATCGACTCCCGTTAATTGAACCACAATCCGCTCCTTACGGCACCCTATCCTACATGATAGCGGTGATTCCGTAGTGAGACCGGTTGTGGTTGAATTAACCGGAGGTTATGGCTAAGAGCCAAGAACGGACGGACAAGCACCAAAAGAAAGACTTATGCGTTGGAAAGCCTAGCTTATACTCGCAAAGTCCTTCCTAGTCGTGCTAATCCCCGTTGTTGCCGATTACCGTAACACCGATATTAAGAGGGGCAACGAAAGATGTGGAGACTCCTAACTCAAACTAACCTAATCCTAACCCTAACAAGCTCTCTTTAAATATCAAACTCAATACTTAGATAATCCAACAAATCTGAAAACAGAACTTAACTCGTTAAAACACTTTGAAAAAGACTCCCATCAACCTGCGGACGACCCGTACTCAACCGGCTAGCTACAAGCGAAACCGTCTTGATTGCGGTATTTAAACTAGAACTTGAACACGCACGTAAGCTAACAATCACTTCTCACGGCAGTCCACCGAAGCATAACAGGCGGCTAGCCAATCCATGCCCAGAAGCACATCAAAGTCCAACATATCGAGGAGAATCAAATCAACTGATGAATCCCACTCCCCGATACGAACGGAACACAATCGAAATACAAAACGAGCGACAAACGACTCGCCTACCGGAGTAACAACAAGCGGATGACCTAACGACGACGACTCACAGCCCAACATCGGTGCAAAGTGTGTAGAGACGTACGAATGTGTGGAACCTGGGTCAAATAATACCCGGGCGTCGAAAGAACAAACTGGCAAGGTACCTGTCACAACGGCATTGGATGCCTGCGCATCCTGCGGTGTCAAAGCAAATACTCGAGCCTGTCCTCCACCGATAGCGGGCTGACCTCGACCTCGGCCTCTGCCTCCTCGTCCTCTCTGAACAGGACCGCCGCGTCCACGGCCTCTGGGTGCACCTAACTAGCGTGGAGCATCACCTGTGGTAGGAAGTAGGGCTCTCTGAGGAAGGGGTGGTGATGGTGGTAGGGTCACATGCGGAACTGTCGCTGCTCCCTATCGTCTCACCGGACAGTCTCTGACAAGATGGTGCGGACTCCGCACCCAAAACACCCTGGCGACAGCTGCTGCCCCTGGGGATAAGAACCATATAACTGTCCCCGTCCAAATCCTCTGCCCGGCCTATCTCTCGGGAAGAATCTGGCGCGCTGCCTCTGAGACGGTACATCGGTGCGAATCCTCTTCGGCCCAGAAACGGCCGAAGTCTGTGATATGCGTGCCTCCATCCGTAATGCCGTATCCATAGCAGCTGAATAAGTGTCGTAGTGCTGGGCGCCAATGGCAAGATATAGCTGGGCATCAAGTCCCTGTACGAACCTCTTCACCATCTTCTCTTCGGTATTCACCAAATACTGAGCATATCGGGATAACTGTGTAAACTGGATGTCATACTCAGACACCGTCATCCCAGGTGTCTTGACTAAGGCCTCGAAACTACGAGCTCTGGCGTCATGAACGCTCTCTGGGAGGAAACGAGCTAGAAAGACCGCTGTAAACTCGGCCCAAGTCATAGGCGGTAGACCTGCAGCTCGACCTCTCAAGACTGACTCCCACCATGTCTGCGCAAGACCCTCTAGTCGGAAACTCGCAAGCTCTACCCATCGATCATCCGAACATCTCAGCGAACGGCAGATCCTAGCTAAACTGTCAAGGAACGTCTGTGGGTCCTCCGCTCCTCGGTGCCGGTGAATACTGGAGGTCTCAGCCTCATGAAATCCTGTAGTGAAACCGGGATGGTCACGGTGGCAGTAGTAGGAGCTGGTATCATGGTCGTCTGTGATGTAGTAGGTACGTCGTCCGGTCTCGGTGTACGACTGGCTGCAACTAGGGATCCTACCATCTGACGTAGCTCCTGCATACCCCCCATCATCTCTCGCAACTCCTCCATACCAGTCTCGAGCCTATCCATACGGCCGGGGGAAGGTGGATCGGTCTGTCCCTGCGGCGTAGGCAAACCACCCTGCTCAGTCCTAGTCTCGGACGAGCCAGCTCGAATCTCGTCTCGGGCGGCAGCCTTCTGTCCCCTCGTAGCCTTCGGCGGCATAGTGACTGGTACAGGAACAGGACAATAAGAATGTTGCAGTAGAATCATAGGATACACGGAATTGAAGAAGGAATTTCAAGCAAGTATATCCTAAAGTCACTTAGGCGGAGTACCGTATCGCAAGTATGCCGCGGACATACTCACGCTACGTTACCGTACTTAAGTCACTTACTCCATCTACCAAGGGTCATCCTACACTCAAAGAGGTAAAACCTATCGCTTTGATACCAACTTTGTCACGACCCGCAGGGTACGGAACGTGACTGGCACTTAAGTTACGAAACGTCTCAAGACATCCGTAAAATAAGTAAGCCAAAGCCCAGAAACCAAAACCAAATAAGCAAAAGAGTGAAGAAAACCCAATCAATTGAAAGCGAGTTTATCAAATAAGTCATATAAAACCCTTTTTAAAAACAATACCAATTTTTCCGAAAATTTCGGCAGAGTCTCCTTTGTAAATACTGGCCCCCAAAATGGGTACAACAAGAATATACATGAATCCAACAAATAAGGCATCCCCAAGCGGGAGCTAGCTCTTCGCCACAAGGCGGTCATAAATCCCACGCAATATAAAGCAACAACATGCGAAATAATCATAATGAAGCATAAGAAAAACAGCATGTCGACTCAAGTGAGCTCGACCCCAAAATACAGCATAAAAGTCCACAAACCTCACAGTCTCATCTCTAGGTCAATATACAAAAATACTGGTAGGTACAGTAGATGGAGTACTCTAGATACAAAGAATATACAAGGTGGTGCAAAAATAATAATAAAACCCACCTAAGAGCAAAACCTTGGGTCTAGGCAAAAGAAGCAAGTGCGCCCGCAGCTACTGTACTGACGGAGCGGACCTGAAAAAGGCTGTGGCACAACGGGGGTGAGTTGCCAACTCGTGAGTAATAAATAACATCTACACAGGCTATCGAAAGCATGCACACAAGTATCCTAGCATCTAAAATATAGGTAAGGCAGGACATAATAGCAGGTAGGTATGCAATATGAATATGCTAGCAGGTATGAATGCAATGCGAATCAACTCGTGATCTGAATGTGTAAGTAGAAGAAATCATGTTTTTTCCCTTTAAGAATCTCTTTTGAAATACCAGCACAATACCAATAGAATCAACCAGAACCTGTGTCCAGCAACGACACCTCAAAACTATCACAAATCTCATATATCCATGTCATAGTATCTCTGGCCTCAGCCATCCGGCTGACCCAGCTCAATATCAAAATCTCATCATCTCGCGGCCACGGTCGGTATCCTCTGGATATCCGCCGTGCCAAACAGTCACCGGTAGGTAATCCGTCCCCTGCCAGGCTCAACGTCAACACCACATTCATCTTGCCCCGGGGTACCATACCGGGCCCACCATGTACCCGAGACGGTTCATCTAACTCCTCGAAACGGGTCTCGAAAACCATAGCAAACTCATGGTGGACGACACATACATCACTAGAAAACCGCAATTTACATATTTTAAAAATATAATAAGTTTAGAAATTTTGCGGCTTTCCCCCGAAATCCAGAAATATCATAAAATCTCAAGAAATTCTCATAAGTGCATATGTCAATGATAATGAATGCATATGCTATCAATAATCAAGTTGCAATGTGTGATTAATAGACTAGGCATGAACAAATAATATGATGAGGTACATGCACATGAATAGCAATCCTACGATTTCATTTTAAGGAATTAAAGGCAATAGCACATGTTTAAGTGTCAATTATAGTAAAAGGTTTCAAATTAAAGGTTATCTAGTGTGGTGGCATGGCAATTACCAGGGTGTGTGTGTAAGCATGAATAGTGCTCGTGCTGCATATAAAAACCCTGGCAATGGTGCAGGTGTCCTATAGAATGGGTTCGTATATGTATGTCAATATAAGGCATGAATGCAGCAAATAATCATATAAGTATTACACCCCTAATTACTAACATCACTAAGAATCTTTTAAGTTACTAAAATTATCGGGCGACTTGCGCCATCCAACGATAGTCCCCCGTAGATGTTACATCTACTCACAGAAATACTCAGCTAGCTACGTCCGATCACCGCTTCCCCTTTTCGTGCCGCATCCGAAGCCTCCGCGACCGAACCTGGAATTTACATCAATTCAAGACATAAGGTTACAAATCAAGAACGACGCAATTCCCTAACGAAAATACTAACGTTCACAAGCTAGGTACAACGTGCACAAGGTGCGCGGAACACACGCGAAAATCGCAAAAACTGCAAAAATCGCCGATTTGGTCGCCCGGCAAAACTAAAACCCGAACACCCAAAATTCCGCACTCACACATCCTAAATGTCATAGGATATGCCAAAAATATAATCTAGATACCGCAATTAATTCGCCACAATAATATAATAAAAACCTAGTAAGCTAGAAGTTTGCAAATTTGGTGCAAACATCGACAATTTGCGACAAAGTGCACATATTATCACACAAATATCCAACTTAAACCATTAGAAAGCCACTACAATTAAATTAACCCCTTTTCCATGCATCAAAACCCACATTCCATACACAAACCTTTTCTTGATTTTGGTAATTAGCAAAGCAAAGAAAATTTCACACAAGTTAACTTAGATTAGCAATACATCAAGTCACTTAAGCAAAGTAACCATATAGGTTGGTTAAGTAAACTACTAGATTAATTAACTAGATTTAATTAACTAAAACATGGTTTCAAGAAACCCTAGTTAACTCAACCATTAACTTTAAACAAAACTAGAATGAAAATAGCACTAAATTAACACTAAAACAATTTAATTAAAGGATTTTAACCATAAGAAATTAAAAGAGTAGAAATTATACCTCAAACCTATGGATCTAGTAAGAAGAAATTTGCCTCAATGATGGCCTTCCAGCACCATGATTCCAAGCAAGAGAGGTTAAAGAGAAAGGGGATGAAGAATGGGGTTATTTTGTGAGGTTTAAATTTGGAATTTTTGAAGCAACTTAATGAATTTTTGAAGAAAATGAAAAGAACAAGGAGATGAAGGGGGGGGGCTGCTGGAAATTCGACCAGAAATGAGGGAGAGGGGATGGTGTGGGTGTGGGAAAAAAGTCTTGGTCAACTCCCCTCAAAGTCAATGCACCATACTTTCAACATACAATATTTTAAACATACACATTGAACTCAAATCATCCCTAACAAAAGAATTTTAAAAAAAAAAAGAGAGAGGGGGAATTTTCTGCAGTTTGGGACAGCCAAGGAGATGTGAGGATGTGTGTGTGAGAGTGCACAAAATTTTTTTTGCAAAAAGACCCCCTACAAGTCCAAAATTGCAAGTTTAAGCTTAAATTCAATAAATTTTGTTTTCCATAATAAAAATTAGTTAAAACTTAAAATAAATTACTAAAATTTTTTTTTACAACTAGATTTTAATTAACATGATTTTAAAGCTTAATTTTAGCCCATTTAAATTTGTATTTATCGCTAATTTAATGTATTTTCTTACCGGCTTAAAATAATATTAAAAAATTGAAAAAAAAGGGAAAAATTTTTAAATGACCAAAATTTCATAAGTAACTCATTAGATACTAAAAACAAGCAATTACCTATCTATTTTGGTATAATTAGTCCTAAACTGCAAAATAACACGAAAGACGGTTTTCGGAAAAATACCGAATTTTCACCGATTTTCAGGAAAACACCAAAACGACTTTTCAAGACGCTACAGTAAAACTACAACATTTGGAATCCATAAACACCTTAGACATCGTAAACCCGAAATATCACATATTACGGATTTCATGCCTAACTATATGAATTTCATATATTGTATCACAATCACAGAATATCAAGACGATATTTAACGTTTCGATCGAATCAACTGTTGGATATAGTGCCCTCAGAGTCAATTATTAGATCGCTGGCACGTGATTGCAATGATTGAGGGATGACCTATGCCGGTAGGACAGTCTTACTCAAAATGATAGTATGCTATCTGGTTTATCTTTATCATCGTGTACTACTTTAGGTGACCTTACAGGTCACTATTGCACGTTGATAGAACCCTTAGGATTCTTGCTTGACGGCCAGCAGTATGATGGCGATTATATAGGTGGGAGCTGGGGTCTATAAGCACATCCTTTAAAGGTCCCTAGTCGTGGAAGTTTTCGAGACAGGGCATCGATACTCCAGAGTAGACTAGTGTATACAGTTGAGACCCCGACGAGGGGCGGTGGCCGGTCTCACAAGCCACTGGTGTCAGTTGGTTCACCTAAGATGTATACAGGTGCTCATTGGGTTATGAGTACACCGGATAGGACTCGCCGGGAACATGCTAATTGGGATTATACCAGACGTCAGATAGAAGTTCCCTGGTGACATGTGTACAGGTTAGTTCATTGACCTGAGATCGTCATTTGTCTCGTGTGAGTTCCCACTGTAATTTGATTACTACCCTACCACGGCTCAAAAGAGTCGTGCAAACAGGTTTTAGTTGGGTACAGTCCCGAGCCACATGGAGGCAGTGAGCGGATCTGCAGGGGTTTGTCTCTCCCGGTATTGGGGGTGAGGTCACGCTGTGTCTAGGAGAGCCATTACCGGAAGTCCTTGGCCAAGGCATGAGATTTACTGGTAGTTATTCCAGTAGTATCTCAGGGTGTTCTGGGCTACACTCCGACACGACTTGTACCGCTTTCGGGGGTCTGACTTTTACCAACCCCCTAGGCCCGCCATGTGATGCTCATAGACGAACGCACAGGACTGTACGGATATTATCACTGACAGGCTCAGTAGTGTGTCAGGATGAGTTCGCTCATCGACGTCCCTTTTGGTCAATACCTGGTAGCCCGTTACGTATGGCTAATACCTCTGACTTGCTAGTGGTTAAATCCACAACCAAAGTGTTGACGAGTCTTTAGAGTCCCCCACAGATAGTTTCTCAAGTTTCGAGTGAAACGCTGTAGAGGTTGTATGGATATATGGCAGGGTTCGATCATGTACGTGCGGTATTGCACGGATCATGATCGGACGGATAATTCTAGCGGGATTTAGTTTAAGCCGGATCCTAGTATTGTACAGTGTAGATTTTGTCTCATTGCATTTGTATTCGGTCGGAATACAAATGCGGGTATGTATATACAGTCGCGGGGTTATCCAGTAACTTGTTACCGGATCGCTTTTTGAAGTTGCCAGTTTGCATTCCGTTTCGGCCATTTTTCCTTTGTTCCTTCTTGGCTGAAATTCCTGTGATGGGAGGGGCTTATTTGCAAATGTGCAAATTAGCATAGTGGAGGGTGTTTTTTTGTAAGTGGTTGCTTCATGATAGCTCCATGATGAGATTGACTTATTTTGTGCATCATTACTTGCTTTTTGTGATGAGATGGGTTTTTGATTTGACATGGTTATGATCATTAATCCTCATGATCACCCTTTTCTCTTTCTTGTATTATTACTCACCTCCCTTCACTATCTCTCTCCCCCATGGGGGGCGGCCATTCAAGAAGGGGGCTGTCCAAAATTTTGGGAGAGGGAAAATGTTCTCATTTGCTTGCACAAAATCCTTTTGTTCATCTCCCAAGCTTATTACTCCACCTCCACATCCAAATAGCAACTTCAAGCAACCCCTCGAGACATAGCGTTCTACACTCAGTCTACAGCAACCTTGGACACATCGGCTTGCCAACTTCGTGTCCGAGTTGCTTCGGTCCAGAGGTGGGAGCCCGTAAAAAGACTCAGTGATGTGGTGCCCTTTCCGACGAGGAGGTCGAGACCGGAGATTCCGCGAGGAGATCGGGATGGTGGCTGAAGACCGAAGGACACGGATCGCTCGGTATAGCTCTCTACCCTTTCTCTAGTTAGCTAGTAGTAGGTTAATGGTCCGATCCGGGTTTATAGTCCGCGGTAGCGCCGGTTTATGTTTAAAGAAAAGTTTTTGTTTCCGCATTATGGCCTCGTTCAGACGGCCGGGGCGCTGCCGTGCACTTACATGGTATCAGAGCCACGCCATTAACCTTTACTAGCTTGCTCTAACGTGTTTACAAGTTCGATCGAACAAATTTCCAAAAACCACATTTTCCAAGCATCAGTTTCTGTCGAAATTTTTTAGTTGTCAAAAAATTATTTGGTATATTGGAAAATTACGTGCAGGGTTTTTTAAGAAGACTGCAGAAAAATGGTGGCATGAAAGCACTGTAGCGCCGCGGAACCACGGACGTAACCCCACTTTGGCCGCGGTTCCGCCGCCGAACAGTAGCTGCGCTGCACCATTTTTCTACAGTGCTATTTATACTTGGAATTGGGGTTTTTGGTATATTCTGTTTGGGCCCAGATTTATTTTGAGTGCTACAGTTGTGCTTGGGGCACACTTCGGGAAATTTAGTCGATCGAAAATTTTAAACATGTTAGTTCACAGTATTTACATTATATCTGCGTCCTTGAATATCACTTGATCGGTAAATCCTGTCTAACTGCTATAGCCCTTTTAGACAGATTTGCGAACGTGACATTTACATTGATGTTCTGTGTTGTGCTGTGATGTTGCGGATTAGTCGTGGTGGATAGCCTGGATGCAATGGTAGTACAGTTTGGATGTATATGTACATTTGATATTGCGGGGCGAGCGTCCGACATTTGGACTGCCGTTACTGTCTGTTTGTATATTATTCTTTTGGAACATGACCGGGCTGAGGTCGATGTACCCCTTGTATGTATATTTTAATTTCTGTACTAGGATTACCCCACGGTGGGATGCACAGATAGCCGAGTTCTAGAGGGCAACGGGCCAGCATCTCATGGCTTTGAGACGGAGGGGGCTTCACTCTAGAATTGGCAGGCTATTCACCTCACTCGTAGGGGGTACAGGTTGACCCAAGGAGGGGTGCACAAGTTACCGGATTCCGTGAAGTGCTGGGTGGTCCATTCATGTTGTTGAAGTGGGCTGCCTCGCTTCAGGTTTTGGCGGGTAACTTGCAGCGCCCGTAGGGGTCTAGGATTTCATTGCAGAGGCTATCCGCACGACCAGGGGAACGTCGGGTTTCAGTATCAGCTCTATGAAACCCGGGGATCCCAGAAATCTGTATTGTTCTGTGATGCTTATTACATTTCTGTGATGTTGCATTTTATCACGCCTTGAGCGATTATTATATAATGATATATATACTAGTAGATGTTGTATATGTTTTGCATCCGCGCTAGTCCAGTCCCCGCTCTGTCGTTAGTTAAGTAACCTAACGGATGATGATGGGACCCAGTGGCGAATGCAGATGGCATATACGTACATCGTATTTTCGTTCTTTATTGGTCTGATCAATTGATGGGACTGCATTGATTCGGATCAATGCAAGCTAAACAAACCTATTCTGATGTTGTTGGAACATTTTTCAAAAAGCTGTTATTGCAAGGACGTTCTCTTTTGTTTTGCACAGTGGTATTCGGTTATGAATATCCATCACCTCAGTCGACGAGGCAAGGGCTGAGATCCCTTCACCGGGAGTGACCCTTTGGACAGAAGTTTGCGTCAGAGTAATAACTTCACTATAGCCGATTGCCTTTTGCTTTGCATCATGGTATTCAGTTGGAATATCCTGCACCTTATTCTACGGGGAAAGAGCTGAGATCCCTTCACCGGGAGTGACCTCTTTAGCAAAGGTTTTCGTCACTATATTTTTACAAAAAGCTATCCGGTTCCTTCAACAATATCAAGTTCATAACGTTAAAGGTTTTTCGCCAAAAACCATTCGTAGCCCTCCGTCATTTCAGAAAGGTAGCACCTAGTATTCATTCTATGTATGTTGGCCTACGTCAAGGCATAGGGTATGGTAGCTATTTGTTACTTTTCTGTTGCATAGATAGATGCGTTAGTTTGGGACAGTCGTACTGCTATTTTGGCCTACGTCAAGGGTATGTACGGGTGGGTTCAAATTAACCTGGATAATGACGGGTAGAACTTGACATGTGACTTATGATATGTTGGCCTACGTCAAGTTCATAAGAGCATGGGGTAAAAATCACATCGGGAGTTTCTAAAGAAACTGAAACTTGCCAGGCATGCGCATACCTTCTGGAGTGTGATAACGTGAGTGGATTCCATCACGTTATCATGCGATGATAGTTGGATCCTGATTCCCACTGATGAGTTGGTTTACTCCTCGGGTGATCCCGACTAATTCTTCTTTCAGGTTTGGAGGAGAATTTGAGGTTACAGTGGAAGGTTTCCTGATTAGATAAATTGATAACCATTCTGATCTAGGTTAGGGTGCACGCTGAGTGTTTCTTTTCTCTCTCTTTGGCAGCGACCATGGCCCGACCCTTGACTATGACTCAGTAACCAAGATTAACCGAACCTTCTTAAACACTGACTTTTGGATTGTCAGAGTTTCATACCTCATTTCCACTCCTACTTTTACCCTTTTTTCCAGGACACCCCGTATTACTACGAACGTCCACTTCTATTGGATAAAACCATCATATGGTTATATACGAACTCGAAGGAATTTATTCGAGGATGGTTTCTGGTTCTGGAGAAAACGAATAGGACTATTCAGTTGTCTTTTCCTTTTACCTTCTCTCAGGTTGCGAGTGCTCCTTGGATTAGGACGGTACACCTATTATGCTAATTGGATAGTCTTCTTCCAAACCATAAGCAGGTGCCGAAAGGTAGGGAATGAAGAAAACCATTTAGCCTAAACGGTGTACAGAAGGTATTAAGTAAAGACAAATAAAGGGATTAGTAAGAGGGCAAAGTAAACCGCGACTGCTATTCACGACCAAAACCAAGTATTTCATTACCACTCCTACTTCACCTTTGTATTTCTCCAGAACACTCCGTATAACTACGAAGATCCACAGTTATTGGATACTCCATCGTATGGTTATATACGAACTCGAAAGGAACTTGTTCCAGTTCGGGGATGGATTCTGGTTTAGGAGAAATAGGAATAAGGCTTTATTCAGTTGTCTTTTATCTTTACCTTCTCTCGCGTTGCGAGTGCTCCTAGGATTAAGACAATACACCCATTATTCTTATTGGATAGTCTTCTTCCAAACCATAGGCTGGTGACGAACGGTAGGGAAGGAAGAAAACCATTTAGCCTAAAGGGGTGTGCAGAAGGTAATGACTAAAAACATATAAAGGGATTTGGAGAGATGGCAAAGAAATATACGGTTATAGTCATGAATCTGGATAATGGGAGAGGCATTACTATGAATACCCGGATACCCCTACGAAATATTTCAATGTTTCAGTTTCACTGTGTACTGTTAATAGAAAACTGATTTCCCATTAGACCTTGCTCCAGGGTATGTATTTACCAGGTATAATTCTCACATCTGTATGGTTTTATAGATGATGAGTAGGAGTAAGTTATTGGGAATTAGGTGATCATCCTCACTATATCGGAATTCGTTGTAATTGGTGATATTTGAGGAAATCGCCTGGGCTGTTTGCCGGACGGCAAATATTTGGTTTTGAATATCCGTTGCTATGCACCAATTTCAAATTGATATATCTGTACGTCTATTTTTATAGAGTGAGATATAACTTTTTGAAATTATGTCCATGACATTTACCTATATCAGTGGATGGTTAGGTAAGGAGCATTAAACAACAGTGTAATTCTTCTTAACCATAAGTACAGTTTTCAACCTATGACACACAGAGATTGAGTTATTAGACTCAAGGGACTTATACAGAGTATTGTATGTTGTCCAGTATTCATCAGGACAGAGGGGTTGGTACTCATACTATATTCTGTTTACTTGTGACTTCTCTAGTTCTTAGACATGTGTTTCGTAGAAACACAAGGTCCAAGTTTTGAGAAGTTATAGGTATATGAATAAAGTAGAGAACCAGGTGTTGCAAGTATCAGGATTCTTCAAGGTGATCGAAGATGTAGATACTTGTGTATGATATTCAGTTGATAGTAATGGTTTTGAGAAACTTGTTTCTCTTTCAGGTTACTCATATCTGGATGCATTCTTAAGTTGAGTAACGTTGATAGGCCTCCTTCCATTTAGTTGGCATGCACTAGAGACAGCTGCATGATTTGAATCTGGTTCCAATTAAATCAGTGCCTATTGGATATAGAACAGTTCATATCTTGATGATGTTAAGGTATGGGGAGTTGTCCGGCTTATGCTTAAAACCAAACTCTGGATAACTCAAGGCACGTTTCTATAATGGCTGTTTGTGGGTTGACCCAGGCTATGACGAGGGTTGACTTTCTACCATCTGGAAGATCGATAGTGATATTGTTCTAGACTCACCACAGTTTTAAGTAAAATGAATTTTTTCAGAAAACAGAAGTGGGAATATGGTAGAACTGGAAGTGTTTCCAGAACCGCAAACGATTACTGAAAATTTGATAAGAACCTAAAGATTCAATCTGGTTTGACATTCCATTGGCCACTCTGCAGATAAGGTGGGTAACCTCAGGCACCCGAGAGGTACTCCGGTAGCCTCAAGGACGGTGGCGGGGAGGTTCTTGTTTACCCAGACTTGCCATTGCTGTTATTCCAGACTATGAGACCCGACAGGAGGATGAGTATAGCGTCGTTCTGAACTGGCTTTAGAAGCATACGAGTATATGACTCTGCCAGAGGGTTGTCGTAGTCAGTGGGAGCAGCGGAAGCATAGTGGACAGGTAGCTTATGTCTATTTATGGACTAAAGCAGATATAGCGGAGATAGATCATCTGTTTCTGATGTGACAGTCATAGGTTTGACTTCATCAGAATAGGGGATGGATCTGTTAAGAATGTAGTAGGGTGTGATGTCCTGGTATCTGGATGACATACACAGAGTAGGAAGTGATATTCCTATACTACGATCGGTTATACTTTGGTTGTCACACAGTGGTTTCTCCACATAGGAATTGGATATTATATCAGATATTCTGGTTACTAGATCTATGGTTTTAGATCTAGATTTAGGTAGTATCCCAATATGGGTACTTAGACAGTATTCTAAAGGTGTTTTAGAATGGACGATTCCTGGCATGGTATTGTACCTGCAGGTGATGGAGTCACCCTTTCTAAAGGCGTCTTACAGACTAAAGGGGAGATGGATGTGCATGATTGGCAGATCACTTGCTTTGGCAATTGAGTCAATCATGAGATGTCAAGTACCACACCAGATGTTGTTTTTTGCAGTAGATGCAATAAGTTGATATTGATCCAATCATGGAGAAGCATTCTGAAGCAGTTTTAGAACATAAGTTGATGTTCTGGGGATATGATAACGGCATCCTCCTTCAGGAGACAGTTATCATTCAAGGCTTCCAAGGTGACCTGGATGACAGAGTGACTGTCAGAGTTATAGTTTTTCCCTCTGACGAGGGGAAGTATTTTGGACAGGTGGTCCAAGGGGATACTGAGGGAGGCATGGCGCAGGATACTGATTGGTTTCAGTTGACGATACAGTCTAAGAAGTTTGGATTTGGAGTTCATTTATGAACTAGGTCCCATCAGATATCCAGCCATATTCTAAGACAGGTATTGCTCATTTCGGGAGATGGCTTTCTCTGCGAACTTGAGATAAAGAGAGACATAGAAAGAAACATCAGGGCGGATCCACTCACTGAGGATATTCCTCGAACGCAATAGTTTTGCAAACGGGCTTTGTGAGACTGATTAGTAGAGGAGTTGGGTGTTCGGTATCACACAGGCTGTGAGTATGCGACATCGCAATATTTAGCCTTGAGTGCAAGTGGGAGATTGTTGGATACAGTGCCCTCAGAGTCAATTATTGGATCGCAGGCACGTGATTGCAATGATTGAGGGAGGACCTATGCCGGTAGGACAGTCTTACTCAAGATGATAGTATGCTATCTGGTTTATCTTTGTCATCGTGTACTGCTTAAGGTGACCTTATAGGTCACTATTGCGCGTTGATAGAGCCCTTAGGATTCTTGCTTGATGGACAGCAGTATGATGGCGATCATATATGTGGGAGCTGGGGTCTATAAGCACATCCTTTAAAGGTCCCTAGTCGTGGGAGTTTTTGAGACATGGCATCGATACTCCAGAGTAGACTAGTGTATACAGTCGAGACCCCGACGAGGGGCGGTGGCCGGTCTCACAAGCCACTGGTGTCAGTTGGTTCGCCTAAGATGTATACAGGTGCTCATTGGGTTATGAGTACACCGGACAGGACTCGCCGGGAACATGCTAGTTGGAATTATACCAGACGTCATATAGCAGTTCCCTGGTGACATGTGTACAGGTTAGTTCATCGACCTGAGATCGTCATTTGTCTCGTGTGAGTTCCCACTGTACTTTGATTACTACCCTACCACGGCTGAAAGGAGTCGTGCAAACAGGTTTTAGTTGGGTACAGTCCCGAGCCACATGGAGGCAGTGAGCGGATCTGCAGGGGTTCGTCTCTTCCGGTATTGGTGGTTAGGTCGCGCTGTGTCTAGGAGAGCCATTACACGAAGTCCTTGGCCAAGGCAAGAGATTTACTGGTAGTTATTCCAGTAGTATCTCAGGGTGTTCTGGGCTACACTCCGACAAGACTTGTACCGCTTTTGGGGGTCTGACTTTTACCAACCCCCTAGGCCCGTCATGCGATGCCCATAGACGAACGGACCGGGCTGTACGGATATTGTCACTGACAGGCTCAATAGAGTGTCAGGATGAGTTCGCTCATCGACGTCCCTTTTGGTCAATACCTGGTAGCCCGTTACGTATGGCTAATACCTCTGACGTTTTAGTGGTTAAATCCACAGCCAAAGTGTTGACAAGTCTTTAGAGTCCCCCACAGACAGTTTCTCAAGTTTCAAGCGAAACGCTGTAGAGGACGTATGGATATATGGCACGGTTCGATCATGTACGTGCGGTATTGCACGGATCATGATCGGACGGAAAATGCTAGCGGGCTTTGGTTTAAGCCGGATCCTAGTATTGTACAGTGTACATTTTGTCTCATTGCATTTGTATTCGGTCGGAATACAAATGCGGGTATGTATATACAGTCGCGGGGTTATCCAGTAACTTGTTACCGGATCGCTTTTTGAAGTTGCCAGTTTGCATTCCGTTTCGGCCATTTTTCCTTTGTTCCTTCTTGGCTGAAATTCCTTTGATTAGAGGGGCTTATTTGCAAATGTGCAAATTAGCATAGTGGAGGGTGTTTTTTGTAATTGGTTGCTTCATGATAGCTCCATGATGAGATTGACTTATTTTGTTCATCATTACTTGCTTTTTGTGATGAGATGAGTTTTTGATTTGACATGGTTGTGATCATTATTCCTCATGATCACCCTTTACTCTTTCTTGCATTTTTACTCACCTCCCTTCACTATCTCTCTCTCCCATGGGGGCCGGCCATTCAAGAAGGGTGCTGTCCAAAATTTTGGGAGATGGAAAATGTTCTCATTTTCTTGCACAAAATCCTTTTGTTCATCTCCCAAGCTTATTACTCCACCTCCACATCCAAATGGCAACTTCAAGCAACCCCTCGAGACATAGCGTTCTACGCTCAGTCTGCAGCAACCTTGGACACGTCGGCTTTCCAACTTCGTGTCCGAGCTGCCTCGGTCCAGAGGTGGAAGCCCGTTAAAAGACTCGGTGATGTGGTGCCCTTTCCGACGAGGAGGTCGAGACCGGAGATTCCGCGAGGAGATCGGGATGGTGGCCGAAGACCGAAGGATACGGATCGCTCGGTATAGCTCTCTACCCTTTCTCTAGTTAGTTAGTAGTAGGTTAATGGTCCGATCCAGGTTTATAGTCCGCGGTAGAGTCGGTTTCTGTTTAAAGAAAAGTTTTTGTTTCCGCATTTTGGCCTCGTTCAGATGGCCGGGGCGCTTCCGTGCACTTACATCAACATACACTCACAAATTACCCTCGTGAGCTCAACACTTGAGCAAACTTAAAACACTAAAAAACAATGCCACAGTGTCTATGGTCCAGCCGTGGAAGGAGTTAACCAACGCCTCACCTATGACACCACGGAACTACTACAAACCCGAATGTTCGAACGCGGTTCCGTGGGCATAGAATCGAGTTAAGGTTATTATTGTCTTCTAGGGGGTCCATAGGGGTACTTGCACGATTTTACGAATATAATCAACTTCGGAATATTACAATACTTGAAAATTTCAGCGGGGTACAAAATTTGGTGTGCGAAGTTCGATCGAACTGCTAAAAACAGTCAAGGTTACTAATACAGTGTTAAGTTATACGACTACGAAGCACTACGAATTAGCCCCAGGTCAAACTAACCATCACATGAAAATTGGCTAAATAAACAATACTAGGAAACCCAAAATGGAGACATGAGAGCACAGAGGGAATACAGGGGGCAGAGAAGCCCTCGGGGCCAGCCTGGCCGGATTTTCAGGCTAGGGGATCGGCCAAAATCCGAGCCCCTCCCTCCGTGTTTCTCCCATGTTCTTAGAATGTCCCAAATATCATTCTGCACCTGTTTGAAAAACTTTTAAAGGACTTTTTTGAAAATTTCCAGAGAGCAAAATGGGGTGTTCATAATATCATATTTCAGAGTGGATTTCGTTTTCTTAATTGTTATAACACCGTATCTAGAATTCTAGTTTGGCTCTGATACCACTGTTGGGCTTCGCTTGCACCTAGTCTAGGGTTTGGTAGCATCACTCATGCCACTTTAAAAATTAGAGAGGTGCAAAGCAAGCGAACCATGAATCATGCTAGAATTTCTAGGGTAACAAGTTTGTATCACATACAAAGAAGTAAAGAGAGTAGGATTACAACCTTTGTAGTCCATTCCTTCGCTTCATAAGCTCGGTGTTGAGGTCCCTTCGCTGTGATCATCAAGAACTCCGACTCTCGTGAGGATCCAAGAGGTGAATGATGCATCTTGCTTGAAGTCTTCTTGATCTAAGATGATCTACCTTGAAGAATCTCTAACCCAAGCTTACACTTCACTAATGAAGTAATTAGAGAAGTGAACACCCTAATCTAAGTGGCTAGAATAGATGACGATGATGAAGTAAGAATTTTGCTCTCTTTTGTTTTCAATTTCTCACCATTTATCATCACAAATCAAAAATCTAGTGAAGCTTTTCTTCAAGAAGCAAGAAGAAGAAGAAGAAGCAAAAGCTTTTGTGATGAATAATGAATTATTGTTGTGGTTACAATTGAAACCATGAGTTAAGAATGAAGGCTTTTACTCATGTAGAGAATAAACTATGGTTAAGGGTTTGGGTTGGGTTAACAAATATCTACACAGAATATCAAGGATGAAGACAAAAGTCAAATCTTCATGAAGCTTCATGAAAGCTCATCCAAAAGCTAACCCTAATCCAAACCCTAACTTGGTTTAAACTCAACAACCATGTTGCATTTGTAACCCTAACATGTTACAATATTATATATCACATATATAATATATAATGTAATAAAAGAAAATAATACAATTAACAAATATCGCATATATATCAATATATTATCCGGTGAGAAAAAGAATCAATAAAACGAGATTATATTAGTTAACGTAATGTAATATATCATATATATAATTATACATTAAATTATCGAATCAACACTTGATCCGACAATCCGTCTATATTGCATATAACCGACTAATATAACAAGCACCATTTCATCGAATCAACACTTGATCCGATGACCCGGCTATATCTCATATACCCGGCCGATATCATATATCGCGAGAATAGAATACGGTATCTCATATCGTATTATTTTCGGTCCCGCACATATCGCATATGTGCTCCTACTCCGTTTTTCCTGAGCCAGGAAACCTCTGTGTAGGACTCTAAAGAATCGTCAATACGCCGGCAGTAGGTGATGATCATATCAAACACCCACAAGTTGCAAGCGGTCAGCTAAACGTAACAGCAACCCATGTATTGAGCGATTAGAAGATCAACAAGCAAGCCTGTACATTCTCCTATGAATCCAATTAGTAACACTACCGTACAGTCCGGTCTCTTCGTCTGATATGTTGCATATCCAGTTTAGGGGTGGTAAACGCCATACCCCAGTAATCGATAAGTCGTGTCGATATGAGGCTCATAACAGGTCGAGAAACTACTGATAACTCTTACCAGTAGCACTCCATATCAGCCCTGGCCAGGGACTTTCAGTTATAGCCAATCGAACACAGCACAACATCAACTCCCTATACCGGGAGAGACGAAACCCCTCCTATCGCTCATTGCCTCTATATGATTCAGGACTGTACCCAAAAGCTACCATTTTGCGCGCCCTCTTGGACGTGGTAAGGTGGAAATCAAAGCACAGTGGAAATCACACAAGACTCTATGACGATCTCGGGTCTACAGACTAACCTGCACCAGTTTCACCGGAGAACTGCTATCTGACGATAGGTATAATACCATCTAGGAGTTCTAGGCGAGTCCGTTAAGTGTACCCAGTATCCACTGAGCACCCGTACACCACCTTTGATGTCAAACACCGATGGATATGGGATCATCCATCGCCTATCATATGGGTCAAGATGCGTATATGCTAGTCTACTCTGGTGTATCGATGCCCTGTCTCGATACACCCTCGACTAGGAACAGTTATAGGATGTACTCGTTGACTACCCTGGCCCCACTAGTATGATCTCATCATAGTCCTAGTAGTCAAGTACATATCCCAAGGGTTTTATCAACATGTGAGAGTAAAACAGTAAACTAATACAAGTCAATATGTTAAGACAAAGTGAAACCAGATAACATACTATCATATCGAGCAAAAAAGTCCTCTCTATATATATCCAAGCATCCACTATTATATACATCATATGTACAACAATGGCCTCAAGGGCATATACATAATTAACACCTGGATGGTAGCTCCCTACCCCACAACGCCAGGGATCAAAGCCCCCGCCAAGTGGCACCGGGCAACAACCCTGCTCGGCCATCCCTAAGGATCAAAAGCCTTCGCAAGAGGCAACCGGGCCCGCCCTTGCTCGGTTATCCCTGGCTGGTAGCTCCCTACCCCACGACGCCAGGGATCAAAGCCCTCGCCAAGAGGCAGCCGAGCAGCTACCCTGCTCGGTCCGTCCTTAGTAGGCCTCTCACGCCCCCTCCCGCGCTAAGGATCAAAAGCCCCCGCAAGAGGCAACCGGGCCCGCCCTTGCTCGGTTATCCCTGGCTGGTAGCTCCCTACACCACGACGCCAAAGATCGAAGCCCTCACCACCTTTGTGTTAGTGTATATACCTTAGAGGCCATTACTGTATCATACTAGTTTGTATATTACTTAATGGAAGCTTGGGATATTCACAGTTGTATAGACAATCTTGCTCAAAATGGTAGTATGCTACTTGGTTTGTTTCTACTTCAATATGTGCATGTGTTTCTTTTAGCATATCGCTTATACATATTAGTGGAGCCCTTAGGATCTTTGCTTGATTACCAGCGTTGTGATGGCAGTCACACTAGTGGGGGCTGGGTAATCTACAAGCACATCCTTATACAGGTCCCTAGTCATAAGATTATCGAGATGGGGCATCGATAATCCGGAGTAGACTAGCGTATACGCTTCTCATCCCAGCATGGGAGATGGTCTGTCCCACAGCCATTAGCACGTCGTACTGGAGATAGTATGCGGGTGCTCATTAGGTTATAAGTACACTGGACAGGACTCGTCGGGAACTGTTGGTTGGTACTATACCTATCGTCAGATAACAGTTTCCAGGTGACAGGAGTACAGCTTAGTCCGTCGAATTGACACTGCTACTTCGCCTCGAGTGTGTTCCCACTGTACTTTGATTACTGCCCTACCACGGCTCAAAGGAGTCGTGTAAACAGGTAGTAGTTGGGTGCAGTCCCGAAGCACTTGGAGGCAGTAGCGGTTAGACAGGATTTGTCTCTCCCTGTATTGGGGGTTGATATCGCGCTGTGTCTAGGAGAACCATTACACAAAGTCCCTGGCCAGGGCAAGTGAGAATTACTGGTAGTGTTTCCAGTAGTTTCTCAGGGTGTTCTGGGTTACACTCCGATATGACTTGTACCGCTATTAGGGGTCTGACGTTTACCGCACCCCTAGGCCCAACATATGATACTCTTAGACGAACAGACCAGACTGTAGGGAGATTGTCACATTCAGGCTCAGTAGGAGTTCAGATAGGTTTACCTCATCGGCCTTCTTATCGACATCTACCTGGGGACCGTTACGTACAGCTAGTGCCGCTTGCGGTCTGTGGTTAAACCCACTGCCAGCGTAGTGTCGATTCTTTAGAGTCCCACACAGAGAGTTTCCCTGCACCGGGCAAAAGGAACGGCAGGGCTACGATCACTTACATGCACTTCTGCGCGTATGATGTTCGGGCAGACAATACTAGTGGGCTTTGGTTTAAGCTGGATCCTAGTATTGTATAGATGGATTAGTTTTGTCTTCTGTGCATTCGCATTCTACGGAATACGGATGCGGGTGTGTATGCACCGTTGTGAGGAGCGAAGAAGGAGTTGCCTCATTAGTGTTTTGACCATTGATTCGGTCAAAACCATTATGAGGTGAGGAAAATATTTACTAATCTTTTTAATGATAATTGTGTTATGGCTAATTGCATTGACCATGTTGACCATTTGACCTAGTTGACCATTGTTGACTTGGATATTTCTTGTGAGCTCTAGACTCTTCTTATGGCTTGGATTTAATTTGACATGATAATGGTGAAATCTTTGGTAACCATCACACTTTATCTTGACAAAAGAATGGTAATTATTTTTCATATGGATCATTATCTTCTTCTCATTCTCTCTCATCAAAAGAGAGCTCCCATGGTTGCTTCTTCTTCCTCCTCACTACAAAATCCTTTAGCTCTCATGTGTTGAGAAAATAAGGATCTAAATAGACAAACAAATCCATCTTCTTCCTCTACATCACCTAGGACATCAAGAGTAGCAAACTTGTTGCCCTAGTTAGCTCGGCTTGAGGTGGAACTCGGACTATAGATTCTCGGGTGGATCGTCTTCGACTCTAGGAGGCCGCGGAGGTGACCAAGATCCGAATCGACCCATGGAGCCTACGGAAACGAGGAGGATAGCGGAGAACACCCGAACGACTAGTAGCATGAGGTATAATCTCCTTGCATAGTAGATAGAACCTCATGTAGTTTGTTAGTAATGGTTTGGCAAAGGTCCTTAAGATAGTCTATGTTACCTTGAGATAAAAATTTGTTTTTTACCTATTCCGCCTACCCGTAAGTACCGAGGTGGGTAACGTAGACTTACAGTGGTATCAGAGACTAGCTAAACCATTACTAACATGTTAGTAAAGTGTTAGAAATTCGATCGCCGGAGAAATCGCAAAAATACGTCAAAAATGCACATTTTCTGTCGATTTTAAAAACCGGTCCAAAAATTATTTCAGGGACCTTAAAAATACGTGCAAGCGTTTTGAAGGACACACAAGAAAAACGAGCTCGTGAGTCGGTCAAACCGCCGCGGAAGCGCGGCGAAACCAAGCATTTCGCCGCGCATCCGCGGCCGAGTCGACGCCGAGTCAACTCGTTTTTCCTGCAGTCTGTCCAGATTTGTATTTTGTGATTTTTCTGATAGTTTGTTTCTGCCCAGATTTTGTTGAGTACTGTGTTGTGCTTGTGGTAGTTTCAAATCAAGCTATCGATCGAAATTCTAAGTACTTTAACTAATCGGATCTTCTGTGATGTGATATATGTACTGAACGTCTACTAATCGCTATACGTCGATTGGTGGGGGTTGTGCATATTTGTGATCTGTGATGTTGGTTTGTGGATATGAACTTGTTGGATCGTCATGATGAATAGCCGGGGATGTGAGATGAGGGTTTTCATTTTTCATTCAATATAAAATTTGTAATTTGATGTAATATTATTTTATGGCCGCACATCTGGGTTGAGGTTGTAGCAGCCATTGTATATTATTTCTTTTATTGTTTTTGCTCCTAGGATAGACCCAAGGTGGGGTGCATGTTCATACCATAATATTGCATTATTATATTCCCCATTCTTATTCGTTTTATAAATAAACAGGTGCTTTTGACGCATGTCTGCTACATATTACAGGTTACAGGTTCTTGGAGCGAAAACAGTGAAAAAGATAAAAGAAGATACAAAAGTGGAACTACAACCAACAAACAGAAGGATCTTGATAAAGCCTACACAAAGATCAGTTTACAAAGTACAAAGGCAGCGCAAGGTCCAAGATCGCGAAGTCACGGTTAAAGTTCACTACAAGTATTCACTGGAAAATCTGGAAGAAAACCAGAAGCTAATTTGAGAAAAGAACTAAAGCATTAAGTAGCCCAAGATGACAAGAACCCAGCCCAGAAGTTGCAGAGCCCAATTCTTTCTTTTAACCGCGGAACCGCGGCCAAACCAGGCCTCGGGCCGCGGTTCCGCGGCCGTCTAGAGCACGGAGTTCGAGAAAATTTACCATAATGCAGAGGCGGCGCAGATCTTTGACTTGGTCTTTTCTTAGAGGGCATTTTTGTAAATGCAGATGTGCGAATCAATTGTAACCTAGGGTTTCCTATCCTCTATAAATAGGAACTCTAAATCATTGTATTAGGTTATGCCTCCCTATGCCTCTTTTTATCAATAAAATTTAGATTTCTTTTGGAGAGCATCGATGCCTCTTTTCATTTCAGAAATTCAGATCTAACAAGTCTTGTGTTGATCTTTGGAGAGACCCATCTGTAAAGTAAGTAGGTAATTTCAATTCTTGCCCTAGGTAATTTTTCATTCTCTGCCCTAGATTAAATTTAATTCCTTACCCTAGTTAGATAGTTAGATCTTTAATTCAATTGCCCTAGATTAATTTAGTTTTTAGATTTAATTAATCCATTCACACCGTTTGGAATTAACTCGTAAGAGCGATTAGGAAATTCACAACATCCCTGTGGACCGACCCGTACTCACCGGCTAGCTACATGCGACGCCGTTCTTGATTGGGGTAATAGATAGTTTTTGAGATCAATCAAATGGCGCCGTTGCCGGGGATGGCGTGTTATTTCCATTTTGCAATTTCGAGTTAATCTTAATTAAAAAAATCATAAAAACTGAAAAATAAAATATATATATATATATATATAAATATATCATCTATTATTTTTTGGAAATGGTATTTTTTGTGAATCTTTGCAGGATCGACGGATCTGGAAAAGTCTAGAGTGCGAAACAGAAAAAGGTAGATCAGAACAGAAAGGGATTGGAACAACAAAGCAGCACAATTTTTTCAGAGACCTGAAGCTTCAAATCCGCCGCCCTTCCGCCGCGCAAGCGCACTCCCGTCGAGGTTCCGCGGTCCTTCTGCCACGTCAGCGCACGAATTTTGCACTGTTTGCTCCCATTTTCCTTCTTCTACCAATCCCCATATATCTTTTGTCAAATCTTCTGCAGGATTCTTTGCGCTTAAAAATCTTCCCCTTCTCAATAACAAATCTTTTGCAGGATTTTTTGCGCCGCGCATAAAATAAAAAGATTTGATTGCAAGTGATTTACTGTTTTGCATATCTTTAATCGGATTTTAAGGGGCTTTTGACCAATTCAGATTGGGTGGGGATTTCATCACCCTTCCCAGGACCCCAGAAATCACATAAGGCATTTGCATTGACCATATTTAATTAAAAAATATTAGACTCGGCCCTAAGGACTCCGAGCTCAATAGGACAGAGGACTAGTTATAGGCATCAGCCATTTATCCTAACCTGACTTTGCGGTGTCTAGGCAAGTGTGTCTAAGGCAAGTGGTTACTTAATTAGGACCGCTACTTGTAGCGGGGAGCCTCCCACTTACCTGGCACTTACCTGGCCGCAATTGGCGGTGAAGAGACGGTTTGAGGTCCTATTTCTAGCCCTTTGGAACAGTTAGGAGTTGTCTAGCTGACCTAGGTGACCCTAGATCTAGGCCTGATTGTGCATTTTTGGTTGATCGAAAGTGTGTCTTAGCTCTTTTCTCGAAAATCTTTTTGCAAAAAGTTCCAAGTAAAGAGAAAAAGAAAAAAAATCTTTTTATAAAAAGACTTGCAATTTTTATCGCTAAGAAATCCTTGCACCACCTACCTTCTTTCTCTTCTCTTTATTCTATCATGGGTACCCCAAATCATAAATCACTTTCCGAACTTTGGTATCCCGAACCTAATTTTGCCTCGTACGTCAATTGTTTCGGTCGATTTAAGGAAGATCCCTCCATGCCAAAAATTTCGTTGAAAGATCAAATAGAAACGTCTAAGAGAAACAGTTCGACTTTGCAACCCACTTTGTATCAACCATTTCAATCTTTACCACCTTCATATGTTGATACCACTTTTTCAGGTCCTGCTGTAACTCCTAAACCGATGTCCATTGCTGAGCATATTGCTCAATCTCGTAGCCGATCTTTCACCCCTCTCCCCCATCTAGTTCTAGGAATTAACAAGTCCATCCACCTTTTTATCCACATGTTGATCCTAATCCTGTCCAACCATCCACTTCCTACCAGTCCTACCCGACTTTCCCACCTTCACTAGACACTGTTTCTACACAGCCTTTTGGGAGTTTCACATATCCAAACAATTTCGAATCTTTTACCGAAACCCCCTTACCACCCAAGTCTAGTTTATAAGAGTTGTTGGAAGATTATATTGCAGCAACAAACAAAATGACTAGGAATGTGGAAGCGTCCATGGCCGCCCTTATACAACCTACTGAACCGGTAGCTAGTTTTCCACTAGCTCCAAATTTTTCAATGTATGAGGAGGCGGTTGGACAGAGGGAAAATTTGAGAGGAGCGAGTGAGTTCTACACATTTCCAAATCAAACATACCCATACCCAATTGAAACCCACAACTCCGGTTTTCCATCGATTGTCCCAAACGATTCACAAGTTGAAAATAAAAATGAGTTGTGTGACTTTGTAGTGCTTGATTTGCCAGATTGTGAAGAACCCCTTTCGAGTGAAACCACACTTAATCCTTTCGATTTTTACACCTCCAATTTAGAACCTGAATTGATAAATATCCATGCTTTTGATGAGGTGTCAGAAAATATTGATTTTCACTTGATTGAGGATATAGACGCCGGGAATATTTCGGATGATGAACCTGTCGATTTGATTGAAATTTTATGTCCAATTCATCATCCCGAGTCATTAAATGTTTCTCCCGAACTTCATATGCGTCTTGATTTTGATGATAATGGCATGGATAGGCTAAGTTTTGAGGAGAATTTTGAGGATAGTATTGAGGAGGATTATGAAGATAGTATTGAGGATGAACCATTTTTGTTTGATGTGTCGGATTTTCCAATTCTTCCTCTTGAACCTTTAACTAAATCACCCTCCCTCCTTTCAATCGTTCCGACCATACAAAAGATCACGCTTGAAGACTGTGAGCTTGAAAAATTTTCCTTTGAATCTGACACAGTTCTCACAGCCGATAACACCTATGAGTGTTTCACTTTTTCGGACGATGTTGATGACTCACCGCCCGAGTTTGAGTCCTTTGAATTTTCAGATGAGTTAGTTGAACCATCAGACTCGGTTGCTTACAGTCGTTTCGAACCATTGTTGGAATCTTTCCAGTTCGAGACAGTTTACTACGGTGAGAATGAGACTATCCCTAATTCACTCCCTTTCGTCCTTCCTATCGTTCCGACCTTACAAGAGACCGTTACGCTTTCATCTCCATTACCACATTCGGCGTACCCATGCTTTCTTGCGAATCTTGAGGGATTTGACCCCATTTCTCGACGGGTTGATAGGTTAGCACAATCGCTTTTAACACATCAGTCATCACAAATTGCGCTAATTTATTCACTCGATTTACACCCTCAAGATCGTACTCCACTTCTTTCTCTCTTCCGCCATTCTTCTCCCCCACTGAGACCGTATCCCGTTTCTACCTCCACACGGCCTCGTGTGCTTCTCATCTCTTTTCTTTCCACTCCATTCTTTCACCAACTCGACCATTACCACGATAAGATTTTGGAATGGTTGGTGCTAACTTTTGGCTTGTGTAAGGCCAAGCTTAAGTTTGGGGGGAACCTTGTTGTATATATGTACATATATTTTTTTTGTTTTCTTTTTCTATAAAAAAAAATTCAATAAAATAATTTTTTTTATAAATAAATAAACAGGGGAGTGCCGACATTTTGACCCTCTTGGTGTGGCATGACAGTGAGGACACTATCAAGTGTAAGTTTGGGGGTATGCTCGGTACGTTTTCTTCCTTCGCATTCATGTGTATATTTTTGCATTTGCATACTTATTTTAAAACCAATAAAAATTGAAAAATTTCAAAAATCATAAGTATTCAATTTTGGCTATAATTGACTTGAGTTTGACAAAAAGGTTAACTAGCTAGGAACAACTAGATCTAGACTTAGTAAATTAAAAACCCTAAAAATAACCTTTCTTAAAGTTTAACGGTAGAAAGTATATGTCTTTGTAGTTTATCTAGAAATAGGCAAATTTTGAGTTCACTTCTTGGGCTAAGTTAAAACAAGGGAAGTGTATTGATATTTTTATTAGAGTATAAGTTTGAAAAATAATTCCTAAGCTTAAGTCTAGATTCTGAAAATGTATACCCTACAATTTGCACAATCACGCACCTTGAAACTTGGAATAGTAGAAGAGACCTTGAAATGCTCTTGTCTAAAGTCCTTAGTAAGATGAAAAAATAAAAAAATACAAGTGTGAATAAAGAAAAAAAAATGAGCACTGGTTTTTGTGATTACTTAAGGGTAAAAAATAGAAAAATATTTAGCGAGGGTGCTTCATCACCTAGTGTAGCGTCATGAAAAGTCGTTTTGGTGTTTTCCTGAAAATCGGTGAAAATTCGGTATTTTTCTGAAAACCGTCTTTTTTGTTATTTTGCAGTTTAGGACTAATTATACCTAAAATGGATAGGTAATTGCTTGTTTTTAGTAGCTAATAAGTTACTTATGAAATTCTGGTCGTTTAAAAATTTTCCCTAATTTTTCAATTTTTTAATATTATTTTAAGCCGGTAAGAAAATACATTAAATTAGCGATAAATACAAAAAATTTTGGGCTAATTTTAATCTTTAAAATTATGTTAATTAAAATCTAGTTGTAACATGAATTTTTAGTATTTTATTTTGATTTTTAACTAATTTTTATTATAGGAAACGAAATTTATTGAATTTAAGCTTAAACTTGCAATTTTTGACTTGTAGGGGGTCTTTTTGCATAAAATTTCTTTTGTAAAATCCCTCTCTCTCTTCCCTTAGCCCTAGGCCAGCCCCACCACCATCAGGTCCAGAAAAATTCCATGCTCCTTGACTTGTTTTATTGTGTGGAAATGATGGTTGTTTTGTGAAAGGTTTGAATTTGTTTTTGGGTAAAGTCTTTTGTGGTTGGTAGGGGTTGACCAAGACCTCTTTCCCACACCCCACACCATCCCCACTCCCTCATTTCTGGCCGAATTCCAGCAGCCCCCCTTCATCTCCTTGTTCTTTTCATTTTCTTCAAAAAATTCATTAAGTTGCTTCAAAATTCCAAATTTAAAACTCACAAATTAAACCCCATTCTTCATCCCTTTTCTCTTCACCTCTCTTGCTTGGAATCATGGTGCTAGGAGGCCATCATTGAGGCAAATTTCTTCTTGCTAGATCCATAGGTTTGAGGTATAATTTCTACTCTTTTAATTTCTTATGGTTAAAATCCTTTAATTAAATTGTTTTAGTGTTAATTTAGTGTTATTTTCATTCTAGTTTTGTTTAAAGTTAATGGTTGAGTTAACTAGGGTTTCTTGAAACCATGTTTTAGTTAATTAAAACTAGTTAATTAATCTAGTGGTTTACTTAACCAACCTATATGGTTACTTTGCTTAAGTGGCTTGATGTATTGCTAATCTAAGTTAACTTGTGTGAAATTTTCTTTGCTTTGCTAATTACCAAAATCAAGAAAGGTTTTGTTTATGGAAATTAGGTTTTTAAGCATTGCTAATGGTTTAAAACTAATGTAATGGCTATCTAGTGGGTTAGTTGGATGTTGTGTTGGATTGTGAGCACTTTATCGCATAACGGCGATGTTGCGTCGTTTTTTTAGAATGTTTGTGCTTACTAGTTTTGTGATAAAAGTATGTGATAAATTAGTTTTGATATCTTGATGATTGTATTGGCTTATCCTATGACATTTAGGATGCGTGAGTGCGGATTTTTGAGTAGTCGGGTTTTAGTTTTGCCGGGCGACCAAATCGGCGATTTTTGCAGTTTTTGCGATTTTCGCGTGTGTTCCGCGCACTTTGTGCACGTTGTACCTAGCTTGTGAACATTGGTATTTTAGTTAGGGAATTGCATCGTTCTTTATTTGTAACCTTATGTTTGTATTAATGTAAATTCCAGGTTCGGTCGCGGAGACGTCAGACGCGGCACGAAAGGGGAAAGCGGTGATTGGACACAGCTAGCTAGGGATTCCGGTGAGTAGATGTAACATCTACGGGGGACTATCGTTGGATGGCGCAAGCCGCCCGATAGTTTTAGTAACTTAAAAGATTCTTAGTGATGTTAGTAATTAGGGGTGTAATACTTATATGATTATTTGCTGCATCCATGCGTTATATTGACATACATATGCGAACCCATTTTATAGGACACCTGCACCATTGCCAGGGTTTTTATATGCAGCACGAGCACTATTCATGCTTACACACACGTCCTGGTAATTGCCATGCCACCACACTAGATAATCTATAATTTGAAACCTTTTACTAATTGATGCTTAAACCTGTGCTATTGCCTTTAATTCCTTAAAATGAAATCGTAGGATTACCATTCATGTGCATGTACATCATCATATTATTTGTTCATGCCTAGTCTATTAATCATACATCGTAGCTTAATTATTGATATCATATCCATTCATCACCATTAATATATGCACTTATGAGGATTTCTTGAGATTTTATGATATTTCTGGATTTCGGAGGAAAGCCGCAAAATTTCTAAACTTATTATGTTTTTAAAATATGTAATTGCGGTTTTCTAGTGATGTAAAGTGTCGTCCACCATGAGTTTGCTGTGGTTTTCGAGATCCGTGTCGAGGAGTGGAGGAACCGTCACGGGTACATGGTGGGCCCGGTATGGTATCCCGGGGCAAGATGAATGTGGTGTTGACGTTGAGCCTGGCAGGGGACGGACTACCTACCGGTGACTGTTTGGCACGGCGGATATCCAGAGGATACCGACCGTGGCCGCGAGATGATAAGATTTTGATATTGAGCTGGGTCAGCCGGATGGCTGAGGCCAGAGATACTATGACATGGATATATGAGATTTGTGATAGTTTTGAGGTGTCGTTGCTGGACACAGGTTCTTGTTGATTCTATTGGTATTGTGCTGGTATTTCAAAAGAGATTCTTAAAGGGAAAAACATTATTTCTTATACTTACCCATTCAGATCACGAGTTGACTCGCATTGCATTCATACCTGCTAGTATATTCATATTGCATACATACTAGCCATTATGTCCTGCCTTACCAGTATTTAGATGCTAGGATGCTTGTGTGCATGCATATGATAACCTGTGTAGATGTTATTTATTACTCACGAGTTGGCAACTCACCCCCGTTGTGCCACAGCCTTTTGCAAGTCCACTCCGTCAGTACAGTAGCGGCGGGCGCACTTGCTTCTTTTGCCTGGACTCGAGGTTTTGCTCTTAGGTGGGTTATATTATTATTTTTGCACCACCTTGTATATTCTTTGTATCTAGAGTACTCCATCTACTGTATCTACCAGTATTGTTGTATATTGACCTAGAGATGAGACTGTGAGGTTTGTGGACTTTTATGCCGTATTTTGGGGTCGAGCTCACTTGAGTCGACATGCTGTTTTTCTTATGCTTCATTATGATTATTTCGCATGTTGTTGTTTTACATTGCGTGGGATTTGTGACCGCCCTGTTTCGAAGAGCTAGCTCCCGCTTGGGGATGCCATATTTGTTGGATTCATATATATTCTTATTGTACCCATTTTGGGGGCCAGTATTTACAAAGGAGACTCTGCCGAAATTTTCGGAAAAATTGGTATTGTTTTTAAAAAGGGTTTTACATGACTTATTTGATAAACTCGCTTTCAATTGATTGGGTTTTCTTCACTCTTTTGCTTATTTGGTTTTGGTTTTCTGGGCTTTGGCTTACTTATTTTACGGACGTCTTGAGACGTTTCGTAAACTTAAGTGCCAGTCACGTTCCGTACCCTGCGGGTCGTGACAAAGTGTGTATCAGAGCGATAGGTTTTACCTTTTTGAGTGTAGGATGACCCTTGGTAGATGGAGTAAGTGACTTAAGCAGGGTAACGTAGCATGCGTATGTCCGCGGCATACTTGCGATACGGTACTCCGCCTAAGTGACTTTAGGATACTTGCTTGAAATTCCTTCTTCAATTCCGTGTATCCTATGATTCTTTTGCACTGTTCTTATTATCCTTTTTCTGTACCAGCCACTATGCTGCCGAAGGCTACGAGGGCACAGAGGGCTGCCGCCCGAGACGAGATTTGAGCTGGCTCGTCCGAGACTAGGACTGAGCAGGGTGGTATGCCTACGCCGCAGGGACAGACCGATCCACCTTCCCCAGGCCGTATGGATAGGCTCGAGACTGGTATGGAGGAGTTGCGACAGATGATGGGGGGCATGCAGGAGCTACGTCAGATGGTAGGATCCCTAGTTGCAGCCAGTCGTACATCGAGGCCGGATGACGTACCTACTACATCACAGACGACCAAGATACCTGCTCCTACTACTACCACCGTGGCCATTACGGTTTCACTACAGGATTTCATGAGGCTGAGACCTCCAGTATTCACCGGCATCGTGGCAGCGGAGGATCCCCAGACGTTCCTTGACAGTTTAGCCAGGATCTGCCGTTCGCTGAGATGTTCGGATGATCGATGGGTAGAGCTTGCGAGTTTCCGACTAGAGGGTCTCGCGCAGACATGGTGGGAGTCAGTCTTGAGAGGTCGAGCTGCAGGTCTACCGCCTATGACTTGGGCCGAGTTTACAGCGGTCTTTCTAGCTCGTTTCCTTCCAGAGAGCGTTCGTGACGCCAGAGCTCGCAGTTTCGAGGCCTTAGTCAAGACACCTGGGATGACGGTGTCTGAGTATGACGTCCAGTTTACGCAGTTATCCCGATATGCTCAGTATTTGGTGGATACCGAAGAGAAGATGGTGAAGAGGTTTGTACAGGGACTTGATGCCCAGCTATATCTTGCCATTGGCGCCCAGCACTACGACACTTATTCAGCTGCTATGGATACGGCATTACGGATGGAGGCACGCATATCACAGACTTCGGCCGTTTCTGGGCCGAAGAGGATTCGCACCGATGTACCGTCTTAGAGGCAGCGCGCCTGATTCTTTCCGAGAGATAGGCCTGGCAGAGGATTTGGACGGGGACAGTTATATGGTTCTTATCCCCATGGACAGCAGCCGTCGCCAGGGTGTTTTGGGTGCGGGAGTCTGCACCATCTTATCAGAGACTGTCCGGCGAGACGACAGGGAGCAGCGACAGTTCCGCATGTGACCCTACCACCATCACCACCCCCTCCTCAGAGAGCCCTACTTCCTACCACAGGCGATGCTCCACGCCAGTTAGGTGCACCCAGAGGCCGTGGATGCGGCGGTCCTGTTCAGAGAGGACGAGGAGGCAGAGGCCGAGGTCGTGGTCAGCCCGCTATCGGTGGAGGACAGGCCCGAGTATTTGCTTTGACACCGCAGGATGCGCAGGCATCCAATGCCGTTGTGACAGGTACCTTGCCAGTTTGCTCTTTCGACGCACGGGTATTATTTGACCCAGGTTCCACACATTCGTACGTCTCTACACACTTTGCACCGATGTTGGGCCGTGAGTCGTCGTCGTTAGATCATCCGCTTGTTGTTAGTACTCCGGTAGGCGAGTCGTTTGTCGCTCGTTTTGTTTTTCGATTGTGTTCCGTTCGTATCGGGGAGAGGGATTCATCAGTTGATTTGATTCTCCTCGATATGTTGGACTTTGATGTGCTTCTGGGCATAGATTGGCTAGCCACTTGTTATGCTACGGTGGACTGCCGTGAGAAGGCAGTCAGATTTAGCATTCCGGGAGAGCCAGTCCTTGTTGTTCAGGGAGACCGCAGCGTCACCCTTCCCAGCTTGATTTCGTCTCTTCGCGCTGGACAGCTCTTGCGGAAGGGATGTCAGGGATTCTTAGCGTTTATTTGTGATACTCGAGCTGCAGAGGTTCCGTTGGACCGGGTCCCGGTTGTTTGTGAGTTCCCTGATGTTTTCCCTGATGAGCTACCTGGGCTACCGCCTGAGCGCGATGTTGAGTTCTGCAACGATTTGATTCCCGGCTCGGGGCCTATCTCTATACCGCCTTATCGGATGGCCCCGGCAGAGCTTCGAGAGCTGAAGGATCAGTTGCAGGATTTGTTAGATAAGGGGCTTATACGACCTAGTGTTTCTCCGTGGGGTGCTCCGGTCCTGTTTGTCAAGAAGAAGGATGGAAGTTTGCGCTTGTGTATCGACTACCGCCAGCTGAACAAAGTTACCGTTCGGAACAGATATCCGTTGCCACGCATTGATGATTTGTTTGACCAGCTCCAAGGCGCGGGTTATTTTTCGAGGATCGACTTGCGATCAGGATACCATCAGCTGCGAGTTCGACAGGAGGATATACCGAGGACAGCTTTCCGCACGCGCTATGGCCACTATGAGTTTTTGGTGATGTCGTTCGGACTCACCAACGCCCCAGCAGCATTCATGGATTTGATGAACCGTACATTCAGGCCGTATCTTGACTTGTTCATCATCGTGTTTATCGACGATATCTTGGTGTACTCCCGGAGCAGAGAGGAGCACGAGCAGCACTTGCAGATTACGTTACAGACTCTGAGGGAGCACCAGCTGTTCGCAAAGTTCTCCAAGTGTGCATTCTGGCTGGACAGCGTCGGATTCTTGGGTCACGTGGTTAGGAGAGACGGCATTTGTGTGGACCCGAAGAAGATTGAGGCTGTTCAGCAGTGACCCCGACCTACATCGGTTACTGAGATCCGTAGTTTTCTAGGCCTGGCGGGCTACTACAGGCGTTTTGTTCAGGACTTCTCCCGTATAGCTTCACCTTTGACCGGTTTGACCCGGAAGGGAGTTCCTTTCGTCTGGACGGAGGAGTGCGAGCGCAGTTTTCAGCAGCTGCTGACATGTTTGACTACGGCGCCGGTATTATCTTTGCCTTCTGGATCAGGCAGATTTGTGGTCTACTGTGATGCTTCGAGAGTGGGATTAGGATGCGTGTTGATGCAGCATGGCCGGGTGATCGCATATGCTTCTCGGCAGCTGAAGAAGCATGAACAGAACTACCCCACTCACGATTTGGAGATGGCTGCAGTGGTCTTTGCACTGAAGATTTGGCGACATTACCTATACGGCGAGTCGTGTCAGATATTCACCGATCATAAGAGCTTAAAGTACATATTTCAGCAGCGAGACCTGAACCTCAGACAGCGTCGTTGGATGGAGTTAGTGAAAGACTACGACTGCGAGATTTTATATCACCCAGGCAAGGCGAATGTAGTGGCAGATGCGTTGAGTAGGAGGCCCGGGGGTAGTCTATCCTTTTTGCGCACAGTGCAGAGGCAGTCGTCAGCAGATTGGCAGATGCTATGCGACAGCCGAGTTGAGTTCGAGTTCACTCAGACAGGGGGACAGCTCGCGCATGTTCGTGCACGCCTACAGTTGCTTGACCGTATATATGAGGCACAGCGCAGTGACGACCGTTGCTCGGAGATCATGGCACAGATGGGTCAGGGCAGATTTTCCGAGTTCGTGATTGACGATCAGGGGATTTTACGATATGGATCTAGACTGTGCATACCAGATGCTGATGGATTGCGGCGCGACATTCTTGAGGAGGCACACCGATCAGTGTATAGTGTCCACCCCAGTTCCACCAAGATGTACCATGATATGAGAGAGACCTACTGGTGGGACGGGATGAAGAGGGACATTGCGGAGTTCGTTTCGAGATGCCTGACTTGTCAGCAAGTCAAGGCCGAGCACCAGAGGTCCGCAGGAGAGCTACAGCCGTTACCCATTCCAGAGTGGAAATGGGAGCAGATTTCGATGGACTTCGTTGTGGGTCTACCCAGGACCAGTCGAGGGTACGACTCCATCTGGGTGATCGTGGATAGATTGACGAAAGCGGCTCACTTCCTACCAGTGAAGACCACTTTCAGCTTCGCTCAGTATGCCCAGCTTTACATCGACGAGATCGTGCGATTGCATGGCATACCGACTTGTATCGTGTCAGATCGAGGCACCCAGTTCACCAGCCGACTTTGGCAGAGACTTCAGGAGGCTTTGGGCACTCGTTTGAGCTTCAGCACAGCGTTTCATCCGCAGACCGACGGACAGTCAGAGCGGACCATTCAGACTCTCGAGGACATGCTCAGAGCGTGCGTTTTAGACTTCGGCGGTAGCTGGGATCATCATTTACCTCTAGTGGAGTTCTCCTACAACAACAGCTTCCAGGATACTATTCAGATGGCACCTTTCGAGGCATTGTATGGGAGGAGATGCAGATCGCCCGTCTGTTGGACAGAGCTCAGCGAGAGCAGCATTTTGGGGCCGCAGCTTGTGGAGGAGACGACAGCGAAGATACAGTTGATCCGAGACCGGATGAGGGCAGCTCAGAGCAGACAGAAATCGTATGCAGACAGGCGCCGTCGCAGGTTAGAGTTCGCAGTTGGCGATCATGTTTTTCTGAGGGTCTCTCCGATGAAGGGCGTGATGCGTTTTGGGCGAAAGGGGAAGCTTAGCCCTAGATTCGTAGGTCCCTTCGAGATCCTCGAGCGTGTCGGCGCTGTTGCATATCGTTTGGCCCTTCCACCCAGCTTTCCCGATGTTCACCCCGTCTTCCATGTTTCGATGCTCCGCAAGTACCTTCACGACCCTTCGCATGCGATTCAGCACCCGACAGTCCAGCTAGAGCGTGACCTTTCTTTTGCAGAGCAGCCGGTGGCCATCCTGGATCGGCAGGTGAAGAAGTTGAGATCGAAGATTATACCAACCGTCAAGGTCCTTTGGCGTAGCCCGAGCAGTGAGGAGGTTACCTGGGAGACCGAGGGCGAGATGAGGGAGAAATATCCCCATCTCTTTGAAGGTACGCGTAGTTATATTTTTAAATTCGGGGACCGAATTTCTTTAAGGGGGGAGATTGTAGCGTCTTGAAAAGTCGTTTTGGTGTTTTCCTGAAAATCGGTGAAAATTCGGTATTTTTCCGAAAACCGTCTTTTTTGTTATTTTGCAGTTTAGGACTAATTATACCTAAAATGGATAGGTAATTGCTTGTTTTTAGTAGCTAATGAGTTACTTATGAAATTCTGGTCGTTTAAAAATTTTCCCTAATTTTTCAATTTTTTAATATTATTTTAAGCCGGTAAGAAAATACATTAAATTAGCGATAAATACAAATATTTTTAGTCTAATTTTAATCTTTAAAATTATGTTAATTAAAATCTAGTTGTAACATAAATTTTTAGTATTTTATTTTGATTTTTAACTAATTTTTATTATAGGAAACGAAATTTATTGAATTTAAGCTTAAACTTGCAATTTTTTACTTGTAGGGGGTCTTTTTGCATAAAATTTCTTTTGTAAAACCCCTCTCTCTCTTCCCTCAGCCCTAGACCAGCCCCACCACCATCAGGTCCAGAAAAATTCCATGCTCCTTGACTTGTTTTATTGTGTGGAAATGATGGTTGTTTTGTGAAAGGTTTGAATTTGTTTTTGGGTAAAGTCTTTTGTGGTTGGTAGGGGTTGACCAAGACCTCTTTCCCACACCCCACACCATCCCCACTCTCTCATTTCTGGCCGAATTCCAGCAGCCCCCCTTCATCTCCTTGTTCTTTTCATTTTCTTCAAAAAATTCATTAAGTTGCTTCAAAATTCCAAATTTAAAACTCACAAATTAAACCCCATTCTTCATCCCTTTTTCCTTCACCTCTCTTGCTTGGAATCATGGTGCTAGGAGGCCATCATTGAGGCAAATTTCTTCTTGCTAGATCCATAGGTTTGAGGTATAATTTCTACTCTTTTAATTTCTTATGGTTAAAATCCTTTAATTAAATTGTTTTAGTGTTAATTTAGTGCTATTTTCATTCTAGTTTTGTTTAAAGTTAAAGGTTGAGTTAACTAGGGTTTCATGAAACCATGTTTTAGTTAATTAAATCTAGTTAATTAATCTAGTGGTTTACTTAACCAACCTATATGGTTACTTTGCTTAAGTGGCTTGATGTATTGCTAATCTAAGTTAACTTGTGTGAAAATTTCTTTGCTTTGCTAATTACCAAAATCAAGAAAGGTTTTGTTTATGGAAATTAGGTTTTTAAGCATTGCTAATGGTTTAAAACTAATGTAATGGCTATCTAGTGGGTTAGTTGGATGTTGTGTTTGATTGTGAGCACTTTATCGCATAACGGCGATGTTGCGTCGTTTTTTTTAGAATGTTTGTGCTTACTAGTTTTGTGATAAAAGTATGTGATAAATTAGTTTTGATATCTTGATGATTGTATTGGCTTATCCTATGACATTTAGGATGCGTGAGTGCAGATTTTTGAGTAGTCGGGTTTTAGTTTTGCCGGGCGACCAAATCGGCGATTTTTGCAGTTTTTGCGATTTTCGCGTGTGTTCCGCGCACTTTGTGCACGTTGTACCTAACTTGTGAACGTTGGTATTTTAGTTAGGGAATTGCGTCGTTCTTTATTTGTAACCTTATGTTTGTATTAATGTAAATTCCAGGTTCGGTCGCGGAGACGTCAGACGCGGCACAAAAGGGGAAAGCGGTGATTGGACACAGCTAGCTAGGGATTCCGGTGAGTAGATGTAACATCTACGGGGGACTATCGTTGGATGGCGCAAGCCGCCCGATAGTTTTAGTAACTTAAAAGATTCTTAGTGATGTTAGTAATTAGGGGTGTAATACTTATATGATTATTTGCTGCATCCATGCCTTATATTGACATACATATGCGAACCCATTTTATAGGACACCTGCACCATTGCCAGGGTTTTATATGTAGCACGAGCACTATTCATGCTTACACACACGCCCTGGTAATTGCCATGCCACCACACTAGATAACCTATAATTTGAAACATTTTACTAATTGATGCTTAAACCTGTGCTATTGCCTTTAATTCCTTAAAATGAAATCGTAGGATTGCCATTCATGTGCATGTACCTCATCATATTATTTGTTCATGCCTAGTCTATTAATCATACATCGTAGCTTAATTATTGATATCATATCCATTCATCACCATTGATATATGCACTTATGAGGATTTCTTGAGATTTTATGATATTTCTGGATTTCGGAGGAAAGCCGCAAAATTTCTAAACTTATTATGTTTTTAAAATATGTAATTGCGGTTTTCTAGTGATGTAAAGTGTCGTCCACCATGAGTTTGCTGTGCTTTTCGAGATCCGTATCGAGGAGTGGAGGAACCGTCACGGGTACATGGTGGGCCCGATATGGTACCCGGGGCAAGATGAATGTGGTGTTGACGTTGAGCCTGGCAGGGGACGGACTACCTACCGGTGACTGTTTGGCACGGCGGATATCCAGAGGATACCGACCGTGGCCGCGAGATGATGAGATTTTGATATTGAGCTGGGTCAGCCGGATGGCTGAGGCCAGAGATACTATGACATGGATATATGAGATTTGTGATAGTTTTGAGGTGTCGTTGCTGGACACAGGTTCTTATTGATTCTATTGGTATTGTGCTGGTATTTCAAAAGAGATTCTTAAAGGGAAAAACTTGATTTCTTATACTTACCCATTCAGATCACGAGTTGACTCACATTGCATTCATACCTGCTAGTATATTCATATTGCATACATACTTGCCATTATGTCCTGCCTTACCAGTATTTAGATGCTAGGATGCTTGTGTGCATGCATACGATAGCCTGTGTAGATGTTATTTATTACTCACGAGTTGGCAACTCACCCCCGTTGTGCCACAGCCTTTTGCAGGTCCGCTCCGTCAGTACAGTAGCGGCGGGCGCACTTGCTTCTTTTGCCTGGACTCGAGGTTTTGCTCTTAGGTGGGTTATATTATTATTTTTGCACCACCTTGTATATTCTTTGTATCTAGAGTACTCCATCTACTGTATCTACCAGTATTGTTTTATATTGACCTAGAGATGAGACTGTGAGGTTTGTAGACTTTTATGCCGTATTTTGGGGTCGAGCTCACTTGAGTCGACATGCTGTTTTTCTTATGCTTCATTATGATTATTTCGCATGTTGTTGCTTTACATTACGTGGGATTTGTGACCGCCCTGTGGCGAAGAGCTAGCTCCCGCTTGGGGATGCCATATTTGTTGGATTCATATATATTCTTGTTGTACCCATTTTGGGGGCCAGTATTTACAAAGGAGACTCTGCCGAAATTTTCGGAAAAATTGGTATTGTTTTTAAAAAGGGTTTTACATGACTTATTTGATAAACTCGCTTTCAATTGATTGGGTTTTCTTCACTCTTTTGCTTATTTGGTTTTGGTTTTCTGGGCTTTGGCTTACTTATTTTACGGACGTCTTGAGACGTTTCGTAAACTTAAGTGCCAGTCACGTTCCGTACCCTGCGGGTCGTGACACCTAGTGCCTTAGACCAACTGGTTTGGGAGTCACTGCTAAAGCCTTGGGTGTTACAAGACTAGGAAGTACGCTTTAAAGAGCAAACGCATCTTGTAATCGGTTGTTGGTACCTCAAGAAGTATTAACGGTCGCATGAAGGATGTGTAAGCAAAAATTCATTTAAAATTCACAAATTAATAAGTACTTTTGACAACGGACGAGGGTATGATTGCTTGATTTGAATTTCCAAGTGTAGGGGTGATATATACACACACGTAGGGGTATGTGATTGGGATTTAGATAAAAGAGAGGAATGAAGAATATAACTTGTATCTTTAGTAGAGTTGATAAAAATTCCTAAGTGGAGATGGAACCCTAGAAGGAAAACTTAATAGATGCCGAAAACTAAGTAGGTCTGCAGAACATATATAATCTTAAGTTAAATGATGAGGAAGTGTGAAGAATATGGGTGGATAATTTACGGGTCGAAGATAATAAAATTCCTTGTTAGAAAACCTAATTGGAGAATAAAAGTCAATGGGCCTAATTGATAGGATTTTGTGGGTAGTATCCGCTGAAAACCCTCAGGAGACAACACTCCTCCTACTAGGGACACCTAGAGGTTTAACGGCTTGTTGCACGAGCTCGGTGCAATCGCGTTTCCCTGCGAAAGTGAGGTTAGGATTTTGTCAAGAATAAAACTAGGTTTGCTCGAGGACGAGCAAAAGATAAGTTTGGGGGTATTTGTTCATACCATAATATTGCATTATTATATTCCCCATTCTTATTCGTTTTATAAATAAACAGGTGCTTTTGACGCATGTCTGCTACATATTACAGGTTACAGGTTCTTGGAGCGAAAACAGTGAAAAAGATAAAAGAAGATACAAAAGTGGAACTACAACCAACAAACAGAAGGATC
Organism: Agapanthus africanus; assembly: GCA_030015575.1. Classification (NCBI taxonomy): domain Eukaryota; kingdom Viridiplantae; phylum Streptophyta; class Magnoliopsida; order Asparagales; family Amaryllidaceae; genus Agapanthus; species Agapanthus africanus. The sequence continues at coordinate 363,312,712 of JASDDO010000022.1, read as the reverse complement.
TTGATAAAGCCTACACAAAGATCAGTTTACAAAGTACAAAGGCAGCGCAAGGTCCAAGATCGCGAAGTCACGGTTAAAGTTCACTACAAGTATTCACTGGAAAATCTGGAAGAAAACCAGAAGCTAATTTGAGAAAAGAACTAAAGCATTAAGTAGCCCAAGATGACAAGAACCCAGCCCTGAAGTTGCAGAGCCCAATTCTTTCTTTTGACCGCGGAACCGCGGCCAAACCAGGCCTCGAGCCGCGGTTCCGCGGCCATCTAGAGCACGGAGTTCGAGAAAATTTACCATAATGCAGAGGCGGCGCGGATCTTTGACTTGGTCTTTTCTTAGAGGGCATTTTTGTAAATGCAGATGTGCGAATCAATTGTAACCTAGGGTTTCCTATCCTCTATAAATAGGAACTCTAAATCATTGTATTAGGTTATGCCTCCCTATGCCTCTTTTTATCAATAAAATTTAGATTTCTTTTGGAGAGCATCGATACCTCTTTTCATTTCAGAAATTCAGATCTGACAAGTCTTGTGTTGATGTTTGGAGAGAGCCATCTGTAAAGTAAGTAGGTAATTTCAATTCTTGCCCTAGGTAATTTTTCATTCTCTGCCCTAGATTAAATTTAATTCCTTGCCCTAGTTAGATAGTTAGATCTTTATTTCAATTGCCCTAGATTAATTTAGTTTTTAGATTTAATTAATCCATTCACACCGTTTGGAATTAACTCGTAAGAGCGATTAGAAAATTCACAACATCCTTGTGGACCGACCCGTACTCACCGGTTAGCTACATGCGACGCCGTTCTTGATTGCGGTAATAGATAGTTTTTGAGATCAATCAGTGCACAAACTACCGGGTACTTTGAAGTGCTAAGTGGCCTACTCACGTTGTTGAGGGAGGCTGTTTCACTTTGGGTATTTGGCGGGTAGTTTCCCGCACCCGTAGGGGTCTAGGGTGTGGTTTGACTATTCATCGCGACCGTGTAATCCGTCTTTCGTTGCAGGCTCAAATGAAGCGTGAATTCCTAGTATATCCAATGTGTTCATTTTTGTTCTGGAATGGCTATCATTGCATCTGATGAATGTATATATCTATATATGATATCTAGTAGGCGTTGCTTATGTTTTGCATCCGCGCTAGTCCAGCCCCCGCTCTGTCGTTAGTTAAATAACCTAACGGGTGATGATGGGGCCCAGTGGCGAATGCGGATGGCATAAGCGTACGTCATATTTTCGTTGTTTTCTGCAATGGTAGGATTAAATTGATGGGACGCATTAAATTAATGCAAAGAAAACAAATCAAAGGTGAATCGTTGGAACAATTTCAAAACCCACTCGGTTTTTTCAAAACAGCAAAACTTTAAAAAAACGCGGAGCTTAAGCCACTCCTTTTAAAAGCTATCAGGTTCCTTCGATTATATCAAGTTCATTACGTTCACGGTTTTGCCAAAACCATTCGTGGCCCTCCGTCATTTCATATGAATATTCAATAGTATTCAAGCTATGTTTGTTGGCTTTAGTCAAGGCATAGTGATTGGTAGCTGCTGGATATTCATATGTTGCATAGATAGATGCGTTGGTTTGGGACAGTCGTATTACTTTGTTGGCCTTAGTCAAGGGTATATACGGGTGGGTTCAAATTAACCTGGACAACGACGGGTAGAACTTGACATGTGACTTATGATTTGTTGGCCTTAGTCAAGGTCATAAGAGCATGGGGCAAAAATCCACATCGGGAGTTTCTAAGGAAACTGAAACTTGCTAGTGCTGCATACCATTTGGAGTTTGATAATGTTGGTAGGATTTCTTCAGCATTATCACACAATGATATTTGGATCCCGATCCTACTGAGAGTATCGGCTACTCCTCGGGAGATTTCTTCACTTAACGATCAATACTATAAACCAAGTAGGTGTCTTGAACAGTGTTAGCGAGGCTATGCCTCTAGGGAAAATAGGTTATTTAATTAAGGAACTTCGCGAAAGCGTCGTAAAACCTCCCTCGAAGTACCGACACTAGCCTGGCTAAAGGTTAAGCAAGTACTGTACGGTGAGATTAATCCTGACTAATTCTTCTTTTATGGTTTGAGGAAGGATTCGAGAAACAGTTGGATCCATCCGGTTTAGATAAACTAAAAACCAATCTAAACTTGCAAGAGAATCATGCTAAGTGTTTTCTTCTCTCTCTCTTAATTGCAGCGACCCAGTGACCAGACATAGGTTACATCTAGATAATAAAATGACTGAATCTGACTGTTATGACTGGCAAAGGTCTATCCAGATGTCCATTACCCATGACAAGCTGGAACACCTCTTAACTAATCAAACCCCTGCCATCTCAGGACCAGTTTCCCCTATCACGGATATTGATATCTGTAAGACATCGGAAAAGGATTGTGCGAATGCTAAGTGCCTCGTGTTGGCCTCAGTTGATGGTGCATACCAGAAGCGGCACGAGAAGATAGACTTAGTTTTTGTCTTCTTCCATAACAAAGATTTATATGGAGAGCAATATCGTATCGCGAGATATGAGACCTCGAACGAATTGCTTCAAGCGTGGTTGGTTGTCGGGTCATCTGTAGGGGACAACGTCCTTACAGAGACTAGCTATTTTGACGAGCTCACGGACCTGAAGACCACGTTGAAGAACGGGTCAAATACTGACTTGTATCTACAGTATCTACCCTTGACTTACACCCTGAAGGAAACCAGGGAAGTAGAAGGAAAGAGAAGGGCAAAAGTTTTGGGACTAGATGTAGTGAAGGTGGGACGTTCCTATTGTTACGGGAAAGGACATTGGCAGAAGGATTGCAGGGCTTTGAAAGCCAATAGCCAGGATTCGAAGCATGTTGTGGCTTCGGCTTCGGGTGAGTTTGTAATAGAAAATTGTATGTCAATTAACTCTACTTCCTGGATACTAGATACCGGATCAGGATCTCACATATGTAATTCATTACAGACTTTGAGAAACCGTAGAATTATCAGGTTAGGTGATATGACTCTCAGGGTTGCTAACGGAATGAGCGTGGACGCCGAATCCGTAGGGGAATATCACCTTGGATTGACAAGTAGGCAGATATTGATTCTGCGTAACCGTTTGTATGTACCTAGTCTTGCATGTAATATCATATCTGTATCCATACTTTCTTAGGAAGGATATGATTTTACTTTTGTAAGCGATGTGGTCCACATCCACCTAAATCAAGTTTTGATTGGGTCAGGTACATTAGAAAACGGAATATACGTATTGAATCAAGCTCAGGTTTTCAGTATCCAGAACACACTTAAAAGAAAGTCTCCGGAAACAAATCAGGCTTTCTTATGGCATTGTAGACTGGGTCACATTAATGAGACACGGTTAACAAAGTTACATAAAGAGGGATACTTGAATCCGTTTGAGTATCAGTCTTATGCTACTTGTGAATCTTGTCTCATGCGAAAGATGTCAAAGTCTCCGTTCACTGGACACGGAGTAAGAGCGAGCGAGCTCTTGGGACTCATACACAGTGGCGTATATGGTCCAATATCTACACATGCGTGAAGTGGTTATTCATACTTCATTACTTTACAGATGATTTCTCTAGGTATGGACATGTCTTCCTGATGAAGCATAAATCCGATGCCTTTGAGAAATTCCGGGAATACAATAATGAAGTGGAAAAACAAATAGGCAAAAGTATCAAGACACTAAGATCTGATCGAGGTGGTGAATACTTGAGTGCTGAGTTTCTGGGCTACTTAAAAGAGAATGGGATTCTCTCTCAGCTTACTCCTCCATACACACCACAACACAATAGTGTATCGGAAAGGCGGAATCGAACCCTATTAGATATGGTTCGTTCCATGATGAGTAAGGCTGAGTTACCGTGATCTTTCTGGGGTTTTGCACCAGAAACAGCTGCATATCTTTTGAACCAAGTTCCTACTAAGTCTGTGCCTACCACACCATATCAGATGTGGAGTGGGAAGAAACCCTGTCTTAAACACTTTAAGACATGGTGACGTCCAGCTTTTGTTAAAAAGCAGCATGCGGATAAGCTCGAGGCACGCTCAGTACAGTGTAAGTTTGTGGGATACCCAAAGAACTCCAAGGGTATATTTTCTATTACGCAGAGGAGCAAAAGGTCTTTGTTTCTCATCATGCCCACTTCTTGGAAACTGGATTTTTAGAAAATCAGATAAGTGGGAGCGCAATAGAACTGGATGAAATTCCAGAACCACAAGCTATTACTAAAAGCTTAGTAGAACCAGATGTTTCAGGAGAACCGGACATCCCAGCGCCACTCCGCAGGAGTAGTAGGCAGTCTCATCCGCCCGAGAGATACTACGGTTTTCTCATAGACGGGGATCGAGAGGATTGCATCATTGAAAATGATGAGCCCACTAGCTTCCAGCAATCCATTCAGAGCGGTGACTCAGTAAAATGGCTGGATGCAATGCAGACCGAGATGGAGTCATGTACACCAACAAAGTTTGGACTTTGGACATTGCTCCAGAACGGGTGAAACCCGTAGGCTTGTCATGACCCGAAACGTACGAAACATGACCGGCACTTAAATTACGGACGTCTCGAGGCGTACGTAATCTAAGTAAGCCAAAACCCAGAAATCAAAACCAAAGAAGCAGTAGAGTGAAGGAAAAACCAACTTAAAGCAAGTAGTTTTAATAGCATAAGCCGAATTATGCGTTTTAAAAACATCAAGTAATTTCTGAAAATTTCGGCAGAGTCTCCTTTGTAAAAACTGGCCCCAAACGGGATACAACATGAATAGTATACGGAATAAATAAAAAGGCATCCCCAAGCGGGAGCTAGCTCTTCGTCAATCGACGGTCACAACCACGCAAGCAATATAATATACAACGCCAAGGGCGAGGATCAAAACTCAAAAGGAAACTCAAAACCACAAGAAATAAAACGCGCGACTCTAAGGTCGAAAGAATAACATCACTGGTCTCTATCTCAAAAATAAATACATGTTTGGTTGATGGAATTTACTAGATACAACTGAATAACATTCTACAAAGTAATATGATGGGTACAATACCAATAAACCCACATACTAGCAAGTCACCCGAACGAAACTGTGCCCGCAAAGCCGTAATGAAACCTGTACGGCAACCCTGCAAGAAACTGGGGCACAACGGGGGTGAGTTGCCAACTCGTGAATAGAAAAACATTTACGAACAGAAGTCGCATGAACAACGCAATCCTAGGTCATATGATCATAATATATCCTCAAATATACCCAGCAGTCTATGACAATGACTAGGGTAAATATCTAATCCAAGTGTAATCCCATATGCCCGTGTCAGAGCCTCAGGTAGCAATATATCATATGGATGATGTATGAATGCATGAAACAGAATGCATGTACTGAAGAAAACTGTTTTCATAAATTAGTGAGATTTCTGTATTTTTAAAATGAGGTATCATAATGAAATCAGCATAAAACAGTGCCTAGCATCGGCACAAAACGTAATCCCAATATCTCGATGTCTCTGTATCACAGTCTCTGTACCTCAATATCTCGAAATATCAATGTCTCAATCACAATGACTAGGGCGCCGTCAGTCCAGGCCGGCCCCTACCATCCATCTCATGACCACGACGGTATCCTCCGGATATCCGACGCGTCGGGTAAAATCACCGGTCGGTCGTGCTCCCCTGCACAGGCTCAACGTCAACAACACGATCTTCTTGCCCCGGGGTACCGCACCGGGCCCACCATGTACCCAAAACGGTTCATCCATCTCCTTGAATCGGGTCTCGAAATCCATCAGCAAACTCATGGTGGACGACTCATACATCATGGGAAAACCGCACTTTTTATTTAAAGAGAGGGAAGAAGCTTATCCAAGTTTTGCGGTTTTCCCCCAAATCCAGAAAATCTCATAGAAATCCGAATCCAAATCATCAATAGCATATAAACCCATGAATATAGGCATGAGAATCCATGAATACGGCATAACAATGAATATCAGTATGCATGAAGTGACAAGTAATAACTACAATATCTAAGGTGGCATATAAGGTAGGTACACTAATATTATGTCAAACTACTAGCTATCAAGCTAAGTTAAGCAATAATATTTTCTAAGGTGTACATGACATGGCAATTACCGATGAAGATGTGTGTGAGCCGGCAAGTAAGTGTACGTGGTACATACGCATCATCGGTAATGGTGCTGGTGTCCTAACAGCATAATGTCAACAATGCAATATGAAATAACAATGTAAGTATGCGATACGGAGCGAGCAACCAAAATGAGCGGGAGCTAAATATTAAACAATGGTGCCATTTAAATTACACGAATCGTGGGGTTTTGAAACTAGGGCTACGGTGGTTTTAAGAAAGGATACGCCTTTTGAAATATCCGTAGATCCCTTGACCTGTCTTTTAAAATACCCACGATCCGCTAGTTTTGAAATAGGTAGGAGTCTAATCTAATCTAACAACTACACTAAACTATACGGCTGAACTAACAAGCTGAACTACAGGTAAGTAAACCGCCTATCATCTGAGTCGATACATATACATACCTGTATATGTATAGTCGGTGATCCCGCCTCATAAATATCATATCCGATACCATATTATAATCAGACATCCCAAGTCAAGAGTGCGGATCAATCATCAATATATAGCTCGTACGTAAATCCGTCGTACGGCATCCCAAATCTGGGTACAGGCCAATATCACATTCATCATACTATTCATCTGGTATCCTCTTTATCAAATGTCATGATCGGGGTACTGATCTACGTCTAGTACAATACTGATACCGCTTAAGTATGCATGCACGTGTGTGAAACACTACGTCAAGGACCCGCTACAACGTCATGTCGTATCTCAAATACGAACCCTGCCATATCACTGATCTCACGGCCTCAAATCAAATCTCATCGACTCATCTTAAATCTCAAGTACTATCCTCATTATCCATGCATGTGTATATGAATGTATATATGCATAATCCCATACCCACGCATATATACATATATACACATCCCCATCTACGCACAAGAAAGTAATGTATGCAAGTCTGAGTGTGCGTATGTGGGTATAACAACTACTCTAGGGATTCGCAACTAACCCAAAGGTAATCCATGAACACATAAACATATCATGAATAAACATTCTCGTATCATAACACACCTATATAAACATATATATGAACTATACTACGGACTGCGGGGGTGCTATACGCCATCCACCCGACTTCTCCCCGTAGATATAAATCTACTCACCTGGTCCTCGCTCGCAGGTGCCGACGTCGCCACACGCTTGATTGTCTTCTCGAAATCCACATGGGTTACCTACATATCATAACGCACCGTATCGCATTAAAACCAAATTCGAATTCGAAACGGCATACGAAAATCAAATCGGCACGCGTATCACGCATAGGTCAAAACCTATCGCTTACGCATGCAAGAATAGTCAAATCAATCCTCGATGTCGATGTACAAACGTCAAACCATCGAGAAAAACCCAAACACACTCATTTGCACATTCACGAACACTAATTATAATATAAAATGTGTTAAGATTCACAAAAACCTCAAACTCACTTTAAAAGCTATTTTTCCGAAAATCTAGCAAGCAAAATTACACATTTTAGTACAAAACTCGACGTTTAAACAAATCTAGTGGCCGCAATATCCACTCAATATCATAACCAAGTCATATAAACCATTCAAATAATTTATTCTCATCAAAATATATATATTTACAAAACCTAGTTAACAAAATTAGCACAATTTTCCATTTTAGCTCAAAACTTGGTGTTTTAATCAACTTTAAATATTTTAACAATTCTAATGGTCAAAATGTTCATTAAACATCTTAATTATGTCATACCAATATTAATTAGATTTTAAACTTATCTCTTAATATTAATCTCAAAAATCTAGTTTGCAAACATAACAAATTTTAACAATTTACAAGTAACAATATGCAGATTAACAACTAGATTACATTTTGCAAAAACTCAAGATGTTAGACTAAACATCACAACTAATTTGAGTGATAAAACTCAAATTTTGAGCCCAATTCCCTCTCTTGATATTTCAAACCCTCAAATAAACACAACACTTAAAGAATTTAATTAAGCAACTAACCAACAATCAAACCCTATGGAAAATATTTATACCTTACAAATTGAGATCTAGCATGCAAAAATCTTAGCCTCCAAAACTACTCTCTTGCTCCCAAAATCCATGCTAGAAATTGGCTAAGAAGAGATAGATAAAGGGTTTGCTTTGAATTGTGAATTAATTGTTGATTATTGGAGGATTTTTGATGAAATTGGAGATATTTTTAAGTGAGAAGAGATGGAGAAGGGGGGGATTGCAGCAGGAGGTTCGGCCAAAGAGGGAGGGGGCTGCTGTGAGTGGAAGTGGGGAGAGAGAGAAATATGTGTACATTCAAGTCAAACATCCCATACTTCATTAATTAATATGTTCAATCTTCTCTCTTTTACTTCTTTTTTTTTCTTTGTGAGTAATGAGTTAGATTAATTTGGGAGGCTGTTGATGTGTGATGTGGGGGCTCGGCCATTTAAGGGATAGGTGAGTGTAGAATTTTTTTCCAAGTCAAGACAACACTCAATATCACATATATTAATCACCTTTCTTAATTATTTAGTTTTCTTTTATTTTCTAAACCGTTTTGGTAAACCATTTCGTTTCAGAAATAATATGATAAAATTTTGTTTAATGTGTTATGATGTACAAAATTTGTTTCAACTCATTCCAATATGTAATTTTCCCTAATTAAATGTATTAGTGACGGCTTAAAATAATATTAAAATAATTAATTTCGGAAAATTTTTCTGAAAATTTGAAATTTCACCAGTGGCTCAATAAACACCAAATACTAGCAATTTCATAGCTTTAATATGTATATTTAATTTTATAATAAAGGTATTTGTATTTTGACTTTTTACAGAAAACCCTTTTATTTTACCGATTTTTCCGAAATTTCACCGAAACGATTTGTTGGAGATAGTGCCCTCAGTGTAACATTTCAAAAAAAGATAAAATATTAATTTTGGGAATTTTTATAATTTAATATTATTTTATTGAATATTTTAATATTTTGGAATTATTAAATACAAATAAATGGGAAAAATTTTGGAAAATTATGGAAAATTCTAAAATAGGGTAAATTAGAGAATTATGACATTTTAAAGTTTTTGTGATTAATTTGACACTAATTTAGTGCTAATCGCGATTAAAAATCGCTAATCGGTTTTTAGCTTTTTTGTGCAACACATGCACATATCACTTTTTCACACTTGTGCATTTTCTTGCCATGGTTCTCTTTGGGTTTACTATTCTTGGGCGAAGGATTTTGAGAGAATAACAAAAGAAAAGGAAAAGAAATGGAAAAAGATTAAAGAAATTGGTAGTAGGTGAGAGAGAGAGGTATGGGCACCATTGACTAAAGACTTAGCCATTCTCCTCCATTTTCAACACTCATTTCTCTCTCCCCCTTCCTTGCTTGCTGCTGCTCCTCCTCCTTCATCTCCCTCCCCTCTTCAACCCCTCACAACACCTTTAAAACAAACTCAAAACCCCAATCTCATTTCACTAAAAAGATGCACAAGCTCAAGACCTACATGATGGACCATGAAAGCATGGATTTTGGCCACTAGGGGCAAGTCAAGAAAATTCTTTAGTTGCCAAATGAGGTATTTTTCTGAACCATTAGCTTAGTTTTAGTATTACTTATACCCCATGTTTAGTTTTGAACCGATATTGTGTGAATTGGTGACTTGAGGTAAAACCTAGTTAGGGTTTGAGGGAAACTTGTGTTGTATGTGAAATTGAGTTCAATTGAAGTTATACAAACACCCTAGTGTATGAATTGAGACCCTAACATGAAGCTTAAACCCATAATGCGGATTTTAGAAACCGATATCGGAGAATTTATGAAATCTGTGAAGGGTATATTGAATCTGCTATCACCCGAGACACCCTAAATTAAAATTGATTGGACAGTAACATGTGCAGGCACCCAGGAAGCTACCACCAAGACCCCAGCCCCTACTTCCATTTCCAGGCCGCAAATTCCTCCATTCTGGCCGCAAATTGCGGCCAGACCATGATGGAATTGGCTCATTTTGGTTTTGGTGTTCCCTTATCTGTAGTTTAGGCCCCTGGTATACATAGAATTGTCTAATTGGACCTAGGGTGAAATCTGGAACATATTTCCTAAGTTGCTGTTTTGGATTCGTGTTTCCGTATTCCGTATTTTTAAGTCTGAATTTGTGTCTTGTGTTTTACCTCGACTATTTGGTGTTTATACGACGATATAGAGGATTTATTGATGGTTTTGAAGGCGTGCCATAGGTTCTAACCTATAGGCCTCTTATCGTATCGTTTTGGGTTTCGTGTGCCGTTTTATTTTTGATTTGGTTTTAATGCGCATATACGATATTTTGATGTGTAGGTACCCTATGAAGACTACGGGACGACAAGCAAACGTGTGGTGACATCGAAAGATGGAGACGCAAGGTGAGTAGATTATATCTACTGGGGGAAGTCGGGTGGATGGCGTATAGCACCCCCGCAGTCCGTAGTTGTTATTATATATGATAGTTAGGTGTATTATGGATAGTGTAGGGTTAGAAGTGACTAGTGTAGTTCATAGTCGCGAACCCTAGAATAGAATTACACCTACACGCACACCCTTGCATATTACTTATACTGGCACTGTGTTGATGATATTGGATGACTTTGGAGATGAGTCGATGATATTGGGCTTTGTGCCGCGAGATCGGTGATGTGATATGATTCGTATTTGGGATACGAAATGTGTTTCTTGCTGGCTTGGGATGTGTGTTTTCCCCCCGCATTCATACTTTGTAGATGGCATCAGTTGTACTAGACTTAGATAAGTACCCCAGCTTATGTGATACGATAATAGTGATACCTGAGATGTGATGAGATAGTGTGATATTGACCCGTACCCAGCGATTGGGATGCCGTACGACGATTTACCGTATGAGCTTTACATTGACGATAGATCCGCACTCATGACTTGAGGATGTCATATGATATACTGTATCGTACGCGATACTATTGAGGCGGGATCACCGACTTATATATATTTATATATATCGACTCAGATGTTAGGCGGTTTCCTTACCTGTAGTTCAGCTTGTTAGTTCAGCTGTATAGTTTAGTGTAGTTGTTAGATTAGATTAGACTCCTACCTATTTCAAAACTAGCGGGTCGTGGGTATTTTAAAAGACAGGTCAAGGGATCTACGGACATTTCAAAAGGCGTATCTTTTCATAAAAACACCGTAGCCCCTATTTTCAAAACCCCATGATTCATGATATTTCAAAAGGCACCATTTGTAGGACTTATATTAGATTAATGCAGATTAGTTATAGTTGCGTCTAGATTCAGCTCCCACTCTTTTTGTGGTTCGCTTTGCATCGCATTCTTATATTATGTTTCATACTCCATTATTGATATCATGCTGTTAGGACACCAGCACCATTACCGATGTTGCGTATGTACCACGTACACCTACTTGCCGGCTCACACACATCTTCATCGGTAATTGCCATGTCACGTACACCTTAGAAAATACTATTGCTTGTCATAACCTATTAGCTAATAGTTTAGACATTGTAGTTATTACCTGCTACTTCATGCATACTGTTATTCATTGTTATGCCGCATTCATGGATTCTCATGCATATATTCACTATTTTACGTGTTACTGAGGTTTTCGATTTGGATTTTCGTGAGATTTTCTGGATTTGGAGGAAAATCGCAAAAATACAAATAAACATTCTCTCTTTTAAAATAAAAAGTGCGGTTTTCCCATGATGTATGAGTCGTCCACCATGAGTTTGCTGATGGATTTGGAAACCCGATTCGAGGAGACGGATGAACCGTTTCGGGTACATGGTGGACCCGGTGCGGTACCCCGGGGCAAGATGAATGTGGTGATGACGTTGAGCCTGGCAGGGGAGCACTACCGACCGGTGATTTTACCTGACGCGTCGGATATCCGGAGGATACCGTCGTGGTCTTGAGATTGATGGTAGGGGCCGGTCTGGACTGACGGCGCCCTAGATTTTGTGATTGAGACATTGAGATTTCGAGATATTGAGGTACAGAGACTGTGATACAGAGATATCGAGATATTTGGATTACGTTTTGTGCCGATGTTAGGCACTGTTTTATGCTGATTTCATTATGATACCTCATTTTAAAAATACAAAGGAAATCTCACTAAATTATGAAAACAGTTTCTTCATTTACATGTATTCTGTTCTCATGCATTCATACCTCATTCATATGATATATTGCTACCTGAGGCACTGACACAGGTACATGAGATTGCACTCGGGTTAGATATTTACCCTAGCCTTGTTATAGGCTGCATGTTTTTATTGAGGATTTTGTACTGATCGTTTTGACCTAGGATTATGTCTTGCGTTCGGTTTCTGCTTGTAGTTGTTCTCTATTCACGAGTTGGCAACTCACCCCCCCGTTGTGCCACAGTTCTTGCAGGTTTGCCGTACAGGTTTCATTGCGGCATTTCTGGCACATTGCTTCCTTGCGGGTGAATTGCATTTGGTAGGTGGTTTCTTTTGCATCAAGAACCACCATTGTACTTGTATTATTCCTTGTATCTAGATTTTTCCATGAACCAAAACTTGTATATTGTTTCAGACTCAGAGTTTAGTGATGTTTTATTTGACCTTAGAGTCGCGCTTAGTAGTATTGCGGTTTTCATGCTTACTGTGTTTCTTTTGGATTTGATCCTCGCCTTTCAGCGTTGTATATTATTGTTGCTTGCGTGGTTGTGACCGTCGATTGACGAAGAGCTAGCTCCCGCTTGGGGATGCCTTTTATCATTGTATATATGTTGTGCTTGTTGTACCCCGTTCGGGGCCAGTATTTACAAAAGAAACTCTGCCGAAATTTTTAGAAAAGACTTTACCTTTTAAAAATGCACATTCGTCTTAGTTATTTAAAGACCTTGACTTCAAACATATTTTCCTTCACTTCTTTAAACCAGTTTTCTTTACTTACTCTTTAAATGGTTTTAGATTTCTGGGCTTTTGGCTTACTTGGATCAGATGGAGTCCTATAGACTTCATATGGTTCAAGGGCCATTCACGTGCTCTTTCGGGTCGTGACAAAGTTGGTATCAGAGCGCTAGGTTGACCTTGGTTCGAGTTTAAGTTTGACTATGTGGAGCCTAGGGCGTTTATATATATAAGGAACTTAGACTTGACCTTACGGAACTTAGACTTAGTCGAGGGGGTATTAGACCCGAACTTTCGTCGTATAGGATGACCCTTGGTTGATGGAATAGGTGACTAAAGTAGAGTGACGTACCGTTGGTATGTTCCGCGGCATACTTACGACACGCCACTCCGCTTAAGGAACCTTAGGATGTACATATTTTCGAGATTAGTGATTCTCTTTATATCCATGATTATACATCCATTTGAGATCCCCGATTCTATTAGTCCATGATCATACCTTCATTGATGTTGTTCCTTCTTATGCTCATGTATCCACTCTGGATCTGTTGTTTCCTTTCTTGTCATTGATCTGCTCTCTTCGATACTCGATTGAGGTTCCTGTCGCCATGTTTGAGCGCAGTTTGGGCTGCTGCTAGGGTTACGGTCAGGGCGAGCTCGTCTGGTACGAGGGCCGACCATTGTGTTTTCTGGTAACATGGGAACGTCTCGAGTTAGTATTGATGACTGTGACCTCAAGTGGAGGCGAGTGCTTGGTTTTGCACCGGATGATCGGGCCATTGTTAGATCTGCCAGTTGAGAGAGGATTGTTGTTGTACATCATACCTCAGAGATTATGATGTCGTCTACCGTGCAGACAGAGGGACCAGCTGTTGCTAAGATTGACGGGATGTCGCTTTCGGAGCTTACGAACTTAAATTGTCGGAGCTTCCAGGCAGATATGAGACAGATTATAGCTAGTCTACCCGAATTGAGAGACGAAGGTGATTCGTCCGATTTATACACCGGAGCGGGCCCAGTTGAGTTGAAGATTTCCAGTGTGGAGAGTCTAACTCAGATCTAGAGCAGACCGATTCAGAGATGACCGCCAATGTGTCGCCTTTCCTGGAGGATTGAGGCGCTGTTCGGCGTACAGGTGAATGAGCCAGTTATTGCTGCAAATGACGAGATATCGCCCAGATGGATGGAGCTACTGCAGCGTGAGCTTATACTTAGAGATATGATGGACGGTCGCTAGTCACCTGATGACTAATGACTAGGACATGTGGTTCGTTCGGTTACCGATGCGAGGTCATCAGATAGATTGTTTCCAGCTGGAGACGACTCCGCTCCGTCAGTACAGTAGCGGCGGGCGCACTTGCTTCTTTTGCCTGGACTCGAGGTTTTGCTCTTAGGTGGGTTATATTATTATTTTTGCACCACCTTGTATATTCTTTGTATCTAGAGTACTCCATCTACTGTATCTACCAGTATTGTTTTATATTGACCTAGAGATGAGACTGTGAGGTTTGTAGACTTTTATGCCGTATTTTGGGGTCGAGCTCACTTGAGTCGACATGCTGTTTTTCTTATGCTTCATTATGATTATTTCGCATGTTGTTGCTTTACATTGCGTGGGATTTGTGACCGCCCTATGGCGAAGAGCTAGCTCCCGCTTGGGGATGCCATATTTGTTGGATTCATATATATTCTTGTTGTACCCATTTTGGGGGCCAGTATTTACAAAGGAGACTCTGCCGAAATTTTCGGAAAAATTGGTATTGTTTTTAAAAAGGGTTTTACATGACTTATTTGATAAACTCGCTTTCAATTGATTGGGTTTTCTTCACTCTTTTGCTTATTTGGTTTTGGTTTTCTGGGCTTTGGCTTACTTATTTTACGGACGTCTTGAGACGTTTCGTAAACTTAAGTGCCAGTCACGTTCCGTACCCTGCGGGTCGTGACACCTAGTGCCTTAGACCAACTGGTTTGGGAGTCACTGCTAAAGCCTTGGGTGTTACAAGACTAGGAAGTACGCTTTAAAGAGCAAACGCATCTTGTAATCGGTTGTTGGTACCTCAAGAAGTATTAACGGTCGCATGAAGGATGTGTAAGCAAAAATTCATTTAAAATTCACAAATTAATAAGTACTTTTGACAACGGACGAGGGTATGATTGCTTGATTTGAATTTCCAAGTGTAGGGGTGATATATACACACTTGTAGGGGTATGTGATTGGGATTTAGATAAAAGAGAGGAATGAAGAATATAACTTGTATCTTTAGTAGAGTTGATAAAAATTCCTAAGTGGAGATGGAACCCTAGAAGGAAAACTTAATAGATGCCGAAAACTAAGTAGGTCTGCAGAACATATATAATCTTAAGTTAAATGATGAGGAAGTGTGAAGAATATGGGTGGATAATTTACGGGTCGAAGATAATAAAATTCCTTGTTAGAAAACCTAATTGGAGAATAAAAGTCAATGGGCCTAATTGATAGGATTTTGTGGGTAGTATCCGCTGAAAACCCTCAGGAGACAACACTCCTCCTACTAGGGACACCTAGAGGTTTAACGGCTTGTTGCACGAGCTCAGTGCAATAGCGTTTCCCTGCGAAAGTGAGGTTAGGATTTTGTCAAGAATAAAACTAGGTTTGCTCGAGGACGAGCAAAAGATAAGTTTGGGGGTATTTGTTCATACCATAATATTGCATTATTATATTCCCCATTCTTATTCGTTTTATAAATAAACAGGTGCTTTTGACGCATGTCTGCTACATATTACAGGTTACAGGTTCTTGGAGCGAAAACAGTGAAAAAGATAAAAGAAGATACAAAAGTGGAACTACAACCAACAAACAGAAGGATCTTGATAAAGCCTACACAAAGATCAGTTTACAAAGTACAAAGGCAGCGCAAGGTCCAAGATCGCGAAGTCACGGTTAAAGTTCACTACAAGTATTCACTGGAAAATCTGGAAGAAAACCAGAAGCTAATTTGAGAAAAGAACTAAAGCATTAAGTAGCCCAAGATGACAAGAACCCAGCCCTGAAGTTGCAGAGCCCAATTCTTTCTTTTGACCGCGGAACCGCGGCCAAACCAGGCCTCGGGCCGCGGTTCCGCGGCCATCTAGAGCACGGAGTTCGAGAAAATTTACCATAATGCAGAGGCGGCGCGGATCTTTGACTTGGTCTTTTCTTAGAGGGCATTTTTGTAAATGCAGATGTGCGAATCAATTGTAACCTAGGGTTTCCTATCCTCTATAAATAGGAACTCTAAATCATTGTATTAGGTTATGCCTCCCTATGCCTCTTTTTATCAATAAAATTTAGATTTCTTTTGGAGAGCATCGATACCTCTTTTCATTTCAGAAATTCAGATCTGACAAGTCTTGTGTTGATGTTTGGAGAGAGCCATCTGTAAAGTAAGTAGGTAATTTCAATTCTTGCCCTAGGTAATTTTTCATTCTCTGCCCTAGATTAAATTTAATTCCTTGCCTTAGTTAGATAGTTAGATCTTTAATTCAATTGCCCTAGATAAATTTAGTTTTTAGATTTAATTAATCCATTCACACCGTTTGGAATTAACTCGTAAGAGCGATTAGAAAATTCACAACATCCTTGTGGACCGACCCGTACTCACCGGTTAGCTACATGCGACGCCGTTCTTGATTGCGGTAATAGATAGTTTTTGAGATCAATCAGTGCACAAACTACCGGGTACTTTGAAGTGCTAAGTGGCCTACTCACGTTGTTGAGGGAGGCTGTTTCACTTTGGGTATTTGGCGGGTAGTTTCCCGCACCCGTAGGGGTCTAGGGTGTGGTTTGACTATTCATCGTGACCGTGTAATCCGTCTTTCGTTGCAGGCTCAAATGAAGCGTGAATTCCTAGTATATCCAATGTGTTCATTTTTGTTCTGGAATGGCTATCATTGCATCTGATGAATGTATATATCTATATAAGATATCTAGTAGGCGTTGCTTATGTTTTGCATCCGCGCTAGTCCAGCCCCCGCTCTGTCGTTAGTTAAATAACCTAACGGGTGATGATGGGGCCCAGTGGCGAATGCGGATGGCATAAGCGTACGTCATATTTTCGTTGTTTTCTGCAATGGTAGGATTAAATTGATGGGACGCATTAAATTAATGCAAAGAAAACAAATCAAAGGTGAATCGTTGGAACAATTTCAAAACCCACTCGGTTTTTTCAAAACAGCAAAACTTTAAAAAAACGCGGAGCTTAAGCCACTCCTTTTAAAAGCTATCAGGTTCCTTCGATTATATCAAGTTCATTATGTTCACGGTTTTGCCAAAACCATTCGTGGCCCTCCGTCATTTCATATGAATATTCAATAGTATTCAAGCTATGTTTGTTGGCTTTAGTCAAGGCATAGTGATTGGTAGCTGCTGGATATTCATATGTTGCATAGATAGATGCGTTGGTTTGGGACAGTCGTATTACTTTGTTGGCCTTAGTCAAGGGTATATACGGGTGGGTTCAAATTAACCTGGACAACGACGGGTAGAACTTGACATGTGACTTATGATTTGTTGGCCTTAGTCAAGGTCATAAGAGCATGGGGCAAAAATCCACATCGGGAGTTTCTAAGGAAACTGAAACTTGCTAGTGCTGCATACCATTTGGAGTTTGATAATGTTGGTAGGATTTCTTCAGCATTATCACACAATGATATTTGGATCCCGATCCTACTGAGAGTATCGGCTACTCCTCGGGAGATTTCTTCACTTAACGATCAATACTATAAACCAAGTAGGTGTCTTGAACAGTGTTAGCGAGGCTATGCCTCTAGGGAAAATAGGTTATTTAATTAAGGAACTTCGCGAAAGCGTCGTAAAACCTCCCTCGAAGTACCGACACTAGCCTGGCTAAAGGTTAAGCAAGTACTGTACGGTGAGATTAATCCAGACTAATTCTTCTTTTATGGTTTGAGGAAGGATTCGAGAAACAGTTGGATCCATCCGGTTTAGATAAACTAAAAACCAATCTAAACTTGCAAGAGAATCATGCTAAGTGTTTTCTTCTCTCTCTCTTAATTGCAGCGACCCAGTGACCAGACATAGGTTACATCTAGATAATAAAATGACTGAATCTGACTGTTATGACTGGCAAAGGTCTATCCAGATGTCCATTACCCATGACAAGCTGGAACACCTCTTAACTAATCAAACCCCTGCCATCTCAGGACCAGTTTCCCCTATCACGGATATTGATATCTGTAAGACATCAGAAAAGGATTGTGCGAATGCTAAGTGCCTCGTGTTGGCCTCAGTTGATGGTGCATACCAGAAGCGGCACGAGAAGATGGACTTAGTTTTTGTCTTCTTCCATAACAAAGATTTATATGGAGAGCAATATCGTATCGCGAGATATGAGACCTCGAACGAATTGCTTCAAGCGTGGTTGGTTGTCGGGTCATCTGTAGGGGACAACGTCCTTACAGAGACTAGCTATTTTGACGAGCTCACGGACCTGAAGACCACGTTGAAGAACGGGTCAAATACTGACTTGTATCTACAGTATCTACCCTCTACTTACACCCTGAAGGAAACCAGGGAAGTAGAAGGAAAGAGAAGGGCAAAAGTTTTGGGACTAGATGTAGTGAAGGTGGGACGTTCCTATTGTTACGGGATAGGACATTGGCAGAAGGATTGCAGGGCTTTGAAAGCCAATAGCCAGGATTCGAAGCATGTTGTGGCTTCGGCTTCGGGTGTGTTTGTAATAGAAAATTGTATGTCAATTAACTCTACTTCCTGGATACTAGATACCGGATCAGGATCTCACATATGTAATTCATTACAGACTTTGAGAAACCGTAGAATTATCAGGTTAGGTGATATGACTCTCAGGGTTGCTAACGGAATGAGCATGGACGCCGAATCCGTAGGGGAATATCACCTTGGATTGACAAGTGGGCAGATATTGATTCTGCGTAACCGTTTGTATGTACCTAGTCTTGCATGTAATATCATATCTGTATCCATACTTTCTTAGGAAGGATATGATTTTACTTTTGTAAGCGATGTGGTCCACATCCACCTAAATCAAGTTTTGATTGGGTCAGGTACATTAGAAAACGGAATATACGTATTGAATCAAGCTCAGGTTTTCAGTATCCAGAACACACTTAAAAGAAAGTCTCCGGAAACAAATCAGGCTTTCTTATGGCATTGTAGACTGGGTCACATTAATGAGACATGGTTAACAAAGTTACATAAAGAGGGATACTTGAATCCGTTTGAGTATCAGTCTTATGCTACTTGTGAATCTTGTCTCATGGGAAAGATGACAAAGTCTCCGTTCACTGGACACGGAGTAAGAGCGAGCGAGCTCTTGGGACTCATACACAGTGGCGTATATGGTCCAATATCTACACATGCGTGAAGTGGTTATTCATACTTCATTACTTTTACAGATGATTTCTCTAGGTATGGACATGTCTTCCTGATGAAGCATAAATCCGATGCCTTTGAGAAATTCCGGGAATACAATAATGAAGTGGAAAAACAAATAGGCAAAAGTATCAAGACACTAAGATCTGATCGAGGTGGTGAATACTTGAGTGCTGAGTTTCTGGGCTACTTAAAAGAGAATGGGATTCTCTCTCAGCTTACTCCTCCATACACACCACAACACAATAGTGTATCGGAAAGGCGGAATCGAACCCTATTAGATATGGTTCGTTCCATGATGAGTAAGGCTGAGTTACCGTGATCTTTCTGGGGTTTTGCACCAGAAACAGCTGCATATCTTTTGAACCAAGTTCCTACTAAGTCTGTGCCTACCACACCATATCAGATGTGGAGTGGGAAGAAACACTGTCTTAAACACTTTAAGACATGGTGACGTCCAGCTTTTGTTAAAAAGCAGCATGCGGATAAGCTCGAGGCACGCTCAGTACAGTGTAAGTTTGTGGGATATCCAAAGAACTCCAAGGGTATATTTTCTATTACGCAGAGGAGCAAAAGGTCTTTGTTTCTCATCATGCCCACTTCTTGGAAACTGGATTTTTAGAAAATCAGATAAGTGGGAGCGCAATAGAACTGGATGAAATTCCAGAACCACAAGCTATTACTAAAAGCTTAGTAGAACCAGATGTTTCAGGAGAACCGGACATCCCAGCGCCACTCCGCAGGAGTAGTAGGCAGTCTCATCTGCCCGAGAGATACTACGGTTTTCTCATAGACGGGGATCGAGAGGATTGCATCATTGAAAATGATGAGCCCACTAGCTTCCAGCAATCCATTCAGAGCGGTGACTCAGTAAAATGGCTGGATGCAATGCGGACCGAGATGGAGTCATGTACACCAACAAAGTTTGGACTTTGGACATTGCTCCAGAACGGGTGAAACCCGTAGGCTTGTCATGACCCGAAACGTACGAAACATGACCGGCACTTAAATTACGGACGTCTCGAGGCGTACGTAATCTAAGTAAGCCAAAACCCAGAAATCAAAACCAAAGAAGCAGTAGAGTGAAGGAAAAACCAACTTAAAGCAAGTAGTTTTAATAGCATAAGCCGAATTATGCGTTTTAAAAACATCAAGTAATGTCTGAAAATTTCGGCAGAGTCTCCTTTGTAAAAACTGGCCCCAAACGGGATACAACATGAATAGTATACGGAATAAATAAAAAGGCATCCCCAAGCGGGAGCTAGCTCTTCGTCAATCGACGGTCACAACCACGCAAGCAATATAATATACAACGCCAAGGGCGAGGATCAAAACTCAAAAGGAAACTCAAAACCACAAGAAATAAAACGCGCGACTCTAAGGTCGAAAGAATAACATCACTGGTCTCTATCTCAAAAATAAATACATGTTTGGTTGATGGAATTTACTAGATACAACTGAATAACATTCTACAAAGTAATATGATGGGTACAATACCAATAAACCCACCTACTAGCAAGTCACCCGAACGAAACTGTGCCCGCAAAGCCGTAATGAAACCTGTACGGCAACCCTGCAAGAAACTGGGGCACAACGGGGGTGAGTTGCCAACTCGTGAATAGAAAAACATTTACGAACAGAAGTCGCATGAACAACGCAATCCTAGGTCATATGATCATAATATATCCTCAAATATAACCAGCAGTCTATGACAATGACTAGGGTAAATATCTAATCCAAGTGTAATCCCATATGCCCGTGTCAGAGCCTCAGGTAGCAATATATCATATGGATGATGTATGAATGCATGAAACAGAATGCATGTACTGAAGAAAACTGTTTTCATAAATTAGTGAGATTTCTGTATTTTTAAAATGAGGTATCATAATGAAATCAGCATAAAACAGTGCCTAGCATCGGCACAAAACGTAATCCCAATATCTCGATATCTCTGTATCACAGTCTCTGTACCTCTATATCTCGAAATCTCAATGTCTCAATCATAATGACTAGGGCGCCGTCAGTCCTGGCCGTCCCCTACCATCCATCTCATGACCACGACGGTATCCTCCGGATATCTGACGCGTCGGGTAAAATCACCGGTCGATCGTGCTCCCCTGCACAGGCTCAACGTCAACAACACGATCTTCTTGCCCCGGGGTACCGCACCGGGCCCACCATGTACCCGAAACGGTTCATCCATCTCCTCGAATCGGGGCTCGAAATCCATCAGCAAACTCATGGTGGACGACTCATACATCATGGGAAAACCGCACTTTTTATTTAAAAGAGAGGGAAGAAGCACAAGTTTTGCGGTTTTCCCCCAAATCCAGAAAATCTCATAGAAATCCGAATCCAAATCATCAATAGCATATAAACCCATGAATATAGGCATGAGAATCCATGAATACGGCATAACAATGAATAACAGTATGCATGAAGTGACAAGTAATAACTACAATATCTAAGCTGGCATATAAGGTAAGTACACTAATATTATGCCAAACTACTAGCTATCAAGCTAAGTTAAGCAATAATATTTTCTAAGGTGTACGTGACATGGCAATTACCGATGAAGATGTGTGTGAGCCGGCAAGTAAGTGTACGTGGTACATACGCATCATCGGTAATGGTGCTGGTGTCCTAACAGCATAATGTCAACAATGCAATATGAAATAACAATATAAGTATGCGATGCGGAGCGAGCAACCAAAATGAGCGGGAGCTAAATATTAAACAATGGTGCCATTTAAATTACACGAATCGTGGGGTTTTGAAACTAGGGCTACGGTGGTTTTAAGAAAGGATACATCTTTTGAAATATCCGTAGATCCTTTGACCTGTCTTTTAAAATACCCACGATCCGCTAGTTTTGAAATAGGTAGGAGTCTAATCTAACAACTACACTAAACTATACGGCTGAACTACAGGTAAGGAAACCGCCTATCATATGAGTCGATACATATACATACCTGTATATGTATAGTCGGTGATCCCGCCTAAAAAATATCATATCCGATACCATAATATAATCAGACATCCCAAGTCAAGAGTGTGGATCAATCATCAATATATAGCTCGTACGTAAATCCGTCGTACGGCATCCCAAATCTGGGTACGGGTCAATATCACATTCATCATACTATTCATCTGGTATCCTCATTATCAAATATCATGATCGGGGTACTGATCTACGTCTAGTACAATACTGATACCGCCTAAGTATGCATGCACGTGTGTGAAACACTACGTCAAGGACCCGCTACAACGTCATGTCGTATCTCAAATACGAATCCTGCCATATCACCGATCTCACGGCCTCAAATCAAATCTCATCGACTCATCTTAAATCCCAAGTACTATCCTCATTATCCATGCATGTGTATATGAATGTATATATGCATAATCCCATACCCACGCATATATACATATATACACATCCCCATCTACGCACAAGAAAGTAATGTATGCAAGTCTGAGTGTGCGTATGTGGGTATAACAACTACTCTAGGGATTCGCAACTAACCCAAAGGTAATCCATGAACACATAAACATATCATGAATAAACATTCTCGTATCATAACACACCTATATAAACATATATATGAACTATACTACGGACTGCGGGGGTGCTATACGCCATCCACCCGACTTCTCCCCGTAGATATAAATCTACTCACCTGGTCCTCGCTCGCAGGTGCCGACGTCGCCACACGCTTGATTGTCTTCTCGAAATCCACATGGGTTACCTACATATCATAACGCACCGTATCGCATTAAAACCAAATTCGAATTCGAAACGGCATACGAAAATCAAATCGGCACGCGTATCACGCATAGGTCAAAACCTATCGCTTACGCATGCATGAATAGTCAAACCAATCATCGATGTCGATGTACAAACGTCAAACCATCGAGAAAAACCCAAACACACTCATTTGCACATTCACGAACACTAATTATAATATAAAATGTGTTAAAATTCATAAAAACCTCAAACTCACTTTAAAAGCTATTTTTCCGAAAATCTAGCAAGCAAAATTACACATTTTAGTACAAAACTCGACGTTTAAACAAATCTAGTGCCTCAATATCCACTCAATATCATAACCAAGTCATATAAACTATTCCAATAATTTATTCTCATCAAAATATATATATTTACAAAACCTAGTTAACAAAATTAGCACAATTTTCCATTTTAGCTCAAAACTTTGTGTTTTAATCAACTTTAAATATTTTAACAATTCTAATGGTCAAAATGTTCATTAAACATCTTAATTATGTCATACCAATATTAATTAGATTTTAAACTTATCTCTTAATATTAATCTCAAAAATCTAGTTTGCAAACATAACAAATTTTAACAATTTACAAGTAACAATATGCAGATTAACAACTAGATTACATTTTGCAAAAACTCAAGATGTTAGACTAAACATCACAACTAATTCGAGTGATAAAACTCAAATTTTGAGCCCAATTCCCTCTCTTGACATTTCAAACCCTCAAATAAACACATAATTAAACACTTAAAGAATTTAATTAAGCAACTAACCAACAATCAAACCCTAGGGAAAATATTTATACCTTACAAATTGAGATCTAGCATGCAAAAATCTTAGCCTCCAAAACTACTCTCTTGCTCCCAAAATCCATGCTTGAAATTGGCTAAGAAGAGATAGATAAAGGGTTTGCTTTGAATTGTGAATTAATTGTTGATTATTGGAGGATTTTTGATGAAATTGGAGATATTTTTAAGTGAGAAGAGGGGGATTGCCGCAGGAGGTTCGGCCAAAGAGGGAGGGGGCTGCTGTGAGTGGAAGTGGGGGGAGAGAGAAATATGTGTACATTCAAGTCAAACATCCCATACTTCATTAATTAATATGTTCAATCTTCTCTCTTTTTCTTCTTTTTTTTTTCTTTGTGAGTAATGAGTTAGATTAATTTGGGAGGGTGTTGATGTGTGATGTGGGGGCTCGGCCATTTAAGGGATAGGTGAGTGTAGAATTTTTTTCCAAGTCAAGACAACACTCAATATCACATATATTAATCACATTTCTTAATTATTTAGTTTTCTTTTATTTTCTAAACCGTTTTGGCAAACCATTTCGTTTCAGAAACAATATGATAAAATTTTGTTTAATGTGTTATGATGCACAAAATTTGTTTCAACTCATTCCAATTTGTAATTTTCCCTAATTAAATGTATTAGTGACGGCTTAAAATAATATTAAAATAATTAATTTCGGAAAAATTTTCAGAAAATTTGAAATTTCACCAGTGGCTCAATAAACACCAAATACTAGCAATTTCATAGCTTGAATATGTATATTTAATTTTATAATAAAGGTATTTGTATTTTGACTTTTTACAGAAAACCCCTTTATTTTACCGATTTTTCCGAAATTTCACCGAAACGATTTTCAAAACGTTACAATCTTCCCCACCTTAAAGAAATTCGGTCCCCGAATTTAAATTAAAACTCTCCCCCCAAATACTAAAACATCTAAGCCAAAACCATCAAGTCGTCGGGGCTCCGAAATCGTAAATAGATAAAACAAATCGTAGCGCAGCGCATGCGCATGAAAAATGAGCTTATAACTCAAAATCAAAACTCCGTCAAGCATCCCGCAATCATCGGAGTCGTGGTAAAGACACAAATGTCAAATCCAATACAAAACCAATATGATATAACTCGAAACTATACACGTAAATATCAAATCTATATATGTAAATATCTGAAGGGAATGCATGCCAAATCTCTTAAAGTCGCTGTGCAATGCGCATAACACTACACAGTGGCGGACGTCTATCATAAGAAAATAATCATATACATATATACCTTTTGTTTGAACTGTACGTCCCGCCATTTTGGAAACAATTTAGAAGAGTTTCCTTATTTTAAACGTTTTGTGTCATATCAGACACGTAGATAAATACTGAGACTATAGCTCGCTTTTGGAATTCCCTTCGATAGCTATCAATGTATGCAAAATACATTCAGGTAGTGTCCTCTGACTGGTCCTGCTCAGTACGAAAACACATAGCAAATATCATAAAAACGTACTGCTCTATAAAAAATCAATCCCAAAATACGCATATGAATACTCTGTGCGTCCGGTGCGCACGGAAATCAAAATCCATGAATGTGCACAGAAACAACATCAAGGTGCAACGGTGGTGAACACAACATCGGTCATAGGCAACGTGTGCGCCTGACACCAAGGACAGGTGCGTCTGACATGCACGAAGAATCTCAATTTAGTGCATCTGGTGTGCACCGAAATCGCTTCTCAAAACATGCGCTCAACATGCACGAAAATCAAAAACCAGGTGCATCCATTATGCACGAAATCATGAAATCCAATATCAAGCGCCGAACATGCGCAAAATCAAATCAGGTGCACAAGGTGTACAAAAAAAATATCGAGTATCACAATCGAAATCGAAGTCTAGTGCATCTAAGTGCACAAAATGCGTATCACTGCACTACAAGCATATGTGAACTATACCGAGTGCAAAAAAACCAAATCGTATGCGTACATGCGCACAAATCAACTCAACTGTATGAAATCCATATAATCACAAACATGAGAAACCAAGGTACGAAAACGATATCAAGTGCAACAACCGTGCAAAAATCGTAAATATCAGCAGGTGCAACCATGGTCCATGAAGACAAATATCATGAAACTCAATCATCAAAATCAATCATGCGAAAAGATCGCCCAAAATACTCAAAAATCAAGTATGGCGGAATAGTCCCGCTC
Organism: Agapanthus africanus; assembly: GCA_030015575.1. Lineage (NCBI taxonomy): Eukaryota > Viridiplantae > Streptophyta > Magnoliopsida > Asparagales > Amaryllidaceae > Agapanthus > Agapanthus africanus. The sequence continues at coordinate 363,286,535 of JASDDO010000022.1, read as the reverse complement.
AAGCACATCCTCCAAGAATCTCTGGCCAACTGCCGTGGTTACTCATAGCATGTCTCGTCGACGATCCTGAACTCTAGCCTGCCGGTGTGCATAACATGACCACTCCTGGGTCCAAGTCTACTCGTAATTTATTCCAGAAAGGTCCTGTCAAGGTCCCTCCCAAATCTCGTCTCCGCCGAACTGTCCGGAAGTCATCGTCCCTTACTAGATCTATTCTCGTCCCGGAACGGATGCATACTCATCACGACTCCTTCTGGAAGGTATATCCAAGTACAATGCCTCGACATGCATATCGCATCTCTAACGTCGGCGGAGTGGAACGTCGTCTCATCAAGATCTCGTACGAACCTCTTACTCCATTTTCTCTAATGTCGACTGCTTCAGACTCGTCTCGTCGTGGCTGCATGGACTGAGCTCCAACGGCTATCCTCGTATCTGGAGTCTCCCAAGAAACGCATCTCACCACCTAGCATCCGAATGAAGTCGAACCATCCGATCGATTCGTCAAAACCTCATAATCCCCCAAGAGCTCAACATCTTGGGTACAGTTTAATAGTATCGAGTACGTACCACAGCATCGGTGGTCCAGCCGTAGAAGGGCAAACCCTAGCCTCACTAATGGCGCCGCAGAACTGCCGCAAACCCTGAGGTTCAAAGGCTTTCACACGGTCATTATGTCGAGTTAGGGTTTCATTCTTCTAGAGGGACCATAGAATTGCCTGCATGTCTTTCCGAATACTTTAAACTTGGAATAATTGGTTTCTGACACTCGATCGTCTCTGTCGACTCTCAACGTCTCCGCGTGAAGTCGTCTCTAGCTGGAATCAATCTATCTGATGACCTCGCATCGGGGTAGTGAACGAACCACATGCCCTAGTCATTCATCCTTGATGACTAGCGACCTTCTATCATCTCTTAGTACAACTCGTACTGCAAAAGCTCCAACATCTGGGGCGATATCTCGTCGTTCGCAGCAACAACTGGCCCATTCGTCTGCACGCTGAACAGTGCCTCAATCGTCATGAATAAGCCATACCTCAACGGTCATCAAAATCTGGCTGGCCTCTATCAGTGGCTCAATACTCTAGTGCAAATCGGCATGTCCGAGTAATCTCATACAGCAATCCACCCAACGCTCGGGACGCGAAAACACAATGAAAAGACACATCTCTGCAATCGTGTGTCGCCGGAATCATGCCCTGGTCAGTCCTCGTTCTTGACGAGCTCATGCTGACCGCAACTCTAGCTGTAGCTCTCCCTGCCCGTAATCATGGCAGCAAAACCATAACTGGTACCGATGAGGCTAGATCAGGAATGAATATGATACTGAGTAAAGAAATATATATCCTAAGGCTCCTTAAGTGGAGTAGTGTATCGTAAGTATGCCGCGGAACATACCCACGGCACGTTACTCTACTTTAGTCACCTATTCCATCAACCAAGGGTCATCCTACGCTCCGAAGGTAAAGCCTAACGCTCTGATACCAACTTTGTCATGACCCGAAACGTACGAAACATGACCGGCACTTAAATTACGGACGTCTCGAGGCGTACGTAATCTAAGTAAGCCAAAACCCAGAAATCAAAACCAAAGAAGCAGTAGAGTGAAGGAAAACCCAACTTAAAGCAAGTAGTTTTAATAGCATAAGCCGAATTATGCGTTTTAAAAACATCAAGTAATGTCTGAAAATTTCGGCAGAGTCTCCTTTGTAAAAACTGGCCCCAAACGGGATACAACATGAATAGTATACGGAATAAATAAAAAGGCATCCCCAAGCGGGAGCTAGCTCTTCGTCAATCGACGGTCACAACCACGCAAGCAATATAATATACAACGCCAAGGGCGAGGATCAAAACTCAAAAGGAAACTCAAAACCACAAGAAATAAAACGCGCGACTCTAAGGTCGAAAGAATAACATCACTGGTCTCTATCTCAAAAATAAATACATGTTTGGTTGATGGAATTTACTAGATACAACTGAATAACATTCTACAGGGTAATATGATGGGTACAATACCAATAAACCCACCTACTAGCAAGTCACCCGAACGAAACTGTGCCCGCAAAGCCGTAATGAAACCTGTACGGCAACCCTGCAAGAAACTGGGGCACAACGGGGGTGAGTTGCCAACTCGTGAATAGAAAAACATTTACGAACAGAAGTCGCATGAACAACGCAATCCTAGGTCATATGATCATAATATATCCTCAAATATACCCAGCAGTCTATGACAATGACTAGGGTAAATATCTAATCCAAGTGTAATCCCATATGCCCGTGTCAGAGCCTCAGGTAGCAATATATCATATGGATGATGTATGAATGCATGAAACAGAATGCATGTACTGAAGAAAACTGTTTTCATAAATTAGTGAGATTTCTGTATTTTTAAAATGAGGTATCATAATGAAATCAGCATAAAACAGTGCCTAGCATCGGCACAAAACGTAATCCCAATATCTCGATGTCTCTGTATCACAGTCTCTGTACCTCAATATCTCGAAATATCAATGTCTCAATCACAATGACTAGGGCGCCGTCAGTCCAGGCCGGCCCCTACCATCCATCTCATGACCACGACGGTATCCTCCGGATATCCGACGCGTCGGGTAAAATCACCGGTCGGTCGTGCTCCCCTGCACAGGCTCAACGTCAACAACACGATCTTCTTGCCCCGGGGTACCGCACCGGGCCCACCATGTACCCAAAACGGTTCATCCATCTCCTTGAATCGGGTCTCGAAATCCATCAGCAAACTCATGGTGGACGACTCATACATCATGGGAAAACCGCACTTTTTATTTAAAGAGAGGGAAGAAGCTTATCCAAGTTTTGCGGTTTTCCCCAAAATCCAGAAAATCTCATAGAAATCCGAATCCAAATCATCAATAGCATATAAACCCATGAATATAGGCATGAGAATCCATGAATACGGCATAACAATGAATATCAGTATGCATGAAGTGACAAGTAATAACTACAATATCTAAGGTGGCATATAAGGTAGGTACACTAATATTATGTCAAACTACTAGCTATCAAGCTAAGTTAAGCAATAATATTTTCTAAGGTGTACATGACATGGCAATTACCGATGAAGATGTGTGTGAGCCGGCAAGTAAGTGTACGTGGTACATACGCATCATCGGTAATGGTGCTGGTGTCCTAACAGCATAATGTCAACAATGCAATATGAAATAACAATGTAAGTATGCGATACGGAGCGAGCAACCAAAATGAGCGGGAGCTAAATATTAAACAATGGTGCCATTTAAATTACACGAATCGTGGGGTTTTGAAACTAGGGCAACGGTGGTTTTAAGAAAGGATACGTCTTTTGAAATATCCGTAGATCCCTTGACCTGTCTTTTAAAATACCCACGATCCGCTAGTTTTGAAATAGGTAGGAGTCTAATCTAATCTAACAACTACACTAAACTATACGGCTGAACTAACAAGCTGAACTACAGGTAAGTAAACCGCCTATCATCTGAGTCGATACATATACATACCTGTATATGTATAGTCGGTGATCCCGCCTCATAAATATCATATCCGATACCATATTATAATCAGACATCCCAAGTCAAGAGTGCGGATCAATCATCAATATATAGCTCGTACGTAAATCCGTCGTACGGCATCCCAAATCTGGGTACAGGCCAATATCACATTCATCATACTATTCATCTGGTATCCTCTTTATCAAATGTCATGATCGGGGTACTGATCTACGTCTAGTACAATACTGATACCGCCTAAGTATGCATGCACGTGTGTGAAACACTACGTCAAGGACCCGCTACAACGTCATGTCGTATCTCAAATACGAACCCTGCCATATCACCGATCTCACGGCCTCAAATCAAATCTCATCGACTCATCTTAAATCTCAAGTACTATCCTCATTATCCATGCATGTGTATATGAATGTATATATGCATAATCCCATACCCACGCATATATACATATATACACATCCCCATCTACGCACAAGAAAGTAATGTATGCAAGTCTGAGTGTGCGTATGTGGGTATAACAACTACTCTAGGGATTCGCAACTAACCCAAAGGTAATCCATGAACACATAAACATATCATGAATAAACATTCTCGTATCATAACACACCTATATAAACATATATATGAACTATACTACGGACTGCGGGGGTGCTATACGCCATCCACCCGACTTCTCCCCGTAGATATAAATCTACTCACCTGGTCCTCGCTCGCAGGTGCCGACGTCGCCACACGCTTGATTGTCTTCTCGAAATCCACATGGGTTACCTACATATCATAACGCACCGTATCGCATTAAAACCAAATTCGAATTCGAAACGGCATACGAAAATCAAATCGGCACGCGTATCACGCATAGGTCAAAACCTATCGCTTACGCATGCAAGAATAGTCAAATCAATCCTCGATGTCGATGTACAAAAGTCAAACCATCGAGAAAAACCCAAACACACTCATTTGCACATTCACGAACACTAATTATAATATAAAATGTGTTAAGATTCACAAAAACCTCAAACTCACTTTAAAAGCTATTTTTCCGAAAATCTAGCAAGCAAAATTACACATTTTAGTACAAAACTCGACGTTTAAACAAATCTAGTGGCCGCAATATCCACTCAATATCATAACCAAGTCATATAAACCATTCAAATAATTTATTCTCATCAAAATATATATATTTACAAAACCTAGTTAACAAAATTAGCACAATTTTCCATTTTAGCTCAAAACTTGGTGTTTTAATCAACTTTAAATATTTTAACAATTCTAATGGTCAAAATGTTCATTAAACATCTTAATTATGTCATACCAATATTAATTAGATTTTAAACTTATCTCTTAATATTAATCTCAAAAATCTAGTTTGCAAACATAACAAATTTTAACAATTTACAAGTAACAATATGCAGATTAACAACTAGATTACATTTTGCAAAAACTCAAGATGTTAGACTAAACATCACAACTAATTTGAGTGATAAAACTCAAATTTTGAGCCCAATTCCCTCTCTTGATATTTCAAACCCTCAAATAAACACATAATTAAACACTTAAAGAATTTAATTAAGCAACTAACCAACAATCAAACCCTATGGAAAATATTTATACCTTACAAATTGAGATCTAGCATGCAAAAATCTTAGCCTCCAAAACTACTCTCTTGCTCCCAAAATCCATGCTAGAAATTGGCTAAGAAGAGATAGATAAAGGGTTTGCTTTGAATTGTGAATTAATTGTTGATTATTGGAGGATTTTTGATGAAATTGGAGATATTTTTAAGTGAGAAGAGATGGAGAAGGGGGGGGATTGCAGCAGGAGGTTCGGTCAAAGAGGGAGGGGGCTGCTGTGAGTGGAAGTGGGGAGAGAGAGAAATATGTGTACATTCAAGTCAAACATCCCATACTTCATTAATTAATATGTTCAATCTTCTCTCTTTTTCTTCTTTTTTTTTCTTTGTGAGTAATGAGTTAGATTAATTTGGGAGGCTGTTGATGTGTGATGTGGGGGCTCAGCCATTTAAGGGATAGGTGAGTGTAGAATTTTTTTCCAAGTCAAGACAACACTCAATATCACATATATTAATCACCTTTCTTAATTATTTAGTTTTCTTTTATTTTCTAAACCGTTTTGGTAAACCATTTCGTTTCAGAAATAATATGATAAAATTTTGTTTAATGTGTTATGATGCACAAAATTTGTTTCAACTCATTCCAATATGTAATTTTCCCTAATTAAATGTATTAGTGACGGCTTAAAATAATATTAAAATAATTAATTTCGGAAAATTTTTCAGAAAATTTGAAATTTCACCAGTGGCTTAATAAACACCAAATACTAGCAATTTCATAGCTTGAATATGTATATTTAATTTTATAATAAAGGTATTTGTATTTTGACTTTTTACAGAAAACCCTTTTATTTTACCGATTTTTCCGAAATTTCACCGAAACGATTTATTGGAGATAGTGCCCTCAGTGTAACATTTCAAAAAAAGATAAAATATTAATTTTGGGAATTTTTATAATTTAATATTATTTTATTGAATATTTTAATATTTTGGAATTATTAAATACAAATAAATGGGAAAAATTTTGGAAAATTATGGAAAATTCTAAAATAGGGTAAATTAGAGAATTATGACATTTTAAAGTTTTTGTGATTAATTTGACACTAATTTAGTGCTAATCGCGATTAAAAATCGCTAATCGGTTTTTAGCTTTTTTGTGCAACACATGCACATATCACTTTTTCACACTTGTGCATTTTCTTGCCATGGTTCTCTTTGGGTTTACTATTCTTCGGCGAAGGATTTTGAGAGAATAAGAAAAGAAATGGAAAAAGATTAAAGAAATTGGTAGTAGGTGAGAGAGAGAGGTATGGGCACCATTGACTAAAGACTTAGCCATTCTCCTCCATTTTCAACACTCATTTCTCTCTCCCCCTTCCTTGCTTGCTGCTGCTCCTCCTCCTTCATCTCCCTCCCCTCTTCAACCCCTCACAACACCTTTAAAACAAACTCAAAACCCCAATCTCATTTCACTAAAAAGATGCACAAGCTCAAGACCTACATGATAGACCATGAAAGCATGGATTTTGGCCACTAGGGGCAACTCAAGAAAATTCTTGAGTTGCCAAATGAGGTATTTTTCTGAACCATTAGCTTAGTTTTAGTATTACTTATACCCCATGTTTAGTTTTGAACCGATATTGTGTGAATTGGTGACTTGAGGTAAAACATAGTTAGGGTTTGAGGGAAACTTGTGTTGTATGTGAAATTGAGTTCAATTGAGGTTATACAAACACCCTAGTGTATGAATTGAGACCCTAACATGAAGCTTAAACCCATAATGCGGATTTTAGAAACCGATATCGGAGAATTTATGAAATCTGTGAAGGGTATATTGAATCTGCTATCACCCGAGACACCCTAAATTAAAATTGATTGGACAGTGACATGTGCAGGCACCCAGGAAGCTACCACCAAGACCCCAGCCCCTTCTTCCATTTCCAGGCCGCAAATTCCTCCATTCTGGCCGCAAATTGCGGCCAGACCATGATGGAATTGGCTCGTTTTGGTTTTGGTGTTCCCTTATCTGTAGTTTAGGCCCCTGGTATACATAGAATTGTCTAATTGGACCTAGGGTGAAATCTGGAACATATTTCCTAAGTTGCTGTTTTGGATTCGTGTTTCCGTATTCCGTATTTTTAAGTCTGAATTTGTGTCTTGTGTTTTACCTCGACTATTTGGCGTTTATACGACGATATAGAGGATTTATTGATGGTTTTGAAGGCGTGCCATAGGTTCTAACCTATAGGCCTCTTATAGTATCGTTTTGGGTTTCGTGTGCCGTTTTAGTTTTGATTTGGTTTTAATGCGCATATACGATATTTTGATGTGTAGGTACCCTATGAAGACTACGGGACGACAAGCAAACGTGTGGTGACATCGAAAGATGGAGACGCAAGGTGAGTAGATTATATCTACTGGGGGAAGTCGGGTGGATGGCGTATAGAACCCCCGCAGTCCGTAGTTGTTATTATATATGATAGTTAGGTGTATTATGGATACTGTAGGGTTAGAAGTGACTAGTGTAGTTCATAGTCGCGAACCCTAGAATAGAATTACACCTACACGCACACCCTTGCATATTACTTATACTGGCACTGTGTTGATGATATTGGATGACTTTGGAGATGAGTCGATGATATTGGGCTTTGTGCCGCGAGATCGGTGATGTGATATGATTCGTATTTGGGATACGAAATGTGTTTCTTGCTGGCTTGGGATGTGTGTTTACCCCCCGCATTCATACTTTGTAGATGGCATCAGTTGTACTAGACTTAGATAAGTACCCCAGCTTATGTGATACGATAATAGTGATACCTGAGATGTGATGAGATAGTGTGATATTGACCCGTACCCAGCGATTGGGATGCCGTACGACGATTTACCGTATGAGCTTTACATTGACGATAGATCCGCACTCATGACTTGAGGATGTCATATGATATACTGTATCGTACGCGATACTATTGAGGCGGGATCACCGACTTATATATATTTATATATATCGACTCAGATGTTAGGCGGTTTCCTTACCTGTAGTTCAGCTTGTTAGTTCAGCTGTATAGTTTAGTGTAGTTGTTAGATTAGATTAGACTCCTACCTATTTCAAAACTAGCGGGTCGTGGGTATTTTAAAAGACAGGTCAAGGGATCTACGGACATTTCAAAAGGCGTATCTTTTCATAAAAACACCGTAGCCCCTATTTTCAAAACCCCATGATTCATGATATTTCAAAAGGCACCATTTGTAGGACTTATATTAGATTAATGCAGATTAGTTATAGTTGCGTCTAGATTCAGCTCCCACTCTTTTTGTGGTTCGCTTTGCATCGCATTCTTATATTATGTTTCATACTCTATTATTGATATCATGCTGTTAGGACACCAGCACCATTACCGATGTTGCGTATGTACCACGTACACCTACTTGCCGGCTCACACACATCTTCATCGGTAATTGCCATGTCATGTACACCTTAGAAAATACTATTGCTTGTCATAACCTATTAGCTAATAGTTTAGACATTGTAGTTATTACCTGCTACTTCATGCATACTGTTATTCATTGTTATGCCGCATTCATGGATTCTCATGCATATATTCACTATTTTACGTGTTACTGAGGTTTTCGATTTGGATTTTCGTGAGATTTTCTGGATTTGGAGGAAAACCGCAAAAATACAAATAAACATTCTCTCTTTTAAAATAAAAAGTGCGGTTTTCCCATGATGTATGAGTCGTCCACCATGAGTTTGCTGATGGATTTGGAAACCCGATTCGAGGAGACGGATGAACCGTTTCGGGTACATGGTGGACCCGGTGCGGTACCCCGGGGCAAGATGAATGTGGTGATGACGTTGAGCCTGGCAGGGGAGCACTACCGACCGGTGATTTTACCTGACGCGTCGGATATCCGGAGGATACCTTCGTGGTCTTGAGATTGATGGTAGGGGCCGGTCTGGACTGACGGCGCCCTAGATTTTGTGATTGAGACATTGAGATTTCGAGATATTGAGGTACAAAGACTGTGATACAGAGATATCGAGATATTTGGATTACGTTTTGTGCCGATGTTAGGCACTGTTTTATGCTGATTTCATTATGATACCTCATTTTAAAAATACAAAGGAAATCTCACTAAATTATGAAAACAGTTTCTTCATTTACATGTATTCTGTTCTCATGCATTCATACCTCATTCATATGATATATTGCTACCTGAGGCACTGACACAGGTACATGAGATTGCACTCGGGTTAGATATTTACCCTAGCCTTGTTATAGGCTGCATGTTTTTATTGAGGATTTTGTACTGATCGTTTTGACCTAGGATTATGTCTTGCGTTCGGTTTCTGCTTGTAGTTGTTCTCTATTCACGAGTTGGCAACTCACCCCCCCCCCCCGTTGTGCCACAGTTCTTGCAGGTTTGCCGTACAGGTTTCATTGCGGCATTTCTGGCACATTGCTTCCTTGCGGGTGAATTGCATTTGGTAGGTGGTTTCTTTTGCATCAAGAACCACCATTGTACTTGTATTATTCCTTGTATCTAGATTTTTCCATGAACCAAAACTTGTATATTGTTTCAGACTCAGAGTTTAATGATGTTTTATTTGACCTTAGAGTCGCGCTTAGTAGTATTGCGGTTTTCATGCTTACTGTGTTTCTTTTGGATTTGATCCTCGCCTTTCGGCGTTGTATATTATTGTTGCTTGCGTGGTTGTGACCGTCGATTGACGAAGAGCTAGCTCCCGCTTGGGGATGCCTTTTATCATTGTATATATGTTGTGCTTGTTGTACCCCGTTCGGGGCCAGTATTTACAAAAGAAACTCTGCCGAAATTTTTAGAAAAGACTTTACCTTTTAAAAATGCACATTCGGCTTAGTTATTTAAAGACCTTGACTTCAAACATATTTTCCTTCACTTCTTTAAATCAGTTTTCTTTACTTACTCTTCAAATGGTTTTAGATTTCTGGGCTTTTGGCTTACTTGGATCAGATGGAGTCCTATAGACTTCATATGGTTCAAGGGCCAGTCACGTGCTCTTTCGGGTCGTGACAAAGTTGGTATCAGAGCGCTAGGTTGACCTTGGTTTGAGTCTAAGTTTGACTATGTGGAGCCTAGGGCGTTTATATATATACGGAACTTAGACTTGACCTTACGGAACTTAGACTTAGTCGAGGGGGTATTAGACCCGAACTTTCGTCGTATAGGATGACCCTTGGTTGATGGAATAGGTGACTAAAGTAGAGTGACGTACCGTTGGTATGTTCCGCGGCATACTTACAACACGCCACTCCGCTTAAGGAACCTTAGGATGTACATATTTTCGAGATCAGTGATTCTCTTTATATCCATGATTATACATCCATTTGAGATCCCCGATTCTATTAGTCCATGATCATACCTTCATTGATGCTGTTCCTTCTTATGCTCATGTATCCACTCTGGATCTGTTGTTTCCTTTCTTGTCATTGATCTGCTCTCTTCGATACTCGATTGAGGTTCCTGTCGCCGTGTTTGAGCGCAGTTTGGGCTGCTGCTAGGGTTACGGTCAGGGCGAGCTCGTCTGGTACGAGGGCCGACCATTGTGTTTTCTGGTAACATGGGAACGTCTCGAGTTAGTATTGATGACTGTGACCTCAAGTGGAGGCGAGTGCTTGGTTTTGCACCGGATGATCGGGCCATTGTTAGATCTGCCAGTTGAGAGAGGATTGTTGTTGTACATCATACCTCATAGATTATGATGTCGTCTACCGTGCAGACAGAGGGACCAGCTGTTGCTGAGATTGACGGGATGTCGCTTTCGGAGCTTACGAGCTTAAATTGTCGGAGCTTCCAGGCAGATATGAGACAGATTATAGCTAGTCTACCCGAATTGAGAGACGAAGGTGATTCGTCCGATTTATACACCGGAGCGGGCCCAGTTGAGTTGAAGATTTCCAGTGTGGAGAGTCTTACTCAGATCTAGAGCAGACCGATTCAGAGATGACCGCCAATGTGTCTCCTTTCCTAGAGGATTGAGGCGCTGTTCGGCGTACAGGTGAATGAGCCAGTTATTGCTGCAAATGACGAGATATCGCCCAGATGGATGGAGCTACTGCAGCGTGAGCTTATACTTAGAGATATGATGGACGGTCGCTAGTCACCTGAGGACTAATGACTAGGACATGTGGTTCGTTCGGTTACCGATGCGAGGTCATCGGATAGATTGTTTCCAGCTGGAGACGACTTCGCACAGATTCGTTGAGAGTCGATAGAGACGATCGAATGTCAGGAGCCCATTTTCCAAGTTTAAAGTATACGGAAAGACATGCAGGTGATTCTATGGACCCTCTAGAAGAATGAAACCCTAACTCGACTTAATGACCATGTGAAAGCCTTTGAACCTTAGGGTTTGCGGCAGTTCCTCGGCGCCATTAGTGAGGCTTGGGTTTGCCCTTCTACGGCTGGACCACCGACGCTGAGGCATGTACTCGATACTATTAAACTGTACTCGAGATGTTGATCTCTTGGAGGATTATAAGGTTCTGACGATTCGATCGAATGTTTCGACATCATTCGGATATCATGTGATGGGATGCATTGCTTGGTAGACTCCAGATACGAGTATAGCCGTCGGAGCATAGTCCATGCAGCCACGATGAGACGAGTCCGAATCAGTCGACATTGAAGCAGAGTGAAGAAAAGAGTTCACAAGAGATTTCGACGAGATGACGTCCCACTCCGCTGACATCAGAGATGTGATACGCACCCAGAGGCGTTGTATATGGATATATCTTCCAGAAAGAAGCGCGATAAGTATGCAGCCGTTCCGGAATAAGAATTTGCTTCAACAATGGATGATGACTTCCGGGCAATCCTGCAGGAAAGAGATTTGAGAGAGAAATCTCGATAGGACCTTTCTGGAATGCGATACGAGAAGACCTAGACCCAGGGGTGGTCATATTGCGCACACCCAGCAGGCCAGAGTTCGGCATTATCGACGAGGTAGTTGACCAGGTTCGGATAAAGGAACTTACCCAGATGCGTTGCGAATTGATCAAGGACGGACGAGTGTTGAGTATTCCTCCGATGGTTGGGGCGTGTCCCCGAGGGCCTGTTCGGCCAGACATCTTCTACAGAATGATGAAGCTACAGAGTACGCGATTTCGAGTCCGTGTGAGAGACTTCAGATTGACCGTGGCCGAGAACAGTGCAGTGCGTAGATATGCATGGCGTGACGTCATAGTGGACGACGATAGAGACAGGTGAAACCAGAGGTTCGGGCGAGACGCTGACGGGCTGTCATTACTTCTCGTCGAGACTAGAGACCTGATATGCTTACAGAGACGTTGGGATGCGACCAATTTCCGAGAAAATTTTGTGCTGGGGACACAGATGTCTATCGAGTGAGAAGAGATTATGCAGGAGAGCCAGCCTCTGTACAGTTCGGCATAGGCAAGATCGGAAGAGACCTTGAGCAGGATTCCTTCCAGGACATTGCTGCAATGATGTTTGCACCCAGGATCAGATGTGTGACGTGCATTCAGAGAGCCAGAGGCCGACGCCAGTGATAGTCTGCCTCACGAGTGGTCGTGAGGATTGACCGATAGGTGACCAGAGAAGTGCCAGAACGGAATCGTCCCCGTTAGCACACCTGACAGGGCCGATGAGCCGATCGACTGCGAGATAGGTAATCCGCAGAGAAGATAAGGACCCAGAGTCAGAGGACGCCAGACCATGAGCAAGAGGCAAGTAGATATCTTGCGCTGCTAGCATTGGATGCACCGACTCTTTCTCGACCTCGAAGGAGGAACTACCGACGACGGTATTTATGATTTGTGATTTTGTGATTCAATTTTCACGTATCCGTCGTTTTGGATTTCGGTATTTTGGGCGTTCTGTTTGCATGATTTAGTTTTGATGACTGAGTTTCATGATATTTGTTTCATGCACCCACTGGATATTTATATTTTGCGCATAGTTATTACATTCGAGGTATTGATTGTGAATTCACGCCCATCTTATACAGTGATTTGATTTGCACTTCCAGCAGAGTTTTCATGCACCTTTAGTGTTTTGATATACGATTTTGGTGCACGCCAGATGCACTAAATCGGGATTCTTCGTGCATGTCACATGCACCTGATTTTTTTTTACTGTCAGGCACACACGTTGCCTACGACAGATGTTTCGTGCACACCAGTTGCACCTAGATGTTGTTTTGTACACTTGTTTGACACATATATGGATTTTGATTCCTTGCGCACCAGACGCACAGGATATTCTTATATATGCATTTTGGGGATTGATTTCTAGTAGAGCAGTACATTTTTATGATATTCTCTATGTATTGATGTTTTCGGAGCCCCGACAAATTGGAGTATTACTAAAATTGTTTTAGTATTGGGGGTTTAAATTTAAATTCGGGGACCGAATTTCTTTAAGGGGGTAGATTGTAACATTTCAAAAAAAGATAAAATATTAATTTTGGGAATTTTTATAATTTAATATTATTTTATTGAATATTTTAATATTTTGGAATTATTAAATACAAATAAATGGGAAAAATTTTGGAAAATTATGGAAAATTCTAAAATAGGGTAAATTAGAGAATTATGACATTTTAAAGTTTTTGTGATTAATTTGACACTAATTTAGTGCTAATCGCGATTAAAAATCGCTAATCGGTTTTTAGCTTTTTTGTGCAACACATGCACATATCACTTTTTCACACTTGTGCATTTTCTTGCAATGGTTCTCTTTGGGTTTACTATTCTTGGGAGAAGAATTTTGAGAGAATAAGAAAAGAAAAGGAAAAGAAATGGAAAAAGATTAAAGAAATTGGTAGTAGGTGAGAGAGAGAGGTATGGGCACCATTGACTAAAGACTTAGCCATTCTCCTCCATTTTCAACACTCATTTCTCTCTCCCCCTTCCTTGCTTGCTGCTGCTCCTCCTCCTTCATCTCCCTCCCCTCTTCAACCCCTCACAACACCTTTAAAACAAACTCAAAACCCCAATCTCATTTCACTAAAAAGATGCACAAGCTCAAGACCTACATGATGGACCATGAAAGCATGGATTTTGGCCACTAGGGGCAACTCAAGAAAATTCTTGAGTTGCCAAATGAGGTATTTTTCTGAACCATTAGCTTAGTTTTAGTATTACTTATACCCCATGTTTAGTTTTGAACCGATATTGTGTGAATTGGTGACTTGAGGTAAAACCTAGTTAGGGTTTGAGGGAAACTTGTGTTGTATGTGAAATTGAGTTCAATTGAGGTTATACAAACACCCTAGTGTATGAATTGAGACCCTAACCTGAAGCTTAAACCCATAATGCGGATTTTAGAAACCGATATCGGAGAATTTATGAAATCTGTGAAGGGTATATTGAATCTGCTATCACCCGAGACACCCTAAATTAAAATTGATTAGACAGTGACATGTGCAGGCACCTAGGAAGCTACCACCAAGACCCCAGCCCCTACTTCCATTTCCAGGCCGCAAATTCCTCCATTCTGGCCGCAAATTGCGGCCAGACCATGATGGAATTGGCTCGTTTTGGTTTTGGTGTTCCCTTATCTGTAGTTTAGGCCCCTGGTATACATAGAATTGTCTAATTGGACCTAGGGTGAAATCTGGAACATATTTCCTAAGTTGCTGTTTTGGATTCGTGTTTCCGTATTCCGTATTTTTAAGTCTGAATTTGTGTCTTGTGTTTTACCTCGACTATTTGGCGTTTATACGATGATATAGAGGATTTATTGATGGTTTTGAAGGCGTGCCATAGGTTCTAACCTATAGGCCTCTTATCGTATCGTTTTGGTTTTCGTGTGCCGTTTTAGTTTTGATTTGGTTTTAATGCGCATATACGATATTTTGATGTGTAGGTACCCTATGAAGACTACGGGACGACAAGCAAACGTGTGGTGACATTGAAAGATGGAGACGCAAGGTGAGTAGATTATATCTACTGGGGGAAGTCGGGTGGATGGCGTATAGCACCCCCGCAGTCCGTAGTTGTTATTATATATGATAGTTAGGTGTATTATGGATAGTGTAGGGTTAGAAGTGACTAGTGTAGTTCATAGTCGCGAACCCTAGAATAGAATTACACCTACACGCACACCCTTGCATATTACTTATACTGGCACTGTGTTGATGATATTGGATGACTTTGGAGATGAGTCGATGATATTGGGCTTTGTGCCGCGAGATCGGTGATGTGATATGATTCGTATTTGGGATACGAAATGTGTTTCTTGCTGGTTTGGGATGTGTGTTTACCCTCCGCATTCATACTTTGTAGATGGCATCAGTTGTACTAGACTTAGATCAGTACCCCAGCTTATGTGATACGATAATAGTGATACCTGAGATGTGATGAGATAGTGTGATATTGACCCGTACCCAGCGATTGGGATGCCGTACGATGATTTACCGTATGAGCTTTACATTGACGATAGATCCGCACTCATGACTTGAGGATGTCATATGATATACTGTATCGTACGCGATACTATTGAGGCGGGATTACCGACTTATATATATTTATATATATCGACTCAGATGTTAGGCGGTTTCCTTACCTGTAGTTCAGCTTGTTAGTTCAGCTGTATAGTTTGGTGTGGTTGTTAGATTAGATTAGACTCCTACCTATTTCAAAACTAGCGGGTCGTGGGTATTTTAAAAGACAGGTCAAGGGATCTACGGACATTTCAAAAGGCGTATCTTTTCATAAAAACACCGTAGCCCCTATTTTCAAAACCCCATGATTCATGATATTTCAAAAGGCACCATTTGTAGGACTTATATTAGATTAATACAGATTAGTTATAGTTGCGTCTAGATTCAGCTCCCACTCTTTTTGTGGTTCGCTTTGCATCGCATTCTTATATTATGTTTCATACTCCATTATCGATATCATGCTGTTAGGACACCAGCACCATTACCGATGTTGCGTATGTACCACGTACACCTACTTGCCGGCTCACACACATCTTCATCGGTAATTGCCATGTCACGTACACCTTAGAAAATACTATTGCTTGTCATAACCTATTAGCTAATAGTTTAGACATTGTAGTTATTATCTGCTACTTCATGCATACTGTTATTCATTGTTATGCCGCATTCATGGATTCTCATGCATATATTCACTATTTTACGTGTTACTGAGGTTTTGGATTTGGATTTCCGTGAGATTTTCTGGATTTGGAGGAAAACCGCAAAAATACGAATAAACATTCTCTCTTTTAAAATAAAAAGTGCGGTTTTCCCATATGTATGAGTCGTCCACCATGAGTTTGCTGATGGATTTGGAAACCCGATTCGAGGAGACGGATGAACCGTTTCGGGTACATGGTGGACCCGGTGCGGTACCCCGGGGCAAGATGAATGTGGTGATGACGTTGAGCCTGGCAGAGGAGCACTACCGACCGGTGATTTTACCTGATGCGTCGGATATCCGAAGGATACCGTCGTGGTCTTGAGATTGATGGTAGGGGCCGGTCTGGACTGACGGCGCCCTAGATTTTGTGATTGAGACATTGAGATTTCGAGATATTGAGGTACAGAGACTGTGATACAGAGATATCGAGATATTTGGATTACGTTTTGTGCCGATGTTAGGCACTGTTTTATGCTGATTTCATTATGATACCTCATTTTAAAAATACAAAGGAAATCTCACTAAATTATGAAAACAGTTTCTTCATTTACATGTATTCTGTTCTCATGCATTCATACCTCATTCATATGATATATTGCTACCTGAGGCACTGACACAGGTACATGAGATTGCACTCGGGTTAGATATTTACCCTAGCCTTGTTATAGGCTGCATGTTTTTTTAAGGATTTTGTACTGATCGTTTTGACCTAGGATTATGTCTTGCGTTCGGTTTCTGCTTGTAGTTGTTCTCTATTCACGAGTTGGCAACTCACCCCCCCGTTGTGCCACAGTTCTTGCAGGTTTGCCGTACAGGTTTCATTGCGGCATTTCTGGCACATTGCTTCCTTGCGGGTGAATTGCATTTGGTAGGTGGTTTCTTTTGCATCAAGAACCACCATTATACTTGTATTATTCCTTGTATCTAGATTTTTCCATCAACCAAAACTTGTATATTGTTTCAGACTCAGACTTTAGATATGTTTTATTTGACCTTAGAGTCGCGCTTAGTAGTATTGCGGTTTTCATGCTTACTGTGTTTCTTTTGGATTTGATCCTCGCCTTTCGGCGTTGTATATTATTGTTGCTTGCGTGGTTGTGACCGTCGATTGACGAAGAGCTAGCTCCCGCTTGGGGATGCCTTTTATCATTGTATATATGTTGTGCTTGTTGTACCCCGTTCGGGGCCAGTATTTACAAAAGAAACTCTGCCGAAATTTTTAGAAAAGACTTTACCTTTTAAAAATGCACATTCGGCTTAGTTATTTAAAGACCTTGACTTCAAACATATTTTCCTTCACTTCTTTAAACCAGTTTTCTTTACTTACTCTTTAAATGGTTTTAGATTTCTGGGCTTTTGGCTTACTTGGATCAGATGGAGTCCTATAGACTTCATATGGTTCAAGGGCCAGTCACGTGCTCTTTTGGGTCGTGACACTCAGAGTCAATTATTGGATCATAGGCACGTGATTGCAATGATTGAGGGAGGATCTATCCCGGTAGGACAGTCTTACTCGAGATGATAGTATGCTATCTGGTTTACCTTTATCATCGTGTACTGCTTTAGGTGACCTTACAGGTCACTATTGCACGTTGATAGAGCCCCTAGGATTCTTTCTTGACCACCAGCAGTATGAGGGCGGTCATATACGTGGGAGCTGGTAGTCTATAAGCATATCCTTAAAAGGTCCCTAGTCGTGGGAGTTTCGAGACAGGGCATCGATACTCCAGAGTAGACTAGTGTATACAGTCGAGACCCCGACGAGCGGCGGTGGCCGGTCTCACAAGCCACTGGTGTCAGTTGGTTCACCTAAGATGTATACAGGTGCTCATTGGGTTATGAGTACACCGGACAGGACTCGCCGGGAACATGCTAGTTGGTCTTATACCTGACGTCAGATAGTAGTTCCCTGGTGACATGTGTACAGGTTAGTTCATCGACCTGAGGATCGTCATTTGTCTCGTGTGAGTTCCCACTGTACTTTGATTACTATCCTACCACGCTCAAAGGAGATGTGCAAACAGGTTTTAGTTGGGTACAGTCCCGAGCCACATGGAGGCAGTGAGCGGATCTTCAGGGGTTCGTCTCTCCCGGTATCGGGGGTGAGGTCGCGCTGTGTCTAGGAGAGCCATTACACGAAGCCCTTGGCCGAGGCAGGAGATTTACTGGTAGGTATTCCAGTAGTATCTCAAGGTGTTCTGGGCTACACTCCGACACGATTTGTACCGCTTTTGGGGGTCTGACTTTTACCAACCCCCTAGGCCCGCCATGCGATGCTCATAGACGAACGGACCGGACTGTACGGATATTGTCACTGACAGGCTCAGTAGGCTGTCAGGATGAGTTCGCTCATCGACGTCCCTTTTGGTCAATACCTGGTAGCCCGTTACGTATTGGCTTATACCTCTGACGTGCTAGTGGTTAAATCCACAACCAAGGTGTTGACGAGTCTTTAGAGTCCCCCACATTCAGTTACTCAAGTTTCGGGCGAAACGCTGTAGAGGCCGTATGGAGATATGGCAGGGTTCGATCAGATACGTGCGGTATTGCACGGATCAGGATCGGATGGTTAGTACTAGAGGCCGTATGGAGATATGGCAGGGTTCGATCAGATACGTGCGGTATTGCACGGATCAGGATCGGACGGTTAGTACTAGAGGCCGTATGGAGATATGGCAAGGTCCGATCAGATACGTGCGGTATTGCACGGATCAGGATCGGACAGTTTGTACTTCAGGCCGTATGGATATATGGCAGGGTTCGATCAGATACGTGCGGTATTGCACGGATCAGGATCGAACGGATATCACTAGCCGGCTATGGTTTAAGCCGGATCCTAGTATAGTACAGTGTAGATTTTGTCTCATTACATTTGTATTCGGTCAGAATACAGATGCGGGTGTGTATACACAGTATCAGGGTTTTCCTGTAATTTATTACGGGACCAGTTTTCTGGAGTTCCCAGTTTGCTTTCCGTTTCGGCCAATTTCCTTTGTATCGTTCATTGGCCGAAGATTGGTGGAGGAGGGCTTATTTGCATTTATGCAAATAAGCAATTTGGAAGGGGGTCTTTGCATATTATTGTATCATGATACTTGCACCGTCATTGCTTGACTTTCTTTAGTCATCATGGCTAGTCTTGTAGTATCATGATGGCATGACTTTTGGTTGTTATGATGATAGTTGGAGTGTGAGGTTGGCTTTGTTATCATGCTTGATCATGATCACTTTTCTCTCTCTCTCTTGTATCATTTTGATCCATACACTCCCTCAATTCATTCTCCCCTCTCCCATTCCATGCATGGCCGGCCACACTTGGAGGAGGGGCTGTCCCAAAGTTTTGGGTGGGGTTCTTGGTTCATTTGTATTGCACAAAATCCTTTTAGCTCCATCTCCAAAACTCCATTCCTCCACCATCTCAAAAGGAAACTCCATACAAACCCCAAATGAGATATAGATCTCTACACTATTCTACAGCAAATCTTGGGCACGTCGACTCGCCAGCTTCATGCCCGAGTTGCCTCGGTATAGAGGTGGGAGCCCGTAAAAGATGCAGGCGACGTGGTGCCCTTCCGGCGAGGAGGTGGAGACTGGACATTCCGCGGGAGATCGGGACGACGACGAGAAGACCGGAGGACATGGATCACTCGGTATATCTCTCTTCCCATCTTGTAGATAGCTAGGACTAGTTTAATAGCACGATCCGGGTTTTTAGTGCGCGGTGGTGCCGGTTCAAGAAAATTAAAGTTATCCATCGTTTCCGCATTTGGCCTCGTGATGGAGGCCGGGGCGCCGCCGTACACTTACAGTGGTATCAGAGCCTCGCCATTAACTTAGTCTAGCTTTGTCTAATGTGTTTTACATTTCCGATCGAACAATTTTCCAAAAACCGTATTTTTCTTCATATCAGTTTCTGTCGAAATTTTTTGAAGTCCAAAAATTTTTCAGGTTGTTTCAGAATGATGTGTAGAAAATTCTAAGAGTTCTGGGAAAATTTGGTTTCGTGAACAGTCTAAAGGACCGCGGAACCGCGGCCAAACCCATGCTTGGGCCGTGGTTCCGCCGCGACTTGAACTGTTCAGTCCCCTAAACTTTTGCAGAATGCTCCTAAGTTGAAAATGTGGTTTCTGGAATGTTATTTTTGGGCCCAGAATTTATTGATGTGCTACAGTAGTACTTGGGGGCCCACTTGATAAAATTTAATCGATCGGATATTTTAAACACATTATTTCATAGTATTTACATTATATCTGCGACCGTGAATGTCACTTGATCGGTAAATCCTGTCTGACTGCTATAGCCCGGTTAGACGGATTTGCGAACGTGACTTTCACGTTGATGTTCTGTGTTATGCTGTGATGTTGCGGATCGGTCGTGGGGGATAGCCTGGATGCAAAGCTAGTACAGATTTGGTTGTATTATGTACATTTGATATTGCGGGGCGAGCGTCCGACATGTGGACTGCCGTCACTGCCTGTTTGTATTATTATTTTGGGGCACGACCAGGTTGCGGTCGATGTACCCGTTGTATGTATATTTTACTTTCTGTACTAGGATTACCCCAAGGTGGGGTGCACGGATAGCCGGGTTCTAGAGGGCAACGGGCCCGCATCTCATGGCATTGAGACGGAGGGGGCTTCACTCTAGGATTGGCGGGCTATTCGCCGCACTAGTAGGGGGTACAGGTTGACCCAGGAGGGGTGCCCAAGTTACCGGATTCCGTGAAGTACTGGGTGGTCCATTCACGGTGCTGAAGGGGGCTGTCTCGTTTCAGGTTTTGGCGGGTAACTTGCCGCGCCCATAGGGGTCTAGGATTTCATTGCACAGGCTATCCACATGACCAGGGGAACGTCGGGTTTCAGTAGTGGCTCTGTGAAACCCGGGGATCCCAGATATCTGTATTGTTCTGTGATGCTGTACATTTCTGTGATGTTGCATTTTATCACGCCTTGAGCGAAATATAATATATTGGTATATATATTAGTAGATGTTGTATATGTTTTGCATCCGCGCTAGTCCAGTCCTCGCTCTGTCGTTAGTTAGCTAACCTAACGGGTAATGACGGGACCCAGTGGCGAATGCGGATGGCATATACGTACATCAGTATATTTTTGTTCTTTGTGGTGTGATCAATTAATGGGACTGCGTTGATTCGGATCAATGCAAGTTAAAAACAAACCTATTTTGATGTTGTTGGAACACTTTTCAAAAAGCTGTTATTGCAAGGACGTTCACTTTTGTTTTGCACCGTGGTATTCAGTTGGAATATCCTGCTCCTCAGTCGACGAGGCAAGGGCCGAGATCCCTTCACCGGGAGTGACCCCTTGGACAAAAAGTTTGCGTCAGGGCATTAACTTCACTATAGACGATTACTTTTGCTTTGCATCGTGGTATTCAGTTGGAATATCCTGCACCTCATTCTACGGGGAAAGAGCCGAGATCCCTTCACCGGGACTGACCTCTTTAGCAAAGGTTTTCGTCATTATATTTTTAAAAGCTATCCGTTCCTTCAACGATATCAAGTTCATTACGGTAAAGGTTTTCGCCAGAAACCATTCGTAGCCCTCCGTCGTTTCATATGGGTGGTCAATAGTATTCAAGCTGTGTTTGTTGGCCAAAGTCAAGGCACAGTGTTTGGTAGCTGTTGGGTATTCATATGCAGCATAGATAGATGTGTTGGTTTGGGGCAGTCGTATAGCCTTGTTGGCCAAAGTCAAGGGCTTGTGCGGGTGGGTTCAAATTAACCTGGAGAATGACGGGTAGAACTTGACATGTGACTTATGATTTGTTGGCCAAAGTCAAGGTCATAAGAGCATGGGGTAAAAAAATCACATCGGGAGTTTCTAAAGAAACTGAAACTTGCCAGATATGCGCATACCTTCTGGAGTGTGATGACGTGAGCGGATTCCGTCACGTTATCATGCAATGATAGTTGGATCCCGATTCCCACTGATGAGTTGGTTTACTCCTCGGGTGATCCCGACTAATTCTTCTTTCAGGTTTGGAGGAGAATTTGACGGTACAGTGGGAGGTTTCCAGATTAGATAAATTGGTAACCATTCTGATCTTGTTTAGAGTGCACGCTGAGTGTTTCTTTTCTCTCTCTCTTTGGCAGCGACCATTGACCCGACCCTAAGACTATGACTCAGTGACCAAATTAACCGAACCTTCTAAAACACTGGCTTTTGGATTGTCAGAGTTGCAAACCTCATTGCCACTCCTACTTTTACCCTTTTCTCCAGGACACCCCGTATTATTACGAACGTCCACTTCCATTGGACAAAACCATCGTATGGTTAGATACGAACTCGAAGGAATTTATTCGAGGATGGTTTCCGGTTCTGGAGAAAACGGATATGACTATTCAGTTGTTTTTTCCTTTTACCCTCTCTCAGGTTGTGAGTACTCCTTGGTTTAGGAGTAGTACACCTATTACGCAAATTGGAAAGTCTTCTTCCAAACCTTAGGCTGGTGCCGAACGGTGGGGAATGAAGAAAACCAATTAGCATAACGATGGTGTGCAGAAGGTATTAAGTAAAGACATAACAAGGGATTAGTAAAAGGGCAAAGTAAATCGCGACTGCTATTCACGACCAAACCAAGTATTTCTTCGCCAATCCTAAATCACCTTTATATTTTCTCCAGGACACTCCGTATCACTACGAAGATCCACAGTTTATTGGATACTCCATCGTATGGTTATATACGAACTCGAAAGGAACTTGTTCCAGTTCGGGGATGGATTCTGGTCCAGGAGAAATAGGAATAAGGTTTATTCGGTTGTCTTTTATCTTCACCTTCTCTCGCATTGCGAATGCTCCTAGGATTAGGACAGTACACTCATTATGCTTATTGGATAGTCTTCTTCCAAACCATAGGCTGGTGCCGAATGGTAGGGAAGGAAGAAAACCATTTGGCCTAAAGGGGTGTACAGAAGGTAATGACTAAAGACATATAAAAGGATTTGGAGAGGTGGCAAAGAATTACACGGTTACAGTTGTGAATCTGGATAATGGAAGAGGCATTACTAGGAATACCGGGATACCCCATCGAAACATTTCAATGTTTCAGTTTCACTGTGTAAAGTAAAAGGAAAACTGATTTCCCAATTAGACACTTGCTCCAGGGTATGTATTTACCAGATATGATTCTCACATCTGAATGGTTTTACAGATAATGAGTGGGAGTAAGTTATTGGGAATTTGGTGACCATCCTCATTATATCGGGATTCGTTGTAATCGGTGATATTTGAGGAAGTCACCTGGGTTGTTTGCCGGACGGCAAATATTTGGTTTTGAATATCCGCTGTTATGCACCAATTTCAAATTGATATATCTGTACGTCTATTTTTATAGAGTGAGATATACCTTTTTGAAATTATGTCTATGACATTTACCTATATCAGTGAATGGTTAGGTAAGGAGCATTAAACAGCGGTGTAATTCTTCATAACCACAGTACAGTTTTCAACCTACGACACACAGAGATTGAGTTATCAGACTCAAGGGACTTATACAGAGTATTGTATGTTGTCCAGGGTCCATCAGGACGGAGGGGTTGGTCCCCGTACTATATTCGGTTTACTTATGACTTCTCCAGTTTTTAGACAGGTATTTCGTAGAAACACAGGGTCCGAATTTTGAGAAGTTATAGGTATTTGAATAAAGTAGAGAACCAGGTGTTGCAAGTATCGGGATTCTTCAAGTTGATCGAAGATGTAGATACTTGTGTATGGTATTCAGTTGATAGTGATGATTAAGAGAACTTGCTTCTCTTTCAGGTTACTCATAATTGGAAGCATTCCTAAGTTGAGTAACGCTGATCGGCCTCCTTCCATTTAGTTGACATGCACTGGAGACAGCTGCATGATTTGAATCTGGTTCAATTAAATCAGTGCCTCTGGTTCTATATTGGATATAGAACAGTTCGTATCTTAACATTGATAAGGTACGGGGAGTTGTCCGGCTTATGCTTAAAACCAGACTCTGGATAACTCAAGGTACGTTTCTGTAATGTCTGTTTGTGGGTTGACCCAGGCTATGACGAGGGTTGACTTTCTACCATCTGGAAGATCAATAGAGATATTGTTCTAGACTCGCCACAGTTTTATTAAAAATGGATATTTTTATAAAACAGTAGTGGGAGTATGGTAGAACTGGAAGTGATTCCAGAACCACAAACGATTACTGAAGTTTTCATAGGAACCTAAAGATTCAATCTTGTTTGACATTCCATTGGCCACTCCGCAGATTTGGTGGGTAACCTCAGGCACCCGAGAGGTACTACGGTAGCCTCAAGGACGGTGACAGGGAGGTTCTTGTTTACCCACACTTGCCATTGCTGTTGTTCCAGACTGTGAGACCCGGCAGGAGGATGGGTATAGCGTCGTTCTAAACTTGCTTTAGAAGTGTGCGTGTATATGACTCTGCCAGAGGGTTGTCGTAGTCAGTGGGAGCAGCGGAAGCATTGGTGGACAAGTAGCTTGTGTCTATTTATAGACTAAAGCAGATATAGCGGAGATAGATCATCAATTTCTGATGTGACAGTCATAGGTTTGACTTCATCAGAATAGGGGATGGATCTGTTAAGAAGGTAGCAGGGTGTGATGTCATGGTATTTGGATGACATACACAGAGTAGGAAAAGAAATTCCTATACTACGATCGGTTATACTTTGGTCGTCACACAGTGGTTTCTCCACATGGGACTTGGACATTATATCAAACATATTGGTTACTAGATCTATGGTTTTAGATCTAGATTTGGGTGGTTTCCCAATCTGGGTACTTAGACAGCATTCTAAGAGTATTTAGAATGGACGACTCCTGGCACGGAAGTGTACCTGCAGGTGATGGAGTCACCCTCTCTAAAGGTGTCTTACAGACTAAAGGGGAGAGGGATGTGCATGATTGGCAGATCATTTGCTCAGGCAATTGAGTCAATCATGAGATGTCAAGTACCACACAAGATGTTGTTCTTGCACTAGATTCAATAAGTTGACATTGATCCAATCCTGGAGAAACAGTCGGAAGCAATTTTAGAACATAAGTGGATGTTCTAGGGATATGATAACGACAGCCTCATTCGGGAGACAGTTATCATTCCTGGCTTCCAAGGTGACATGGACGACAAGGAGGTTGTCGGGGTTATAGTTTTCCTTCTGACGAGGGGCAGTATTTTGGACAGGTGGTCCAAGGCAATACTGAGGGAGGAATGGCGCAGGATACTTATTAAGTTCAGTTGACGATACAGTCTAAGAAGTTTGGATTTGGAGTTCATTTATGAGCTAGGTCCCATCAGATATCCAGATACATTCTAAGACAGGTATTGCTCATTTCGGGAGATGGCATTCTTCGCGAACATGAGATATAGAGAGACATAGAAAGAAACATCAAAGCGGATCCACTCACTGAGGCTATTCCTCGAACGCAATAGTTTCGCAAGCGAGCTTTGTGAGACTGACTAGTAGAGGAGTTGGGTGTTCGGTATCACACGGGCTGTGAGTATGCGACATCGCAATAATTAGCCTTGAATGCAAGTGGGAGATTGTTGGAGATAGTGCCCTCAGAGTCAATTATTGGATCACAGGCACGTGATTGCAATGATTGAGGGAGGATCTATCCCGGCAGGACAGTCTTACTCGAGATGATAGTATGCTATCTGGTTTACCTTTATCATCGTGTACTGCTTTAGGTGACCTTACAGGTCACTATTGCACGTTAATAGAGCCCCTAGGATTCTTGCTTGACCACTAGCAGTATGAGGGCGATCATATACGTGGGAGCTGGTAGTCTATAAGCATATCCTTAAAAGGTCCCTAGTCGTGGGAGTTTCGAGACAGGGCATCGATACTCCAGAGTAGACTAGTGTATACAGTCGAGACCCCGACGAGGGGCGGTGGCCGGTCTCACAAGCCACTAGTGTCAGTTGGTTCACCTAAGATGTATACAGGTGCTCATTGGGTTATGAGTACACCGGACAGGACTCGCCGGGAACATGCTAGTTGGTCTTATACCTGACATCAGATAGCAGTTCCCTGGTGACATGTGTACAGGTTAGTTCATCGACGTGAGGATCGTCATTTGTCTCGTGTGAGTTCCCACTGTACTTTGATTACTACCCTACCACGCTCAAAGGAGACGTACAAACAGGTTTTAGTTTGGTACAGTCCCGAGCCACATGGAGGCAGTGAGCGGATCTTCAGGGGTTCGTCTCTCCCGGTATTAGGGGTGAGGTCGCGCTGTGTCTAGGAGAGCCATTACACGAAGCCCTCGGCCGAGGCAGGAGATTTACTGGTAGGTATTCCAGTAGTATCTCAAGGTGTTCTGGGCTACACTCCGACACGACTTGTACCGCTTTTGGGGGTCTGACTTTTACCAACCCCCTAGGCCCGCCATGCGATACTCATAGACGAACGGACCAGACTGTACGGATATTATCACTGACAGGCTCAGTAGGGTGTCAGGATGAGTTCGCTCATCGACGTCCCTTTTGGTCAATACCTGGTAGCCCGTTACGTATTGGCTTATACCTCTGACGTGCTAGTGGTTAAATCTACAACCAAGATGTTGACGAGTCTTCAGAGTCCCCCACATTCAGTTACTCAAGTTTCGGGCGAAACGCTGTAGAGGCCAAATGGAGATATGGCAGGGTTCGATCAGATACGTGCGGTATTGCACGGATCAGGATCGGACGGTTAGTACTAGAGGCCGTATGGAGATATGGCAGGGTTCGATCAGATACGTGCGGTATTGCACGGATCAGGATCGGACGGTTAGTACTAGAGGCCATATGGAGATATGGCAAGGTCCGATCAGATACGTGCGGTATTGCACGGATCAAGATCGGACAGTTTGTACTACAGGCCGTATGGATATATTGTTAGTGTTTATGCCCTAGAAGGCCATTACTGTATCATACTAGCTTGTATATTACTTAATGGAAGCTTGGGATATTCACATGTATATAACAGTCTTGCTAAACATGGTAGTATGCTACTTGGTTTTTCTATCTTAATATGTGAGTGTACGTATTGATAGAGCTCTTAGGATCTTGCTTGTCTACCAGCGTTGTGATGGCAGTCACACTAGTGGGGGCTGGGTAGTCTACAAGCACATCCTTATTCTGGTCCCTGGTCGTTGGATTATCGAGACAGAGCATCGATACTCCGGAGTAGACTGGTGTGTACGCTTCTCATCCCAGTTGGGGAGATGGTCTGTCCCACAGCCGTCAGTACGTCGTACTGGAGATAGTATACAGGTGCTCATTAGGTTACGGGTACACCGGACAGGACTCACAGGGAACTGTTGGTTGGTTTGATACCAGTCGTCAGTGAACAGTTCCCAGGTGACATGAGTACAGCGTAGTCCGCAGACTTGACACTGCTACTTCGCCTCGAGTGTGTCCCACTATTCTTAGATTGCTACCCTACCACGGCTCAAAGGAGTCGTGCAAACAGGTAGCAGTTGGGTGCAGTCCCGAGCACTTGGAGGCAGTAGCGGTTTGACAGGATTCGTCCCTCCCGGTATTGGGAGTAGATATCGTGCTGTGTCAGAGAGCCATTACGCAAAGTCCCTGGCCAGGGCAAGCGAGATTTGCTGGTAGGTTCCAGTAGTTTCTTAGGGTGTAATGGGCTTCACTCCGACACGACTTATACCGCTATTAGGGGACTGACGCTTGCCGCCCCCTAGGCCCGATATGCGATAGTCTTGGACGAACGGACCGGACAGTATGGAGATTGTCACATCAGACTCAGTAGGAGTTCGGATGGGTTTACTCATCGGCCTTCTTATCGACAACTACCTGGGGACCGTTACGTACAGCTAGTGCCGCTTGCGGTCTGTGGTTAAACCCACTGCCAGCGTAGTAGTCGAGTCTCTAGAGTCCCACACAGAGAGTTTCCTACTCCAGGCGAAACGATATAGAGGTTGCATGGTTTTGCGACAATGTGTTCGGACGCATACGTGCGTTTACGCGCGTACGACTTTCGGACAGTTTTTACCAGTCGGCTTTGGTTTAAGCCAGTTACTGGTATCCGGTTATTGGATTTTTACAGTCTAAAGTTTTTCCGTATTTTTGCGGATTGGAGGGGCGTTCTCGTAATTGTACGAGAAGCTTCTAGAAGATGTGACTAAGGAGGTTTCTTTTGGATAAGAAAGTGAGTCATGGTGGTGATTCATTCATTTCATTAATGCACATTTATTGCTTAATGACTCATGCTAATGAATCACCACTAGATATTTTATGAAGCATGCTTATTCATTTCTTTTATACATTATTCTTAAATAAGAATGCTTCATAATATTATGATACACTCTCTCTCTTCTCTCATGATCTTATCTCATATTCTCTCTCCTTAAGCTCTCATCTTCAAGTGACTAATCCTTAATCCTCATGTGTTGAGATCAAAGGTTTAGTTAGACTTAAGCATCCATAACCATCACTCTATCTCATCCTTTCATCTTTGATTAGCAATCAAAGTTGATTAGTTACCTCAAGTGAGAGGTGTAGCTTGGTGTTTTGCTCTCGGGTGGATCGTCTACTACCTAGAGAAGGTCGAGGAGAACAAAGGAGGACACAAAGACGAAGGAATAGTTTCGATCGGTATAATCCCTTAACACTATAGTTTAGTATAGCTATGTGTTTGGTTATTATTTGTTTAGCTTCGATTTAAGCGGTTAGTCGATGTTCGTTCCTTAAACTTGATCGTTTTTGTAAAATCCGCCTCCCCACAAGTACTTGGGTGTACTACATCGACTTACAGTGGTATCAGAGCCTCGCTAAACAATAAATAACTTAATTGCAAATTTGTACGAATTTCGAACGGAAAAACAAAGCCGCAAAACCCTAATTCTGTCAAGTTTCTGTCGAAGTTAAAATGAAGTCAGAAAATTTTTCAGGTATGTTCAGAGAGCTTGACATGACCACAGTAGAACACCCAAAAAATTTGGGCTTCTGATTCGTCTAAAGCGCCGCGGAAGGGCGGCGGATCCCACCGATCCGCCGCGCAACCGCGGCCGAGTTGACGAGTCAGGAACTCGTTTTTTTTGGGTGGGTCCCCTGTGGTGTTTTGGGTTTTCTGGAATGTTTAATTATTGCTCAGGTTACTGTTTAACAGAGCAGATTTTGGAGCAATATTGATGTTGTTTATTCGATCGAATTGTACAGTATTTGCGTATTGGATTATATCTGTGATTGTTTAATGTGTTCGTAAACCTCCCCCAACTGCTAGTATGTCGGTTGGCAGGGGGTTGCACATTTCTGAAATGGTTATATCTGTTTGTGCATATAAACTGTATTGGACTGTTGTGGTGTATAGCCGGGGTTAGCAATGGGTTATTGTTTAATTCATTTGTTGTAAATGTAATTTGTTGTAATATTATTTTCGCGGGGCACTTCCAGGTTGCGGTCGTAGCCACCGTTGTATTATTTCATTTTACTGTTTTTGCTCCTAGGACTGACCCAAGGTGGGGTACACAGACTGCCGGGTGGGTAGTTTGCCGTACCCGTAGGGGTCGAGGGTGGGGTAACGGCTATTCATCACAACTGTGTAATCTGTCTTTTCTTGCAGGCTCAAAAGAAATACAGATTGCTTGCATATCCAATATTGTTTATCTGTGTTCTGGAATGAATATCATTGCGTCAGACGAATGTAAAATATCTATATTTATGATAGCTATTTAGACGCCACTTATGTTTTACACCCGCGCTAGCCCAGCCCCCGCTCTGTCGTTAGTTAAGTAACCTAACGGGTGATGACGGGACCCCGTGGCGAATGCGGATGGCATAAGAGGACGTTGTATTTTCGTTGTTTTCTGCAATGATAGGTTAATGATGGGACGCATTATCTATAATGCAAAGTAAAACAAACCAAAGTTTAAATCGTTGGAACAATTTAAAGAAACCACTCGGTTAATTTTAAAACAGATATTTTTAAATGCGGAGTCTTAACCACTCCTTTTAAAAGCTATCAGGTTCCTTCGGTTATATCAAGTTCACTACGTTCACGGTTTCGCCAAAACCAGTCGTAGCCCTCCGTCATTTCATTTGGGTATTCAATAGTATTCAAGCTATGCAGTTTTGGCCAACGTCATGGCATAGTGTTTGGTAGCTGCTGGATATTCATTTGTTGCATAGATAGATGAGTTGGTTTGGGACAGTCGTATTATCATTTGGCCAACGTCAGGGATATATACGGATGGGTTCAAATTAACAAGATAATGATGGGTAGAACTTGACATGTGACTTATGACATTTTGACCAACGCCAAGGTCATAAGAGCATGGGGTAAAAACTTATATCGGGAATTTCTAAAGAAACTGAAATTTGCAAAGAGATGCATACCATTTTGAGTTTGATGAATGTTGGTAGCATTCCTACAACATTATCAGACGATGATATTTGGATCCCGATCCTACTGTGAGTATATGATACTTATCAGGATATTCGTCACTTAACGATCAATGCTATAAACCTAGTAGGTGTCCAGAAAAGTGTCAGCGGGGTTACGCCCCCAGAGAAAAGAGGTTATTTAATTAAGGAACTTCGCGAAAGCGTTGGAAAACCTCCCTCGAAGTATCGACACCGGCCTGGCTGAACGGTTAAGCAAGTATTGTACGGTGAGAATAGTCTTGGCTAATTCTTCTTTTATGGTTTGAGGAAGGATTCGAGAAACAGTGGGAGCCATCCAGTTTAGATAAACTAAAAACCATTCTAAACTTGCAAGAGCATCATGCTAAAGAGTTTTCTTCTCTCTCTCCTAATTGCAGGGACCCTGAAAATGACTGGACTTAAGTTACTTTTAGAGAAAAATATACTGACGGGGCCAAACTATAAAGATTGGCTGCGGAATGTCAAGATGGCTTTGACCTATGACAAACTGGGGTACGTCCTCACCGCTACAGCACCTGCTGTCCTTGGTCCCAAATCCAGCAATGCGGATAAGGAAATCCGCAAAACCTGGGATTTAGATTGCGCGAGAGCCAAGTGCATCGTGCTTGCCTCGATGAACAATGAACATCAGAGGAGGCACGAGGATATGTCCCTAGATGGCATATTTCTCCATACAAAGGAACTTTATGGAGAGCAATCTCGTATAGCAAGATACGAGACCTCTAAGAAATTATTTCGAGCGAGGTTGGCTGTCGGGTCATCGGTAGGTGAACATGTCCTACAGATGATTGGCTACATAGAAGAGCTCGCAGACCTTGGGACGACTTTGGATAATGAGCTCTATACAGACCTTGTTCTCCAGTCCCTTCCTCCCACCTACGCCCAGTTTATCCTCAACTTCAATCTTCAAGGAAAAGAAGTTGAACTTGCGGAACTCCTGAACATGTTAAGGAGTGCAGAGGGCACCTTGCAGAAGGCAAGGGAAACACCCACTATGTTTGTTGGCGGTGCATCTTCTTCCAGGTCCAAGGCTAGGGCCAAAGGAAGGAAGAAGAAGGCCGCACCCAGACCTAGAGGAGGTGTTAGTAAGGTGGGAAAGAAGGGAAAGAAAAAGTTTACAGCACCGGTAGTTGGCCTGGATGAGTGCTTCCATTGTCACAGGAAAGGGCACTGGAAGAAGGATTGCAAGGCGTGGAACGCCAAGAACCAGGAACCGAAGCAAGCTGTGGCTTCGACTTCAGGTGTGTTTGTAATTGAGAATTGTCTGTCGATCAACTCTACTTCCTGGGTATTGGATACCGGATCAGGATCTCATATTTGCAATTCTTTGCAGGCACTGAGAAACCGTAGAGTGCTGAAGGAAGGTGATATGATCCTCAGGGTTGCTAACGGAGCTAGCGTGGGAGCTGCGTCCGTCGGGGATTATCACCTAGGATTGACGAGTGGACACATTTTGGTTTTACATAACTGTTATTTTGTACCCAGCTTAACGTGTAATATCATATCAGTTTCCTTGTTATCAAATAAAGGTTATGATTTCACGTTTGTAAGAGATGTTGTCAACATCCACCTTAATCATGGTTTGATTGGGTCCGGTACTCTAAATAACGGCATATATGTGTTAAACCAACTCCAAATTTTCAATGTCCAGAACACACTAAAAAGAAAGTCTCCAGATTTAAATAAAGCTTTCTTATGGCATTGTAGACTGGGTCACATCAATGAGAGAAGGTTGACTAAGTTGCATAGAGAAGGATATTTGGACACATTCGAATATCAAACCTATGACACTTGTCAATCCTGTCTCAAAGGAAAGATGACAAAGACTCCATTTACTGGACAAGGAGTAAGAGCGAGCGAGCTCTTAGGACTCATACACAGTGATGTATGTGGTCCAATGTCTACACATGCGAGAGGTGGTTATTCCTACTTCATTACTTTTACAGATGATTTCTCTAGGTATGGATATGTTTTCTTAATGAAGCATAAATCAGAGGCCTTTGAGAAATTCCTGGAATTCAAGAGTGAAGCGGAAAACCAAACAGGCAAAAGTATTAAGACACTAAGATCTGATCGAGGTGGAGAATACTTAAGTGCCGAGTTCCTAGGTTACCTAAAAGAGAAAGGAATTCTCTCTCAGCTTACTCCTCCATACACTCCACAGCACAACGGTGTATCGGAGAGACGGAATCGAACCCTATTGGATATGGTACGATCCATGATGAGTAATACTGAGTTACCGCGATCTTTCTGGGGATATGCGCTAGAATCAGCGACATATATTTTGAACAGAGTTCCAACCAAAACTGTGCCTAACACACCATATCAGATGTGGAGTGGGAAGAAACCCTATCTTCAGTATATAAGGATTTGGGGATGTCCAGCTTTTGTAAAAAAACAGCATGTGGACAAGCTCGAGGCACGATCAGTACTGTGTAAGCTTGTAGGATATCCAAAGAACTCCAAGGGATATTGCTTCTATTACGCAGAGGAACAAAAGGTTTTTGTTTCTCGTAATGCCCATTTTCTAGAACAACAAGTTTTAGAAAAGGATACAAATGGGAGCGAAATAGAACTGGAAGAAATTCCAGAACCACAAGCTGCTACTGAAATTTTGGTAGAACCAGAGGTTCAAGAAGAACAGAGCATTCCCGCACCCCTCCGCAGGAGTAGTAGGCCGTCTCATCCGCCTGAGAGATACTACGGTTTTCTCATAGACGGGGATAGAGAGGATTGCATCATAGATGATGATGAACCTACTGACTTCCAGCAGGCCATCCAGAGCGGCGACTCGGTACGATGGCTAGATGCAATGCGGACCGAGATGGAGTCCATGTACACCAACAAAGTATGGACTTTGGACTTTGCTCCAGATGGGGTAAAACCCATAGGATGCAAATGGATCTTCAAGAAAAAGATTGGTGTAGATGGACAGGTGGAAACCTATAAGGCTAGACTTGTTGCAAAGGGTTTTCGTCAAAGACCTGGTTTGGACTATGACGAAACTTTTTCTCCAGTGGCTATGCTCAAATCCATTCGGGTCCTTCTTGCTATTGCTGCCTTCCATGATTATGAAATCTGGCAGATGGACGTAAAGACGGCTTTTCTGAATGGAAATTTAGAAGAGAGCGTCTATATGGATCAGCCAGAGGGTTTCAATCAGAGTGGGAGCAGCGGGAAAGTATGCAAGCTGCTTAAGTCTATTTATGGACTAAAGCAGGCATCGCGGAGTTGGAACATCTGTTTTGATGAGACAGTCAAAGAATATGACTTTATCAAAAATCCAGATGAACCGTGCATATATAGTAAAGTTGTGGCCAGAAGTGTCGTATTCCTCGTCTTGTACGTGGATGACATTCTATTGATAGGAAATAACATTCCTATGCTACAATCTGTCAAAGGATTCTTGTCACACAGGTTCTCCATGAAAGACCTGGGTGATGCCTCTTACATTCTGGGGATCCGGATCTATCGTGATAGATCCAAGAGGATGTTGGGACTTTCGCAGTCCAGGTATATCGACACTGTACTGAAAAGATTCAGTATGGAAGATTCAAAGCGCGGTAATCTACCGGCTTGTCACGGAATCACCCTCTCCAAAGAGATGTCTCCCAAGACTGATTTGGAAAGGGAACGCATGTCTATTATACCCTACGCTTCTGCGGTAGGCTCTATAATGTATGCGATGTTGTGTACCAGACCAGATGTAGCTTACGCACTAAGCGTGGTAAGCCGGTATCAGTCAGACCCAGGGGAGAAACACTGGATAGCAGTAAAGAACATTCTCAAGTACCTGAGGAGGACTAAGGAGATGTTCTTGGTTTACGGCGGAAAAGACCTCAGGTTGGAGGCCTTTGCTGATTCCGGCTTCCAGAGTGATAAGGACGATTCCAAGTCCATGTCGGGTTATGTCTTTACCCTCAATGGAGGGGCGGTGTGCTGGAAGAGCTCCAAGCAGGACACCGTTGCTGACTCGACGATGGAAGCGGAGTATATAGCTGCTTGCGATGCCGCAAAAGAAGCAGTCTGGATGAAGAAGTTCCTAACAGAACTTCAGGTGGTTCCTACCATAGTTGATCCAATACCTCTGTATTGCGACAACAACGGAGCTATAGCTTTAGCGAAGGAACCAAGGTCCCATCAGAAGTCCAGACACATCTTGAGGCGGTATCACCTGATCAGGGAGATCATTGATCGTCAGGAGATCGAGGTTCGGAGAGTTGCTTCAGAAGAGAACATTGCTGATCCATTCACGAAGGCCCTTCCTCAGATTCAGTTCGAAAGGCTGCTCGAGATCATTGGTCTACGATATGCCAGTACATGGCCCTAGTGCAAGTGGGAGATTGTTAGTGTTTATGCCCTAGAAGGCCATTACTGTATCATACTAGCTTGTATATTACTTAATGGAAGCTTGGGATATTCACATGTATATAACAGTCTTGCTAAACATGGTAGTATGCTACTTGGTTTTTCTATCTTAATATGTGAGTGTATGTATTGATAGAGCTCTTAGGATCTTGCTTGTCTACCAGCGTTGTGATGGCAGTCACACTAGTGGGGGCTGGGTAGTCTACAAGCACATCCTTATTCTGGTCCCTGGTCGTTGGATTATCGAGACAGAGCATCGATACTCCGGAGTAGACTGGTGTGTACGCTTCTCATCCCAGTTGGGGAGATGGTCTGTCCCACAGCCGTCAGTACGTCGTACTGGAGATAGTATACAGGTGCTCGTTAGGTTACGGGTATACCGGACAGGACTCACAGGGAACTGTTGGTTGGTTTGATACCAGTCGTCAGTGAACAGTTTCCAGGTGACATGAGTACAGCGTAGTCCGCAGACTTGACACTGCTACTTCGCCTCGAGTGTGTCCCACTGTTCTTAGATTGCTACCCTACCACGGCTCAAAGGAGTCGTGCAAACAGGTAGCAGTTGGGTGCAGTCCCGAGCACTTGGAGGCAGTGGCGGTTTGACAGGATTCGTCCCTCCCGGTATTGGGAGTAGATATCGTGCTGTGTCAGAGAGCCATTACGCAAAGTCCCTGGCCAGGGCAAGCGAGATTTGCTGGTAGGTTCCAGTAGTTTCTCAGGGTGTAATGGGCTTCACTCCGACACGACTTATACCGCTATTAGGGGACTGACGCTTGCCGCCCCCCTAGGCCCGATATGCGATAGTCTTGGACGAACGGACCGGACAGTATGGAGATTGTCACATCAGACTCAGTAGGAGTTCGGATGGGTTTACTCATCGGCCTTCTTATCGACAACTACCTGGGGACCGTTACGTACAGCTAGTGCCGCTTGCGGTCTGTGGTTAAACCCACTGCCAGCGTAGTAGTCGAGTCTCCAGAGTCCCACACAGAGAGTTTCCTACTCCAGGCGAAACGATATAGAGGTTGCATGGTTTTGCGACAATGTGTTCGGACGCATACGTGCGTTTACGCGCGTACGACTTTCGGACAGTTTTTACCAGTCGGCTTTGGTTTAAGCCAGTTACTGGTATCCGGTTATTGGATTTTTACAGTCTAAAGTTTTCCGTATTTTTGCGGATTGGTGGGGCGTTCTCGTAATTGTACGAGAAGCTTCTAGAAGATGTGACTAAGGAGGTTTCTTTTGGATAAGAAAGTGAGTCATGGTGGTGATTCATTCATTTCATTAATGCACATTTATTGCTTAATGACTCATGCTAATGAATCACCACTAGATATTTTATGAAGCATGCTTATTCATTTCTTTTATACATTATTCTTAAATAAGAATGCTTCATAATATTATGATACACTCTCTCTCTTCTCTCATGATCTTATCTCATATTCTCTCTCCTCAAGCTCTCATCTTCAAGTGACTAATCCTTAATCCTCATGTGTTGAGATCAAAGGTTTAGTTAGACTTAAGCATCCATAACCATCACTCTATCTCATCCTTTCATCTTTGATTAGCAATCAAAGTTGATTAGTTACCTCAAGTGAGAGGTGTAGCTTGGTGTTTTGCTCTCGGGTGGATCGTCTACTACCTAGAGAAGGTCGAGGAGAACAAAGGAGGACACAAAGACGAAGGACTAGTTTCGATCGGTATAATCCCTTAACACTATAGTTTAGTATAGCTATGTGTTTGGTTATTATTTGTTTAGCTTCGATTTAAGCGGTTAGTCGATGTTCGTTCCTTAAACTTGATCGTTTTTGTAAAATCCGCCTCCCCACAAGTACTGGGGTGTACTACATCGACTTACATATATGGCAGGGTTCGATCAGATACGTGCGGTATTGCACGGATCAGGATCGAACGGATATCACTAGCCGGCTTTGGTTTAAGCCGGATCCTAGTATAGTACAATGTAGATTTTGTCTCATTGCATTTGTATTCGGTCGGAATACAGATGCGGGTGTGTATACACAGTATCGGGGTTTTCCTGTAATTTATTACGGGACCAGTTTTCTGAAGTTGACAGTTTGCTTTCCGTTTCGGCCAATTTCCTTTGTATCGTTCATTGGCCGAAGATTGGTGGAGGAGGGCTTATTTGCATTTGTGCAAATAAGCAATTTGGAAGGGGGCCTTTGCATATTATTGTATCATGATACTTACACCATCATTGCTTGACTTTCTTTAGTCATCATGGCTAGTCTTGTAGTATCATGATGGCATGACTTTTGGTTGTTATGATGACAGTTGGAGTGTGAGGTTGGCTTTGTTATCATGCTTGATCATGATCACTTTTCTCTCTCTCTCTCTTGTATCATTTTGATCTATACACTCCCTCAATTCATTCACCCCTCTCCCATTCCATGCATGGCCGGCCACACTTGGAGGAGGGGCTGTCCTAAAGTTTTGGGTGGGGTTCTTGGTTCATTTGTATTGCACAAAATCCTTTTAGCTCCATCTCCAAAACTCCATTCCTCCACCATCTCAAAAGGCAACTCCATACAAACCCCAAATGAGATATAGATCTCTACACTATTCTACAGCAAATCTTGGGCACGTCGACTCGCCAGCTTCGTGCCCGAGTTGCCTCGGTATAGAGGTGGGAGCCCGTAAAAGATGCAGGCGACGTGGTGCCCTTCCAACGAGGAGGTGGAGACTGGACATTCCGCGGGAGATCGGGACGACGACGAGAAGACCGGAGTACACGGATCACTCGGTATATCTCTCTTCCCATCTTGTAGATAGCTAGGACTAGTTTAATGGCACGATCCGGGTTTTTAGTGCGCGGTGGTGCCGGTTCAAGAAAATTAAAGTTAGCCATCGTTTCCGCATTTGGCCTCGGGATGGAGGCCGGGGCGCCGCCGTGCACTTACATGATTTTCAAAACGTTATAAGGCTGCAAATGGATCTTCAGAAAGAAGATTGGTGTAGATGGGCAGGTTGAAACCTATAAAGCTAGACTTGTTGCAAAGGGTTTTCGACAAAGACCTGGTTTGGACTATGACGAAACCTTTTCTCCAGTGGTTATGCTTAAATCCATTCGGATCCTTCTTGCCATTGCTACCTTCCACGATTATGAGATCTGGCAGATGGACATAAAGACGGCTTTTCTAAATGGTAATTTGGATGAGTGCGTCTATATGGATCAGCCGGAGGGTTTCATTCAGAGTGGGAGCAGCGGTAAAGTGTGCAAGTTGCTTAAGTCCATTTATGGACTAAAGCAGGCATCGCGGAGTTGGAAGATCTGCTTTGATGATACTGTCAAAGAATTCGACTTTATTAAAAATCCAGATGAACCATGCATTTACAGTAAGATTGTAATGAGAACTGTGGTATTCCTCGTCTTGTACGTGGGTGACATTCTCTTAATAGGAAATGACATTCCTATGCTACAGCCAGTCAAAGGATTCTTGTCACAGAGGTTCTCCATGAAGGACCTGGGCGATGCCAACGACATTCTGAGGATCCAGATCTATCGTGATAGATCTAAGAGGATGTTGGGACTTTCTCAGTCTAGGTACATCGACACCATACTGAAATGATTCAATATGGAAGATTCAAAGCGCGGTAATCTACCAGCTTGTCACGGAATCATCCTCTCCAAAGAGATGTCTCCCAACACTAATTTGGAAAGGGCTCGCATGTCATCTATACCCTATGCATCTGCGGTAGGCTCTATAATGTATGCGATGTTGTGTACCAGACCAGATGTAGCATACGCATTGAGCGTTGTAAGACGGTATCGTCGGACCCAGGAGAGAAACACTGGATAGCAGTAAAGAACATTCTGAAGTACCTGAGAAGGACTAAGGAGATGTTCTTGGTGTATGGCGGAAAAGACCTCCAGATCGAGGCCTTTGCTGACTCCAGCTTCCAGAGTGACAAGGATGACTCCAAGTCCATGTCGGGTTATGTCTTTACCCTTAATGGAGGTGCGGTCTGTTGGAAGAGCTCCAAGCAGGAAAACGTTGCTGACTCGACGATGGAAGCGGAGTACATAGCTGCTTGTGATGCCGCAAAAGAAGCTGTCTGGATGAAGAAGTTCCTCATGGAGCTTCAGGTGGTTCCTACCATTGTTGATCCAATACCACTGTATTGCGACAACAACGGCGCTATAGCTTTAGCGAAGGAACCCAGGTCCCATCAGAAGTCTAGACACATTTTGAGGCGGTACCACCTGATCAGGGAGATCGTTAGATCGCCGGGAGATCGAGGTGAGGAGAGTAGATTCGGAGAATAACACTTCAGATCCACTCTGAAGGTCATACCCCAGACTTAGTTCGAGCGGATGATTGAGATGATAGGTCTTCGATACGCCGGTACATCGCCCTAGTGCAAGTGGGAGATTGTTAGTGTATATGCCCTAGAGGCCATTACTGTATCATAATAGTTTGTATATTACTTAATGGAAGCTTGGGATATTCACAGTTGTATAGACAATCTTGCTCAAAATGGTAGTATGCTACTTGGTTTGTTTCTACTTCAATATGTGCATGTGTTTCTTTTAGCATATCGCTTATACATATTAGTGGAGCCCTTAGGATCTTTGCTAGATTACCAGCATTGTGATGGCAGTCACACTAGTGGGGGCTGGGTAATCTACAAGCATATCCTTATACAGGTCCATAGTCATAGGATTATCGAGACAGGGCATCGATACTCTGGAGTAGACTAGCGTATACGCTTCTCATCCCAGCAGGGGAGATGGTCTGTCCCACAGCCATTAGTACGTCGTACTGGAGATAGTATGCGGGTGCTCGTTAGGTTACGAGTACACTGGACAGGACTCGTCGGGAATTGTTGGTTGGTACTATACCTATCGTCAGATAACAGTTCCCAGGTGACAGGAGTACAGCTTAGTCCGTCGACTTGACACTGCTACTTCGCCTCCAGTGTGTTCCCACTGTACTTTGATTACTACCCTACCACAGCTCAAAGAAGTCGTGCAAACAAGTAGTAGTTGGGTGCAGTCCCGAAGCACTTGGAGGCAGTAGCGGTTAGACAGGATTCATCTCTCCCGGTATTGGGGGTTGATATCGCGCTGTGTCTAGGAGAGCCATTACACAAAGTCCCTGGCCAGGGCAAGCGAGAATTACTAGTAGTGTTTCCAGTTGTTTCTCAAGGTGTTCTGGGCTATACTCCGACACGACTTGTAGCGCTATTAGCGGTCTGACGTTTACCGCCCCCTAGGCCCAACATGCGATACTCTTAGACGAACAGACCGGACTGTACGGAGATTGTCACATTCAGGATCAGTAGGAGTTCGGATGGGTTTACCTCATCGGCCTTCTTATCGACATCTACCTGGGGACCGTTACGTACAGCTAGTGCCATTTGCGGTCTATGGTTAAACCCACTTCCAGCGTAGTGTCGATTCGTTAGAGTCCCACACAGAGAGTTTCCCTGCACTGGGCAAAAGGTGTAGAGGCCGTATGGTTTTACGGCAGGGATACGATCACTTACGTGCACTTGTGCGCGTATGATGTTCGGGCAAACAATACTAGTGGGCTTTGGTTTAAGCCGGATCCTAGTATTGTATAGATGGATTAGTTTTGTCTTCTGTGCACTCGCATTCTACGGAATGCGGATGCGGGTGTGTATGCACGGTTGTGAGGAGCGAAGAAGGAGTTGCCTCATTAGGGTTTTGACCATTGATTCGGTCAAAACCATTATGAGGTGAGGAAAATATTTACTAATCTTTTTGATGATAATTGTGTTATGGCTAATTGCTTTGACCATGTTGACCATTTGACCTAGTTGACCATTGTTAACTTGGATATTTCTTGTGAGCTCTAGACTCTTCTTATGGCTTGGATTTAAGTTGACATGATAATGGTAACCATCACACTTTATCATGACAAAAGAATGGTAATTATTTTTCTTATGGATCATTATCTTCTTCTCATTCTCTCTCATCAAAAGAGAGCTCCCATGGTTGCTTCTTCTTCCTCCTCACTACAAAATCCTTTAGCTCTCATGTGTTGAGAAAATAAGGATCTAAATAGACAAACAAATCCATCTTCTTCCTCTACATCACCTAGAACATCAAGAGTAGCAAACTTGTTGCCCTAGTTACCTCGGCTTGAGGTGGAGCTCGGACTATAGACTCTCGGATGGATTGTCTTCGACTCTAGGAGGCCGCGAAGGGGACCAAGATCCGAATCGACCCATGGAGCCTACAGAAACGAGGAGGATAGCGGAGAAGACCCGAAGGACTAGTAGCATGAGGTATAATCTCCTTGCATAGTAGATAGAACCTCATGTAGTTTATTAGTAATGGTTTGGCAAAGATCCTTAAGATAGTCTATGTTACCTTGAGATAAAAAGTTGTTTTTTACCTATTCCGCCTCCCTGTAAGTACCAGGGTGGGTAACGTAGACTTACACTTTGCTCGGTTATCCCTGGCTGGTAGTTCTATACCCCAACGATGCCAGAGATCGAAGCCCTCACCAAGAGGCAACCAGGCCCACCTTTGCTCGGTTATCCCTGGCTGGTAGTTCCATGCCCCGCGACACCAGGGATTGAAGCCCTCACCAAGAGGCAACCGAGCAACTACCCTGCTCGGTCATCCTTAACGGGTAATGTCTTACCCATCGACGCTGAGGTTCTGAAGCCCCACTCACGAGGCCGCCGAGTTTCTTCCCACTCGGCGCATTCCCAGCGGGCATCCTCCTGCCCATCAGACGCTGAGGATCTGAAGCCCTCCTCACGAGGCCACCGAGTTCCTTCTTGCTTGGCTCATCCCCAACGGGCAACTTCCTGCCTATCAGACGCTGAGGATCTGAAGCCCTCATCGAGAGGCCGCCGAGTTTCTTCCTGCTTGGCACATCCCCAGCGAGCAGTCTCCTGCCCAACAGACGCTGAGGATCTGAAGCCCTCATTGGGAGGCCGCCGAGTTTCTTTTTGCTCGGCGCATCCCCAGCGGGCAGCCTCCTGCCCATCATACGCTGAGGATCTGAAGCCCTCATTGCGAGGCCGCCGAGTTTCTTCCTGCTCGACGCATCCCGAGCGGGCAGCCTCCTGCCCAACAGACGCTGAGGATCTGAAGCACTCATTGCGAGGCCGCCGAGTTTCTTTCTGCTCGGCGCATCCCCAGCAGGTAGCCTCCTGCCCATCAGATGCTGAGGATCTGAAGCCCTCATCGTGAGGCCGCCGAGTTTCATCCTGCTCGGCGCATCCCCAGCGGAAAGTCTCCCACCCATCAGACGCTGAGGATCTGAAGCCCACATCGTGAGGCCGCCGAGTTTCTTCTTGCTCGGTGCATCCCCAGCGAGCATCCTCCTGCCCATCAACGCGGTGGGTCCAAAGCCCTCCCCATGAGGCCACCGAGTAGCTTCTTGCTTAACGCATCTGCAGCGGGTAGTTTCCTACCCTACAAATGTTGGAGATAGTGCCCTCAAAGTCATTTATTGGATCGCAGGTACGTAATTGCAATGATTGAGGCAGGACCTATACCAATATGACAGTCTTGCTCGAGATGATAGTTTGCTATCTGGTTTGTCTTTATCATCGTATACATGCTTTAGTTCACTATTGCATGATAATAGAGCCCATAAGATTCTTGCTTGACTACCAGCAGTATGATGGCGATCATATACGTGGGAGCTGGGGTCTGTAATCACATCCTTAAAGTGTCCCTAGTCGTGGGAGTTTCGAGACAGGGCATCGATACTCCAGAGTAGACTAGTGTATACAAACGAGACCCCGACGAGGGACGGTGGACGGTCTCACAAGCCACTGGTGTCAGTTTGATCACCTAAGATGTATACAGGTGCTCATTGGGTTATGAGTACACCGGACAGGACTCGCCGGGAACCTGCTAATTGGTATTATACATATCGTCAGATAGCAGTTCCCTGGTGACATGTGTACAGGTTAGTTCATCGACCTGAGGTCGTCATTTGTCTCGTGTGAGTTCCCACTGTGCTTTGATTTCTACCCTACCACGGCTCAAAGGAGTCGTGCAAACAGGTCTTTTTTGGGTACTGTCCCGAGCCACATGGAGGCAAGTGAGCGGATCGGCAGGGGATTCGTCTCTCCCGGTATTGGGGGTGAGATCCCGCTGTGTCTAGGAGAGCCATTACACAAAGCCCATGGCCGAGGCAGGAGATTTACTGGTAGGTACTCCAGTAGTATCTCAGGGTGTTCTGGGCCACTCTCTGACACGACTTATACTGCTATTGGGGGTCTGAAGTTACCAGCCCCTAGGCAGATATGCGATACTCATAGAC
This sequence comes from Agapanthus africanus, assembly GCA_030015575.1. NCBI lineage: Eukaryota > Viridiplantae > Streptophyta > Magnoliopsida > Asparagales > Amaryllidaceae > Agapanthus > Agapanthus africanus. Next base: position 363,243,250 of record JASDDO010000022.1, on the reverse strand, counting down.
GAACGGACCGGGCTATATGTATATTGTCACTGTTAGGCTCAGTAGGGTTTATGGATGAGTTCGCTCGTCAGCTTCCCTTCCAATCAATACATAGGCAAACCGTTACGTACAGCTTGTACCTCTGACGTGCTAGTGGTTATACCCAGTGCCAGTGTGTTGATGATTCATTAGAGTCCCCCACAGACACTTTCCCAAGTTCGGGCGAAACGTTGTAGAGGCCGTATGGTTTTATGGCAGGGTTCGGAAAATGCACGTGCGTTTTCGCACGTGTCATTTTTCGGGCAGATAATACTGATCGGCTTTGGTTTAAGCCGGATCCGAGTATTATACTCTGTAGATATAATATCTTTGTCTCAGATGCATTTATATTCGGTCGTAATACAAATGCGGGTATGTTTATACCATTACGGGGTTATCCTGAAATTTGTTTCAGGATCACTTTTGGAAGTTGCCAGTTTCCAGTTTTCTATCGCCCGTATTTTACATTCGGTTAAATACGGATTTATCTTTTCTTGAGATGAGTGTGGAAGCTTCTAGGGGCTTCTAGAAGGTGGTGACTAGGTTCATGCATCTTTGTGACTCATTAGTGCATTTAATGATGTTTGATGACTAGGGTTAATGATTCATCACTTGCATTAATGGTGTTCATACTAGGTGTTATGTGACTCATTCTTTCTTTTGCTTTGTGGTCACCACTCCCTCCTCCTACACTCACCCCCTCTCCTATATATGGCTGGCCCCTTGCTTGTGAAGGGGATGGTTGTTGTTTTGAGAAAAGATTATAGTTTATGTGTATGGAAATTTCATAGCTATTTTCATTCCATCACCCAATCCAAAAGGCAACTTCATTAACCGTTCGTCCGTGACTTTGGACGTAACGAGACAAAGTGTTCTACTCATTCTCTACATCATCTTGGTCATCTCTTCTAGCAAACTTGACGATCGAGTTGCCTCGGTTCAGAGGCGGGAGCCCGTTTAAAGATCCGTCGACGTGGTGCCACCTGGACGAGAAAATTGGAGATTCAGCAGATCGGAGCAGCCGCATCAAAGCGTGAGATGATGGTTGAAGACCGAAGGATTCGGATCGTTCGGTATAACTCTTCTACCCACTTTGTAGTTTGTTAGTTTAGCTTTAATGGCAGATCCAGGTTATAGTACGCGATAGCGCCAGTTGTAAAAAGGTTTTGTTCCGCATTTGGCGTCTGTTAGACGGCCGGGGCGCTACCGTGGACTTACAGTGGTATCAGAGCCTCACCATTAAGCTATACTAACTTGTGCTAACATGTTTAAAATATCGATCGAACGGAATTTCGAAAATCATATTTTTCTTGCAAAACTTTCTGTCGATTTTTAAAAGGGTCTAAAAATTATTTTGCATATCACAGAAAAGAGAGCAGGCTCTTTTAAGAATTCTGGTGAAATTTGGTCAACTGAAGCTTCCAAAGCGCCGCGGAACCGCCGCGCAAACCCTAGTTTGGCCGCGGGTCCGCCGCCGTTTTGGAGCTACAGTAAACAATTTTTCTACAGTAGGTTCTTCTTGTAAAATTGTGGTTTCTGGAATATTTCTTGTGGGGCCCACTTTGGGAAATTTTGTCGATCGAAATTTAAACGTGTTAGTTTACAGTACTTACTTTATATCTCCGACCGGGAATGTCATTTGAGCGGTAAACCGCCTCTAATTGCTATAGTTCTTTTAGACGGGTTTGCGAACGTGACATTCGCGTTGATGTTCTGTGTTGTGCTGTGATGTTGCGGATTTGTCGTGGTGGATAGCAGGGTGCAATGATAGTGCAGTTTGGATTTATTTGTACATTTGATATTGCGGGGCGAGCGTCCAACATGTGGACTGCCGTCACTGCCTGCTGTATAATATTCTTTTGGGGAACGACCGGGTTGAGGTCGATGTACCCGTTGTACATATTTTTATTTCTGTACTAGGTTTATCCCGCGAAGGAGTGCACGGACGGCCGGGTTCTGGAGGGCAACGGGTCCGTATCTCATGGCTTTGAGAGGCAAATGGACCTCACTCTAGAATTGGCAGACTATTCGCCGCACTCGTAGGGGGTGCAGGTTGACCCAATGAGGGGTGCTCAATTTACCGGATTCCGTGAAGTGCCGGGTGTTCCATTCACTATGTTGTGGGGACTACCTCGCTTCAGGTTTTGGCGGGTAACTTGCCTCACCCGTAAGGGTCTAGGTTTCATTGCACAGGCTATCCACGCGACCAGGGGAACGTCAGGTTTCAGCAGCGGCTTTGTGAAACCCGTGGATCCCAGATTATCTGTATTGTTCTGTGATACTTATTACTTTTCTATAATGTTGCATATTATCACGCCTGGAGTGATTATTGTATATTGGTATATATACTATTAGATGTTGTATATGTTTTACACCCGCGCTAGTCCAGCCCCCACTCTGTCGTTGGTTAAGTAACCTAACGGGTGATGACGGGACACAGTGACGAATGCGGATGGCATATACGTAAATTTTATTTTCATTCTTTTCTGGTGTGATTGATTGATGGGACTGCATTGATTCTTATCAATGCAAGGATAAAACAAACCTATATTTGATGTTGTTGGAACAAATTTTAAAAAGGTGTTATTACAAAAATGTTTCCTTTTGTTTTGCATAGTGATATTCAGTTAGAATATCCCGCACCTCATTTGACGAGGCAAGGGCCGAGATCCCTTCACCGGGAGTGACCCCTTGGGCATAAGTTTACGTCAGGGTAATAACTTCACTATAGTCGATTACAAGTTGCTTTGCATCGCGGTATTCAGTTGGAATATCCTGCACCTCATTCCACGAGGAATGAGCCGAGATCCCTTCACCGGGAGTGACCTCTTTAGCAAAGATTTTCGTCACTATATTTTTATAAAAAGCTATCAGGTTCATTCAACGAGATCAAGTTCATTACGTTAAAGGTTTTTCGCCAAAAACCAGCCGTAGCCCTCCGTCGTTTCTTATGGATAGTCAGTAGTATTCAAGCTATGTTTGTTGACTAAAGTCAAGGCATAGTGTTTGGTAGTTGCTGGGTATTCATCTGATGCATAGATAGATGTGTTGGTTTGGGACAGTCGTATTACCTTGTTGACTAAAGTCAAGGGTATGTACGGGTGGGTTCAAATCAACCTGGACAATGACGGGTAGAACTTAACATGTGACTTATGATTTGTTGACTAAAGTCAAGGTCATAAGAGCATGAGGCAAAAATCACATCGGGAGTTTCAAACATACAGGAAACTTGCCAGGCATGCGCATACCTTCTAGAGTGTGATAACTTGAGTGGCTTCCATCAAGTTATCTTGCGATGATAGTTGGATCCCGATTCTCACTGATGAGTTGGTTTACTCTTCAGGTGATCCCGACTAATTCTTCTTTCTAGTTTGGAGGAGAATTTGAGATAACAGTGGGAGGTTTCCTGATTAGATAAAGTGATAACCATTCTGATCTAGGTTAGAGTGCACGCAGAGTGTTTCTTTTCTCTCTCTCTTTGGCAGCGACCTTTGACCGACCCTAGACTATGACTCAGTGACCAAAGTTGACCGAACCTTTTTAAAATACTGGCCTTTGGATTGTCTTAGTTGCATAAATCATTGCCGCTCCTTCTTTTACAATTTGCATTTCTCAGAACACCCCGTATTACTACGGATATCCACTTCCATTGGATAGATCCATCGTATAGTTATATACGAACTCGAAGGGACTTCTTCGAGGATGGATCCAGGTTCAGGAGAAATAGAATTAGTTTATTCAGTTGTCTTTTGTTATCACCTTCTCTCAGGTTGCGAGGGCTCCTTAGTTTAGGAGAGTACACCTATTACGCTTATTGGATAGTCTTATTCCAAACCATAGGCTGGTGCCGAAAAGAAGGGAATGAAGAAAACCAATTAGCCTAAGTAGGGTGTACAGAAGGTAATATATAAAGACAAAATGAAGGGATTAGAAAGAGGGCAAAGTAAATTGCGACTGTTATCATTCACGACCAAACCGCGTACTTCATCACCACTCCTATTTCACCTTTGCCTTTTCCCCAGTTCGGGAGAAATAGTATAAGGTATTATTCAGTTGTCCTTTATCGTCGCCTTCTCTCAAGTTGCGAGTACTCCTAGGATTAGGAGAGTACACCTATTATGCTTACTGGATAGTCTTCTTCCAAACCATAGGCTGGTGCCGAACGGTAGGGAAGGAAGAAAACCATTTAGCCTAACGAAGGTGTACAGTAGGTAACGACTAAAGACAAATAAAGGGATTTGGAGAGATGGCAAAGAAATATACGGTTACAGTCATGAATAGGATTATGGAAGAGGCATTACTAGGAATACCAGGATACCCCTACGAAACATTTTCATGTTTCAGTTACACTGTACATTGTTAAAAGAAAACTGATTTCCCGATTAGATGCTCACTCCACGGTATGAATTTACCAGGTGAGTTTCTCACATCTGTATGGTTTTACAGATGATGAGTGGGAGTAAGTTATTGGGAATTAGGTGATTATCCTCATTATATCGGAATTCGTTGTAATTGGTGATATTTGAGGAAATCGCCAGGGTACAGTTTTCAATCTACGATGCACAGGTTTTGAGTTATTCAACTCAGTGGACTTATACAGAGTATTGTATGTTGTCCAGTGTCCATCAGGACAAAGGGGTAGGTCCTCGTACTTTGTTCTGTTTACTTGTGACTTCTCTAGTTTTTAGACAAGTGTTTCGTAGAAATACAATGTCTAAGTTTTGAGAAGTTGTGGGTATAAGAATAAAGTAGAGAACCAGGTATCGCAAGTATCGGGATTCTTCAAAGAGATCGAAGATGTAGATTCTTGTGATTGGTATTCAGATAATAGTAATGGTTTTGAGAAACTTGTTTCTCTTTCAGGTTACTCATAATTGGATGGATTCCTAAGTTGAGTAATGCTGATTAGCCTTTCTCCATTAAGTTGATATGCACTAGAGACAGTTGCATGATTTGAGTTTGGTTCCAATTAAATTAGTGCCTCTATTTCTATATTGTATGTAGATTGGTTCATATCTTAACGATGTTAAGGTACGGGGAGTTGTCCAACTTATGCTTAAAACCAGACACTGGATAACTCAAGGCACGTTTCTGTAATGACAGTTTGTGGGTTGACCCTGGCTTCAACGAGGGTTGATTTTTCTACCATCTGGAAGATCAATAGTGATATTATTCTTGACTCGCCACAGTTTTAGTAAAAATGGATTTTTTCAGAAAACGGTAGTGGGAGTATGGTAGAACTGGAAGTGATTCCAGAACCGCAAACGATTACGGAGAATTTAATAGGACTTATATATTCAATCAAGTTTGATATTCCAATAGCCACTTCGCAGACATGGTGGGTAACCTCAGACACCCGAGAGGTACTTCGGTAGCCTTAAGGACGGTGACAGGGAAGTTCTTGTTTACCCAGACTTGACACTACTGTTGTTCCAGACTATGAGACTCGGCAGAAGGATAAGTAAAGCGTCGTTCTAGACTAGCTTTAGAAGTGTACGTATATATTATTCTGCCAGAGGGTTGTTGTAGTCAGCGGAAGCATAGTGAGCCAGTAGCTTATGTCTATTTATAGACTTGAGCAGATATAGCGGAGATATGATCATCTAATTTTGATGTGACAGTCATAAGTTTGACTTAATCAGAATAGGGGATGGATCTGTTAAGAAGGTAGTAGGGTGTGATGTCCTGGTATTTAGATGACATACACAGAGTAGGAAGTAAAATTCCTGTACTACGATCGGTTGTACTGTGGTCGTCACACAGTTGTTTCTCCAGACAGGATATGGATATAATATCAGACATTCTAGTTACTAGATCTATGGTATTAGATCTAGATTTGGGTAGTTTCCCAATGTTGGTACTTTGACCGTATTCTAATAGTATTTTAGAATAGAAGACTCCTGGCATGGTGGTGTATCTACAGGTGATGGAGTCACCCTCTCTAAAGGTGTCTTAGAGACTAAAGGAGAGAGGGATTTGCATAATTGGCAGATCACTTGCTTAGGCAATTGAGTCAATCATGAGATGTCAAGTACCATACCAGATGTAGTTTCTGCACTTGATGCGATAAGTTTATATTAATCCAATCTTGAAGAAACATGAGGAAGCAGTTTTAGAACATAAGGTGCATGTTCTATGGATTTGATGACGGCAGCCTCCTTCGGGAGACGGTTATCATTCCAGGGTTCAAAGGTGACATAGATGTTCCCTATGACAAGGGACAGTATTATGGACAGGTGGTCGAAGAGGATACTGTGGGAGGCATGGTGCTGGATACTGATTAGGTTCAGTTATCGATACAGTCTAAGAAGTTTGGATTTGGAGTTCATTTATGAACTAGGTCCCATCAGATATCCAGATATATTCTAAGACAGGTATTACTCGATTCAGGAGATGGCTTTCTCCGTGAACTTGAGATTAAGAGAGACATAGAAAGAAACATCAGGGCGGATCCACTCACTGAGGCTATTTTCTCGAACACAAGAGTTTTTATAAACTAGCTTTGTGAAACTGATTAGTAGAGGAGTTGGGTGTTCGGTATCACACGGGCTGTGAGTATGCGACATCGCAATAATTGGCGTTAAGTGCAAGTGGGAGATTGTTGGAGATAGTGCCCTCAAAGTCAATTATTGGATCGCAGGTACGTGATTGCAGGCAGGACCTATACCAATATGACAGTCTTGCTCGAGATGATAGTTTGCTATCTGGTTTGTCTTTATCATCGTATACATACTTTAGTTCACTATTGCATGATGATAGAGCCCATAGGATTCTTGCTTGACTACCAGCAGTATGATGGCGATCATATACGTGGGAGCTAGGGTCTGTAAGCACATCCTTAAAGTGTCCCTAGTCGTGGGAGTTTCGAGACAGGGCATCGATACTCCAGAGTAGACTAGTGTATACTGTCGAGACCCCGACGAGGGGCGGTGGCCGGTCTCACAAGCCACTGGTGTCAGTTTGATCACCTAAGATGTATACAGGTGCTCATTGGGTTATGAGTACACTGGACAGGACTCGCCGGGAACCTGCTAATTGGTATTATACATATTGTCAGATAGCAGTTCCCTGGTGACATGTGTACAGGTTAGTTCATCGACCTGAGGTCGTCATTTGTCTCGTGTGAGTTCGTCATTTGTCTCGTGTGAGTTCCCACTGTGCTTTGATTTCTACCCTACCACGGCTCAAAAGAGTCGTGCAAACAGGTCTTTTTTGGGTACAGTCCCGAGCCACATGGAGGCAAGTAAGCGGATCAGCAGGGGATTCATCTCTCCCGGTATTGGGGGTGAGATCGCGCTGTGTATAGGAGAGCCATTACACAAAGCCCTCGGCCGAGGCAGGAGATTTACTGGTAGGTACTCCAGTAGTATCTCAGGGTGTTCTGGGCCACTCTCTGACACGACTTATACTGCTATTAGGGGTTTGACGTTACCAGCCCCTAGGCAGATATGCGATACTCATAGACGAACGGACCGGACTGTATGTATATTGTCACTGTTAGGCTCAGTAGGGTTTATGGACGAGTTCGCTCGTCAGCTTCCCTTCCAATCAATATATAGGCAAACCGTTACGTACAGCTTGTACCTCTGACGTGCTAGTGGTTATACCCAGTGCCAGTGTGTTGATGAGTCATTAGAGTCCCCCACAGACACTTTCCCAAGTTCGGGCGAAACGTTGTAGAGGCCGTATGGTTTTATGGCAGGGTTCGGAAAAAGCACGTGCGTTTTCGCACGTGTCATTTTTCGGGCAGATAATAGTGATCGACTTTGGTTTAAGCCGGATCCGAGTATTATACTGTGTAGATATAATATCTTTGTCTCAGATTCATTTGTATTCGGTCGTAATACAAATGCAGGTATGTTTATACCATTACGGGGTTATCCTGAAATTCGTTTCAGGATCACTTTTGGAAGTTGCCAGTTTCCAGTTTTCTATCGCCTGTATTTTACATTCGGTTAAATACGGATTTATCTTTTCTTGAGATGAGTGTGGAAGCTTCTAGAGGCTTCTAGAAGGTGGTGACTAGGTTCATGCATCTTTGTGACTCATTAGTGCATTTAATGATGTTTGATGACTAGGGTTAATGATTCATCACTTGCATTAATGGTGTTCATACTAGGTGTTATGTGACTCATTCTTTCTTTTGCTTTGTGTTCACCACTCCCTCCTCCTACACTCACCCCCCTCTCCTATATATGGCCGTCCCCTTGCTTGTGAAAGGGATGGTTGTTGTTTTGAGAAAAGATTATAGTTTATGTGTATGGAAATTTCATAGCTATTTTCATTCCATCACCCGATCCAAAAGGCAACTTCATTAACCGTTCGTCCGTGACTTTGAACGTAACGAGACAAAGTGTTCTACTCATTCTCTATATCATCTTGGCCGTCTCTTCTAGCAAACTTGACGATCGAGTTGCCTCGGTTCAGAGGCGGGAGCCCGTTTAAAGATCCGTAGACGTGGTGCCACCTGGACGAGAAGATTCGAGATTCAGCAGATCGGAGCAGCCGCATCAAAGCGTGGGATGATGGTTGAAGACCGAAGGACTCGGATCGTTCGGTATAACTCTTTTACCTACTTTGTAGTTTATTAGTTTAGCTTTAATGGCAGATCCGGGTTATAGTACGCGATAGCGCCAGTTGTAAAAAGTTTTTGTTCCGCATTTGGCGTCTGTTAGACGGCCGGGGCGCTACCGTGGACTTACAACAAAGATACAGATCCAAGACCCGCCGAATAAACTCATACTCAACGCGCGTTCAGCGCCTCAACTCCGGCAAAAGGAGGTTACCGACCTTCCGACACTCATCCTTCGTTCGACTCATACTCGATGCGCGACAATAAGAACGCCGTGTCGTCCCCGAACAATCCACCATGAGGAATTACCAGCGCCAAGCCGCACAGAAAGAACCAAGCAGTCCACTCTCGACCCAACCAACAAATAGATCGGAACGAGAGTGGGGGGCTAATGATGATGCTCGATATCGGTGATCTCCCATATGGTGACACGTGGCAGATGGCATGTCCCGAAGCTCACAAGAAAGGACCTATAGTGGCCGACCAGACCGTTGCTATGCCCGTCCTACAAACAACCGCTGGCTCACCTCCGAGCCTCCTGCACAATTGGCCTCCTCGGCCCTATCAGCTCGTCTCCGGGCTACCGCAGAACCAAGATACCTCGGCTCTCCCGCTCGTCCGCGAGCTCTCCCGCCGAGCTCATCTTCCTCGGTCTCATCGACCGGACAACGACACCGCTCACAGGCGCAATCGCCATCCCGCAAATCTCGCCATGCACGAGATATCCGCCGGCCACATCCCACGTTCCACGCCATCACGATCCCCCATTAACGAGCCTGTCTCGCCATTAATGCAGGATGCCGCCCATCACGCGGGCGTGACGTCGGGAGCGCAATGGCCGGCGTGATTCTCGCGCCTGCCTGCCTGCTGCTACCGCTATACAAACCCCTCCTTCAGACGGTTCAAGTAAGCCATTTTTACTCTACTAAGCCGTTACTCTGCTCATATTTCCTCGCTAACTTGACCGTCAGAGGGTCCTCGGTGGTACAACCACCTTGGGACTTCCTTGCAGGTAGCTCGGCCCAACCAACCTCAAACCAATTGAGATCCACACGCTTCAGGAGCCTGCCTCCAGATCCAATCTCAACCGTCTATCCTCGTCATCAGCAGGCCAACGGAAGGTAATATCTTGGCGTGATCCAGGTCACGTCAAGCAGAGTGACATTCATTATTACCAGTTACATCTACAACTTTTCTTACAACTGGAGGCATAATTGCACGCTCATGCCATGACTTGACCATGCATAATAACGGCACGTTTATTTGACATGAAGAAATACGAAAGTAATGCAAATAAGATATATGGAACTTACTTTCTATGCTTTAAGTGTTTGTTTTAATGAAATAAGTGTTTGGAAGTTACTTTCAAATGATGATATGGATCCTATAGCCTATCTATTTTCTAAAATTTCTTCTTTTCCTTTTTGGGTAGAAAGTGAATATGAAGGACAAGGAAGAATGAAAATAAATAATTTTTTAATACTGCTTCTTTATTATTCCCCCAAAGAAGAAATATATGGCTCATATTAATTAATTTTTGGGTTTTTTTTTTATATTGTCTTACTCTCAAAACTTTCATATTTCTAAATTTCATCCCTAAAACTTTTAAGTTCATAAATCACCCTTTAGTCACTTTTGCAAATTATCTTATATGAATATTCCGGTAATCTAATTAACATACCGGCTGCTAAAAGACAAAAATACCATTTAAAGTCATATTCTTTCTTTTCAATTTAGGATTAGGGTTAGGGTTGCTCTTCATTTTCAAATTAGGGTTTTTCTTTATATAAAAAATTAGGGCTTTTCCTGTACACACAATAATTAGTTGTAGATATAGACCAGATTATGCTTCTCATTTTTACCAATTTCGATAACTCAAAAAATAAAAATGAAATTAAGTTTTAAATTTTGTGAAAAAGATAATACCCCATAAAAAAGTTGTAGATGAAGAAAGAAGATGAAGAAGTCTCATGACTTGAAAAAAGAAAAGGGAAATACATTATAACTCAAGTTCTGATTAAAATAATCCAACTCTAGTTAAATTTAGACGGAATATAGATACAATGATTTTTTTAGTCAACAGAGAAGAAGTTTTGGGGGTGAAGTTTGGAAATATGAAATTTAGAAATATGAACCTTTTGGAAGGGAGAGATTAAAAAACCTTAATTTTTTGTTTGTTTTTTTGCTCACTGAAGTAGTACAAGAAGTTATTTCATAACTACTTCTTTTTTCCAAAATATGCAAATAAACACTAGAAGTAATCATCTACGACTTCTTATATGATCTTTTTGTTGGAAGTTATTTCAAATTTACTTCTGGTTCTTCCGGTCATCCAAACAGACCCTAAGACTGTTACAAACATGTCAAACGGGCCAATATACAACCTTTTTAGCTCATGAGGGGACTTGCACCACAAATAATCCTTGGACACAAACGTGGCCGACACTATATTGGCCTGGGACTTACGAAAGTCCGCATGCTGGGATTCTCGATTTACAAGAATTCAACTAGCAAAAATTCACACTGTGCAAGCCTCTCATGAGATCTCAGGTCTCGACACCCTTGTCCTATCCTAATGAAATTCAGTGGTGTCAGGATCCAGATCATAAACCCTCGACCCTCTGAAGAAAGCATGTCTAAAGTGTAGAAATTTACATTATACATCCCCAACCCGACCTCAAAACGGACTCGATGTCATGTTCGGTCATTGAAAGAGCTTTAATGGAGGGATTCACACTCTACTCCTACGGAGGATTTTCCCATGGCCGACGCCATGGTGTTTCCGGCAGTGGACTGTCAGTGGGGACAAAAATGGGGCCGTCTCCGTAAGCTGCACAAAATTTCATGTACCTATGAGCATTAATGAATATGATTTACTTGGATATAGAATAAAACGATAGACCGTCGTATCTGTAGACCGTCACAACAAACGAAACCTGAGAGAATTCTCAGAGGACCTTGTTTGATGCCTAAATCGGTAGCCGCTTGATGAATTATGGAATTTTAGTGCGAAAGGTGTGTACCTTAGTTTTGGATGGCATTTGACTTATATAGGGTGCATTTGGTGGGGTCTTGATAGGTCCAGGAGATTGATGAAGACGTCCCATGTATCTTTGGTGCTTGACTGATTGCATCGGGCAACTACTTTCTTAGATTCCTCTCCATGTATAAGGATTCTTGGATCTTAGCTATATGATTTGGATATGTGCAGGCACCCGATGAGCCTTGGGCTCAGTTTATCACTGTTATCTGCATTTTATACTCCACATTCTATATCTTTTCATGAATTAAAAAGTGATATTAATAATTGTCTACTAGTTTATACAGGGTTTAGGTTTCAAGGACACTTGGGACAGAATCAAGCACAGGATGCATGCATTCACCACTAAACCGGATGATATAGACTTTAGCCGAATGCAACAAAACGCCTCAAAAATTCCAAGGAACCTAATAATACATTATGGACCAGAAAACACATGCAAATAAGGCATGAAAGTGGTTCACACAACTTGGGGACCCAACTCCCTTGAAGAAACATCGGTGGTGACTTAGTTGGCGCTGCGGGCGACCAAGTGGGCCTTGATGGGTCCAGCCCACTTGGCACGTGCTCGACTTGATGGGGTGATGAACACATTTCATTGCATTTATTTTATCACTATATTATTAGCTTTTGTTAGTTATTTTAAACACAAGTGCTACTAACACTTGTGTTGAGTGTAAGTGCAAGCCACAGATTTATTTGCAACAATGCGATCAATTCTAGCCTAATTAGGAGTCAAGTTCTCTATTAAAGAGATTTGCAGATCAAGCTAGCAACTCAAATCACGTCAACTCGCGATCGGATCAACCAATTAGTTAAATGAAAATATCAGAAAACCAGAGGAGAAGATACGATATCACACAAAAAAGCACGTTATGAGAATCCAAAAGATTTCGGCAGAAAGTGGGTTTTTTTCAGGTTTCCGCCGAAAAACATGTAGCTGTTCAATCTAAATTTTTGCGGCCGTGATCTATTTAGGGTTAGTGTAATATTTCAGAAAATGAAATATATTATTTTTGAATTTAAATAATAAAATAATAAATTTTACGGATATTATACCGAGTATGGATTTGAGTTTCCGTTGATTGGTCTAATTATATACCTCTATTTTGGAAAGTACTTGGAATTTAAAAGAATTATTAATTTTGAAAGCATTTATTCAAATGGACTTTTCTTAAATTAGTATATAAAATATATCCATACAAGTTTAATGTTAAAATTAATTAGTGTTTTACTATTTAGTACATTAAATCATGCTTGATCTTCGTTAAACCATGCTTGATGTGCATGACATGTTATTTAGATGTTATCCTTTCATTTTATTCTATGTTGGTTTTGTAATTTTTAGAAAAGTAAAGGAAAAGAAAAGAAAAGAGAATGAGGGAGACATGGTGGAATTATTTTATGAGGTATGGGCATAAGAGAAAAGGAGGAAGGGGTTATGATTAGGAACCATGTCTTGTTTATTCATCTCATTTTCCTCACTTCTTTCTCTTCCTCCACTCCTCCTCTTTCTCCACCTCCTACTATAAACCATAAACACCCCACAAAGCTCATAAAAACACCATGTAGCTTTCATAAAAAAATGTTTATATCCTCATCCAAAATATCTTGGTGTGATCAAGTCTTCATTTTGAGAATATTTTACCATCTTGGAACTTTTCTTAGTTGCCATCATGAGGTAAAATTGGCTCTCTTTAACCATATATTTAGTATCTTGCCTTCACATACTAGTTTTAGAGTAAAAGTTAATGTTTTCTAGAGTTGAGATTTTCTAAAGTGAGTCTTAGTGGATGAAACATATAGTAGTGGTATAGTAGGGGGTTGAGTGAGTGATTACAACCTTATAATGATAGATGAGAGTGTTTTAGTGGAAGTATCTTTGGTGTTATTGAGTTGTGAAGTTTCAAACTTGAGTTTAGAATTTCAAATGTCGGTTTTCTTAAGTTCTTGAGGTTCAAAGAAAATCTGGTAAAACTTGGGTTCTCTGAAAATTAATTAGAGCATATTGTGAGATATTTAGACCAGTAGAAAACCACCGCAGAAGCTTAATCTCCCAACTCCAATCCCCAACCGCCAAAATATTCCCCTGGACCGAAAATTACAGCCAAGTTGTTGACTTAGGATCTGGGTTTTGTTCTGTAGCTCAATCACTCGATAACTAAACCTACCTTATATGCTATTTTCCCCCAGATTCCCTGAGCAAAAATCTGGAAGTATTTTACTTGGTTTTGGTGTCGTTTTGCAAGATTTGAAAACTAGGATTTTGGATATTTATGTCTTGACTCGATCGTTTGACGTTCGTACGTCGACGTCAGGGAATATTTGTTAGTGTATATGCCCCAGAGGCCATTACTGTATCATACTAGTTTGTATATTACTTAATGGAAGCTTGGGATATTCACAGTTGTATAGACAATCTTTCTCAAAATGGTAGTATGCTACTTGGTTTGTTTCTACTTTAATATGTGCATGTGTTTCTTTTAGCATATCGCTTATACATATTAGTGGAGCCCTTAGGATCTTTGCTTGATTACCAGCGTTGTGATGGCAGTCACACTTGTGGGGGCTGGGTAATCTACAAGCACATCCTTATAAAGGTCCCTAGTCGTAGGATTATCGAGACGGGGCATCGATACTCCGGAGTAGACTAGCGTATGCGCTTCTCATCCCAGCAGGGGAGATGGTCTGTCCCACAGCCATCAGTACGTCGTACTGGAGATAGTATGTGGGTGCTCGTTAGGTTACGAGTACACCGGACAGGACTCGTCGGGAACTGTTGGTTGGTACTATACCTATCGTCAGTTATCAGTTCCCAGGTGACATGAGTATAGCTTAGTCCGTTGACTTGACACTGTCACTTCGCCTCGAGTGTGTTCCCACTGTTCTCAGATTGCTACCCTACCATGGCTCAAATGAGTCGTGCAAACAGGTAGCAGTTGGGTGCAGTCCCGAAGCACTTGGAGGCAGTGACGGTTAGACATGATTCGTCTCACCCGGTATTGGGGGTTGATATCGCGCTGTGTCTAGGATAGCCATTACACAAAGTCCCTGGCCAGGGCAAGCGAGATATACTGGCAGCGTTTCCCGTGTTATCTCAGGGTATTCTAGGCTACACTCCAATACGACTTGTACCGCTATGAGGGGACTGACGTTTACTGCCCCCTAGGCCCGCCATGCGATACTCTTAGACGAACAGACCGGACTGTACGGAGATTGTCACATTCTGGCTCAGTAGGAGTTCGGATGGGTTTACCTCATCGGCCTTCTTATCGACATCTACCTGGGGACCGTACAGCTAGTGTCGCTTGCGGTCTGTGGTTAAACCCACTGCCAACGCAGTGTCGAGTCTTTAGAGTCCCACACAGAGAGTTTCCCTGCACTGGGCGAAAGTTGTAGAGGCTGTATGGTTTTATGGCAGGGCTACGATCACTCACGTGCACTTGTGCGCGTATGCTGTTCGGGCAGACAATGCTAGTGGGCTTTGGTTTAAGCCGGATCCTAGTATTTTATGGATGGATTGGTTTTGTCTTCTGGGCATTCGCATTCTACGGAATGCGGATGCGGGTTTGTATGCACGGTTGTGAGGAGTGAAGAAGAAGGAGGTGCCTCATTGGGGTTTTGACCGTTGATTCGGTCAGAACCATTATGAAGTGAGGAAAATATTTAGTAATCTTTTTAATGATAATTGTGTTATGGCTAATTGCTTTGACCATTTGACCATGCTTGACATTTTGACCTTGTTGACCATTGTTGACTTGGATCTTTCTCTTGAGCTCTAGACTCTTCTTTTGCTTTATCAAGACATGATAGTGGTCAAATCAATCTTAGCCATCATAATTATCATAAAAGATTGGTTTTTATTTTTTCCATAGTTCATTATTCTTTTGGCATTCTCTCTCTTCACTTGAGCTCTCATGTTTTGTTCTTCTTCCTCCTCCTCACTAAGAAATCCTTTAGTTCTCATGTGTTGAGATAATTAGGATTTAAATAGACAATTAAATCTACCATCATATTCTACATCACCTAGGACATCAAGAGTAGCATACTTTTTGCCCTAGTTACTTCGGCTTGAGGTGGAGCTCGGATTACAAACTCTCGGGTGGATCGTCTTCGACTCATGGAGGCCGCGGAGGTGACCAAGATCCGGATCGATCCTCGGAGCTTTCATGGACGAGGAGGAAAGCAGAGAGAAGATCCGAAGGACTTGGTTCGTGAGGTATAATCTCTTGAGCATAGTAGATAGAATCTCATGTTGTCTGTTAGCAATGGTTTGGCAAAGATCATCAAGTTTTAGTCCATGTTACCTTATGTTAAAAATTTGTTGTTTACCTATTCCGCCTCCCCGTAATCACCGGGGTGGGTAACGTAGACTTACAGTGGTATCAGAGCCTCGCTAAACCTTTACTAACTTGTTAGCAAAGTGTTAGAAATTCGATCGCCGAAAGAAAACTGCAAAACACGTCAAAAATGCACTTTTCTGTCGTTTTTAAAAACTGGTCCAAAAATTTTTCAGGGGACCTTAAAAATACGTGCAGGCTTTTCTGGGAAAACTGTAGAAATTTGGGCGCCTGAGTCACTCAGAAGACCGCGGATCTGCGGCCGATCCAAGCGATCCGCCGCGGATCCGCGTCCGAGTCAACTCGGCCACGCACCAAATTTCTTCTGGGGTTCTCTGTGATTTTTAAGATAGTTTGTTTCTGCCCAGATTTTGCTGAGTACTGTGTTGTGCTTGGGGTAGTTTCAAATCAAGTTTTCGATCGAAATTCTAAGTACTTTTGCTAGTCGGGTCTTCTGTGATGTGATATATGTATTGAACGTCTACTAATCGCTATACGTCGATTAGTGGGGGTTATACATATCTGTGATCTGTGATGTTGGTTTGTGTATATGAACTTGTTGGATCGTCATGATGAATAGCCGGGGATGTGAGATGAGAGTTTTTATCTTTCATTCGTTGTAAAATTTGTAAATTGATGTAATATTATTTTTATGGTTGCACATCCGGGTTGAGGTTGTAGCCGCCATTGTATATTATTTCTTTTACTGTTTTTGCTCTTAGGATAGACCCAAGGTGGGGTGCACAAACTACCGGGTATTTTGAAGTGCCGAGTGGCCTACTCACGTTGTTGAGGGAGGTTGCTCCACTTCGATTACTTGGCGGGTAGTTTGCCGCACCCGTAGGGGTCTAGGATGGGGTTTGGCTATTCATCGCGACCGTGTAATCCGTCTTTCGTTGCAGGCTCGAACGAAACACGGATTCCTAGCATATCCAATGTGTTCATCTGTGATCTGGAATGGCTATCATTGCATCTGACGAATGTATATATCTATATATGATATCTAGTAGGCATTGTTTATGTTTTGCATCCGCGCTAGTCCAGCCCCCGCTCTGTCGTTAGTTAAGTAACCTAACGGGTGATGACGGGGACCCGTGGCGAATGCGGATGGCATATGCGTACGTCATATTTTCGTTGTTTTCTGAAATGGCAGGTTTAATTGATGGGACACATTAAATTAATGCAAAGAAAACAAACCAAATTTGAATCGTTTGAACAATTTCAAAAACCACTCGGTTTCTTTTCAAAAACAGAAAACATTTAAAAATGCGGAGCTTAAACCACTCCTTTTAAAAGCTATCAGGTTCTTTCGATTATATCAAGTTCACTACGTTCACGGTTTCGCCAAAACCATTCGTAGCCCTCCATCATTTCATATGAATATTCAATAGTATTCAAGCTATGTTTGTTGACCTTCGTCAAGGCATAGTGATTGGTAGCTGTTGGGTGTTCATATGTAGCATAGATAGATGCATTGGTTTGGGACAGTCGTATTACTTTGTTGACCTTCGTCAAGGGTATATACGGGTGGGTTCAAATTAACCTGGACAATGATGGGTAGAACTTGACATGTGACTTATGATTTGTTGACCTTCGTTAAGGTCATAAGAGCATGGGGCAAAAATCCACATCGGGAGTTTCTAAAGAAATTGAAACTTGCTAGTGCTGCATACCATTTGGAGTTTGATAATGTTGGTAGGATTCCTTCAGCATTATCTCATAATGATATTTGGATCCCGATCCTACTGTGAGTATCCGCTACTCCTCGGGAAACTTTTCACTTAACGATCAATGCTATAAACCAAGTAGGTGTCTAGAAAGGTGTTAGCGGGGCTACGCCTACAGGGAAAAGAGGTTATTTAATTAAGGAACTTCGCGAAAGCGTCGTAAAACCTCCCTCGAAGTACCGACACTGGCCTGGATGAATGGTTAAGCAAGTATTGTACGGTGAGATTGATCCCAACTAATTCTTCTTTTATGGTTTGAGGAAGGATTCGAGAAACAGTGGGAGCCATCCTGTTTAGATAAATTAAAAACCAATCTAAACTTGCAAGAGCATCATGCTAAGTGTTTTCTTCTTTCTCTCTTAATTGCAGCGACCCAGTGACCAGACATAGGTTACATCTAGATAATAAAATGACTGAATCTGACTTTATGACTGGCAAAGGTCTGTCCAGATGTCCATTACCCATGACAAGCTGGGACACCTCCTAACTAATTCAAACCCCTGCCGTCTCAGGACCAGTTTCCCCTGTCACGGATATTGATATCCGTAAGACATCGGAAAAAGACTGTGCGAATGCCAAGTGCCTCGTGTTGGCCTCAGTTGAGATAACTAGGTTGCTCAAAGTGCTTGTAACACTTTGGAAGTTCGTTAGAATGTTTTTGGTGATTAATTAGTAATTGTGCGTGTTATTATATATGTGTACATAGGATTATTAGTTATTTTAGTCGGGTTTACCCTAATTGGAAAATTTTTCCTTATGTAGTGTACACATGCACACTTAGCCATTTTTGAGACTTAGGTTTAAAGTGTTAACCATTTCTTTTGTGCATGGTTGATAATTTATCCCCACTTTTTTTAAAAAAGGAATAAGAATAGCATGTCAAACCCCTTTTTAATAATTCATTTAGCAATAGAAAAATAGAAGTATGGTGGTTAGGTGAACACTTGACTTTTGACCCATTTTCTCTTCTCTCTTCTCTCTCTTTTCTCATTTCTGGAAACTCTGCTGAGAGGCAGCAACAACACCAGAAATTCATCACCTTTTCATTCCCTTTTCACTTCCCTTTGATCTCTATTCAAAAGCCTACACAAAACAACACATTTTCTTCACAAAACCATGGGAAAATGGGCTTTCTGAGGTGTTTGGAGGCAAGTCTGCACACTTGATGCAAGTGCTGGAATTTTTGGTGTTTCATAGGGTCTTTTGAAGGTATTAACTCATGTTAGCACTCCTTTTCCATAAACTTGTAGTATTCTTTAGCAAAAATCTCATTTTTGTGCATTTTTAGTGATATTAAAGGATATTTGTGATTCATATGTTAGATTAGGGTTTTGTTAGCTTGGTTAGCTCTATTATGTGTTATTAGAGCTATTTTAGGCTAGGTTTGTCTCAGTTTGCACAGAAATACCATAAAGTTCCATTTTAGTGCAAAAAGTGTGGATTTTAACTTGATTTAAGGCTCTGTAGGATCTGCTACTACCCGAGATATTTCAGAGTGAAACTAGATTTTTCTGTAGCATGTATGGGGGGTATAGAGTACACACACCAAACCTGGGGGCCCAATTCCCAAGTGAGGCCGCCGGAATAATCGTTCTGGCCGCAATTTGCGGCCAGATGGGTGAGTTGGGGGTTGGGGTTTGGTCCACTGGAGTCTGCTGCTATGTGGGTTATTTTGGTGTATATATATTTGTAATATCTGTTCTGTATCAAAATCTGGAGTAGAATACCCTATTTTCCGTATTTTTAATCTTTCGCTACACGCGTGATACGTGTGTGTGGGTTTGGGGGTTTCTGCGTATCGCGACGCGTCGGAGTGGCTTCAGGCGCGTAATCGCACGTTTTAGCGTATCGCGCACACGCGCGCTTGGTTCACGACACGAGTTACTAGTTCGGCTTTAATGTCGTGTTTGTACGGTTTTGAGCTTATGTGTGATATATTGTGAAATTCTAGGATTCGCAGGCGAGTACGACGGGCGCCGCGAAGGAGGGGAACAAGTCGTCGGCTATACCTAGCAAGAGACTACGGTGAGAAGATTTAACATCTACGGGGATATCGCCCGCATGGCGTTCTACGTCAGGGCTGATAGGATCTTATAGCTACATTTCCATACATTGACTGTTCATGGCTACTATTTAGTGCATACCACATTCCCTAAGGTATGTATATAAACTGGAATTGATAGAACACCGCACCCTTACTAACGGTTCATGTTGCACGAGCACTATCCTGCATGTTACACACACACCGTTAGTAATTGCCATGACACTCACACTGTAGAATTTACATCGGATCATTATGTTGTAGATCATCTTTATGTGACTTGACATGATATTCAAACTTGATGCATATATCACATCGGATCATTATGTTGTAGCTCATCTTTATGTGACTCGACATGATATTCATACTTGATGTATATATCACATCGGATCATTATATTGTAGCTCATCTTTATGTGACTTGACATGATATTCATACTTGATGCATATATCACATCGGATCATTATGTTGTAGCTCATCTTTATGTGACTTGACATGATATTCATACTTGATGCATATATCACATCGGATCATTGACTTGCATATTGGTTTGGATTACATGTGATTTCTGGATTTGGGAACCGTGGCTATTTCAAATATGTAATCATTTAAAAACTCGGTTCCCTTGATATGATATTTCGGTGCGTCCACCATGTGTTTTCTCGGTGCTGAGATGTGTGCTTGAAACCCGATTCGTGGAGTAGATGATCCGTTTGCGGGTTCGTGGTGGACCCGGTATGGTTCCCCTCGGCAAGATGATCGATGGACTTTGCCGATTGAGCCTGGAGGTGGGCGAGTACCTACCGGTGATTGGTTGGACCTGACAGTTATCCGGAGGATACTGATCAGAGTCGATAGATGGATGCGGGATGATCCGTACTGCCGGGGCCGAGGGCCGATACCGCAGACGGAGCCCGTGGACTGACCCGGACTGACGGGGCCCGATGGATGAGGATTTGCGTGTCGATGCTGGACACGAGTACTTATGATATTTGGATGCCGATGTTGGGCACTCGTGATTCTCAGAGATTTACAGGATTAGAGGGCCGATGAGAGTGCCGGCGCCTGAGCTATTTGTGGGACCTGGGTGCATTGATGGATACCGATTATATATTCCACGTTGACATTCCGTGTAGATGTTATATTGCCATGCTCAACATTTATTATTGTACCTCATCCTGTAGTTGTATTACCTGATAGAGCACTTGCATGATTATTGCACATATTGCTTATCCCGCATTGATATCATCTGTTGGCATATGATAGAGTAGCGCAGTACGTGCATGCTCGCGATTACCTTTATATGTTATCTCTATTCACGAGTTGGCAACTCACCCCCGTTGTGCCACAGTGTTTGCAGGTTGCCCTTCGGAGTAGTCGCGGCAGGCTGCGTTTTGCATCTTTTGACACAGATACCCCCATAGTTGGTGTACTAGCTCTTTTGCTGATAGGTGGATTTTGCGCGGTATCTGTTTATCCTTCAGTTATGTATATTGTTGTATCTAGTATTCTCCATCTACCATGTATGTATTTGACTTAGAGATAGTGTGAGGACGATGATGTATGTTATTTGTTTTCTGGGGTCGTGCTTGTTGTGAGCCGACTGTACTTTGCAGTTTATTCTATCTGTGATGTTCCCACTTGTGGATCTTGATCTTCGCTCCGGCGTCGTATATTGCTATCTTGGTGATTATTTACTTAGATTTCTTAACATGTTAGTAAGTGCTTTCATTTAAAACTTATAACACTCTATACTTTTACTGGTTTGATTTCTGGGTTTTCGGTTCACTTAGTCGTGTTACGCCTGTAGACGTTACGTGGTTAAGTGCCGGTCACGGGCCAAACCTTGGGTCGTGACAAAGTTGGTATCAGAGCGTAGGTTTTACCTTCGGAGTGTAGGATGACCCTGGTATGATGGAGTAGGTAGCTGCAGCAGAGTGGCGTAGCGTGCGTATGTTCCGCGGCATACTCACGACACGGTACTCCGCCTAAGCGACCTTAGGACTTATTGATTGAAATTCCCTCATGATTGTATACATCCTTGCGATTCGATTTTTGTATCCTCATTGAATCCTACCTTCTTTTCAGCCATTATGCCGCCAAGGACTACGAAGGTGCAGAGAGCGGCCGTGAGAGCCGAGGTTCGAGTTGATTCATCTGAGACGAGGACTGATCCGAGTAGTACTCTTGTTGTACCAGGATAGATTGTTCCCCCTACGACAGCTCAGATCGCTAGACTAGTGGTAGAGATGCAGGGCTTGCGCCAGGCGATGAGCTCGTTGGTGGAGGTCGTTCGAGCGCAGCGACAGGTGGTTGTCACCCCTGTTACCCAGTTGTTCCTTGTGATCATCATGCAGTATTCCGTCCCCTACATAGCACCGGTGGAGGCAGCCCCAGTTTACGGGACACGTCTTCCAGAGACCGTGAGAGTTCCAGAACAGTTGAGGAATCGTACTGGTGTACCAGCCCAGAGCAGAGGCTTAGGACGGGGACAGTTGTTTGGCTCTCATCCCCAGGGAGGACGGCAGCCAGCGCGTAGATGTTTACGATGTGGGAGCCTTCAACAACTCATCAGGTAGTGTTCCTTCACACCACGTCAGGGTCGTATTCTGAGACGTCGTGGACCCGGAAGGTTCGCGCAGAGGGGTCAGGTTAGTAGAGGAGGAGTTCGGTCAGTCGTAGATGAAGGACAGGCACAAGTTTTCGCTTCGACTCATTGGGACGTGAGGGTGTCCAACGCAAAGCTTTCAGGTACTCTTTCAGTATGTCCTTTGTTGCACACGTATTGTCTGATCCGGATCTTTGTGCTCATATGTTTCCACATACTCGTACGTATCCACACACTTTGTGTCGAGTTTGGGTAGAGAGTCCGGTTTGCTTGATCAGCCGCTAGTTGTGACTACTCCCGTGGGATAGTCGTTTGTCGCTAGTCACGTGTTCCGATCCTGTACCGTCCGTTTTGGCGAGAGAGAGTTGCCGGTCGATTTGATCCTTCTTGAGATGTTGGACTTCGACGTTCTTTTGGGCATGGATTGGTTAGCCACGTGCTATGCTTCTGTTGACTGCCGCGAGAAGACAGTTAGATTTTGTTTTTCCAGCGAGTCGGTTTTTGTTGTGTTGGGGGACCGTGGTGCCACCCCTCACAGTGTGATTTCTTCTTTTCACGCGGAACAACTTTTGAGGAAGGGATGTCAGGGATTTCTCGCCTATGTTTGCGATACTAGAGCTATAGTGGTTCCGTTGGATCAGGTGCCGGTTGTTAGCGAGTTCCCTGACGAGCTACCTGGGCTACCGCCTGAGCGTGACATTTCTTTCTGTATTGATTTGGTTCCTGGCACAGGGCCTATTTCTGTACCGCCTTATCGGATGGCCCCGGCGGAACTTAGAGAATTGAAGGGTCAGTTGCAAGATTTGCTGGATAAGGGACTTATTCGACCCAGTGTTTCTGTAACATTTCAAAAAAATAAAATATTATTTTTGGGAATTTTCATAATTTTTAATGAATATTTTAATAGTCGGTGTAATTAAATACCGATAAAAGGTCAAAATTCCGGAGAAAACTTTGGAAATTTTAAAATAGGGTATTTTGTGGAAATATGTCATTTTACAGTTTTTATGATGAATTATATGTGACTTTAGTGTTAATCGCGATTAATAATCGCTAATTGGATTTTCGGCTTTTTGTGCAATGTGCACATAACATTTCCACACCTGTCGCATTTGGTTCATGTTTTGGACTCATGGTGGCCTAGGGCCGAACCATGTTTAGATGACCATAGTGAGTTTTAAACCATTTGGCTAAGTTAAGTGGGTTAATCAGGGTTGGTTTGGTTCATGGTGATTAGGGATGGGAGTTAACTCATCTCATTTCAAAACTTTGGTTTACCTCTCAAACATACATACCAACCTCTCTACACCAGACATATACACCCACACATCAACCACCCTAGCTGCTGCTACAAGCTGCGACATAAATCAGCCCAACACTTCAGCCACCAAACCTCATTCACAAATACATCAGCTACATCAGCATCAGCAACACCATCATGAGCTGCAACAGCAGCTGATGTGAACATCAACCAAACCTCAGCTCATTTCAGCCCCCCATAGCTGACTTACCCACCCCCATCAAGACTTATCAGCCCCGTAGCTGACCTACACACTCCCCCATCATGACTTATCAGCCCCCAATGGCTGACTTCAGCCACAAATCTGTTGGAGATAGTGCCCTCAGAGTCAATTATTGGATCACAGGCACGTGATTGCAATGATTGAGGGAGGACCTATCCCAGTAGGACAGTCTTACTCAAGATGATAGTATGCTATCTGGTTTACCTTTATTATCGTGTACTGCTTTAGGTGACCTTACGAGTCGCTATTGCACGTTGATAGAGCCCCTAGGATTCTTGCTTGACTACCAGCAGTATGAGGGCGATCATATAAGTGAGAGCTGGAGTCTATAAGCACATCCTTAAAAGGTCCCTAGTCGTGGGAGTTTCAAGACAGGGCATCGACTCTCCAGAGTAGACTAGTGTATACAGTCGAGACCCCGACGAGGGGCGGTGGCCGGTCTCACAAGCCACTGGTGTCAGTTGGTTCACCTAAGATGTATACAGGTGCTCATTGGGTTATGAGTACACCGGACAGGACTCGCCGGGAACCTGCTAGTTGGGATTATACCAGACGTCAGATAGCAGTTCCCTGGTGACATGTGTACAGGTTAGTTCATCGACCTGAGATCGTCATTTGTCTCGTGTGAGTTCCCACTGTGCTTTGATTACTACCCTACCACGGCTCAAAGGAGTCGTGCAAACAGGTTTTAGTTGGGTACAGTCCCGAGCCACATGGAGGCAGTGAGCGGATCTGCAGGGGTTCGTCTCTCCCGGTATTGGGGGTGAGGTCGCGCTGTGTCTAGGAGAGCCAGAACATGAAAAGTCCTTGGCCAAGGCAGGAGATTTGCTGGTAGGTATTCCAGTAGTATCTCAGGGTGTTCTGGGCTACACCCCGACACGACTTGTACCGCTTTTGGGGGTCTGACTTTCACCAACCCCCTAGGCCCGCCATGCGATGCCCATAGACGAACGGACCGGACTGTACGGATATTGTCACTAACAAGCTCAGTAGGGTGTCAGGATGAGTTCGCTCATCGACGTCCCTTATAGTCAGTAGCTGGTGGCCCGTCACGTATGGCTTATACCTCTGACATGCTAGTGGTTAAATCCACAGCCATAGTATTGACGAGTCTTTAGAGTCCACCACACTCAGTTACTCAGGTTTCGGGCGAAACGCTGTAGAGGCCGTATGGAGATATGGCAGGGTTCGATCAGATACGTGCGGTATTGCACGGATCGTGATCGGACGGTTTTTACTAGCCTGCTTTGGCTTAAGCCGGATCCTAGTATTAGATAGTGTAGATTTTGTCTCTTTGCATTTGTGTTCAATGGGAATACAAATGCGGGCATGTATTTGCAGTAGCGGGGTTTTCCTGTAATTTATTACGGGATCAGTTTTCTGAAGTTGCCAGTTTGCATTCCGTTCCGGCCGGTTTTCTTTTATTCCTTCACGACCGGACTTTTCGATGGAAGGGGTTAATTGCAGTTGACAATTAACTTATTTGTGGAGGGCTTTCTTGTAAAATGGCTTCATCATGATGAGATTCTATTTTGGTCCCTTTCTTGCATTAATGAGAAAGATATTGATTTGGCTTTGGATTAGAAATGTGGTGACTATTCTTTTGATCATTATCTTCACACACATTTCTCTTTTTTTGCAAGAATGATTATTCATTTTTCCTCCACCATTCCTTTTGATGAGAGGCCGGCCACTATGGTGAGGAGAGAAGGAGAGTGCTCTTTTTAGTGAGGGATTGATTCATCTCATTTCATGCTTCTTTGCTTACTAAAATTCCAAGCTTCTCTTCTTCATTCATTCTCCTCCTCACATCCCTCCATCAAGGCAACTTCAAGAACCTAAAGAGACACGACTACTACACTATTCTATAGCAAGTCTTGGACGCGTCAGCTAGCCAACTTCGCGCCCGAGTTGCCTCCGTCAAGAGGTGGGAGCCCGTAAAAGATTCCGGCTACGTGGTGCCTTTCCGACGAGCGAGGAGGTGACGAACATTCCGCAGGAGATCGGAGTGGAGACGAAGACCGAAGGACACGGATCGCTTGGTATAGGTTCTCTACTCTTTTCTTGTTTGCTAGTTAGCTAGGTTAATGGCCTGATCCGGGTGAAAAGTGCGCGGTGGTGCCGGTTGCAAGTTTTGCAAAGTTTTTGTTTCCGCGTTTCCGGCGTCGGATCGACGGCCGGGGCACCCCCGCGGACTTACATTGGTATCAGAGCCTCGCCATTAACATAGTCTAGCTTTGTTTAATGTGTTTGCATTTCCGATTGACCAAAATTCTAAAAACCCGCGTTTTCTTCACATCAGTTTTCTGCCGAATTTTTTCTGGCTCTAAAATTTTTTCAGGTTGTAGAAAACTGATGTACTGGAAGTCCTAAGAATTCTGGAGAAATTCGAGACGTTGATCTTTCAAGGGGAGCGCGGAACCGCGGCCAAACCCCACTTGGTGCCGCGGTTCCGCCGCAGTATGGAGGGATCAATGTGTCGAATTTTTCCAATGGGCTTATGGGGTGAAAATAGGGTTTCTGGAATATTATGTTTGGGCCCAGAATTTCTTGATGTGCTACAGTAGTACTTGGGGGCCCACTTGGTAAATTTGATCGATCGGATATTTTAAACACATTATTTCACAGTATTTACATTATATCTGCGACCGTGAATGTCACTTGATCGGTAAATCCTGTCTAACTGCTATAGCCCGGTTAGACGGATTTGCGAACGTGACATTCACGTTGATGTTCTGTGATTTTGCTGTGATGTTGCGGATCGGTCAGTGGGGATAGCCTGGTTGCAGTTGTAGTACAGTTTTATTGTATTATGTACATTTGATATTGCAGGGCGAGCGTCCGACATGTGGACTGCCGTCACTGCCTGATTGTATTATTTGGGGTACGACCAAGTTGCGGTCGATGTACCCGGTGTATGTATATTTTACTTTCTGTACTAGGATTACCCCGCGGAGGGGTGCACGGATAGACGGATTCTAGAGGGCAACAAGCCCGCATCTCATGGCGTTGAGACGGAAGGGGCTTTACTCTAGAATTGGCGGGCTATTCGCCGCACTCGTAGGGGGTATAGGTTGACCCAGGAGGGGTGCCCAAGTTACCGGATTCCGTGAAGTGCTTGGTGGTCCATTCACGTCGCTGAAGGGGACTGCCTCGCTTCAGGTTTTGGCGGGTAACTTGCCGCGCCCGTATGGGTCTAGGATTTCATTGCACAGGCTATCCACACGACCAGGGGAACGTCGGGTTTCAGTAGCGGCTCTGTGAAACCCGGGGATCCCAGATATCTGTATTGATCTGTGTTGCTATACATTTCTGTGTTGCTGCATTTTATCACGCCTTGAGCGAAAATTATATATTATATATATACTTGTAGATGTTGTATATGTTTTGCATCCGCGCTAGTCCAGTCCCCGCTCTGTCGTTAGTTAAGTAACCTAACGGGTGATGACGGGACCCAGTGGCGAATGCGGATGGCATATACGTACATCATTATTTTCGTTCTTTTTGTGGTGTGATCAATTGATGGGACTGCGTTGATTCAGATCAATGCAAGTTAAACAAACCTATTCTGATGTTGTTGGAACACTTTTTCAAAAATCTTTTTTTGCAAAGGCGTTTTCTTTTGTTTTTCAAAGAGGTATTCAGTTGGAATATCCTGCTCCTCAGTCGACGAGGCAAGGGCCGAGATCCCTTCACCGGGAGTGACCCCTTGGACAAAAGTTTGCGTCAGGACAATGACTTCACTATAGCCGATTACTTTTGCTTTGCATCGTGGTATTCAGTTGGAATATCCTGCACCTCATTCTACGGGGAAAGAGCCGAGATCCCTTCACCGGGAGTGACCAGCAAAGGTTTTCGTCACTATATTTTTTTAAAAAAGCTATCAGTTCCTTCGACGATATCATGTTCATTACCTTAAAGGTTTTCGCCAGAAACCATTCGTAGCCCTCCATCATTTCAGTTAAATATTCGGTAGTATTCAAGCTATGTATTTTGACCTCACGCCAAGGCATAGTGATTGGTAGCTGCCGGGTATTTATCTGTTGCATAGATAGATGCGTTGGTTTGGGACAGTCGTACTACTATTTTGGCCTACGTCAAGGGTATGTACGGGTGGGTTCAAATTAACCTGGATAATGACGGGCAGAACTTGACATGTGACTTATGATATTTTGACCTCACGCCAAGGTCATAGGAGCATGGGGCAAAAATCCACATCGGGAGTTTCAAAAGAACTGAAACTTGCCAGATATGCGCATACCTTCTGGAGTATGATAGCGTGAGCGGATTCCGTCACGTTATCATGCGATGATAGTTGGATCCCGATTCCCACTGATGAGTTGGTTTACTCCTCGGGTGATCCCGGCTAATTCTTCTTTCAGGTTTGGGGAAGAATTTGACGTTACAGTGGGAGGTTTCCAGATTAGATAAAGTGATAACCATTCTGATCTAGGTTAGAGTGCACGCTGAGTGTTTCTTTTCTCTCTCTCTTTGGCAGCGACCATTGACCCGACCCTAAACTATGACTCAGTGACCAAGTTGACCGAACCTTCTTAACACTGGCTTTTGGATTGTCAGAGTTGCAAACCTCATTGCCACTCCTACTTTTACCCTTTTCTCCAGGACACCCCGTATTACTACGAACGTCCACTTCCATTGGACAAAACCATCATATGGTTATATACGAATTCGAAGGAATTCGAGGATGGTTTCTGGTTCTGGAGAAAACGAATAGGATTATTCAGTTGTCTTTTCCTTTTACCTTCTCTCTCAGATTGCGAGTACTCCTTGGTTTAGGAGATAGTACACCTATTATGCTAATTGGATAGTCTTCTTCCAAACCATAGGCAGGAGCCGACCGGTAGGGAATGAAGAAAACCAATTAGCTTAAAACGGTGTACAGAAGGTATTAAGTTCAGACAAAGCAAGGGATTAGTAAGAGGGCAAAGTAAATTGCGACTGCTATTCACGACCAAACCAAGTATTTCTTCGCCAATCCTAAATCACCTTTGTATTTCTCCAGGACACTCCGTATCACTACGAAGATCCCAGTTTATTGGATAATCCATCGTATGGTTATATACGAACTCGAAAGGAACTTGTTCCAGTTCGGGGATGGATCCTGGTTCAGGAGAAATAGGAATAAAGTTCATTCAGGTGTATTTTATCTTCACCTTCTCTCGCATTGCGAGTGCTCCTAGGATTAGGACAGTACACCCATTATGCTTATTGGATAGTCTTCTTCCAAATCATAGGCTGGTGCCGAACGGTAGGGAAGGAAGAAAACCATTTGGCCTAAAGGGATGTGCAGAAGGTAATGACTAAAGACATATAAAGGGATTTGGTGAAATGGCAAAGAATTATACGGTTATAGTTGTGAATCTGAATGATGGAAGAGGCATTACTATGAATACCAGAATACCCCATCGAAACATTTCAATGTTTCAGTTTCACTGTGTACTGTTAATAGAAAACTGATTTCCCAATTAGACACTTGCTCCAGGGTATGTATTTACCAGGTATGATTCTCACATCTGTATGGTTTTACAGATGATGAGTGGGAGTAAGTTATTGGGAATTGGGTGATTATCCTCACTATATCGGGATTCGTTGTAATCGGTGATATTTGAGGAAGTCACCTGGGTTGTTTGCCGGTCGGCAAATATTTGGTTTTGAATATCCGTTGTTGTGCACCAATTTCAAATTGATATATCTGTATGTCTATTTTTATAGAGTGAGACATACCTTTTTGAAATTATGTCTATGACATTTACCTATACCAGTGGATGGTTAGGTAAGGAGCATTGAACAGCGGTGTAATTCTTCTTAACCATAAGTACAGTTTTCAACCTACGACACACAGTGAATGAGTCACTAGACTCAGGGGACTTATACAGAGTAATGTATATTGTCCAGTGTCCATTAGGACAGAGGGGTTGGTCCTCGTACTATATTCGGATTACTTATAACTTCTCTAGTTCTTAGACAAGTGTTTCGTAGAAACACAAGGTCGAAGTTTTGAGAAGTCATAGGTATAAGAGTAAAGTAGAGAACCAAGTATTGCGAGTATCAGGATTCTTCAAGGTGATCGAAGATGTAGATACTTGTGTATGGTATTCAGTTGATAGTAATGGTTAAGAGAACTTGCTTCTCCTTCAGGTTACTCATAATTGGAAGTATTCCTAAGTTGAGTAACGCTGATCGGCCTCCTTCCATTTAGTTGACATGCACTGGTGACAGTTGCATGATTTGAATCTGGTTCAATTAAATCAGTGCCTCTGTTTCTATATTGGATATAGAACAGTTCATATCTTGACATTGTTAAGATACGGGGAGTTGTCCGGCTTATGCTTAAAACCAGACACTGGACAACTAAAGGCACGTTTCTGTAATAGCTGTTTGTGGGTTGACCCAGGCTATGACAAGGGTTGACTTTCTACCATCTGGAAGATCAATAGTGATATTGTTCTTGACTCGCCACAGTTTTATCAAAAATGGATTTTTTCAGAAAACAGTAGTGGGAGTATGGTAGAACTGGAAGTGATTCCAGAACCGCAAACGATTATTGAAGATTTGATAAGAAACTAAGGATTCAATCTGGTTTGACATTCCATTGGCCACTCCGCAGATATGGTGGGTAACCTCAGGCGGTCGAGAGGTACTTCGGTATGCTCAAGGACGGTAGCAGGGAGGTTCTTGTTTACCCGGACTTGCCATTGATGTTGTTCCAGACTATGAGACCCGGCAGGAGGATGAATATAGCGTCGTTCTAAACTAGCTTTAGAAGTGCACGTCTATATGACTCTGCCAGAAGGTTGTCGTGGTCAGTGGGAGCAGCGGAAGCATTGGTGGACATCAGGCTTATGTCTATTTATAGACTAAAGCAGATATAGCAGAGATAGATCATCTATTTCTGACGTGACAGTCATAGGTTTGACTTCATCAGAATAGGGGATGGATCTGTTAAGAAGGTAGTAGGGTGTGATGTCCTGGTATTTGATGACATACACAGAGTAGGAAGTGATATTCCTATACTACGATCGGTTATGCTTTGGTTGTCACACAGTGTTTTCTCCACACAGGACTTGGATATTATATCAGACATTCTGGTTTCTAGATCCATGGTTTTAGATCTAGATTTGGGTGGTTTCCCAATCTGGGTACTTAGACAGCATTCTATGAGTATTTAGAATGGACGACTCCTGGCACGGTGGTGTACCGGCAGGTAATGGAGTCACCCTCTCTAAAGGTGTCTTACAGACTAAAGGGGAGAGGGATGTGAATGATTGGCAGATCACTTGCTTAGGCAATTGAGTCAATCATGAGATGTCAAGTACCACAGCAGATGTTGTTCTTGCAGTAGGTGCAATAAGTTGATATTGATCCAATCCTGGAGAAACAATCGGAAGCAGTTTTAGAACATAAGTGAATGTTCTAATAATTTGATAACGGCAGCCTCCTTTAGGAGACGGTTATCATTCCAGGCTTCCAAGGTGACCTGGATGGCAGAGTGGCTGTCAGAGTTATAGTTTTCCCTCTGACGAGGGGCAGTATTTTGGACAGATGGTCCAGGTGGATACTGAGGGAAGGCATGGCACAGGATACTGATTAAGTTCAGTTGACGATACAGTCTAAGATGTTTGGATTTGGAGTTCATTTATGAGCTAGGTCCCATCAGATATCCAGACACATTCTAAGACAGGTATTGCTCATTTCGGGAGATGGCTTTCTCCGCGAACTTGAGATAAAGAGAGACATAGAAAGAAACATCAGAGCGGATCCACTCACTGAGGCTATTCCTCGAACGCAATAGTTTCGCAAACGAGCTTTGTGAGACTGACTAGTAGAGGAATTGGGTGTTCGGTATCATACGGGCTGTGAGTATGCGACATCGCAATAATTAGCCTTGAGTGCAAGTGGGAGATTGTTGGAGATAGTGCCCTCAGAGTCAATTATTGGATCACAGGCACGTGATTGCAATGATTGAGGGAGGACCTATCCCAGTAGGACAGTCTTACTCAAGATGATAGTATGCTATCTGGTTTACCTTTATCATCGTGTACTGCTTTAGGTGACCTTACGAGTCGCTATTGCACGTTGATAGAGCCCCTAGGATTCTTGCTTGACTACCAGCAGTATGAGGGCGATCATATAAGTGAGAGCTGGAGTCTATAAGCACATCCTTAAAAGGTCCCTAGTCGTGGGAGTTTCGAGACAGGGCATCGATTCTCCAGAGTAGACTAGTGTATACAGTCGAGACCACGACGAGGGGCGGTGGCCGGTCTCACAAGCCACTGGTGTCAGTTGGTTCACCTAAGATGTATACAGGTGCTCATTGGGTTATGAGTACACCGGACAGGACTCGCCGGGAACCTGCTAGTTGGGATTATACCAGACGTCAGATAGCAGTTCCCTGGTGACATGTGTACAGGTTAGTTCATCGACCTGAGATTGTCATTTGTCTCGAGTGAGTTCCCACTGTGCTTTGATTACTACCCTACCACGGCTCAAAGGAGTCATGCAAACAGGTTTTAGTTAGGTACAGTCCCGAGCCACATGGAGGCAGTGAGCGGATCTGCAGGGGTTCGTCTCTCCCGGTATTGGGGGTGAGGTCGCGCTGTGTCTAGGAGAGCCAGAACATGAAAAGTCCTTGGCCAAGGCAGGAGATTTGCTGGTAGGTATTCCAGTAGTATCTCAGGGTGTTCTGGGCTACACTCCGACACGACTTGTACCGCTTTTGGGGGTCTGACTTTCACCAACCCCCTAGGCCCGCCATGCGATGCCCATAGACGAACGGACCAGACTGTACGGATATTGTCACTGACAGGCTCAGTAGGGTGTCAGGATGAGTTCGCTCATCGACGTCCCTTATAGTCAGTAGCTGGTGGCCCGTCACGTATGGCTTATACCTCTGACGTGCTAGTGGTTAAATCCACAGCCATAGTATTGACGAGTCTTTAGAGTCCACCACACTCAGTTACTCAGGTTTCGGGGGAAACGCTGTAGAGGCCGTATGGAGATATGGCAGGGTTCGATCAGATACGTGCGGTATTGCACGGATCGTGATCGGACGGTTTTTACTAGCCGGCTTTGGCTTAAGCCGGATCGTAGTATTAGATAGTGTAGATTTTGTCTCTTTGCATTTGTGTTCAGTGGGAATACAAATGCGGGCATGTATTTGCAGTAGCGGGGTTTTCCTGTAATTTATTACGGGATCAGTTTTCTGAAGTTGCCAGTTTGCATTCCGTTCCGGCCGGTTTTCTTTTATTCCTTCACGACCGGACTTTTCGATGGAAGGGGTTAATTGCAGTTGACAATTAACTTATTTGTGGAGGGCTTTCTTGTAAAATGGCTTCATCATGATGAGATTCTATTTTGGTCCCTTTCTTGCATTAATGAGAAAGATATTGATTTGGCTTTGGATTAGAAATGTGGTGACTATTCTTTTGATCATTATCTTCACACACATTTCTCTTTTTTTGCAAGAATGATTATTCATTTTTCCTCCACCATTCCTTTAGATGAGAGGCCGGCCACTATGGTGAGGAGAGAAGGAGAGTGCTCTTTTTAGTGAGGGATTGATTCATCTCATTTCATGCTTCTTTTCTTAATAAAATTCCATGCTTCTCTTCTTCATTCATTCTCCTCCTCACATCCCTCCATCAAGGAAACTTCAAGAACCCTAAAGAGACATGGCTACTACACTATTCTATAGCAAGTCTTGGATGCGTCGGCTAGTCAACTTCGCGCCCGAGTTGCCTCGGTAAAAAGGTGGGAGCCCGTAAAAGATTCCGGCTACGTGGTGCCTTTCCAACGAGCGAGGAGGTGACGAACATTCCGCAGGAGATCGGAGTGGAGACGAAGACCGAAGGACACGGATCGCTTGGTATAGCTTCTCTACTCTTTTCTTGTTTGCTAGTTAGCTAGGTTAATGGCCCGATCCGGGTGAAAAGTGCACGGTGGTGCCGGTTGCAAGTTTTGCAAAGTTTTTGTTTCCGCGTTTCCGGCGTCGGATCGACGGCCGGGGCGCCCCCGCGGACTTACAAAATCAGCCCCTCCCCTACACCTACTGCTGCATTTCAGCCCATGGTTTCTACAAAACAACAGTAGCACCAGTAACAACCCACACCCTCATCACACCACATCACATGCACCATATATACCCCCCTCAAGTGTTGCAGCTGCTACCGCAACACATAGAGAAAAAAAAAGAAGAGAAAGAAAACAAAGAGAGAGAGAGAGAGTTGCAAGCAGCAACTGCAGAAAAAGCATCAGCAATAAGCTGCAGAACCAGCCCCAGCAATACCATAAACCCCTGCAGCTACATACAACACCACCACAACCATTTCTACAACACCAAAACCACAACAACACAACACCAATGCAACAGCAACAAAATAACTACAGTAGCAGCAGCAGCAACCCAAAACAGAACCAGCATTAGCCTCTGTTGCAACAGCAACTTCAGTCCCGGGGCACTTCAGCAGCACCACCCCACTTCCTCCTTCTTCCTTCTTCCCTTCCCCTTCATCCTAGGATATTCTTGAGGTATAATCTTGCAACCCAACTCCTAATTTGCCAAGTTCTGGTTTTATGGCTGAAACCTAGTGTTATTAAGTAGATTAGTGCTAGTTTAGATAAATTTGAGTGAGACTTGACCAAGTGTTGGTTTTGATGGTTGGTATAACCCTATTAGGTGTATTTGAGACCAATTTAACCAAGGTTACCCCAGATTTCCAGTTAGTTACAAGATTTGTTAAACTTGGCGTATTATAGCGATTTTGTCGACTTTTTGACCTTTCTGGAAACTGCTATCACCCGGGACCTCCTAAAGTCAAATTGACTAGGCAGAAAGCTGTGCAGGCACCCTGGAACCATCCCACAAAGCCCTAGCCCCCACCTCATTTTTACGGCCACACTTTTAATCACTTTGGCCGCAATTTGCGGCCATACCTGGGTGAAATTGCCTCGTTTTGCGTGCAAGGCCCTATTTCATGTAAACTTGACCCTGGCTATGTGCAGTTTTGACTGATTCCAACCAGGGTAAAATCTGGGTTGATTTTCATGAGTTAGCGTATGATTTACGACTTGGTTTCGTATGGATTTTGGTATTCGATGATTCGTTTCTGTCGGGTGGCGTTTGGACGTCAACGACAGTAGATATTGGCAGTGTTTGCATACAAGGTCACAGGTTTTTACCTATGAGCGTAATGTGCACCATTTTGGTTTCCGACATGGTTTTCATGTGTTTTAGCGTGTGATATCCTTGTAGGTAACCCACGTGGCGTCGAAGCGTTGGAGATGCAAATGGAGACATCGGCACCGGCACGCTTAAAGAAAGGTGGGTAGATTTATATCTACGGGGAGAAGTCGGGTGGATGGCGTATAGCACCCCCGCAGTCCGTGGTGATGTATATGGATGCGTATACACACATACAATTATTATATGTTGTTTAGGATGGATAATTGGTGGACTTGGATGATTTAGTATTGCGGACCCTAGGTAGTGGGTGCACTACACATACCTATACACACATACATACTTGCATACATCCTTATTTCATATGTGGTTATGGGATCCTACATAGATATGTGTTCATATGGGTATGGGACCATGTGCTCACATGCAGATTTGAGGATGATACATGGGATTGAGATGAGTCGATGATAATTGATACGAGATTTTGATATCGGTGATATGATAAAATTTGTATTTAAGATACGTCCTGATGCTTTAGCGGATTTTGGGATGATGATGCCATATGAATAGTGATATATGTATAAAATGATCGACATGTGATACGAGATATGATATGATATGATATGACAGGATATTTATAATAGGCCGCCTTGGGCGGAGTATACTCCTTGAGATGATATGTGCTGATGATATCGATTTATACGGGATTGTCGACCAGTAGTCAGATCTTGATTATAGTGATGATGTTAGCATTGTACTAGATATTGGTCAGTACCCAGATGATGATATTCGATAAAGAAATTACCAGATGAATGATATAATGATTATGATATTAACCCGTACCCAGATTTGGGGATGTCGTACGACGGATTTACGTACGAGCTGTATTTTGATGATTGATCCGTCCTCTTGACTTGGGAATAACCGATTATAGAGATGTGATATCGGATGTAATATTATCGAGGCAGGATCACCGACTATATATATATATATATATATATATATATATATATATATATATATATATCGACTCAGAGGTTAGGCGGTTTCCCTTACCTGCAGTTAGCTTATTAGCTCAGCCTTATTGTTAGCATAGCTGTATGACTCTTATGACATTAGATGCAGTTCAGCTATCATTGTGTTTTAGCACTCAGCCCTCGCATATTATTATTGTTACACTGCATCGCATACTTATTGTGATTCATATTCCATTTTGATTTTATGATGTTAGTACACCAGCACCATTACTGATGATGCGTATGTTCCACATACACTTACTTGCTAGCTCACACACATCTTCATCGGTAATTGCCATGTCACTACACAGTAGTATTATTGCATCAGGATATGACCCTTGTATGTGCATACTATTATTCTATGTTGCATGACATACTGTTATACTTGCATTCCATTTATATGTCACATACATCATGCTTCCTGATTATACGCATTGAGATATGTTGTTTCTATATTATTTCTGGATTTGGGAACCGTGGGTATTTCAAAGAGATTATGTAAATGTTTTAAAAACCCGGTTACCCTTGATATGATATTTCAATGCGTCCACCATGTGTTTTCTCGGTGCTGAGAGTGACATATGAAACCCGAATCGAGGAGGCGGATGAGACCGATTGCGGGTACATGGTGGACCCGGTGCGGTACCCCGGGGCAAGAAGATCGCAGGAGATGGCGTTGAGCCTGGCAGGGGAGCACTACCGACCGGTGATATTACTCGACGCGTTGGATATCCGGAGGAACCGTCGTGGTCATGAGATGGATGGTAGGGGCCGATCTGGACTGACGGTGCCCTGGATTTTGTGATTGAGACATTGAGATTTCAAGATATTGAGGTACAGAGATTGTGATACAGAAGTATCGAGATACTGAGACTTATGTTTTGTGCCGATGCTAGGCACTGTTTATGCTGATTTCATTTATGATACCTCATTTTAAAAATACAGAAATCTCACAAATTATGAAAGCAGTTTTCTTCAGTACATGCATTCTGTTGCATGCATTCATACATCATCTATATGATACATTGTTACCTGATGCACTGACATGGATATATGGGATTACACTTGGGATAGATATTTACACTAGCCATGGTTTTAGATTGCTGGTTATATATTTGAGGATTATATATTATGATCGTATGACCTAGGATTACGTCATACATGCGATTTTCTGTTCGTAGATCTTTTTCTACTCACGAGTTGGCAACTCACCCCCGTTGTGCCCTAGTTTCATGCAGGTGTTGCCGTACGGATTTCATTACGGCTTTGCGGGCATAGCTTCTTTCAGGTGACTTGCTAGTAGGTGGGTTATTTGTATCGTACCCATCATTATACTTTGTATATTATACCTCAGTTGTATCTAGAAGTTCCATCAACCAAAACATGTATTTATTTGAGATAGAGACCAGGGATGTTTATTCTTTCGACCGTAGAGTCGCGCGTTATATTTCTATGGATTTCATGCTGGTTGAAGTTCCCTTTTTGTGATCCTCGCCTTTAAGCGTTGTATATTATGTTGCTTACAGGTTGATTCACATATGGTTTTTCCTACACTCTATTACTTCACTTGGTTTGGATTTCTGGGCTTCGGCTTACTTATTTTACGGACGCCTTGAGACGTTTCGTAACTTAAGTGCCGGTCATGTTCCGTAATTTCGGGTCGTGACAGTTTCTCCGTGGGGTGCTCCAGTCCTGTTTGTCAAGAAGGACGACAGTATGCGTTTGTGTATTGACAACCGCCAGCTGAACATGGTGACAGTGCGGAACAGGTATCCTTGCCACGCATCGACGATTTGTTCGACCAGCTTCAGGGGGCAGGATACTTTTCGAGGATCGATTTGCGATCAGGCTACCATCAGCTGCGGGTTCGACAGGAGGACATTTCTAGGACAGCTTTCCGCACGCACTACGGCCATTATGAGTTTTTGGTGATGTCGTCGGACTCACCAGCGCGCCAGCAGTATTCATGGACTTGATGAACCGTATTTTCCGGCCGTATCTTGATCTGTTCATCATAGTGTTCATTGACGATATTTTGGTGTATTCTCGGAGTAGAGAGGAGCACGAGCAGCACCTGCGGATTACACTACAGACCTTGAGGGAGCATCAGCTTTTCGCCAAATTCTCAAAGTGTGCTTTCTGGCTAGACAGCATAAACTTCTTGGGGCACGTGATTACACGAGATGGTATATGTGTAGACCCGAGGAAGATTGACGCCGTTCAGAGTTGGCCTAGACCCACATCAGTGACAGAGGTTCGCAGCTTTCTAGGGCTGGCAGGCTACTACAGGCGATTCGTGCAGGACTTCTCTCGCATTGCTACACCTTTGACCGGGTTGACCCGGAAGGGAGTTCGCTTCGATTGGACGGAGGAGTGTGAGCACAGTTTCCAGCAGCTACGGGTTCTACTGACTACGACACCAGTGCTATCATTGCCTTCAGGATCAGGCGGATTTGTGGTCTACTGTGACGCTTCACGAGTGGGGCTAGGGTGCGTATTGATGCAGCATGACAGGGTGATCGCGTATGCTTCGCGGCAATTAAAGAACATGAACAGAATTACCCCATTTACGATTTGGAGATGGCTGCAGTGGTCTTTGCATTTAAGATCTGGCGACATTACCTATATGGCGAGTCGTGCCAGATATTCACTGATCACAAGAGCTTAAAGTATATATTTCAGCAGCGCGACCTGAACCGTAGACAGCGCCGATGGATGGAGTTAGTGAAGGACTACGATTGTGAGATCTGGTATCGCCCGGGCAGGGCTTAATATAGTGGCGGATGCTTTGAGCAGGAAGCCCGGGGGTAGTCTATCTTATTTGAGCGTAGTACAGAGGCAGTCGTCGGCAGATTGGCAGATCTTATGTGACAGCCGGGTACAGTTCGAGTTTACGCCGATCGGAGGACAGATTGTGCATGTTCGTGCACGCCCACAGTTGCTCGACCGTCTACATGAGGCACAGCACAGTGATGACCGATGTTCAGAGATTAGGGCACAGATTGGACAGGGAAGATTTCCCGAGTTCGCGATCGATGATCAGGGGATACTACTGTTGGGGCTAGACTGTGCGTACCAGATGCTGAGGGACTGCGGCGTGAGATTCTTGAGGAGGCACATCGATCGGTATATAGTGTTCATCCCGGTTCCACCAAGATATACCATGATATGAGAGGTGCTTACTGGTGGGACGGAATGAAGAGAGACATCGTAGATCTTGTGTCGAGATGCCTGACTTGTCATCAAGTCAAGGCTGAGCAACAGAGGCCACGGGAGAGCTACAGCCGTTACCCATTCCGGAAAGGAAATGGGAGCAGATTTCTATGGACTTCCTTGTGGGTCTACCCAGGACTAGTCGAGGGTATGACTCCATCTGGGTGATCATGGATCGTTTGACGAAAGCGGATCACTTCCTACCGGTGAAGACGACTTTCGGATTTGCTCAGTATGCCCAGATTTACATCGAAGAGATTGTACGACTGCACGGAGTTCCGACATGTATCGTGTCTGACAGAGGCACCCAGTTTACCAGTCGTCGGCAGATTGGCAGATCTTATGTGACAGCCGGGTACAGTTCGAGTTTACGCCGATCGGAGGACAGATTGTGCATGTTCGTGCACGCCCACAGTTGCTCGACCGTCTACATGAGGCACAACACAGTGATGACCGATGTTCAGAGATTAGGGCACAGATTGGACAGGGAAGATTTCCCGAGTCCTTGGGTACAGCCGGCTAGGGCAGAGATTTCAGGAGGCCTTGGGTACTCGTTTGAGTTCAGCACATCATTTCATCCGCAGACCGACGGACAATCAGAGCGGAGTATTCAGACTCTCGAGGACATGCTCAGAGCGTGCGTCTTAGACTTTGGAGGTAGCTGGGATCATCAATTACCCTTAGTAGAGTTTTCCTACAACAACAGCTACCAGGAGACCATTCAGATGGCACCGTTTGAGGCTCTTTATGGGAGGAGATGCAGATTGCCCGCTTGTTGGACATAGCTCAGTGAGGGCAGTATCCTAGGGCCGCAGATTGTGGATGAGACGACCGCGAAGATCCAGTTGATTCGCGATAGGATGAGAGCAGCCCAGAGTAGGCAGAGATCTTATGCGGACCGTCATCGGCGCAGACTTGAGTTTTCTGTTGGTGATCATGTTTTCTTGAGGGTCTCCCCAACGAAAGGTGTGATGAGATTTGGAAAGAAGGGGAAGCTTAGCCCCAGATTTATGGGCCCTTTCGAGATCCTCGAGCATGTTGGTGAAGTTGCGTATCGGTTGGCCCTTCCGCCCAGTTTTCCAGACGTGCACCCCGTATTTCATGTTTCGATGCTCCGCAGATATCTTCATGATCCTTCGCATGCGATTCAGCACCTGACGATCCAGCTTGAGCGCGACCTTTCCTATGCAGAGCAGCCGGTGATGATTTTGGATCGACAAGTGAAGAAATTGAGATCGAAGTACATACCGTCCGTCAAGGTTCTTTGGCGTGGTCCGAGCAGAGAGGAGGTCACTTGGGAGACCGAGAGCGAGGTGAGGAAGAGGTATCCCCATTTTTTTGAGAGTGCGTGTAGTTAGATTTTTAAATTCGGGGACCGAATTTCCTTAAGGGGAGTAGATTGTAACACTTTGGAAGTTCGTTAGAATGTTTTCCGTGATTAATTAGTAATTGTGCGTGTTATTATATATGTGTACATAGGATTATTAGTTATTTTAGTCGGGTTTACCCTAATTGGAAAAAATTTCCTTATGTAGTGTACACATGCACACTTAGCCATTTTTGAGACTTAGGTTTAAAGTGTTAACCATTTCTTTTGTGCATGGTTGATAATTTATCCCCACTTTTTTTTAAAATAGGAATAAGAATAGCAAGTCAAACCCCTTTTTAATAATTCATTTAGCAACAGAAAAATAGAAGTATGGTGGTTAGGTGAACACTTGACTTTTGACCCATTTTCTCTTCTCTCTTCTCTCTCTTTTCTCATTTCTGGAAACTCTGCAGAGAGGCAGCAACAACACCA
Source organism: Agapanthus africanus (assembly GCA_030015575.1). Lineage (NCBI taxonomy): Eukaryota > Viridiplantae > Streptophyta > Magnoliopsida > Asparagales > Amaryllidaceae > Agapanthus > Agapanthus africanus. The sequence continues at coordinate 363,202,151 of JASDDO010000022.1, read as the reverse complement.
GAAATTCATCACCTTTTCATTCCCTTTTCACTTCCCTTTGATCTCTATTCAAAAGCCTACACAAAACAACACATTTCCTTCACAAAACCATGGGAAAAGGGGCTTTCTGAGGTGTTTGGAGGCAAGTCTGCACACTTGATGCAAGAGCTGGAATTTTTGGTGTTTTATAGGGTCTTTTGAAGGTATTAACTCATGTTAGCACTCCTTTTCCATAAACATGTAGTATTCTTTAGCAAAAATCTCATTTTTGTGCATTTTTAGTGATATTAAAGGATATTTGTGATTCATATGTTAGATTAGGGTTTTGTTAGCTTGGTTAGCTCTATTATGTGTTATTAGAGCTATTTTAGGCTAGGTTTGTCTCAGTTTGCACAGAAATACCATAAAGTTCCATTTTAGTGCAAAAAGTGTGGATTTTAACTTGATTTAAGGCTCTGTAGGATCTGCTACTACCCGAGATATTTCAGAGTGAAACTAGATTTTTCTGTAGCATGTATGGGGGGTATAGAGTGCACACACCAAACCTGGGGGCCCAATTCCCAAGTGAGGCCGCCGGAATAATCGTTCTGGCCGCAATTTGCGGCCAGATGGGTGAGATGGGGGTTGGGGTTTGGTCCACTGGAGTTTGCTGCTATGTGGGTTATTTTGGTATATATATTTGTAATATCTGTTCTGTATCAAAATCTGGAGTAGAATACCCTATTTTCCGTATTTTTAATCTTTCGCGACACGCGTGATACGTGTGTGTGGGTTTGGGGGTTTCTGTGTATCGCGACGCGTCGGAGTGGCTTCAGGCGCGTAATCGCACGTTTTAGCGTATCGCGCACACGCGCGCTTGTTTCACGACACGAGTTACTAGTTCGGCTTTAATGTCGTGTTTGTACGGTTTTGAGCTTATGTGTGATATATTGTGAAATTCTAGGATTCGCAGGCGAGTACGACGGGCGCCGCGAAGGAGGGGAACAAGTCGTCGGCTATACCTAGCAAGAGACTACGGTGAGTAGATTTAACATCTACAGGGATATCGCCCGCATGGCGTTCTACGTCAGGGCTGATAGGATCTTATAGCTACATTTCCATACATTGACTGTTCATGGCTACTATTTAGTGCACACCACATTCCCTGATGTATGTATATAAACTGGAATTGATAGAACACCGCACCCTTACTAACGGTTCATGTTGCACGAGCACTATCCTGCATGTTACACACACACCGTTAGTAATTGCCATGACACTCTGTTCAGTTGATAAAACTGCACATTTGTATTACATTTTTCCTACCATTTTCATATTAAAAAAGGACTTTATTATGATATATTATACATATGAGGGTTTATGTGTAAAGACACCATTTTCCATGTGTTAATATATTTTAATTAGTATTTGGTAGAAAAATGTATGCAAATAAATTCATTGACCAAATCCTAGTAGAACTAAGTCTACTAAATATTATTTGAGATTATTGTGCAGAATTTTCCAAGTTGTTATGCAGAATTTAGCAAGCAAATCAAGTTGTTGAAGAAGACTTGCCTAATTAAGAATTAAAACTTGGAGACCAAGTCTGGAAGCAACCGAGAGAAGATTTCTGAATTCTGAAGGTGCCTAGGATTGCCACATGTCCCAAAGACCAAGCCCCAGAAAAATGATGGAGGGATGAGATCAAATGGCCGCGGATCCGCGGCCATACCCCCACTTTGGCCGCGGATCCGCGGCAATCTAGAGGGATCATTTGCTAAGATTTTGTGGCTTAAATCTCTGCTACATTTTACCAACTTTTGAAGCAAAAGATTGTGGCTTTGGACTATAAAAGGGCACCGAGAGCCTCTTGGAAAAGTGATCAAGCCGATGAGATCACGAAGCCCCAGACGCTCACGCATCCAGGTTGATCATCAACTGTTCGTCTACCTCCTTAGGAAAGATCGAGAAGCAACTAGTTTTGTAATCATTTTCTACGGAATAAAGTGTAGATTGTTCAAGTTGATTAATAAAGGTAGTTATTTTATTTAATTCTTTGCATTTTACATTATGTTTCCCCTCTCTGTCTTTTCATCTTCTTCTCCCAACATGCGCGAGTAATTCTCCGCTTGTTAGGGTTCATAGGATTAAGGTAGGCTAATGGATGATGAACATCCCAAAACCCTTTTTAAGTCCTATAAATTTTATGAACTTTATCAAAAGAATCATTAACATCCTAATCGGGCGCGCTATCAATTCTTTGCTAGTTCCGACCGCGATTAGAGATTAGATTAATGATTGTTTTGGTAAAGGCTAGATTTGAACGGAGTTCCGTGTCGAGATAAGGGTTAAGAGTGGGATTCCTTTTCCATCCAGAAACCCTAATCTACATGCATCACCGTCGGTTAGTTTTAAATCTATTAATGGATAAAAAGGGTAACTTTTAATTAATTGTCCATGACTAATAAATCTTAACGAACCCTACAAGCCCTTCTATTATATTATCTACATCTCTAAAATAATCTAGATCTATAAATTTGCTCTCTTGCTTAAAGTAGATCTAGAAACTTTTCACAAAATTCTTTATTCCTCCTCTCTTTTTCTGTTGGAGATAGTGCCCTCAGAGTCAATTATTGGATCACAGGCACGTGATTGCAATGATTGAGGGAGGACCTATCCCGGTAGGACAGTCTTACTCGAGATGATAGTATGCTATCTGGTTTACCTTTATCATCGTGTACTGCTTTAGGCGACCTGACATGTCGCTATTGCACGTTGATAGAGCCCCTAGGATTCTTGCTTGACTGCCAGCAGTATGAGGGCGATCATATAAGTGAGAGCTGGAGTCTATAAGCACATCCTTAAAAGGTCCCTAGTCGTAGGAGTCTCGAGACAGGGCATCGATTCTCCAGAGTAGACTAGTGTATACAGTCGAGACCCCGACGAGGGGCGGTGGCCGGTCTCACAAGCCACTGGTGTCAGTTGGTTCACCTAAGATGTATACAGGTGCTCATTGGGTTATGAGTACACCGGACAGGACTCGCCGGGAACATGCTAGTTGGTCTTATACCTGACGTCAGATAGCAGTTCCCAGGTGACATGTGTACAGGTTAGTTCATCGACCTGGGGATCGTCATTTGTCTCGTGTGAGTTCCCACTGTGCTTTGATTACTACCCTACCACGGCTCAAAGGAGTCGTGCAAACAGGTTTTAGTTGGGTACAGTCCCGAGCCACATGGAGGCAGTGAGCGGATCTTCGGGGGTTCTTCTCTCCCGGTATTGGGGGTGAGGTCGCGCTGTGTCTAGGAGAGCCATTACACGAAGTCCTTGGCCAAGGCAGGAGATTTACTGGTAGGTATTCCAGTAGTATCTCAGGGTGTTCTGGGCTACACTCCGACACGACTTGTACCGCTTTTGGGGGTCTGACTTTTACCAACCCCCTAGGCCCGACATGCGATGCTCATAGACGAACGGACCGGACTGTACGGATATTGTCACCGACAGGCTCAGTAGGATGTCAGGATGAGTTCGCTCATCGACGTCCCTTTTGGTTAATAGCTGGTGGCCCTTCACGTATTGGCTTATACCTCTGACGTGCTAGTGGTTAAATCCACAGCCATAGTATTGACGAGTCTTTAGAGTCCACCACACTTACAGTTACTCAAGCTTTCGGGCGAAACGTTGTAGAGGCCGTATGGAGATATGGAAGGGTCCGATCAGATACGTGCGGTATTGTACGGATCAGGATCGGACGGATATTACTAGCCGGCTTTGGTTTAAGCCGGATCCTAGTTTAGTACAGTGTAGATTTTGTCTCATTGCATTTGTATCCGGACGGAATACAGATGCGGGTGTGTATGCACAGTATGGGGGTTTTCCTGTAATTTATTACGGGACCAGTTTTCTGGAGTTGCCAGTTTGCATTCCGTTCCGGCCGGTTTTCCTTTGTTCTTTCCCGGCCGGACTTTTCCGATGGAGCGTGTTATTTGCAAGTTTGCAAATAACACATTGTGGAGGGGTTTCTTGCAAATGTATTAATTATGATAGCATCTTTTTGATACCATTCTTTTCTATCATCATTTCTTGCTTTTGTGAGATTAGAAAGGATTTGAGGTTGATTTGATTTTGTGATCATGATGTTTAGGTTATGGTCACCCTTTCACTTTTACTACCATCACCTCCCTTCTTATTATGGATTCATATTCTTTCCTCCACCATTTTTTTAACATGATAAGGTTTCATTTGAGAAAAGAGAAGAAGAGAGTTTCATTCTTGAGAGTGTGGCATTCTTGATCTCATTTTCATGTTAGAAAAATGCAAGCACCATTTTTCTTATCTTGATTCCTCCATCATCTTCAAAGGCAACAAACCCCAAATGAGACATAGCCTCTACACTACACATTCTAAAGCAAATCTTGGACGCGTCGGTCAGCCAACTTCGCGCCCGAGTTGCCTCGGTATTGAGGTGGGAGCCCGTTAAAGATGCAGGCGATGTGGTGCCCTTCCGGCGAGGAGGCGACGACCGGAGTTTCCGCAGGAGATCGGGATGACGACGAGAAGACCGGAGGACTCGGATCATTCGGTATATCTCTAACCCGTCTTGTAGTTAGCTTAGACTAGTTAATGGTTCGATCCGGGTGTTTAGTGCGCGGTGGTGCCGGTTTGCTAAGTTCGCAAAATTAAAGTTTATCACCGCTTCCGCATTTGGCCGTCGGATTGACGGCCGGGGCGCCGTCGTGCACTTACAGTGGTATCAGAGCCTCGCCATTAACTTCATCTAGCTTTGTTTGATGTGTTTGCATTTCCGATCGACGAAAATTCCAAAAACTCGCGTTTTTCTATACATCAGTTTTCTGTCGAAATTTTTTGAAGTCCAAAAATTTTTCAAGTTGTCTCAGAATGATGTGCAGGGAGTTCTAAGAACACTGGAAAAATTCGACAACACGATCCCTCCGTACGACCGCGGAACCGCGGCCATAACCCCTCTTTTGCCGCGGTTCCGCCGCAGGAATGTGGGATCATGTCATCGTCTTTTTGCAGTGGGCTTGTGGGGTATTTTTAGGGGTTTTGGAATATTAAAATTGGGCCCAGATTTTCTGTGAGTGCTACAGTATTGCTTGGGGGCCCACTTGTTAATTTTTGAACGATCGGATATATTAAACACATTATTTTACTGTATTTACATTATATCTGCGACCGTGAATGTCACTCGATCGGTAAATCCGGTCTAACTGCTATAGCCCGGTTAGACGGATTTGCGAATATGACTTTCACGTTGATGTTTTGTGTTTTTGCTGTGATGTTGCGGATCGGTCGTGGGGGGTAGCCTGGATGCAATGCTAGTACAGTGTTGTTGTATTATGTACATTTGATATTGCGGGGCGAGCGTCCGACATGTGGACTGCCGTCACTGCCTGTTTGTATTATTCTTTTGGGGCACGACCTGGTTGCGGTCTATGTACCCGTTGTATGTATATTTTACTTTCTGTACTAGGATTACCCCGCGGTGGGGTGCACGGATAGCCGGGTTCTGGAGGGCAACAAGCCCGCTTCTCATGGCATTGCGACGGAGGGGGCTTCACTCTAGAATTGGCGGGCTATTCACCGCACTCGTAGGGGGTACAGGTTGACCCAGGAGGGGTGCCCAAGTTACCGGATTCCGTGAAGTGCTGGGTGGTCCATTCACGGTGCTGATGGGGGCTGCCTCGCTTCAGGTTTTGGCGGGTAACTTGCCGCGCCCGTAGGGGTCTAGGATTTCATTGCACAGGCTATCCACACGACCAGGGGAACGTCGGGTTTCAGTAGTGGCTCTGTGAAACCCGGGGATCCCAGATATCTGTATTATTCTGTGATGCTGTACATTTCTGTGATGTTGCATTATTATCACGCCTTGAGCGAATATAATATATTGGTATATATATTAGTAGATGTTGTATATGTTTTTCATCCGCGCTAGTCCAGTCCCCGCTCTATCGTTAGTTAGCTAACCTAACGGGTAATGACGGGACCCAGTGGCGAATGCGGATGGCATATACGTACATCAGTATATCTTCGTTCTTTGTGGTGTGATCAATTGATGGGACTGCGTTGATTCGGATCAATGCAAGTTAAAACAAACCTATTCTGATGTTGTTGGAACATTTTTTCAAAAAAAGCTGTTATTGCAAGGACGTTCTCTTTTGTTTTGCATCGTGGTATTCATTTGGAATATCCTGCTCCTCAGTCGACAAGGCAAGGGCCGAGATCCCTTCACCGGGAGTGACCCCTTGGACAGAAGTTTGCGTCAGGGCATTAACTTCACTATAGCCAATTACTTTTGCCTTGCATAGTGGTATTCATTTGGAATATCCTGCACCCCATTCTACGGGGAAAGAGCCGAGATCCCTTCACCGGGAGTGACCTCTTTAGTAAAGGTTTTCGTCACTATATTTTCTAAAAAGCTATCCGTTCCTTCAACGATATCAAGTTCATTACGTTAAAGGTTTTCGCCAGAAACCATTCGTAGCCCTCCATCATTTCGGTTAAATATTCGGTAGTATTCAAGCTATGTATTTTGACCTCACGCCAAGGCATAGTGATTGGTAGCTGCCGGATATTTATCTGTAGCATAGATAGATGCGTTGGTTTGGGACAGTCGTACTACTATTTTGGCCTACGTCAAGGGTATGTACGGGTGGGTTCAAATTAACCTGGATAATGATGGGCAGAACTTGACATGTGACTTATGATATTTTGACCTCACGCCAAGGTCATAAGAGCATGGGGCAGAAATCACATCGGGAGTTTCAAAAGAACTGAAACTTGCCAGATATTCGCATACCTTCTGGAGTGTGATAGCGTGAGCGGATTCCGTCACGTTATCATGCGATGATAGTTGGATCCCGATTCCCACTGATGAGTTGGTTTGCTCCTCGGGTGACCCCGACTAATTCTTCTTTCAGGTTTGGAGGAGAATTTGAGGTACAGTGGGAGGTTTTCAGATTAGATAAATTGGTAACCATTCTGATCTAGGTTAGAGTGCACGCTGAGTGTTTCTTTTCTCTCTCTCTCTGGCAGCGACCATTGACCCGACCCTAAGACTATGACTCAGTGACCAAGTTGACCGAACCTTCTTAACACTGGCTTTTGGATTGTCAGAGTTGCAGACCTCATTGCCACTCCTACCTTTACCCTTTTCTCCAGGACACCCCGTATTACTGCGAACGTCCACTTCCATTGGACAAAACCATCGTATGGTTATATACGAACTCGAAGGAATTCGAGGATGGTTTCCGGTTCTGGAGAAAACGGATAGGATTATTCAGTTGTCTTTTCCCTTTTACCTTCTCTCAAGTTGTGAGTACTCCTTGGTTTAGGAGATAGTACACCTATTACGCAAATTGGATAGTCTTCTTCCAAACCTTAGGCTGGTGCTGAACAGTGGGGAATGAAGAAAACCAATTAGCATAACGATGGTGTGCAGAAGGTATTAAGATTAAGACAAAGCAAGGGATTAGTAAGAGGGCAAAGTAAATTGCGACTTATATTCACGACCAAACCAAGTATTTCTTCGCCAATCCTAAATCACCTTTGTATTTCTCCAGGACACTCCGTATCACTACGAAGATCCACAGTTTATTGGATACTCCATCGTATGGTTATATACGAACTCGAAAGGAACTTGTTCCAGTTCGGGGATGGATTCTGGTCCAGGAGAAATAGGAATAAGGTATATTCGGTTGTCTTTTATCTTCACCTTCTCTCGCATTGCGAGTGCTCCTAGGATTAGGACAGTACACCCATTATGCTTATTGGATAGTCTTCTTCCAAACCATAGGCTGGTGCCGAACGGTAGGGAAGGAAGAAAACCAATTGGCCTAAAGGGGTGTGCAGAAGGTAATGACTAAAGACATATAAAGGGATTTGGAGAGGTGGCAAAGAATTATACGGTTATAGTTGTGAATCTGGATAATGGTAGAGGCATTACTTGGAATACCATGATACCCCATCGGAACATTTCAATGTTTCAGTTTCACTGTGTACTGTTAAAAGAAAACTGATTTCCCAATTAGACACTTGCTCTAGGGTATGTATTTACCAGGTTGGATTCTCACATCTGTAGGGTTTTACAGATGATGAGTGGGAGTAAGTTATTGGGAATTGGGTGATCATCCTCATTGTATCGGGATTCGTTGTAATCGGTGATATTTGAGGAAGTCACCTGGGTTGTTTGCCGGTCGGTAAATATTTGGTTTTGAATATCCGTTGTTGTGCACCAATTTCAAATTGATATATCTGTACGTCTGTTTTTATAGAGTGAGATATACCTTTTTGAAATTATGTCTACGACATTTACCTATATCAGTGGATGGTTAGGTAAGGAGCATTAAACAGCAGTGTAATTCTTCTTAACCAAAAGTACAGTTTTCAACCTACGACACACAGTGAATGAGTTGTTAGACTCAGCGGACTTATACAGAGTATTGTATATTGTCCAGTGTCCATTAGGACAGAGGGGTTGGTCCTCGTACTATATTCGGTTTACTTATAACTTCTCTAGTTCTGAGACAGGTGTTTCGTGGAAACACAGGGTCCGAATTTTGAGAAGTTATAGGTATTTGAATAAAGTAGAGAACCAGGTGTTGCAAGCATCGGGATTCTTCAAAGTTATCGAAGATGTAGATACTTGTGTATGGTATTCAGTTGATAGTAATGATTAAGAGAACTTGCTTCTCTTTCGGGTTACTCATAATTGGAAGCATTCCTAAGTTGAGTAACGCTGATCGGCCTCTTTCCATTTAGTTGACATGCACTGGAGACAGCTGCATGATTTGAATCTGGTTCAATTAAAACAGTGCCTCTGTTTCTATATTGGATATAGAACAGTTCATATCTTAACGTTGTTAAGATACGGGGAGTTGTCTGGCTTATGATTAAAACCAGACTCTGGATAACTCAAGGCACGTTTCTGTAATGGCTGTTAGTGGGTTGACCCAGGTTATGACGAGGGTTGATTTTCTACCATCTGGAAGATCAATAGAGATATTGTTCTAGACTCGCCACAGTTTTATTAAAAATGGATTTTTTCAGAAAACAGTAGTGGGAGTATGGTAGAACTGGAAGTGATTCCAGAACCGCAAACGATTACTGAAAATTTGATAAGGAACCTAAAGATTCAATATGGATTGACATTCCATTGGCCACTCCGCAGATAAGGTGGGTAACTTCAGGCACCCGAGAGGTACTTCGGTAGCCTCAAGGACGGTGACAGGGAAGTTCTTGTTTACCCAGACTTACCATTGCTGTTGTTCCAGACTGTGAAACCCGGTAGGAGGATGAGTATAGCGTCTTTCTAAACTAGTTTTAGAAGTGCACGTCTATATGACTCTGGCAGAGGGTTGTCATAGTCAGTGGGAGCAGCGGAAGCATTGGTGGACAGGTGGCTTATGTCTATTTATAGACTAAAGCAGATATAGCGGAGATACATCATCTATTTCTGATGTGACAGTCATAGGTTTGACTTCATCAGAATAAGGGATGGATCAGTTAAGAAGGTAGTAGGGTATGATGTCCTGGTATTTGATGACATACACAGAGTAGGAAGTGATATTCCTATTCTACGATCGGTTATTCTTTGGTTGTCACACAGTGGTTTCTCCATTTAGGACTTGGATATTACATCAGACATTGTGGTAACTAGATCTATGGTTTTAGATCTAGATTTGGGTGGTTTCCCAATCTGGGTACTTTGACCGCATTCTATGAGTATTTAGAATGGACGACTCCTGGCACGGTTGAATACCTGCAGGTGATGGAGTCACCCTCTCTAAAGGTGTCTTACAGACTAAAGGGGAGAGGGATGTTCATGATTGGCAGATCACTTGCTTAGGCAATTGAGTCAATCATGAGATGTCAAGTACCACACCAGATGTTGTTCTTGCACTACATGCAATAAGTTGACATTGATCCAATCCTGGAGAAACAGTCGGAAGCAGTTTTAGAACATAAGTGAATGTTCTAGGGATATGATAACGGCTGCATCCTTTAGGAGACGGTTATCACTCCAGGCTTCCAAGGTGACATGGACGACAGGGTGATTGTCAGAGTTATAGTTTTCCTTCTGACGAGGGACAGTATTTTGGACAGGTGGTCCAAGGCAATACTGAGGGTGGCATGGCGCAGGATACTGATTAAGTTCAGTTGACGATACAGTCTAAGAAGTTTGGATTTGGAGTTCATTCACGAGCTAGGTCCCATCAGACATCCAGACACTCTAAGACAGTTATTGCTCATTTCGGGAGATGGCTTTCTCCGCGAACTTGAGATATAGAGAGACATAGAAAGAAACATCTAGGCGGATCCACTCACTGAGGCTATTCCTCGACCGCAATAGTTTCACAAACGGGATTTGTGAGACTGACTAGTAGAGGAGTTGGGTGTTCGGTATCACACGGGTTGTGAGTATGCGACATCACAATAATTAGCCTTGAGTGCAAGTGGGAGATTGTTGGAGATAGTGCCCTCAGAGTCAATTATTGGATCACAGGCACGTGATTGCAATGATTGAGGGAGGACCTATCCCGGTAGGACAGTCTTACTCGAGATGATAGTATGCTATCTGGTTTACCTTTATCATCGTGTACTGCTTTAGGCGACCTGACATGTCGCTATTGCACGTTGATAGAGCCCTTAGGATTCTTGCTTGACTGCCAGCAGTATGAGGGCGATCATATAAGTGAGAGCTGGAGTCTATAAGCACATCTTTAAAAGGTCCCTAGTCGTAGGAGTCTCGAGACAGGGCATCGATTCTCCAGAGTAGACTAGTGTATACAGTCGAGACCCCGACGAGGGGCGATGGCCGGTCTCACAAGCCACTGGTGTCAGTTGTTCACCTAAGATGTATACAGGTGCTCATTGGGTTATGAGTACACCGGACAGGACTCGCCGGGAACATGCTAGTTGGTCTTATACCTGACGTCAGATAGCAATTCCCAGGTGACATGTGTACAGGTTAGTTCATCGACCTGGGGATCGTCATTTGTCTCGTGTGAGTTCCCACTGTGCTTTGATTACTACCCTACCACGGCTCAAAGGAGTCGTGCAAACAGGTTTTAGTTGGGTACAGTCCCGAGCCACATGGAGGCAGTGAGCGGATCTTCGGGGGTTCGTCTCTCCCGGTATTGGGGGTGAGGTCGCGCTGTGTCTAGGAGAGCCATTACACGAAGTCCTTGGCCAAGGCAGGAGATTTACTGGTAGGTATTCCAGTAGTATCTCAGGGTGTTCTGGGCTACACTCCGACACGACTTGTACCGCTTTTAGGGGTCTGACTTTTACCAACCCCCTAGGCCCGACATGCGATGCTCATAGACGAACGGACCGGACTGTACGGATATTGTCACTGACAGGCTCAGTAGGGTGTCAGGATGAGTTCGCTCATCGACGTCCCTTTTGGTCAATAGCTGGTGGCCTGTCACGTATTGGCTTATACCTCTGACGTGCTAGTGGTTAAATCCACAGCCATAGTATTGACGAGTCTTTAGAGTCCACCACACTTACAGTTACTCAAGCTTTCGGGCGAAACGTTGTAGAGGCCGTATGGAGATATGGCAGGGTCCGATCAGATACGTGCGGTATTGTACGGATCAGGATCGGACGGATATTACTAGCCGGCTTTGGTTTAAGCCGGATCCTAGTTTAGTACAGTGTAGATTTTGTCTCATTGCATTTGTATCCGGACGGAATACAGATGCGGGTGTGTATGCACAGTATGGGGGTTTTCCTGTAATTTATTACGGGACCAGTTTTCTGGAGTTGCCAGTTTGCATTCCGTTCCGGCCGGTTTTCCTTTGTTCTTTCCCGGCCGGACTTTTCCGATGGAGCGTGTTATTTGCAAGTTTGCAAATAACACATTGTGGAGGGGTTTCTTGCAAATGTATTAATTATGATAGCATCTTTTTGATACCATTCTTTTCTATCATCATTTCTTGCTTTTGTGAGATTAGAAAGGATTTGAGGTTGATTTGATTTTGTGATCATGATGTTTAGGTTATGGTCACCCTTTCACTTTTACTACCATCACCTCCCTTCTTATTATGGATTCATATTCTTTCCTCCACCATTTTTTTAACATGATAAGGTTTCATTTGAGAAAAGAGAAGAAGAGAGTTTCATTCTTGAGAGTGTGGCATTCTTGATCTCATTTTCATGTTAGAAAAATGCAAGCACCATTTTTCTTATCTTGATTCCTCCATCATCTTCAAAGGCAACAAACCCCAAATGAGACATAGCCTCTACACTACACATTCTACAGCAAATCTTGGACGCGTCGGCCAGCCAACTTCGCGCCCGAGTTGCCTCGGTATTGAGGTGGAAGCCCGTTAAAGATGCAGGCGATGTGGTGCCCTTCCGGCGAGGAGGCGACGACCGGAGTTTCCGCAGGAGATCGGGACGACGACGAGAAGACCGGAGGACTCGGATCATTCGGTATATCTCTAACCCGTCTTGTAGTTGTTGGATATATGTATGCCCTAGAGGCCATTATGTGATAGTGGATGTATCTGTACATGTATATATATTCAGTTTTCATTCTTGCTCGACATGATAGTATGCTATCTGGTTATTCTTTATCTGACATGTTTATTTGATCATGCTTCTATTCATTCATACATGCTGAGAAAGCCCTGAGGATATCGGCTTGACTACTCTGATTATGATGCAGATCATACTAGTGGGACATCTGTAGTCTATAAGCGTATCCTGGAACGTCCCTAGTCGTAGGTATATCGAGACGGGGCATTGATATACCAGAGTAGACTAGCGTATATGATACTAGACCCATACGATGGGCAATGAATGTTCCCACATTCATCGATGTTTGACATCAAGATCATATACGGGTGCTCAGTGGTGACTGGGTACACTAGAAGGACTCACCGAGAACTCCTATATGGAATTATATCTATCGTCGGATAGCAGTTCTTAGGTGACACTGGTACAGGTTAGTCTGTAGAGCCGAGATCGTCATGGAGTCTTGTGTGTTCTCCCACTGCACTTTGATTGCCACCCTACCACGGCTCTACTGAGTCGTGCAAACAGGTGGCCGTTGGGTACAGTCCCGAGACACACGAAGACGATGAGCGATAGGAGGGGTTTCGTCTCTCTCGGTATTGGGAGTTGATGCTGTGCAGTGCCCGACTGGTTATAACAGCAAATCCCTGGCCAGGGCTGCTGAGATTTGCTGATAAGTGTTATCAGTAGTTTCTCGATCTGTTATAGACCATTCACCGACACGACTTATTGAGTTATTGGGATCGACGTGACCATCCCTAGGCTCGATATGCAGCATATCTGACGAAGAGACCGGACTGTACGGTAGTGTTGCCGGATGGCTCGACGGGAGTTGTAGCAGGTTCGCTTGTTGTCTTCTGATCGCTCAATACCCGGGTGGCCGTTACGTTTAGCTGACCGCTTGCGGCTTGAGGGTACTTGATTTGATCATTATCCTCTGCCGGCGTATTGACGAGTATTAGAGTCCCACAAGGGAGTTACCCAGTCCAGGCGAAACGTTGTGGTGCGCATATGCGATATGCGCATGCACCCGATTGAAATGTGCGTATATGATACCGAACATTGATCGGGTGAACTGCTTTTGGTGGGGTCATATGAGATATGACCGGATTGATAAATTAACCGTTGATTTGTAATCTAACCATTAGTTTTCTCACTTGAAACCTTTCTAGGGTTTGATGGATGTATGCATGCATGCATGTGTTTCTTTCTTCTTTTCTAGTTTCATGCACATGTAGATGTGCATACATGTACACATACATACATCAAACCATCATGGTTGATTGCATATGGAAATGGTGGCAATATAAGCCTCACACCATAGATTAAACAATGGATAATTATTTAATTTTGGTTTTAAAGTAAAATGAAAAAGGAAAGGATAAACATTCTTGCTTCTACATTCTTTTTCTAACCTAACTTATCTCAACTACCACTAACCAAGGGTTATCCTTCTCTTTATCATTCAAAACCCAAGTTAAATTAACTATCTATGATTTAATCATGGTTGGAGTTAAGAAGGAAATAAATATATATAGTGATAGATATTTCTTTTTCTTTTTAACTCAAGGTTATTTTTATATACCTCTTGTTCATTTTAGCCACCATCTTCATCCTCCTTCATCTCTTTCTCTCTAGTCTTTTCTAGTGAGCTAAATACAACAAAAGAAAGGTTTTTGAAGTGAGAAACCTAACCACAACATCATTCTACACAAGCTTAGCCGCTTCGTTTAGAGTGTTCTCTTCGGTTTGTCGAAGTTGCGAGCTTGGACGGATATCTTCGTGGTGGATCGTCGTGGATACAATGGGACATCAAAAGGAGCTTCGTTCAACACCTTAGAGACCAAGGAGTCCAGCGAAGGGGATCTACAAAGGTTGTAGCCTTCAAACCCTTAACTTTACTAGTTTAAAGTTTCATAACCCTAATTTTCTAGGATCGATCCCTTTGCATGTTAGTTTAGCACCTTAAAAATTATAACTTTGGGTCATGTGATGCTTCAAAACACTTCATAGGGTTCTATACTAACCTTACATTGGTATCAGAGCCGACCTAGAACATTAGGCGACGTTTTTACGAAGTGAAAACCCCGATCGGACAAAAATACCGTATTTTTGGATGCTCTCTGGAAATTTTCTAAAATTTGATAATTTGCAGAATTAAAAATATGTAAAAAATACGGCAGGAAAAAATAAGGATTACGGTACAAAAATTTTCAGGTGAACAGTGATTTGCGCCGCGGAAACGCGGCCTAAGCTTGCTTAGGCCGCTGTTCCGCGGCCGTACATATGAATTGATGGATGTATTTTGCACAGTAATTCATTAATCTGCTTTTATAATTTTTTGGATATTTTTAATCTGTATTTGGTTTTGAAAAATTCTGGAGGTGGTTTTGGACTCGTAAATTCAATCGGGATTTTCATTTCGTAGCTTTTCCGGGTAAATTAGAAAGTATTGAAGTGTTTGAACGAGTATCATTTACTCACTATTCACGGGGTTTAAATAGTTTGGAAATACGTGCAAGTCTTTTTGCGGTGGTCCCTCTAGAAGACAACAAACCTTAACTCGATTATGTGACCGTCTCGAACTGCCCTTTGAACCCTAGGGTTTGGGGCAGTACGGCGTGCCACATGTGAGGCGTTGGCTTGACCCTTCTACGGCTGGACCGCCGCTACTGTGTCACACTCCGTATTTTTTGAACCCTGCTCAAGTGTTGAGCTTTAGTGAATCTTGGGTGCTTGATCGTTCGTTCGAAAACTTTAATACTGTCTGTTTGTCTGGAATGTGATACAATATGTGGAATTCATACAGTTTAGGCATGAAATACGAAATATGTGATATTTTGCATTTATGATGTGTAAAGAGAATCTGGATTCCAAATATTGTAGTTTTACATTTTCTTTTCTGTGACCGTAAGTATAGTATGTTAGATATCGCCGGTTTCGTTGCTATACATCAACGACAATTGGGGTATGCATACTTACTTACGTTGATGATATAAGATATTATGTGTTGCTGAGATATGATGTGTAGGATTGTCGCGATCGAATAGCCGGGGGGTTTTTGTGAGATGAGAGTTTTATATTTTCATTCATGTAAATTCAAATGTGATGTAATATTCTTTTATTTGGGGCACTTCCAGGTTGCGGTTGTGTCACCAGTGTTGTATATTATTTACTTTTCCGCATTAGGATGGACCCAAGGAGGGGAGCACAGGTGACCGGGTTCTGGGGTTCAGTGGGAGGCCATCTCGAGGAGTCGAGACCGGGTCTCCTAAACTCCAGGATTGGTAGGGTCACTTGCCGCTCTCGTAGGGGTCCAGGGTGTGGGCTTGGCTATTCATCGCGACTGTGGAATCTGTATTTTCTATTCTGGCTAAATACTAAATACGGACGTCCTTGTATATCCCACGTTATATCTATATTTCTGCTGCCTGTGTTCTGTGATATCTGAGACGAATGACATATTATATATATGATATATAGTAGACGTTGCTTATGTTTTACACCCGTGCTAGTCCCGTCCCGGTATGCCGTTAGTTAAGTAACCTAACGGTGCATAATGGAACATTGCGGCGAATGCGGATGGCATAAGCGTACGTGTTATTTTCGTTTCTTTTTCTGTGATTGGCTTTAGGACTTAAATGATGGGATTACATTAATGTGATTAATGTAAAGAAAATAAACCTAAAAAGATGTTGTAGAATCGGATTTAAAAACTACTCGGCTATTTATGAAAACGCTACATTTCAAAACTGCGGAGCTTAAGCCACTCCTTTTGAAAACTGTTTGATTCTACAACGATATCAAGTTCAAAGCGTTAAAGATTTTCTTAAAAATCATCCGCAACCCTCCGTCATTTTAGGAAGTAGAGTACTTAGTATTCGTGCTACGTTTGTTGACCTTAGCCAAGGCGTAGTGTACGGTAGCTAAGTGATGTCTTCCTACAAACGCATATGATGCAGATTAATTAGGACGGGCATATGACTTTATTGACCTTAGCCAAGGGTCATGTGAACGGGTCTAATTAATCAAGAAATGACGGGTTGAGCTTGACTAGTGCTCGTGATTTGTTGACCTTAGCCAAGGTCACGAGTATTAGGGGTAAAAACCACATCGGGTATTTCAAGTGTTGAAATTTGCAATAAGATTGCATACCTTCCATATGATGGTTGGATCCCGATCCCACTGTGGGCAATAGTTGCTCCTAGGAGAGTTTTACAGTTTACAATTAGCTAACTTATTAGGTGTCTAGAAAGGTGTTAACGGGGCTCCGCCTCTGGGAAAACGAGGTTTACTCTAATTAGGTCCGTGCGAAAGCACGGGGAACCTCCCTCAAAGTACCGACACTGGCCTGGCTGAACGGTTAGCAAAGTTGTAGACTGTAATTAATCCTGGCTAGTTTTTCTTTTTTAAGGTTTGAAAGAAAACTTGATAAAAAGCAGTGGGAAACATCGATTAGACAAGATAATAAACCAATCTAATCTGTGCAAGAGCTTTCGCTGAGTGTATTCTTTTCTCTCTCTTAATGGCAGATACCAATGACTGGACTTAAGCTTCTACTAGATAAGAACAAACTGAATGGGACCAACTATAAAGACTGGCTAAGGAATCTGAAGATCGCCTTGACTTATGATAAAGTATCATATGTCCTCACGGCTTCAGCCCCGCCCGTCCTAGGCCCAAAATCCTCAGTTGCGGACATTGAAGTCCGCAAGACATGGGACGCTGACTGTGCCACGGCAAAATACCTCGCGCTTGCATCAATGGACAACACACATCAAAAGCAGCACGAGGACATGGACATTCACGGGATACTGCTCCATAGAAAGGAGTTGTATGGGGAGCAGTCCCGCGTATTACGATACGAAGCATCAAAGAAACTGTTTCACATGCGGATGGCCCCTGGCACACCAGTAGCAGACCATCTTTTGAAGATGATAGCTCTTATAGAAGAGCTTGAGGACCTTGGTTGGACGATGGACAATGAACAATATATAGATATTATTCTGCAGTCCCTCCCCTCCACCTTTGCTCAGTTCATAGTGAACTTTAACATGCATGGCATGGAGAAGGAACTCCCTGAACTCCTTAATATGTTAAGGAGTGCAGAGAGCACTATGAAGTCAGCAAAGACTCCCGTTATGACTATTGGACAGTCTTCTTCTTCTCGCCCGAAAGCTAAGGCCAAGGGAAAGAAAAAGAAGAAACCCACTAATCCTAAGGGAGGAGTCAAAAAGGTGAAGGGAAAGGGAAAGTCCACAAATGGAGACCCGGGGAAGGGCGAGTGTTTTCATTGCCACAAGACAGGACATTGGAAGCGCAATTACACGGAGTACCTAAGTCTCAAGAAGAAGCATGGTGATGCTTCTGCTTCAGGTGCGTTTGTGACTGAAAACTGTTTTTCTATAAACTCTGCTTCCTGGGTATTGGATACCGGTTCAGGTTCTCACATTTGCAATTCTATGCAGGGGCTGAGAAATAGCAAGGTTTTGAGGACAGGTGACCATACTCTCCGCGTTGGAAATGGTTCCAATGTACATACAGTTGCAGTGGGAGAGTATCACTTGGGGTTGCCATCTGGATGTATTTTGATTTTGAATCCATGTTATTTTGTACCAAGTATGCTATGTAATATAATATCCGTTTCTTTGTTGGACAATGAAGGGTATAATTTTGTGTTGCAGAACAATGTTATGAACATTCACCTAAATCAAATGTTGGTTGGGTATGGTACACTTAATAACGGAATATATGTCCTAAATCAACACACAGTTTTCAGTATACAACACACTAATAAAAGAAAACTTTCAGAATTAAATGAAGCTTTTCTTTGGCACTGTAGACTTGGTCATATTAACGAAACAAGACTAAACAAGTTACACAAAGATGGATATTTAAATTCTTTTGAATATAAATCTTATGCGACTTGCCAGTCTTGTATCAAGGGTAAAATGACCAAAACTCCGTTTACCGGACACGGAGAAAGAGCTACTCAGCTCCTGGTCCTCATACATAGTGATGTATGTGGGCCTATGTCTACACAGGCTAGAGGCGGTTTTTCATACTTCATTACATTCACTGACGATTTCTCAAGATTCGGTCATGTATTTTTATTAAAGCACAAGTCCGACGCTTACGAGAAATTCATTGAATATAAACAAGAAGTAGAAAAACAAACCGGCTTGAGTATTAAGATGCTTCGATCAGATCGAGGTGGAGAGTATCTCAGTACAGAATTTGCAAACTTCCTAAAAGAGAATGGGATTCTCTCTTAGCTCACTCCTCCTTACACACCACAACACAACGGTGTGTCAGAACGACGGAATAGGACCCTATTAGATATGGTCCGGTCCATGATGAGTGACGCTGAGTTACCAGTCTCGTTTTGGGGGCATGCATTGGAGACTGCAGCATTTCTGCTAAACAGGGTTCCAACCAAAGCCGTGTCTACCACGCCATATGAGATATGGCATGGGAAGAGACCATCTCTTAAGAGAATTAAGATTTGGGGTTGCCCGGCCTATGTTAAAAAGCAGAATCCGGACAAACTCGAGACACGGTCAGTCATGTGTAACTTTGTAGGATATCCAAAGAATTCTTATGGATATCTATTCTACCACAAAGAGGAACAAAAAGTGTTTGTTTCTCAACATGCCACATTCTTGGAAAAAGAGTTTTTCACAGATAAAGATGATGGCAAAGTGGTGGATCTAGAAGAGGTTCTAGAGACACAAACTACAAATGACGATTTGGTTGAACCAACTGTTGCAGCAGAAACTGAAGAACCTCGGCCACTCCGTAGGTCTGGTAGGACTTCTCGCCCACCGGAGAGGTACTACGGTTTCCTCATTGATGGTGACAGAGAAGACTGTATCATGGAAGATGATGATCCTACCAGTTTTCAGCAAGCTATCACGAGTGGTGACTCTGTGAAGTGGCTGGATGCCATGAGATCCGAAATGGAGTCTATGTACACCAACAAAGTATGGACTTTGGACGTTGTACCCCCTGGGGTAAAACCTGTAGGGTGCAAATGGATCTTTAAAAGAAAGATTGGTGTGGATGGGCAGGTAGAGACCTATAAGGCAAGACTTGTGGTGAAAGGTTTTCGTCAAAGACCAGGTTTAGACTATGACGAAACTTTTTCGCCCGTAGCCATGCTTAAATCCATTCGGATCCTACTTGCTATTGCTGCTCACTACGACTATGAAATCTGGCAGATGGACGTTAAAACAGCATTTCTAAATGGAGATTTAGAAGAATGCGTTTATATGGATCAGCCAGAGGGCTTCATTGACAGTGGGAGCAGCGAGAAAGCATGTAGATTGCTTAAATCCATATATGGGTTAAAGCAGGCATCTCGGAGTTGGAACATCTGTTTCGATGATGTTATCAAAGAGTTTGATTTCATCAAAAATCCAGATGAACCTTGTGTTTATAGGAAGGCTGTAGGAAGAGCTGTCACATTCCTCGTATTGTACGTGGATGACATTCTTCTGATAGGAAATGATATTCCTATGCTACAGTCGGTCAAATCATTCTTATCACTGAGGTTCTCCATGAAGGACCTGGGTGATGCCACATACATCCTGGGCATAAGGATCTATAGGGATAAATCCAAAAAGTTATTGGGACTGTCCCAAACCAGGTACATCAACACCATCCTAAAGAGGTTTAGTATGGAAGACTCCAAGCGGGGTGCCTTACCCGCTTGCCATGGAGTCACTCTCTCTAAGGATTCTTGTCCAAAGACCGATGAAGAGAGAGCTCGCATGAGCATTATACCTTATGCTTCGGCAGTAGGATCTATAATGTATGCGATGTTATGTACACGCCCAGATGTAGCTTATGCACTTAGTGTTGTAAGCAGGTATTAATCCAACCCAGGGGAGAACCACTGGACAGCTGTGAAGAACATTCTTAAGTACTTACGAAGGACTAAAGAATTATTCTTGGTGTATGGTAATAAAGATCTCCAAATGGAGGCCTTTACCGATTCGAGCTTCCAGAGCGATAAGGATGACAGCAAATCTATCTCAGAGTTTGTATTTACCCTTAATGGAGGGGCGGTAAGTTGGAAGAGTTTCAAACAAGATACCGTTGCAGACTCTACGATGGAAGCTGAGTACATTGTTGCAAATGATGCCGCCAAGGAAGCCGTCTGGATGAAGAAGTTCGTCTCGGAGCTAGGAGTAGTTCCAACCATTATTGATCCAATACCTTTGTATTGTGACAATAATGGGGCAATGGCGTTAGCCAAGGAGCCCAGATCCTATCAGCGGTCCAGACATATCCTGAGGCGCTTTTATTTGATCCGGGAGATTGTAGATCGCCGCAAGATCGAGATTAAGAGAGTTGACACAAAGAACAACGCCGCGGATCCACTCACCAAGGCCCTCCCTCAGCCACAACATGAGCGACTTTTTGAGATGTTGGGTATGAGATACGCCAATAACTGGCCTTAGTGCAAATGGGAGATTGTTGGATATATGTATGCCCTAGAGGCCATTATGTGATAGTGGATGTATCTGTACATGTATATATATTCAGTTTTCATTCTTGCTCGACATGATAGTATGCTATCTGGTTATTCTTTATCTGGCATGTTTATTTGATCATGCTTCTATTCATTCATACATGTTGATAAAGCCCTGAGGATATCGGCTTGACTACTCTGATTATGATGCAGATCATACTAGTGGGACATCTGTAGTCTATAAGCGTATCCTGGAACGTCCCTAGTCGTAGGTATATCGAGACGGGGCATTGATATACCAGAGTAGACTAGCGCATATGATACTAGACCCATACGATGGGCGATGAATGTTCCCACATTCATCGATGTTTGAAATCAAGATCATATACGGGTGCTCAGTGGTGACTGGGTACACTGGACGGACTCACCGAGAACTCCTATATGGAATTATATCTATCGTCGGATAGCAGTTCTCAGGTGACACTGGTACAGGTTAGTCTGTAGACCCAAGATCGTCATGGAGTCTTGTGTGTTCTCCCACTGCACTTTGATTGCCACCCTACCACGGCTGTACTGAGTCGTGCAAACAGGTGGCCGTTGGGTACAGTCCCGAGACACACGAAGACGATGAGCGATAGGAGGGGTTTCGTCTCTCCCGGTATTGGGAGTTGATGCTGTGCAGTGCCCGACTGGTTATAACAGCAAGTCCCTGGCCAGGGCTGCTGAGATTTGCTGATAAGTGTTATCAGTAGTTTCTCGATCTGTTATAGACCATTCACCGACACGACTTATTGAGTTATTGGGGTCGACGTGACCATCCCTAGGCTCGATATGTAGCATATCTGACGAAGAGACCGGACTGTACGGTAGTGTTGCCGGATGGCTCGACGGGAGTTGTAGCAGGTTCGCTTGTTGTCTTCTGATCGCTCAATACCCGGGTGGCCGTTACGTTTAGCTGACCGCTTGCGGCTTGAGGGTACTTGATATGATCATTACCCTCTGCCGGCGTATTGACGAGTCTTAGAGTCCCACAAAGGAGTTACCCAGTCCAGGCGAAACGTTGTGGTGCGCATATGCGATATGCGCATGCACCCGATTGAAATGTGCGTATATGATACCGAACATTGATCGGGTGAACTGCTTTTGGTGGGGTCATATGAGATATGACCGGATTGATAAATTAAGCGTTGATTTGTCATCTAACCATTAGTTTTCTCACTTGAAACCTTTCTAGGGTTTGATGGATGTATGCATGCATGCATGTGTTTCTTTCTTCTTTTCTAGTTTCATGCACATGTAGATGTGCATACATGTACACATACATACATCAAACCATCATGGTTGATTGCATATGGAAATGGTGGCAATATAAGCCTCACACCATAGATTAAACAATGGATAATTATTTAATTTTGGTTTTAAAGTAAAATGAAAAAGGAAAGGATAAACATTCTTGCTTCTAGATTCTTCTTCTAACCTAACCTATCTTAACTACCACTAACCAAGGGTTATCCTTCTCTTTATCATTCAAAACCCAAGTTAAATTAACTATCTATGATTTAATCATGGTTGGAGTTAAGAAGGAAATAAATATATATAGTGATAGATATTTCTTTTTCTTTTTAACTCAAGGTTATTTTTATATACCTCTTGTTCATTTTAGCCACCATCTTCATCCTCCTTCATCTCTTTCTCTCTAGTCTTTTCTAGTGAGCTAAATACAACAAAAGAAAGGTTTTTGAAGTGAGAAACCTAACCACAACATCATTCTACACAAGCTTAGCCGCTTCGTTTAGAGTGTTCTCTTCGGTTTGTCGAAGTTGCGAGCTTGGACGGATATCTTCGTGGTGGATCGTCGTGGATACAATGGGACATCAAAAGGACCTTCGTTCAACACCTTAGAGACCAAGGAGTCCAGCGAAGGGGAGCTACAAAGGTTGTAGCCTTCAAACCCTTAACTTTACTAGTTTAAAGTTTCATAACCCTAATTTTCTAGGATCGATCCCTTTGCATGTTAGTTTAGCACCTTAAAAATTATAACTTTGGGTCATGTGATGCTTCAAAACACTTCATAGGGTGCTATACTAACCTTACAGTAGTTAGCTTAGACTAGTTAATGGTTCGATCCGGGTGTTTAGTGCGCGGTGGTGCCGGTTTGCTAAGTTCGCAAAATTAAAGTTTATCACCGCTTCCGCATTTGGCCGTCGGATTGACGGCCGGGGCGCCGCCGTGCACTTACAGTTCAACACATCTAAAGTAAGAGTAAAACATTCAACGTTTCCCTGAGGACGACCTGTACTCACCTCGGTCTAGCTACACGCGACACCGTTCTGATTGCGGTTAAACTACAAAAACACTTTTTCTGAACAATCAAATGGCGCCGTTGCCGGGGATACGTGCGCAATTTTTTATTTTTACTATTTGTGTTGAATTCTTATACGATCTATATCATAATAAAACAAAACTGCAAATTGCATATTTAACGATTTGAGTGTGAATTTTGCGAGGGAATTTGGAGTCACGGACTTGAGGAAAAAGAAGATCTAGGGTTTCACATTTTTCTGCTATCTTTCTTAACTCCTTCTCTCTCCTCTCAAATCCAATAAAATCTATTTTCTGCAGGATTCTTTGCAAAATATCGCCGCTCAAAAAAATCTTTTTGCAAAGTTTTGTTATTGGTTTGTTATTTCATATTTTAAATACGGATTTTTAAGGGGCAAGACCGAATCAAGATTAGGTGGGGATTTCATCTCCCTTCCTAAGCCCCACAAATCACAAACCGAGCATCTGCATCAACCCTACATTAATTTAAAAAATATCTAGACCAAACTCTAAGGACTGTCGCGCTCAATAAGGACAGAGGAAGGTCGTGGGTAATCTATCGCTTATCCGCATTACTTTTGTAGTGCCTAGGCAAGTGTGTCAAAGGCTAGTGGTTTTTAATTAGGCCTACTACTGTGGTTCCTTCCCACTTACCTGGCACTTACCTGGCTACAAGGGTAGTACGGAGGCGGTAGAGGATTGATCCTGCGGCTTGTCCTTTGGAAGTCTAGGAGCGGTCTAGAGACTGGACCTAGGTTACCTTAGTTCTAGGGTTGTTTGTGCATTTTTGTGTGATTTGTCTAAATCCGTCATTTTTCAAAACAAACCAATTATTTTCTCCCCTTCCCCCTTCTTCTCTTCTTATAATGGGTGACCTAAACAGAAGAACACTTGCCGAGCTTTGTTGTCCACAACCAGATATCTCTTGTTTTCGTAATCCCTTCGGTATACCGTCCGGCTCTTCCATGTCCTTAAGAGATCATATAGAACAAGAGGGAAGAAACAGTTGGCCACCTCAGTCTAGGTCTTATCAACCGTATCCTAATCCTACACCTGTTTCAGTTCATACCCAGAGCGAGGAAGCTCCTAGACGAATGTCCATTGCTGAGCACATAGCTAGGTCTAGAGGCCAAAGTTTCAACCCGGACCAATATCAACCATCACCTTCACTTTCCAAAGAAGAGTTTGATAGCCAACCGACCAACCCATATCAATATTCTTCTTATCATAATATTGATCCCACTCCTACCCAATTTTCGCAACCATTCTATTCCTATCAATCCAATCCGACTTTTCCACCTTCTCTAGACAGTTCTTCTAATCAGTCATTTGGGAGTTTTAATTATCCACAGGAATTTCAATCTTATACCGAAACCCCTTATCAACCAAAGTCTAGTCTTGAGCGGAAATTAGAAGAAGGTATAGTGATGATGAACCGCATTAGAGAGGAATGGAAGGAAAGCATGGCTAAATATGAAAGGGCAACGAGTTCCGAACCAGCTCAAAATTTTTCAGTATATAATACGGGCATCGGACAAAATGAGAATTTGGGTAGAGAGACAGAATTATACACCCTTCCTAATCAAACCTTCCATTTCCAAACTGAAATCCATAACTTCAGTTTCATAGATTCATCAAGTACAATGTCTGATAAGTTGTGTGACTTTGTAGTGTTTGATTTACCCGACTGTGAAGGGTCCATTTCAAGTGAAACCATACCCAACCCTTGTGATCTCTACACCTCCACTCTTGAACCAAAACTGATTGAAAACCATACTTTTGATGAGGTGTTTGAGAATTTTAACTTTCACTTGAATGAGGTGATTGACGTTGGGGATATATTGATTGATGAACCCGAAATTTTGGTTGATTTTGTCCCACCAACTCATCAAATCCTTTCACTTCCTTGTGGTCATCATCTTGAGCCTTTAATTCTTCCCGAACCCCAAATATGTCTTGAAGTTGATGATAATGGTATACCCGAAGATCACACCGAAATACAGCCTCCATCTTCCACATCTGGTTCAGCAACACTCGACACACCAATTTGTTTACCCATTTCACCTTCTACTTTCTCCGGTTCTTCTTCTGTTCCTATAGTTTCAGTGAGTTTTGATAAATCACAATCCGTTAATTCAAGTTCAATAATACCAGAAATTCAAATTGATTTGGATATTTTTGAAAATAAGGTAGATGAGTTTTTCGAGTCCTCTACCTCAATGATTTTTTATGAATCAAGTAGGATAAATTCTGGTACAAAACTCTTTGACAGCAAAATGTTCAATCATACCATTGATAAAAGTTTTGAAGAACTTTTTGCTGACGAACTTGAATTTTTAAACAATACGGATTTTGTGATTAATCAATTTCCACCTATAGAGGTTGAACTGTCACCATTCCTTCTTCCTAATCATTCACATTCATCCTCATTCTTTCTTTTCTCTAATTTCAAACCCTTTCCAAACCACCTCTTATCCCTTCCCCACTTTTTCTTGACTCGATACAACACATTCTTCCACCAACCTATACGATATACTAATAAAATCTTTGAATGGTTGGTGTTAACTTTTGGTCTTTGTAAAGTCTTACTTTGACCAAATGACTCACCCCCTCTTAAAATGCTTCGTATTGTCTAACTTATGTTTGAGGGGGGGTATATTTTTGGCTCTTGAACATAACTTTTGTCCTCAAATTTGTGAGCCAAAAACAAGTTTGGGGGAGGTTTGTGCTTATTTACACATACTTTGCATTATACTATATATAAGCACAATTTTTTTTTTGATAACAAAAGAGTAGAAAGTGAAAAATTACATCCAAAAGATAGGAATAGTTTAAGAAAACCAAGAAAATTAGAAGTTTTCTTAAACGAACTAGTAATAAGTAGTTATGAGCCGTTGTCCCAAGGGTTAGTAAGATGAAGGAAGTCACTAATCTGAGGATAAAAATAAGTCTGAAAAATAGTTTCTATTCTGGAAGCCAAACATTTGAATGTTGATACCCTACTAAATGCACTTACACGCGTCTAGAAACTCGGGATAGTAGAGGATACCTTGAAATGCTCTTGTCTAAAAGCCAAAGTATGAAGGAAATAAAAGAAAATGAAGAAAATATAAAAATGGTGAAAAGAAAAATGAACACTGGTTTTGTTATCGCCAAGGCAGCAATAAAAAAAATATAGCGAGGGTGCCTCTTCACCTAGTGCCCTAAGGCCAACTGGTCTAGGAGTCACTGCTAAGCCTTAGGTGGTGCAAGACGAGGAAAATACTATCACCTAATCAGCAAGCACACGAGTAATCGGTCTGTTAGTACCTCAAGAAGTATTAACGGTCGCATGAAAATGTGTGAGCAAATTTAAATATTCATAAAATTAAAAAGTACTGAGGCGGATGGACAAGAGTATGATAGCTTGAATTGAATTCTCCGGGTGTAGGGATGTCCATTACACACACGTAGGGTTATATGATCAATGTTTGGATGAAAGGTAGGAATGAAGAATAAAGATGATGTTTTATTGAGGGATAATGTGATTTCTAACATCTTTTCATGACTATTAAGATAGGGCTCATGACAACTGAAAAGCTAGTGTAGTTGGAAACTCTTATTTTCAAAGTCTTTCTTTTATGGTTCTTATCTTTATATGTAAATTTCACCATCTCTCTTTTATTATGGGATTTTGTGGGTGTAATCCGCTGAAAACCCTCAGAAGACAACACTCCTCCTATTAGGGACACCTAGAGGTTTAACGGCTTGTTGCAAGTGCTCAGTGCAATCGTGTCTGCCTACGAAAGTGTGCTTAGTTTTCTCCTTTCTTTTTCTCCTATTGAATAAACTAGTTTGCTCGGGACGATCAAAGATAAGTTTGGGGGTATTTGTTCAGTTGATAAAACTGCACATTTGTATTACATTTTTCCTACCATTTTCATATTAAAAAAGGACTTTATTATGATATATTATACATATGAGGGTTTATGTGTAAAGACACCATTTTCCATGTGTTAATATATTTTAATTAGTATTTGGTAGAAAAATGTATGCAAATAAATTCATTGACCAAATCCTAGTAGAACTAAGTTTACTAAATATTATTTGAGATTATTGTGCAGAATTTTCCAAGTTGTTATGCAGAATTCAGCAAGCAAATCAAGTTGTTGAAGAAGACTTGCCTAATTAAGAATTAAAACTTGGAGACCAAGTCTGGAAGCAACCGAGAGAAGATTTCTGAATTCTGAAGGTGCCTAGGATTGCCACATGTCCCAAAGACCAAGCCCCAGAAAAATGATGGAGGGATGAGATCAAATGGCCGCGGATCTGCGGCCATACCCCCCCTTTGGCCACGGATCCGCGGCAATCTAGAGGGATCATTTGCTAAGATTTTGTGGCTTAAATCTCTTCTATATTTTACCAACTTTTGAAGCAAAAGATTGTGGCTTTGGACTATAAAAGGGCACCGAGAGCCTCTTGGAAAAGTGATCAAGCCGACGAGATCACGAAGCCCCAGACGCTCACGCATCCAGGTTGATCATCAACTGTTCGTCTACCTCCTTAGGAAAGATCGAGAAGCAACTAGTTTTGTAATCATTTTCTACGGAATAAAGTGTAGATTGTTCAAGTTGATTAATAAAGGTAGTTATTTTATTTAATTCTTTGCATTTTACATTATGTTTCCCCTCTCTGTCTTTTCATCTTCTTCTCCCAACATGCGCGAGTAATTCTCCGCTTGTTAGGGTTCGTAGGATTAAGGTAGGCTAATGGATGATGAACATCCCTAAACCCTTTTTAAGTCCTATAAAGTTTATGAACTTTATCAAAAGAATCATTAACATCCTAATCGGGCGCGCTAGCAATTCTTTGCTAGTTCCGACCGCGATTAGAGATTAGATTAATGATTGTTTTGGTAAAGGCTAGATTTGAACGGAGTTCCGTGTCAAGATAAGGGTTAAGAGTGGGATTCCTTTTCCCTCCAGAAACCCTAATCTACACGCATCACCGTCGGTCTAGTTTTAAATCTATTAATGGATAAAAAGGGTAACTTTTAATTAATCGTCCATGACTACTAAATCCTAACGAACCCTACAAGCCCTTCTATTATATTATCTACATCTCTAAAATAATCTAGATCTATAAATTTGCTCTCTTGCTTAAAGTAGATCTAGAAACTTTTCACAAAATTCTTTATTCCTCCTCTCTTTTTCAATACATCTAAAGTAAGAGTAAAACATTAAACGTTTCCCTGAGGACGACCCGTACTCACCTCGGTCTAGCTACACGCGACACCGTTCTGATTGCGGTTAAACTAAAAAAACACTTTTTCGTAACAATCACACTCACACTGTAAAATTTACATCGGATCATTATGTTGTAGCTCATCTTTATGTGACTCGACATGATATTCATACTTGATGCATATATCACATCGGATCATTATGTTGTAGCTCATCTTTATGTGACTCGACATGATATTCATACTTGATGCATATATCACATCGGATCATTATGTTGTAGCTCATCTTTATGTGACTCGATATGATATTCATACTTGATGCATATATCACATCGGATCATTATGTTGTAGCTCATCTTTATGTGACTTGACATGATATTCATACTTGATGCATATATCACATCGGATCATTGACTTGCATATTGGTTTGGATTACATGTGATTTCTGGATTTGGGAACCGTGGCTATTTCAAATATGTAATCATTTAAAAACCCGGTTCCCTTGATATGATATTTCAGTGCGTCCACCATGTGTTTTCTCGGTGCTGAGACGTGTGCTTGAAACCCGATTCGTGGAGTAGATGATCCGTTTGCGGGTTCGTGGTGGACCCGGTATGGTTCCCCTCGGCAAGATGATCGATGGACTTTGCCGATTAAGCCTGTAGGTGGGCGAGTACCTACCGGTGATTGGTTGGACCTGACAGTTATCCGGAGGATACTGATCAGAGTCGATAGATGGATGCGGGATGATCCGTTCTGCCGGGGCCGAGAGCCGATACCGCAGACGGAACCCGTGGGCTGACCCGGACTGACGGGGCGCGATGGATGAGGATTTGCGTGTCGATGCTGGACACGAGTACTTATGATATTTGGGTGCCGATGTTGGGCATTCGTGATTCTCAGAGATTTACAGGATTAGAGGGCCGATGAGAGTGCCGGCGCCTGAGCTATTTGGGGGACCTGGGTGCATTGATGGATACCGATTATATTTTCCACGTTGACATTCCGTGTAGATGTTATATTGCCATGCTCAACATTTATTATTGTACCTCATCCTGTAGTTGTATTACTTGATAGAGCACTTGCATGATTATTGCACATATTGCTTATCCCGCATTGATATCATCTGTTGGCATATGATAGAGTAGCGCAGTACGTGCATGCTCGCGATTACCTTTATATGTTATCTCTATTCACGAGTTGGCAACTCACCCCCGTTGTGCCACAGTGTTTGCAGGTTGCCCTTCGGAGTAGTCGCGGCAGGCTGCGTTTTGCATCTTTTGACACAGATACCCCCATAGTTGGTGTACTAGCTCTTTTGCTGATAGGTGGGTTTTGCGCGGTATCTGTTTATCCTTCAGTTATGTATATTGTTGTATCTAGTATTCTCCATCTACCATGTATGTATTTGACTTAGAGATAGTGTGAGGACGATGATGTATATTATTTGTTTTCTGGGGTCGTGCTTGTTGTGAGCCGACTGTACTTTGCAGTTTATTCTATCTGTGATGTTCCCACTTGTGGATCTTGATCTTCGCTCCGGCGTCGTATATTGCTATCTTGGTGATTATTTACTTAGATTTCTTAACAAGTTAGTAAGTGCTTTCATTTAAAACTTATAACACTCTATACTTTTACTGGTTTGATTTCTGGGTTTTCGGTTCACTTAGTCGCGTTACGCCTGTAAACGTTACGTGGTTAAGTGCCGGTCACGGGCCAAACCTTGGGTCGTGACAGTGCTAATCTAAGCTACCTAGGTGATATAGAGTGAGGTTATGGATGTATTAGTCTAGCTAACCCTTGATCTCAACACATGAGAGGTTAGGGTTAGGGTTTCAAGAATGAGAGAGCTTGAGGAGAGAGAAGGTGATGATAAGAATGAATTGAAATTGTTTCTCACTTTTAATATATTATGAAGCATAAAGAATTATCAAATGAATAATTCAAATGCATTATCATCATGCTTCATTGAATATGTGCAATGAATCATCAAGTGTGTCATTAAGCAATAAATGCTTCATTAACTCACTTGAATGATTCATCTCATGAGTCACAAAATCAATTAATGCTAATGCCACCTTACCCTCCAAGTCACCATGCTTCTAGAAACTTCCCGAAAAATTACGAGAACGCCCCTCCAATTCTTGAAAACACGGAAAAACTTTAGACTGTATAAATCCAATAACCTCATACTAGAAACTGGCTTAAACCAAAGCCGACAAGTAAAAACTGTCCGAACGTCGTGTAAGTCTACGCTAGCGCCCCGGTAGTCTACAGACGCCAAATGCGGAACAAAAACTTTTAAACTGGCGCTATCGTATAGTTTAACCCGGATCTGCCATTATTGCTAAACTAACAAACTGTAAAGAGTGTAGAAAAGGTATACCGAACGATCCGAGTCCTTCGTTCTTCAACCATCATCCCACGCTCCGTTGCGGCTGCTCCGATCTCGTCGATCTCCGATATCCTCGTCGAGGTGGCACCATATGATCGGTTCTTTAAACGGGCTCCCGCCTCTGACTCGAGGCAACTCGATCGTCAAGTTTGCCAAAAGAGACGACCAAGATTGTTGTAGAGAATGAGTAGATGACTTTGTCTCACTTCGTGCAAATCCGTGGACGATCGGTTAATGAAGTTGCCGAAGGAATCGGGTGATGGAATGAAATGGACTGTGAAATTCCATACACCGATAAAACCTATCATAATCTTTTCTAGCAAATGAAAACTCAAGTGAGAGAGAGTGTGAGGAGAGAGAGGGGGCCGGCCTCTTATAGCAAAGAGGGAGGTGACCGTAGGAGAGGGGGGTGACCATAGGATAAATATCATATGTGAACACAAACTAAATATCTTGCAAAAAGATCTTAAGCAAAACAAGAATGTAATGAAATCAAAGCATGAGTCACTAAGCCTTGTCACAAATTCTAGAACCTTCTAGAACCTTCTAGAAGCACGACTCACTCTCATCCAAGAAAAGATAAATCCGCCTTTAACCAAATGTTAAAAGACGGCTGATAGAAAACTGGAAACTGGCAACTTCCAAAAGTGATCCTGAAACAACTTTCAGGATAACCCCGAAACTGTATAAATATACCCGCATTTGTATTACGACCGAATACAAATGCAACTGAGACAAAGATATTATACCTACTCAATATAATACTCGGATCCGGCTTAAACCAAAGCCGACCAGTATCACCTGTTCGAAAATCGACACGTGCGTAAACGCACGTGCATTTTCCGAACCCTGCCATAAAACCATACGGCCTCTACAACGTTTCGCCCGAACTTGGAAAACTGTCTGTGGGGGACTCTAATGACTCGTCAGTACCCTGGCAGTGGGTTTAACCACAAACCGTCAGCGGCACTAGCTATGCGTAACGGCTGCCCATGGACTGACCTCAAGGGAGGCCGAGGAGCAAACTCAAGGGAGACTGATGAGCGAACTCCTCCGAAAACCCTACTGAGCCTAACAGTGACAATGTATATACAGTCCGGTCCGTTCGTCAATGAGTATCGCATATCTGCCTAGGGGGCTAGTAACGTCAGACCCCCAATAGCAGTATAAGTCGTGTCGGAGTGTAGCCCAATAACACCCTGAGATACTACTGGAGTACCTACCAGTAAATCTCCTACCATGGCCATGGATTTGTGTAATGGCTCTCCTAGACACAGCACGATCTTGCCCCCAATATCGGGAGAGACGAATCCCCTGCCGATCCGCTCACGTGCCTCCATATGGCTCGGGACTGTACCCAAAAGCTACCTGTTTGCACGACTCCTTTCAGCCGTGGTAGGGTAGAAATCAAAGCACAGTGGGAACTCACACGAGACAAATGACGACCTCAGGTCGATGAACTAACCTGTACACATGTCACCACGGAACTGCTATCTGACGATAGATATAATACTAACTAGCAGATTCCCGGCGAGTCCTGTCTGGTGTACTCATAACCCAATGAGCACCTGTATACATCTTAGGTGATCCAACTGACACCAGTGGCTTGTGAGACCGGCCACCGCCCCTCGTCGGGGTCTCGACTGTACACACTAGTCTACTCCGGAGTATCGATGCCCTGTCTCGAAACTCCCACGACTAGGGACCACAATTAAGGATATGCGTATAAACTACCCAACTCTCACGTATATGATCGCCATCATACTGTTGGTAGTAAAGCAAGATCCTAAGGGCTCTATCAAAGTGCAACATGCAATCAGTCACCTGAACATGTACACGACTGATAAAGGCAAACCAGATAGCATACTATCATCTCGAGTAAGACTGTCCTACCGGTATAGGTCCTCCGCAATCATTGCAATCACGTACCCGCGATCCAATAATTGACTATGAGGACACTATCTCCAACAATCTCCCACTTGCACTCAAGGCTAATATTGCGATGTCGACTACTCACAGCCCGTGTGAAACCGAACATCCAACTCCTCTACTAATCAGTTTCACAAAGCCCGTTTGTAAAACTATTGTGTTCGAGAAATAGCCTCGGTGAGTGGATCCTCCTAGAAGTTTCTTTCTGAATCTCTCTTAATCTCAAGTTCGCGGAGAAAGCCATCTCCCGAATTGAGTAATACCTGTCTTAGAATATGTCTGGATATCTGATGGGACCTTAGTTCATAAATGAACTCCATATCCAAACTTCTTAGACTGTATGGATCACTGAACCTAATCAGTATCCGGCACCATGCCACCCACAGTATCCTCTTGGACCACCTGTCCATAATACTGTCCCTCTTCGTCAGAGGGAATAACTATAACTCTGACAATCACTCTGTCAACCATGTCACCTTTGAAGCTTGGAATGATAACCGTCTCCCGAAGGAGGCTGCCGTCATCAAATCCGTAGAACATGTACCTATGTTCTAAAACTGCTTCCTTATATTTCTCCAGGATTGGATTAATACAAACTTATTGCATCTAGTGCAAAACCAACATTTGGTGTGGTACTTGACATCTCATGATTGACTCAATTGCCTAAGCAAGTGATATGCCAATCATGCACATCCCTCTCCTCTTTAGTCTGTAAGACACCTTTAGAGAGGGTGACTCCATCACCTGCAGGTACACCACCATGCTAGGAGTCAACTATTCCAAAAACCATTAGAATATCTGTCAAAGTACCCACATTGGGAAACTACCCAAATCCAGATCTAAAACCATAGATCCAGAAACCAGAATGTCAAATATTATATCCATATCCTGTCTGGAGAAACAACTGTGTGACGACCATAGTTCAACCGATCGTAGTATAGTAATTTTACTTCCTACTCTGTGTATGTCATCCAGATACCATGACATCACACCCTACTACCTTCTTAACTGATCCATCCCCTATTCTGATTGATGTCAAACCCATGACTGTCACATCAAAAAATAGATGATCTATCTCTGCTATAACTGCTCAAGTCTATAAATAGATATAAGCATCTTGCCCACTATGCTTCCGTTGCTCCCACTGACTACGACAACCCTCCTACCGGGTCTCATATCCTGGAACAACAGTAGTGTCAAGTCTTGGTAGATAAGAACCTCCCTGTCACCGTCCTTGAGGCTACCGAAGTACCTCTCGGGTGTCTGAGGTTACCTACCATACCTGCGGAGTGGTTATTGGAATGTCAAACCTGATTGAATGTATAGGTCCTATTAAATTTTCCGTAATCGTTCGCGGTTCTGGAATCACTTCCAGTTCTACCATACTCCCACTACTGTTTTCTGAAAAAGATCCATTTTTACTAAAACTGTGGCGAGTCAAGAACAATATCACTATTGATCTTCCAAATGGTAGAATATCAACCCTTGTCATAGCCAGGGTCAACCCACAAACAGCCACTACAGAAACGTGCCCTGAGTTATCCAGAGTCTGGTTTTAAGCATAAGCTGGACAACTCCCCGTACCTTAATTTCTTTTAAGGTACGATCCATTCTATATCCAATACAGAAACTTTGGCACTTATTTAATTGGAACCATATTCAAATCATGCAGCTGTCTCCAGTGCATATCATCTTAATGGAAAGAGGCTAATCAGCATTACTCAACTTAGGAATCCATCCAATTATGAGCAACCTGAAAGAGAAACACGTTTCTCAAAATCATCACTATCATCTGAATACCAATCACAAGAATCTACATCTTCGATCTCTTTGAAGAATCCCGATACTAGTGATACCTGGTTCTCTACTTTATTCTTATACCCACAACTTCTCAAAACTTAGACCTTGTATTTCTTCGAAACACTCGTCTAAATACTAGAGAAGTTATAAGTAAACAGAACATAGTACGAGGACCTACCCCTTTGTCCTGATGGACACTTGGACGACATACAATACTCTGTATAAGTCCGCTGAGTTAAACAACTCATAACCTGTGCGTTGTAGGTGGAAAACTGTACCCTGGCGATTTCCTCAAATATCACCAATTACAACGAATTCCGATATAATGAGGATAATCACCTAATTCCCAATATCTTACTCCCACTCATCATCTGTAAAACCATACAGATATGAGAATGAAACCTGGTAAATACATACCCTTGGAGTAAGTGTCTAATCGGGAAAAACAGTTTTTCTTTAACAATGCACTGAAACATGAAAATGTTTCGTAGGGGTATCCTGGTATTCATAGCAATGCCTCTTCCATAATCCAATTCATGACTTCAACCGTATATCTCTTTGCCATCTCTCCAAATCCCCTTTATTTGTCTTTAGTCGTTACCTTCTGTACACCATCGTTAGGCTAAATGGTTTTCTTCCTTCCCTACCGTTCGGCACCAGCCTATGGTTTGGAAGAAGACTATCCAGTAAGCATAATAGGTGTACCCTCCTAAACCAAGGAGTACTCGCAAGTGAGAGAAGGTGATGATAAAAGACAACTGAATAATACCTTATTCTTTTAAAGGTAAAATAGGAGCGGCGATGAAGTACGCGGTTTTGGTCGTGAATGATATCAGTCGCAATTTACTTTGCCCTCTTTCTAATCCCTTTATTTTGTCTTTACATATTACCTTCTGCACACCCTACTTAGGCTAATTGGTTTTCTCCATTCCCTACCTTTCGGCACCAGCCTATGGTTTGGAATAAGACTATCCAATAAGCGTAATAGGTGTACTCTCCTAAACCAAAGAGCTCTCGCAACCTGAGAGAAGGTGATAATAAAAGACAACTGAATAAACCAATTCTATTTCTCCTGAACCTGGATCCATCCTCGAAGAAGTCCCTTCGAGTTCGTATATAACCATACGATGGCTCTATCCAATGGAAGTGGATATCCGTAGTAATACGGGTGTTCTGAGAAATTCAAAGGGTAAAAGAAGGAGTGGCAATGACTTATGCAACTCAGACAATCCAAAAGCCAGTATTTTAAGAAGGTTCGGTCAACCTGGTCACTGAGTCATAGTCTAGGGTCGGTCAAAGGTCGCTGCCAAAGAGAGAGAGAAAAGAAACACTCTGCGTGCACTCTAACCTAGATCAGAATGGTCATCACTTTATCTAATCCGGAAACCTCCCACTGTCCTGTCAAATTCTCCTCCAAACCTAAAGAAGAATCAATCGGGATCACCCGAAGAGTAAACCAACTCATCAGTGGGAATCGTGATCCAACTCTCATCGCATGATAACGTGATGGAATGCATCCACGTTACTCATACTCCAGAAGGTATGCGCATACTTGGCAAGTTTCAGTTTCTTTAGAAACTCCCGATATGACTTATGCCCCATGCTCTTATAACCTTGGCTTTGGTCAAAGTGTCATAAGTCACATGCCAAGTTCTACCCGTCACTATCTTGTCAATTTGAACCCACCCGCACATGCCCCTGACTTTGGCCAATCGGCAGAACGACTGTCCCAAACTAACTCATCTATCTATGCAACAATTGAATACCCAGCAGCTACCAAACACTATGCCATAACTTTGGCTAAAATGCATAGCTTGAATACTACTAAATACCCAAAAGAAGTGACGGAGGGCTACGGCTGGTTTTTGGCGAAAAACCTTTAGCGTAGTGAACTTGATATCGCTGAAGGAACCTGATAGCTTTTTAAAATATAGTGGCGAAAACCTTTTGCTAAAGAGGACACTCCCGGTAAAGGGATCTCGGCTCTTTCCTCGTGGAATGAGGTGCAGGATATTCCACTGAATACCGCTATGCAAAGCAACTTGTAATCGACTATAGTAAAGTTATTACGCTGACACAAACTTCTGCCCAAGGGGTCAGTCCCGGTGAAGGGATATCGGCCCTTACCCCGTCGAATGAGGTGCAGGATATTCCACTGAATACCGCTATGCATAACAAAAGAAAACGTCTTTGCAATAACACTTTTTAAATTTGTTCCAACAACTGCAAACAGGTTTGTTTTACTTTGCATTGATCAGAATCAACGCAGTCCCACCATTCAATCACACCAGAAAAGAACGAAAATAAAATTTACGTATATGCCATCCGCATTCGTCACTGGGTCCCGTCATCACTCGTTAGGTTACTTAACTAACGACAGAGCGGGGACTGGACTAGCACGGGTGTAAAACATATACAACATCTAATAGTATATAAACCAATATACAATAATCGCTCCAGGCGTGATAGTATGCAACATCACAGAAAAGTAATAAGCATCACAGAACAATACAGATATCTGGGATCCCCGAGTTTCACAGAGCCGCTGCTGAAACTCGACGTTCCCCTGTCGTGTGGATAGCCTGTGCAATGAAACCTAGACCCCTACGGGTGCGGCAAGTTACCCGCCAAAACCTGAAGCGAGGCAGCCCCCTACAGCATAGTGAATGGACCACCCAGCACTCCACGGAATCCGGTAATCTTGGGCACCCCTCCTTGGGTCAACCTGTACCCCCTACGAGTGCGGCGAATAGTCTGCCAATTCTAGAGTGGGACCCCTCTTCCTCTCAAAGCCATGAGATGCGGACCCGTTGCCCTCCAGAACCCGGCTATCCGTGCACTCCGTCTCGGGGCAAAACCTAGTACAGTAATGAAAAATAGTACAATAGGTACATCGACCGCAACCTGGTCGTGCCCCAAAAGAATATTATACAACAGGCAGTGACGGCAGTCCACAAGTTGGACGCTCGCCCCGCAATATCAAATGTACAAATAAACACAAACTGTACTACCATTGCACACTGCTATCCACCACGACAAATCCGCAACATCACAGCACAACACAGAACATCAACGCGAATGTCACGTTCGCAAACCCGTCTAAAAGAACTATAGCAATTAAACGCGGTTTACCGATCAAATGACATTCCCGGTCGGAGATATAATGTAAGCACTGTAAACTAACGTGTTTAAATTTCGATCGACCAAATACCAAATATCAAAAAGTGGGCCCCACTGCTTACTGGTGAACAGTAACAAAACCTGGGCCAAAACGATATTTATCAAAAACCCTAAAATCAAACCAAGAACCCATTGTGAAAATTTGGGGCCACGAGCTCACTGTGTGGCCGCGGATGCGCGGTCAAACCATAGGTTTGACCGCGTTTCCGCGGCTGTCCCATCGAATCACGCGCCCAAATTTCTACGTCGTTCTAATAAAAGCCTGCACAGTATTCTGAGATGTGTAGAATAATTTTATCAGACCGTTTAAAAACAACAGAAACTGTCAAGTTGTAATTTTGTGATTTTTGATTTCCGGTCGGATCGATGTTTTAAACGCGTTAGCACAAGTTAGTATAGCAAAATGGTGAGGCTCTGACACCACTGTAAGTCTACGCTAGCGCCCCGGCAGTCTACAGACGCCAAATGCGGAACAAAAACTTTTAAACTGCCGCTATCGTATACTTTAACCCGGATCTGCCATTATTGCTAAACTAACAAACTGTAAAGAGTGTAGAAAAGGTATACCGAACGATCCGAGTCCTTCGTTCTTCAACCATCATCCCACGCTCCGTTGCGGCTGCTCCGATCTCGTCGATCTCCGATATCCTCGTCGAGGTGGCACCACATGATCGGTTCTTTAAACGGGCTCCCGCCTCTGACTCGAGGCAACTCGATCGTCAAGTTTGCCAAAAGAGACGACCAAGATTGTTGTAGAGAATGAGTAGATGACTTTGTCTCACTTCGTCCAAATCCGTGGACGATCGGTTAATGAAGTTGCCGAAGGAATCGGGTGATGGAATGAAATGGACTGTGAAATTCCATACACCGATAAAACCTATCATAATCTTTTCTAGCAAATGAAAACTCAAGTGAGAGAGAGTGTGAGGAGAGAGAGGGGGCCGGCCTCTTATAGCAAAGAGGGAGGTGACCGTAGGAGAGGGGGGTGACCATAGGATAAATATCATATGTGAACACAAACTAAATATCTTGCAAAAAGATCTTAAGCAAAACAAGAATGTAATGAAATCAAAGCATGAGTCACTAAGCCTTGTCACAAATTCTAGAACCTTCTAGAACCTTCTAGAAGCACGACTCACTCTCATCCAAGAAAAGATAAATCCGCCTTTAACCAAATGTTAAAAGACGGCTGATAGAAAACTGGAAACTGGCAACTTCCAAAAGTGATCCTGAAACAACTTTCAGGATAACCCCGAAACTGTATAAATATACCCGCATTTGTATTACGACCGAATACAAATGCAACTGAGACAAAGATATTATACCTGCTCAATATAATACTCGGATCCGGCTTAAACCAAAGCCGACCAGTATCACCTGTTCGAAAATCGACACGTGCGTAAACGCACGTGCATTTTCCGAACCCTGCCATAAAACCATACGGCCTCTACAACGTTTCGCCCGAACTTGGGAAACTGTCTGTGGGGGACTCTAATGACTCGTCAGTACCCTGGCAGTGGGTTTAACCACAAACCGTCAGCGGCACTAGCTATGCGTAACGGCTGCCCATGGACTGACCTCAAGGGAGGCCGAGGAGCAAACTCAAGGGAGACCGATGAGCGAACTCCTCCGAAAACCCTACTGAGCCTAATAGTGACAATGTATATACAGTCCGGTCCGTTCGTCAATGAGTATCGCATATCTGCCTAGGGGCTAGTAACGTCAGACCCCCAATAGCAGTATAAGTCGTGTCGGAGTGTAGCCCAATAACACCCTGAGATACTACTGGAGTACCTACCAGTAAATCTCCTACCATGGCCATGGATTTGTGTAATGGCTCTCCTAGACACAGCACGATCTCGCCCCCAATATCGGGAGAGACGAATCCCCTGCCGATCCGCTCACGTGCCTCCATATGGCTCGGGACTGTACCCAAAAGCTACCTGTTTGCACGACTCCTTTCAGCCGTGGTAGGGTAGAAATCAAAGCACAGTGGAAACTCACACGAGACAAATGACGACCTCAGGTCGATGAACTAACCTGTACACATGTCACCAGGGAACTGCTATCTGACGGTAGATATAATACTAACTAGCAGATTCCCGGCGAGTCCTGTCCGGTGTACTCATAACCCAATGAGCACCTGTATACATCTTAGGTGATCCAACTGACACCAGTGGCTTGTGAGACCGGCCACCGCCCCTCGTCGGGGTCTCGACTGTACACACTAGTCTACTCCGGAGTATCGATGCCCTGTCTCGAAACTCCCACGACTAGGGACCACAATTAAGGATATGCGTATAAACTACCCAACTCTCACGTATATGATCGCCATCATACTGTTGGTAGTAAAGCAAGATCCTAAGGGCTCTATCAAAGTGCAACATGCAATCAGTCACCTGAACATGTACACGACTGATAAAGGCAAACCAGATAGCATACTATCATCTCGAGTAAGACTGTCCTACCGGTATAGGTCCTCCGCAATCATTGCAATCACGTACCCGCGATCCAATAATTGACTATGAGGGCACTATCTCCAACACGTCGTACGTGCGTAAACACACGTATGCGTCCGAACCCTTGTCGTAAAACCATACGACCTCTATATCATTTCTCCTGGAGCAGGGAAACTCTCTGTGTGGGACTCTAAAGACTCGACACTACGCTGGCAGTGGGTTTAACCACAGACCGCAAGCGGCACTAGCTGTACGTAACGGTCCACAGGTAGATGTCGATAAGAAGGCCGATGAGGAAAACCATCCGAACTCCTACTGAGCCTGATGTGACAATCTCTGTACAGTCCGGTCTGTTCGTCTAAGACTATCGAATATCGAGCCTAGGTTGCGGCAAGCGTCAGTCCCCTAATAGCTGTATAAGTCGTGTCGGAGCGTAGCCCATTACACCCTGAGAAACTACTGGAACCTACCAGTAAATCTCGCTTTCCCTGGCGAGGGACATTGCGTAATGGCTCTCTGACACAGCGTGATATCAACTCCCAATACCGGGAGAGACGAATCCTGTCTAACCGCCACTGCCTCCAAGTGCTCGGGACTGCACCCAACTGCTACCTGTTTGCACGACTCCTTTGAGCCATGGTAGGGTAGCAATCTAAGAACAGTGGGACACACTCGAGGCGAAGTAGCAGTGTCAAGTTTGCGGACTATGCTGTACTCATGTCACCTGGGAACTGTTAACTGATGATGGGTATAATACCAACCAATCAGTTCCCCTGCGAGTCTTGTCCGGTGTACCTGTAACCTAACGAGCACCTGTATACTATCTCTAGTACGACGTACTGATGGCTGTGGGACAGACCATCTCCCCAACTGGGATAAGAAGCGTACACACTAGTCTACGCTGGAGTATCGATGCCCTGTCTCGATAATCCTACGACTAGGGACAAGTATAGGATGTTGCTTATAGACTACCCAGCCCCTACTAGTGTGACTGCCATCACAACGCTGGTAATCAAGCAAAGATCCTATGGGCTCTACTAATATGTATAAGTGATACGTTACAAGAAACATATGCACATATTAAAGTAGACACAAACCAAGTAGCATACTACCATTTTTAGCAAGACTGTATATACAACTGTGAATATCCCAAGCTTCCATTAAGTAATATACATACAAGTATGATACAATAATGGCCCCTAGGGCATATACACTAACAGTTATCAGTTCCCAAGTGACATGAGTACAGCTTAGTCCGTTGACTTTACACTATCACTTCGCCTCGAGTGTGTTTCCACTATTCTTAGATTGCTACCCTACCACGGCTCAAATGATTCGTGCAAACAGGTAGCAGTTGGGTGCAGTCTCGAAGCACTTGGAGGCAGTGAAGGTTAGACAGGATTCGTCTCTCCCGGTATTGGGGGTTGATATCGCGCTGTGTCTAGGAGAGCCATTACACAAAGTCCCTGGCTAGGGCAAGCGAGATATACTGGTAGCGTTTCCAGTGTTATCTCAAGGTTTTCTGGACTACACTCCGACACGACTTGTACCGCTATCAGGGGACTGACGTTTACCGTCCCCTAGGCTCGCCATGCGATACTCTTAGACGAATAGACCGGACTGTACAGAGATTGTCACATTCAGGCTCAGTAGGAGTTCGGATGGGTTTACCTCATCAGGCTTATTATCGACATCTACCTGGGGACCGTTACGTACAGCTAGTGCCGCTTGCGGTCTATGGTTAAACCCACTGCTAGCGTAGTGTCGAGTCTTTAAAGTCCCTCACAGATAGTTTCCCTGCACTGGGCGAAAGATGTAGAGGCCGTATGGTTTTACGGCAGGGCTACGATCACTCACGTGCACTTATGCGCGTATGCTATTCGGGCAGACAATGCTAGTGAGCTTTGGTTTAAGCCGGATCCTAGTATTGTATGGATGGATTAGTTTTGTCTTCTGGGCATTTGCATTCTACGGAATGCGGATGCGGGTGTGTATGCACGGTTGTGAGGAGTGAAGAAGAAGGAGGTGCCTCGTTGGGGTTTTGACCGTTGATTCGGTCAGAACCATTATGAGGTGAGGAAAATATTTACTAATCCTTTTAATGATAATTGTGTTATGGCTAATTGTTTTGACCATTTGACCATGCTTGACATTTTGACCTTGTTGACCATTGTTGACTTGGATCTTTCTCTTGAGCTCTAGACTCTTCTTTTGCTTTATCAAGACATGATAGTGGTCAAATCAATCTTAGCCATCATAATTATCATAAAAGATTGGTTTTTATTTTTTCCACGGTTCATTATTCTTTTGGCATTCTCTCTCTTCACTTGAGCTCTCATGTTTTGTTCTTCTTCCTCCTCCTCACAAAGAAATCCTTTAGTTCTCATGTGTTGAGTTAATTAGGATTTAAATAGACAATTAAATCCACCATCATATTCTATATCACCTAGGACATCAAAAGTAGCATACTTGTTGCCCTAGTTACTTCGGCTTGAGGTGGAGCTCGAATTACAAACTCTCTGGTGGATCGTCTTCGACTCAAGGAGGCCGCGGAGGTGACCAAGATCCGGATCGATCCTCGGAGCTTGCATGGACGAGGAGGAAAGCGGAGAGAAGGCCCGAAGGACTTGGTTCGTATGGTATAATCTCTTGAGCATAGTAGCTAGAACCTCATGTTGTCTGCTAGCAATGGTTTGGCAAAGATCCTCAAGTTTTAGTCCATATTACCTTGTGTTAAAAATTTGATTTTTACCTATTCCGCCTCCCCGTAAGCACCGGGGTGGGTAACATGGACTTACAATATTTTGTCGTTTTAGCATGCGTTGACCATAGATTCTAACCTATGTGCGCTTCACTCGTGATTTCAAATTCAATTTGGGTTTTTATGCGATTTTGGTTATGATTTCGATTGTAGGTACAATCGTGTGGACTTCCGAGACGATGAAGAAGAGGAAGGCATTCGTTGGCTTCGACTAAGGCGTGGATATGAGATGAGTAGATGTATATTTACGGAGGGAGTCGGGTGGATGGCGTATAGCTGTCACGACCTGGAAATAGCACGTGACTAGTATTTGGATCACGTGAAGTCTATAGGACCCCACCGTAACTCAAGTAAGCCGAAAACCTAGAAGTCTAAACGTTTTTAAGGAAAATAGCGAAGGTGAAGTTTTGAAAAGGGTATGAATGAAATCAAGTGGTTTCTTTTAAATTATAAATAAGTTCGTTTGAAATGCAAGCGTGTAATAAGTTCGTTTGAAATGCAAGTTTGAAAACATTTTTTCCATTTGAAAATTTGGGCAGCACCTTCTTTGTAAATTTTGATAAAAACAGGTACATAATCAATAATAATATGGCATCCCCAAACCGGAGCTACCACTTTTCCAATTGACGAAATCACAACCATGGAATATGAAATATACGACGCCCAAGACGAAGATCAATCACAAAAAGAAAT
Organism: Agapanthus africanus; assembly: GCA_030015575.1. Lineage (NCBI taxonomy): Eukaryota > Viridiplantae > Streptophyta > Magnoliopsida > Asparagales > Amaryllidaceae > Agapanthus > Agapanthus africanus. The sequence continues at coordinate 363,158,411 of JASDDO010000022.1, read as the reverse complement.
AAAGAAAACCAAAACATTTTAAAATCCAATATAAGAATATATACAAGCCACGACTCTAAGTATGAAAGAATATACAAGTCTCTAATTTCTAAGTCTACCAAGTATACATAGTCTGGTTGATAGAGCTTTTAACTAGATACAAAGAAATATAAAAGTATATAATGGTGGTTAGGCTCTGAACTGTAACCTACCTACCCAAGCAATCACCCAAAAGAAACTGAGTGCCAGCAAGCCGCTACTTATCCGAGCGGTCGATCCTGCAAGAAATTATGGCACAACGGGGGTGAGTTGCCAACTTGTGAGTAGAAAACATCAGCATGTAGAATCGAATATATGACGATCTCCTAGGTCATACAATAATAATAATATAATACCGTGAGGTAATGATGGTAATCGTGTTAGTGTATATGCCCTAGAGGCCATTACTGTATCATACTAGTTTGTATATTACTTAATGGAAGCTTGGGATATTCACAGTTGTATATACAATCTTGCTCGAAATGGTAGTATGCTACTTGGTTTGTCTCTGCTTTAATATGTGCATGTGTTTCTTTTAGCATATTGCTGATATACATATTAGTAGAGCCCTTAGGATCTTTGCTTGATTACCGGCGTTGTGATGGCGCTCACACTCGTGGGAGCTGGGTGATCTATAAGCACATCCTTATACAGGTCCCTAGTCGTTGGACTATCGAGACAGGGCATCGATACTCCGGAGTAGACTAGCGTATATGCTTCTCATCCCAGTATGGGAGATGGTCTGTCCTACAGCCGTCAGTACGTCATACTTGAGATAGTATACGGGTGCTCGTTGCGTTACGAGTACACTGGACAGGACTCGTCGGGAACTGTTGGTTGGTATTATACCTATCGTCAGTTATCAGTTCCCAGGTGACATGAGTACAGCTTAGTCCGCTGACTTGACACTGTCACTTCGCCTCGAGTGTGTTCCCACTGCACTTTGATTACTACCCTACCACGGCTCAAAGGAGTCGTGCAAACAGGTAGTTTTTGGGTCCAGTCCCGAAGCACTTGGAGGCGTGACGGTTAGACAGGATTCGTCTCTCCCGGTATTGGGGGTTGACATCTCGCTGTGTCCAGGAGAGCCATTACACGAGTAGTCCCTGGCCAGGGCAAGCGAGATATACTGGTAGGTTTCCAGTGTTATCTCAGGGTGTTCTGGGCTTCACTCCGGCACGACTTATACCGCTATTAGGGGACTGACGTTCACCGCCCCCCTAGGCCCGCCATGCGATGTATCAGACGAATAGACCGGACTGTACGGAGATTCTCACATACAGGCTCAGTAGGAGTTCAGATGGGGTTCACCTCGTCAGTCTTCTTATTGACATCTACCTGGGGACCGTTACGTACAGCTAGTGCCTCTTGCGGTCTGTGGTTAAACCCACTGCCAGCGTAGTGTCGAGTCTTTAGAGTCCCACACAGAGAGCTATTCGCCTTTAGGCAAAATGAGTAGAGGTCGCATGGTTTTGCGACAGGGTTCGTTCACATCCGCGCACTTGTGCACGTTTGCTGTCCGGACAGTTTATACTAGTGGGCTTTGGTTTAAGCCGGATCCTAGTATATGATTTGGGATTGGTTTTTCTCATTGTGTTCGTGTTCCTCGGATCATGAATACGGGTGCGTATACACAGTTGCTTGAGACAGAGGTAGAGGACCTTGATTAGGGTTAATGGCTATTGTCATTTTATTAACCCTAATGATTATGTGTGTATTATAGTTAATTGATAATTAGTTTAATAATTGTGCATGGTTATGGTTGTTGACCATTCGACCTTATTGACTTGTTGACCTAGGTTGACACTTTGACCATCATCATTTCTTTTGGAAGATGCTTTTTGATCTTTGCAAATTGAAATGATAATGGTCATGTCATGATTAACCATGACAATTATCTAGCTAATTATTCAATTAAAATAATTCACATATATTAGTGAGAATGGTTCAATTATTTCTCATTCTATCATATCCTTTCTCTCTCTTGTTCTTCTTCTCCCTCGAGCTCTCTCCCTCTCATGTGTTGAGAAACACTTGAGCTTGAGAAAAACCCTCTCTTGATCTTCTCTACTTTCATCTAGGGTTCAAGTATTGTTCAGACCATAATATTGCATTTATCATTCCCCTATTCTTACCCTTTTTATAAATAAACAGGTACTCTTGACGCACGTTTGTTGCATATTACAGGTTACAGGTTTCTGGAGCAAATACAGTGAAAAAGACACAAAACAACAGAAAAAGGGACTTTTGACCAACAAGTAGACGGATCTTGGCCAAGCCTAGTCGAAGAACAGTGCAAGGTCCAAAAAGTCAAGTGAAACGGTTAAAAAGCCCAATACAAATCTTCACTAAAAATCTGGAGAAGATCCAGAAGTCCAACAGAGAAAAGAAGAGTAAAAACAGAAGCCCAAAGAGCCAAGGAAAAAGCCCTAAAAATAACAAAGCCCAATTCCCTAGTTTGGCCGCGGATCCGCGGCCAAACCCTACCTGGCGCCGCGGATCCGCGGCCATCAAGTACCCGTGTCGGTGCATATTTTCTGAATCAGCACGACGGTTCTGGTGTTGGGATTCTCAGGGGTCAAATCTGTAAATTCACATGTGCGAGAGTCTGTAACCCTAGTTTTTATATTTTCCTATAAATTGTAGTTTTAGATCTAAAAATTGTATGCCTCTTTTCAATAAATGAAATTCAGAATTTCTGGGAGTGACAATCAGATCTATTCTGTTTTCTACTTGGAGGGAGCCATCAAATCTGTAGGTAATTTATTTACTTGCTTTTATTTTTTAGTATAATTTTCCATCCCCTAATGAGCGAGTAGTCTCCTCGCTTGTTAGGGTTAGCCTTAGCGAAAGGGTTGAGAGATGAGATCTCTCACCCCTTTCAATGTCATCTTCACTTTAGAGTTAGAACTCCTTGCATACGCACACATCCGCTCCCTACGGCACCCTACCCCTCGAGGTAACGGTGAACCGTAGTATAAAGGGCCGGTTGCGCGCGTTTTCCATGGGGGTTAGGATAATTATCAACAAAGGAAGGATACGAATCTAGAGGAAGAAATATCTTCCCAAAAGATTCGTATCCACTTTATTGATAATTAACTTAACACCTAATAGATCTAAAATAAGAAGGCATTGAAAGCGGTGAGGAAACATCAATCTCCAAAACTTTCTCTAAGCCTAACCCTAGCAAGAATTTAAATTAGATTAATTAAGTTTATATCTATTTTTTTATAAAACCAAAACGACAAATAGAATCAACTCGTTAAAACACATAAAAGGAATTTACCCGTCTCTATGGATCGACCCGTACTCACCGGCTAGCTGCGAAGCGACGCCGTTTCTGATTGCGGTAAACTCATGTTTTTGACACTAATCAAATGGCGTTGTTGCCGGGGACGGCGTAATCTTTCTTTTTGTGAATTTTCGGGTTGATATAAATTTTAAAAAATATAAAAATCTGAAAATATAAAAAATATAAAAAAATAATCAAATTTGATCTGTTTGAAGGGTGTATCTTTTGGATCTTGCAGGAACAACGAAGAATCAAGAATCTGGAATTTTACAGAGAGGGAATCAGAAAGTTACATATCAGAACAGAGAAGAAAGTGCCCAACAGAGCAGTAGAAATTTTTTCAGGATCTGATCTCTTCACCTGACCGCGCTTCCGCCGCAAATAGGGGCCTCCCGCCGCGGATCCGCGCTCCTCCTGATACGTCAGCGCACCAAATTTTGCTGGTTTGCTTTCTTTTCTTCCCCTCTGCAATCTCCCATATATCTCTCTGTAAAAAGTTTTCTGCATGATTTCTTTGCGTGAAGAGTCTTTCTCCCCCTTCTAAATAACAGATCTCTGCAGGTTTCTTTGCGCCGTGCTAAAAAATTGATTGCAAGTGAAATTTTATTGTTTTGCATAATTTAACCGGACTCTAAGGGGCTATTTGACCAAAATCAGATTGGGTAGGGATTTCATCACCCTTCCCAGGACCCCAGAAAACACCTAAAGCATTTTGCATCGACCACCTTTAATTAAAAAAATATTAGACTCAGACCTAAGGACAGCGAGCTCAATAAGAAAAGGACTAGGGTAGGCAACAGCCGTTTATCCTAACCGACATTGCGGTGTCTAGGCTAGTGGTTATTAATTAGGCCCACTGTAGTGGTGGTTCCTTCCCACTTACCTGGCCGTATTTGTCCGTGAAGAGGCGGTTTGAGGTCTATTTCTAGCCCTAGTTAGGAGCTGTCTAGCAGACCTAGGCGACCCTAGATCTAGGCCTGATTGTGCATGTGTGGTTGACACATTGGTGTCACGAGTCCCTTTCCTAAAACCTCTTTGCAAAACCTTCACATAAATAAAAGAAAAAGAAAAAAAAATCTTTTAAAAAAACTTGCAACTTGCCGCTAAAGAAAACTTGCAAATTCACTTCCACCACTTCTTCTCACTGACGTTATCTTACCCCCACATTCTGTTTTTCTCTTTTTTCTGACTGCACTACCCTTTAGTGTATGTCATTTTGGACTAGGGATACTAACGCCCGATTAGTCCGTGTTTCGTTGGTACCGACCAACGAACCCTTCGACGAACCCTTCGTCGACATTCCGTCCATCTCCTTACCTCCATCTTCAAATTCTTCTTTCGAAGGTATGTCGGGACACGACCCCAACTATACCATACCGACGGGAATGATTCCACCTCCGCCAGGTGCGAATAACCCGAATCTTCCGCCTGTTGTAGCGCCCGCACGAGTTGCGCTCCAGGATCTCTTCTACCCCGTCCGCACTTCCTTACTAACATGTCTTTCACCCCCACCGGCGAATGGGGATAATTTTGAAATAAAACCACACTTCATCAATATGCTGCCTAAGTTTCATGGTTTGGAATCCGAAGATGCATATATTTTCATTAATAAATTCCAAAACGTTTGCGCAATGATGAAGACAACCCAATTAAGTGATGACGCAATAAGGCTAAGGGTCATTCCTTTTACCTTATGTGACCTAGCCGAGAAGTGGCTATACAGCACCGCATCACACTCCATTAGAAATTGGGACGAGTTTGTGAGAGCTTTTCTGAAAAAGTTCTACCCTCATCATAAAACTGCTAGAATCCGAAACGAGATTATACAATTTTCACAGCTTCCGTCCGAACCATTCTGGAAGTGCTTCGAGAGATTTAAAGACCTACTTGTTCAATGCCCTCATCATGGGATAGAAAATTGGCAACTTTGCCAAACTTTATACGAGGGATTGAACGCAGCAACGAAGCAGTTGCTAGAAACAATTTGTCAAGGTCATTTTCTCTCCAAGTCTAGGGACGAAGCTTGGCAGTTTCTTGAGGACCTAAGTGAGCAAACAATTCAGTGGGAGAGTACCAAGACCACATCATCTTCTTCAGTTGGTCAATCTAGGGCGGGCATACATCAAATAGATATGTCGATAGCTATGAAGGCCGAGATGGCCTCACTTATGAAAAAGCTAGAAGCCATTAAGACAAAAATCTTATCGTCTTCTCCTGCCCCTACTCTACCCACACGAACTGTTTGTGCTTGTTGTTCAAACCCATCGCATCTAACCGAAGAGTGTCCTTATAATGCACCTATTCAAGGACATGATCAAGTCAATGCTGCATTCCAGCAACGACAAAGAAACGATCCGTACTCTTCGACATAAAATCGGGGGTGGAGGAGTCACCCAAATTTCGCTTGGAACCAAAATCAACAAGTCCAAGGGAATAATAATTTTCAAAGAGCTCCTCCACAACAACAACAAGCACCCTTACAAACTCAAAACCAGCAACCTTTCCAACAACAACCTTATACAAATCAAACGAAAAATTTAGTTCAACCAAATGATGTTAAGGTTAGCTCGCTCGAGAAAAGTCTAGATGCATTTCTCAAGCAATCTACAGAATCCGCAGCAAGATTTGAAAGTTATGTTCAGTCTTTAATGAATAACAATGCCTCACACGATCAAAGTATCAAATCTATTGAGGCGCAAAATTGCACAATTAACTGCTGCGTTGAGCGAGAGAGAAAAGGGAAAGCTCCCATCTCAACCATTGCCTAATCCCGGTCACACACAAAACGCATATCACAATCACAATATAAATGCGGTGACCACGTTGAGATCCGGGAGAGAGTTGCAAAACAATGTGGGAACTAGTGATGACATCCCCGCCGGTGGTTCTTCTTCCCCTTCTTCATTTTCTTCACTTCCTTCTTTACCTTTTTCTTTAGAGCCTATTCTCCACCCTTCACACGGCTCTACTTCTCTTGACTCGAACGGACCCATTTCTCACAACACGAACACATCCACACTGGGATCCGTTCCTACTCCACAAACCTTTGACTCAACAAATTTTCAGAACGCTCCATTCCCAAACAGGTTGAGTCCTAATAAACCAAATACACAAGTGGAGAAGATTGTGGAGATATTTAAGCAGGTTAGCATAAATATACCTCTCTTGGATGCTATCCAACAAGTCCCTTCATACGCGAAAATCTTAAAGGGCCTGTGCACCTCAAAGAGAAAGGCATCTCAAGTACCCAAGAAAGTGCTAGTAGCTAGTGCAGTGAGCAATGCTATTAACCACCATCAAACCTTACCCCAAAAACGAAAGGACCCCGGCTGTCCTACTATTTCAATCACAATTGGGGATAAGAAAATTAATCGAGCACTTTTAGATCTTGGGTCTAGTGTTAACCTGATTCCTTACTCCGTGTACGAACAATTAGGGGTTGGAGAGTTGAAACCCACTCGTTGCACTCTCCAAATGGCTGATCGATCAATCACCTATCCAAGGGGTCAACTAGAGGATGTGTTGATCAAAGTCGGGGAATTCATATTCCCCATTGATTTTATCGTTATGGATACACAACCTGTTGCCAACCCAATAAACCAAATTCCGGTGATTCTTGGTCGACCATTTTTGGCCACTTCCAATGCAGTAATAAATTGTCGCAATGGCTCCATGACTCTATCCTTCGGAAAGAGGTCTAGTGAGTTCAATATTTATAAGATGGGAAGTCTGCCCCACGTGAGCAATGCTATTAACCACCATCAAACCTTACCCCAAAAACGAAAGGACCCCGGCTGTCCTACTATTTCAATCACAATTGGGGATAAGAAAATTAATCGAGCACTTTTAGATCTTGGGTCTAGTGTTAACCTGATTCCTTACTCCGTGTACGAACAATTAGGGGTTGGAGAGTTGAAACCCACTCGTTGCACTCTCCAAATGGCTGATCGATCAATCACCTAGTGGCTAGTGGAACCTACCAGTAAAACAAGTACACGAGAAGTTTGCTCTATTCACGAAATCACGCAGGAGGTCTGCGAGCTTGAAAGATTTCTATTTGATGGAAGCAGTTTTGACGCCACTAGTGCGTCCCTCCTTGAGCCTAATATCGTTGACACAACCGATGTTGATTATGAATGTTTCACTTTTTTGGATGATGACGACTCACAGCCCGAATATGAGTCGTTTGAATTTTTGGATGAGTCAGTCGAACCATCCGAATCGGTTGTTTGCAGTGATTTCGAACCTGTGTTAGAGTCCTTTGAGTTCGAGGTAGATTCCGCAATGGTTCTTTCGCCTCAGAAATTCGAACTCATGCCCTTGCCATCTCACCGTAGATATGCTTACATAGGTGAGAACGCTATTTTAAAAGTCTTACAAGATAGGCGGCAAGTTTTCAGTTGTACTATGGCGGACATCGAGGAGATCAGTTCCCTCATAAGTGAATATCATACACAATTGATGGATGATGCCATGTCAATAGAGGATCCACAGGAGCATCTTGGGGGTATTATGGTGAGTCAACTTCCTCGCTTAGAAGTTGAAATACCCCCATTTCTTTTAATAAGGTACGAGAATGCCAACACTCCACTGATTGCTGATCATTTACATTCTCGTTTCGATGCATCACCATCACCTGTATATTTACCTCCACACCTCCCATACCACTACTTCTATCTTCCCAAATTCTTTGCGGACCACCACAACTTATTTTTCCACCAACCAATATTCTTTACTGATAAATTTTTCAAATGGTTGGTGTTGACTTTTGGCCGATGCAAAGTTTGGCAGTAATGTCTAACATAGTTTAAATGAAGTTTGGGGGAGGGTCTTTTTGTATATATTTTTGTTTTTCTTAACAATAAAAAAAACTATAAATAAATAAACAGGGGAGTATCGGTATTTTGACCCTCTTGGTTTAGCATGACAGTGAGGACACTGTCAAGTTCAAGTTTGGGGGTATGCTCGGTACGTCTTCTCCCTTCGCATTCATTTGAACATATTTTTGCATTTGCATACTTATTTGAAAACCCATAAAAATTTGAAAAAGTTCAAAAATTATAAAAATTAATGTATTCAATTTTGGCTTATTTGACATGAGTTTGACAAATAGGTTAACTGGTTAGGAACAACTAGATCTTAGACTTAGTAAATTAAAACCCTAAAAATAACCTTCCTTAAAATTTAACAGTAGAAAGTATATGCCTTGTAGTTTATTTAGAAATAGGCAAAATTTTGGGTTCACATCTTGGGCTAAGCAAAACAAGGGAAAAGTATTGATGTTCTTATTAGAGTATAAGTTTGAAAAATAGTTCCTAGCTAAAGTCTAGATTCTGAAAATGTATACCCTACAATTTGCACAATCAGGCACCTTGAAACTTGGAATAGTAGAAGAGACCTTGAAGTGCTCTTATCTTAAGTCCTTAGTCCGATGAAAATAAAAGAAAAAAATATAAAAAATGGACACTGGTTTTTGTGATTACTTAAGGCTGCAAAAATAGAAAAATATTTAGCGAGGGTGCTTCATCACCTAGTGCCTTAGGCCAACTGGTTTGGGAGTCACTGCTAAAGCCTTGGGTGTTGCAAAGACTAGGAAGTACGCTTTAAAGTGCAAACGCATTTTGTAATCGGTCGTTGGTACCTCAAGAAGTATTAACGGTCGCCTGAAGGATGTGTAAGCAAATTTCATTAGTACTTTGGACAATGGACAAGAGTATGATTGCTTGATTTGAATTTCCAAGTGTAGGGGTGATATATAAACACACGTAGGGATATGTGATTGGAATTTAGATAAGAGAAAGGAATGAAGAATAGAACTTGTATCTTTAATAGAGTTGATAAAAATTCCTAAGTGGAGATGTAACCCTAGAAGGAAAACTTAAGAAATGCCGAAAGCTAAGTAGATCTGCAGGATATATATAATCTTAAGTTAAATGATGAGGAAGTGTGAAGAATGTGGGTAGATAATTTACAAGTATAAGATAATAGAATTCCTTGTTAGAAAACCTAATTGGAGAACAAAAGTCAATGGGCCAAGTTGATAGGATTTTGTGGGTGTAATCCGCTGAAAACCCTCAGGAGACAACACTCCTCCTACTAGGGACACCTAGAGGTTTAACGGCTTGTTGCACGAGCTCAGTGCAATCGCGTTTCCCTGCGAAAGTGCGGTTAGGTTTTTTGTAGTGAATAAAAAATAAGTTGCTCGAGGACGAGCAAAAGGTAAGTTTGGGGGTATTTGTTCAGACCATAATATTGCATTTATCATTCCCCTATTCTTACCCGTTTTATAAATAAACAGGTACTCTTGACGCACGTTTGTTGCATATTACAGGTTACAGGTTTCTGGAGCAAATACAGTGAAAAAGACACAAAACAACAGAAAAAGGGACTTTTGACCAACAAGTAGACGGATCCTGGCCAAGCCTAGTCGAAGAACAGTGCAAGGTCCAAAAAGTCAAGTGAAACGGTTAAAAAGCCCAATACAAATCTTCACTAAAAATCTGGAGAAGATCCAGAAGTCCAACAGAGAAAAGAAGAGTAAAAACAGAAGCCCAAAGAGCCAAGGAAAAAGCCCCAAAAATAACAAAGCCCAATTCCCTAGTTTGGCCGCGGATCCGCGGCCAAACCCTACCTGGCGCCGCGGATCCGCGGCCATCAAGTACCCGTGTCGGTGCATATTTTCTGAATCAGCGCGACGGTTCTGGTGTTGGGACTCTCAGGGGTCAAATCTGTGAATTCACGTGTGCGAGAGTCTGTAACCCTAGTTTTTATATTTTCCTATAAATTGTAGTTTTAGATCTAAAAATTGTATGCCTCTTTTCAATAAATGAAATTCAGAATTTCTGGGAGTGACAATCAGATCTATTCTGTTTTCTACTTGGAGGGAGCCATCAAATCTGTAGGTAATTTATTTATTTGCTTTTATTTTTTAGTATAATTTTCCTTCCCCTAATGAGCGAGTAGTCTCCTCGCTTGTTAGGGTTAGCCTTAGCGAAAGGGTTGAGAGATGAGATCTCTCACCCCTTTCAATGTCATCTTCACTTTAGAGTTAGAACTCCATGCATACGCACACATCCGCTCCCTACGGCACCCTACCCCTCGAGGTAACGGTGAACCCTAGTATAAAGGGCCGGTTGCGCGCGTTTTCCATGGGGGTTAGGATAATTATCAACAAAGGAAGGATACGAATCTAGAGGAAGAAACATCTTCCCAAAAGATTCGTATCCACTTTATTGATAATTAACTTAACACCTAATAGATCTAAAATAAGAAGGCATTGAAAGCGGTGAGGAAACATCAATCTCCAAAACATTCTCTAAGCCTAACCCTAGCAAGACTTTAAATTAGATTAATTAAGTTTTAGATCTAGATTTTTATAAAACCAAAACGACAAATAGAATCAACTCGTTAAAACACATAAAAGGAATTTACCCGTCTCTGTGGATCGACCCGTACTCACCGGCTAGCTGCGAAGCGACGCCGTTTCTGATTGCGGTAAACTCATGTTTTTGACACTAATCAAATATTAGCACTTCTTGCAACCTAGTTACTCCTAGCTTGGACTTGAAGCCAAAGGTTGAGGCTTTAGGGTGGATCTTTCTTTGACGGGAGAAGACGACAAGGTGACCTCCTTCCACTACTTCTAGGAGCAAGGAGAGAAGGACAAAAAGACCAAAGGTATAACCTTTCTAGCTCTTAGCTAGTTATTAGTTAGCTTTAGAAAGTTTTTGTTTAGCAAAGATCCTTCTAAGCATAGTCCATGTTGCCTAAGCTCATAAAAATCCGATTTTTATTTCGTTTTCCGCCTCCCCGTAAGTACCGGGGTGGGCAACGTGGACTTACAGTGGTATCAGAGCCTAACTAAACATAAACTAGCTAAGTAGTGAAGTGTGTCGAAGTTCGAAACCGAAAAATCGAAAAACCGAGTTTCAAAAACCCTAAGTTTCTGTTAATTTTTTTCTGGTCAAAACAAAATTTGTTGTACTCCTAAAATCGTCTCAGGGTTTTTTAAAGATAACCACAAAAAACGAGCAAGTGAATCGACCATAGTGCCGCGGTTCCGTGGCAATAGCAATCTATTGCCGCGTAACCGCGGCCGTCTTGGCTCTTCACTTGGTCGAGTTTGGTGCAGTGTATTTCTGGCTTGGTTTTAGGATTTTTCAGATGGTTTATTTGTGCCCAGATTTTCCAGAATAGAAATTTACTTTTGGGGGCCTATAAATCCGTATTTTTTTCGAACTTCAATACACTTTGACTACAAAGGTTATATCTGTGATGTTTGCATGTATTGAACGTCGGCTAATCGCTATATGTCGATTAGTCGGGGTTATACATATCTGTGATCTGTGATTGATACTGGTTTGTGTATATGAATGGGTTGGATTGTCGCGGGTGAATAGCCGGGGTGGACGTGAGACGAGTGTTTCTTTTTCTTTCATTCATTGTAATATGTAAATTGATGTATTATTATTTGAATGGCCGCACAACCGGGTCGGGGTTGTAGCCGTCATTGTATAATTCTTTTTACTGTTTTTGCTCCTAGGATAGACCCATGGAGGGGTGCACAAACTACCGGGTATCTCGAAGTGCCGAGTGGCCTACTCACGGTGGTGAGGGAGGTTGCTTCGTTTCGGGTACTTGGCGGGTAGTTTGCCGCACCCGTAGGGGTCTTGGGTGGGGTATTTGGCTATTCACCGTGAACGTGTAATCCGCTTTTCGTTGCAGGCTCGAACGGATTGCGGATTCCTAGTATATCCAATGTATTCATCTGTGATCTGTAATGCCTATCATTGCTATATATTTATATATGATAACTATTTAGGCATTGCTTATGTTTTACAGCCGTGCTAGCCCAGCCCCCGCTCTGTCGTTAGTTAAGTAACCTAACGGGTGATGACGGGGCCCCGTGGCGAATGCGAATGGCATAAGCGTACGTCATATTTTGGTTGTTTTCTGCAATGGTAGGATTAAATGATGGGATGCATTAAAAGAACTAATGCAAGAAAATAAACCAAGTAAAAGTCGATTGGAACACTTTGAAAACCACTCGGTTCTTTTCAAAACTAAACTTTTAAACGCGGAGCTTGAACCACTCCTTTTAAAAGCTATCTCGTTCCATCGATTAAATCAAGTTCACTACGTTCACGGTTTCGCCAAAACCATTCGTAGCCCTCCGTCATTCCACATGAATGGTCAAAAAGTATTCAAGCTATGTATTTTGGCCAAAGTCAAGGCATAGTGATTGGTAGCTATTGGGTATTCATGTGCAGCATAGATAGATGCGTTGGTTTGGGACAGTCGTGCTGCCATTTTGGCCAAAGTCAAGGGTAGGTACGGGTGGGTCCAAATTAACCAGGAGAATGACGGATAGAACTTGACATGTGACTTATGATATTTTGGCCAAAGTCAAGGTCATAAGAGCATGGGGCAAAAATCCACATCGGGAGTTTCATAAGTACTGAAACTTGCTAGCTTTGCATACCATTTAGAGTGTGATGATTCTGGTAGGATTTCTTCGGTTTTATCACGCGATGATATTTGGATCCCGATCCTACTGTTAGTATATGCTACTCCTCGGGAAAACTCTCACTTAACGATCAATGCTATAAACTTAGTAGGTGTCTAGAAAGGTGTTAGCGGGGCTACGCCCACAGGGAAAAGAGGTTACTTAATTAAGGAACTTCGCGAAAGCGTTGGAAAACCTCCCTCGAAGTACCGACACTGGCCTGGCTGAACGGTTAAGTAAGTATTGTACGGTAAGAGTAATCCTGACTAATCCTTTCTTTACGGTTTGAGAAGGGATTCGAGAGACAATGGGAGCCATCCAGTTTAGACAAATTAAAAACCACTCTAAACTTGCAAGAGCATCATGCTAAAGTGTTTCTTTTCTCTCTCCTAATTGCAGCGACCATTCAACATGATCGGACTTAAGTTATTACTAGATAAAAACATATTGACAGGGCCAAACTACAAAGATTGGCTCAGGAATGTCAAGATGGCAATCACTTACGACAAGTTGGGGTATGTCCTTACCACTAAAGCTCCCCCTGTCCCAGGTCCCACCTCCAGCGTCACGGATAAGGAAATCCGTAAGACATGGGAGATAGATTGCGCGAAGGCCAAATGCCTCGTATTAGCCTCGATGGACAATGAACATCAGAGGAGGCACGAGAATATGGACCTAGAGTCCATATTTCTTCATACAAAAGAACTGTATGGGGAGCAGTCTCGTATCGCAAGATACGAAGTGTCGAAGAAGTTGTTTTCGGCAAGGTTGGCCATCGGATCATCGGTAGCGGAACACATGATTAAGATGATTGGCTACATTGAGGAGCTCGCGGACCTTGGGACCACGTTGGAGAATGAACTCTATACTGATTTGATTCTCTAGTCCCTTCCTTCCACTTACGCCCAGTTTATTCTTAATTTCAACATGCAAGGAAAGGAGGTAGAACTTTCCGAACTTCTGAACATGTTGAGGAGTGCTGAGGGCACCCTACAGAAAGGTAGGGAGACATCCACTTTGTTTGTAGGAGGATCTTCCTCTTCTAGATCCAAGGCGAAAGCCAAGGGTAAGAAGAAGAAAGCCCCCGCCAAACCAAGAGGCGGTGTCGGTAAAGTGGATACGAAGGGAAAAGGTAAATCAACAAAGATAGCGGGGAAGCTTGTGGGGAAGGAAGAATGCTTCTATTGTCACAAAAGTGGTCACTGGAAACAGGATTGCAAGGCTTGGAAAGCCAGAACACAGGATTTGAAGCGAGTTGCAGCTTCAGCTTCAGGTGTGTATGTTATTGAAAACTGTCTATCAATAAACTCTACTTCCTGGGTATTGGATACCGGATCAGGATCTCATATCTGTAATTCTTTGCAGGCATTGAGAAAGCGTAGAGTTTTGAAGGCAGGTGACATGACCCTCAGAGTTGCGAACGGTGGTAGCATGGATGCTGAGGCCGTGGAGGACTATCACCTGGGATTGTCGGATGGACATTTTTTGGTTTTGCGTAGTTGTTATTATGTACCAAATGCAACCTGTAATATCATTTCTGTATCTTTATTATCTAAAGAAGGTTATGAATTTGCATTTGTAAGTAATGTAGTGAACATTCACCTTAATCAAGCTTTGATTGGGTCAGGTACATTGAACAACGGTATATACGTATTAAACCAACCACAGATTTTCAATGTCCAAAATACACACAAAAGAACGTCTCCAGAAATCAATAAAACTTTCTTATGACATTGTAGACTGGGTCACATCAATGAGAGAAGGTTGACTAAGTTACACACAGAAGGATATTTGGATTCGTTCGAATATCAATCGTATGCAACTTGTCAATCCTGTCTCAAGGGAAAGATGACAAAGACTCCGTTTACTGGAAATGGAGAAAGAGCGAGCGAGCTCTTGGGACTCGTACACAGCGACGTGTGCGGTCCAATGTCTACACATGCGCGAAGCGGTTATTCTTACTTCATTACTTTAACGGATGACTTTTCAAGGTACGGTTATGTCTTCTTAATGAAACATAAATCCGAGGCTTTTGAAAAGTTCCAGGAATATAAGAATGAAGTAGAAAAACAAACAGGCAAAAGTATAATGACACTGAGATCTGATCGAGGTGGTGAATACTTGAGTGCCGAGTTCCTGGGTTACTTAAAAGAGAATGGAATTCTCTCTCAGCTTACTCCTCCATACACTCCGCAACATAATGGTGTATCGGAGAGACGGAACCGAACCCTATTGGATATGGTACGGTCCATGATGAGTAACGCTGAGTTGCCGCGATCGTTTTGGGGATACGCACTAGAATCAGCTGCATACCTTTTGAACCGGGTTCCAACTAAGACTGTGCCTACTACACCATATCAGATGTGGTGTGGGAAGAGACCCTATCTTAATCACATTAAGACATGGGGATGTCCAGCTTTTGTAAAAAAGCAACATGCGGAAAAGCTCGAGGCACGCTCAGTACTGTGCAAGTTTGTGGGATATCCAAAAAGCTCCAAGGGATATTACTTCTATTGCGAAGAGGAACAAAAAGCACTTGTTTCTCGTCATGCCCACTTTCTAGAACACCAGTTCATAGAAAAAGAATTAAGTGGGAGCACAATAGAACTGGAAGAAATTCCAGAACCACGAGCTATTACTGAAAGCTTGGTTGAACCAGAGGGTTCGAAAGATCAGGACATTCCCACGCCACTCCGCAGGAGTAGTAGGCAGTCTCATCCGCCCGAGAGATACTACGGTTTTCTCATTGACGGGGATAGAGAGGATTGCATCATAGACTGTGATGAGCCTACTAGCTTCCAGCAAGCCATTCAGAGCGTCGACTCGGTTAAATGGCTGGATGCAATGCGGACCGAGATGGAGTCCATGTACACCAACAAAGTATGGACGTTGGACATTGCTCCAGATGAGGTAAAACCCGTAGGATGCAAGTGGATCTTCAAAAGGAAGATTGGTGTAGATGGACAGGTTGAGACCTATAAAGCTAGACTGGTTGCAAAGGGTTTTCGTCAGCGACCTGGTTTGGACTACGACGAAACCTTTTCTCCAGTAGCTATGCAGAAATCCATTCGGATCCTTCTTGCCATTTCTGCCTTCCACGATTATGAGATTTGGCAGATGGACGTAAAGACAGCTTTTCTAAATGGATATTTGGAGGAGTGTGTCTATATGGATCAGCCAAAGGGTTTCATTCAAAGTGGGAGCAACGGAAAGGTGTGCAAGTTGCTTAAGTCCATTTATGGACTAAAGCAGGCATCGTGGAGTTGGAACATCTGTTTTGATGAGACGGTCAAGGAATTTGGCTTTATCAAAAATCCAGATGAACCATGCATCTATTGTAGATTTGTAGCGAGAACTGTAGTATTCCTCGTTTTATATATGGATGACATTCTCTTAATAGGAAATGACATTCCTATGCTACAATCTGTCAAGGGGTTCTTGTCACACAGGTTCTCCATGAAAGACCTGGGTGATGCCTCATACATTCTGGGTATCCGGATCTACCGTGACAGATCCAAGAGGATATTAGGACTTTCGCAGTCCAGGTACATCGACGCCATACTGAAGAAATTCAGTATTGAAGATTCCAAGCGCGGTAATCTACCGGCTTGTTACGGGATCACCCTCTCCAAAGAGATGTCTCCCAAGAATGATTTGGAGAGGGATCGCATGTCTATTATACCCTACGCTTCTGCGGTAGGCTCTATAATGTATGCGATGTTGTGTACCAGACCGGATGTGGCTTATGCACTGAGTGTGGTAAGCAGGTATCAGTCAAACCCAGGGGAGAAACATTGGATAGCAGTAAAGAACATTCTCAAGTACCTGAGAAGGACTAAGGAGATGTTCTTGGTGTATGGCGGAAAAGACCTCCAGATTGAGGCCTTTGCTGACTCTAGCTTCCAGAGTGACAAGGATGATTCCAAGTCCAAGTCGGGTTTTGTCTTCACCCTCAATGGAGGGGCGGTGTGTTGGAAGAGCTCCAAACAGGAAACTGTTGCTGACTCGACGATGGAAGCGGAATACATCGCTGCATCTGATGCCACAAAAGAAGCTGTCTGGATGAGGAAGTTCTTGAGAGAACTTCAGGTGGTTCCGTCCATTGTTGACCCAATACCTCTGTATTGCGACAACAACGGGGCTATAGCTTTAGCGAAGGAACCCAGATCCCATCAGAAATCCAGACACATCTTAAGGCGGTATCACCTGATCAGGGAGATCGTGGATCGCCAGGAGATCGAGGTCCGGAGAGTTGCATCAGAGGATAACACAGCAGATCCATTCACCAAGGCCTTGCCCCAGACTAAGTTCGAGCGGCTGATCGAGATGATAGGTCATCGATACGCCAGTACATGGCCTTAGTGCAAGTGGGAGATTGTTAGTGTATATGCCCTAGAGGCCATTACTGTATCATACTAGTTTGTATATTACTTAATGAAAGCTTGGGATATTCACAGTTGTATATTCAATCTTGCTTGAAATGGTAGTATGCTACTTGGTTTGTCTCTGCTTTAATATGTGCATGTGTTTATTTTAGCATATTGCTGATATACACATTAGTAGAGCCCTTAGGATCTTTGCTTGATTACCGGCGTTGTGATGGCGCTCACACTCGTGGGAGCTGGGTGATCTATAAGCACATCCTTATACAGGTCCCTAGTCGTTGGACTATCGAGACAGGGCATCGATACTCCGGAGTAGACTAGCGTATGCGCTTCTCATCCCAGTGTGGGAGACGGTCTGTCCCACAACCGTCAGTACGTCGTACTTGAGATAGTATACGGGTGCTCGTTGGGTTACGAGTACACTGGACAGGACTCGTCGGGAACTGTTGGTTGGTATTATACCTATCGTCAGTTATCAGTTCCCAGGTTACATGAATACAGCTTAGTTCGCTGACTTGACACTGTCACTTCGCCTCGAGTGTGTTCCCACTGCACTTTGATTACTACCCTACCACGGCTCAAAGGAGTCGTGCAAACAGGTAGTTTTTGGGTGCAGTCCCGAAGCACTTGGAGGCAGTGACGGTTAGACAGGATTCGTCTCTCCCGGTATTGGGGGTTGACATCGCGCTGTGTCCAGGAGAGCCATTACACGAGTAGTCCCTAGCCAGGGCAAGCGAGATATACTGGTAGGTTTCCAGTGTTATCTCAGGGTGTTCTGGGCTTCACTCCGGCACGACTTGTACCGCTATTAGGGGACTGACGTTCACCGCCCCCCTAGGCCCGCCATGCGATGTATCAGACGAACAGACTGGACTGTACGGAGATTGTCACATACAGGCTCAGTAGGAGTTCAGATGGGGTTCACCTCGTCAGTCTTCTTATCGACATCTACCTGGGGACCGTTACGTACAGCTAGTGCCGCTTGCGGTCTGTGGTTAAACCCACTGCCAGCGTAGTGTCGAGTCTTTAGAGTCCCACACATAGAGCTATTCGCCTTTAGGCAAAATGAGTAGAGGTCGCATGGTTTTGAGACAGGGTTCGTTCACATCCGCGCACTTGTGCACGTTTGCTGTCCGGACAGTTTATACTAGTGGGCTTTGGTTTATGCCGGATCCTAGTATATGATTTGGGATTGGTTTTTCTCATTGTGTTCATGTTCCTGGGATCACGAATACGGGTGCATATGCACAGTTGCTTGAGACAGAGGGAGAGGACCTTGATTAGGGTTAATGGCTATTGTCATTTTATTAACCCTAATGATTATGTGTGTATTATAGTTAATTGATAATTAGTTTAATAATTATGCATGGTTATTGTTCATAACATAATATTGCATTTTGTATTCCCCATTCTTATGCATTTTACAATGAAAACAGGTGCTTTTGACCCATGTCTACTACATGTTACAGGTTACAGGTTGTTGGAGCAAAAACAGTGAAAAACACAAAAGACGACACAAAAGAAGGACTTTTGACCAACAATTAGGAGGATCTTAGTAAAGCCCAGCAGAAGAACGGTTCACCATCAACAAGGCGGCGCAAGATCCCAATTTGCAAGAAAGACGGTTAAAAGATCCAATGCAAAGAGTTCACTGAAAATCTGGAGTTACTGCAGAAGCCCAAAGGGAAAAAGAACTAAAGAAATGAAAAGCCCAGAAGAACCAGAAAAAGCCCAGAAGAAACCATCAGCTGACCTCATCAATGGGCCGCGGATCCGCGGCCCAAAGCCCACCAAGGCCGCGGATCCGCGGCTGTTTGAAGCCCATGCGCACAGAACTTTTTACCATAATTTGTGGCGGCTCTAGAAAGATCTTTTTAGGGGTATATTTGTAACTTTAGACATGCGGTACAATTTGTAGCCCTAGGGTTTCTATGTCCTATAAATAGAACCCAAGACCTTGTATTTTCTTATGCCTCTACTCATGAATAAAATTCTATTTTCTTGCAGTTAGAGCGCATCAAAAGTGAGTAGGTCATTTTCCTTGCAATAGTTGTAGTTTTTATCTGTTCTTATTTTCTCGCCTTAGTTTAAATTAGTTTAATTTTTATTAACTTGCAATCGATGTTTTCTTTCTTTAATAAATTCTTGTTTTCTTTCATCCCCTCAATGAGCGAGTAGTTTCCTCGCTTGTTAGGGTTAGGAATAGGGAAGGATTTGAGAGATGAAGATCTCTCATCTCTTTTCATTGCTAAACTTTTATGAACATTAGAACTCCATGCATACCTTTTGATTCCGCTCCCTACGGCACTTTTACCCTCAAGGTAACGGTGAACTCCGTAGTCTAAAGGCCCGGATCTTAAGGTTTTCCATGGAGGTTAGGGTGAAGATTAAGAAAGGAAGGACAAGGATCTAGAGGAAGAATCAATCTTCCCAATCATCCTAATCCCCTTTGTTAAGATTTACCATAACTCTAATATGATTGATTTAATTGATGGCAATAGAAAGAGATGTAAATCTTTATTTACCAAATTTTCCCTAAACCTAATCCTAGCAAGTTTCTAATTCTACCTTCATACAACTTCGATTTTTAGATTTAATTATACTTCCAAACACCAATTGGAATTAACTCGTAAGAATTTAAAGAAGATTTACACATCCCTGTGGACCGACCCGTATTCACCGGCTAGCTTCATGCGACGCCGTTCTTGATTGCGGTAATTATTTTTGATCGACAAAACCTCTCTAAATCAAATGGCGCCGTTGCCGGGGATGGCGTAAAATTTTCTTTTTGTAATTTCGGGTTAACCTAAAACATATAAAAATCCTAAAAATCTGAAAAATTTGAAAAAAAAAAAAATTATCATCTTTTATTGTTTGAAGGGTTTCTTTGTGAATCTTTGCAGGTTTGACGGATCTGAAACAACACTGAAGGGGAAACAGAGAACGATACATCAGAACAGGAGGATATTGGAAGTCCAGAGCAGCTGAAGAATTCCAGAGACCTGAAGCTTCTAATCCACCGCGCTTCCGCCGCATGACCCTACCTCGCGCTGCGCTTCTGCCGCATGCTGGATCCTTCTCTACGAAATTTTTGCACTGTTTGTTTCCTTATTCTTCTCCTCTACAAATCTCCATATATCTCTGTCAAATCTTCTGCAGGATTCTTCGCGCTAAAAATCTTCTTCCCCCTTCCAATAATTGATTTTCTGCAGGATTCTTTGCGCCGCGCTTAAAAGCAAATTGATTGCAAGTGATTTACTGCTTTGCATACTTTAATCTGACTTTAAGGGGCTATTGACCAATTCAGATTGGGTGGGGATTTCATTACCCTTCCCAGGACCCCAGAAATCACTTAAAGCATCTGCATTGACCACTTTTAATCTAAAAAATATTAGACTCAGCCCTAAGGACGTCGAGCTCAATAGGACAGAGGACTAGTATAGGCATCGACCGTTTATCCTAACCGACATTGCGGTGACTAGGCTAGTGGTTTTTAATTAGGCCCACTGTAGTGGTGGTTCCTTCCCACTTACCTGGCCGTACTTGTCCGTGAAGAGGCGGTTTGAGGTCCTATCTCTAGCCCTTTGGAACAGTTAGGAGTTGTCTAGCTGACCTAGGTGACCCTAGACTTAGGCCTGATTGTGCATGTGTGGTTAATTGCAGTTGTGTCACTAGTCTCTTTTCAAAATCTTTTTGCAAAAGCACACTTAAAAAGAAAAAGGAAAATCTTTTCAAAACTTGCAACTTGTCGCTAAAGAATCTTTGCACTCACTTACACCACTTCTTCTCATTGACATTTTCTTACCTTCACTTTCTGTCTTTCATCTTTCGACTACACTAACCCTTTTAGTGTATGTCTGGTTGGACTAGGGACCCTAGCGTCCGATTAGTCCGTGTTTCGTTGGTACCGACCGACGAACCTTTCGACTCCGAAGTCGAAATCTTGTCCACTTATTCACTTTCACCATCACATTCTTTCGAAGGTATGTCGGGATACGATCCTAACAGCACCTTACAGACGGGAAGGATTCCACCTCCGCCAGGTGCGAATAACCCGAATCTTCCGCCTGTCGAAGCGCCCGCACGAGTCGCGCTCCAGGATCTTTTCTACCCCATCCGCACCGCCCTTCCTACTTGTCTTTCCCTTCCACCGGCTAATGGGGACAACTTTGAGATCAAACCCCACTTCATCAACATGCTGCCTAAGTTTCATGGTTTGGAATCCGAAGATGCATATATCTTTATCAACAAATTCCAAAACGTTTGCGCCATGATGAAAACTACCCAATTAAGTGATGACGCTATAAGGCTAAGGGTCATTCCTTTCACCTTATGTGACCTAGCCGAGAAGTGGCTATACATCACCGCATCACACTCAATCAGAAATTGGGACGAGTTTGTGAAAGCTTTTCTTAAAAAGTTCTATCCTCATCACAAAACTGCAAAAATCCGTAATGAAATCATTCAATTTTCACAGCTTCCTGCCGAACCATTTTGGAAATGTTTTGAAAGATTCAAAGACCTTCTCGTTCAATGCCCTCATCATGGAATCGAAAGATGGCAACTTTGCCAAACATTATACGAGGGATTGAACCCGGCAATGAAGCAGTTGCTAGAAACCATTAGTCAAGGTCACTTTCTGTCCAAATCTAGTGATGAAGCGTGGCAGTTTCTTGAGGATCTTAGTGAGCAAACGATTCAGTGGGAGAGCACCAAGACCACATCATCATCTTCTTCTATTGGTCAACCTAGGGCAGGCATACATCAAGTAGAGATGTCAATTGCTATGAAGGCCGAGATGGCCGCTCTTACGAAAAAGCTAGAAGCGCTTGAGACCAAAATCTCAGCACCTTCTCCTGCCCCTGTTGTGCCCCCACGAACTATTTGTGCTTGTTGTTCAGATCCATCACATCTCACTGAAGAGTGTCCTTACACTGCATCCACCCAAGGACAAGATCAAGTCAATGCTGCCTTTCAGCAACGACAAAGAAATGATCCATACTCTTCAACATACAATCCGGGTTGGAAGAGCCACCCTAATTTCGCTTGGAACCAAAATCAACAAGTCCAAGGAAACAACAATTTTCAAAGAGCTCCTCCTCCACAACAACAACAAGCACCTCCACAAGCTCAATTTTAGCAGCCTCCCCAACAGCAACCTTACCCTAATCAGATGAACAATTTTGTACCCAACAACTTTGTTCCCCTTCAAAATGCTGTTAGCTCACTCGAAAGAAGTCTAGAAGCATTCCTAAAGCAATCTGCACAGTCCACAGCTAGGATAGAGACTTCTGTTCAATCTTTGGTGCAAAACAGTGCCTCACATGATCAAAGCATCAAAGCTATTGAGGCACAAATTGCACAACTCAACGCAGCATTGAAAGAGCGAGAGAAAGGAAAGCTTCCGTCTCAACCACTCCCAAATCCCGGTCACGCACATGTAGCACATGAACAGCAGAATCATAACGTGAATGCTGTGACCACGTTGAGATCCGGAAAAGTGCTGCATAACAATGGGGGTATGCACCGTGACACCTCTGCCGGTGGTTCTTCATCTTCCTCTTCTTCTTCGTCTTCTTTAGAGCCTATTCTCCATCCTTCACATGGCTCTACTTCTTCTAGCTCGAACGGACCCTCTTCTCACAACACGAACACATCTACACGGGGTTCCATTCCAACTCAACAATCGGATACGCAAAAATTGGACTCAACAACTTTTCAAAATGTTCCTTTTCCAAATCGGTTGAGATCCAATAAACCAACTCCACAGATGGAGAAGATTGTAGAGTTATTCAAACAGGTTAGCATAAATATCCCTCTTTTGGATGCAATCCAACAAGTTCCTTCATATGCAAAAATCTTAAAGTACTTATGCACCAAAAAGAGGAAGTCACAAGTACCAAAGAAAGTTTTCGTGGCTAGTGCTGTTAGTGATGCTCTTGTCAATTCTTTGCCCCCAAAGCACAAGGACCCCGGTTGTCCTACTATTTCGATCACAATTGGGAACAAGACCATCAATAGAGCACTATTAGATCTTGGTGCTAGTGTCAATTTGCTACCCTATTCGGTGTACGAACAATTAGGCGTTGGAGAGCTCAAGCCTACTCATTGCACTCTCCAAATGGCTGACCGATCAATCACCCACCCTAGGGGAGAGTTGGAGGATGTGTTAATTAGAGTTGGGGATTTCATTTTTCCCGTGGACTTTATTGTTATGGATACACAGCCTGTCGCTAACCCCCGTAATCAAATTCCGGTGATACTTGGTCGACCATTCCTCGCGACTTCTAACGCGGTAATCAACTGTCGTAATGGTTCAATGAATCTATCTTTTGGCAAGATGACAGTTGAACTTAACATTTTCAAGTTAGGAAGTCAGCCTTGCGAGCCTAATTCTAGCGTACTTGATGTGTGCTCGATCGATGAGATCGTGGAGGAGGACTGTGAGTTCGAGAATTTCATGTTTGATCACAGTAATATTGACGCCACTAGTGCGTTCCTCCTAGAATCCGACACAGCTTTCTCGTCGGACAAAGATTATGAGTGTTTCACCTTTGTCGATGATCTTGAAGTCTCTCCACTCGAGTTTGAGTCTTTTGCTTTTTCGGATGAGTTAGTTGAACCATCCGACTCGGTAGCGTACACTCAATTTGAACCTTTGATGGAATCCTTCGAGTTTGAAACAGTTACTCCATTGTTACCATCTATTGTTTCACCACCTAAACTCGAACTAAAGCTTTTGCCGTCGCACCTAAAATATGCTTATCTAGGTGAAGATGAGACCTTGCCCGTTATCATCTCGGCCTCTCTAGCTCTTGAGCAAGAGAAGGCTCTTTCAACGGTCTTATACAATAATCGGCAAGCTTTCGGCTGGTCTATGGCGGACATCAAGGGGATTAGTCCCCTCATAGTCGAACATCATATACACTTGATGGATGAAGCCAAGCCGGCAAGGGATCCACAAAGACGCCTCAACCCCGTCATGAAAGAGGCGGTCAAGAAGGAGATTGTTAAGTGTCTTGATAGCGGTATCATTTACCCTATCTCGGATAGCCAATGGGTTAGCCCCATTCATGTCGTGCCAAAGAAATCGGGCATCACGGTCATCACCAATGAGGCAAATGAGTTAATTCCCACTCGCACCCAAACCGGGTGGCGAGTTTGCATCGACTACCGAAAACTCAATGCCGCGACAAGGAAGGACCACTTTCCTTTACCATTCATTGACCAAATGCTAGAACGATTGGCGGGGCACGAATTCTACTGCTTTTTAGATGGCTATTCCGGTTATAATCAAGTCCCCATAGCCAAAGAGGATCAAGACAAGACTACATTTACTTGTCCCTTTTGCACTTTTGCTTATCGTCGCATGCCCTTTGGGTTATGCAATGCACCCGCTACATTTCAGCGGTGTATGATGGGGATCTTTTCGGACATGGTGGAGAAGTTTTTGGAAATCTTTATGGATGATTTCTCCATTTTTGGTGACTCCTTCGATGAGTATTTACGACATCTTGACGCAGTTCTCACCCGCTGTAGGGAAAAGAACCAAACTTTGAATTGGGAGAAATGCCACTTTATGGTACGAGAAGGCATTGTCTTAGGACATGTGATCTCGCAAAACGGCATAGAGGTTGATAGAGCTAAAATCGAAGTCATTTCTAATCTTCCTCCTCCTAAATGCGTCAAAGATATCCGAGCTTTCCTTGGCCATGCCGGTTTTTATAGACGGTTCATCAAGGACTTTAGCAAGATTGCTAGACCCTTGACTCTCCTGTTGGCCAAGGACACTACTTTTGTTTTCGACTCAACTTGCATGAAAGCGTTCGAGTCTTTGAAACACTCACTCATTTCTACGCCCATTCTTTCATCTCCAGACTGGATGCACCCTTTTGAAATTATGTGCGACGCATCAGATTTTGCCATTGGTGCTGTTCTTGGACAGCATATTAACAAGATGTCGCATGTAATTTACTATGCTAGCCGAACATTAAATGAGGCCCAATTAAACTACACAACAACAGAAAAAGAGTTTTTAGCGGTTGTGTTTGCACTTGAGAAATTTCGGCCTTATTTAATCGGCTCTCCAGTTATAGTGTACACGGATCACTCAGCTCTTCGCCACCTTTTTGCGAAGAAGGATGCTAAGTCTAAGCTAATACGTTGGATCCTTTTGCTGCAAGAATTTGACCTTATTATATGGGACAAAAAGGGATGTGAAAACGTATTGGCCGATCACCTTTCACGACTTCCTTCTTCGCCTACACTTGAACTGCCTATCACTGATGCTTTCCCCGATGAGCAACTCTTGACCGTTTCTTGCGAGCCATGGTTCGCCGATATTGTAAACTACTTAGCCACCGGCTTGATACCTAACGATTGGTCGAAACAAGACAAACTACGATTTTTGTCCCAAGTAAAGCACTTTTACTGGGATGAACCTTATCTTTTCAAATATTGTCCCGACCAAATCATTCGCCGGTGTGTACCTGAAAATGAGGTCAAGAGTGTGCTATCTTTTTGCCACGATCAAGCATGTGGCGGGCACTTTGGCCCAAAGAAGACAGCCGAGAAAGTTTTGCAGTGTGGTTTCTATTGGCCACGACTCTTCAAAGATGCATTCGAATACTGCAAAACTTGCTCCCGGTGCCAACACTTGGGCCGGATATCGCGGAGAAATGAAATGCCGCTCCAACCGATTTTGGTTGTAGACATTTTTGATGTTTGGGGTATAGACTTCATGGGACCATTTCCTAACTCTTTTGGAAATGTGTATATTCTTTTGGCTGTTGACTATGTTTCAAAATGGGTCGAGGCTATGCCTAGTCGAACGAATGATAACAAGGTTGTCGTTCGATTTCTTAAAGATCACATCTTTTCTCGATTTGGGCACCCTCGCGCAATAATAAGTGATAATGGTTCTCACTTTTGCAATAGGACTTTTGAGTCCCTAATGCGCAAATACTCTATCACCCATAAGCTGTCAACGCCATACCATCCCCAAACATGTAGGCAAGCCGAGATCTCGAATCGACAAATTAAGCAAATCTTGGAGAAAACGGTTTCTAAAAACCGTAAAGATTGGTCGCTAAAATTGATCGATGTACTATGGGCTTTCCATACTGCATACAAGACCGATCTCGGCATGTCTCCATACCGGCTTGTTTACGGGAAGGCTTGCCACCATCCAGTAGAAATTGAGCACAAGGCATTTTGGGCCATTAAAGAGCTGAATCTATCTCTAGGAGATGCGGACAGCAATTGAAAGCTTCAATTGAATGAATTGGATGAGCTGCGGGATGAGGCATATGATAATGCCGTGATTGCTAAGAATCGAGTTAAGGTATTTCATGATAAAAACCTTTTGCGAAAGACATTTAAACCGGGTCAACAGGTTTTATTATATGATACTCGGTTACACTTTCATCCCGGCAAGCTCCGTTCTAGATGGAGAGGACCTTTTGTAGTCCGCACCGTTTATCCGCACGGTGCGGTTGATCTTGAGAATCCAGAAGACGCCACTTTATTCAAAGTAAATGGACATCGATTGAAACCGTTCTTCTCAGCGGACCCATCGGAGGAGCTCCTGTTCTTGCAGTAGCCGATTTACACCGATTGATTTTCCTCCACCTTCACCCTCGAATTTCCTTTTTTTTCCAAAACTTTATTTCAAATAAGTTTGGGGGTGTGTATACTATGTAAATATAAGCAGGAACTCGCCGATATTATCAACCCATTTGGTGCAGCATGACAGTGAGGACACTGTCCATTATAAGTTTGGGGGTATGTTTGGTAAGTTTTCCTTTTGCATTCATATGTATATTTCTGCATTGCATCTTTATATAAAAATCATAAAAATTTGAAAAATTTGAAAAATAAAAAAAAAATTAGAAAACAGAAAAACCCATAAAAATGGAAAAATTTGAAAAATTATAAAAATTAATGTATTCAATTCTGGTTAATTGACTTGAGTTTGATAAATAGGTTAACTGGCTAGGAAACACTAAATCTTAGACTTAGCAAATTAAAAACCATAAAAATAACCTTCCTTAGAGTTTAACTGTGGAAAGCATATGTCTTTGTAGGTTATTTAGAAATAGGCAAATTTTGGGTTCAGTTCTTGGGCTAAGTCGAAACGAAGGAAAAGTATTAAAACTTTTATTAGAGTATAAGTTTGAAAAATAGTTCCTAGCTTAAGTCTAGATTCTGAAAATGTATACCCTACCAATTGCACAAACACGCACCTTGAAACTTGGATTAGTAGAAGAGACCTTGAAATACTCTTGTCTAACGTCCTTAGCACAATGAAAAAGAAAAAAAGAGTGGATAAAGAAAAAAAATGGACACTGGTTTTTGTGATTACTTAAGGCTAAAAAAAAAAGAGAAAAAAAAATAGAAAAATATTTAGCAAAGGTGCTACTGCTAAAAGCCTTGGGTATTGCAAAACTAGGAAGTACGCCTTAAAGTGCTAACGCATCTGGTAATCGGTTGTTGGTACCTCAAGAAGTATTAACAGTCGCATGAAGGATGTGAAAGCGAAGTCTCACAAGTGCTTTGGACAATGGGCGGGAGTACGATTGCTTGATTTGAATTTCCAAGTGTAGGGGTGATATTTACACACACGTGGGGATATGTGATTAGAGTTTAGATAAGAGAAAGGAATGAAGAATAGAACTTGTGTCTTTAATAGAGTTGATAGAAATTCCTACGTGGAGATGGAACTCTAGAAGGAAAAACTTAAGAAATGCCGAAAGCTAGGTAATTCTACAGGATATATGTAATCTTAAGTTAAATAAAGAGGAAGTGTGAAGAATATGGGTGGATAATTTGCTGGTCGACGATAATAGAATTCCTTGTTAGAAGACCTAAATGGAGAACAAAAGTCGAGAAACCAAGTTGATAGGATTTTATGGGTAGTATCCGCTGAAAACCCTCGGGAGACAACACTCCTCCTACTAGGGACACCTAGAGGTTTAACGGCTTGTTGCACGAGCTCAGTGCAATCGCGTTTCCCTGCGAAAGTGTGGCTAGGTTAGATTTTTATTTAAATAATAAGTTTGCTCGAGGGCGAGCAAAAGATAAGTTTGGGGGTATTTGTTCATAACATAATATTGCATTTTGTATTCCCCATTCTTATGCATTTTACAATGAAAACAGGTGCTTTTGACCCATGTCTACTACATGTTACAGGTTACAGGTTGTTGGAGCAAAAACAGTGAAAAACACAAAAGACGACACAAAAGAAGGACTTTTGACCAACAATTAGGAGGATCTTAGTAAAGCCCAGCAGAAGAACGGTTCACCATCAACAAGGCGGCGCAAGATCCCAATTTGCAAGAAAGACGGTTAAAAGATCCAATGCAAAGAGTTCACTGAAAATCTGGAGTTACTGCAGAAGCCCAAAGGGAAAAAGAACTAAAGAAATGAAAAGCCCAGAAGAACCAGAAAAAGCCCAGAAGAAACCATCAGCTGACCTCATCAATGGGCCGCGGATCCGCGGCCCAAAGCCCACCAAGGCCGCGGATCCGCGGCTGTTTGA
This sequence comes from Agapanthus africanus, assembly GCA_030015575.1. Lineage (NCBI taxonomy): Eukaryota > Viridiplantae > Streptophyta > Magnoliopsida > Asparagales > Amaryllidaceae > Agapanthus > Agapanthus africanus. Next base: position 363,129,672 of record JASDDO010000022.1, on the reverse strand, counting down.
AGCCCATGCGCGCAGAACTTTTTACCATAATTTGTGGCGGCTCTGGAAAGATCTTTTTAGGGGTATATTTGTAACTTTAGACATGCGGTGCAATCTGTAGCCCTAGGGTTTCTATGTCCTATAAATAGAACCCAAGACCTTGTATTTTGTTATGCCTCTACTCATGAATAAAATTCTATTTTCTTGAAGTTAGAGCGCAACAAAAGTAAGTAGGTCATTTTCCTTGCAATAGTTGTAGTTTTTTATCTGTTCTTATTTTCTCGCCTTAGTTTAAATTAGTTTAATTTTTATTAACTTGCAATCGATGTTTTCTTTCATCCCCTCAATGAGCGAGTAGTTTCCTCGCTTGTTAGGGTTAGGAATAAGGAAGGATTTGAGAGATGAAGATCTCTCATCTCTTTTCATTGCTAAACTTTTATGAACATTAGAACTCCATGCATACCTTTTGATTCCGCTCCCTACGGCACTTTTACCCTCAAGGTAACGGTGAACTCCGTAGTCTAAAGGCCCGGATCTTAAGGTTTTCCATAGAGGTTAGGGTGAAGATTAAGAAAGGAAGGACAAGGATCTAGAGGAAGAATTAATCTTCCCAATCATCCTAATCCCCTTTGTTAAGATTTACCATAACTCTAATATGATTGATTTAATTGATGGCAATAGAAAGAGATGTAAATCTTTATTTACCAAATTTTCCCTAAACCTAATCCTAGCAAGTTTCTAATTCTACCTTCATACAACTTCAATTTTTAGATTTAATTATACTTCCAAACACCAATTGGAATTAACTCGTAAGAACTTAAAGAAGATTTACACATCCCTGTGGACCGACCCGTATTCACCGGCTAGCTTCATGCGACGCCGTTCTTGATTGCGGTAATTATTTTTGATCGACAAAACCTCTCTAAATCAGTTATGGTTGTTGACCATTTGACCTTATTGACTTGTTGACCTAGGTTGACACTTTGACCATCATCATTTCTTTTGGAAGATGCTTTTTGATCTTTGCAAATTGAAATGATAATGGTCATGTCATGATTAACTATGACAATTATCTAGCTAATTATTCAATTAAAATAATTCACACATATTAGTGAGAATGGTTCAATTATTTCTCATTCTATCATATCCTTTCTCTCTCTTGTTCTTCCTCTCCCTCAAGCTCTCTCCCTCTCATGTGTTGAGAAACACTTGAGCTTGAGAAAAACCCTCTCTTGATCTTCTCTACTCTCATCTAGGGTTCAAGTATTAGCACTTCTTGCACCCTAGTTACTCCTAGCTTGGAGTTGAAGCCAAAGGTTGAGGCTTTCGGGTGGATCTTTCTTTGACGAGAGAAGACGACAAGGTGACCTCCTTCCACTACTTCTAGGAGCAAGGAGAGAAGGACAAAAAGACCAAAGGTATAACCTTTCTAGCTCTTAGCTAGTTATTAGTTAGCTTTAGCAAGTTTTTGTTTAGCAAAGATCCTTCTAAGCATAGTCCATGTTGCCTAAGCTCCTAAAAATCCGATTTTTATTCCGTTTTCCGCCTCCCCGTAAGTACCGGGGTGGGCAACGTGGACTTACAAATTGTGTATACATAAGTATAATAATAATAATAATAATAATAATAATAATAATAATAATAATATCGTGCATGTGTCAATATATGGTACCATGTCATTTGAGTCATATATATGTATATATTTGTATCATCCAACGTGTGTCCATCAATAACACATCAAATCATTGTAAAACCTGAGTGCCCAGCATCGATACTCGAAATCATTATAAAACCAGTGTCCAACATTGGCACGTAAATCCTCATATCTCAAGCGTCGTCTCATCGGATCGGCCTTCATATCTATCTATCTCATATTATTCCGGTCGGTATCCTCCGAATATCCGCCGAGTCCAGTACTGTCACCGGTAGGTGGTGTTCCCCTGCTAGGCTCAACGCCTTTCTATACGATCTTTTTACCCTGGGGTACCACACCGGGTCCACCATGTACCCGCAGACGGTGAATCCTCACTCCTCGAATCGGGTAATCATCATAGCTCCGCACCAAGAAATATCATGGCGGACGTCGAAATATCATATCAAGAGAAATCATATTTTTAAAACAATCATACGTTTTTAAAATATATCTGCGGTTTCTTAAATCCAGAAATCTCATGAAAACAAAATCTCATAATCTTGTAGCAATAATGGTGTTAGATATGTATTCCCTAGAGGCAATTATTGTAATTGTTGGACATGTATATATCTAAAGGATAATCTTTCTCAATATGTTAGTATCCTGTTTGGTTTGATTTTATCATTCATGTGTATGGTTCTACTTGTTATTATTGTCGCTAATACATATTGATAAAGCCCATAGGATCTTTGCTTGACTACCAGGATTGTGATGCAGATCATACTAGTGGGCCCTAGCTAGTCTATAAACATATCCTTAAATGTTCCTAGTCGAGGGGATATCGAGACATGGCATCGATTTCCCAGAGTAGACTAGTGTATACGTTTCTTGACCCTGTTTTGGGGCGATGGATGATCCCATATCCATTGGTGTTTGACATCAAATATTGTATACAGGTGCTCATTAGAGACTAAGTACACTGAACGGACTCTCCGAGAACTCTTAGATGGTATCATACCTATCGTCAAATAGCAGTTCTCTGGTGACACTTGTACATGTTAGTCTGTAGACCCAAGATCGTCATAGTGTCTTGTGTGGTTCCCACTGTGCTTTGATTTCCACCCTACTACAGCTCTACTGAGTTGTGCAAACATGTGATTTTTGGGTATAGTCCCGAGTCACATGGAGGCAGTGAGCGATAGGAGAGGCTTCGTCTCTCCCAGTATTAGGAGTTGATGTTGTGCTATGCGTGATTGGCTATAACCGTAAGTCCCTGGCCAGGGCTGATGAGATTTACTGATAAGTGTTATCGGTAGTTTCTCGATTGGTTATAGGCTACACATCGGTATAGCTTATCGAGTTATTGGTGTCTGAAGATTCTACCCCCCAGACTTGATATACAACATATCAGACAAAGAGACCGGACTGTACGGTAAGTGTTGCTTATAGACTCTACGGGAGTTTGGACAAGTTTTCTTGTTGATCTTCTATTTGTTCAATACCTGGGTAGCCGTTACGTCCAGCTAGTACCGCTGACGGCTTGTGGGTATCTGATGTGATCATTACCAACTGCTAGCGTATTGACGAGTCTTTCGAGTGCCACATAGATGTTTCCTAGCTCAAGCGAAACGAAGTAGGGCACGTATGGAGATATGTGCGGGAGCTTGATTAAATACGAGCATATGATACCGTATTCTAATCTAGCGTTTTTGATATTAACCGGGTTATATATAATATAACCGGATTATTGAATCAAGTGTTGATTTAATAATTTGAGATATATATATATATATATATATTAACTAATATAATCCTCATTTTATTTCTTTTCTTCTCATTATATATTTGATATATACAAATTGTATCGTGGTTGATGATACATAGTGTAAGTCGATGTCGCGCACCCCATGTGTTCGCGGGGAGGTGGAATTTGCCAAAATGATTTTTACGAGCTTTGCAACACCGACTAGAACCAAGGATCGTTCATAAACTTTAGCTAGCAAACTACTTGAGGTTTAACTACTCGGATACGAAGTTATACCTCACGATACATGTCCTTCAGGTCTTCATCGCTGTCTTCCTCGTCTACGTACGCTCCAAGGATCGATCCGGATCGTAGTAACCTCCACGACCTCCTCGAGACGAAGACGATCTACCAGAGAGTCTATAGTCCGAACTCCACCTCAAAACCGAGGTAACTAGGGCAACAAGCCTGCTAAACATGATGTCCTTGGTGATGTAGAGTATGAAGATGGATTTATTTGTCTCTTGAAACCCTAATTTACTCAACTCATGAGACCTTAAGGGTTTTCTACTGAGGAAGAAGAAGAAGAGCTAGCATGAGAACTCACTTGAGGAAAGAGAAAGTATTTTTACAAATGATAATGCATCATGAAAATGTGATGGCTCCCTTGACTTGAAAACTCTTATGGAAAGAAAATATCTCACAAAAAAAATCTAGTGCCACAAAATATCTAAGTCAAATAGTCAACCCAAGTCAAGTGGTCAAGCCAAGTCAAAAGGTCAAACAAAGTCAAGTACTCAAAACTAGTAGCCATGTCACAATTATCATTTACAAAAATAACAAATACTTTCCTCCACCTCATAATTGTTTTAATCAAATAAATGGTCAAAACCTTAATGAGGTGTCTCCTTCTGTGCTCCTCACATCCGTATATACATACCCGCATTCGTGTTCCGAGAAACACGAATACAAAGAGACGAAACTGATCCATCAATATAATACAAGGATCCGGCTTAAACCAAACCCCACTAGTATTATCCGCCCGAACATCATACACGCACAAGTGTACGTAAGTGATCGAAGCCCTACCGTAAAACCATACGGCCTCTACACCTTTTGTCCAGTGCAGGAAAACCCTCTGTATGGGACTCTAAAGACTCGACACTACGCTGGCAGTGGGTTTAACCACATGCCGCAAGCGGTACTAGCTGCACGTAACGGTCCCTAGGTAGATGTCGATAAGAAGGCCGATGAGGAAAACCCATCCGAACTCCTACTGAGCCTGAATGTGACAATATCCGTACAGTCCGTTCTGTTCGTCTAAGAGTATCGCATATCGGGCCTAGAGGGCGATAAACGTCAGACCCCTAATAGCGGTATAAGTCATGCCAGAGAGTAGCCCAATACACCCTGAGAAACTACTGGAATACCTACCAGTAAATCTCGCTTGCCTTGGCCAAGGACTTTGTGTAATGGCATTCCAAACACAGCGCGATATCAACCCCCAATACCGGGAGAGACGGATCCTATCTAACCGCCACTGCCTCCAAGTGCTCTGAGACTGCACCCAACTACTACCTGTTTGCATGACTCCTTTGAGCCGTGATAGGGTAGTAATCAAAGTACAGTGGGAACACACTCGATGCGAAGTAGCAGTGTTAAGTCGACAGACTAAGCTGTACTCATGTCACCTGGGAACTGCTACCCGACGATAAGTATAATACCCAAAACCAGTTCCCGATGTGTCCTGTCCAGTGTACTCATAACCTAATGAGAACCTGCATACTATCTCCAGTACGACGTATTAATGGCTGTGGGACAGACCATCTCCCCTGCTGGGATGAGAAGCGTATACACTAGTCTACTCTAGAGTATCGATGCCCCGTCTCGATAATCCTATGACTAGGGACCTATATAGGATGTGCTTATAGACTACCCAGCCCCCACTAGTGTGACTGCCATCACAACGCTGGTAATCAAGCAAAGATCCTAAGGGCTCTACCAATATGTATAAGCGATATGCTAAAAGAAACACATGCACATATTGAGGTAGAAACAATCCAGGTAGCATACTACCATTTTGAGCAAGATTGTTACTATATCTGTGTATATCCCAAGCTCCCATTAAGTAATATACAATCAAGTATGATACAATAATGGCCTCAAGCGCATATATCACTAACAATCTCCCACTTGCACTAAGGCCATTTACTGGCATATCGCAGACCGAAGATCTCGAATAGCCTCTCGAACACTGTTTGAGGGATAACCTCTGTGAGTGGATCTGCAGTGTTGTTCTCCGTATCTACTCTCCTCACCTCGATCCCATGGGGATCAACAATCCCCCTGATCAGGTGGTGCCGCCTCAAGATATGTCTGGATCTCTGATGGGACCTAGGTTCCTTCCCTAAAGCTATAGCGTCGTTGTTGTCACAATACTAAAGTATTGGACCAATAATTGAAGGAACCAGCTGAAGTTCAATTAAGAACTTCCATATCCAGGCTGCCTCTTTTGTGGTGTCTCATGCAACGAACTACTCCGTTTCCATCGTCGAGTTTGCAACGGTGTCCTGCTTGGAGCTCTTCCAACAGACCACCCCTGCACTGAGAGTAAAGCTATAACCCAATATGGACTTGGAGTCATTCTTATCATTCTGGAAGCTAGAGTTAGCAAAGGTCTCTATTTGGAGGTCATTTTCCGCCATACACCAAGAACATCTCCTTAGTCCTTTTCAGGTACATGAGAATGTTCTTTACTGCTTCCCAGTGCTTCTCCCCTGGGTTTGACTGATACTGGCTTACCACGCTCAGTGCGTAAGCTACATCTGGTCTGGTACACAATATCGTATACATTATAGAGCCTACCGCTGAAACGTAGGTATAATCGACATGGGAGCCCTTTCCAAATCAGTCTTGGAAGACATCTCTTTGGAGAGGGTGATTTCGTGACAAGCCGGTAGACCACCGTGCTTAGAATTGTCCATACTAAAGATTTTCAGTATGGTGTTGTTGTACCTTGACTGTAAAAGTCCCACCATCCTCTTTGATCTATCACGATAGATCTGGATCCCCAGAATGTAGTTGGTATCACCCAGGTCTTTCATGGAGAACCTCTGTGACAAGAATCCTTTGACTGATTGTAGCATAGGAATGTCATTTCCTATCATGAGATTGCCATCCACATACTCAACGAGGAATTCCACAGTTCTTGCTACAATCTTACTATATATGCATGGTTCATCTGGATTTTTGATAAAGTCAAATTCTTTGACTGTCTCAATAAAAGCAGATGTTCCAACTCCGTGATGCCTGCTTTAGTCCATAAATGGACTTAAGCAACTTGCACATTGTACCGCTGCTCCCACTCTGATTGAAACCCTCTAGCTGATCCATATAGACGCACTCTTCCAAATTACCATTTAGAAAAGCCATCTCTACATCCATCTGCCAGATCTCATAATCATAGGAGGCAGCAATGGCAAGAAAAATTTGAATGGATTTGCGCATAGACACTGGAGAAAAGGTTTCATCATGGTCCAAACCAGGTCTTTGAGGAAAACCTTTTGCAACAAGTCTAGCCTTATAGGTTTCAACCTATCCATCTACACCAATCTTCTTTCTGAAGATCCATTTGCAGCCTACGGGTTTTACCCCTTCTGAAGCAATGTTCAAAGTTCATACTTTCTTGGTGTACATGGACTCCATTTCGGTCCATATTGCATCTAGCCATTTTACCGAGTCACCGCTCTGAATGGCTTACTGGAAGCTAGTTGGCTTATCATTGTCAATGATGCAATCCTCTCGATCCCCGTCTATGAGAAAACCGTAATATCTCTCGGGCGGATGAGACTGCCTATTAGTCCTGCGGATTGGCGTGGGGATGTCCAGTTCTTTTGAAACCTCTGGTTCTACCATACTTTCAGTAATAGTTTGTGGTTCTGGAATTTCTTCCAGTTCTATTGTGCTCCCACTATTTCCTTTTACAAAAAATTGATTTTCTAAAAAATGGGCATGACGAGGAACACAAACCTTTTGTTCCTCTGCGTATTAGGAAAGATACCCCCTGGAGTTCTTTGGGCATCCCACAAACCTTTACAGTACGGAGCGTGCCTCGAGCTTGTCCGTATACTGCTTTTCAACAAAAGCTGGACATCCCTATATCTTCAGATACTGAAGATAAGGTTTCTTCCCACTCCACATCTGATATGGTGTGGTAGGCATAGTCTTGGTAAGAACCTTATTCAAAAAATATGCAGTTTATTCTAGTGCATAACTTCAGAAGGATCGCGGCAACTCAGCGTTACTTATTAAGGAATGAACAATATCCAATAGGGTTCTGTTCCATCTTTCATATACACCGTTGTGTTGTGAAGTGTACAAAGAAGTAAGCTGAGAGAGAATTCCATTCTCTTTTAGGTAATCTAGGAACTCGGCAATTTTAAGTATTCACCACGTCGATCAGATCTCAGTGCCTTGATACTTTTTCATGTTTGTATTTCCACTTCATTCTTATATTCTGGGAATTTTTTCAAAAGGTTCGGATTTATGCTTCATCATAAAGACATGTCCTAACCTAGAGAAATTATCCGTAAAAGTAATGAAATAGGAATTGTTGGATATAGTGCCCTCAAAGTCAATTATTGGATCGCAGGCACGTGATTGCAATGATTGAGGGAGGACCTATACCGGTAGGACAGTCTTACTCGAGATGATAGTATTGTTAGTGTATATGCCCTAGAGGCCATTACTGTATCATACTAGTTTGTATATTACTTAATGGAAGCTTGGAATATTCACCTTGTATAGACAATCTTGCTCAATATAGTAGTATGCTACTTGGTTTGTTTCTGCTTCAATGTGTACATGTGTTTATTTTAGTATATCACCTTTACACATTAGTGGAGCCCTTAGGATCTTTGCTTGATTACCAGCGTTGTGATGGCAGTCACACTAGTGGGGGCTGGGTAATCTATAAGCACATCCTTATGCAGGTCCCTAGACGCAGGACTATCGAGACAGGGCATCGATACTCCGGAGTAGACTAGCGTATGCGCTTCTCATCCCAGTGTGGGAGACGGTCTGTCCCACAGCCGTCAGTACGTCGTACTTGAGATAGTATGCGGGTGCTCGTTGGGTTACGAGTACACTGGACAGGACTCGTCGAGAACTGTTGGTTGGTACTATACCTATCGTCAGTTATCAGTTCCCAGGTGACATGAGTACAGCTTAGTCCGCTGATTTGACACTGTCACTTCGCCTCGAGTGTGTTCCCACTGTACTTAGATTACTACCCTACCATGGCTCAAAGGAGTCGTGCAAACAGGTAGTAGTTGGGTGCAGTCCCGAAGCACTTGGAGGCAGTGCCGGTTAGACAGGATTCGTCTCTCCCGATATTGGGGGTTGATATCGCGCTGTGTCCAGGAGAGCCATTACACGAGTAGTCCCTGGCCAGGGCAAGAGAGATATACTGGTAGGTTTCCAGTGTTATCTCAGGGTGTTATGGGCTTCACTCCGACACGACTTGTACCGCTATTAGGGGACTGACGTTTACCGCCCCCTAGGCCCGCCATGCGATGTATCAGACGAACAGACTGGACTGTATAGAGATTGTCACATTCAGACTCAGTAGGAGTTCAGATGGGTTTCACCTCGTCAGTCTTCTTGTCGGCATCTACCTCGGGACCGTTACGCACAGCTAGTGCTGCTTGCGGTCTGTGGTTAAACCCACTGCCAGCGTAGTGTCGAGTCTTTAGAGTCCCACACAGAAAGCTATTCGCCTTTAGGCAAAAGAGTAGAGGTCGCATGGTTTTGCGACAGGGTTCGGTCACATCCGTGCACTTGTGCACGTACAGTGTCCAGACAGTTAACACTAGCGGGCTTTGGTTTAAGACAGATCCTAGTGTACGTTTTGGGATTGGTTTTATCTCGTTTGTATTCGTGTTCCTCGGAACGCGGATGCGGGTGTGTATGCACAGTTGACAGAGAGACAGAGGCAGAGGATTCTCATTGGGGTTGTTGACTGTTGACTGTTGACTATTGACTTTTGACTAAACCCTAATGAGAATAAGATATATATATTTAACATTAATATTAATTAAGAATTATAGTGACATGGTTGTTGAGGGGTTGACTTTGTTGACTTGTTGACTTTGTTGACCGGTTGACTAGGTTGGGCTAGTTGACCATCATCATGACAATGGCTATCATTCCATGGCAAAGACTTTTGCTTGCTTGTTTATTTATGCAAAATGAGTGCATGAAATGATATAGCCATTTTGACTTAAACCATCACACAATACTTGATTACTATTTTTGTTATGATGACTTTGGATTATGAGAGCAAGGATGGCTAAAGGGTTTCTCATTCTCTCATTTCATTTCTCTCTCTTGCCATCACTTGCTCAAGCTCTCCCTCTTCCTCTTGCTCTCTCTAGCTCAAGGCAAACCATTCTCATGTGTTGAGACTCATTGCCTTAGAGATAAAAAGACACCAAAACAATCCTCTACTCATTCTAGTTCACAAGGCCTAGCAAGCCAAGTGTTCTAGTTTCTTCAAAGATCGAAGAAGAAGCCAAAGTTAGAAGCTTTCGGGTGGATCCATCTTCGGCGCAAGGAGACGACGAGGTGAGGCCGATCCGTACACCGGGAGGAGTTGAAGACGAAGGAGTTCAAGAAAGATATAGCCCCCTAACCGAGTAGGTAAACTCAAGTTAGGTTGTTAGTTAGTTGTTTAGCAAAGATCCGTATTTGTAGTCCATGTTACCACCCTCTTGAAAATCGTTTTTCACCACTTCCGCAACCCCGTAAGCACCGAGGAAGGGTAGCATGGACTTACAAGTATGCTATCTGGTTTGTCTTTATCATCGTGTACATGCTTTAGGTGACATTACAGATCACTATTACATGTTGGTAGAGCCCATAGGATTCTTGCTTGACTACCAGCAGTATGATGGCGATCATACACGTGAGAGTTGGGTAGTCTATAAGCACATCCTTAAAGTGTCCCTAGTCGTGGGAGTTTCGAGACTGGGCATCAATAATCCGAGAGTAGACTAGTGTATACGGATCGAGATCCCGACGAGGGGCGGTGGCCGATCTCACAAGCCATTGGTGTCAGTTGGTTCACTTAAGACGTATACAGGTGCTCATTGGGTTATGAGTACACTAGACGGACTCACCGGGAACATGCTAGTAGGAAATTATACCTATCGTCAGATAGCAGTTCCCTGGTGACATGTGTACAGGTTAGTCTATCGTCTTGAGATCGTCATTTGTCTCATGTGAGTTCCCACTGTGCTTTGATTACTACCCTACCACGGCTCAAAGGAGTCATGCAAACAGGTTTTAGTTGGGTACAGTCCCGAGTCAAATGGAGGCATTGAGCGGATCGGCAGGGGATTTGTCTCTCCCGGTATTGGGGGTGAGATCACGCTGTGTTTAGGAGAGCCATTACACAAAGTCCCTGGTCAGGGCAAGCGAGATTTACTGGTAGGTATTCTAGTAGTTTCTCAGGGTGTTCTGGGCTACACTCCGACATGATTTATACCGCTATTGGGGGTCTGACGTTTACCAGCCCCCAAGGCCCGATATGCGATACTCATAGACGAATGGACCAGACTGTATGGATATTATCACTGACAGGCTCAGTAGGGTTTCAGGATGAGTTCGCTCATTTGCCTCCCTTTTGCTCAATACCTGGGCAGCCGTTACGTACAACTAGTGCCACTGACATGCTTGTGGTTAAAACCACTGCCAGCGTATTGACGAGTCTTTAGAGTCCCCCACAGAGATTTTACCAAGTTCGGGCGAAACGTTGTAGAGGCTGTATGGTTTTATGGCAGGGTTCGATCATATACGTGCACTTGTGCACGGATCATGATCGGATGGATCATACTAGTGGGCTTTGGTTTAAGCCGGATCCTAGTATTAGATTGTTGGATTACTTTCGTCTCGTTGTATTCGTATTCAGTCAGAATACGGATGCAGGTATGTATATACGGATGAGGGGTAATCTTGTAATTCGTTACGGGATTACTTTTGAAGTTGCCAATTTCTTATCTTCCATTTTAAACATTTGGTTTAATGTTTAATTAATGGAATTTGTTAGCAATTGTTTTTGGCCACATTCCTTCACTGAAATTTCGTGAGCATGGGGTAGCATTGGTTTATGGTGAGGTGTCTTTTGGGAATGTTCATGCATTAATGTTCATTGTCAAGTTAAGGATATTTTCATGTGTTGCTTTTCTTATTCTCACCAATTTCATACTCTCACCACCTCATTACATATTCCACAGGGAGCACCTTGATTGGCGGAGCCCATAATTTCCAGTGAGCAATTTTTTTCCTCCAAGGAAAAATTCTTGTGCTCACAAATTCTTTCCATGGCAACTTCATTTACCTACACCCAAATCATTGGGTGCCTTGAGATAAAGTATTCACACACTATCTCTACTTCACCTTGGACATCTCGGCTAGCAAACTTGATGTCCGAGTTGCTTCGGTTTGAAGCGGGAGCCCGTATAAAGAATTCTCGACGTGGAGCCACTTCGACGAGCGAGATCGGAGAGCGAACTTTGTTGGGGCAGCCGCGAGGAGTTTGGCGCAGAGATTGAAGACCGAAGGACATGGATCTATCGGTATAATCTGTCCAAACTTTTTTACAGTTTACTAGTTTACGGTTAATAGAACGATCCGGGTTTTAGTTTTACGTTAGCGCCAGTTTTGAAAAAAAAATATTCCGCATTTGTCCTCGGATTGACGGCTGGGACGCTGGCGTAGACTTACATGGTATCAGAGCCAACCCATTAAGCACATACTAGTTGTTTAGACAATGTTAAAATATCGAAACTGAAACAACCCAAAACAATTCCCATGTTGATATTCTTTGATTGGGCAAAATTCGTTGGCAATATTTGTGCTGGCTATTTCGTGGTCATTAGGTGACTCATGATTTGTGATTATTTTGGCATTGTTTGCTTTTTTTTGTGTTGATATTTTTTTGGGCATAGTTTTTTTTCCTTGTGCTGTTTAATTGCCTCACAACTCACACCAAAAAGAACTACACAAAATCCACAGAGCCCAATTTCCTTTCTTGACTTAGCCAAAAATTTTTTTTGCCCATTTCTTCACTCTTAGCATCTTGTCTCTGGAAAGTTGGTTCAGTGGTATTGTTTGTTTAGCCCAGTTTGGATATGGTTTTATCTAGTTGTTTGGTGCTATTCGGGGGTTATTTCGAACTCGATAATTTCTAACATTGTCTAAAGTTTGCAGTACATACATTTCTATCTGCGACCGTGAATGTCATTTAGACGGGTTTGCGAACGTGACATTCATGTTGATGTTCTGTGTTGTGCTGTGATGTTGCGGATTGTCGTGGTGGATAGCTTGCGTGCAATGGTAGTGCAGTTTGGATTTATTTGTACATTTAATATCGCGGGGCGAGCGTCCGACATGTGGACTGCCGTCACTGCCTGTTTGTATATTATTCTTTTGGGGCACGACCGGGTTGAGGTCGATGTACCTGTTGTACGTATTTTCTTTTCTGTACTAGGATTACCCCGCGGTGGAGTGCACAGATAGCCGGGTTATAGAGGGCAACGGGCCCGCATCTCATGGCTTTGAGATGGAAGGGGCTTCACTCTAGAATTGGCGGGCAATTCGCCTCACTCGTAGGGGTTACATGTTTACCCAAGGAGGGATGCTCAAGTTACCGGATTCCGTGAAGTGCTGGGTGGTCCATTCACTTTGCTGAAGGGGGCTGCCTCGCTTCATGTTTACCCAAGGAGGGATGCTCGTAGGGGTCTAGGTTTTTATTGCACAGGCTATCCACACGACCAGGGGAACGTCGAGTTTTAGTTGCGTCTCAAAGGAAACCCGGGGCTCCCATATTATCTGTATTGTTCTGTGATGCTTATTACTTTTCTGTGATGTTGCATTTATCACGCCTGGAGAGATTATTATATATTGAGATATATATATATATATATATATATATATATATATACTAGTAGATGTTGTCTATGTTTTACACCCGCGCTAGTCCAGTCCCCGCTCTGTTGTTAGTTATGTAACCTAACGGGTGATGACGGGACCCAGTGGTGAATGCGGATGGCATATACGTACATCATATTTTCGTTCTTTTGTGGTGTGATTAATTGATGGGACTGCGTTGATTCAGATCAATGCAAGGAAAACAGACCTATTCGATGTTGTTGGAACATTTTTCAAAAAGCTGTTATTACAAGGACGTTCTCTTTTGTTTTGCACAGTGGTATTCGGTTATGAATATTCAGCACCTCATTCGACGAGGCAAGGGCCGGGATCCCTTCATCGAGAGTGACCCCTTGGGCAGAGGTTTGCATCAGGGTAATAACTTCACTATAGTCGATTACTTTTTGCTTTATATCGCGGTATTCAGTTGGAATATCCTGCACCTCATTCTACGAGGAAAGAGCCGAGATCCCTTCACCGGGAGTGACCTTTTAGCAAAGGTTTTCGCCACTATATATTTTTAAAAACCTATCAGGTTCCTTTAACAATATCAAGTTCATTACGTTAAAGGTTTTTCGCCAAAAACCATTCGTAGCCCTCCGTCATTTCAGACGGGTAGCACTTAGTATTCATGCTATGTTTGTTGACCTTCGTCAAGGCATAGTGTATGGTAGCTGCTTGTTACCTTTCTGTTGCATAGATAGATGCGTTGGTTTAGGACAGTCGTACAGCCTTTTTGACATTAGTCAAAGGCGAGTACGGGTGGGTTCAAATTAACCTGGACAATGATGGGTAGAACTTGACATTGACTTATGATTTGTTTACCTTCGTCAAGGTCATAAGAGCATGGGGTAAAAATCACATCGGGAGTTTCAAACATACAGGAAACTTGCCAGGCATGCGCATACCTTCTGGAGTGTGATAACTTGAGTGGATTCCATCAGGTTATCATGCGATGATAGTTGGATCTCGATTCCCACTGATGAGTTGGTTTACTCCTCGGGTGATCCCGACTAATTCTTCTTTCAGGTTTGGAGGAACAGTGGGAGACATCCTGATTAGAAAAAGTGATTAACTATTCTGATCTAGGTTAGAGTTCACGCAGAGTGTTTCTTTTCTCTCTCTCTTTGGTAGCGACCATGTCCCGACCCTAGACTATGACTCAGTAACCAAGTTAACCGAACTTTCTTTTAATACTGGATTTTGGATTGTCAGAGTTGCATACATCATTGCCACTCCTACTTTTACCCTTTGCTTTTCTCCGGAACATTCCGTATCACTACGAACATCCACTTCCATTGGATAAATCCATCGTATAGTTACAAACGAACTCGAAGGAACTTTTTCGAGGATGGATTCTGATTCTGGAGAAAATGAATAGGACTATTCAGTTGTCTTTTCTTTTACCTTCTCTCAGGTTGCGAGTACTCCTAGGATTAGGAGGGTACACCTATTGCGCTTATTTGATAGTCTTCTTCCAAACCATAGGCAGGTGCCGAAAGGTAGGGAATGAAGAAAACCAATTAGCCTATGTGTGGTGTACAGAAGATAATAAGTAAAGACAAATAAAGGGATAAGAAAGAAGACAAAGTAAATTGCGACTGCTATCATTCACGCCCAAACCGCGTATATACGGTTACGGTCATGAATCTGGATAATGGAAGAGGCATTACTAGGAATACCCGGATACCTCTACGAAACATTTTCATGTTTCATTTTCACTATACATTGTTAATTGAAAACTGATTTCCCAATTAGATCCTTAATCCAGGGTATGTATTTACCATGTATGCTTCTCACATCTATATAGTTTTACAAATGATGAGAGGGAGTAAGTTATTGGGAATTAGGTGATCATCCTCAATATATTGGAATTCGTTGTAATTGGTGATATTTGAGGAAATCGCCTGGGTTTTTGCCGGACGGCAAATATTTGGTTTTGAATATCCGTTGTTATGCACCAATTTCAAACAGATATATCTGTACGTTTATTTTATAAAGTGAGATATAACTTTTTGAAATTATGTCTATGACATTTACCTATATCAGTTGATGGATAGGTAAGGAGCATTCAACAGCGGTGTAATTCTTCATAACCATGGTACTGTTTTCAACCCACTGTAACGTTTTAGAAATCGTTTAGGTGATTTTCCATTTTTAGGGTAAATTAGTCGGTGTTTTCCGTAAAAACCTAGAAACGATCTTTTTCCAGTATAGAATGCACTACACCTAGTTTAGCTAGGAAATTGCTAGTTTGCGGGTTTTTGTAAGCCACTTGTAATTTTTGTGCAATTTAATAATCTTCCTAAAATAAAATATTATTTTAAGTTGTTAAATATGCACTTAATTAGTGGTAATTACATTTTTTCTTGGGTCAATTATTACTAATGTGAGGCTATGCTAAGTTAATCACTAGATTAAGCTTTAATCCTATCCATCCAAAATAACTAGATATTTGTGTGATTCAAAGAAAATTTTAATTAGAAAATGAAGAGATAAGAGGTGGCATTTTCATTAATTAGCATTTGATGTTGTTTTTAGCTAGTTTTTTCCACACAAATCCCTTAGCCTTCACCATTTCTCCTCATGGCCGGCCTTCTCTCTCCTTACTGCCAATTTTTTTTCTCCACCTCAATTCTTCACTTCAAGCTCAAATAAATTCATAAAAAATCCTAAATAATTCATACAAACTCAAATACAAATCATTTCCCTTCATTCTTCTTCACAAAACATGCTTGGATCTTCATCAAGTTAGCATTTTGGAGGCTAAAATTTGGAGTTATGTTTGCTTGTTTTGTTTCTTTTGTGGAGGTATAAAACCCTAACCCTAATCTCTATATGTTGTTTTAAATCTTTAATTAGCATATTAGTTGTTAATTTAAAGCTTTTAATTGCATATTTATAATTTCTAGCAAGGGTTTTTGTTAATCAAGTTAGGGTTTTGTTAGTTGTAATGGTTAAGTGTGATGTTTAATCAAATGAAAACTTAACCTAATTGCTAGTTTGTTAAATGATATTTTCCTACTTTTATAATTAGCTTAATTACAAACTAGACTTTTACTAAATCTATTTAGGTGAGATTAAAATTCTAGTAATGGTTTGGAGGGTTTAATCATGCTATATTGTGATGTTTGTGATTTCTAGTTTTGGTAAAACTTGTAGTTTTGAGCTAAAAAATGATATAAGTTGCTTACTAGATTTCCGGATAATTTAGGTGTGGGTTTCTTTTGACGTTGCGACGTTATTTATATTAGATTCCACATTTATTATTGTGTTGTGAATGCGCGATCGATAAGATCAGGATCTAGGCTTGATGGTTGTGTCGTTTAGCGTTCCTAACTAGGTTTGTGCCGATGTCATTCGTGTCTTTGTGTAGTTTTTTCTTTTGAGTTGGTTTCGTAGTGTCGCTACACGCGTTAGCCACTAGACGGACACTTGATAGTATGTTGGAGTTGATGCGTCGGTCAAGCGTAGTTTGTACGTGTTATTGGTCGATTGCTAATATACACTTGTTATATTGTTATATGCTTTCAGGATCGCAGGCGGGGACTTCGGGCGCTGCGAAGAAGGAAAAGTGGGTGGTTTGTTTTACTTAGCCAGGATTGTTGTAAGTAGATTTAATATCTACAGGGGAATCGCCCGCATGTCGTTATGCGTCTGGGCTCGATTAATGACATGACAATTAGTTGGAAGTATACGGATATTGATTTTGCATGTGTACCTTTGTTGCATATCTCTTTTCCTATTGTGCATGGACTTAGTCTTAATGAGACACAACACCATTATTGACGGTTCATGTTTAACGAGCACTTATTATATGCTACACACACACCGTCGATAATTGCTATGACATGCACAACACCTATACATATGTGATACTTATTTCTTAAGGACATTGAGACATGATCCTTATTTTCCTTATGCATATGACATATAGCATACCTGTATACCTACATGCTTACACATATGCCTTGACATGCTTACAAGCTAGTTATCCATATACCTATATGGTATTGTACCATTAGGGATATGCATATACACATAAGAGACATAGCTATATGTACATCTTGCATACATAATTATACATATACTTGGAGGGTATTACATCATTATGGATAGGTAGATACACATATCTTGCTATACCAACATGGTTACACATACCTGGCTATAGCTACATGTTCACCTTTATTTGATGTTGTATGGAATTGGAGAAATTAGGAACCACATGATATATATATTAACTTGTTGCAGTTAAATAGCTGTATTTCCTTTATATGCTCATATTACTGTTTCATGTTGCATATACTATATTCATGGGTTTCATATGATGTTCTCTGATATTTTTACTCATAAGTATATATAACAGTGGAATGGGACGCTGTTATATATGCATATATATATATATATATTAGTGGAATGGGACGCTAATATATGTGTATTGATTCATGCAGTTATACTTACTCATTACTTGATGTTTTCTGGATTTGAGGACCGTGGTTGTTTCATGAAATTATGCATTATTTGATAAACCCGGTTTCTCTTGATATGATATTTCAGCTTCCACCATGAGATTTCTCGGTTCTGAGCTTATATATACCCCATGCGAGGAGGTGTCGTGGGCCGTGTGCGGGTACATGGTGGAACCCGGATGGTTCCCCTGGAAAAGAAGATCGACGGTACATGCCGATGAGCCTGGCTAGGGGCGTGTGCCAACTGGTGATAGTATTTGGACTCGACGGATATCTGGGGGATACCGATCGAGGTTATGTACGCACATGCCCTTGTCGATTGCGGGTGGTGGACACTCAGGTTTCATAGGATGTACGTACATGACATAGGTGGGCTAGTCCCAGTGACGGTGCCTCAGAGATGAGTATTTTTGTGTCGTTGCTAGACACTTGTTTTCATGATGTTTTTGGGTGTAGATGTTGGACACTCAGGTTTCATGAGACATACTCGATATTGGATACTGGTTATATGAGATTTACTTGATATTGGATACTGGTCATATGAGATTTACTTGGTATTGGACACTCAGGATATATGAGACTTGCAGGATATGTGGGCCAATTTGGGGGCTGATTTGAGGAAATTTGGGATTTAGATTGTCTTGATGGACTTTGGTTCTGCCATGAGGTCAAGATTCCGTGAGGATGACATGTTTTATCCCATACTCCGCATTTACTTTATATACATTGCTTCATGTATTTGTAGTACCTGATAGAGTACCTTTCATGACTGTTGCATATACATATTGCCATTTATTGCTTCATGTATTAGTAGTACCTGATAGAGTACCTTTCATGATTGTTGCATACATATGGCCATTTATTGCTTTTAGCTTGCATGTGATAGATTCGCGCAGTACGTGCATACATGCGATTACCTGCATATGTTATTTACTATTCACGAGTTGGCAACTCACCCCCGTTGTGCCACAGGGTTTGCAGGTTGTTCTTCAGAGTAGTCGAGGCAGGGCTTCTACCTATCATATCATCTTTTGCAGCGGATACCGTTTCGGCTGACTGCGTGCAGTTTTGCCATATGTGGGTTTGCGGTTATCCGATGATGCTCTTTGTATATCTTTGTACCTTGTACTCTCCATCTACCATTCTCATGTATTCACATAGAGACGAGATGTGAGGACAATATTGTATATTTTAGTGGCTTGGATGTTTTTTATGCAGTTTTACTTATATCGGCTTTTATTTCTTCGCTACGGCGTCGTATATATGTTGTGGTGGTTGTTTTCCGCCGTTTGGAGTTGATTTGCTCCCGTTGGGGATGCTTTACTTATATTTAGTTTGTACCCATTTTTGGGGTTAGTTTTTACAAAGGAGGTGCTGCCAAAATTTTTAAGAAAGTAAAGTTGGACTTTAAAGAATTTGTACTTGAGATTTTCAAAAGTTTTAACAACGTTCTTATCACTTACTACTTTTGATGGTTTAGATTGCTGGGTTTTCGGCTTACTTAAATTACGTTACGCCTGTAGACATTGCGTAGTTTAAGGGCCGTCTTGTGCCAAATTTCGGATCGTGACAAGTTGGTATCAGAGCACTAGGTTTTACCTTTTGGAGTGTAGGATGACCTTGGTATGATAGAGTAGGTAGCTTAAGCAGAGTAACGTAGTGTGTATATGTCCGCGGCATACTCACGACACGGTACTCTGCCTAAAGTGACCTAAGTACTAATTTCTTGAAATTCATTCCTTGATGATATATATCCTTGTGATTCGATTTCCGTGTTCATATCGAATCCTATTTCCATTTATAGCCTTTGTTGCCGATCACCATGAGGACTCAGAGTGATGCAGCAAGAGCCGAGGTCAGAGTTGACTCGTGTGGGACGAGGACTGACCAGGATGGCACGCTCGTTGCACAGGAACATATAGATCCGCCTTCGATAGATCATATCGCTAGGCTTGAGGCAGATATACAGGACTTGCGCCCGACGATGGGGTCGTTGGTTGAGACCAGTCGAGCACAGCGACAGGAGATTGTCACCTCTATTACCCAGTTATTCCTTGCTATCAGCCCTATTTGACGAGGGGTGTCTTTCAGAGACTTTGGGAGTTCGAGGACAGAGGAGGGCTCGTGCAGGTGTACCAGCCCAGAGACAGAGGTTCAGTCGCCGTGACAGGTTTCGTGCACGTCGCGGGAGTAGCAGAGGCTTGGGACGAGAGATGTGTTAGCTAAATCAGCCGTTTGTTGTGTTAATTCTGTCAGCGATTCCTTTATTGCGCGACACGTGTTTCGGTCGTGTGCCAATCAGATAGGAGATAGAGATTGGTTCGTCGCTCTGATCCTTCTTGAGATATTGGATTTGACGTTCTCCTGGGCATGGACTGGTTAGCTACGTGCTAGGCGTCTGTGGACTGTCATGAGGAAACAGTCAGGATTTGTTTCCCGGCGAGGCAGTTCTTGTTGTGTGGGGAGTGGGGACAGTGGTGCCTCCTCTCACAGCTTGAATTCAGCCTTTTTCGCTTGTCAACTTTTGAGGAGAGGATGTCGAGGATTCTTGGCTTTCATTCATTGCAGAGTTGCTAGATAGGGGGACTTATACGTCCAAGTGTTTCGCTTTGGGGAGCTCCTATTCTGTTCGTCAGGGAGAAAGACGGCAGTTTGAGGTTGTGTGTTGATTGATCGTCAATTTAACCAAGTTACGGTGCAGATAGGTATCCTTTAACTCGCATTGACGATTTGTTCGACTTGCTCCAGAGTCCGAGACATTTTCTATGTTTGTTTGGGATCAGGTCATCATTGGTTGCGGGTTCGGACTGATGACATTCCGAAGACTGCTTTTGTGCGCGCTACAGGCAGTATGAGTTTTGGTGGTGTTGTTGGACTCACCAATGCCCTAACAGCATTCGTGGATGTGATGAACCAGATTTCTTCAGGCCGTTCCTCGACCAGTTGATTGTTGTGTTATTGATGACATTCTGGTCTTTTCTAAGAGTCATGAGGAACATGAGCAACACTCGAGGATTTGCTTTGCAGACATTGGGAGAGCACCAGTTGTTTGCTAAATTCTCGGAGTGTTCCTTCAGGCTTGATTGTGTTGACTTCCTAGGTCATGGGGTTATAGGATACGGTATTCGTATGGACCCGAGGATGATCGTGGCCGTACAACTTTGGCCCAGACTTGTAGCAGGGACAGAGATTCGCAGCTTTTGGGCTTAGCCGGTTTTTACCGCCGTTTCGTGCAGGATTTCTTGTGTATCGTTGCACCGTTGACTGGACTGACTGGTAATGAGGTTCCTTTTTTCTTGGACTGAGGCATGCGAGTTGAGTTTTCAGCAGTTGAAGACTCGGTTGTCAACTACACCATTCTTTCTTTGCTTTCTGGATCGGGCGACTTTGTTGTTTAACTGTGATGTTTCACGAGTGGGGCTCGATTTTGCGTTGATGAGGCATTTTAGAGTTATCTCTTTTGCTTCCCGACAGTTGGAGGAAGTACGAGCAGGATATCCCACTCATGATCTGGAGATGGCCGCGGTGGTCGTGCGTTGAAGATTTGGGACACTACTTGTCTGGAGAGTCGTATCAGATTTTCACGGACCACCAGAGTTTAATGTACATCTTCCTGCAGCAGGTTTTAATTGTTGAGACAGCACCGTTGGATGGAGCTTGTGAAGGATTGTGATTGTGAGATCCTTTATTTCCCGTGGCAAGGCGATTATAGTAGCTGATGCTTGAGTCGAAGGCCTGGGGGTAGTTGTTCCAATTGTGCGCAGTTCGGAGACAGTCTTCTGCAGATTTGCAGTTCTTGTGCGATCGTGGAGTATAGCTTAAGTTCGCCTCTACTGAGGGTACATCTTGCTCATGTCCGTGCCCGTCCACTTTTACTTAATCGTTTTCATGAGGCACAGCCTACGGATGCTCGTTGTCTGTGATACTTGAGCATGTTCGGAAGGGTAAAGATTCGGAGTCCTTGATTTGTGATTAGGGTGCACTACGTTTAGGGACGCGTTGCGTGTACCTGATACTGATGGGTAGAGATGCGAAATCCTAGAGCAGTCACATCAGTCAGCTTTCTGTGTTCATTCAAGTCCACCAATATGTAGCGTGACTTTTGAGATAGTTACAGGTGGGCAGGGATGAAGAGTGAAGTTTCGGATTTCGTTTCGAGGTTTCTGTCTTGTTGCGAGCTAAGGATGATCATTTGAGACCGGCTGGAGAGTTGCAACCTTTAACCGTTCCAGAGTGGGAATGGGAGAAGATCTCCATGATTTTCGTTGTGGTGTCTACCCAGGTCTAGATAGGGTGTGACTCTATTTGGGTGTTGTTGTCCGGTTATGCTCAGTTTGCTCAGTAGTTCTTTGTTAAGTTTGTGCGTTTGCACGGAGTTCCTTCATGCATTGTATCCAATAGAGGCATCGGTTCGCTTGCCGTCTTTAGCAGAAGCTTCAGGAAGCCTTGGGTACCGGATGAGCTTTAGCTCCGCTTTCCATCTGTAGGCCGATGGTCAGTAAGAGCGGACTATATAGACTCTGGAGGATATGCTTGTGCGTACGTACTAATTGTTTGTTGGCAGTTGGGATCGTCACTTGCCATTGTTAGGATTCTCCTTCGATAGCAGTTATCAGGAGACATTCCAATTGGCAACCTTTAGGTTTTGTTTGGTAGGTTATGTCGATCGCCAGTCTATTTTTCTGACTCTGTGAGAGTAGGATTTTTGGACCCCAGCTAGTCATGAGACTACGGAAATGATCCAGTTGATTCAGGTCAGGATGAGGGCAGCCCACTGCAGACAGAAGTCTTATGCCGACCGTGGTGGTCGCAGACTTGAGTTCCCAGTGGGTGATTATGTATTCCTACGGATTTTCTGATGAATGGCGTGTTGAGTTTTGGGTGCTTAATCCTAAAATTGTATGTCCTTTTGAGATCCTTGAAGCGAGTTAGTTCCGTTGCCTATAACTTGACACTTCCGCCCAGATTATTGAGTATTCACCCCGTATTCCTTGTGTAGATACTTCACAAATACCTTCATGACCTTTCTCACATGATTCAGCACCAGACCATTCTTTGGGATGCGATCTTTCGTTCACCAGCAGCCGATAATTTTTGTGGATCGGCAGGTGGAGGGACTTCGGTCAAGGGTCTTGCTATATGTGAAGGTTCTTTGGCGTAGCCGTATAGTGAGGTGATCACTTGGGAGACTGCGAGCGAGATTTGGGAGTTTTGTACTCATCTTTTTGAAGGTACGCTTAGTGAGAATTTTAAATTCGGGGACCGAATTTCTTTAAGGGGGAAGATTGTAACGTTTTAGAAATCGTTTAGGTGATTTTCCGTTTTTAGGGTAAATTAGTCGGTGTTTTCCGTAAAAACCTAGAAATGATCTTTTAGCAGTATAGAATGCACTGCACCAAGTTTAGCTAAGAAATTGCTGGTTTGCGGGTTTTTGTAAGCCACATGTAGTTTTTGTGCATTTTAATAATTTTCCTTAATTAAAATATTATTTTAAGTTGTTAAATATGCACTTAATTAGTGGTAATTACATTTTTTCTTGGGTTAATTATTACTAATGTGAGACTATTGTCACGACCCAAAATAATAGCTCATGACCAGCACATGAATCATGCAACGCCTAAAGGCGTAACGGAATTCAAGTAAGCTGAAACCCAGAAATCTAAACCTTTTAAGAAAAATAAAGGAGGTGAAGTTTTGAAATAAAGGTATAATGAAATAAAGTTTTCTTAATGCATAGAAAAGGAGCATGAATGATGCAAGTGTAATTTACTAGTTTGAAAACATGTTTCGTCTTTTAAAAAAAATTTGGCAGCACCTCATTTGTATATTTTGATCCAAAACCACAAATACATAATAAGAATAATGGCATCCTCAAGCGGGAGCTATCTCTTCGCCAAACGGCGGATCACAACCACGCAATACAGTAAAAGATAAGTATACGACACCCAACGGCGAAGTTCACCACAAAAAATAAAGAAAAGCAAGACATATAAATCACAAGTAGCGGAAAACCCCTCGCTCTAAGTCTCGCAATCACAATCCCACTAAGTCTCATTACTTATACAATTTACAAGTTTTGATTGATGGAGTTTGCTAGATACAATATGAAATATAAATACAAGAGTGGGTACGATACAAGGCCCCACCTACCAATGCAAAACACCCAAATGAAGCTGTGCGCCAGCGATGCCGCTACTGATCCAAGCGGTCAACCTGCAAGAACTGTGGCACAACGGGGGTCAGTTGCCAACTCGTGAGTGGAAAAAATATCAACAGATAGAAATCGAATAAACAACGACTCCTAGGTCAACTATATCATAATGGTAATACTATGATATCTAGGGTGACCGGGTCTGTATATGTGCCAACAAGGTAGTCAATACCTATATGCATGTGGATAACATCCAACAGTAATAATTAATGCATGTATATGGATCTCGTCCAACCATAATCAAGGTATGTATGCATGTGGATCTCGTCCACCTAAAATCAAGGTATGTATGCACGTGGATCTCGTCCACCTATATAATCAATGTCTGTATGGACGTAAATATCATAAAGGAGTGTGCATGAAAGTATGAGGATATATATCAACGGTGTCCCTCCCGACACATCAAAATCATGGAACCTGAGTGCCTAGCATCGACACTCGAAAACGTCATGAAAACCGTGCCCAGCATCGGCACGTAAATCCTCATATATCGGGCTCCGTCAGTCCGGATCGGCCCACGGGCTCCGTCAGTCCGGATCGGCCCATATCATATCTCGACTCCGGTCGGTATCATCCGGATGTCCGCCGAGCCTAAATACTATCACCGGTAGGTAGTAGTCCCTCTGCCAGGATTACTGTCTACTACACAGCGATCCGTTCTCGCCCCGGGGTACCATCCCGGGTCCACTATGTACCCACAATCGGCCTCATCCGCCTCCTCGAATCGGGTTTAACATGTCGCTCTCAGAACCGAGAAAACACATGGTAGACGCACTGAAATATCATATCAAGAGAAACCGGGTTTTTAAAACAACACATAATCTCTTTTAAAATATCCACGATTCTCAAATCCAGAAATCTCATGAAAACAACATATCTCAATGCGTAAAAATCATTGAGCATGATGTATGCGACATATAACAGAAATGTAAGAATATCAATATATCATGCAACATGGAACAGTGATATGACATATTAAGGGATAACCGCTCTTTTAAATGATTCCAGTTTTTAAGCGGTTCCCAATCTCCCAATAAAACCAATTATCTATGTAGGTGCAATATGTATATGCGCAAGTTTAGATGTACCAATGTATGTGTGCACCAATATGGATGTACAATGTGTATGTGCGCAAATGTGGATATATCAATGTATATGTGCACCAATATGGATATACAATGTGTATATCCGTAAGTATAGATGTATCAATGTATATGTGCACCAATATGGATATACAAATGGGTATATCCGCAAGTATAGATGTATCAATGTATATGTGCATCAATATGGATATACAAATGGGTATAGCCGCAAGTATAGATGTATCAATGTATATGTGCACCAATATGGATATACAATGTATATATGCGCAAGTATGGATATAGCAATGTATATGTAAGCATGTTATGCGAAGAGTCATATCATGGTGCAGCAATCCTACTGTGTAGTGACATGGCAATTATCGATGATGAAGTGTGTGAGCCGGCAAATCTGTGTACGTGTAATATATGCATCATCGATAATGGTGCAAGTGTACTAGCACAGGTATAAGCAATGCAATGGAAATAATATGAATGCAGCATAAGGTAAATCATATGGAAATGCTGACGGGTATACGTATCTAATATGACCGAGTCGGGGAATCTATCAATCGACATCCAGCCTAACAACATCGCGTACGGTATGATCCATCGTACGGCAACCTATAGTCAAGGGTAAGGATCAATCATCAAGTCAAACTCATCACGCACGGAAAATCATCGTACAACGGCATTAAGGTAATAGGGATCCTATCATCTTATAAGACAAATGAGGGTACGGCCTAATATCACATACGACCTATCATCCATGATTCACAACATTATATATATATACCTATTTCCCGGTTCACATCCGCAATAATCTCATATCAGGGGACCGGCAGGGTATAAATCATCTCGATCGACTCGCATCCGAATACCAACATATCATCATATCAGTCTTATATTCTTTCATCGTATTTATATCACACATCAAATCGAATTTACATAAACATTCTACCTCTACTAAGTATCTAATCTAACATACACACCCGAACCATAAAATCAGATTTTTAAAGAAGTGAATCGTAGTTTTTAAAATAGGGGTTACGGTGTTTTTAAGAAAAAGATATCATTTGAAAATTCATAACATCCCTCAAGGTAAATATTTAAAAGATACATACGACTCTTTGTTTTAGAAAAAAGGTATGGTTCGGATGACGCATTTACATCGACTATCTAGTCCTACAGTACCCTAAACGACTATATCGCTAAACGTCATCCTATGATGGTAGTAACATATCACTTCTAACTATCCTCTAGTTTCTAATATGGTTTCATAGTTATCTCATTCTAACCCTATTTTCCTAATCTAGGTTTCCTTAACCATATTCTATAATCGGTTTCCACCAAAACTTTACGGGGGTGCTATACGCCATCCTCCCGACTTCCCCCGTGGATATAGAACCACTCACCCGGTCTTCGCTTGCCGAAATCGATGACGCCACGCTCTGTCGCCTCGGTATCCACACGAAGGTACTTACAATAATAAACAATCGCAATGCGTATTAAAATCAAGGCGGAAAAACCAAAATGGCACACGTTTCGCTCATAGGTCAAAACCTACAGCTTTGCGTGCAAAAAAACGACAATTATCCCAGGTCGTTGACGTACAAACGCCACACGATGGAAACACAATACCAAATACCAAAATTAAGTTAAAAAAAGTCATAAAACAATGCATCAACTCATGGAAATGGTCCCAGATTTTACCCTAAAGCCAAATTGGTCAATTCTGCATATATGGAGGGACAAATTTACTGAAGATAAGGCCCAGGAACCAAACTGAAACAATTCTACCCTACTCTGGCCGCAAATTGCGGCCAGATTGAATAAATATGCAGCCTGGATGTTAGGGTTTGGTCTCGGGTCTCAGTGGTAGCTTCCTAGGTGCCTGCACGACTCCGAGTAATTGCAAAATCATTTCTAGTGTCCCCGGGTTACTCCAGATTCCAAAATACCCTCACAAATCACACATTTATCCGATGTTGGGGTTTCTAAATCCGTGTTTGGGTTTCTAAGCTCTGGTCCAGGTCATTTAAAACAGCACCCAAGTCTATTTAACAGCCACTAGGTATCACCCAATTTCAAACAACACTCAAACCCTTTACTAGGGTTTCCCAAGGTTCACTAAACATCACCATTTCACCTCTAAACTTGCATGAAAGGTAAAGTGAATGAAATACTATGGTAAGGGTGATGAAGTTACCTCACTTGGGCAACCCAAGAAAAACCCTAGCTCCTCAAGGTGGTCGAAATTTCACTTTTCTTGGTCCAATGTGTAGAGGGTGTAGAGGGGATCAATTTTTGTGAAAGGGAATTAGGGTTTTGATCAAGGATTTGAGATGATATCATGGGGTGAAGGTGGAGGGAAGAGAGGAAGAAGAAGAAGAAAATGATGGGGGAGGATAAAATGATGCAGCCCCTCTCTCTCTCCTCTCTTATTTCCACCCACTCTCTCTCAATATTGCCCTTTTACCCTCTCTCTTCTTACCCTTTTCTTTTTATTAAAAACCCAAGTGACAAAATATCCAAAATAATACAAGAACACAACATGTAATCACCACATAACATGACATGTGCATTGGCCACGAAAAACTATAGAAATGCGGATTTGGCTTAATCGCGATTAGTAGTGCACTAATCGGGTTTTTATCAAAATTGCATATAATAAATTTTAAAAATGCCAAATCTTTTAAATATATTTTTAAATGAATAAATCATTTTAATTTCTATTTATTTCATAATTATTTGAATATATTTATACCCTTTTTTCCGAAAACCCCAATTTCGCAAATCGGGCAGTTTTCGGGAAATATATTATTTTAATATTAAATTCCCAAAAATAATATTTTATATTTTCTGAAATGTTACAGCTATGCTAAGTTAATCACTAAATTAAGCTTTAATCCTATCCATCCAAAATATCTAGATATTTGTGTGATTTAAAGAAAATTTTAATTAGAAAATGAAGAGATAAGAGGTGGCATTTGCATTAATTAGCATTTAATGTTGTTTTTAGCTAGTTTTTTCCACACAAATCCGTTAGCCTTCACCATTTCTCCTCATGGTCGGCCCTCTCTCTCCTTGCTGCCCATTTTTTTCTCCACCTCAATTCTTCACTTCAAGCTCAAATAAATTCATCAAAAATCCTAAATAATTCATACAAACTCAAATACAAATCATTTCCCTTCATTCTTCTTCACAAAACATGCTTGGATCTTCATCAAGTTAGCATTTTGGAGGCTAAAATTTGGAGTTATGTTTGCTTGTTGTGTTTCTTTTGTGGAGGTATAAAACCCTAACCCTTATCTCTATATTAGTTGTTAATTTAAAGATTTTAATTGCATATTTAGAATTTCTAGCAAGGGTTTTTGTTAATCAAGTTAGGGTTTTGTTAGTTGTAATGGTTAAGTGTGATGTTTAATCAAATGAAAACTTAACCGAGTTGCTTGTTTGTTAAATGATATTTTCCTAATTGTATAATTAGCTTAATTACAAACTAGACTTTTATTAAATATATTTAGGTGAGATTTAAATTCTAGTAATGGTTTGGAGGGTTTAATCATGCTATATTGTGATGTTTGTGATTTCTAGTTTTGGTAAAACTTGTAGTTTTGAGCTAAAATGATATAAGTTGCATACTAGATTTCCGGATAATTTAGCCGTAGGTTTCTTTTGACGTTGCGACGTTATTTATATTAGATTCCACGTTTATTATTGTGTTGTGAATGCGCGATCGGTACGATCAGGGTCTAGGCTTGATGGTTGTGTCTTTTAGCGTTCCTATCTAGGGTTGTGCCGATGTCATTCGTGTCTTTGTATAGTTTTTGCTCTTGAGTTGGTTTCGTAGTGTCGCTACGCGCGTTAGCCACTAGACGGACACTTGAGAGTATGTTGGAGTTGATGCGTCGGTCAAGCGTAGTTTGTACGTGTTATTGGTCGATTGCTAATATACACTTGTTATATTGTTATATGTTCTCAGGATTGCAGGCGGGGACTTCGGGTGCTGCGAAGAAGGAAAAGCGGGTGGTTGGCTTTACTTAGCCAGGATTGTTGTGAGTAGATTTAACATCTTTAGGGGAATCGCCCGCATGGCGTTATGCGTCTGGGCTAGATTAATGACATGACTATTAGTTGGAAGTATATGGATATTGATTGTGCATGTGTACCTTTGTTGCATATCTCTTTTCCTATTGTGCATGGACTTAGTATTAATGAGACACAACACCATTATTGACCGTTCATGTTTCACGAGCACTTATTGTATTCTACACACACACCGCCGATAATTGCCATGACACGCACAACACCTATACATATATGATACTTATTTCTTAAGGACATTGAGACATGGTCCTTATTTTCCTTATGCATATGACATATAGCATACCTGTATACCTACATGCTTACACATATGTCTTGGCATTCTTACATGCTAGTTACCCATATACCTATATGGTATTGTACCATTAGGGATAGGTATATACACATATGAGACATAGCTACATGTACATCTTGCATACATACTTATACATATACTTGGAGGGTATTACATCATTATGGATAGGTAGATACACATATCTTGCTATACCAACATGGTTACGCATACATGGCTATAGCTACATATTCACCTTTATTTAATGTTGTATGGACTTGGAGAAATTAGGAATCGTATGATATATATATCAACTTGTTGTAGTTAAATAGCGGTTTTTCCTTTATATGCTCATATTACTGTTTCATGTTGTATATACTATATTTATGGATTTCATATGATGTTCTCTGATATTTTTACTCCTAAGTATATATAACAGTGGAATGGGAAGCTTTTATATATGCATATATATATATATATATATATATATATATATATTAGTGGAATGGGACGCTAATATATATGTATTGATTCATGCAGTTATACTTACTCATTACTTGATGTTTTCTGGATTTGTGGACCGTGGTTGTTTCATGAAATTATGCATTAATTGAAAAACCCAGTTTCTCTTGATATGATATTTCAGCTTCCACCATTAGATTTCTCGGTTATGAGCTTATATATACCCCATGGGAGGAGGTGTCGTGGGCCGTGTGCGGGTACATGGTGGAACCCGGCTGGTTCCCCGGGGCAAGAAGATCGACGATACATGCCGATGAGCCTGGCTGGGGGCGTGTGCCAACCGGTGATAGTATTTGGACTCTGCGGATATCTTAGGGATACCGATCGAGGTTATGTGCGCACATGCCCATGTCGATTGCTGGTGGTGGACACTCAGGTTCCATAGGATGTACGTACATGACATAGGAGGGCCAGTCCCAGTCACGGTTCCTCAGAGATGAGTATTTTTGTATCTATGCTAGATACTTGTTTTCATGATGTTTTTGGGTGTAGATGTTGGACACTCAAGTTTCATGAGACATACTCGATATTGGATACTGGTTATATGAGATTTACTTGATATTGGATACTGGTCATATGAGATTTACTTGGTATTGGACACTCAGGATATATAAGACCTACAGGATATGTGGGCCAATCTAGGGCCCGATTTGAGAAAATTTGGGATTTAGATTGTCTTGATGGACTTTGGTCCTGCCATGAGGTCAGGATTCCATAAGGATGACATGTTTTATCCCATACTCCGCATTTACTTTATATGCATTGCTTCATGTATTTGTAGTACCCGATAGAGTACCTTTCATGACTGTTGCATATACATATTGCAATTTATTGCTTCATGTATTAGTTGTACCTAATAGAGTACCTTTCATGACTGTTGCATAAATATGGCCATTTATTGCTTTTAGCTTGCATGTGATAGATTTGCGCAGTACGTGCATACTTGCGATTACCTGCATATGGTATTTACTATTCACGAGTTAGAAACTCACCCCGTTATGCTACAGGGTTTGCAGGTTGTTCTTCAGAGTAGTCGAGGCAGGGCTTCTACCTATCATATCATCTTTTGCAGCGGATACCGCTTCGGCTGACTGCGTGCAGTTTTGCTATAGGTGGGTTTACGGTTATCCGATGATGCTCTTTGAATATCTTTGTACCTTGTACCTTCCATCTACCATTCTCATGTATTGACTTAGAGACGAGATGTGTGGACGATATTGTATATTTTGGTGACTTGGATGTCTTTTATGCAGTTTTAC
Source organism: Agapanthus africanus (assembly GCA_030015575.1). Classification (NCBI taxonomy): domain Eukaryota; kingdom Viridiplantae; phylum Streptophyta; class Magnoliopsida; order Asparagales; family Amaryllidaceae; genus Agapanthus; species Agapanthus africanus. Next base: position 363,098,408 of record JASDDO010000022.1, on the reverse strand, counting down.
TTATATCGTCTTTTATTTCTTCGCTACGGCGTCGTATATCTGTTGTGGTGGTTGTTTTCCATCGTTGGGCGTGGATTTGCTCCCGTTGGGGATGCTTTACTTATATTTATGTTGTACCCATTTTTGGGGTTAGTTTTTCAAAGGAGGTGCTGCCAAAATTTTTAAGAAAGTAAAGTTGGACTTTAAAGAATTTGTACTTGAGATTTTCAAAAGTTTTAACAATATTCTTATCACTTACAACTTTTGATGGTTTAGATTGCTGGGTTTTCGTCTTACTTAAATTACATTACGCCTATAGACGTTGCATAGTTTAAGGGCCGTCACGTGCCAAATTTCGGGTCGTGACACCTACGACGCACAGGGTTTGAGTTATTCAACTCAGGGGATTTATACAGAGTATTGTATATTGTCCAGTGTCCATTAGGACAGATGGGTTGGTCCTCGTACTATATTCTATTTACTTGTGACTTCTCTAATTTTTAGACAAGTGTTTCGTAGAAATACAAGGTCTAAGTTTTGAGAAATTACATGTACAAGAATAAAGTAGAGAACCAGGTGTCGTAAATATCGGGATGGTGATCGAAGATGTAGATACTTGTGTGAGGTGTTCATTTGATAGTAATGGTTTTGAGAAACTTGTTTCTCTTTCAGGTTACTCATATTTGGATGCATTCCTAAGTTGAGTAATGATGATCGGCCTCTCTCCATTTAGTTGACATGCACTGGAGACAGCTGCATGATTTGAATCTGGTTCCAATTAAATCAGTGCCTCTGTTTCTATATTGTATATAGAATGGATCATATCTTAACGGTGTTAAGGTGTATGGAGTTGTCCGGCTTATGCTTGAAACCAGACACTGGATAACTCAAGGCACGTTTCTGTAATGGCAGTTTGTGGGTTAACCCGGGCTATGAAGATGGTTAACTTTCTACCATCTGGAAGATCAATAGTGATATTGTTCTTGACTCGCCACAGTTTTAGTAAAATAGACTTTTTTAGAAAACAGTAGTGGGAGTATGGTAGAACTGGAAGTGATTCCAGAACCACAGACGATTACTGAAAATTTAATAGGACCAAAAGATTCAATCAGGTTTGACATTCCATTATCCACTCTGCAGATATGGTGGATAACCTCAGGCACCCGAGAGGTACTCCGGTAGCCTCAAGGACGGTGACAGGGAGGTTCTTGTTTACCAAGACATGACACTACTGTTGTTCCAGACTATGAGACCCAGCAGAGGGATAAGTATAGCGTCGTTCTAAACTAGCTTTAGAAGTGTACGTATATATGACTCTGGCAGAAGGTTGTTGTGGTCTGTGGGAGCAGCGGAAGCATAGTTGACAAGTAGCTTATGTCTATTTATAGACTAAAGCAGATATTGCGGAGAAAGATCATCTATTTTTGATGTGACTGTCATAGGTTTTGACTTCATCAGAATAAGGGATGGATTTGTTAAGAAGGTAGTAGGGTGTGATGTCCTGGTATTTAGATGACATACAGATAGTAGGAAGTGAAATTCCTATACTACGATCGGTTATACTGTGTTTGTCACACAGTGGTTTCTCCACATAGGATATGGATATTATATCAGACATTCTGGTTACTAGATCTATGGTTTTAGATCTAGATTTGGGAAGTGTCCCAATATGGTTACTTAGACAGCATTCTAAAGGTGTTTTAGAATGGACGACTCCTGGCATGGTGGTGTACCTGCAGGTGATGGAGTCACCCTCTCTAAAGGTGTCTTATAGACTAAAGGGGAGAGAGGTGTGCATGATTGGCATATCACTTGCTTATGCAATTGAGTTGATCATGAGATGTCAAGTACCACACCAGATGTTGTTTTTGCACTAGCTCCAATAAGTTGATATTAATCTAATCCTGGAGAAACGTTCGGAAGCAGTTTTAGAACATAAGTGGATGTTCTAGAGATATGATAACGACAGCCTCCTTCAGAAGACAATTATCATTCCAGGCTTCCAAGGTGACCTGGATGACAGAGTGACTGTCAGAGTTATAGTTTTCCCTCTGACGAGGGGCAATAGTTTGGACAGGTGGTCCAAGCGGATACTGAGGGAGGCATGGTGCAGGATACCGATTATATTCAGTTGAAGATACAGTCTAAGAAGTTTGCTGGATTTGGAGTTCATTTGTGAACTAGATCCATCAGATATCCAGACATATTCTAAGACAGGTATTACTCAATTCGGGAGATGGCTTTCTCCGCGAACTTGAGATAAAAGAGAGACATAGAAAGAAACATCAGGGCGGATCCACTCACTGAGTTTATTTCTCGAACACAATAGTTTTACAAACGAGCTTTGTGAAACTGATTAATAGAGGAGTTGGGTGTTCGGTATCACACGGGCTGTGAGTATACGACACCGCAATAATTAGCCTTAAGTGCAAGTGGGAGATTGTTGGATATAGCGCCCTCAAAGTCAATTATTAGATCGCAGGCATGTGATTGCATTGATTGAGGGAGGACCTATACCGGTAGGACAGTCTTACTCGAGATGATAGTATGCTATCTTGTTTACCATTATCATCATGTACATGATTTAGGTGACATTACAGATCACTATTACATGTTGATAGAGCCCATAGGATTCTTTCTTGACTACCAGCAGTATGATGGCGATCATATACATGAGAGTTGGGTAGTCTATAAGCACATCCTTAAAGTGTCCCTAGTCGTGGGAGTTTCGAGACTGGGCATCGATACTCCGAGAGTAGACTAGTGTATACGGATCGAGACCCCGACGAGGGGCGATGGCCGGTCTCACAAGCCATTGGTGTCAGTTGGTTCACCTAAGACGTATACAGGTGCTCATTGGGTTATGAGTACACCAGACGGAATCACCGGGAACATGCTTGTTGGAAATTATACCTATCGTCAGATAGCAATTCCTTGGTGACATGTGTACAGGTTAGTCTATCGACCTGAGATCGTCATTTGTCTCGTGTGTGTTCCCACTTTTCTTTTATTACTACCCTACCGTGACTCAAAGGAGTCGTGCAAACAGGTTTAGTTGGGTACAGTCCCGAGCCACATGGAGGCATTGAGCGGATCGACAAGGGATTCGTCTCTCCTGGTATTGGGGGTGAGATCACGCTGTGTTTAGGAGAGCCATTACACAACATCCCTGGCCAGGGTAAGCGAGATTTATTGGTAGGTATTCCTGTAGTTTCTCAGGGTGTTCTGGGCTAAACTCCAACACGACTTATACCTCTATTAGGGGTCTGACGTTTACTAGCCCCCTAGGCCTGATATGCGATACTCATAGATGAATGGACCGGACTGTACAGATATTTTCACTGACAGGCTCAGTAGCGAACTCATCGGCCTCCCTTTTGCTCAATACCTGGGCAGCCATTACGTACAGCTAGTGCCACTGGCGTGCTTGTGGTTAAACCCACTGCCAGCGTATTGACGAGTCTTTAGAGTTCCCCACAGAGAGTTTCCCAAGTTCGGGCGAAACGTTGTAGAGGCCATATGGTTTTATGGCAGGGTTCGATCATATACGTGCACTTTTGCACGGATCATGATCGGACGGATCATACTATTGGGCTTTGGTTTAAATCGGATCCTAGTATTAGATTGTTGGATCACTTTCGTCTTGTTGTATTCGTATTCAGTCGGAATACGAATGTAGGTATGTATATACGGATGAGGGGTAATCTTGTAATTCGTTATGGGATTACTTTTGAACTTACCAATTTCTTATCTTCCATTTTAAACATTTGGTTTAATGTTTAATTAATGGAATTTGTTAGAAATTGTTTTTGGCCACATTCCTTCACTGAAATTTCGTGAGCATGGGGAAGCATGAGTTTATGGTGAGGTGTCTTTTGGGAATGTTCATGCATTAATGTTCATTATCAAGTTAAGGATATTTTCATGTGTTGCTTTTCTTATTCTCACCACTTGATTTGTTACTCTCACCACCTCATTACATATTCCACAGGGAGCACCTTGATTGGCGGAGCCCATAATTTCAAGTGAGGAATTTTTTTCCTCCAAGGCAAAATTCTTGTGCTCACAAATTCTTTCCATGGAAACTTCATTTACCTCCATCCAAATTTTTGGGTGCCTTGAGACAAAGTATTCACACACTATCTCTACTTCACCTTGGACATCTCGGCTAGCAAACTTGATGTCCGAGTTGCTTAGGTTTGAAACGGGAGCCCGTATAAAGAATCCTCGACGTGGAGACACTTCGACGAGCGAGATCGGAGAGCGAACTTCGTTGGGGCAACCGCAAGGAGTTTGGCGCAGAGATTGAAGACCGAAGGACATAGATCGATCGGTATAATCTCTCCAAACTCTTTTACAGTTTACTAGTTTATGGTTAATGGAACGATCCGGGTTTTAGGTTTACGTTAGCGCCAATTTTGAAAAAGTTTTATTCCGTATTTGGCCTCGGATTGAAGGCCGGGGCACTGGGATAGACTTACAGGAATAACCACTTCGTGCATCTGTAGATATTAGACTACACACGTCGCTGTGTATGAGTCCTAAGAGCTCGCTCGCTCTTATTCCATGTCCAGTGAACGGAGTCTTTGTCATCATTCCTATGAGACAAGATTGACAAGTTACATAAGACTGATATTCGAACGGATCCAAATATTCCTCTCTATGTAACTTCGTCAACCGTGTTTCATTGATGTGACCCAGTCTACAATGCCTTAAGAAAGCCTTATTTAATTTTAGAGACTTTCTTTTAAGTGTGTTCTGGATGTTTGAAAACCCGAGCGATAGGAGGGGTTTCGTCTCTCCCGGTATTGGGGGTTGATGTTGCGCTGTGTTCGATTGGCTATAACTGGAAGTCCCTGGCCAGGGCTGATATGGAAATTTACTGGTAAGTGTTATCAGTAGTTTCTTGACCAGTTATGAGCCTTACATCGACACGACTTATTGGTTACTGGGGTATGACGTTTACCACCCGTAGACTGGATATGCGACATATAAGACGAAGAGACCGGACTGTACGGTAGTGTTTAGTGATTGGATTCGCAGGATTATGTACAGGCATGCTTGTTGATCTTCTGGTCGCTCAATACCCGGATGGTTATTACGTTTAGCTGACCGCTTGCAGCTTGTGGGTGTTTGATATGATCATCACTTACTGCCGGCGTATTGACGAGTCTTTAGAGTCCTACATAGAGGTTTCCTGGCTCAGGTAAAAGGGAGTAGGAGCACGAATGTGATATGTGCGGGATCGAGATTGATACGTGCATGTGATACCGTATTCGATTCTCGCGATATGTGATATCGGCCGGTTATATATGATATAGCCGGGTTATCGGATCAAGTGTTGATTCAATTAAATATAATATATATATATATATATATGTATGTATTATGTGCTCACTTATATATTTATTATTCTTATTTGTGATACATTTAACATATATATGATATATGTTTATTGTATAGTTTTCTTTTGTTACATAAATATTATATATGCGATATATAATATTGTAGCATGCTAGGTTATACATGCAACATGTATGTATGAGAATTATGCTATGCTATATGTATTGTTTGGTTTTAAATATCTAAGTAATTCAAATTGTGGAAATGAGTCATGGATGAAGCTTCATGAAGCTTGTAGATTTCCATTGACCAAGTCCACCCTTTTTATTTTTCCCTAGATATTTCTAACCCAACCATGACACATAGCCATGGTTAACTCTCTACAATGGTTAAGGATGATATACTTGACCCATGATTGCATTTCTAAACTCAATCTCATTCATTCATTCTTCTTCTTCTTCCTCATTCTCATTTTGCTTTCTAGCTTTTGAGATCAAGAAGAAAATAGTGAGAAATTAAATAATAAAGTGAGAAAAATTCCTACTTCATCATTCTCTTCTATACTAGCCATATAGATTAGTGTGTTAGCTTCACTAATTCATAATTAATGAAGTCATAGCTTGAGTTCGTGTTTCCTCGAAGTAGATCATCTTGGATTTCGAAGTCTTCAAGCAAGCATCGATCATTTGACTCGTGGAGCCTCTCTAGAGTCCGGGAGTTCATGGATCGTGGCGAAGGGACTACTACTCGGAGCTTATGAAGCGAAGGAACGGACTACAAAGGTTGTAATCCCTCTCTCTTAGATGTAAAGTTGTTTACATGCAAAGTTAACCCTAATTCTCTAGTTAAGATCTTGGTTAGGGTTTCATAGCACACCAAATTTTTATAAAATGGCATATACGATGCCTTGCTAAACCTTGTGGTAGTGCTACGCAACCCTACAGTGGTATCAGAGCCAAGCTAGAGCTTTAAGCGTTGTCTAGACGAAGTTTAATGTCCTATCGAACCCCGAAAACCCAAACGAGACCCCTTCTCTGGAAATTTTTTCAAAAGGTGAAATTTTTCATATTAAAAATACTTAGAAATTCATGCAGGGAATTATATGGATCCACCTGAAGGACGAGTCCGTAACTCGCTACAGTGACCGTGCAACCGCGGCCAAAACTTGGTTTTGGCGGCGGTTCCACGGCGCCACTGTGGAGGCTTGGGACGGGCCCTTCAGCGACGGTCCGTAAGTGTTGGGGCATGCTACTGGGAATTTTTTTCTGCTCAAGTGTTGAGCTCACTGGGGTATTTTAGGAATTTGTTTAATCGATCGAATTTTGTAATATCGCCTATATATGTGTGTTGTGATACAATATGTGGAATTCATTTAGTTAGGCATGAAATCCGTAATATGTGATATTTTGGGTTTACGACGTCTAAAGAAGATTGTGGATTCCAAATATTGTAGTTTTACATTTTCTTTTCTGCGGCCGTAAGTGTAATATGTGGTATATTGCCGTTTACGTCGCTATAGATCGATGACAATTGTGATAGGCATATTTACTTACGTTGATGACATGTGTTGCTATGTGTTGTCGTGATATGTTATATTAGATCGTCGTGTTTTGAATAGCCGGGGGTTTTATGTGAGATGAGAATTTTCTTTTTCATTCATGTAAAATTCATTTGTATGTAATATTCTTTTATTTGGGCACTTCCAGGTTGAGGATGATGTCATCATTGTATTATTTACTTTTCCGCATTAGGATAGACCCAAGGAGGAGAGCACAAGCAACCGGGTTCTAGGATACAGTGGGGGGCCACTCGAGGAGTCGAGACCGGGTTTCATAACCGTAGAACTGGTAGGGTTGCTTGCCGCTCTCGTAGGGGTCTAGGGGTGTGGGTTTGGCTATTCATCGCGACCGTAGAATCCGTGTATTATTCAGGCTCAAAATAAAACACGGACGTCCTAGTATATCCAATATTTCATATGTTATCTTCTGCTGCTACTGTTCTGTGATGAGATCATATTACTACCTGAGACGAATGCTTATACTATATATATATGATATATATAAATATTATTGCTTTCGTTTCTTCTGTGATGCTTAGGAAGCTTTAATGATGGGATTTCATTAATGAGATTAATGGAAAGAAAAGAAACCTAAAAGATGTTGTAGAATCAAATTTTATAAAAAGGGTAGCTCTAGTTTTTGCTTTGCATAACGGTATTCCTTGTAGAATATCCAGCACCTTATTCGATAAGGAAAGAGCCGAGATCCCTTCACCGGGAGTGACCTCTTTAGAGAAACTAGCAGATGCTACAACTCACTCGGTTTTGTTTTTTGATTGCTTCTATAGTTCTTACTTTGCATAGCGGTATTCCTTGTAGAATATCCTGCACCTTATTCGATAAGGAAAGAGCCGAGATCCCTTCACCGGGTGTGACCTCTTAAGTGAAACTAGTAAAAGCCTAAAAAACACTCCTTTTCAAAATCACTTGTTTCTACAACGATACCAATTTTATTACGCAAAAGGTTTTTATAAAAACCTTTCGTAGCCTTCCGTCATTTTAGATAAGTAATATTTAGTATTCGTGCTACGTTTGTTGACTTAGTCAAGGCGTAGTGTACGGTAGCTAAATAGTGTTTATCTGCTAAAACATGAGATGCGATCGGATTAGGGTAGTCGTACGGCCTTGTTGACTTAGTCAAGGGTCGTACGGGTGGGTTTAATTCAATCGGGGAATGTATGGGTTGAACTTGACTTGCGATTTATGGTTTGTTGACTTTGTCAAGGTCATAGATCGCTAGAGGTAAAAGCATTATCGGGAATTTCTAGTGTTGAAATTTGCAATGAGATTGCATACCTTCTATGAGATAGTTGGATCCCGATACCCACTGCGAGTAAGAGTTACTCCTGGGAGAGCTTTACACATGACAATTAGCCGATCAAGTAGGTGTCTAGAAAGGTGTTAACGGGGTTATGCCTCTGGGAAAACGAGTTTTATTTTAACTAAGTCCGTGTGAAAGCACGGGGAACCTCTCTCAAAGTACCAACACTGACCTGGCTGAAAGATTGACAAACTTGTAAGGTGTAATTAATCCCAGCTACTCTTATCTTTTTGGGTTTGAAGGAAGATTTGATAATAACAGTGGGAGCCATCCTGATTAGATATGATAATAACCAATCTAATCTTGCAAGAGCATACGCTAAAGTGTTTTCTTCTCTCTCTCTCAAGGTAGCGACCATGTCAGGCCTTAATCAAGATAATAACATTGATGTATTGACCGAACCCGCTAGTTATACCGAGCAGGGGAACGTTGGTCCCGTTCTTTCTTATAAATGTTATAAGACTGAGCAGGGAATATTAATATATCCGGATTCTCACGCCGCCCAAACGAAGAACAAGTATGCTGACACATGTTCTTCGGTTGTGTTAGTAATCGAGAACTGTTTCTCAGTTCACTCTACGTCCTGAGTATTACATACCGGATCAGGATCCCACATATGTAATATGTTGCATGGGCTACGGAAAGGTAGAGAATTAGGAATGAGTGATCATTCCGTAAGAGTAGGGAATGGTGCAGATGTTGCAGCTAAAGCAGTTGGCGATATCACTTTGTATTACCAAGTGGTAATACATTGATTCTGAACGAATGCTATTACATACCGAGCAAGATATGAAACATTATATCAGTTTTTTTTATTAAGTAAAGAATGATATAATTTTTTAGTACAGGATAATGTTATGAACATCTTCCTGAATCAAAAGTTGATTGGATCAGGCTCGTTAAATAATGGCATATACGTTCTAAATCAAACTAGGTTCTTAATGTACAAAACACTCACAAGAGGAAGAGTTCAGAAATGAACGAATCCTTCTTGTGGTATTGCAGACTAGGTCATATCAATGCGACACGACTAGCTAAGTTACATAAAAATGGATATTTGAATACATTCGAATTATCATCTTATGAAACTTTCCATTCATGTCTCAAAGGCAAAATGACCAAAACTCCGTTTAGTCGACACGAAGAAAGAGTTACAGAACTCTTGGGACTGATACAAAGTGATGTATGATGTCACGATCCGAAATTGGCACGTGACGGCCCTTAAACTACGCAACGTCTACAGGCGTAACTTAATTTAAGTAAGCCGAAAACCCAGCAATCTAAACCATCAAAAGTAGTAAGAAATAATAACATCTTTAAAACCTTTGAAATCATAACCCAAATTCTTTAAAAGTCCAACTTTATTTTCTTTAAAATTTTGGCAGCACCTCCTTTGTAAAAACCAGCCCCAAAAATGGGCACAAAAAAAAAAGTAAAGCATCCCCAAACGGGAGCAAATACACGCCCAAAGGCGGAAAACAACCACCACAACAGATATACGACGCCGTAGCGAAGAAATAAAGGATGATATAAATAAAACTGCATAAAAGACATCCAAGTCGCAAAATAATATAGAATATCGTCATAGCATCAAGTCTTTAAGTCAACATGAAAGTAGTAGATGGAGAGTACAAGGATACAACGAATATACAATACAGCAACGAATAACCACAAAACCCACCTAAAGCAAAACTGCACACTGTGAGCCGATGCGGTATCCGCAGCAAAAGATGATTTGATAGATGAATAGCCTGCCTCGACTACTCTGGGGAACAACCTGCAAAACAAACTGTGGCACAACGGGGGTGAGTTGCCAACTCATGAATAGTAAATAACATATGCAGGTAATCGCAAGTATGCACGTACAGCGCGAATATAACATATGTAAGCTAATAGCAGTAAAGGTCATATGAATGCAGTAGTCATGAAAGGTACACTAACGGTTACTACAAATACATGAAGCAATAATATGACAATCGGTATGCAATAATCATGCAATAATGATATGAAAATGTATATATGCAACAGTCATGAAAGGCACTCTAGCAGGTACAACTAACACATGAAGCAATGCATATAAAATGAAGTATGTAAATGCAACAGTCATGAAAGGTACACTAATAGGTACAACAAATACATGAAGCAGTGCATAAACAATAAATGTGGAGTATAGGGTGAAACATATCATTTCCACGGAATCCTGACATCGTGGTAGGACCAAAATCCATCAAGACAATCCAAATCCCAATTTCTTCAAATCAGCCCCCAAATTGGCTCTCATATCATATAAGTCTCACAAATCCTGAATGTACAATACCAAGTAAATCTCATATACCATGAATGTACAAAATCAGCAATCTCATATATCCTTTATCAAATATCAAGTCAACCTCATATATATCCTGTATCCAATCTCAAATGAATCTCCTATATCCCAAATCCAATATCAAATGAATCTCATATATCCTAAGTATAATTGCATGAATAATTATGATGAAGTATATGAATTTATATATATACATATATATTAGCGTCCCATTCTACTAATATATATATATATATATATATATATATATATATATATATATATATGCCTATATAACAGCGTCCCATTACACTGCTATATATACTTTGGAGTAAAAATATCATGAAAACAATGTGTCAAGCATCGACACAGAAATGCTGATCTATCAGGTGCTGTCACCACGACTGGCACCCTGATAGGTACGTATCATACGCTATACCGAAAGCTCGAGTGCCTAGCTTTGATCCTCGCCTCTCGACGTATCCATACGTACATGACTCCCGTCGGTATCCCCATGATAACCGCCGAGTCATAGGTAATGTCACCGGTAGGTATGGTTCCCCTGTCAGGCTCAATCGGCAAGGTCCATCAATCGTCTTGCCCCGGGGTACCTCCGGGCCCCACCATGTACCCTCATACGGCCCCCGACTCCTCCTCGCATGGGGTATATATATCAGAACCGATAAAACTCATGGTGGGTGCTGAAATATCAAATTAAGAGAAACCGGTTTTTTCAAATAATGCATAATTTCATGAAACTACCACAGTCCTCAAATTCAGAAAACATCATGAAAAATCCATATCACAATGCGAAAATCCTTGAATGTAATATACGCAACATAAAAAATGAAATGCGAGCATATAAAGGAAAAGCCGATATTTAACTGCAACAAGTTAATATAAATATCATGCGGTTCCAAATTTCTCCAAGTCTATATAACAGCAAATAAAGGTAAACATGTAGCTAATGCCAGATATATGTGTAAACATAAAGGTATAGCAAGGTATATGTATCTACCTATCAGAAATGATGTAATATACTCTCCAGGTATAAGTGAAGTAAGTATGCAAGGTATACATATAGCTATGTCATTATGTGTGTATGTACCTATCGCTAATGGTACAATACCCTATAGGTATTCAGGTAACTAGCATGTAAGCATGTCAAGGCATATGTGTAAGCATGTAGGTATACAGGTATGCTATATATCATATGCATAAAGAAATATGAATCAATGTCTCTAACCAAAAAATATAATATCTATAAGTGTGTTGTGCGTGACATGGCAATTATTGACGGTGTGTGTGGCATACAATCAGTGCTCGTGCAACGTGAGCCGTCAATAATGGTGCAGTGTCCTCAGGGTACTAGTCCAAGCACAACAATTAACTAAGCAATAAGGTGTATGCGCAACTCTATATATGAAATAGAATATGCGACAAGTCAAGTCATCTCTAGCCCAGACGCATAACGCCATGCGGGCGATTCCCCAGTAGATGTTAAATCTACTCACCAACGCTCCTGGCTAATTGAAGCCTACCACCTGTTTTCCCTTCGTCGCAGCGCCCGATGTCCCCGCCTGTTAGTTATATGTATGCCCTAGAGGCCATTACTGTACATACGATGTATATTGTAATGGATGCTTGGACATATATAGGGAGGACTTTCTTGCTCGACATGATAGTATGCTATCTGGCTGTACTTTATCTTAACATGTACTCTGATTATATCTATGTTACATGTTGATAAAGCCCTTAGGATATGTACTCGACTATTGGGACTATGATGAGATCATACTAGTGGGGCCACGGTAGTCGACGAGTACATCCTATAACTGTTCCTAGTCGAGGGTGTATCGAGGCAGGGCATCGATACGCCAGAGTAGACTAGCGTATACGCATCTTGACCCATATGATGGGCGATGGATGATCCTATATCCATCGGCGTTTGACATCAAGGATGGTGTATGGGTGCTCAGTAGAGACTGGGTACACTGGACGGACTCGCCGAGAACTCCCAGATGGTATTATACCTCACGTCAGATGGCAGTTCTCCGGTGACACTGGTACAGAGTAGTCTGTTGACCCGAGATCGTCATAGAGTCTTGTGTGATTCCCACCGTGCTTTGATTTCCATCATACCACGTCCAAGAGGGCGTGCAAAAAGGTGGCTTTTGGGTACAGTCCCGAATCACATGGAGGCAATGAGCGATAGGAGGGGATTCGTTTCTCTCGGTATAGGGAGTTGATGTTGTGCTGTGTTCGATTGGCTATAACTGGAAATCCCTGTCCAGGGTTGCTGAGATTTACTAGTAAGTGTTATCGGTAGTTTCTCGAACTGCTATAGACTTCATATCGACACGACTTATCAAGCTACTGGGGTCTGACGTTTACCACCCCTAGGCAAGATATGCAACATATCAGACGACGAGACCGGACTGTACGGGAGTGTTACTGATTGGATTCGCAGGAGAATGTACAGTCTTTCTTGTTGATATTCTGATCGCTCAATACTTGGGTGGCTGCTACATTTAGCTGACCGCTTGCAGCTTGTGGGTGTTTGATATGATCATCACCTGCTACCGGCATATTGACGATTCTTTAGAGTCTTACACAGAGGTTTCTTGACTCGGGAAAAACAGAGTAGGGGCACATATGTGATATGTGCAGGACCGAGGATAATGCGATATGAGATACCGTATTCTATTCTCGCGATATTTGATATAAGCCGGGTCATCGGATCAAGTGTTGATTCGATGAATCGGTACATGATATATTAGTCGGTTATATGCGATATAGCCGGATTGTCAGATCAAGTGTTGATTCGATGATTTAATGTACAATAATATATACGATATATTAAATTACATTAACTAATATTAGCTCACTAAAAGATTCTTTTTCTCACTCGGGTAATACATTGATATATAAGCGATATATGTTAATTGTATTATTTTATTTTGTTACAATAAATACTATATATGTGATATATAATATTGTAACATGATATGATTACTAATGCAACAAGTTTAGTGGAGATTAAACAAGGTTAGGGTTTGATTTGGGTTAGTTCCTTCATGAACATTCTAGAAGGTTTTCTTTTGTCATGAATGAGATATTATGCTTGATTTTTTTGGGTGGCTCATTTTTAACCCAACCCAAACCTTAGCCCTTGTTAAATCTCTACATGAGTCATCCTTGACCATGGTTGCATAATTAATCATTGTTATACTTTCATTGTTCATCACAAAAGGATTCATGAATATTTCTTCTTATTCTTCCTTGAGTTTCCTTCATGAAAAACTTTCTAGCTTTTTATGATGTGATGATTTTGAGTGAGTTAAAGAAAACAAATGAGAGCTAAAATCCTACTTCATCATCCTCATCTACCCTTGCCATTTAGATGAGAGTGTTCACTTCATTTTGTGAGTGAGAGCTTGTGTTAATGAAACTTCAAGGTAGATCATCTTTGTTATCGAAGATCGGAAGCAAGCTTGCATCTTTCTCTTCGTGGAGCCTCTCGAGAGTCCGGAAGACGATGATCGCAGCGAAGGGACCTCAACACGGAGCTTTAGAAGTGAAGGACCGGATCTACAAAGGTTGTAATCCCTCTCACTTAGTGTTAAAGTGTTTAACATGCTTGGTTTCGCCTAATCTCTAGTTTAAAGATCTTGTTTAGGGTTGTTCGGCACGGCTAAATTTTTATTCGGGCATGGTTGATGCCTTACAGACCCTTGTGCGTATGCCTAGCATCCCTACAGTGGTATCAGAGCCAAGCTAGAGCTTTAGGCGAAGTCTAGACGAAGTTTAAAGTCCGATCGAACTCCGAATACACGATATAACCTAGTTTCTGGAAATTTTTCAAAACTGTTGATTTTTTCATATTAAAAATGCTCAGAAAATTAAGCATGTAAATCTAAGAATTACTGTGAACTACGGCCCATTAATGCGCTCACGTGACCGTGGAACCGCGGCCAAACCAAGGGTTTGGCGGTGGTTCCGCGGCCAAAATTTTGATTTGGTCCCTGGTACTTCAGGTATTTATTCTAAGGTCCTTTTTAATTGTTCTGGGAATTTTTAATTCTACTCAAGTGTTGAGTTTTCTGGGTTGTATTGGGGACTCGTTGATTCGATCGGATAATTTAACTTCGGTTAATTTTTCCGGATAATTTTTAGAAACTGTTAAAAAGTTCGAACGGATATCAATAACTCACTTTTTCCCCTGTCGGAAAATTTCAAAAGTTGGATTTTTTCTCGAGTTTGAAACTTCCGGAAAATCATGCAAGTAACGCGGTGGACCCTCTAGAAGAACACAAACCTTAACTCGATTATGTGACCGTCTGAACTGCCTCTAAACCTTAGGGTTTGCGGCAGTACGGCGTGCCACATGTGAGGCGTTGGCTTGACCCTTCTACGGCTGGGCCATTGGTACTGTGGCATGTGATGGATACTTTTTAAACTCCGCTCATGTGTTGAGCTATTTGAGAAATCTTGGGTGATTGTTGATTCGATCGGAATGTTTAACACTGTCTTTTTATCTGGAATGTGATACAATATTTGGAATCCACAGGTAGTTATGAGATAACTAATTTGAATGTTATAAATCTAGCAGTTCAGTCTCAATTGATCGGTTGCCACGGAATTTTGATGTGATCAAAAGTCCGTCGCAATCACGTAGCGTACGTGGATACTCGTCGGGTAAACTTAATAGATAGCCACGCTCCATAGCCCCGACCAAGTGACTGTAGGAGAACCCCGTCACCTAAAGCATCCGTTCGGGTGCTCGCGGCAGCGGTGTTCCGCCTTAGTGCACTTCGTCGACGGCATCCGCGGTTGTGGCCGTCTACTAAAGTTTACGCCGAGCATTCGATCAGGATGTCGAGAATATTGTTGAATTGCCCGACTTGATATTGAAAAGATTTTTCGATAATGAGACTAAAATGCGGGGTTTATAATTGTTAGGCATGTGATGTCTAACGAATTCATTTGGTTAGGCATGCGATGTCTAAGGAGGTTGAGGATTCCAACTGTTGTAGTTTTACACTTTCTTTTCTGTGACCGTAAGCGTAGTATGTGGTGTATCGCCGGCTTCGTTGCTATACATCAACGACAATCGGGATACGCATACTTGCTTACGTTGATGATATGAGATATTATGTGTTGCTGTGATATATTATATTGGATCGTCGCGTACTGAATAGCCGGGGGTTTTATGTGAGATGAGGGTTTTTATTTTCATTCATGTAAAATTCATTTGTATGTAATATTCTTTTATTGGGGCACTTCCGGGCTGAGGATGATGTCACCATTGTATATTATTTACTTCTCCGCATTAGGTAGACCCAAGGCGGGGAGAACAAGCAACCTGGTTCTAGGGTCCAGTGGGAGACCATCTCGAGGAGTCGAGACCGGGTCTTCTAACCTTAGAATTGGCAAAGTTGCTTGCCGCTCTCGTAGGGGTCTAGGGATGTGGTTTTTGCTATTCATCGCGACCGTGGAATCCGTGTTTTATACAGGCTCGTAATGAAAACACGGACATCCTAGTATATCCAATATTTCATATATGTTCTTTTGCTGCAATGTTCTGTGATGAGATCATATTACTGCCTGAGATGAATGTTTATATTATATATATGAGATATATGTTATATTGCAGATTTCGTTTCAAATGTGATGTTTGTGAAGCATAATAAAATGGGACTTCAGTAATGAGATTAATGAAACTAAAAGAAACCTAAAGATGTTGTAGAAACTTGTTTAAAAAATGGTAGCTCTAGATCTTACTTTGCATAGCGGTGTTCCTTGTAGAACATCCAGCACCTTATTCGATAAGGAAAGAGCCGAGATCCCTTCACCGGGAGTGACCTCTTTAGTGAAACTAGCAGATGCTACAAGCTAGGTTTGTCTTTTGATTGCTTCTATAGTTCTTTCTTTGCACAGCGGTATTTGTGAAATATCCTGCACCTTATTCGATAAAGAAAGAGCCGACGATCCCTTCACCGGGAGTGACCACTTTAGCAAAACTAGAAAAGCCTCAAAAACACTCCATTTAAAATCACCCGATTCTACAACGATATCAAGTTCATTACGCAAAGGGTTTTCTTAAAAACCTGTCGTAGCCCTCCGTCATTTCAGATAAGTAATAGTTAGTATTCGTGCTGCGTTTGTTGACCTTGTCAAGGCGTAGTGTGCGGTAGCTGATTACTGCTTATCTGTATAAGCATATGATGCGATTGGATTAGGGTAGTCGTGCGACTTTGTTGACCTTGTCAAGGGTCGTGCGGGTGGGTTTAATTCAGATCAGGAAATGACGGGTTGAACTTGACTTGCGGTCTATGGTTTGTTGACTTTGTCAAGGTCATAGATCGCTCGGGGCAAACTATTATTGGGAATTTCAAGTGTTGAAATTTGCGATGAGATTACGTACCTTCTATGAGATAGTTGGATCCCGATACCCGCTGCAAGTAAGAGTTACTCCTTAGAGAGTTTTGCACATTACAAATAGCCGATCAAGTAGGTGTCTAGAAAGGTGTCAACGGGGTTACGCCCCTGGGAAAACGAGGTTTACTTTAATTAGGTCCGTGCGAAAGCATGGGGAACCTCCCTCAAAGTACCGGTACTGGCCTGGCTTAAAGATTGGCGAACTTGTAGGGTGTAATTAATCCCGGCTAGTCTTTCCTTTTATGGTTTGAAGGAAGATTTGACTAAAACAGTGGGAGACATCCTGATTAGATAAATTGATAACCAATCTAATCTTGAAAAAAGTGCACGCTGAGTGTTTTCTTCTCTCTCTCTCCTGGTTATGACTATGTCACGCCTTAATCAAGATAATAATACGGATGAATTGACCGAACCCGCTTGTTATACTGCGCTAGGAAACGTTAGTCCCGCTCCAAATTATAATTGTTATAAGACAGAGCAGGAAATAGGGGATTACCTGAATTCCCGTGCCGCCCAAATGAAGAAAATGCATGCTGATGCATCTTCTTCGTGTGTGTTCATTAAAGAGAACTGTTTCTCAGTATCTTTTACGTTCTGGGTATTTGATACCGGATCAGGATCCCACATATGTAATTTGTTACATGGGCTACAGATAGGTAGAGAACTGAAAACGGGTGATAAGTTTCATGAGATAGAAACGGTGCAAGTGTTGCAGCCAAGTCTGTTGGTCACTATCATCATGTATTACCAGAATACATTGATTCTGAACGAATGTTATTAGATACCGAACCTGATATACAACATCATATCAGTCTCTTTATTATTAAAGAAAGGATATAATTTTGTATTGTTGGATAATGCTTTGAACATTTCCTATATCAAGAGTTGATCGGTTCAGGCACGTTATCTAAAAGCATTGACGTTATAAATCAAACTACAGTTCTTAGTGAACAGAACACACACAAGAGGAAGAGTTCAGAAATGAACGAATCCTTCTTGAGGCATTGTAGACTAGGTCATATCAATGCGACCCGACTAGCTGAAGTTACATAAAGATGCATATTTAAAATAGTTTGAATCTACATCTTGTGAAACTTTCCGTTCATGTCACAAAGATAAGATGACCACAGCTCTGTTTATTGGAAACAGAGAAAGAGTTAGTGAACTCTTGGGATTGATACATGCCGATATATGAAGGTCCCCTGTCTACACATGCCAGGACCGGTTCTTTGTACTTTATTATATTCACTGATGATCTCTCAAGATTCGCACATGTGTTCCTGTTGAAACACAAGCCCGAAGCTTTTGAGATATTCACAGAATATAAGTTAGAAGTAGAGAACCAAAAACGGGTATAAGTATTATGTCCTTTGATGAGATCAAGGAGGAGAATACTTGAGCACGGTATTCCTGGACTATTCTAAAGGAGAACGGGATTCTCTCTTAGCATTACTCCTCCGTATACACCACAACACGTCGGTATATCGGGGTGGAGCAATCACACCCTATGTGATATGGTGTGCTCTATGATGAGTACTACTGAGTTTCCTATTTCCTTTTGGGATTCATGCACTTGAGAAGCTGCATACCTATTGAATAGGGTTCCAATCAAATCAGTTGCCTACCACTTCATATGTGATATGGAATAGGAAGAGCCCATATCTTCAGTATGCTAAGATTTGGGGTTGTCCAGCCTATGTCTAAAAGCATAATCCGGAAAATCTCGAGGCAAAGTCAATTCTGTAGAAGTTTGTTGGATATCCCAAGCATTCGCAATGGAATATCTTCTACCTAACTGAGGAACAAAAGATGTTTTGTTTCTCAACATGCCACCTTTGTGAAAGGGAATTTCTTGTGAAGAAATTATTGGTCATGAGGAAGAACTGGAAACAGTTCCAGCTATACAAACTACAACAGATGATTTGGTAGAGCCAAAGGATTCAATAGTTTCCAACGAATCTCAGCCTCTCCGCCGATCTAGTATGGTTCCTCACCC
The DNA here is from genome assembly GCA_030015575.1 of Agapanthus africanus. Taxonomy (NCBI): domain Eukaryota; kingdom Viridiplantae; phylum Streptophyta; class Magnoliopsida; order Asparagales; family Amaryllidaceae; genus Agapanthus; species Agapanthus africanus. The sequence continues at coordinate 363,079,465 of JASDDO010000022.1, read as the reverse complement.
ACCTGAGAGATACTTTGGTTTCTCTATGACAGTGGGAGCGAGGATTGCATCATGAGATGATGACCCAACTAGTTTCGAGCAGGCCATCAGGAGTGAGACTCTGTAAGAATGGCTGGATGCTTAGCGATCTGAGATGGAATCCTTATACACCAACAAAGTATGGACTTTGGTTGCTTTATCTGAAGGGTTAAATCCCCATCAGGAGCAAGTATATTTTGAGAATATTACTTGGTGTACATGGAAAAGTTGAGACTTTCAAAGATGTGCTTAAGTCCATCCAGATCCTACTTGCCACGGCTACATACCATGACTACGATATCTGGTGGTTGGGTGTCATGACTGCTTTTCTAAATGATGTTTTAGAAGAGAGCGTCTATAAGTACACAGCCAGAGGGCTTCGTAGACAGTGGGAGCAGCGGAAACGTGTGCAAGATGTTTTATGTGATAAAGCAGGCATCGCGGAGTTGGAACGTCTGTTTTGATGTGGTAGTCAAAGAGTTTGACATCATCAAAATGGTAGATGAACCTTGTATATACAAAAAGGTAGTAGGGGGTATGGTGATGATCCTCGTAGAGTACGTGGATGACATACTCTTGTTAGGGAAGGAGTTTCCTATGCTACGCTCGGTCAATCTCCGCTTATCACAAGGATTCTCCATATAAGATCAAAGTGATACCTCCTAAATCCTGGGTTTTGGATCTATGAGATAGATCTAATTGGATGTTAGGATACTCACTAGTTGTAGTGAGATGGTATCAATCGATCCTGGGGAGAATCACTGGAAAGGTTCCAGGGTGATAAGGATGACTGAATGTCAGTCGCAGGCATTGTCTTTATCCTCAGTGGAAGGAAGGTATGTTGGAAGAGTTCCAAGCGAGATACCGTGACATACTAGACGATTAAAGGAAAGATACATAATTACCAAGGATGCTACCAAAGAGGAAGTCTGGATATATAAGTTTATAAGATGAACTTCATTCCTACCATTGTGTGACAATGGAGTTGTGGCTTTTGCCAAGGAACCCCCGTCCCATCAGAAATCCATAAATAATTCTTAGGCAGTATCACCTGATCATGGAGATGGTTGATCTCCAGGGAGATCGAGGTTAGGAGAGTAGACACAGAGGACAACAACGCGGATCCACTCACAAAGGCCTTTTTCCCAGTAGAGACTTTTATGGGATGGTTGAGTATGAGATACTTCAACCACAGCTAATTGTTGGGTATGTGATACCACAACAGATGGCCCTAGTGCAAGTGGGAGATTGTTAGTTATATGTATTCCCAAGAGGCCATTACTGTACATACGATGTATATTGTAATGGATGCTTGGACATATATAGGGAGGACTTTCTTGCTCGACATGATATTATGCTATCTGGCTGTACTTTATCTTAACATGTACTCTGATTATCTTTATGTTACATGTTGATAAAGCCCTTAGGATTTGTACTCGACTAATGGGACTATGATGAGATCATACTAGTGGGGCCACGGTAGTCGACGAGTACATCCTATAACTGTTCCTAGTCGAGGGTGTATCGAGACAGGGCATCGATACACTAGAGTAGACTAGCGTATATGCATCTTGACCCATATGATGGGCGATGGATGATCCCATATCCATCGGCGTTTGACATCAAGGATGGTGTACGGGTGCTCAGTGGAGACTGGGTACACTGGACGGACTCGCCGAGAACTCCTAGATGGTATTATACCTTACGTCAAATGGCAGTTCTCCGGTGACACTGGTACAGAGTAGTCTGTTGACCCGAGATCGTCATAGAGTCTTGCTTGATTCCCATTGTGCTTTGATTTCCATCATACCACGTCCAAGAGGGCATGCAAAAAGGTGGCTTTTGGGTACAGTCCCGAATCACATGGAGGCAATGAGCGATAGGAGGGGATTCGTCTCTCCCGGTATAGGGAGTTGATGTTGTGCTGTGTTCGATTGGCTATAACTGGAAATCCTTGGCTAGGGTTGCTGAGATTTACTGGTAAGTGTTATCGGTAGTTTCTCGAACTGTTATAGACCTCATATCGACACGACTTATCAAGCTACTGGGGTCTGACGTTTACCACCCCTAGGCGAGATATGCAACATATCAGACGACGAGACCGGACTGTACGGGAGTGTTACTGATTGGATTCGCAGGAGAATGTACAGGCTTGCTTGTTGATCTTCTGATCGCTCAATACCTGGGTGGCTGTTACGTTTAGCTGACCGCTTGCAGCTTGTGGGTGTTTGATATGATCATCACCTGCTACTGGCGTATTGACGATTCTTTAGAGTCCTACACAGAGCTTTCTTGACTCGGGCAAAACGGAGTAGGGGCACATATGTGATATGTGCAGGACCGAGGATAATGCGATATGAGATACCGTATTCTATTCTCGCGATATTTGATATGAGCCGGGTCATCGGATCAAGTGTTGATTTGATGAATCGGTACGTGATATATTAGTCGGTTATATGCGATATAGCCGGATTGTCGGATCAAGTGTTGATTCGATGATTTAATGTATAATAATATATATGATAAATTAAATTACCTTAACTAATATTAGCTCACTAAAAGATTCTTTTTCTCACTCGGGTAATACATTGATATATATGCGATATATGTTAATTGTATTATTTTATTTTGTTACAATAAATATAATATATATGATATATAATATTGTAACATGATATGATTACTAACGCAACAAGTTTAGTGGCGATTAAACAAGGTTAGGGTTTGATTTGGGTTAGTTCCTTCATGAACATTCTAGAAGGTGTTCTTTTGTCATGAATGAGATATTATGCTTGATTTTTTTGGGTGGCTCATTCTTAACCCAACCCAAACCTTAGCCCTAGTTAAATCTCTGCATGAGTCATCCTTGACCATGGTTGCATAATTAATCATTATTATACTTTCATTGTTCATCACAAAAGGATTCATGAATATTTCTTCTTATTCTTCCTTGAGTTCCTTCATGAAAAGCTTTCTAGCTTTCTATGATGTGATGATTTTTAGTGAGTTCAAGAAAACAAATGAGAGCTAAAATCCTACTTCATCATCCTCATCTATCCTTGCCATTTAGATGAGAGTGTTCACTTCATTTTGTGAGTGAGAGCTTGTGTTAATGAAACTTCAAGGTAGATCATCTTTGTTATCGAAGATCGGAAGCAAGCTTGCACCTTTCTCTTCGTGGAGCCTCTCGAGAGTCTGGAACACGATGATCGCAGCGAAGGGACCTCAACACAGAGCTTTAGAAGTGAAGGACCGGATCTACAAAGGTTGTAATCCCTCTCACTTAGTGTTAAAGTGTTTAACATGCTTGTTTTCGCCTAATCTCTAGTTTAAAGATCTTGTTTAGGGTTGTTCGGCATGGCTAAATTTTTATTCGGGCATGGTTGATGCCTTATAGACCCTTGTGCGTGTGCCTAGCATCCCTACACCGCCTGCGAACCTAAAACATAAAACAATATATCAGTATATATTAGCAATAGACCCAAAACACGTACAAACTATACGGACCAACGCGACAACACAAACATACTCTCAAGTGTTCATATTATAGCTAACGTGCATAGCGACACTACGAAACCAACTCAAGAGCAACAGAACACAGAACACGAACCGTATCGGATAACGTATCGCGTAAAACAGAACACAAGAAATACACCAAGTGGTCCCAGATTTTTCTGTACCAATAATTTGTAAAAGTTGCATGTACCATGAGACCACATACAACCCCAGAGACCCCTACACCAAAATACACACCCTAACTCCCCTGTCTGGCCGCAAATTGCGGCCAGAAGCAATAAAATTGCGGCCTGAACATGATGGAATTGGTTCCTATTTTGATGGTAGGTTCTAGGTCACTACAATAGGTCACTGTGATGGGAACTTTTGCAACAATTACCTGGTTTGATAGCAGATCATCCCAGACCCAAAATTACACTAAAAATACGATATTTACCCGAAACGATACGATACGCGATCAAAACTGAAACGACTAAGCTACGCTACACTATAAATACATAAATAACAGAAAGAGATCATTACCCAACCAAAAGAACTCAAAGATCCAAGGTTTGTAAGCTCCAAGGCATCCAAGAGGCAAAAGATGGTAAAAGATGTGATTTTTGTGAGTTTTGTGAAGGATTTGAGATGGATTGGTGTAGAACTTCATAGTGTTCAGTTGTGATGAGAGAGGAATGAGAGAATAAAAGAGATAGAGAAATGAGAGAGTGTGAGGTTAAAGAGAGTGAGGTGAGTGTAGGGTGAGAGGTAAGTGCACCATTAGCATTAATTCTCCATTAATGCTTTCACACCAAGTCACCATGCCACCTCCTCACTTCCAAAACAAATATCTTCTCTTTTCACACAAAAGATCTAGGAGTTTAGGTTAAGGATTGGATTAAAGCAAAGATTAGATAAATGGTTAAGTGTCATGGTTGTTAAGAACAAGATTAACACAAAACAAACCATGACATTAATATGCAGACGTGCGTGCATGCCATAACAAATAATAATAAATTATTAATTAAATGTTATAAAATGTGAGGAACCCGAATTGGTAAACTTTTTACAGTAAACCCGCATTAACGTCTAAACTAACACTAACCGAAATCTAAGGCGTTACAATCTCTCCCCTTATAAAAATTCGTCCCTGAATTTAAAATTCTCACCAAGCGTACCTTCAAAGAGAAGATTACAAAACTCTCATATCTCGCTCGCAGCCTCCCAAGTGATCACTTCACTATACGGCTACGTCCAAGAAAACCCTCCATAGATGGCAAGACCTTTGACCAAAGTTCTCCACCTGCCGAGCCATTAACACAATTGGTTGCCGGTGAACAAAAAGATCGCGTCCAAGCTAAATGGTCTGGTGCCCAATCATGCGAAGTATCTTCATAAGGAATACGAGGTGAATACTCAATAATCTGGGCGGAAGTGCCAAATTAAAAGCAACAGAACTAACTCGCTTTAAGAATATCAAAAGACCTACAATCCTGGGATAAGCTTCGCAAAACTCAACACGTCATTCATCGGAAAATCCGTAGGAATACATGATCTCCCACTGCGAACTCAAGTCTGCGACCACCACGGTCGGCATAAGACCTCTGTCTGCACTGGGCTGTTCTCATCCTGACCTGAAACAACTGGATCTTCTCCGAAGTCTCTAGACTAGCTGGGGTCCAAAAATCCTATTTACGCAGAGTCAGAAAAACAAACTGGAGATCGACACCACCTAACAAACAAAACTTAAAGGTTGCCAATTGGAGTGCCTCCTGATAACAGCTATCGAATGAGAACCTTAACAATGGCAAGTGACGATCCAAACTGCCAACAACAATTAGTACGTACACACAAGCATATCCTCCAGAGTCAGTATAGCCCGCTCTCACAAAACCATCATCCTGCGGATGGAAAAATGGAGCTAAAGTTCAACCAGTACCCAAGGCTTCCTGAATCTCCGGCCCGAGATGGTAAGCGAACAGGATACCTCTATTGGATAAAACGCATGAAGGAACTCTGTGCAAACGCACAAACTTAACAAAGAACAACTGAGCAAACTGAGCATAACCGGACAACAAACACCCGAATGGAGTCACACCCTGACTAAACCTGGATAGACGCTACAACGAATATTCATGGAGATCTGCTCCCACTCCCACTCCGGAATGGTTAAAGGTTGCAAATCTCTAGCCGGTCTCAGATGCTCAACCCTAGCTCACAACAAGACAGACACCTAGAAACGAAATCCGAAACTTCACTCTTCATCCCTGTCCACCCGTAACTATTTCAAAAGTCACGCTACAAATTGGTGGAACTTGAATGAACACCGAAAGCTGACTGATGTGCCTGCTCTAGGATTTCGCGTCTCTGCCCATCAGAAACAGATACACACAAACGCGCCCCTAAACGTAGCACATCTGGCCACAAATCAAGGACTCCGAATCTTTACCCAGCCGAGTATGCTCTAGAATTTCTGACAACCGAGCATCGGCGGCCAGTGCCTCGCGAAAGCGATTAAGGAAAAGTGGTTGGGCGCGGACATGAGCAAGCTGTCCCCTCAGTAGAGGCGAACTTAAGCTGTACTCAACGATCGAACAAGAACTGTAAATCTGCAGAAGACAGTCTCAACAATCAAAAACCGCTGCAGGAAGATGTACATTAAGCTCTGGTGGTCCGTGCAAATCTGACACGACTCTCCGAACAATTAGTGTCTCCAAATCTCCAACGCACGACCAACGCGGCCATCTCCAGATCATGAGTGGGATATCCTGCTCGTACTTCCTCCAACTGTCGGGAAGTAAAAGCGATAACTCTATAATGTCATCTCAGTACACAATCGAGCCCCACTCGTGAAACATTACAGTTAAACAACAAAGTCGCCCGAACCAGAAAGCAAAGAAAAAACTGGTGCAGTTGCTAACCAAGTCTTCAACTGCCGAAAACTTCGCACGCATGCCTCAGTCCAAAGAAAAAGGAACCTCCTTTTCGGTCAGTCCAGTCAACGGTACAGCGATACACTAGAAATCCTTCACGAAACGGCGGTAAAAACCTGCTAAGCCCAAAAATCTGCGGACTTCCGTCCCGTACACAAGTCTGGGCCAAAGCTGTACGGCCTCGATCTTCCTCGGAACCATACAAAAACCGTTTCCCGTAACTACAAGACCTAGGAGTCAACACAATCAAGCCTGAAGGAACACTCCGAGAATCTAGCAAACAGCTGGCACTTTCCCAATATCTGCAAAACAAATCCTCAAGTGCTACTCCCGTCCCTCACGACACATTAGAATATACCAGAATGTCATCAATGACACAACAATAAACTGGTCGAGAAACGGCCTGAAGAAATCTGGTTCATGATATCTACGAATGCTGCTAGGGCATTGGTGAGTCCAATGACACCACCAAAACACACAAAGCCCGTAGCACGCACAAGGCAGTCTTCGGAATGTCATCACTCCGAACCCACAACAATGATGATCCGATCCCAAACAAACTTAGAAAAAGTCTCGCACTCGGGAGCTGATCGAAAAAATCGTCAATGCGAGGTAAATGATACCTATCTGCACCGTAAGCCGATTTAATTGATGATCAATCAATACACAACCTCTACTGTCTTCCTTCTCCTTGATGAACAGAAATAGGAACTTCCCAATACGAAACACTCAGACTCACAAGCCCCCCAACAAACAACTCTGCAGCTGATCCTTAAGATCCCTAAGCTCCGTCGGCTCATATGGAACAACGTCGGAAAACTCTCACATGAAGGAACCCGTTCCAACAAACCCACTGTGGCTCCGGTATCACGAATGAACGCCAAGAATCCTCTACATCCTCTCCTCAAAAGACGACTAGCGAAAAAGGCTGAATTCAAGCTGTGAGAGGCGGCACCACTGTCCCCCAGCACAACAAGAACTGACTCGCCGGGAAAATAAAACCTAACTGTTTCCATGCTGCAGATCCACAGACGCCTAGCACGTAGCTAACTAGTCCTTGCCCAGGAGAACGTCAAATCCAACCTCTCTAGGAGGATCACAATGACGGACGAATCTTTATCTCCTATCCGATTGGCACACGACTGAAATACGTGTCGCGCAACAAAAGAATCGTTGACAGAAGTTAAAACAACAAACGACTGATCAAGCTAACATGACTCTCGTCCCAACCACGGCACACAGTGTGAAAAAAAAACAAGTGCAACGAAAGAACATACGAATTAAGAATACCTGAAAACTCTGCATTGGACGCCCGCGCGTCCCGATGAGTAGAAGCAAACTCTCGTGTCTGCCCCCTACCCGTAACTGGCTGAAATCCTCCTCTACTAACCTGTCCCCTCTGAGCGAACCCTTCGCGACCACGACCTCTCCGAAGACGAGTCTGACGCGGTGCTAAGGAACAATTCTTGATGAAGTGATGAAGGCTCCCGCATCGAAAACATCCACACGATGACTGCTGACCCTCCTGGGGATGAGAGCTGAACGACTGTCCTCGTCCTAAGCCTCCGCTACTCCTGCGAAGGTCACGAAAACTGTCTCGACGACTATGCCTCTGTCTTTAGGCTGGTACACCGGTACGCACTGTTCCGGAACTCCCAAAGTCTCTGGAAGACGTGCTTCGTCAACTAGGGCTGCATCCACTGGTGCTATATAGGTGACGAAATGCTGTGTACTGACCGCAAGGAATAACTGGGTAACATGGATGACAACCTCCTGTCGTTGCGCTCGAATGGCCTCAACCAATGAACTCATCGTCTGGTGCATGTCCTGCATATCTGCCACAAGCCTAGCGATACTATCTGTCGAAGGCGGATCCATCTACTCCTGTGCAACGAGCGCGCCATCCTGGTCAGTCCTCGTCCCACCCGAGTCAATCCCGACCTCGGCCCTCACTGCATCACTCTGAGTGCCCATAGTCATCGGCGGTAAAGGCTATAAATGGAAATAAGATTCGATAAGAACACGGAAATCGAATCACAAGGATATGAATCATCAAGGAAGGAATTTCAAGCAATTTGTACTTAGGTCACTTTAGGCGGAGTACCACGTCGTGAGTATGCCGTGGACATACACACACTACATTACTCTGCTTAAGCTACCTACTCCATCATACCAAGGTCATCCTACACTCCGAAAGGTAAAACCTAGCGCTCTGATACCAACTTTGTCACGACCCAAAATTGGCACGTGAAGACCCTTAAACAACGCATCGTCTACAGGCGTAATGCAATTTAAGTAAGCCGAAAACCCAGCAATCTAAACCATCAAAAGTAGTAAGAAATAATAACATTTTTAAAACCTTTGAAATCTCAACCCAAATTCTGTAAAAGTCCAACTTTATTTCCTTTAAAATTTTGGTAGCACCTCCTTTGTAAAAACCTGCCCAAAAAATGGGTACAACAAAAAAATAAGTAAAGCATTCCCAAACGGGAGCAAATACACGCCCAAAGGCGGAAAACAACCACCACAACAGATATACGACGCCGTAGCGTAGAAATAGAAGACGATATAAATAAAACTGCATAAAAGACATCCAAGTCGCAAAATAATATACAATATCGTTCTCACATCAAGTCTCTAAGTCAACATAAAAGTAGTAGATGGAGAGTACAAGGATACAACGAATATACAATACAACAACGAATAACCACAAAACCCATCTAAAGCAAAACTGCACACTCTGAGCCGATGCGGTATCCGCAGCAAAAGATGATTAGATAGATGAATAGCCTGCCTCGACTACTCTGGGGAGCAACCTGCAAAACAAACTATGGCACAACGGGGGTGAGTTGCCAACTCGTGAATAGTAAATAACATATGCAGGTAATTGCAAGTATGCACGTACAACGCGAATCTAACATATATAAGAAAATAGCAGTAAAAGGTCATATGAATGCAATAGTCATGAAAGGTACACTAACGGTTACTACAAATACATGAAGCAATAATATAACAATCGGTTTGCAATAATCATGCAATAATGATATGAAAATGTATATATGCAACAGTCATGAAAGGTACTCTAGCAGGTACAACTAACAAATGAAGCAATGCATATAAAATGAAGTATGTAAATGCAACAGTCATGAAAGGTACACTAACAGGTACTACAAATACATGAAGCAGTGCATAAACCATAAATGTGGAGTATGGGGTGAAACATGTCATTTCCACGGAATACTGACATCGTGGTCGGAGCAAAATCCATCAAGACAATCCAAATCCCAATTTCCTCAAATCAGCCCCCAAATTGGCTCTCATATCATATAAGTCTCACAAATCCTGAATGTACAATATCAAGTAAATCTCATAGACCATGAATGTAAAAATCAGCAATCTCATATATCCTGTATCAAATATCAAGTCAACCTCATATACATCCTGTATCCAATCTCAAATGAATCTTCTATATCCCAAATCCAATATCAAGTTAATCTCATATATCCTAAGTATAATTGCATGAATAATTATGATGAAGTATATGAATTTATATGTATACATATATATTAGCTTCCCATTCCACTAATATATATATATATATATATATATATATATGACTGCGTCCCATTCCACTATTATATATACTTAGGAGTAAAAATATCATGAAAACAATGTGTCAAGCATCTACACAGAAATGCTGATCTATCAGGTGCTGTCACCACGAATGGCTCCCTGATAGGTACGTATCATACGCTATACCGAAAGCTCGAGTGCCTAGCTCTGACCCTCGCCTCTCGACGTATCCATACGTACATGACTCCCGTCGGTATCCCTAGGATAACCGCCGAGTCATAGGTAATGTCACCGGTATGTATGGTTCCCCTATCAGGCTCAATCGGCACGGTCCTTCAATCGTCTTTGCCCCGGGTACCTCTAGGCCCCACCATGTAACCTCATACGGCCCCCGACTCCTCCTCACATGGGGTATATATATCATAACCGATAAAACTCATGGTGGATGCTGAAATATCAAATCAAGAGAAACCGGTTTTTCAAATAATGCATAATTTTATGAAACTACCACGGTCCTCAAATCCAGAAAACATCATGAGAAATCCATATCACAATGCGAAAATCCATGAATGTAATATACGCAACATAAAAACTGAAATGCGAGCATATAAAGGAAAAACCGCTATTTAACTGCAACAAGTTAATATAAATATCATGCGGTTCCTAATTTCTCCAAGTCTATATAACATCAAATAAAGGTAAACATGTAGCTAAAGCCAGATATATGTGTAAACATAAAGGTATTGCAAGGTATATGTATCCATCTATCAGAAATGATGTAATATACCCTCCAGGTATAAGTGAAGTAAGTATGCAAGGTATACATGTAGCTATCATTATGTGTGTATGTACCTACCGCTAATGGTACAATACCCTATAGGTATTCAGGTAACTAGCATGTAAGCATGTCAAGGCATATGTGTAAGCATGTAGGTATACAGGTATGCTATATATCATACGCATAAAGAAATATGAATCAATGTTTCAATGTCCCTAACCAAACAATATCATATTTATAAGTGTGTTGTGTGTGACATGACAATTATTGACGGTGTGTGTGGCATACAATCAGTGCTCGTGCAACATGAGCCGTCAATAATGGTGCAGTGTCCTAAGGGTACTAGTCCAAGCACAACAATTTACTAAGCAATAAGGTGTATGCACAACTCTATATATGAAATAGAATATGCGACAAGTCAAGTCATCTTTAGCCCAGACGCATAACGCCATGCGGGCGATTCCCCTGTAGATGTTAAATCTACTAACCAACGCTTCTGGCTAAGTGAAGCCTACCACCTGTTTTCCCTTCGTCGCATCGCCCGAAGTCCCCGCCTGCGAACCTAAAACATAAAACAATATATCAGTATATATTAGCAATAGACCCAAAACACGTACAAACTACACGGACCAACGCGGCAACACAAACGTACTCTCAAGTGTTCGTATTGTAGCTAACGTGCATAGCGATACTACGAAACCAACTCAAGAGTAACAGAACACAGAACACGAACCGTATCGGATAACGTATCGCGTGAAACGGAATACTAGAAATACACCAAGTGGTCCCATATTTTTCTGTACCAATAATTTTTAAAAGTTGCAAGTACCATGAGACCACATACAACCCCAGAGACCGCTACACCAAAATCCACACCCTAACTCCCCAGTCTGGCCGCAATTTGCGGCGTGAACATGATGGAATTGGTTCGTATTTTGAGGGTAGGTTCCAGGTCACTAAACTAGGTCACTGTGATGGGAACTTTTGCAACAATTACCTTGTTTGATAGCAGATCATCCCAGACCCAAAATTACACTAAAAATACGATATTTACCCGAAACGATACGATACGCGATCAAAACTAAAACGACTAAGCTACGCTACACTATAAATACATAAATAACAGAAAGAGATCATTAACCAACCAAAAGAACTCAAAGATCAAAGCTTTGCAAGCTTCAAAGCATCCAAAAGGCAAAAGATGGTAAAAGATGTGATTTTTGTGAGTTTTGTGAAGGATTTGAGATGGATTGGTGTAGAACTTGATAGTGTTCAGTTGTGATGAGAGAGGAATGAGAGAATAAAAGAGATAGAGAAATGAGAGAGTGTGAAGTTAAAGAGAGAGGGATGTGAGTGTAGGGTGAGAGGTAAGTACACCATTAGCATTAATTCTCCATTAATGCTTTCACACCAAGTCACCATGCCACCTCCTCACTTCCAAAACAAATATCTTCTCTTCTCACACAAAAGATCTAGGAGTTTAGGTTAAGGATTGGATTAAAGCAAAAATTAGATAAATGGTTAAGTGTTATGGTTGCAAAGAACAAGATTAACACAAAACAAACAATCACATTAACGTGCACACGTGCGTGCATGCCATAACAAATAATAATAAATTATTAATTAAATGTTATAAAATGTGAGGAACCCGAATTGGTAAACTTTTTACAGTAAACCCGCATTAACGTCTAAACTAACACTAACCGAAATCTAAGGCGTTACATATGTGGTTCCATGTCTACACATGCCAGGAATGGTTCCTCGTACTTCATTACATTCACTGACGATCTCTCAAGATACGGACATATGTTCCTTTTGAAACACAAGTCTGAAGCTTTTGAGAAATTCAAAGAATACAAGCACGAAGTAGAGAACCAAACGAGTAAAAGTATGATAATCCTTCGATCTGATCGAGGAGGAGAATACTTGAGCAATGAGTTCCGGGATAATCTAAAAGAGAATGGGATTCTCTCTCAGCTTACTGCACCATATACACCATATCACAACGGTGTATCGGAACGGAGGAATCGCACCCTATTAGATATAGTGCGCTCTATGATGAGCACTGATGTGTCTCCTATTTCCTTTCGGGGGTATGCGCTTGAGACAGCCATATACCTATTGAATCTAGTTCCATCTAAATCTGTACCCACCACACCATATGAGATAAGGAGTGGGAAAATGCCATATTTTAAACGAGTTAAGATATGGGGTTGTCCGGCCTATGTCAAAAGGCAAAATCCGGACAAGATCGACGCACGATCAGTTCTTTGCAAGTTTGTGGGATATCCAAAGAATTCTCAAGGATATTTTTTCTACCGCGCTGAGGAGCAAAAGTTGTTTGTTGGTCAACATGCCACCTTTTTGGAAAAGGAATTTCTTGCAAAAGAAATTAGTGGCAAAGAGGTAGAGCTGGAAGAAATTCCAGCAGCACAAACTACAACTGAAGATTTAGTGGAACCAGAGGATTCGATAGCTCCCAACGAACCCCAGCCTCTCCGCAGATCTAGTAGGGTTCCTCATCCACCTGAGAGATACTATAGTTTTCTCATTGATGGTGGGAGCGAGGATTGCATCATTGAAGATGATGACCCGACTAGCTTTTAGCAGGCCATCACAAGTGGGGACTCTATGAAATGGCTGGATGCAATGCGATCTGAGATGGAATCCTTGTACACCAATAAAGTATGGACTTTGGTTGTTGCTCCTGAAGGGGTAAAACCTATTGGGAGAAAAAGCATCTTTAAGTAGAAACTTGGTGTAGATGGAAAAGTTGAGACTTTCAAAGCTAGACTTATTGCAAAGAGTTTTTGTCACGCCCAGCTTCTCGGTATACGGCGAAGGGGACGCGACGAGGTCCGCTACGTATATACTCAGAAATACATACGCTAAGCGTATCTAAGCAATATAAAATAAATACACAAGAGAAAAAGGATAATAAAAACAACTTTTATTTATTAACATTCTTTTGTACAATGCATGAAAAGGAAATACAACTGAAATAAAAAGATGCCTAAACAGTGGCATAACAGAAAATGAAAAGTACTGAATGGAAAATGTACAATGTCTAGAGCTCGGGGTCTTCACTGAACTGGTCCAAGTCTTCGGCAGTAGGCTCGATCTCTGACGTGTCCAGATCACCTGACGACATTCAAAGAAGAAAGAAATAGAATATCGTCAGCGAACAGGTCGCTCGGTAAGTCCCAAAGATAAGAGGAGAAATGGAATAGACAGAGAGTAAGGGGAGAGAGAGAGAGTAGCATTTACAGTTGTATTATATTGTTATATTGTTGTATTTAGTGTTAACGCTGTTGTTTATAGCTTGGTACAGAAGATGCCAGTGTATACGAGGGGAGTCTCTATATGCCAGAGACTAGAAGCAAGTGTAGTACAAGGAACCGTTTATGCCATGGTACAACAGCAACGGAATATAGGTTAGGTGTCTTAATCTGACCACCTCGTGCCACCTTTAACACCTTCCGTACCAATCTACCCCTTAAATCCCGCGATGTCTTGTTTGTATTGTTATCTTGTAAATTGTATTGGTTGTATGATTGATTGACTGACTGACCGAAACCATGATATCATAAAACGGTTGTAACCGTAGAGTCATGTAAATGGAATACTGAGAATCATGTAAAAGGAATATATATCCATGGTTCGGTTCAGTCAAGTTGTATAAATTGATAATTGTATTCATGGATTCATGTGTTCATATTGAATTGGAATCTTGTAGATTATAGATTGACTTGAATCATATTCAAGTCAGATTAATCAGACTCAAACCCGAGTTAGACAATCAGAATTGTGAATCGAGGTCTTATAATTGCTAGGGTCTTTAGGGTAATTTATAAAACTTTAGGGGGTTTTATGTAAAAAAACTTTATATACTTTTCAAAATACACCTCAAGTATTTATTGTTCGTCTTTAGAGTTGTAATGAGGGTAGATTTTATGTTGTAACATTTCTAGTGAAAATATCCTAGTTTTATAAATAATGGTATTTATCTGTAATATTGATTTATTTGAAGTTCATGGTATTTTAGTGTAAAATATATTCTTGTGATTTTTAGAAAAAGGTGGAAAAATTATATTATAATAAAATAGATATTTAAATGATAAATATACATATGTTTATGCAAAAAATAATTTTAATAAATATTTTATATTTCAAAATTCTCATTTTCTTAAGATGTCGTATTTTAAACCTTTCGAGACCGAATGCTCCTTGCGGAGGTCTGAATCTCGCACAACTATCCCGAGGGTGCGCGATAAACTGCACAATCCTGAACGGGTTCCCCAAAAATGGGTTGTAGCGGCGCTTTGCAAAGATTGTAAAATACTAATCTTTTAGAAAACGGATTTATAAAGTAAAAGGTATTTATTTGCAAAGGTGTAAATTTTTCCGTATTTTAGATTCTAGGGTTTCCTAAGTCAACTAGCCTATTTCTAAATGGTCTAAACGATAAGTCGTTAGAAGCCTCAAATCGCCTCTTCACCGCCAATTGTGGCCAGGTAAGTACAAATGAGGAAATGAGGGATCCACTCACGAATCACCGTGAGACGGGCCTTTTAAAGTTACCTTTTCTCACTTGCCTAGCCTAGACACCACAAAGTCAGGTTTAGATAAACGATCGATGTCCACAACTTATCGTGTTTTCCTAATAAGAGGTATTTGTTTAAAAGTGTATCAAAGCTAAAACTTTTAGAAATGATTTTATTAAGAATATGGTATTTAAATGAAAGCATTGTTTTATCGTATTCTAAGTTTTGATGATATCGTTTTAGGTTGTATTTGCGTGTGTGTGGAGGTAGGTCATTACCTCGTGCTCTACTTTAAATGTATAGCAAAGTTAAGGGGTTAAATGTGAAATCGAAAAATTGTGGTATTTAAGTGAAAAATATGATAATTTGAAAAGGCTATCAAACTTGTTCAAATTGTTCGTAAATGTTTAATAGTCAACAATAAGGTGTTTATGCATGAATGTATTGGTGAGAAGTGAAATTTTATAGAAAACCGAATCGAAAATCGGATTTGTTCCGATTCCGTCGGGTTTTGTAATTTCGTATTTTAGAGAAATAGAAAGAGCGAGAGAATGGGACACTAGAGTGAGGGGGAACTAAAGGGATTGCCGATGCATTGCGTCGTCGCCGGTAGTTCCTAAAAACGTCGCAGGAATTTCCGCCGGAATTTCGTCGGAGCTTCGCCGCGAACTTGTTTTCAAAGTACACACTCTTGGAAAATTTTGAGAGAGTGAGCTTAGGGTTTTGGGATGAGAGGGTAGAGGGTAGGTGGTGTATTTATAGGGTAGGCCAGGGTAGGGTTTCTGAAGGGTTTTTAATTAAAAAAAATTGTAAAAAGTATGAAAAATCATTAAAAATAGTAGTAAATAGAGTATATGAAAGGTTTTAATGTAAAAATGTATTAAAAAATCATTAAAATGGAGTAAATGGGGATTTCAAAGGTCTTTGAAACCGATCTCGGAATTTGAAGTGTACAGGGGGTTTAGTGTAGGGTTCCTAGGCACACCAATGAGGTCTCACAAGGCATCAACCATGCCAATTTCTAAAAATTTCAAGTGCCGAGAAACCCTAATACGGATCGTTGACTAGAGTTTAAGCGAAACATGCAACTAGTTAACTACTTAACTAAGAAGTGAACGGAAATACAACCTTTGTAGATCCGGTGCTCCACCTCCATAGCTCCGTGATGATGTCTCCTCGCTGCGATCATCGGATCCCGGGCTCTTGCGTCGGCTTCATCGGAGAAAGGGCGGGCTAGGTCATCGACTACGATGCCGAAGATGATCTACGTCGAGGCATCACAAGATCAAGCTCCAACTTCACCAAGCCATGAAACTTGTGAAGAAAACACCCTATACTACTTGGCAAGTGGTAGAGGATGAAGAAATAGGAAGTGGGTTCACTTTAGAATTGGATTTCTCACTCATTTTCTCAAGTTGCCATTGATGGAGGCAAGCTTTCTTCTTGAAGAAGAAGAAGAAGAAGATGATAGAATATGATAAGTTATTTTCTAAAAAGGAAAATTATATGAATACTTATCATATACCAACCATGGTTATGTGTAGAGAATAGACTATGGTTAAGTGGAATGGTTAGGGTTAAGCATGAGACAAAATGGTCACTTAGTCAAAGCTTCATGAAGCTTCAACTACAAACAAAGAAAGCCACCATTTTCTCTTTATCATTTTCTTTTGCCAAAATAAACAAAATGAATAATAAATAAATAAATAGATAATAAAAAGAAAACCTTAACCATTACACAACCATGGTTTAATCTTTACACAAACCCAAGTGAGCATGTATCATCAAACATGATACAATCAAGTGCACACAAAAATATATCACATATACAATGTGCACATCAAATGAGAAAATCCTTCTTAAGTGAACAAATACTAGTTAATGCAATGTAATATATCAAATATATAATTATGCATTAAATCATCAAATCGACCCTTGATTTAACGATCCGGTCATATCGCATATGACCGACTAATATCCAATGTATCGGCTTATCGAATCAATGCTTGAATCGATAACTAGGTTATATCGCATACAACCAATCGATACATTCATCGCGAGAATGGAATACGGTATCACATACACGCATTATTCTCGGTCCCGCACATATCTCATATGCGCTCCTATTTCGTTTCGCTTGAGCCAGGAAACCTCTGTGTAGGACTCTAAAGACTCGTCAATACGCCGGCAGCAGGTGGTGATCATATCAAACACCCACAAGCCGCAAGCGGTCTGCTAAACGTAACGGCCACCCAGGTATTGAGCGATCAGAAGATCGACGAGCAAGCCCGCTCACACTCCTGTGAATCCAACCAGTAACACTTACCGTACAGTCCGGTCTGTTCGTCTGATATGTCGCATATCTTGCCTAGGGGTGGTAAATGTCAGACCCCAATAGCTCAATAAGTCGTGTCGATATGAGGTCTATAACAGTTCGAGAAACTACTGGTAACACTTACCAGTAAATCTCAGCAACCCTGGCCAGGGATTTCCGGTTATAGCCAATCGAACACAGCGCAACATCAACTCCCTATACCAGGAGAGACGAATCCCTTCCTATCGCTCATTGCCTCCATATGATTCGGGACTGTACCCAAAAACCACCGTTTTGCACGCCCTCTTGGACGTGGTAAGGTGGAAATCAAAGCACAGTAGGAACCACACACGACTCTATGACGATCTCGGGTCAACAGACTACTCTGTACCAGTGTCACCAGAGAACTGCCATCTGACGTGAGGTATAATACCATCTGGGAGTTCTCGGCGAGTCCGTCCAGTGTACCCAGTCTCTACTGAGCACCCGTATATCATCTCTGATGTCAAACACCAATGGATATGGGATCATCCATCGCCCATCTGTATGGGTCGAGAAGGTATACGCTAGTCTACACTGGTATATCGATGCCCCGTCTCGATACACCCACGACTAGGGACTTTGAAGGATGTACTTATAGACTACCATGTCCCCACTTGTATGATCCGCATCATAGTCCAGGTAGTCAAGTACACATCCTAAGGGCTTTACCAACATGTAACAGAGAGGCAATCAGTATACACGTTAAGGTAAAGAGTAACCAGATAGCATACTATCATGTCGAGCAAGAAAGTCCTCCCTATATATGTCCCAGCATCCACTACAATATACATCCTATATACAGTAATGGCCTCTAGGGCATACATATAACTAACAATCTTCCACTTGCACTAGGGCCATCTGTAGCAGTGGTTGCAGTATCTCATACTCAACCATCCCATAAATGTCTCTCTCTGGGAATAGGCCTTCGTGAGTGGATTCGCCGTGTTATCCTCTGAGTCTGCTCTCCTAACCTCGATCACCCTGGAGATCAACTATCTCCATGATCAGGTGATGCTGCCTCAGAATACGTCTGGGTCACTGATGGGACCGGGGTTCCTGGGCTAAAACCACACTTCCATTGTCACACAATGGTAGGAACCTAGTTCATCTCATGAACCTATGTACACCCAAACTGCCTCTTTGGTAGCATCTTTAGTAGCGATGTATCCAGCCTTTATCGTCTAGTATGCTACGGTATCTAGCTTGGAACTCTTCCAACATACCGTCCCTTTACTGAGGGTAAAGACAATGCCTGTGACTGACATTCAGTCGTCTTTATCACCCTGGAACCCTTCCAGTGATTCTCCCCAGGATCAATTGATACCATCTCACTACAGCTAGTGAGTATACTAACACCCAAATAACATCTATCTCATAGATGAAAACTCAGGATGGAGGAGGTATCACTTTGATCCTATATGGAGAATCCTTGTGATAAGCGGAGATTGACCGAGCGTAGCATAGGAAACTCCTTCCCTATCAAGAGTATGTCATCCACGTACTCTACGAGGATCACTACCATACTCCCTACAACCTTTTTGTATATTCAAGGTTCATCTACCATTTTGATGATGTCAAACTGTTTGACTAACTCATCAAAATAGATGTTCCAACTCCGCGATGCCTGCTTTATCACATAAAACATCTTGCACACGTTTCCGTTGCTCCCACTGTCTACGAGACCCTCTGGCTGTGTACTTATAGACACACTCTTCTAAAACATCATTTAGAAAAGCAGTCATGGCACCCAACCGCCAGATATCGTAGTCATGGTATGTAGCCGTGGCAAGTAGGATCTGGATGGACTTAAGCATAGCTACTTGAAAAAGGTTTCATCATAATCCACGCCTGGTAAATGATGCAAACTTTTACAAGTCTAGCTTTGAAAGTCTCAACTTTTCCATCTACACCAACTAATCTTCTCAAGATATACTTGCTCCTGATAGGGATTTAACCCTTCAGATATAGCAACTAAAGTCCATACTTTGTTGGTGTATAAGGATTCCATCTCAGATCGATAAACATCCAGCCATTCTTACAGAGTTTCACTCCTGATGGCCAGCTCGAAACTAGTTGGGTCATCATCTCATGATGCAATCCTCGCTCCCACTGTCATAGAGAAACAGAAGTATCTCTCAAGTGGGTGAGGAACCCTACTAGATCGGCGGAGCGGCTGAGGTTCGTTGGTAACTATTGAATCCTTTGGTTCTGTCAAATCATCAGCTGCAGTTTGTATAGCTGGAACATTTCCAGTTCTACATAACATACCTTGCCTCGAGCTTGTCCGTATTTTGCTTTTAGACAAAGGCCGGACAACCCCAAATCTTAACTAACTTTAGTTATGGGCTCTTCCCTTTCCATATCATATATGAAATGGTAGGCAACTGGTTTGATTTGAACCCTATTCAATAGGTATGCAGCTTCTCAAGCGCACAACTCCCAAAAGGAAATAGGTAACTCAGCAGTACTCATCATAGAGCACACCATATCATATAGGGTGTTATTGCTCCGCCCCGATATACCATCGTGCAATGGTGTATACGGAGGAGTAATGCTGAGAGAGAATCTCATTCTTAGAATAGTCCAGGATTTCTGTGCTCAAGTATTCTCCTCCCTGATCACATCAAAGGACATAATACTTATACCCGTATTTTGGTTCTCTACTTCTAACTTATATTCTGTGAATATCTCAAAAGATTCGGACTTGTGTTTCAACAGGAATATATGTCTGAATCTTGAGAGATTATCAGAGAATGTAATGAAGTACAAAGGACCGGTCTTGGCATGTGTAGACTGGGGACCTACATACATCAACATGTATCATCCCAAGAGTTCACTAACTCTTTCTCTGTTTCAAATAAACAGAGCTATGGTCATCTTATCTTTGTGACATGACTGGCAAGTTTTATAAGATGTAAATTCAAACTAATTTAAATATGCATCAAAATGCAACTTCAGCCAGTCGGGTCGCATTGATATGACCTAGTCTACAATACCTCAAGAAGGAATCGTTCATTTCTGAACTCTTCCACTTGTGTGTGTTCTGTATACTACGAACTGTAGTTTGATTTAGAACTACAATGCTTTTAGATAACGTGCCTGAACCGATCATCTTTTGATATAGGAAATGTTCAAAACATTATCCATCAATACAAAATTTTATTATTTCTTTACTAATAAAGAGAGTGATATGATTTTGTATATCAGGTTCGGTATCTAATAACATTCGTTCAGAATCAATGTATTGGTAATACAGGATGACAGTGACCAACAGACTTGGTTGCAACACTTGCCCCGTTTTCTGCCTCATGAAACTTATCACCCGTTCTCAGTTTTCTACCTTTTTGTAGCCCTATGTAACAGATTACATATCTGGGATCCTGATCCGGTATCAAATACCCAGGATGCAGAGGATACTGAGAAACAGTTCTTTGTAATGAACGCACCCGAAGGAGATGCATCATATGCACTTTCTTCGTTTGGGCGGCATAGGAATTCTGGTATTCCTCTATTTCCTACTCTGTCTTATAACAATTATAAGTTGGAGCGGGACCAACGTTCCCCAGCTCAGTATAACAAGCGGGTTCGGTCAATATATCCGTTTTATTATCTTGATTAAGGCGTGATATGGTCGCTACCTGGAGAGAGAGAGAAGAAAACACTCAGCGTATGCTCTTGCAAGATCAGATTGGTTATTATTTTATCTAATCAGGATGGCTCCCACTGTTTTTATCAAATCTTCCTTCAAACCCTAAAAGGAAAGACTAGCCGGGATTAATTACACGCTACAAGTTCGCCAATCTTTCAGCCAGGCCAGTGTCGGTACTTTGAGGGAGGTCCCCCGTGCTTTCGCACGAACCTAATTAATGTAAACCTCATTTTCCCAAAGGCGTAACCCCGTTGACACCTTTCTAGACACCTACTTGATCGGCTAATTGTAATGTGTAAAACTCTCCCAGGAGTAACAATTACTCACAGTGGGTATCGGGATCCAACTATCTCATAGAAGGTATGCAATCTCATTGCAAATTTCAACACTTGAAATTCCCGATAATATTTTGCCCCTAACCTCCTATGACCTTGACAAAGGCCAACAAACCATAGGATGCTAGTCAAGTTCAACCCGTCATTTCCTGATTGAATTAAACCTACCCGCACGACCCTTGACAAAGGCAAACAAGGTCGCACGACTACCCTAACCCAATCTGCATCATATGCATAAGCAGATAAGCACCAGTTAGCTACCGCACACTACGCCTTGACAGAGGCCAACAAACGCAACACGAATACTAACTACTACTTATCTGAAATGACGGAGGGCTATGACAGGTTTTTCTGAAAACCTATTGCGTAATGAACTTGATATCGTTGTAGGATCGAATGAATTTTGAAATGGAGTGTTTTTTAGGCTTTTCTAGTTTTGCTAAAGGAGTCACTCCCGATGAAGGGATCGTCGGTCCTTTCCTCATCGAATAAGGTGCGGGATATATCATATATATCACTGTGCAAAGCAGAAACTATAGAAGCAATCAAAAGACAGACCGAAGGTTGTAGCATCTGCCAGTTATTGCTAAAGGAGTCACTCCCGGTGAAAGGATCTCGGTCCTTTCCTTATCGAATAAGGTGCAGGATATTCTACAAGGAACACCGCAATGCAAAGCAAGAACTGTAGCTACCTGTTTTTGAAAATTCGATTCCACAACATCTTAGGTTTCTTTTTCTTTCATTAATCACATTAATGAAGTCCCATCATTTAAGTTACCTAAACATCACAGATAAATACGACGTACACTTATGCCATCTGCATTCGCCTCGATGTCCCCTCGTGCACTGTTAGGTTAGGTAACTAACGGCAGAGCGGGGCAGGGCTAGCGCGGGTGTAAAACATAAGTAACGCCTATATAATATATCATATATACTATATACAGTATCTATCACAGAACATCACATGATCACATCACAAATATCGCAGCAGAAGAAACATATGAAATATTAGATATACTAGGACGTCCGTGTTTTCAATACGAGCCAGTATAAAACACGGATTCCACGGTCGCGATGAATAGCCAAACCCACACCCCTAGACCCCTACGAGAGCGGCAAGCAACCCTACCAATTCTAGAGTTAGGAGACCCGGACTCGACTCCTCGAGTTGGTCTCCCACTGGACTCCAGAACCCGGTTACTTGTGCCCTCCTCCTTGGGTCTATCCTAGTGCGGAAAAGTAAATAATATACAAACGGTGACATCTTCCGCAACCTGGAAGTGCCCCAATAAAAGAATATTGCAAATAAGTTTTTACATGAATGAAAATGAAAAACACTCATCTCACATAAAAACCCCCGGCTATTCAAACACGACGATCCAATATAACATATCCAGCAACACATAACATCACATGTCATCAACGTAAGTAAACATGCGTATCCCAATTGTCGTTGACATATAGCAACGAAACCGGCGATATCACATATTACACTTACGGTCATAGAAAAGAAAGTGTAAAACTACAACAGTTGGAATCCGCAACCTCTTTAGACATCGCATGCCTAATCAAATGAAATACTTAGACATCGCATGCCTAACAATTATAAACCCCGCATTTTAGTCTCATTTATCGAAAACTCTTTTCAATAACATGTCGGGCAATTCAACAGGATTCCCGACATTCTGATCGAATGCTCGTCGCAAACTTTAGTAGGCGGCTGCACCCCCGATACCGTCGACGAAGTGCACCAAGGCGGAACACCGCTACCGCGAGCACCCAAACGGATGCTTTCGGCGACGGGGTTCTCCTACAGTCACTTGGTCGGGGCTATGGGGTGAGGCTGTCTATTAAGTTTATCCGGCGAGTATCCACGTACGCTACGTGATTGCGACGAACTTTTGATCACATCAAAATTCCGTGGCAACCGATCAAGTGAGACTAAACCGCTAGATTTATAACATTCATTCAGTTATCTCAAAACTACTTGTGAATTCCAATTATTGTATAACATTCCAGATAAACAGAAAATGTTAAACTTTCCGATCGAACAGTCAAACACCCAAGTTTTCCCGATACAGCTCAACACATGAAATAGGTTTAAAAACATTCACTTCGTGCCTCAGTACCAACGGTCCAGCCGTAGAAGGGTCAAGCCAACGCCTCACATGTGGCACGCCGTACTGCCTCAAACCCGAAGGTTCAAAGGGCAGTTCAAGACGGTCACATAATCGAGTTAAGGTTTGTTGTCTTCTAGAGGGTCCATCGCGTTACTTGCACTACTTAGAACGTCTTTAAACCACGGAAAAATCCAACACTTGGAAATTTCCCAACAGGGGAAAAAGTGGGTATTCATATCCGGTCGAACTTTTTAACATATTCTAAATATCCGGAAAAGCACACAGACAAAATTAGACAATCCGATCGAAACACCGAGTCCCCAATACAACCCAGAAAACTCAACTCTTGAGTGAGATTTAAAAATTCCCAGGAAACTCAGCAATGCAAGAACAAAGTTACCATGCAAAAAGTTTTCAATGAAGAGATTAACTGGCCGCGGAACCGCCGCATTAGCCATGCTAATGCCGCGGTTCCGCCGCGCTATGATCGAATCAGGGGTCCCGTTTTATACAGTAATTCTTAGAATCTTCTACTGAGTTTTCTGCAAATTTTTAATTCTCAAAAATCCCCGAATTTCAAAAATGTACAGAGAGCATTTTTTGGGTTTGGGTTTTGGTTCGATCAGACTTCTAACTCCGTCTACACTTCGCCTAAGGCACTAGCTTGGCTCTGATACTACTGTAGGGTTCCTAGGCACACCAATGAGGTCTCACAAGGCATCAACCATACCAATTTCTAAAAATTTCAAGTGCCGAGAAACCCTAATACGGATCGTTGACTAAAGTTTAAGCGAAACATGCAACTAGTTAACTACTTAACTAAGAAGTGAACGGAAATACAACCTTTGTAGATCCGGTGCTCCACCTCCATAGCTCCGTGATGATGTCTCCTCGCTGCGATCATCGGATCCCGGGCTCTTGCGTCGGCTTCATTGGAGAAAGGGCGGGCTAGGTCATCGACTACGATGCCGAAGATGATCTACGTCGAGGCATCACAAGATCAAGCTCCAACTTCACCAAGCCATGAAACTTATGAAGAAAACACCCTATACTACTTGGCAAGTGGTAGAGGATGAAGAAATATGAAGTGGGTTCACTTTAGAATTGGATTTCTCACTCATTTGCTCAAGTTGGCATTGATGGAGGCAAGCTTTCTTCTTGAAGAAGAAGAAGAAGATGATGATAGAATATGATAAGTTATTTTCTAAAAAGGAAAATTATATGAATACTTATCATATACCAACCATGGTTATGTGTAGAGAATAGACTATGGTTAAGTGGAATGGTTATGGTTAAGCATGAGACAAAATGGTCACTTAGTCAAAGCTTCATGAAGCTTCAACTACAAACAAAGAAAGCCACCATTTTCTCTTTATCATTTTCTTTTGCCAAAATAAACAAAATGAATAATAAATAAATAAATAGATAATAAAAAGAAAACCCTAACCATTACACAACCATGGTTTAATCTTTACACAAACCCAAGTGAGCATGTATCATCAAACATGATACAATCAAGTGCACACAAAAATATATCACATATACAATGTGCACATCAAGTGAGAAAATCCTTCTTAAGTGAACAAATACTAGTTAATGCAAAGTAATATATAAAATATAAAATTATGCATTAAATCATCAAATCAACACTTGATTTAACGATCCGGTCATATCCCATATGACCGACTAATATCCAATGTATCGGCTTATCGAATCAATGCTTGAATCGATAACTAGGTTATATCGCATACAACCAATCGATACATTCATCGCGAGAATGGAATACGGTATCACATACACGCATTATTCTCGGTCCCACACATATCTCATATGCGCTCCTATTTCGTTTCGCTTGAGCCAGGAAACCTCTGTGCAGGACTCTAAAGACTCGTCAATACACCGGCAGCAGGTGATGATCATATCAAACACCCACAAGCCGCAAACGGTCTGCTAAACGTAACGGCCACCCGGGTATTGAGCGATCAGAAGATCGACGAGCAAGCCCGCTCACACTCCTGTGAATCCAACCAGTAACACTTACCGTACAGTCCGGTCTGTTCGTCTGATATGTCGCATATCTTGCCTAGGGGTGGTAAACGGCATACCCAAATAGCTCAATAAGTCGTGTCGATATGAGGTCTATAACAGTTCGAGAAACTACTGGTAACACTTACCAGTAAATCTCAGCAACCCTGGCCAGGGATTTCCGGTTATAGCCAATCGAACACAGCGCAACATCAACTCCCTATACCGGGAGAGACGAATCCCCTCCTATCGCTCATTGCCTCCATGTGATTCGGGACTGTACCCAAAAACCACCGTTTTGCACGCCCTCTTGGACGTGGTAAGGTGGAAATCAAAGCACAGTGGGAACCACACAAGACTCTATGACGATCTCGGGTCAACAGACTACTCTGTACCAGTGTCACCAGAGAACTGCCATCTGACGTGAGGTATAATACCATCTGGGAGTTCTCGGCGAGTCCGTCCAGTGTACCCAGTCTCTACTGAGCACCCGTATATCATCTCTGATGTCAAACACCAATGGATATGGGATCATCCATCGCCCATCAGTATGGGTCGAGAAGGTATACGCTAGTCTACACTGGTATATCTGTTAGTGTATATGCCCTAGAGGCCATTACTGTATCATACTAGTATGTATATTACTTGATGGAAGCTTGGGATATTCACAGTTGTACAGACAATCTTGCTCAATATAGTCGTATGCTACTTGGTTTGTCTCTGCTTTAATGTGTTCATGTGTGTTTATTTTTTATATCACCTATACGCATTAGTAGAGCCCTTAGGATCTTTGCTTGATTACCGGCGTTGTGATGGCGATCACACTCGTGGGGGCTGGGTAATCTACAAGCACATCCTTATACACGTCCCTAGTCATGGGAGTATCGAGATAGGGCATCGATACTCTGGAGTAGACTAGCGTATGCGCTTCTCATCCCAGCACGGGAGACGGTCTGTCCCACAGCCGTCGGTACATCGTACTTGAGATAGTATGCGGGTGCTCGTTAGGTTACGAGTACACTGGACAGGACTCGTCGGGAACTGATGGTTGGTATTATACCTATCGTCAGTTATCAGTTCCCAGGTGACATGAGTACAGCTTAGTCCGCTGACTTGACACTGTCACTTCGCCTCGAGTGTGTTCCCACTATTCTTTGATTACTACCCTACCACGGCTCTACTGAGTCGTGCAAACAGGTAGTAGTTGGGAGCAGTCCCGAAGCACTTGGAGGCAGTGACGGTTAGACATGATTCGTCTCTCCCGGTATTGGGGGTTGACATCGTGCTGTGTCTAGGAGAGCCATTACACGAGTAGTCCCTGGCCAGGGCAAGCGAGATATACTGGTAGGTTTCCAGTGTTATCTCAGGGTGTATTGGGCTTCACTCCGACACGACTTGTACCGCTATTAGGGGACTGACGTTTACCGCCCCCTAGGCCCGCCAAGGGATGTATCAGACGAACAGACCGGACTGTACGGAGATTGTCACATACAGGCTCAGTAGGAGTTCGGATGGGTTTACCTCATCGGCCTTCTTATCGACATCTACCTGGGGACCGTTATGTACAGCTAGTGCCGCTTGCGGTCTGTTGTTAAACCCACTGCCAGCGTAGTGTCGAGTCTTTAGAGTCCCACACAGAGAGTTTCCCTGCGCTGAGCGAAACGTGTAGAAGCCGTATGGTTTTACGGCAGGGCTACGATCACTTACGTACACTTGTGTGCGTATGGTGTTCGGGCAGGCAGTACTAGTGGGCTTTGGTTTAAGCCGGATCCTAGTATTGCACGGATGGATTTGTTTTGTCTTCTGCGCATCCGCATTCTACGGAATGCTGATGCAGGTGTGTATGCACAGTTTTCTGGAGCGGTGAAGGAGGAGGTGCCTCATTAGGGTTTTGGCAGTTGGTTCGGCCAAAACCGTTATGTGGCAGGCTCATTAGGGTTTTGACAGTTGATTCGGTCAAAACCAGTTTGAGGAGGAATCATTAAGGTTTTGACAGTTCGTTTGGTCAAAACCATTATGAGCCGCGGATATCATTTACTAATCCTTTTAGTGATAATTTTATGATGGCTAATTGCATTGACCATTTGACCCCGTTGACCTCTCTTGACTTTGTTGACCGGTTGACCGTGTTGACCATTGACTTTCAAGAGGGATCTGCACTCTTCTTTTCATTTTCTTTTTCTTTTGGATTATGATAATGGTCATTTAAATGTAGCCATCAAACTTTATCTTGATGGGATTAGTAATGATGTTGTTTTTACATTATTGCAACCATGGTTACTTTTCTTTGTATCATAATTTCTTTCTCATTCTCTCTCTTGGTTTTTCAAGTTAGAAGAAAAGAAATGAACCATGGTTGTTGCTCCTCCTTCTTCTTCCTCCTCTTGATTCATCTTTTGATCTCATGTGTTGAGAGATAAAGATCCAACAAAGACAAAACCATCCATTGATCATTTCTACACAACCTAGGGCTTCTAGATTAGCAATCTCTTTGCCCTAGTTATCTCGGCTCGAGGTGGAGCTCGGTGCACATCTCTCGGGTGGATCGTCTTCGACTCAAGGAGGCCGCGGAGGTGACCAATGTCCGGATCAACCTTCGGAGCAAGCAAGGAGAAGAACAACAAGAAGAGAAGGAGTTCAAGTTGAGTGACCAAAGTCCGGATCAACCCTTGAGCAAGCAAGGAGAAGAACAAGAAGAAGAGAAGGATTTCAAGTTGAGGTATAACCCCTAACCGAGTAGATAAATCTCTAGTTAGGATGCTAGTGTATTGTTTAGCAAAGATCCGGCTTTTACGGTCCATGTTGCCAAGTCCAGAAAAAATTTTGTTTTACCGTTTCCGCAACCCCGAAAGTACCGGGAGAGGTAACGTGGACCTAACAGTGGTATCAGAGCCTAACTAAACACACCCTAGCATGTTAGCAAAGTATTAAGAATATCGACCGGACAAAAACCCGCAAAATTACCCCGGAAAATTCAGTTTCTGCCGAATTTTAGAACTGTTCCAAAAGCAAAAAATCATACACTAAAAATCGGCTCAGGCTTTTGTTAGAATACTGAAGAAAAATGATCACCCAAATCGACTAAAGCGCCGCGGTTCCGCGGCATAAGCT
The DNA here is from genome assembly GCA_030015575.1 of Agapanthus africanus. Taxonomy (NCBI): domain Eukaryota; kingdom Viridiplantae; phylum Streptophyta; class Magnoliopsida; order Asparagales; family Amaryllidaceae; genus Agapanthus; species Agapanthus africanus. The sequence goes on along the minus strand of JASDDO010000022.1, from coordinate 363,050,528 downwards.
TGCTTATGCCGCGGAACCGCCGCCGAGTTAACTCGGTTGCGGATCCTGTTTGCTGCAGTGTTCTTATATGGGTATTTTGGGATTTTTACAATATGACTTTTCTGCCCAGATTTTCCAGAAAGAAAAATTTGTTTTTGGGGCTCAAAGATCCGTATTTTTTGGTCGATGTTCTGTAGACTTTGGCTAATGGTTATATCTGTAATGTTATATGTGTATTGAACGTCTACTAATCGCTATACGTCGATTAGTGGGGGTTATACATATCTGTGATCTGTGTTGATGATGGTTTGTGTATATGAACTCGTTGGATTGTCGCGGATGAATAGCCGGGGTGGATGTGAGATGAGAGTTTATTTTTCTTTCATTCATGTAATAAATTTGTAAATTGATGTAATATTATTTGTATGGCCGCACAACCGGGTCGGGGTTGTAGCCGTCATTGTATAATTCTTTTTACTGTTTTTGCTCCTAGGATAGACCCATGGAGGGGTGCACAAACTACCGGGTATCTCGAAGTGCCGAGTGGCCTACTCACGGCGTTGAGGGAGGTTGCTTCGCTTCGGGTACTTGGCGGGTAGTTTGCCGCACCCGTAGGGGTCTTGGGTGGGGTTTTGGCTATTCATCGCGACCGTGTAATCCGCTTTTTGTTGCAGGCTCGAACGAATCGCGGGTTCCTAGTATATCCAAAGTGTTCATCTGTGATCTGGATTGGCTATCATTGCTGTATATCAATATATAATAACTATTTAGGCGTTGCTTATGTTTTACAGCCGCGCTAGCCCAGCCCCCGCTCTGTCGTTAATTAAGTAACCTAACGGGTGATGACGGGGCCCCGTGGCGAATGCGAATGGCATAAGCGTACGTCATATTTTGGTTGTTTTCTGCAATGGTAGGATTTAAATGATGGGACGCATTAAAAGAACTAATGCAAGAAAATAAACCTAAAAGACGTTGTTGGAACAAGTTTTTCAAAAAGCTGTTATTGCAAGGACGTTCAATTTTTGTTTTGCATCGAGGTATTCGGTTATGAATGCCCAGCACCTCAGTCGACGAGGCAAGGGCCGAGATCCCTTCATCGGGAGTGACCCCTTGGACAAAAGTTTGCGTCAGGATAATAACTTCACTATAGTCGATTATTCTTGCTTTGCATCGAGGTATTCAGTTTGGAATATCCTGCACCACATTCGACGAGGAAAGAGCCGAGATCCCTTCACGGGGAGTGACCTCTTTAGCAAAAGTTTTCGCCACTATATTTTTCAAAAAGGGCAATCATGTTCCTTCAACGATATCAAGTTCATTACGTTAACGGGTTTTTCGCCAAAAACCCAGCCGTAGCCCTCCATCGTTTCGGATTAATATTATTTAGTATTCGTGCTGCGTTTGTTGACCTAGTCAAGGCGTAGTGAACGGTAGCTAAATAATATTTTTCTGTGGATTGCAAATGTGATTGGTTAGGACAGTCGTGCGGCCTTGTTGACCTAGTCAAGGGCACGTACGGGTGGGTCTAATGCAATCAGGATTATGACGGGTAGAACTTGTCTAACAGTTTGTGTCTTGTTGACCTAGTCAAGGTCATGAACCGTTAGGGGCAAAAACCACATCGGGAGTTTCAAAAGTACTGAAACTTGCAGATTTAGCATACCTTCAGGAGTGTGGTGACTAGAGTGGATTCCATCTAGGTTATCACACAATGACAGTTGGATCCCGATCCCACTGATGAGTTGGATTACTCTCGGGAGATTATTTCACTTAACGATCAATGCTATAAACCTAGTAGGTGTCTAGAAAGGTGTTAGCGGGGCTACGCCCCCAGGGAAAAGAGGTTCTTGAATTAAGGAACTTCGCGAAAGCGTTGGAAAACCTCCCTCGAAGTACCGACACTAGCCTGGCTGAAAGGTTAAGCAAGTATTGTGACGTGAATTAAATCCTGACTAGTTCTTCTTTTAAAAAGGTTTTAAGAAGAATTTGAGGAAACAGTGGGAAACATCCTGGTTAGATAAAGTAATAAACCAATCTAATCTTGCAAGAACATACGCTGAGTGTTTCTTTTCTCTCTCTCCAGGCAGCAACCTTTTCACGCCCTATTCAAGATAATAAAATGTATCGCTTGACCGATCTGAATTCTTATTCGGGGCTAGGGAAAGATGGTTCAGCTCTAACTTGTGACAACAGTCATGAGTATGAGAATGGGAAAGGGGATTGTATGGATTTCCACGATACCCAGTTGAAGAAGAAGCATGGTTTTGCATCTACTTCAGGTGTTCTTGTAATTGAGAACTGTTTTACGGTCAGCCCTACCTCCTGGGTACTTGATACCGGATCAGGATCTCATATCTGTAATTTATTGCAGGGACTGAGAAAAAGTAGGAAAGTTGCACCGGGTGATATGTCGCTCAGAGTAGCGAATGGAGCACAAGTTAATGCGGCAGCCGTCGGTGAATATCACCTAGTATTGCCAAATGGCAAGACTATGATTTTGAACGATTGCTACTATGTACCCTCCATGGTTTGCAACATCATATCAGTTTCTTTACTCGATAAACATGGATATAACTTTGTTCTTGAAAAGAATATCATGAACATTTACCTTCATAAGGTACTGGTTGTAGAGGGTACACTGTGTAATGGTATCTACGTTCTAAATCAGAATACAGTTCTCAATATACAAAACACACGCAAGAGGAAGAATTCAGATACGAATGAATCCTACTTGTGGCATTGTAGACTTGGTCATATCGGAGAGAAAAGACTGAGTAAGTTGCATAAAGATGGACTCTTGAATGCGTTCGAGTTTTCATCTTATGAAACATGTCAGTCTTGTCTCAAAGGGAAGATGACCAAATCTCCGTTCACCGGACATGGAGAAAGAGCAACCGAGCTCTTGGGACTCGTACATAGTGATGTATGCGGTCCGACGTCTATACATGCAAGGGGTAGGTTCTCGTACTTCATCACATTCACTGACGATCTCTCTAGGTTCGGATATGTGTATCTGATGAAACACAAATCTGAAGCTTTTGAGAAATTCAAGGAATTTAGAAACGAAGTAGAGAACCAGACAGGAAAAAGTATCAAGATCCTCCGGTCTGACAGGGGAGGGGAGTACTTAAGCACGGAATTCCTAGATTACTTAAAAGAGAATGGTATTCTCTCTCAGCTTACTCCTCCTTATACACCACAGCACAACGGTGTATCGGAGAGGAGGAATCGTACCCTTCTGGATATGGTTCGCTCCATGATGAGTAATGCCGAGTTGCCTCTTTCATTTTGGGGACATGCGCTTTTGACAGCAGCATACCTATTGAATGATGTTCCGTCTAAATCAGTGCCTAAGACTCCGTTCGAGATATGGAATGGAAAAAGGCCATATCTTAAAAGATTTAAGATATGGGGTTGTCCGGCTTATGTTAAAACACATAAACCGGATAAACTAGAGGCACGATCAGTTTTATGTAAGTTTGTGGGATATCCAAAGAATGGTTATGGATATCTATTCTACCACACCGAGGAACAGAAGGTGTTTGTTGCTCAGCATGCCGTTTTCTTAGAAACGGAGTTTCTTGCAAAAGAAATTAGTGGGAGCACGGTAGAATTGGAAGAAATTCAGCGACCACAAACTGAAACTGAAAATTTGACAGAACCTCATGATTCAATAACCCCAGACGAACCTCAGCCACTCCGCAGATCTGGTAGGATTTCTCATCCTCCTGAGAGATACTACGGTTTTCTCATAGACGGGGATCGAGAGGATTGCATCTTGGAAGAAGATGACCCTACCAGTTTCAGGCAGGCCATTATCAGTAGGGACTCTGATAAGTGGCAGGAAGCAATGAAATCCGAAATGGAGTCCATGTACGCCAATAAAGTGTGGACCTTGGATATTGCTCCACCTGGGGTAAAACCCGTTGGATGCAAATGGATCTACAAAAGGAAACTTGGTGTAGATGGGCAGGTGGAAACCTATAAATCTAGACTCGTTGCAAAAGGTTTTCGTCAAAGACCTGGTTTGGACTATGATGAAACTTTTTCTCCGGTGGCTATGCTCAAATCCATTCGGATCCTACTTGCCATTGCTGCCTTCCATGACTATGAAATCTGGCAGATGGATGTTAAAACGGCTTTCCTAAACGGTTGTTTGGAAGAGTGCGTTTACATGGATCAACCAGAAGGTTTCGTAGACATTGGGAGCAGCGAGAAGGTGTGCAAGTTGCTTAAATCCATTTATGGATTAAAGCAGGCATCGCGGAGCTGGAACATCTGTTTTGATGAGGTAATCAAGGAATTTGATTTCATCAAGAACGAAGATGAACCCTGTGTCTATAAGAAGATTGTAGGACGAACTGTCGTATTCCTAGTCTTGTACGTGGACGACATTCTTTTGATAGGAAATGATATTCCTATGCTACAATCGGTCAAGCTATTTTTGTCACGAAGGTTCTCCATGAAGGACCTGGGTGATGCCTCGTACATTCTGGGGATCAAGATCTATAGAGATAGATCCAAGAGACTACTGGGACTTTCGCAGTCCAGGTACATAGAGACCGTACTAAAGAGATTTAGTATGGAGGATTCCAAACGCGGTAACATACCCGCATTGCACGGAATTACCCTCTCCAAGAAGATGTCTCCTAAGACTGACGAGGAGAGGGTTCGCATGAGCACTATACCCTACGCTTCGGCGGTAGGATCTATAATGTATGTGATGCTATGTACAAGACCAGATGTAGCTTACGCGCTGAGCGCGGTAAGCCGGTATCAGTCAGACCCAGGGGAGGACCACTGGACAGCAGTGAAGAACATTCTCAAGTACCTAAGAAGGACTAAGGAGATGTTCCTGGTTTACGGTAATGGAGACCTCAGGGTCGAGTCCTTTACCGATTCAAGCTTCCAGAGTGACAAAGATGACAGCAAGTCCGTCTCGGGTTTTGTGTTTACCCTCAACGGAGGGGCGGTATGTTGGAGGAGTTCCAAGCAGGATACCGTCGCAGACTCGACGATGGAGGCTGAATACATTGCTGCAAGCGATGCCGCAAAAGAGTCAGTCTGGATAAAGAAGTTCATTAGTGAACTTCAGGTGGTTCCGTCCATTGTTGACCCAATACCTTTGTATTGCGATAACAATGGGGTTATAGCTTTAGCGAAGGAACCAAGGTCCCATCAGAAATCCAGGCACATCTTAAGGCGGTATCACCTGATCAGGGAGATCAATGATCGCCAGGAGATCGAGGTGCGGAGAGTGGACACAAAGGACAACACAGCGGACCCAATCACGAAGGCCTTACTCCAGACTCAGTTCGAGCGGCTGATCGAGATGATAGGTCTTCGTTACGCCAGTACATGGCCTTAGTGCAAGTGGGAGATTGTTAGTGTATATGCCCTAGAGGCCATTACTGTATCATACTAGTATGTATATTACTTGATGGAAGCTTGGGATATTCACAGTTGTACAAACAATCTTGCTCAATATAGTAGTATGCTACTTGGTTTGTCTCTGCTTTAATGTGTACATGTGTGTTTATTTATTATATCACCTATACGCATTAGTAGAGCCCTTAGGATCTTTGCTTGATTACCGGCGTTGTGATGGCGATCACACTCGTGGGGGCTGGGTAATCTACAAGCACATCCTTATACACGTCCCTAGTCATGGGAGTATCGAGATAGGGCATCGATACTCCGGAGTAGACTAGCGTATGTGCTTCTCATCCCAGCACGGGAGACGGTCTGTCCCACAGCCGTCGGTACGTCGTACTTGAGATAGTATGCTGGTGCTCGTTAGGTTACGAGTACACTGGACAGGACTCGTCGGGAACTGATGGTTGGTATTATACCTATCGTCAGTTATCAGTTCCCAGGTGACATGAGTACAGCTTAGTCCGCTGACTTGACACTGTCACTTCGCCTCGAGTGTGTTCCCACTATTCTTTGATTACTACCCTACCACGGCTCTACTGAGTAGTGCAAACAGGTAGTAGTTGGGAGCAGTCCCGAAGCACTTGGAGGCAGTGACGGTTAGACAGGATTCGCCTCTCCCGGTATTGGGGGTTGACATCGCGCTGTGTCTAGGAGAGCCATTACACGAGTAGTCCCTGGCCAGGGCAAGCGAGATATACTGGTAGGTTTCCAGTGTTATCTCTGGGTGTATTGGGCTTCACTCCGACACGACTTGTACCGCTATTAGGGGACTGACGTTTACCGCCCCTATAGGCCCGCCATGCGATGTATCAGACGAACAGACCGGACTGTACGGAGATTGTCACATACAGGCTCAATAGGAGTTCGGATGGGTTTACCTCATCGGCCTTCTTATCGACATCTACCTGGGGACCGTTATGTACAGCTAGTGCCGCTGTGGTCTGTGGTTAAACCCACTGCCAGCGTAGTGTCGAGTCTTTAGAGTCCCACACAGAGAGTTTCCCTGCACTGAGCGAAACGTGTAGAAGCCGTATGGTTTTACGGCAAGGCTACGATCACTTACGTACACTTGTGTGCGTATGGTGTTCGGGCAGGCAGTACTAGTGGGCTTTGGTTTAAGCCGGATCCTAGTATTGCACGGATGGATTTGTTTTGTCTTCTACGCATCCGCATTCTACGGAATGCGGATGCAGGTGTGTATGCACTGTTTTCTAGAGCGGTGAAGGAGGAGGTGCCTCATTAGTGTTTTGGCAGTTGGTTTGGCCAAAACCGTTATGTGGCAGGCTCATTAGGGTTTTGACAGTTGATTCGGTCAAAACCAGTTTGAGGCGGACTCATTAGGGTTTTGACAGTTCGTTTGGTCAAAACCATTATGAGCCGCGGATATCATTTACTAATCCTTTTAGTGATAATTTTATGATGGCTAATTGCATTGACCATTTGACCCCGTTGACCTCTCTTGACTTTGTTGACCGGTTGACCGTGTTGACCATTGACTTTCAAGAGGGATCTACACTCTTCTTTTCATTTTCTTTTTCTTTTGGATTATGATAATGGTCATTTCAATGTAGCCATCAAACTTTATCTTGATGGGATTAGTAATGATGTTGTTTTTACATTATTGCAACCATGGTTACTTTTCTTTGTATCATAATTTCTTTCTCATTCTCTCTCTTGGTTTTTCAAGTGAGAAGAAAAGAAATGAACCATGGTTGTTGCTCCTCCTTCTTCTTCCTCCTCTTGATTCATCTTTTGATCTCATGTGTTGAGAGATAAAGATCCCACAAAGACAAAACCATCCATTGATCATTTCTACACAACCTAGGGCTTCTAGATTAGCAATCTCTTTGCCCTAGTTATCTTGACTCGAGGTGGAGCTCGGTGCACATCTCTCGGATGGATCGTCTTCGACTCAAGGAGGCCGCGGAGTTGACCAAAGTCCGGATCAACCCTCGGAGCAAGCAAGGAGAAGAACAACAAGAAGAGAAGGAGTTCAAGTTGAGTGACCAAAGTCCGGATCAACCCTTGAGCAAGCAAGGAGAAGAACAAGAAGAAGAGAAGGATTTCAAGTTGAGGTATAACCCCTAACCGAGTAGATAAATCTCTAGTTAGGATGCTAGTGTATTGTTTAGCAAAGATCCGGCTTTTACGGTCCATGTTGCCAAGTCCAGAAAAATTTTTGTTTTACCGTTTCCGCAACCCCGAAAGTACCGGGAGAGGTAACATGGACCTAACAATATCGATGCCCCGTCTCGATACACCCACGACTAGGGACTTTGAAGGATGTACTTATAGATTATCATGTCCCCACTTGTATGATCCGCATCATAGTACAGGTAGTCAAGTACACATCCTATGGGCTTTTCCAACATGTAACAGAGAGGCAATCAGTATACACGTTAAGTTAAAGAGTAACCAGATAGCATACTATCATGTCGAGCAAGAAAGTCCTCCCTATATATGTCCCAGCATCCACTACAATATACATCCTATGGACAGTAATGGCCTCTAGGGCATACATATAACTAACATTTAGAAGATGAAGAGACACAATATTGAAGATGTCGGCCATCCAGACACAATATCTGGAACTCGGCCGTACGGACGAGTCCGGCCGGCGGCGCCGGCCCGAGTCGGCCGGTCCGCCGGCCGACTCAGCCGAGTCAGGTCGAGTCAGGGCATGGGGAGGTGGAGGGTCGTCAAGTGTAGCCTCTGGTATATTTAGTTTTTAAAGTGTAATTCAATTTTTGGAAGTTATGGTGTGTGGACTGTTGGGCTTCCAAAGGATTTAAAAAAAAATATTAAAAATAATGTGGGGTATGGGATTTGAACTCCGGTTGATTGATTCAGCAGTGCAAGGTATTACCAATGAGCTACAAGCTCCTTCTTGTAATTAAATTGCTAATCAATTAATTAAGTCTTGTGCCCAGGCAATAAATACCCCTTTATGGATTTTATAAAAAAAAATTTGAAAAAAAATTTGTATAGGAAAAAGTGTATAAGAAAATTAGGGTTGTTACAGTTTTCGTCAACGACCAGGTGTGGATTATGACGAAACCTTTTCTCCAGTGGCTATGCTTAAGTCCATTCGGATCTTACTTTCCATTGCTGCATACCATGACTACGAAATCTGGCAAATGGATGTTAAGACCGCCTTTCTAATTGGTGATGTAGAAGAGTACGTGTACATGACTCAGCCAAGGGCTTCATAGGTAGTGGGAGCAGCAGAAAGGTGTGCAAGTTGCTTAAATCCATCTACGGGTTAAACCAGGCATCGCGGAGTTGGAACATCTGTTTTGATGTGGTAGTCAAAGAATTTGACTTCATCAAAAACATAGATGAACCTTGTATATACAAGAAGATGGCAGAGAGTAAGGTTGTCTTCCTCATATTGTACGTGGATGACATACTCTTGATAGGAAATGATATTCCTATGCTGCACTCGGTCAAACTCTTCTTATCACATAGATTCTCAATGAAAGATCTAGGTGATGCCTCCTGCATTTTGGGGATTAAGATCTATAGAGATAGATCTAGAAGGATACTGGGATTGTCCCAATCCAGGTATATTGACACCATACTAAAGAGGTTTAGTATGGAAGAATCCAAGCGTGGGAACTTACCCACGATCTCTGGACTCACTCTCTCCAAAGAGATGTCTCCTAAGACTGATTTGGAGAGAGCTCGCATGCAAGGGATACCCTATGCTTCGGCAGTAGGCTCTATCATATACGCGATGCTATATACCAGACCCGATGTAGCATACTCACTAAGTGTAGTGAGTAGGTATCAAGAAGATCCTGGAGAGAATCACTGGACAGCAGTAAAGAACATTCTCAAGTACTTGAGAAGGACTAAAGAGATGTTCTTGGTGTATGGTAACGGAGAACTCCATGTGGAGTCCTTTACCGATTCGAGCTTCCAAAGTGATAAGGACGACTCTAAGTCGCACTCGGGATTTGTCTTTACCCTAAATAGAGGGGCGGTTTTTTGGAAGAGTTCCAAATAGGAAACCGTGGCAGACTCGAAAATGGAGGCTGTATACATCGCTGCCAACGATGCTGCCAAAGAGGCTGTCTAGATGAAGAAGTTCATCACTGAACTTGGTGTGGTTCCATCCATTGAGCATCCAATACCTCTGTATTGTGATAACAATGGAGCCGTGGCTTTGGCCAAAGAACCCAGGTCTCATCAGCGATCCAGGCATATTCTGAGGCGGTATCACCTGATCCGGGAGATAGTTGATCGCCGGGAGATCGAGGTCAGGAGAGTTCAAACGAAGGAAAACACTGCGGATCCACTCACGAAGGCCATACCCTAGATACATTTTGAGAGACTCTTCGGGATGTTGGGTATGAGATACTACAACAGCTGGCCTTAGTACAAGTGGGAGATTGTTAGTTATGTATATGCCATAAAGGCTATTGTTGTACATATGATGTATATTATAATGGATGCTTGGATATATATAGAGAGGACTTTCTTGCTCGACATGATAGTATGCTATCTGGTTTCACTTTGTCTTAACATGTTGACTTGTATTACTTTACTGTCTTGCTCTCACATGTTGATAAAGCCCTTACGATCTGTATTCAACTACTAGGACTATGATGAGATCATACTGGTGGGGCCTAGGTAGTCCACGAGTACATCTTATAACTATTCCTAGTCGAGGGTGTATCGAGACAGGGCATCGATACTCCAGAGTAAACTAGCGTATACACATCTTGACCCATATGATGGGTGATGGATGATCCCATATCCATAGCTGTTGGACATCAAAGATGGTGTACTGGTGCTCAGTGGAGACTGGGTACACTGAACGGACTTGCCGAGAACTCCTAGATGGTATTATACCTATCGTCAGGTAACAGTTCTTTACTGACACTGGTACAGGTTAGTCTGTAGACCTGAGATCGTCATAGAGTCTTGTATGATTCCCACTGTGCTTTGATTTCCACCTTACCACGTTCAAGAGAACGTGCAAAACGGTGGCTTTTGGGTACAGTCCCGAATTACATGGAGACAATGAGCGATAGGAGGGGTTTCGTCTCTCCCGGTATTGGGGTTGATGTTGCGCTAGTATTCGATTGGCTATAACTGGAATTCCCTGGCCAGGGATGATATGGAGATTTACTGGTAAGTGTTATCAGTAGTTTCTCGACCCGTTATGAGCCTTACATCGACACGACTTATCGGTTACTGGGGTCTGACGTTTACCACCCCTAGACTGGATATGCGACATATCAGACGAAGAGACCGGACTGTACGGTAGTGTTTACTGATTGGATTCGCAGGAGTATGTACAGGCGTGCTTGTTGATCTTCTGGTCGTTCAATACCCGGGTGGCTGTTACGTTTAGCTGACCGCTTGCAGCTTGTGGGTGTTTGATATGATCATCTCTTACTGCCGGCGTATTGACGAGTCTTTAGAGTCCTACATAGAGGTTCCTGGCTCAGGCAAAATGGAGTAGGATCACGTATGTGGTATGTGTGGGATCGAGATTGATAAGTGTATGTGATACCGTATTCGATTCTCGTGATATGTGATATCGGCCGGTTATATATGATATAGCCGGGTTATTGGATCAAGCGTTGATTCGATTAAATATAATATATATATATATATATGTATGTATGTATGTATGTATGTATTATGTGCTCACTTATATATTTATTATTCTTACTTGTGATACATTTAACATATATGTGATATATATTAATTGTATTGTTTTCTTTTGTTACATAAATATTATATATGTGATATATAATATTGTAGCATGCTAGGTTATACATGCAACATGTATGTATGAGAATTATACCATGCTATATGTAATGTTTGGGTTTAAATATCTATGTAATTTAAATTGTGGAAATGATTCATGGATGAAGCTTCATGAAGCTTGTAGATTTGCATTGACCAAGTCCACCCTTTTTGTTTTGCCCTAGATATTTCTAACCCAACCATGACACATAACCATGGTTAACTCTCTACAATGGTTAAGGATGATATACTTGACCCATGGTTGCATTTCTAACCTCAATCTCATTCATTCTTCTTCTTCTTCCTCATTCTCATTTTGCTTTCTAGCTTTTGAGATCAAGAAGAAAATAGTGAGAAATTAAATAATAAAGTGTTAGTGATATGTATGCCCTAGAGGCCATTGCTGTACATACGATGTATATTGTAGTGGATGTTTGGATCTATATAGGGTGGAATTTCTTGCTCGACATGATAGTATGCTATCTGGTTGCTCTTTATCTTAACATGTACTCTGATTGTATCTATGTTACATGTTGATAAAGCCCTTAGGATGAGTACTTGACTACCAGCACTATGATGCAGATTATACTAGTGGGGACAGTGTAGTCGCTAAGTACATCCTTCAAAAGTTCCTAGTCGTGGGAGTACCGAGATAGGGCATCGATACTCCAGAGTAAACTAGCGTATGCACTTCTTGACCCATATGATGCAGACAGGGCTCATAACGGGTCGAGAAACTAGTGATAACACTTACCAGTAAATCTCCATATCAGCCCTTGAAGGGTTTCCTACAGCACCACTACAAGGGTTTGGAGGCAACACACATGCCATATTTAAAATTATATGGTGCTAAAGAAACTTTCTTAAGGATCATGCTAGAAAAATTAGGGCAACATAAACACAAGTAGTAAAAGCTAGGGTTTTGAGAGTACAACCTTTGTAGCTCCCTATGCTAGACTCCTTGGCTACTTGAGGGTTGGGAAAAAGGTTCGCTTGAGATCCTCTTGGTCCACGACAATCCACCCGGAGTCCTCTTTGTCGAAGCTTGAAGCTCCACTAGATCAAGAGAAGAAATGGAAGCTAACACTTTACACTAATGGGCAAGACTAGTGTAGAATGGTGATATGGTTTGTTTCCTCACTTCAAAATCCTAACTTGGTGACTCTTTTGCTCACTTGAGAAAACTAGAGAGCAAGAGAGAAATGAGAAAGAAGATGATGTCTTGTTAAGAGCTCAAGATAATGATAAGCTTGTGAATAAAAATGAGAAATGAATATATATATATTTTCACTCTCTCATTCTTAACCATAGTTATAAAATATCTAGATATTTTAGTTTGGAACAAAAATGACCATGGAAAATGAATCATGGTTAAAACAAAGGGTTAGTGCAAGAATAAAACATTAAACCATGATAACAATTTCCATTTCCATTTTTCTTTTCCAAAAATAATATTCATATATTTTATAAAGGGTGTGAGTCTTATATTGCCATCATCCACTATATCAACAACTATGATAGAATGATGTATGCATGTATGTGTGCATGCACATCCATATGTGCATGAATAAGAATAAATGCATACATGCATGCATACAACAAAAAGACAAGAAAGGATTTAAAGTGAGAAACTAATGGTCAATGATAAATCAACACTTGATTTAGCAACCCGGTCATATCACATACGACCCGACCAAAAGCAAACTGCTCGATTAATATACGGTATCTCATACACGCATTTTAACCGGGTCCACGTGCATATCTCATATGCGCACCACATCGTTTCTCCTGGACTAGGCAACTCCATTGTGGGAATCTAAGACTCGTCAATACACCGGCAGTGGGTGATGATCATATCAAGCACCCCCAAGCAGCAAGCGGTCATCTAAACGTAACAGCCACCCGGGTATTGAGCGATCAGAAGAAAACAAGCGAACCTGTCACAACTCCCGTCGAGCCAACCGGCAACACTATCGTACAGTCCAGTCTCTTCGTCAGATATGTTGCATATCAAGTCTAGGAATGGTAACGTCGACCCCAATAACTCAATAAGTCGTGCCGATGAATGGTCTATAACCGATCGAGAAACTACTGATAACACTTATCGGTAAATCTCAACAACCCTTGCCAATGACTTACTGATATAGCCAATCGAGCACAACACAGCATCAACTCCCAATACCGGGAGAGACAAAACCCCTCCTATCGCTCATCGCCTTCGTGTGTCTCGGGACTTTACCCAACGGCCACCTGTTTGCACGACTCAGTAGAGCCGTGGTAGGGTGGTAATCAAAGTACAGGGGGAGAACACACAAGACTCTATGACGATATCGGGTCTATAGACTAACCTGCACCAGTGTCACCAGAGAACTGCTATTCGACGATAGATATAATTCTATATAGGAGTTCTCGGTGAGTCCGTCCAGTGTACCCAGTCACCACTGAGCACCCGTATACAATCTCGATGTCAAACATCGATGAATGTGGGAACATCGATCGCCCATCATATGGGTCTAGTATCATATACGCTAGTCTACTCTGGTATATCGATGCCCCGTCTCGATACACCTACGACTAGGGACATTTCAGGATATACTTATGAACTACAGATTTCCCACTAGTATGATCTCTATCATAATCACAGTAGTCAAACCTATATCCTCAGGGCTTTATCAATATGTGTGAATGAATAAAAGCATGATCAAATCAACACGTAAGTTAAAGAAGAACCAGATAGCATACTATCATGTCGAGCAAGAATGTACACTGAATATATATATATATATATATATATACATGTATAAATACATCCACTATTATATAATAGCCTCTAGGGCATACATATGTCCAACAATCTCACACTTGCACTAAGGCCAGTTATTGGCGTATCTCATACCCAACATCTCAAAAAGTCGCTCATGTTGCGGCTGAGGGAGGGTCTTGGTGAGTGGATCCGCGGCGTTATTCTTTGTGTCTACTCTCCTAATCTCGATCTCGCGGCGATGTACAATCTCCCGGATCAAATGAAAGCGCCTTAGGATGTGTCTGGACCGCTGATGGGACCTGGGCTCCTTGGCTAACGCCATAGCCCCATTATTATCACAATACAATGGCATTAGATCAATAATGGTTAGAACTACTCCTAGCTCCGAGACGAACTTCCTCATCCAGACGGCTTCCTTGGCGGCATCATTCGCAGCAATGTACTCAGCCTCCATCGTAGAGTCTGCAACGGTATCCTGTTTGGAACTCTTCCAACTTACCGCCCCTCCATTGAGGGTAAATACAAACCCAGAGATAGATTTGCAGTCGTCCTTATCGCTCTGAAAGCTCGAATCGGTAAAGGCCTCCATTTGGAGATCTCCATTACCATACACCAAGAAAAATTCTTTAGTCCTTCACAAGTACTTAAGAATGTTCTTCACAGCTATCCAGTGATTCTCCCCTGGGTTGGATTGATACCTGCTTACAACACTAAGTGCATAAGCTATATCTGGGCGTGTACATAACATCGCATACATTATAGATCCTACTGCCGAAGCATAGGGTATAATGCTCATGCGGGCTCTCTCTTCATCGGTCTTTGGGCAAGATTCCTTAGAGAGAGTGACCCCATGGCAAGCGGGCAAGGCACCCCGCTTGGAGTCTTCCATACTAAATCTTTTTAGGATGGTGTTGATGTATCTGGTTTGGGACAATCCCAATAACCTCTTGGATCTATCCCTATAGATCCTAATGCCCAGAATGTATGTGGCATCACCCAGGTCCTTCATGGAGAACCTTAGTGATAAGAAAGATTTGAGCGACTGTAGCATAGGAATATCATTTCCTATCAGAAGAATGTCATCCACGTACAATACGAGAAATGTGACAGCTCTCCCTACAACCTTCTTATAAACACAAGGTTCATCTGGATTTTTGATGAAATCAAACTCTTTGATAACATCATCGAAACATATGTTCCAACTCCGTGATGCCTGCTTTAACCCATATATGGATTTAAGCAATCTACATACTTTCCCGCTGCTCTCACTGTCAATGAAGCCCTCTGGCTGATCCATATAAACGCCTTCTTCTAAATCTCCATTTAGAAATGCCGTTTTAACGTCCATCTGCCAGATTTCATAGTCGTAGTGAGCAGCAATAGCAAGTAGGATACGAATGGATTTAAGCATGGCTACGGGAGAAAAAGTCTCGTCATAGTCCAAACCTGGTCTTTGACGAAAACCCTTTGCCACAAGTCTTGCCTTATAGGTCTCTACCTGTCCATCTACACCAATCTTTCTTTTAAAGATCCATTTGCACCCCACAGGTTTCACCCCAGGGGGTACAACGTCCAAAGTCCATACTTTGTTTGTGTACATAGACTCCATTTCGGATCTCATGGCATCCAGCCACTTCACAGAGTCTCCACTCGTGATAACTTTCTGAAAACTGGTAGGATCATCATCCTCTATGATGCAGTCTTCTCTGTCACCATCAATGAGGAAACCGTAGTACCTCTCCGGTGGGTGAGAAGTCCTACCAGACCTACGGAGTGGCCGAGGTTCCTCAGCTTCTATTGCAACAGCCGGTTCATCCAAGTCGTCATTTGTAGTTTGTGCCTCTAGAACCTCTTCTAGATCCACCACATTGCCATCAGTTTCATTTGTAAAAAACTCTTTTTCCAAGAATGTGGCATGCTGAGAAACAAACACCTTTTGTTCCTCCTTGTGGTAGAAAAGATATCCATAAGAATTCCTTGGATATCCCATAAAGTTACACATGACCGACCGTGTCTCGAGTTTGTACGGATTCTACTTTTTAACATAGGCCGGGCAACCCCAAATCTTAATTCTCTTAAGAGATGGTCTCTTCCCATGTCATATCTCATATGGATTGGTAGACACGGTTTTGGTTGGAACCCTGTTCAATAGAAACGCTGCAGTCTCCAATGCATGCCCCAAAATGAGACAGGTAACTCAGCATCACTCATCATGGAACGGACCAAATCTAATAGGGTCTGATTCCGTCGTTCAGACACACCGTTGTGCTGTGGTGTGTAAGGAGAAGTGAGCTGAGAGAGAATCCCATTCTCTTTTAGGAAGTTTGCAAATTCTGTACTGAGGTACTCCCCACCTCGATCTGATCGAAGCATTTTGATACTCAAGCCGGTTTGTTCTTCTACTTCGAGTTTATATTCAGTGAATTTCTCGAAAGCTTCGGAATTGTGCTTTAATAAAAATACATGACCGAATCTTGAGAAATCGTCAGTGAAAGTAATTAAGTATGAAAAACCGCCTCTAGCCTGTGTAGACATTGGCCCACATACATCACTATGTATGAGGCCTAGGAGCTCGGTAGCTCTTTCTCCGTGTCCGGTAAACGGAGTTTTGATCATTTTACCCTTGATACAAGACTGGCAAGTCGCATAAGATTTATATTCAAAAGGGTTTAAATATCCATATTTGTGTAACTTGTTTAGTCTTGTTTCGTTAATATGACCAAGTCTACAGTGCCAAAGAAAAGCTTCATTTATTTCTGAAAGTTTTCTTTTATTAGTGTGTTGTATGCTGAAAACTGTGTGTTGATTTAGGACGTATATCCCGTTATTAAGCGTACCATACCCAACCAACATTTGATTCAGGTGAATGTTCATAACATTGTTCTGCAATACAAAATTATATCCTTCATTGTCTAACAAAGAAACGGATATTATATTACAAAGCATACTAGGTACAAAATAACATGGGTTCAAAACCAATATACACCCAGACGACAACCCCAAATGATACTTTCCCACTGCGACTGTATGTTCATTGGAACCATTTCTAATGCGGAGAGTATGGTCACCTGTCTTCAAAACCCTGCTATTTCTCAGCCCCTGCATAGAATTGCAAATGTGAGAACCTGAACCGGTATCTAATACCCAGGAAGCAGAGTTTATTGAAAAACAGTTTTCTGTCACAAACACACCTGAAGCGGAAGCATCCCCATGCTTCTGTTCCCCTCCGAAAGACGGCGCGCAAGGCTGCGATGTCTTGGCGCTGAGATTCGGGGCAGATGCTAATTGATGCTATCCGTTCACCTCTCCGAAGATGCCAAGTTGGTTTATGGCACCATGTATCGAAGGTTTGAGCGGATGCGACCGATATAGCAGACTTCGTCAGATTCCCCCTCGTTGAGGGGTTTTTGATTGTGGGGACGCTCTTCCCTGCAGGCGCAAGCCCCTGCAGTTAATTACGCTACCGCATTGCGGTAACAACTTTCTCCTTCTCCAGATGGTCATTTCGTGTCGTGGGTTTTGTTTTATGTTTTACTGCCCGTGGATCGTCTACGGAGACTGAGTTATGTCGTCGCCCGTAGGGCATGGACTAGTCCAAATCCGCATTATCTTAAATTTGGGTTTGGGGGTTTGGTTTGAGGATACGTCAGCCATGCTTGGGGCTAAGATCAACTCAAACGTTTGTTAAGGATGCGTTAGTCTAACTTTGTGACTAAGATCAACTTAACGGGATCGTTTGGATCCTACAAAAGAGTGTTTGGACTTTAACGTTCCAGTTTAGGGACGTGGCGGTCCATCGTATATGTGGCCGTCGGGACCCGTCACCTCTCTGACGACGTTGAAGGATTACAACGGCGGATGTCAGAGGAGTTCAGAGATGTACCCTAGAGCCAGAGTTAATTAGGGGGATGCATAGTCCAGTCTGCTTGAAGGTTTAAGGACGCGTTAGCCATCTTTGAGGCTAAGATCAACTTAAACAGGACCGTTTAGATCCGACAAAAGAGCATATAGGGGGGGCTCTATTGTTCTAGTTTAAGGACATTGCGGTCTGTGGGTAGTTTTAAGGACATTGCGGTCCATGGGTAGTTTAAAGACATTGCGGTCCATGGGTAGTTTAAAGACATCTCGGTCAATGGGTAGTTTAAAGACATCTCGGTCAATGGGTAGTTTAAGGACATTGCGGTCCATGGGTAGTTTAAGGACATTGCGGTCCATGGGTAGTTTAAGGACATTGCGGTCCATGGGTAGTTTAAAGACATCTCGGTCAATGGGTAGTTTAAGGACATTGCGGTCCATGGGTAGTTTAAGGACATTGCGGTCCATGGGTAGTTTAAGGACATTGCGGTCCATGGGTAGTTTAAGGACATTGCGGTCCATGGGTAGTTTAAAGACATCTCGGTCAAGGTTAAGGACGTCATAGTCCATGGGTTTAAGGACTCCACAGTCCGGTATGTGCTCTGGATGCTTCACACGGGTTCACTGCCGTGCTAGGCGAGGACCAGGCTCCGCTCTGGATGCTTCACACGGGTTCACTGCCGTGCTCTGCGAGGACCAGGATCCGCTCTGGACGTTTTCCGCGGGGTCAAAGAGTGACGTTATCCGCTTTCCACGTAACCAGGAATTTTTGTATCATGCATGGGTTTAAGGACCCCACAGTCCATGTCATGAATGGTCTTCGGGACCCGTCACCTCTTTGAAGACATTGAGGGATTACAATGCCAAATATCAAAGGAGTGAAGAGATGTACCCTAGAACCGGGGTGGATTAGATAGTCCGTGGCCCAATTTGGGTCAAGACTGTTCGATTATGTCATGAGCCCATCGGCTCAGTTAATCACAAATTGAGGACTTATGGCCAGCTTGGGCTAAGTCCAGTCAGGTCTGGAATATTGACTCTTTGTTGTTCCATTGAGGGAGAATGTTTGCCTCTATCCCTTTAGCCAATTGGGCCAAAGCCTGGTGTTAAATATTTCAGAGCAATCAGTGTTGAACACTGGGAATAAGATTGATGAGTTAGTGTTCAACACTAAGAGATAATTGGTGTTAAACACCAGTACTAAGGCTTTCTCAAATTAGTGTTAAACACTAAAACAGATCAGTGTTGAACACTGCCGATAAGGCTTTTTAACCAGCATTGAATGCCAAGGCCCGACAGTGTTTTAACACTGGGCTTGAGAGTTTTAATTTTAGTGTTAAACACTAAGGTAAGAAGGGTCACGTGGCGGCACGTGAGAGCGCCCTCCCTTCAGTTGTTCTGCTGAAATTATCACTTCTTTCAAAGCATCACGTGCCATCACGTGACGGGCATTCAAATGCTTGTATATTAGAGTTTCTGCCAAGGTCACGTGGGTCACGTGGGGTGCTGCCTCAAAGGGGGCTTTCTGTAGGGGTTTTTGGAGGGTCACGTGGTGGCACGTGACCCTACCTCTATGTTTTTTTTTAGAGGATCTGTTACTCCTTTTTTCAGGAATTAAATTCCTCGAACTTTAAATTTCAGAGGAATTAAATTCCTATTTCCTTTTGAAGACTTGTAGAGTTGAACTCTGAATTTTCTGTAGGAATTAAATTCCTCGTTTATGTGGAGAACTGAAGAGGGTTCAACCCTTAATAAAAGCTTTCAAGGAATTATACTTCTCATTTTAAAGAATTATAATTGAGGGAATTAAATTCCTGTTATTTCCACAGAACCACATTCTTAATTAGGGTTCAACCCTGTTTCTTTTGTTTTGAAGGAATTAAATTCCCATGATACAGGGTCGAGCCCTAATTTTATTTTTAAAGGAATTGAATTCCTATAGTTCTGCTAGAATTAAATTCTCATGCTTGCGTTCCCTCTCTATGTTTTGGATCTGCATGGCAGGATCTCAACCCATTGAGAATTAAATTCTCAACCTAAAGGGGAGATGTGCACTTTGCAGATCCTCCATCAAAGAGAGAAGAAATGTGCTCTTCTGTTTTATGTATCAGAGTTAAACTCTGTTGGGAATTAAATTCCCCCTCTTTCAAAAGGCCTTCCCTTTCTTACCTAGGGTTTTCGCAGAAGATCGAAGTCTTTTCCAAGTATCAAAGCTTTTCTCCTTTTTTTTCTTTCTCTGCGCGTGTCTCTCCCTTTTTTGTATCTCTTGGCTCCTATTTATAGGAGAAGCAGCCGAGTCAATCAGTTTTTGACGAATCTTCATGGAGATATTTGATTTGCATCCATTGTTCATTCTGGACCTTTGGATTATTAGGTGAATTTTATTCACCGTTGGATTTCAAACCCAGAGATTCTCCCTTGTTATTTTGGTTAGATTTAAGGGGGAAATCTTTCCAAACCCGAGATTTTCCATAAATAAATGACCTCTGAATCTTTAATTTGATTGGATGCAGATAGTTGCGTTCCTTTGGGAAGATTTGCATTTCTCTCAGAATTTAATTCTGTTGATAAAATGGGCTTTGAAAGCCGGTCACGTGTGACCACGTGATCCATGGTCACGTGTGAGCACGTGACCCCCTTTGGAATGAAGGATCCTCTTTCTTTCTGCGTTCTGCCCTCTTCTGCTGCTCAGCCGTCACGTGTTACCACGTGACCCCTGGTCACGTGTGAGCACGTGATCCTTGTTTGAACTTTCTTTCTTTGGTTGTTCTGAAGAATGCGTTTGCTGCCTTAAACGTCACGTGCCAACACGTGACCCTGGTCACGTGGGAGCACGTGACTTCTTCTGAAGCCTTTTTCTTGACTTGGTCAGTTACCCGACGTGCCTTTGACGCTTGCATTTAAACGTCACGTGTCGCCCTGTGACCCTGATCACGTGGGAGCACGTGACTCTCCTTGAAGCTTTTCTTTTCCTTCTTCGCAGTCAGGGAATTGAACTTGCCTTAATGACGTTTTTAGGTGTCACGTGCCAACACGTGACCGCTAGTCACGTGTAAGCACGTGACCCCCTTTTGAAGCTTTCCACAGAAGCTTTCCACAGAAGCTTTCCTGATTTTAAATCAGGAAACAGCTTCTTCTTGAGATTTAAGTACTCCGTGCAGTTGCGCTTCCAATGTCCTGTTTTGTGGCAGTGATAACATTCCCCTTTCTCCGATTCTCCAGCTTTGGACTTATCCTTCCCCTTAACCTTTTTAACTCCACCCCTAGGCTTGGTGGGCTTCTTCTTCATCTTTCCCTTAGCCTTAGCCTTTGGGCGAGAAGAGGAAGATTGCCCAACACTCAGAACGGGAGTTTTCACTGATTTCAGTGTGCTCTCTGCACTCCTTAACATATTAAGGAGTTCAGGTAGTTCCTTCTCCATGTTATGCATGTTGAAGTTAACTATAAATTGAGCAAAGGTGGAGGGGAGGGACTGCAGAATAATATCCGTATATTGTTCATTGTCCATCGTCCATCCAAGATCCTCTGGCTCTTCTATGAGAGCTATCATCTTCAGAACATGGTCTCCTACTGGTGTACCAGGGGCCATTCGCATCTGAAACGGTTTCCTTGATGTTTCGTATCATAATACGCGGGATTGCTCTCCATACAACTCCTTTGTATGGAGGAATATGGCGTGAACGTCCATATTCTCGTGCTTCTTTTGATTTGTGTTATCCAACGATGCAAGCGCGAGGCATTTGGCCGTAGCACAGTCAGCGTCCCATGTCCTGCGGAGTTCAATATCCGCAACTGAGGAATTTGGACCTGGGACGGGCGGGTCTAGAGCCGTGGGGACATATGATACTTTATCATAAGTCAAGGCAATGTTCAGATTCCTCAGCTAGTCTTTATAATTGGTCCCATTCAGTTTATTTTTATCTAGTAGATGCTTGAGTCCTCATTGGTATCTGCCATTAAGAGAGAGAAAAGAATACACTCAGCGAAAGCTCTTGCAATGATCAGATTGGTTATTATCTTATCTAATCGATGTCTCCCACTGCTTTAATCAAGTTTTTCTTTCAAACCTTAAAAAGAAAACTAGCCAGGATTAATTACAGTCTACAACTTCGCTAACCGTTCAGCCAGGCCAGTGTCGGTACTTGAGGGAGGTTCCCCGTGCTTTCGCACGGACCTAATTAAAGTAAACCTCGTCTTCCCAGAGGCGTAGCCCCGTTAACACCTTTCTAGAGACCTAATGGGTTAGCTAATTGTAAACTGCAAAACTCTCCTGGGAGAAACTATTGCCCACAGTAGGATCGGGATCCAACCATCATATGGAAGGTATGCAATCTCATTGCAAATCTCAACTATTGAAATTCCCGATGTGGTTTTTACCCCTAGTACTCATGACCTTGGCTATGGTCAACAAATCACAAGCACTAGTCAAGTTCAACCCGTCATTTCTTGATTAATTAGACCCGTTCACCTGACCCTTGGCTAAGGTCAACAAAGTCACATGCTCGTCCTAATTAATCTGCATCATATGCATTGTAGGAAGACATCACTTAGCTACCGTACACTACGCCTTGGCTAAGGTCAACAAACGTAGCATGAATACTAAGTACTCTACTTCCTAAAATGACGGAGGGTTGCGGATGATTTTTAAGAAAATCTTTAACGCTTTGAACTTGATATCGTCGTAGAATCAAATGGTTTTCAAAAGGAGTGGCTTGAGCTCCGTAGTTTTGAAATGTAGCTTTTTCATAAAGAGCCGAGTGATAGATACAGTATATAGTATATATGATATATTATATAGGCGTTACTTATGTTTTACACCCGCGCTAGCCCTGCCCCGCTCTGCTGTTAGTTACCTAACCTAACGGTGCACGAGGGGACATCGAGGCGAATGCGGATGGCATAAGTGTACGTGGTATTTATCTGTGATGTTTAGGTAACTTAAATGATGGGACTTCATTAATGTGATTAATGAAAGAAAAAGAAACCTAAGATGTTGTGGAATCGAATTTCAAAATAAAAACAGGTAGCTAAAGTTCTTGCTTTGCATCGCGGTGTTCCTTGTAGAACATCCTGCACCTTATTCGATAAGGAAAGGACCGAGATCCCATCACCGGGAGTGACTCCTTTAGCAATAACTAGCAGATGCTACAACTCTCGATTTGTCTTTTGATTGCTTCTATAGTTTCTGTTATGCACAGTGATATATATGATATATCCCGCACCTCATTCGATGAGGAAAGGGCCGACGATCCCTTCACCGGGAGTGACCCCTTTAGCAAAACTAGAAAAGCCTAAAAAACACTCCATTTTAAAATCATTCGATCCTACAACGATATCAAGTTCATTACGCAATAGGTTTTCAGAAAAACCTGTCTAGCACTCCGTCATTTCAGATAAGTACTAGTTAGTAATTGTGCTGCGGTTGTTTGGCATGCGTCAAGGCGTAGTGTATGGTAGCTAACTAGTGCTTATCTGCTAGCATACGATGCGATTGGATTAGGGTATTCGTACGGCGTTGTTTGGCATGCGTCAAGGGTCGTGCTATAACGTTTTGAAAATCGTTTCGGTGAAATTTCGAAAAATCGGTAAAATAAAGGGGTTTTCTGTAAAAAGCCAAAATACAAATATCTTATTATAAAAATTAAATATACATATTCTAGCTATGTAATTGCTATTATTTGGTGTTTATTGAGCCGCTGGTGAAATTTCAAATTTTTTGAAAAAATATTATTTTATTATTATTTTAAGCCGTCACTAATACATTTAATTAGGGAAAATTACAAATTGGAATGAGTTGAAACAAATTTTAAGCATCATAAAACATTAAATAAAATTTTATCATGTGGTTTTTGGAACGAAATCATTTGCCAAAACGGTTTAGAAATTATTGAAGAAAAAAGGCTTTTTTAGCGTAAATGGATGCTTGGGGTATTGTATTTATCATTTTTCATCACCCCACACCCGTACCCACACCCACACACCCCCACTTACTCCTCTCCATGGCTGAATTCAGCAGCCACCATATTTTTCCCCACTTGATTTTCAAAGGAAAAGATATGAAAGAAAAGAAAAGAAAATGGGTGAATTAGGTGGACTTTTGACCTTACCTTGACTTTGACTTCTTCCCCCACTTTCTCTACCTCCCTCTCTCTCCTCTCCCACTTCCATTCCAGTAGCCCCCCACCCTCCTACAGCAGCAGCCGCCCCCCCCCCCAATTCCCTTCTCTTTTCTTTTCAAACTTCATCAAAAATTGCCTCAAATCCATTAAAAAAAATCCCAAAACCCAAATCCGACTCCAACCCATTTTAGCTTAGCCCGTATAGCATGGATCTTTGTGAAAAGAGAGCATTTTGGGAGGCCATGGATGCTTGTGGATCTTCAAATGTTTTTGGGTATAATTCTAAACATTTTTGTTGCTTAATTGGTTACTAATTTCTTAAGCTAATTTAATTAAGTGTTAATTTGGATATGTGAGTTTAATTGCAAGTTTTGGAATTCAAGTTATGAATTTGAATGCAAGTTAGGGTTTTATAAAATTGGTGTATGATTGTGTGTTATATTTAGGCTTTTTGTCATGTTAATACAAGATTAGTAGCTAGTGCTAATGGTTAGTTTAAAAAAATTGTGTTAATGTGCTAATTTGCCTACTAGATTTTTGAATTTGGTTAAATACTTGGAATTAAAAATGTGTTTAGGTTTTTCATGACTTCATTAACTTTATTAAGTGTGGTTTAATGCTTTAGATCATGCAAATCTAAGCTAGATTGTTGTTTGTGCATTTTTGCTTTGAAATAGTTAAAAAGGGTATTTTTGTAAACTAGAATATTAGGGTTTTTGGAATTTAATGAGATTAAATTCCGGAAATTATTTCTACGACTTATTTAAGATATTTAATAAGTATATTGGCCGCTACATTCATTTAAACATCATGTTTTGTACAAAAACGGCGAATTGTGCTTGCTAGATTTTCGGAAAAATGACTTTTTAAGTGAAATTGGGGTTTTTGTGAGTTTTAACCTAGTTTATATTAAAATTAGTGTTCGTGAATGTGCAAATGAGTGTGATTGGATTTTTCTCGATGGTTTGACGTTTGTACATCGACATCGAGGGTTGGTTTGACTATTCTTGCATGCGTAGGCGATAGGTTTGGACCTATGCGTGATACGCGTGCCGATTTGATTTTCGTATGTCGTTTCGATTTCGAATTTAGTTTTAATGCGATATGGTGCGTTATGATATGTAGGTAACCCCATGCGGACTTCGAGACGACAAGCAAGCGCGTGGCGACGTCGGCACCGGCTAGCGAGGACCAGGTGAGTAGATTTATATCTACGGGGAGAAGTCGGGTGGATGGCGTATAGCACCCCCGCAGTCCGTGGTGGTGTATACGGAAGCGTATACACACCAACAATTTTTTATATGTTATTTGGGATTAATAACGTTGCTTAGGATGGATATTGGTCTGTTGGATTACCTTAGTGTTGCGAACCCTAGGGTAGTGTTGCACTACACATACACACATATATACTTGCATACATTCCTATTGATATGTGCTCATGGGATTCTTTATAGTTATGGGTTCACATGGGTATGGGACTATGTGTTCACATACGGATTTGAGGATGATACTTGGGATTGAGCTGAGTCGATGAGATTTGATTTGAGGCCGTGAGATCGGTGATATAGCAGGGTTCGTATCTTAGATACGACATGACGTTGTAGCGGGTCCTTGACGTAGTTTTTACACACGTGCATGCATACTTAGGCGATATCAGTATTGTACTAGACATAGGTCAGTACCCTAGACTATGATCTTGGATAAAGAGGATACCAGAGGAATAGTGTGAGGAATATGATATTGACCCGTACCCAGATTTGGGGATGCCGTACGATGGATTTACGTACGAGCTATATCTTGATGATTGATCCGCACTCTTGACTTGGGATGTCTGATTATAGATATGGTATCGGACATGATATTATTGAGGCGGGATCACCGACTAATATATATATACAGGTATGTATGTGTATCGACTCAGATGTTAGGCGGTTTCCTTACCTGTAGTCTAGCTTGTAGCGTAGCCCTTTAGTTTAGTTAGTTGTTAGATTAGATTCGGTTCCTACCTATTTCAAAGCTTACGAATCGTGCGTATTTTTAAAGACAGCCTAAGGGATCCTACGGATATTTCAAAAAAACGTATCTTTTCTTAAAAACACCGTAGCCCCTATTTTCAAAACCCCACGATTCGTGTTATTTCAAAAGGCACCATTGTAGGACTTATATTAGGTTAAAACAGATTAGTTATCGTTGCGTCTAGTATTCAGCTCCCGCTCATTATTGTTGTTTGCTCCGCATCACATGCTTATATTATGCTTCATATTCTACTGTTGATATCTTGTGGTTAGGACACCAGCACCATTACCGATGATGCGTATGTACCACGTACACTTACTTGCCGGCTCACACACATCTTCATCGGTAATTGCCATGTCACGTACACCTTAGAAAATATTATTGCTTGACATAGCCTGTTAGCTAATAGTTTAGACATGATATTAGTGTACTTGCCTTATATGTTAGTTTAGACATTATAGTTATTACCTGCTACCTCATGCATACTGTTATTCATTGTTATGTCGCATTCATGGATTCTCATGCATATATTCACTTTTTACGTGCTATTAAGGTTTTGGATTTGGATTTCCACGAGATTTTCTGGATTTGTGGAAAACCGCAAAACATATACAAACTTCTTCTTTCTCTTTTTAAATAAAAAGCGCTGTTTTTCCCATGATGTATGAGTCGTCCACCATGAGTTTGCTGATGGATTTGGAGACCCGATTCGAGGAGTTGGATGAACCGTTTCGGGTACATGGTGGACCCGGTAAGGTACCCCGGGGCAAGAAGCTCGTGGTGATGACGATGAGCCTGGCAGGGGGAGACTACCTACCGGTGATTTTACCCGACGCGTCGGATATCCGGAGGATACCGTCGTGGTCTTGAGATGGATGGTAGGGGCCGGTCTGGACTGACGGCGCCCTAGATATTGAGATTGAGACATTGAGATTTCGAGATATTGAGGTACTGAGATTTGATGATACAGGCCAGTCCGGATGGCCGGAGCCTGAGGTTTTGAGACATTGAGATTTATGTTGTGTCGATGCTAGACACTGTTGATGCTGATTTCATTTATGATACCTCATTTTAAAAATACAAAGGAAATCTCACTAATTTATGAAAACAGTTTCTTCATTTACATGTATTCTGTTTTCATGCATTCATACCTCATTCACATGATATATTGCTACCTGAGGCACTGACACGGGCACATGAGATTACACTCGGGTTAGATATTTACCCTAGCCTTGTTATAGGCTACATGTTATTCATATATTTGAGGATATATTATGATCATTGACCCAGGTTGCGTTATTTATGCGATTTCTGTGCGTAGATCTTTTTCTACTCACGAGTTGGCAACTCACCCCCGTTGTGCCCCAGTTTCTTGCAGGTGTTGCCGTACGGATTTCATTACGGCTTTGCGGGCACGGTTTCTTTTCGGGTGACTTGCTAGTAGGTGGGTTTATTGTATCTTACCTATCATTATACCTTGTATATTATATTTCAGTTGTATCTAGAAGTTCCATCAACCAAACTTGTATTTTTTTGAGATAGAGACCAGTAATGTTATTCTTTCGACCATAGAGTAGCATGTTATATTTCTTGAGTTTCTTGCTGGTTGAGTTCCATTTCTGTTGTGATCCTCGCCTTTAGGAGTTGTATATATTGTTGCATACAGGTTGATTTGATATGGTTCTTCCTATTCTCTACTACTTCTCTTGGTTTGGATTTCTGGGTTTCGGCTTACTTAGCATACGTACGCCTTGAGACGTTCGTAGTCTAAGTGCCGGTCATGTTCCGTACTTTCGGGTTGTGACAAAGTTGGTATCAGAGCGTTTGGTTTTTACCTTAGGAGTATAGGATGACCCTTGGTTGATGGAATAGGTGACTAAAGTAGAGTGACGTACCGTTGATATGTTCCGCGGCATATTTACGACGCGCCATTCCACTTATGAAGCCTTAGGATGTACATTTCCTTGTTCAGTATTATATTCCTTCCTGATCTAGCCTCATCGGTACCAGTTTGGTTTTGCTGCTACGGTTACGGGCAGGGAGAACTACGGTTAGAGTTGCGGTCAGCATGAGCTCGTTACGAACAAGGACTGACCAGAGCATTATTCCGGAGACACACGTTTGCAGAGATGTGTCTTGATTGTGTTTTGCGCAACGAGCGTTGGATGGATCGCTGTATGAGATTACTTGGACGTGCCGATCAGCACTAGAGGATTGAGCCACTGACAGAGGCCAGCCAGATACTGATGATTGTTGATGTATTGCTCATTCATGATGATTGATGCACTGTTCAACGTGCAGACGAGTGAGCCAGTTATTGCAGCGAACGACGGGATTTTGCCCAGATGTTGGAGCTATTGCAGTACGAGGTTGTACTAAGAGATTATAGGAGATCACTAGTCACCGAGGATGAATGACTAGGATATGTGGATTGTTCGCTACCCCGTTGCGAGGTCATCAGATAGATTGATTCCAGCTAGAGACGACTTCACGCGGAGACGTTGAGAGTCGACAGAGATGATCGAATGTCAGTAACCTATTATTCCAAGTTTAAAGTATTCGGAAAGACATGCAGGCAATTCTATGGTCCCTCTAGAAGAATAAAACCCTAACTCGACTTAATGACCGTGTGAAAGCCTTTGAACCTTAGGGTTTGCGGCAGTTCTGCGGCGCCATTAGTGAGGCTTGGGTTTGCCCTTCTACAGCTGGACCACCGATGCTGTGGTATGTACTCGATACTATTATACCGTACCCAAGATGTTGAGCTCTTGGGGGATTATGACGTTTTGACGACTCGATCGGATGGCTCGACTTAATTCGGATGCTAGATGGTGAGATGCAATTCTTGGGAGACTCCAGATACGAGGATAGCAGTTGGATGCTCAGTCCATGCAGCCACGACCAGACGAGTCCGAAGCGGTCGACATAAGAGAAAAATGGAGTAAGAGGTTCGTACACGATCTGGATATGATGACGTTCCCCTCCGCTGACATCAGAGATGCGATGCGCATACCGAGGCATTGTTATTGGATATACCTTCCGAAAAGAGTCGCGCTGAGTATGCAGCCGTTACGAAGCAAGAAGCAGACATGGTAAGGACGATGACTCCTGGACATTTGGCAGAGATGAGACTTGGAAGAGACCTTGAGCAGGATTCCTTCCAAGACACTGCTGCAATGATACTTGCATCCAGGATCAGATGTGTCACGTACATTCAGAGAGCCAGAGACCGACGATAGTGATATGCTGCTTTACGAGTGGTCGCGATGACTGCCCGAGAGATGACCAGAGAAGTGCCAGAACGGAATCGTCCCCGTTAGCACATCTGACAGGGACGATGAGCCGATTGATCGTGATATTGACAATTCATAGAGAAGACTTAGACCCAGGAGTGGTCATTATTACGCACACCAGCAGGCCAGAGTTCATGATCATCAACGAGACGTCCTACTAGTGACCGCGATAGTTGGCCCGAGATTCTTAGAGGATGCGCTTGAGCGGTACTATTCCACCATATTTGATTTCGATGTTTTGGGTGATTTATTCGCATAATTTGATTTTGATGATTGAGGATTTACGATTTTGCACAGCTGTTGGACTTGACATCATTTTCGTGCCTTGGTTTCTCATGTTTATGATTTTATGGGTTTCATACAGTTGAGTTGATTTTGTGCATGATGGATGCACCAGATTTCGATTTTTAGCACATGTTGGGCGCCTGTTACGAGATGCGATTTGGTGCATACCAGATGCACTAATTCGAGATTTTTCGTGCATGCCAGATGCACCTGATTTTGCTGTCAGGCACACACGTTGCCTACGACAGATGTTTCGTGCACACCCGATGCACTTAGATGTTGTTTCTGTGCGCATGTATGGCACATTCATGGATTTTGATTTCCGTGCGCACCAGACGCACGTAGCATTCATGTGCATATTTTGGGATTTATTTCGTATAGAGCAGTACGTTTTTATGATATTGCTATGTGTTTTCGTACTGAGCAGGACTAGTCAGAGGACAGTACCTGAATATATTTTGCATGCATTGATAGTTATTGAAGGGATTTCCAAAAAGCGAGCTATAGCCTCAGTATTTACCTATGTGTCTGATATGACACAAAATGTTTAAAACAAGGAGACCCTTCTAAATTGTTTCCAAAACGGCTGAACGTACATTTCAAACAAAGGTATATGTATATAGTTATTTTCTTATGATAGATGTCCGCCACTGTGCAGTGTTATACGCGTTGCACAGCGACTTAAAGAGATTTGGCATACATTTCCTTCAGATACTTACATATATAGATTAGATATTTACATGTATAGTTTCAAGTTATGTCATATTGGTTTTGATTTGGATTTGGCATTGATGTCTTCTCCATGACTCCGATGATTGCGGGATGCTTGACGGAGTTTCGATTTGAGTTATATGCTCATTTTTCAAGCGCATGCGCTACGCTACGATTTGTTTTATGTAGTTACAATTTCGGAGCCCCGACGACTTGATGGTTTTTCTTAGATGTTTTAGTATTTGGGGGAGTTTGAATTTAAATTCGGGGACCTAATTTCTTTAAGGGGGGAAGATTGTAACGTTTTGAAAATCGTTTCGGTGAAATTTCGAAAAATCGGTAAAATAAGGGGGTTTTCTGTAAAAAGCTAAAATACAAATATCTTATTATAAAAATTAAATATACATATTCTAGCTATGTAATTGCTATTATTTGGTGTTTATTGAGCCGCTGGTGAAATTTCAAATTTTCTGAAAAAATATTATTTTATTATTATTTTAAGCCGTCACTAATACATTTAATTAGGGAAAATTACAAATTGGAATGAGTTGAAACAAATTTTAAGCATCATAAAACATTAAATAAAATTTTATCATGTGGTTTTTGGAACGAAATCATTTGCCAAAACGGTTTAGAAATTATTGAAGAAAAAAGGCTTTTTTTAGCGTAAATGGATGCTTGGGGTATTGTATTTATCATTTTTCATCACCCCACACCCGTACCCACACCCACACACCCCCACTTACTCCTCCCCATGGCTGAATTCAGCAGCCACCATATTTTTCCCCACTTGATTTTCAAAGGAAAAGATATGAAAGAAAAGAAAAGAAAATGGGTGAATTAGGTGGACTTTTGACCTTACCTTGACTTTGACTTCTTCCCCCACTTTCTCTACCTCCCTCTCTCTCCTCTCCCACTTCCATTCCAGCAGCCCCCCACCCTCCTACAGCAGCAGCCGCCCCCCCAATTCCCTTCTCTTTTCTCTTCAAACTTCATCAAAAATTGCCTCAAATCCATTAAAAAAAATCCCAAAACCCAAATCCGACTCCTACCCATTTTAGCTTAGCCCGTATAGCATGGATCTTTGTGAAAAGAGAGCATTTTGGGAGGCCATGGATGCTTGTGGATCTTCAAATGTTTTTGGGTATAATTCTAAACATTTTTGTTGCTTAATTGGTTACTAATTTCTTAAGCTAATTTAATTAAGTGTTAATTTGGATATGTGAGTTTAATTGCAAGTTTTGGAATTCAAGTTATGAATTTGAATGCAAGTTAGGGTTTTATAAAATTGGTGTATGATTGTGTGTTATATTTAGGCTTTTTGTCATGTTAATACAAGATTAGTAGCTAGTGCTAATGGTTAGTTTAAAAAAATTGTGTTAATGTGCTAATTTGCCTACTAGATTTTTGAATTTGGTTAAATACTTGGAATTAAAAATGTGTTTAGGTTTTTCATGACTTCATTAACTTTATTAAGTGTGGTTTAATGCTTTAGATCATGCAAATCTAAGCTAGATTGTTGTTTGTGCATTTTTGCTTTGAAATAGTTAAAAAGGGTATTTTTGTAAACTAGAATATTAGGGTTTTTGGAATTTAATGAGATTAAATTCCGGAAATTATTTCTACGACTTATTTAAGATATTTAATAAGTATATTGGCCGCTACAGTCATTTAAACATCATGTTTTGTACAAAAACGGCGAATTGTGCTTGCTAGATTTTCGGAAAAATGACTTTTTAAGTGAAATTGGGGTTTTTGTGAGTTTTAACCTAGTTTATATTAAAATTAGTGTTCGTGAATGTGCAAATGAGTGTGATTGGATTTTTCTCGATGGTTTGACGTTTGTACATCGACATCGAGGGTTGGTTTGACTATTCTTGCATGCGTAGGCGATAGGTTTGGACCTATGCGTGATACGCGTGCCGATTTGATTTTCGTATGCCGTTTCGATTTCGAATTTAGTTTTAATGCGATATGGTGCGTTATGATATGTAGGTAACCCCATGCGGACTTCGAGACGACAAGCAAGCGCGTGGCGACGTCGGCACCGGCTAGCGAGGACCAGGTGAGTAGATTTATATCTACGGGGAGAAGTCGGGTGGATGGCGTATAGCACCCCCGCAGTCCGTGGTGGTGTATACGGAAGCGTATACACACCAACAATTTTTTATATGTTATTTGGGATTAATAATTTGCTTAGGATGGATATTGGTGTGTTGGATTGCCTTAGTGTTGCGAACCCTAGGATAGTGTTGCACTACACATACACACATATATACTTGCATACATTCTTATTGATATGTGCTCATGGGATTCTTTATAGTTATGGGTTCACATGGGTATGGGACTATGTGTTCACATACGGATTTGAGGATGATACTTGGGATTGAGCTGAGTCAATGAGATTTGATTTGAGGCCGAGAGATCGGTGATATAGCAGGGTTCGTATCTTAGATACGACATGACGTTGTAGCGGGTCCTTGACGTAGTTTTTACACACGTGCATGCATACTTAGGCGATATCAGTATTGTACTAGACATTGGTCAGTACCCTAGACTATGATCTTGGATAAAGAGGATACCAGAGGAATAGTGTGAGGAATATGATATTGACCCGTACCTAGATTTAGGGATGACGTACGATGGATTTACGTACGAGCTATATCTTGATGATTGATCCGCACTCTTGACTTGGGATGTCTGATTATAGATATGGTATCGGACATGATATTATTGAGGCGGGATCACCGACTAATATATATACAGGTATGTATATGTATCGACTCAGATGTTAGGCGGTTTCCTTACCTGTAGTCTAGCTTGTAGCGTAGCCCTTTAGTTTAGTTAGTTGTTAGATTAGATTCGGTTCCTACCTATTTCAAAGCTTACGAATCGTGCGTATTTTTAAAGACAGCCTAAGGGATCCTACGGATATTTCAAAAAAACGTATCTTTTCTTAAAAACACCGTAGCCCCTATTTTCAAAACCCCACGATTCGTGTTATTTCAAAAGGCACCATTGTAGGACTTATATTAGGTTAAAACAGATTAGTTATCGTTGTGTCTAGTATTCAGCTCCCGCTCATTATTGTTGTTTTCTCCGCATCACATGCTTATATTATGCTTCATATTCTACTGTTGATATCTTGTGGTTAGGACACCAGCACCATTACCGATGATGCGTATGTACCACGTACACTTACTTACCGGCTCACACACATCTTCATCGGTAATTGCCATGTCACGTACACCTTAGAAAATATTATTGCTTGACATTGCCTGTTAGTTAATAGTTTAGACATGATATTAGTGTACTTGCCTTATATGTTAGTTTAGACATTGTAGTTATTACCTGCTACCTCATGCATACTGTTATTCATTGTTATGCCGCATTCATGGATTCTCATGCATATATTCACTTTTTACGTGCTATTGAGGTTTTGGATTTGGATTTCCATGAGATTTTCTGGATTTGGGGAAAACCGCAAAACATATTCAAACTTCTTCTTTCTCTTTTTAAATAAAAAGCGCGGTTTTTCCCATGATGTATGAGTCGTCCACCATGAGTTTGCTGATGGATTTGGAGACCCGATTCGAGGAGTTGGATGAACCGTTTCGGGTACATGGTGGACCCGGTAAGGTACCCCGAGGCAAGAAGCTCGTGGTGATGACGATGAGCCTGGCAGGGGGAGACTACCTACCGGTGATTTTACCCGACGCGTCGGATATCCGGAGGATACCGTCGTGGTCTTGAGATGGATGGTAGGGGCCGGTCTGGACTGACGGCGCCCTAGATATTGAGATTGAGACATTGAGATTTCGAGATATTGAGGTACTGAGATTTGATGATACAGGCCAGTCCGGATGGCCGGAGCCTGAGGTTTTGAGACATTGAGATTTATGTTGTGTCGATGCTAGACACTGTTGATGCTGATTTCATTTATGATACCTCATTTTAAAAATACAAAGGAAATCTCACTAATTTATGAAAACAGTTTCTTCATTTACATGTATACTGTTTTCATGCATTCACACCTCATTCACATGATATATTGCTACCTGAGGCACTGACACGGGCACATGAGATTACACTCGGGTTAGATATTTACCCTAGCCTTGTTATAGGCTACATGTTATTCATATATTTGAGGATATATTATGATCATTGACCCAGGTTGCGTTATTTATGCGATTTCTGTGCGTAGATCTTTTTCTACTCACGAGTTGGCAACTCACCCCCGTTGTGCCCCAGTTTCTTGCAGGTGTTGCCGTACGGATTTCATTACGGCTTTGCGGGCACGGTTTCTTTTCGGGTGACTTGCTAGTAGGTGGGTTTATTGTATCTTACCCATCATTATACCTTGTATATTATATTTCAGTTGTATCTAGAAGTTCCATCAACCAAACTTGTATTTTTTTGAGATAGAGACCAGTAATGTTATTCTTTCGACCATAGAGTAGCATGTTATATTTCTTGAGTTTCTTGCTGGTTGAGTTCCATTTCTGTTGTGATCCTCGCCTTTAGGAGTTGTATATATTGTTGCATACAGGTTGATTTGATATGGTTCTTCCTATTCTCTACTACTTCTCTTGGTTTGGATTTCTGGGTTTCGGCTTACTTAGCATACGTACGCCTTGAGACGTTCGTAGTCTAAGTGCCGGTCATGTTCCGTACTTTCGGGTTGTGACACGTGCGGGTGGGTTTAATTCAATCAAGAAATGTACGGGTTGAACTTGACTAGCGGGCTATGGGTTGTTTGGCATGCGTCAAGGTCATAGCACGCTAGGGGCAAAATATTATCGGGAATTTCAAGTGTTGAAATTTGCAATGAGATTGCATACCTTCTATGAGATAGTTGGATCCCGATACCCGCTGCGAGTAAGAGTTACTCCTGGGAGAGTTTTACACATTACAATTAGCCGATCAAGTAGATGTCTAGAAAGGTGTTAACGAGGTTACGTCTCTGGGAAAACGAGGTTTACATTAATTAGGTCCGTGCGAAAGCACGGGGCACCTCTCTCAAAGTACCGACACTGGCCTGGCTGAAAGATTGGCGAACTTGTAGCGTGTAATAAATCCCGGCTAGTCTTTCCTTTTAGGGTTTGAAGGAAGATTTGATAAAAACAGTGGGAGCCATCCTGATTAGATAAAATAATAACCAATCTATTCTTGCAAGAGCGCACGCTGAGTGTTTTCTTCTCTCTCTCTCCAGGTAGCGACCATATCACGCCTTAATCAAGATAATAATACGGAAAATTGACCGAACCCGCTTGTTTTACTGAGCTGGGGAACGTTGGTCCCGCTCCAACTTATAATAGTTATAAGACAGAGCAGGAAATAGGGGAATACCAAGATTCCCATGCCGCCCAAACGAAGAGAGTGCATGCTGATGCATCATCTTCGGGTGTGTTCATTATACAGAACTGTTTCTCAATGTCCTTTACGTCCTGGGTATATGATACCGGATCAGGATCCCAGATATGTAATCTGTTACATGGGCTACAGATAGGTAAAGAACTGAGAACGGGTGATAAGTTTCATGAGGCAGAAAACGGGACAAGTGTTGCAGCCAAGTCTGTTGGTCACTGTCACCCTGTATTACCAATACATTGATTCTGAACAAATGTTATTAGACACCGAACCTGATATACAAAATCATATCAATCTCTTTATTCATTAAAGAAGGATACAATTTTGTATTGTTGGATAATGTTTTGAACATTTCCTATATCAAAAGTTGATCGGTTCAGGCACGTTATCTAAAAGCATTGATGTTCTAAATCAAACTACAGTTCCTTGTATATAGAACACACACAAGGGGAAGAGTTCAGAAATGAACGAATTCTTCTTGAGGCATTGTAGACTAGGTCATATCAATGCGACCCGACAGGCTAAAGTTACATTTAGATGCATATTTAAATTAGTTTGAATTTACCTCTTGTGAAACTTGCCAGTCATGTCACAAAGAGAAGATGACCACAGCTCTGTTTAAAGGAAACAAAGAAAGAGTTAGTGAACTCTTGGGATTGATACATGTTGATGTATGTAAGGTCCCATGTCTAAATATGCCAACACTGGTTCTTTGTACTTCATTACATTCTCTGATGATCTCTCAAGATTCAGACATATGTTCCTGTTGAAACACAAGTCCGAACCTTTTGAGATATTCACAGAATATAAGTAAGAAGTAGAGAACCAAAAATAGGTATAAGTGTTATGTCCTTTGATGTGATCAAGGAGGAGAATACTTGAGCACGGAACTCCTGGACTATTTTAAGAAGAATGAGATTCTCTCTCAGTATTACTCCTCTGAATACACCACAGCACAACGGTGTATCAGGGCGGAGCAATAACACCCTATATGATATGGTGTGCTCTATGATGAGTACTACTGAGTTACCTATTTCCTTTGGGAGTTATGCACTTATGAAGTTGCATACCTATTGAATAGGGTTCAAATTAAATCAGTTGCCTACCACTTCATATGAGATATGGAAAGGGAAGAGCCCATATCTTAAGTCAGTTAAGATTTGGGGTTGTCCGGCCTTTGTCTAAAAGCAAAATCCGGACAAGCTCGAGGCAAGGTATGTTATGTAGAACTGGAAATGTTCCAGCTATACAAACTGCAGCTGAGGATCTGACAGAACCAAAGGATTCAATAGTTTCCAACGAACCTCAGCCTCTCCGCCGATCTAGTAGGGTTCCTCACCCACCTGAGAGATACTTTGGTTTCTCTATGACAGTGGGAGCGAGGAATGCATCATGAGATGATGACCCAACTAGTTTCGAGCTGGCCATCAAGAGTGAGACTCTGTAAGAATGGCTGGATGCTTAGCGATCTGAGATGGAATCCTTATACACCAACAAAGTATGGACTTTAGTTGCTATATCTGAAGGGTTAAATCCCCATCAGGAGCAAGTATATCTTGAGAAGATTACTTGGTGTACATGGAAAAGTTGAGACTTTCAAAGCTAGACTTGTTAAAGGTTTGCATCATTGACCAGGTATGGATTATGTTGAAACCTTTTCTAAGGATCTATGCTTAACTCCATCCAGATCCTACTTGCCACGGCTACATACCATGACTACGATAACTGGTGGTTGGGTGTCATGACAGCTCTTCTAAAATGATGTTTTAGAAGAGAGAGTCTATAAGTACACAGTCAGAAGGCTTCGTAGACAGTAGGAGCAGCGGAAACGTGTGCAAGATGTTTTATGTGATAAAGAAGGCATCGCGGAGTTGGAATTTCTGTTTTGATGTCTTAGTCAAAGAGTTTGACATCATCAAAATGGTAGATGAACCTTGTATAAACAAAAAGGTAGTAGGGAGTATGGTGGTGATCCTCGTAGAGTACGTGGATAACATACTCTTGATAAGAAAGGAGTTTCCTATGCTACGTTCGGTCAATCTCCGCTTATCATAATGATTCTCCATATAGGATCAAAGTGATACCTACTAAATCCTGGATTTTGGATCTATGAGATAGATCTAATTGGATATTAGGACACTCTCTAGCTGTAGTGAGATGGTATCAATTGATCCTGAGGAGAATCACTGGAAGGGTTCCAGGGTGATAAAGACGACTGAATGTCAGTCACAGGCATTGTCTTTACCCTCAGTAAAGGGACGGTATGTTGGAAGAGTTCCAAGCTAGATACCGTGGCAAACTAGACGATAAAGGCTGGATACATCGCTACTTAAGATGCTACCAAAGAGGCAGTTTGGGTGTATATTGGTTCATGAGATGAACTAGGTTCCTACCATTGTGTGACAATGGAAGTGTGGCTTAAGCCCAGGAACCCCGGTCCCATCAGTGACTCAGACGTATTCTGAGGCAGCATCACCTAATCATGGAGATAGTTGATCTCCAGGGTGATCGAGGTTAGGAGAGCAGACTCAGAGGATAACACGGTGAATCCACTCACGAAGGCCTATTCCCAGAGAGAGACTTTTATGGGATGGTTGAGTATGAGATACTGCAACCACTGCTACAGATGGCCCTAGTGCAAGTGGGATATTGTTAGTTATATGTATGCCCCAGAGGCCATTACTGTACATATGATGTATATTGTAGTGGATGCTGGGACATATATAGGGAGGACTTTCTTGCTCGACATGATAGTATGCTATCTGGTTACTCATTACCTTAACGTGTACACTGATTGTCTCTCTGTTACATGTTGGTAAAGCCCTTAGGATGTGTGCTTGACTACCTGGACTATGATGCGGATCATACTAGTGGGGACATGGTAGTCCATAAGTACATCTTTCAAGGTCCCTAGTCGTAGGTGTATCGAGACGGGGCATCGATATACCAGAGTAGACTAGCCTATACCTTCTCGACCCATACAGATGGGCGATGGATGATCCCATATCCATTGGTGTTTGACATCAGAGATGATATACGGGTTCTCAGTAGAGACTGGGTACACTGGACGGACTCGCCGAGAACTCCCAGATGGTATTATACCTTAAGTCAGATGGCAGTTCTCTGGTGACACTGGTACAGAGTAGTCTGTTGACCCGAGATCGCCATAGAGTCTTGTGTGATTCCCACTGTGCTTTGATTTCCACCTTACCACGTCCAAGAGGGCGTGCAAAACGGTGGTTTTTGGGTACAGTCCCGAATCACATGGAGGCAATGAGCGATAGGAGGGGATTCGTCTCTCCCGGTATAGGGAGTTGATGTTGCGCTGTGTTCGATTGGCTATAACCGGAAATCCCTGGCCAGGGTTGCTGAGATTTACTGGTAAGTGTTACCTGTAGTTTCTCGAACTGTTATAGACCTCATATCGACACGACTTATCGAGCTATTGTGGTCTGACGTTTACCACCCCTAGGTGAGATATGCGACATATCGGACGACGAGACCGGACTGTACGGTAAGTGTTACTGGTTGGATTCACAAGAGTGTGAGCGGGCTTGCTCGTCGATCTTCTGATCGCTCAATACCCGGGTGGCCGTTACGTTTAGCAGACCGCTTGCGGCTTGTGGGTGTTTGATATGATCATCACCTGCTGCCGGCGTATTGACGAGTCTTCAGAGTCCTACACAGAGGTTTCCTGGCTCAAGCGAAACGAAATAGGAGCGCATATGAGATATGTGCGGGACCGAGAATAATGCGTGTATGTGATACCGTATTCCATTCTCGCGATGAATGTATTGATTGGTTGTATGCGATATAACCTAGTTATTGATTCAAGGATTGATTCGATAAGCCGATACATTGGATATTAGTCGGTTATATGAGATATGACCGGATCGTTAAATCAAGTGTTGATTTGATGATTTAATGCATAATTATATATTTGATATATTATATTGCATTAACTAGTATTGGTTCACTTTAAATGGATTTTCTCACTTGATGTGCACATTGTATATGTGATATACTTTTGTACATTTGTTTGTATCATGTTTGATGATACATGATAGTTTGGGTGTATATTAAGATTAAACCATGGTTATGTAATGGTTAGGGTTTTGATTTTATTTACTTATTCATTTATTTATTTATTTATTCATTTTTGAAATGATAAAGAGAAAATGGTGGCTTTCTTTGTTTGTTGTTGAAGCTTCATGAAGCTTTGACTAAGTGACCATTTTGTCTTCATGCTTAACCCTAACCATTCAAACTAACCATGGTTTATTCTCTACACCTAACTATGGTTGCTATATGATAAGTATTCATTTATTTTCTATTTTAAGAAAAGACTTATCATATTCTTTTCTTCTTCTTCTTCTTCTTCAACAAAGAAGAAGCTTGCAACAATTAATGGAATCTTGAGAAAAAGAGTGAGAAATCCAATTCTAAAGTGAACCCACTTCATATTTCTTCATCCTCTACCTCTTGCCAAGTAGTATAGGGTGTTTTCTTCACAAGTTTCATGACTTGGTGAAGTAGGAGCTTGATCTTGTGTTGCCTCGACGTAGATCATCTTCGGCATCGAAGTCGACGACCTAGCCCGCCCATTTCTCCGATGGAGCCGATGCTAGAGTCCGGGATCCGATGATCGCAGCGAGGGTACACCGTCGCGGAGCTATGGAGGTGGAGGACCGGATCTACAAAGGTTGTATTTCCGTTCACTTCTTAGTTAAGCAGTTAACTAGTTGCTAGTTTCGCCTAAAATTCTAGTTAACGATCGCATTAGGGTTTATCGGCACTTGTAAAATTTGAAATTGGCATGGTTGATGCCTTGTGAGACCTCATTAGTGTGCCTAGGAACCCTACAGCGGGACGGACTAGCGCAGGTGTAAAACATAAGCAACGTCTACTATATATCTCATATATAATATATCATTCGTCTCAGATATCACATCACAGTATACAGGCAGCAGAAAAACAAATATGATAATATAGGATATACTAGGACGTCCCTATTTAGTATTTAGCCAATAATAGAAAATACGGATTCCACAGTCGCGATGAATAGCCAAGCCCACACCCCTAAACCCCTACGAGAGCGGCAAGAGACCCTACTAATTCTGGAGTTTAGGAGACCAGGTCTCGACTCTACGAGATGGCCTCCCACTGAACCCCAGAACCCGGTCACTTGTGCTCCCCTCCTTGGGTCTATCTTAATGCGGAAAAGTAAATAATATACAACACTGGTGGCATCAACCTCAACCCGGAAGTGCCCCAAATAAAAGAATATTACATTACATTTGAATTTTACATGAATGAAAAGAAAACTCTCATCTCACATAAAAAAAACCCGGCTATTCAATCGCGACAATCCTGCACATCATATCTCAGCAACACATAATATCATATATCATCAACGTAAGTAAGTATGCGTACCCCGATTGTCGTTGATGTATAACAACGAAACCGGCGATATGCGACATACTACACTTACGGTCACAGAAAAGAAAGTGTAAAACTACAACATTTGGAATCCACAATCACTTTAGACATCGTAAATCCGAAATATCACATACTTCGCATTTCATGCCTAACTATATGAATTCCACATATTGTATCACATTCCAGATAAATAGACAGTATTAAACTTTCCGATCGAATAATCAAATACCCAAGATTTACTTAATAGCTCAACACTTGAGCGGAGTTAAAAAATCCCGGAACATGTCACAGTAGCAGCGGTCCAGCCGTAGAAGGGTCAAGCCAATGCCTCACATGTGTCACGCCGTACTGCCCCAAACCCTAAGGTTTAGAGGCAGTTCAGAGGGTCACATAATCGAGTTAAGGTTTGTGTTCTTCTAGAGGGTCCACCAAGTTAGTTGCACGTATTTCCGAAAGATTTAAACTCGAGAAAAATTCAACATTTGAAAGTTTTTCGTGCCGGGAAAAAGTGAGTTAATGATATCCGTTCGAACTTTTTAATACTTTCTAAATTACCCGAGAACAGCACAAAATTAAATATTCCGATCGAATCAACGAATCCAAAATAATCCCTAGAACACTCAACACTTAAGTCAGATTAAAACTACCCAAAAATATGTACAAGCAGATAAGAACATTCCTGTACAAAAACGAGGCTATATTACTTCTGTACGGCCGCGGATCCACGGCCCAAGCGAGGTATGGCCGCGGTTCCGTGGTGGTAAGTACGGATTATGGCGTCGGTTTTACAGTATTTCGTATATTTGCCTGCTGAATTTTTTAAGTATTTTTAATTCTGAAAAAACACAGTTTTAAAAAAATGTCCAGAGAAGGGTCTAATTCCGTATTTCGGGGTTCGATCGGAGTTTTAACTTCGCCTACACGTCGCCTAAGGCTCAAGCCTGGCTCTGATTCGATGAAGAGTTTCCTACAGCACCACTACAAGGGTTTGGAGGCAACACACATGCCATATTTAAAATTTATATGGTGCTAAAGAAACTTTCTTAAGGATCATGCTAGAAAAATTAAGGCAACATAAACACAAGTAGTAAAAGCTAGGGTTTTGAGAGTACAACCTTTGTAGCTCCCTATGCTAGACTCCATGGCTACTTGAGGGTTGGGAAAAAGGTTCGCTTGAGATCCTCTAGGTCCACGACGATCCACCCGGATTCCTCTTTGTCCAAGCTTGAAGCTTCACTAGATCAAGAGAAGAAATGGAAGCTAACACTCTACACTAATGGGCACGACTAGTGTAGAATGGTGATGTGGTTTGTTTTCTCACTTCAAAATCCTAACTTGGTGACTCTTTTTCTCACTTGAGAAAACTAGAGAGCAAGAGAGAAAGGAGGAAGAAGATGATGGCTTGTTAATAGCTCAAGATAATGATAAGCTTGTGAATAAAAATGAGAAATGAATATATATATTTTCACTCTCTCATTCTTAACCATAGTTATAAAATATCTAGATATTTTAGTCTGGAACAAAAATGACCATGGAAAATGAATCATGGTTAAAACAAAGGGTTAGTGCAAGAATAAAACATTTAACCATGATAACAATTTCCATTTCCATTTTTCTTTTCCAAAAATAATATCCATATATTTTATAAAGGGTGTGAG
This sequence comes from Agapanthus africanus, assembly GCA_030015575.1. Lineage (NCBI taxonomy): Eukaryota > Viridiplantae > Streptophyta > Magnoliopsida > Asparagales > Amaryllidaceae > Agapanthus > Agapanthus africanus. The sequence goes on along the minus strand of JASDDO010000022.1, from coordinate 363,007,840 downwards.
TCTTATATTGCCACCATCCACTATATCAACAACCATGATAGAATGATGTATGCATGTATGTGTGCATGCACATCCATATGTGCATGAATAAGAATAAATGCATACATGCATGCATACAACAAAAAGACAAGAAAGGATTTAAAGTGAGAAACTAATGGTCAATGATAAATCAACACTTGATTTAGCAACCCGGTCATATCACATACGACCCGACCAAAAGAAAACTGCCCGATTAATATACGGTATCTCATACACGCATTTTAACCGGGTCCACGTGCATATCTCATATGCGCACCACATCGTTTCGCCTGGACTAGGAAACTCCATTATGGAGCTCTAAGACTCGTCAATACGCCGGCAGTGGGTGATGATCATATCAAGCACCCCCAAGCCGCAAGCGGTCAGCTAAACGTAACGGCCACCAGGGTATTGAGCGATCAGAAGAAAACAAGCGAACCTGTTATAACTCCCGTCGAGCCAACCGGCAACACTACCGTACAGTCCGGTCTCTTCGTCAGATATGCTGCATATCAAGTCTAGGGATGGTAACATTGACCCCAATAACTCAATAAGTCGTGCCGATGAATGTTCTATAACAGATCGAGAAACTACTGATAACACTTATCAGTAAATCTCAACAGCCCTGGCCAGGGACTTACTGATATAGCCAATCGAGCATAGCACAGCATCAACTCCCAATACCGAGAGAGACGAAACCCCTCCTATCGCTCATCGCCTTCGTGTGTCTCGGGATTGTACCCAACGGCCACCTGTTTGCACGACTCAGTAGAGCCGTGGTAGGGTGGTAATCAAAGTACAGTGGGAGAACACACAAGACTCTATGATGATCTCGGGTCTACAAACTAACCTGCACCAGTGTCACCTGAGAACTGCTATCCGACGATAAATATAATTCTATATAGGAGTTCTCGGTGAGTCCGTCCAGTGTACCCAGTCACCACTAAGCACCTGTATACGATCTCGATGTCAAACATCGATGAATGTGGGAACATCCATCACCCATCATATGGGTCTAGTATCATATACGCTAGTCTACTCTGGTATATCGATGCCCCGTCTCGATACACCTACGCATAGGGACATTTCAGGATATGCTTATAAACTACAGATGTCCCACTAGTATGATCTCTATCATAATCATAGTAGTCAAGCCTATATCCTCAGGGCTTTATCAACATGTGTGAATGAATAAAAGCATGATCAAATCAACATGTCAAATAAAGAAGAACCAGATAGCATACTATCATGTCGAGCAAGAATGTACACTGAATATATATATAGATATATATATATACATGTATAAATACATCCACTATCATATAATTGTAAGTCCACGTTGCTCACCCCGGTTCTTACGGGGAGGCGGAAACGGCGAAAAACAATAATTTAGCGCAAGGCAACATAGACTCAAAAGCAAGGATCTTGGCTAAACTAGAAACTAGCAAACAAGTAGAGGTTTTAACTACTATGCTGTAGAAAGTATACCTCACGAAACCGGTCCTTCGGGTCTTCATTCCGCTGTCCCGCTCGTCCATCCAAGCTCCAAGTGTCGATCCGGACCTTGGGCACCTCCGCGGCCTTCTTGAGTCGAAAACGATCCACCCGAGAGATGTACACCGAGCTCCACCTCGAGCCGAGGCAACTAGGGCAAAGAGATTGCTAGTCAAGAAGCCCTAGGATGTGTAGAGGAGATGTATGGATGTGTTTGTCTTTGTGGGATCTTTTTATCTCAACACATGAGATCAAAAGATGAGATCAAGAGGAGGAAGAAGGAGGAGAACTTAGCAACCATGAGAGCTTTTCTTTTTCTTCTCACTTCAAGAGAGAGAATGAGAAGAGAATAATGAAAAGATTATCCCAAATGAAATGAACCATGGTTGCAATAATACACTAAAATCATCATTACTAATCCTATCATGATAAAGTTGATGGCACATTGAATTGACCATTATCATAACTCAAGAAATAAAAAGAAAATGAAAGAAGAGTGTAGATCTCTGTTGAAGGTCAATGGTCAACACGGTCAATGGGTCAACAAAGTCGAGAGAGGTCTAAGTGGTCAAATGGTCAATGCAATTAGCCATCACTAAACTATCACTAAAAGGATTAGTAAACAATGTCTCCGGCTCATAACGGTTTTGACCAAACGAATTGTCAAAACCCTAATGAGTATGCCACATTACGGTTTTGGCCGAACCAACTGCCAAAACCCTAATGGGGCACCTCCTCCTTCATCGCTCCTCAAAACTGTGCATACACACCCGCATCCGCATTCTACGGAATGCGGATGCACAGAAGACAAAACAAATCCATCTGTGCAATACTAGGATCTGGCTTAAACCAAAGCCCACTAGTATTGCCTGCCCGAACAGCATACGCACACAAGTGCACGTAAGTGATCGTAGCCCTGCCGTAAAACCATACGGCCTCTACACGTTTCGCTCAGTGCAGGGAAACTCTCTGTGTGGGACTCTAAAGACTCGACACTACGCTGGAAGTGGATTTAACCACAGACCGCAAGCGGCACTAGCTGTACGTAACGGTCCCCAGGTAGATGTCGATAAGAAGGCCGATGAGGTAAACCCATCCGAACTCCTACTGAGCCTGTATGTGACAATCTCCGTACAGTCCGGTCTGTTCGTCTGATACATCGCATGGCGGGCCTAGGGGGCGGTGAACGTCAGTCCCGTAATAGCGGTACAAGTCATGTCGGAGTGCAGCCCATAACACCCTGAGATAACACTGGAAACCTACCAGTATATCTCGCTTACCCTGGCCAGGGACTACTTGTGTAATGGCTCTCCTAGACACAGCGCGATGTCAACCCCCAATTCCGGGAGAGACGAATCCTGTCTAACCATCACTGCCTCCAAGTGCTTCGGGACTGCACCCAACTACTACCTATTTGCACGACTCCTTTGAGCCGTGGTAGGGTAGTAATCTAAGTACAGTGGGAACACACTCGAGGCGAAGTGACAGTGTCAAGTCGGCGGACTAAGCTGTACTCATGTCACCTGGGAACTGATAACTGAAGATAGGTATAATACCAACCAACAGTTCCCGACGAGTCCTGTCCAGTGTACTCGTAACCTAACGAGCACCTGCATACTATCTCAAGTACGACGTACTGACGGCTGTGGGACAGACCGTCTCCCCCGCTGGGATGAGAAGAGCATACGCTAGTCTACTCCGGAGTATCGATGCCCTGTCTCGATAGTCCTACGACTAGGGACCTGTATAAGGATGTGCTTATGGATTACCCAGCCCCCATGAGTGTGAGCGCCATCACAACGCTGGCAATCAAGCAAAGATCCTAAGGGCTCTACTAATATGTATATAAGTGATATGCTAAAAGAAACACATGCACATATTGAAGTAGAGACAAACCAAGTAGCATACTACCATTTTGGGCAAGATTGTCTATACAACTGTGAATATCCGAAGCTTCCATTAAGAAGCGCATACGCTAGTCTACTCCGGAGTATCGATGCCCTGTCTCGATAGTCCTGCGACTAGGGACCTGCATAAGGATGTGTTTATAGATTACCCAGCCCCCACTAGTGTGACTGCCATCACAACGCTGGTAATCAAGCAAAGATCTTAAGGGCTCCACTAATGTGATAGGTGATATACTAAAATAAACACATGTACACATTGAAGTAGAAACAAACCAAGTAGCATACTACTATATTGAGCAAGATTGTCTATACAAGGTGAATATCCCAAGCTTCCATTAAGTAATATACAAGCTAGTATGATACAGTAATGGCCTCAAGGGCATATACACTAACAATCTCCCACTTGCACTAAGGCCATGTACTGGCGTATCGAAGACCTATCATCTCGATCAGCCGCTCGAACTGAGTCAGGGGTAGGGCCTTCGTGAGTGGATCTGCAGTGTTGTTCTCCGTATTCACTCTCTTCACCTCGATCTCCCGGCGATCTACAATCTCCCGGCGATCTACGATCTCCCTGATCAGGTGGTACCGCCTCAAAATGTGCCTGGACTTCTGATCGGACCTGGGTTCCTTCGCTAAAGCTATAGCGCCGTTGTTGTCGCAATACAGCGGTATTGGATCAACAATGGTAGGAACCACCTAAAGCTCCATGAGGAACTTCTTCATCCAGACAGCTTCCTTTGCGGCATCGCAAGCAGCTATGTACTCCGCTTCCATAGTTGAGTCAGCAACGGTCTCCTGCTTGGAACTCTTCCAGCAAACCGCCCCTCCATTGAGGGTAAAGACATAACCCGACATGGACTTGGAATCATCCTTATCACTTTGGGAGCTGGAGTCGGCAAAGGCCTCGAGCTGGAGGTCTTTTCCGCCATACACCAAGAACATCTCCTTAGTCCTTCTCAGGTACATGAGAATGTTCTTTACCGCTATCCAGTGTTTCTCCCCTGGGTTTGACTGATACCAGCTTACAACGCTCAATGCGTATGCTACATCTGGTCTGGTACATAACATCGCATACATTATAGAGCCTATCGCAGAAGCGTAGGGTATAATAGACATGGGATCCCTTTCCAAATCAGTCTTGGGAGACATCTCTTTGGAGAGGGTGATCCCGTGACAAGCCGGTAAATTACCGCGCTTGGAATCTTCCATATTGAATCTTTTCAGTATGGTGTTAATGTACCTGGACTGTGAAAGTCCTAACATCCTCTTAGATCTATCACGATAGATCTTGTTAGTTATATGTATGCCCTAGAGGCCATTACTGTACATAGGATGTATATTGTAGTGTATGCTTGGACATATATAGGGAGGACTTTCTTGCTCAACAAGATAATATGCTATCTGGTCATTCTTTACCTTAACATGTATACTGATTGTCTCTCTGTCACATGTTGGTAAAGCCCTTAGGATGTGTACTTGACTACCTGGACTATGATGCGGGTCATACTAGTGGGGACATGGTAGTCTATAAGTACATCCTTCAAAGTCCCTAGTCGTGGGTGTATCGAGACGGGGCATTGATATACCAGAGTAGACTAGTGTATACCTTCTCGACCCATACAAATGGGCGGTGGATGATCCCATATCCATTGGTGTTTGACATCGGAGATGGTATGCGGGTGCTCAGTGCAGACTGGGTACACTGGACGGACTCGCAGAGAACTCCCAGATGGTATTATACCTTACGTCAGATGGCAGTTCTCTGGTGACACTGGTACAGAGTAGTCTGTTGACCCGAGATCGTCATAGAGTCTTGTGTGGTTCCCACTAAGCTTTGATTTCCACCTTACCACGTCCAAGAGGGCGTGCAAAACGGTGGTTTTTGGGTACAGTCCCGAATCACATGAAGGCAATGAGCGATAGGAGGGGATTCGTCTCTCCCGGTATAGGGAGTTGATGTTGCGCTGTGTTCGATTGGCTATAACCGGAAATCCCTGGCCAGGGTTGCTGAGATTTACTGGTAAGTGTTACCAGTAGTTTCTCGAACTGTTATAGACCTCATATCGACACGACTTATCGAGCTACTGGGGTCTGACGTTTACCACCCCTAGGCGAGATATACGACATATCTGACGAACAGACCTGACTGTACGGTAAGTGTTACTGGTTGGATTCACAGGAGTATGAGCGGGCTTGCTCGTCGATCTTCTGATCGCTCAATACCTGGGTGGCCGTTACGTTTAGCAGACCGCTTGCGGCTTGTGGGTGTTTGAATGATCATCACCTGCTGCCGGCGTATTGACGAGTCTTTAGAGTCCTACACAGAGGTTTCCTGGCTCAAGCGAAACGAAATAGGAGCGCATATGAGATATGTGCGGGACCGAGAATAATGCGTGTATGTGATACCATATTCCATTCTCGCGATGAATGTATCGATTGGTTGTATGCGATATAACCTAGTTATCAATTCAAGCATTGATTCGATAAGCCGATACATTGGAAATTAGTCGGTCATATGCGATATGACCAGATCGTTAAATCAAGGGTTGATTTGATGATTTAATGCATAATTATATATTTGATATATTACTTTGCATTAACTAGTATTTATTCACTTAAGAAGGATTTTCTCACTTGATGTGCACATTGTATATGGTGATATATTTTTGTGTGCACTTGATTGTATCATGTTTGATGATACATGCTCACTTGGGTTTGTGTAAAGATTAAACCATAGTTGTGTAATGGTTAGGGTTTTCTTTTTATTATCTATTTATTTATTTATTATTCATTTTGTTTATTTTGGCAAAAGAAAATGATAAAGAGAAAATGGTGGCTTTCTTTGTTTGTAGTTGAAGCTTCATGAAGCTTTGACTAAGTAACCATTTTGTCTCATGCTTAACCCTAACCATTCCACCTAACCATAGTATATTCTCTACACATAACCATGGTTGGTATATGATAAGTATTCATATAATTTTCCTTTTTAGAAAATAACTTATCATATTCTATCATCTTCTTCTTCTTCTTCTTCAAGAAGAAAGCTTGCCTCCATCAATGGCAACTTGAGCAAATGAGTGAGAAATCCAATTCTAAAGTGAACCCACTTCCTATTTCTTCATCCTCTACCACTTGCCAAGTAGTATAGGGTGTTTTTTTCACAAGTTTCATGGCTTGGTGAAGTTGGAGCTTGATCTTGTGATGCCTCGACGTAGATCATCTTCGGTATCGTAATCGATGACCTAGCCCGCCCTTTCTCCGATGAAGCCGACGCAAGAGCCCGGGATCCGATGGTCGCAGCGAGGAGACATCATCACGGAGCTATGGAGTTGGAGCACCGGATCTACAAAGGTTGTATTTCGGTTCACTTCTTAGTTAAGTAGTTAACTAGTTGCATGTTTCGCTTAAACTCTAGTCAACGATCCGTATTAGGGTTTCTCGGCACTTGAAATTTTAGAAATTAGGCATGGTTGATGCCTTGTGAGACCTCATTGGTGTGCCTAGGAACCTTACAGTGGTATCAGAGCCTAGCTAGAGCCTTAGGCGAAGTCTAGACGATGTTTGAAACCCGATCGAACCCGAAACCACAATTTTTCCATGCTCTCTGGACTTTTTTCAAAAACTGAGTTTTTTCCAGATTAAAAATTGCTAAAAAATTTAGCAGGGTCTTATTGGAATTACTGTGAATTCAAGGGGCTGATTCATCTAAATCACGGCGGAACCGCGGCACAAGCATGGCTTGTGCGGCGGTTCCGCGGCCATTTTGTCACATTCATTTAAGAATTTTGCACTGTAATTCATGTTTTCAGGTGCTGAGTTTTATGGGAATTTTTAATATTTACTCAAGAGTTGAGTTTTCTGGGGTTGTATTGGGAGTTCGTAGATTCGATCGGATTATCAGACTTTGTCTATGTGGCTTTCCGGATATTTTTAGAATATGTTAAAAAGTTCGACCGGATATAAATACCCAATTTTTCCCCTGTCGGGAAATTTCCAAGTGTTGGATTTTTCCGTAGTTTAATGACGTTCTAAGTAGTGCAAGTAACGCGATGGTCCCTCTAGAAGACAACAAACCTTAACTCGATTATGTGACCGTCTTGAACTGCCCTTTGAACCTTAGGGTTTGGGGCAGTACGGCGTGCCACATGTGAGGCGTTGGCTTGACCCTTCTACGGCTGGACCATTGGTACTGAGGCATGAACTGGATGTTTTTAAACCTATTTCATGTGTTGAGCTGTATCGGGAAAACTTGGGTGTTCGAATGTTCGATCGGAAAGTTTAACATTTTCTATTTATCTGGAATGTGATACAATAATTGGAATCAACAAATAGTTATGAGATAACTGAATGAATGTTATAAACACAGCACTTTAGTGTCACTTGATCGGTTGCCACGGAATTTTGATGTGATCAAAAGTCCGTCGCAATCACGTTGCGTACGCGGATACTCGCCGGATAAACTTAATAGACAACTACACCCCATAGCCCCGACCAAGTGACTGTAGGAGAACCCCGTCGCCGAAAGCATCCGTTCGGGTGCTCGCGGTAGCGGTATTCCGCCTTGGTGCACTTCGTCGACGGTATCGGGGGTGCGGCCGTCTACTGAAGTTTGCGATGAGCATTCGATCAGGATGCCGGGAATCTTGTTGAATTACCCGACTTTGTATTGAAAAGAGTTTTCGATAATGAGACTAAATGCGGGGTTTATAATTGTTAGGCATGCGATGTCTAAGTATTTCATTTGATTAGGCATGCGATGTCTAAAGAGTTTGCGGATTCCAACTGTTGTAGTTTTACACTTTCTTTTCTGTGACCGTAAGTGTAATATGTGATATCGCCGGTTTCGTTGCTATATGCCAACGACAATTGGGATACGCATGTTTACTTACTTTGATGACATGTGATGTTATGTGTTGCTAGATATGTTATATTGGATCGTCGTGTTTGAATAGCCGGGGGTTTTTATGTGAGATGAGTGTTTTTCATTTTCATTCATGTAAAACTTTTATGTAATATTCTTTTATTGGGGCACTTCCAGGTTGCGGAAGTTGTCACCGTTGATGTATATTATTTACTTTTCCGCACTAGGATAGACCCAAGGAGGAAGGCACAGGTAACCGGGTTCTGGAGTCCAGTGGGAGACCAACTCGAGGAGTCGAGTCCGGGTCTCCTAACTCTAGAATTGGTAGGGTTGCTTGCCGCTCTCGTAGGGGTCTAAGGGTGTGGGTTTTGGCTATTCATCGCGACCGTGGAATCCGTGTTTTATACTGGCTCGTATTGAAAACACGGACGTCCTAGAGTATCCAATATTTCATATGTTTCTTCTGCTGCGATATCTGTGATGTGATCATGTGATGTTCTGTGATAGATACTGTATATAGTATATATGATATATTATATAGATGTTACTTATGTTTTACACCCGCGCTAGCCCTGCCCCGCTCTGCCGTTAGTTACCTAACCTAACGGTGTACGAGGGGACATCGAGGCGAATGCGGATGGCATAAGTGTACGTCGTATTTATCTGTGATGTTTAGGTACATAAATGATGGGACTTCATTAATTTGATTAATGAAATAAAAGAAACCTAAGATGTTGTGGAATCGAATTTTAAAAATAAAACAGGTAGCTACAGTTCTTGCTTTGCACAGCGGTATATATGATATATCCTGCACCTTATTCGATAAGGAAATGACCGAGATCCCTTCACCGGGAGTGACTCATTTAGCAATAACTGGCAGATGCTACACACTCGGCTTGTCTTTTGATTGCTTTTAAGAGTTCTTCTTTGCACAGTGATATATATGATATATCCCGCACCTCATTTGACGAGGAAAGGACCGACGATCCCTTCACCGGGAGTGACTCCTTTAGCAAAACTAGAAAAGCCTAAAAAACACTCTATTTTAAAATCATTTGATTCTACAACGATATAAAGTTCATTGCGCAAAAGGTTTTCTTAAAAACCTGACGCAGCCCTCCGTCATTTCAGATAAGTAATAGTTAGTATTCGTGCTACGTTTGTTGACTCAGTCAAGGCGTAGTGTGCGGTAGCTGATTAGTGCTTATCTGCAAAGCATATGATGCGATTGGATTATAGTAGTCGTGCGGCCTTGTTGACTCAGTCAAAGGTCGTGCGGGTGGGTTTAATTCAATCGGGAAATGACGGGTTGAACTTTACTTGCGGTCTATGGTTTGTTGACTCAGTCAAGGTCATAGATCGCTTGGGGCAAAATATTACCGGGAATTTCAAGTGTTGAAATTTGCAATGAGATTGCATACCTTCTATGAGATAGTTGGATCCCGATACCCACTGGGAGTAAGAGTTACTCCTGGGAGAGTTTTACACATTACAATTAGCCGATCAAGTAGGTTTCTAGAAAGGTGTCAACGGGGTTACGCCTATGGGAAAACGAGGTTTACATTAATTAGGTTCGTGCGAAAGCACGGGGGACCTCCCTCAAAGTACCGACACTGGCCTGGCAGAAAGATTGGCGAACTTGTAGCGTGTAATTAATCCCGGCTAGTCTTTCCTTTTAGGGTTTGAAGGAAGATTTGATAAAAAGCAGTGGGAGCCATCCTGATTAGATAATAACCAATCTGATCTTGCAAGAGCGCACGCTGAGTGTTTTCTTCTCTCTCTCTCCAGGTAGTGACCATATCACGCCTTAATCAAGATAATAATACGGAATATTGACCGAACCCGCTTGTTTTACTGAGCTGGGGAACGTTGGTCCCGCTCCAACTTATAATAGTTATAAGACAGAGCAGGAAATAGGGGAATACCAAGATTCCCATGCCGCCCAAACGAAGAAAGTGCATGAGATGCATCTCCTTCGGGTGTGTTCATTATAAAGAACTGTTTCTCAGTATCCTCTGAATCCTGGGTATTTGATACCGGATCAGGATCCCAGATATGTAATCTGTTACATAGGGCTACAAAAAGGTAGAAAACTGAGAACGGGTGATAAGTTTCATGAGGCAGAAAACGGGGCAAGAGTTGCAACCAAGTCTGTTGGTCACTGTCACCCTTTATTACCAATACATTGATTCTAAGCGAATGTTATTAGATACCGAACCTGATATACAAAATCATATCACTCTCTTTATTAGTAAAGAAATGATAAAATTTTGTATTGATGGATAATGTTTTGAACATTTCCTATATCAAAAGTTGATCGGTTCAGGCACGTTATCTAAAAGCATTGATGTTCTAAATCAAACTACAGTTCTTAGTATATAGAACACACACAAGAGGAAGAGTTCAGAAATGAACGGATACTTCTTGAGGTATTATAGACTAGGTCATATCAATGCGACCTGACTAGCTAAGTTGCACAAAGATGCATATTTAAATCTGTTTGAATTTACATCTTGTGAAACTTGCCAGTCATGTCACAAAGATTAGATGATCCTAGCTCTGTTTATTGGAAACAGAGAAAGAGTTAGTGAACTTTTGGGATGATACATGTTGATGTATGTAGGTCCCTTGTCTACATATGCCTAGATCGGTTCTTTGTACTTCATTACATTCTCTGATGATCTCTTTAGATTCAGACATATGTTCCTGTTGAAACACAAGTCCGAACCTTTTGAGATATTCACAGAATATAAGTTAGAAGTAGAGAACCAATACGGGTATAAGTATTATGTCCTTTGATGTGATCGAGGAGGAGAATACTTGTGCATGGAATACCTGGACTATTCTAATAGAGAATGAGATTCTCTCTCAGCATTACTCCTCCGTATACACCATAGCACGATGGTATATCGGGGCGGAGCAATCACACCCTATATGATAAGGTGTGCTCTATGATGAGTACTACTGAGTTACCTATTTCCTTTAGGGAGTTACACACTTATGAATTTGCATACCTATTGAATAGGGTTCCAATCAAATCAGCTGCCTACCGCTTCATATGTGATATGGAAAGGGAAGAGCCCATATCTTAAGATAGTTAAGATTTGGGGTTGTCCGGCCTATGTCTAAAAGCAAAATCCGGACAAGATCGAGGCAAGGTCAGTTCTGTAGAACTGGAAACGTTCCAGCTATACAAACTACTGCAGATGATTTGATAGAACCAAAGGATTCAGTAGATTCCAACGAACCTTAGCCTCTCCGCCGATCTAGTAGGGTTCCTCACCCACCTGAGAGATACTTAGGTTTCTCTATGACAGTGGGAGTGAGGAATGCATCATGAGATGATGACCCAACTAGTTTCAAGCTGGCCATCAAGAGTGGGACTCTGTAAGAATGGCTGGATGCTTAGCGATCTGAGATGGAATCCTTATACACCAACAAAGTATGGACTTTGGTTGCATATCTGAAGGGTTAAATCCCCATCAGGAGCAAGTATATCTTGAGAAGATTACTTGGTGTACATGGAAAGGTTGAGACTTTCAAAGCTAGACTTGTTAAAGGTTTGCATCATTGACCAGGTATGGATTATGTTGAAACCTTTTCTAAGGATCTATGCTTAAGTCCATCCAGATCCTACTTGCCACGGCTACATACCATGACTACGATATCTGGCGGTTGGGTGCCATGACTGCTTTTCTAAATGATGTTTTAGAAGAGTGCGTCTATAAGTACACAGCCAGAGGGCCTCGTAGACAGTGGGAGCAGCGGAAACGTGTGCAAGATGTTTTATGTGATGAAGCAGGCATCGCGGAGTTGGAACATCTGTTTTGATGAGTTAGTCAAACAGTTTGACATCATCAAAATGGTAGATGAACCTTGTATGTACAAAAAGGTAGTAGGGAGTATGGTAGTGATCCTTGTAGAGTACATGGATGACATACTCTTGATAGGGAAGGAGTTTCCTATGCTACGCTCGGTCAATCTCCGCTTATCACAAGGATTCTCCATATAGGATCAGAGTGATAGCTCCTAAATCCTGAGTTTTCATCTATAAGATAGATGTAATTGGATGCTAGGATTCTCACTAGATGTAGTGAGATGGTATCAATCGATCCTGGGGAGAATCACTGGAAGGGTTCCAGGGTGATAAAGACGACTGAAAGTCAGTCACAGGCATTGTCTTTACCCTCAGTAAAGGGACGGTATGTTGGAAGAGTTCCAAGCTAGATACCGTGGCATACTAGACGATAAAGACTGGATACATCACTACTTAAGTTGCTACCAAAGAGGAAGTCTGGGTGTATATTGGTTCATGCGATGAACTTCGTTCCTACCATTGTGAGACAATGGAGTTGTGGCTTATGCCAAGGAACGCCCATCCCGTCAGTGATCCAGACATATTCTAAGGCAGTATCACCTGATCATGGAGATAGTTGATCTCCAGGGTGATCAAGGTTAGGAGAGAAGACTCAGAGGATAACACGGCGGATCCACTCACGAAGGCCTATTCCCAGAGAGAGACTTTTATGGGATGGTTGAGTATGAGATACTACAACTACTGCTACAGATGGCCCTAGTGCAAGTGGGAGATTGTTAGTTATATGTATGCCCTAGAGGCCATTACAGTACATAGTATGTATATTGTAGTGGATGCTTGGTCATATATAGGGAGGACTTTCTTGCTCGACATGATAGTATGCTATCTGGTTATTCTTTACCTTAACGTGTATACTGATTGTCTCTCTGTCACATGTTGGTAAAGCCCTTAGGATGTGTACTTGACTACCTGGACTATGATGCAGATCATACTAGTGGGGACATGGTAGTCTATAAGTACATCCTTCAAAGACCCTAGTCGTGGGTGTATCGAGACGGGGCATTGATATACCAGAGTAGACTAGCGTATAGCTTCTCGACCCATACAGATGGGCGATGGATGATCCTGTTGGAGATAGTGCCCTCAGAGTCGATTATTGGATCACAGGCACGTGATTGCAATGATTGAGGGAGGACCTATCCCGGTAGGACAGTCTTACTCGAAATGATAGTTTGCTATCTGGTTTACCTTTATCATCGTGTACTGCTTTAGGTGACCTGACAGGTCGCTATTACACGTTGATAGAGCCCCTAGGATTCTTGCTTGACTACCGGCAGTATGAGGGCGATCATATAAGTGAGAGCTGGAGTCTATAGGCATATCCTTAAAAGGTCCCTAGTCGTGGGAGTTTCGAGACAGGGCATCGATTCTCCAGAGTAGACTAGTGTATACAGTCGAGACCCCGACGAGGGGCGGTGGCCGGTCTCACAAGCCACTGGTGTCAGTTGGTTCACCTAAGATGTATACAGGTGCTCATTGGGTTATGAGTACACCGGACAGGACTCGCCGGGAACATGCTAGTTGGTCTTATACCTGACGTCAGATAGCAGTTCCCTGGTGACATGTGTACAGGTTAGTTCATCGACCTGGGGATCGTCATTTGTCTCGTGTGAGTTCCCACTGTACTTTGATTACTACCCTACCACGGCTCAAAGGAGTCGTGCAAACAGGTTTTAGTTGGGTACAGTCCCGAGCCACATGGAGGCAGTGAGCGGATCTTCGGGGGTTTCGTCTCTCCCGGTATTGGGGGTGAGGTCGCGCTGTGTCTAGGAGAGCCATTACACGAAGACCTTGGCCAAGGCAGGAGATTTACTGGTAGGTATTCCAGTAGTATCTCAGGGTGTTCTGGGCTACACTCCGACACGACTTGTACCGCTTTTGGGGGTCTGACTTTTACCAACCCTCTAGGCCCGACATGCGATGCTCATAGACGAACGGACCGGACTGTACGGATATTGTCACTGACAGGCTCAGTTGGGTGTCGGGGTGAGCTTCCTCATCGACGTCCCTTTTAGTCAATAGCTGGTGGCCCGTCATGTATTGGCTTATACCTCTGACGTGCTAGTGGTTAAATCCACAGCCATAGTATTGACGAGTCTTTAGAGTCCACCACACTTTCAGTTACTCAGCTTTCGGGCGAAACGCTGTGGAGGCCATATGGAGATATGGCAGGGTCCGATCAGATACGTGTGGTATTGCATGGATCAGGATCGGACAGTTTTGTACTAGTGGCCGTATGGTTACATGGCAGCGTTCGATCAGATACGTGCGGTATTGCACGGATCAGGATCGGACGGATATTACTAGCCGGCTTTGGTTTAAGCCGGATCCTAGTATAGTACAGTGTAGATTTTGTCTCATTGCATTTGTATCCGGACGGAATACAGATGCGGGTGTGTATGCACAGTATCGGGGTTTTCTTGTAATTTATTACGGGACCAGTTTTCTGGAGTTGCCAGTTTGCTTTCCGTTCCGGCCGGTTTTCCTTTGTTCTTTCCCGGCCGGACTTTTTCGATGCAGGGGTTATTTGCAATTTTGCAAATAACACATTGTGGAGGGTTTTATTGCATAAGGTTTGATCATGATATCTTTCATCCATTCTTGCATTTATTATGAAGTGAATGGATTTGATTTAGGTATGGGTTTATGTTATGGTTGATGTTTTCTTGTCTCTTGATATGGTCACCTCTTCCATTCTCCTACACTCACCTCCCTTAATGTGTGCTATTACCTCCTCCACCATTCTCTTTTGCATGATAGATTATTATTCATTAGAAAAGAGAGAAGAAGAAGAAAAGAGAGAAGAAGAAAAAGAAAGAGAGAAGAAGAAGGAGAGAGTTCTTTATTCTTGAGAGTTTCATCTTCTTGATCTCATTCATGCTAGAAAAATGCAAGCACCATTTTTCTCATCTCATTTCCTCCATCTATGGCAACCAACCCCAAAGTGAGACATACACTTCTACACTTTCTACAGCACATCTTGAGCATGTCGAGTTGCCGGCTTCATGCCCGAGTTGCCTCGGTATAGAGGCGGGAGCCCGTAAAAGATGCAGGCGACGTGGTGCCCTTCCGGCGAGGAGGCGACGACCGGAGATCCCGCGAGGAGATCGGAGTGGAGATGAAGACCGGAGGACTCGGATCAGTCGGTATATCTCTTCACCTTTCTCGTTAGTAGCTTAGACTAGTTTAATGGCACGATCCGGGTGTTTAGTGCGCGGTGGTGCCGGTTTGCTAAGTCCGCAAAATTTAAGTTTATCACCGTTTCCGCGTTTGGCCGTCGGATTGACGGCCGGGGCGCCGCCGTGCACTTACAGTGGTATCAGAGCCTCGCCATTAACATAGTCTAGCTTGGTGTAATGTGTTTTTCTGTTTCGATCGATCGAATGTTCCAAAACTGCATTTTAGTTCGAATCAGTTTCTGTTGAAAATTTTTGGTCTCGAAAAATTTTTCAGGTTGTAAAATATTGATGTACTGGAAAATCTAAGAGTTCTGTAAAAATTTGACGAAGTAACTCCACAGTGGGAGCGCGGAACCGCCGCGAAACCCCCCATCGCGCGGCCCTTCCGCCGCGCACTATTCACATCACTTCACCAAATTTTTTCAGAGGCCTTCTGGGCTTAAAATATGGGTTTTGGAATATTAAAATTGGGCCCAGGATTTCTGTGAGTGCTACAGTTTTGATTGAGGGCCCACTTGTTAATTTTTGATCGATCGGATATTTTAAACACATTTTTCACAGTATTTACATTATATCTGCGACCGTGAATGTCACTCGATCGGTAAATCCTGTCTAACTGCTATAGCCCGGTTAGACGGATTTGCGAACGTGACTTTCACGTTGATGTTCTATGTTTATGCTGTGATGTTGCGGATCGGTCGGTGGGGATAGCCTGGATGCAATGCTAGTACAGTGCTGTTGTATTATGTACATTTGATATTGCGGGGCGAGCGTCCGACATGTGGACTGCCGTCACTGCCTGTTTGTATTATTCTTTTGGGGCACGACCTGGTTGCGGTCGATGTACCCGGTGTATGTATATTTTACTTTCTGTACTAGGATTACCCCGCGGTGGGGTGCACGGATAGCCGGGTTCTGGAGGGCAACAAGCCCGCATCTCATGGCATTGGGACGGAGGGGGCTTCACTCTGGGATTGGCGGGCTATTCGCCGCACTCGTAGGGGGTACAGGTTGACCCGGGAGGGGTGCCCAAGTTGCCGGATTCCGTGGAGTGCTGGGTGGTCCATTCACGGAGCTGAAGGGGGCTGCCTCGCTTCAGGTTTTGGCGGGTGACTTGCCGTGCCCGTAGGGGTCTAGGATTTCATTGCACAGGCTATCCACACGACCAGGGGAACGTCGGGTTTCAGTAGTGGCTCTGTGAAACCCGGGGATCCCAGATATCTGTATTGTTCACTGATGTTGCATTTCTTTTCACGCCTTGAGCGAAATATAATATATTGGTATATATATTAGTAGATGTTGTATATGTTTTTCATCCGTGCTAGTCCAGTCCCCGCTCTGCCGTTAGTAAGCTAACCTAACGGGTGATGACGGGACCCAGTGGCGAATGCGGATGGCATATACGTACGTCAGTATATTTTCGTTCTTTGTGGTGTGATCAATTGATGGGACTGCGTTGATTCGGATCAATGCAAGTTAAACAAACCTATTCTGATGTTGTTGGAACACTTTTCAAAAAGCTGTTATTGCAAGGACGTTCTCTTTTGTTTTGCATCGTGGTATTCATTTGGAATATCCTGCTCCTCAGTCGACGAGGCAAGGGCCGAGATCCCTTCACCGGGAGTGACCCCTTGGACAGAAGTTTGCGTCAGGGCATTAACTTCACTATAGCCGATTACTTTTGCTTTGCACCGTGATATTCAGTTGGAATATCCTGCACCCCATTCTACGGGGAAAGAGCCGAGATCCCTTCACCGGGAGTGACTTCTTTAGTAAAGGTTTTCGTCACTATATTTTCTATAAAGCTATCCGTTCCTTCAACGAGATCAAGTTCATTACGTTAAAGGTTTTCGCCAGCAACCATTCGTAGCCCTCCGTCGTTTCATATGGGTAGTCAATAGTATTCAAGCTGTGTATGTTGGCCAAAGTCAAGGCACAGTGATTGGTAGCTATTGGGGTGTTCATATGCAGCATAGATAAGATGCGTTGGTTTGGGACAGTCGTACTGCCATTTTGGCCAAAGTCAAGGGTATGTACGGGTGGATTCAAATTAACCTGGAGAATGACGGGTTGAACTTGACATGTGACTTATGATATGTTGGCCAAAGTCAAGGTCATAAGAGCATGGGGCAGAAATCACATCGGGAGTTTCAAAAGTACTTAAACTTGCCAGATATGCGCATACCTTCTGGAGTGTGATACCGTGAGCGGATTCCGTCACGTTATCATGCGATGAGAGTTGGATCCCGATTCCCACTGATGAGTTAGTTTACCCTCGGGTGACCCCGACTAATTCTTCTTTCAGGTTTGGAGGAGAATTTGAGGTACAGTGGGAGGTTTCCAGATTAGATAAATTGGTAACCATTCTGATTTAGGATAGAGTGCACGCTGAGTGTTTCTTTTTCTCTCTCTCTGGTAGTGACCATTGACCCGACCCTAAGACTATGACTCAGTGACCAAGTTGACCGAACCTACTTAACACTGGCTTTTGGATTGTCAGAGTTGCAGACCTCATTGCCACTCCTACTTTTACCCTTTTCTCCAGGACACCCCGTATTACTACGAACGTCCACTTCCATTGGACAAAACCATCGTATGGTTATATACGAACTCGAAGGACTTCGAGGATGGTTTCTGGTTCTGGAGAAAACGGATAGGATTATTCAGTTGTCTTTTCTTTTCACCCTCTCTCAGGTTGCGAGTACTCCTTAGTTTAGGAGTAGTACACCAATTATGCTTATTGGATAGTCTTCTTCCAAACCATAGGCTGGTGCCGACCGGTAGGGAATGAAGAAAACCAGTTAGCCTAAACGGTGTACAGAAGGTATTAAGTTCAGACAAAGCAAGGGATTAGTAAGAGGGCAAAGTAAATTGCGACTGATATTTCACGACCAAACCAAGTATTCTTTCGCCAATCCTAAAATCACCTTTGTATTTCTCCAGGACACTCCGTGTCACTACGAAGATCCACAGTTTATTGGATAATCTATCGTATGGTTATATACGAACTCGAAAGGAACTTGTTCCAGTTCGGGGATGGATCCTGGTTCAGGAGAAATAGGAATAAAGTACATTCAGGTGTCTTTTATCTTCACCTTCTCTCGCATTGTGAGTGCTCCTAGGATTAGGACAGTACACCCATTATGCTTATTGGATAGTCTTCTTCCAAACCATAGGCTGGTGCCGAACGGTAGGGAAGGAAGAAAACCAATTGGCCTAAAGGGGTGTGCAGAAGGTAATGACTAAAGACATATAAAGGGATTTGGAGAGGTGGCAAAGAATTATACGGTTATAGTTGTGAATCTGAATAATGGTAGAGGCATTACTGGGAATACCAGGATACCCCATCGAAACATTTCAATGTTTCAATTCAACTGTGTACTGTTAAAAGAAAACTGATTTCCCGATTAGACACTTGCTCCAGGGTATGTATTTACCAGGTTTGATTCTCACATCTGTATGGTTTTACAGATGATGAGTGGGAGTAAGTTATTGGGAATAGGGTAATCATCCTCATTATATCGGGATTCGTTGTAATCAGTGATATTTGAAGAGATCATCTGGGCTGTTTGCCGGTCGGCAAATATTTGGTTTTGAATATCCGCTGTTGTGCACCAATTTCAAATTGATATATCTATACGTCTATTTTCATAGAGTGAGATATACATTTTGATATTATGTCGATGACATTTACCTATATCAGTGGATGGTTAGGTAAGGAGCATTAAACAGCGGTGTAATTCTTCTTAACCATAAGTACAGTTTTCAACCTACGACGCACAGTGAAGGAGTTGTTAGACTCAGCGGACTCATACAGAGTATTGTATGTTGTCCAGTGTCCATTAGGGCAGAGGGGTTGGTCCTCATACTATATTCTGTTTACTTTTAACTTCTCTAGTTCTTAGACATGTGTTTCGTAGAAACACAGGGTCTAAGTTTTGAGGAGTTATAGGTATTTGAATAGAGTAGAGAACCAAGTGTAGCAAGTATCGGGATTCTTCAAAGTGATCGAAGATGTAGATACTTGTGTATGGTATTCAGTTGATAGTAATGATAAAAGGAAATTGCTTCTCTTTCAGGTTACTCATAATTGGAAGCATTCCTAAGTTGAGTAACGCTGATCGGCCTCTCTCCATTTAGTTGATATGCACTGGAGACAGCTGCATGATTTGAATCTGGTTAAATTAAATCAGTGCCTCTGATTCTATATTGGATATAGAACAGTTCATATCTTGACGTTGTTAAGGTACGGGGAGTTGTCCGGCTTATGATTAAAACCAGACTCTGGATAACTCAAGGCACGTTTCTGTAATGGCTGTTTGTGGGTTGACCCAGGCTATGACGAGGGTTGATTTTCTACCATCTGGCAGATCAATAGAAATATTGTTCTAGACTCGCCACAGTTTTAATAAAAATGGATTTTTTCAAAAACAGTAGTGGGAGTATGGTAGAACTGGAAGTGATTCCAGAACCGCAAACGATTACTGAAGATTTGATAAGGAACCTAAAGATTCAATCTGATTTGACATTCCATTGGCCACTCCGCAGATAAGGTGGGTAACTTCAGGCACCCGAGAGGTACTACGGTAGCCTCAAGGACGGTGACAGGGAAGTTCTTGTTTACCCACAATTACCATTGCTGTTGTTCCAGGCTGCGAGACCCGGCGGGAGGATGAGTATAGCGTCGTTCTAAACTTGCTTTAGAAGTGCACGTCTATATGACTCTGCCAGAGGGTTGTCGTAGTCAGTGGGAGCAGCGGAAGCATTGGTGGACATCAGGCTTATGTCTATTTATAGACTAAAGCAGATGTAGCGGAGATAGATCATCTATTTCTGATGTGACAGTCATAGGTTTGACGTCATCAGAATAAGGGATGGATCTGTTGAGAAGGTAGTAGGAAGTGATATTCCTATACTACGATCGGTTATACTTTGGTCGTCACACAGTGTTTTCTCCACATAGGAATTGGACATTATATCAGACATACTGGTTACTAGATCTATGGTTTTAGATCTAGATTTGGGTGGTTTCCCAATCAGGGTACTTGGACAGCATTCTATGAGTATTTAGAATGGACGACTCCTGGCACGGTAGTGTACCTGCAGGTGATGGAGTCACCCTCTCTGAAGGTGTCTTACAGACTAAAGGGGAGAGGGATGTGCATGATTGACAGATCACTTGCTTAGGCAATTGAGTCAATCATGATGTGTCAAGTACCACACCAGATGTTGTTCTTGCAGTAGGTGCGATAAGTTGATATTGATCCAATCCTGGAGAAACAGTCGGAAGCAGTTTTTAGAGCATAAGTGGATGTTCTAGGGATATGATAACGACAGCCTCATTCGAGAGACAGTTATCATTCCAGGCTTCCAAGGTGACATGGACGACAAGGAGGTTGTCAGAGTTATAGTTATCCTTCTGACGAGGGGCAGTATTTTGGACAGGTGGTCCAAGGTGATACTGAGGGTGGCATGGCGCAGGCATCTGATTAAATTCAGTTGACGATACAGTCTAAGAAGTTTGGATTTGGAGTTCATTTATGAGCTAGGTCCCATCAGGCATCCAGACATTCTAAGACAGGTATTGCTCATTTCGGGAGATGGCTTTCTCCGCGAACTTGAGATATAGAGAGACATAGAAAGAAACATCAAGGAGGATCCACTCACTGAGGCTATTCCTCGAACGCAATAGTTTCACAAAAGGGATTTGTGAGACTGACTAGTAGAGGGTTGGGTGTTCGGTATCACACGGGCTATGAGTATGCGACATCGCAATAATTAGCCTTGAGTGCAAGTGGGAGATTGTTGGAGATAGTGCCCTCAGAGTCGATTATTGGATCACAGGCACGTGATTGCAATGATTGAGGGAGGACCTATCCCGGTAGGACAGTCTTACTCGAGATGATAGTTTGCTATCTGGTTTACCTTTATCATCGTGTACTGCTTTAGGTGACCTGACAGGTCGCTATTACATGTTGATAGAGCCCCTAGGATTCTTGCTTGACTACCGGCAGTATGAGGGCGATCTTATAAGTGAGAGCTGGAGTCTATAGGCATATCCTTAAAAGGTCCCTAGTCGTGGGAGTTTCGAGACAGGGCATCGATTCTCCAGAGTAGACTAGTGTATACAGTCGAGACCCCGACGAGGGGCGGTGGCCGGTCTCACAAGCCACTGGTGTCAGTTGGTTCACCTAAGATGTATACAGGTGCTCATTGGGTTATGAGTACACCGGACAGGACTCGCCGGGAACATGCTAGTTGGTCTTATACCTGACGTCAGATAGCAGTTCCCTGGTGACATGTGTACAGGTTAGTTCATCGACCTGGGGATCGTCATTTGTCTCGTGTGAGTTCCCACTGTACTTTGATTACTACCCTACCACGGCTCAAAGGAGTCATGCAAACAGGTTTTAGTTGGGTACAGTCCCGAGCCATATGGAGGCAGTGAGCGGATCTTCGGGGGTTTCGTCTCTCCCGGTATTGGGGGTGAGGTCGCGCTGTGTCTAGGAGAGCCATTACACGAAGACCTTGGCCAAGGCAGGAGATTTACTGGTAGGTATTCCAGTAGTATCTCAGGGTGTTCTGGGCTACACTCCGACACGACTTGTACCGCTTTTGGGGGTCTGACTTTTACCAACCCCCTAGGCCCGACATGCGATGCTCATAGACGAACGGACCGGACTGTACGGATATTGTCACTGACAGGCTCAGTTGGGTGTCGGGGTGAGCTTCCTCATCGACGTCCCTTTTAGTCAATAGCTGGTGGCCCGTCATGTATTGGCTTATACCTCTGACGTGCTAGTGGTTAAATCCACAGCCATAGTATTGACGAGTCTTTAGAGTCCACCACACTTTCAGTTACTCAGCTTTCGGGCGAAACGCTGTGGAGGCCATATGGAGATATGGCAGGGTCCGATCAGATACGTGTGGTATTGCATGGATCAGGATCGGACAGTTTTGTACTAGTGGCCGTATGGTTATATGGCAGCGTTCGATCAGATACGTGCGGTATTGCACGGATCAGGATCGGACGGATATTACTAGCCGGCTTTGGTTTAAGCCGGATCCTAGTATAGTACAGTGTAGATTTTGTCTCATTGCATTTGTATCCGGACGGAATACAGATGCGGGTGTGTATGCACAGTATCGGGGTTTTCCTGTAATTTATTACGGGACCAGTTTTCTGGAGTTGCCAGTTTGCTTTCCGTTCCGGCCGGTTTTCCTTTGTTCTTTCCCGGCCGGACTTTTTCGATGCAGGGGTTATTTGCAATTTTGCAAATAACACATTGTGGAGGGTTTTATTGCATAAGGTTTGATCATGATATCTTTCATCCATTCTTGCATTTATTATGAAGTGAATGGATTTGATTTAGGTATGGGTTTATGTTATGGTTGATGTTTTCTTGTCTCTTGATATGGTCACCTCTTCCATTCTCCTACACTCACCTCCCTTAATGTTTGCTATTACCTCCTCCACCATTCTCTTTTGCATGATAGATTATTATTCATTAGAAAAGAGAGAAGAAGAAGAAAAGAGAGAAGAAGAAAAAGAAAGAGAGAAGAAGAAGGAGAGAGTTCTTCATTCTTGGGAGTTTCATCTTCTTGATCTCATTCATGCTAGAAAAATGCAAGCACCATTTTTCTCATCTCATTTCCTCCATCTATGGCAACCAACCCCAAAGTGAGACATACACTTCAACACTTTCTACAGCACATCTTGAGCATGTCGAGTTGCCGGCTTCATGCCCGAGTTGCCTCGGTATAGAGGCGGGAGCCCGTAAAAGATGCAGGCGACGTGGTGCCCTTCCGGCGAGGAGGCGACGACCGGAGATCCCGCGAGGAGATCGGAGTGGAGATGAAGACCGGAGGACTCGGATCAGTCGGTATATCTCTTCACCTTTCTCGTTAGTAGCTTAGACTAGTTTAATGGCACGATCCGGGTGTTTAGTGCGCGGTGGTGCCGGTTTGCTAAGTCCGCAAAATTTAAGTTTATCACCGTTTCCGCGTTTGGCCGTCGGATTGACGGCCGGGGCGCCGCCGTGCACTTACAGATCCCATATCCATTGGTGTTTGACATCGGAGATGGTATGCGGGTGCTCAGTGCAGACTGGGTACACTGGACGGACTCGCTGAGAACTCCCAGATGGTATTATACCTCACGTCAGATGGCAGTTCTCTGGTGACACTGGTACAGAGTAGTCTGTTGACCCGAGATCGTCATAGAGTCTTGTGTGGTTCCCACTATGCTTTGATTTCCACCTTACCACGTCCAAGAGGGCGTGCAAAACGGTGGTTTTTGGGTACAGTCCCGAATCACATGAAGGCAATGAGCGATAGGAGGGGATTCGTCTCTCCCGGTATAGGGAGTTGATGTTGCGCTGTGTTCGATTGGCTATAACCGGAAATCCCTGGCCAGCGTTGCTGAGATTTACTGGTAAGTGTTACCAGTAGTTTCTCGAACTGTTATAGACCTCATATCTACACGACTTATCGAGCTACTGGGGTCTGACGTTTACCACCCCTAGGCGAGATATGGGACATATCTGACGAACAGACCGGACTGTACGGTAAGTGTTACCGGTTGGATTCACAGGAGTATGAGCGGGCTTGCTCGTCGATCTTCTGATCGCTCAATACCCGGGTGGCCGTTACGTTTAGCAGACCGCTTGCGGCTTGTGGGTGTTTGATATGATCATCACCTGCTGCCTGCGTATTGACGAGTCTTTAGAGTCCTACACAGAGGTTTCCTGGCTCAAGCGAAACGAAATAGGAGCGCATATGAGATGTGTGCGGGACCGAGAATAATGCGTGTATGTGATACCGTATTCCATTCTCACGATGAATGTATCGATTGGTTGTATGCGATATAACCTAGTTATCAATTCAAGCATTGATTCGATAAGCCGATACATTGGATATTAGTCGGTCATATGCGATATGACTGGATCGTTAAATCAAGGGTTGATTTGATGATTTAATGCATAATTATATATTTGATATATTACTTTGCATTAACTAGTATTTGTTCACTTAAGAAGGATTTTCTCACTTGATGTGCACATTGTATATGTGATATATTTTTGTGTGCACTTGATTGTATCATGTTTGATGATATATGCTCACTTGGGTTTGTGTAAAGATTAAACCATGGTTGTGTAATGGTTAGGGTTTTTCTTTTTATTATCTATTTATTTATTTATTATTCATTTTGTTTATTTTGGCAAAAGAAAATGATAAAGAGAAAATGGTGGCTTTCTTTGTTTGTAGTTGAAGCTTCATGAAGCTTTGACTAAGTGACCATTTTGTCTCATGCTTAACCCTAACCATTCCACTTAACCATAGTCTATTCTCTACACATAACCATGGTTGGTATATGATAAGTATTCATATAATTTTCCTTTTTAGAAAATAACTTATCATCTTCTATCATCTTCTTCTTCTTCTTCTTCAAGAAGAAAGCTTGCCTCCATCAATGGCAACTTGAGCAAATGAATGAGAAATCCAATTCTAAAGTGAACCCACTTCCTATTTCCTCATCCTCTACCACTTGCCAAGTAGTATAGGGTGTTTTCTTCACAAGTTTCATGGCTTGGTGAAGTTGGAGCTTGATCTTGTGATGCCTCGACGTAGGTCATCTTCGGCATCGTAGTCGATGACCTAGCACGCCCTTTCTCCGATGAAGCCGACGCAAGAGCCCGGGATCCGATGATCGAAGCGAGGAGACATCATCATGGAGCTATGGATGTGGAGCACCGGATCTACAAAGGTTGTATTTCCGTTCACTTCTTAGTTAAGTAGTTAACTAGTTGCATGTTTCGCTTAAACTCTAGTCAACGATCCGTATTAGGGTTTCTCGGCACTTGAAATTTTAGAAATTAGGCATGGTTGATGCCTTGTGAGACCTCATTGGTGTGCCTAGGAACCCTACAGATCTGGATCCCCAGAATGTAGTTAGCATCGCCCAGGTCCTTCATGGAGAACCTCTGCGACAAGAATCCTTTGACTGACTGTAGCATAGGAATATCATTTCCTATTAGGAGAATGTCATCCACGTACAAGACAAGGAATACCACAGTTCTCCCTACAATCTTACTATAAATACATGGTTCATCTGGGTTTTTGATAAAGTCGAATTCCTTGATAGTATCATCAAAGCAGATGTTCCAACTCCGCGATGCCTGCTTAAGTCCATAAATGGACTTGAGCAACTTGCACACTCTACCGCTGCTCCCACTCTGAATGAATCCCTCTGGTTGATCCATATAGACGCACTCTTCCAAATTTCCATTTAGGAAAGCCGTCTTTACGTCCATCTGCCAGATTTCATAATCGTGGAAGGCAGCAATGGCAAGAAGGATCCGAATGGATTTCAGCATAGCTATTAGAGAAAAGGTTTCGTCATAGTCCAAACCAGGTCTTTGACGAAAACCCTTTGCAACGAGTCTAGCTTTATAGGTCTCAACCTGCCCATCTACACCAATCTTCTTTCTGAAGATCCATTTGCAGCCTACGGGTTTTACCCCTTCTGGTGCAAAGTCCAAAGTCCAAACTTTGTTGGTGTACATGGACTCCATCTCGGTCCGCATTGCATCTAGCCATTTTACCGAGTCGCCTCTCTGAATGGCTTGCTGGAAGCTAGTAGGCTCACCATAATCCATGGTGCAATCCTCTCTATCCCCGTCTATGAGAAAACCGTAGTATCTCTCGGGCGGATGAGACTTCCTACTACTCCTGCGGAGTGGCGCTGGGATGTCCGGTTCTCTTGAAACTTCTGGTTCCTTCAAGTTTTCAGTAATAGTTTGTGGTTCTGGAATTTCTTCCAGTTCTATTGCGCTCCCACTTATCTGATTTTCCAAAAACTCGGTTTTCAAGAAGCGAGCATGACGAGAAACAAAAACCTTTTGTTCCTCTGCGTAATAGAAAAGATACCCTTTGGAGTTCTTTGGGTATCCCACAAACTTACACTGTACTGAACGTGCCTCGAGCTTGTCCGCATGCTGCTTTTTTACAAAAGCTGGACATCCCCATGTCTTAAAGTGTTTAAGACTGGGTTTCTTCCCACTCCACATCTGATATGGTGTGGTAGGCACTGACTCAGTAGGAACTTGGTTCAAAAGATATGCAGCTGTTTCTAGTGCATAACTCCAGAAGGATCGTGGCAACTCAGCCTTACTCATCATGGAACGAACCATATCCAATAGGGTTCGATTCCTCCTTTCCGATACACCGTTGTGTTGTAGTGTGTATGGAGGAGTAAGCTGAGAGAGAATTCCATTCTCTTTTAAGAAGCCCAGAAACTCGGCACTCAAGTATTCACCACCTCGATCAGATCTCAGTGTCTTGATACTTTTGCCTGTTTGTTTTTCAACTTCATTCTTGTATTCCAGAAATTTCTCAAAGGCCTCGGATTTGTGTTTCATTAAGAAGACATGCCCATACCTAGAGAAATCATCTGTGAAAGTAATGAAGTATGAATAACCACTTCGCGCATATGTAGACATTGGACCACAAACATCACTGTGTATGAGTCCCAAGAGCTCGCTCGCTCTTTCTCCGTGTCCAGTGAACGGAGTCTTTGTCATCTTTCCCATGAGACAAGATTCACAAGTGGCATAAGACTGGTACTCGAACGGATCCAAGTATCCTTCTTTATGTAACTTTGTCAACCGTGTCTCATTAATGTGACCCAATCTACAATGCCATAAGAAAGCCTGATTTGTTTACGGAGACTTTCTTTTAAGTGTGTTCTGGACTCTGAAGACCTGAGCTTTATTCAAAACGTATATACCGTATTTCAATGTACCTGACCCAATCAGTACTTGATTTAGGTGGATGTTTACTACATCGCTTACAAAAGTAAAATCATATCCTTCCTTAGAAAGTAAAGATACAGATATGATGTTACAAGTCGCACCTGGTACATAAAAATAGTCACACAGAATCAATATCTGCCCAGTTGTCAGTCCTAGATGATATTCCCCTACGGATTCAGCATACATGCTCATTCCGTTAGCAACCCTGAGAGTCATATCACCTTTCCTGATAACCCTACGGTTTCTCAGAGCTTGTAACGAATTACAGATATGAGATCCTGATCCTGTATCCAATACCCAGGAAGTAGGGTTAACTGACATACAGTTCTCTATTATAAACACACCCGAAGCCGAAGCTACAACATGCTTCGAATTCTGGCTACTGGCTATACTAGCCCTGCAATCCTTCTGCCAATGTTCATTCCTGTAACAATAGGAACATCCTTCTTTTACTACATCCAGTCCCGAAACATCTGCCCTTCTCTTTCTTTCTACTTCCCTGGTTTCCTTCAGGGTAGTAGGTAGAGACTGTTGAACTAAGTCAGTATCTGACCCGTTCTTCAACGTGGTCTTCAGGTCCGAGAGCTCAAAAGAGCTGGTCTCTGTAAGGACGTTGCCCCTTACAGATGACCCGATAGCCAACCTCGCTGGAAGCAATTCGTTCGAGGTCTCATATCTTATGATACGAGATTGCTCTCCATATAAATCTTTGTTATGGATGAAGATAGAAACTGAGTCCATCTTCTCGTGCTGCCTCTGGTATGTACAATCAATTGATGCTAACACGAGGCACTTGGCTTTCGCACAGTCTTCTTCCGATGTCCTGCGGATATCAATATCCGTGACAGGGGAAACTGGACCTGAGACGGCAGGGGTTGGATTAGTTAAGAGGTGTCCCAGCTTATCCTGGGCAATGGACATCTGGACAGATCTTTGCCAGTCATAACAGTCAGATTCAGTCATTTTATTATCTAGATGTAACCTAGGTGCGGTCACTGGGTCGCTGCAATTAAGAGAGAGAGAAGAAAACACTTAGCATGATGCTCTTGCAAGTTTAGATTGGTTTTTAATTTATCTAAACAGGATGGCTCCCACTGTCTCTCGAATCCCTCCTCAAACCATAAAGGAAGAATTAGTCGGGATCAATCTCACCGTACAATTCTTACTTAACCGTTCAGCCAGGCCAGTGTCGGTACTTCGAGGGAGGTTTTCCAACATTTTCACGAATTTCCTTAATTAAGTAACCTCTTTTCCCTGTGGGCGTAGCCCCGCTAACACCTTTCTAGACACCTACTAGGTTTATAGCATTGATCGTTAAGTGAGAGATTTCCCGAGGAGTAGCATATACTCACAGTAGGATCGGGATCCAAATATCATCGTGCGATAAAACCGAAGGAATCCTACCAGAATCATCACACTCTAAATGGTATGCAGCGCTAGCAAGTTTCAGTACTTATGAAACTCCCGATGTGAATTTTTGCCCCATGCTCTTATGACCTTGACTAAGGCCAACAAATCATAAGTCACATGTCAAGTTCTACCCGTCGTTGTCCAGGTTAATTTGAACCCACCCGTATATACCCTTGACTATGGCCAACAAAGCAATACGACTGTCCCAAACCAACGCATTCTATCTATGCAACATATGAATACCCACCAGCTACCAAACACTGTGCCTTGACTAAGGCCAACAAACACATCTTGAATACTGTTGAATATTCATATGAAACGACGGAGGGCTACGGATGGTTTTGGCGAAACCGTGAACGTAGTTAACTTGATATAGTCGATGGAACGAGATAGCTTTTAAAAGGAGTGGTTCAAGCTCCGCGTTGAAAATGCTGGTTTTTGAAAAGAACCGAGTGGTTTTCAAAGTGTTCCAACGACTTTTACTTGGTTTATTTTCTTGCATTAAATAGATATCATATATAGATATATAGCAATGATAGCCATTACAGATCACAGATGAACACTTTGGATATATTAGGAATCCGCGATTCGTTCGAGCCTGCAATGAAAAACGGATTACACGGTCGCGATGAATAGCCAAACCCCAGCCTAGACCCCTACGGGTGCGGCAAACTACCCGCTAAGTACCCGAAGCGAAGCAACCTCCCTCAACTCGTGAGTAGGCCACTCGACACTTCGTGATACCCGGTAGTTTGTGCACCCCACCTTGGGTCTATCCTAGGAGCAAAAACAGTAAAAAGAAATTATACAATGATGGCTACAACCCCGACCCGGTTTTGTGGCCAAACAAATAATATTACATCAATTTACAACTTTTACAATGAATGAAAGAAAAAGAAACTCTCATCTCACACCCATTCCCGGCTATTCATCCGCGACAATCCACCGAGTTCATATACACAAACCATCAACATTACAGATCACAGATATGTATAACCCCCACTAATCGACGTATAGCGATTAGCGGACGTTCAATACATATATCACAACACAGAAAATATGCATTAGCCAAAGTTTGCGGAATATCGATCAAAATACGGATTTATAACCACCCCAAAAGTCAATTTGCTGTCTGGAAATTCTCGGTGGAAAAAACATGTCTTAAAAATCCCAAAACAGCCAAACTAAAACACTGCATAAAACCCGATCCACTGCCGAGTTAAATCGGCCGCGGAACCGCGGCAATGAGCATGTTATTGCCGCGGAACCGCGGTCGTTTGATCGAGTCACTGGATCGTTTTTCTGCAGTG
The DNA here is from genome assembly GCA_030015575.1 of Agapanthus africanus. Taxonomy (NCBI): domain Eukaryota; kingdom Viridiplantae; phylum Streptophyta; class Magnoliopsida; order Asparagales; family Amaryllidaceae; genus Agapanthus; species Agapanthus africanus. The sequence goes on along the minus strand of JASDDO010000022.1, from coordinate 362,977,968 downwards.
TTTTTACAAAACCCTGAGATGATTTTTCATATATTTTAAATCACTTTTGGAGCAGTATAAAAATGAACAGAAACTTGAGGTTTTGCGGACGTGTTTTGCGACTTTTTTCCGATCGATATTCTAAACACTTTGCTAACTTACTAGTTTATGTTTAGCTCGGTTCTGATACCACTGTAAGTCCACGTTGCTCACCCCGGTTCTTACGGGGAGGCGGAAACGACGAAAAACAATAATTTGGCACAAGGCAACATGGACTCAAAAGCAAGGATCCTGGCTAAACTAGAAACTAGCAAACAAGTAGAGGTTTTAACTACTATGCTGTAGAAAGTATACCACATGAAACCGGTCCTTCGGGTCTTCATTCCGCTGTCCCGCTCGTCCATCCAAGCTCCAAGCGTCGATCCGGACCTTGGGCACCTCCGCGGCCTTATTGAGTCGAAGACGATCCACCCGAGAGATGTACACCGAGCTCCACCACGAGCCGAGGCAACTAGGGCAAAGAGATTGCTAGTCAAGAAGCCCTAGGATGTGTAGAGGAGATGTATGGATGTGTTTGTCTTTGTGGGATCTTTTTCTCTCAACACATGAGATCAAAAGATGAGATCAAGAGGAGGAGGAAGGAGGAGAACTTAGCAACCATGAGAGCTTTTCTTTTTCTTCTCACTTCAAGAGAGAGAATGAGAAGAGAATAATGAAAAGATTAACCCAAATGAAATGAACCATGGTTGCAATAATACACTAAAATCATCATTACTAATCCTATCATGATAAAGTTGATGGCACATTGAATTGACCATTATCATAACTCAAGAAATAAAAAGAAAATGAAAGAAAAGTGTAGATCTCTCTTGAAGGTCAATGGTCAACACGGTCAACGGGTCAACAAAGTCAAGAGAGGTCTAAGTGGTCAAATGGTCAATGCAATTTGCCATAACTAAACTATCACTAAAAGGATTAGTAAACAATGTCTCCGACTCATAACGGTTTTGACCAAACGAATTGTCAAAACCCTAATGAGTGTGCCACATTACGGTTTTGGCCGAACCAACTGCCAAAACCCTAATGGGGCACCTCCTCCTTCATCGCTCCTCAAAACTGTGCATACACACCCGCATCCGCATTCCGTAGAATGTGAATGCACAGAAGACAAAACAAATCCATCTGTACAATACTAGAATCTGGCTTAAACCAAAGCCCACTAGTATTGCCTGCCCGAACAGCATACGCACAAAAGTGCACGTAAGTGATCGTAGCCCTGCCGTAAAACCAGACGGCCTCTACACGTTTCGCTCAGTGCAGGGAAACTCTCTGTGTGGGACTCTAAAGACTCGACACTACGCTGGCAGTAGGTTTAACCACAGACCGCAAGCGGCACTAGCTGTACGTAACGGTCCCCACGTAGATGTCGATAAGAAGGCCGATGAGGTAAACCCATCCGAACTCCTACTGAGCCTGTATGTGACAATCTCCGTACAGTCCGGTCTGTTCGTCTGATACATCGCATGGTGGGCCTAGGGGGGCGGTGAACGTCAGTCCCCTAATAGCGGTACAAGTCGTGTCGGAGTGCAGCCCAGAACACCCTGAGATAACACTGGAAACCTACCAGTATATCTCGCTTGCCCTGGCCAGGGACTACTTGTGTAATGGTTCTCCTAGACACAGCGCGATGTCAACCCCCAATACCGAGAGAGACGAATCCTGTCTAACCGTCGCTGCCTCCAAGTGCTTCGGGACTGCACCCAACTACTACCTGTTTGCACGACTCCTTTGAGTCGTGGTAGGGTAGTAATCTAAGTACAGTGGGAACACACTCGAGGCGAAGTGACAGTGTCAAGTCGGCGGACTAAGCTGTACTCATGTCACCTGGGAACTGATAACTGAAGATAGGTATAATACCAATCAACAGTTCCCGACGAGTCCTGTCCAGTGTACTCGTAACCTAACGAGCACCCGCATACTATCTCAAGTACGACGTACTGACGGCTGTGGGACAGACCGTCTCCCCCGCTGGGATGAGAAGAGCATACGCTAGTCTACTCCGGAGTATCGATGCCCTGTCTCGATAGTCCTACGACTAGGGACCTGTATAAGGATGTGCTTATGGATTACCCAGCCCCCACGAGTGTGAGCGCCATCACAACGCTGGCAATCAAGCAAAGATCCTAAGGGCTCTACTAATATGTATATAAGTGATATGCTAAAAGAAACACATGCACATATTGAAGTAGAGACAAACCAAGTAGCATACTACCATTTTGAGCAAGATTGTCTATACAACTGTGAATATCCCAAGCTTCCATTAAGTAATATACAAGCTCGTATGATACAATAATGGACTCTAGGGCATATACACTAACAATAATGTCCTCTAGGGCATACATATATCTAACAGCCCTGGCCAGGGACTTCCAGTTATAGCCAATCGAACACAGTGCAACATCAACCCCCAATACCAGGTACAGGTTAGTCTGTAGACCCGAGATCGTCATAGAGTCTTGTGTGATTCACACTATGCTTTGACCAAAAGGGAGGTCGATGAGCGAACAAATCCTGATACCCTACTAAGCCTGTCAGTGACAATATCCGTACGGTCCGGTCCGTTCGTCTATGAGCATCGCATGTCGGGGCTAGGGGGTTGGCAAAAGTCAGACCCCCAAAAGCGGTACAAGTCGTGTCGGAGTGTAGCCCAGAACACCCTGAGATACTACTGGAATACCTAACATTAAATCTCCTGCCTTGGCCAAGGACTTCGTGTAATGGCTCTCCTAGACACAGCGCGATCTCACCCCCAATACCGGAAGAGACGAAACCCCTGCCAATCCGCTCACTGCCTCCATGTGGCTCGGGACTGTACCAAACTAAAACCTGTTTGCATGACTCCTTTGAGCCATGGTAAGGTAGTAATCAAAGCACAGTGGGAACTTACACGAGACAAATGACGATCTCAGGTCGATGAATTAACCTGTACATATGTCACCAGGGAACTGCTATCTGACGTCAGGTATAATACCAACTGGCATGTTCCCGGCGAGTCCTGTCCGGTGTACTCATAACCCAATGAGCACCTGTATACATCTTAGTGTTAGGTACAAGTTACCCACCCCGGTTCTTTCGGGGAGGCGGAATAGGTAAAACGAAAAGTTTTCCCTAGCTAGGTAACATGGACCGTTTCATGAAGGATCGTTGCTCAACAAAACCAACATAAAATCTACAAGTTCTAACTACTATGTAGAATGGTTATACCTAGTCTTGAACTCCTTCTCTTCTCGTTGTTCTCTTGAACTCCTTCTCTTCTTGTTGTTCTCCTCCTTACTTGCTCCTTGTAGTAGTTTGTACGGCTCCTCCTCGTCGTCTCCTCTTTGTCGAAGATAGATCCACCCGAGGGTTCGAACTTGTGCTCCTACCTCAACCTAGAGGTAACTAAGGTGCTTGGTTTGCTAAACCTAGAACCCTAGAAAGAGTAGAGAGTAGTCTTGGTGTTTTATCTCAAAGGAAAATGGTTCTCAACTCATGAGAGGGATTTTTCCTTGAGCTAGAGGAAGAAGGAGAGCAATGGATGAGAGAGAAGATGCAAGTGAGAATGATACAATTTACAACCATGCTCTCATAATTTAGAAAAATGATAATAATAATAATAATTAACAATTTGTGATGGTGAGTTGATGAATGACCATTATCATTTCATTCATTAAATGCATTTTTAAAGAATAAGAAGCATCTTTGAAAACAAATGATGATGGTCAACAAGTCTACTTTGGTCAACCGGTCAACGAAGTCAACAAAAGTCAAGAATTCAACTCAACCATGGCACAAAAATTGTTAACTAATATTATTAATCATATTTCCTATTCTCATTAGAGTTTGGAAAAAGACAACAGTCAACTGTGCATACACACCCGTACCATAACCCTAATGAGAATCCTCTGTCTCTGCCTCAGTCAACTGTGCATACACACCCGCATCCGTGATCCGAAGAACACGAATACAATGAGATAAAACCAACCTCAAAACATATACTAGGATCTGGCTTAAACCAAAGCCCACTAGTAATAACTGTCCGGACACCAAACGTGCACAAGTGCGCGGATGTGAACGAACCCCGTCGCAAAACCATGCGACCTCTACTCTGTTTTGCCCAAAGGCGAATAACCCTCTGTGTGGGACTCTAAAGACTCGACACTACGCTGGCAGTGGGTTTAACCACAGACCGCAAGCGGCACTAGCTGTACGTAACGGTCCCCAGGTAGATGCCGATAAGAAGACTGATGAGGTGAACCCATCTGAACTCCTACTGAGCCTGTATGTGACAATCTCTGTACAGTCCGGTCTGTTCGTCTGAGAGTATCGCATGGCGGGCCTAGGTGGGCGGTAAACGTCAGTCCCCTAATAGCGGTACAAGTCGTGTTGGAGTGTAGCCCAAAACACCCTGAGAATCTACTGGAAAACGTACCAGCAATTCTCGCTTGCCCTGGCCAGGGACTTTGTGTAATGGCTCTCCTAAACACAGCGTCATATCAAACCCCAATACCGGGAGAGAAGAATCCTGTCTAACCGTCACTGCCTCGAAGTGCTTCGGGACTGCACCCAACTACTACCTGTTTGCACGACTCAGTAGAGCCGTGGTAGGGTAGTAATCTAAGAACAGTGGGAACACACTTGAGGCGAAGTGACAGTGTCAAGTCAGCGGACTAAGCTGTACTCATGTCACCTGGGAACTGTTAGCAGACGATAGGTATAATACCAACCAACAGTTCCCGACGAGTCCTGTCCAGTGTACTCGTAACCTAACGAGCACCTGCATACTATCTCCAGTACGACGTACTGATGGCTGTAGGACAGACCATCTCCCCCGCTGGGAAGAGAAGCGTATGCACTAGTCTACTCTGGAGTATCGATGCCCTGTCTCGATAATCCTACGACCAGAGACCAAAATAAGGATGTGCTTATAGACTACCCAGCCCCCACTAGTGTGATCGCCATCACAACGCCGGTAGTCAAGCAAAGATCCTAAGGGCTCTACCAATATGTTTTTTAGCGATATGTTAAAAGAAACATATACATATATTAAGATAGAAACAAACCAAGTAGCATACTACTATATCGAGCAAGACTGTCGTAAAACCATATATATATATCCCAAGCTTCCAAAATGTATTATACAAACCAGTACTATACGATAATGGCCTCTAGGGCATACATATCTAACAATCTCCCACTTGCACTAAAGGCCAGTAATTGGTGTATCGCATACCCAACGTCTGCACTAAGGCCAGCTGCCGGTGTACCGCATACCCAATAGCTCAAAAAGTCGCTCGAACTGTGTTTGAGGGAGGGCCTTCGTGAATGGATCCGCTGTGTTGTCTTTTTTGTCCACTCTCCGTACCTCGATCTCCTGGCGATCAATGATCTCCCTGATCAGGTGATACCGCCTTAAGATTTGTCTGGATTTCTGATGGGACCTTGGTTCCTTCGCTAAAGCTATAGCCCCATTGTTATCGCAATACAAAGGTATTGGGTCAACTATGGACGGAACCACCTGAAGTTCACTAATGAACTTCTTTAACCAGACCGCCTCTTTTGCGGCATCGCTTGCAGCAATGTATTCAGCCTCCATCGTCGAGTCTGCGATGGTATCTTTTTTGGAACTCCTCCAACATACCGCCCCTCCGTTGAGGGTAAACACAAAACCCGAGAAAGACTTGCTGTCATCTTTGTCACTCTGGAAGCTTGAATCGGTAAAGGACTCGACCCTGAGGTCTCCATTACCGTAAACCAGGAACATCTCCTTAGTCCTTCTCAGGTACTTGAGAATGTTCTTCACTGCCGTCCAGTGGTCCTCACCTGGGTATGACTAATACCGGCTCACCACGCTCAGCGCGTAAGCTACATCTGGTCTTGTACATAGCATCTCATACATTATAGATCCTACAGCCGAAGCATAGGGTATAATGTTCATGCGAACCCTCTCCTCGTCAGTCTTAGGAGACATCTTCTTGGAGAGGGTAATTCCGTGCAATGCGGGCATGTTACCGCGCTTGAAATCCTCCATACTAAATCTCTTTAGTACGGTCTCTATGTACCTGGACTGTGAAAGTCCCAATAGTCTTTTGGATCTATCTCTATAGACCTTGATCCCCAGAATGTACGAGGCATCACCCAGGTCCTTCATGGAGAACCGTTGTGATAAGAATAGCTTGACCGATTGTAGCATAGGAATGTCATTTCCTATCAAAAGAATGTCGTCCACGTACAAGACTAGGAATACGACAGTTCGTCCTACAATCTTCTTATAGACACAAGGTTCATCTTCGTTCTTGGTGAAATCAAATTCCTTGATTGCCTCATCAAAACAGATGTTCCAGCTCCGCGATGCCTGCTTCAATCCATAAATGGATTTGAGTAACTTGCACACCTTCCCGCTGCTCCCACTGTCCACGAAACCTTCTGGCTGATCCATGTAAACGCACTCTTCTAAACAGCCGTTTAGAAAATCCGTTTTAACGTCCATTTGCCAGATTTCATAGTCATGGAAGGCAGCAATGGCAAGTAGGATCCGAATGGATTTGAGCATAGCCACTGGAGAAAAAGTTTCGTCATAGTCCAAACCAGGTCTTTGACGAAAACCTTTTGCAACGAGTCTAGCCTTATAGGTTTCCACCTGCCCATCTACACCAAGTTTCCTTTTGTAGATCCATTTGCATCCAACGGGTTTTACCCCAGGTGGAGCAATATCCAAGGTCCACACTTTATTGGTGTACATGGACTCTATTTCAGATTGCATTGCATCCAGCCACTTATTAGAGTCCCTACTGATAATGTCCTGCCTGAAACTGGTAGGCTCATCTTCTTCCAAGATGCAATCCTCTCGATCCCCGTCTATGAGAAAACCGTAGTATCTCTCGGGCGGATGAGAAATCATACCAGATCTGCGGAGTGGCTGAGGTTCGTTCGGGGTTATTGAATCCTGATGTTCTGTCAAATTTTCAGTTTCATTTTGTGGTCGCTGAATTTCTTCCAGTTCTACCGAACTCCCACTTGTTTCCTTTGCAAGAAATTGCCACTCTAAAAAGGTGGCGTAGCGAGATACAAACACCTTCTGTTCCTCGGTGTGGTAGAACAGATATCCTGTAGAGTTTTTAGGATATCCCACAAATTTACATAGAACTGAACGTGCCTGCAGTTTGTCCGCATTTTGTACTTTTACATAGGCCGGACAACCCCATATCTTAATACGTTTAAGATATGGCCTTTTTCCATACCATATCTCGAACGGAGTCTTAGGCACAGATTTAGACGGAACATCGTTCAATAGATATGCCGCTGTCAAAAGCGCATGTCCCCAAAATGAAAGAGGCAACTCGGCACTACTCATCATGGAGCGAACCATATCCAATAGGGTATGATTCCTCCGCTCCGATACACCGTTGTGCTGTGGTGTATAAGGAGGAGTAAGCTGAGAGAGAATACCATTCTCTTTTAAGTAATCTAGGAGTTCCGTGCTTAAGTACTCCCCTCCTTTATCCGATCGGAGGATCTTGATACTTTTGCCAGTCTGGTTCTCTACTTCGTGTCTAAATTCCTTGAATTTCTCAAAAGCTTCGGATTTGTGTTTCATCAGATACACGTATCCGAATCTAGAGAGATCGTCAGTGAATGTGATGAAGTACGAGAACCTACCCTTGCATGTATAGACATCGGACCACATACATCACTGTGTATGAGTCCCAAGAGCTCTGCTGCCCTTTCTCCATTTCCGGTGAACGGAGATTTGGTCATCTTCCCATTGAGACAAGACTGACAAGTTTCATAAGGTGAAAACTCGAACGTATTCAAGAGTCCATCTTTATGCAACTTACTTAGTCTTTTCTCTCCGATATGACCAAGTCTACAATGTCACAAGTAGGATTCATTCGTATCTGAATTCTTTCTCTTGCGTGTGTTTTGTATATTGAGAACTGTATTCTGATTTAGAACGTAGATACCATTACACAGTGTACCTTCTGCAACCTGTACCTTATGAAAGTAGATGTTCATGATATTTCTATCAAGAACAAAGTTATATCTATCTTTATCGAGTAAAGAAACTGATATGATGTTGCAAACCATGGAAGGTACATAGTAGCAATCGTTCAAAATCATAGTATTGCCATTTGGCAACAGTAGGTGATATTTACCGACGGCTGCAGCATTAACTTGTGCTCCGTTCGCAACTCTGAAAGACATATCACCAGGTACAACCCTCCTACTTTTTCTCAGTCCCTGCAATAAATTACAGAAATGAGATCCTGATCCGGTATCAAGTATCCAGGAGGTAGGGCTGACCGTAAAGCAGTTCTCAATTACAAGAACACCTGAAGTAGATGCAAAACCATGCTTCTTCTTCAACTGGGTATCCTTGGAATCCATACAATCCTCTTTCCCTTGCTCATACTTATGACTGTTGTCGTAAGTTAGAGATGAACCAACGTTCCCCAGCCCCGAATAAGAATTCGGATCGGTCAAGCGATACATTTTATTATCTTGATTAGGACGTGAAATGGCTGCTACCTGGAGAGAGAGAAAAGAAACACTCAGCGTGCGCTCTTGCAAGATCAGATTGGTTTATTGATTTATCTAATCAGGATGGCTCCCACTGTTTCCTCAAATTCTTCTTCAAACCTTAAAAGAAGAACTAGTCAGGATTAATCGCACGTCATAATACTTGCTTAACCTTTCAGCCAGGCTGGTGTTGGTACTTCGAGGGAGGTTTTCCAACGCTTTCGCGAAGTTCCTTAATTAAATAACCTCTTTTCCCTGGAGGCGTAGCCCCGCTAACACCGTTCTAGACACCTACTTGGTTTATAGCATTGATTGTTAAGTGAAATATTCTCCCGAGAGTAATCCAACTCATCAGTGGGATCGGGATCCAACTATCATCGTGTGATGACCTAGATGGAATCCACTCTAGTCATTACACTCCAGAAGGTATGCTAAATCTGCAAGTTTCAGTTTCTTTAGAAACTCCCGATGTGGTTTTTACCCCTAGGACCCAAGTGACCTTGACTGAGCCAACATATCAAAGGATCCTAGTCAAGTTCAACCCGTCATTTTCTTTATTGCATTAGACCCACCCGTACGAGTCCTTGACTGAGCCAAAATGACCGCACGACTGTCCCAACGAATCACATTATATGCTACAGAAAAATATTACATAGCTACCGTTCACTACGCCTCGGCTGAGCACGAAATACGTAGCACGAATACTAAGCAATACCTATCCGAAATGACGGAGGGCTACGGCTGGGTTTTGGCGAAAAACCCGTTAACGTAATGAACTAGATATAGTTGAAGGAACATGATTGCCTTTTTGAAAATACAGTGGCGAAAACTTTTGCTAAAGAGGTCACTCTCCGTGAAGGGATCTCGGCTCTTTCCTCGTCGAATGAGGTGCAGGATATTCCAAACTGAATACCTCGATGCAAAGCAAGAATAATCGACTATAGTGAAGTTATTACCCTGATGCAAACTTTTTGTCCAAGGGGTCACTCCCGATGAAGGGATCTCGGCCCTTGCCTCGTCGAATGAGGTGCTGGGCATTCATAACCAAATACCTCTATGCAAAACAAAAGAGAACGTCCTTACAATAACATCTTTTTGAAAATTGTTCCAACAACGTCTTTTAGGTTTGTTTTCTTGCATTAATTTAATGCGTCCCATCAGTTAATCCTACCATTGCAGAAAACAACGAAAATATGACGTACGCTTATGCCATCCGCATTCGCCACGGGGTCCCGTCATCACCCGTTAGGTTACTTAACTAACGACAGAGCGGGGGCTGGACTAGCGCGGATGCAAAACATAAGCAATGCCTAAATAGATATCATATAGATATATACACATTTATCAGATGCAATGATAGCCATTCCAGATCATAGATGAACACATTGGATATACTAGGAATTCGCATTCCGTACGAGCCTGTAATGAAGAGCGGATTACACGGTCGTGATGAATAGCCAATATCCCACCCTAGACCCCTACGGGTGCGGCAAACTACCCGCTAAGTACCCGAAGCGAAGCAACCTCCCTCAAAACCGTGAGTTGGCCACTCGGCACTTCGAGGTACCCGGTAGTTTGTGCACCCCACCTTGGGTCTATCCTAGGAGCAAAAACAGTAAAAGAAATTATACAATGATGGCTACAACCCCATCCCGGTTGTGCGACCATATAAATAATATTACATCAATTTACATATTACATGAATTGAAAGATAAAGAAAACTCTCATCTCACAACCCCCCTGCTATTCATCCGCGATAATCCAACGAATTCATATACACAAACCATCAACATTACAGATCACATATATGCACAACCCCCACTAATCGACGTATAGCGATTAGCCGATGTTCAGAGCATATATCACATTACAGATATAACCCATTAGCCAAAGTCTAGAGAAGTTCGATCAAAATACGGATTTGTAACCACCCCAAAAACAAGTTTTTCTTTCTGTAAAATCTGGGCAGAAAAAACATATTGTAAAAATTCCAAAACACCCTACTGAACATACTGCAGAAAGAATTTCCCACGACCGAGTCAACTCGGCCGCGGATCCGCGGCGGGAGCACGCTCCCACCGCGGTTCCGCGGCGCTTTGACCGAGTTAGTGGTCCAATTTTCTTTCTTGTTCTTAGAAAACCCTGAGCCGATTTTTAGTACATGATTTATTATTTTTTGAACAGAAAATAAAATCGGCAGAATGTTGATATCTCGGGCATGTTTTGTGATTTTTTTTCCGATCGAACTTCTAGTTACTTTGCTAATATGTTAGATAGTGTTTAGCCAGGCTCTGATACCACTGTTAGGTCTACGTTACCCACCCCGGTTCTTTCTGGGAGGCCGAATAGGTAAAACGAAATTTTTTCCTTAGCTAGGTAACATGGACCGTTTCATGAAGGATCGTTGCTAAACAAAACCAACATAAAATCTACAAGTTCTAACTTCTATGTAGATTGGTTATACCTAGTCTTGAACTCCTTCTCTTCTCGTTGTTCTCTTGAACTCCTTCTCTTCTTGTTGTTCTCCTCCTTACTTGCTCCTTGTAGTAGTTTGTACGGCTCCTCCTCGTCGTCTCCTCTTTGTCGAAGATAGATCCACCCGAGGGTTCGAACTTGAGCTCCTACCTCAACCTAGAGGTCACTAAGGTGCTTGGTTTGCTAAACCTAGAACCCTAGAAAGAGTAGAGAGTAGTCTTGGTGTTTTATCTCAAAGGAAAATGGTTCTCAACTCATGAGAGGGATTTTTCCTTGAGCTAGAGAAAGAAGGAGAGCAATGGATGAGAGAGAAGATGCAAGTGAGAATGATACAATTTACAACCATGCTCTCATAATTTAGAAAAATGATAATAATAATAATAATTAACAATTTGTGATGGTGAGTTGATGAATGACCATTATCATTTCATTCATTAAATGCTTTTGCAAAGAATAAGAAGCATCTTTGAAAACAAATGATGATGGTCAACAAGTCTACTTTGGTCAACCGGTCAACGAAGTCAACAAGTCAACAAAAGTCAAGAATTCAACTCAACCATGGCACAAAAATTGTTAGCTAATATTATTAATCATATTTCCTATTCTCATTAAGGTTTGGAAAAAGACAACAGTCAACTATGCATACACACCCGTACCATAACCCTAATGAGAATCCTCTGTCTCTGCCTCAGTCAACTGTGCATACACACCCGCATCCGTGATCCGAGGAACACGAATACAATGAGATAAAACCAACCTCAAAACATATACTAGGATCTGGCTTAAACCAAAGCCCACTAGTAATAACTGTCCGGACACCAAACGTGCACAAGTGCGCGGATGTGAACGAACCTCGTCGCAAAACCATGCGACCTCTACTCTGTTTTGCCCAAAGGAGAATAACCCTCTGTGTGGGACTCTAAAGACTCGACACTACGCTGGCAGTGGGTTTAACCACAGACCGCAAGCGGCATTAGCTGTACGTAACGGTCCCCAGGTAGATGCCGATAAGAAGATTGATGAGGTGAACCCATCCGAACTCCTACTGAGCCTGTATGTGACAATCTTTGTACAGTCCGGTCTGTTCGTCTGAGAGTATTGCATGGCGGGCCTAGGGGGGCGGTAAACGTCAGTCCCCTAATAGCGGTACAAGTCGTGTCGGAGTGTAGCCCAAAACACCCTGAGAATCTACTGGAAAACCTACCAGCAATTCTCGCTTGCCCTGGCCAAGGACTTTGTGTAATGGCTCTCCTAGACGCAGCGCGATATCAACCACCAATACCGGGAGAGACGAATCCTGTCTAACCGTCACTGCCTCCAACTGCTTCGGGACTGCACCCAACTACTACCTGTTTGCACGACTCAGTAGAGCCATGGAAGGGTAGTAATCTAAGAACAGTGGGAACACACTCGAGGCGAAGTGACAGTGTCAAGTCAGCGGACTAAGCTGTACTCATGTCACCTGGGAACTGTTAACTAACGATAGGTATAATACCAACCAACAGTTCTCGACGAGTCCTGTCCAGTGTACTCGTAACCTAACGAGCACCTGCATACTATCTCCAGTACGACATACTGATGGCTGTAGGACAGACCATCTCCCCCGCTGGGAAGAGAAGCGTATGCACTAGTCTACTCTGGAGTATCGATGCCCTGTTTCGATAATCCTATGACCAGGGACCAAAATAAGGATGTGCTTATAGACTACCCAGCCCCCACTAGTGTGATCGCCATCACAACGCCGGTAGTCAAGCAAAGATCCTAAGGGCTCTACCAATATGTTTTTTAGCGATATGTTAAAAGAAACATATACACATATTAAGATAGAAACAAACCAAGTAGCATACTACTATATCGAGCAAGACTGTCGTAAAACCATATATATATATCCCAAGCCTCCAAAATGTATTATACAAACCAGTACTATACAATAATGGCCTCTAGGGCATACATATCTAACACTTAGGTGAACCAACTGACACCAATGGCTTGTAAGACCGGCCACCGCCCCTCGTCGGGGTTTCGACTGTATACACTAGTCTACTCCGGAGTATCGATGCCCTGCCTCGAAAACTCTCACGACTAGGGACCTTTTAAGGATGTGCTTATAGACCCCTGCTCCCACGTATATGATCGCCATCATACTGCTGGCAGTCAAGCAAGAATCCTAAGGGCTCTTTCAACGTGTAATAGTTATCTGTAAGGTCACCTAAAGCTGTACACGATGATAAAGATAAACCAGATAGCATACTATCATCACGAGTAAGACTGTCCTACCGGCATAGGTCCTCCCTCAATCATTGCAATCACGTGCCTGCGATGCAATAATTGACTTTGAGGGCACTGTATCCAACAATCTCCCACTTGCACTCAAGGCTAATTATTGCGATGTCGCATACTCACAGCCCGTGTGATACCGAACATCCAACTCCTCTACTGATCAGTCTCACAAAGCCCGTTTGTGAAACTATTGCGTTCGAGGAATAGCCTCAGTGAGTGGATCCTCACTGATGTTTCTTTCTATGTCTCTCTTTATCTGAAGTTCGCGGAGAAAGCCATCTCCCGAAATGAGCAATACCTGTCTTAGAATATATGTGGATATCTGATGGGACCTAGTTCATAAATGAACTCCAAATCCAAACTTCTTAGACTGTATCGTCAACTGAGCATAATCAGTATCCTGCGTCATGCCTCCCTCAGTATCCGCTTGGACCTCCTGTCCAAACTGCTGCCCCTCGTCAGAAGGAAAACTATAACTCTGACAGTCACTCTGTCATCCAAGTCATCTTGGAAGCCTGGAATGATAACCGTCTCCCGATGGAGGCTGCCGTTATCAAATCCCTAGAACATCCACTTATGTTCTAAAACAGCTTCCGAACGTTTCTCCAGGATTGGATTAATATCAACTTATTGCATCTCGTGCAAAAACAACATCTGGTGTGGTACTTGACATCTCATGATCAACTCAATTGCCTAAGCACGTGATATGCCAATCATGCACATCCCTCTCCCCTTTAGTCTTTAAGACACTTTTAGAGAGGGTGACTCCATTGTAGGGTTACTAGGCACTCTAATAAGGTTCTACAAGGCATCAACCATGGCCGATTCAAATTTTAGCCGTGCCGAACAACCCTAACCAAGATTTTTGCTAGACTATTAGGCGAAAACAAGCAAGTTAAACTCTTTAACACTAAGTGAATACGAAATACAACCTTTCTAGATCGGTCCTTCACTTCTAAAGCTCCTTGTTATAGTCCCTTCGTTGCGACCATCGAACTCCCGAACTCTCGGACGGCTCCATGAGATGATTGCAACGGTATTGCTTGAAGTCTTCGAGGCCGAAGATGATCTACGTCGAGGGAATACGAACTCAAGCTTCTACTTCACTAACTAGAGAATTAGTGAAGCAAACACCCTAAACTAAAGTGCTAGTCTAGTAGAGGATGATGAAATAGGAAATGGGTACACTTTAGAATTTCTTTTCTCACTTTCATTCTCTCTCTTTTTCAAACCCTAGAAAGAAATTGAAGGAGGAAGAAGATGAGCTCAAAATGAGAATTAAAACTAATCAAGAGAGAGAGAGAGAGAGAGAGAGCTAACCATGGTGAGTGGGTATCATATACTAACTCATGTAGAGACATAACCATGGCTAATTATAGTGGTTAGGTTAATTAATATCTTAAGTAAAACAAAACTAGTGGACTAAGTCAATGCAACCATATACTTCATGAATGCATGTGAGCTCATTATCCATTTGTTTTAGAATTACTTTAAATATAAAAACCTAAACCTATAATTAGTATGGTATAAGTCTTATACACCCATGATAGTTGTATCAACAACCATGATACAAAAATATGAACACAAATAAATATATATCACATATATATTAAGTTGTGCACAAGTGAGAAAAACAAATGCTTAAGTGAACCAATGTTAGTTAATGTAAATTAGTATATCACATATACAATTATACACTAAATTATTAAATCAACACTTGACTTAATAATCCGGTTATATCTCATATAACTGACTAACACAAAATGTACCAACTTATCGAATCAACACTTGATTCGATAACCCGGCTATATCTCATATAACCGGCCGATACAATAGTCGCGAGAATAGAATACGGTATCACATACACGCATTATTCTCGGTCCCGCACATATCACATATGCGCTCCTATTTCATTTTGCCTAAGCCAGTAAAACCTCTATGTAGGACTCTAAAGGCTCGTCAATACGCCGGCAGTAGGTGATGATCATATCAAGCACCCACAAGCCGTCAGCGGTACTAGCTGGACGTAACGGCTACCCGGGTATTGAGCGATCAGAAGATCAGCAAGCAAGCCCGCTCCAACTCCTGCAAAAATCCTGACAGTGACACTACCATACAGTCCGGTCTCCTCGTTTGATATGTCACATATCAAGTCTAGGGGTGGTAAATGTCAGACCCCAATAACCGATAAGTCATGCCGATATGAGGCTCATAACGGGTCGAGAAACTACTATAACACTTACCAGTAAATCTCTAAACCAGCCCTGGCCAGGGACTTCCCTGTTATGGCCAATCGAGCATAGCACAACATCAACCCCCAATACCGGGAGAGACGAAACCCCTCTTATCGCTCATTGCCTCCATGTGACTCGGGACTGTACCCAAAAACCACCGTTTTGCACGCCCTCTTGGACGTGGTAAGGTGGAAATCAAAGCACGGTGGGAATCACACAAGACTCTATGACGATCTCGGGTCTGCAGACTAACCTGTACCAGTGTCACTAGAGAACTGCCATCTGACGTAAGGTATAATACCATCTGGGAGTTCTCGGCGAGTCCGTCCAGTATACCCAGTCTCTACTGAGAACCCGTATATCATCTTTGATGTCAAACACCAATGGATGTGGGATCATCCATCGCTCATCTACATGGGTCGAGAAGGTATACGCTAGTCTACTCTGGTATATCGTGCCCCGTCTCGATACACCCACTACTAGGGACCTTGAAGGATGTACTTATGGACTACCATGTCCCCACTAGTATGATCTGCATCATACTCCAGGTAGTCAAGTACACATCCTAAAGGCTTTACCAACATGTAACAGAGAGACAATCAGTGTACACGTTAAGGTAAAGAGTAACCGGATAGCATACTATCATGTCAAGCAAGAAAGTCATCCCTATATATGTCCAAGCATCCACTACAATATACATCTCATATATAGTAATGGCCTCTAGGGCATACATATAACTAACAATCTCCCACTTGCACTAGGGCCATCTGATAATAGTGGTTGTAGTATCTCATACTCAACAATCCCATATTAGTCTCTCTCTGGGAAAAGGCCTTTGTGAGTGGATCCGCTGTGTTGTCCTCTGAGTCTACTCTCCTAACCTCGATCCCCTGGAGATTAACCATCTCCATGACCAGGTGACACTGCCATAAAATATGTCTGGATCACTGATGGGACGGGCGTTTCCAGGCATAAGCCACAACTCCATTGTCATACAATGGTAGGAACGAAGATCATCTCATGAACTAATATACACCCAGACTGCCTTTTTGGTAGTATATTTGGTAGTGATGTATCCAGCCTTTATCGTCTAGTATGCCACGGTATCTATCTTGGAACTCTTCCAACATACCGTCCCTTTACTGAGGGTAAAGACAATGTATGTGACTGACTTTCAGTCGTCCTTATCACTCTGGAACCTTTCCAGTGATTCTCCCCAGGATCGATTGATACCATCTCACTACAGCTAGTGAGTATCCTAACATCCAATTAGATCTATCTCATAGATCCAAAACCCAGGATTTAGTAGGTATCACTTTGATCCTATGTGGAGAATCATTGTGATAAGCGGAGATTGACCGAGCGTAGCATAGGAAATTCCTTCCCTATCAAGAGTATGTCATCCACGTACTCTACGAGGATCTCCACCATACTCTCTACTACCTTTTTGTATATACAAGGTTCATCTACCATTTTGATGATGTCAAACTCTTTGACTAACCATCAAAACAGACGTTCCAACTCCGCGATACCTGCTTAATCACATAAAACATCTTGCACACGTTTCCGCTGCTCCCACTGTCTACGAAGCCCTCTGACTGTGTACTTATAGACTCTCTCTTCTAAAACATCATTTAGAAAAGCAGTCATGACACCCAACCACCAGATATCGTAGTCATGGTATGTAGCCGTGGCAAGTAGGATCTGGATAGACTTAAGCATAGCTACTTAGAAAAGGTTTCATCATAATCCATACCTGGTCAATGATGCAAACCTTTAACAAGTCTTGCACTGAAAGTCTCAACTTTTCCATGTACACCAAGTAATCTTCTCAAGATATACTTGCTCCTGATGGGGATTTAACCTTTCAGATAAGGCAACCAAAGTCCATACTTTGTTGGTGTATAAAGATTCCATCTCAGATCGCTAAGCATCCAGCCATTCTTACAGAGTCCCCACTCTTGATGGCCAGCTCGAAACTAGTTGGGTCATCATCTCATGATGCATTCCTCGCTCCCACTGTCATAGAGAAACTGAAGTATCTCTCAGGTGGGTGAGGAACCCTACTAGATCGACAGAGAGGCTGAGGTTCGTTGGAAACTATTGAATCCTTTGGTTCTACAAAATCATCAGCTGCAGTTTTTATAGCTGGAACTCCTTCCAGTTCTACCTCATGACCACTAATTTCTTCACAAGAAATTCCCTTTCACAAAGGTGGCATATTGAGAAACAAAACATCTTTTGTTCCTCGGTTTGGTAGAAGATATTCTCTTGCATATGCTTGGGATATCCAACAAACTTCTACAGAACTGACTTTGCCTCGAGCTTGTCCGGATTATGCTTTTAGACTTAGGCTGGACAACCCCAAATCTTAACTGACTTAAGATATGGGCTCTTCCATTTCCATATCTCATATGAAGTGGTAGGCAACTGATTTGATCGGAACCCTATTCAATAGGTATGCAACTCTTCCAGTGCATAACTCCCAAAGGAAAATAGGTAACTCAGTAGTACTCATCATAGAGCACACCTTATCACATAGGGTGTGATTGCTCCGCCCCGATACACCGACGTGCTGTGGTGTATACGGAGGAGTAATGCTGAGAGAGAATCTCATTCTCCTTTAGAATAATCCAGGAATTCCGTGCTCAAGTATTCTCCTCCTTGATCTCATCAAAGGACATAATACTTATACCCGTTTTGGTTCTCTACTTTCTAACTTATATTCTGTGAATATCTCAAAAGCTTCGGACTTGTGTTTCAACAGGAACATATGTCTGAATCTTGAGAGATCATCAGAGAATGTAATGAAGTACTAAGAACTGGTCTTGGCATGTGTAGACAGGGGACCTTCATACATCAACATGTATCATCCCAAGAGTTCACTAACTCTTTCTCTGTTTCCAATAAACGGAGTTGTGGTCATCTTATCTCTGTGACATGACCGGCAAGTTTCACAATATGTAAATTTAAACTAATTTAAATATGCATCTTTATGTAACTTCAGCTAGTCGGGTCGCATTGATATGACCTAGTCTACAATACCTCAAGAAGGATTCGTTCATTTCTGAACTCTTCCTCTTGTGCGTGTTCTGTATATTAAGAACTGTAGTTTGATTTAGAACGTCAATGCTTTTAGATAACGTGCCTGAACCGATCAACTCTTGATATAAGAAATGTTCAAAACATTATCCAACAATACAAAATTTTATCCTTTCTTTACTAATAAAGAGACCGATATGATGTTGTATATCAGGTTCGGTATCTAATAACATTTGTTCAGAATCAATGTATTCTGGTAATACAGGGTGATAACTCGCAACAGATTTGGCTGCAACACTTGCACCGTTTCTATCTCATGAAACTTATTACCCGTTCTCAGTTCTCTACCTATCTGTAGCCCATGTAACAAATTACATATGTGGGATCCTGATCCGGTATCTCATACCCAGGACGTAAAAGATACTGAGAAACAGTTCTCTGTAATGAACATACCCGAAGAAGATGCATCAATATGCACTTTCTTCGTTTGGGCGGCACGGGAATTCTAGTAATCCCCAATTTCCTGCTCTGTCTTATAACATTTATAAGTTGGAGCAGGACCAATGTTCCCCAGCTCAGTATAACAAGCGGGTTCGGTCAATTCATCTGTATTATTATCTTGATTAAGGCGTGACATGGTCGCTACCTGGAGAGAGAGAGAAGAAAACACTCTGCGTGCGCTCTTACAAGATCAGATTGGTTATTATTTTATCTAATAAGAATGGCTCCCACTGTTTTTATCAAATCTTCCTTCAGACCCTAAAAGGAAAGACTTGCCGGGATTAATTACACCCTACAACTTCGCCAATCTTTCAGCCAGGCCAGTGTCGGTACTTTGAGGGAGGTTCCCCATGCTTTCGCACGGACCTAATTAAAGTAAACCTCGTTTTCCCAGAGGCGTAACCCCGTTGACACCTTTCTAGACACCTTCTTGATCGGCTAATTGTAATGTGTAAAACTCTCCCAGGAGTAACAATTACTCGCCGTGGGTATCGGGATCCAACTATCTCATAGAAGGTATGCAATCTCATTGCAAATTTCAACACTTGAAATTCCCGATAATATTTTGCCCCTAACGTGCTATGACCTTGACGAAAGCAAACAAACCATAGCCCGCTAGTCAAGTTCAACCCGTACATTTCTTGACTGAATCAAACCCACCCGCACGACCCTTGACGAAAGCCAACAAAGACGTACGACTACCCTAATCCAATCGCATCATATGCAGCAGATAAGCAGCATATAGCTACCGCACACTACACCTTGACGAAAGCCAACAAATGCAGCACGAATACTATATACAACTTATCTGAAATGACGGAGGGCTACGACAGGTTTTTCTGAAAACCTATTGCGTAATGAACTTGATATCGTTGTAGAATCAAATGATTTTAAAATGGAGTGTTTTTGAGGCTTTTACTAGTTTTGCTAAAGAGGTCACTCCCGGTGAAGGGATCTCGGCTCTTTCCTTATGGAATAAGGTGCAGGATATATCATATATATCGCTATGCAAAGCAAAAACTCCAAAAGCAATCAAAAGAGAAACCGAGTGTTGTAGCATCTGCCAGTTATTGCTAAAGGGGTCACTCCCGGTGAAGGGATCTCGGCCCTTTCCTTAAGGTGCAGGATGTTCTACAAGGAACACCGCGATGCAAAGCAAGAACTGTAGCTACCTGTTTTTGAAAATTCGATTCCACAACATCTTTGAGGTTTCTTTTCTTTCATTAATCATATTAATGAAGTCCCATCATTTAAGTCACCTAAACATCACAGATAAATACGACGTACACTTATGCCATCCGCATTCGCCTCGATGTCCCCTTATGCACCGTTAGGTTAGGTAACTAACGGCAGAGCGGGGCAGGGCTAGCGCGGGTGTAAAACATAAGTAACATCTATATAATGTATCATATATACTATATACAGTATTTATTGTTGGAGATAGTGCCCTCAGAGTCAATTATTGGATCACAGGCACGTGATTGCAATGATTGAGGGAGGACCTATCCCGCTAGGACAGTCTTACTCGAGATGATACTATGCTATCTGGTTTATCTTTATCCTCGTGTACTGCTTTAGGTGACCTGACAGGTCACTATTACACGTTGATAGAGCCCCTAGGATTCTTGCTTGACGACCAGCAGTATGATGGCGATCATATACGTGGGAGCTGGTAGTCTATAAGCACATCCTTAAAAGGTCCCTAGTCGTAGGAGTTTCGAGACTGGGCATCGATACTCCATTAGTAGACTAGTGTATACAGTCGAGACCCCGATGAGGGGCGGTGGCCGGTCTCACAAGCCACTGGTGTCAGTTGGTTCACCTAAGATGTATACAGGTGCTCATTGGGTTATGAGTACACCGGACAGGACTCGCCGGGAACCTGCTAGTTGGTCTTATACCAGATGTCAGATAGCAGTTCCCTGGTGACATGTGTACAGGTTAATTCATCGACCTGAGATCGTCATTTGTCTCGTGTGAGTTCCCACTGTGCTTTGATTACTACCCTACCACGGCTCAAAGGAGTCGTGCAAACAGGTTTTAGTTGGGTACAGTCCCGAGCAACATGGAGGCAGTGAGCGGATCTGCAGGGGTTCGTCTCTCCCGGTATTGGGGGTGAGGTCGCGCAGTGTCTAGGAGAGCCATTACACAAAGCCCTCGGCCGAGGCAGGAGATTTACTGGTAGGTATTCCAGTACTATCTCAGGGTGTTCTGGGCTACACTCCGACACGACTTGTACCGCTTTTGGGGGTCTGACTTTTACCAACCCCCTAGGTGCGCCATGCGATGCTCATAGACGAACGGACCGGACTGTACGGATATTGTCACTGACAGGCTCAGTAGGGTGTCAGGATGAGTTCGCTCATCGACGTCCCTTTTGGTCAATAGCTGGTGGCCCGTCACGTATTGGCTTATACCTCTGACGTGCTAGTGGTTAAATCCACAACCATAGTATTGACGAGTCTTTAGAGTCCACCACACTTTCAGTTACAAAAGATTTCGGGCGAAACGCTGTAGAGGCCGTATGGAGATATGGCAGGGTTCGATCAGATACGTGCGGTATTGCACGGATCAGGATCGGACGGTTTGTACTAGTGGCCGTATGGTTATATGGCAGGGTTCGATCAGATACGTGCGGTATTGCACGGATCAGGATCGGACGGATATTACTAGCCGGCTTTAGTTTAAGCCGGATCCTAGTTTAGTACAGTGTAGATTTTGTCTCTTTGCATTTGTATCCAGACGGAATACAGATGCGGGTGTGTATGCACAGTATCGGGGTTTTCCTGTAATTTATTACGGGATCAGTTTTCTGGAGTTGCCAGTTTGCATTCCGTTCCGGCCGGTTTTCCTTTGTTCTTTCCCGGCCGGACTTTTCCGATGGAGGGTGTTATTTGCAAGTTTGCAAATAACACATTGTGGAGGGTTTTCTTGCATATGGATTAATTATGAAAGCATCTTTTGATACCATTCTTTTCTATCATCATCACTTGCTTTTTGGTGATTTGAGGTGATTAGAGGTTGATGTGGATTTGTTATGATGATGTTTAGGTTGTGGTCACCCTCCACCTTTTCCTACACTCACCTTCCTTCTAAGGTTGTGGTTTTGTATTCTTTTCCTCCACCATTCTCATATGATATGGTTGAAGACATTTGAGAGAGAAAAAAGAGGAGAGCTTCATTTTTGAGAGTGTAGCATTTTGATCTCTTTTCATGTTAAGAAAAATGCAAGCACCATTTTTCTTATCTTGATTCCTCCATCATCTTCAAAGGCAACAAAACCCCAAATGAGACATAGCCTCAACCCTACACATTCTACAGCAAATCTTGGGCACGTCGACTTGCCAGCTTCGTGCCCGAGTTGCCTCGGTATTGAGGTGGGAGCCCGTAAAAGATGCAGGCGACATGGTGCCCTTCCGGCGAGGAGGCGACGACATGGAGACAGGACTTTCCGCGGGAGATCGGGACGATGAAGAGAAGACCGGAGGACTCGGATCACTTGGTATACTTCTCTTCCCATCTCTTGTTAGCTAGTATAGGTTAATGGTTAACGATCCGGGTTTCATTGTCCGCGGTAGCGCCAGTTTCCAAGTAAGGAAAATTTTTGATTCCGCATTTTGGCCTCGGTAAGACGGCCGGGACGCTGCCGTGGCGCAACATGGTATCAGAGCCACGCCATTAACCTTGCCTAGATTGTTCTAATGCGTTTTACTTATCCGATTGACCAAAATTCTAAAATCCGCGTTTTGCATGCATCAGTTTTCTGTCGATTTTTTCCGGGCTCGAAAAATTTTTCAGGTGATTGCAGAATGATGTACAGAGAATCCTAAGAACACTACAAAAATTTGGTAGCTTGATCATTCCATACGACCGCGGAACCACGGCAATGACCCCTATTTGGCCGCGGTTCCGCCGCAGGAATAGTGTATCATTTCACCAATTTTTTGCAGTAGGCTTTTGGGCTTCAGCTAGGGGTTTTGGAATATTAAAATTGGGCCCAGAATTTCTGTAAGTGCTACAGTATTACTTGGGGGCCCACTTGTTAATTTTTTGATCGATTGGATATTTTAAACACATTATTTCACATTATTTACATTATATCTGCGACCGTGAATATCACTTGATCGGTAAATCCTGTCTAACTGCTATAGCCCGGTTAGACGGATTTGCGAACTCGATTTTCACGTTGATATTCTGTGTTTATGTTGTGATGTTGCGGATCGGTCGTGGGGGATAGCCTGGATCCAATGCTAGTACAGTTTTGTTTTATATGTACATTTGATATTGCGGGGCGAGCGTCCGACATGTGGACTGCCGTCACTGCCTGATTGTATTATTCTTTTGGGGCACGACCTGGTTGCGGTCGATGTACCAGTTGTATGTATATTTTACTTTCTGTACTAGAATTACCCCGTGGAGAGGTGCACGGATAGCCGGGTTCTAGAGGACAACGGGCCCGCATCTCATGGCATTGAGACGGAGGGGGCTTCACTCTAGGATTGGCGGGCTATTCGCCGCACTCGTAGGGGGTACAGGTTGACCCAGGAGGGGTGCCCAAGTTACCGGATTCCATGAAGTGCTGGGTGGTCCATTCACGGTGCTGAAGGGGGCTGCCTCGGTTCAGGTTTTGGCGGGTGACTTGCCGTGCCTGTAGGGGTCTAGGATTTCATTGCACAGGCTATCCACACGACCAGGGGAACGTCGGGTTTCAGCAGCGGCTCTGTGAAACCCGGGGATCCCAGATATCTGTATTGTTCTGTGATGCTGTACATTTCTGTGATGTTGCATTTTATCACGCCTTGAGCGAATATAATATATTGGTATATATATTAGTAGATGTTGTATATGTTTTGCATCCGCGCTAGTCCAGTCCCCGCTCTGTCGTTAGTTAGCTAACCTAACGAGTAATGACGGGACCCAGTAGCGAATGCGGATGGCATATACGTACGTCATATTATTTTCGTTCTTTGTGGTGTGATTAATTGATGGGACTGCGTTGATTCGGATCAACGCAAGTTATAAACAAACCTATTCTGATGTTGTTGGAACAATTTTTCAAAAAGCTGTTATTGCAAGGACGTTCACTTTTGTTTTGCATCGTGGTATTCATTTGGAATATCCTGCTCCTCAGTCGACGAGGCAAGGGCCGAGATCCCTTCACCGGGAGTGACCCCTTGGACAGAAGTTTGTGTCAGGGCATTAACTTCACTATAGCCGATTACTTTTGCTTTGCATCGTGGTATTCAGTTGGAATATCCTGCACCTCATTCTACGGGGAAAGAGCCGAGATCCCTTCACCGGGAGTGACCTCTTTAGTAAAGGTTTTCGTCACTATATTTTCTAAAAAAAAAAGGGTTATCCAGTTCCTTCAATTATATCAAGTTCATTACGTTAAAGGTTTTTCGCCAAAAACCAGTCGTAGCCCTCCGTCATTTCAGATTAGTATTACTTAGTATTCGTGCTGCGTTTGTCGTGCATTGTTGTGGCGTAGTGTTCGGTAGCTATGTAATGCTTTTCTGTCACATGGATAAGTGGATTGGTTAGGACAGTCGTACGGTCTTGTTAGCATTGTCAAGGACTCGTACGGGTGGGTTTAACGCAATCAAGATAATGACGGGTAGAACTTGACTAGGACTCTTTTGATTTGTTGGCATTGTCAAGGTCACTTGGGTCCTAGGGGTAAAAACACACATCGGGAGTTTCAAAAGAACTGAAACTTGCCAGGCATGCGCATACTTTCTGGAGTGTGGTGACTTGAGTGGATTCCGTCAAGTTATCATGCGATGATAGTTGGATCCCGATTCACACTGATGAGTTAGTTTACTCCTCGGGTGACCCGACTAATTCTTCTTTCAGGTTTGGAGGAGAATTTGAGGTACAGTGGGAGGTTTCCTGATCAGATAAATTGGTAACCATTCTGATCTAGGTTAGAGTGCACGCTGAGTGTTTCTTTTCTCTCTTTTTGGCAGCGACCTTTGACCCGACCCTTGACTATGACTCAGTGACCAAGTTAACCGAACCTTCTTAACACTGGCTTTTGGATTGTCAGAGTTGCAAACCTCATTGCCACTCCTACTTTTACCCTTTTCTCCAGGACACCCCATATTACTACGAACGTCCACTTCCATTGGACAAAATAATCGTATGGTTAGATACGAACTCGAAGGAATTTATTCGAGGATGGTTTCCGGTTCTGGAGAAAACGGATAGGACTATTCAGTTGTCTTTTCCTTTTACCTTCTCTCAGGTTGCGAGTACTCCTTGGTTTAGGAGATAGTACACCTATTACGCAAATTGGACAGTCTTCTTCCAAACCTTAGGCTGGTGCCGAACGGTGGGGAATGAAGAAAACCAATTAGCATAACGATGGTGTGCAGAAGGTATTAAGTTAAGACAAAGCAAGGGATTAGTAGGAGGGCAAAGTAAATTGCGACTGATATTCACGACCAAACCAAGTATTTCTTCGCCAATTCTAAATCACATTTGTATTTCTCCAGGACACTTCGTATTACTACGAAGATCCCAGTTTATTGGATAATCCATCGTATGGTTATATACGAACTCGAAAGGAACTTGTTCCAGTTCGGGGATGGATCCTGGTTCAGGAGAAATAGGAATAAAGTACATTCAGGTGTCTTTTATCTTCACCTTCTCTCGCGTTGCGAGTGCTCCTAGGATTAGGACAGTACACCCTTTATGCTTTTTGGATAGTCTTCTTCCAAACCATAGGCTGGTGCCGAACGGTAGGGAAAGAAGAAAACCATTTGGCCTAAAGGGTGTACAGAAGGTAATGACTAAAGACATATAAAGGGATTTGGAGAAGTGGCAAAGAATTATACGGTTATAGTTGTGAATCTGGATAATGGAAGAGGCATTACTAGGAATACCAGGATACGCCAACGAAACATTTCAATGTTTCAGTTTCACTGTGTACTGTTAATAGAAAACTGATTTTCCAATTACACACTTACTCCAGGGTATGTATTTACCAGGTATGATTCTCACATCTGTATGGTTTTACAGATGATGAGTGGGAGTAAGTTATTAGGAATTGGGTGATCATCCTCATTATATCGGGATTCGTTGTAATCGGTGATATTTGAGGAAGTCACCTGGGTTGTTTGCCGGTCGGCAAATATTTGGTTTTGAATATCCGTTGTTGTGCACCAATTTCAAATCGATATATCTGTACGTCTATTTTATAGAGTGAGATATACCTTTTTGAAATTATGTCTACGACATTTACCTATATCAGTGGATGGTTAGGTAAGGAGCATTAAACAGCGGTGTAATTCTTCTTAACTATAAGTACAGTTTTCAACCTACGACACACAGTGAATGAGTTATCAGACTCAAGGGACTTATACAGAGTATTGTATATTGTCCAGGGTCCATCAGGACAGAGGGGTAGGTCCTCGTACTATATTCGGTTTACTTATGACTTCTCTAGTTTTTAGACAGGTGTTTCATAGAAACACAGGGTCCGAATTTTGAGAAGTTATAGGTATTTGAATAAAGTAGAGAACCAGGTATTGCAAGTATCGGGATTCTTCAAAGTGATCGAAGATGTAGATACTTGTATATGGTATTCAGTTGATAGTAATGATTAAGAGAACTAGCTTCTCTTTCAGGTTACTCATAATTGGAAGCATTCCTAAGTTGAGTAACGCTGATCGGCCTCCTTCCATTTAGTTGACATGCACTGGTGACAGCTGCATGATTTGAATCTGGTTAAATTAAATCAGTGCCTCTATTTCTATATTGGATATAGAACAGTTCATATCTTGACATTGTTATGGTACGGGGAGTTGTCCGGCTTATGCTTAAAACCAGACACCGGACAACTCAAGGCACGTTTCTGTAATGGCTGTTTGTGGGTGACCCAGGCTATGACGAGGGTTGGCTTTCTACCATCTGGAAGATCAATAGTGATATTGTTCTTAACTCGCCACAACTTTAATTAAAAATGGATTTTTTCAGAAAAAAGTAGTGGGAGTATGGTAGAACTGGAAGCGATTCCGGAACCGCAAACGATTACTGATGATTTGATAAAGAACCTAAAGATTCAATCTGATTTGACATTCCATTGGCCACTCCGCAGATATGATGGGTAACCTCAGGCACTCGAGAGGTACTTCGGTATGCTCAAGGACGGTGGCAAGGAGGTTCTTGTTTACCCAGACTTACCATTGCTGTTGTTCCAGACTGTGAGACCCGGCAGGATGATGAGTATAGCGTCGTTCTAAACTAGCTTTAGAAGTGCACGTCTATATGACTCTGGCAGGGGGTTGTCGTAGTCAGTGGGAGCAGCGGAAGCATTGGTGGTCATCAGGATTATGTCTATTTATAGACTAAAGCAGTTACAGCGGAGATCGATCATCAGTTTCTGATGTGACAGTCATAGGTTTGACTTCATCAGAATAAGGGATGGATCTGTTAAGAAGGTAGTAGGGTGTGATGTCATTGTATTTGGATGACATACACAGAGTAGGAAGTGATATTCCTATACTACGATCGGTTATACTTTGGTCGTCACACAGTGGTTTCTCCACATAGGACTTGGATATTTTATCATACATTCTGGTTACTAGATCTATGGTTTTAGATCTAGATTTGGGTGGTTTCCCAATCAGGGTACTTAGACAGCATTCTAAGAGTATTTAGAATGGACGACTCCTGGCACGGTTGTGTACCTGCAGGTGAAGGAGTCACCCTCTCTAAAGGTGTCTTACAGACTAAAAGGGAGAGGGATACGCATGATTGACAGATCACTTGCTTAGGCAATTGAGTCAATCATGAGATGTCAAGTACCACACCAGATGTTGTTCTTGCAGTAGGTGTAATAAGTTGATATTAATCCAATCCTGGAGAAACAGTCGGAAGCAGTTTTAGAACATAAGTTGATGTTCTAGGGATGTGATAACGACAGCCTCTTTTAGGAGACGGTTATCATTCCAGGCTTCCAAGGTGACATGGATGGCAGTGTGGCTGTCAGAGTTATAGTTTCTCCTTCTGACAAGGGGCAGTATTTTGGACAGGTGGTCCAAGGCAATACTGAGGGAGGCATGGCGCTGGGTACTGATTAAGTTCAGTCATCGATACAGTCTAAGAAGTTTGGATTTGGAGTTCATTTATGAGCTAGGTCCCATCAGATATCCAGACATACTCTAAGACAGGTATTGCTCTTTTCGGGAGATGGCTTTCTCTGCGAACTTGAGACATAGAGAGACATAGAAAGAAACATCACAGCGGATCCACTCACTGAGGCTATTCCTCGAACGCATTGTTTCATAAACGAGCTTTGTGAGACTGACCAGTAGAGGAGTTGGGTGTTCGGTATCACACGGGCTGTGAGTATGCGACATCGCAATAATTAGCCTTGAGTACAAGTGGGAGATTGTTGGAGATAGTGCCCTCAGAGTCAATTATTGGATCACAGGCACGTGATTGCAATGATTGAGGGAGGACCTATCCCGCTAGGACAGTCTTACTCGAGATGATCGTATGCTATCTGGTTTATCTTTATCCTCGTGTACTGCTTTAGGTGACCTGACAGGTCACTATTACACGTTGATAGAGCCCCTAGGATTCTTGCTTGACGACCAGCAGTATGATGGCGATCATATACGTGGGAGCTGGTAGTCTATAAGCACATCCTTAAAAGGTCCCTAGTCGTGTGAGTTTCGAGACTGCGCATCGATACTCCATTAGTAGACTAGTGTATACAGTCGAGACCCCGACGAGGGGCGGTGGCCGGTCTCACAAGCCACTGGTGTCAGTTGGTTCACCTAAGATGTATACATGTGCTCATTGGGTTATGAGTACACCGGACAGGACTCGCCGGGAACCTGCTAGTTGGTCTTATACCAGAGGTCAGATAGCAGTTTCTTGGTGACATGTGTACAGGTTAGTTCATCGACCTGAGATCGTCATTTGTCTCGTGTGAGTTCCCACTGTGCTTTGATTACGACCCTACCACGGCTCAAAGGAGTCGTGCAAACAGGTTTTAGTTGGGTACAGTCCCGAGCCACATGGAGGCAGTGAGCGGATCTGCAGGGGTTCGTCTCTCCCTGTATTTGGGGTGAGGTCGCGCAGTGTCTAGGAGAGCCATTACACAAAGCCCTCGGCCGAGGCAGGAGATTTACTGGTAGGTATTCCAGTACTGTCTCAGGGTGTTCTGGGCTACACTCCGACACGACTTGTACCACTTTTGGGGGTCTGACTTTTACCAACCCCCTAGGCCCGCCATGTGATGCTCATAGACGAACGGACCGGACTGTACGGATATTGTCACTGACAGGCTCAGTAGGGTGTCCGGATGAGTTCGCTCATCGACGTCCCTTTTGGTCAATAGTTGGTGGCCCGTCACGTATTGGCTTATACCTCTGACGTGCTAGTGGTTAAATCCACAACCATAGTATTGACGAGTCTTTAGAGTCCACCACACTTTCAGTTACTCAAGCTTTCGGGCGAAACGCTGTAGAGGCCGTATGGAGATATGGCAGGGTCCGATCAGATACGTGCGGTATTGCACGAATCAGGATCGGACGGTTTGTACTAGTGGCCGTATGGTTATATGGCAGGGTTCGATCAGATACGTGCGGTATTGCACGGATCAGGATCGGACGGATATTACTAGCCGGCTTTAGTTTAAGCCGGATCCTAGTTTAGTACAGTGTAGATTTTGTCTCATTGCATTTGTATCCGGACGGAATACAGATGCGGGTGTGTATGCACAGTATCGGGGTATTCCTGTAATTTTTTACGGGACCAGTTTTCTGGAGTTGCCAGTTTGCATTCCGTTCCGGCCGGTTTTCCTTTGTTCTTTCCCGGCCGGACTTTTCCGATGGAGGGTGTTATTTGCAAGTTTGCAAATAACACATTGTGGAGGGTTTTCTTGCATATGGATTAATTATGAAAGCATCTTTTGATACCATTCTTTTCTATCATCATCACTTGCTTTTTGGTGATTTGAGGTGATTAGAGGTTGATGTGGATTTGTTATGATGATGTTTAGGTTGTGGTCACCCTCCACCTTTTCCTACACTCACCTTCCTTCTAAGGTTGTGGTTTTGTATTCTTTTCCTCCACCATTCTCATATGATATGGTTGAAGACATTTGAGAGAAAAAAAGAGGAGAGCTTCATTTTTGAGAGTGTAGCATTTTGATCTCTTTTCATGTTAAGAAAAATGCAAGCACCATTTTTCTTATCTTGATTCCTCCATCATCTTCAAAGGAAACAAAACCACAAATGAGACATAGCCTCAACCCTACACATTCTACAGCAAATCTTAGGCACGTCGACTTGCCAGCTTCGTGCCCGAGTTGCCTCGGTATTGAGGTGGGAGCCCGTAAAAGATGCAGGCGACGTGGTGCCCTTCCGGCGAGGAGGCGACGACATGGAGACAGGACTTTCCGCGGGAGATCGGGACGATGAAGAGAAGACCGGAGGACTCGGATCACTTGGTATACTTCTTTTCCCATCTCTTGTTAGCTAGTATAGGTTAATGGTTAACGATCCGGGTTTTATTGTCCGCGGTAGCGCCAGTTTCCAAGTAAGGAAAATTTTTGATTCCGCATTTTGGCCTCGGTAAGACGGCCGGGGCACTGCCGTGGCGCAACATTTATCACAACATATCAAATGATCACATCACAGATATCGCAGCAGAAGAAACATATGAAACATTGGATATACTAGGACGTCCGTGTTTTATTTTGAGCCTCTATAAAACACGGATTCCACAGTCGCGATGAATATCCAAACCCACACCGCTAGACCCCTACGAGAGTGGCAAGCAACCCTTCCAATTATAGAGTTAGGAGACCCAGACTCGACTCCTCGAGTTGGTCTCCCACTGGACTCCAGAACCCGGTTACCTGTGCTCTCCTCCTTGGGTCTAACCTAGTGCGGAAAAATAAATAATATATAAATGGTGACATAAACCTCATCCCGGAAGTGCTTCAATAAAAGAATATTACATACATTTGATTTTACATGAATGAAAATAAAAACCCTCATCTCACATAAAAAAAACCTGGCTATTCAAAAACGCGACGATCCAATATAACATATCCAGCAACACATAACATCACATGTCATCAACGTAAGTAAATATGCGCATCCCAATTGTCGTTGACATATAGCAACGAAACCGGCGATAACACATATTACACTTACGGTCGCAGAAAAGAAAGTGTAAAACTACAACAGTTGGAATCCGCAACCTCCTTAGACATCGCATGCCTAACAATTATAAACCCCGCATTTTAGTCTCTATATCGAAAACACTTTTCAATATCATGTCGGGCAATTCAACAAGATTCCCGATATGTTGATCGAATGCTCGTCGCAAACTTTAGTAGACGGCCGCACCCCCGGATGCCGTCGACGAAGTGCACTAAGGCGGAACTCCGCTGCCGCGAGCACCCGAACGGATGCTTTTGGTGAGGGGGTTCTCCTACAGTCACTTGGTCGGGGCTATGGGGCATGGCTGTCTATTAAGTTTACCCGGCGAGTATCCACGTACGCTACGTGATTACGACGGACTTTTGATCGCATCAAAATCCCATGGCAACCGATCATTTGAGACTAAACTGCTATGTTTGTAACATCCAAATTAGTTATCTCATAACTACTTGTGGATTGCAAATATTGTATCACATTCCAGATAAATAGACAATGTTAAACTTTCCGATCGAATGATCAAACACCCAAGTTTTCCAAATAGTTCTCAACACTTGAGGGAAGTTTAAAAACATCCATCATATGTCACAGTACCAATGGTCCAGCCGTAGAAGGGTCAAGCCAACGCCTCACATGTGGCAACGCCGTACTGCCCCAAACCCTAAGGTTCAAAAGGCAGTTCAAGACGGTCACATAATCGAGTTAAGGTTTGTTGTCTTCTAGAGGGTCCATTGCGTAACTTGCACTATTTAGACATTCTTAAACAACGGAAAAATCCAACATTTGGAAATTTTCCGGGTCGGGAAAAATGAGTTATTCATATCCGTTCGAACTTTTTAATACTTTCTAAATATCCGGAAAACTAAACAAAGTTATAATATCCGATCGAATCAACGAGTCCCCAATACAACCCAGAAAACTCAACACATGAGTAGAATTAAAAATACTCAGAAACATCAGGAAATTAAATAGGAACATTACTGTGCAAAAAGATAAGTGTGACGTCACCTTATGGCCGCGGAACCACCGCGGGAGCCTGCTCATGCCGCGGTTACGCGGCGCTTTGGGCGCCAAACGTTGTCGTTTTGCACAGTTTCCCTTATAATGCCTGCTGATTTTTTTAAGCATTTTTAATCCAGAAAAAACCAACATTTTCAAAAATGTCCAGAGAGGGGTAAAATCGGGGGATTCGGAGTTCGTTCGGAGTTTTAACTTCGTATACACGCCGCCTAATGATCTAGCTAGGCTCTGATACCACTGTAGGGTTACTAGGCACTCTAATAAGGTTCTACAAGGTATCAACCATGCCCGATTCAAATTTTAGCCGTGCCGAACAACCCTAACCAAGATCTTTGCTAGACTATTAGGCGAAAACAAGCAAGTTAAACTCTTTAACACTAAGTGAATACGAAATACAACCTTTGTAGATCGGTCCTTCACTTCTAAAGCTCCTTGTTGTAGTCCCTTCGCTGCGATCATCGAACTCCTGGACTCTCGGACGGCTCCATGAGAAGATTGCAACGGTATTGCTTGAAGTCTTCGAGGCCGAAGATGATCTACGTCGAGGGAATACGAACTCAAGGTTCTACTTCACTAACTAGAGAATTAGTGAAGCAAACACCCTAAACTAAAGTGCTAGTCTAGTAGAGGATGATGAAATAGGAAATGGGTACACTTTAGAATTTCTTTTCTCACTTTCATTCTCTCTCTTTTTCAAACCCAAGAAAGAAATTGAAGGAGGAAGAAGATGAGCTCAAAATGAGAATGAAAACTAATCAAGAGAGAGAGAGAGAGCTAACCATGGTGAGTGAGTATCATATACTAACTCATGTAGAGACATAACCATGGCTAATTATAGTGGTTAGGTTAATTAATATCTTAAGTAAAACAAAACTAGTGGACTAAGTCAATGCAACCATAAGCTTCATGAAGCTTCATGCATGTGAGCTCATTATCCATTTGTTTTAGAATTACTTTAAATATAAAAACCTAAACCTATAATAAGTATGGAATAAGTATTATACACCCATGATAGTTGTATCAACAACCATGATACAAAAATATGAACACAAATAAATATATATCACATATATATTAAGTTGTGCACAAGTGAGAAAAACAAATGCTTAAGTGAACCAATGTTAGTTAATGTAAATTAGTATATCACATATACAATTATACACTAAATTATTAAATCAACACTTGACTTAATAATCCGGTTATATCTCATATAACCGACTAACACAAAATGTACCAACTTATCGAATCAGCACTTGATTCGATAACCCGGCTATATCTCATATAACCGGCCGATACAATAGTCGCGAGAATAGAATACGGTATCACATACACGCATTATTCTCGGTCCCGCACATGTCACATATGTGCTCCTATTTCGTTTTGCCTGAGCCAGTAAAACCTCTATGTAGGACTCTAAAGACTCGTCAATACGCCGGCAGTAGGTGATGATTATATCAAGCACACACAAGCAGTCAGCGGTACTAGCTGGACGTAACGGCTACCTGGGTATTGAGGGATCAGAAGATCAGCAAGCAAGCCCGCTCCAACTCTTGCAAAAAGCCTGACAGTGACACTACCGTACAGTCCGGTCTCCTCGTCTGATATGTCGCATATCAAGTCTAGGGGTGGTAAACGTCAGACCCCAATAACCGATAAGTCATGCCGATATGAGGCTCATAACGGGTCGAGAAAATACTGGTAACACTAACCAGTAAATCTCTAAACCATCCCTGGCCAGGGACTGTAAGTGCACGGCGGCGCCCCGGCTTCCATCCCGAGGCCAAAATGCGGAAGCGGTGATAAACTTTAATTTTGCGAACTTAGCAAACCGGCACCACCGCGCACTAAACCCGGATCGAACCATTAACTAGTCCTAGCTAACTACAAGATAGGGAATAGAGATATACCGACTGATCCAAGTCCTCTGGTCTTCTCGTCATCGTCCCGATCTCTCGCGGAATGTTCTGTCTCCACCTCGTCGC
Source organism: Agapanthus africanus (assembly GCA_030015575.1). Classification (NCBI taxonomy): domain Eukaryota; kingdom Viridiplantae; phylum Streptophyta; class Magnoliopsida; order Asparagales; family Amaryllidaceae; genus Agapanthus; species Agapanthus africanus. The sequence continues at coordinate 362,943,711 of JASDDO010000022.1, read as the reverse complement.
CGGAAGGGCACCACATCGTCTGTATCTTTTACGGGCTCCCACCACAATGCCGAGGCAACTCGGGCACGAAGCTGGCGAGTCGACGTGCCCAAGATTTGCTGTAGAATGAAGTGTAAACTTGTGTCTCACTTTGGCGTTTGTGGAATTGCCATATGGTGGAGGTATGAACCATGGAGTTTTTCTTGGGAATTTTTGGTGAGGAAAATTGACATGATATCAACAAAGAACCACACCTAAAAATTGGACAGCCCCTTTTAGCTTGGCTGGCCATCACATAAGCAAGAGAGTGAGAGAGTGGAGAGTGTATCAAAAAGAATGAGAGAGCCATCCAATAAACCAAAAGGAGAGAGAGAGAAGGCTATCATGCAAAGGAATGATCAGTAGGAAAGTCCAACACTCAAACAACAATCATCACACTTCATCATCAACAAGCATGATGACAATCAAAGGCCAACACTCCACCACAACCATCATCTCAAGCATGATGACTCCAAATGGTCAAGCCATCATGACACAAAGAAAGTCAAGTGATGGTGAGCCATCATGATCCAACAAAATGCAAAGAACACCCTCCACAAATACTTATTTGCAAAAATGCAAATAAGGCCTCCTCCACCAATCTTCGGCCAATGAACGATACAAAGAAATATGGCCGAAACGGAAAGCAAACTGGCAACTCCAGAAAACTGGTCCCGTAATAAATTACAGGAAAACCCCGATACTGTGCATACACACCCGCATTTGTATTCCGACCGAAATACAAAAGCAATGAGACAAAATCTACACTGTACTATACTAGGATCCGGCTTAAACCAAAGCCGCCTAGTAATATCCGTTCGATCCTGATCCGTGCAATACGGCACGTATCTGATCGAACCCTGCCATATTCCCATACGGCCTGTTGTACAAACTGTCCGATCCTGATCCGTGCAATACCGCACGTATCTGATCGGACCTTGCCATATCTCCATACGGCCTCTACAGCGTTTCGCCCGAAAGCTTGAGTAACTGAATGTGTGGTGGACTCTAAAGACTCGTCAATACTATGGCTGTGGATTTAACCACTAGCTTGTCAGAGGTATTAGCCATACGTGACGGGCCACCAGCTATTGACAAAAAGGGACGTCTGTGAGCGAACTCAGCCTGACATCCTACTGAGCCTGTCAGTGACAATATCCATATAGTCCGGTCCGTTCGTCTATGAGCATCGCATGGCGGGCCTAAGGGGTTGGTAAAAGTCAGACCCCCAAAAGCGGTACAAGTCATGTCGGAGTGTAGCCCAGAACACCCTGAGATACTACTGGAATACCTACCAGTAAATCTCCTGCCTCGGCCGAGGGCTTCGTGTAATGGCTCTCCTAGACACAGCGCGACCTCACCCCCAATATCGGGAGAGACGAACCCCTGAAGATCCGCTCACTGCCTCCATGTGGCTCGGGACTGTACCCAACTAAAACCTGTTTGCACGTCTCCTTTGAGCGTGGTAGGGTAGTAATCAAAGTACAGTGGGAACTCACAGGAGACAAATGACGATGCCCAGGTCGATGAACTAACCTGTACACATGTCACCAGGGAACTGCTATCTGACGTCAGGTATAAGACCAACTAGCAGGTTCCCGGCGAGTCCTGTCCGGTGTACTCATAACCAAATGAGCACCTTTATACATCTTAGGTGAACCAACTGACACCAGTGGCTTGTGAGACCGGCCACCGCCCCTCGTCGGGGTCTCGACTGTATACACTAGTCTACTCTGGAGTATCGATGCCCTGTCTCGAAACTCCCACGACTAGGGACCTTTTAAGGATGTGCTTATAGACTGCCAGCTCTCACGTATATGATCGCCCTCATACTGCTGGTGGTCAAGCAAGAATCCTAGGGGCTCTATCAACGTGCAATAGTGACCTGTCAGGTCACCTAAAGCAGTACACGATGATAAAGATAAACCAGATAGCATACTATCATCTCGAGTAAGACTGTCCTACCGGGATAGATCCTCCCTCAATCATTGCAATCACGTGCCTGTGATCCAATAATTGACTCTGAGGGCACTATCTCCAACAATCTCCCACTTGCACTCAAGGCTAATTATTGCGATGTCGCATACTCACAGCCCGTGTGATACCGAACACCCAACTCCTCTACTGGTCAGTCTCACAAAGCTCGCTTGCAAAACTATTGCGTTCGAGGAATAGCCTCAGTGAGTGGATCCGCTTTGATGTTTCTTTCTATGTCTCTCTAAATCGCAAGTTCGCGGAGAAACCCATCTCCCGAAATGAGCAATACCTGTCTTAGAAAGTGTCTGGATGTCTGATGGGACCTAGCTCATAAGAGAACTCCAAATCCAAACTTCTTAGACTGTATCGATAACTGAACTTAATCAGTATCCTGCGCCATGCCTCCCTCAGTATTGCCTTGGACCACCTGTCCAAAATACTGCCCCTCGTCAGAAGGAAAAACTATAACTCTAACAACCTCCTTGTCGTTCAGGTCACCTTGGAAGCTTGGAATGATAACTGTCTCCCGAATGAGGTTTTCGTTATCATATCCCTAGAACATCCACTTATGTTCTAAAACTGCTTCTGACTGTTTCTCCAGGATTGGATTAATGTCAACTTATTGCATGTATTGCAAAGAACAACATCTGGTGTGGTACTTGACATCTCATGATTGACTCAATTGCCTGAGCAAGTGATCTGCCAATCATGCACATCCCTCTCCCCTTTAGTCTGTAAGACACCTTCAGAGAGGGTGACTCCATTACCTGCAGGTACACTACCGTGCCAGGAGTCATCCATTCTAAAAACTCTTAGAATGCTGTCTAAGTACCCTGATTGGGAAACCATCTAAATCTAGATCTAAAACCATAGATCTAGTAACCAGTATATTTGATATAATGTCCAAGTCCCATGTGGAGAAACCATTGTGTGAAGACCAAAGTATAACCGATCGTAGTATAGGAGTTTCTTTTCCTATTCTGTGTATGTCATCCAAATACCATGACATCACACCCTACTACCTTCTCAACAGATCCATCCCTTATTCTGATGAAGTCAAACCTATGACTGTCACATCAGAAATTGATGATCTATCTCCGCTATACCTGCTTTAGTCTATAAATAGACATAAGCTACCTGTCCACCAATGCTTCCGCTGCTCCCACTGACTACGACAACCCTCTGCCAGAGTCATATACACGTACACTTCTAAAACTAGTTTAGAACGACGCTATAGTCATCCTCCCGCCGGGTCTCACAATCTGGAACAACAGCAATGGCAGTTGTGGGTAAACAAGAACCTCCCTGTCACCGTCCTCGAGGTTACCGGAGTACCTTTCGGGTGCCTGAGGTTACCCACCTTATCTGCGGAGTGGCCAATGGAATGTCAAACCAGATTGAATCTTTAGGTTCCTATCAAATCTTCAGTAATCGTTTGTGGTTCTGGAATCACTTCCAGTTCTACCATACTCCCACTACTGTTTTCTGAAAAAATCCATTTTTAATAAAACTGTGGCGAGTCTAGAACAATATCACTATTGATCATCCAGATGATAGAAAGTCAACCCTCGTCATAGCCTGGGTCAACCCACAAACAGACATTACAGAAATGTGCCTTGAGTTATCCAGAATATGGTTTTAAGCATAAGCCAGACAACTCCCCGTACCTTAACACCGTTAAGATACGAACTGTTCTATATCCAATATAGAACCAGAGGCACTTATTTAATTGAACCAGATTCAAATCATGCAGCTGTCTCCAGTGCATGTCAACTAAATGGAAAGAGGCCGATCAGCGTTTCTCAACTTAGGAATGCTTCCAATTATGAATAACCTGAAAGAGAAGCAAGATCTCTTAATCATTACTATCATCTGAATACCATACTCAAGTATCTATATCTTCGATCACTTTGAAGAATCCCGATACTTGCAATATCTGGTTCTCTACTTTATTCAAATACCTACAACTTCTCAAAATTCAGACCCTGTGTTTCCACGAAACACTTGTCTAAAAACTAGAGAAGTCATAAGTAAACCGAATATAGTACGAGGACCAACCCTCTGTCCTGATGGACGCTGGACAACATAGAATACTCTGTATAAGTCCCTTGAGTCTGATAACTCATTCACTGTGTGTCGTAGGTTGAAAACTGTACTTATGGTTAAGAAGAATTACACCGCTGTTTAATGCTCCTTACCTAACCATCCACTGATATAGGTAAATGTCACAGACATAATTTCAAAAAGATAAATCTCACTCTATAAAAATAGACGTACAGATGTATCAATTTGAAATTGGTGCATAACAGCGGATATTCAAAACCAAATATTTGCCGACCGGCAAACAACCCAGGTGACTTCCTCAAATATCACCGATTACAACGAATCCCGATATAATGAGGATGATCACCCAATTCCCAATAGCTTACTCCCACTCATCATCTGTAAAACCATACAGATGTGAGAATCATACCTGGTAAATACATACCCTGGAGCAAGTGTCTAATTGGTAAATCAGTTTTCTTTTAACATTACACAGTGAAACTGAAACAATGAAATGTTTCGATGGGGTATCCCGGTATTCCTAGTAATGCCTCTTCCATTATCCAGATTCACAACTGTAACCGTGTAATTCTTTGCCACCTCTCCAAATCCCTTTTTATGTCTTTAGTCATTACCTTCTGCACACCCCTTTAGGCCAAATGGTTTTCTTCCTTCCCTACCGTTCGGCACCAGCCTATGGTTTGGAAGAAGACTATCCAATAAGCATAATGGGTGTACTTTCCTAATCCTAGGAACACTCGCAATTCGAGAGAAGGTGAAGATAAAAGACAACCGAATAAACCTTATTCTTATTTCTCCTGAACCAGAATCCATCCCCGAACTGGAACAAGTTCCCTTTGAGTTCGTATATAACCATACGATGGAGTATCCAATAAACTGTGGATCTTCGTAGTGATACGGAGTGTCCTGGAGAAATACAAAGGTGATTTAGGATTGGCGAAGAAATACTTGGTTTGGTCGTGAATAGCAGTCGCAGTTTACTTTGCCCTCCTTCTAATCCCTTTCTTTGTCTTTACATAATACCTTCTGCACACCATCGTTATGCTAATTGGTTTTCTTCATTCCCTACCGGTCGGCACCTGCCAATGGTTTGGAAGAAGACTATCCAATTTGCGTAATAGGTGTACTGTCTCCTAAACCAAGGAGCACTCGCAACCTGAGAGAAGGTAAAAGGAAAAGACAACTGAATAATCCTATCCGTTTTCTCCAGAACCGGAAACCATCCTCGAATAAATTCTTTCGAGTTCGTATCTAACCATACGATGGTTTTGTCCAATGGAAGTGGACGTTCGTAGTAATACGGGGTGTCCTGAAGAAAAGGGTAAGAGTAGGAGTGGCAATGAGGTTAGCGACTCTGACAATCCAAAAGCCAGTGTTAAAGAAGGTTCGGTCAACTTGGTCACTGAGTCATAGTCTTAGGGTCGGGTCAATGGTCGCTGCCAAAGAGAGAGAGAAAAGAAACACTCAGCATGCACTCTAACCTAGATCAGAATGGTTACCAATTTATCTAATCTGGAAACCTCCCACTGTACCGTCAAATTCTCCTCCAAACCTAAAAGAAGAATTAGTCGGGAACACCCGAGGAGTAAATCAACTCATCAGAGGGAATCGGGATCCAACTATCATCGCATGATAACGTGACGGAATCCGCTCACGTCATCACACTCCAGAAGGTATGCGCATATCTGGCAAGTTTCAGTTCTTTTGAAACTCCCGATGTGGATTTTATTTGCCCCATGCTCTTATGACCTTAGCGTGAGGTCAAAATATCATAAGTCACATGTCAAGTTCTACCCATCATTGTCTAGGTTAATTTGAATCCACCCGTACATACCCTTGACGTAGGCCAAAATAGTAGTACGACTGTCCCAAACTAACGCATCTATCTATGCAACAGATAAATACCCGGCAGCTACCAAACACTATGCCTTGGCGTGAGGTCAAAATATATAGCTTGAATACTACCGAATATTTAACCGAAATGATGGAGGGCTACGAATGGTTTCTGGCGAAAACCTTTAACGTAAAGAACTTGATATCGTTGAGGGAACTGATAGCTTTTAAAAAATATAGTGATGAAAACCTTTGCTAAAGAGGTCACTCCCGGTGAAGGGATCTCGGCTCTTTCCCCGTAGAATGAGGTGCAGGATATTCCAACTGAATATCACGGTGCAAAGCAAAAGTAATCGGCTATAGTGAAGTTAATGCCCTGACGCAAACTTTTTGTCCAAGGGGTCACTCCCGGTGAAGGGATCTCGGCCCTTGCCTCGTCGGCTGAGGAGCAGGATATTCCAACTGAATATCATGATGCAAAACAAAAGTGAACGTCCTTGCAATAACAGCTTTTTGAAAAGTGTTCCAACAATATCAGATTAGGTTTGTTTTTTAACTTGCATTGATCCGAATCAACGCAGTCCCATCAATTGATCACACCACAAAGAACGAAAATATACTGATGTACGTATATGCCATCCGCATTTGCCACTAGGTCCCGTCATTACCCGTTAGGTTAGCTAACTAACGACAGAGCGGGGACTGGACTAGCGCGGATGTAAAACATATACAACATCTACTAATATATATACCAAAATATTATATTTCGCTCAAGGCATGATAAAATGCAACATCACAGAAATGTACAGCATCACAGAACAATACTGATATCTGGGATCCCCGGGTTTCACAGAGCCACTACTGAAACCCGACGTTCCCCTGGTCGTGTGGATAGCCTGTGCAATGAAATCCTAGACCCCTACGGGCGCGGCAAGTCACCCGCCAAAACCTAAAGCGAGGCAGCCCCCTTCAGTACCGTGAATGGACCACCCAGCACTTCACGGAATCCGGTAACTTGGGCACCCCTCCTGGGTCAACCTGTACCCCCTACGAGTGCAGCGAATAGCCCGCCAATCCTCGAGTGAAGCCCCTTCCGTCTCAATGCCATGAGATGCGGGCCCGTTGCCCTCTAGAACCCGGCTATCCGTGCACTCCTCCGCGGGGTAATCCTAGTACAGAAAGTAAAATATACATACAACGGGTGCATCGACCGCAACCTGGCCGTGCCCCAAAATAATAATACAATCAGGCAGTGACGGCAGTCCACATGTCGGACGCTCGCCCCGCAATATCAAATGTACATAATACAACAGAAACAACTGTACTAGCATTGCATCCAGGCTATCCCCCACGACCAATCCGCAACATTACAGCATAACACAGAACATCAACGCGAAAATCACGTTCGCAAATCCGTCTAACCGGGCTATAGCAGTTAGACCGGATTTACCAATCAAGTGACATTCACGGTCGCAGATATAATGTAAATACTGTGAACTAATGTGTTTAAAATATCCGATCGATCAAATTTTAACAAGTGGGCCCCCAAGTACTACTGTAGCACATCTAGAAATTCTGGGCCCAAAATTAATATTCCAAAAACCGTAAAATCATCCCAGAAAGCAACTGAAGAAAAATAACACAGTGATCTGATCATAGTGCGGCGGAACCGCGGCCCAAAGGGGGGTTTGGCCGCGGTTCCGCGCTCCCACTATGGTATTACTCTGTCGAATTTCTACAGTAGCCTTAGATTTTCCAGTACATCACTTTTCTGTAACCTGAAAAAATTTTCGACTCCAAAAAATTTCAACAGAAAACTGATGCAAACAAAATGCGGATTTTGGAATTTTGGTCGATCGGAAATGTAAACACATTAAACAAAGCTAGACTAAGTTAATGGTGAGGCTCTGATACCACTGTAAGTGCACGGATGCGCCCCGGCCTCCATCCCGAGGCCAAAATGCGGAAGCTGTGATAAACTTTAATTTTGCGAACTTAGCAAACCGGTACCACCGCGCACTAAACCCGGATCGAACCATTAACTAGTCCTAGCTAACTACAAGATAGGGAATAGAGATATACCGACTGATCCAAGTCCTCCGGTCTTCTCGTCATCGTCCCGATCTCCCGCGGAATGTTCTGTCTCCACCTCGTCGCCGGAAGGGCACCAAATCGTCTGTATCTTTTACGGGCTCCCACCTCAATGCCGAGGCAACTCGGGCACGAAGCTGGCGAGTCGACGTGCCCAAGATTTGCTGTAGAATGAAGTGTAAACTTGTGTCTCACTTTGGGTTTATGGAATTGCCATATGGTGGAGGTATGAACCATGGAGTTTTTCTTGGGAATTTTTGGTGAGGAAAATTGACATGATATCAACAAAGAACCACACCCAAAAATTGGACAGCCCCTTTTAGCTTGGCCGGCCATCATATAAGCAAGAGAGTGAGAGAGTGGAGAGTGTATCAAAAAGAATGAGAGAGCCATCCAATAAACCAAAAGGAGAGAGAGAGAAGGCTATCATGCAAAGGAATGATCACTAGGAAAGTCCAACACTCAAACAACAATCATCACACTTCATCATCAACAAGCATGATGACAATCAAAGGCCAACACTCCACCACAACCATCATCTCAAGCATGATGACTCCAAATGGTCAAGCCATCATGACACAAAGAAAGTCAAGTCATGGTGAGCCATCATGATCCAACAAAATGCAAAGAACACCCTCCTTAAATACTTATTTGCAAAAATGCAAATAAGCCCTCCTCCACCAATTTTCGGCCAATGAACGATACAAAGAAATATAGCCGAAACGGAAAGCAAACTGGCAACTCCAGAAAACTGGTCCCGTAATAAATTACAGGAAAACCCCGATACTGTGCATACACACCCGCATTTGTATTCCGACCGAAATACAAAAGCAATGAGACAAAATCTACACTGTACTATACTAGGATCCGGCTTAAACCAAAGCCTCCTAGTAATATCCGTTCGATCCTGATCCGTGCAATACCGCACGTATCTGATCGAACCCTGCCATATTCCCATACGGCCTGTTGTACAAACTGTCCGATCCTGATCCGTGCAATACCGCACGTATCTGATCGGACCTTGCCATATCTCCATACGGCCTCTACAGCGTTTCGCCCGAAAGCTTGAGTAACTGAATGTGTGGTGGACTCTAAAGACTCGTCAATACTATGGATGTGGATTTAACCACTAGCACGTCAGAGGTATTAGACATACGTGACGGGCCACCAGCTATTGACAAAAAGGGACGTCTGTGAGCAAACTCAGCCTGACACCCTACTGAGCCTGTCAGTGACAATATCCGTACAGTCCGGTCCATTCGTCTATGAGCATCGCATGGCGGGCCTAGGGGGTTGGTAAAAGTCAGACCCCCAAAAGCGGTACAAGTCGTGTCGTAGTGTAGCCCAGAACACCCTGAGATACTACTGGAATACCTACCAGTAAATCTCCTGCCTCGGCCGAGGGCTACGTGTAATGGCTCTCCTAGACACAGCGCGACCTCACCCCCAATATCGGGAGAGACGAACCCCTGAAGATCCGCTCACTGCCTCCATGTGGCTCGGGACTGTACCCAACTAAAACCTGTTTGCACGTCTCCTTTGAGCGTGGTAGGGTAGTAATCAAAGTACAGTGGGAACTCACACGAGACAAATGACGATCCCCAGGTCGATGAACTAACCTGTACACATGTCACCAGGGAACTGCTATCTGACGTCAGGTATAAGACCAACTAGCAGGTTTCCGGCGAGTCCTGTCCGGTGTACTCATAACCCAATGAGCACCTGTATAAATCTTAGGTGAACCAACTGACACCAGTGGCTTGTGAGACCGGCCACCGTCCCTCGTCGGGGTCTCGACTGTATACACTAGTCTACTCTGGAGTATCGATGCCCTGTCTCGAAACTCCCACGACTAGGGACCTTTTAAGGATGTGCTTATAGACTGCCATCTCTCATGTATATGATCGCCCTCATACTACTGGTGGTCAAGCAAGAATCCTAGGGGCTCTATCAACGTGCAATAGTGACCTGTCAGGTCACCTAAAGCAGTACACGATGATAAAGATAAACCAGATAGCATACTATCATCTCGAGTAAGACTGTCCTACCGGGATAGATCCTCCCTCAATCATTGCAATCACGTGCCTGTGATCCAATAATTGACTCGGAGGGCACTATCTCCAACAGGGACTTCCCTGTTATGGCCAATCGAGCATAGCGCAACATCAACACCCAATACCGGGAGAGACGAAACCCCTCTTATCGCTCATTGCCTCTATGTGGCTCGGGACTTACCCAAAAACCACCGTTTTGCACGCCCTCTTGGACGTGGTAAGGTGGAAATCAAAGCATGGTGGGAATCACACAAGACTCTATGACGATCTCGGGTCTACAGACTAAACTGTACCAGTGTCACTAGAGAACTGCCATCTGACGTAAGGTATAATACCATCTGGGAGTTCTCGAACGAGTCCGTCCAGTGTACCCAGTCTCTACTAAGCACCCGTATATCATCTTTGATGTCAAACACCAATGGATGTGGGATCATCCATCGCCCATCTACATGGGTCGAGAAGGTATAAGCTAGTCTACTCTGGTATATCTATGCCCCGTCTCGATACACCCACGACTAGGGACCTTGAAGGATGTACTTATGGACTACCATGTCCCCACTTGTATGATCTGCATCATAGTCCAGGTAGTCAAGTACACATTCTAAGGGCTTTACCAACATGTAACAGAGAGACAATCGGTGTACACGTTAAGGTAAAGAGTAACCCGATAGCATACTATCATGTCGAGCAAGAAAGTCCTCCCTATATATGTCCAAACATCCACTACAATATACATCTCATGTATAGTAATGGCCTCTAGGGCATACATATAACTAACATCCATCACCTGCAGGTACACTACCATGCCGGGAGTCATCCATTCTAGATACTTTTAGAATACTGTTTAAGTACCCAGATTGGGAAACTACCCAAATCTATATCTAAAACCATGTTAGTTATGTTTATGCCCTAGAGGCCATTGTTGTACATATGATGTATATTATGATGGATGCTTGGATATATACAGAGAGGACTTTCTTGCTCGTCATGATAGTATGCTATTTGGTTTCACTTTATCTTAACTTGTTGACTTGTATTGGTTTACTGTCTTTCTCTCACATGTTGACTTGTATTGGTTTACTGTCTTTCTCTCACATGTTGATAAAGCCCTTAGGATCTGTACTCGACTACTGGGATTATGATGAGATCATACTAGTGGGGCCACGGTAGTCGATGAGTACATCTTATAAATGTTCCTAGTCGAGGGTATATCGTGACAGGGCATCGATACACCAGAGTAGACTAGCGTATACGCATATTGACCCATATGATGGGCGATGGATGATCCCATATCCATCGGTGTTTGACATCAAGGATGGTGTACGGGTGCTCAGTAGAGACTGGGTACACTGGACGGACTCGCCGAGAACTCCCAGATGGTGATATACCACACGTCAGATGGCAGTTCTCCGGTGACACTGGTACAGGGTAGTCTGTAGACCCGAGATTGTCATAGAGTCTTGTGTGATTCCCATTGTGCTTTGATTTCCACCTTACCGCGTCCAATAGGGCGTGCAAAATGGTGGCTTTTGGGTACAGTCCCGAATCACATGGAGGCAATGAGCGATAGGAGGGGATTCGTCTCTCCCGGTATAGTGAGTTGATGTTGTGCTGTGTTCGATTGGCTATAACTGGAAGTCCCTGGCCAGGGCTGATATAGAGATTTTCTGGTAAGTGTTACTAGTAGTTTCTCGACCTATTATGAGCCTCACATCGACACGACTTATCGGTTACTGGGGTCTGACGTATACCACCCCTAGACTTGATATGCGACATATCAGACGAAGAGACCGGACTGTACGGGAGAGTTACTGATTGGATTCACGGGAGAACGTACAGGCTAGCTTGTTGATCTTCTGATAGCTCAATACCTGGGTGGCTGTTACGTTTAGCTGACCGCTTGCATCTTGTGGGTGTTTGATATGATCATCACCTGCTACCGGCGTATTGACGATTCTTTAGAGTCCTACACAGAGGTTTCTTGGCTCAGGCAAAACGGAGTAGATGCACATATGTGATATGTGCAGGACCGAGGATAATGCGATATGAGATACCGTATTATATTCTCGCGATATTTAGATATGAACCAGGTCATCGGATCAAGTGTTGATTCGATGAATCGGTACATGATATATTAGTCGGTTATATTCGATATAGCCGGATCGTCGGATCAAGTGTTGATTCGATGATTTAATGTATAATGATATATATGATATATTGTATTGCATTATCTAATATTGGCTCGCTTTATTATTTCATTTTCTCACCGGATAATACATTGATATATATTAATTGTATTATTTTCTTTTGTTACAAATATAATATACATGTGATATATATTATAGTAACATGATATGATTTATTATGAAACATGTTTAGTGATGATAAAAAGAGATTAGGGTTTGATTAGGGTTAGCTCCTTCTTGCTCATTCTAGAAGGATTTCCTTTTGTCTTGGTTAAGATATTATGGTTGATATTTATCCACGACACATTCCTTAACCTAACCAAACCCTAGCTCTAGTTTATTCTCTACAAAGGTTAAGCTTCTCATCCTTGACCATGGTTCCATAATCAATCATATATTCTTTACTACTATTCATCACAAAAGGATTATCTTTTTCATTCATCATCTTCTTCTCTCTTTAGCTTTGAGAAAGCTTACTAGTTATTTCTTTTGTGATGATTTCTTGTGAGAAAATGATATAAAAAAGATAGCATAAATACTACTCCATCATCCTCATCTAATCTAGCCCATTAGATTAGGGTGTTCACCTCATTAGAGTGAGAGAGCTTGAGTCATAGCAACTTCGACGTAGATCATCGGAGAAGCGGAACACTACAAGCTAGCATGGATCGTTCGAGTCGTGGAGCCTCTCTTGAGTCCGGGAGATCGTGGATCGCGGCTAAGGGACTTCTACTCGGAGCTTATGAAGCGAAGGAGCGGACTACAAAGGTTGTAATCCCTCACACTTAGTAGTAAAGATGTTTACTTGCATGTTAAACCCTAATAATCTAGCAAAGATCCCGTCTTTGGGTTGTTCGGCACATCTAAAATTTTATTCGGGCATGTTTGATGCCTTATGAACCTTCACAAGAGTGCCTAGGAACCCTTCAGTGGTATCAGAGCCAAGCTAGAGCTTTAGGCGAAGTCTGAGCGAAGATTAAAGTCCGATCGAATCCGGAAAACCCCGATAATACCCTTCTCTGGATATTTTTCAAAAATGTGATTTTTTGTGAATTAAAAATGCTCAGAACATTAAGCAGGAAAAACTAAGGATTACTATGAAGTACGGACTTTTAATTCGTTGATTTGACCGCGGAACCGCGGCCAAACCAAGGGTTTGGCGGCGGTTCCGCAGCCAAAATTTCGAATTAGTCCCTGGAATTTCAAATATTTAATCTTAAGTCCTTTCTTGGAAATTTTGTCTTGGAATCTTTTAATTCCACTCAAGTGTTGAGTTTTCTAAGGTTATATTGGGGACTCGTTGATTCGATCGGATAATTTAATTTTGTTATGTTTTGCGGATATTTAGAAACTATTAAAATGTTCGAACGGATATCATTAACTCATTTTTCCCGGCACGAAAAATTTTCAAGTGTTGAATTTTTATCGGGTTTAAATCTTTCGGAAAAATTGTACAAGTAACACGGTGGACCCTCTAGAAGACAACAAACCTTAACTCGATTATGTGACCGTCTTGAACTGCCTCTAAACCTTAGGGTTTGGGGCAGTACGGCGTGCCACATGTGTGGCGTTGGCTTGACCCTTCTACGGCTGGATCACTGGTACTGTGACATATTCTGGGATTATTTGAACTCCGCTCAAGTGTTGAGCTATTTAGAAAATTTTGGGTATTTGATTATCTGTTCGAAAAGTTTAATACTGTCTATTTATCTGGAATGTGATACAATATGTGGAATTCATAGAGTTAGGCATGAAATGCGAAGTATGTGATATTTCGGATTTACGATGTCTAAAGTGATTGTGGATTCCAAATATTGTAGTTTTACAATTTCTTTTCTGTGACCGTAAGTGTAGTATGTAGTTGTATTGCCGGTTTTCGTTGCTATACGACAACGATGATCGATGTATGCATACTTACTTACGTTGATGATATATGATATTATGTGTTGCTATGATATGTTATATTAGATCGTCGCGTTCTGAATAGCCGGAAGTTTTATGTGAGATGAGAGTTTTTCTTTTTCATTCTTGTAAAATTCATTTGTATGTAATATTCTTTTATTGGGACACTTCCGGGCTGAGGATGATGTCACCATTGTATATTATTTACTTTTCAGCATTAGGTAGACCCAAGGCGGGGAGCACAAGTAACCGGGTTCTAGGGTCCAGTGGGAGACCATCTCGAGGAGTCGAGACCGGGTCTCCTAACCCTAGAATTGGCAGTGTTGCTTGCCGCTCTCGTAGGGGTCTTGGGATGTGGGTTTGGCTATTCGTCGCGACCGTGGAATCCATGTTTTATACCGGCTCGTATTGAAAACACGGACATCCTAGTATATCCAATATTTCATATATGTTCTTCTGCTGCAATGTTCTGTGATGAGATCATATTACTGCCTGAGACGAATGCTTATACTATATATATATATATATATATATATATATATGCTGATATATAAATATTACTGCTTTCGTTTCTTCTGTGATGCTTAGGAAGCATAAGCTGATGGGATTTTATTAATGAGATTAATAAAAAGAAAAGAAACCTAAAAGATATTGTAGAATCAAAACTTTATAAAAAAGGTAGCTACAGTTTTGCTTTGCATAGCGGTATATATAATATACCCTGCACCTTATTCGATAAGGAAAGAGCCGAGATCCCTTCACCGGGAGTGACCTCTTTAGCGAAACTGGCAGATGCTACAAAACGCGGTTTGTCTTTTGATTGGTTTTAGAGTTTTGCTTTGCACGGTTATATATATGATATGTCCTGCACCTTATTCGATGAGGAAAGAGCTGAGATCCCTTCACCGGGAGTGACCTCTTTAGCAAAACTAATGAAAGCCTCAAAATCACTTCATTTCAAAATTCCACTTGATTCTACAACGATATCAAGTTCATCACGCTCATCTTTTTTTCTGAAAAACCTGCGTAGCCCTCCGTCATTTCAGATAAAGACTAGTTAGTATTCGTGCTACGTTTGTTGACTATGTTAAGGAGTAGTGTGCGGTAGGTAATTAGTACTTATCTGCTAAAACATGAGATGTGATTGGATTAGGGTAGTTGTACGACTTTGTTGACTATGTTAAGGGTCGTGCAGGTGGGTTTAATTCAATCGGGAAATGACGGGTTGAACTTGGCTAGCAATTATGATTTGTTGACTATGTTAAGGTCATAAGTTGCTAGGGGCAAAATATTATCGGGAATTTCAAGTGTTGAAATTTGCAATGAGATTGCATACCTCCTATGAGATAGTTGGATCCTGATACCCACTGCGAGTAAGAGTTACTCCTGGGAGAGTTTTACACAGGACAATTAGTCATTCAAGTAGGTGTCTAGAAAAGTGTTAACGGGGTTACGCCTCTGGGAAAATGAGGTTTACTTTAATTAGGTCCGTGCGAAAGCACGGGGAACCTCCCTCAAAGTACCGACACTGATCTGGCTGAAAGATTGACGAAATTGTAGGGTGTAATTAATCCCGGCTAATCTTACCTTTTAGGGTTTGAAGGAACATTTGATAAAAACAGTGGGAGACATCCTGATTAGATAAGATAATAACCAATCTAATCTTGCAAGAGCATACGCTAAAGTGTTTTCTTCTCTCTCTATCCAGGTAGCGACCATGTCAGGCCATAATCAAGATAATAATATGGATGTATTGACTGAACCCGCTTATTATACTGAGCAGGGGAACGTTGGACCCGTTCTTTCTTATAAGAGTTATAAAACTGAACAGGGAATAGGAGAATATCTGGATTCTCAAGCCGCCCAAAAGAACATGCATGTTGATGCATCTTCTTCAGGTGTGTTAGTTATTGAGAACTGTTTCTCAGTTCACCCTACGTCCTGGGTATTAGACACCGGATCAGGATCCCACATATGTAAATTGTTACATGGGCTACGAAAAGGTAGAGAACTGGGAAAAGGTGATCATTCCGTTCAAGTAGGAAACGGTGCAAGTATTGCAGCCAAAGCAGTTGGCGAATATCACCTTGTATTGCCAAGTCGTAATACACTGATTCTAAATGAGTGCTATTATATACCGAACATGATGTGCAATATTATATCAGTTTCTTTATTAAGTAAAGAAGGATATAATTTTGTAGTAAAGGATAATGTTATAAACATATTCCTAGATCTCGTTGATTGCATCAGGATCCCACAAAGATGTTGATTGCATCAGGCTCGTTACATAATGACATATTCATTCTAAATCAGAATACAGTCCTCAATATACAAAACACACACAAGAGGAAAAGTTCAGAAATGAACGAATCCTTCTTGTAGTATTGTAGACTTGGTCATATCAATGCGACACGACTGGCTAAGTTACATAAGGATGGATATTTGAATCCGTTCGAATTATCATCTTATGATACTTGCCATTCATGTCTCAAAGGAAAAATGACCAAAGCTCCGTTTAGTGGACACGGAGAAAGAGTTACGGAACTCTTAGGACTGGTACATAGTGATGTATGCGGTCCCATGTCTACGCATGCCAGGAACGATTCTTCCTACTTCATTACATTCACTGACAATCTCTCTAGATTCGGACATGTGTTCCTGATGAAACACAAGTCTGAAGCTTTTGAGAAATTCAGAGAATATAAGCACGAAGTAGATAATCAAACGGGCAAAAGTATTAAGATTCTTCGATCTGATCGAGGAGGTGAATACTTAAGCAATGAGTTCCTAGATTATTTAAAAGAGAATGGGATTCTCTCTCAGCTTACTCCTCCTTATACACCACAGCACAACGGTGTATCGGAACGGAGGAATCGCACCCTATTAGATATGGTGCGCTCGATGATGAGTACAGCTGAGTTACTTATTTCCTTCTGAGGTTATGCGCTTGAGACAACAGCATACCTATTGAATCAAGTTCCATCTAAATCTGTACCTACCACACCATATGAGATATGGAGTAGGAAGAGACTATATTTTAAACGAGTTAAGATATGGGGTTGTCCGGCCTATGTCAAAAGGCAAAATCCAGACAAACTCGAGGCACGGTCGGTTCTTTGCAAGTTTGTGGGATATCCTAAGAATTCACAAGGATATTTTTTCTACCACGCTGAAGAACAAAAAGTGTTTGTTTCTCAATATGCCACCTTTTTGGAAAAGGAATTTCTTGCAAAAGAAATTAGTGGCAAAGAGGTAGATATGGAAGAGGTTCCAGCAACACAAACTGCAACTGAAGATTTAGTAGAACCAGAGGATTCAGTAGTACCTGATGAACCCCAGCCTCTCCGTCAATCTAGTAGGGTTTCTCGTCCACCTGAGAGATACTACGGTTTTCTCATTGATGGTGGAAGCGAGGATTGCATCATGGAAGATGATGACCCAACTAGTTTCGAGCAGGCCATCACGAGTGGTGACTCTTTGAAATGGCTGGATGCAATGCGATCTGAGATAGAATCCATGTACACCAACAAAGTATGGACTTTGGAAAATGCACCTGAACGGGTAAAACCCATTGGGAGCAAATGGATTTTTAAAAAGAATTTTGGTGTAGATGGAAAAGTTGAGACTTTCAAAGCTAGACTTGTAGCAAAGGTTTTCGTCAACGACCAGGTGTGGATTATGACGAAACCTTTTCTCCAGTGGCTATGCTTAAGTCCATACGGATCTTACTTGCCATTGCTGCATACCATGACTATGAAATCTGGCAAATGGATGTTAAGACCGCCTTTCTAAACGGTGATTTAGAAGAGTGCGTGTAAATGACTCAGCCAGAGGGCTTCGTAGATAGTGGGAGCAGCGGAAAGGTGTGCAAGCTGCTTAAATCTATTTATGGGTTAAAGCAAGCATCGCGGAGTTGGAACATCTGTTTTGATGTTGTAGTCAAAGAGTTTGACTTCATCAAAAATATAGATGAACCTTGTATCTATAAAAAGGTAGCAGAGAGTAAGGTTGTCTTCCTCGTATTATACGTGGATGACATACTCTTGATAGGAAATGATATTCCTATGCTGCAATCAGTCAAGCTCTTCTTATCACAATGATTCTCAATGAAAGATCTAGGTGATGCCTCCTGGATATTGGGAATCATGATCTATTGAGATAGATCTAAACAGATACTGGGATTGTCCCAATCCAGGTACATTGACACCATACTAAAGAGGTTTAGTATGGAAGAATCCAAGCGTGGGAACCAACCCACGATCTCTAGACTCACTCTCTCCAAAGAGATGTCTCCTAAGACTGATTTGGAGAGAGCTCGCATGCAAGGGATACCCTATGCTTCGGCAGTAGGCTCTATCATGTATGCGATGCTATGTACCAGACCCGATGTAGCATACTCACTAAGTGTAGTGAGTCGGTATCAAGCAGATCCTGGAGAGAGTCACTGGACAGCTGTGAAGAACATTCTCAAGTACTTGCGAAGGACTGGAGACATGTTCTTGGTGTATGGTAACGGAGAACTCCGGGTGGAGTCTTTTACTGATTCCAGCTTCTAAAGTGATAAGGACGACTCTAAGTCGCACTCGGGATTTGTCTTTACCCTCAATGGAGGGGCGGTATGTTGGAAGAGTTCCAAACAGGATACCGTTGCAGACTCGACGATGGAGACTGAATACATCGCTGCCAACGATGCCGCCAAAGAGGCTGTCTGGATTAAGAAGTTCATTAGTGAACTTGGTGTGGTTCCATCCATTGAGCATCCAATACCTCTGTATTGCGATAACAATGGAGCTGTGGCTTTGGCCAAGGAACCCAGGTCCCATCAGAAGTCCAGATATATTCTGAGGCGGTATCACCTGATCAGGGAGATAGTTGATCGCCGGGAGATCGAGGTCAGGAGAGTAGATACGAAGAACAACACTGCGGATCCACTCACGAAGGACATTCCCCAGATATAGTTTGAGAGATTATTCGGGATGCTAGGTATAAGATACTACAGCAGCTGGCCTTAGTGCAAGTGGGAGATTGTTTGTTATGTATATGCCCTAGAGGCCATTGTTGTACATATGATGTATATTATGATGGATGCTTGGATATATACAGAGATGACTTTCTTTCTCTTCATGATAGTATGCTATTTGGTTTCACTTTTTCTTTGTTGGAGATAGTGCCCTCAGAGTCAATTATTGGATCACAGGCACGT
This sequence comes from Agapanthus africanus, assembly GCA_030015575.1. Classification (NCBI taxonomy): domain Eukaryota; kingdom Viridiplantae; phylum Streptophyta; class Magnoliopsida; order Asparagales; family Amaryllidaceae; genus Agapanthus; species Agapanthus africanus. The sequence goes on along the minus strand of JASDDO010000022.1, from coordinate 362,924,383 downwards.
GATTGCAATGATTGAGTGGAGGACCTGTCCCAGTAGGACAGTCTTACTCAAGATGATAGTATGCTATCTGGTTTACCTTTATCATCGTGTACTGCTTTAGGTGACCTTACAGGTCACTATTGCACGTTGATAGAGCCCCTAGGATTCTTGCTTGACTACCGGCAGTATGAGGGCGATCATATATGTGGGAGCTGGTAGTCTATAAGAACATCCTTAAATGGTCCCTAATCGTGGAAGTTTCGAGATAGGGCATCGATACTCCAGAGTAGACTAGTGTATACAGTCGAGACCCCGACGAGGGGCGGTGGCCGGTCTCACAAGCCACTGGTGTCAGTTGGTTCACATAAGATGTATACAGGTGCTCATTGGGTTATGAGTACACCGGTGTAACACTTCTAAAAGATAAAATATTAATTTTGGGAATTTTTATAATTTAATATTATTTTATTGATTATTTTAATATTAAATCTATAATTAAATGCAAATAAATAGGAAAAATTTGAGAAAAATTATGGAAAATTCTAAAATAGGGTAAATTAGAGAATTATGACATTTTTAAGTTTTTGTGATTAGTTTGACACTAATTTAGTGCTAATCGCGATTAAAAATCGCTAATCGGACTTTTTGGCTTTTTGTGCAAAATTGTGCACATATCATTTTTGGACTTGTGTTACATTTTCTAGCCATGGTTTTCTTTTGGAGCTACTATTCTTGTGAGAAGGGTTTTGGAATTAAAAGAAAAGGGAAAAAGAAAAAGAAATGAAATGAGGGTAGGTGAGAGAGAGGCATGGGTCATTGACCTTGAGACTTAGCCATTTTCTCCCATCATTTTTCCCTCCCTCTTCTTCCTCTAGCTGCTGCTGCCCCTTCCTCATCTTTCCCCCCCTCTTCAATCCCTCTCTTCATCTCAAAAACTACACCAAAACCCCATGTCGGTTTCATTAAAAATGTGCACGAGCCCGAGACCTACAAGATGGACCAAGAAAGCATGGATTTTGGCCACTAGGGGCAACTCAAGAAAATTCTTGAGTTGCCAAGTGAGGTAAATTCTGAACCATTAGCTTAATTTTAGCTTTACTTATACCCCTATGCATGTTTAGAATCGAAATTGGGTGATTTGTGGATTTTTAGGAAAAACTAGTAAGGGTTGAGGGAATTGTGAGTTGTGATGGGAAATTGAGTTTAGTGGGGACCATAAGAGCACCCTAGTGCTAGAAACCCAGTCCAATCCCACTGGAAACCAAAAATACGGAATTTCGGGACTTTCATGTCGGTTTGTGAGCGTTTGTGTGTGCAGGAAAATCTGGAATACACTGGGACCTTTTCAGGGAAAATAAGCAATACCAGGGACCCAAATTAGACCACAGGAGGCCACCCTAGGAGTACGAACCCCTTTAGACATAGGGGGGCCGGCGAGGCCGGGCATTTTGGGGATGTGGCCGGCCCCTCTGTGATGAAATTGGCCCATGTTTCTTCTGTACCTCATATACCCCCTGCATAGCACCCTGGAGTTGTTTATTTGATCTAGTTTTGCCTGAGATGAAATCTGGGATCATTTTTTTGGGTTGCTGCTTTGAAATGTGTTTTGGTTTTACGTATTTTGAATTCCAGATTTTGATATTTGTGTGTTATCTCGATCGTGTGACGTTTATAGGTCTATATCGAGTGATTTCGAGCTGTTTTGCGAAGGCTAACCGTAGGTTCTAACCTATAAGCCTTTTAGCGTATCGTGTTAGTTTTAGCGTATCGTATTGGATTTAGTGTGTCGTTTCAAGTGTTGATTTAGTTTTGATGCGATGCGATACGTGTGATATGTGTAGGTACACCACGACGATCCGAGGCGATGCGGAAGATGACGGTGACATCGACACCGACACGCAGGATACAGGTGAGTAGATTATATCTATAGGGGGAAGTCGGGTGGATGGCGTATAGCACCCCCGCAATCCGTAACTAGTACTATGTAGTATATTTTTCTGTCTATAGTGTGTTCTGCTTAGTTAGAGGTAGAAATACCTAGTGTAGTTCATAGTCGCGAACCCTAGGATAGAATTACACCTACACGCACACCCTTGCATATTACTTATACTTGCACTGTAGTTGATGATATGGGATGACTTTGGAGATGAGTCGATGATGTGGGCTTTGTGCCGCGAGATCGGTGATTTGATATGATTCGTATTTGGGATACGAAATGTGATTCTTGCGGGCTTGGGATATGTGTTTACCCCCGCATGCATACTTCATTGATGGTATCGTTTTGTGCTAGACATAGAGTGGTACCCCAGATTATATGATCTGATGATAGTGATACCTGTGTTGTGACGAGATAGTGAGATGTTGACCCGTACCCAGCTATTGGGATGCCGTACGACGATTTACCGTACGAGCCTATATTGATGATAGATCCGCGCTCATGACTCGAGGATGTCAGATGATATACTGTATCGTACGCGATACTATTGAGACGGGATCACCGACTTATATATATTTACATATATCGACTCAGATGTTAGGCGGTTTCCTTACCTGTAGTTCAGCTTGTTAGTTCAGCCGTATAGTTAGTGTAGTTGTTAGAGTAGATTAGACTTCTTACCTATTTCAAAAACTAACGAATCGTGGGCATTTTTAAAGACAGCTCAAGGGAATCTACGGATATTTCAAAAACGACGTATCTTTTCATAAAAACACCGTAGCCCCTATTTTCAAAACCCCATGATTCGTGTTATTTCAAAAGGCACCATTCGTAAGACTTATATTAGAGTAATGCAGATAAGTTTTGGTTACATCTAGTTTCAGCTCCCACTCCTTTTTGTGGTTCGGTTTGCATTGCATTCTTATACTATGTTTCATACTCCATTATTAATATCATGCTGATAGGACACCAGCACCGTTACCGATGATGCGTATGTACCACGTACACTTACTTGCCGGCTCACACACATCTTCATCGGTAATTGCCATGTCACGTACACCTTAGAAAATATTATTGCTTGACATAGCCTTTTAGCTAGTAGTTTAGACATTGTAGTTATTACCTGCTACTTCCTACAAACTGTTATTCATTGTTATGCCGCATTCATGGATTCTCATGCATATATTCACTATTTTGCATGCTATTGAAGTTTGGATTTGGATTTCTATGAGATTTTCTGGATTTGGAGGAAAACCGCAAAAACACAAATAAACATATTCTCTCTTTTAAAATAAAAAGTGCGGTTTTCCCATGATGTATGAGTCGTCCACCATGAGTTTGCTGATGGATTTGGAAACCCGATTCGAGGAGACGGATGAACCGTTTCGGGTACATGGTGGACCCGGTACGGTACCCCGGGGCAAGAGGAATGTGGTGATGAGGTTGAGCCTGGCAGGGGAGTACTACCTACCGGTGATTTTACCCGACACGTCGGATATCCGGAGGATACCGTCGTGGTCTTGAGATTTATGGTAGGGGCCGGTCTGGACTGACGGCGCCCTAGATATTGTGGTTGAGACTTTGAGATATCGAGATATTGGGATTTCATTTGTGCCGATGCTAGGCACAGTTTTATGCTGATTTCATTATGGTACCTCATTTTAAAAATACAAGGGAAATCTCACTAAAGTACGAAAACAGTTGCTTCATGTAAATGTATTCTGTTTTCTCGCATTCATATCTCATTCATATGCTATATTGTTATCTGAGGCACTGACACAGACACATGAGATTGCACTCAGGTTAGATATTTACCCTAGCCTTGCTATTGGCTGCATGTTTTATATTGAGGATTTTATATACTGATCGTATTGACCTAGGATTATGTCTTGCTTTCGGTTTCTGCTTGTAGATATTTCTATTCATGAGTTGGCAACTCACCCCCGTTGTGCCACAGTCCTTGCAGGTCCTGCCGTACTGGTTTCTTTGCGGCATTTCTGGCACACTACCTTCTTGCGGGTGATTTGCTTTGGTAGGTGGATTCTTTCGCATCAAGAACCACCATTGTATTTATTTTATTCATTGTATCTAGTATTTCCATCAACCAAAACTTGTATATTGTTTCAGACCTAGACTTTAGTGTTGTATATTTCGACCTTAGAGTCGCGCTTAGTAGTATTGCGGTTTCTTGTTGCTTTTGAGCTTTCTTTTGGATTTGATCCTCGCCACTTGGCGTTGTATATTATTGTTGCATGTGTGGTTGTGGCCGTCTATTGACGAAGAGCTAGCTCCCGCTTGGGGATGCCTTTATCATCACATATATATTGTTTTACTTGTTGTACCCCATTCGGGGCCAGTTTTACAAAAGAAACTCTGCCGAAATTTTTAGAAAAGACTTTATTGTTTTCAAAACGTACCTTCGGCTTAGTTATTTAAAAACCTTGATTTCAAACTTGTATTTCTTCACTCCTTTAAACCAGTTTCTTTACTTATTCTTAAAATGGTTTTAGATTTCTGGGCTTTTGGCTTACTTGGATCAGATGGAGTCCTATAGACTTCATATGGTTCGAGGGCCAGTCACGTGCTCTTTCGGGTCGTGACAAAGTTGGTATCAGAGCGCTAGGTTGACCTTGGTTCGAGTCTAAGTTTGACTATATGGAGCCTAGGGAGTTATTTATATACGGAACTTAGGCTTGACCTTACGGAACTTAGACTTGGTCGAGGGGGTATTCGACCCGAACTTTCGTCGTATTAGGATGACCCTTGGTTGATGGAATAGGTGACTAAAGTAGAGTGACGTACCGTTGGTATGTTCCGCGGCATACTTACGACACGCCACTCCGCTTAAGGAACCTTAGGGTGTGCATATTTTTTTTCGAGATCAGTGATTCTCTTTATATCCAGGATTATACATCCATTTGAGATCCCCGATTCTATTAGTTTCATGATCATACCTTCATTGATGCTGTTCCTTCCTATGATCATGTATCCACTCTGGATCTGTTGTTTCCTTTTTGCCATTGATGTGATCTTTTGATACTCGATTGAGGTTCCGGTCGCCATGTTTGAGCGCAGTTCGGGCGGCTGCTAGGGTTGCGGCCGGTGTGAGCTCGTCTGGTACGAGGGCCGACCATTGTGTTTTCTGGTGACATGGGAACGTCTCGAGTCAGTATTGGTGATTGTGACCTCTAGTGGAGGCGAGTGCTTGGTCTTGCACCGGATGATCGGGTCATTGTTAGAGCTGCCAGTTGAGAGAGGACTGTTGATGTACAGCATACCTCAGAGATTGTGATGTCGCCTACCGTGCAGACAGATGGACCAGCTGTTGCTGAGATTGACAGGATGTTGCTTTCGGAGCTTACGAGCTGAGATTGCCGGAGCTTTCAGGCAGATACGCGACAGATGATAGCTAGTCTACCCGATTTGAGAGACGAAGGTGATTCGTCCGATTTTGCGCCAGAGCGGGCCCAGTTGAGTTGAAGATTTCCAGTGTGGAGTGTCTTACTCAGATCTAGAGCAGACCGATTCAGAGACGACCGCCAATGTATTGCCTTTCCTGGAGGATTGAGGCGTTGTTCGGCGTACAGGCGTATAAGCCAGTTGTTGCTGCAAATGACGAGATGTCGCCCAGATGGTTGGAGCTACTGCAGCGTGAGCATGTTCTTGGAGATATGATAGTGAGTCGCTAGTCACCGAGGATGAATGACTAGGACGTGTGGTGAGTTCGCTTACCCCGATGCGAGGTCATCAGGTGGATCGATTCCAGATAGAGACGACTTCACGCAGATTCGTTGAGAGTCGATTGAGACGATCGAATGTCAGGAACCTATTTTCCAAGTTTAAAGTATACGGAAAGACATGCAGGTGATTCTATGGACCCTCTAGAAGAATGAAACCCTAACTCGACTTAATGACCGTGTGAAAGCCTTTGAACCTTTGGGTTTGCGGCGGTTCCTCGGCGCCATTAGTGAGGCTTGGGTTTGCCCTTCTACGGCTGGACCACCGACGCTGTGGCATGTACTCGATACTATTAAACTGTACCCGAGATGTGAGCTCTTGGGGGATCATGAGGATCTGACGAGTCGATCGGATGGTTCGACATCTTTCGGATATCGTGATGGGACACTGCTTGGGAGACTCCAGATACGAGGATAGCCGTTGGAGCACAGTCCATGCAGCCACGATGAGACGAGTCCGAATCAGTCGACATTGACGCAGAGTGAAGGAAAGAGTTCGCAAGATATTTCGCCGAGATGACGTCCCACTCCACCGACACCAGAGATGTGATATGCACCCCGAGGCGTGGTATATGGATATATCTTCCAGAAAGAAGAACGATAAGTATGCAGCCATTCCGGAATAAGAATTAGCTTCAGCAATGGATGATGACTTCCGGGAAATGCGGCAGGAAATGAGATTTGAGAAAGAAACCCCGACAGGACCTTTCCGGAATACGATACGAGAAGACCTAGACCCAGGAGTGGTCATGGTTGCGCACACCCAGCAGGTCAGAGTTCAACATTGTCGACGAGGTAGTTGACCAGATTCAGATTAAGGAACTTACCCAGATGCGTTGCGAATTGATCAAGGACGGACGAGTGACGAGTATTCCTCCGATGGTTGGGACGTATTCCCGAGGACCTGTTCGGCCTGACATCTGCTACAGAATGATGAAGCTACAGATTACGCGAATTCGAGTCCGTGCGAGAGACTTCAGATTGGCCATGGCCGAGAACAGTGCAGTGCATAGTAGCTTGGCGTGACGTCATAGTGGACGACGATAGAGACAAGTGGAACAAGAGGTTCGTGTGAGACACTGACGAGCTGTCATTGCTTCCCGTCGAGACTAGAGACCTAATATGCTTACAGAGACGTTGGGATGTGACCAGTTTCTGAGAAAATATTGTGCTGAGGACACAGGTGTCTTCTGAGCGAGAAGAGGTTGTGCAGGAAAGCCAGCCTCTGTACAGATCGGCATAGGCATGATTAGAAGAGACCTTGAGTAGGATTCTTCCAGGACATTGCTGCAATGATGTTTGCACCCAGGATCAGATGTGTGACGTGCTTTCAGAGAGCCAGAGGCCGACGCCAGTGATATGCTGCCTTACGAGTGGTCGTGAGGTTTGACCGAGAGGTGACCAGAGAAGTGCCAGAACGGAATCGTCCCCGTTAGCACACCTGACAGGGCCGATGAGCCGATTGACTGCGAGATAGGAAATCCGCAAAGAAGATAAGGACCCAGAGTCAGAGGGCGCCAGACCATGAGCAAGAGGCAAGTAGATATCCAACGCTGCTAGCAGTGGATGCACCGACTCCTTCTCGACCTCGAAGGAGGAACTACCGACGACGGTATTTATGATTTGTGATTTTGTGATTCGATTATCACGTATCCGTCATTTTGGATTTCGGTATTTTGGGCGTTCTGTTTGCATGATTTAGTTTTGATGATTGAGTTTCATGATATTTGTTTCATGCACCCACTGGATATTTATATATTTTGCGCCTAGTTATTACATTTGAGATATTGATTGAGATTTCATGCCTACCGTATGCAGTGATTTGATTTGCACTTCCAGCATAGTTTTCATGCACCTTTAGTGTTTTGACATACAATTTTGGTGCACACCAGATGCACTAAATCGGGATTCTTCGTGCATGTCACATGCACCTGATTTTTCTGTCAGGCACACACGTTGCCTACGACAGATGTTCCGTGCACACCAGTTGCACGCAGATGTTGTTTTGTACACCTGTTTGACACATATATGGATTTTGATTTCTTGCGCACCAGACGCATAGGATATTCTTATATATGCATTTTGGGGATTGATTTCTAGTAGAGCAGTATATTTTTATGAGATTCTCTCTGTATTGATATTTTCGGAGCCCCGACAAAACGGATTATTACAGAAATTGTTTTAAGTAGTGGGGGTTTAAATTTAAATTCGGGGACCGAATTTCTTTAAGGGGGGTAGATTGTAACACTTCTAAAAGATAAAATATTAATTTTGGAAATTTTTATAATTTAATATTATTTTATTGATTATTTTAATATTAAATCTATAATTAAATGCAAATAAATAGGAAAAATTTGAGAAAAATTATGGAAAATTCTAAAATAGGGTAAATTAGAGAATTATGACATTTTTAAGTTTTTGTGATTAGTTTGACACTAATTTAGTGCTAATCGCGATTAAAAATCGCTAATCGGACTTTTTGGCTTTTTGTGCAAAATTGTGCACATATCATTTTTGGACTTGTGTTACATTTTCTAGCCATGGTTTTCTTTTGGAGCTACTATTCTTGTGAGAAGGGTTTTGGAATTAAAAGAAAAGGGAAAAAGAAAAAGAAATGAAATGAGGGTAGGTGAGAGAGAGGCATGGGTCATTGACCTTGAGACTTAGCCATTTTCTCCCATCATTTTTCCCTCCCTCTTCTTCCTCTAGCTGCTGCTGCCCCTTCCTCATCTTTCCCCCCCTCTTCAATCCCTCTCTTCATCTCAAAAACTACACCAAAACCCCATGTCGGTTTCATTAAAAATGTGCACGAGCCCGAGACCTACAAGATGGACCAAGAAAGCATGGATTTTGGCCACTAGGGGCAACTCAAGAAAATTCTTGAGTTGCCAAGTGAGGTAAATTCTGAACCATTAGCTTAATTTTAGCTTTACTTATACCCCTATGCATGTTTAGAATCGAAATTGGGTGATTTGTGGATTTTTAGGAAAAACTAGTAAGGGTTGAGGGAATTGTGAGTTGTGATGGGAAATTGAGTTTAGTGGGGACCATAAGAGCACCCTAGTGCTAGAAACCCAGTCCAATCCCACTGGAAACCAAAAATACGGAATTTCGGGACTTTCATGTCGGTTTGTGAGCGTTTGTGTGTGCAGGAAAATCTGGAATACACTGGGACCTTTTCAGGGAAAATAAGCAATACCAGGGACCCAAATTAGACCACAGGAGGCCACCCTAGGAGTACGAACCCCTTTAGACATAGGGGGGCCGGCGAGGCCGGGCATTTTGGGGATGTGGCCGGCCCCTCTGTGATGAAATTGGCCCATGTTTCTTCTGTACCTCATATACCCCCTGCATAGCACCCTGGAGTTGTTTATTTGATCTAGTTTTGCCTGAGATGAAATCTGGGATCATTTTTTTGGGTTGCTGCTTTGAAATGTGTTTTGGTTTTACGTATTTTGAATTCCAGATTTTGATATTTGTGTGTTATCTCGATCGTGTGACGTTTATAGGTCTATATCGAGTGATTTCGAGCTGTTTTGCGAAGGCTAACCGTAAGTTCTAACCTATAAGCCTTTTAGCGTATCGTGTTGGTTTTAGCGTATCGTATTGGATTTAGTGTGTCGTTTCAAGTATTGATTTAGTTTTGATGCGATGCGATACGTGTGATATGTGTAGGTACACCGCGACGATCCGAGGCGATGCGGAAGATGACGGTGACATCGACACCGACACGCAGGATACAGGTGAGTAGATTATATCTACAGGGGGAAGTCGGGTGGATGGCGTATAGCACCCCCGCAATCCGTAACTAGTACTATGTAGTATATTTTTCTGTCTATAGTGTGTTCTGCTTAGTTAGGGGTAGAAATACCTAGTGTAGTTCATAGTCGCGAACCCTAGGATAGAATTACACCTACACGCACACCCTTGCATATTACTTATACTTGCACTGTGGTTGATGATATGGGATGACTTTGGAGATGAGTCGATGATGTGGGCTTTGTGCCGCGAGATCGGTGATTTGATATGATTCGTATTTGGGATACGAAATGTGATTCTTGCGGGCTTGGGATATGTGTTTACCCCCGCATGCATACTTCATTGATGGTATCGTTTTGTGCTAGACATAGAGTGGTACCCCAGATTATATGATCTGATGATAGTGATACCTGTGTTGTGACGAGATAGTGAGATGTTGACCCGTACCCAGCTATTGGGATGCCGTACGACGATTTACCGTACGAGCCTATATTGATGATAGATCCGCGCTCATGACTCGAGGATGTCAGATGATATACTGTATCGTACGCGATACTATTGAGACGGGATCACCGACTTATATATATTTACATATATCGACTCAGATGTTAGGCGGTTTCCTTACCTGTAGTTCAGCTTGTTAGTTCAGCCGTATAGTTAGTGTAGTTGTTAGAGTAGATTAGACTTCTTACCTATTTCAAAAACTAACGAATCGTGGGCATTTTTAAAGACAGCTCAAGGGAATCTACGGATATTTCAAAAACGACGTATCTTTTCATAAAAACACCGTAGCCCCTATTTTCAAAACCCCATGATTCGTGTTATTTCAAAAGGCACCATTCGTAAGACTTATATTAGAGTAATGCAGATAAGTTTTGGTTACGTCTAGTTTCAGCTCCCACTCCTTTTTGTGGTTCGGTTTGCATTGCATTCTTATACTATGTTTCATACTCCATTATTAATATCATGCTGATAGGACACCAGCACCGTTACCGATGATGCGTATGTACCACGTACACTTACTTGCCGGCTCACACACATCTTCATCGGTAATTGCCATGTCACGTACACCTTAGAAAATATTATTGCTTGACATAGCCTTTTAGCTAGTAGTTTAGACATTGTAGTTATTACCTGCTACTTCCTGCATACTGTTATTCATTGTTATGCCGCATTCATGGATTCTCATGCATATATTCACTATTTTGCATGCTATTGAAGTTTGGATTTGGATTTCTATGAGATTTTCTGGATTTGGAGGAAAACCGCAAAAACACAAATAAACATATTCTCTCTTTTAAAATAAAAAGTGCGGTTTTCCCATGATGTATGAGTCGTCCACCATGAGTTTGCTGATGGATTTGGAAACCCGATTCGAGGAGACGGATGAACCGTTTCGGGTACATGGTGGACCCGGTACGGTACCCCGGGGCAAGAGGAATGTGGTGATGACGTTGAGCCTGGCAGGGGAGTACTACCTACCGGTGATTTTACCCGACACGTCGGATATCCGGAGGATACCGTCGTGGTCTTGAGATTTATGGTAGGGGCCGGTCTGGACTGACGGCGCCCTAGATATTGTGGTTGAGACTTTGAGATATCGAGATATTGGGATTTCGTTTGTGCCGATGCTAGGCACAGTTTTATGCTGATTTCATTATGGTACCTCATTTTAAAAATACAAGGGAAATCTCACTAAAGTACGAAAACAGTTGCTTCATGTAAATGTATTCTGTTTTCTCGCATTCATATCTCATTCATATGCTATATTGTTATCTGAGGCACTGACACAGACACATGAGATTGCACTCGGGTTAGATATTTACCCTAGCCTTGCTATAGGCTGCATGTTTTATATTGAGGATTTTATATACTGATCGTATTGACCTAGGATTATGTCTTGCTTTCGGTTTCTGCTTGTAGATATTTCTATTCACGAGTTGGCAACTCACCCCCGTTGTGCCACAGTCCTTGCAGGTCCTGCCGTACAGGTTTCTTTGCGGCATTTCTGGCACACTACCTTCTTGCGGGTGATTTGCTTTGGTAGGTGGAGTCTTTCGCATCAAGAACCACCATTGTATTTATTTTATTCATTGTATCTAGTATTTCCATCAACCAAAACTTGTATATTGTTTCAGACCTAGACTTTAGTGTTGTATATTTCGACCTTAGAGTCGCGCTTAGTAGTATTGCGGTTTCTTGTTGCTTTTGAGCTTTCTTTTGGATTTGATCCTCGCCACTTGGCGTTGTATATTATTGTTGCATGTGTGGTTGTGGCCGTCTATTGACGAAGAGCTAGCTCCCGCTTGGGGATGCCATTATCATCACATATATATTGTTTTACTTGTTGTACCCCATTCGGGGCCAGTTTTACAAAAGAAACTCTGCCGAAATTTTTAGAAAAGACTTTATTGTTTTCAAAACGTACCTTCGGCTTAGTTATTTAAAAACCTTGATTTCAAACTTGTATTTCTTCACTCCTTTAAACCAGTTTCTTTACTTATTCTTAAAATGGTTTTAGATTTCTGGGCTTTTGGCTTACTTGGATCAGATGGAGTCCTATAGACTTCATATGGTTCGAGGGCCAGTCACGTGCTCTTTCGGGTCGTGGCAACCGGACAGGACTCGCCGGGAACCTGCTAGTTGGGTTTATACCAGACGTCAGATAGCAGTTCCCTGGTGACATATGGACAGGTTAGTTCATCGACCTGGGATCGTCATTTGTCTCGTGTGAGTTCCCACTGTGCTTTGATTACTACCCTACCACGGCTCAAAGGAGTCGTGCAAACAGGTTTTAGTTGGGTATGTTAGTGTATATGCCCTAGAGGCCATTACTGTATCATACTAGTTTGTATATTACTTAATTGAAGCTTGGGATATTCACCTTGTATATACAATCTTGCTCAAAATAGTAGTATGCTACTTGGTTTGTTTCTACTTCAATGTGTACATGTGTTTATTTTTGTATATCGCCTATACACATTAGTAGAGCCCTTAGGATCTTTGCTTGATTACCAGCGATGTGATGGCCGTCACACTAGTGGGGCTGGGTAATCTATAAGCACATCCTTATGCAGGTCCCTGGTCGCAGGACTATCGAGACAGGGCATCGATACTCCGGAGTAGACTAGCGTGTGCGCTTCTCATCCCAGTGTGGGAGATGGTCTGTCCCACAGCCATCAGTACGTCGTACTTGAGAGAGTATGCGGGTGCTCGTTGGGTTACGAGTACACTGGACAGGACTCGTCGGGAACTGACTAGTTGGTATTATGCCTATCGTCAGTTATCAGTTCCCAGGTGACATGAGTACAGCTTAGTCCGCTGACTTGACACTGTCACTTCGCCTCGAGTGTGTTCCCACTGTACTTTGATTACTACCCTACCACGGCTCAAAGGAGTCGTGCAAACAGGTGGTAGTTGGGTGCAGTCCCGAAGCACTTGGAGGCAGTGACGGTTAGACAGGATTCGTCTCTCCCGGTATTGGGGGTTGACATCGCGCTGTGTCTAGGAGAGCCATTACACGAGTAGTCCCTGGCCAGGGCAAACGAGATATACTGGTAGGCTTCCAGTGTTATCTCAGGGTGTTTTGGGCTTCGCTCCGGCACGACTTGTACCGCTATTAGGGGACTGACGTTTACCTCCCCCTAGGCACGCCATTCGATGTATCAGACGAACAGACCGGACTGTACGGAGAATGTCACACTCAGGCTCAGTAGGAGTTCAGATGGGTTTCGCCTCGTCGGTCTTCTTGTCGGCATTACCTAGGGACCGCTACGCACAGCTAGTGCCGCTTGCGGTCTGTGGTTAAACCCACTGCCAGCGTAGTGTCGAGTCTTTAGAGTCCCACACAAAAAGCTTTTCGCCTTTAGGCAAAAGAGTAGAGGTCGCATGGTATTGCGACAGGTCGCATGGTTTTGCGACAGGGTTCGGTCACATCCGTACACTTGTGCACGTACAGTGTCCGGACAGTTTACACTAGCGGGCTTTGGTTTAAGCCAGATCCTAGTGTACCTTTTGGGATTGGATTTATCCAGTTTGCATTCGTGTTCATCGGAACGCGGATGCGGGTGTGTATGCACAGTTGACAGGGAGGCAGAGGCAGCGGATTCACATTAGGGTTGTTGACAGTTGACCGTTGACTATTTGATTTTTTGCTCAACCCTAATGAGAATATGATATGTGATTAACTATTATATTAATTAAGTATTATGGTGACATGGTTGTTGACTTTTGTTGACTTTGTTGACTTCTTGACTTTTGTTGACTTGTTGACTTTGTTGACCGGTTGACTAGGCTTGACTAGTTGACTATCATGATAACCATAGCCATCATTTCATGGCAAAGACTTTTGCTTGCTTGATCATTTGTGTAAAATGAGTGCATGAAATGACATGGTTATGGTTGCTTCAACCATCACATAAGACTTATTTGGTATGATGAGTTATCATGACTTTGGATTATGAGAGGGTGAGAGACAAAAGACTTCCTCATTCTTTCTTGCTCATTCTCTCTCTTGTTCTTGAGCTCTCTTGTTTTGCTCTCACCCTCTTGCTCTTGCTCCCTCTCTTGACTCTATGGTTCTCTTGTCTCATGAGTTGAGAATCAAGAACCATAGATAAAATCCCATACAAACTCTTCTCTACTCACTCTAGTTCACAAGGTTTAGCAAACCGAGTGAACTAGTTTCATCAAAGAACGAAGAAGGAGCCAAAGGTTGGAGCTTTCAGGTGGATCTATCTTCGGCGTACGGAGACGACGGGAAGAAGCCAATCCGGACCACCATCGGAGTTTGAAGACGAAGGAGTTCAAGACAAGCAAGGTATAACCCCCTAACCGAGTAGCTAGAAACTCGTAGTTAGGTTGTTAGATAGATGTTTAACCAAGATCCGGGTTATAGGTCCATGTTACCACCTCCATAAAAATTGTTTTTACCAAATTCCGCATTCCCGAAAGTACCGGGAGAGGTAGCATGAACTTACAGTGGTATCAAAGCCTAGTTAAACTCTATCTAACATGTTAGCAAGTAACTAGAATATCGATCAAAGAAAAAGTCCCAAAAACGAACCCCAAAATTCGAAGTTTCTGTCGATTTTTATACTGTTCAAAAGTTGATTATTTTCACACCTAAAATCGGCTCAGGCTTTTGTGTGAACACCCACCAAAAATGGTCCAACGATCAAGTCAAAGCGCCGCGGAAACGCGGCGGGAGCACGCTCCCGCCGTGGATCCGCGGCCGAGTTGACTCGGCCGAGGTCCATCTTTGGTGCAGTGTTATTCTGGTGTTGTTTTGAGATTTTTGAAATATGTGTTTTCTGCCCAGATTTTCCAGAACGAAAATTTTATTTTTGGGGTCCCGAAAATCCGTATTTTTGATCGAACTTCTAAAAGACTTAAGCTAACGGGTTTTTCTGTAATGTGATATTTGTATTGAACGTCTACTAATCGCTATATGTCGATTATTGTGGGTTATACAAATCTGTGATCTGTAATGTTGCTGGAATGTGTATATGAATATGTTGGATTGTCGCGGGTGAATAGCCGGGGGTTGTGAGACGAGAGTTTTCTTTTCTTTCAATTCATGTAAATTTGTAAATTGATGTAATAATTATTTGTATGGCCGCACAACCGGGTCGGGGTTGTAGCCGTCATTGTATAATTTCTTTTTACTGTTTTTGCTCCTAGGATAGACCCATGGAGGGGGTGCACAAACTACCGGGTATGCCGAAGTGTCGAGTGGCCTACTCATGGAGATGAGGGAGGTTGCTACGCTTCGGGTACTTGGCGGGTAGTTTGCCGCACCCATAGGGGTCTTGGGTGGGGTTTTGGCTATTCACCGCGACCGTGTAATCTGTCTTTTGTTACAGGCTCGTACGAATTACAGATTCCTAGTATATCCAATGTATTCATCTGTGATCTGAAATGTTTATCATTGCAGTATATCTATATATGATATTATTTAGGCGTTGCTTATGTTTTACAGCTGCGCTAGCCCAGCCCCCGCTCTGTCGTTAGTTAAGTAACCTAACGGGTAATGACGGGGCCCCGTGGCGAATGCGAATGGCATAAGCGTACGTCATATTTTGGTTGTTTTCTGCAATGGTAGGATTAAATGATGGGATGCATTAAAAGAACTAATGCAAGAATATCACGCATTAAAAGAACTAATGCAAGAAAATAAACCAAGTAAAAGTCGTTGGAACACTTTCGAAAAACCACTCGGTTCTTTTCAAAACAAACTTTTAAAATGCGGAGTTTGAGCCACTCCATTTAAAAGCTATCTCGTTCCATCGACTAAATCAAGTTCACTACGTTCATGGTTTTGCCAAAACCATTCGTAGCCCTCCATCATTTCAGTTAAATATTCGGTAGTATTCAAGCTATGTATTTTGACCTCACGCCAAGGCATAGTGATTGGTAGCTGCCGGATATTTATCTGTTGCATAGATAGAATGCGTTGGTTTGAGACAGTCGTACTGCCATTTTGGCCTACGTCAAGGGTATGTACGGGTGGGTTCAAATTAACCTGGATAATGATGGGAAGAACTTGACATGTGACTTATGACATTTTGACCTCTCGCCAAGGTCATAAGAGCATGGGGCAAAAATCCACATCGGGAGTTTCAAAAGAACTGAAACTTGCTAGTGTTGCATACCATTTGGAGTGTGATGATTCTGGTAGAATTCCTTCAGTTTCGTCACGCGATGATATTTGGATCCCGATCCTACTGTGAGTATATGCTACTCCTCGGGAAATTTCTCACTTAACGATCAATGCTATAAACCTAGTAGGTGTCTAGAAAGGTGTTAGCGGGGCTACGCCCCCATGGAAAAGAGGTTCTTTAATTAAGGAACTTCGCGAAAGTGTTGGAAAACCTCCCTCGAAGTACCGACACCAGCCTGGCCGAACGGTTAAGCAAGTATTGTACGGTGAGATTGATCCTGACTAATTCTTCCTTTTTGGTTTTAAGGAGGGATTCGAGAAACAGTGGGAGCCATCCTGTTTAGACAAACTAAAAACCACTCTAAACTTGCAAGAGCATCATGCTAAGTGTTTCTTCTTCTCTCTCCTAATTGCAGCGACCAATTGAAATGACTGGACTTAAGTCACTCCTAGATAAAAATATACTGACAGGGCCAAACTACAAAGATTGGCTCAGGAATGTTAAGATGGCAATCACTTACGACAAGCTGGGGTATCTTCTTACCACCAAAGCTCCCCCTGTCCCTGGTCCCACTTCCAGCGTCGCGGATAAGGAAATCCGTAAGACTTGGGAGATTGATAGCGCGAAGGCCAAGTGCCTCGTACTTGCCTCGATGGACAACGAACATCAGAGGAGGCACGAGAATATGGACCTTGAATCCATATTTCTCCATACAAAAGAACTGTATGGAGAGCAATCTCATATCGCAAGATACGAAGCGTCGAAAAAGTTATTTTCGGCAAGGATGGCCGTCGGATCATCAGTAGCAGAACACGTGCTAAAGATGATCGGCTACATTGAGGAGCTCGCGAACCTAGGGACCACATTGGAGAGTGAACTCTATACGGATATAGTTCTCCAGTCCCTTCCTTCCACTTACGCCCAGTTTATACTGAACTTCAACTTACAAGAAAAAGAAGTTGAACTTTCAAAGCTCCTCAACATGCTGAGGAGCGCAGAGGGCACCCTACAGAAAGGTAGGGAAACATCCACTTTGTTTGTAGGAGGATCGTCTTCTTCTAGGTCCAAGGCGAAAGCCAAGGGAAAGAAGAAGAAAGCCCCCGCCAAACCAAGGGGCGGTGTTAGTAAAGTGGATACAAAGGGAAAAGCAAAAGCAACAAAGATAGCGGGGAAGCTTGTGGATAAGGAAGAATGCTTCTATTGTCATAATAAAGGACACTGGAAGAATGATTGCAGGGCCTGGAAGGCCAGAACACAGGAATTGAAGCAAGTTGCAGCTTCAGCTTCAGGTGTGTATGTTATTGAAAACTGTTTTTCAATAAACTCTACTTCCTGGGTATTGGATACCGGATCAGAATCTCATATCTATAATTCTTTGCAGGCGTTGAGAAACCGTAGGGTTTTGAAGGCAGGTGACCTGTCCCTCAGAGTTGCGAACGGAGCTAGCATGGATGCTAAAGCCGTGGGGGACTATCACCTGGGAATGTCAGATGGACATGTTTTGGTTTTGCGTAATTGCTTTTTTGTACCTAACGCAAATTGTAATATTATCTCTGTATCTTTAGTTTCTAAAGAAGGTTATGAATTTGCGTTTGTAAGTAATGTTGTAAACATTCACTTTAATCAAGTTTTGATTGGGTCAGGTACATTGAGTAATGGTATATACGTATTAAACCAACCACAGATTTTCAATGTCCACAATACACACAAAAGAAAGTCTCCGGAAATAAATCAGACTTTCTTATGGCATTGTAGACTGGGTCACATAAACGAGAGAAGGTTGACGAAGTTACATACAGAAGGATATTTGAATCCGTTCGAATATCAATCGTATGCCACTTGTCAATCCTGTCTCAAAGGAAAGATGACAAAGACTCCGTTTACTGGACATGGAGTAAGAGCGAGCGAGCACTTGGGACTCGTACACAGTGACGTGTGCGGTCCAATGTCTACACATGCGCGAAGCGGTTATTCTTACTTCATTACTTTTACGGATGACTTCTCAAGGTACGGTTATGTCTTCTTAATGAAACATAAGTCCGAAGCCTTTGGAAAATTCCAGGAGTATAAGAATGAAGTGGAAAAACAAACCGACAAAAGTATTAAGATTCTAAGATCGGATCGAGGTGGAGAATACTTAAGTGCCGAGTTCCTGGATTACTTAAAAGAGAATGGAATTCTCTCTCAGCTTACTCCTCCATACACTCCGCAACATAACGGTGTATCGGAGAGACGGAACCGAACCCTATTGGATATGGTTCGGTCTATGATGAGTAACACTGAGTTACCGCGATCATTCTGGGGGTATGCGCTAGAATCAGCTGCATACCTTTTGAACCGAGTTCCGACTAAGACTGTGCCTACCACACCATATGAAATGTGGAGTGGGAAGAAACCCTATCTTCAATATCTGAAGATCTGGGGATGTCCGGCTTTTGTCAAAAAGCAGCATGCGGACAAGCTCGAGGCACGCTCAGTACTGTGCAAGTTTGTGGGATACCCAAAGAACACCAGGGGGTATCTTTTCTACCACGCAGAGGAACAAAAAGTCCTTGTTTCTCGTATTGCCCACTTTCTAGAACACCAGTTCTTAGAAAAGGAAATAAGTGGGAGCGCAGTAGAACTGGAAGAAATTCCAGAACCACAGACTATTACTGAAAGCTTAGTGGAACCAGAGAGTTCAAAAGAACAGGACATTCCTACGCCGCTCCGCAGAAGTAGTAGGCAGTCTCATCCGCCCGAGAGATACTGCGGTTTTCTCATAGACGGGGATAGAGAGGATTGCATCATAGATTATGATGAGCCTACTAGCTTCCAGCAAGCCGTTCAGAGCGTCGACTCGGTAAAATGGCTGGATGCAATGCGGACCGAAATGGAGTCCATGTACACCAACAAGGTATGGACGTTGGACATTGCTCCAGACGGGGTAAAACCCGTAGGATGCAAGTGGATCTTCAAAAGGAAGATTGGTGTAGATGGACAGGTTGAGACCTATAAAGCTAGGCTGGTAGCAAAGGGTTTTCGTCAAAGACCTGGCTTGGACTATGACAAAACCTTTTCTCCAGTAGCCATGCTGAAATCCATTCGGATCCTACTTGCCATTGCTGCTTTCCACGATTATGAGATCTGGCAAATGGACGTAAAGACCGCTTTTCTAAATGGAAATTTAGAGGAGTGTGTCTATATGGACCAACCAGAGGGTTTCATTCAGAGTGGGAGCAGCGGAAAGGTGTGCAAGTTGCTTAAGTCCATCTATGGACTAAAGCAGGCATCGCGGAGTTGGAACATCTGTTTTGATGAGACGGTCAAAGAATTTGGCTTTATCAAAAATCCAGATGAACCATGTATCTATAGTAGATTTGTAGCGAGAACTGTAGTATTCCTCATTTTATACGTGGATGACATTCACTTAATAGGAAATGACATTCCTATGCTACAATCTGTCAAGGGGTTCTTGTCACACAGGTTCTCCATGAAAGACCTGGGTGATGCCTCATACATTTTGGGTATCCGGATCTACCATGACAGATCCAAGAGGATATTAGGACTTTCACAGTCCATGTACATCGACACCATACTGAAAAGATTCAGTATGGAAGATTCCAAGCGCGGTAACCTACCGGCTTGTCACGGGATCACCCTCTCTAAAGAGATGTCTCCCAAGACTGATTTGGAGAGGGATCGCATGTCTATTATACCCTACGCTTCTGCGGTAGGCTCTATAATGTATGCGATGTTGTGTACCAGACCGGATGTAGCTTATGCACTGAGTGTGGTAAGCCGGTATCAGTCAAACCCTGGAGAGAAACACTGGATAGCGGTAAAGAACATTCTCAAGTACCTAAGAAGGACTAAGGAGATGTTCTTGGTGTATGGCGGAAAAGACCTCCAGATCGAGGCCTTTGCTGACTCTAGCTTCCAGAGTGACAAGGATGATTCCAAGTCCATGTCGGGTTTTGTCTTTACCCTCAATGGAGGGGCGGTGTGTTGGAAGAGTTCCAAACAGGAAACCGTTGCAGACTCGACGATGGAAGCGGAATACATCGCTGCATCTGATGCCGCAAAAGAAGCTGTCTGGATAAGGAAGTTCTTGAAAGTGCTTCAGGTGGTTCCGTCCATTGTTGATCCAATACCTCTGTATTGCGACAACAACGGGGCTATAGCTTTAGCGAAGGAACCCAGGTCCCATCAAAGATCCAGGCACATCTTGAGGCGGTATCACCTGATCAGGGAGATCGTGGATCGCCAGGAGATCGAGGTTCGGAGAGTCGCTTCAGAAGAGAACACTGCAGATCCATTCACCAAGGCCTTGCCCCAGACTCAGTTCGAGCGGCTGATCGAGATGATAGGTCTTCGATACGCCAGTACATGGCCTTAGTGCAAGTGGGAGATTGTTAGTGTATATGCCCTAGAGGCCATTACTGTATCATACTAGTTTGTATATTACTTAATGGAAGCTTGGGATATTCACCTTGTATATACAATCTTGCTCAAAATAGTAGTATGCTACTTGGTTTGTTTCTACTTCAATGTGTACATGTGTTTATTTTTGTATATCGCCTATACACATTAGTAGAGCCCTTAGGATCTTTGCTTGATTACCAGCGATGTGATGGCCGTCACACTAGTGGGGATGGGTAATCTATAAGCACATCCTTATGCAGGTCCCTGGTCGCAGGACTATCGAGACAGGGCATCGATACTCCGGAGTAGACTAGCGTGTGCGCTTCTCATCCCAGTGTGGGAGATGGTCTGTCCCACAGCCATAAGTACGTCGTACTTGAGAGAGTATGCGGGTGCTTGTTGGGTTACGTGTACACTGGACAGGACTCGTCGGGAACTGACTAGTTGGTATTATGCCTATCGTCAGTTATCAGTTCCCAGGTGACATGAGTACAGCTTAGTCCGCTGACTTGACACTGTCACTTTGCCTCGAGTGTGTTCCCACTGTACTTTGATTACTACCCTACCACGGCTCAAAGGAGTCGTGCAAACAGGTGGTAGTTGGGTGCAGTCCCGAAGCACTTGGAGGCAGTGACGGTTAGACAGGATTCGTCTCTCCCGGTTTTGGGGGTTGACATCGCGCTGTGTCTAGGAGAGCCATTACACGAGTAGTCCCTGGCCAGGGCAAACGAGATATACTGGTAGGCTTCCAGTGTTATCTCAGGGTGTTTTGGGCTTCGCTCCGGCATGACTTGTACACTATTGGGGGACTGACGTTTACCGCCCCCTAGGCCCGCCATGCGATGTATCAGACGAACAGACCAGACTGTACGGAGAATGTCACACTCAGGCTCAGTAGGAGTTCAGATGGGTTTCGCCTCGTCGGTCTTCTTGTCGGCATTACCTGGGGACCGCTACGCACAGCTAGTGCCGCTTGCGGTCTGTGGTTAAACCCACTGCCAGCGTAGTGTCAAGTCTTTAGAGTCCCACACAGAAAGCTTTTCGCCTTTAGGCAAAAGAGTAGAGGTCGCATAGTATTGCGACAGGTCGCATGGTTTTGCGACAGGGTTCGGTCACATCCGTGCACTTGTGCACGTACAGTGTCCGGACAGTTTACACTAGCGGGCTTTGGTTTAAGCCGGATCCTAGTGTACCTTTTGGGATTGGATTTATCCAGTTTGCATTCGTGTTCCTCGGAACGCGGATGCAGGTGTGTATGCACAGTTGACAGGGAGGCAGAGGCAGCGGATTCTCATTAGGGTTGTTGACAGTTGACCGTTGACTATTTGACTTTTTGCTCAACCCTAATGAGAATATGATATGTGATTAACTATTATATTAATTAAGTATTATGGTGACATGGTTGTTGACTTTTGTTGACTTTGTTGACTTTTGTTGACTTGTTGCCTTTGTTGACCGGTTGACTAGGCTTGACTAGTTGACCATCATGATAACCATAGCCATCATTTCATGGCAAAGACTTTTGCTTGCTTGCTCATTTGTGTAAAATGAGTGCATGAAATGACATGGTTATGGTTGCTTCAACCATCACATAAGACTTATTTGGTATGATGAGTTATCATGACTTTGGATTATGAGAGGGTGAGAGACAAAAGACTTGCTCATTCTTTCTTGCTCATTCTCTCTCTTGTTCTTGAGCTCTCTTGTTTTGCTCTCACCCTCTTGCTCTTGCTCCCTCTCTTGACTCTATGGTTCTCTTGTCTCATGAGTTGAGAATCAAGAACCATAGATAAAATCCCATACAAACTCTTCTCTACTCACTCTAGTTCACAAGGTTTAGCAAACCGAGTGAACTAGTTTCTTCAAAGAACGAAGAAGGAGCCAAAGGTTGGAGCTTTCAGGTGGATCTATCTTCGGCGTACGGAGACGACGGGAAGAAGCCAATCCGGACCACCATCGGAGTTTGAAGACGAAGGAGTTCAAGACAAGCAAGGTATAACCCCCTAACCGAGTAGCTAGAAACCCGTAGTTAGGTTGTTAGATAGATGTTTAACCAAGATCCGGGTTATAGGTCCATGTTACCACCTCCATAAAAATTGTTTTTACCAAATTCCGCATTCCCGAAAGTACCGGGAGAGGTAGCATGGACTTACAGGGTACAGTCCCGAGCCACATGGAGGCAGTGAGCGGATCTGCAGGGGTTTGTCTCTCCCGGTATTGGGGGTGTGGTCGCGCTGTGTCGAGGAGAGCCAGAACATGAAAAGTCCTTGGCCAAGGCAGGAGATTTGATGGTAGGTATTCCAGTAGTATCTCAGGGTGTTCTGGGCTACACTCCGACACGACTTGTACCGCTTTTGGGGGTCTGACTTTTTCCAACCCCCTAGGCCCGCCATGCGATGCTCATAGATGAACAGACCGGACTGTACGGATATTGTCACTGACAGGCTCAGTAGGGTGTCAGGATGAGTTCGCTCATCGACGTCCCTTTTGGTCAATACCTGGTGGCCCGTCAAGTATTGGCTTATACCTCTGACGTGCTAGTGGTTAAATCCACAGCCATAGTATTGACGAGTCTTTAGAGTCCACCACACACTCAGTTACTCAGGTTTCGGGCGAAACGCTGTAGAGGCCGTATGGAGATATGGCAGGGTTCGATCAGATACGTGCGGTATTGCACGGATCGTGATCGGACGGTTTCTACTAGCCGGCTTTGGCTTAAGCCGGATCCTAGTATAAGATAGTGTAGTTTTGTCTCTTTGCATTTGTGTTTAGTGGGAATACAAATACGGGCATGTATTTGCAGTAGCGGGGTTTTCCTGTAATTTATTACGGGATCAGTTTTCTGAAGTTGCCAGTTTGCATTCCGTTCCGGCCGGTTTTCATTTATTCTTTCGCGGCCGGACTTTCCGTTGGAGGGGATTATTTGCAAGAGTGCAAATAACTCTTTTGTGGAGGGCTTTGTTGCTTTTGTGCCTTTGTCATGATGAGATGCTTTTCTTGTCCATGTCCTTGCATTTATTGTGATGGTTAGTGAAAGGGTTTGAGCTTGAAATTGATGTGAGCCTTTTGTTGATATATCATTTTCTTTTTCACATTATGATACAAGGAGTTGTTTTCTTTTTCTCTCTCCAATCTTCTTTGTGAGAAGAGGGGCCGGCTATTCTTGAGTGAGAAAATGAGAGAGGTTCATTTGTTATGTGGTTTTATTCTTCATCTCATATTCCCTTGCAAAAGTATTGAGAGCTCCATTTTTCTCCTTCTCTCAGGTTCATTCTTTTCCTCCACATACTATGACAACTTCAAAACCCCAAGAGACAAGTTTACTACACTATTCTATAGCAAGTCTTGGACACGTCGGCTAGCCAACTTCGCGCCCGAGTTGCCTCGGTTAAGAGGCGGGAGCCCGTAAAAGAGTCCGGCTACGTGGTGCCCTTTCCGACGAGACGATGATGGACGGAGATTCCGTGAGAGATCGGAGTGGAGATGAAGACCGAAGGACACGGATCGCTTGGTATAACTTCTATACTCTTTTCTTGTTTGCTAGTTAGCTAGGTTAATGGCCCGATCTGAGTGAAAAGTGCGCGGTGGTGCCGGTTGCAAGTTTTGCAAAGTTTTTGTTTCCGCGTTTCCGGCGTCGGATTGACGGCCGGGGCACCCCCGCGGACATACATTGGTATCAGAGCCAGGCCATTAACCATGCCTAGCTTGCTCTTGTATGTTTAGTACTCGATCGAACAAAATCCCCAAAAACCGTATTTTAGTGTACATGTGTTCTCTGTTGAAATTTTTCTAGCTCCTAAAATTTTTCAGGTTGTTGCAGAGACATGTGCAAGAAATTCTAAGAATTCTGGGAAAATACGGTTCAGTGATTCCTTACTTCGACCGCGGAAACGCGGCCAATCCCCTGGTTTGGCCGCGGTTCCGCGGTGGTTAAGAGGAATCGTTGAACCAAATTTTTCCAGTGGGCTTTTGAATATGAAATAGGGGTTTTGGGATATTAATTTTGGGCCCAGATTTTCTGTAAGTGCTACAGTAGTGTATGGGGCCCACTTGATAATATTTGTTCGATCGGATATTTTAAACATGCTAGTTCACAGTATTTACATTATATCTGCGACCGTGAATGTCACTCGATCGGTAAATCCAGTCTATCTGCTATAGCCCGGTTAGACGGATTTGCGAACGTGACATTCACGTTGATGATCTGTGTTTTGCTGTGTTGTTGCGGATCGGTCGTGGAGGATAGCCTGATGCAATGCTAGTACTGTATTGTTGTATCATGTACATTTGATATTGCGGGGCGAGCGTCCAACATGTGGACTGCCGTCACTGCCTGATTGTATTATTCTTTTGGGGCACGACCAGGTTGCGGTCCATGTACCCGTTGTATGTATATTTTACTTTCTGTACTAGGATTACCCCAAGGTGGGGTGCACGGATAGCCGGGTTCTAGAGAGCAACAAGCCCGCATCTCTTGGCTTTGAGACGGAGGGGGCTTTACTCTAGAATTGGCGGGCTATTCGCCTCACTCGTAGGGGGTACAGGTTGACCCAAGGAGGGGTGCCCAAGTTACCGGATTCCGTGAAGTGCCGGGTGGTCCATTCACGTTGCTGAAGGGGGCTGCCTCGCTTCAGGTTTTGGCGGGTAACTTGCCGCGCCCGTAGGGGTCTAGGATTTCATTGCACAGGCTATCCACACGACCAGGGGAACGTCGGGTTTCAGTAGCGGCTCTGTGAAACCCGGGGATCCTAGATATCTGTATTGATCTGTGTTGCTATACATTTCTGTGTTGCTGCATTTTTATCACGCCTTGAGCGAAAATTATATATTGTATATATACTAGTAGATGTTGTATATGTTTTTCATCCGCGCTAGTCCAGTCCCCGCTCTGTCGTTAGTTAGCTAACCTAACGGGTGATGACGGGACCCAGTGGCGAATGCGGATGGCATATACGTACGTCAGTATATTTTCGTTCTTTGTGGTGTGATCAATTGATGGGACTGCGTTGATTCGGATCAATGCAAGATAAACAAACCTACTCTGATGTTGTTGGAACACTTTTTCAAAAAGCTGTTATTGCAAGGACGTTCACTTTTGTTTTGCATCGTGGTATTCAGTTGGAATATCCTGCTCCTCAGTCGACGAGGCAAGGGTCGAGATCCCTTCACCAGGAGTGACCCCTTGGACAGAAGTTTGCGTCAGGGCAATAACTTCACTATTGCGTCAGGGCAATAACTTCACTATAGCCGTTTACTTTTGCTTTGCATCGTGGTATTCGGTTGGAATATCCTGCACCTCATTCTATGGGGAAAGAGCCGAAATCCCTTCACCGGGAGTGACCTCTTTAGCAAAGGTTTTCGTCACTATATTTTTACAAAGCTATCAGTTCCTTCAACGATATCAAGTTCATTACGTTAAAGGTTTTCGCCAGAAACCATTCGTAGCCCTCCGTCGTTTCATATGGATAGTTAATAGTATTCAAGCTGTGTATGTTGGCCAAAGTCAAGGCACAGTGTTTGGTAGCTGTTGGGTATTCATATGCAGCATAGATAGATGCGTTGGTTTGGGACAGTCGTACTGCCATTTTGGCCAAAGTCAAGGGTAGGTACGGGTGGGTTCAAATTAACCAGGAAAATGACGGGTAGAACTTGACATGTGACTTATGATATGTTGGCCAAAGTCAAGGTCATAAGAGTATGGGGCAGAAATCCACATCGGGAGTTTCAAAAGAACTGAAACTTGCCATATATGCGCATACCTTATGGAGTGTGATAACGTGAGCGGATTCCGTCACGTTATCATGCGATGATAGTTGGATCCCGATTCCCACTGATGAGTTGGTTTACTCCTCGGGTGATCCCGGCTAATTCATCTTTTAGGTTTGGGGAAGAATTTGACATTACAGTGGGAGGTTTCCAGATTAGATAAAGTGATAACCATTCTGATCTAGGTTAGAGTGCACGCTGAGTGTTTCTTTTCTCTCTCTCTTTGGCAGCGACCATTGACCCGACCCTAGACTATGACTCAGTGACCAAGTTGACCGAACCTTTTTAACACTGGCTTTTGGATTGTCAGAGTTGCAGACCTCATTGCCACTCCTACTTTTACCCTTTTCTCCAGGACACCCCGTATTACTACGAACGTCCACTTCCATTGGACAAAACCATCGTATGGTTATATACGAACTCGAAGGAATTCGAGGATGGTTTCCGGTTCGGGAGAAAACGAATAGGACTATTCAGTTGTCTTTTCCTTCTACCTTCTCTCTCAAATTGAGAGTACTCCTTGGTTTAGGAGATAGTACACCTATTACGCTTATTGGATAGTCTTCTTCCAAACCATAGGCAGGTGCCGACCGGTAGGGAATAAAGAAAGCCAATTAGCCTAAACGGTGTACAGAAGGTATTAAGTTCAGACAAAGCAAGGGATTAGTAAGAGGGCAATGTAAATTGCGACTGCTATTCACGACCAAACCAAGTATTTCTTTGCCAATCCTAAATCACCTTTGTATTTCTCCAGGACACTCCATATCACTACGAAGATCCCAGTTGATTGGATAATCCATCGTATGGTTATATACGAACTCGAAAGGAACTTGTTCGAGTTCGGGGATGGATCCTGGTTCAGGAGAAATAGGAATAAAGTACATTCAGCTGTCTTTTATCTTCACCTTCTCTCGCGTTGCGAGTGCTCCTAGGATTAGGACAGTACACCCTTTATGCATATTGGATAGTCTTCTTCCGAACCATAGGCTGGTGCCGAACGGTAGGGAAGGAAGAAAACCATTTGGCCTAAAAGGGTGTACAGAAGGTAATGACTAAAGACATATAAAGGGATTTGGAGAGGTGACAAAGAATTATACGGTTATAGTTATGAATCTGAATAATGGAAGAGGCATTACTAGGAATACCAGGATACCCCATCGAAACATTTCAGTGTTTCAGTTTCACTGTGTACTGTTAATAGAAAACTGATTTCCCAAATTAGACACTTGCTCCAGGGTATGTATTTACCAGGTATGATTCTCACATCTGTATGGTTTTACAGATGATGAGTGGGAGTAAGTTATTGGGAATTAGGTGACCATCCTCATTATATCGGGATTCGTTGGAATTGGTGATATTTGAGGAAGCCATCTGGGTTGTTTGCCGGTCGGCAAATATTTGGTTTTGAATATCCGTTGTTGTGCACCAATTTCAAATTGATATATCTGTACGTCTATTTTTATAGAGTGAGACATACCTTTTTGAAATTATGTCTATGACATTTACCTATACCAGTGGATGGTTTGGTAAGGAGCAATGAACAACGGTGTAATTCTTCTTGACCATAAGTACAGTTTTCAACCTACGACACACAGTGATTGAGTCGCTAGACTCAGGGGACTTATACAGAGTATTGTATATTGTCCAGTGTCCATGAGGACAGAGGGGTAGGTACTCATACTATATTCTGTTTACTTGTGACTTCTGTAGTTCTTAGACAGGTGTTTCGTAGAAACGCAGGGTCCAAGTTTTGAGAAGTTATTAGTATAAGATTAAAGTAGAGAACCAGGTATTGCAAGTATCAGGATTCATCAAGGTGATCGAAGATGTAGATACTTGTATATGGTATTCAGTTGATAGTAATGGTTAAGAGAACTTGCTTCTCTTTCAGGTTACTCATAATTGGAAGCATTCCTAAGTTGAGTAACGCTGATCGGCCTCCTTCCATTTAGTTGACATGCACTGGAGACAGCTGCATGATTTGAATCTGGTTCAATTAAATCAGTGCCTCTGTTTCTATATTGGATATAGAACAGTTCATATCTTGACATTGTTAAGATACGGGGAGTTGTCCAGCTTATGCTTAAAACCAGACTCTGGATAACTCAAGGCACGTTTCTGTAATGGCTGTTTGTGGGTTGACCCGAGCTATGCAGAGGGCTGATATTCTACCATCTGGAAGATCAATAGTGATATTGTTCTTGACTCGCCACAGTTTAATAAAATGGATTTTTTCAGAAAACAGGTGTGGGAGTATGGTAGAACTTGAAGTGATTCCAGAACCGCAAACGATTACTGAAGATTTGATAAGAACCTAAAGATTCAATCTGGTTTGACATTCTATTGGCCACTCCGCAGATAAGGTGGGTAACCTCAGGCACCCGAGAGGTACTTCGGTATACTCAAGGACGGTGGCAGAGAGGTTCTTGTTTACCCAGACTTGCCATTGCTGTTGTTCCAGACTATGAGACCCGGCAGGAGGATGAGTATAGCGTCGTTCTAAACTAGCTTTAGAAGCGTACGTCTATATGACTCTGCGAGAGGGTTGTCGTAGTCAGTGGGAGCAGCGGAAGCATTGGTGGACATCAAGCTTATGTCTATTTAAAGACTAAAGCAGATATAGCGGAGATAGATCATCTATTTCTGATATGACAGTCATCGGTTTGACTTCATCAGAATAGGGGATGGATCTGTTGAGAAGGTAGTAGGGTGTGATGTCCTGGTATTTGATGACATACACAGAGTAGGAAGTGATATTCCTATACTACGATCGGTTATACTATGGTCGTCACACAGTAGTTTCTCCATATAGGACTTGGATATTATATCAGACATTCTGGTTACTAGATCTATGGTTTTAGATCTAGATTTGGGTGGTTTCCCAATCTGGGTACTTTGACAGCATTCTATGAGTATTTAGAATGAACGACTCCTGACACGGTAGTGTACCTGCAGGTAATGGAGTCACCCTCTCTAAAGGTGTCTTACAGACTAAAGGGGAGAGGGATGCGCATGATTGGCAGATCATTTGCTTAGGCAATTGAGTCAATCATGAGATGTCAAGTACCACACCAGATGTTGTTCTTGCAGTAGGTGCAATAAGTTGATATTGATCCAATCCTGGGGAAACATTGGGAAGCAGTTTTAGGACATAAATGGATGTTCTAGGAATATGATAACGGCATTCTCCTTTAGGAGACGGTTATCATTCCAGGCTTCCAAGGTGACCTGGATGGCAGAGTGGCTGTCAGAGTTATAGTTTTCCCTCTGACGAGGGGTAGTATTTTGGACAGGTGGTCCAGGTGGATACTGAGGGAAGGCATGGCGCAGGATACTGATTAAGTTCAGTTGACGATATAGTCTAAGAAGTTTGGATTTGGAGTTCACTTATGAGCGAGGTCCCATCAGACATCCAGAAATTCTAAGACAGGTATTGCTCATTTCGGGAGATAGCTTTCTCCACGAACTTGAGATAAAGAGAGACATAGAAAGAAACTTCAGAGCGGATCCACTCACTGAGGCTGTTCCTCGAACGCAATAGTTTCGCAAACGAGCTTTGTGAGACTGACCAGTAGAGGAGTTGGGTGTTCGGTATCACACGGGCTGTGAGTATGCGACATCGCAATAATTAGCCTTGAGTGCAAGTGGGAGATTGTTGGAGATAGTGCCCTCAGAGTCAATTATTGGATCACAGGCACGTGATTGCAATGATTGAGGGGAGGACCTGTCCCAGTAGGACAATCTTACTCAAGATGATATTATGCTATCTGGTTTACCTTTATCATCGTGTACTGCTTTAGGTGACCTTACAGGTCACTATTGCACGTTGATAGAGCCCCTAGGATTCTTGCTTGACTACCGGCAGTATGAGGGCGATCATATACGTGGGAGCTGGTAGTCTATAAGCACATCCTTAAATGGTCCCTAGTCGTGGGAGTTTCGAGACAGGGCATCGATACTCCAGAGTAGACTAGTGTATACAGTCGAGACCCCGACGAGGGGCGGTGGCCGGTCTCACAAGCCACTGGTGTCAGTTGGTTCACCTAAGATGTATACAGGTGCTCATTGGGTTATGAGTACACCGGACAGGACTCGCCGGGAACCTTCTAGTTGGGTTTATACCAGACGTCAGTTGGCAGTTCCCTGGTGACATGTGTACAGGTTAGTTCATCGACCTGGGATCGTCATTTGTCTCGTGTGAGTTCCCACTGTGCTTTGATTACTACCCTACAATGGCTCAAAGGAGTCGTGCAAACAGGTTTTAGTTGGGTACAGTCCCGAGCCACATGGAGGCAGTGAGCGGATCTGCAGGGGTTCGTCTCTCCCGGTATTGGGGGTGAGGTCGCGCTGTGTCGAGGAGAGCCAGAACATGAAAAATCCTTGGCCAAGGCAGGTGATTTGCTGGTAGGTATTCCAGTAGTATCTCAGGGTGTTCTGGGCTACACTCCGACATGACTTGTACCGCTTTTGGAGGTCTGACTTTTACCAACCCCCTAGGCCCGCCATGCGATGCTCATAGACGAACGGACCGGACTGTACGGATATTGTCACTGACAGGCTCAGTAGGGTGTCAGGATGAGTTCGCTCATCGACGTCCCTTTTGGTCAATACCTGGTGGCCCGTCACGTATTGGCTTATACCTCTGACGTGCTAGTGGTTAAATCCACAGCCATAGTATTGACGAGTCTTTAGAGTCCACCACACACTCAGTTACTCAGGTTTCGGGCGAAACGCTATAGAGGCCGTATGGAGATATGGCAGGGTTCGATCAGATACGTGCGGTATTGCACGGATCATGATCGGACGGTTTCTACTAGCCGGCTTTGGCTTAAGCCGGATCCTAGTATAAGATAGTGTATTTTTGTCTCTTTGCATTTGTGTTCAGTGGGAATACAAATGCGGGCATGTATTTGCAGTAGCGGGGTTTACCTGTAATTTATTACGGGATCAGTTTTCTGAAGTTGCCAGTTTGCATTCCGTTCCGGCCGGTTTTCTTTTATTCTTTCGCTTCCGGACATTCCGTTGGAGGGGGTTATTTGCAAGAGTGCAAATAACTCTTTTGTGGAGGGCTTTGTTGCTTTTGTGCCTTTGTCATGATGAGATGCTTTTCTTGTCCATGTCCTTGCATTTATTGTGATGGTTAGTGAAAGGGTTTGAGCTTGAAATTGATGTGAGCCTTTTGTTGATATATCATTTTCTTTTTCACATTATGATACAAGGAGTTGTTTTCTTTTTCTCTCTCCAGTCTTCTTTGTGAGAAGAGGGGCCGGCCATTCTTGAGTGAGAAAATGAGAGAGGTTCATTTGTTATGTGGTTTTATTCTTCATCTCATATTCCCTTGCAAAAGTATTGAGAGCTCCATTTTTCTCCTTCTCTCAGGTTCATTCTTTTCCTCCACATACTATGGCAACTTCAAAACCCCAAGAGACAAGTTTACTACACTATTCTATAGCAAGTCTTGGACGCATCGGCTAGCCAACATCGTGCCCGAGTTGCCTCGGTTAAGAGGCGGGAGCCCGTAAAAGATTCCGGCTACGTGGTGCCCTTTCCGACGAGACGATGATGGACGGAGATTCCGCGAGAGATCGGAGTGGAGATGAAGACCGAAGGACACAGATCGCTTGGTATAACTTCTCTACTCTTTTCTTGTTTGCTAGTTAGCTAGGTTAATGGCCCGATCCGGGTGAAAAGTGCGCGGTGTTGCCGGTTGCATGTTTTGCAAAGTTTTTGTTTCCGCGTTTCCGGCGTCGGATTGACGGCCGGGGCACCCCCGCGGACTTACAATCTTAACATGTTGACTTGTATTGGTTTACTGTCTTTCTCTCACATGTTGATAAAGCCCTTAGGATCTGTACTCGACTACTGGGATTATGGTGAGATCATATGTAACATTTTCAAAAATATAAAATATTAATTTTGGGAAATTTTATAATTTAATATTATTTTATTGATTATTTTAATAATAAATGCAAATAAATAGGAAAAATGTTAGAAAAATTATGAAAAAATTATGGAAAATTCTAAAATAGGGTAAATTAGTGGATTATGTCATTTTTAAGTTTTTGTGATTAGTTTGACACTAATTTAGTGCTAATCGCGATTAAAATCGCTAATCGGGTTTTTTGGCAATTTTGTGCAAAACACGCACATATCACATTTTCTACACTTGTGCATTTTTCTTGCCATGACTTATCATTTGGGTTTACTATTGAGGTGAGAAGGTTTGGTTTAGGGATTAAAAGAAAAGGGAAAAAGAAAAGAAAATGAGAATGAGGGTAGGTGAGAGAGAGGCATGGGGCACCCTTGACCTTTTGACTTAGCCATTCCCTTGTTCTTCTCTCATTCCTTCCTCCTCATCCTTGTGTTGCTGCTGCTGCCCTTCCTCATCATTCTCCCCCTCTTCAATCCTTCTCTTCATCTTAAAAACAACCCCAAAACCTCATGTTCGTTTCATTAAAAATGTGCACAAGCTCGAGATCTACAAGATGGACTAAGAAAGCATGGATTTGGCCACTAGAGGGCAACTCAAGAAAGTTCTTGAGTTGCCAATTGAGGTAATTTCTGGACCATTAGCTAAATTGTAGCTTTTCCTTTAACCCCAAGTTAAGTTTATATCGATATTGTGTGATATTATGGACTTGATGAAAACCTAGTTAGGGTTTGAGAGAAACTTGAGTTGTAATGTGAAATTGAGCTCAGTAGAGGACTTGTAAACACCCTAGTGCATGAATTGGAACCCAAAACCTGAAGCTAGAACCAGAAATACGGATTTTAGAAACCGATATCGGGGAAATTGTGTAATCTGTGCAGGTTAACTTGAATCTGCTATCACCCCGAGGACCCTAAAATAATTTTGAGTGGAAATTGAGATGTGCAGGCACCATAGAGGCAACACCCAAAACCCTAGCCCCCAACTCCATTTCCCGGCCGCCAAATTCCCTCTTTTGGCCGCCAATTGCGGCCTGGGTCCCACCTTTTTGTCTCGTTTTGGTTCTGTAGCTCCTACATTGTTAGTTTAGGCCCCTGGTATATATAGATTTGTATAAAGTGACCTGGGGAAAAATCTGGGACATATATCATGAGTTGCTGTTTTGGATTCGTGTTTCCGTATTCCGTATTTTCATTTCTGAAATGGTGGAATGTGTTTTGCCTCGACTAATTGTCGTTTATACGACGATATAGAGGATTTATTGATGGTTTTGAAGGCGTGCCATAGGTTCTCACCTATAGGCCCCCTTATCGTATCGTTTTGGATTTCATGCGCCGTTTTAGCTTGGATTTGGTTTTAATGCGCATATACGATATTTGATGTGTAGGTACCCATGAAGACTTCGGGACGACAAGCAATTGCGTGGTGATGTCCGCAAATGATGATTCAGGTGAGTAGATTATATCTACAGGGGGAAGTCGGGTGGATGGCGTATAGCACCCCCGCAGTCCGTAGATAGATTATTATGTAGTTATGGTGACTTTAGGTGTATTATGGATAGTATAGGGTTAGAAGTGACTAGTGTAGTTCATAGTCGCGAACCCTAGGATAGAATTACACCTATACATACACCTTTGCTTATCACTTGTACTTGCACTGTGATTGATGTTATGTGATGACTTGGAGGTGAGTCGATGATGTGGGCTTGGTGCCCTGGGATCGGTGATTTGATACGATTCATATGTGGGATATGACTTGTGATTCTTGCGGGCTTGGGATATGTGTTTACCCCCGCATGCATACTTACTAATGTTACCGTTTGTACTAGACTATATGATCTGATAATGGTGATATCTGTTATGTGATGAGACAGTGAGATGTTGACCCCTACCCAGCTATGGGGATGCCGTACGATGATTTACCGTACGTGCCGATATTGATGATAGATCCACACTCATAACTCGAGGATATCTTATGATATGACATTGAGGCGAGATCATCGACTATATATCTTTATATATATACCGACTCAGATTTAGGTGGTTTCCACACTTACCCCTCCTGATTGACCTGATACTTAGGTGTAGTTTGCATAGTAGATACTTCACTGTGATGTTGACTACTAGATTTCTGCATCTTCATGCTATTCATATTGCTGGCATATGTTCATTGCTATATTATTATCATGCTGTTAGGACACCAGCACCATTATCGATGATGCGTATGTTCCACGTACACTATTTGCCGGCTCACACACTTCATCATCGATAATTGCCATGCCACTACACTGTAGTACTATTGCATTCATGAGATGATTCTTCCTTCGACTTATGCACATTACTATTCCATGTTGCATGATTCCCGATATGATTACCTTTCCTTATATGTCGCATACATCATGGATTGATTGCATAGCACATCGCATTGGATTTACT
Organism: Agapanthus africanus; assembly: GCA_030015575.1. NCBI lineage: Eukaryota > Viridiplantae > Streptophyta > Magnoliopsida > Asparagales > Amaryllidaceae > Agapanthus > Agapanthus africanus. The sequence continues at coordinate 362,889,776 of JASDDO010000022.1, read as the reverse complement.
TCCTGATGTTGGATTTTCATGTGATTTCTGGATTTGGGAACCGTAGCCTTTTCGAATAAGTAACCATTAAAAACCCGGTTCCCTTGATATGATATTTGGGGCGTCGCCCCGTGTTTTCTCGGTGCTAGAGGATGCATTGAGAGAGGGATGACCCGGACTGACGGATTCCCGATATATATACTTTGATATAGGGCATGATCCGGAATGACGGATGCCCGATGGATTGATATAGGGCATGATCCGGAATGACGGATGCCCGATGGATTGATATAGGGCATGATCCGGAATGACGGATGCCCGATGCATTGAGAGAGGGATGACCCGGACTGACGGATTCCCGATATGTACTTTGATGTAGGGCATGATCCGGAATGACGGATGCCCGATACAGGAGGATTTACGTGTCGATGCTAGGCACGGGTTTCATGATGTTTTTCCATGATTTTGTTTATATCCTCACATTGCATACATGATGCTTATTGTCATTGGGTGGCGGGTGGACGGGTTCCACATACATACAGACATGGATTATATACAGACTTGGATCATGGACAGATTGGTTTTACATTGATCATACTTATTTGTATATATAACAGGGTATGAGGGCGCTGTTATATATACCCTTACACCAATATTAGTGGTATGGGACGCTAATATATGTGTATTGATATCATTGTTATTTCTTCATGGTTACTTCATGCAGACAAACCTTACATTGATGACATGTGATTACCTGAGTACCTGGCACTACATACATGATTAGATGTTACCTTGCCACCCTATTACACTCAGATGTACTCTTGTGGATTATTACTGATTGTTGACTTAGGTTTATGTCTTGCATTCGGTTTCTGCTTGTAGATGTTTCTATTCACGAGTTGGCAACTCACCCCCGTTGTGCCACAGTTATTGCAGGTTCTGCCGTACAGGTTCTATTGCGGGATTTCTGGCACACTACTTTCTTGCGGGTGGTTTGCTTTTGGTAGGTGGATTCTTTTGCATCAAGAACCACCCTTGTATTTATTTATTTCATTGTATCTAGAAATTGTCCATCAACCAAAACTTGTATATTCTTTCAGACTTAGAGACAGTGTTGTATTATTCGACCTAGAGTCGCGCTTAGTAGTATTGCGGTTTTCTTGTTGCTTTTGAGCTTTCTTTGGATTTGATCCTCGCCACTTGGCGTTGTATATTATATCTTGTGTGGTTGTGACCGTCGATTGACGAAGAGCTAGCTCCCGCTTGGGGATGCCTTTATCATTGCATATATGTATTGTTATTCTTGTTTTACCCCATTCGGGGCTATTTTTACAAAAGAAACTCTGCCGAAATTTTTAGAAAAGACTTTATTGTTTTCAAAACGTACCTTCGGCTTAGTTATTTAAAAACCTTGATTTCAAACCTGTATTTCTTCACTTCTTTAAACCAGTTTTCTTTACTTATTCTTAAAAATGGTTTTAGATTTCTGGGCTTTTGGCTTACTTGGATCAGATGGAGTCCTTTAGGCTTCATATGGTTCAAGGGCCAGTCACGTGCTCTTTCGGGTCGTGACATCATACTAGTGGGGCCACGGTAGTCGATGAGTACATCCGATAAATGTTCCTAGTCGAGGGTATATCGTGACAGGGTATCGATACACCAGAGTAGACTAGCGTATACGCATCTTGACCCATATGATGGGCGATGGATGATCCCATATCCATCGGTGTTTGACACCAAGGATGGTGTACGGGTGCTCAGTAGAGACTGGGTACACTGGACGGACTCGCCGAGAACTCCCAGATGGTGATATACCACACGTCAGATGGAAGTTCTCCGGTGACACTGGTACAGGGTAGTCTGTAGACCCGAGATCGTCATAGAGTCTTGTGTGATTCCCATTGTGCTTTGATTTCCACCTTACCGCATCCAAGAGGGCATGCAAAATGGTGGCTTTTCGGTACAGTCCCGAATCACATGGAGGCAATGAGCGATAGGAGGGGATTCGTCTCTCCCGGTATAGGGAGTTGATGTTGTGCTGTGTTCGATTGGCTATAACTGGAAGTCCCTGGCCAGGGCTGATATAGAGATTTACTGGTAAGTGTTACTAGTATGTTCTCGACCTGTTATGAGCATCACATCGACACGACTTATCGGTTACTGGGGTCTGACGTATACCACCCCTAGACTTGATATGCGACATATCAGACGAAGAGACCGGACTGTACGAGAGTGTTACTGATTGGATTCACAGGAGAACGTACAGGCTAGCTTGTTGATCTTCTGATCGCTCAATACCTGGGTGGCTGTTACGTTTAGCTGACCGCTTGCAGCTTGTGGGTGTTTGATATGATCATCACCTACTACCGGCGTATTGACGATTCTTTAGAGTCCTACACAGAGGTTTCTTGGCTCAGGGAAAATGGAGTAGATGCACATATGTGATATCTGCAGGACCGGGGATAATGCGATATGAGATACCGTATTATATTCTCGCGATATTTAGATATGAACCAGGTCATCAGATCAAGTGTTGATTCGATGAATCGGTACATGATATATTAGCCGGTTATATTCGATATAGCCGGATCGTCGGATCAAGTGTTGATTCGATGATTTAATGTATAATGATATATATGATATATTGTATTACATTATCTAATATTGGCTCGCTTTATTATTTCATTTTCTCACCGGATAATACATTGATATATATGCGATATATATTAATTGTATTATTTTCTTTTGTTACAAATATAATATATATGTGATATATATTATAGTAACATGATATGATTTATTATGAAACATGTTTAGTGATGATAAAAAGAGATTAGGGTTTGATTAGGGTTAGCTCCTTCTTGCTCATTCTAGAAGGATTTCCTTTTGTCTTGGTTAAGATATTATGGTTGATATTTATCCATGACACATTCCTTAACCTAACCAAACCCTAGCTCTAGTTTATTCTCTACAAAGGTTAAGCTTCTCATCCTTGACCATGGTTCCATAATCAATCATATATTCTTTACTACTATTCATCACAAAAGGATTATCTTTTTCATTCATCATCTTTTTCTCTCTTTAGCTTTGCGAAAGCTTACTATTTATTTCTTTTGTGATGATTTCTTGTGAGAAAATGATATAAAAAAGATAGCATAAATACTACTCCATCATCCTCATCTAATCTAGCCCATTAGATTAGGGTGTTCACCTCATTAGAGTGAGAGAGTTTGAGTCATAGCAACTTCGACGTAGATCATCGGAGAAGCGGAACACTACAAGCTAGCATGGATCGTTCGAGTCGTGGAGCCTCTCTTGAGTCTGGGAGATCGTGGATCGCGGCGAAGGGACTTCTACTCGGAGCTTATGAAGCGAAGGAGCGGACTACAAAGGTTGTAATCCCTCACACTTAGTAGTAAAGATGTTACTTGCATGTTAAACCCTAATAATCTAGCAAAGATCCCGGCTTTGGGTTGTTCGGCACGTCTAAAATTTTATTCGGGCATGTTTAATGCCTTATGAACCTTCACAAGAGTGCCTAGGAACCCTTCAAACCATAGATCTAGTAACAAGAATGTCTGATATTATTTCTATATCCTGCGTGGAGAAACCACTGTGTGACAACCAAAGTATAACCGATCATAGTATAGGAATTTCACTTCCTACTATGTGTATGTCATCCATATACCAGGACATCACATCCTACTACCTTCTTAACAGATCCATCTCATATTCTGATGAAGTCAAATCTATGATTGTCACATCATAAATAAATGATCTAACTCCTCTATATCTGCTTTAGTCTATAAATAGACATAAGCTACTTGTCCACTATGCTTTCGCTGCTCCCACTGACTACAACAACCCTCTGGCAGAATCATATACACGTGCACTTCTAAATCTAGTTTAGAACGACGCAATACTCATCCTCCTGCCGGGTTCCATAGCCTGGAACAACAGTAGTGTCAAGTCTAGGTAAACAAGAACCTCCCTGTCACCGTCCTTGAGGCTACCGGAGTACCTCTCGGGTGCCTGAGGTTACCCACCATATCTGCGGAGTGGCCAATGGAATGTCAAACCAGATTGAATCTTTAGGTTCTTATCAAATTTTCAGTAATCGTTTGCGGTTCTGGAATCACTTCCAGTTCTACCTGTAAGTCCATGCTACCCTTCCCCGGTACTTACGGAGTTGCGGAAGTGGTGAAAAACGATTTTCAAGAGGGTGGTAACATGGACTCATAATACGGATCTTTGTTAAACAACTAACTAACAACCTAACTAGAGCTTTGCCTAGTCGGTTGGGGGGGCTATACCTTTCTTGAACTCCTTCGTCTTCGACTCTTTCCGGTGTACGGATCGGCCTCACCTCGTCGTCTCCTTGCGCCGATGATAGATCCACCTGAAAGCTTCTACCTTTGGCTTCTTCTTCGAACTTTGAAGAAACTAGAACACTTGGCTTGCTAGGCCTTGTGAACTAGAATGAGTAGAGGATTGTTTTGGTGTCTTTTTATCTCTAAGGCAATGAGTCTCAACACATGAGAATGGTTTGCCTTGAGCTAGAGAGAGCAAGAGGAAGAGGGAGAGCTTGAGCAAGTGATGGAAAGAGAGAGAAATGAAATGAGAGAATGAGTAACTCTTTTGCCATCCTTTCTCTCATAATCCAAAGCCATCATAACCAAAATAGTAAGCAAGTATTGTGTGATGGTTTAAGTCAAAATGGCTATATCATTTCATGCACTCATTTTGCATAAATAAACAAGCAAGCAAAAGTCTTTGCCATGGAATGATAGCCATTGTCATGATGATGGTCAACTAGTCCAACCTAGTCAACCGGTCAACAAAGTCAACAAAGTCAACAAGTCAACAAAGTCAACCTCTCAACAACCATGTTACTATAATACTTAATTAATATTAATGTTAATTATATATATATCTTATTCTCATTAGGGTTTAGTCAAAATTCAATAGTCAACAGTCAACAGTCAACAACCCCAATGAGAATCCTCTGCCTCTGTCTCTCTGTCAACTGTGCATACACACCCGCATCCGCGTTCCGAGGAACACGAATACAAACGAGATAAAACCAATCACAAAACGTACACTAGGATCTGGCTTAAACCAAAGCCCGCTAGTGTTAACTGTCCGGACACCAAACGTGCACAAGTGCACGGATGTGACCGAACCCTGTCGCAAAACCATGCGACCTGTCGCAAAACCATGCGACCACTACTCTTTTGTCTAAAGGTGAATAGCTTTCTGTGTGGGACTCTAAAGACTCGACACTACGCTGGCAGTGGGTTTAACCACAGACCGCAAGCGGCACTAGCTGTGCGTAACGGTCCCCAGGTAGATGCAGACATGAAGACTGACGAGGTGAAACCCATCTGAACTCCTACTGAGCCTGAATGTGACAATCTCTATACAGTCCGGTCTGTTCATTTGATACATCGCATGGCAGGCCTAGGGGGCGGTAAACGTCAGTCCCCTAATAGCGGTACAAGTCGTGTCGGAGTGAAGCCCAGAACACCCTGAGATAACACTGGAAACCTACCAGTATATCTCGCTTGCCCTGGCCAGGGACTACTCGTGTAATGGCTCTCCTAGACACAGCGCGATGTCAACCCCAATACCGGGAGAGACGAATCCTGTCTAACCGTAACTGCCTCCAAGTGCTTCGGGACTGCACCCAACTACTACCTGTTTGCACGACTCCTTTGAGCCGTGGTAGGGTAGTAATCTAAGTATAGTGGGAACACACTCGAGGCGAAGTGACAGTGTCAAGTCAGCGGACTAAGCTGTACTCATGTCACCTGGGAACTGATAACTGACGATAGGTATAGTACAAACCAGCAGTTCCCGACGAGTCCTGTCCAGTGTACTCGTAACCCAACGAGCACCCGCATACTATTTCAAGTACGACGTACTGACGGCTGTGGGACAGACCGTATCCCACACTGGGATGAGAAGCGCATACGCTAGTCTACTCCGGAGTATCGATGCCCTGTCTCGATAGTCCTGCGACTAGGGACCTGCATAAGGATGTGCTTATAGATTATCCAGCCCCCACTAGTGTGACTACCATCACAACGCTGGTAATCAAGCAAAGATCTTAAGGGCTCCACTAATGTGTATAGGTGATATACTAAAATAAACACATGTACACATTGAAGTAGAAACAAACCAAGTAGCATACTACTATATTGAGCATGATTGTCTATACAAGGTGAATATCCCAAGCTTCCATTAAGTAATATACAAACTAGTATGATACAGTAATGGCCTCTAGGGCATATACACTAACAATCTCCCACTTGCACTAAGGCCATGTACTGGCGTATCGAAGACCTATCATCTCGATCAGCCGCTCGAACTGAGTCTGGGGTAAGGCCTTTGTGAGTGGATCAGCAGTGTTATCTTCCGTAGAAACTCTCCGAACCTCGATCTCCTGGCGACCCACGATCTCTCTGATCAGGTGATACCGCCTCAAGATGTGTCTGGACTTCTGATGGGACCTGGGTTCCTTTGCTAAGGCTATAGCCCCGTTGTTGTCGCAATACAGAGGTATTGGATCAACAATGGACGAAACCACCTGAAGTTCAGTTAAGAACTTCCTTATCCAGACAGCTTCTTTTGCGGCATCCGCAGCAGCGATATATTCCGCTTCCATCGTCGAGTCAGCAACGGTTTCCTGTTTGGAACTCTTCCAACACACCGCCCCTCCTTTGCGGGTAAAGACATAACCCGACATGGACTTGGAATCATCCTTGTCACTCTGGAAGCTGGAGTCAGCAAAGGCCTCGATCTGGAGGTCTTTTCCGCCATACACCAAGAACATCTCCATAGCCCTTCTCAGGTACTTGAGAATGTTCTTTACTGCTATCCAGTGTTTCTCCCTAGGGTTTGACTGATACCGGCTTACCACACTCAGTGCATAAGCTACATCTGGTCTGGTACACAACATCGCATACATTATAGAGCCTACCGCAAAAGCGTAGGGTATAATAGCCATGCGATCCCTTTCCAAGTCAGTCTTGGGAGACATCTCTTTGGAAAGGGTGATCCCGTGACAAGCCGGTAGATTACCGCGCTTGGAATCTTCCATACTGAATCTTTTCAGTATGGTGTCGATGTACCTGGACTGTGAGAGTCCCAGTATCCTCTTGGATCTGTCACGATAGATCCGGATCCCAGAATGTATGAGGCATCACCCAGGTCTTTCATGGAGAACCTGTGTGACAAGAACCCCTTGACAGATTGTAGCATAGGAATGTCATTTCCTATTAAGAGAATGTCATCAACGTATAAAACGAGGAATACTACAGTTCTCGCTACAAATCTACTATAGATGCATGGTTCATCTGGATTTTTGATAAAGCAAAATTCTTTGACCGTCTCATCAAAACAGATGTTCCAACTCCGCGATGCCTACTTTAGTCAGTAGATGGACTTAAGCAACTTACACACCTTTCCGTTGCTCCCACTCTGAATGAAACCTTCTGGCTGGTCCATATAAACACACTCCTCTAAATTTCCATTTAGAAAAGCGGTCTTTACGTCCATCTGCCAAATCTCATAATCGTGGAAGGCAGCTATGGCAAGAAGGATCCGAATGGATTTCAGCATAGCTACTGGACAAAAGGTCTCGTCATAGTCCAAACCAGGTCTTTGACGAAAACCCTTTGCAACCAGACTCGCTTTATAGGTCTCAACCTGTCCATCTACACCAATCTTCCTTTTGAAGATCCACTTGCATCCTACGGGTTTTACCCCATCTGGAGCAACGTCCAATGTCCATACTTTGTTGGTGTACATGGACTCCATTTCGGTCCGCATTGCATCCGGCCATTTTACCGAGTCAATGCTCTGAATGGCCTGCTGGAAGCTAGTCGGCTCATCATAATCAATGATGCAATCCTCTCTATCCTCGTCTATGAGAAAACCGTAGTATCTCTCGGGCGGATGAGACTGCATACTACTCCTGCGGAGCGGCGTAGGAATGTCATGATCTTTCGAACCCTCTGGTTCTACTAAGCTTTCAGTAATAGCTCATGGTTCTGGAATTTCTTCCAGTTCTATTGCGCTCCCACTTATCTGATTTTCCAAAAACTCAGTTTCCAAGAAGTGGGCATGACGAGAAACATAAATCTTTTGTTCCTCTTCTCAATAGAAGAAATATCCCTTGGAGTTCTTTGGATATCCCACAAACTTGCACTGTACTGAGCGTGCCTCGAGTTTGTCCGCGTGCTGCTTTTTGACAAAAGCCGGACATCCCCAGATCTTCAGATATTGAAGATAGGGTTTCTTCCCACTCCATATCTCATATGGTGTGGTAGGCACAGTCTTAGTTGGAACTCGGTTCAAAAGGTATGCAGTTGATTCTTGTGCATATCCTCAGAATGATCGCGGTAACTCAGTGTTACTCATCATGGAACGTACCATATCCAATAGGGTCCGGTTCCATCTCTCCGATACACCGTTATGTTACGGAGTGTATGGAGGAGTATGCTGAGAGAGAATTCCATTCTCTTTTAAATAGTCCAGGAACTCAGCACTCAAGTATTCACCACCTCGATCCGATCTTAGTGTCTTGATACTTTTGCCGGTTTGTTTTTCTACTTCATTCTTATATTCCTGGAATTTTCCAAAGGCCTCGGATTTATGTTTCATTAAGAAGACATAACAATACCTTGAAAAGTCATCCGTAAAAGTAATGAAGTAAGAATAACCGCTTCGCGTATGTGTAGACATTGGACCGCACGCGTCGCTGTGTACGAGTCCCAAGAGCTCGCTCGCTCTTACTCCGTGTCCAGTGAACGGAGTCTTTGTCATCTTTCCTTTGAGACAGGATTGACAAGTGGCATACGATTGATATTCGAACGGATTCAAATATCCTTATGTATGTAACTTCGTCACCCTTCTCTCATTGATGTGACCCAGTCTACAATGCTATAAGAAAGTCTGATTTATTTCCGGAGACTTTCTTTTGTGTGTATTCTGGACATTGAAAATCTGTGGTTGGTTTAATACGTAGATACCATTGCTTAATGTACCTGACCCAATCAGAACTTGATTAAGGTGAATGTTTACAACATTACTTACAAACGCAAATTCATAACCTTCTTTAGAAATCAAAGATACAGAAATGATATTACAAGTTGCGTTGGGTACAAAAAAGCAATTACGTAAAACCAAAACATGTCCATCTGACATTCCCAGGTGATAGTCCCCCACGGCCTTAGCATCCATGCTAGCTCCGTTTGCAACTTTGAGGGTCATGTCACCTGCCTTCAAAACCCTATGGTTTCTCAACGCCTGCAAAGAATTACAGATATGAGATCCTGATCCGGTATCCAATACCCAGGAAGTAGAGTTTATTGATAGACAGTTTTCAATAACATACACACCTGAAACTGAAGCCGCAACATGCTTCAGATCCTGTGTTCTGGCTTTCCAAGCCCTGCAATCTTTCTTCTAGTGCCCACTCTTATGACAGAAAAAGCACTCTTCCTTATCCACAAGCTTTCCCGCTAACTTTGTTGCTTTTGTCTTTCCCTTCGTATCCACTTTACTAACACCGCCCCTTGGTTTGGCTGGGGCTTTCTTCTTCTTTCCCTTGGCTTTCGCCTTGGATCTAGAAGAGGAAGATCCTCCTACAAACAAAGTGGATGTTTCCCTACCTTTCTGTAGGGTGCCCTCTGCACTCCTCAGCATGTTGAGGAGCTCTGAAAGTTCAACTTCTTTTTCTTGCAAGTTGAAATTCAGGATGAACTGGGCGTAAGTGGAAGGAAGGGGCTGAAGAATCAAGTCCGTATAGAGCTCATTCTCCAACGTTGTCCCAAGGTCCGCGAGCTCCTCAATGAAGCCAATCATCTTAAGCACGTGTTCCACTACCGATGATCCGATGGCCAACCTTGCCGAAAATAGCTTCTTCGACACTTCGTATCTTGCGATACGAGATTGCTCTCCATACAGTTCTTTTGTATGGAGAAATATGGATTTGAGGTCCATATTCTCGTGCCTCCTCTGATGTTCGTTGTCCATAGAGGCAAGCACGAGGCACTTGGCTTTCGTGCAATCGATTTCCCAGGTCTTATGGATTTCCCTATCTGCGACGCTGGTTTTGGGACCTGGGACAGGGGGAGCTTTGGTGGTAAGGAGATACCCCAACTTGTCATAAGTGATTGCCATTTTGATATTCCTGAGCCAATCTTTGTAGTTTGGCCCTGTCAGTATGTTTTTATCTAGTAATAACTTAAGTCCAGTCATGTCGATTGGTCGCTGCAATTAGGAGAGAGAGAAGAAACACTTAGCATGATGCTCTTGCAAGTTTAGAGTGGTTTTTAATTTGTCTAAACAGGATGGCTCCCACTGTCTCTCGAATCCCTCCTCAAACCAAAAAGGAAGAATTAGTCAGAATCAATCTCACCGTACAATACTTGCTTAACCGTTCGGCCAGGCTAGTGTCGGTACTTCGAGGGAGGTTTTCCAACGCTTTCGCGAAGTTCCTTAATTAAATAACCTCTTTTCCCTGGGGGCGTAGCCCCGCTAAGACCTTTCTAGACACCTACTTGGTTTATAGCATTGATCGTTAAGTGAGAAATTTCCCGAGGAGTAGCATATACTCACAGTAGGATCGGGATCCAAATATCATTGCGTGACAAAACTGAAGGAATCCTACCAGAATCATCACACTCTAAATGGTATGCAGCGCTAGCAAGTTTCAGTTCTTTTGAAACTCCCGATGTGGATTTTTGCCCCATGCTCTTATGACCTTGACTTTGGCCAACAAACCATAAGTCACATGTCAAGTTCTACCCGTCATTCTCCAGGTTAATTTGAGCCCACCCGCACATTCCCTTGACTTTGGCCAACAAGGTAGAACGACTGCCCCAAACCAACACATCTATCAATGCTGCACATGAATACCCAATAGCTATCAATCACTATGCCTTGACTTTGGCCAACAAACATAGCTTGAATACTATTGACCATCCATGTGAAACGATGGAGGGCTACGAATGGTTTTGGCGAAACCGTGAACGTAGTGAACTTGATATAATCGATGGAACGAGATAGCTTTTAAAAGGAGTGGCTTAAGCTCCGCGTTTAAAAGTTATTTTTAAAAGAAACCGAGTGGTTTTGAAAGTGTTCCAACGACTTTTACTTGGTTTATTTTTCTTGCATTAATTCCAATGCGTCCCATCATTTAATCCAACCATTGCAGAAAACAACCAAAATATGACGTACGCTTCTGCCATCCGCATTCGCCACGGGGCCCCGTCATTACCCGTTAGGTTACTTAACTAACGACAGAGCGGGGGCTGGACTAGCGCGGATGTAAAACATAAGCAACGCCTAAATAATATCATACATAGATATATTGCAATGATAGCCATTTCAGATCACAGATGAATACATTGGATATACTAGGAATCCGCAATTCGTACGAGCCTGTAACGAAAAGCGGATTACACGGTCGCGATGAATAGCCAATACCCCCCTACGGGTGCGGCAAACTACCCGCCAAATATCCGAAGCGGAGCAACCTCCCTCAATGACGTGAGTAGGCCACTCGACACTTCGAGATACCCGGTAGTTTGTGCACCCCACCTTGGGTCTATCCTAGGAGCAAAAACAGTAAAAAGAAATTATACAATGACGGCTACACCCCCGACCCGATTGTGCGGCCAAAAATAATATTACATCAATTTACATATTACATGAATTGAAAGAAAAGAAAACTCTCATCTCACAACCCCCGGCTATTCATCCGCGACAATCCAAAGAATTCATATACACATACCATCATCATTACAGATCACATATATGTATAACCCCCACTAATCGACGTATAGCGATTAGCGGATGTTCAATACATATAACACATCACAGATATAAACCCGTTAGCTTTAGTCTTTAGAAGTTCGATAAAAATACGGATTTTCAAGCCCCAAAAACAAATTTTTCTTTCTGGAAAACCTGGGCAGAAAAAACATATTGTAAAAATCCCAAAATACCCTAAGAAACACACAGCAAGAAATTTGAGCCACGACCGACTCAACTCGGCCGCGGATCCGCGGCAGGAGCGTGCTCCCGCCGCGGTTCCGCGGCGCTTTGAACGGTTCTCTGGACCAAATTTCTTGAGTGTCTTTTAAAAAGCCTGAGTCGATTTTTGGAGTATGATTTATCAATTTTTGAACAGAATACAGAATCGACATAAACTTGATTTTCCGGGTGTTTTTCGTGACTTTTTCTCCGATCGAACTTCTACTTACATTGCTAACATGTTAGATAGTGTTTAACTAGGCTCTGATACCACTGTAAGTCCATGCTACCCTTCCCCGGTACTTACGGGGTTGCGGAAGTGGTGAAAACGATTTTCAAGAGGGTGGTAACATGGACTCATAATACGGATCTTTGTTAAACAACTAACTAACAACCTAACTAGAGTTTTGCCTACTCGGTTAGGGGGGGCTATACCTTTCTTGAACTCCTTCGTTTTCGACTCTTTCCGGTGTACGGATCGGCCTCACCTCGTCGTCTCCTTGTGCCGAAGATGGATCCACCTGAAAGCTTCTACCTTTGGCTTCTTCTTCGAACTTTGAAGAAACTAGAACACTTGGCTTGCTAGGCCTTGTGAACTAGAATGAGTAGAGGATTGTTTTGGTGTCTTTTTATCTCTAAGGCAATGAGTCTCAACACATGAGAATGGTTTGCCTTGAGCTAGAGAGAGCAAGAGGAAGAGGGAGAGCTTAAGCAAGTGATGGAAAGAGAGAGAAATGAAATGAGAGAATGAGTAACTCTTTTGCCATCCTTGCTCTCATAATCCAAAGCCATCATAATCAATTATTGTGTGATGGTTTAAGTCAAAATGGCTATATCATTTCATGCACTCATTTTGCATAAATAAACAAGCAAGCAAAAGTCTTTGCCATGGAATGATAGCCATTGTCATGATGATGGTCAACTAGTCCAACCTAGTCAACCGGTCAACAAAGTCAACAAGTCAACAAAGTCAACCCCTCAACAACCATATCACTATAATACTTAATTAATATTAATGTTAATTATATATATATCTTATTCTCATTAGGGTAAAGTCAAAAGTCAAAAGTCAACAGTCAACAGTCAACAACCCTAATGAGAATCCTCTGCCTCTGTCTCTCTGTCAACTGTGCATACACACCCGCATCCGCGTTCCGAGGAACACGAATACAAACGAAATAAAACCAATCCCAAAACGTACACTAGGATCTGGCTTAAACCAAAGACCGCTAGTGTTAACTGTCCGGACACCAAACGTGCACAAGTGCACGGATGTGACCGAACCCTGTCGCAAACCACTACTTTTTTGTCCAAAGGCGAATAGCTTTCTGTGTGGGACTCTAAAGACTTGACACTACGCTGGCAGTGGGTTTAACCACAGACCGCAAGCGGCACTAGCTGTGCGTAACGGTCCCCAGGTAGATGCAGACATGAAGACTGACGAGGTGAAACCCATCTGAACTCCTACTGAGCGTGAATGTGAAAATCTCTATACAGTCCGGTCTGTTCATTTGATACATCGCATGGCAGGCCTAGGGGGCGGTAAACGTCAGTCCCCTAATAGCGGTACAAGTCGTGTCGGAGTGAAGCCCAGAACACCCTGAGATAACACTGGAAACCTACCAGTATATCTCGCTTGCCCTGGCCAGGGACTACTCGTGTAATGGCTCTCCTAGACACAGCGCGATGTCAACCCCCAATACCGGGAGAGACGAATCCTGTCTAACCGTCACTGCCTCCAAGTGCTTCGGGACTGCACCCAACTACCACCTATTTGCACGACTCCTTTGAGCCGTGGTTGGGTAGTAATCTAAGTACAGTGGGAACACACTCGAGGCGAAGTGACAATGTCAAGTCAGCGAACTAAGCTGTACTCATTTCACCTGGGAACTGATAACTGAAGATAGGTATAGTACCAACCAGCAGTTCCCGACGAGTCCTGTCCAGTGTACTCGTAACCCAACGAGCACCCGCATACTATCTCAAGTACGACGTACTGACGGCTGTGGGACAGACCGTCTCACACACTGGGATGAGAAGCGCATACGCTAGTCTACTCCGGAGTATCGATGCCCTGTCTCGATAGTCCTGCGACTAGGGACCTGCATAAGGATGTGCTTATAGATTACCCATCCCCCACTAGTGTGACTTCCATCACAACGCTGGTAATCAAGCAATGATCCTAAGAGCTCCACTAATGTGTATAGGTGATATACTAAAATAAACACTTGTACACATTGAAGTAGAAACAAACCAAGTAGCATACTACTATATTGAGCAAGATTGTCTATACAAGGTGAATATCCCAAGCTTCCATTAAGTAATATACAAACTAGTATGATACAGTAATGGCCTCTAGGGCATATACACTAACACTACCATACTCCCACTACTGTTTTCTGAAAAAAAAATTCATTTTTATTAAAACTGTGGCGAGTCAAGAACAATATCACCATTGATCTTCCAGATGGTAGAAAGTTATCCCTCGTCATAGCCCGGGCCAACCCACAAACGGCCATTACAGAAACGTGCCTTGAGTTATCTGTTGGATATATGTATGCCCTAGAGGCCATTATATGATAGTCTATGTATTTATACATGTATATATATATATATTCAGTGTACGTTCTTGCTCGACATGATAGTATGCTATCTGGTTCTTCTTTATCTGGCATGTTGATTTGATCATGCTTTTATTCATTTTCACATGTTGATAAAGCCCTGAAGATATCGGCTTGACTACTGTGATTATGATGGAGATCATACTAGTGGGACATCTGTAGTTTATAAGCATATCCTGAAATGTCCCTAGTCATAGGTATATCGAGATGGGGCATCGATATACCAGAGTAGACTAGCGTATATGATAGTAGACCCACATGATGGGCGATGGATTTTCCCACATTCATCGATGTTTGACATCGAGATCGTATACGGGTGATCAGTGGTGACTGGGTACACTGGACGGACTCACCGAGAACTCCTATATGGAATTATATCTATCGTCGGATAGCAGTTCTCAGGTGACACTGGTGCAGGTTAGTCTGTAGACCCGAGATCGTCATAGAGTCTTGTGTGTTCTCCCACTGTACTTTGATTACCACCCTACCATAGCTCTACTGAGTCGTGCAAACAGGTGGCCGTTGGGTACAGTCCTGAGACACACGAAGGCGATGAGCGATAGGAGGGGTTTCGTCTCTCCCTGTATTAGGAGTTGATGCTGTGCTGTGCTCGATTGGCTATATCAGTAAGTCCCTGGCCAGGGCTGTTGAGATTTACTGATAAGTGTTATCAGTAGTTTCTCGATCTGTTATAGACCATTCATCGGCACGACTTGTTGAGTTATTGGGGTCGACGTTACCATCCCTAGACTTGATATGCAGCATATCTGACGAAGAGACCGGACTGTACGGTAGCATTGCCGGTTGGCTTGACAGGAGTTGTGATAGGTTCGCCTGTTTTCTTCTGATCGCTCAATACCCGGGTGGCCGTTACGTTTAGCTGACCGCTTGCGGCTTGGGGGTGCTTGATATGATCATCACCCACTGCCGGCATATTGACGAGTCTTAGAGTCCCACAATGGAGTTGCCTAGTCCAGGAGAAACGATGTGGTGCACTATGAGATATGCGCGTGGACCCGGTTAAAATGCGTGTATGAGATACCGTATATTAATCGGGCGGTTTGCTTTTGGTCGGGTCGTATGTGATATGACCGGGTTGCTAAATCAAGTGTTGATTTATCATTGACCATTAGTTTCTCACTTTAAATCCTTTCTTGTCTTTTTGTTGTATGCATTTATTCTTATTCATGCACATATGGATGTGCATGCACACATACATGCATACATCATTCTATCATGGTTGTTGATATAGTGGATGGTGGTAATATAAGACTCACACCCTTTATAAAATATATGGATATTATTTTTGGAAAAGAAAAATGGAAATGGAAATTGTTATCATGGTTTAATGTTTTATTCTTGCACTAACCCTTTGTTTTAACCATGATTCATTTTCCATGGTTATTTTTGTTCCAAACTAAAATATCTAGATATTTTATAACTATGGTTAAGAATGAGAGAGTGAAAATATATATATTTTCATTTCTCATTTTTATTCACAACCTTATCATTATCTTGAGCTCTTTACAAGCCATCATCTTCTTCCTCCTTTTTCTCTTGCTCTCTAGTTTTCTCAACTGAGCAAAAGTGTCACCAAGTTAGGATTTTGAAGTGAGAAAACATACCACATCACCATTCTACACTAGTCTTGCCCATTAGTGTAGAGTGTTAGCTTCCATTTCTTCTCTTGATCTAGTGGAGCTTCAAGTTTGGACAAAGAGGACTCCGGGTGGATCGTCGTGGACCTAGAGGATCTCAAGCGAACATTTTTCCCAACCCTCAAGTAGCCAAGGAGTCTAGCATAGGGAGCTACAAAGGATGTACTCTCAAAACCCTAGCTTTTACTACTTGTGTTTATGTTGCCCTAATTTTTCTAGCATGATCCTTAAGAAAGTTTCTTTAGCACCATATAAATTTTAAATATGGCATGTGTGTTGCCTCCAAACCCTTGTAGTGGTGCTGTAGGAAACCCTTCATGGATTCAGAGCTAGGCTAGAGCCTTAAGCGACATGTAGGCGAAGTTAAAACTCCGATCGAACCCCGAAATACGGAATTAGACCCTTCTCTGGACATTTTTTTAAAACTGTGTTTTTTCAGAATTAAAAATACTTAAAAAATTCAGCAGGAAAATATAAGAAATACTGTTAAAACCGACGCCATAATCCGTACTTACCGCCGCGGAACCGCGGCCATACCTCGCTTGAGCCGCGGATCCGCGGCCATACAGAAGTAATATAGCCTCGTTTTTGTACAGTAATGTTCTTATCTGCTTGTACATATTTTTGGGTAGTTTTAATCTGACTCATGTGTTGAGTGTTCTGGGGATTATTTTGGTTTCGTTAATTCGATCGGAATATTTAATTTCGTGCTGTTTTCGGGTAATTTAGAAAGTATTAAAAAGTTCGAACGGATATCATTAACTCACTTTTTCCCGGCACGAAAAACTTTCAAATGTTGAATTTTTCTCGAGTTTAAATCTTTCGGAAATACATGCAAGTAACGTAGTGGACCCTCTAGAAGAACACAAACCTTAACTCGATTATGTGACCGTCTGAACTGTCTCTAAACCTTAGGGTTTGGGGCAGTACGGCGTGCCATATGTGAGGCGTTGGCTTTGACCCTTCTACGGCTGGACCGCTGCTACTGTGACATGTTCCGGGATTTTTGAACTCTGCTCAAGTGTTGGGCTATTAAGGAAATCTTGGGTATTTGATTATTCGATCGGAAAGTTTAATACTGTCTATTTATATGGAATGTGATACAATATGTGGAATTCATCTAGTTAGGCATGAAATGCGAAGTATATGATATTTCGGATTTACGATGTCTAAAGTGATTATGGATTCCAAATGTTGTAGTTTTACACTTTCTTTTCTGTGACCGTAAGTGTAGTATGTCGCATATCGCCGGTTTCGTTTCTATACATCAACGGCAATCGGGGTATGCATACTTACTTACGTTGATGATATATGATATTATGTGTTGCTGAGATATGATGTGCAGGATTGTCGCGATTGAATAGCCGGGGTTTTTTATGTGAGATGAGAGTTTTCTTTTCATTCATGTAAAATTCAAATATAATGTAATATTCTTTTATTTGGGGCACTTCCGGGTTGATTTTGATGCCACCAGTGTTGTATATTATTTACTTTTCCGCATTAGGATAGACCCAAGGAGGGGAGCACAAGTGACCGGGTTCTGGGGTTCAGAGGGAGGCCATCTCGAGGAGTCGAGACCGGGTCTCCTAAACACCAGAATTGGTAGGGTCGCTTGCCGCTCTCGTAGGGGTCTAGGGGTGTGGGCTTGGCTATTCATCGCGACTGTGGAATCCGTATTTTCTATTGTTGGCTAAATACTAAATACGGACGTCCTAGTATATCCTATATTATCATATCTGTGTTTCTGCTTCCTGTATACTGTGATGTGATATTTGAGACGAATGATATATTATATATGAGATATATAGTAGACGTTGCTTATGTTTTACACCCGCGCTTGTCCCGTCCCGGTATGCCGTTAGTTAAGTAACCTAACGGTGCATAACGGAACATTGCGGCGAATGCGGATGGCATAAGCGTACGTTGTATTTTCGTTTCTTTTCTGTGATTGGCTTAAGGACTTAAATGATGGGGCTACATTAATATGATTAATGTAAAGAAAATAAACCTAAAAAGATGTTGTAGAATCAGATTTGAAAACTACTCGGCTCTTTATGAAAAAGCTATATTTCAAAACTGCGGAGCTCAAGCCACTCCTTTTGAAAACCATTTGATTCTACGACGATATCAAGTTCAAAGCGTTAAAGATTTTCTTAAAAATCATCCGCAACCCTCCGTCATTTTAGGAAGTAGAGTACTTAGTATTCGTGCTACGTTTGTTGACTATAGTTAAGGCGTAGTGTACGGTAGCTAAGTGATGTCTTCCTACACTGCATATGATGTAGATTAATTAGGACATTCATGCGACTTTGTTGACCATAGTTAAGGGTTATGTGAGTGGGTCCAATTAATCAAGAAATGACGGGTGGAACTTGACTAGTACTTATGATTTGTTGACCATAGTTAAGGTCATAGGTACTAAGGGTAAAAACCATATCGGGAACTTCAATAGTTGAAATTTGCAATGAGATTGCATACCTTCCATATGATGGTTGGATCCCGATCCCACTGTGGGCAATAGTTACTCCCAGTAGAGTTTTGCAGTTTACAATTAGCTAACCCATTAGGTGTCTAGAAAGGTGTTAACGGGGCTACGCCTCTGGAAGACGAGGTTTACTTTAATTAGGTCCGTGCGAAAGCACGGGGAACCTCCCTCAAGTACCGACACTTGCCTGGCTGAACGGTTAGCGAAGTTGTAGACTGTAATTAATCCTGGCTAGTTTTCTTTTTAAGGTTTGAAAGAAAAACTTGATTAAAGCAGTGGGAGATATCAATTAGATAAGATAATAACCAATCTGATCTTTGCAAGAGCTTTCGCTGAGTGTATTCTTTTCTCTCTCTTAATGGCAGATACCAATAACAGGACTCAAGCTTCTACTAGATAAAAATAAACTGAATGGGACCAATTATAAAGACTGGCTGAGGAATCTTAACATTGCCTTGACTTATGATAAGGTATCATATGTCCTCACGGCTCCAGCCCCGCCCGTCCCAAGTCCAAAACCCTCAGTTGCAGATATTGAAGTCCGCAAGACATGGGACGCTGACTGTGCCACGGCCAAATGCCTCGCGCTTGCATCGATGGATAACAGACATCAAAAGCAGCACGAGAATATGGACGTTCACGCCATATTCCTCCATACAAAGGAGTTGTATGGAGAGCAATCCCGCGTATTACGATACGAAGCATCAAGGAAATTGTTTCAGATGCGAATGGCCCCTGGCACACCAATAGGAGACCATGTTCTGAAGATGATAGCTCTCATAGAAGAGTTTGAGGACCTTGGATGGACGATGGAAAATGAACAATATATGGATATTATTCTACAGACCCTCCCCTCCACCTTTGCTCAATTTATAGTTAACTTCAACATGCACAACATGGAGAAGGAACTACCTGAACTCCTTAATATGTTAAGGAGTGCAGAGAGCACATTGAAATCAGAGAAAACTCCCGTTTTGAGTGTTGGGCAATCTTTCTCTTCTCGCCCAAAGGCTAAGGCCAAGGGAAAGATGAAGAAGAAGCCCACCAAGCCTAGGGGTGGAGTTAAAAAGGTTAAGGGGAAGGACAAGTCCAAAACTGGAGAATCGGGGAAAGGGGAATGTTATCACTGCCACAAAACAAGACATTGGAGGCGCAACTACACGGAGTACTTAAATCTCAAGAAGAAGCATGGGATGCTTCCGCTTCAGGTGTGTTTGTGACAGAAAACTGTTTTTCAATAAACTCTGCTTCATGGGTATTAGATACCGGTTCAGGTTCTCACATTTGCAATTCTATGCAGGGGTTGAGAAATAGCAAGGTTTTGAAGACAGCTGACCATACTCTCCGCGTCGGAAATGGTTCCAATGTACATACAGTTGCAGTGGGAGAGTATCATTTGGGGTTGCCGTCTAGGTGTATATTGGTTTTGAACCCATATTATTTTATACCTTGTATGCTTTGTAATATAATATCCAATTCTTTGTTAGAGAATGAAGGATATAATTTTGTATTGCAGAACAATGTTATGAACATTCACCTGAATCAAATGTTGGTTGGGTATGGTACGTTTAATGACGAGATATACGTCCTAAATCAACACACAGTTTTCAGCATACAACATACTAATAAAAGAAAACTTTCAGAAATAAATGAATCTTTTCTTTGGCACTGTAGACTTGGTTATATTAACGAAACAAGACTAAACAAGTTACACAACGATGGATATTTAAACCCTTTTGAATATAAATCTTATGTGACTTGCCAGTCTTGTATCAAGGGTAAAATGACCAAAACTCCGTTTACCGGACACGGAGAAACAGCTACTGAGCTCCTAGGCCTCATACATAGTGATGTATGTGGGCCAATGTCTACAGGCTAGAGGCGGTTTTTCATACTTCATTACTTTCACTGACGATTTCTCAAGATTCGGTCATGTATTTTTATTAAAGCACAAATCCGAAGCTTTCGAGAAATTCACTGAATATAAACTTGAAGTAGAAAAACAAACCGGCTTGAGTATCAAATTGCTTCGATCAGATCGAGGTGGAGAGTACCTCAGTACAGAATTTGCAAACTTCCTAAAAGATAATGAGATTCTCTCTCAACTCACTCCTCCTTACACACCACAGCACAACGGTGTGTCAGAACGACGGAATCGGACCCTATTAGATATGGTCCGTTCCATGATGAGTGATGCTGAGTTACCCGTCTCATTTTGGGGGTATGCATTGGAGACTGCAGCGTTTCTACTGAACAGGGTTCCAACCAAAATCGTGTCTACCACGCCATATGAGATATGGCAGGGGAAGAGACCATCTCTTAAGAGAATTAAGATTTGGGGTTGTCCGGCCTATGTTAAAAAGCAGAATCCGGAAAAACTCGAGACACGGTCGGTCATGTGTAATTTTGTGGGATATCTAAAGAACTCTTATGGATATCTATTCTACCACAAGGAGGACCAAAAGGTGTTTGTTTCTCAGTATGCAACATTCTTGGAAAAAGAGTTTTTCACAAATGAAACTGATGGCAATGTGGTGGATCTAGAAGAGGTTCTAGAGACACAAACTACGAATGACGACTTGGTTAAACCGGCTGTTGCAATAGAAACTGAGGAACCTCGGCCACTCCGTAGGTCTGGTAGGACTTCTCGCCCACCAGAGAGGTACTACGGTTTCCTCATTGATGGTGACAGAGAAGACTGCATCATGGAGGATGATGATCCTACCAGTTTTCAGCAAGCTATCACGAGTGGAGACTCTGTGAAGTGGCTGGATGCCATGAGATCCGAAATGGAGTCTATGTACACCAACAAAGTATGGACTTTGGACGTTGTACCCCCTGGGGTAAAACCTGTGGGGTGCAAATGGATCTTTAAAAGAAAGATTGGTGTATATGGGCAGGTAGAGACCTATAACGCAAGACTTATGGCGAAGGGTTTTCGTCAAAGACCAGGTTTGGACTATGACGAGACTTTTTCTCCCGTAGCCATGCTTAAATCCATTCGTATCCTACTTGCTATTCCTGCTCACTATGACTATGAAATCTGGCAGATGGACGTTAAAACGGCATTTCTAAATGGAGATTTAGAAGAATGCGTTTATATGGATCAGCCAGACGGCTTCATTGACAGTGGGAGCAGCGGGAAAGCATGCAGATTGCTTAAATCCATATATGGGTTAAAGCAGGCATCACGGAGTTGGAATATCTGTTTCGATGATATTATCAAAGAGTTTGATTTCATCAAAAATCCAGACGAACCTTGTGCTTATAAGAAGGCTGTAGGGAGAGCTGTCACATTCCTCGTATTGTACGTGGATGACATTCTTCTGATAGGAAATGATATTCTTATGCTACAGTCGGTCAAATCTTTCTTATCGCTAAGGTTCTCCATGAAGGACCTGGGTGATGCCACATACATTCTGGGCATTAGGATCTATAGGGATAGATCCAAGAGGTTATTGGGATTGTCCCAAACCAGGTACATCAACACCATCCTAAGAAGGTTTAGTATGGAAGACTCCAAGCGGGGTACCTTACCCGCTTGCCATGGGGTCACTCTCTCTAAGGACTCTTGCCCAAAGATCGATGAAGAGAGAGCTCGCATGAGCATTATACCCTATGCTTCGGCAGTAAGATATATAATGTATGCGATGTTATGTACACGCCCAGATGTAGCTTATGCACTTAGTGTTGTAAGCAGGTATCAATCCGACCCAGGGGAGAATCACTCGATAGCTGTGAAGAACATTCTTAAGTACTTGCGAAGGACTAAAGAATTGTTCTTGGTGTATGGTAATGGAGATCTCCAAATAGAGGCCTTTACCGATTCGAGCTTCCAGAGCGATAAGGACGACAGCAAATCTATCTCCGGGTTTGTATTTACCCTCAATGGGGGGCGGTAAGTTGGAAGAGTTCCAAAGAGGATACCGTTGCAGACTCTACGATGGAGGCTGAGTAAATTGCTGCGAATGATGCCGCCAAGGAAGCCGTCTCGATGAGGAAGTTCGTCTCGGAGCAAGGAGTAGTTACAACCATTATTGATCCAATACCATTGTATTGTGATAATAATGGGGCTATGGCATTAGCCAAGAAGCCTAGGTCCCATCAGCAGTCCAGACACATCCTGAGGCGCTTTCATTTGATCCGGGAGATTGTAGATCGCCGCGAGATCGAGATTAGGAGAGTAGACACAAAGAATAACACCGCGGATCCACTCACCAAGGCCCTCCCTCAGCCACAGCATGAGCGACTTTTTGAGATGTTGGGTATGAGATACGCCAATAACTGGCCTTAGTGCAAGTGGGAGATTGTTGGATATATGTATGCCCTAGAGGCCATTATATGATAGTCGATGTATTTATACATGTATATATATATATATATATATATATTCAGTGTACGTTCTTGCTCGACATGATAGTATGCTATCTGGTTCTTCTTTATCTGGCATGTTGATTTGATCATGCTTTTATTCATTCTCACATGTTGATAAAGCCCTGAAGATATCGGCTTGACTACTGTGATTATGATGGAGATCATACTAGTGGGACATCTGTAGTTTATAAGCATATCCTGAAATGTCCCTAGTCGTAGGTATATCGAGACGGGGCATCGATATACCAGAGTAGACTAGCGTATATGATACTAGACCCATATGATGGGCGATGGATGTTCCCACATTCATCGATGTTTGACATCGAGATCGTATACGGGTGCTCAGAGGTGACTGGGTACACTGGACGGACTCACCGAGAACTCCTATATGGAATTATATCTATCGTCGGATAGCAGTTCTCAGGTGACACTGCTGCAGGTTAGTCTGTAGACTCGAGATCGTCAAAGAGTCTTGTGTGTTCTCCCACTGTACTTTGATTACCACCCTACCACGGCTCTACTGAGTCGTGCAAACAGGTGGCCGTTGGGTATAGTCCCAAGTCACACGAAGGCGATGAGCGATAGGAAGGGTTTCGTCTCTCCCGGTATTAGGAGTTGATGATGTGCTGTGCTCGATTGGCTATATCAGTAAGTCCCTGGCCAGGGCTGTTGAGATTTACTGATAAGTGTTATCAGTAGTTTCTCGATCTGTTATAGACCATTCATCGGCATGACTTATTGAGTTATTGGGGTCGACGTTACTATCCCTGGACTTGATATGCATCATATCTGACGAAGAGACCGGACTGTACGGTAGTGTTGCCGGTTGGCTCGACGGGAGTTGTGACAGGTTCGCTAGTTTTCTTCTGATCGCTCAATACCCGGGTGGCCGTTACGTTTAGCTGACCGCTTGCGGCTTGGGGGTGCTTGATATGATCATCACCCACTGCCGGCGTATTGACGAGTCTTAGAGTCCCACAATGGAGTTGCCTAGTCCAGGCGAAACGATGTTGTGCGCATATGAGATATGGGCGTGGACCCGGTTAAAATGCGTGTATGAGATACCGTATATTAATCGGACGGTTTGCTTTTGGTCGGGTCGTATGTGATATGACCGGGTTGCTAAATCAAGTGTTGATTTATTATTGACCATTAGTTTCTCACTTTAAATCCTTTCTTGTCTTTTTGTTGTATGCATGCATGTATGCATTTATTCTTATTCATGCACATATGGATGTGCATGCACACATACATGCATACATCATTCTATCATGGTTGTTGATATAGTGGATGGTGGCAATATAAGACTCACACCCTTTATAAAGTATATGGATATTATTTTTGGAAATGAAAAATGGAAATGGAAATTGTTATCATGGTTTAATGTTTTATTCATGCACTAACCCTTTGTTTTAACCATGATTCATTTTCCATGGTCATTTTTGTTCCAAACTAAAATATCTAGATATTTTATAACTATGGTTAAGAATGAGAGAGTGAAAATATATATATTTTCATTTCTCATTTTTATTCACAACCTTATCATTATCTTGAGCTCTTTACAAGCCATCATCTTCGTCCTCCTTTCTCTCTTGCTCTCTAGTTTTCTCAAGTGAGCAAAAGAGTCACCAAGTTAGGATTTTGAAGTGAGAAAACAAACCACATCACCATTCTACACTAGTCTGGCCCATTAGAGTAGAGTGTTAGCTTCCATTTCTTCTCTTGATCTAGTGGAACTTCAAACATGGACAAAGAGGACTCCGGGTGGATCGTCGTGGACCTAGAGGATCTCAAGCGAACATTTTTCCCAACTCTCAAGTAGCCAAGGAGTCTAGTGTAGGGAGCTACAAAGGTTGTACTCTCAAAACCCTAGCTTTTACTACTTGTGTTTATGTTGCCCTAATTTTTCTAGTATGATCCTTAAGAAAGTTTCTTTAGCACCATATAAACTTTAAATATGGCATGTGTGTTGCCTCCCAACCCTTGTAGTGGTGCTGTAGGAAACCCTTCATTATCCAGAGTCTGGTTTTAAGCATAAGCCGGACAACTCCCCGTACCTTAACATCGTTAAGATATGAACTATTTTATATCTAATATAGAAACAGAGGCACTGATTTAATTGGAACCAGATTCAAATCATGCAGTTGTCTCCAGTGCATGTCAACTTAATGGAGAGAGGTCGATCAACATTACCCAACTTAGGAGTGCATCCAAACATGAGTAACCTGAAGAAGAAACAAGTTTCTCAAAACCATTACTATCAACTGAATACCATATACAAGTATCTACTACTTCGATTACCTTGAAGAATCCTGATACTTGAAATACCTGGTTCTCTACTTTATTCATATACCTATAACTTCTCAAAACTTGGATCTTGTATTTCTATGAAACACATGTCTAAGAACTAGAGAAGTTACAAGTAAACAGAATATAGTACGAGTACCAACCCCTCTGTCCTAATGGACACTGGACAACATACAATACTCTGTATAAGTCCCCTGAGTCTAATAACTCATTCCCTGTGTGTCGTAGGTTGAAAACTGTACTTATGGTTAAGAAGAATTACACCGATGTTTAATGCTCCTTACCTAACCATCCACTGATATAGGTAAATGTCATGGACATAATTTCAAAAAGTTATATCTCACATTATAAAATAAACGTACAGATATATCAATTTGAAATTGGTGCATAACAATGGATATTCAAAACCAAATATCTGCCGTCCGGCAAACAGCCCAGGCGATTTCCTCAAATATCACCAATTACAACGAATCCCGATATAATGATGATGATCACCCAATTCCCAATAACATACTCCCACTCATCATCTGTAAAACCATACAGATGTGAGAATCAAACCTGGTAAATACATACCCTGGATCAAGGGTCTAATTGGGAAATGAGTTTTCTATTAACAACGCATAGTGAAACTGAAACATGAAAATATTTCGAAGGGGTATCCGGGTATTCCTAGTAATGCCTCTTCCTTTATCAGATTCACAACTGTAACCGTATATTTCTTTGCCATCTCTTCAAATCCCTTTATATGTCTTTAGTCATTACCTTCTGTACACCTCCTTTAGGCCAAATGGTTTTCTTCCTTCCCTACCGTTCAACACCAGCCTATGGTTTGGAAGAAGACTATCCAATAAGCGTAATAAGTGTACTGTTCTTATCCTAGGAGCACTCGCAACCCGAGAGAAGGTAAAGATAAAAGACAACTGAATAAACATCATTCCTATTTCTCCTGAACCAGAATCCATCCCCGAACTGGAACAAGTCCCTTCGAGTTCGTATATAACCATATGATGGAGTATCCAATAAAGTGTGGATCTTCGTAGTGATACGGGGTGTTCCGGAGAAATACAAAGGTGAAGTAGGAGTGGCGATGAAATACTTGGTTTGGTCGTGAATAGCAGTCGCAATTTACTTTGCCCACTTTCTAATCCCTTTATTTTGTCTTTACTTATTACCTTCTGTACACCTCACTTAGGCTGATTGGTTTTCTTCCTTCCCCACCTTTCGGCACCTGCCTATAGTTTGGAAGAAGACTATCCAATAAGCGTAATAGGTGTACCGTCCTAATCCAAGGAACACTCGCAACCTGAGAGAAGGTAAAAGGAAAAGACAACTGAATAGTCCTATTCATTTTCTCCAGAACCGGAAACCATCCTCGAATCTGGAACAAGTTCCTTCGAGTTCGTATATAACCATACGATGGTTTTATCCAATGGAAGTGGATGTTCATAGTAATACGGGGTGTTCTGGAACAAAGGGTAAAAGTAGTAGTGGCAATGAGGTATGAAACTCTGACAATCCAAAAGCCAGTGTTTTAAGAAGGTTCGGTTAACTTGGTCACTGAGTCATAGTCTAGGGTCGGGCCATGGTCGCTGTCAAGAGAGAGAGAAAAGAAACACTCTGTGTTAGGTTTACCTAGCACCTAATGAAGGGTTTGGAAGCATCACATGTCTCAAAATTAAATTTTTAAGGTGCTAAGTGAATATACAAAGAATCATCACTAGAAAATTAGGGTTTCATAACTTGAACAACATCACAAGTAACAAAGGCTAGGGTTTTGAGAGTACAACCTTTGTAGCTCCCTACGCTAGACTTCTTGGCCACTTGAGGGTTGGAAAAAGGTTCGCTTGAGGTCTTCTAATGTCCACGACGATCCACCCGAAGCTCCTTTGCCCAAAGCTCCTTGCTTTACTCGATGTATCAATGGAGTAGAGCAAACACCCTACACAAACCGGCTAGATGTGTGTAGTATGATGATGTGGTTTGTATTCTTTGATCAAAACTCTTTCTTTTAATCAACCTCACTTAAGAAAATGATCAAGAGAGGAAGAAGAAGATGATGGCTTTTCTTTCTCACAAAAAGAAAAGAGATAAGAGTGAATAATTGAAATGAGAAAGAATAATATATTTAAATTCCTTCTCACTTCAACCATGGTTAGAATTATCTAGATCTTTTCCAAAATGAGTTAAAAGGTAAAAGGATAATTAACTCAAGGTTAATAAGTGGTTGAAGCATGGTCAAAGATGATAAACATTAACCTCTTGTGAATTATCCTTTCCTTTTTACAAAATGAAAAATAAATAGAAAATTCTACAATGTAAGTCTTGCATTGCCACCAAACTTGTATCAACAACCATGATACTATGTATGCATGTATGTATCCATGCACATCATCATGTGCATACATGTATGCATACAAAATAGAAAAGAGTTTGATTAAAGAATTAATCTAAAAGTCATTTGTTAAATCAACACTTGATTTTGCAAACCGGTCATAACACATATGACCCGACCAATAGAAAATGCCCGATTAATATACGGTATCACATATCCGTATATAATCGGGTCCAAGCGCATATCTTATATGCACACCACATCTTTTCTCCTGAGCCAGGAAACTTCATTGTGGGACTCTAAGACTCGTCAATACGCCGGCAGTAGGTAATGATCATATCAAATACCTACAAGCCGCAAGCGGTCAGCTAAACGTAACGGCCACCCGGGTATTGAGCGATCAGAAGAAAACAAGTGAACCTGCAACAACTCCCGTCGAGCCAACCAGCAACACTACCGTACAGTCCGGTCTCTTCGTCAGATATGCTGCATATCGAGTCTAGGGATGGTAACGTCGACCCCAATAACTCAATAAGTCGTGCCGATGAATGGTCTATAACAGATCGAGAAACTACTGACAACACATATCAGCAAATCCCAACAGCCCTGGCCAGGGAGTTACTGATATAGCCAGTCGAGCACAGCACAGCATCAACTCCCAATACCGGAAGAGACGAAACCCCTCCTATCGCTCATCGCCTTTGTGTGTCTCGGGACTGTACCCAACGTCCACCTGTTTGCACGACTCGGTAGAGCCGTGGTAGGGTGGTAATCAAAGTACAGTGGGAGAACACACAAGACTCTATGACGATCTCGGGTCTACACACTAACCTGCACCAGTGTCACCTGAGAACTGCTATCCGACGATAGATATAATTCTATATAGGAGTTCTCGGCGAGTCCGTCCAGTGTACCCAGTCACCACTGAGCACCGGTATACGATCTCGATGTCAAACATCGATGAATGTAGGAACATCCATCGCCCATCATATGGGTCTAGTATCATATACGCTACTCTACTCTGGTATATCGATGCCCCGTCTCGATACACCTACGACTAGAGGCATTCCAGGATATGCTTATAAACTACAGATGTCCCACTAGTATGATCTCTATCATAATCACAGTAGTCAAGCCTATATCCTCAGGGCTTTATCAACATGTATGAATGAATAAAAGCATGATCAAATCAACATGTCAGATAAAGAAGAACCAGATAGCATACTATCATGTCGAGCAAGAATGTACACTGAATATATATATATATATATATATATATATATATATATATACATGTATAAATACATTCACTATCACATAATGGCCTCTACGGCATACATATATCCAACAATCTCCCACTTGCACTAAGGCCAGTTATTGGCGTATCTCATACCCAACATATCAAAAAGTCGCTCATGCTGCGGCTGAGGGAGGGCCTTGGTGAGTGGATCCGCGGCGTTATTCTTTGTGTCTACTCTCTTAATCTCGATCTCGCGGCGATCTACAATCTCCCAGATCAAATGAAAACGCCTCAGGATGTGTCTGGACCGCTGATGGGACCTGGGCTCCTTGGCTAACGCCATAGCCCCATTATTATCACAATACAATGGTATTGGATCAATAATAGTTGGAACTATTCCTAGCTCCGAGACAAACTTCCTCATCCAAACGGCTTCCTTGGCGGCATCATTCGCAGCAATGTACTCAGCTTCCATCGTAGAGTCTGCAACGGTATCCTGTTTGGAACTCTTCCAACTTACCGCCCCTCCATTGAGGGAAAATGCAAACCCAGAGATAGATTTGTTGTCGTCCTTATCGCTCTGGAACCTCGAATCGGTAAAGGCCTCCATTTGGAGATCTCCATTACCATACACCAAGAACAATTCTTTAGTCCTTCGTAAGTACTTAAGAATGTTCTTCACAGCTATCCAGTGATTCTCCCCTGGGTTGGATTGATACCTGCTTACAACACTAAGTGCATAAGCTACATCTGGGCGTGTACATAACATCGCATACATTATAGATCCTACTGCCAAAGCATAGGGCATAATGCTCATGCGAGCTCTCTCTTCATCGGTTTTTGGGCAAGATTCCTTGGAGAGAGTGACCCCATGGCAAGCGGGTAAGGCACCCCGCTTGGAGTCTTCCATACTAAACCTTTTTAGGATGGTGTTGATGTACCTGGTTTGTGACAATCCCAATAACCTCTTGGATCTATCCCTATAGATCCTAATACCCAGAATGTATGTGGCATCACCAAGTATTTGAGATACGACATGATATTTTAGCGGGTTCTTACGTGTGTACATGTAGCTATCTGAAATATGGGACGCCACAAGCAATCTACATGCTTTCCCGCTGCTCCCACTGTCAATGAAGCCCTCCGGCTGATCCATATAAACGCATTCTTCTAAATCCCCATTTAGAAATGTCGTTTTAACGTCCATCTGCCAGATTTCATAGTCATAGTGAGCAGCAATAGCAAGTAGGATCCGAATGGATTTAAGCATGGCTATGGGCGAAAAAGTCTCGTCATAGTCCAAACCTGGTCTTTGACGAAAACCCTTCGCTACAAGTCTTGCCTTGTAGGTCTCTACCTGCCCATCTACACCAATCTTTCTTTTAAAGATCCATTTGCATTCCACAGGTTTTACCCCAGGGGGTATAACGTCCAAAGTCCAAACTTTCTTGGTGTACATAGACTCCATTTCGGATCTCATGGCATCCAGCCACTTCACAGAGTCACCACTCGTGATAGCTTGCTGAAAACTGGTAGGGTCATCATCCCCCATGATGCAGTCTTCTCTGTCACCATCAATGAGGAAACCGTAGTACCTCTCCGGTGGGCGAGAAGTCCTACCAGACCTACGGAGTGGCCGAGGTTCCTCAGTTTCTATTGCAACTGCCGGTTCAACCAAGTCGTCATTTGTAGTTTGTGTCTCTAGAACCTCTTCTAGATCCACCACATTGCCATCATCTTTATCTGTGAAAAACTCTTTTTCTAAGAATGTGGCATACTGAGAAACAAACACCTTTTGTTCCTCCTTGTGGTAGAATAGATATCCATAAGAGTTCTTTGGATATCCCACAAAGTTACACATGACCGACCGTGTCTTGAGTTTGTCCGGATTCTGCTTTTTAACTTAGGCCGGGCAACCCCAAATCTTAATTCTCTTAAGAGATGGTCTCTTCCCATGTCATATCTCATATGGCGTGGTAGACACGGTTTTGGTTGGAACCCTGTTCAAAAGAAACGCTGCAGTCTCCAATGCATGCCCCCAAAATGAGACAGGTAACTCAGCATCACTCATCATGGAACGGACCATATCTAATAGGGCCCGATTCCGTCGTTCAGACACACCGTTGTGCTGTGGTGTGTAAGGAGGAGTGAGCTGAGAGAGAATCCCATTCTCTTTTAGGAAGTTTGCAAATTCTGTACTGAGGTACTCCCCACCTCGATCTGATCGAAGCATCTTGATACTCAAGCCGGTTTGTTTTTCTACTTCTTTTTTATATTCAGTGAATTTCTCGAAAGCTTCGGATTTGTGCTTTAATAAAAATACATGACCGAATCTTGAGAAATCGTCAGTGAAAGTAATGAAGTAAGAAAAACCGCCTCTAGCCTGTGTAGACAATTGCCCACATACATCACTATGTATGAGTCCTAGGAGCTCGGTAGCTCTTTCTCCGTGTCCGGTAAACGGAGTTTTGGTCATTTTACCCTTGATACAAGACTGGCAAATCGCATAAGATTTATATTCAAAAGGGTTTAAATATCCATCTTTGTATAACTTGTTTAGTCTTGTTTTGTTAATATGACCAAGTCTACGGTGTCAAAGAAAATCTTCATTTATTTCTGAAAGTTTTCTTTTATTAGTGTGTTGTATGCTGAAAACTGTGTGTTGATTTAGGACGTATATCCCGTTATTAAGTGTACCATACCCAACCAACATTTGATTCAGGTGAATGTTCATAACATTGTTCTGCAATACGAAATTATATCCTTCATTGTCTAACAAAGAAGCCGATATTATATTACAAAGCATACTTGGTACAAAATAACATGGGTTCAAAACGAATATACACCTAGATGGCAACCCCAAGTGATACTCTCCCACTGCGACTGTATGTACATTGGAACCATTTCCAACGCGGAGAGTATGGTCACCTGTGTCTTCAAAACCTTGCTATTTCTCAACCCCTGCATAGAATTGCAAATGTGAGAAACTGAACCGGTATCTAATACCCAGGAAGCAGAGTTTATTGAAAAACAGTTTTCTGTCACAAACATACCTGAAGCGGAAGCATCCCCATGCTTCTTCTTGAGATTTAAGTACTCGGTACAGTTGCGCTTCCAATGTCCTGTTTTGTGGCAATGAAAACATTCAACTTTCCCCGATTCTCCAGCTTTGGACTTTTCCTTCCCCTTGGCCTTTTTAACTCCACCCTTAGGATTGGTGGGCTTCTACTTTTTCTTTCCCTTGGCCTTTGGGCGAGAAGAGGAAGATTGTCCAACAGTCATAACGGGAGTTTTCACTGATTTCAGTGTGCTCTCTGCACTCCTTAACATATTAAGGAGTTCAGGTTGTTCCCTCTCCATGTTGTGCATGTTAAAGTTAACTATGAACTGAGCAAAGGTAGAGGGGAGGGACAGCAGAATAATATCCGTATATTGTTCATTGTCCATTGTCCATCCAAGGTCCTCAAGATCTTCTATGAGAGCTATCATCTTCAGAACATGGTCTCCTACTGATGTTCCAGGGGCCATTCGCATCTGAAACAATTTCTTTGATGCTTCGTATTGTAATACGCGGGATTGCTCTCCATACAACTCCTTTGTATGGAGAAAAATGGCTTGAATGTCCATATTCTCATGCTGCTTTTGATGTGTGTTGTCCATCGATGCGAGCGTGAGGCATTTGTTCGTGGCACAGTCAGCATCCCATGTCTTGCGAACTTCTTTGTCCGCAACTGAGGATTTTGGACCTGGGACGGGCGGTGCTGATGCCGTGAGGACATATGATACTTTATCATAAGTCAAGGCTATTTTCAGATTCCTCAGCCAGTCTTTATAATTGGTCCCATTCAGTTTATTTTTATCTAGTAGAAGCTTGAGTCCAGTCATTGGTATCTGCCATTAAGAGAGAGAAAAGAATACACTCAGCGAAAGCACTTGCAAAGATCAGATTGGTTATTATCTTGTCTAATCGATGTCTCCCACTGCTTTAATCAAGTTTTTCTTTCAAACCTTAAAAAGAAAACTAGCCAGGATTAATTACAGTCTACAACTTCGCTAACCGTTCAGCCAGGCCAGTGTCGGTACTTGAGGGAGGTTCCCCGTGCTTTCGCACGGACCTAATTAAAGTAAACCTCGTCTTCCCAGAGGCGTAGCCCCGTTAACACCTTTCTACACACCTAATGAGTTAGCTAATTGTAAACTGCAAAACTCTCCTAGGAGCAACTATTGCCCACAGTGGGATCGGGATCCAACCATCATATGGAAGGTATGCAATCTCATTGCAAATCTCAACACTTGAAATTCCCGATGTGATTTTTACCCCTAGTACTTATGACCTTAACTATGGTCAACAAATCATAAGCACCAGTCAAGTTCTACCCGTCATTTCTTGATTAATTAGACCCACCCATATGACCCTTAACTATGGTCAACAAAGTCGCATGAATATCCTAATTAATCTACATCATATGCAGTGTAGGAAGACATCACTTAGCTACCGTACACTACGCCTTAACTATAGTCAACAAACGTAGCACGAATACTAAGTACTCTACTTCCTAAAATGACGGAGGGTTGCGGATGATTTTTAAGAAAATCTTTAACGCTATGAACTTGATATCGTCGTAGAATCAAATGGTTTTCAAAAGGAGTGGCTTGTGCTCCGCAATTTTGAAAAGTAGCTTTTTCATAAAGAGCCGAGTGGTTTTCAAATCCGATTCTACAACATCTTTTTAGGTTTATTTTCTTTACATTAATCATATTAATGTTGTCCCATCATTTAAGTCCTTAAGCCAATCACAGAAAAGAAACGAAAATACAACTTACGCTTATGCCATCCGCATTCGCCGCAATGTTCCGTTATGCACCGTTAGGTTACTTAACTAACGGCATACCGGGACGGGACTAGCGCGGGTGTAAAACATAAGCAACGTCTACTATATATCTCATATATAATATATCATTCGTCTCAGATATCATATAACACAGGCAGCATAAACATATATATAATGTGGGATATACTTGGACGTTCGTATTTAGTATTTAGCCAACAATAGAAAATACGGATTCCACAGTCGCGATGAATAGCCAAGCCCACACCCTAGACCCCTACGAGAGCGGCAAGCGACCCTACCAATCCTGGAGTTTAGGAGACCCGGTCTCGACTCCTCGAGATGGCCTCCCACTGAACCCCAGACCTCGGTCACTTGTGCTCCCCTCCTGGGTCTATCCTAATGCGGAAAAGTAAATAATATACAACACTGGTGACATCAACCTCAACCCGGAAGTGCCCCAAATAAAAGAATATTACATTACATTTGAATTTTACATGAATGAAAAATAAAACTCTCATCTCACATAAAACCCCCCGGCTATTCAATCGCGACAATCCTGCACATCATATCTCAGCAACACATAATATCATATATCATCAACGTAAGTAAGTATGCGTACCCCGATTGTCGTTAATGTATAGCAATGAAACCGGCGATAAGCGACATACTACACTTACGGTCAAAGAAAAGAAAGTGTAAAACTACAATATTTGGAATCCACATTTTCTTTAGACATCGTAAATCCGAGATATCACACACCTCGCATTTCATGCCTAACTATATGAATTCCACATATTGTATCACATTCCAGATAAATAGACAGTATTAAACATTTCGATCGAATAATCAAATACCCAAAATTTTCTAAAACTCAACACTTGAGCGGAGTTCAAAAAACCCGGAATGTGTCACAGTAGTAGCGGTCCAGCCGTAGAAGGGTCAAGCCAACGCCTCACATATGGCATGCCGTACTGCCTCAAACCCTAAGATTCAAAAGGCAGTTCAAGACGGTCACATAATCGAGTTAAGGTTTGTTGTCTTCTAGAGGGTCCACCACAAAACTTGCACGCATTTCCGAAAGATTTAAACTCGAGAAAAGATTCAACACTTGAAAAAAAAATTCGTGTCGGGAAAAAGTGAGTTAATGATATCCGTTCGAACTTTTTAATACTTTCTAAATTATCCGAAAAAGGCATGAGATTAAAATTCCAATCGAATCACCGAATCCAAAACCATCCCCAGAACATTCAACACTTGAATCAGATTAAAAATACCCAAAAATATATAAAAGCAGTTATAAGCATTACTCTATAAAAACAATAAAATATTGCCTCTGTACGGCCGCGGAGCCGCGGCCCAAGCAAGCTCTGGCCGCGGTTCCGCGGTGGAATGTACTGTTCATGGCTACGTTTTTTTACAGTGGTGCTTAGATTTCCCTGCTGAATTTTTTAAGGATTTTTAATTCTGAAAATAATTCAGTTTAAAAAATTGTCCAGAGAGGGTTCAAAATCCGTAATTTTTTTTTTCGATTGGAGTTTTAACTTCGCTAAAGTGTCGCCTAAAGTTCTAGGTCGGCTTTGATACCAATGTTAGGTTTACCTAGCACCTAATGAAGGGTTTGGAAGCATCACATTTCTCAAAATTAAATTTTTAAGGTGCTAAGTGAACATACAAAGAATCATCACTAGAAAATTAGGGTTTCATAACTTGAACAACATCACAAGTAACAAAGGCTAGGGTTTTGAGAGTACAACCTTTGTAGCTCCCTACGCTAGACTCCTTGGCCCCTTGAGGGTTGGAAAAAGGTTCGCTTGAGGTCTTCTAATGTCCACGAAGATCCACCCGAAGCTCCTTTGCCCAAATCTCCTTGCTTCACTCGATATATCAATGGAGTAGAGCAAACACCCTACACAAACCGGCTAGATGTGTGTAGTATGATGATGTGGTTTGTATTCTTTGATCAAAACTCTTTCTTTTAATCAACCTCACTTAAGAAAATGATCAAGAGAGGAAGAAGAAGATGGTGGCTTTTCTTTCTCACAAAAAGAAAAGTGATAAGTGTGAATAATTGAAATGAGAAAGAATAATATATTTAAATTCCTTCTCACTTCAACCATGGTTAGAATTATCTAGATCTTTTCCAAAATGAGTTAAAAGGTAAAAGGATAATTAACTCAAGGTTAATAAGTGGTTGAAGCATGGTCAAAGATGATAAACATTAACCTCTTGTGAATTATCCTTTCCTTTTTACAAAATGAAAAATAAATAGAAAATTCTACAATGTAAGTCTTGCATTGCCACCAAACTTGTATCAACAACCATGATACTATGTATGCATGTATGTATCCATGCACATCATCATGTGCATACATGTATGCATACAAAATAGAAAAGAGTTTGATTAAAGAATTAATCTAAAAGTCATTTGTTAAATCAACACTTGATTTTGCAAACCGGTCATATCACATATGACCCGACCAATAGAAAATGCCCGATTAATATACGGTATCACATATCCGTATTTAATCGGGTCTCGCGCATATCTCATATGCACACCACATCTTTTCGTCTGAGCCAGGAAACTTCATTGTGGGACTGTAATACTCTTCAATACGCCGGCAGTAGGTAATGATCATATCAAATACCTACAAGCCGCAAGCGGTCAGCTAAACGTAACGGCCACCCGGGTATTGAGCGATCAAAAGAAAACAAGCGAACCTGCTACAACTCCCGTCGAGCCAACCAGCAACACTACCGTACAGTCCGGTCTCTTCGTCAGATATGCTGCATATCGAGTCTAGGGATGGTAACGTCGACCCCAATAACTCAATAAGTCGTGCCGATGAATGGTCTATAACAGATCGAGAAACTACTGATAACACATATCAGCAAATCCCAACAGCCCTGGCCAGGGAGTTATTGATATAGCCAGTCGAGCACAGCACAGCATCAACTCCCAATACCAGGAGAGACGAAACCCCTCCTATCGCTCATCGCCTTCGTCTGTCTCGGGACCGTACCCCCGCAAGCGGTCAGCTAAACGTAAAGGCCACCCGGGTATATTGAGCGATCAGAAGAAAACAAGCGAACCTGCTACAACTCCCGTCGAGCCAACCAGCAACACTACCGTGCAGTCTGGTCTCTTCGTGAGATATGCTGCATATCGAGTCTAGGGATAGTAACGTCGACCCCAATAACTCAATAAGTCGTGTCGATGAATGGTCTATAACAGATCGAGAAACTACTGATAACACTTATCAGCAAATCCCAACAGCCCTGGCCAGGGACTTACTGATATAGCCAGTCGAGCACAGCACATCATCAACTACCAATACCGGGAGAGACGAAACCCCTCCTATCGCTCATCGCCTTCGTGTGTCTCGGGACTGTACCCAACGGCCACCTATTTGCACGACTTAGTAGAGCCGTGGTAAGTTGGTAATCAAAGTACAGTGGGAGAACACACAAGACTCTATGACGATCTCGGGTCTACAGACTAACCTGCACCAGTGTCACCTGAGAACTGCTTTCCGACGATAGATATAATTCCATATAGGAGTTCTCGGCGAGTCCGTCCAGTGAACCCAGTCACCACTGAGCACCCGTATACGATCTCGATGTCAAACATCGATGAATGTGGGAACATCCATCGCCCATCATATGGGTCTAGTATCATATACGCTAGTCTACTCTTGTATATCGATGCCCCGTCTCGATACACCTACGACTAGGGACATTCCAGGATATGCTTATAAACTACAGATGTCCTACTAGTATGATCTCCATCATAATCATAATAGTCAAACCTATATCCTCAGGGCTTTATCAACATGTATGAATGAATGAAAGTATGATCAAATCAACATGTCAGATAAAGAAGAACCAGATAGCATACTATCATGTCGAGCAAGAATGTACACTGAATATATATATATACATGTATAAATACATTCACTATCACATAATGGCCTCTAGGGCATACATATATCCAACACTCTGCGTGCACTCTAACCTAGATCAGAATGGTTACCAATTTATCTAATCAGGAAACCTCCCACTGTAACCTCAAATTCTCCTCCAAACTTGAAATAAGAATTAGTCGGGATTACTCGAGGAGTAAACCAACTCATCAGTGGGAATCGGGATCCAACTGTCATTGCATGATAATGTGATGGAATCCACTCACGTTATCACACTCCAAAAGGTATGCGCATGCCTGGAAAGTTTCAGTTTTTTAGAAACTCCCGATGTGATTTTTACCCCATGCTCTTATGACCTTGACTTTGGCCAACAAATCATAATTCACATGTCAAGTTCTACCCGTCATTTTCCAGGTTAATTTGAACCCACCCGTACCTACCCTTGACTTTGGCAAACAAAGCAGTACGACTGTCCCAAACCAACACATCTATCTAGGAAATAGAAAGGTAACAAATAGCTATCATACATTATGCCTTGACTTTGGCCAACAAACATAGCATGAATACTAAGTGCTACCCGTCTGAAATGACGGAGGGCTACGAATGGTTTTTGGCGAAAAACCTTTAACGTAATGAACTTGATATCGTTGAAGGAACCAGATAGATTTTTATAAAAATATAGTGGCGAAAACCTTTGCTAAAGAGGTCACTCCCGGTGAAGGGATCTCGGCTCTTTCCCCGTAGAATGAGGTGCAGGATATTCCAACTGAATACCACGATGCAAAGCAAAAAGTAATCAACTATAGTGAAGCTATTACCCTGACGCAAACTTCTGCCCAAGGGGTCACTCCCGGTGAAGGGATCTCGGCCCTTGCCTCGTCGACTGAGTTGCTGGATATTCATAACCGAATACCACTGTGCAAAACAAAAGAAAACGTCCTTGCAATAACAACTTTTTGAAAATTGTTCCAACAATGTCAAACAAGTTTGTTTAGCTTGCATTGATCCGAATCTATGCAGTCCCATCAATTAATCACACCACAAAAGAACGAAAATATGATGTACGTATATGCCATCCGCATTCGCCACTGGGTCCCGTCATCACCTGTTAGGTTACTTAACTAACAACAGAGCGGGGACTAGACTAGCGCAGGTGTAAAACATATACAACATCTACTAGTATATATATCATTATATAATAATCGCTCAAGGCTTGATAAAATGCAACATCACAGAACAATACAGATAATCTGGGATCCCGGGGTTTCATTGAGCTACTGCAATAATCTCAGGTCGCAACCTTAGGGTTTGCGGCAGTTCCACGGCGCCATTAGTGAGGCTTGGGTTTGCCCTTCTACTGCTGGACCACTGATGCTGTGGCATGTACTCGATACTATTAAACTGTACCCAAGATGTTGATCTCTTGAGGGATTATGAGGTTTTGATATATCGATCGGATGGTTCGACATCATTCGGATATCTTGTGATGGGATACATTGCTTAGGAGACTCCAGATACGAGCATAGCCGTTGGAGCGCAGTCCTTGCAGCCACGAGAAAATGATTCCGAATCAGTCGACATTGGAGCCGAGTGAAGTGGAGAGTTCGCACGAGAATTCGATGAGTATGGAGTATATCTCCGATGGTTGGGACGGGTTTTCGAGGACGTGTTCGGCCAGATATCTTCTACCGAGTGATGAAGATACCGAGTTCGTAACTTCGAGTCTATGTGAGAGACCTCGGGTTGGCCATGGCGGAGAACAGTTGCAGTGCGCAGATAGCATGGCTTGACGTCATAGTGGACGACGATAAAGACGAGCGGGACCAGAAGTTCGTGTGAGACGCTGACGAGCTGTTATTACTCCCCGTCGAGATCAGAGACCTGATATGCTTATAGAGGCGTTGGGATACGGCCAGTTTCCGAGGAAATGTGTGCGGCACACGCAGATGTCCAGAAAACGAGGAAAGATTATGTAAGAATACCAGCCTCCGTACAGTTAGGCATAGGCAAGATCAGAAGAGACCTTGAGCAGGATTCCTTCCAGGACACTGCTGCAATGGGATTTGCACCCAGGATCAGATGTGTCATGTATAGTCAGAGGACCAGAGGCCGACACCAGCAACGTGCTGCTTTATGAGTGGTCATGCTGATTGACCGAGAGATGACCAGAGAAGTGCTAAAGCGGAATCGTTCCCGTTAGCACACCTGACAGGGACGATGAGCCGATGGATTGCGGGATTGGTAATCCGAGGAGAAGATGAGTACCCAGAGACAGAGGACGCCAGACTGTGAGCAGGAGACGAGCGGATGTTCTTGTTCTGCCGGTTATTAGGCGCACCGATTTATTTTTCGACATTGCAGGAGGTGTACCTCGATGTCCTTTATTGCGATTTGTGTTGTGATCCGAGCATCACGCTTATATCGCTTGGATTTGAGTTTTGATGACGAGTTTCCTGATATTGATTTCGTGCACCATGGTTGCACCTACTGGGTATTTACATTTTTGCGCAGAGTTATCACACCATGTATATATTTTATACACCGTTGTGTTGATTTGCGACTTGTGCCTATCCATTGCATTTGATGTTGATTTTGTACCTCCGTAGCATGTGTTTATGATTTCATGGATTTCATACGGATGATTTGATTTTTGCACTCGGTATAGCTTATATGTGCTTGCAGTGCATTGATTTGTGTTTTGTGCACGCAGTTGCACACGATTTTGATTTATACACCTTGGTATACTCGGTTTTGCTTTTGATGCGTTCGAGTTATTGATTGTATTTCGTGCATTTGATGCACCCGATGTTGTTTCGTGCACAATAGGTGCATCAGAGATTGTTTGTCATGCACACCGTTGTAGTGGACAGATGCTTTCGTGCACACCCGTTGCACGTAGTTTTGGATTTTTGTGCGTATTATGGCACCTGTATTTGGATTTGATTTCCATGCGCACCAGATGCATGTGATTTTTGGATACGCCTTTTGAGGCCGATTTTGCTTTTGAGCACTTTGTTTTCATGTTGGGCACTATATTGTGTAGTAGCCAAACAGGACTGATTTGAGGACAGTACCTGAGTACTTTGCATGCATTAAAGGATTACCAAAGGGTTTTCAAGAGGAGCTATAGTCTCGCTATTTTCTTCAATGTCCGTGAGCGACACAAACGTTTATAAAGGAAAACCTTTTGGGATGTTTTGAAAACGACGAAACGTGTATTTAAGAAAACATATATGGACATATATCATTATTTTAAAATGAGCGTCCGTCAGTTATGCCGGGAGTTACGCATTCCCGCGGCGATTTAGAAAATATTTTGCATGTATTTTATTAAGATTTTGGAGTTTTCAAAGATGCGTATTATACACGTATTATAGTATTTGACTAGCATATATTGGATTTTAGTAGTGAATTTCGAGATCTGCATCTCTATTGTGACTCCGAGGATATGCGTGCAAATCCGATGATTTGGGTGACGCTTGACGGAGTTCGATTTTGAGTTTTTACTCGTTTTCATGCGCACTCGACGCGATGTGTTGTGTTGTTTCTACGTTTTCCATGACTTCGGAGCCCCGTTGTTTTGAGCCGATTATTGAAATGTTTTAGATTTTGGGGGTTTAAATTTAAATTCGGGAACCGAATTTATTTAAGGGGGTAAGATTGTAACATTTCAGAAAATATAAAATATTATTTTTGGGAATTTAATATTAAAATAATATTTTTTCACGAAAACTTCCGATTTGCGAAATTGGGGTTTTCAAAAAAGGGTGTAAATATATACCAATAATTATGAAATAAATAGAAATTAAAATGATTTATTCATTTAAATATATATTTAAAGGATTTGGCACTTTTAAAATTTATTATATGCAGTTTCGATAAAAACCCGATTAGTGCACTGCTAATCGCGATTAAGTCAAATCCGCGTTTTTACAGTTTCCATGGTTAGTGCACCATGACATGTTCATTTTGTTACATGTTTCATTTTTATTTGCGTTTTATATTAGGGTTTATTGGTAGAAAGAAAAGAGAAATGATTAAAGGAAAAGTCAAGGAGACATAATGAGTGGTTAGGTGAGCTTTGGAGAGAGAAAGAGAGTGTGAATTAGTAAGAGAGGGGGGGCTGCTGCCTAAAATCAAATCCCCCACCATTTTTCTCCATCTTCCTCATCTCCTCAACTCCACAACCCTCCACTAAAACCCTAGATCTATCTCCAACCAAGCCCCAAAACTCTACACTCCCTTCACAAAACTTTATCCCCATCTTCTCCTCTACACGATGGACCGAGCAAAATGGGATTTTGACGACGTTGGGAAGTTAGTGCTGCCTAGAGTGGACTAGATGAGGTATAATTTCTTCCCTTTAGATTAGTTTTGTGAGATATCATGTTTAGATGTCGTTTTGTGAAGATTAGTGGACATTGGGAAACACTAGTGAATGTTTGAGTATTTGTTTGAATTGGGTGATGCATAGTAGCTGTTAACTAAACATAGGTGTTGTTTAGTGACCTAGACCAGACCTTAGAAAACCCAAAACACGGATTTAGAAACCCGATATCGGATAAATGTGTGATCTGTGAAGGTATTTTGGAATCCGGAGCAACCCAGGGATACTAGAAATGATTTTGGGATTACTGGGAGTCGTGCAGGCACATAGGAAGCTACCACCAAGACCTGAGCCCCTAATTCAAAGCCCAGGCCACAGATTTAATCATTCTGGCCACAATTTGCGGCCAGAGTAGAATGTAATGGGTTCATTTTTGTTCCATGGCTCATTTTGCACTAAATTAGACCCCTCCTATATGCAGTTTTGGCAAATTTTCACCGAGGGAAAATCTGGAAGCATTTTGGTGTGTTTTAGG
This sequence comes from Agapanthus africanus, assembly GCA_030015575.1. Taxonomy (NCBI): domain Eukaryota; kingdom Viridiplantae; phylum Streptophyta; class Magnoliopsida; order Asparagales; family Amaryllidaceae; genus Agapanthus; species Agapanthus africanus. The sequence goes on along the minus strand of JASDDO010000022.1, from coordinate 362,847,121 downwards.
CTATGTTTTCCGTATTTTAAAATGCATTTTCCTGATATTTTGATTTGTATTTGGTTTTCGGGTGTTCGTACATCGACAACAGGGGTTGTTCGATTGATTTGCACGTTTAGGCCATAGGTTCTAACCTATGGGCACACCGTGCGCCGTATCGGTTTTCTGCATCGATTTTAATACGTATTGTGATTGGTTATTATTGTAGGTTCCCTCGCAAGGATTTCGAGGCGAAGAAGCGTAGCGTCATCGATTTCGGCGAGCGAAGACCAGGTGAGTAGATCTATATCTACCGGGGAAGTCGGGTGGATGGCGTATAGCACCCCCGCAAACTTTTGATGGAAAACCGATTTATAGAGTATGGTTAGGAAACCTAGATTAGGAACTAGGGTTAGAATATAGATAGCTATGTAGTCATATTAGAAACTATAGGATAGTTAAGTGTGATATGTTACTACTACCCTAGGATGACGTTTAGCGATATTACCGCGTAGGGTACTGTAGGACTAGATAGTCGATGTAGATGCGTCATCCGAACCATACCTTTTTCTAAACTAAAGAATCGTATATATCTTTTAAATGTATGTCTTTAGGGATGTTACGGATTTTCAAATGATATCTTTTCCTTAAAAACACCGTAACCCCTGTTTTCAAAACTACGATCCACTTCTTTAAAAATATGATTGTATGGTTCGGGTGTGTTTGTTAGATTAGGTACTTATACTTAGTAGAGATAGCATGTTTATGTAAATTCGACATGATATGAGACATAAATGTGATGAAAGAATACAAGACGAATTTGATGATATGATGAGATGATGATATGATATGATGGTATACGGATGCGAATAGATCGAAATGATTTATACCCTGCCGGTCCCCTGATATGAGATTATTGCAGATGCGACCTGGGATATAGGTATATAGGGTTGCATTGATCCAACCCGAGGCCATGAGATCGGTGATGTGATGTTGTCCGTATTTGAGATACGACATGATATTTTGATCCAAATCAATGCAGTCCCATCAATTAATCACACCATAAAAGAACGAAAATATGATGTACGTATATGCCATCCGCATTCGCCACTGGGTCCCGTCATCACCTGTTAGGTTACTTAACTAACGACAGAGCGGGGACTGGACTAGCGCGGGTGTAAAACATATACAACATCTACTAGTATATATATCATTATATAATAATCGCTCAAGGCTTGATAAAATGCAACATCACAGAAGAATACAGATAATTTGGGATCCCGGGGTTTCATTGAGCCGCAATTGAAACCCGACATTCCCCTGGTAGTCTGGATAGCATGTGCAATGAAATCCTAGACCTTTATGGGTGTGGCAAGTTACCCACCAAAACCTGAAGCGAGGCAGCCCCCTTCAACAAAGTGAATGGACCACCCAGCACTTCACGGAATCCGGTAACTTGGGCACCCCTCCTTAGGTCAACCTATACCCCCTACGAGTGCGGCGAATAGCCCGCCAATTCTAGAGTGAAGCCCCCTCCGTCTCAAAGCCATGAGATGCGGGCTTGTTGCCCTCTAGAACCCGGCTATCCGTGCACCCCACCGCGGGGTAATCCTAGTACAGAAAATAAAATATATACAACGGGTACATCGACCTCAGCCCGGTCGTTCCCCAAAAGAATAATATACAAACAGGCAGTGACGACCATCCACATGTCGAACGCTCGCCCCGCAATATCAAATGTACAAATAATACCAAACTGTACTAACATTGCACCAAGCTATCCACCACGACAATCCGCAACATCACAGCACAACACAGAACATCAACGTGAATGTCATGTTCGCAAATCCGTCTAAAAGAGCTATAGCAATTAGACAAGATTTACCGCTCGAATGACATTCACGGTCGCAGATATAAAGTAAGCACTGTGAACTAACTTATTTAATGTTTTCGATCGACAAAATTTCCCGAAGTGGGCCCCAAGTACAATTCCCAGTACTCAAAATAATCTGGGCCAAAACAAAAAATTCCAGAAACCACATTTCCACACAGAAGACCACCACAAGAAGATTGTGCAATGAAGCTCCAGAACTGCGGCGGAACCACGGCCAAAACGTGGGTAATGCCGCGGTTCCACGGCGTAACAGTGAGATCATTCTACAAAATTTCTGCAGTGTTCTTAAAAAAGCCTGCACAATTTTCTGACATACTGAAAATAATTTTTCGACGACAAAAAAAATTCGACAGAAACTTAAGAATTGGAAATGAGGTTTTGGAAAATTCGGCCGATCGATGTTTTAAACAAGTTAGAACAATCTAGTAAAGGTTAATGTCGTGGCTCTGATACCATGTAAGTCTACGGTAGCGCCCCGGCCGTCAATCCGAGGCAAAAATGCGGAAACAAAAACTTTTTCATAAACTTGAAACTGGCACTATCGTATACTTTCACCCGGATCGAACCATTAACATTTACTAGCAACTAGAGAAAGGTTAGAAAGTGGCTATACCGATCGATCCGTGTCCTTCGGTCTTTGGCCACCATCCCAAGCTCCTCGCGGCATCTCCGATCTCCGGTGTCCTCGTCGGAAGGGCACCACATCAATGAGTCTTTTTACGGGCTCCCGCTTCATCCGAAGCAACTCGGACACGAAGTTTGCTAACCGACGTGTCCAAGGTGAAGTAGAGAATGTGTGCGATCACTTTGTCTCAAGCATCCATTGATTCTCAACGCATGAGAGTGTATGGATGGAGGTTGAAGATGATGCCATTGATGAAATTTGTGAGCTAGAGGAAGAAGAAGAAGAAGATGCTTTCTTTTTCTTTTGTGTTGAATTATTGCGAGAGCACTAGCATGAAACTCAAGAGCCAACCCCAAGAGATATGGATGCCCTCTCTCTCTCCATCCTTCAATTCAACACACTAATCAATCAATTAAGTGACATTACTACCAAAAAAAGAGACCATGAGTCACCTAATTGATTGTGCCTCTTCATGATGACTTCCACTCACAATTTCCACCAAAACATTAACCCAAATGTTTAGTCCAAAAAAAATATACGGCAGCATCTAAAGTAAACTCGTGACGGATCACAAGGATACCCCTCACCTGTATATACATACCTGCATCCGCATTCCGACTGAATGTGAATACAATGAGACTAAAGTAATCCAACAAATCTAATACTAGGATCCGGCTTAAACAAAAGCCCACTAGTATGATCCGTCCGATCATGATCCGTGCACTACTGCACGTATATGATCGAACCCTGCCATAATACCATACGACCTCTACAACGTTTCGCCCGAAACTTGAGAAACTGTCTATGGGGGACTCTAAAGACTCGTCAATACCTTGGCTATGGATTTAACCACTAGCACGTCAGTGGTATTAGCTGCATGTAACGGGCCACCAGGTGTTGACCAAAAGGGAGGTCGATGAGCGAACTCATTCTGACACCCTACATAACCTGTCAGTGACAATATCTGTACAGTCCGGTCCGTTCGTCTATGAGCATTGCATGTCGCGGGCCTAGGGGGTTGGTAAAAGTCAGACCCCCAAAAGCGGTACAAGTCATGTCGGAGTGTAGCCCAGAACACCCTGAGATACTTGTAACGTTTTGAAAATCGTTTCGGTGAAATTTCGAAAAATCGGTAAAATAAGGGAGTTTTCTGTTAAAAGTCAAAATATAAATATCTTTATTATAAAATTAAATATACATATTCTAGCTATGTAATTGCTAGTGTTTGGTGTTTATTGAGCCACTGGTAAAATTTCTAATTTTCTGAAAAATTTTCCGAAATTAATTATTTTAATATTATTTTAAGCCATCACTAATACATTTAATTAGGGAAAATTATAAATTGGAATCGGTTGAAACAAATTTTGTGCATCATAACATATTAAACAAAATTTTAGCATGTTGTTTTATAAAATGAAGCTGTCAAACGGTTTTAGAAAATATCGAAGAAAAATGCTTAAATAGTGAAATTAGTGTAAATGGATATTGGGGTATAACATTTATCATTTTTCCCGCACCCACACTCACCTACACCCTCTCTCCCCTCTCCAAATCAGCAGCCCCAAGTGCCCCTCATTTTTCCCACTTGTTTTGCTAAAGAAAAGAAAAGAAAACAAAAGAAATTAATAAAGAAAAGAGTATGGGCTTTGACTTTGGGTTGACTTGACCTTATTTCCCCACCTCACTCTCTCTCCTCTCTTTCCCACACCATGTGACCGATCCCTCCCCTTCCCCAATCAGCAGCAGCCCCTCCCAAATCCCCTCTCATTTCTCATCAAAAAATTTACCAAAAATGCTTCAATTTCCATCAAAAATCAAGCTAAAATCCAAATCAACCTCCTACCCATTTTTCCTTGGCTACTTTAGCATGGATCTAGGGATCAAGATTTCAATTTGGGAGGCTAAGTGTGCTTGAGAGATCTTCAAATTAATTGGGTATAATTCTAACCTTTTTGCTTAATTTATTGTTAATTGCTTTAAGTTAGCTTAATTAAGTGTTTAATTAGGTTTTAATTGGTTCTAATTGCATGTTTTATAATTTCAAGAGAGGGGTTTGAATTCAAATTGGGGTTTTGTGTTGTGAGATTATGGTTGTGTGATCTATTTGACATTTTAATGTTATGCTCAATCAAATCTAGTTGCTAGTTTGCATTTTTGTTAATTTAAAATTGTGATAATTATATAAATTGCAAACTAGGTTTTAAAAATATATATATATTGGTGAGATAAAATTCTAATTAGGGTTTCTTGACATTATTAACATTATAAATTGTGGTTTAATACTTTAGTATATGCAAAACCAAGCTTAATTGTAAAATTGTGAATTTTACTTTAAAACGAGTTAAAATCGGAACTTTTGCAAACTATGAATTTGGAATTTATACAAATCGATGAGATTAATTTATGAAAGTGATTTGTATGATCTAATTATGTTATTTAATGAGCATTTTGGCCATTTGAATCGTTAAAATTTATAGATTGGTTAAAACATCAAGTTTTGAACCGAAATGGGAATTTGTGCTAACTAGGTTTTTGGAAAATAAAACGATTGGTTTAATTTTATGGTTTTGATGAATTAAACCCAATTTCTTATACAGTTAGTGAGTTTTGAAACAATGATTGGTACGTTTGGTGTTTTTCTTGATCAATCGACGTTTGTACGCCGATGTCGAGGGTTTTTGGGTTGATTTGTGAAAGCAAACCATAGGTTTTGACCTATGTGGGATTCGTGTGTCGTTTTTGTCATGAGTCGAATTTTAATGTGATACGGTGCGTTATGATATGTAGGTACCCCATGTGGACTTCGAGGCGACAAGCAATCGCGTGGTGACATCGGCACCGGCGAGCGAAGATCAGGTGAGTAGATTTATATCTACGGGGAGAAGTCGGGTGGATGGCGTATAGCACCCCCGAAAAATTATGAGGAATGAGGTGATGCGGTAACAATATACTTTTATATGTTAATAGAAGATATGAACACCGAATAAGAGAAGCCTTATGAGCTTATAGGTTTAGGGTTAGCGAAAATTGAAGAAAGGACTTTAGCGGATTTCTTAGTCACGAAACCTAGAGTAAGGATTTGCATACACGCACGCATATACACTTGCATATATCATCTTCTTGTGCGTATATGGGAATGTGTATATATGTATATATGCATGGGTATGGGACTTTGCATATATACATTCATATACACATGCATGAATGTTGAGAATACTGTTTGATATTTGGAGATGAGTCGATGAGATTGGGATTGAGGCCGTGAGATCGGTGATGTGATGTGGTCAGTATTTGAGATACGACATGATATTTTAGCGGGTTTTTTAGGCATGGTGTTTTCATACACCCGCATGCATTTCATGGATGGTATCAGTATTGTACTAGACGTAGATCAGTACCCCGATCATGATATTTGATAACGAGGATTGTTCACACCAAAATATTGCATTATTATATTCCCCATTCTTATTCTTTTTACAAATAAAACAGGTGCTTTTGATGCATGTCTGCTACATATTACAGGTTACAGGTTCTTGGAGCGAAAACAGTGAAAACGATGAAAAGACGATGCAAAAGTGGACTTTGACCAACAAACAGAAGACTCTTGATCAAGCCTACATCAAAGATAAAATTCACAAATTACAAGGCAATGCAAGGTCCAAGATTATAAAGCGAACGGTTAAAAGTCCACCGCAATTATTCACAGGAGATCTGGAAGAAACATAGAAGCTATTTTAATAAAGAACCAAATAATAAGGAAGCCCAAAGATCTAAGGCCCAATACTTTCTTTTAGAGAGACAGAGACATAAAATTTTACCAAAGCTTGAAGTCTACTTTGACTAGGTCTTCCTAAGGATATTTTGGTAAATGTAGACATGCAAATCAATTATAACCTAGGGTTTCCTATTCTCTATAAATAGGAACTCTACTCATTGTAATTTCTTATGCCTCCCTTTAATGAATAAAATTTAGAAATCTTTTGGAGAGCATTGGTGTTTCTTCTCCATTCAGAAATTCAGATCTGACAACCTTGCATGGATGATTGAAGGGATGCATCTGTAAGTAATTTAATTTCTTGCCTTAGTGTAGATTTAAATTCCTTGCCCTAGGTAGATTTAATTTCATGCCCTAGGAACTTGTTTAGAGTAAGCTTTGGGGAAGGATTTTGGGAGATGAGATCTCTCATCCATTTCTTACCCACCAAATATTTACAATAGGACTCCATGCATACATGCACATACCGCTCCCTACGGCACTCTATCCCTCGAGATAGCGGTGATACCGTAGTATAAAGGCCCGGGTGTGATGTTTTTCATGGAGGTTAGGGTAAGGATCTCTAAAGAAAGGACAAGAACCTAGAGGAAGGATCATCTTCCCGAACGGATCTAATCCACTTTATTGATAATTACCATAACTCCTCACAGATCTTCATTCGGGTATAGAAAGCGTTGAGATTTACTTGCATTTCCAAACCATCCCTAAACCTAGCCCTAGCAAGAATAGATCTAGATAATTAGTATAGATTAATTAGGTTTTTAGATTTAATAATTAATCCGAACACCCTTCGGAATTAACTCGTAAGCGCGAATCGGAAATTCACAACATCCCTGTGGACCGACCCGTACTCACCGGCTAGCTTCATGCGACGCCGTTCTTGATTGCGGTTACAAATATTTTTGATCTATCTTTTAGAAAGCGCAAGCATGCTAAATCACTCAATCAAATGGCGCCGTTGCCGGGGATGGCGTAGAAATTTCCTTTTTGCAATTTCGGGTTAATCTAAAATTTTAAAAATCATAAAAATCTAAAAAATCAAAAAAATATAAAAATATATATATTTTGTTATTTTTGGAAGGGATACTTTGTTGTTTTAATTTTGCAGGATATACAAAGACGATCTGGAAATTTCCAGAAGGCGAAACGGAAATCAGAAGATCTAAACAGCAGGGGATTAATTCAACAGAACACCAGAGAAAATTTGGAGATCTGAATCGTCCAAAATACCGCGGATCCGCCGCATTTATCTGCTCCCGCCGCGGAAGCGCCGCCATCTGGTGACGTCAGCAAAATCTAAACACGTGTCTCGCACATTTAGCCGCAGAATCGCCGCGATAGGCCTCCTTTGACTGCGGAAACGCGCTCTTTTGGTGAGATCATCCTCTGCAATTTGCACTGTAAGCTCCTCTGTTATTTCTCCTCTGCAAATTTCAATATATTTTCTGAAAAATGCCTGCAGGATTTTGTGCGCTTTAAAAATATATTCCCTTCCATATAACAGTCTTGTGCAGGATTTTTGGGCCCCGCTTGAAATAAAATAGATTGCAAGTAATATTTTGCTGTTACATATCTTTTCTATAAAATTTTTTGCTGTTGCATATCTTTTCTCTAAAATCTTTTTGCAACAAAATTTTTCCAAATAAAGAGAAAGAAAAAAAATCAATGAAGAATGAAAATAAAAAGGACAAATATTTTATAGAACTTGCAAAATTTTTTAGCCCCAAATAAATCCTTGCACCACAATAAACTTTCCTTCTTTCCCCCTTTTCTTACAACATGGGTACCCCACATAATAAATCATTAGCCGAACTTTGGTAGCCTGAACCTAATTTTGCGTCGTACGTTAATTTGTTCGGTCAATTTAAAAACGATCCTTCCTTGCCAAAAATTTCGTTGAAAGATCAAATAGAGGCGTCTACGAGAAATAGTTTGACTTTTCAACCCAATTTGTGTCAACCGAGTCAACCTTTACCACCTACATATGTTGATACCACTTCTTCAAGTCCTTCTGTCACTCCTAGGCCGATGTCCATTGCTGAGCATATTTCTCAATCTCGCAGTAGATCTTTCACCCCTCTCCACTCATCTAGTTCTAGGGATCCGCACGATTATTCACCTTTTTATCCATATGTTGACCCTACCCATGCCCAACCACCCACTTCCTACAAGTCATACCCGTCCTTCCCACCTTCACTAGACACTGTTTCGACACAGCCATTAGGGAGTTTCACATATCCAACCAATTTTGAATCTTTTACTGAAACCCCCTCACCACCTAAGTCTAGTTTGGAAGAGTCGTTGGAAGCGTACATTACAGCAACAAATAAAATGATGAGGAATGTGTATGCGTCCATGGCCGCCCTTATGCAACCTAGTGAACCGGTAGCTAGTGTCCCGCTAGCTCCAAATTTTTCAATGTATGAGGCGGCAGTTGGACAGAGTGAGAATGAGAGAGGATTTTCAAATCAAACCTACCCTAACCCAATTGAAGCCCACAACTCCTGTTTTCCATCGATTGCCCTGAATAGTTCACAAGTTCAAAATAAAAACGAGTTGTGCGACTTTGTAGTGTTTGATTTGCCAAATTGTGAAGAACCCCTTTCGAGTGAAACCGCACCTAATCCTTTCGATCTTTACACCTCCACTCTAGAACCTAAATCGATAGATATCCATGCTTTTGATGAGGTGTCTAAAGAAATTGATATTCACTTGATTGAGGATATAGACGCCGGGAATATTTCGGATGATGAACCTGTCGATTTAATTGAAATTTTATGTTCAAATCATCATCCTGAGTTATTAAATGTTTCCCACGAATCTCATATGCGTCTAGATTTTGATGATAATGGCATGGATGAGTTAAATATTGAGGATAGTATTGAGGAGAGTCTTGAGGATAATATTGAGGTTGAATCATTTTTGTTTGATGTGTCTGATTTTCCAATTCATCCTCCTGAACCTTTAACTGTTATATCACCATCCCTCCTTCCCATCGTTCCGACCATGCTTGAAGAATGTGAGCTTGAAAGATTTTCCTTTGAATCCGATACTGTTCTCACAGATGATAACACTTACGAGTGTTTCACTTTTTCGGACGATGTTGATGACTCACCGCCCGAGTTTGAGTCCTTTACATTTTCAGATGAGCCATCAGACTCGGTTGATTATAGTAGTTTCGAACCATTAATGGAATCTTTCAAGTTCGAAACAGTTTACTACGGTGAGAAAGATACTATCCCTAATTCACCCCTATTCGTCTTTCCCATTGTTCCGACCGGGCAAATGACCGTTACGCTTTCATCTCCTATACCAAGTTCGGTGCATCCATGTTTTCTTGCGAATCTTGAGGGATTTGACCCCATTTCTCGACGAGTAGATAGGTTAGCGCAATCGCTTATAACATATCGTTCATCACATATTGCGCTAATTTATTCACTCAATTTACACCCTCAAGATCGTACTCCACTTCCTTCTTCTTTTCGCCATTCTTCTCCCCCACCGAGACCATATTCTACCATTCTTCTTTCCACACGGTCTCGCGTGCTTCTCATTTTCTTGCACCAACTATACCATTTCCACGATAAGATTTTTGAATGGTTGGTGCTAACTTTTGGCTTGTGTAAGGCCAAGCTTAAGTTTGGGGGAATCTTTGTATATATGTATATATATTTTTTGTTTTCTTTTCAATAAAATAAAAAAATAAAATATTCAAAACATTAAAAATATATTAAAAAAAATTATAAATAAATAAACAGGGGAGTGCCGGTATTTTGACCTTCTTGGTTTAGCATGACAGTGAGGACACTGTCAAGTTCAAGTTTGGGGGTATGCTCGGTAAGTCTTCTTCCTTCGCATTCATTTGTACATATTTTTGCATTTGCATACTTATTTGAAAAATCCATAAAAATTGAAAAATTTCAAAAATTATAAAAATTATTGTATTCAATTTTGGCCATATTTGATTTGAGTTTGACAAATAGGTTAACTGGCTAGGAACAACTAGATCTTAGACTTAGTGAATTAAAAACCCTAAAAATAACATTCCTTAAAATTTAGCGGTAGAAAGTATATGCCTTGTAGTTTATTTAGAAATAGGCAAATTTTGGGTTTACTTCTTGGGCTAAGTCTAAACAAGGGAAGAGTATTGATGTTCTTATTAGAGTATAAGTTTGAAAAATAGTTCCTAACTTAAGTCTAGATTCTGAAAACGTATATCCTACAATTTGCACAATCACGCATCTTGAAACTTGGAATAGTAGAAGAGACCTTGAAATGCTCTTGTCTAAAGTCCTTAGTATGATGAAAATGAAAAAAATATATAAGTGTGAATAAAGAATAAAAAAATGGACACTGGTTTTTGTGATTACTTAAGGCTGCAAAAATAGAAAAATATTTAGCGAGGGTGCTTCATCACCTAGTGCCTTAGACCAACTGGTTTGGGAGTCACTGCTAAAGCCTTGGGTGTTACAAGACTAGGAAGTACGCTTTAAAGTGCAAACGCATTTTGTAATCGGTCGTTGGTACCTCAAGAAGTATTAACGGTCGCATGAAGGATGTGTAAGCAAAATTCAATTAAAAATTCACCTACTAATGAGTACTTTGGACAACAGACGAGAGTATGATTGCTTGATTTGAATTTCCAAGTGTAGGGGTGATTTATACACACACGTAGGGATATGTGATTGGAATTTAGATAAGAGAGAGGAATGAAAAATAGAACTTATATCTTTAATAGAGTTGATAGAAATTCCTAAGTCGAGATGGAATCCTAGAAGGAAAACTTAGGAAATGCCGAAAGCTAAGTAGATCTGCAAGATATATATAATCTTAAGTTAAATGATGAGGAAGTGTGAAGAATATGGGTGGATAATTTACAAGTAAAAGATAATAGAATTCTTAGTTAGAAAACCTAATTGGTGAACAAAAGTTAATGGGCTGAATTGATAGGATTTTGTGGGTAGTATCCGCTGAAAACCCTCAGGAGACAACACTCCTCCTACTAGGGACACCTAGAGGTTTAACGGCTTGTTGCACGTGCTCAGTGCAATCGCGTTTCCCTGCGAAAGTGCGGTTAGGATTTTAGTGAATAAAAATAAGTTTGCTCGAGGACGAGCAAAAGATAAGTTTGGGGGTATTTGTTCACACCATAATATTGCATTATTATATTCCCCATTCTTATTCTTTTTACAAATAAAACAGGTGCTTTTGATGCATGTCTGCTACATATTACAGGTTACAGGTTCTTGGAGCGAAAACAGTGAAAACGATGAAAAGACGATGCAAAAGTGGACTTTGACCAACAAACAGAAGACTCTTGATCAAGCCTACATCAAAGATAAAATTCATAAAGTACAAGGCAATGCAAGGTCCAAGATTATAAAGCGAACGGTTAAAAGTCCACCGCAATTATTCACTGGAGATCTGGAAGAAACATAGAAGCTATTTTAATAAAGAACCAAATAATAAGGAAGCCCAAAGATCTAAGGCCCAATACTTTCTTTTAAAGAGACAGAGACATAAAATTTTACCAAAGCTTGAAGTCTACTTTGACTAGGTCTTCCTAAGGATATTTTGGTAAATGTAGACATGCAAATCAATTGTAACCTAGGGTTTTCTATTCTCTATAAATAGGAACTCTACTCATTGTAATTTCTTATGCCTCCCTTTAATGAATAAAATTTAGAAATCTTTTGGAGAGCATCGGTGTTTCTTCTCCATTCAGAAATTCAGATCTGACAACCCTGCATGGATGATTGGAGGGATGCATCTGTAAGTAATTTAATTTCTTGCCTTAGTGTAGATTTAAATTCCTTGCCCTAGGTAGATTTAATTTCATGCCCTAGGAACTTGTTTAGAGTTAGCTTTGGGGAAGGATTTTGAGAGATGAGATCTCTCATCCCTTTCTTACCCACCAAATATTTACAATAGGACTCCATGCATACATCCACATACCGCTCCCTACGGCACTCTATCCCTCGAGGTAGCGGTGATACCGTAGTATAAAGGCCCGGGTGTGATGTTTTCCATGGAGGTTAGGGTAAGGATCTCTAAAGGAAGGACAAGAACCTAGAGGAAGGATCACCTTCCCGAATGGATCTAATCCACTTTATTGATAATTACCATAACTCCTCACAGATCTTCATTCGGGTATAGAAAGCGTTGAGATTTACTTGCATTTCCAAACCATCCCTAAACCTAGTCCTAGCAAGAATAGATCTAGATAATTAGTATAGATTAATTAGGTTTTTAGATTTAATAATTAATCCGAACACCCTTCGGAATTAACTCGTAAGCGCGAATCGGAAATTCACAACATCTCTGTAGACCGACCTGTACTCACCGGCTAGCTTCATGCAACGCCGTTCTTGATTGCGGTTACAAATATTTTTGATCTATCTTTTAGAAAGCGCAAGCATGCTAAATCACTCAATCAAGGATACCAGATGATTAATGTGATAGATGTGACATTTGACCCATACCTAGATTTGGGAGGCCGTACGACGGATTTACCGTACAAGCTATATATTGACGATAGATCCCCACTCTTGATTCGAGGATGTCATATGATATGTTGTATCGTACATGATATTATTGAGGCGGGATCACTGACTATTATACATGTATATATATATATATATATATATATATATATATATATCGACTCAGATGTAGGTGGTTTATATACCCCTTTTGATTAGTTGTTAGTTAGACATGTAGTTTACCTAGTAGATGTCAGACTGGACCCGAGTCATACATATTTCCAAAACTGACGAATCGTGAGAATTTTAAAGACATACCAATGGATACTACGGATATTTTGAAAGACGTATCTTTTCTTAAAAACACCGTAGTCTTTATTTTCGAACACCACGATTCGTAATATTTCAAACGGCAAAACAGTATAACACATGTATAGTAAGGTAGATTCCTTGTTGTTACGTTACTATTCATGTTCCGCATATTATTGTTGTATTTACTATTCATTTTCCATATTTTGTTGTTATCGCCTCATTGCATGCCATTGTGTACGTAGTAATTATAAAAACACGTATGCTCCACGTACACTTGCTTGCCGGCTCACACACATCTTCATCGGTAATTGCCATGTCAGGTACACTTTAGAAAATACCTTTTCATTGACATAGCTTGATAACTGATAGTCGCAATATGTTATAGCTTCCATATGCTAGTTTAAATATTGCATTCATTGCATGATATTAGGTGCATTCATATATTCATTGGTTATGCAGTATTATGGAGATTTATACCCGTATTCACCGTTTATTGGTATCATGATTTTGATGATTTCGGATTTATATAAGATTTCTGGATTTGGGGGAAAACCGCAAGGATTTAATAAAAGCTTAGTATCATCATTTTAAAAATGCAAATTGCGGTTTTCTCATGATGTATGAGTCGTCCACCATGAGTTTACATGATTGCTGTTGGATTTCGAGACCCGATTCGAGGAGTTAGATGAACCGTCTCGGGTACATGGTAGGCCCGGTATGGTACGCCGGGGCAAGAAGCTCGAGTTGTATTCGATGAGCCTGGCAGGGGAGCACTACCTACCGGTGATATTATTTGGACTCGTCGGTTATCCGGAGGATACTGGCCGGAGTCATGAGATGGTTATAGGCTGATCCGTTCTGCCGGAGCCCGCGGGCCGATCCCACAGATGATACGGATGCCTGAGATATTGATATTGAGATTTGAGATTTGATACTGAGACTTATGTTTTGTGTCGATGCTTGACACTGATTTCTCTGTTGCATTCATTAATGGTACGTGATTGACATACATATAGAAATCTCATTGATTAAAGAAAATAGTTGTCTCACTCATGATATATTCTGTTTCCATTTGTAATGCATTCATACATCATATATCTGATATGTTGCTATCTGCTGAATGGACACGAGCAGGTAGTATTACACTATACATAGCTGGACCAGGATTTTTATTTGAGGATATTACCTGATATGACCTAGGATAGCGTTATGCATGCGATTTCTGCTCTTAGATCTTTTCTACTCACGAGTTGGAAACTCACCCCCGTTGTACCACAGTTCCTTGCAGGTTTTGCCGTACAGGTTCTTTGCAGCTTTGCTGGCACACTGTTTTTTCCGGGTGATTGCTTTGGCAGGTGGGTTCTTTGCATCAGGACCACCATTGTTTATTATTATTTCAATTGTATCTAGAAACTCCATCAACCAGATTGTATATTTGAGAGAGTTAGAAGACCAGTTTGTTATTCTTTCGACCTTAGAGTCGCGCGTTGTATTATTATGTTATTCATGTTGTTTTGAGTTTCTTTTGAGTTTTGATCCTCGCCCTTGGCGTTGTATATTATATTTCTTGTGTGGTTGTGACCGTCGATTGACGAAGAGCTAGCTCCCGCTTGGGGATGCCTTTTTATTGATTTCGTATACTATTCATGTTGTATCCCGTTTGGGGGTCTGTATTTACAAAGGAGACTCTGCAGAAATTTTCAGAAAATACTTGATGTTTTTAAAACGCATAATTCGGCTTATGCTATTAAAACTACTTGCTTTAAGTTGGTTTTTCCTTCACTCTACTGCTTCTTTGGTTTTGATTTCTGGGTTTTGGCTTACTTAGATTACGTACGCCTCGAGACGTCCGTAATTTAAGTGCCGGCCATGTTCCGTACTTTTCGGGTCATGACAAAGTTGGTATCAAAGCGTTAGGTTTTACCTTCGGAGTGTAGGATGACCCTTGGTTGATGGATTAGGTAGCTTGAGTAGAGTGACGTACCGTACGAATGTTCCGCAACATATTTACGATACGCTACTCCGCTTAAGAAGCCTTAGGATGTACATTTCCTTGCACAGTTTTATATTCCTTCCTATGATCTAGCCTCATCGGTACCAGTTATGGTTTTGTTACCACGGTTACACGGGCGTGGAGAGCTACGACTAGAGTTGTGGTCAGCACGAGCTCGTCGCGAACGAGGACTCACCAGGGCGTGATTCCAGGGACATACGATTGGATAGGGAGGCTTCGTTTTATTGCGTTTTCGAGCTACAAGCGTTTGATGGATCGCTTTTATGAGATTTCTCGGACGTGCAGATCAGCACCAGAGGATAGGGCCACTGCAAGAGGCCAGCCAGAATGTGATGACCGTCGATGCACCGACTATTCTTGATGATTGAAGCATTGTTCAGCGTGCGGACGAATGAGCCAGTTGTTGCGGTGAACGACGAGATATTGCCCCAGATGTTGGAGCTATTGCAGTATGAGTTGTACATAGAGATTTGATAGAAGGTCGCTAGTCACCTGAGGATGAAAGACTAGGACATGTGGTTCGTTCGCTTACTCGATGCAAGGTCATCAGATAGATTTATTCCAGCTAGAGACGACTTCACGCGGATACGTTGAGAGTCGACAGAGGCGATCGAATGTCAGAAACCCATATTCCAAGTTTAAAGTATTCGGAAAGACATGCAGGCAATTCTATGGACCCTCGAGAAGAATGAAAGCCTAACTCGACATAATGACCGTGTGAAAGCCTTTGAACCTTCGGTTTTGCGGCAGTTCCGCGGAGCCATTAGTGAGACTTGGGTTTGCCCTTCTACGGCTGGTCCACCGATGCTGTGGTATGTACTCGATACTATTAAACTGTACCCAAGATGTTGAGCTCTTGCGGGATTATGAGGTTTTGACGAATCGGTCGAATGGTTCGACTTCATTCGGATGCTATGCGATGGGATACATTGCTTGGGAGACTCCAGATACGAGTATAGCCATTGGAGCACAGTCCATGCAGCCATGACGAGGCGAGTCTGAAGTAGTCGACATTAGAGAAAAGTGGAGTAAGAGGTTCGTACGAAATCTTGATGAGGTGACGTTCCACTCCGCCGACATCAGAGATGTGACACGCAAGCAGGAGCGGTTACTATGGATATATATTCCAGGAGGAGTCGTGATGAGTATGCAGCCGTTCTGGAACAAGAAATAGATATAGTAAAAAGATGATAACTTCCGGGCAGTTCGGCAGAAACGAGACTTGGGAGAGGCTTCGACAGGACCTTTCTGGAAATACTGAACGAGAAGACCTGGACCCTGGAGCGGTCATATGACGCACACCCAGTAGGCCAGAGTTCAGCATCATCGACGAGACATGTTATGAGTAACCATGATAGTTGGCCAGAGATCTTTAGAGGATGTGTTAGAACGGACTGCTTCCGTTATCGTTTCTATATTGGACCGTTGAGACGAGGAGCTATGTACTTAGCAATCTGCAATGAGAGACGAGAGCCTAAGGGCACTAGGCGACATGCCATGATCAGAAGGAAAGTAGATATCTTGCTCTGCTAGCAATGGATGCACCGACACCATCTTGACTTTAAAGGACGGACATATCGACGACAGTATTTATGAGTTGTGATTTTGTGATTGACCATCACGTATCCGTCACTTTGGATTTCAGTATTTTTGGGTGATTTATTTCATGACTGAGTTTTGATGACCGAGTTTCATGATATTTGATTTCATGCCGAGGGCATGCATATGATTTGACTTATGCTTTCGGCATAGTTTTCATGCACTTTTAGTATTTGATTGGCTTTTGTGCACGCCGATGCACAGGATGGCGAGATTTTATACCACGGTATATTTGATTGGGATTTTGATTGAAGTGTGTTGTATACCGTCAATTTCGATTGTGATATTCGATATTCGTTTTCGTGCACATTGTGCACTTTATTTGGATTTTGCGCATACTTAAAGCACTTGATGCGATTTAGGTGCACACCAGATGCACTAAATCGAGATTTTTCGTGCATATCAGATGCAGCTGGTTTTGCTGTCAGGCACCATGTTGCCCTTGACAGGTGTCTTCGTGCACACCCGTTGCACTTAGATTTGGTTTTTGGTGCACATGTATGTCACATTCATGGATTTCGATTTCCGTGCGTACCATACGCGCGTGGCATTCATATATTTTGGGATTGATTTCTTTTGGAGCAGTATATTTTATGATACTTGCTATTTGGTTTAGTACCGAGCAGGACTAGTTAGAGGACAGTACCTGAGTATATTTGGCAGGCATTGCTTCCAGATGTTTTAATGATGTTTACCTATATAGTTTTGACGTTTACAGGTATAGTTTTGATGTATATCATATTGATTTTCGTTTTAGATCATGACATTGGTGTCTTCATCATAACTCCGATGATTGCGGGATGCTTGACGGAGTTTTGATTTTTGGTTTATATATCTACTTTTCGTGCGCATGCATTGCGCTACGATGTGCTTTATGTATTTATGATTTCGGAGCACCAGCGATTTCATGGTTTTGGCTGAAATATTTTAGTATTTGGGGGGAGTTTTAATTTAAATTCGGGGACCGAATTTCTTTAAGGGGGGAAGATTGTAACGTTTTGAAAATCGTTTCGGTGAAATTTCGGAAAATCCGTAAAATAAGGGGGTTTTCTGTAAAAAGTCAAAATATAAATATCTTTATTATAAAATTAAATATACATATTCTAGCTATGTAATTGCTAGTGTTTGGTGTTTATTGAGCCACCGGTAAAATTTCTAATTTTCAGAAATTTTTTCCGAAATTAATTATTTTAATATTATTTTAAGCAGTCACTAATACATTTAATTGGGGAAAATTACAAATTGGAATGGGTTGAAACAAATTTTGTGCATCATAACACATTAAACAAAATTTTAGCATGTTGTTTTTGAAATAAAATGAAGCTGTCAAACGGTTTTAGAAAATATCGAAAAAGGCTTAAATAGTGAAATTAGTGTAAATGGATATTGGGGTATAACATTTATCATTTTTCCCGCACCCACACTCACCTACACCCTTTCCCCCCTCTCCAAATCAGCAGCCCCAAGTGCCCATCATTTTTCCCACTTGTTTTGCTAAAGAAAAGAAAAGAAAACAAAGGAAATTAATAAAGAAAAAAGTATGGGCTTTGACTTTGGGTTGACTTGACCTTATTTCCCCACCTCACTCTGTCACGACCCGAAAAGTAAGGAACATGACCGACACTTAAATTACGAAACGTCTCGAGGCGTACGTAATCTAAGTAAGCCAAAACCCAGAAATCAAAACCAAAGAAGCCGTAGAGTGAAGGAAAAACCAATTAAAGCAAGTAGTTTTAATCAACATAGGCCGAAATATGTATTTTTAAAATCTCAAGTATTTTCTGAATATTTCGGCAGAGTCTCCTTTGTAAATACTGGCCCCAAACGGGATACAACATGAATAGTATACGAAATCAATAAGAAGGCATCCCCAAGCGGGAGCTAGCTCTTCGTCAATCGACGGTCACAACCACGCAAGCAATATAATATACAACGCCAAGGGCGAGGATCAAACACAAAAGAAACTCAAAACAACATGAAAAACATAATAATACAACGCGCGACTCTAAGGTCGAAAAAATAATAGGTCGGGTTTTCTATCTCTCTCAAATATACAATCTGGTTGATGGAGTTTCTAGATACAACTGAAAATAATAATGAACAATGGTGGTCCTGATGCAAAGAACCCACCTGCCAAAGCAATCACCCGGAAAGAATAGTATGCCAGCAAAGCCGTAAAGAACATGTACGGCAAAACCTGCAAAGAACTGTGGCACAACGGGGGTGAGTTGCCAACTCGTGAGTAGAAAACATCTACGAGTAGAAATCTCATGCATAACGCTATCCTAGGTCATATCAGGTGATATCCTCAATAAAAACCCAGGTCCAGCTATGTATAGTGTAATACTACCTACTCGTGTCAGTTGTTGGAGATAGTGTCCCCAGAGTCAATTATTGGATCACAGGCACGTGTAGGACAGTCTTACTCAAGATGATAGTATGCTATCTGGTTTATCTTTATCATCGTGTACTGTTTTAGGTGACTTTACAGGTCACTATTGCACGTTGATAGAGCCCCTAGGATTCTTGCTTGACTGCCAGCAGTATGAGGGCGATCATATACGTGGGAGCTGGAGTCTATAAGCATATCCTTAAAAGGTCCCTAGTCGAGGGAGTTTCGAGACAGGGCATCGATATTCCAGAGTAGACTAGTGTATACAGTCGATACCCCGACGAGGGGCGGTGGCCGGTCTCACAAGCCACTGGTGTCAGTTGGTTCACCTAAGATGTATACAGGTGCTCATTGGGTTATGAGTACACCGGACAGGACTCGCCGGGAACATGCTAGTTGGTCTTATACCTGATGTCAGATAGCAGTTCCCTGGTGACATGTGTACAGGTTAGTACATCGACCTGAGGATCGTCATTTGTCTCGTGTGAGTTCCCACTGTACTTTGATTACTACCCTACCACGCTCAAAGGAGACGTGCAAACAGGTTTTAGTTCGGTACAGTCCCGAGCCACATGGAGGTAGTGAGCGGATCTGCAGGGGTTCGTCTCTCCCGGTATTGGGGGTGAGGTCGCGCTGTGTCTAGGAGAGCCATTACACGAAGTCCTTGGCCAAGGCAGGAGATTTACTGGTAGGTATTCCAGTAGTATCTCAGGGTGTTCTGGGCTACACTCCGACACGACTTGTACCGCTTTTGGGGGTCTGACTTTTACCAACCCCCTAGGCCCGCCATGCGATGCTCATAGACGAACGGACCGGACTGTACGGATATTGTCACTGACAGGTTCAGTAGGGTGTCAGGCTGAGTTCGCTCACAGACGTCCCTTTTGGTCAATACCTGGTATCCCGTTACGTATAGGCTAATACCTCTGACGTGCTAGTGGTTAAATCCACAACCAAGATGTTGACGAGTCTTTAGAGTCCCCCACAGACAGTTGCTCAAGTTTCGGGCGAAACGTTGTAGAGGCTGTATGGAGATATGGCAGGGTTCGATCAGATACGTGCGGTATTGCACATATCAGTATCGGACGGTTAATACTAGCGGGCTTTGGTTTAAGCCGGATCCTAGTATTGTACAGTGTAGACTTTGTCTCATTGCATTTGTATTTCGGTCGGAATACAAATGCGGGTATGTATATACAGTAGCGGGGTTTTCCTTTAATTTATTACGGGATCAGTTTTTTGGAGTTGCCAGTTTGTTTTCCGTTTCAGCCATATTTCTTTGTATCTTTCATTGGCTGAAGATTGGTGGAGGATGGCTTATTTGCATTTGTGCAAATTAGCATTTGTGGAGGGTGGTCTTTGCATATTGTTGTATCATGATAATTCCTCCACCATTTGACTTCTTCTAGTCATCATTGCTTGACTTTCTTATTCATCATGGTTGTTGATGATTCGGTTGTTGGAGTGTTGGTTTTGGTGCAATCATGGTTGTTGATGATTGGTTGTTGGAGTGTGAGTTTTAGTGGGTGATCATTTCCTTTTTTATGATAACCCTTTTCTCTCTCTTGTTTTTGGCTCACTCCTTTGTGATACACACACTCCCTCTCTCATTCTCCTCTCCCCATTCACTTTGGCCGGCCAAGCCAAGGAGGGGCTGCCCATATTTTTGTGGTGGGATTTTTGGTCTTTTGGCTTCACAAAAATCCCAAAGTTTCATATCCAAAAAATCTTAGTTCATTTCCTCCACCAAAGGCAACTTCCTTAAACTCCAAATGAGACATAGAGCACTACACGTTTACTACAGCAAATCTTGGGCACGTCGGCTCGCCAACTTCGTGCCCGAGTTGCCTCGGTCCAGAGGTGGGAGCCCGTAAAAGAAGCCGGCGACGTGGTGCCCTTCCGACGAGGAGTTGAAGACCGGAGATTCCACGAGGAGATCGGGACGACGACGAGAAGACCGAAAGACACGGATCGCTCGGTATATCTCTCTACCCCCTTCTCTAGATAGCTAGGACTAGTTTAATGGCACGATCCGGGATTCTAGTGCGCGGTGGTGCCGGTTTAAAAAGTTAAAGTAAATCATCGCTTCCGCATTCCGGCGTCGGATTGACGGCCGGGGCGCCGCCGTGCACTTAAGTGGTATCAGAGCCTCGCCATTAACCTAGTCTAGCTTTGTCTAATGTGTTTACATTTCCGATCGAACAAAATTCCAAAAACCGCGTTTTCATGTGCATCAGTTTCTGTCGAATTTTTTTTGGCTCCAAAAATTTCTCAGGTTGTTTCAGAATGATGTGCATGGAATTCTAAGACTACTGTGAAATTTTGGTCACGTGAACACACTGTCCCACCGCGGAACCGCGGCCAAACCCATGCTTGGGCCGCGGTTCCGCCGCAAGATTTACTGTTCAGTGCATCAAAATTCTACAGAGAGTCTCTGTGTTGAAAATAGGGGTTTTGGAACATTCTTTTTGGGCCCAGATTTTCTGTGAGTGCTACAGTAGTGCTTGGGGCCCACTTGGGTAATTTTTATCGATCGAATATTTTAAACACATTAGTTCACAGTATTTACATTATATCTGTGACCGTGAATGTCACTTGATCGGTAAATCCTGTCTAACCGCTATAGCCCGGTTAGACGGATTTGCGAACGTGACATTCACGTTGATGTTCTGTGATTGTGCTGTGATGTTGCGGATTGGTCATGGGGGATAGCCTGGATGCAATGCTAGTACAGTTTTTGTTGTATTATGTACATTTGATATTGCGAGGCGAGCATCCGACATGTGGACTACCGTCACTGCCCGTTTGTATATTATTCTTTTGGGGCACGATCGGGTCGAGGTCGATTTACCCGTTGTATGTATATTTTACTTTCTGTACTAGGATTACCCCAAGGTGGGGTGCACAGATAGCCGGGTTCTAGAGGGCAACAAGCCCGCATCTCATGGCATTGAGACGGAGGGGTCTTTACTCTAGAATTGGCGGGCTATTCGCCGCACTCGTAGGGGCTACAGGTTGACCCAGGAGGGGTGCCCAAGTTACCGGATTCCGTGAAGTGCTGGGTGGTCCATTCACGTTGCTGAAGGGGGCTGCCCCGCTTCAGGTTTTGGCGGGTAACTTGCCGCGCCCGTAGGGGTCTAGGATTTCATTGCACAGGCTATCCACACGACCAGTGGAACGTCGGGTTTCAGTAGCGGCTCTGTGAAACCCGGGGATCCCAGATATCTGTATTGTTCTTTGATGCTGTACATTTATGTGATGTTGCATTTTATCACGCCTTGAGCAAAAATATTATATATTGATATATATACTAGTAGATGTTGTATATGTTTTGCATCTGCTAGTCCAGTCCCCGCTCTGTCGTTAGTTAAGTAACCTAACGGGTAATGACGGGACCCAGTGGCGAATGCTGATGGCATATACGCACATCATTATTTTCGTTCTTTATTGGTGTGATCAATTGATGGGACTACATTGATTCGGATCAATGCAAGTTAAAAACAAACCTATTCTGATGTTGTTGGAACACTTTTCAAAAAGCTGTTATTGCAAGGACATTCTCTTTTGTTTTGCATCGTGGTATTCAGTTGGAATATCCTGCTCCTCAGTCGACGAGGCAAGGGCCGAGATCCCTTCACCGGGAGTGACCCCTTGGACAGAAGTTTGCGTCAGGGAAATAACTTCACTATAGCCGATTACTTTTTCTTTGCATCGTGGTATTCAGTTGGAATATCCTGCATCTCATTCTACGGGGAAAGAGCCGAGATCCCTTCACCGGGAGTGACCTCTTTAGAAATGGTTTTCGCCACTATATTTTTAAAAGCTACCCGGTTCCTTCAACGATATCAAGTTCATTACGTTAAAGGTTTTCGCCAAAAACCATTCGTAGCCCTCCGTCGTTTCAGACGGGTAGCATGTAGTATTCATGCTATGTTTGTTGGCCTTCGTCAAGGCATAGTGTATGGTAGCTGCTTGTTGCCTTTCTGCTGCATAGATAGATGCGTTGGTTTGGGGCAGTCGTATAGCCTTGTTGGCCAAAGTCAAGGGCTTGTGCGGGTGGGCTCAAATTAACTTGGACAATGATGGGTAGAACTTGACATGTGACTTATGATTTGTTGGCCTTCGTCAAGGTCATAAGAGCATGGGGTAAAAATCACATCGGGAGTTTCTAAAGAAACTGAAACTTGCTAGATATGCGCATACCTTCTGGAGTGTGATGACGTGAGCGGATTCCGTCACGTTATCATGCGATGATAGTTGGATCTCGATTCCCACTGATGAGTTAGTTTACTCCTCGGGTGACCCCGACTAATTCTTCTTTCAGGTTTGGGGGAGAATTTGAGGTTACAGTGGGAGGTTTCCAGATTAGATAAATTGGTAACCATTCTGATCTAGGTTAGAGTGCAAGCTGAGTGTTTCTTTTCTCTCTCTCTCTGGCAGCGACCATTGACCCGACCCTAAGACTATGACTCAGTGACCAAGTTGACCGGACCTTCTTAAACACTGGCTTTTGGATTGTCAGAGTTGCAAACCTCATTGCCACTCCTACTTTTACCCTTTTCTCCAGGACACCCCGTATTACTACGAACGTCCACTTCCATTGGAAAAAACCATCGTATGGTTATATACGAACTCGAAAGAATTTATTCGAGGATGGTTTCCGGTTCTGGAGAAAACGAATAGGACTATTCAGTTGTCTTTTCCTTTTACCTTCTCTCAGGTTGCGAGTACTCCTTGGTTTAGGAGATAGTACACCTATTACGCAAATTGGATAGTTTTCTTCCAAACCTTAGGCTGGTGCCAAACGGTGGGGAATGAAGAAAACCAATTAGCATAACGATGGTGTACAGAAGGTATTAAGTAAAGACATAACAAGGGTTTAGTAAGAGGTCAAAGTAAATTGCGACTGCAATTCACGACCAAACCAAGTATTTATTCGCCAATCCTAAATCACCTTTGCATTTCTCCAGAACACTCCGTATCACTACGAAGATCCACAGTTTATTGGATACTCCATCGTATGGTTATATACGAACTCGAAAGGAACTTGTTCCAGTTCGGGGATGGATTCTGGTTCAGGAGAAATAGGAATAAGGTTTATTCGGTTGTCTTTTATCTTCACCTTCTCTCATTGCGAGTGTTCCTAGGTTTAGGACAGTACACCCATTATGCTTATTGGATAGTCTTCTTCCAAACCATAGGCTGGTGCCGAACGGTAGGGAAAGAAGAAAACCATTTGGCCTAAAGGGGTGTACAGAAGATAATGACTAAAGACATAGAAAGGGATTTAGAAAGATGGCAAAGAATTACACGGTTACAGTTGTGAATCTGGATAATGGAAGAGGCATTACTAGGAATACCGGGATACCCCATCGAAACATTTCAATGTTTCAGTTTCACTGTGTACTGTTAAAGGAAAACTGATTTCCCAATTAGACACTTGCTCCAGGGTATGTATTTACCAGGTATGATTCTTACATCTGTATAGTTTTACAGATGATGAGTGGGAGTAAGTTATTGGGAATTGGGTGATCATCCTCATTATATCGGAATTCGTTGTAATTGGTGATATTTGAGGAAATCACCTGGGCTGTTTGCCGGTCGGCAAATATTTGGTTTTGAATATCCGCTGTTATGCACCAATTTCAAATCGTTATATCTGTATGTCTATTTTGGTAGAGTGAGGTATACCTTTTTGAAATTATGTCTATGACATTTACCTATATCAGTGGATGGTTAGGAAAGGAGCATTAAACAGCGGTGTAATTCTTCTTAACCATAAGTACAGTTTTCAACCTGCGACACACAGAGAGTGAGTTATTAGACTCAAGGGACTTATACAGAGTATGGTATGTTGTCCAGTGTCCATTAGGACAGAGGGGTTGGTCCTCGTACTATATTCGGTTTACTTATGACTCCTCTAGTTTTTAGACAGGTATTTCGTAGAAACACAAGGTCCGAATTTTGAGAAGTTATAGGTATATGAATAAAGTAGAGAACCAAGTATTGCAAGTATCGGGATTCTTCAAGGTGATCGAAGATGTAGATACTTGTGTAAGGTATTCAGTTGATAGTAATGATTAAGAGAACTTGCTTCTCTTTCAGGTTACTCATAATTGGAAGCATTCCTAAGTTGAGTAACGCTGATCGGCCTCTCTCCATTTAGTTGACATGCACTGGAAACAGCTGCATGATTTGAATCTGGTTCAATTAAATTAGTGCCTCTGTTACTATATTGGATATAGAACAGTTCATATCTTAACGATGTTAAGGTACGGGGAGTTGTCTGGCTTATGCTTAAAACCAGACTCTGGATAACTCATGGCACGTTTATGTAATGGCTGTTTGTAGATTGACCCAGGCTATGACGAGGGTTAACTTTCTACCATCTGGATGATCAATAGTGATATTGTTCTAGACTCGCCACAGTTTTATTAAAAATGGATTTTTTCAAAAAACAGTACTGGGAGTATGGTAGAACTGGAAGTGATTCCAGAACCGCAAACGATTACTGAAGATTTGATAAAGAACCTAAAGATTCAATCTGGTTTGACATTCCATTTGCCACTCCGCAGATAAGGTGGGTAACTTCAGGCGCCCGAGAGGTACTCCGGTAGCCTCAAGGACGGTGACAGAGAAGTTCTTGTTTACCCAGACTTGCCATTGCTGTTGTTCCAGACTGTGAGACTCGGCAGGAGGATGAGTATAGTGTCATTCTAAACTGGCTTTAGAAGTATACGTCTATATGACTCTGCCAGAGGGTTGTCATGGTCAGTGGGAGCAGCGGAAGCATGGTGGACAAGTGGCTTATGTCTATTTATAGACTATAGCAGAGATAGATCATCAATTTCTAATATGACAATCATAGGTTTGACTTCATCAGAATAGGGGATGGATCTGTTGAGAAGGTAGTAGGGTATGATGTCATGGTATTTGGATGACATACACAGAGTAGGAAGTGATATTCCTATACTACGATCGGTTATACTTTGGTCGTCACACAGTGGTTTCTCCACATGGGACTTGGACATTATATCAGACATACTGGTTACTAGATCTATGGTTTTAGATCTAGATTTGGGTGGTTTCCCAATCAGGGTACTTTGACAGCATTCTACAGGTATTTTAGAATGGACGACTCCTGGCATGGTAGTGTACCTGCAGGTGATGGAGTCACCCTCTCTAAAGGTGTCTTACAGACTAAAGGGGAGAGGGGTGTGCATGATTGACAGATCACTTGCTTAGGCATTTGAGTCAATCATGAGATATCAAGTACCACAACAGATGTTGTTTTTACAGTAGAAGCAATAAGTTGATATTGATCCAATCCTGGAGAAACAGTCGGAAGCAGTTTTAGAACATAAGTGGATGTTCTAGGGATATGATAAAGACAGCCTTATTCGGGAGACAGTTATCATTCCAGGCTTCCAAGGTGACCTAGATGACAAGGAGGTTGTCAGAGTTATAGTTTTCCTTCTGACGAGAGGCAGTATTTTGGACAGGTGGTCCAAGGCAATACTGAGGGAGGCATGGCGCAGGATACTGATTAAGTTCAGTTGACGATACAGTCTAAGAAGTTTGGATTTGGAGTTCCTTTATGAGCTAGGTCCCATCAGACATCCAGACACATTCTAAGACAGGTATTGCACATTTTGGGAGATGGGTTTCTCCGCGAACTTGAGATTAAGAGAGAAATAGAAAGAAACATCATAGCGGATCCACTCGCTGAGGCTATTCCTCGAACGCAATAGTTTCACAAATGGGTTTTGTGAGACTAACTAGTAGAGGAGTTGGGCGTTCGGTATCACACGGGCCGTGAGTATGCGACATCGCAATAATTAGCCTTGAGTGCTAGTGGGAGATTGTTGGAGATAGTGCCCTCAGAGTCAATTATTGGATCACAGGCACGTGATTGCAATGATTGAGGGAGGACCTATTCCGGTAGGACAGTCTTACTCAAGATGATAGTATGCTACCTGGTTTATCTTTATCATCGTGTACTGTTTTAGGTGACCTTAAAGGTCACTATTGCACGTTGATAGAGCCCCTAGGATTCTTGCTTGACTGCCAGCAGTATGCGGGCGATCATATACGTGGGAGCTGGAGTCTATAAGCATATCCTTAAAAGGTCCCTAGTCGAGGGAGTTTCGAGACAGGGCATCGATACTCCAGAGTAGACTAGTGTATACAGTCGAGACCCCGACGAGGGGCGGTGGCCGGTCTCACAAGCCACTGGTGTCAGTTGGTTCACCTAAGATGTATACAAGTGCTCATTGGGTTATGAGTACACCGGACAGGACTCGCCGGGAACATGCTAGTTGGTCTTATACCTGATGTCAGATAGCAGTTCCCTGGTGACATGTATACAGGTTAGTTCATCGACCCGAGGATCGTCATTTGTCTTGTGTGAGTTCCCACTGTACTTTGATTACTACCCTACCATGCTCAAAGGAGACGTGCAAACAGGTTTTAGTTGGGTACAGTCCCGAGACACATGGAGGTAGTGAGCGGATCTGCAGGGGTTCGTCTCTCCCGGTATTGAGGGTGAGGTCGCGCTGTGTCTAGGAGAGCCATTAAAAGAAGTCCTTGGCCAAGGCAGGAGATTTACTGGTAGGTATTCCAGTAGTATCTCAGGGTGTTCTGGGCTACACTCCGACACGACTTGTACTGCTTTTGGGGGTCTGACTTTTACCAACCCCCTAGGCCCGCCATGCGATGTTCATGGACGAACGGACCGGACTGTACGGATATTGTCACTGACAGGCTCAGTAGGGTGTCAGGCTGAGTTCGCTCACAGACGTCCCTTTTGGTCAATACCT
Organism: Agapanthus africanus; assembly: GCA_030015575.1. Taxonomy (NCBI): domain Eukaryota; kingdom Viridiplantae; phylum Streptophyta; class Magnoliopsida; order Asparagales; family Amaryllidaceae; genus Agapanthus; species Agapanthus africanus. The sequence goes on along the minus strand of JASDDO010000022.1, from coordinate 362,819,239 downwards.
GGTAGCCCGTTACATATAGGCTAATACCTCTGACGTGCTAAAGGTTAAATCCACAACCAAGGTGTTGACGAGTCTTTAGAGTCCCCTACAGACAGTTGCTCAAGTTTCGGGCGAAACGTTGTAGAGGCCGTATGGAGATATGGCAGGGTTCGATCAGATACGTGCGGTATTGCATGGATCAGGATCGTACGGTTAATACTAACGGGCTTTGGTTTAAGCCGGATCCTAGTATTGTACAGTGTAGACTTTGTCTCATTGCATTTGTATTTCGGTCGGAATACAAATGCGGGTATGTATATACAGTAGCGGGGTTTTCCGGTAATTTATTACGGGATCAGTTTTTTGGAGTTGCCAGTTTGTTTCCCGTTTCAGCCATATTTCTTTGTATCTTTCATTGGCTGAAGATTGGTGGAGGAGGGCTTATTTGCATTTGTGCAAATTAGCATTTGTGGAGGGTGGTCTTTGCATATTGTTGTATCATGATAATTCCTCCACCATTTGACTTCTTCTAGTCATCATTGCTTGACTTTCTTATTCATCATGGTTGTTGATGATTAGGTTATTGGAGTGTTGGTTTTGGTGCAATCATGGTTGTTGATGATTGGTTGTTGGAGTGTGAGTTTTAGTGGGTGATCATTTCCTTTTTCATGATAACCCTTTTCTCTCTCTTGTTTTTGGCTCACTCCTTTGTGATACACACACTCCCTCTCTCATTCTCCTCTCCCCATTCACTTTGGCCGGCCAAGCCAAAGAGGGGCATACCCATATTTTTGTGGTGGGATTTTTGGTCTTTTGGCTTCACAAAAATCCCAAAATTTCATCTCCAAAAAGTCTTAGTTCATTTCCTCCACCAAAGGTAACTTCCTCAAACCCCAAATGAGACATAGAGCACTACACGTTTTCTACAGCAAATCTTGGGCACGTCGGCTCGCCAACTTCGTGCCCGAGTTGCCTCGGTCCAGAGGTGGGAGCCCGTAAAAGAAGCCGGCGACGTGGTGCCTTTCCGACGAGGAGTTGAAGACCGGAGATTCTGCGAGAAGATCAGGACGACGACGAGAAGACCGAAGGACACGGATCGCTCGGTATATCTCTCTACCCCCTTTTCTAGATAGCTAGGACTAGTTTAATGGCACGATCCGGGATTCTAGTGCGCGGTGGTGCCGGTTTAAAAAGTTAAAGTAAATCATCGCTTCCGCATTCCGGCATCGGATTGACGGCCGGGGCGCCGCCGTGCACTTACATCAGTGCCTCAGATAGCAACATATCAGACATATGATGTATGAATGCATTACGAATGGAACATAATATATCATAAGTGAGGCAACCGTTTTCTTTAATCAATTAGATTTCTATATGTAAGTCAATCATGTATCATCAATGAATGCAACAGAGAAATCAGTGTCAATCATCGACACAAAACATAAGTCTCATTATGTCAAATCTCAAATCTCAATTATCAATATCTTAGGCATCCGTATCATCTGCAGGATCGGTCCTCGGGCTCCGACAGAATGGATCAGCCTATAACATCAATCTCACGGCCATGAACGGTATCCTCCGGATATCCGCCGCGCCAGGTAAAATCACCGGTAGGTAGTCTGCCCCTGCCAGGCTCATCGTCTACTCCTCGAACTTCTTGCCCCGGGGTACCATACCGGGTCCACCATGTACCCGCAGACGGTTCATCCAACTCCTCGAATCGGGTTTCAAAAACCATCTCAGAACCGAGAAAACATCATGGTGGACACTCATACATCACAAGAAAACCGCAATTTGTATTTTAAAATAATGATACTAAGCTTTTATTAAATTCTTACGGTTTTCCCCCAAATCCAGAAATCTCATGTAAATCCGAAATCATCAAAATCATGATACCAATAAATAGTGAATACCGGCATAAATCTTCATAATAATGCATAACCAATGACTATATGGATGCATCTGATATCATGCAATGAATGCAATAATTAAACTAGCATATGGAAACTATAACATATTACAACTATCAGCTAGCAAGCTATGTCACTGAAATAGTATTTTCTAAAGTGTACGTGACATGGCAATTACCGATGAAGATGTGTGTGAGCCGGCAAGCGAGTGTACGTGGAGCATACGCGTCATCGGTAATGGTGCTGGTGTCCTAACAGCATGGTTTCATAATTACTACGTACACAATAACATGCAATGAGGCGATAACAACATATTAAGGAAAATGAATAGTAAATAAAACAATAATATGTGGAACATGAATAATAACTTAACAACAAGGAATATACCTTACTATACATGTGTTATACTGTTTTCCATTTGAAATAGTACGAATCGTGGTGTTTTTGAAAATAAGGGATACAGTGTTTTTTAAGAAAAGGTACGTCTTTTGAAATATTCGTTGTATCCCTTGACATGTCTTTAAAATCCTCACGATTCGTCAGTTTTGGAAATAGGTATGAGTCGGGTCCAGTCTAACATTTACTAGGTAAACTACAGGTCTAACTAACAACCAATCGAAAGGGGTATGGAAACCACCTAAATCTGAGTCGATATATATATACAGGCATAATAATCGGTGATCCCGCCTCAATAATATCATGTACGAAACAACATTTCATATGATATCCTCGAATCAAGAGTGCGGATCTATCGTCAATATATAGCTCGTACGGTAAATCTGTCGTACGGCCTCCCAAATCTGGGTACGGGTTAAATGTCACATCTATCACATTAATCATCTGGTATCATCTTTATCAAATATCATGATCGGGGTACTGATCTACGTCTTGTACAATACTGATACTATCTATGAAATGCATGCGTGTGTATGAAAACACCACGCCTAAAGAACCCGCTAAAATACCATGTCGTATCTCAAATACGGACCATATCGCATTACCGATCTCATGGCCTCAAGCCCAATCTCATCGACTCATCTCCAAATATCATACAATATCCTCAACATTCATGCATTTGTATATGAATATATATATGCATAGTCCCATACCCATGCGTATATACATATATACACATTCCCATATACGCACAAGAAGATGATATATGCAAGTGTATATGTGTGTGTGTATGCAAATCCTTACTCTAGGGTTCGTGACTAAGAAATCCGCTAAAGTCCTTTCTTCAATTCTCGCTAACCCTAAACCCATAATCTCCTAAGGCTTCTCTTATTCGGTGTTCATATCTCATATTAACATATAAAAGTATATCGTTACCACATCACCTCATTCCTCACAACTTTGCGGGGGTGCTATACGCCATCCACCCGACTTCTCCCCGCAGATATAAATCTACTCACCCTGTCTTCGCTCGCAGGTGCCGACGTCACCACACGCTTGCTTATCGTCTCGAAGAACACATGGGGTACCTACATGTCACAACGTACCGTATCGCATAAAAAACCCAATTCGAATTCGGAACGGCATACGAAAACCAAATCGGCACGCGTATCACGTATAGGTCAAAACCCATCGCCTACTCATGCAAGAATAGCCAAACCAACCCTCGACGTCGATGTACAAACATCAACCCATCGAGAAAAACCCAAACACACCCATTTGCACATTCACAAACACTAATTGTAATATGAAATAGGTTAAAATTCACAAAAATCCCAAACTCACTTTAAAAGCTATTTTTCCGAAATCCTAGCAAGCAAGATTTACTGTTTTAGTACAAGACTTGATGTTTTAACAATTCTAATGGCCATAATGCTCATTAAATAACATAACTAGGTCATACAAATCACTTCCATATTTTAATCTCATCAATTTGTATTAAAACAAAATTTCTAGTTCGCAAAGATATCAATTTTAACATTTTTAAAGCAAGATTCACAATTCAACAACTAGCCTAGGTTTTGCATAACCCTAAAGTGTTAAACTACATATTATATTGCTAATGAGGTGATAAAAACCCTAACCATAATTTTAATCCCACATTCTAATTCAATTTCAAAAACCTAGTAAGCATGAAAAATAGAAAATTTGCGCAAACATCGCGGATTTGCGACAAAATGGTCACAACATCGTACAATCATCCAATCCATACCGCTAGTTAGCTACAACACTCAATTAACCCATTTGCAATGCTTCAATTCCCATTTCCAAAATCAACCCCTTATCTTGATTTTTATAAACTAGCAACAACAGACAATTTCACACTTTAATTAACTAATTTAGCATATACAAGCTACAATTTAACCATTAGATAGAAATTATACCTCACAAGTTTGAAACCCTAGGTTGCTCTAGCCACCAAAGATACCTCCTTTCCCCTTGTTTCAAACAAATTTGGGTGTGTGAAGAGGTAGAATAGGGATTTGGGTTGAATTTTTTAAGGATTTGTGGATTTTTCTTGGATTTTTGAGATGAAATTGAAGCAAAAAGAGATGGAGAAATGGGGGAAAGTTTAGGGCTGTTGTTGCAAGAAATTTCGTTCAGATATGGGATGGGGGAGAGTGTGAGGGAGTGGAGAAAAATTCCAAGTCAAAGCCCTCTCAAAATTACTGCAATACCCCCACCTACAATAATATATATAAAAACCCTTATTTTTAACCCATTTCTTCACATGGATGAAGACAACAAGAGAGGGGGAGGGAGTGGGCTATTGTTAGAGATAATGGGGCCGGCCATGGTGGAGGGGTGAGGAATGTGTGAGGTTGCAAAGAAAATTTCATGCAAAAAGAACCCCTCAAGTTACCAAATTGCAAGTTTTAGTTAAATTATTTAAATTTTAGTGTTCCCTTAATTATTGTAAGTCCACGTTACCTCTCCCGGTTCTTTCGGGCTTGCGGAAATGGTGAAAAACGATTTTTAGGGTTTAGGTAACATGGACTACGAAAACGGATCTTGGCTAAACTACACACTAGCAACAAACAAGAGAGTTATCTACTCGGTTAGGGGTTATACCTCAACTTGAACTCCTTCTTCTTGGACTCTTTGTAGTGGTCGGATGGTGCTTTCCTCGTTGCCTTCTCTTGTCGAAGATGGATCCACCTGAGGGTTTCTTCCTTGAGCTCCTTTCTCGAACTTTGAGAAAACTAAAGTCTCCGGCTTGCTAGACCTTCAACCTTAGGAAGAGTACATAGTGGCTTTGGGTGTTTTATCTCCAAGAAGAGATTTCTCAACTCATGAGAATGATTCTCCTTGAACTAGAGGAGGAGGAAGATGAAGAGAGGAGAGAGAATGGTTATGATGGAATGAGCATAGTTTTACAACCATAACAATATATGTGAATTAATCAAATTAATAATTTCAATCAAATGAAAAAGTTGATGGTTGGTTTGATGAGACAATTATCATTTCACATTAAATGGTTTTTGCAAAGATCAAAGAGCACCTGAAGCTCCGTGAGGAACTTCTTCATCCAGACAGCTTCCTTTGCGGCATCTGCAGCAGCGATATATTCCGCTTCCATCGTCGAGTCAGCAACGGTTTCCTGTTTGGAACTCTTCCAACAAACCGCCCCTTCATAGAGGGTAAAGACATAACCCAACATGGACTTGGAATCATCCTTGTCACTTTGGAAGATGGAGTCAGCAAAGGCCTCGATCAGGAGGTCTTTTCCGCCATACACCAAGAACATCTCCTTAGTCCTTCTCAGGTACTTGAGAATGTTCTTTACCGCTATCCAATGTTTCTCCCCAGGGTTTGACTGATACCGGCTTACCACACTCAGTGCATAAGCTACATTTGGTCTGGTACACAACATAGCATACATTATAGAGCCTACCGCAGAAGCGTAGGGTATAATAGACATGCGATCCCTTTCCAAATCAGTCTTGGGAGACATCTCTTTGGAGAGGGTGATCCCGTGACAAGCCGGTAGATTACCGCGCTTGGAATCTTCCATACTGAATCTTTTCAGTATGGTGTCAATGTACCTAGACTGTGAGAGTCCTAATATCCTCTTGGATCTGTCACGATAGATCCGGATCCCCAGAATGTATGAGGCATCACCCAGGTCTTTCATGGAGAACCTGTGTGACAAGAACCCTTTGACAGATTGTAGTATAGGAATGTCATTTCCTATCAAGGGAATGTCATCCACGTATAAAACGAGGAATACTACAGTTCTCGCTACAAATCTACTATAGATGCATGGTTCATCTGGATTTTTGATAAAGCCAAATTCTTTGACTGTCTCATCAAAACAGATGTTCCAACTCCACGATGCCTGCTTTAGTCCATAGATGGACTTAAGCAACTTGCACACCTTTCCGCTGCTCCCACTCTGAATGTAACCCTCTGGCTGGTCCATGTAGACACACTCCTCTAAATTTCCATTTAGAAAAGCGGTCTTCACGTCCATTTGCCAGATCTCATAATCGTGGAAGGCAGCAATGGCAAGAAAGAGCCAAATGGATTTCAGCATAGCCACTGGAGAAAAGGTTTCGTCATAGTCCAAGCCAGGTCTTTGATGGAAACCTTTTGAACAAGTCTAGCTTTATAGGTCTCAACCTGTCCATCTACACCAATCTTCCTTTTGAAGATCCACTTGCATCCTACGGGTTTTACCCCATCTGGAGCAATGTCCAACGTCCATATTTTGTTGGTGTACATGGACTCCATTTCGGTCCGCATTGCATCCAGCCATTTTACCGAGTCAACGCTCTAAATGGCCTGCTGGAAGCTAGTCGGCTCATAACTATCAATGATGCAATCCTCTCTATCCCCGTCTATGAGAAAACCGTAGTATCTCTCGGGCGGATGAGACTGCCTACTATTTCTGCGGAGCGGCGTAGGAATGTCCTGATCGTTCGAACCCTCTGGTTCTACTAAGCTTTCAGTAATAGCTCGTGGTTCTGGAATTTCTTCCAGTTCTATTGTGCTCCCACTTATCTGATTCTCCAAAAACTAAGTTTCCAAGAAGTGGGCATGCCGAGAAACAAGAACCTTTTGTTCCTCTTCGCAATAGAAGAAATATCCCTTGGAGTTCTTTGGATATCCCACAAACTTGCACTGTACTGAGCGTGCCTCGAGCTTGTCCGCATTCTGCTTTTTGACAAAAGCTGGACATCCCCATGTCTTAATGTGGTTAAGATAGGGTCTCTTCCCACACCACATCTGATATGGTGTAGTAGGCACAGTCTTAGTTAGAACTCGGTTCAAATGGTATGCAGCTGATTCTAGTTCATATCCCCAGAATGATCGCGGTAACTCAGCGTTACTCATCATGGACCGTACCATATCCAATAGGGTTCGGTTCCGTCTCTCCGATACACCGTTATGTTGCGGAGTGTATGGAGGAGTAAGCTGAGAGAGAATTCCATTCTCTTTTAAGTAATCCAGGAACTCGGCACTTAAGTATTTGTTCATATCAGAAAACTGCATTCTAATACCTCCCATTCATTATCTATTTGTTGTATTTATCGGTATTATTAAACAGTGTCTACTCAGTATTATAGATTACAGGTATCCATGACAAAATACTGGAACTGCATCCAAAAGAACGGATATATCACTTGAGGGAAGACACTGCGACCAGAAACGCAAACCAGCCAATACTTCAGGATTTCCTTTACGCAACAAGTTGTGTACACATTTTTTATCTAAATGGTCCAACACAACAAGTGTGTACACAAGACTTTTAAGCACATGTGGATATGATTTTATATACATTCAAGGAGATGATTTTATATGCATATGATTTTATATGCATTCAAGACTAAAAAGAATGTGTTCAAATTAAAAGGAATCAAACAAATCAGCATGAGCCATAATGGGGCAGCCATGAATCAAGCCACATGTGGGAATGGAGTAATGAGCATTTAATGGTGAAGATTATGTGTGTAATTTAAAGATTCAAATTTCCTTCCAAAACTGAGTGCAAATCAAATTCAAATAGACAAATCAGCATGGACCATGATGGGGAAGACAAGAATCAAGGAACAAATGGACATGAAGTAATGTGCATTCAATGCTAAAGATTTTGTGTTGATTTAAAAATTCGAATTTCCCTCCATTCTTTGGAGCCTATAAAAGCAAGCAATGGGCAAAGGTTCAAGGGTCATTCTTTAGTCATTCTTTAATCATTCTTTAGTCTTGGATTGTCATTCTTTGTCCAAGTTTTCTTTTATCTTTTCTTGTAAATAGATTAGTCCCCTTGAAGTCTTAACCTTCTCTTGATCCTTCAACCTCTTCATTGAGCTTGAAAGTTTAAGGGTTGGTTATTGATCTCAAGGGATTTTATCATTCTTGAAGTTTAATAAAGTGTTCTTTTGTGCTTCCTTCACCATGAGTTCTTTGCCCTCTCTTGATCTTGCAACCTCTTTATTTAGCTTGCAAGTTTAAGTTAGGGTTATTGAACCCATGTCTTGCAATATGTTCTTTGGTTCCTAATCTTTTACATACTTGCATTTTATTCTTGCTCTTTTAATTCTCGCACTTAAATTCCATGCACTTTAATTACTTGCTTGTAATCTTTTCTTTTCTTTGTTCTTCTATTTTGTTATCTCCTTTTGGTTTGTTTTTGTGAATGGTATGAATATTGTTGTTAGGAAAAGAGAAAGATATTGTAAGTTAACATTTCGTTTTTCATTTCCTTTTCCCGTCTTTTCCATTTGAAACTCCGCCCAAACCCTACGCAAGCGCTCCGTTAGGCACCCTACCCTACCAAGGTAAAGGTGATTCCTAACCGTAACCGGTTGCATTTGGTTTGGCCGGAGGTGAAAGCAAGAGACAAGAACGGACGGACAAGGGTCAATAAGCCGGATTCCATGAATGCCGTGCTTAAGTCCCCTAATCCACGTTGTTGTCGATTGTTCTAGCTTCATTGGTTAAGTTCGGCTCAAAGTACTTGAATACGGAATCCATTAACTTACACTATCCTATCGTTTCCTAACAAGCCTTATACATGAATATAACACATAGGTTAGATAACGAACAAATCCGCCACGTTGTTAACTCGTTAAAACAAGCCTAAAAACATACCATCTCCCTGTGGATCGACCCGTGCTCATCGCGGTTAAACTTTAGAACTTTTAAATATCCGACACGCTTTTGGCGTGCGATCAGTATTCACCACCTCGATCAGATCTCAGTGTTTTGATACTTTTGCCTGTTTGTTTTTCTACTTCATTCTTATATTCCTGGAATTTTCCAAAGGCTTCGGATTTATGTTTCATTAAGAAGACATAACCGTACCTTGAAAAGTCATCCGTAAAAGTAATGAAGTAAGAATAACCGCTTCATGCATGTGTAGACATTGGACCGTACACGTCGCTGTGTACGAGTCCCAAGAGCTCGCTCGCTCTCACTCCGTGTCCAGTGAACGGAGTCTTTGTCATCTTTCCTTTGAGACAGGATTGACAAGTTGCATATGATTGATATTCGAACGGATCCAAATATCCTTCTATATGTAACTTCGTCAACTTCTCCAATTGATGTGACCCAGTCTACAATGCCATAAGAAAGTCTGATTTATTTCCGGAGACTTTCTTTTTTGTGTATTCTGGACATTGAAAATCTGTGGTTGGTTTAATACGTATATACCATTGCTCAATGTACCTGACCCAATCAGAACTTGATTAAGGTGAATGTTTACAACATTACTTACAAACGCAAATTCATAACCTTCTTTAGAAACTAAAGATACAGAAATGATATTACAAGTTGCATTGGGTACAAAAAAGCAATTACGTAAAACCAAAACATGTCCATCTGACATTCCCAGGTGATAGTCCCCCACGGCCTCAGCATCCATGCTAGCTTCGTTTGCAACTTTGAGGGTCATGTCACCTGCTTTCAAAAACCTACGCTTTCTCAACGCCTGCAAAGAATTACAAATATGAGATCCTGATCCGGTATCCAATACCCAGGACGTAGAGTTTATTGATAGACAGTTTTCAATAACATACACACCTGAAGCTGAAGCCGCAACCAGCTTCAGATCCTGTGTTCTGGCTTTCCAAGCCCTGCAATCTTTCTTCCAGTGTCCACTCTTGTGACAGTAAAAGCATTCCTCCTTATCCACAAGCTTCCCCGCTACCTTTGTTGCTTTTGCCTTTCCCTTCGTATCCACCTTACTAACACCGCCCCTTGGTTTGGCGGGGGTTTTCTTCTTCTTTCCCTTGGCTTTCACCTTGGACCTAGAAGAGGAAGATCCTCCTACAAACAAAGTGGATGTTTTCCTACCTTTCTGTAGGGTGCCATCTGCACTCCTCAGCAAGTTGAGGAGCTCTGAAAGTTCAACCTCCTTTTCTTGCAAGTTGAAATTCAGGATGAACTGGACGTAAGTGGAAGGAAGGGACTGAAGAATCAAGTCCGTATATAGCTCATTCTCCAACGTGGTCCCAAGGTCCGCGAGCTCCTCTATATAGCCAATCATCATAAGCACGTGTTCCGCTACCGATGATCCGACGGCCAATCTTGCCGAAAACAACTTCTTCGACACTTCGTATCTGGCGATACGAGATTGCTCTCCATACAGTTCTTTTGTATAGAGAAATATGGATTCGAGGTTCATATTTTCGTGCCTCCTCTGATGTTCGTTGTCCATAGAGGCAAGCACGAGGCACTTGGCCTTCGCGCAGTCGATTTCCCAGGTCTTACGTATTTCCCTATCCGCGACGCTGGTTTTGGGACCTGGGACAGGGGTAGCTTTGGTGGTAAGAAGATACCCCAACTTGTCATAAGTGATTGCCATTTTGACATTCCTGAGCCAATCTTTGTTGTTTGGCCCTGTCAGTATGTTTTTATCTAGAAGTAACTTAAGTCCAGTCATGATGTTTCGTCGCTGCAATTAGGAGAGAGAGAAGAAACACTTTAGCATGATGCTCTTGCAAGTTTAGAGTGGTTTTTAATTTGTCTAAACAGGATGGCTCCCACTGTCTCTCGAATCCCTCCTCAAACCATAAAGGAAGAACTAGTCGGGATTAATCTCACCGTACAATATTGCTTAACCGTTCAGCCAGGCCAGTGTCGGTACTTCGAGGGAGGTTTTCCAACGCTTTCGCGAAGTTCCTTAATTAAGTAACCTCTTTTCCCTGTGGGCGTAGCCCCGCTAACACCTTTCTAGACACCTACTTGGTTTATAGCATTGATCGTTAAGTGAGAAAGTTCCGGAGGAGTAGCATATACTCACAGTAGGATCGGGATCCAAATATCATCGCGTGACAAAACTGAAGGAATCCTACCAGAATCATCACACTCCAAATGGTATGCAGCGCTAGCAAGTTTCAGTTCTTTTGAAACTCCCGATGTGGATTTTTGCCCCATGCTCTTATGACCTTGACTTTGGCCAAAATATCATAAGTCACATGTCAAGTTCTACCCGTCATTCTCCAGGTTAATTTGAGCCCACCCGCACATACCCTTGACTTTGGCCAAAATGGTAGAACGACTGCCCCAAACCAACACATCTATCTATGCTGCACATGAATACCCAATAACTACCAATCACTATGCCTTGACTTTGGCCAACATACATAGCTTGAATACTTATTGACCATTCATGTGAAACGACGGAGGGCTACGAATGGTTTTGGCGAAACCGTGAACGTAGTGAACTTGATATAGTCGAAGGAACGAGATAGCTTTCAAAAGGAATGGTTCAAGCTCCGCATTTAAAAGTTTGGTTTTGAAAAGAACCGAGTGGTTTTCAAAGTGTTCCAACGACTTTTACTTGGTTTATTTTTTCTTGCATTAATTCCAATGCGTCCTATCATTTAATCCTACCATTGCAGAAAACAACGAAAATATGACGTACGCTTTTGCCATCCGCATTCGTCATGGGGTCCCGTCATCACCCGTTTGGTTACTTAACTAACGACAGAGCGGGGGCTGGACTAGCGCGGATGCAAAACATAAGCAACGCCTAAATAGATATCATATAGATATATATAAACATTCTTCACATGCAATGATAGCCATTCCAGATCACAGATGAATACATTGGATATACTAGGAATCCGCAATTCGTACGAGGCTGTAACGAAGAGCGGATTACACGGTCGCGATGAATAGCCAAATCCCACCCTAGACCCCTAAGGGTGCGGCAAACTACCCGCCAAGTATCCGAAGTGAAGCAACCTCCCTCAACGATGTGAGTAGGCCACTCGGCACTTCGAGGTATCCGGTAGTTTGTGCACCCCACCTTGGGTCTATCCTAGGAGCAAAAACAGTAAAAAGAAATTATACAATGACGGATACAACCCCGACCCGGTTGTGCGGCCATACAAATAATATCACATCAATTTACATATTACAAGAATTGAAAGATAAACAAAACTCTCATCTCACAATTCCCCCCGGCTATTCATCCGCGACAATCCAACGAATTCATATACAAAATCCATCAACTTTACAGATCACAGATATTTATAACCTCCACTAATCAACGTATAGCGATTAGCAGACGTTCAATACATATATAACATCACAGATACAACCCATTAGCCAAAGTCTACAGAAAATTGATCAAAATACGGATTTGTAACCACCCAAAAAACAAACTTGTTCTCTGGAAAATCTGGGCAGAAACAAACCATCTCAAAAATCACAAAATACCACCAGAGACAAACTGCAGGAGAAACGATCCACGGCCGAGTCAACTCGGCCGCGGATCCGCGGCAGAAGAAAGCTTCTGCCGCGGAACCGCGGTGAGTCGGTCGGTTCGCTGGATCATTTTTCTTGCCTGTTCATTAAAAAGCCTGAGCCAATTTTTAAGACATGATTTATTATTTTTGGAGCAGAAATAAAAATCGGCAGAAACTAGGATTTTCCGGGGTGTTTCGCGGTATTTTTTCCGGTCGAAATTCTAGATACTTTGCTAACATGCTAGGGTGTGTTTAGTTAGGCTCTCATACCACTGTAAGTCCACGTTACCTCTCCCGGTTCTTTCGGCATTACGGAAATGGTGAAAAACGATTTTTAGGGTTTAGGTAACATGGACTACGAAAACGGATCTTGGCTAAACTACACACTAGCAATAAACAAGAGAGTTATCTACTCGGTTAGGGGTTATACCTCAACTTGAACTCCTTCTTCTTGGACTCTTTGTAGTGGTCGGATGGTGCTTTCCTCGTTGCCTTCTCTTGTCGAAGATGGATCCACCTGAGGGTTTCTTCCTTGAGCTCCTTTCTCGAACTTTGAGAAAACTAAAGTCTCCGGCTTGCTAGACCTTCAACCTTAGGAAGAGTAGAGAGTGGCTTTAGGTGTTTTATCTCCAAGAAGAGGTTTCTCAACTCATGAGAATGATTCTCCTTGAACTAGAGGAGGAGGAAGATGAAGAGAGGAGAGAGAATGGTTATGATAGAATGAGCATAGTTTTACAACCATAACAATATATGTGAATTAATCAAATTAATAATTTTAATCAAATGAAAAAGTTGATGGTTGGTTTGATGAGACAATTATCATTTCACATTAAATGGTTTTTGCAAAGATCAAAGAGCATTTTTGATGTGTAATGATGATGGTCAAAGTTTCAACCATGGTCAACTAGTCAACCTTGGTCAACAAGTCAACAAACCCAACCATGACACAATTTCATTTAATTAATATTATTAATTGATATATCACAAATTCATTAGGGTTTGGAAAAAGACGACTGTCAACTGTGCATACGCACCCGTTCCAAAATCCTAATGAAAAACCTCTTCCTCCGCCTCAATCAACTGTGCATACACACCCGCATTCGTGTTCCGAGGAACATGAATACTATGAGATAAAACTAACCCCAAAACATATACTAGGATCTGGCTCAAACCAGAGCCCGCTAGTAATGTCTGTCCGGATGCCAAACGTGCACAAGTGCGCGGATGTGAACGAACCCTATCGCAAAACCATGCGACCTCTACTCTGTTTTGCCCAAAGGCGAATAACCCTCTGTGTGGGACTCTAAAGACTCGACACTACGCTGGCAGTGGGTTTAACCACAGACCGCAAGCGGCACTAGCTGTACGTAACGGTCCCCAGGTAGATGCCGGTAAGAAGACTGATGAGGTAAACCCATCTGAACTCCTACTGAGCCTGTATGTGACAGTCTCCATACAGTCCGGTCTGTTCGTCTAAGAACATCGCATGGCGAGCCTAGGGGGGCGGTAAACGTCAGTCCCCTACTAGCGGTACAAGTCGTGTCGGAGTGTAGCCCAGAACATCTGAGATAACACTGGAAACCTACCACTCTATCTCGCTTGCCCTGGCCAGGGACTTTATGTAATGGCTCTCCTAGACACAAGGCGATATCAACCCCCAATACCGGGAGAGACGAATCCTGTCTAACCGTCACTGCCTCCAAGTGCTTCGGGACTGCACCCAAAAACTACCTATTTGCACGACTCCTTTGAGCCGTGGTAGGGTGGTAATCAAAGTACAGTGGGAACACACTTGAGGCGAAGTGACAGTGTCAAGTCAACGAACTAAGCTGTACTCATGTCACCTGGGAACTGATAACTGACGATAGGTATAGTACCAACCAACCGTTCCCAACGAGTCATGTCCAGTGTCCTCGTAACCTAACGAGCACCAGCATACTATCTCAAGTACGACGTACTGACGACTGTGGGACAGACCGTCTCCCAAGCTGGGATAAGAGGCGCATACGCTAGTCTACTCCGGAGTATCGATGCCCTGTCTCGATAGCCCTGCGACTAGGGACCTGCATAAGGATGTGCTTATAGATTACCCAGCCCCCACGAGTGTGACTGCCATCACAACGCTGGTAATCAAGCAAAGATCCTAAGGGCTCCACTAATATGTAAAGGCGATATGCTAAAAGAAACACATGCACACATTAAAGCAGAAACAAACCAAGTAGCATACTACCATTTTGAGCAAGAATGTCAATACAAGGTGAATATCCTAAGCTTCCATCAAGTAATATACATGCTAGTATGATACAGTAATGGCCTCTAGGGCATATACACTAACAATTATAACCAATTAGAACTTGAAATAAATTGCTAAAAATTTATATTACTAACTAGATTTTAGTTGTCATGGTTCTATAGTGTGTAATTAGCCTTTTCAAATTTGTATTTATCGCTAATTTAATATATTTTTAACATTTTAAAATAATATTAAAATAATTAATTTCGGAAAAAATTTCAGAAAATTAGAAATTTTACCAGTGGCTAAATAAACACCAAATACTAGCAATTACATAGCTAGACTATGTATATTTAATTTTATATTAAAAGATATTTATATTTTGACTTTTTACAGAAAACCCCCTTATTTTACCGATTTTCCGAAATTTCACCGAAACGATTTTCAAAATGTTACACTCTCTTTCTCCTCTCTTTCCCATACCATGTGGCCGAGCCCTCCCCTTCCCCAATCCGCAGCAGCCCCTCCCAAATCCCCTCTCATTTCTCATCAAAAAAATTACCAAAAATGCTTCAATTTCCATCAAAAATCAAGCTAAAATCCAAACCAACCTCCTACCCATTTTTCCTTGGCTACTTTAGCATGGATTTATGGATCAAGATTTCAATTTGGGAGGCTAAGTGTTCTTGAGCGATCTTCAAATTAATTGGGTATAATTCTAACCTTTTTGCTTAATTTGATGTTAATTGCTTTAAGCTAGCTTAATTAAGTGTTTAATTAGGTTTTAATTGGTTCTAATTGCATATTTTAAAATTTCAAGAGAGGGGTTTGAATTCAAATTGGGGTTTTGAGTTGTTAGATTATGGATGTGTGATGTATTTGACATATTAATGTTATGCTAAATCAAATCTAGTTGCTAGTTTGCATTTTTGTTAATTTAAATTTGTGATAATTATATAAATTGTAAACTAGGTTTTAAAAATATATATATTTTGGTGAGATAAAATTCTAATTAGGGTTTCATGACATTATTAACATTATAAATTGTGGTTTAATACATTAGTATATGCAAAACCAAGCTTAATTGTAAAATTGTGAATTTTACTTTAAAAAGAGTTAAAATCGGTATTTTTGCAAACAAGGAATTTGGAATTTATACAAATCGATGAGATTAATTTATGAAAGTGATTTGTATGATCTAATTATGTTATTTAATGAGCATTTTGGCCATTTGAATCGTTAAAATTTGTAGATTGGTTAAAACATCATGTTTTGAACCGAAATGGGAATTTGTGCTAACTAGGTTTTTGGAAAATAAAACGATTGGTTTAATTTTATGGTTTTGACGAATTAAACCCTATTTCTTATACAGTTAGTGAGTTTTGAAACAATGATTGGTACGTTTGGTGTTTTTCTTGACCAATCGACGTTTGTACGCCGATGTCGAGGGTTTTTGGGTTGATTTGTGAAAGCAAACCATAGGTTTTGACCTATGTGGGATTCGTGTGTCGTTTTGGTCATGAGTCGAATTTTAATACGATACGGTGCGTTATGATATGTAGGTACCCCATGTGGACTTCGAGGCGACAAGCAAGCGCGTGGCGACGTCGGCACCGGCGAGCGGAGATCAGGTGAGTAGATTTATATTTACGGGGAGAAGTCAGGTGGATGGCGTATAGCACCCCCGAAAAATTATGAGGAATGAGGTGATGCGGTAACAATATAATTTTATATGTTAATAGGAGATATGAACACCGAATAAGAGAAGCCTTAGGAGCTTATAAGTTTAGGGTTAGCGAAAATTGAAGAAAGGACTTTAGCGGATTTCTTAGTCACGAAACCTAGAGTAAGGATTTGCATACACGTACACATATACACTTGCATATATCATCTTCTTGTGCGTATATGGGAATGTGTATAAATGTATATACGCATGGGTATGGGACTATGCATATATACATTCATATACACATGCATGAATGTTGAGGATATTGTATGATATTTGGAGATGAGTCGATGAGATTGGGCTTGAGGCCATGAGATCGGTGATGTGATGCGGTCCGTATTTGAGATACGACATGATATTTTAGCGGGTTCTTTAGGCGTGGTGTTTTCATACACCCGCATGCATTTCATGGATGGTATCAGTATTGTACTAGACGTAGATCAGTACCCCGATCATGATATTTGATAATGAGGATACCAGATGATTAATGTGATAGATGTGACATTTGACCCATACCCAGATTTGGGAGGCCGTACGACGGATTTACCGTACGAGCTATATATTGACGATAGATCCGCACTCTTGATTCGAGGATATCATATGATATGTTCTTGTTAGTGTATATGCCCTAGAGGCCATTACTGTATCATACTAGTTTGTATATTACTTAATGGAAGCTTGGGATATTCACCGTGTATATACAATCTTGCTCAAAATAGTAGTATGCTACTTGGTTTGTTTCTACTTCAATGTGTACATGTGTTTATTTTTGTATATCGCCTATACACATTAGTGGAGCCCTTAGGATCTTTGCTTGATTACCAGCGATGTGATGGCCGTCACACTAGTGGGGCTGGGTAATCTATAAGCACATCCTTATGCAGGTCCCTGGTCGCAGGACTATCGAGACAGGGCATCGATACTCCGGAGTATACCAGCGCATGCGCTTCTCATCCCAGTGTAGGAGACGGTCTGTCCCACAGCCGTCAGTACGTCGTACTTGAGATAGTATGCGCGTGCTCGTTAGGTTACGGGTACACTGGACAGGACTTGTCGGGAACTGACTAGTTGGTATTATGCCTATCGTCAGTTATCAGTTCCCATGTGACATGAGTACAGCTTAGTCCGCTGACTTGACACAGTCACTTCGCCTCGAGTGTGTTCCCACTGTACTTTGATCACTACCCTACCACGGCTCAAAGGAGTCGCGCAAACAGGTAGTGGTTGGGTGCAGTCCCGAAGCACTTGGAGGCAGTGACGGTTAGACAGGATTCGTCTCTCCCGGTATTGGGGGTTGACATCGCGCTGTGTCTAGGAGAGCCATTACACGAGTAGTCCCTGGCCAGGGCAAATGAGATATACTGGTAGGCTTCCAGTGTTATCTCAGGGTGTTTTGGGCTTCGCTCCGGCACGACTTGTACCGCTATTGGGGGACTGACGTTTACCGCCACCTAGGCCCACCATGCGATGTATCAGACGAACAGACCGGACTGTACGGAGAATGTCACACTCAGGCTCAGTAGGAGTTCAGATGGGTTTCGCCTCGTCGGTCTTCTTGTCGGCATTACCTGGGGACCGTTACGCACAGCTAGTGCCGCTTGCGGTCTGTGGTTAAACCCACTGCCAGCGTAGTGTCGAGTCTTTAGAGTCCCACACAGAAAGCTTTTCGCCTTTAGGCAAAAGAGTAGAGGTCGCATGGTTTTGCGACAGGTCGCATGGTTTTGCGACAGGTCGCATGGTTTTGCGACAGGGTTCGGTCACATCCGTGCACTTGTGCACGTACAGTGTCCGGACAGTTTACACTAGCGGGCTTTGTTTTAAGCCAGATCCTAGTGTACCTTTTGGGATTGGATTTATCCAGTTTCCATTCGTGTTCCTCGGAACGCGGATGCGGGTGTGTATGCACAGTTGACAGGGAGACAGAGGCAGCGGATTCTCATTAGGGTTATTGACAGTTGACCGTTGACTATTTGACTTTTTGCTCAACCCTAATGAGAATATGATATGTGATTAACTATTATATTAATTAAGTATTATGGTGACATGGTTGTTGACTTTTGTTGACTTTGTTGACTTTTGTTGACTTGTTGACTTTGTTGACCAGTTGACTAGGCTTGACTAGTTGACCATCATGATAACCATAGCCATCATTTCATGGCAAAGACTTTTGCTTGCTTGCTCATTTGTGCAAAATGAGTGCATAAAATGATATGGTTATGGATACTTCAACCATCACATAACACTTGATTTGGTATAATGAGTTATGATGACTTTGGATTATGAGAGGGTGGAAGACAAAAGAGTTGCTCATTCTTTCTTGCTCATTCTCTCTCTTGTTCTTGAGCTCTCTTGTTTTGCTCTCACCCTCTTCCTCTTGCTCCCTCTCTTGACTCTATGGTTCTCTTGTCTCATGAGTTGAGAATCAAGAACCATAGATAAAATCCCATACAAACTCTTCTCTATTCACTCTAGTTCACAAGGTTTAGCAAACCGAGTGAACTAGTTTCTTCAAAGAACGAAGAAGGAGCCAAAGGTTGGAGCTTTCAGGTGGATCTATCTTCGGCGTGCGGAGACGACGGGAAGAAGCCAATCCGGACCACCATCGGAGCTTGAAGACGAAGGAGTTCAAGACAAGCAAGGTATAACCCCCTAACCGAGTAGCTAGAAACTCGTAGTTAGGTTGTTAGATAGATGTTTAACCAAGATCCGGGTTTTAGGTCTATGTTACCACCTTTATAAAAATCGTTTTTTACCAAGTTCCGCAGTCCCGAAAGTACCGGGAGAGGTAGCATGGACTTACAGTGGTATCAGAGCCTAGTTAAACTCTATCTAACATGTTAGCAAGTAACTAGGAGATCGATCAAAGAAAAAGTCCCGAAAACGAACCCCAAAATTCGAAGTTTCTGTCGATTTTTATACTGTTCAAAAGTTGATTATTTTCACACCTAAAATCGGCTCAGGCTTTTGTGTGAACACCCACCAAAATTGGTCCAACGATCGAGTCAATGCGCCGCGGATCCGCGGCCGAGTTGACTCGGCCGAGGTCCATTTTTGGTGCAGTGTTATTCTTGGGGTATTTTGGGAATTTTGGTATATGTATTTTCAGCCCAGATTTTCCAGAACGAAAATTTTATTTTTGGGGTCCCGAAAATCCGTATTTTTGATCGAACTTCTAAAAGACTTAAGCTAACGGGTTTTTCTGTAATGTGATATTTGTATTGAACGTCTACTAATCGCTATATGTCGATTAGTGGGGGTTATACAAATCTGTGATCTGTAATGTTGCTGGAATGTGTATATGAATACGTTGGATTGTCGCGGGTGAATAGCCGGGGGTTGTGAGACGAGAGTTTTCTTTTCTTTCAATTCATGTAAATTTGTAAATTGATGTAATAATTATTTGTATGTTCGCACAACCGGGTCGGGGTTGTAGCCGTCATTGTATAATTTCTTTTTACTGTTTTTGCTCCTAGGATAGACCCATGGAGGGGGTGCACAAACTACCGGGTATGCCGAAGTGTCGAGTGGCCTACTCATGGAGATGAGGGAGGTTGCTACGCTTCGGGTACTTGGCGGGTAGTTTGCCGCACCCGTAGGGGTCTTGGGTGGGGTATTGGCTATTCACCGCGACCATGTAATCTAACTTTCGTTACAGGCTCGTACGAATTACAGATTCCTAGTATATCCAATGTATTCATCTGTGATCTGAAATGTTTATCATTGCAGTATATCTATATATGATATTATTTAGGCGTTGCTTATGTTTTACAGACGCGCTAGCCCAGCCCCCGCTCTGTCGTTAGTTAAGTAACCTAACGGGTAATGACGGGGCCCAGTGGCGAATGTGAATGGCATAAGCGTACGTCATATTTTGGTTGTTTTCTGCAATGGTAGGATTAAATGATGGGACGCATTAAAAGAACTAATGCAAGAATATCACGCATTAAAAGAACTAATGCAAGATAATAAACCAAGTTAAAGTCGTTGGAACACTTTCGAAAAACCACTCGGTTCTTTTCAAAACCAACTTTTAAATGCGGAGCTTGAGCCACTCCTTTTAAAAGCTATCTCGTTCCATCGACTATATCAAGTTCACTACGTTCACGGTTTCGCCAAAACCATTCGTAGCCCTCCGTCGTTTCGTATGAATATTCAATAGTATTCAAGCTGTGTTTGTTGACCTTCGTCAAGGCATAGTGATTGGTAGCTGTTGGGTATTCATATATAGCATAGATAGATGCGTTGGTTTGGGACATTCGCATTACCTTGTTGACCTTCGTCAAGGGTATATACGGGTGGATTCAAATTAACCTGGAAAATGACGGGAAGAACTTGACATGTGACTTATGATTTGTTGACCTTCGTCAAGGTCATAAGAGCATGGGGCAAAAATCCACATCGGGAGTTTCATAAGTACTGAAACTTGCTAGATTTGCATACCATTTGGAGTGTGATGATTCTGGTAGGATTCCTTCAGTTTCGTCACGCGATGATATTTGGATCCCGATCCTACTGTGAGTATATGCTACTCCTCGGGAAATTTCTCACTTAACGATCAATGCTATAAACCTAGTCGGTGCCTAGAAAGGTGTTAGCGGGGCTACGCCCCCAGGAAAAAGAGGTTCTTTAATTAAGGAACTTCGCGAAAGCGTTGGAAAACCTCCCTCGAAGTACCGACACAGGCATGGCTGAACGGTTAAGCAAGTATTGTGCGGTGGGATTGATCCCGACTAATTCGTCCTTTATGGTTTGAGGAGGGATTCGAGAAACAGTGGGAGCCATCCTGTTTAGACAAACTAAAAACCACTCTAAACTTGCAAGAGCATCATGCTGAGTGTTTCTTCTTCTCTCTCCTAATTGCAGCGACCAATCAACATGACTGGACTTAAGTTACTTCTAGATAAAAACATACTGACAGGGCTAAACTACAAAGATTGGCTCAGGAATGTCAAAATGGCAATCACTTACGACAAGCTGTGGTATCTTCTTACCACCAAAGCTCCCCCTGTCCCTGGTCCCACTTCCAGCGTCGCGGATAAGGAAATCCGCAAGACTTGGGAGATTGATAGCGCGAAGGCCAAGTGCCTCGTACTTGCCTCGATGGACAAAGAACATCAGAGGAGGCACGAGAATATAGACCTTGAATCCATATTTCTCCATACAAAAGAACTGTATGGAAAGCAATCTCGTATCGCAAGATACGAAGCGTCGAAAAAGTTATTTTCGGCAAAGATGGCCGTCGGATCATCAGTAGCCGAGCACGTGCTAAAGATGATCGGCTACATTGAGGAGCTCGCGGACCTAGGGACCACATTGGAGAGTGAACTCTATACGGACATAGTTCTCCAGTCCCTTCCTTCCACTTACGCCCAGTTCATACTGAACTTCAACTTACAAGAAAAAGAGGTTGAACTTTCAGAGCTCCTCAACATGCTGAGGAGCGCAGAGGGCACCCTACAGAAAGGTAGGGAAACATCCACTTTGTTTGTAGGAGGATCATCTTCTTCTAGGTCCAAGGCGAAAGCCAAGGGAAAGAAGAAGAAAGACCCCGCCAAACCAAGGGGCGGTGTTAGTAAAGTGGATACGAAGGGAAAAGTTAAAGCAACAAAGATAGCGGGGAAGCTTGTGGAAAAGGAAGAATGCTTCTATTGTCATAAGAAAGGACACTGGAAGGCCATAACACAGGAATTGAAGCAGGTTGCAGCTTCAGCTTCAGGTGTGTATGTTATTGATGACTGTCTTTCAATAAACTCTACTTCCTGGGTATTGGATACCGGATCAGGATCTCATATCTGTAATTCTTTGCAGGCGTTGAGAAACCGTAGGGTTTTGAAGGCAGGTGACATGACCCTCAAAGTTGCGAACGGAGCTAGCATGGATGCTAATGCCGTGGGGGACTATCACCTGGGAATGTCAGATGGACATGTTTTGGTTTTGCGTAATTGCTTTTTTGTACCCAACGCAACTTGTAATATCATTTCTGTATCTTTAGTTTCTAAAGAAGGTTATGAATTTGCGTTTGTAAGTAATGTTGTAAACATTCACCTTAATCAAGTTCTGATTGAGTCAGGTACATTGAGTAATGGTATATACGTATTGAACCAACCACAGATTTTCAATGTCCAGAATACACACAAAAGAAAGTCTCCGGAAATAAATCAGACTTTCTTGTGGCATTGTAGACTGGGTCACATCAATGAGAGAAGGTTGATGAAGTTACATACAGAAGGGTATTTGAATGCGTTCGAATATCAGTCGTATGCCACTTGTCAATCCTGTCTCAAAGGAAAGATGACAAAGACTCCGTTTACTGGACATGGAGTAAGAGCGAGCGAGCTCTTGGGACTCGTACACAGTGACGTGTGCGGTCCAATGTCTACACATGCGCGAAGCGGTTATTCTTACTTCATTACTTTTACGGATGACTTCTCAAGGTACGGTTATGTCTTCTTAATGAAACATAAGTCCGAAGCCTTTGGAAAATTCCAGGAGTATAATAATGAAGTAGAGAAACAAACCGGCAAAAGTATCAAGATTCTAAGATCGGATCGAGATGGAGAATACTTAAGTGCCGAATTCCTGAATTACTTAAAAGAGAATGGTATTCTCTCTCAGCTTACTCCTCCATACACTCCGCAACATAATGGTGTATCGGAGAGACGGAACCGAACCCTATTGGATATGGTGCGGTCCATGATGAGTAACGCTGAGTTACCGCGATCATTCTGGGGATATGCACTAGAAGCAGCTGCGTATCTCTTGAACAAGGCTCCCACCAAGACTGTGCCTACCACCCCATATCAGATGTGGACTGGGAAGAAACCCTGTCTTAAGTATCTTAAGGTATGGGGATGTCCAGCTTTTGTAAAAAAAAGCAGCATGCGGACAAGCTTGAGGCGCGTTCAGTACAGTGTAAGTTTGTGGGATACCCAAGGAACTCCAGGGGGTATCTTTTCTATTCTGCTGAGGAACAAAAGGTTTTTGTTTCTCAGCATGCCCGCTTCTTGGAAACTGAGTTTTTGGAAACCCAGATAAGTGGGAGCACAATAGAACAGGAAGAAGTTCCAGAACCACAGACTATTACTGAAAGCTTAGTGGAACCAGAAGGTTCAAAAGAACAGGACATTCCTACGCCGCTCCGCAGAAGTAGCAGGCAGTCTCATCCGCCCGAGAGATACTATGGTTTTCTCATAGACGGAGATAGAGAGGATTGCATCATAGATTATGATGAGCCTACTAGCTTCCAGCAGGCCGTTCAGAGCGTTGACTTAGTGAAATGGCTGGATGCAATGCGGACCGAAATGGAGTCCATGTACACCAACAAGGTATGGACGTTGGACATTGCTCCAGACGGGGTAAAACCCGTAGGATGCATGTGGATCTTCAAAAGGAAGATTGGTGTAGATGGGCAGGTTGAGACCTATAAAGCTAGGCTGGTAGCAAAGGGTTTTTGTCAAAGACCTGGCTTGGACTATGACGAAACCTTTTCTCCAGTAGCCATGCTGAAATCCATTCGGATCCTTCTTGCCATTGCTGCCTTCCACGATTATGAGATTTGGCAGATGGACGTAAAGACAGCTTTTCTAAATGGAAATTTAGAGGAGTGTGTCTATATGGACCTGCCAGAGGGTTTCATTCAGAGTGGGAGCAGCGGAAAGGTGTGCAAGTTGCTTAAGTCCATCTATGGACTAAAGCAGGCATCGCGGAGTTGGAACATCTGCTTTGATGAGACGGTCAAAGAATTTGGCTTTATCAAAAATCTAGATGAACCATGCATCTATAGTAGATTAGTAGCGAGAACTGTAGTATTCCTCGTTTTATACGTGGATGACATTCTCTTAATAGGAAATGACATTCCTATGCTACAATCTGTCAAGGGGTTCTTGTCACACAGGTTCTCCATGAAAGACCTGGGTGATGCCTCATACATCCTGGGGATCCAGATCCATCGTGATAGATCCTAGACGATATTAGGACTTTCACAGTCCAGGTACATCGACACCGTACTGAAAAGATTCAGCATGGAAGATTCCAAGCGCGGTAACCTACCGGCTTGTCACGGGATCACCCTCTCTAAAGAGATGTCTCCCAAGACTGATTTGGAGAGGGATCGCATGTCTATTATACCCTACGCTTCTGCGGTAGGCTCTATAATGTATGCGATGTTGTGTACCAGACCGGATGTAGCTTATGCACTGAGTGTGGTAAGCCGGTATCAGTCAAACCCCGGGGAGAAACACTGGATAGCGGTAAAGAACATTCTCAAGTACCTGAGAAGGACTAAGGAGATGTTCTTGGTGTATGGCGGAAAAGACCTCCAGATCGAGGCCTTTGCTGACTCCAGCTTCCAGAGTGACAAGGATGATTCCAAGTCCATGTCGGGTTTTGTCTTTACCCTCAATGGAGGGGCGGTGTGTTGGAAGAGTTCCAAACAAGAAACCGTTGCAGACTCGACGATGGAAGCGGAATACATCGCTGCATCTGATGCCGCAAAAGAAGCTGTCTGGATGAGGAAGTTCTTGAAAGAACTTCAGGTGGTTCCGTCCATTATTGATCCAATACCTCTGTATTGCGACAACAACGGGGCTATAGCTTTAGCGAAGGAACCCAGGTCCCATCTGAGATCCAGGCACATCTTGAGGCGGTATCACCTGATCAGGGAGATCGTGGATCGCCAGGAGATCGAGATTCGGAGAGTCACTTCAGAAGATAACACTGCAGATCCATTCACCAAGGCCCTGCCCCAGACTCAGTTCGAGCGGCTGATCGAGATGATAGGTCTTCGATACGCCAGTACATGGCCTTAGTGCAAGTGGGAGATTGTTAGTGTATATGCCCTAGAGGCCATTACTGTATCATACTAGTTTGTATATTACTTAATGGAAGCTTGGGATATTCACCTTGTATATACAATCTTGCTCAAAATAGTAGTATGCTACTTGGTTTGTTTCTACTTCAATGTGTACATGTGTTTATTTTTTTATATCGCCTATACACATTAGTGGAGCCCTTAGGATCTTTGCTTGATTACCAGCGATGTGATGGCCGTCACACTAGTGGGGCTGGGTAATCTATAAGCACATCCTTATGCAGGTCCCTGGTCGCAGGACTATCGAGACAGGGCATTAATACTCCGGAGTAGACCAGCGCATGCGCTTCTCATCGCAGTATGGGAGACGGTCTGTCCCACAGCCGTCAGTACGTCGTACTTGAGATAGTATGCGGGTGCTCGTTAGGTTACGGGTACACTGGACAGGACTCGTCGGGAACTGACTAGTTGGTATTATGCCTATCGTCAGTTATCAGTTCCCAGGTGACATGAGTACAACTTAGTCCGCTGACTTGACACTGTCACTTCGCCTCGAGTGTGTTCCCACTGTACTTTGATCACTACCCTACCACGGCTCAAAGGAGTCGTGCAAACAGGTAGTGGTTGGGTGCAGTCCCGAAGCACTTGGAGGCAGTGACGGTTAGACAGGATTCGTCTCTCCCGGTATTGGGGGTTGACATCGTGCTGTATCTAGGAGAGCCATTACACGAGTCGTCCCTGGCCAGGGCAAACGAGATATACTGGTAGGCTTCCAGTGTTATCTCAGGGTGTTTTGGGCTTCGCTCCGGCACGACTTGTACCGCTATTGGGGGACTGACGTTTACCGCCCCCTAGGCCCGCCATGCGATGTATCAGACGAACAGACCGGACTGTACGGAGAATGTCACACTCAGGCTCAGTAGGAGTTCAGATGGGTTTAGCCTCGTCGGTCTTCTTGTCGGCATTACCTGGGGACCGTTACGCACAGCTAGTGCCGCTTGCGGTCTGTGGTTAAACCCACTGCCAGCGTAGTGTCGAGTCTTTAGAGTCCCACACAGAAAGCTTTTCGCCTTTAGGCAAAAGAGTAGAGGTCGCATGGTTTTGCGACAGGTCGCATGGTTTTGCGACAGGGTTCGGTTACATCCGTGCACTTGTGCACGTACAGTGTCCGGACAGTTTACACTAGCGGGCTTTGTTTTAAGCCAGATCCTATTGTACCTTTTGGGATTGGATTTATCCAGTTTGCATTCGTGTTCCTCGGAACGCGGATACGGGTGTGTATGCACAGTTGACAGGGAGACAGAGGCAGCGGATTCTCATTAGGGTTGTTGACAGTTGACCGTTGACTATTTGACTTTTTGCTCAACCCTAATGAGAATATGATATGTGATTAACTATTATATTAATTAAGTATTATGGTGATATGGTTGTTGACTTGTTGACTTTTGTTGACTTGTTGACTTTGTTGACCGGTTGACTAGGCTTGACTAGTTGACCATCATGATAACCATAGCCATCATTTCATGGAAAAGACTTTTGCTTGCTTGCTCATTTGTGCAAAATGGGTGCATGAAATGATATGGTTATGGATACTTCAACCATCACATAACACTTGATTTGGTATAATGAGTTATGATGACTTTGGATTATGAGAGGGTGGAAGACAAAAGAGTTGCTCATTCTTTCTTGCTCATTCTCTCTCTTGTTCTTGAGCTCTCTTGTTTTGCTCTCGCCCTCTTCCTCTTGCTCCCTCTCTTGACTCTATGGTTCTCTTGTCTCATGAGTTGAGAATCAAGAACCATAGATAAAATCCCATACAAACTCTTCTCTACTCACTCTAGTTCACAAGGTTTAGCAAACCGAGTGAACTAGTTTCTTCAAAGAACGAAGAAGGAGCCAAAGGTTGGAGCTTTCAGGTGGATCTATCTTCGGCGTACGGAGACGACGGGAAGAAGCCAATCCGGACCACAATCGGAGCTTGAAGACGAAGGAGTTCAAGACAAGCAAGGTATAACCCCCTAACCGAGTAGCTAGAAACTCGTAGTTAGGTTGTTAGATAGATGTTTAACCAAGATCCGGGTTTTAGTTCCATGTTACCACCTTTATAAAAATCGTTTTTTACCAAATTCCGCAGTCCCGAAAATACCGGGAGAGGTAGCATGGACTTACAGTTCTATCGTACATGATATTATTGAGGAGGGATCACCGACTATTATACATGTATATATATATATATATATATATATATATATATATATATATATCGACTCAGATGTAGGTGGTTTCCGTACCCCTTTTGATTAGTTGTTAGTTAGACCTGTGGTTTACCTAGTAGATGTCAGACTGGACCCGAGTCATACCTATTTCCAAAACTGATGAATCGTGAGAATTTTAAAGACATACCAAGGGATACAACAGATATTTTAAAAGACGTATCTTTTCTTAAAAACACCGTAGTCCTTATTTTCAAACACCACGATTCGTACTATTTCAAACGGCAAAACAGTATAACACATGTATAGTAAGGTAGATTCCTTGTTGTTACGTTATTATTCATGTTCCGCATATTATTGTTGTATTTACTATTCATTTTCCATATTTTGTTGTTATCGCCTCATTGCATGCCATTGTGTATGTAGTAATTATAAAACCGTGTTGTTAGGACACCAGCACCATTACCGATGACGCGTATGCCCTACGTACACTCGCTTGCCGGCTCACACACATCTTCATCAGTAATTTCCATGTCACATACACTTTATAAAATACCTTTTCATTGACATAGCTTGATAACTAATAGTCGCAATATGTTATAGCTTCCATATGCTAGTTTAAATATTGCATTCATTGCATGATATTAGGTGCATTCATATATTCATTGGTTATGCAGTATTATGGAGATTTATACCCGTATTCACCGTTTATTGGTATCATGATTTTGATGATTTCGGATTTACATAAGATTTCTGGATTTGGGGGAAAACCGCAAGGATTTAATAAAAGCTTAGTATCATCATTTTAAAAATGCAAATTGCGGTTTTCTCATGATGTATGAGTCGTCCACCATGAGTTTACATGATTGCTGTTGGATTTCGAGACCCGATTCGAGGAGTTGGATGAACCGTCTCGGGTACATGGTGGGCCCGGTATGGTACCCCGGGGCAAGAAGCTCGAGTTGTATGCGAAAATCCATGAATATAATATACGCAACAGAAAACTGTAATGTGAGCATATAAAGGAAAAGCCGCTATTTAACTGCAAAAAGTTAAATATAAATCATGTGATTCCTGATTTCTCCAAGTCTATATAACATCAAATAAAGGTGAACATGTAGCTATAGCCAGATATATGCGTAGACATAAGGGTATAGTAAGGTATATGTATCTACCTATCAGTAATAATGTAATATACCCTCCAGGTATAAGTAAGGTATGCATGCAAGGTACACACGTAGTTATGTCATTATGTGTGTATGTACCTATCGCTAATGGTACAATACCCATAGTAGTTTAGAACCTATATGCGTTTTGTTAGTTATGGTTTCTGTAAGATTTTTGATGTTTGGTCGATGTTGCAAAGTATAAAATCATTTTTTGTAAATTCTGCCTCCCCACAAACCACGTGCGGTGTGCGACATCGACTTACAGAGCTTTGGTAGGGTAGAAATCAAAGCACAGTAGGAACCACACAAGAAACTATAATGATCTCGGGCCTACTAGTGTCACCAGAGAACTGCCATCTGACGATAGGTATGGTACCATCTAGGAGTTCTCGGCGAGTCCTGTTTGGTGTACTCATTCTCCAATGAGCACATGCATACAATCTTTAATGTCCAACTCCAATGGTTGTGGGATCAACTTTAACACCATAGAATGCGATTAGTGTTAATTAAGCGATAATGCTGGTTTTTAATAAAAAGTTACCAAAATAGTTTTCAAATATTTTATAAAAATTAATTAATATTTTATTATTATTTATTTTGGGCTTGCACACACATGGGCATGTTAACCTACGGTTAATTAGTGGTAACCATGCTTAAGAGGCCATGGCACCTTAACCTTAGTTAATTATTTAGTTTTAAAAATAATAAGGTTTGAATATTTGGTTGACTTGAGAGAGGAAGAGAGAGAGAGAGGGCATGATGAGGGAAGGGTAAGCATGGCTTGCATTAAATGAGGAGAGAGAAGAGGGAGGCATGGCCCATACACTAATCTCACCCCCCTCATTTCATTTCACCACTCTCACACCCTCACTCTTTTCATCACTCACACTCTCTCCTTCTCGATTATTTTTCCTCATCTCATTTCCTCACTCTCTCAACTGAAACCCTACCCAAAACCTTCACAAACCCTCACAAAATCAAGCCAAATCTCCACTAAATCCTACTAAAACCCTTCCCAAGTCAAGATTAAGCCATTAGGATCACTTGGAGCATGGAAAGCTAGGATTTTGAGCAAGTGTGGATTGGTAATGATCTCTCACTGTTAATTAGGTTGTTAATTTGTTGTGTATCTTGGTAATCACTGTTTAGAACGAAAAAGATATAGTTTTGTGCACGTATCGTGTTTTTAGTGTCATTATAGGGTGTCTGTGATCTGCTGTGACCCCGAGTTGTTACTGGAAAAACTAACAGTGTAGTAGTGTTATACTAGAGACCCTGAGTGTACACCTGAAA
Organism: Agapanthus africanus; assembly: GCA_030015575.1. NCBI lineage: Eukaryota > Viridiplantae > Streptophyta > Magnoliopsida > Asparagales > Amaryllidaceae > Agapanthus > Agapanthus africanus. The sequence continues at coordinate 362,789,252 of JASDDO010000022.1, read as the reverse complement.
CACGTACCCCACCTGACACTGTTCAACCGGCGACATTGGGGTAATTTCCGACGAGCTCGGCCGTACAGGGGACTGGGGTGTTGTAATTTTTAGGGTAGCTGTCTGCAGTTGTTTTAGGGTGTTTGGTACTGCTAGATTTTTAGGTTTTGACAGTGGGTAAAATTTGTGATCAATTTGCTAGTTTTAGTGTTTCGGCGACGCGTGATACGGTGTCCGACTCAGTTTCTGGGCTTCTTGTGATTTCTGCACTTAGGTTTGCTTAGGGTGTCGCTACTCATGTTAGCCACAAAGAGAACACTAGAGGGTTTGATTGGAGTCGGTGCATCGGTCAAAACGTCCCTTGTATGTATTATTGGTCGATTTCTTAGTTGCACATACTATGTTTTGTGTAATTATATGGGCGAGTGCGGGGACTTCGGGCGCAGGGAAGAAAGGAAAGGAAGTGGTCGGATTTACTTAGCTCGAGATCACCGGTGAGTAGATTTAACATTTACGGGGACATCGCCCGTATGGCGTTATGCGTCAGGGCTAGATATGATATTATAGCCGCATGTTTATATTAATATATGTTGATTGTGTAGGGTTCCTAAGCACACTAAGGAGGTCTCACAAGGCATCAAGCATGCCAAATTCAAAAAATTCCGTTGCCGAGAAACCCTAATGCGATCGTTGACTAGAGATTAGGCGATAACTAAGCAACTAGTTAATAACTTAAGTAAGAGTGAACGGAAATACAACCTTTGTAGATCCGGTCCTCCACCTCCATAGCTCCGTGATGACGTCCCTCCGCTGTACCTATCGGAATCCGGACTCTGGCGAAGGTTTCGTCGGAGAAATGATCGGGCTAGGTCGTCGACTTCGATGCCGAAGATGATCTACGTCGAGGCAACTCAAGATCAACCTCCAACTTCACCAGTCATGAAACTTGTGAAGAAAACACCCTATACTACTTGGCAAGTGGTAGAGGATGAAGAAATAGGAAGTGGGTTCACTTTAGAATTGGATTTCTCACTCTTTTTCTCATATTGCCATTGATGGTAGCAAGCTCTCTTCTTTGTTGAAGAAGAAGGAATATGATAAGTATTATAGATAATAGAAAAATAAGTGATTCTTATCATATTAGCAACCATGGTTATGTGTAGAGAGTAAACTATAGTTTAGTTGAATGGTTAGGTTAAGGGATCAAGATAAAATGGTAGACTTTCAAAGATGCTTTGAAGCTTCAAGAAGCTTCAAGCAAAGAAAGAAAAGAAAGCCAGCATTTTATCCTTTCCAAAAATGAATAAATAAATAAATAAATAAATATAAAACCTAACCATTAAACTAAATATGGTTTAACATAAACACAAACCCAAGTTTGCATGTATCATCAAACATGATACAATCAAGTGCACAAAAAATATATCACATATACAATGTGCACATCAAGTTAGAAAATCCATTTTAAGTGAACCAATACTAGTTAATGCAAAGTAATATATCAAATATATAATTATACATTAAATCATTAAATCAACACTTGATTTAACGATCCGGTCATATCGCATATGACCGACCAGTATCCAATGTATCGACTTATCGAATCAATCCTCGATTCGATAACTAGGTTATATCGCATACAACCAATCGATACATTCATCGCGAGAATAGAATACGGTATCACATACACGCATTATTCTCGGTCCCGCACATATCTTATATGCGCTCCTGTTTCGTTTCGCTTGAGCCAGGAAACCTCTGTGTAGGACTCTAAAGACTCGTCAATACGCCGACAGCAGGTGATGATCATATCAAACACCCACAAGCCGCAAGCGGTCTGCTAAACGTAACGGACACCCGGTTATTGAGCGATCAGAAGATCGACGAGCAAGCCCGCTCACACTCCTGTGAATCCAACCAGTAACACTTACCGTACAGTCCGGTCTGTTCGTCTGATATGTCGCATATCTCGCCTAGGGATGGTAAACGTCAGACCCCAGTAGCTCGATAAGTCGTGTCGATATGAGGTCTATAACAGTTCGAGAAACTAATGGTAACACTTACCAGTAAATTTCAGCAACCCTGGCCAGGGATTTCCGGTTATAGCCAATCGAACACAGAGCAACATCAACTTCCTATACCGGGAGAGACGAATCCCCTCCTATCGCTCATTGCCTCCATGTGATTCGGGACTGTACCCAAAAGCCACCATTTTGCACGCCCTCTTGGACGTGGTAAGGTGGAAATCAAAGCACAGTGGGAATCACACAAGACTCTATGACGATCTCGGGTCTACAGACTAACCTGTACCAGTGTCACCATAGAACTGCCATCTGACGTAAGGTATAATACCATCTGGGAGTTCTCGGCGAGTCCGTCCAGTGTACCCAGTCTCTGCTGAGCACCCGTATATCATCTCTGATGTCAAACACCAATGGATATGGGATCATCCATTGCCCATCTGTATGGGTCGAGAAGGTATACGCTAGTCTACTCTGGTATATCGATGTCCCATCTCGATACACCCACGACTAGGGACCTTGAAGGATGTACTTATAGACTACCATGTCCCCACTAGTATGATCCGCATCATAGTCCAGGTAGTCAAGTACACATCCTAAGGGCTTTACCAACATGTAACAGAGAGACAATCAGTATACACGTTAAGGTAAAGAGTAACCAGATAGCATACTATCATGTCGAGTAAGAAAGTCCTCCCTATATATGTCCCGGCATCCACTACAATATACATCCTGTGTACAGTAATGGCTTCTAGGGCATACATATAACTAACAATCTCCCACTTGCACTAGGGCCATCTGTAGCAGTGGTTGTAGTATCTCATACTCAACCATCCCATAAAAGTCTCTCTTTGGGAATAGGCCTTCGTGAGTGGATCCGCCGTGTTATCCTCTGAGTCTACTCTCCTAACCTCGATCACCCTGGAGATCAACTATCTCCATGATCAAGTGATGCTACCTCAGAATACGTCTGGATCACAGATGGGACGGACGTTCCTTGGCATAAGCCACAACTCCATTGTCACACAATGGGGGGAACTAAGTTCATCTCATGAACTAATATACACCCAGATTTCCTCTTTGGTAGCATCTTAAGTAGCGATGTATCCAGCCTTTATCGTCTAGTGTGCCACGGTATCTAGCTTGGAACTCTTCCAACATACCGTCCCTTTACTGAGGGTAAAGACAATGCCTGTGACTGACATTCAGTCATCTTTATCACCCTGGAACCCTTCCAGTGATTCTCCCCAGGATCAATTGATACTATCTCACTACAGCTAGTGAGTATTCTAACACCCAAATAACATCTATCTCATAGATGAAAACTCAGGATTTAAGAGGTATCACTTTGATCCTATATGGAGAATCCATGTGATAAGCGGAGATCGACCGAGCGTAGCATAGGAAACTCCTTCCCTATCAAGAGTATGTCATCTAAGTACTCTACGAGGATCACAACCATACTCCCCACTACCTTTTTTGTATATACAAGGTTCATCTACCATTTTGATGATGTCAAACTGTTTGACTAACTCATCAAAACAGATGTTCCAACTCCGCGATGCCTGCTTCATCACATAAAACATCTTGCACACGTTTCCGCTGCTCCCACTGTCTACGAAGCCCTCTGGCTGTGTACTTATAGACGCTCTCTTCCAAAACATCATTTTAGAAGAGCTGTCATGACACCCAACCACCAGATATCGTAGTCATGGTATGTAGCCGTGGCAAGTAGGATATGGATGGACTTAAGCATAGATCCTTAGAAAAGGTTTCAACATAATCCATACCTGGTCAATGATGCACACCTTTAACAAGTCTAGCTTTGAAAGTCTCAACTTTTCCATATACACCAAGTAATCTTCTCAAGATATACCTGCTCCTGATGGGGATTTAACCCTTCAGATATAGCAACTAAAGTCCATACTTTGTTGGTGTATAAGGATTCCATCTCAGATCGCTAAGCATCCAGCCATTCTTACAGAGTCCCACTCTTGATGGCCAGCTCGAAACTAGTTGGGTCATCATCTCATGATGCATTCCTCGCTCCCACTGTCATAGAGAAACCGAAGTATCTCTCAGGTGGGTGAGGAACCCTGCTAGATCGGCGGAGAGGCTGAGGTTCGTTGGTTACTATTGAATCCTTCGGTTCTACCAAATCATCAGCTGTAGTTTGTATAGCTGGAACATTTCCAGTTCTACATAACAGATCTTGCCTCGAGCTTGTCCGGATTTTGCTTTTCAGACATAGGCCGGACAACCCCAAATCTTAACTAACTTAAGATATGGGCTCTTCCCTTTCCATATCACATATGAAGTGGGAGGCAACTGATTTGATTCGAACCCAATTCAATAGGTATGCAACTTCTCAAGTGCATAACACCCAATAGGAAAAAAGGTAACTCAGTAGTACTCATCATAGAGCAGACCATATCAAATAGAGTGTATCTGCTCCGCCCCGATATACCATCGTGCTATGGTGTATACGGAGGAGTAATGCTGAGAGAGAATCTCATTCTCCTTTAGAATAGTCCAGGATTTCCGTGCTCAAGTATTCTCCTCCTTGATCTCATCAAAGGACATAATACTTATACCCGTATTGGTTCTCTACTTCTAACTTATATTCTGTGAATATCTCAAAAGGTTCGGACTTGTGTTTCAACAGGAATATATGTCTGAATCTTAAGAGATTATCAGAGAATGTAATGAAGTACAAAGGACCGGTCTTGGTATGTGTAGACAGGGGACCTTCATACATCAACATGTATCATCCCAAGAGTTCACTAACTCTTTCTCTGTTTTCAGTAAACAGAGCTATGGTCATCTTATCTCTGTGACATGACTGGCAAGTTTCACAAGATGTAAATTCAAACTAATTTAAATATGCATCTATGTGCAACTTAGCTAGTCGGGTCGCATTGATATGACCTAGTATACAATACCTCAAGAAGGATTCGTTCATTTCTGAACTCTTCCTTTTGTGTGTGTTCCGTATACTAAGAACTGTAGTTTGATTTAGAACATCAATGCTTTTAGATAACGTGCCTGAACCGATCAACTTTTGATATAGGAAATGTTCAAAACATTATCCAACAATACAAAATTTTATCATTTCTTTACTTATAAAGAGACTGATATGATTTTGTATATCAGGTTCGGTATCTAATAACATTCGTTCAGAATCAATGTATTTGTAATACAGGGTGACAGTGACCAACAGACTTGGCTGCAACACTTGCCCCGTTTTCTGCCTCATGAAACTTATCACCCGTTCTCAGTTCTTTACCTATCTGTAGCCCATGTAACAGATTACATATGCGGGATCTTGATTCGGTATCATATACCCAGGACTTAAAGAATACTGAGAAACAGTTCTGTATAATGAACACACCCAAAGATGATGCATTAGCATGCACTCTCTTCATTTGGGCGGCACGGGAATTCTGGTATTCTCCAATTTCATGCTCTGTCTTATAACAATTATAAGTTGGAGCGGGACCAACGTTCCCCAGCTCAGTATAACAAGCTGGTTCCGTCAATAATTCGTATTATTATCTTGATTAAGGCGTGATATGGTCGCTACCAGGAGAGAGAGAGAAGAAAACACTCTGCGTGCGCTCTTGCAAGATCAGATTGGTTATTATTTTAGCTAATCAGGATGGCTCCCACTGTTTTTATCAAATCCTCCTTCAAACCCTAAAAGGAAATCGTAGCCGGGATTAATTACATGCTACAAGTTCGCCAATCTTTCAGCCAGGCCAGTGTCGGTACTTTGAGGGAGGTTCCCCGTGCTTTCGCACGGACCTAATTACAGTAAACCTCGTTTTCCTAGAGGCGTAACCCCGTTGACACCTTTCTAGACACCTACTTGATCGGCTAATTGTAATGTGTAAAACTCTCCCAGAAGTAACAATTACTCGCAGTGGGTATCGGGATCCAACTATCTCATAGAAGGTATGCAATCTCATTGCAAATTTCAACACTTGAAATTCCCGATAATATTTTGCCCCAAACGATCTATGACCTTGACAAGGTCAACAAACCATAGACCGTAAGTCAAGTTCAACCCGTCATTTCTTGATTGAATCAAACCCACCCGCACGACCCTTGACAAGGTCAACAAGGCCGCACGACTACCCTAACCCAATCTGCATCATATGCATAAGCAGATAAATACTGGTTAGCTACCGCACACTGCGCCTTGACAAGGTCAACAAACGCAGCACAAATACTAAACAGGACTTATCTGAAATGACGGAGGGCTACGACAGGTTTTTCTGAAAACCTATTGCGTAATGAACTTGATATCGTTGTAGGATCGAATGAATTTTGAAATGGAGTGTTTTTGAGGCTTTTCTAGTTTTGCTAAAGGGGTCACTCCCGGTGAAGGGATCGTCGGCCCTTTCTTCGTCGAATGAGGTGCGGGATATATCATATATATCACTGTGCAAAGCAGAAACTATAGAAGCAATCAAAAGACAAACCTAGGGTTGTAGCATCTGCCAGTTATTGCTAAAGGTGTCACTCCCGGTGAAGGGATCTCGGTCCTTTCCTTATCGAATAAGGTGCAGGATGTTCTGCAAGGAACACCGCGATGCAAACCAAGAACTGTAGCTACCTGTTTTAATTTTGAAATTCGATTCCACAACATCTTTAGGTTTCTTTTCTTTCATTAATCACATTAAAGAAGTCCCATCATTTAATTTACCTAAACATCACAGATAAATACGACGTACACTTTTGCCATCCGCATTCGCCTCGATGTCCCCTCGTGCACCGTTAGGTTAGGTAACTAACGGCAGAGCGGGGCAGGGCTAGCGCGGGTGTAAAACATAAGTAACGTCTATATAATATATCCTATATACTGTATCTATCACAGAACATCACATGATCACATCACAGACATCGCAGCAGAAGAAACATATGAAACATTGGATATACTAGGACGTCCGTGTTTTCAATACGAGCCAATATAAAACACGGATTCCACGGTCGCGATGAATAGCCAAACCCACACCCCAAGACCCCTACGAGAGCGGCAAGCAACCCTACCAATTCTAGAGTTAGGAGACCCGGACTCGACTCCTCGAGTTGGTCTCCCACTGGACTCCAGAACCCGGTTACTTGTGCCCTCCTCCTTGGGTCTATCCTAGTGCGGAAAAGTAAATAATATACAAAAGGTGATATCTTCCGCAACCTGGAAGTGCCCCAATAAAAGAATATTACATACAAGTTTTTACATGAATGAAAATGAAAAACACTCATCTCACATAAAAAAAACCCCGGCTATTCAAACACGACGATCCAATATAACATATCCAGCAACACATAACATCACATGTCATCAACGTAAGTAAACATGCGTATCCCAATTGTCGTTGACATATAGCAACGAAACCGGCGATATCACATATTACACTTACGGTCACAGAAAAGAAAATGTAAAACTACAACAGTTGGAATCCGCAACCTCCATAGACATCGCATGCCTAATCAAATGAATTCCTTAGACATCGCATGCCTAACAATTATAAACCCCGCATTTTAGTCTCATTATCGAAAACTCTTTTCAATATCAAGTCGGGCAATTCAACAAGATTCCCGACATCCTGATCGAATTCTCGTCGCAAACTTCGGTAGGCGGCCGCACTCCCGATGCCGTCGACGAAGTGCACCAAGGCGGAACACCACTGCCGTGAGCACCCGAACGGATGCTTTCGGCGACGGGGTTCTCCTACAGTCACTTGGTCGGGGCTATGGGGTGTAGCTGTCTATTAAGTTTACCCGGCGAGTATCCGCGTACGCTACGTGATTGCGACGGACTTTTGATCACATCAAAATTCAGTGGCAACCGATCAAGTGAGACTAAAGTGCTATGTTTATAACATTCATTCAGTTATCTCATAACTACTTGTGGATTCCAAATATTGTATCACATTCCAGATAAACAGAAAATGTTAAACTTTCCGATCGAACAGTCAAACACCCAAGTCGTCCCGAAATAGCTCAACACATGAAATCGGTTTAAAAACGTCCAGTTCATGCCTCAGTACTAACGGTCCAGCCGTAGAAGGGTCAAGCCAACGCCTCACATGTGGCACGCCGTACTGCCCCAAACCCTAAGGTTCGAAGGGCAGTTCGAGACGGTCACATAATCGAGTTAAGGTTTGTTGTCTTCTAGAGGGACCATCGTGTTACTTGCACTACTTAGAACGTCTTTAAACCACGGAAAAATCCAACAATTGGAAATTTCCCGGCAGGGGAAAAAGTGGGTATTTATATCCGGTTGAACTTTTTAATATATTCAAAAATTATCCGGAAAACACATAGACAAAATTAGACAATCCGATCGAATAATCGAATCCCCAAAACAACCCCAGAAAACTCAACTGTTGAGTATACATTAAAATTACCCAGAAAACACAGGAGTTAATTATAAACATTACTGTGCAAAGTGGGGTCAAAGATTCAACAGTATGGCCGCGGAACCGCCGCGCCACGTGGGGTACGGCCGCGGTTCCGCGGCAGTTTGACGGAGTTAGGACCCCGTTTTGCACAGTAATTCATAAAAAATCCTGCTTATTTTTCTGCATATTTTTAATACGGAAAATTCCCAGTTTTGGAAAATGTACAGAGAAGGCTTAGAATTAGGGTTTCGGGGTTCGATCGGGTTTCTAACATCGTCTACGGATCACCTAAGGCACTAGCTAGGCTCTGATACCACTATAGGGTTCCTAGGCACACTAAGGAGGTCTCACAAGGCATCAAGCATGCCAAATTCAAAAAATTCCGGTGCCGAGAAACCCTAATGCGATCGTTGACTAGAGATTATGCGATAACTAAGTAACTAGTTAACAACTTAACTAAGAGTGAACGGAAATACAACCTTTGTAGATCCGGTCCTCCACCTCCATACCTCTGTGATGACGTCCCTCCGCTGTACCTATCGGAATCCGGACTCAGGCGAAGGTTTCGTCGGAGAAATGATCGGGCTAGGTCGTCGACTTCGATGCCGAAGATGATCTACGTCGAGGCAACTCAAGATCAAACTCCAACTTCACCAAGTCACGAAACTTGTGAAGAAAACACCCTATACTACTTGGCAAGTGGTAGAGGATGAAGAAATAGGAAGTGGGTTCACTTTAGAATTGGATTTCTCACTCTTTTTCTCATGTTGTCATTGATGGTAGCAAGCTCTCTTCTTTGTTGAAGAAGAATAAGAAGAAGGAATATGATAAGTATTATAGATAACAGAAAAATAAGTGATTCTTATCATATTAGCAACCATGGTTATGTGTAGAGAGTAAACTATAGTTTAGTTGAATGGTTAGGTTAAATGATCAATACAAAATGGTAGACTTTCAAAGATGCTTCGAAGCTTCAAGAAGCTTCAAGCAAAGAAAGAAAAGAAAGCCACCAATTTATCCTTTCCAAAAATGAATAAATAAATAAATAAATATAAAACCTAACCATTAAACTAAATATGGTTTAACATAAACACAAACCCAAGTTTGCATGTATCATCAAACATGATACAATCAAGTGCACAAAAAATATATCACATATACAATGTGCACATCAAGTGAGAAAATCCATTTTAAGTGAACCAATACTAGTTAATGCAAAGTAATATATCAAATATATAATTATACATTAAATCATTAAATCAACACTTGATTTAACGATCCGGTCATATCGCATATGACCGACCAGTATCCAATGTATCGACTTATCGAATCAATCCTCGATTCGATAACTAGGTTATATCGCATACAACCAATCGATACATTCATTGCGAGAATAGAATACGGTATCACATACACGCATTATTCTCGGTCCAGCACATATCTCATATGCGCTCCTGTTTCGTTTCGCTTGAGCCAGGAAACCTCTGTGTAGGACTCTAAAGACTCGTCAATACGCCGGCAGCAGGTGATGATCATATCAAACACCCACAAGCCGCAAGCGGTCTGCTAAACGGAACGGCCACCCGGGTATTGAGCGATCAGAAGATCGACGAGCAAGCCCGCTCACACTCCTGTGAATCCAACCAGTAACACTTACCGTACAGTCCGGTCTATTCGTCTGATATGTCGCATATCTCGCCTAAGGGTGGTAAACGTCAGACCCCAGTAGCTCGATAAGTCGTGTCGATATGAGGTCTATAACAGTTCGAGAAACTACTGATAACACTTACCAGTAAATCTCAGCAACCCTGGCCAGGGATTTCCGGTTATAGCCAATCGAACACAACGCAACATCAACTCCCTATACCGGGAGAGATGAATCCCCTCCTATCGCTCATTGCCTCCATGTGATTCGGGACTGTACCCAAAAGCCACTGTTTTGCACGCCCTCTTGGACGTGGTAAGGTGGAAATCAAAGCACAGTGGGAATCACACAAGACTCTATGACGATCTCGGGTCTACAGACTAACCTGTACCAGTGTCACCATAGAACTGCCATCTGACGTAAGGTATAATACCATCTGGGAGTTCTTAGCGAGTCCGTCCAGTGTACCCAGTATCTACTGAGCATCCGTATATCATCTCTGATGTCAAACACCAATGGATATGGGATCATCCATCGCCCATCTGTATGGGTCGAGAAGGTATACGCTAGTCTACTCTGGTATATCGATGCCCCATCTCGATACACCCACGACTAGGAACTTTGAAGGATGTACTTATAGACTACCATGTCCCCACTAGTATGATCCGCATCATAGTCCAGGTAGTCAAGTACACATCTTAAGGGCTTTACCAACATGTAACAGAGAGACAATCAGTATACACGTTAAGGTAAAGAGTAACCAGATAGCATACTATCATGCCGAGCAAGAAAGTCCTCCCTATATATGTCCCAGCATCCACTACAATATACATCCTATGTACAGTAATGGCCTCTAGGACATACATATAACCAACAGATTGTGCATGAGCATCATTGCATACCATGACTTGTCGTGCCTTGACTTAGTACCTAGTGGACACTGCACCATTACTGATGGTTCATGTTGCATGAGCACTAAAATGTAGCTACACCCACACCGTCGGTAATTGTCATGACACACACAACCTATACACATATGTAGTACTGCATTGTTATTGATATTGACACATTGATTCTTGTTCTATTGCGCATATGAAATACATCGTGCATACATGCTTACATGTATACACCCATACTTCCTATAGCAACATGTACACCTTTATATGATGTTGGATTTGATTTTGGAGAAATTGGGAACCGCAAGATATATTTAAAAACTTGATTCATTTAAAAGTGAGGTTTTCCCTTGATATGCTTATATTACTGGTTTATGTTGCATTTTTCATATTTCATGGATTTACGCATTGAGATACGGATTTCATGTGATTTATGGATTTGAGAACCGTGGTATTATTTCAAGAATGTATGCTTTGTTTTGAAAACCCGGTTTCTCTTTATATGATATTTCAGTGCGTCCACCATGAGTTTTCTCGGTTCTGAGACTTGTGATAGAAACCCGATTCGAGGAGCTGGATGATCCGTTTGCGGTTTCATGGTGGACCCGGTATAGTACCCCGGGGCAAGAAAGGAATGTTGTGCAGTAGACGATGAGCCTGGCAGAGGGACTACTACCTACCGGTGATTGGTTGGACCTGGCGATTATCCGGAGGATACCGACCGGAGTCGAGAGATGGATATAGACCGATCCGGACTGACGGAGCCCGTAGGCCGATCCGGACTAACGGAGCCCGAGATATGTGGATTTGCGCGTCGATGTTGGACATGAGTTTTCATGATGTTTTCGAGTGCTGATGTTAGGCACTTAGGTTCCATGAGATTCACAGGATATGAGGGCCGATCAGAGTGACGACGCCTGAGGTATTGGGATTTGGGGTGTCGTTGATGGACACCGGGTTTTTCTACGATGATGATTCGTGATGATGATATGTTTTATCCCATACTCAGCATTCATTGATATGCATTGCTTCATGTATTTGTAGTACCTGATAGAGTACCTTTCATGATTGTTGCATATCCATATTACCATATTGATACTATCAGATTGCATGTGATATATTATCGCTGTACGTGCATACCTTCGATTATCTGTACGATATTACTTACTATTCACGAGTTGGCAACTCACCCCCGTTATGCCACAGTGTTTTGCAGGTTGACCCTCAGAGTAGTCGCGGCAGGGCTTCTTATTGTACCTTTTTTTACAGCGGATACCGCTACGGTTGGCTGTGAGCCATTTTGTTGTAGATGGGTTGCAGTTATCCGATTTTATATCCATCATATATTTTATTGTATCTAGTACTCTCCATCTACCACCTTTATGTATTGACTTAGAGACCAGTTGTGAGGACGATATTGTATATTTTGTGACTTTATGTGTCGAGCTCGTGTGAGCCGGCTTTTATTATACAGTTTTATCTCTGATGCTGTTTTCACTTTATATTGTCTATTTCTTCGCTACGGCGTCGTATATTATGCTTGTGGTGGTTGTTTCCACCTTTGGGCTTGATTTGCTCCCGTTTGGGGATGATTTACTTATATCTTATGTTTGTACCCATTTCGGGGCTAGTTTTTACAAAGGAGGTGCTGCCGAAATTTTTAAGAAAATAAATTTGAACTTTAAAGATTTTTACTTGAGATTTCCAAAGGTTTTTAACAATCTTTTTATCACTTACTACTTTTGATGGTTTTGATTTCTGGGTTTTCGGCTTACTTAAATTGCGTTACGCCTGTTGACGTTACGTGGTTTAAGTGCTGGTCACGTGCCTAACTTTGGGTCGTGACAAAGTTGGTATCAGAGAGCTAGGTTTTACCTTTCGGAGTATAGGATAACCTTGGTATGATGGAGTAGGTAGCTTAAGCAAAGTGACGTAGCGTGTGTATGTTCCGCGGCATACTTACGACACGGTACTCCGCCTAAGTGACCTTAGGACTTGTTGGTTGAAATTCTTTCTGTGATTATATACATCCTTGAGATTCAATTTCTATGTTTGTATCGAATCCTGTTTTCATTTCCAGCCATTATGCCGCCGAAGACTACGAGGGCACAGAGAGCGGCCATGAGAGCCGAGGTCAGAGTTGGCTTGTCGGAGATGAGGACTGACCAGGGCTGTACGCCCGTTGTATAGGAGCAGATTGATCCACCTTCGCTTGATCATATTACTAGGCTAGAGGCCGGTATGCAGGATTTGTGCCAGATGATGAGATCGTTAGTCGAGGCCAGTCGAGCGTAGAGACAGGAGGTTGCCCCACCTATTACAGGGACCGCGATGGTGCCTACTGTTCCGGCAGTTGCACCTACAGCTACGGAGGTTATCACCGTATCGTTATCTGAGTTCATGAGGCTAAAGCCTCCAGTTTTCGCTGGCACTGATGCAGCAGAGGTGTCACGTCCCGCAATTACAGAATATGACCGGCACTTAAACTACGAACGTCTCGAGGCGTACGTAATCTAAATAAGCCGAAAACCCAGAAATCCAAACCAAGAAAAGTAGTAGAGTGAAGGAAAACTAATTTAAATCAAGTAGTTTTAATAGCATAAGCCGAATTATGCCTTTTTTTAAAAACATTAAATATTTCCTGAAAATTTCGGCAGAGTCTTTGTAAATACTGGCTCCCAAACGGGATACAACATAAATAGGATACGAAATCAATAAAAAGGCTTCCCTAAGCGGGAGCTAGCTCTTCGTCAATCGACGGTCACAACCACACAAGCAATATAATATACAACGCCAACGGCGAGGATCAAAATTCAAAAGAAAACTCAAAACCATAAGAAAACCACAGAAATATAACGCGCGACTCTAAGGTCGAAGGAATAACATCACTGGTCTCTATCTCAAAATAAATACATGTTTGGTTGATGGAACTTATAGATACAACAGAGTAATAATATACAAGTTATATAATGGGGGGTACGATACAAGTAAACCCATCTACTAGCAAATCACCCGAAGGAAACTATGCCCGCAAGCCGTAATGAAACCTGTACGGCAAACCTGCAAGAAACTGGGGCACAACGGGGGTGAGTTGCCAACTCGTGAATAGAAAAACATCTACGCACATAAATCGCATAAATAACGCAACCTAGGTCAATGATCATATTATATCCTCAAATATATGAATAACATGCAGCCTATTACAATGGCTAGGGTAATATCTAACCCGAGTGTGATCTTATGTGCCCGTGTCAGTGCCTCATGTAGCAATATATCATATGAATGAGGTATGAATGCATGGAACAGAATGCATGTACAGACGAAAACTGCTTTCATAAATCAGTGAGATTTCTGTATTTTAAAAGTGAGGTACCATAAATAAAATCAGCATAAAACAGTGTCCAGCATCGACACAAAACAAGTGTCCAAATATCTCGGTATCTCTGTATCACAATCTCTGTACCTCAATATCTCAAAATCTCAAAATCTCAATCATAATATCTAGGGCGCCGTCAATCCAGACCGACCCCTACCATCCATCTCAAGACCACGACTGTATCCTCCGGATATCCGACGCGTCGGGTAATATCACCGGTCGGTAGTGCTCCCCTGCCAGGCTCAACGTCAACAACACGATCCTCTTGCTCCGGGGTACCGCACCGGGCCCACCATGTACCCGAAACGGTTCCTCCACTCCTCGAATCGGGTCTCGAAATCCATCAGCAAACTCATGGTGGACGACTCATACATCATGGGAAGACCGCACTTTTTATTTTAAAAGAGAGAAAAGGTTTATTTATGTTTTTGCGGTTTTCCTCCAAATCCAGAAAATCTCAAGGAAATTCGAATCCAAAACCTCAATAACACGTAAAATAGTGAATATATGCATGAGGATCCATGAATGCGGCATAACAATGAATAACAGTATCCATGAAGTAGCAGGTAATAACTACAATGTCTAAACTAACATATAAGGCAAGTACGCTAATATCATGTCTAAACTATTAGCTAACAGGCTATGTCAAGCAATAAGATTTTCTAAGGTGTACGTGACATTGCAATTACCAATGAAGATGTGTGTGAGCCGGCAAGTAAGTGTACGTGGTACATACGCATCATCGGTAATGGTGCTGGTGTCCTAACAGCATGATATCAATAATGGAGTATGAAACATAATATAAGCATGCGATGCGAAGCGAACCACAATAATGAGCGGGAGCTGAATACTAGACGCAACTATAACTAATCTGCATTAATCTAATATAAGTCCTACAAATGGTGCCTTTTGAAATAACACGAATCATGGGGTTTTGAAAATAGGGGCTACGGTGTTTTTATGAAAAGATACGTCTTTTGAAATATCCGTAGGATCCCTAGGTCTGTCTTTTAAAATACCCACGATTCGTTAGTTTTGAAATAGGTAAGAATCGAATCTAATCTAACAACTAAACTAAACTAAAGGGCTAAGCTAACAAGCTGGACTACAGGTAAGGAAACCGCCTAACATCTGAGTCGATCCATATACATACCTGTATATATATTAGTCGGTGATCCCGCCTCAATAATATCATATCTGATACCATATCTATAATCAGACATCCCAAGTCAAGAGTGCAGATCAATCATCAAGATATAGCTCGTACGTAAATTCGTCGTACGGCATCCCCAAATCTGGGTACGGGTCAATATCATATTCCTCACACTATTCCTCTGGTATCCTCTTTATCCAAGATCATAGTCTAGGGTACTGACCTATGTCTAGTACAATACTGATATCATCAATATAGACATGATTTGGCTACTGATCGACAGTCTCGTACAAACCGATATCATCATCAAGGGGTATACATCGCCCAATACAACCTAGGATCAATATCCTAGCATATCATATCTCATATCACGATCACATGTCGACCACTTTATTTATAACACTATTCACCCGTATCGTCGCCCCAAGATCCGCTATAACACCAGGACGTACCACAAGTACGAATCCTGCCATATCACCGATATCACAATCTCAACACAAATCTCATCGACTCATCTCAATCCGTATGTGAACACATAGTCCCATACCCATGTGAACACATAATAATATATTCCCGTAAGCACAAATGAAAGAAGAAAGTATGCAAGTATGGGTGTGTGTGTGCAAGTGTGGTGCGACCGCTACTCTAGGGTTTCGCGACACTATAACATCCAAGAACACCAAATATCCATATTTATCATCAATAACTCAACAAAATAAACAATATATATATGTGTGTATACGTATTCGTATACATCACCACGAACTGCGGGGGTGCTATACGCCATCCACCCGACTTCTCCCCGTAGATATAAATCTACTCACCTGGCCCTCGCTCGCCGGTACCGACGTCGCCACACGCTTTCTTGTCGTCTCGAAGTCCACATGGTTACCTACATATCATAACGCATCGTATCGCATTAAAATCCGACTCATGATCAAAACGACACACGAATCCCACATAGGTCAATACCTATGGTTTCTTTCACAAATCAACTCAAAAACCCTCGACGTCGGCGTACAAACGCCAAACCATCGAGAAAAATCCCAAACACACTCATTTACACATTCACAAACACTAATTATAATATGAAATAGGTTGCAATTCACAAAAACCTCAAACTCACTTTAAAAGCTATTTTTCCGAAAATCTAGCATGTATAATTAACCGTTTTTGTACAAAACTCGATATTTAAATAAATCTAGCGGCTAGAATACTTATTAAACATCTTAATTAAATCATCTAAACCATTTCTATAATTTATTCCCAATAAATTTCATTAACCCCAAAATTCTAGTTACAAAATACCTAAATCTTAACAATTTTATAGCAAAAATGCACAAACTACAATCTAGCTTGGATTTTCATGAACTAAAGTATTAAACTACACTTAAAAATGTTAATAATTCCATGAATACCCTAATTAGCTTTTTATCTCCATTATTTAATCAAATTCCAAAAACCTAGTTTACAATTTATATAATTATCACAATTTAAATCAACAAATATGCAAACTAGCAACTTAAATTGGATTTAGCATAAACTAATATGTCAAATACATCACACAACCCTAAACTCACAACACAAAACCCCAATTTAAATTCAAATCCCACTCTTGAATTTCAAATCATGCACTTATAACTAAAATAAAAACCTGTTTAAACATATAATTAAGCAAACCTAAAGCAATTAACAACAATTTAAGAAAAAGGTTAGAATTATACCTCATGATCAAGAGATCAATTATGGAAATCAAAGCCTCTAAAATGCCAACTTGTTCCCTAGATCCATGTAAGTTTGGCTAATGAGAAATGGGTAGGAGTTGGATTTGGATTTTGGGATTTATTTGATGGATTTTGAGGCAATTTTTGAAGCAAAAGAGATGGAAAATGGGGGAAAAAGATGGGGGCTGTTGTAGCAGAATTTCGGCCAGTAGAGGGGCTGGAATGAGGTTAGGAAATTGCGGTGGAAATTCTAATGTCAAAGCCCCTCCCAATTACCATAATACCCCCACCTACTTTACTATATATAAAAACCTTATTTTAACCCATTTCTCACATGATTTAAGGTCAAAAAGAGGGAAATAAAATTCTTGGGCTGCTACAATAGTGTGGAGCCGGCTAAAGGGAGTGAGGGTGAGTGTGAGAGACATTACAAAAAAATTCTATGCAAAAATCCCCCCCACAATACCATATTTGCAAGTTTTAGTTCAAAATAACTATATTTTTTTTTCCATAAAATAAATCAATTAAAACTTGAAATAAAATACTAAAAAATTATATTACAACTAGATTTTAATTAACATGATTTTAAAGATTAAAATTAGCCCATTTAAATTTGTATTTATCGCTAATTTAATGTATTTTCTTACCGGCTTAAAATAATATTAAAATAATTAATTTCGGAAAAATTTTCAGAAAATTTGAAATTTCAGCAGTGGCTCAATAAACACCAAATACTAGCAATTACATAGCTATAATATGTATATTTAATTTTATAATAAAGATATTTGCATTTTGACTTTTTACAGAAAACCCCCTTATTTTACCGTTTTTTCGAAATTTCACCGAAATGATTTTCAAAACGTTACAATCTTCCCCCCTTAAAGAAATTCGGTCCCCGAATTTAAATTAAAACTCTCCCCAAATATTAAAACATCTAAGCAAAACCATCAAGTCGTCGGGGCTCCGAAATCGTAAATACATAAAACAAATCGTAGCGCAGCGCATGCGCATGAAAAATGAGCATATAACTCAAATCAAAACTCCGTCAAGCATCCCGCAATCATCGGAGTCATGGGGAAGATATCAATGCCAAATCCAAAGCAAAACCAATATGATATAACTCGAAACTATACATGTAAATATCGAATCTATATATGTAAGTATCTGAAGGAAATGCATGCCAAATCTCTTTAAGGCGCTGTGCAACGCGTATAACACTGCACAGTGGCGGACGTCTATCATAAGAAAATAACTATATACATATATACCTTTGTTTGAAATGTACGTTCCGCCGTTTTGGAAACAATTTAGAAGGGTCTCCTTGTTTTAAACATTTCGTGTAATATCAGACATGTAGGTAAATACTGAGGCTATAGCTCGCTTTTTGGAAATCCTTTCAATAACTATCAATGCATGCAAAATATATTCAGGTACTGTCCTCTGACTAGTCCTGCTTAGTACGAAAACACATCGCAATTATCATAAAAAAAACGTACTGCTCTATAAGAAATCAATCCCAAAATACGCGTATGAATACTACGTGCGTCTGGTGCGCACGACAATCAAAATCCATATACGTGCCATATAAGTGCACAGAAACAAGATCTAAGTGCATCGGGTGTGCACAAAGCATCTGTCGTAGGCAACGTGTGTGCCTGACAGCAAAATCAGGTGCATCTGACATGCACGAAAAAAAATCTCGATTTAGTGCATCTGGTGTGCAATAAAATCGCATCTCAAGACATGCGCTCAACATGCGCGAAAACCCAAAACCAGGGGCATCCATCATGCACGAAATCATGAAATTCAATATCAAGCGCCGAACATGCGCAAAATCAAATCAGGTGCACAAAATAAATATCGAGTATCACAATCGAAATCGAAGTCCAGTGCATCTAAGTGCACAAAAGGCGTATCACTGCACTGCAAGTATATATAAACTATACAGAGTGCAGGAACCAAATCGTGTGCGTGCATACGCACAAAATCAACTCAAATGTCTAAAACCGTAAAATCACAAACATGTGAAACCAAAGCACGAAAACGATATCAAGTGCAACGACTGTGTGAAAATCGTAAATCCTCAATCATCAAAACCAAATCATGCGAATAATTCACCCAAAACATCGAAATCTAGTATGGCGGAATAGTCCCGCTCAAGCACATACTCAAGAATCTCTGGCCAGTTGTCGTGGTCACTCATAGCATGCCTCGTCGACGATCCTGAACTCTGCCCTGCCGGTGTGCATAACATGACCACTACTGGGTCCAAGTCTTCTCGTAATTTATTCCAGAAAGGTCCTATCGAGATCTCTCCCAAATCTCGTCTCTGCCGAACTGTCCGGAAGTCATCGTCCCTTACTAGATCTGTTCTTGTTCTGGAACGGCTGCATACTCAACGCGACTCCTTCTGGAAGGTATATCCAAGTACAATGCCTCGGCATACGTATCGCATCTCTGATGTCGGCGGAGTGGAACGTCGTTTCATCTAGATCTGGTACGAACCTCTTACTTCACCTTTCTCTAATGTCGACCGCTTTGGACTCGTCTCGTCGTGGCTGCATGGACTGAGCTCCAATAGCTATCCTCGTATCGGGAGTCTCCCAAGAAATGCATCTCGCCACCTAGCATCCGAATGAAGTCGAACCATTCGATCGATTCGTCAGAACCTCATAATCCCCCAAGAGCTCAACATCTTGGGTACAGTTTAATAGTATCGAATACATACCACAGCATCGGTGGTCCAGCCGTAGAAAGGCAAACCCAAGCCTCACTAATGGCGCGCGGAACTGCCGCAAACCCTAAGGTTCAAAGGCTTTCACACGGTCATTAAGTCGAGTTAGGGTTTCATTCTTCTAGAGGGACCATAGAATTGCCTGCATGTCCTTCCAACTACTTTAAACTTGGAATAATAGATTTCTGACATTCGATCGCCTCTGTCGACTCCCAACGTCTCCGCGTGAAGTCGTCTCTAGCTGGAATCAATCTATCTGATGACCTCTCATCGGGTAGGCGAACGAACCACATGTTTCAGTCATTCATCCGTGGGTGACTAGCGACCTTCTATCATTGGCTCAATCCTCTAGTGTCGATCAGCACATCCGAGTAACCTCATAAAGGCGATCCGCCAAACGCTCGTGGCGCGGAAACACAGTAAAAAGACACATCTCCGCAATCGTGTGTCGCCGGAATTTCGCCCTGGTCAGTCCTCGTTCGTGACGAGCTCGTGCTGACCGCAACTCTAGCTGTAGCTCTCCCTGCCCATAATCGTGGCAGCAAACCGCAACTGGTACCGATGAGGCTAGATCAGGAATGAATATGATACTGAGCAAAGAAATGTATATCCTAAGGCTCCTTAAGTGGAGTAGCGTATCGTAAGTATGCCGCGGAACATACCCACGGTACGTCACTCTACTTTAGTCACCTATTCCATCAACCAAAGGTCATCCTATGCTCTAAAGGTAAAACCTAACGCTCTGATACCAACTTTGTCACATCCCGCAATTACGGAATATGACCGGCACTTAAACTACGAACGTCTCGAGGCGTACATAATCTAAGTAAGCCGAAAACCCAGAAATCCAAACCAAGAAAAGTAGTAGAGTGAAGGAAAACTAATTTAAATCAAGTAGTTTTAATAGCATAAGCCGAATTATGCCTTTTTTTAAAAACATTAAATATTTCCTGAAAATTTCGGCAGAGTCTCCTTTGTAAATACTGGCTCCCAAACGGGATACAACATGAATAGTATACGAAATCAATAAAAAGGCTTCCCCAAGCGGGAGCTAGCTCTTCGTCAATCGACGGTCACAACCACACAAGCAATATAATATACAACGCCAACGGCGAGGATCAAAATTCAAAAGGAAACTCAAAACTACAAGAAAACCACAGAAATATAACGCGCGACTCTAAGGTCGAAGGAATAACATCACTGGTCTCTATCTCAAAATAAATACATGTTTGGTTGATGGAACTTCTAGATACAACAGAGTAATAATATACAAGTTATATAATGGGGGGTACGATACAAGTAAACCCACCTACTAGCAAATCACCCGAAGGAAACTATGCCCGCAAGCCGTAATGAAACCTGTACGGCAATCCTGCAAGAAACTGGGGCACAACGGGGGTGAGTTGCCAACTCGTGAATAGAAAAACATCTACGCACAGAAATCGCATAAATAACGCAACCTAGGTCAATGATCATAATATATCCTCAAATATATGAATAACATGCAGCCTATTACAATGGCTAGGGTAATATCTAACCCGAGTGTGATCTCATGTGCCCGTGTCAGTGCCTCAGGTAGCAATATATCATATGAATGAGGTATGAATGCATGGAACAGAATACATGTACTGACGAAAACTGCTTTCATAAATCAGTGAGATTTCTGTATTTTAAAAGTGAGGTACCATAAATAAAATCAGCATAAAACAGTGTCCAGCATCGACACAAAACAACTGTCCAAATATCTCGGTATCTCTGTATCACAATCT
This sequence comes from Agapanthus africanus, assembly GCA_030015575.1. Classification (NCBI taxonomy): domain Eukaryota; kingdom Viridiplantae; phylum Streptophyta; class Magnoliopsida; order Asparagales; family Amaryllidaceae; genus Agapanthus; species Agapanthus africanus. The sequence continues at coordinate 362,767,548 of JASDDO010000022.1, read as the reverse complement.
CTGTACCTCAATATCTCAAAATCTCAATATCTCAATCACAATATCTAGGGCGCCATCAATCCAGACCGGCCCCTACCATCCATCTCAAGACCACGACGGTTTCCTCCGGATATCCGATGCGTCGGGTAATATCACCGGTCGGTAGTGCTCCCCTGCCAGGCTCAACGTCAACAACACGATCCTCTTGCCCCGGGGTACCGCACTGGGCCCACCATGTACCCGAAACGGTTCCTCCACTCCTCGTATCGGGTCTCGAAATCCATCAGCAAACTCATGGTGGACGACCCATACATCATGGGAAAACCGCACTTTTTATTTTAAAAGAGAGAAAAGGTTTATTTATGTTTTTGCGGTTTTCCTCCAAATCCAGAAAATCTCATGGAAATCCGAATCCAAAACCTCAATAACACATAAAATAGTGAATATATGCATGAGAATCCATGAATGCGGCATAACAATGAATAACAGTATGCATGAAGTAGCAGGTAATAACTACGATGTCTAAACTAATATATAAGGCAAGTACGCTAATATCATGTCTAAACTATTAGCTAACAGGCTATGTCAAGCAATAATATTTTCTAAGGTGTACGTGACATGGAAATTACCAATGAAGATGTGTGTGAGCCGGCAAGTAAGTGTACGTGGTACAGACGCATCATCGGTAATGGTGCTGGTGTCCTAACAGCATGATATCAATAATGGAGTATGAAACATAATATAAGCATGCGATGCGAAGCGAACCACAATAATGAGAGGGAGCTGAATACTAGACGCAACTATAACTAATCTGCATTAATCTAATATAAGTCCTACAAATGGTGCTTTTTGAAATAACACGAATCATGGGGGTTTTGAAAATAGGGGGTACGGTGTTTTTATGAAAAGATACGTCTTTTGAAATATCCGTAGGATCCTTTGGGCTGTCTTTTAAAATACCCACGATTCGTTAGTTTTGAAATAGGTAAGAATCGAATCTAATTTAACAACTAAACTAAACTAAAGGGCTAAGCTAACAAGCTGGACTACAGGTAAGGAAACCGCCTAACATCTGAGTCGATCCATATACATACCTGTATATATATTAGTCGGTGATCCCGCCTCAATAATATCATACCCGATACCATATCTATAATCAGACATCCCAAGTCAAGAGTGCGGATCAATCATCAAGATATAGCTCGTACGTAAATCCGTCGTACGGCATCCCCAAATCTGGGTACGGGTCCATATCATATTCCTCACACTATTCCTCTGGTATCCTCTTTATCCAAGATCATAGTCTAGGGTTACTGACCTATGTCTTGTACAATACTGATATCATCAATATAGACATGATTTGGCTACTGATCGACAGTCTCGTACAAACTGATATCATCAGCACATATCATCATCAAGGGGTATACATCGCCCAATACAACCTAGGATCAATATCCTAGCATATCATATCTCATATCACGATCACATGTCGACCACTTTATTTATAACACTATTCACCCGTATCGTCGCCCCAAGATCCGCTATAACACCAGGACGTACCTCAAGTACGAATCCTGCCATATCACCGATATCACAATCTCAACACAAATCTCATCGACTCATCTCAATCCGTATGTGAACACATAGTCCCATACCCATGTGAACACATAACAATATATTCCCGTAAGCACAAATGAAAGAAGAAAGTATGCAAGTATGGGTGTGTGTGTGCAAGTGTGGTGCGACCGCTACTCTAGGGTTTCACGACACTATAACATCCAAGAACACCAAATATCCATATTTATCATCAATAACTCAACAAAATAAACAATATATATATATGTGTGTATACGTATTCGTATACATCACCACGAACTGCGGGGGTGCTATACACCATCCACCCGACTTCTCCCCGTAGATATAAATCTACTCACCTGGTCCTCGCTCGCCGGTGCCGACGTCGCCACACGCTTGCTTGTCGTCTCGAAGTCCACATGGGTACCTACATATCATAACGCACCGTATCGCATTAAAATCCGACTCATGATCAAAACGACACACGAATCCCACATAGGTCAATACCTATGCTTTCTTTCACAAATCAACTCAAAAACCCTCGACGTCGGCGTACAAACGCCAAACCATCGAGAAAAAGCCCAAACACACTCATTTACACATTCACAAACACTAATTATAATATGAAATAGGTTGCAATTCACAAAAACCTCAAACTCACTTTAAAAGCTATTTTTCCGAAAATCTAGCAAGCATAATTAACCGTTTTAGTACAAAACTCGATGTTTAAATAAATATAGCGGCCATAATACTTATTAAACATCTTAATTAAATCATCTAAACCATTTCTATAATTTATTCCCAATAAATTTCATTAACCCCAAAATTCTAATTCCAAAATACCTAAATTTTAACAATTTTATAGCAAAAATGCACAAACTACAATCTAGCTTGGATTTTCATGAACTAAAGTATTAAACTACACTTAAAAATGTTAATAATGCCATGAATACCCTAATTATATTTTTATCTCTATTATTTAATCAAATTCCAAAAACCTAGTTTACAATTTATATAATTATCAGAATTTAAATCAACAAATATGCAAACTAGCAACTTAAATTGGATTTAGCATAACCTAATATGTCAAATACATCACACAACCCTAAACTCACAACACAAAACCCCAATTTGAATTCAAATCCCACTCTTGAATTTCAAATCATGCACTTAGAACTAAAATAAAAACCTATTTAAACATATAATTAAGCTAACCTAAAGCAATTAACAGCAATTTAGGAAAAATGTTAGAATTATACCTCATGATCAAGAGATCAATTATGGAAATTAAAGCCTCTAAAATGCCAACTTGTTCCCTAGATCCATGTAAGTTTGGCTAATGAGAAATGGGTAGGAGTTGGATTTGGATTTTGGGATTATTTGATGGATTTTGAGGCAATTTTTGAAGCAAAAGAGATGGAAAATGGGGGGAAAAGATGGGGGCTGTTGTAGCAGAATTTCGGCCAGTAGAGGGGCTGGAATGAGGTGAGGAAATTGGGGTGGAAATTCTAAGGTCAAAGCCCCTCCCAATTACCATAATATCCCCACCTACTTTAGTATATATAAAAACCTTATTTTAACCCATTTCTCACATGATTTATGGTCAAAAAGAGGGAAATAAAATTCTTGGGCTGCTACAATAGTGTGGGGCTGGCCAAAGGGAGTGAGGGTGAGTGTGAGAGACTTTACAAAAAAATTCTATTCAAAAAGACCCCCCACAATACCATATTTGCAAGTTTTAGTTCAAAACAACTATATTTTTGTTTTCCATAAAATAAATCAATTATAACTTGAAATAAAATACTAAAAAATTATATTACAACTAGATTTTAATTAACATGATTTTAAAGATTAAAATTAGCCCATTTAAATTTGTATTTATCGCTAATTTAATGTATTTTCTTACCGGCTTAAAATAATTAATTTCGGAATAATTTTCAGAAAATTTGAAATTTCAGCAGTGGCTCAATAAACACCAAATACTAGCAATTACATAGCTATAATATGTATATTTAATTTTATAATAAAGATATTTGCATTTTGACTTTTTACAGAAAACCCCCTTATTTTACGTTTTTTCGAAATTTCACCGAAACGATTTTCAAAACGTTACAAGAGGATCCGCGGTCATTTATTGATCGGATGGCCAGGATATGTCGTTCGCTGAGATGCTCCGACGCGAGATGGGTAGAGTTCGTGAGTTTTCGTCTGGAAGGTCTTGCCCAGAAGTAGTGTGAGTCTTTAGAAAGGGTCAGAGAGGCAGGTCTTTCTCCTATGACCTGGGCTGAGTTCGTGACGGTTTTTCTTGCCCATTTTCTTCCGCAGAGCGTCAGGGATGCTCGAGTTCACAGTTTCGAGTCATTACGCCATACTCCGGGTATGACGGTGGCAGAGTACGATGTTCAGTTTACCCAGCTATCTGTATATGCTCCATATTTGGTGGACACTAGGGAGATGCGGATCAAGAGATTTGTACGAGGCCTGCTTACCCAGTGGTTCCTCGCTATCAGCGCACAGCATTATGACACATATGCAGCAGCAGTGGATGCATCCCTACTAGTGGAGGAGCGTCTTGCTGAGACTTCGGTAGTTCCGGAACCAAAGAGGGTTCGTACCGGTATATCAGCCCGGAGACAGATGTTTAGACGCCGTAACAGATTTCATTTAGGTAGCAGAGGCTTGGGATGAGGACAGTTGTTTAGCTCTCATCCCCAGGAAGGTCAGCAGTCATCGTCTGGATGTTTCCGGTGCGGGAGTTTTTATCATCGTGTTTGAGATTGTACTGAGCCACGTGAGGACGAGGCATCCGTATCGCATGTTACCTTACCACCTTCTCCACCTCATAGAGCGTTGCCTCTTCTTCCTGTTGTTGCTCCGCGTCAGACTTATGCTCAGAGAGGTCAGGGTCATGGAGGGTTTTTTCAGAGAGGACGGGGTGGCAGAATTGGAGGACAACCAGTTGCAGGTAGAGAGAAGGCACGAGTTTTTGCTTTGACTCATCAGGACGCGCAGGCGTCCAATGCAGTGGTTTCAGGTACTCTCTCTGTATGTTCATTCGACGCACACATTTTGTTTGATCCGGGATCTACGCACGCGTATGTTTCTACACACTTCGTGCCGAGATTGGGCCGAGAGTCGTGTTTGCTAGATCAGCCGCTTGTTATGACTACTCCTGTTGGCGAGTCATTTATTGCGCGACACGTGTTTCGGTCGTGTGCCGTCCGTATTGGAGATAGATATTCGTCCGTCGACTTGATCCTTCTTGAGATGTTGGTCTTCGAAGTTCTCCTGGGCATGGACTGGTTAGCTACTTGCTATGTGTCTGTGGACTTCCGCGTGAAGACAGTCAGGTTTTGTTTTCCTGGTGAGTCAGTTCTTGTTGTGCAGGGGGACCATGGTGCCGCCCCTCACAGTTTGATTTAAGCCCTTTGCGCTAGTCGGCTTTTGAGGAAGGGATGTCGGGGATTCATAGCTTTCATTCGTGATACCGTAGCCACAGTAGATTCTTTGGACCGAGTTCCTATCGTGCGAGAGTTTCCCGACGTATTTCCCGATGAGTTGCCTGGATTGCCGCCAGAGCGTTAGATTGAGTTTTGCATTGATCTGATCCCCGGCATGGGGCCTATTTCTATACCTCCTTACCGGATGACCCCGACGGAGCTTAAAGAGCTTAAGGATCATCTGCAAGAGTTGCTTGATAGGGGACTTGTACATCCGAGTATTTTGCCTTGGGGAGCTCCTGTTCTGTTCGTCAAGAAGAAGGACGGCAGTTTGAGGTTGTGCATTGATTATCGTCAATTGAACCGAGTGACGGTGCGGAATAGGTATACTTTACCTCGCATTGACGATTTATTTGATCAGCTCCATGGTGCAGGACATTTTTCCAAGATTGATTTGAGATCGTGTTATCATCAATTGCGGGTTCGGAATGATGACATTTTGAAGACTGCTTTTAGTACGCGCTATGGGCATTATGAGTTTTTGGTGATGTTGTTCGGAATCACCAATGCTCCAGCAGCGTTCATGGATTTGATGAACCAGATTTTCAGGCCGTTTCTCGACCAGTTTATTATTGTGTTTATTGATGACATTTTGGTTTATTCCAAGAGTCGAGAGGAGCATGAGCAGCACTTGAGGATTGCTTTGCAGATATTGAGAGAGCACCAGCTGTTTGCTAAATTCTCGAAGTGTGCCTTCTGGCTTGATAATGTTAACTTCCTAGGTCATGTGGTTACGGGAGCCGGTATTCGTGTGGACCCGAGGAAGATCGTGGCCGTAAATGTTTGGCCCAGACCTGTATTAGTGACAGAGGTCCGTAGCTTTTTGGGCTTAGCCGGTTATTACCGCCGTTTCATGCAGGACTTCTCAAGTATCGCTGCACCACTGACCGGACTGACCAGGAAGGGAGTTCCTTTTCTTTAGACTGAGGTATGCAAGCAGAGTTTTCAGCAGTTCAAGACTCGGTTGACGACTCACCAGTTTTATCTTTGCCTTCTAGATCGGACGGCTTTGTCGTTTACTGTGATGCTTCTCGAGTGGGGCTCGGTTGTGTATTGATGCAGCATGATAGAGTTATCGCTTATGCTTCCCGGCAGTTGAAGAAGCACGAGCAGAATTATCCCACTCATGATCTTGAGATGGCCGCGGTGGTCTTTGCGCTTAAGATTTGGAGACACTACTTGTACAGGGAGTCGTGTCAGATTTTCACGGACCACCAGAGCTTAAAGTACATCTTCCAGGAGCGGGATCTGAATTTGAGACAGCGCCGTTGGATGGAGCATGTGAAGGATTATGATTGTGAGATCCTTTATCACCCGGGCAAGGCGAATGTGGTAGCCGATGCTTTGAGTCGTAGGCCCGGGAGTAGCTTGTCACAATTGAGCGCAGTTCAGAGACAATCTTCTGCAGATTGGCAGATCTTGTGCGACAGTAGAGTACAGTTTGAGTTCACTTCCACTGGGGGACAGCTTGCTCATGTCCACACCCGTCCACTTCTACATGATCATATTCGTGAGGCACAGCCCGCCAATACCCTTTTGTCTGAGATTCTTGAGCATGTTCGGCAGGGTAGAGATTCAGAGTTCTTGACTGATGACAATGGTGTGCTACATTTTGGGACTCATTTGTGTATACCGGATATCGATGGGTTGAGACACGAGATCCTAGAGCAGGCACATCAGTCATCTTTTATTGTTCACCCAGGTTCCACCGGGATGTACCGTGACTTGAGAGATATCTACTGGTGGGCAGGGATGAAGAGTGATGTTTCGGATTTCATTTCGAGGTGCCTCAGCAAGTCAAGGCTGAGCATCAGAGACCGGCAGGAGAGTGGCAGCCATTACCCGTTCCGGAGTGGAAATGGGAACAGATCTCCATGGTGGTCCAGTCGAGGGTATGACTCCATTTGGGTGATTGTTGACCGGTTGACGAAAGATGCTCACTTCCTTCCAGTGAAGACCACTTTCGGTTATGCTCAGTATGCTCAGTTGTACATTGATGAGATTGTGCGTTTGAACGGCGTTCCCACATGTATTGTATCCGATAGGGGCACCCAGTTCACTAGCCGTCTTTGGCAGAAACTTCAGGAAGCCTTGGGTACCCGATTGAGCTTTAGCACCGCTTTCCATCGGCAGACCGATGGTCAGTCAGAGCGGACTATACAGACTCTGGAGGATATGCTTTGAGCATGCGTGCTTGATTTTGGTGGCAGTTGGGATCGTCACTTTCCATTGATAGAGTTCTCCTACAATAACAGTTATCAGGAGACAATTCAGATGGCACCTTTTGAGGCTTTGTATGGTAAAAAGTCTCGATCGCCAGTCCGTTGGACCGAACTGGAAGAGCAAGATTTTGGGACCCCAGCTAGTTCAAGAGAATACGGAGAAAATTCAGTTGATTCAGGATAGGATGAGAGCGGCCCAGTGTAGACAGAAGTCTAATGCCGACCGTCGTCGTCGCAGGCTCGAGTTTGCAGTGGGGGATCATGTATTCCTACGGATTTCACCGATGAAGGGCGTGATGAGATTTAAGAAGAAATGGAAGCTTAGTCCCAGATTTGTAGTTCCTTTTGAGATCCTTGAGTGAGTTGGTACCGTTGCCTATTGTTTGGCACTTCCACCTAGTTTTCCGTTTTTTCACCCCGTATTCCATATGTCGATACTTCGCAAGTACTTTCATGACCCTTCTCACATGATTTAGCACTAGACCGTTCAGCTAGAGCGCGATCTTTCATTCACAGAGCAGCCGGAAGTTATATTGGATCGGCAGGTGAAGAAACAACGGTCAAAGGTCTTGCCATCTGGGAAGGTTCTGTAGGGTTCCTATGCACGACAGTAAGGTTTCGGGAGGCATCGTCCATGCCATTTTCAAAATTTTGTCATGGTAAAGAACTCTAACCTAGGATGTTTAACTAGAGAATCATACGAAACATATTGTAAACTAGTTTACAACTAAGTGAACTAGGAATACAACCTTTGTAGACCGGTCGTTCACTTCAATAGCTCCGTGTAGTTGTCCCTTCGCTCCAAGTAGTGATCTTCCGGACTCTAGCATGGCTTCACAAGGTGAAAGGAATGAGCTTGCGTGAAGTCTTCGAGGCCGAAGATGATCTACGTCGAGGAGACACTAACCCAAGCTACTACTTCACTAATGAAAGATTAGTGAAGCTAACACCCTATACTAAAGTGCTAATCTAGTAGAGAATGATGAAGTAGGATCTTTGCTCACTTTAGAATTGATTTTCTCACTAATTTTGAGCTCTCTCACTAAACCTAGTGAGCTCTCTCTTAAGCTTGAAGAAGAAGAAGATGATAATAGATGAAAGAGTGAATGGCAACCATGGGTGAGTTTGTACCATATACTAACTCATGTAGAGACAACCATGGCTAAGTAATAATGGTTAGGTTAATAAATATCTTAAGTAAAACAAAATTAGTGGACTAAGTCAATGCATCCACAAGCTTCTACAAGCTTCATGCATGTGACTAATTATCCACTAATTTAGATTTACTTAAAATATTTAAACCCTACATTATAATTAGTATGGTGTAAGTCTCATACACCAATGTAGTGTGTATCATCAAGCATGATACTAAAAATGTACATTAATATATATCACATATATATTACATGCACACACAAGTGAGAAAAAGAAATGTTTAAGTGAGCTAATATTAGTTAATGTAATCTAGTATATCACATATACAATTATACATTATATTATCAAATCAACACATGATTTAATAATCCGGCTATATCATATACAACCGACTAATATAATTTGTATCAAGTTATCGAATCAACACTTGATTCGATAACACGGCTATATCACATATAACCGACCGATACGAATAAATCACGAGAATAGAATACGGTATAACATACTCATATTATTCTCGGTCCCGCACATATCACATATGTTCTCCTACTCCGTTTTGCTTGAGCCAGCGAAACCTCTGTGTAGGACTCTAAAGACTCGTCAATACGCCGGTAGTAGGTGATGATCACATCAAGCACCCACAAGCCGTCAGCAGTACTATTTGGACGTAACGGCTACCCGAGTATTGAACGATCAGAAGATCAGCAAGCAAGCCCACTCCAACTCCTGTAAAGCCTGTCAGTAACGCTACCGTACAGTCTGGTCTCTTCGTCTAAGATGTCGCATATCCAGTCTAGGGGTGGTAAACGTCAGACCCCAATAACTCGATAAGTCATGCCAATACGAGGCTCATAATAGGTCGAGAAACTACTGATAACACTTACCAGTAAATCTCTAAATCATCTCTAGCCAGGGACTTCCAGTTATAGCTAATCGAGCACAGCACGGCATCTACCCTCAATACCGGGAGAAACGAAATTCCCTCCTATCGCTCATTGCCTCCATGTGACTCATGACTGTACCTAAAAACCACCGTTTTGCACGTCCTCTTGAACGTGGTAAGGTGGAAATCAAAGCACAGTGGGAATCACACAAGACTCTATAACGATCTCGGGTATATAGACTAACCTGTACCAGTGTCACCAGTGAACTGCTATCTGACGTCAGGTATAATACCATCTACGAGTTCTCGGTGAGTCCGTCCAGTGTACCCAGTCTCCACTGAGCACCCGTATACCATCTCTGATGTCAAACACCTATGGATATGGGATCATCCATCGCCCATCTCATGGGTCGAGAAGCGTATACGCTAGTCTACTCTGGTATATCGATGCCCAGTCTCGATACACCTATGACTAGGAACATTATAGGATGAACTTATGGACTACCATGGCCCCACTAGTATGATTTGCATCATAATCCTGGTAGTCAAATACACATCCTAAGGGCGTTACCAACATGTAACCACAAGACAGTATTAAGAGACAAGTATACATGTTAAGATAAAGAGCAACCAGATATCATACTATCATGTCGAGCAAGAAAGTCATCTCCATATATGTCCAAGTATCCACTATAATATACATCATATGTACTATAATGGCCTCTAGGGCATACATACAACTAATAATCTCCCACTTGCACTAGGGCCAGCTGTTGTAGTATTGCATACCCAACATCAAAGAGTCTCTCGAATTGTATCTGGGGAATGGCCATCGTGAGTGGATCCGTTGTGTTGTTCTTCGTGTCAACTCTCCTGACTTCGATCTCCCGGTGATCAACTATCTCCCGGATCAGGTGATACCGCCTCAGAATATGTCTGGATCGCTGATGGGACCTGGGTTCCTTGGCCAAAGCCACCGCTCCATTGTTATCACAATATAAAGGTACTGGATACTCAATGGATGGAACCACTCCAAGTTCAGTTATGAACTTCTTCATCCAGACAGCCTCTTTGGCAGCATCGTTGGCAGCGATGTATTCAGCCTCCATCATCGAGTCTGCCACGGTTTCCTGCTTGGAACTCTTCCAGCAAACCGCCCCTCCGTTGAGGGTAAAGACGAATCCCGAGACCGACTTAGAGTCGTCCTTATCACTCTGGAAGCTCGAATCGGTAAAGGACTCCACTTGGAGTTCTCCATTACCATAAACCAAGAGCATCTCTTTATTCCTTCTCAAGTACTTGAGAATGCTCTTCACAGCTGTCCAGTGACTCTCTCCTAGATCTGCTTTATACCTACTCACTACACTTAGTGAGTAAGCTACATCGGGCCTGGTACATAGCATCACGTACATGATAGAGCCTACTGCCAAAGCATAGGGTATCCCTTGCATGCGAGCTCTCTCCAAATCAGTCTTGGGAGACATCTTTTTGGAGAGAGTGAGTCTTGAGATCGTGGGTAAAAACCCACGCTTTGATTCTTCCATGCTAAACCTCTTTTGTATAGTGTCAATGTACTTGGATTGGAACAATCCATGTATCCGTTTAGATCTATCTCTATAGAACTTAATCCCCAAGATGTAGGAGGCATCACCTAGATCATTCATTGAGAATCATTGTGATAAGAAGAGCTTGACCGATTGCAACATAGGAATATCATTTCCTTTCAAGAGTATGTCATCCACGTACAATACGAGAAAGACAACCTTACTCTCTGCCACCTTTTTGTATATACAAGGTTCATATACGTTTTTGACGAAGTCAACTCTTTGACAACGACATCAAAACAGATGTTCTAACTCCGTGATGCCTACTTTAACCCGTAGATGGATTTAAGCAGCATGCACACCTTTCCGCTGCTCCCACTGTCTACGAAGCCCTCTGGCTGAGTCATGTACACCCTCTCCTCTAAATCACCATTTAGAAAGACGGTCTTAACATCCATTTGCCAGATTTCGTAGTCATGGTATGAAGCAATGGCAAGTAGGATCCGGATGGACTTAAGCATAGCCACTGGAGAAAAGGTTTCGTCATAATCCACACCTGGTCGTTGACGAAAACCCTTTGCAACAAGACTAGCTTTGAAAGTCTCAACTTTTCCATCTACACCAAGTTTCTTCTTAAAGATCCATTGGCTCCCAATGGGTTTTACCCCTTCAGGAGCAACTTCCAAAGTCCATATTTTGTTGGTGTACATGGATTCCATCTCAGATAGCATTGCATCCAGCCACTTTACAGTGTCTCCACTCGTGATGGCCTGCTCGAAGCTAGTCGGGTCATCATCTTCCATGATGCAATCCTCACTCCCACCATCAATGAGAAAACCGTAGTATCTCTCAGGTGGATGAGGAACCCTACTAGATCGGCGAAGAGGCTGAGGTTCGTTGGGAGCTATCGAATCCTCTGGTTGAACCAAATCTTCTGTTGTTGTTTGTGCTGCTGGAAACTCTTCTAGTTCTATCTCATGACCACTAATTTCTTTTGCAAGAAATTCCTTTTCTAAAAAGGTGGCATGTTAAGCAACAAACAACTTTTTTTTCTTTAGAGTGGTAGAAGATATACCCCCACGAATGCTTGGGATATCCTACAAACTTGCATAAAACAGACCTTGCCTTGAGTTTGTCCAGATTGTGCCTTTTGACATAGGCCGGACAACCCCATATATTAACATAATTAAGACATGGTCTCTTCCCCTTCCATATCTCACATGGAGTGGTAGGCACTGATTTGGTACGAACCATATTCAATAGGCCAGCCGCTGTTGCTAATGCATGTCCCCAAAAGGAAATAGGCAACTCAGCAACACTCATCATAGAGCGCACCATATCCAATAGGGTGCGGTTTCTTCACTCCGATACGCCGTTGTGCTGTGGTGTATATGAAGGAGTAAGCTAAGAGAGAATACCATTCTCTTTTAGAAAGTTCAGGAACTCCGTGCTCAAGTATTCACCTCCTCGATCAGATCGAAGGATTTTAAAACTTTTACCCGTTTGGTTCTCGACTTCGGATTTATATTCCTTGAATTTCACAAAAGCTTCAGACTTGTGTTTCATCAGGAACACATGTCCGTATCTTGAGAGATCGTCAGTGAATGTAATGAAGTATGAAGAACCATTCCTGGCATGTGTAGACATAGGACTACATACATCACTATGTATCAGTCCTAAGAGCTCACTAGCTCTTTCTCCGTGTCTTATAAACGGAGTTTTGGTCATTTTTCCTTTGAAACATGACTGGCAAGTGTCATAAGATGAAAATTTGAACGAATTCAAATATCCATCCTTATGTAACTTAGCTAGTCGTGTCGCATTGATATGACCTAGTCTACAATGTCACAAGAAGGATTCATTCATTTCTGAACTCTTCCTCTTGTGTGTGTTATGTACATTAAGAACCGTGGTTTGATTTAGAACTTATATGCCATTATTTAACGAGCCTGATCCAATCAAATTTTGATTCAGGAAGATGTTCATAACATTATCCTGTACTACAAAATTATATCCTTCTTTACTTAATAAAGAAACTGATATAAGATTGCATATCAGGGTCGGAATGTAATAGCATTCGTTCAGAATCAATGTATAACCATTTGGTAATAAAAGATGATATTCACCAACTGCTTTGGCTGCAACATTTGCACCATTCCCTACTTTTATGGAATGATCACGCATTCCCAGTTCTCTACCTTTCCTTAGCCCATGCAACATATTACATATAAGGGATCCCGATCCGGTATCTAATACCCAGCACGTAGAGTGAACTGAGAAACAGTTCTCGATAACAAACACACCCGAAGAAGATGCATCAACATGCTTATTCTTCGTTTGGATGGTGTGGGAATCCGGATATTCCCCTATTTCATGCTCAATCTTATAACAATTATAAGAAAGAATGGAACCAAGGTTCCCCTGCTCAGTATAACAAGCGGGTACGGTCAATACATCCATATTATTATCTTGATTAAGGCCTGACAGTCGCTACCTGGAGAGAGAGAAGAAAACACTTTAGCGTATCCACTTGCAAGATCAGATTGGTTATTATTTTATCAAATCAGGATGGCTCCTACTGCTTTTATCAAATCTTCCTTCAAACCCTAAAAAGTAAGACTAGCCGAGATTAATTACACCTTACAAGTTCGCCAATTTTTGGCCGGGCAAGTGTTGGTACTTTGAGGGAGGTTCCCCGTGCTTTCGCACGGACCTAATTAAAATAAACCTCGTTTTCCCAGAGGCATAACCCCGTTAACACCTTTCTAGACACCTACTTGATCGGCTAATTGTCATGTGTAGAAGTCTCCCAGGAGTAACTCTTACCCGCGGTGGGTATCGGGATCCAACTATCTCATAGAAGGTATGCAATCTCATTGCAAATTTCAACACTTGAAATTCCTGATAATATTTTGCTCCTAGCATCCTATGACCTTGACGCAGGTCAACAAACCATAGTCTGCCAGTCAAGTTCAACCCGTATATTTCTTGATTTAATTAAATCCACCCGTACGACCCTTGACGCAGGTCAACAAAGTCGCACAACTACCCCAATCCAATCGCATCACATGCTTTTACAGATAAATACTAAATAGCTACCGCACACTATGCCTTGACGCAGGTCAACAAACGTAGCATGAACACTAAGTGGTACTTATCTGAAACGACGGAGGGCTACGACAGGTTTTTAAGAAAACCTTTTGCGTAATGAACTTGATATCGTTGTAGAATCGTGTGATTTTTGAAAAGGAGTGTTTTTGAGGCTTTTACTAGTTTCGCTAAAGAGGTCACTCCCGGTGAAGGGATCTCGGCTCTTTCCTTATCGAATAAGGTGCAGGATATTTCACAAATACCGCTATGCAAAGCAATAACTAAATGAAGCAATCAAAAACAAAACCGAGTGTTGTAGCATCTGCTAGATTTTGCTAAAGAGGTCACTCCCGGTGAAGGGATCTCGGCTCTTTCCTTATCGAATAAGATGCTGGATATTCTACAAGGAATACCGCTATGCAAAGCAAAAACTAGAGCTACCCTTTTTGAAAATTTGATTCTACAACATCTTTTAGGTTTCTTTTCTTTCATTAATCTCATTAATGAAGTCTCGTCTTTTATGCTTCCTAAGCATCACAGAAGAAACAAAAATACAACGTACGCTTATGCCATCTGCATTCGCCACAATGTCCGTTATGCACCGTTAGGTTACTTAACTAACGGCATAGCGGGGCAGGACTAGCGCGGGTGCAAAACATAAGCAACGTTTATTATATATCATATATATAATAATAAAGCAATCGTCTCAAGCATATAAAGTGATCTCATCACAGAATATCAGCAGCAGAAAATAACAAATGAAATATTGGATATATTAGGAGGTCTGTGTTTTAGTTTGAGCATGTATAAAACACAGATTCCATGGTCGCGATGAATAGCCAAACCTACATCCCTAGACCCATACGAGAGCGGCAAGCAACCCTACCAATTCTAGAGTTAAGAGACCTGGACTCGACTCCTCGAGTTGGTCTCCCACTGGACTCTAAAACCCGGTTACATGTGCTCCCCTCCTTAGGTCTATCCTAATGCGGAAAAGTAAATAATATACAACAATGGTGACATCATCCTCAATCCGGAAGTGCCCTAATAAAATAATATTACATACAATAAATTTTACATGAATGAAAATAAAAACTCTCATCTCACATAAAACCCCGGGCTATTCAAAAAGCGACGATCCAATATAACATATCATAGCAACACATGACATCACATGTCATCAATGTAAGTAAATATGCATATCCCAATTGTCGTTGAGATATAGCAACGAAACCGGCGATACACCACATATTACACTTACGGTCGCAGAAAAGAAAATGTCAAACTACAACATTTGGAATCCACAATCATCTTAGACATCATAAACCCGAAATATCACATACTTCGGATTTCATGCCTAACTATATGAATTCCAAATATTGTATCACATTCCATAAATAGCTAGACGATGTTAAACATTCCGATCGAATCAACAAACGCCCAAAATTACCCAAAAAGCTCAACACTTGAACGTAGTTTAAAAATATTCAGCACATGCCACAGTACCAAAGGACCAACCGTAGAAGGGTCAACCCTTGCCTCACCTATGGCACCGCGGATCTACCGCAAACCCTAGGGTTTGGCGGCGATTCTTACGGTCATAGAATCGAGTTAGGGTTTCGTTCTTCTAGAGGGTCCATCGCATTACTTTCATGATGTTTGAATGTTCTTTAACCCGGAAAAAATCCAACTCATGGAAAATTTTTCGGCGAGGGTTAAAATGGGTATTTGATATCCGTTCGAACTTTTTAACACCGTCTAAAATAACTTGAAAATCTGTTAGAATTACGACTACGAAACACTCCGAGTTGCCTTTGTAGAAAGTTAACATCGCATGCAAATATAGCAATCGTCTCAAGCATATAAAGTGATCTCATTACAGAATATCAGCAGCAGAAAATAACATATGAAATATTGGATATACTAAGAGGTCCGTGTTTTATTTTGAGCCTGTATAAAACATGGATTCCACGGTCGCGATGAATGGCCAAACCCATATCCCTAGACCCATACGAGAGCGACAAGCAACCCTACCAATTCTAGAGTTAGGAGACCCGGACTCGACTCCTCGAGTTGGTCTCCCACTGGACTCTAGAACCCGGTTACTTGTACTCCCCTCCTTAGGTCTATCCTAATGCGGAAAAGTAAATAATATACAACAATGATGACATCATCCTCAATCCGGAAGTTCCCCAATAAAAGAATATTATATCCAATGAATTTTACATGAATGAAAATAAAAACTCTCATCTCACATAAAACCCTCTGCTATTCAAAAAGCGACGATCTAATATAACATATCACAGCAACACATAACATCACATGTCATCAACGTAAGAAAATATGCGTATCCCAATTGTCGTTGACATATAGCAACGAAACCGGCAATACACCACATATTACACTTACGGTCGCAGAAAAGAAAATGTCAAACTACAACATTTGGAATCCACAATCATCTCAAACATCATAAACCCGAAATATCACATACTTCGGATTTCATGCCTAACTATATGAATTCCACATATTGTATCACATTCCAAAAATAGCTAGACGATGTTAAACATTCCGATCAAATCAAAAAATATCTAAAATTACCCAAAAAGCTCAACCCTTGAGCGTAGTTTAAAAATATTCAGCTCGTGCCACAGTACCAATGGACCAACCGTAGAAGGGTCAACCCTTGCCTCACCTATGGCACCGTGGAACTAACGCAAAACCTAGGGTTTGGCGGCGATTCTTACGGCCATAGAATCGAGTTAGGGTTTCGTTCTTCTAGAGGGTCCATCGCATTACTTGCATGATGTTTGAATGTTCTTTAACTCGGAAAAAATCCAACTCTTGGAAAATTTTCTGGCGAGGGTTAAAATGGGTATTTGATATCCGTTCGAACTTTTTAACACCGTCTAAAATAACCCAAAAAACTGTTAGAATTACGACTACGAAACTCTCCGAATTGCCTTTGCAGAAAGTTAACATCACATGCAAATTTAGCAAAAACAAACAACACCTGAAATACCAAACCCCAGAGACTGAAACACACTACAAAACTCAACCCCAGAATCAACCCAAAAACCGAGCAGGCCGGATTTTCTTGCTCTGTGGCCGGCCAAAATCCGGTGAAGGGGGTGACTTTTGTACTGTGTTCATGTTATTCCACATACAACATTCTGCTGTTGTTTAAAAAAAAAATTGGCTCTCAGAAAATTTCGACAGAAACTAGGGTTTACGTTCGGGTGTTTCGGAGTTGTTTCGGTTTCGTAATCCTACACAATGCGTCTAATTCTCTAGCTAGGCTGTGATACCACTGTAGGGTTCCTATGCACGACAACAAGGTTTCGGGGGGCATCGTCCATACCATTTTCAAAATTTTGTCATGCTAAAGAACTCTAACCCAGGATGTTTAACTAGAGAATGATACGAAACATATTGTAAACTACTTTACAACTAAGTGAACTAGGAATACAACCTTTGTAGACCGGTCCTTCACTTCAATAACTCCGTGTAGTAGTCTCTTCTCTCTAAGTAGTGATCTTCCGGACTCTAGTATAGCTTCATAAGGTGAAAGAAACTAGCTTGCACGAAGTCTTCGAGACCAAAGATGATCTACGTTGAGGAGACACTAACCCAAGCTAATACTTCACTAATGAGAGACTAGTGAATCTAACACCCTATACTAAAGTGTTAATCTAGTAGAGGATGATGAAATCAGATCTTTGCTCACATTAGAATTGATTTTCTCACTAATTTTGAGCTCTCTCACAAAACCTAGTGAGCTCTCTCTTGAGCTTGAGGAAGAAGGAGATGATAATAGTTGAGAGAGTGAATGGCAACCATGGGTGAGTTTGTATCATATACTAACTCATGTAGAGACTAACCATGGCTAAGTAATAATGGTTAGGTTAATAAATATCTTAAGTAAAACAAAATTAGTGGACTAAGTCAATGCATCCATAAGCTTCTACAAGCTTCATGCATGTGACTAATTATCTACTAATTTGGATTTACTTTAAATATTTAAACCCTACATTATAATTAGTATGGTGTAAGTCTCATACACCCATGTAGTGTGTATCATCAAGCATGACACAAAAAATGTACATTAATATATATCACATATATATTACATGCACACACAAGTGAGAAAAAGAAATGTTTAAGTGAGCTAATATTAGTAAATGTAATCTAGTATATCACATATACAATTATACATTAAATTATCAAATCAACACTTGATTTAATAATCCGGCTATATCGTATACATCCGACTAATATAATTTGTATCAACTTATCGAATCAACACTTAATTCGATAACCCGGCTATATCATATATAACCGACCGATACGAATAAATTGCGAGAATAGAATACGGTATCACATACTCGTATTATTCTCGGTCCTGCACATATCACATATGTGCTCCTACTCCATTTTTCCTGAGCCAGTGAAACCTCTGTGTAGGACTCTAAAAACTCATCAATACGCCGATTGTAGGTGATGATCACATCAAGAACCCACAAGCCGTCAGCGGTACTAGCTGGACGTAACGGCTATCCGGGTATTGAACGATCAGAAGATCAGCAAGCAAGCCCGCTCCAACTCCTGTAAAGCCTGTCAGTAACATTACCCTACAGTCCGGTCTCTTCGTTTAAGATTTCGCAAATCCAGTCTACGGGTGGTAAATGTCAGACCTCAATAACTCGATAAGTCATGCCGATACGAGGCTCACAATAGGTCAAGAAACTACTGATAACACTTACCAGTAAATCTCTAAATCAGCCCGGGCCAGGGACTTCCAGTTATAGCCAATCGAGCACAGCACGACATCTACCCCTAATACCGGGAGAGACGAAATCCCCTCCTATCGCTCATTGCCTCCATGTGACTCGGGACCGTACCCAAAAACCACCGTTTTGCACGTCCTCTTAAACGTGGTATGGTGGAAATCAAAGCACAGTGGGAATCACACAAGACTCTATGACGATCTCGGGTCTACAGACTAACCTGTACCCGTGTCACCAGAGAACTGCTATCTGACGTCAGGTATAATACCATCTAGGAGTTCTCGGCGAGTACGTCCAGTGTACCCAGTCTCCACTGAGCACCCGTATACCATCTCTGATGTCAAACACCAATGGATATGGGATCATCCATCGCCCATCTCATGGGTCGAGAAGCGTATACACTAGTCTACTCTGGTATATCGATGCCCTGTCTCGATACACCCACGACTAGGAACATTAACGGATGAACTTATGGACTACCATGGCCCCACTAGTATGGTCTGCATCATAATCATGGTAGTCAAGTACACATCCTAAGGGCTTTACCAACATGTACCCACAAGACAGTACCAAGAGACAAGTATACATGTTAAGATAAAGAGCAACCAGATAGCATACTATCTTGTCGAGCAAGAAAGTCCTCTCTATATATGTCCAAGCATCCACTATAATATACATCATATGTACAATAATGGCCTCTAGGGCATACATACAACTAACAGGTTCTTTGGCGCGTCCCGAATAGTGAAGAGGTCACTTGGGAGGCCGAGGGCGAGATGCGGAAGAAATTCTCTCATCTCTTTGAAGGTACGTATGGTAAGATTTTTAAATTCGGGGACGAATTTCTTTAAGGGGGAAGATTGTAACACCTTAGAATGCGATTAGTGTTAATTAAGAGATAATGCTGGTTTTTAATAAAAAGTTTACCAAAATAGTTTTCAAATATTTTATAAAAATTAGTTAATATATTATTATTATTTATTTCGGGCTTGCAGACACATGTGCATGTTAACCTAGGGTTAATTAGTGGTAACCTTGCTTAAGTGGCCATGGCACCTTAACCTCATTTCATTATGTTATATGTAATTAGTTAATTATTTAGTTTTAAAAATAATAAGGTTTGAATATTTGGTTGACTTGAGAGAGGAAGAGAGAGAGGGGGGCATGATGAGGGAGGGGCAAGCATGGCTTGCAGTAAATAAGGAGAGAGAAGAGGGAGGCATGGCTCATACACTAATCTCACCCCCCTCATTTCATTTCACCACTCTCACACCCTCATTCTCTTCATCACTCACACTCTCTCCTTCTCAATTATTTTTCCTCCTCTCATTTCCTCACTCCCTCAACTGAAACCCTACCCAAAACCTTCACAAACCCTCACAAAACCAAGCCAAATCTCCACTAAATCCCACTAAAACCCTTCCCAAGTCAAGATTAAGCCATTAGGATCACTTGGAACATAGAAAGCTAGGATTTTGAGCAAGTGTGGATAGGTAACGATCTCTCACTGTTAATTAGGTTGTTAATTTGTTGTGTAGCTTGGTAGTCATTGTTTAGAACGACAAAGATATAGTTTTGTGCACGTATCGTGTTTTTAGTGTCATTATAGGGTATCTGTGATCTGCTGTGACCCCGAGTTGTTACTGGAAAAACTAGCGGTGTAGTAGTGTTATACTAGAGACCCTGAGTGTACACCTGA
This sequence comes from Agapanthus africanus, assembly GCA_030015575.1. NCBI lineage: Eukaryota > Viridiplantae > Streptophyta > Magnoliopsida > Asparagales > Amaryllidaceae > Agapanthus > Agapanthus africanus. The sequence goes on along the minus strand of JASDDO010000022.1, from coordinate 362,747,117 downwards.
AATACGAACCCCACCTGACACTGTTCAACCTGCGACATTGGGGTAATTTCCGGCGAGCTCGGCCGTACAAGGGACTGGGGTGTTGTAATTTTTAGGGTAGCTGTCTGCAGTCGTTTTAGGGTGTTTGGTACTGCTAGATTTTTAGGTTTTGACAGTGGGTAAAACCTGTGATAAATTTGCTAGTTTTTGTGTTTCGGCGACGCGCTATACGGTGTCCGACTCAGTTTCTGTGCTTCACGTGATTTCTAAACTTGGGTTTTCTTAGGGTGTCGCTACACATGTTAGCCACTAAGTGAACACTAGAGGGTTTGATTGGAGTCGGTGCGTCAGTCAAAACGTGACTTCTTTGTATTATTGGTCGATTTCTGAGTTCCACATGCTATGTTTTGTGTGATTTTAGGGGCCAGTGCAGGGACTTCAGACGCTGGGAAGAAAGGAAAGCAGGTGGTCGGATCTACTTAGCTCGAGATCACCGATGAGTAGATTTAACATCTACGGGGAAATCGCCCGTATGGCGTTATGCGTCAGGGCTAGATATGATATTATAGCTGCATGTTTATATTCATATATGTTGATTGTGCATGAGCATCATTGCATACCATGACTTGTTGTGCCTTGACTTAGTACCTAGTGAACACTGCACCATTACTGACGGATCATGTTGCACGAGCACTAAATTGTATGCTACACCCACACTGTCGGCAATTGCCATGATACGCAAAACCTATACACATATGCAGTATTGTATTGTTATTGATATTGACACATTGATTCTTGTTCTATTGCGCATATGAAATACATCGTGCATACATACTTACATGTATACACCTATACTTGCTATAGCTACATGTACACATTTATATGATGTTGGATTTGATTTTGGAGAAATTGGGAACCGCGTAATATATTTAAAAGCTTGATTCATTTAAAAGAGCAGTTTTCCCTTGATATGCTCATATTACTGGTTTATGTTGCATATATCATATTTCACAGATTTATGCATTGAGATACGGATTTCATGTGATTTATGGATTTAAGAACCGTGGTATTATTTCAAGAAAGTATGCATTGTTTTGAAAACCCTGTTTCTCTTGATATGATATTTCAGTGTGTCCACCATGAGTTTTCTCGGTTCTGAGACATGTGATAGAAACCCGATTCGAGGAGCAGGATGATCCGTTTGCGGGTTCATGCTGGACTCGGTATGGTACCCCGGGGAATGAAAGGGATGTTGTGCAGTAGACGATGAGCCTGGCAGAAGGACTACTATCTACCGTTGATAGGTTGGACATGGCGGTTATCCGGAGGATACCGACCGGAGTCGAGAGATGGATTTGGGCCGATCCGGACTGACGATGCCCGTGGGCCGATCTGGACTGCCGGAGCCCGAGATATGTGGATTTGCGTGTCGATGTTGGACACGAGTTTTCATGGTGTTTTCGAGTGTCGATATTAGGCACTCAGGTTCTATGAGATTCACAGGATATGAGGGCCGATCAGAGTGATGGTGCCTGAGGTATTGGGATTTGGGGTGTCGTTGATGGACACCGGGTTTTTCCACGATGATGATATGTTTTATCTCATACTCAGCATTCATTGATATGCATTGCTTCATGTATTTGTAGTACCTTTCATGATTGTTGCATATCCATATTACCATATTGATACTATAAGATTGCATGTGATAGATTATCGATGTACGTGCATACCTGCGATTATCTGTATGATGTTACTTACTATTCACGAGTTGGCAACTCACCCTCGTTGTGCCACAGTATTTTGCAGGTTGACTCTCAGAGTAGTCGCGGCAGGGCTTCTTATTGTATCTTTTTTTGCAACGGATACCGCTACGTTTGCCTGTGAGCCGTTTTACTGTAGGTGGGTTGCGGTTATCCGATTTTATATCCATTGTATATTTTATTGTATCTAGTACTCTCTATCTACCACCTTTACGTATTGACTTAGAGACCAGTTGTAAGGACGATATTGTATATTTTGTCACTCTAGGTGTCGAGCTCGTGTGAGTCGGCTTTTATTATGCAGTTTTATCACTTATGTTGTTTCACTTTATATTGTTTATTTCTTCGCTACGGCGTCGTATATTATGCTTGTGGTAGTTGTTTCCGCCTTTGGGCGTGATTTGCTCCGTTTGGGGATGCTTTACTTATATCTTATGTTTGTACCCCTTTCGGGGCTAGTTTTTACAAAGGATGTGCTGCCGAAATTTTTAAGAAAATAAATTTAAAATTTAAAGATTTTTACTTGAGATTTCCAAAGGTTTTTAACAATGTTTTTATCACTTACTACTTTTAATGGTTTAGATTTCTGAGTTTTCGGCTTACTTAAATTGCGTTACGTCTGTTGACGTTACGTGGTTTAAGTGCCGGTCATGTGCCTAACTTTGGGTCGTGGCATCAACCATCACCCCATACAGGGTCAAAAAACGTACACAGTAGTCTACTCTGGAATATCGATGCCCTACTCGATACTCTCTCGACTAGGAACTGTTAGTGATGTGCATGTGGAATAGTTAAGCCCTGCTAGTATGATCTACATCATAGTCCTAGTAGTCAAGCCAACATCCTAAGGTTTTTATCAACATGTATCGATGAGATAGTAACCTAAAACAAGTGCACATGTTTAGATAAAGAGCAACCGGATAGTATATTATCATGTCGAGCAAGAAAGTCCTATATATATATATATATATATGTCCAAGCATCCACCATAATATACAATAATGGCCTTTAAGGCATACATATTCCAAACACATGTCATCCAGATACCAAGACATCACTCCCTATTGCCTTCTTACCACGTCCATTTGTTGCTCTAATGACGTCAAACTTTATGTCTGTCACATCAAAAATAGATGATCTTTCTCCGCTATACTTGCTTTAATTTATAAATAGACATAAGCTACTTGCCCACCACGCTTCCGATGCTCGCACTGATTACAACAACCCTCAGGCAGATTCATATACACGTGCACTTATAAATTAAATTTATAATGACGTTATAGTCATCCATCTGCCAGATCTCATAGTCAAGGACAGCAGTACTAGTATGCTTGGGTCATCAAAATCTCCCTGTTACCGTCTTTGATGAAACCGAAGTACCTCTCGGGTGGAGATTACCCACTAAATCTGCGGAGTGGCTAATGGATTATCGAATCCAATTGAATCTCCAGGTTCTACTAAATTTTCAGTAACCATTTGTGGTTCTGGAATCACTTCCGGTTCTACCATACTCCTAATTGTTTCTTTTGCAAAAAGATTCCTTTTATAAAAAGGTGGCGAGTCAAGAACAAATCAACTTTTGATCTTGAAATGGTAGAAGTTAAACCCTGGCTAAAAGCTTGGAATAACCCACAAACTGCCATTACAGAAATATGCATTGAGTTTGTCCGGATTCAGCTTTTAAACAGAAACCGGATAACTCCATATCTTAACATATGCAACTATTTTATGTCCACATAGAAACAAAGGCACTAATTTAGATGGAACTATATTCAATTGTTATGCAACTGTGTCCAGTGCATATCCCATATGGAAAAAGGCCATACAATATTACTCATCAAGGAGTGCACCCACAGATGAGTAACCTGTGAGAGAATCGTGTTCTCAATATGGTGGAATACTTAGAATAAGTATCTACATCTTCAATCACCTCAAAGACCCTAATACTTTCAATGTATTGTTCTCTAATTTATTCTTATATCTATAACTTCTCAAAATTTAGATCTTGTATTTCAACGAAATACGAGTCTAAAATCAGAGAACTCATAAGTAAACTGAATGAAGTAAGAATACCAACCCTTGTCCCGAAGGACACTGGACAACATACATTTCCGTGTATAAGTCCCTAGAGTATACTAACTCAAATTTTGTGTGTTGTAAGTTGAAAACTGTATTTTGGTTAAGATTATCTATACCGTTAGTCAATGCACCTTACCTTATTCTCAACTGATAAAGGTAAATGTTTAGAACACAATTTTCAAAATTTATATCTCACTTTATAAAATAATGATACAGATATTCAATTTTAAAAATTGGTGCATAACAACAGTTATTCAAAACCAAATATTTGCCGTAAGGCAAAACTCGGGTGAATTCCTCAAATATCAGCAATTACAAAGAATTCTGATATTGAGGATCTAATTACCCAATTCCCAATATTCTACTCCCACTCGGTATCTGTAACGCCATACAGTTGTGAGAATCAAGTTTGATAAATACATACCTTGGAGTCAGAGTCTAATTAGGAAAGCAGTTTTCAATTAACACAGCATAGGAAAGCTGAAACATGAAAATGTTTCAAGAGGTGGCTAGGTATTCCTAGTAATGCCTCTTCCACTATCCAGATTCATGACAGTAGTCGCAATTTTTCTTGCCCTCGCTCCAATCCCTTTATATGTCTTCACTTCTTACCTTCTGTACACCACACTTAGGCTAATTGGTTTTCTTCTTTCCCTACTATTCGGCACCAGCTTAAGGTTTGAAAGAAGTCTATCCAATAAACATAATAGGTGTACTCTCCTAATACTAGGAGCCCACACAATCTGAAAGAAGGTAAAGATAAAAGACTACCGAATAATCCTATTCAATTTCTCCATAACCCGTGGCCATCCTCAAACTGAAACAAGTTTCTTTGAGTTCGTATGTAACTATACGAGATGGCCTTTCCAAACAATATGGATATCTGTAGTGATACAGAGTGTTTTGCAGAAGGGCAAAGAGAAAGTGGGAGTAGCAGGAATATATGCGACTTTGTCGTGAATCATGACAATCCAAAAAGTCAAAGTTTGTAAGAAGGTTCGGTTAATTTGGTTCATGAGTTTTAGTTCAAGGTAGCTCATGGTCACAAACTAGAGAGAGAAAAGAAACACTCAGCATGCACTCTAACCTAGATTAGTTAATCACTAATCAGGATGGCTCCTACTGTTTCCTCGAATTTTCCTTCAAACCCTAAAAGGAGAATTAATCGGAATCATCTGAAAATCACCCGAGGAGTAACACCTACTCATCAGTAGGAATTGGGACCCAATTATCATTGCGTGATAACTTTAACGGAAGCCGGCAAAAATTATCACTCTCCAGAAGGTATGCGCAAACTTGGAAAGTTTCCCTTATATTTGAAACCCCCGATATGGTTTTTGCCTCCAGGACCCAAGTGACCTTGACACAGTCAATATATCAAAGGGTCCTAGTAAAGTTCAACCTGTCATTATCTTGATTGCATTAAACCCACCCGTATAATACCCTTGACGCAGTCAAAATAGTTATACGGCTTTCCTAACCAATTGCATCCAATACTACAGAAAAGTATTACATAGCTACCGAACACTACGCCTTGACACAATCAACATACACAGCACGAAAACTAAGCAATACTAATCTGAAATGACGGAGGGCTACGGCTGGTTTTTGCGAAAAACCTTTAAGGTAATGAACTTGATATCGTTGAAGGAACTCGAGCAGTTTTGAGAAAGAGTGTTTTAGGCTCCGCTTTTAAAACTAGTAACATAAACTTTTACTTAAGTGAGTACTCTCTGTGAAGGGATCAAGGCTCTTTCCACATCGAATGAGGTATAGGATATTCCTAACCGAATACCTCTATACAAAGCAAAAGAATACAACTATGGTTTTGAAGAAAACCGAGTATTTTTAATACCATTGACTTGGGCAATGCGAAATCCGAAAACTTCCTTCTGAGGAAGTTTCGGGTCCCTACCCCCCAAGGCCACCATTTGGGTGGTCTCGAGGGTGTGGGCCCTCCATAAGTCCCCTAGGGACGTACCCGGGGTCCCCGCACACCTCCCCGCGGCTTCTTGGTCAAAACCGAGAGCCCGTGGGAAGTTAAAACATTAAGTTAGCGAAGAATTTGTCACTGGTTTTACGACAGTTTTTGCGAAGCAAAAACCGGCGAGATTCGGAAATCGTAACTATCTAGTTTTGGATGTTTGGGTAGCTATAATACCATTGAAAGTTCTTAGGGCCCTCTCCGCTAACCCATGGCCAATGCGGAATCCGAAAACAAAAATTTCATGGCACTAAAAACATACACCCAAGAATCTAAGCCAAACACCTAAAGTAGAATACTAACAAGATAGAAATCACAACCATTGTAGCGTCATCATTTGCTCCAATTGGGTTGGACTCTGGCATGCTCTCAAGAGCTCCGAATCGCGCTCGCAAGCCGGTCTCCCTTTATCGAAGATGATCCACCCGAGGGAACCAAGTTCAAGCTTCAACTTCATCCTTGAAGTAACTAAAGATCCTAGGATGCTAATTTAGGATGCTTAGTGATGTGTGTGAGTATTCTAATGATTTCTCTCTCTCTTAATCCTCTTGAATCTCAACACAAAAGAAGGTAGAGGAAGAAGAAGGAGGAGGAGCCATAGAAGAGATGGAAACAAAAATGGTGGAATGAAAACTCTTCACTTGCAAATTAAAGCATGCTTGATTTTATTTTGTTATTTCTTTCATTTAAATTTACAATCATGCTTGAATAGTAAATGCAAATGAATTTATAATTCATTTGCCCATACCCCCCACCATTTCTCTTTTCTAACTCATTTCAAATTTTCTTGTAAAGTAAATCCTAGAAATGAGTTGTCCTTCTTCCAGAAGTATTCTTGTATAAATACAAGAATACGTCCCCGCAAATACATGCCCGTATTCGTATCAAAATAGGAATACCCAAGAGATAGAAAAATACAATAAATATAATACTAGAATATACATATTGAAATATATATGTAAATTATTAAATCAAAACTTGATTTAATAATCCGGCTCAATCCTAAACCGGCTAGTATTATCATCCGCCCCATTGAAGTCCGTGTGGCTAGCACACTTACCTAATTAGAACCCTGTACGTATCAATATACGACCACTACATCATTTTGCCTGAACCGGGAAAACCCTCTATGTGGGACTCTAAAGACTTGTCAATACGCTAGCAGTGGGTTTAACCACAAGCACGTCAGCGGCACTAGCTGTACGAAATGGCTACCCAGGTATTGAGCGAAAGAAAGGCCGACGAGCAAACTCATCCATACCCTACTGAGCCTTTCTATGACAATCTCCGTATAGTTCGGTCTCTTCGTCAGACTATTAGTTATATGTATGCCCTAGAGGCCATTGTTGTACATATGATGTATATTATAATGGATACTTGGATATATATAAAGAGGACTTTCTTGCTCGATATGATAGTATGCTATCTGGTTTCACTTTATCTTAACATGTTAACAAATACATTTTTGTGATCACGTGTTGATAAAGCCCTTAGGATATGTACTCGACTACTAGGACTATGATACAAATCATACTAGTGGGGCTAGGCTAGTCTATGAGTACATCTTATAACTGTTCCTAGTCGAGGGTGTATCGAGACAGGGCATCGATACTCCGGAGTAGACTAGCGTACACGCATCTTGACCCATATGATAGGCGATGGATGATCCCATATCCATTGGTGTTGGACACCAAAGATGGTGTACGGATGCTCAGTGGAGACTGGGTTCACTAAATGGACTCGCCGAGAACTCCTGGATGGTATTATACCTATCGTCAGATAGCAGTTCTCCGGTGACACCGGTACGGGTTAGTCTGTAGACCCGAGATCGTCATAGAGTCTTGTGTGATTCCCACTGTGCTTTGATTTCCACCTTACCACGTCTAAGAGGGCGTGCAAAACGGTGGCTTTTGGGTACAGTCCCGAATCACATGGAGGCAATGAGCGATAGGAGGGGTTTCATCTCTCCCGGTATAGGGAGTTGATGTTGTGCTGTGTTCGATTGGCTATAACCGGAAGTCCCTGGCCAGGGATGATATGGAGATTTACTGGTAAGAGTTATCAGTAGTTTTTGACCCGTTATGAGCCTTACATCGACACGACTTATCGGTTACTGCGGTCTGACGTTTACCACCCCTAGACTAGATATGCAACATATCAGACGATGAGATCGGACTGTTGTAACATTTCAAAAAAAATAAAATATTATTTTTGGGAATTTTTATAATTTAATAATAAAATATTGAATATTTTAATAAGACGGTATAATTAAATACCGATAAATTGAGGATTTTTTTTGAAAATTATAGAAATTACTTAAAAGAGGGTGTTTATGTTAATTATGCAAATTTTAAGTTTTTATGATTAATTATATTCTACTTTAGTGCTAATCGCGATTAAAAATCGCTAATCGCGTTTTAAGCGTATTTTGTGCAAAACATTGCACCGTATCATTTTTACACTTGTTACATTTATTTCCATGGCTTGACTTCATCTTATTTTACCATGGTTGTTGTTTTTAAGTTAAAGGAATTAGAAAAGAAAAGAAAAGAGTATTATATGGAGGTATGATTAAAGAGAGAAAAGTGGGTGAGGGGTCAACCCTTGTTATGAGCCATCCCCCATCATTTCTTCCTCTCATTTCTCTCCCCTCTCTTCCCATGTTGCTGCCGCTGCACCCCCCTCCTCCTCCATCTTCAACCTCTCAAAGTTCCATGAAAAACAACCTAAAACCACATTCCCTTTTCACAAAAAATGGTTCACAAGCCCTCTAGCTACCCATTGGACCAAGAAAAACTTGATTTTGGCGCTGTAGAGGATTCATGGGAGCTAGATAAGATAAATCCTTTCACAATTAGTGTAGTTTTTCCTTTGCTAAAGCCTCTTTTTAAGTTTAAAGGTGATTTGGTGATGTTTTGCGAAGTTTGAAATCTCAAGTTAGGAATTAGGGTTTGATTTGAATAGAGATGGTGTATTTAGGCATTAGAGATGACCTTAGACCCCTTTAAATGTTAGAAACCCAGAGCAAACACCATATAAAAACCTGGAACTGAAAACAGAAAACTGGGAATGTCGGTTTGTGAGGGAAATGAGCATGCAGGGAAATCTGGGATGATCCGGGGAAGTTTTGAGACAAACAAACAATACTAGGGACTTAGTTAGACCACCAGGAAACTACCCTACAAGAATGAGGCCCTAACTCCATGCTAGAACCGGCCTGGCCGGATTTTTCCTTGATGTGGCCGGCCCCCCTGTGGAATTAGGTACCCAAGTTGCCTCTGTAGGTTAATTACACCTAATACATCACCCCCAGTGTTGTTTATTTACCTTGTTTTGGCCTGAGTCCAAATCTGGGACCACTTTCTCTAGTTGATGCTTTGATTTGAGTTTTAGTTTTCCGTATTTCGATTTCTAGATTTTTGTATTTGTGCGTTATCTCGATCATGTGACGTTTGTACGTCTATATCGAGTGATATCGAGTTGATTTGCGAGAGCTAGCCATAGGTTCTAACCTATAGGCTTTTAAGCGTATCGTTTTGGTTTTTGTGTGTTGTTTTGGTTTCGATTTGGTTTTAATGCGATGTGATACGTGTGGCATGTAGGTACCCCCACGGTGATTCAAGACGATGAAAAAGATGATGGCGACATCGACATCGGCAAGCAAGATCAAGGTGAGTAGATTATATCTAAGGGGGAAGTCGGGTGGATGGCGTATAGCACCCCCACAGTTCGACACTTAGTATACTATATATATACGTATGATAGCGTTAAGTGTGTTATGGATATTCTATATGTGATTAGGTGTATTATGGATAGATTCGGGTTTAGAAGTAAACTAGTATAGTTTCCTAGTTGCGAACCATAGAATAAGTTTACACCCACACACAAACACATGCTTGCTTGTTATACCTATATCTGGATGATGAGGATAGTGGATGATATTTAGAGATGAGTCGATGACTTTGGGCATAGTGCCGTGATATCGGTGATATGATGTGATTCGTATTTAGGATACGACATGAGATTTTAGCGGGCCTTTAGACGTGTGTTTCACACACGCATTTATATTTATATAGTTGGTATCGATTTGTACTAGACATAGATCAGTACCCCAGATCATAAGATTTGATGATGAGAATACCAGATAATTGATGAGATGAATGTGATATTGACCCGTACCCAGATTTGGGATGCCGTACGATGATTTACCGTACGAGCTTTATATTGATGATAGATCCGCACTCATGACTCGAGGATATCATATGATATTGTATCGTACGCGGTACCTTTGAGGCGGGATCACCGACTATTATATTTATGTGTGTATATATATATGTATATATATATCGACTCAGATTTAGGTGGTTTTCATACCCCTCCCGATTAGTTAGTTAGTTAGATCGGTAGTTTGCTTAGTAGATGTTAGTCTAGACCGATGTCATACCTATTTCAAAAACTAACGAATCGGGAGTATTTTAAAGACAGGCAAAGGGATACTACGGATATTTCAAAAGACGCATCTTTTCTTAAAAACACCGTAGCCCTTATTTTCCTAAAAACCCCGATTCGTCTTCTTTCAAATGGAAAAACAGTATGATATAGATATATTGATGTAGTTACTGCACTGTTGTGTTTATTATTCATTTGCCGCATATACTTGCTTTTCGCATCGCATGTCACCCATGATATGATATTTCAGTGCATCCACCATGTGTTTTCTCGGTTCTGAGAGTGGCATGTGAAACCCGATTCGAGGAGCGGTAGGTGTAAGTCGATGTAGTACACCCCAGTACTTATGGGGAGGCGGAATTTTCAAAAACAATCAAGTTTAAACAACGAACATCGACTAACCGCTTGAATCGAAGCTAAACTATAAATAACCGTATTCAAATGAGTTTCTTTTCACAAGTGATTAGGGATTATACCTAATGAAACCGGTCCTTCTTCTTTACGTCCTCCTTTGTTCTCCTCGACCTTCTCTAGGTAGTAGACGATCCACCCGAGAGCGAAACTCCAAGCTAAACCTCTAACTTGAGGTAACTAATCAACATTGATTGCTAATCAAAGATGAGAGGATGATATAGAGTGAAGGTTATGGATTGTTTAGTCTAACTAATCCTTTGATCTCAACACATGAGGATTAAGGATTAGGGTTTGAAGATGAGAGCTTGAGGAGAGAGAATGTGTGATAAGATAATGAGAGAAGAGAGAGAGTGTATCATAATATTATGAAGCATTCTTATTTTTCAATAATGAATAAAAAGAAATGAATAAGCATGCTTCATGAAATATCTAGTGGTGATTCATTAGCATGAGTCATTAAGCAATAAATGTGCATTAATGAAATGAATGAATCACCACCATGACTCACTCTCTTATCAAAAAGAAACCTCCTTAGTCACATCTTCTAGAAGCTTCTCGAGTAATTACGAGAACGCCCCTCCGATCCGTAAAAATACGGAAAAACTTTAGACTGTATAAATCCAATAACCGGATACCAGTAACTGGCTTAAACCAAAGCCGACTGGTAAAAACTGTCCGAAAGTCGTACGCGCGTAAACGCACGTATGCGTCCGAACCCTTTGTCGCAAAACCATGCAACCTCTATATCGTTTCGCCTGGAGTAGGAAACTCTTTGTGTGGGACTCTAGAGACTCGACTACTACGCTGGCAGTGGGTTTAACCACAGACCGCAAGCGGCACTAGCTGTACGTAACGGTCCCCAGGTAGTTGTCGATAAGAAGGCCGATGAGAAAACCCATCCGAACTCCTACTGAGTCTGATGTGACAATCTCCATACAGTCCGGTCCGTTCGTCCAAGACTATCGCATATCGGGCCTAGGGGGGCGGCAAGCGTCAGTCCCCTAATAGCGGTATAAGTCGTGTCGGAGTAAAGCCCATTACACCCTGAGAAACTGCTGGAACCTACCAGCAAATCTCGCTTGCCCTGGCCAGGGACTTTGCGTAATGGCTCTCTGACACAGCACGATATCTACTCCCAATACCGGGAGGGACGAATCCTGTCTAACCGCCACTGCCTCCAAGTGCTCGGGACTGCACCCAACTGCTACCTTTTTGCACGACTCCTTTGAGCCGTGGTAGGGTAGCAATCTAAGAACAGTGGGACACACTCGAGGCGAAGTAGCAGTGTCAAGTCTGCGGACTACGCTGTACTCATGTCACCTGGGAACTGTTCACTGACGACTGGTATCAAACCAACCAACAGTTCCCTGTGAGTCCTGTCCGGTGTACCCGTAACCTAACGAGCACCTATATACTATCTCCAGTACGACGTACTGACGGCTGTGGGACAGACCATCTCCCCAACTGGGATGAGAAGCGTACACACCAGTCTACTCCGGAGTATCGATGCTCTGTCTCGATAATCCAACGACCAGGGACCTGAATAAGGATGTGCTTGTAGACTACCCAGCTCCCACTAGTGTGACTGCCATCACAACGCTGGTAGACAAGCAAGATCCTAAGAGCTCTATCAATACGTATACTCACATATTAAGATAGAAAAACCAAGTAGCATACTACCATGTTTAGCAAGACTGTTATATACATGTGAATATCCCAAGCTTCCATTAAGTAATATACAAGCTAGTATGATACAGTAATGGCCTTCTAGGGCATAAACACTAACAATCTCCCACTTGCACTAGGGCCATGTACTGGCATATCGTAGACCAATGATCTCGAGCAGCCTCTCGAACTGAATCTGAGGAAGGGCCTTCGTGAATGGATCAGCAATGTTCTCTTCTGAAGCAACTCTCCGAACCTCGATCTCCTGACGATCAATGATCTCCCTGATCAGGTGATACCGCCTCAAGATGTGTCTGGACTTCTGATGGGACCTTGGTTCCTTCGCTAAAGCTATAGCTCCGTTGTTGTCGCAATACAGAGGTATTGGATCAACTATGGTAGGAACCACCTGAAGTTCTGTTAGGAACTTCTTCATCCAGACTGCTTCTTTTGCGGCATCGCAAGCAGCTATATACTCCGCTTCCATCGTCGAGTCAGCAACGGTGTCCTGCTTGGAGCTCTTCCAGCACACCGCCCCTCCATTGAGGGTAAAGACATAACCCGACATGGACTTGGAATCGTCCTTATCACTCTGGAAGCCGGAATCAGCAAAGGCCTCCAACCTGAGGTCTTTTCCGCCGTAAACCAAGAACATCTCCTTAGTCCTCCTCAGGTACTTGAGAATGTTCTTTACTGCTATCCAGTGTTTCTCCCCTGGGTCTGACTGATACCGGCTTACCACACTCAGTGCGTAAGCTACATCTGGTCTGGTACACAACATCGCATACATTATAGAGCCTACCGCAGAAGCGTAGGGTATAATAGACATGCGTTCCCTTTCCAAATCAGTCTTGGGAGACATCTCTTTGGAGAGGGTGATTCCGTGACAAGCCGGTAGATTACCGCGCTTAGAATCTTCCATACTGAATCTTTTCAGTACAGTGTCGATATACCTGGACTGCGAAAGTCCCAACATCCTCTTGGATCTATCACGATAGATCCGGATCCCCAGAATGTAAGAGGCATCACCCAGGTCTTTCATGGAGAACCTGTGTGACAAGAATCCTTTGACAGATTGTAGCATAGGAATGTCATTTCCTATCAACAGAATGTCATCCACGTACAAGACGAGGAATACGACACTTCTGGCCACAACTTTACTATATATGCACGGTTCATCTGGATTTTTGATAAAGTCATATTCTTTGACTGTCTCATCAAAACAGATGTTCCAACTCCGCGATGCCTGCTTTAGTCCATAAATGGACTTAAGCAGCTTGCATACTTTCCCGCTGCTCCCACTCTGATTGAAACCCTCTGGCTGATCCATATAGACGCTCTCTTCTAAATTTCCATTCAGAAAAGTCGTCTTTACGTCCATCTGCCAGATTTCATAATCATGGAAGGCAGCAATAGCAAGAAGGACCCGAATGGATTTGAGCATAGCCACTGGAGAAAAAGTTTCGTCATAGTCCAAACCAGGTCTTTGACGAAAACCCTTTGCAACAAGTCTAGCCTTATAGGTTTCCACCTGTCCATCTACACCAATCTTTTTCTTGAAGATCCATTTGCATCCTATGGGTTTTACCCCATCTGGAGCAAAGTCCAAAGTCCATACTTTGTTGGTGTACATGGACTCCATTTCGGTCCGCATTGCATCTAGCCATCGTACCGAGTCGCCGCTCTGGATGGCCTGCTGGAAGTCAGTAGGTTCATCATCATCTATGATGCAATCCTCTCTATCCCCGTCAATGAGAAAACCGTAGTATCTCTCAGGCGGATGAGACGGCCTACTACTCCTGCGGAGGGGTGCGGGAATGTTCTGTTCTTCTTGAACCTCTGGTTCTACCAAACTTTCAGTAGCAGTTTGTGGTTCTGGAATTTCTTCCAGTTCTATTTCGCTCCCACTCTTCTGATTTTCCAAAAATTCAGTTTCTAAGAAGCGGGCATGACGAGAAACAAAAACCTTTTGTTCCTCTGCGTAATAGAAGCAATATCCATGAGAGTTCTTTGGATATCCTACAAACTTACACTCTACTGAGCGTGCCTCGAGCTTGTCCGGATGCTGCTTTTTTACAAAAGCTGGACATCCCCACGTCTTCAGGTACTGAAGATAGGGTTTCTTCCCACTCCACATCTGATATGGTGTGGTAGGCACAGTTTTGGTTGGAACTCTGTTCAAAAGATGTATCGCTGATTCTAGCGCATACCCCCAGAAAGATCGCGGTAACTCAGCATTACTCATCATGGATCGTACCATATCCAATAGGGTTCGATTCCGTCTCTCCGATACACCGTTGTGCTGTGGAGTGTATAGAGGAGTAAGCTGAGAGAGAATTCCTTTCTCTTTTAGGTAACCTAGGAATTCGGCACTTAAGTATTCTCCACCTCGATCAGATCTTAGTGTCTTAATACTTTTGCCTGTTTGGTTTTCCGCTTCACTCTTGAATTCCAGGAATTTCTCAAAGGCCTCTGATTTATGCTTCATTAAGAAAACATATCCATACCTAGAGAAATCGTCTGTAAAAGTAATGAAGTAGGAATAACCACCTCTTGCATGTGTAGACATTGGACCGCATACGTCGCTGTGTATGAGTCCTAAGAGCTCGCTCGCTCTTACTCCTTGTCCAGTGAATGGAGTCTTTGTCATCTTTCCTTTGAGACAGGATTGACAAGTGTCATAAGATTGATATTCGAACGAGTCCAAATATCCTTCTCTATGCAACTTAGTCAACCTTCTCTCATTGATGTGACCCAGTCTACAATGCCATAAGAAAGCTTTATTTAAATCTGGAGACTTTCTTTTTAGTGTGTTCTGGACATTGAAAATTTGGAGTTGGTTTAACACATATATGCCGTTATTTAGAGTACCAGACCCAATCAAACCATGATTAAGGTGGATGTTGACAACATCTCTTACAAACGTGAAATCATAACCTTTATTTGATAACAAGGAAACTGATATGATATTACACGTTAAGCTGGGTACAAAATAACAGTTATGTAAAACCAAAATGTGTCCACTCGTCAATCCTAGGTGATAATCCCCGACGGACGCAGCTCCCACGCTAGCTCCGTTAGCAACCCTGAGGATCATATCACCTTCCTTCAGCACTCTACGGTTTCTCAGTGCCTGCAAAGAATTGCAAATATGAGATCCTGATCCGGTATCTAATACCCAGGAAGTAGAGTTGATCGACAGACAATTCTCAATTACAAACACACCTGAAGTCGAAGCCACAGCTTGCTTCGGTTCCTGGTTCTTGGCGTTCCACGCCTTGCAATCCTTCTTCCAGTGCCCTTTCCTGTGACAATGGAAGCACTCATCCAGGCCAACTACTGGTGCTGTAAACTTTTTCTTTCCCTTCTTTCCCACCTTACTAACACCTCCTCTAGGTCTGGGTGCGGCCTTCTTCTTCCTTCCTTTGGCCCTAGCCTTGGACCCGGAAGAAGATGAACCGCCAACAAACATAGCGGGTGTTTCCCTTGCCTTCTGCAAGGTGCCCTCTGCACTCCTTAACATGTTCAGGAGTTCCGCAAGTTCAACTTCTTTTCCTTGAAGATTGAAGTTGAGGATAAACTGGGCGTAGGTGGGAGGAAGGGACTGGAGAACAAGGTCTGTATAGAGCTCATTATCCAAAGTCGTCCCAAGGTCCGCGAGCTCTTCAATATAGCCGATCATCTGTAGGACATGTTCACCTACCGATGACCCGACAGCCAACCTCGCTCGAAACAGTTTCTTAGAGGTCTCGTATCTTGCTATACGAGATTGCTCTCCATAAAGTTCCTTTGTATGGAGAAATATGCCATCTAGGGACATATCCTCGTGCCTCCTCTGATGTTCATTGTTCATCGAGGCAAGCACGATGCACTTGGCTCTCGCGCAATCTAAATCCCAGGTTTTGCGGATTTCCTTATCCGCATTGCTGGATTTGGGACCAAGGACAGCAGGTGCTGTAGCGGTGAGGACGTACCCCAGTTTGTCATAGGTCAAAGCCATCTTGACATTCCGCAGCCAATCTTTATAGTTTGGCCCCGTCAGTATATTTTTCTCTAAAAGTAACTTAAGTCCAGTCATTTTCAGGGTCGCTGCAATTAGGAGAGAGAGAAGAAAACTCTTTAGCATGATGCTCTTGCAAGTTTAGAATGGTTTTTAGTTTATCTAAACTGGATGGCTCCCACTGTTTCTCGAATCCTTCCTCAAACCATAAAAGAAGAATTAGCCAAGACTATTCTCACCGTACAATACTTGCTTAACCGTTCAGCCAGGCCGGTGTCGATACTTCGAGGGAGGTTTTCCAACGCTTTCGCGAAGTTCCTTAATTAAATAACCTCTTTTCTCTGGGGGCGTAACCCCTCTGACACTTTTCTGGACACCTACTAGGTTTATAGCATTGATCGTTAAGCGACGAATATCCTGATAAGTAGCATATACTCACAGTAGGATCGGGATCCAAATATCATCGTATGATAATGTTGAAGGAATCCTACCAACATTCATCAAACTCCAAATGGTATGCATCTCTTTGCAAATTTCAGTTTCTTTAGAAATTCCCGATATAAGTTTTTGCCCCATGCTATTATGACCTTGACGTATGCCAACAAATCATAAGTCACATGTCAAGTTCTGCCCATCATTATCTTGTTAATTTGAACCCACCCGTATATACCCTTGACGTATGCCAACAAGGTAATGCGACTGTCCCAAACCAACACATCTATCTATGCAACAAATGAATACCCCAGCAGCTACCAAACACTATGCCTTGACGTATGCCAACAAGCATAGCTTGAATACTACTGACCATCCATAAGAAATGACGGAGGGCTACGACTGGTTTTGGCGAAACCGTGAACGTAGTGAACTTGATATAACCGAAGGAACCTGATAGCTTTTAAAAGGAGTGGTTAAATCTCCGCATTTAAAAATATCTGTTTTAAAAATAACCGAGTGGTTTCTTTTAAATTGTTCCAACGATTTAAACTTTGGTTTGTTTTACTTTGCATTATAGATAATGCGTCCCATCATTAACCTATCATTGCAGAAAACAACGAAAATATAACGTCCTCTTATGCCATCCGCATTCGCCACGGGGTCCCGTCATCACTCGTTAGGTTACTTAACTAACGACAGAGCGGGGGCTGGGCTAGCGCGGGTGTAAAACATAAGTGACGTCTAAATAGCTATAATAAATATAGATATTTTACATTCGTCTGACGCAATGATATTCATTCCAGAACACAGATAAACAATATTGGATTTGCAAGCAATCTGTATTTCTTTTGAGCCTGCAAGAAAAGACAGATTACACAGTTGTGATGAATAGCCGTTTACCCCACCCTCGACCCCTACGGGTACGGCAAACTACCCACCCGGCAGTCTGTGTACCCCACCTTGGGTCAGTCCTAGGAGCAAAAACAGTAAAATGAAATAATACAACGGTGGCTACAACCGCAACCTGGAAGTGCCCCGCGAAAATAATATTACAACAAATTACATTTACAACAAATGAATTAATCAATAACCCATTGCTAACCCCGGCTATACACCACAACAGTCCAATACAGTTTATTTGCACAAACAGATATAACCATTTCAAAAATGTGCAACCCCCTGCCAACCGACATACTAGCAGTTGGGGGAGGTTTACGAACACATTAAACAATCACAGATATAATCCAATACGCAAATACTGTACAATTCGATCGAATAAACAACATCAATATTGCTCCAAAATCTGCTCTGTTAAACAGTAACCTGAGCAATAATTAAATATTCCAGAAAACACTAAATATCACAGGGGACCCACACAAAAAATTTGGGATCATGACTCGGCAACTCGGCGGCGGAACCGCGGCGGATCGGTGGGATCCGCCGCGCTTCCGCGGCGCTTTAGCCGAGTCATGGGCTCAATTTTCTTGGGTGTTCTCCTGGACCCATGTCAAGCTTTCTGAACATCCCTGAAAAATTTTAGGACATCATTTTGGATTCGACAGAAACTGATTTTTATTAGGGTTTTCCGGCTTCGTTTTTCCGTTCGAAATTCGTACAAATTTGCGATTAAGTTATTTAGTGTTTAGCGAGGCTCTGATACCACTGTAAGTCGATGTAGTACACCCCAGTACTTATGGGGAGGCGGAATTTTCAAAAACAATCAAGTTTAAACAACGAACATCGACTAACCGCTTGAATCGAAGCTAAACTATAAATAACCGTATTCAAATGAGTTTCTTTTCACAAGTGATTAGGGATTATACCTAATGAAACCGGTCCTTCTTCTTTACGTCCTCCTTTGTTCTCCTCGACCTTCTCTAGGTAGTAGACGATCCACCCGAGAGCGAAACTCCAAGCTAAACCTCTAACTTGAGGTAACTAATCAACTTTGATTGCTAATCAAAGATGAGAGGATGATATAGAGTGAAGGTTATGGATTGTTTAGTCTAACTAATCCTTTGATCTCAACACATGAGGATTAAGGATTAGGGTTTGAAGATGAGAGCTTGAGGAGAGAGAATGTGTGATAAGATAATGAGAGAAGAGAGAGAGTGTATCATAATATTATGAAGCATTCTTATTTTTCAATAATGAATAAAAAGAAATGAATAAGCATGCTTCATGAAATATCTAGTGGTGATTCATTAGCATGAGTCATTAAGCAATAAATGTGCATTAATGAAATGAATGAATCACCACCATGACTCACTCTCTTATCCAAAAGAAACCTCCTTAGTCACATCTTCTAGAAGCTTCTCGAGTAATTACGAGAACGCCCCTCCGATCCGTAAAAATACGGAAAAACTTTAGACTGTATAAATCCAATAACCGGATACCAGTAACTGGCTTAAACCAAAGCCGACTGGTAAAAACTGTCCGAAAGTCGTACGCGCGTAAACGCACGTATGCGTCCGAACCCTTTGTCGCAAAACCATGCAACCTCTATATCGTTTCGCCTGGAGTAGGAAACTCTCTGTGTGGGACTCTAGAGACTCGACTACTACGCTGGCAGTGGGTTTAACCACAGACCGCAAGCGGCACTAGCTGTACGTAACGGTCCCCAGGTAGTTGTCGATAAGAAGGCCGATGAGAAAACCCATCCGAACTCCTACTGAGTCTGATGTGACAATCTCCATACAGTCCGGTCCGTTCGTCCAAGACTATCGCATATCGGGCCTAGGGGGGCGGCAAGCGTCAGTCCCCTAATAGCGGTATAAGTCGTGTCGGAGTAAAGCCCATTACACCCTGAGAAACTGCTGGAACCTACCAGCAAATCTCGCTTGCCCTGGCCAGGGACTTTGCGTAATGGCTCTCTGACACAGCACGATATCTACTCCCAATACCGGGAGGGACGAATCCTGTCTAACCGCCACTGCCTCCAAGTGCTCGGGACTGCACCCAACTGCTACCTGTTTGCACGACTCCTTTGAGCCGTGGTAGGGTAGCAATCTAAGAACAGTGGGACACACTCGAGGCGAAGTAGCAGTGTCAAGTCTGCGGACTACGCTGTACTCATGTCACCTGGGAACTGTTCACTGACGACTGGTATCAAACCAACCAACAGTTCCCTGTGAGTCCTGTCCGGTGTACCCGTAACCTAACGAGCACCTGTATACTATCTCCAGTACGACGTACTGACGGCTGTGGGACAGACCATCTCCCCAACTGGGATGAGAAGCGTACACACCAGTCTACTCCGGAGTATCGATGCTCTGTCTCGATAATCCAACGACCAGGGACCTGAATAAGGATGTGCTTGTAGACTACCCAGCCCCCACTAGTGTGACTGCCATCACAACGCTGGTAGACAAGCAAGATCCTAAGAGCTCTATCAATACGTATACTCACATATTAAGATAGAAAAACCAAGTAGCATACTACCATGTTTAGCAAGACTGTTATATACATGTGAATATCCCAAGCTTCCATTAAGTAATATACAAGCTAGTATGATACAGTAATGGCCTTCTAGGGCATAAACACTAACAGTAGGCACCGTCTGTGGGTACATGGTGGACCCGGTAAGGTACCCCGGGGCAAGAAGACTCGTATATGTTAGACGGTGAGCCTGGCAGGGGAGTACTACCTACCGGTGATTGTTTTTGAGCTTGGCGGATATCTGGAGGATACCGACCGGAGTTGAGACATGAGACGGGCCGATCCGGACTGACGGAGCCCTATGTATAGGAGGATTTACGTACCGATTCTAGGCACAGGTTTCATGATGTTTTCGAGTGTCGATGCTTGACACTCAGGTTCCATGATTTGATATGTCGCGAGCGACACATGTTGATTTACATCCCCATACTTCCATGCATATGCTTTATGATATTTACATGCATGATGTTTATTGTCATTGGGTCATTGGGTGACACGTGGACGATATCCACATACATATAGTTGACATTGATGACATGATCACATAGTTGGACGAGATCCACATACATGATGACATTGATTTCATAGTTGGATGATATCCACATACTTATAGACTTCATGATATAGTCGACATTGATCATACCTCATATTGATGATATGTTATTACCTGAGGCACTGACACAAGCACTTGGCACTACACTCATGTATAGATGTTACATTGCCACCTTATCCTGCTTCAGACTTATTCATTTGAGGTTTATATATATATCTTATCGTATTGACCTAGGATTGTGTCATACATACGATTTCTGCTCTGTGATGTTTTATATTCACGAGTTGGCAACTCAACCCCGTTGTGCCACAGTTCTTGCAGGTTTTGCCGTACAGGTTCCATTGCGGCTTACTGGCACACTACTTCCCTTAAGAGTGATTTGCTTTGGTAGGTAGGTTCTTTTGCATCAGAACCACCATTGTATATGTATTATTCAGTTGTATCTAGTAATTCCATCAACCAAACATGTATATTGTTTCAGACTTAGAAAACCAGTTGTGTATTATTTCGACCTTAGAGTCGCGCGTTGTAGTATTTTGGTTTTCATGCTGATTTTGAGTTTTGATCCTCGCCCTTCGGCGTTGTATATTACTGCTTGCGTGGTTGTGACCGTCGATTGACGAAGCGCTAGCTCCCGCTTGAGGATGCATTTTATCATTGTATATATGCTTTTATCATGTTGTACCCCGTTCGGGGCCAGAATTTACAAAGGAAACTCAGCCGAAATTTCCAGAAAAGACAAGACATTTTAAAAATGCATATTCGGCTTACTTGTTTTTAAAAACATGTTTTCTACACTTCTTTAAACTTGTTTTCTTACTTCTTAAAAACCAGTTTTCTTTATTTACTACTTAAAATGGTTTTAGATTTCTGGGCTTTTGGCTTACTTGAATTAGATAAGGTCTTATAGACTTCATATGATTCAAGGGCCAGTCACGGTCTATTTCGGATCGTGACAAAGTTGGTATCTGTCACGACCCAAAATAGCACATGACTGGCACTTGAATCATATGAAGTCTATAGGACCCCATCTAATTCAAGTAAGCCAAAAGCCCAGAAATCTAAAACCATTTTAAGGAGTAAATAAGGAAAACTAGTTTTTTTTAGAAGTAAGGAAAACATGTCTTAAAAGCAAGGTTTTTTGAATAAGTAAGCCGAATAAGCATTTTTAAAATGTCTCGTCTTTTCTGAAAATTTCGGCAGAGTTTCCTTTGTAAATAATGACCCCGAACGGGTTACAACAAGAATAATATATACATAATGATAAAAGCATCCCCAAGCGGGAGCTATCTCTTCGTCAATCGACGGTCACAACCACGCAAGCAATATAATATACAACGTCAAAGGGCGAGGATCAAAACTCAAAAAGAACTGAAAATCAACATGAAAATCCTAATACTACAACGCGCGACTCTAAGGTCGAAATAATACATAACTGGTTTTCTAAGTCTGAAACAATATACAAGTTTTGGTTGATGGAATTACTAGATACATTTGAATAAAATAATACAAGGGTGGTCACGATGCGAGTGAACCCACCCACCAATGCAATCACCCAGAAAGGAAGCAGTGTGCCAGAAAAGCCGCAATGGAACCTGTACGGCAAAACCTGCAAGAACTATGGCACAACGGGGGTGAGTTGCCAACTCATGAATAGAAAACATCGCAGAGTAGAAATCGTATGCATGACATAATCCTAGGTCAATACGATCAGTAATAATATATCCTCAATATGAATAAGTCTGAAGCATGCACAAGTAAAAGTGTACAAGTATGCCATGCGAGGGTCATATCCTGAATGCAACAGTACTACAATGTAGTGACATGGCAATTATCGATGATGAAGTGTGTGAGCCGGCAAGCAGGTGTACGTGGAACATATGCATCATCGATAATGGTGCTGGTGTCCTAACATCATGAGTTTAATATAACAATAACCATTTGCACATGCAATGCGATGCAAATAACAAGAATATGCAGAAATCGACTAATAACGCAATAGTGACGCATCTGCATCAATATAAAAATGTCATACAGTTTGCCTTTTGAAATACGACGAATCGGGATTTTTTAGTAAAATAAGGGCTACGGTGTTTTTAAGAAAAGATGTGTCTTTTGAAGATAGCCGTTGAATCCCTTGCCTGTCTTTACAATACTCCCGATTCGTTAGTTTTGAAATAGGTATGCCATCGGCCTAGCCTAACGTCTACTAGCAAAACTACAGCTCTAACTAGCAAGTCAATCAGGAGGGGTATGGAAACCACCTAAATCTGAGTCGATATAATATATATATATATGTAAATATAATAGTCGGTGATCCCGCCTTAAGGTACCGCATACGATACAATATCATATGGCATCCTCAAGTCATGAGTGCGGATATTATCATCAAATAAAGCTCGTACGGTAAATCGTTGTACGGCATCCCAAATCTGTGTACGGGTCACTATCACATTCATCTTCATCAATTCATCTCCAAATATCATCCACTATCCTCGTCATCCAGGTATAAGTATAATAAATAAGCATGTGTGTGCGTGTGGGTGTAAATCTATTCTAGGGTTCGCAACTAGGAAACTATACTATTTTACTTCTAAATCCTAATCTAACCATAGTACACCTAATTTCATCTAGAATATCTATGTCACGCATAAAGCTATCATATGGATATATATATATATATAGTATATACATAGTATACTAAATATCGAACTGCGGGGGTGTTATACGCCATCCACCCGACTTCTTCCGTAGATATAATCTACTCACCTTGTATCTTGCGTGTTGGTGTCGATTTTGCCTTCATCTTCTTCATCGTATGAAGCCCATGAGAAGGTACCTACAAGATAACACAATCGCAAATAAACCTTAAAATCACATCGAGAAAACCAAACGACGCGCTAAGGCCTATAGGTTAGAACCTTTGGACTACGCTTTCAAAACCATCAAACTATCCTCGATATCGTCGTATAAACGCCAAGTAATCGAGGTAAAATGCAATTATACAAATCCAGAATTTAAAATTCGGAAAACGAAAACATGAATTAAAACAGCAAGTCAGGAAAAAGGCTCCAGATTCTACCCTAGGTCAAATTGGACAATTTTGCATATGCCAGGGGTCTAATTTATTGATGTAGGAGCTACAGAACAAGAACGAGCCAAAATGTTCCAGGTATGGTCACAAATTGCGGCCAGAAGGAATAAATCTGCGGCCATGGTTGGGAGTTAGGGGCTAGGGTTTTGGTGGTAGTTTCCTAGGTGCCTGCATGTATCACTGTTCATACAAAATAATTTTCAGAGTCTCGGGGTGATAGCAGATTCCATATAACCCTCACAGATTCCACAATTTCCCGATATCGGCTTTTCTAAATCCGTATTCCGGGTTTCTAGTCTCTGGTTTAGGCCTGAATTCTAGCACTAGGGGGTTTGGGTGGCCTCTACTGAGCTTAATTAACCATCACAACCCAAAGTTCCCTCAAACCCTAACTAGAATTTTCTAAGTCTACATAACCACTCAATATCGACACGAAACATGTATGGATGTAGAAGGAATTGAAACACTACTCCAATGGTGCAGAAATTACGTCCTTTGGCAACTCAGGAATTTTCTTGAGTTTCTCAAAGTCCTCAAAATCTTCTCTTTCTTGGTGCATGGGGTAGCTAGTGAGCTTGTGCATCCTTTTTGTGAAATAGGGTTTGGGTTTTGAGTTGATCTTTATGGTGTATTGGGGGGTTGAAGATGGAGGAGGAGGGGGGAGGCAGCAGCAACAACAAAGGAAAGAGAGGGAGAGGAAATGAGTGTAAGGAATGATGAGGGATGGCTCAAGACAAGGGTTGACCCCTTACCCACTCTTTCTCTCTCTTCACCATACCTAATATAATACTCTTTTATTTTCTTTTCTAATCCATTTTCCTTCTCTCCTCAATAGTAAACCCAAAACAAACCATGGTAGAAAATGCACAAGTGAAAAAAAAAGATATAGTGTATGTTTTGCACAAAACAAGCTTAAACGCGATTAGCGATTTTTAATCGCGATTAGCACTATATTAGCATATAATTAGTCTTAAAAACTTAAAAATGGCATAATTCGCATAAAACACCCTCTTTTAATAATTTCTATATTTTTCCAATTTTTTCTCAATTTATCGGTATTTAATTATACCGAAATATTAAAATATTCATTAAAAATAATATTAAATTATAAAAATTCCGAAAAATAATATATTTTTTTTGAAATGTTACAATCTTCCCCCCTTAAAGAATTTCGGTCCCCGAATTTAAATTTAAACCCCCAAATTCTAAAACATTTCAGTAAAAGACTAAGTCGTCGGGGCTCCGAAATCATCAATACATAAAACGCATCATAGCGCAATGCATGCGCAAGAACAATGAGCAGATCACTCAAAAAAAAAACTCCGTCAAGCATCCCGCAATCATCGGAGTTATGGTACAGACACACTGTCAAATCCAAAACAAAACCAATATGATATAAATCAGAACTATACATGTAAATATCTGAAGAAAATGCATGCCAAATCCTTTGAAGTCGATGTGCGATGCGCATAACATTGCACAGTGGTGGACGTCTATTATAATAAAATAACTATATACGTATATATACTTTGTTTAATATGTACGTTCCGCCGTTTTGAAAACAATTTAGAAGGGTTTTCCTTGTTTTAAACGTTTCGTGTCATATCAGACACGTAGGTAAATACTAAGACTATAGCTCTCTTTTTGGAAATCCCTTCGGTAACTATCAATGCATGCAAAATATATTCAGGTACTGTCCTCTGACTAGTCCTGTTCAGTACGAAAACAAATAGCAATATCATAAAAACGTATTGCTCCATAAGAAATCAATCACAAAAATGTATATAAGAATACCCTGTGCGTCTGGTGCGCACGGAAATCAAAATCCATATATGTGCCATACATGTGCACAGAAACATCATCTAGGTGCAACGTGTGTGCACAAAACATTTGCCAAGGGCAACGGGCGTGCCTGAAAGCAAAATCAGGTGCATATGACATGCATAAGGAATCCCGATTTAGTGCATCTGGTGTGCACCAAAATCGTATCTCAAAACATGCGCTCAACACGCGCGAAAATCCAAATCAAATGCACGGAGTGCAAGAAATCAACATCAATATCAAAATCAAAATCGACGGTATACCATACGGCTCAATCCAAATCAGGTATACCGTGGTGTATAAGCTCAAAACCATGTGCATCAGCGTGCACAAATTAAATCAAAACATTAGAAGTGCATGAAAACTATGCTGGAAGCGTAAATCAAATCACCGGCACAAAATAGGCATGAAATCACAATCAATACCTCAAGCGTAATAACTATGCGCAAAATATAAATACCCAGTAGGTGCAACCATGGTGCACGAAAACAGAAACCATGGAACTCGGCCATCAAGACTAAATCATGCGAATAGATCTCACAAAATACCAAAATCCAAGATGACGGATACGTGATAATCGAATCACCAAATCACAAATCATAAATACCGTCGTCGGTATATTCTCCTTCAAAGTCGAGAAGGTGTCGGTCGGTATATCCTCCTTCAAAGTCGAGAAGGTGTCGGTGCATCCAATGCTAGCAGCGCAAGACATTTACTTGCCTCTTGCTCACGGTCTGGCGTTCTCTGTCTCTGGGTCCTTATCTTCTCTGAGGATTACCTATCTCGCAATCAATCGGCTCATCGGCCCTGTCAGGTGTGCTAACGGGGATGATTCCGTCTTGGCACTTCTCTGGCCATCTCTCCGTCAATTCTCACGACCACTCGTAAAGCAGTACGTCACTGGCGCCGACCTCTGGTCCTCTATCCGAACCTGGTCAACTATCTCGTCGATGATGCCGAACTATGGCCTGCTGGGTGTGCGCAATATGACCACTCCTGGGTCTAGGTCTTCTCGTATAATATTCTAGAAAGGTCCTGTCGAGGTCTCTCTCAAATCTCGTTTCTGCCGAATTGCCCGGAAGTTATCATCTTTTCTATATATGTTCCTTGTTCCAGAACGGCTGCATACTCATCGCGACTCCTTCTGGAAGGTATATCCATATATAACGCCTCTGCATGCATACCACATCTCTGATGTCAGCGGAGTGGAACGTCATCCCGTCGAAATCTCGTGCGAAGTCTTTACTCCACTCTGCTCCAATGTTAACTTATTCAGACTCGTCTTCTTGTGGCTGCATGGACTGCGCTCCAACGGCTATACTCGTATCTGGAGTCTCCCAAACAATGTGTCCCATCACATGATATCCGAATGATGTCGAACCATCCGATCGATTCGTCAGAACCTCATAATCCCCCAAGAGATCAACATCTTGAGTACAGTTTAATAGTATTCCGGTACATACCACAGCACCTGTGGACCAACCGTAGAAAGGCAAACCCAAGCCTCACTAATGGCACCGCAAAACTGCCGCAAACCCTAAGGTTCGGAGGCGTTCCATGGTCATTACGTTGAGTTAGGGTTTCATTCTTCTAGAGGGTTCATAGCATTACTTGCATTGTCTTCCGAATACTTTAAACTTAGAATCGGGTTCCTGACATTCGATCGTCTCTATCGACTCTCAACGAATATGCGTGAAGTCATCTCTAACTGGAATCAATCTATCTGATGACCTCGCATCGGGGTAAGAGAACGAACCACATGTCCTAGTCCTTCATCCTTGGGTGATTAGCGACCTTCCATCATATCCCTAAGTATATACTTATGCTGAAGTAGCTCCAACATCTGGGTCGATATCTCATCGTTCGCAGCAACAACTGGCTCATTCGTCCGCACGCTGAACAGTGCCTCAATCATTATGAATAAGCGATACATCACTGGTCATCACATCCTGGTTGGCCTCTATCAGTAGCTCAATCCTCTGGTGCTGATCTGCACGTCCAAGAAATATCGTGGAAGCGATCCATCAAATGCTCATGGCACGAAAACACAATAAAACGTAGCCTTCTATGCAGTCGTACGTCTCTGGAATCACGCCCTGGTCAGTCCTCGTCCGTGACGAGCTCATGCTGACGCAACTCTAGCCGTAGCTCTCTCTGCCCGTACAATCGTGGCAGCAAAATCATAACCAGTATCGATGAAGATAGATCATAGGAATGAATATAATACTGTGCAAGGAAATGTACATCCTAAGGTCACTTAAGCGGAGTAGCGTATCGTAAATATGCAGTGGAACATACGTACGGTACATCACTCTACTCAAGCTACCTACTCCATCAACCAAGGGTCATCCTACGCGACGAAAATTCGGGTATAATACCCCCTCGACGAAGTCTAAGTTCCGTAAGGTCAAGCCTAAGTTCCGTATATATATAAACGCTCTAGACTCCGCATAGTCAAACTTAGACTTGAACTAAGGTTAACCTAGCGCTCTGATACCAACTTTGTCACGATCCGAATTAGCACGTGACTGGCACTTGAATCATATGAAGTCTATAGGACCCCATCTAATTCAAGTAAGCCAAAAGCCCAGAAATCTAAAACCATTTTAAGGAGTAAATAAGGAAAACTAGTTTTTTTTAGAAGTAAGGAAAACATGTCTTAAAAGCAAGGTTTTTTTGAATAAGTAAGCCGAATATGCATTTTTAAAATGTCTCGTCTTTTCTGAAAATTTCGGCAGAGTTTCCTTTGTAAATAATGACCCCGAACGGGATACGACAAGAATAATATATACACAATGATAAAAGGCATTCCCAAGCGGGAGCTAGCTCTTCGTCAATCGACGGTCACAACCACGCAAGCAATATAATATACAACGCCAAAGGGCGAGGATCAAAACTAAAAAAGAACTCAAAATCAACATGAAAACCTTAATACTACAACGCGCGACTGTAAGGTCGAAATAATACATAACTGGTTTTCTAAGTCTGAAACAATATACAAGTTTTGGTTGATGGAATTACTAGATACAACTGAATAAAATAATACAAGGGTGGTCACGATGCGAGTGAACCCACCCACCAATGCAATCACCCAGAAAGGAAGCAGTGTGCCAGAAAAGCCGCAATGGAACCTGTACGGCAAAACCTGCAAGAACTATGGCACAACGGGGGTGAGTTGCCAACTCGTGAATAGAAAACATCGCAGAGTATAAATCGTATGCATGACATAATCCTAGGTCAATATGATCTGTAATAATATATCCTCAATATGAATAAGTCTGAAGCATGATAAGGTGGCAATGTAACCTCTATACATGACTGTAGTGCCAAGTGCTCGTGCCAGTGCCTCAGGTAATAACATATCATAAATATTAGGTATGATCAATGTCGACTATATCATGAAGTCTATGAAAAAGAGGATATCATCCAACAATGTAATCAATGTCATCAATGTCAATATATGTATGTGGAAATTGTCCACGTGTCACCCAATGACAATAAGCATCATGCATGTAAACATGATAAACATATGCATGGAAGTATGGGGATGTAAATCAACAGGTGTCGCTCGCGACATATCAAAACCATGGAACCTGAGTGTTAAGCATCGACACTCCAAAACATCATGAAACCTGTGCCTATCATCGACACGTAAATCCTCATATATCGGGCTCCGTCAGTCTGGATCGGCCCATATCATCTCTCGACTCCGGTCGGTATCCTCCGGATATCCGCCGAGCCCAAATAATATCACCAGTAGGTAGTAGTCCCTCTGCCAGGCTCACCGTATACTACACAGCGATCCGTTCTCGCCCCGGGGTACCATACCGGGTCCACCTTGTACCCGCAATCGGCCTCATCCGCCTCCTCGAATCGGGTTTCACATGTCGCTCTCAGCACCGAGAAAACACATGGTGGACGCACTGAAATATCATATCAAGGGTAACCGGGTTTTTAAAACAATACATGTAAGTCCATGCTACCCTTCCCCGGTACTTATGGGGTAGCGGAATTGGTCAAAAACGATTTTTGCTAGGGTGGTAACACGGACTCAAAATACGGATCTTTGTTAAACAACTACCAACAACCTAACTAGGAGTTTTACCTACTCGGTTAGGGGGTTATACCTTTCTTGAACTCTTTCGTCTTCAACTCTTGTGGTGTACGGACTGGCCTCCCCTCGTCGTCTTCTCGCGCTGAAGATGGATCCACCCGAAAGCTTCTACCTTTGTCTTCTACTTCGAACTTGAAGAAACTAGAACACTTGGCTTGCTAGGCCTTGTGAACTAGGATGAGTAGAGGAGTGTTTTGGTGTTTTATCTATATGGTTCTTGCTTCTCAACACATGAGACAAGTAGAACCATAAACAAGAGAGAGAGCAAGAGGAAGAGGGAGAGCTTGAGAATGAGAGAGCTCAAGAGAAAGAAAGCCAAATGAAAAGTGAGCCAACCTCTTCTCATCTCACCTCTCAAAATCCAAAATTATGATAACAAGTAATAATAATTGAGTATAATGTGATGGTTGATATCATGACAAATGACAATATCATTTCTTGTATTAAATGCAATTTGTGAAGCATCAAGCAAGCACAAGTCAATGCAAACAAATGATAGCCATTGTCATGATGGTGGTCAACAAGTCCAACCTAGTCAACCGGTCAACAAAAGTCAACAAGTCAACAAGGTCAACCTTTCAACCCTAACCATGTCACTATAATACTTAATTAATATTATTGTTAATCATAATTCTAATTCTCATTAGGGTTTAGCAAAAGTCAACAGTCAACAACCCTAATAAGAATCCTCTGCCTCTGTCTCTGTCAACCGTGCATACACACCCGTATCCGCGTTCCGGGGAACACGAATACAAACGAGATAAAACCAATCCCAAAACGTATACTAGGATCTGGCTTAAACCAAAGCCCGCTAGTAATAACTGCCCGGATACTAAACGTGCACAAGTGCACGGATGTGACCGAACCCTGTCGCAAAACCATACGACCTGTCGCAAAACCATGCGACCTCTAATCTTTTGCCTAAAGGCGAATAGCTCTCTGTGTGGGACTCTAAAGACTCGACACTACGCTGGCAGTGGGTTTAACCACAGACCGCAAGTGGCACTAGCTGTGCGTAACGGCCCCCAGGTAGATGCCGATAAGAAGACGGACGATGTGAAACCCATCTGAACTCCTACTGAGCCTGAATGTGACAATCTCCGTACAGTCCGGTCTGTTCGTCTGATACATCGCATGGCGGGCCTAGGGGGGCGGTAAACGTCAGTCCCCTAATAGCGGTACAAGTCGTGTCGGAGTGTAGCCCAGAATACCCTGAGATAATGTTGGGTTACTAGGCACACTAAGGAGGCTCTACAAGGCATCGACCATGCCGGATTAAAATTTTCTATGCGCCGAACAACCCTTAGCAAGATCGTTAACTAGAGTTTAGGCGAAACTAAATGAAAGTAAATGGAAATACAACCTTTGTAGATCCGGTCCACCACTTCTTTAGCTCCGTGATGACGTCCCTTCGCTGCGATCACCGGGATCCCGGACTCTAGCTATGGTTTCGTCGGGGAAATGAGCGGGCTAGGTCGTTGACTTCGATGCCGAAGATGATCTACGTCGAGGAAACTCTAACTCAAGCTCCATCTTCACTAGGTCATGAAACTTGTGAAGAAAACACCCAATACAACATGGCAAGTGGTAGAGGATGAAGAAATAGGAAGTGGGTTCACTTTGGATTTGGATTTCTCACTTGATTTCAACACTTGAAATTTTCTAGCAAGGTTTTCTTTTCTTCATCAAGAAGAAGAAAAAGAAGAAAAGAATATCAATAATAAATAAAAAAATGAAAAATCAAGTGAAGACTTATCATAATGCAACCATGGGTGAGGCTAACACATGTAGAGAATAAACTAAGGTTTAGGTGTAATGGTTAGGTTAAGGAAAAAACAAAATGGTAAAGACTTTCAAAGCTTCATGAAGCTTCATGAATAAAACAAAGCAAGCCTCCATTTTATTTTTGCCAAAATGAATAAATAAAATAAATAAAACAAATTAAACCCTAACCATTAACCTAAAGATGGTTTAAAGCAAACATACACCCAAGTTTGCATGTATCATCAAACATGATACAATCAAGTGCACAAAAATATATCACTTATACTACTTGTGCACATCAAGTGAGAAAATCCATCTTAAGTGAACAATACTAGTCAATATAAAGTAATATATCAAATATATAATTATACATTAAATTATTAAATCAATACTTGATTTAATGATCCGGTCATATCGCATATAACCGACTAATATCAAGTGTATCAATGTATCGAATCAACACTTGATTCGGTAACCCGGCAATATCACATATAACCGTCCGATGATACAAATCGCGAGAATAGAATACAGTATCACATACTGGTATTATTCTCGGTCCCGCACATATCTCATATGCGCTCCTATTTCGTTTCGCTTGAGCCAGGAAACCTCTGTGTAGGACTCTAAAAACTCGTCAATACGCCGGCAGCAGGTGATGATCATATCAAACGCCCACAAGCCGCAAGCGGTCTGCTAAACGTAACGGCCACCCGGGTATTGAGCGATCAGAAGATCAACGAGCAAGCCCGCTCACACTCCTGTGAATCCAACCAGTAACACTTACCGTACAGTCCGGTCTGTTCGTTTGATATGTCGCATATCTCTCCTAGTGGTGGTAAACGTCAGATCCCAGTAGCTCGATAAGTCGTGTCGATATGAGGTCTATAACAGTTCGAGAAACTACTGATAACACTTACCAGTAAATCTCAGTAACCCTGTCCAGGGATTTCCGGTTATAGCCAGTCGAACACACCACAACATCAACTCCTTATACCGGGAGAGACGAATCCACTCCTATCGCTCATTGACTCCATGTGATTCGGGACTGTACCCAAAAACCACCGTTTTGCACGCCCTCTTGGACGTGGTAAAGTGGAAATCAAAGCATAGTGGGAATCATACAAGACTCTATGACGATCTCGGGTCTACAGACTAACCTGTACCAGTGTCACCAGAGAACTGCCATCTGACGTAAGGTATAATACCATCTGGAAGTTCTCGGCGAGTCCGTCCAGTGTACCCAGTCTCCACTGAGCACCCGTACACCATCCTTGATGTCAAACACCGATGGATATGGGATCATCCATCGCCCATCATATGGGTCAAGATGCGTATACGCTAGTCTACTCTGGTGTATCGATGCCCTGTCTCGATACACCCTCGACTAGGAACAATTATAGGAAGTACTCGTCGACTGCCGTGTCCCCACTAGTATGATCTCATCATAGTCCCAGTAGTCGAGTACACATCCTAAGGGCTTTACCAACATGTAACAGAGAGACAATCAGTGTACACGTTAAGGTAAAAGGTAACCAGATAGCATACTATCATGTCGAGCAAGAAAGTCCTCCATATATATGTCCAAGCATCTACTACAATATACATCATATGTATAGTAATGGCCTCACTACTACAAATAATGGTTGACCCTACGGATTTATCGGTAGGGACAACCCACTGCCCCTACGGAGATGTGCGTAGGGGCGAAAAAAGACCCCGTAGGTGTAAAGGCCGCAGGTGCAAGTTGAAGCCCTGAACTTGCCCCTACGGGCTAAATCTTGCCCCTACGGATATCTGTGTGGGTCCTGATTCACCTACGGAGTAGGCCGTAGGGTAAAAAAATTTATATTATTTACGGTTTATTTAAATATATTAACTGTACCTACGGAGATATCCGTAGGTCCAAGTACTATCCCCTACGGATACCTACGTAGGTACTTATCCGTAGGGGCAAAATATCAGGATTCCTGATATTTTGCCCCTACGGATAACTCCGTAGGGGCGAAGCAATGGCCCCTACGGACATATCCGTAGCGGCACTCCCAACCCCCCTGGTACTGAGATCCGGGGGGAATATCAGTTACTGCTGATATTTTGCCCCTACGGATATAGCCGTAGGGGCAACATGTGTACCTACGGATTAATCCGTAGGTACACATTATCTGTATTTTTTTTAAAAAAAAGGGCTGCCTGATTTTTTCCCGCCCTGTGCACAATAATATATAAAACAATAAAATATAAAATTAATCATCACACAACATATATCGCAGTATTCATAATCACATCTCACGCATATAATATACAAAAGAAACCCAAAAACAGAATATGATATAAATATAAACCAATATCAATATCGTTTCAAAATGTTGTACAATATGTATGATATAAATAAATACATGTTTCAAAAAATAAGAACCAAAAAGCTACCCTAGCTCGGTCCAGCTCCACCTCTGAATAACGATAGAATAACGCGTGCCTGCTCCTCGGTCAATAAACTCTGCAATTCGGCGCGAGCGGGAGTCTGAGCGGCCTGTGGAGCTGGCGATGTGGTCTGCGCAGCCGCCGTCGAGGTATTCGCTTGCGGAGCCACGGCTGCTGGAGTCTGAGCGGGCGGTGGAGCTATAGGAGCTGTCTGCGGAACCGCAGCCGATGTAGTGGCTTGCGGAGCCGCAGCCGAAGGAGATGCATGTGGAGGCTCGGCCGATGTACCCTGTCGCGTCTGGACCTAACGTGTGTAATAAGCGTGTAAGAACTGTGTATTATTCGAATTCGTATCATTATTATGTTATTTCGAAACCCCGTTTGGATATCTAGTTTGGAAAACCGTTGTTTAATTTAATTACATATGTATGTATGATTAATCAAACTTAAGTCTAAAACCAAATAAGCTCAAGCTACGTACTAATTATGGATATGTTGATATCTATATAATATGACATGATATTTTACTATAAAGTAGTATACATACCAGCATCTCCTACAACTCCTGAACGGTGGCCCTCAAGCTCTCCAGTTCCTGATGAACACGTCGGTCACTGGAGACGGAGGAAGTAACCGCCGGGGTGGAGTCCAACCTCATATGGTTGGACTGTCCCCGGCCTCTCTCCCAACCTCCGTGGTGCCCTCCGTGTGCGGCGTCCAGAACTGGGGTCAGCAGCCTCGGATCGCTGTGTCCGGTAAAATCGATCCCCGAGGCCTCGGCCTGCTCAACCACCCGCTCCTACACCCACATTAAGCAGTAAAGTATAAGTATAAAATTTAAACTTGAACCTTCCAAAACTAAAATTTCAAATTTGGGTAGAAAAAATATTAACACTTACGCAATACTCCTGGGTAGCGACGTCGGGATATCGAAGCTCGCCCGTGGCGGGATCTGTCGAGGTGTCGTGGACGACAAGATATGCGGACAGCACGCTCGGTGTACCACCTGACGCCACGGTCCGAGATATCTGCAATATTAGAAAATAACTCTTAATATTAGAAATATTAGAAAATAACTCTTAATATTGCAGAATATCACAAAGGTCGGTCTATTGTAATTTACCGATAACTCCATGGCTCGAGTAATATTCCTCGAGCCACCTGTGTAAGTAGGGCGACCCCTTTTCGCCGACTTCCTGTTCTCTGTATTCTGAGCGGACTGTTTCTGCACAACGCATTAAAATTTAGTTTTCTAATCAAGGAACACAAAAAATAAATTATATCCTAAACAATGAATTACATTTAAAATACATACCTGTTTACGTTGGGAGTCGAAATATTCGCACAATAGAGGCCATGTCTCTACGTCGACTCTCGCAAACGCCGGAGTAGATAGGAGGGCCGCTCTCTCTGCCTCGGGGGTCGCCATCCACAAGGAGTAGCAGTCGGCCTTCAGCTCATTCCTGTTGTATCGGACCTTGGCCTGCATGTTATTCATCAGGCCATTGTACAGAGCATGAATGTCGAGCACCCTCCCCGGATGATCAGGGTCGGCTACAGGCTGAAAATCGTAATCCAACTGAAAATACAAAAAAAAACATTGTTATTAGATTGCAAGTGTTAATAATAAATATGATAAGCGGATAGATCAACTGAAAATATATATTAATACGTACCCGAGCCTGATCAAAGAAGAGGGCGAATGAGCGCTGGTGCGGCTCGCCCCACTCAACGTGAAGTGGATAGTTCATCACGAGCCGGCTCTCGTCCCCCATATACCGGCCGAACCTCTCGGTATGAGGACCGGTATAGCGATAGTCAAGGGTAAGAAAAGCGGGGAATGCTGCCTCCCCCTAGCTCTGTCAGACCTCAGCCTATGGGACTGATTCGGGCCTCGAGTCCTCCTCTTGGGATGGGGTGGCCCTGCGTCTGCACGAAATATCAAGACAATCAATATTAAGACAAAGTTGTATTAAGAAATCAAGGTTAAACAAAAATTCAAGTGTGATATATACCTCCGGTGACTATCGCACGAGCCTGGGCCCGGGCAGCAGCACGAGCGCGACGGTAGTTCCTCCGGTGAGGAACAACCGGGGTCCCGGATGCGGACGCATCCCCTCCAACTAGAAAATAAACATCGACGCTAAATTTCCATGAAGTTCATATTTATTCTATAGAGCATATGTAAAATGAATAAATATTTTAAATTTGTTCATACTAACCTGCAAACGATGCGGAGGGTATGGAAGCGGCAGGAATGGCCCCTGCGGAAGATGTGGACGCACCACCTATAATTAGACAATTAAAAATAGATTATATAAGTAATTGCAAAAAGAATGTGTAGATCAATAATATAACGTTCTAAATCAATATGCATGCACTATAGGATATATAAACATACCCGCAGGTGCGGTGGTGTCACCGCCTACAGCTAGACAATAATAAAAATTGCTAAGTAAGAGCAAAAGGAATGTGTGTATTTATGATATAGCATTCTAAATCAATATACATGCACTATATGATATATAAACATACCTGGAGGAGCGGGAGTGGTCTCTGTCCCAGATGTGGACACATCACCAACAACTAGACAATCAAACATTGACAATATAAGTAATTTTGACATAAACAGGCATGAATATCTGTAATATTACATTCAAAAAGGATATGCGTGCAGTATACCTGGAGGTGTGGCAAAATCCACATGGAAGGAGGCATCCGAAGGGGTCTCCGATCTGGGTGCAAGACCAGCCCTCTGAAGCTCTCCGGGCGGCAGAACCGCTCTGCCTCTGCCTCTGCCGCGGCTGGAGCTCCTGCCGTCCCTCGCTGCTCTCGACATCGTCATCAAATCTAGATAAACGGTTCGTGGACGCATTAGACAATCATTAAAAGTATTGACTATATATGTATAGAGCGTAAAATGTGAAGTAATAATATAACATTACTGATAACCTTTTTCTTTTCGTGGGCGCATTATACATATCTACTTGGATTTCATCGTCGATGTCATTTCTAACCCACGTAACTTCATGATCGGTCGAAGACAACCCGTCCTTCGAAACAGACGGTCGGAGCACTTTAAGCCTTCTTTCTTCTTCGTCCTCATCGCTGTCCTCGAATTCTGGGACATCATAGACATCTCTGGGTTTCCATCGGCATACAACACTCTATCCCGGATGCTTCAAACACTGTGAGTAGTATACTTGGAACGCTTGGTTTGGAAAGATAAACGGATCTTCGTGACCGTAAAATCGAAGTGTGTTCACACTGGTCAATCCATATTCATCTTTCCAAGTCCCAAGATTGCTTCTCCACCTGTCCGTATCGGTTCGCGGATCGTACCAAGTACACTGGAATATATAAAAGGGTTCTGATCGTCCGGGATAGTGGATGACGAGTATACAATTTAAGTACCCATAGTAAATCACACCGTCCGATCCTACCGTCGTAATCCCACTATTCTGAGTGGTTCTAGATGTTTCTATGTCCTTAACTTCGATTTTGTATCCAAGGACACCAAATCCTTTGTAATATGCAACCTCCATACTAGGAAATTGAGCTAAACATCTTGAATCACTCTCAAATGATGCAGACAAGTTCGGATCGTGGATCTAACAAAACAAATTTTACGACAAATACATAACGATACAAGTTTAGATTAAAACTCATAGCAATAAAATGTTGTTCGAATAACTTACATGATCTGTGACCCAATCACAAAAATTATCCTGATGGTATTTTTCCAAACGTTCTTCGTTCCAATCAGGATGCCCCTCACGTACCTCGTTAAAATGAATTCTGTTTTCGACAAATAATTGTGACATTAATATTATATCATTTCATACACACAAACACAGATATAACAATTGATCCAAAAAAACTTAATCTCTAATTTGTTCAAGACATGCGCAATTAAGCAAGATAAACCGGTATATCTTGTTGATAAACATAGTGTCTACCCTCTTATACTCGGGTTTACCATATAGCTCGTCTTGAATTCTTCATGGTCGGTTAAGCCTTGTCTCAATGTTCTCGTCCAGATAGCGGGAACAAAATGTGGTTCCTTCATCAAGAAGATAACCTTGCATGATAGAACCCTCTGGTCGATCTTTATTGCGTATATACTTCTTAAGAGTGTAGAGGTACCTAATAAGAATATGTTGAATAAATAATTATGGGTATACAGGACAACAATAAATTTATAAATTGCGCGAAACGAAAAATTACACGTACCTCTCGACGGGATACATCCATCGATATTGTACCGGTCCGGCTAACTTCGCCTCAGTTGCAAGATGAACCGTCAAGTGTATTATGATATCGAAGAATGACGGTGGGAAAATACGCTCAAACTTGCAAAGTATCAACGCAATAGAATTTTCTAGTTTATCCAGCGTCGCAACCTCCAGTGTTTTAGCACACAACTCCCTAAAAAAACAACATAGGTCGTTGATTACTAGACCAACCGAGTCGGGGAGAGAAGTCCTGAGGGCTAATGGAAGAAGGTGCTCCACGATAACATGGTGATCATGACTTTTCAGCCCATCGATCTTTTCCTTCACAATTTTTATTTTCTTGCTGAATGATCCTGAGAAACCTGTGGGGACTTTCAAATCATGCAACACCTGCAGGAATCTTTTCTTCTCCGGTTGTGACATATGATAAGCGGCATTGGGAAGTACAAACTTGCCCGGTTTACCCGTTACCGGTTTAGGGTGCAATTCACTTCTTATTCCCCACTCTTGTAGATCCATCCGAGCATTCATGTTCTCTTTCAATTTCCTGTCTTTACAAAGAAGCAAGTAAAGTATGTGCTCTGATACTCCCTTCTCTATATGCATGACGTCCAGACAATGACGCACTGAATTTGTAGACCAGTACGGAAGCTCAAAGAAAATGCTTAACTTGTTCCAATATTATGGTTTGACCTGTTTCGTTGGATCCATCCCGAAGGTCACGTTATTGTAACCATCCCATTTAGCAGTCACGTCCTCTCCGGACAATGGGGATGGAGGTCCAAGAAGCTCCTGATGACCATCAAAGTGAACCGTGTCTAACCTATAGGGGTGGTCTGGAGGCAGGAAACGTCGATGGCCGCAATAACAAACCTTCCTGCTAAAATTCAAGAATTTCGATGTTGTGTGTTCATGACAATGAGGACATGCTTTGTGACCATGTACAGACCAACCTGATAGCATTCCATACGCAGGAAAGTCATTAATTGTCCACATTAAATCCGCACGCAGTATGAAGGTTGTATTTGTGTTTGCATCATATGTCTCTACACCATCAATGAACAAAGATTTCAACTCCTCGATCAGAGGTCGGAGATAGACGTCGATATTGTTCCCCGGTGAGTTTGGTCCGTCGTTAAGAAGAGGCATCATAAAGTATGATTGCTCCATAGCCAACCAAGGCGACAGATTATAAATTATCATTACAACGGGCCATGTGCTGTGACTTCCAGCCATATAGTTGAATGGGCAGAAGCCATCAGTAGCCAGTCCGAGCCGGACATTGCGAGGATCACTGCTGAATATTGCGTGCCTCCTATCGAAATCCTTCCATGCCGGTGAATCTCTTGGATGGCTCATTTTTCCATCTTCGCTTGGAGGAGCACGGTGATGCCAAATCATTGCCTCGGCTGTTTTCTTGCACCTGAATAGCCTCTGTAGTCTCTGTGTTATGGGAAAGTATCGTGCTATCTTCACAGGTATATCAGGCTTCTTATCAGAATCTTTCGGCTTATACCTGGCCTCTCCGCATGTTGGACACTCTTTCAAATCTGAATTCTCTTTCCGGTACAACACGCAATTTTTAGGACATGCTTTTAGACCCAAATCAGACATCATCTTCTAGGCTTCGTACCAGCTGTCGGGCACATTATTTCCCGGAGGCATAGAATATT
Organism: Agapanthus africanus; assembly: GCA_030015575.1. Lineage (NCBI taxonomy): Eukaryota > Viridiplantae > Streptophyta > Magnoliopsida > Asparagales > Amaryllidaceae > Agapanthus > Agapanthus africanus. Next base: position 362,707,239 of record JASDDO010000022.1, on the reverse strand, counting down.
TCAAGAACGAAAGAAGCATTGTGAATGACTTATTCTCCATCCATTTAGGCACTTAATCTGGAAAAGTTGGACGAATCATGAGAGGGTGGAATACTTCACATTCTCATAAATTGGTTTCCTAGCATCATTCATGAAATTTTCATATTTATCCGCACACGGTCTTTGACCGGAAGGAATGTCATCTTCGGTACGAATAGATTCACCTAGGGCAGCCTCTACCATATCCTCCATTTCTTCTGATGGAAATAAATTTCCGTCTCCTGCCGCATTACCGAATTCTTCTTCTTCTCCTGCCGCATTATCATGTTCTCCTTCTTCTTCTGCCGCAGTACTGCATTCTTCTCCTTCCCCGTGATATTTCCAAGTTGTATAAAGTCTAGTAAACCCATGTTTTACAATATGAAGCTCTGTCAATTCTACCTTCTGCCAGTACTTATTGCCACATCTATTGCACGGACAGAGAATCTTCTCTATTATGATCTTATTATGTGCGCGTGCAAATTCAAGGAAAGCAGCAACTCCTGTGACAAACTTAGGTTGCAAACGTTGTTTCCAATCCACATACATCCAGTCCTTCACTCTGACGTACTCATGGGCCATGTTAGACTGTATAACATATAAATTGTAGGTTATGCTGACTATATTGAGAAATATAAGAACGGGATAGTTACTGACAAAGAAGAAAATCCGTGTATATGCTTTGTGTGTGCGTTTGTCGTTGAAAAGAATAAATTATCGCATGTATGTTAACCGATAGACAGGGACTAAGTGGCGCTTTTAGTTTCATATATGAGTATCGATGGGAATATGAAGGATTCATATTATCATATAGTGGTTTTAACCCGAACATCTCGAATCGCTTTCTAATTATGCGTTTGTTGTGTATTCTTGTTGTATGTGTGTGTTCCGGCTGTCGGGGGTAGGCTTCTATCCCATTAAGAATGTATAGAGCGAACACCCATCACTTGTGCTTTCAACCGTTTCGAGTAAATTTCGGCAGCACCTCCCCGCTGTTCTCCGAGTACACTGTAATAGAATAGATAATCATTTCAAAGCTGTGAAACAACGTTGAAATGAACATCTAATCTATCTTTGTACACGGAGAACCAGCGGAAAGGTACCGACGAAATATCTCGAAACGGATGAAAACACAAGTGAATGAAGGCGTTTGCTTTATACATTCTTAACTTGTCCACACGGGACAAATCTATGGGTTACCATACGATTGAATTTTCTCGTCACGTAGACTATACGACGGTTGTTAGTATCGAGCTATATTGTCCAATATTTAACAACCTTCGTATAGTTCTAGGTCACGACGAGCATCGCACGTATGTTAACCGATAGACGGGGACTAAGTGGCGCTTTTAGTTTCATATATGAGTATCGATGGGAATATGAAGGTTTCATATTATCATATAGTGGTTTTAACCCGAACATCTCGAATCGCTCTCTAATTATGTGTTTGTTGTGTATTCTTGTTGTATGTGTGTGTTCCGGCTGTCGGGGGTAGGCTTCTATCCCATTAAGAATGTATAGAGCGAACACCCATCACTTGTGCTTTCAACCGTTTCGAGTAAATTTCGGCAGCACCTCCCCGCTGTTCTCCGAGTACACTGTAATAGAATAGATAATCATTTCAAAGCTGTGAAACAACGTTGAAATGAACATCTAATCTATCTTTGTACACGGAGAACCAGCGGAAAGGTACCGACGAAATATCTCGAAACGGATGAAAACACAAGTGTATGAAGGCGTTTGCTTTATACATTCTTAACTTGTCCACACGGGACAAATCTATGGGTTACCATACGATTGAATTTTCTCGTCACGTAGACTATACGACGGTTGTTAGTATCGAGCTATATTGTCCGATATTTAACAACCTTCGTATAGTTCTAGGTCACGACGAGCATCGCACGTATGTTAACCGATAGACGGGGACTAAGTGGCGCTTTTAGTTTCATATATGAGTATCGATGGGAATATGAAGGTTTCATATTATCATATAGTGGTTTTAACCCGAACATCTCGAATCGCTCTCTAATTATGTGTTTGTTGTGTATTCTTGTTGTATGTGTGTGTTCCGGCTGTCGGGGGTAGGCTTCTATCCCATTAAGAATGTATAGAGCGAACACCCATCACTTGTGCTTTCAACCGTTTCGAGTATATTTCGACAGCACCTCCTCGCTGTTCTCCGAGTACACTGTAATAGAATAGATAATCATTTCAAAGCTCTGAAACAACGTTGAAATGAACATCTAATCTATCTTTGTACACGGAGAACCAGCGGAAAGGTACCGACGAAATATCTCGAAACGGATGAAAACACAAGTGAATGAAGGCGTTTGCTTTATACATTCTTAACCTGTTCACACGGGACAAATCTATGGGTTACCATACGATTGAATTTTCTCGTCGCGTAGACTATACGACGGTTGTCAGTATCGAGCTATACCGTCCGATATTTAACAACCTTCGTATAGTTCTATGTCACGACGAGCATCGCACGTATGTTAACCGATAGACGGGGACTAAGTGGCGCTTTTAGTTTCATATATGAGTATCGATGGGAATACGAAGGTTTCATATTATCATCGAGTATCATATATTGGTTTTAACCTGAACATCTCGAATCGCTCTCTAATTATGCGTTTGTTGTGCATTCGTGTTGTATGTGTAACATGATTTTAAGCCATTGAGATCAAGATTGATAGAACTTATCATCCTACATTGCAATAGCATTCATCAACCAAAAACTATTATTACAATGGCATTCATCTATAACAATCAACAATTAAAACTACAAATGTAGGATACTGATATCATAAAGCGTTATACGCAACATATGAATTCACATGACTGAAACATGCATCAAAAAAACATGTTCATCCAAAAGAAAGGCCACTGTCCACAAATATAGACAAATACATTATAAAAACAGTAACTAATTAACAAGTTGATTAGCATCTGGATCAAGAAAATGATTGGAAAAACAATTGACTATGATCTATAATGACAAGTCTATTACCATGACTCTCGACTAACAAATGTGGCTTTTCATATTTCTATTAATGATGCAAGTCTCCACCAAGTCAAATTATTGCAATATCATTCTTTTTAGAGTATGTCTAATTTAATAGATAGAATTTTCAAAGTTGGGCAACGAAGAAAAAGTAACAAGGGATTTTACATACATGCCAAAGCTTTGATTATTTATTTATTTATTTTCTATTTCATATTAGTACTTTTATATGTTTGATGATGGCAAGAAATACAAATTATATTAGAACATTGTACATACCTAATTTCCACTTGAAATCGGTTTTTTCTTTTATCAGTACTCGTTGACATATAGTAACAAACAATGTTTGATTAGAAGGACCCAAGATTTTCTCGATCAACAATAATTTTAGTAATCAAACTAGGCTAAAATTGCTGGAAATTCCTCTCAAGTTTGCCAAATTCAGCAAACCTCAACCCCAACCTAACCCTAACCCCAGACCCAGCCCCAGCCCAGCCCCACCCCAACCCTAACCTAACCCTAGCCCCAGCCCAGCCCCAGCCCAGCCCAGCCCCAACCTAACCCTAACCCCAGCCCCAGTTAAACCCCAACCCTAAGCCAAACCAAACCCCAGACCCAGCCCCAGCCCAGCCCAGCCCAGCCCCACCCCAACCCCAACCTAACCCTAACCCCAGCCCCAGCTAAACCCTAAGCCCAACCCTAAGCCAAACCCTAACCCCAGCCCCAGCCGCAGCCGAACCCTAACTCTAACCCTAACCCTAACCCTAACCCCAACCCCAACCCCAACCCTGACCGCAACCTCTGCCGAACCCCAACTGATCCAACCGCAACCCCAGCCCCAGCCCCAGCCATGAACCCTAACCATAAATAATCAAAAATTTCTTTAATTTAGTTGAAGATTTACTAACCTGAACGGCGGTGGCGACGACGAGAACGGTGGTGGCGACGACGAGAACGGCGGCGACGACGAGAACGGCGGTGGCGACGACGAGAACGGCGGCAATGATTTGGGGATTTTGTTTCGCGCGCGATCGAGAGAGGGAGAAAGAGATAACGGGCGTAGGCGATCGATCTGTTCCCTTTATTAAATCGCGTCCTTGGTTTGCGGCTCCGTAAGGGCAAACACCAAATTAAGAATTAATATTTTTATTCTTGAACGTCTTGGCCCGTAGGGGCAACCTTATAGCCCTACGGATTAATCCGTAGGGCCAACATAAATCTGCCCCTACGGATTTCAATATCCGTCGGGGCAACCCCCTATTTTAGTAGTGCCTCTAGGGCATACATTTAACTAACAATCACCCACATGCACTAGGGCCATCTGATAGCAGTGGTTGTAGTATCTCATACTCAACCATCCCATAAAAGTCTCTCTCTAGGAAAAGGCCTTTGTGAGTGGATCCGCCGTGTTGTCCTCTGAGTCTACTCTCCCAACCTCGATCACCATGGAGATCAACCATCTCCATGATCAGGTGACACTGCCTTAGAATATGTCTGGATCACTGATGGGACGGACGTTCCTTGGCATAAGCCACAACTCTATTGTCATACAATGGGAGGAACGAAGTTCATCTCATGAACTAATATACATCCAGACTGCCTCTTTTGTAGCATCTTAAGTAACGATGTATCCAGCCTTTATCGTCTAGTATGCCACGGTATCTAGCTTGGAACTCTTCCAACATACCGTCCCTTTACCGAGGGTAAAGAAATGCCTGTGACTGACTTTCAGTCGTCCTTATCACTCTGGAACCTTTCCAGTGATTCTCCCCAGGATCGATTGATACCATCTCACTACATCTAGTGAGAATCCTAACATCCAATTAGATCTATCTCATAGATCCAAAACCCAGGATTTATGAGGTATCATCTTGATCCAATATGGAGAATCCTTGTGATAAGCGGAGATTGACCGAGCGTAGCATAGGAAACTCCTTCCTTATCTAGAGTATGTCATCCACGTACTTTACGAGGATCATCACCATACTCCCTACTACCTTTTTGTATATACAAGGTTCATCTACCATTTTGATGAAGTCAAACTCTTTGACTACCACAAAATAGACGTTCCAACTCCGCGATGCCTGCTTTATCCTATAAAGCAACTTGTACACGTTTCCGCTGCTCCCAGTGTCTACGAAGCCCTCTGGCTGTGTACTTACAAACGCTCTCTTCTAAAACATCATTTTAGAAAAGCAGTCATGACACCGAACCGCCAGGATATCGTAGTCATGGTATGTAGCCGTGGCAAGTAGGATCTGGATGGACTTAAGCATAGCTACTTGAAAAGGTTTCATCATTATCCATTCCTGGTCGATGACGAAAACCTTTAACAAGTCTAGCTTTGAAAGTCTCAACTTTTCTATCTACACCTAGTAATCTTCTCAAGATATACTTGCTCCTGATGGGGATTTAACGCTTCAGATATAGCAGCCAAAGTCCATACTTTGTTGGTGTACATGGATTCCATCTCAGATCACTAAGCATCCAGCCATTCTTACAGAGTCCCTACTCTCGATGGCCTGCTCGAAACTAGTTGGGTCATCATCTCATGATGCAATCCTCGCTCCCACTGTCATAGAGAAATAGAAGTATCTCTCAGGTGGGTGAGGAACCCTACTAGATCGGCGGAGAGGCTGAGGTTCGTTGGTAACTATTGAATCCTTTGGTTCTACCAAATCATCAGCTACAGTTTGTATAGCTGAAACATTTCCAGTTTTACATAACAGATCTTGCCTCGAGCTTGTCCGGATTTTGCTTTTAGACATAGGCCGGACAACCCCAAATCTTAACTAACTTAAGATATGGGCTCTTCCCTTTCCATATCACAAATGAAGTGGTAGGCAACTGATTTGATTTGAACCCTATTCAATAGGTATGCAGCTTCTCAAGTGCATAACTCCCAAAAGGAAATAGGTAACTCAGTAGTACTCATCATAGAGCATACCTTATCATATTGGTTGTGATTGCTCCGCCCCGATATACCATCGTGCTATGGTGTATACGGAGGAGTAATGCTGGGAGAGAATCTCATTCTCCTTTAGAAAAGTCCAAGAATTCCGTGCTCAAGTATTCTCCTCCTTGATCACGTCAAAGGACATAATACTTATACCCGTTTTGGTTCTCTACTTCTAACTTATATTCTGTGAATATCTCAAAAGGTTCGGACTTGTGTTTTAACAAGAACATATGTCTGAATCTTGAGAGATTATCAGAGAATGTAATGAAATACAAAGAACCGGTCTTGGCATGTGTAGACAGGGGACCTACATACATCAACATGAATCATCCCAAGAGTTCATTAACTCTTTCTCTGTTTCCAATAAACAGAGCTATGGTCGTCTTATCTCTGTGACATGACTGGCAAGTTTCACAAGATGTAAATTCAAACAAATTTAAATATGCATCTTAATGTAACTTAAGATAGTTGGGTCGCATTGATATGACCTAGTCTACAATGCCTCAAGAAGGATTCGTTCATTTCTGAACTCTTCCTCTTGTGTGTGTTCTGTATACTAAGAAACTGTAGTTTGATTTAGAACGTTAATGCTTTTAGATAACGTGCCTGAACCGATCAACTCTTGATTTAGGAAATGTTCAAAACATTATCCAACAATACAAAATTATATCCTTCTTTATCTAAATAAAGAGACTGATATGATTTTGTATATCAGGTTCGGTATCTAATAACATTTGTTCAGAATCAATGTATTCTGGTAATACAGGGTGACAGTGACCAACAGACTTGGCTGCAACACTTGCACCGTTTTCTTCCTCATGAAACTTATCACCCGTTCTCAGTTCTCTACCTTTCTGTAGCCCATGTAATATATTACATATATGGGATTCTGATCCGGTATCAGATACCCAGGACGCAGAGGATACTGAGAAAAAGTTCTGTGTAACGAACACACCCGAAGATGATGCATCAACATGCACTTTCTTTGTTTGGGCGGCACGGAAAATCTGGTATTCCCTAATTTCATGCTCTGTCTTATAACAATTATAAGTTGGAGTGGGACCAACCTTCCCCAGCTCAGTATAACAAGCGGGTTCGGTCAATATATCTGTTTTATTATCTTGATTAAGGTGTGACATGGTCGCTACCTGGAGAGAGAGAGAAGAAAACACTCTGCGTGTGCTCTTGCAAGATCAGATTGGTTATTATTTTATCTAATCAGGATGGCTCCCACTGTTTTTGTCAAATCTTCCTTCAAACCCTAAAAGGAAAGACTAGCCGGGATTAATTACACGCTACAAGTTCGTCAATCTTTCAGCCAGGCCAATGTCGGTACTTTGAGGGAGGTTCCCCGTGCTTTCGCACGGACCTAATTAAAGTAAACCTCGTTTTCCTAGAGGCGTAACCCCGTTGACACTATTCTAGACACCTACTTGATCGGCTAATTGTAATGTGTAAAGCACTCCCACGAGTAACAATTACTCGCAGTGGGTATCGGGATCCAACTATGTAACACCTTAGGATAAGGGTTAGTGTATAATTATAATTAAATAATGATTTTTAATAAAAAGTTTACCAAATTGTGTTTTAAATATTTTTCCTAATTTAATAAACATTTTTCCAAAATTTTCCTAGGCTTGCACACACATGTGCATGTAAACTAGGGTTTTTAAATCAAGGAAATACCATAATTATTAACCATGGTGGGTTAATTGTAGGATTAATTCTTTTGGATTCTTAAATGGGTTTAATTAATTAGTTAAACTAAAAGATTACTTTAATTTGAATTTTAGGGTTAAGTGTTGACTTGTGAGAGAGAGAGAGAGGGCATCATGGCTCAAGCCATGCTTGCCATTAATGAGGTGAGAGAGAGTGAGGGGTGACTTTTGTGTGTGATGATTGAGGTAGCCTCTCATTTCTTTTTGTGTTTTCTCTCACACTCTCACAACACACCAACACACTCACACACACACTTACCTCTTCAAGCAGCAGCAGAAGCAACTGAAGCAGCAGCAAAAGCAACAGAAGCAGCAGCAGAAGCACAAGCAGCAGCAGCAACATTCAGCAACAGCAGCAGCAGAGGCAGTGAGCAGCAGCAGCAGCCCCAGATCCCTGTGCAGCGACTTCCCTTCACTTCTTCTCCTTCCTGCAGCTCCCTAGGGTCGAGAGTGAGGTATAATCCCTATCTTGCTTCACTAGTTTGCCTTGTTAGTGTAGTTTTGCATCGGTTATTAGAATTTAGTGTGTTTTAGTGCGATATGGGGTGATTAGTGTGAACTTTGTGCTAGTGAGGTGTAGATTAGTTCCAGTAGGATGATTGTGGTCTGTTGAGGCCATTGTAACTTAGTCGAACCCCGATTACACTAAAATACCACCAGTTTCTTGTGTGATGCAAAATGTCGTATTTGGGCAAAAAGTGAACTTTTCTGGATCTGCTACTGACCCGATGAGTGCAGAATGAAATTGAGGAGACTGTAGTGTAGTGGAGTAGAGATGATGCACCAGGTGAAACCCGACCCCCATACAGCTACAGTAGGCCGCCAATTTCCTCTTTCTGGCCGCCAATTGCGGCCAGATGGGTAGGGTTTGGGTTGGGGTTTGGTCCAGTGGGTGTCTGCTACTGTGGGTAGTGTTTTGGTATATATATATTTTTAAGATCATTTCTGTAGGAAAATCTGGGACCAAATACCTGTTTTGCCGTTTTTCTAAACCTTCGCGACACGCGTGATACGTGAGTAGGTTTGGGTTCTGCGTATCGCGGCGCGTCGGGGTAGTTTCGTGGCGCATGAATACACGTTTTAGCGTATCGCGCACACGCGCGATTGGTTTGCGACACAGGTTTCTCGTTGGATTATAATGTCGCGTTTTGTGACTCAAGCTTATGTGTGATATGTGTATGTGATTCTAGGTTCGCAGGCCAGTGAGACGGACGCTGCGAAGAAGGGCAAGCAAGTGGTTGGATACACTTAGCGCGAGACACGGTGAGTAGATTTCACATCTACGGGGATATCGCCCGCATGGCGTTATGCGTCAGGGCTGATAGGATCTTAGTATTACATATTGCATTTACCTATGGACTGTCATCTCATATTGCATTTCCCTGCTATGTGTTATTGATATATGCTAGAACTGATAGAACACCACACTATTACTAACGGTTTATGTTGCACGAGCACTATTTACATGCTACACACACACCGTTAGTAATTGCCATGCCACACTCACTGTAGAACTGCCATGATTATACTGTTGTATTATTGCTGTAGTTCATCTTACATGTGATTGATATGATTTTCATGTGATTTCTGTTTTGAGGACCGTGGAATTATTTAAGGAAAGATACGCTATTTTGAAAACCCGGTACCTCGTGATATGATATTTTGGTGTGTCCACCACGCGTTTTCTCGGTGCTGAGACGTGTGCTTGAAACCCGATTCGAGGAGTGGATGTTCCGTTTGCGGGTTCGTGGTGGGCCCGGTATGGTTCCCCTCGGCGAGATGATCGATGGGATTTGCCGATTGAGCCTGGAGGCGGGCGAGTACCTACCGGTGATTGGTTGGACCTGGCAGTTGTCCGGAGGATACTGACCAGAGTCGAGTGATGGATGCGGGATGACCGTGCTGCCGGGGCCGAGGGCCGATACCGCAGACGGACCCCGTGGGGCCGGTCCAGACTGACGGCGCCCGATGTTCGAGGATTTACGTGTCGATGCTGGACACGGGTATTTTATGATGTTTTGGGTGCCGATGTTGGGCACTCGTGATTCCTCCGAGATATACAGGATTTGAGGGCCGATGGGTGTGCCGGCGCCTGAGTATATGTGGGATTTGGGTGCAGTTTGAGGCACCGATCATTGCTTTCCATGTTGACATAGTCCATGTAGATATTATTTATCCCATACTCAGTATTGATTACTATACATCTCATCCTGTGGCATTTACCTGTTAGAGTACATGCATTACTATTGTATCCACTGTTGACATGCATCGATATCATCTGCTGGCATTAGTAGAGCCACGCTATATGTGCATGCCTGCGATCACCTTTATATGTTATCTCTATTCACGAGTTGGCAACTCACCCCCGTTGTGCCACAGTGTTTGCAGGTTGCCCTTGGAGTAGTCACGGCTGGCTGTTTCCTCATCTTTTGGCACAGATACCCCTTTTGAGCAGAGATAGCCCTTTTGCTGTTAGGTGGGTTTTGTACGGTATCTGTTATCTTTCAGTTGTATATTGATGTATCTAGTACTCTCCATCTACCTTATGTATTGACTTAGAGACAGTTGTGAGGACGATATGTATGATTTTATGTTCTGGTGTCGAGCTCGCATGTGAGCCGACGTTACTTTATGCAGTCTTATCTTTTATGATATTGTCCTTGTTTTACTGTGTATTCTTCGCTACGGCGTCGTATATCACATTGTGATGCTTTATTCATGTCACTTGTTATTTCCGCTACACCTTACTTTTACCCGACTTTCGGGGCTAATGTTTTAAAAAAAAGGAAATGTTACCAAAATTATAAAACTCATAACTTGTGAACTTAAAAAGGGATTTCTACTAAATAAATGTAAGTTTTTCAGACATTTACTATTGCTTTTACAAAACGTTTTAAATCACTCTATTTATTGGTTTTGATTTCTGGGTTCGGCTTACTTAGCCGCGTTACGCCTGTAGACGTTGCGTGGTTAAGTGCCGGTCACGAGTCGAATTTCTCGGGTCGTGACAAAGTTGGTATCAGAGCATAGGTTTTACCTTCGGAGTGTAGGATGACCCTGGTATGATGGAGTAGGTAGCTGCAGCAGGGTAGCGTAGCGTGCGTATGTTCCGCGGCATACTCACGACACGGTACTCCGCTTACGCGACCTTAGGACTTGTTGATTTGATTCCTCCTTATATTCTTGTGATTCGATTTCCGTGTTCTTATCGAATCCAAATTTTCTTTCAGCCAATATGCCGCCTAAGACTACGAGGGCACAGAGAGCGGCCGCGAGGGCCGAGATTCGTGTTGACTCGTCCGAGACGAGGACTGATCCGGGCAGTACGCCGGTGGTACCCGAGCAGGCTGTTCCTGCCGTGACAGAGCAGATCGCCTCGTTAGGGGCTGGTATGCAGGAGATGCGCCAGATGATAGGATCGCTAGTTGAGACGCTTCGAGCGCAGCGACCAGAGGTAGCTCCACCAGTTCCAGAGACCGCGATGGTGCCTACCGCACAGCCAGTTGCCCCTGCAGCCACAGAGGTGATTACAGTATCGCTATCAGAGTTCATGAGGCTGAAGCCTCCAGTTTTCACAGGCACCGATACAGCCGAGGACCCACAGTCTTTCATCGACAGGATGGCCAGGATATGCCGTTCCCTCAGATGTGCAGATGTGAGATGGGTTGAGTTCGCGAGCTTTCGCCTGGAAGGTCTTGCGCAGAAATGGTGTGATTCCGTGGAGAAGGGCAGAGCAGCAGGTCTTCCTCCTATGACCTGGACGGAGTTCGTGACTATATTTCTAGCCCGTTTCCTTCCCCGGAGTGTTAGAGATGCCCGAGCACGCAGGTTTGAGTCTTTGCGCCAGACGCCAGGGATGACAGTGGCAGAGTATGACGTACTGTTTACAGAGCTAGCAGTCTACGCCCCACATTTAGTGGCCACCGAGGAGTTGCGAGTCCGGAGATTTGTTCGAGGCTTGATTTCACCAGTGTTCCTTGCGATCAGCGCGCAGCACTACGAGACTTATGCAGCAGCTGTAGACGCAGCCCTAGTGGTCGAGGAGCACCTTGTTGAGACTTCGGTATTTCCAGAGCCGAAGAGAGTTCGTACCAGTATTTCCGCACGGAGGCAGTCATTCAGACGCCGCGACAGGTATCGTTCCGGTACGAGGGGTAGCAGAGATTCGGGACGGGGTCGGATGTTTAGTTCGTATCCCCAGGACGGTCAGCAGTCGCCGCGGGGTTGCTACAGATGTGGCAGCCTACTTCACCTCGTTCGAGATTGTCCAGAGACACACCGGAGGGAGGCGGCAGCACCGCATGTTACCTTACCACCTTCACCACCCCAGAGAGCGTTGCCCGTTGTGCCTACCGTTGCTCCACGCCAGACTTATGCTCAGAGAGGTCGCGGGCATGGAGGAGTTGCTCAGAGAGGACGAGATGACCGAGGCAGAGGTCAGTCAGTTACAGGTGGTGGACAGGCGAGGGTCTTTGCTTTGACACATCAGGACGCGCAGGCGTCCAATGCAGTGGTTTCAGGTATCCTCCCTGTATGTTCAGTTGATGCACATGTACTGTTCGATCCCGGATCCACACACTCGTACGTATCCACACACTTCGTGCCGAGGTTGGGTAGAGAGTCCGGCTTACTTGATCAGCCGCTTGTGGTGACTACTCCTGTGGGAGAGTCGTTTGTGGCTAGGCACGTGTTCCGATCCTGTATCGTCTGTATTGGCGAGAGAGAGTTGCCTGTCGACTTGATCCTTCTGGAGATGTTGGACTTCGACGTTCTTTTGGGCATGGATTGGTTAGCCACGTGCTATGCTTCTGTGGACTGCCGCGAGAAGACAGTTAGATTCTGTTTCCCCGGCGAGTCGGTTTTTGTTGTGTTGGGGGACCGTAGTGCCGCCCCTCACAGTGTGATTTCTTCTTTTCGCGCTGGACAGCTTTTGAGGAAGGGATGTCAGGGATTTCTCGCTTATGTTCGCGATGCTCGCGCTACAGAGGTTCCGTTGGATCAGGTTCCGGTTGTTAGCGAGTTTCCTGATGTGTTCCCTGACGAGCTTCCTGGGTTGCCGCCCGAGCGCGACATTTCTTTCTGTATTGATCTGGTTCCTGGTTCGGGGCCTATTTCTATACCGCCCTATCGGATGGCCCCGGCAGAACTTCGTGAGCTGAAGGGTCAGTTACAGGATTTGCTGGACAAGGGACTTATTCGACCCAGTGTTTCTCCTTGGGGTGCTCCAGTCCTGTTCGTCAGGAAGAAGGATGGCAGTTTGCGTCTTTGTATCGATTACCGCCAGCTGAACAGGGTGACAGTGCGGAACAGGTATCCTTTGCCGCGTATCGACGATTTGTTCGACCAGCTTCAGGGGGCAGGGTACTTTTCGAGGATCGATTTACGATCGGGCTATCATCAGCTGCGGGTTCGACAGGAGGACATTCCCCGGACGGCTTTCCGTACGCGCTATGGCCATTACGAGTTTTTGGTGATGTCGTTCGGACTCACCAATGCGCCAGCAGCCTTCATGGATTTGATGAACCGTATTTTCCGGCCTTATTTGGATCTGTTCATCATAGTCTTCATCGACGATATCTTGGTGTATTCCCGGAGTAGTGAGGAGCACGAGCAGCACCTGCGGGTTACATTGCAGACATTGAGGGAGCACCAGCTTTATGCGAAATTCTCCAAGTGTGCTTTTTGGCTAGACAGCGTGGACTTCTTGGGTCACGTGATTTCACGAGACGGTATATGTGTTGACCCGAGGAAGATCGAGGCCGTTCAGCGTTGGCCCAGACCCACATCGGTGACGGAGATTCGCAGCTTTTTGGGATTGGCCGGTTACTACAGGCGTTTTGTGCAAGACTTCTCACGTATTGCTACACCGTTGACCGGGTTGACCCGGAAGGGAGTTCCCTTCGATTGGACGGAGGAGTGCGAGCACAGTTTTCAGCAGTTACGGACACGGCTGACGACGGCACCGGTGTTATCTTTACCTTCCGGATCGGGTGGATTTGTGGTCTTTTGTGATGCTTCTCGAGTGGGATTGGGATGCGTTCTGATGCAGCATGATAGGGTGATCGCGTATGCCTCGCGACAATTGAAGAAGCACGAGCAGAACTACCCCACTCATGATTTGGAGATGGCAGCAGTGATCTTCGCACTTAAGATCTGGCGACATTACTTATACGGTGAGTCGTGCTAGATATTTACGGATCACAAGAGTCTGAAATACATATTCCAGCAGCGGGACCTGAACCTTCGACAGCGTCGATGGATGGAGTTAGTGAAGGATTACGACTGCGAGATCTTATATCACCCGGGCAAGGCAAATGTGGTGGCGGATGCCTTGAGCAGGAGGCCCGGGAGTAGTTTATCTTATTTGAGCGCAGTACAGGAGCAGTCATCCGCAGATTGGCAGATATTATGCGACAGTCGAGTGCAGTTCGAGTTCACGCCGATTGGAGGACAGATAGCGCATGTCCGTGCACGCCCACAGTTGATTGATCGTATACGTGAGGCACAGCTCAGGGATGACCGATGTTCAGAGATCATGGCACAGATGGGACAGGACAGATTTTCCGAGTTCGTGGTCGATGATCAGGGGATACTACGGTTTGGAGTCAGACTGTGCGTACCTGATGCTGAGGGACTGAGGCGTGAGATTCTTGAGGAGGCACATCGATCGGTATTTAGCGTCCATCCCGGTTCCACCAAGATGTATCATGATATGGGAGATGTTTACTGGTGGGACGGAATGAAGAGGGACATTGCAGATTTTGTATCGAGATGCCTGACTTGTCAGCAAGTCAAGACTGAGCACCAGAGGCCCGCGGGGGAGCTCCAGCCGTTACCCATTCCGGAGTGGAAATGGGAACAGATTTCGATGGATTTCGTGGTGGGTCTACCCAGGACTAGTAGGGGGTATGACTCCATCTGGGTGATCGTGGATCGTTTGACGAAAGCGGCTCACTTCCTACCGATGAAGACGACTTTCGGATTTACGCAGTATGCCCAGATCTATATTGACGAGATAGTGCGACTACACGGAGTTCCGACGTGCATTGTGTCCGACAGAGGCACCCAGTTTACCAGTAGACTATGGCAGAGGCTTCAGGAGGCTTTGGGCACTCGCTTGAGTTTCAGCACGGCATTTCATCCGCAGACCGACGGACAGTCAGAGCGGACCATCCAGACTCTCGAGGACATGCTCAGAGCTTGTGTGCTAGATTTCGGAGGTAGCTGGGATCATCATTTGCCCTTGGTAGAGTTTTCCTACAATAACAGCTACCAGGAGACTATTCAGATGGCACCGTTTGAGGCACTTTACGGGAGGAGATGCAGGTCGCCCACTTGTTGGACAGAGCTCAGTGAGAGCAGTATCTTAGGGCCACAGATCGTTGAGGAGACGACCGCGAAGATCCAGTTGATTCGCGATAGGATGAGAGCAGCGCAGAGTAGGCAGAGGGCTTATGCAGACCGTCGACGACACAGACTTGAGTTTTCTGTTGGTGATCATGTTTTCTTGAGGGTCTCCCCAATGAAAGGTGTGATGAGGTTTGGGAAGAAGGGAAAGCTTAGCCCCCGATATGTGGGCCCCTTCGAGATCCTCGAGCGTGTTGGTGCAGTAGCTTACCGGTTAGCCCTTCCGCCCAGCTTTCCAGACGTGCACCCCGTATTCCATGTTTCGATGCTCCGTAGATATCTACATGATCCTTCGCACGCGATTCAGCATCCAACGATCCAGCTTGAGCGTGATCTTTCCTATGCAGAGCAGCCGGTGATGATCTTGGATCGACAAGTGAAGAAATTGAGATCGAAGGAGATTCCATCAGTTAAAGTACTTTGGCGTGGTCAGAACCGTGAAGAGATCACTTGGGAGACCGAAAGCGACATGATGAAGACGTACCCCCATCTTTTTGAAGGTAACCTTAGATAGATTTTTGAAATTCGGGGACGAATTTCTTTAAGGGGGAGAGATTGTAACACCTTAGGATAAGGGTTAGTGTATAATTATAATTAAATAATGATTTTTAATAAAAAGTTTACCAAATTGTGTTTTAAATATTTTTCCTAATTTAATAAACATTTTTCCAAAATTTTCCTAGGCTTGCACACACATGTGCATGTAAACTAGGGTTTTTAAATCAAGGAAATACCATAATTATTAACCATGGTGGGTTAATTGTAGGATTAATTCTTTTGGATTCTTAAATGGGTTTAATTAATTAGTTAAACTAAAAGATTACTTTAATTTGAATTTTAGGGTTAAGTGTTGACTTGTGAGAGAGAGAGAGAGGGCATCATGGCTCAAGCCATGCTTGCCATTAATGAGGTGAGAGAGAGTGTGGGGTGACTTTTGTGTGTGATGATTGAGGTAGCCTCTCATTTCTTTTTGTGTTTTCTCTCACACTCTCACAACACACCAACACACTCACACACACACTTACCTCTTCAAGCAGCAGCAGAAGCAACTGAAGCAGCAGCAAAAGCAACAGAAGCAGCAGCAGAAGCACAAGCAGCAGCAGCAACATTCAGCAACAGCAGCAGCAGAGGCAGTGAGCAGCAGCAGCAGCCCCAGATCCCTGTGCAGCGACTTCCCTTCACTTCTTCTCCTTCCTGCAGCTCCCTAGGGTCGAGAGTGAGGTATAATCCCTATCTTGCTTCACTAGTTTGCCTTGTTAGTGTAGTTTTGCATCGGTTATTAGAATTTAGTGTGTTTTAGTGCGATATGGGGTGATTAGTGTGAACTTTGTGCTAGTGAGGTGTAGATTAGTTCCAGTAGGATGATTGTGGTCTGTTGAGGCCATTGTAACTTAGTCGAACCCCGATTACACTAAAATACCACCAGTTTCTTGTGTGATGCAAAATGTCGTATTTGGGCAAAAAGTGAACTTTTCTGGATCTGCTACTGACCCGATGAGTGCAGAATGAAATTGAGGAGACTGTAGTGTAGTGGAGTAGAGATGATGCACCAGGTGAAACCCGACCCCCATACAGCTACAGTAGGCCGCCAATTTCCTCTTTCTGGCCGCCAATTGCGGCCAGATGGGTAGGGTTTGGGTTGGGGTTTGGTCCAGTGGGTGTCTGCTACTGTGGGTAGTGTTTTGGTATATATATATTTTTAAGATCATTTCTGTAGGAAAATCTGGGACCAAATACCTGTTTTGCCGTTTTTCTAAACCTTCGCGACACGCGTGATACGTGAGTAGGTTTGGGTTCTGCGTATCGCGGCGCGTCGGGGTAGTTTCGTAGTGCATGAATACACGTTTTAGCGTATCGCGCACACGCGCGATTGGTTTGCGATACAGGTTTCTCGTTGGATTATAATGTCGCGTTTTGTGACTCAAGCTTATGTGTGATATGTGTATGTGATTCTAGGTTCGCAGGCCAGTGAGACGGACGCTGCGAAGAAGGGCAAGCAAGTGGTTGGATACACTTAGCGCGAGACACGGTGAGTAGATTTCACATCTACGGGGATATCGCCCGCATGGCGTTATGCGTCAGGGCTGATAGGATCTTAGTATTACATATTGCATTTACCTATGGACTGTCATCTCATATTGCATTTCCCTGCTATGTGTTATTGATATATGCTAGAACTGATAGAACACCACACTATTACTAACGGTTTATGTTGCACGAGCACTATTTACATGCTACACACACACCGTTAGTAATTGCCATGCCACACTCACTGTAGAACTGCCATGATTATACTGTTGTATTATTGCTGTAGTTCATCTTACATGTGATTGATATGATTTTCATGTGATTTCTGTTTTGAGGACCGTGGAATTATTTAAGGAAAGATACGCTATTTTGAAAACCCGGTACCTCGTGATATGATATTTTGGTGTGTCCACCACGCGTTTTCTCGGTGCTGAGACGTGTGCTTGAAACCCGATTCGAGGAGTGGATGTTCCGTTTGCGGGTTCGTGGTGGGCCCGGTATGGTTCCCCTCGGCGAGATGATCGATGGGATTTGCCGATTGAGCCTGGAGGCGGGCGAGTACCTACCGGTGATTGGTTGGACCTGGCAGTTGTCCGGAGGATACTGACCAGAGTCGAGTGATGGATGCGGGATGACCGTGCTGCCGGGGCCGAGGGCCGATACCGCAGACGGACCCCGTGGGGCCGGTCCAGACTGACGGCGCCAGATGTTCGAGGATTTACGTGTCGATGCTGGACACGGGTATTTTATGATGTTTTGGGTGCCGATGTTGGGCACTCATGATTCCTCCGAGATATACAGGATTTGAGGGCCGATGGGTGTGCCGGCGCCTGAGTATATGTGGGATTTGGGTGCAGTTTGAGGCACCGATCATTGCTTTCCATGTTGACATAGTCCATGTAGATATTATTTATCCCATACTCAGTATTGATTACTATACATCTCATCCTGTGGCATTTACCTGTTAGAGTACATGCATTACTATTGTATCCACTGTTGACATGCATCGATATCATCTGCTGGCATTAGTAGAGCCACGCTATATGTGCATGCCTGCGATCACCTTTATATGTTATCTCTATTCACGAGTTGGCAACTCACCCCCGTTGTGCCACAGTGTTTGCAGGTTGCCCTTGGAGTAGTCACGGCTGGCTGTTTCCTCATCTTTTGGCACAGATACCCCTTTTGAGCAGAGATAGCCCTTTTGCTGTTAGGTGGGTTTTGTACGGTATCTGTTATCTTTCAGTTGTATATTGATGTATCTAGTACTCTCCATCTACCTTATGTATTGACTTAGAGACAGTTGTGAGGACGATATGTATGATTTTATGTTCTGGTGTCGAGCTCGCATGTGAGCCGACGTTACTTTATGCAGTCTTATCTTTTATGATATTGTCCTTGTTTTACTGTGTATTCTTCGCTACGGCGTCGTATATCACATTGTGATGCTTTATTCATGTCACTTGTTATTTCCGCTACACCTTACTTTTACCCGACTTTCGGGGCTAATGTTTTAAAAAAAAGGAAATGTTACCAAAATTATAAAACTCATAACTTGTGAACTTAAAAAGGGATTTCTACTAAATAAATGTAAGTTTTTCAGACATTTACTATTGCTTTTACAAAACGTTTTAAATCACTCTATTTATTGGTTTTGATTTCTGGGTTCGGCTTACTTAGCCGCGTTACGCCTGTAGACGTTGCGTGGTTAAGTGCCGGTCACGAGTCGAATTTCTCGGGTCGTGACAAACTATCTCATAGAAGGTATGCAATCTCATTGCAAATTTCAACACTTGAAATTCGCGATAATTTTTGCCCCGAACGATCTATGACCTTGACAAGGTCAACAAACCATAGACCGCAAGTCAGGTTCAACCCGTCATTTCTTAATTGAATCAAACCCACCCGCACGACCCTTGACAAGGTCAACAAGGCCGTATGACTACCCTAAAACAATCTGCATCATATGCATAAATAGATAAATACTGGTCAGCTACCGCACACTGCGCCTTGACAAGGTCAACAAACGCAGCATGAATACTAAGCAGGACTTATCTGAAATGACGGAGGGCTACGACAGGTTTTTCTGAAAACCTATTGCGTAATGAACTTGATATCGTTGTAGAATCAAATGATTTTGAAATGGAGTGTTTTTGAGGCTTTTCTAGTTTTGCTAAAGGGGTCACTCCCGGTGAAGGGATCGTCGGCCCTTTCCTCATCGAATAAGGTGCTGGATATATCATATATACCGCTGTGCAAAGCAAAAACTATAGATGCAATCAAAAGACAAACCGAGGGGTGTAGCATCTGCCAGTTATTGCTAAAGGGGTCACTCCCGGTGAAGGGATCTCGGCCCTTTCCTTATCGAATAAGGTGCAGGATGTTCTACAAGGAACACCGCGATGCAAAGCAAGAACTGTAGCTACCTGTTTTTGAAAATTCTATTCCACAACATCTTTTAGGTTTCATTTCTTTCATTAATCATATTAATCAAGTCCCGTCATTTAAATCACCTAAACATCACAGATAAATACGACGTACACTTATGACATTTGCATTCACCTCGATGTCCCCTCGTGCACCGTTAGGTTAGGTGACTAACGGCAGAGCGGGACAGGGCTAGCGCGGGTGTAAAACATAAGTAACGTTTATATAATATATCGTATATACTATATATAGTATCCATCACAGCATATCAAATGATCACATCACAGATATCGCAGCAGAAGAAACATATGAAATATTGGATATACTAGGACGTCCGTGTTTTTAATACGAGCCAGTATAAAACACGGATTCCACGGTCGCGATGAATAGTCAAACCCACACCCCTAGACCCCTACGAGAGCGGCAAGCAACCCTACCAATTCTAGGGTTAGGAGACCCGGACTCGACTCCTCGAGATGGTCTCGCACTGGACTCTAGAACCCGGTTACTTGTGCTCCCCTCCTTGGGTCTATCCTAGTGCGGAAAAGTAAATAATATACAATGGTGACATCTTCCGCAACATGGAAGTGCCCCAATAAAAGAATATTACATACAAGTTTTTACATGAATGAAAATGAAAAACACCCATCTCACATAAAAAAAACCCCGGCTATTCAAAACGCGACGATCCAATATAACATATCCAGCAACACATAACATCACATGTCATCAACGTAAGTAAATATGCGCATCCCAATTGTCGTTGACATATAGCAACGAAACCGGCGATATCACATATTACACTTACGGTAACTGAAAAGAAAGTGTAAAACTACAACAGTTGGAATCCGCAACCCCTTTAGGCATCGCATGCCTAACCAAATGAATTCCTTAGACATCGCATGCCTAACAATTATAAACCCCGCATTTTAGTCTCATTATCGAAAACTCTTTTCAATATCAAGTCGGGCAATTCAGAAAGATTCCCGACATCCTGATCGAATGCTCGTCGCAAACTTTAGTAGACGGCCGCACCCCCGGTTGCCGTCGATGAAGTGCACCAAGGCGGAACACCGCTGCCGCGAGCACCCGAACGGATGCTTTCGGCGACGGGGTTCTCCTACAGTCACTTGGTCGGGGCTATGGGGCGTGGTTGTCTATTAAGTTTACCCGGCGAGTATCCGCGTACACTACGTGATTGCGACGGACTTTTGATCACTTCAAAATTCCGTGGCAACCGATCAAGTGAGACTAAACTGCTATGTTTATAACATCCAAATCAGTTATCTCATAACTACTTGTGGATTCCAATTATTCTATCACATTCCGGATAAATAGAAAATGTTAAACTTTCCGATCGAACAATCAAACACCCAAGTTTTCCCGAAACAGCTCAACACTTGAAATAAGTTTAAAAACATTCACTTCATGCCACAGTACTAACGGTCCAACCGTAGAAGGGTCAAGCCAACGCCTCACATGTGGCACGCCGTACTGCCCCAAACCCTAAGGTTCAAAGGGCAGTTCAAGACGGTCACATAATCGAGTTAAGATTTGTTGTCTTTTAGAGGGTCCATCGCGTTACTTGCACTACTTAGAACGTTTTCAAACTACGGAAAAATCCAACACTTGGAAATTTCCCGGCAGGGGAAAAATTGGGTTTTTATATCCGGTCGAACTTTTTAAAATATTCTAAAATACCCGGAAAAACATACAGACGAAGTTAAACTTCGCGATCGAAACACCGAGTCCCCAATACAACCCAGAAAACTCAACTCTTGAGTAAAGATTAAAATTACCCAGAAAACACAGGAGTCAAATAGAAACATTACTGTGCAAAGTGTGGTCAACGAAGCAACAGTATGGCCGCAGAACCGCCGCGCCACGTGGGGTACGGCCGCGGTTCCGCGGCACATTGATGGAGTTAGGATCACGTTTTGCACAGTAATTCTTATAAAACCCTGCTGAATTTTTTGAGTATTTTTAATTCAGAAAAATCCACAAATTCAAAAAATGTACAGAGAAGGGTTCCGTTTAGGGTTTCGGGGTTCGATCGGACTTCTAACATCGTCTACACTTCGCCTAAGGCTCTAGCTAGGCTCTGGTACCACTGTGGGGTTACTAGGCACACTAAGGAGGCTCTACAAGGCATTGACCATGCCAGATTAAAATTTTCTATGTGCCGAACAACCCTTAGCAAGATCGTTAAGTAGAGTTTAGGCGAAACTAAATGAAAGTAAATGGAAATACAACCTTTGTAGATCCGGTCCACCACTTCTTTTGCTCCGTGATGACGTCCCTTCGCAGCGATCACCGGGATCCCGGACTCTAGCGATGGTTTCGTCGGGAAAATGAGCGGGCTAGGTCGTTGACTTCGATGCCGAAGATGATCTACGTCGAGGTAACTCTAACTCAAGCTCCATCTTCACTAGGTCATGAAACTTGTGAAGAAAATACCCAATACAACATGGCAAGTGGTAGAGGATGAAGAAATAGGAAGTGGGTTCACTTTGGATTTGGATTTCTCACTTGATTTCAACACTTGAAATTTTCTAGCAAGGTTTTGTTTTCTTCATCAAGAAGAAGAAGAAGAAAAGAATATCAATAATAAATAAATAAAAAATAAAAAATCAAGTGAAGACTTATCATAATGCAACCATGGGTGAGGCTAACACATGTAGAGAATAAACTAGGGTTTAGGTGTAATGGTTAGGTTAAGGAAAAAACAAAATGGTAAAGACTTTCAAAGCTTCATGAAGCTTCATGAATAAAACAAAGCAAGCCTCCATTTTATTTTTGCCAAAATGAATAAAGAAAATAAATAAAACAAATTAAAACCTAACCATTAACCTAAAGATGGTTTAAAGCAAACATACACCCAAGTTTGCATATATCATCAAACATGATACAATCAAGTGCACAAAAATATATCACATATACTACTTGTGCACATCAAGTGAGAAAATCCATCTTAAGTGAACAATACTAGTCAATATAAAGTAATATATCAAATATATAATTATACATTAAATCATTAAATCAATACTTGATTTAATGATCCGGTCATATCGCATATAACCGACTAATATCAAGTGTATCAATGTATCGAATCAACACTTGATTCGGTAACCCGGCAATATCACATTAACCGTCTGATGATACAAATCGCGAGAATAGAATACAGTATCACATACGGGTATTATTCTCGGTCCCGTACATATCTCATATGCGCTCCTATTTCGTTTCGCTTGAGCCAGGAAACCTCTGTGTAGGACTCTAAACACTCATCAATACGCCGGCAGCAGGTGATGATCATATCAAACACCCACAAGCCGCAAGCGGTCTGCTAAACGTAATGGCCACCCGGGTATTGAGCGATCAGAAGATCAACGAGCAAGCCCGCTCACACTCCTGTGAATCCAACCAGTAACATTTACCGTACAGTCCGGTCTGTTCGTCTGATATGTCGCATATCCTAGGGGTGGTAAACGTCAGACCCCAGTAGCTCGATAAGTCGTGTCGATATGAGGTCTATAACAGTTCGAGAAACTACTGATAACACTTACCAGTAAATCTCAGCAACCCTGGCCAGGGATTTCCGGTTATAGCCAATCGAACACAGCACAACATCAACTCCCTATACCGGGAGAGACGAATCCCCTCCTATCGCTCATTGCCTCCATGTGATTCGGGACTGTACCCAAAAACCACCGTTTTGCACGCCCTCTTGGACGTGGTAAGGTGGAAATCAAAGCACAGTGGGAATCACACAAGACTCTATGACGATCTTGGGTCTACAGACTAACCTGTACCAGTGTCACCAGAGAACTGCCATCTGTCGTAAGGTATAATACCATCTGGGAGTTCTTGGCGAGTCCGTCCAGTGTACCCAGTCTCCACTGAGCACCCGTACACCATCCTTGATGTCAAACACCGATGGATATGGGATCATCCATCGCCCATCATATGGGTCAATATGCGTATAAGCTAGTCTACTCTGGTGTATCGATGCCCTGTCTCGATACACTCTCGACTAGGAACAGTTATAGGAAGTACTCATCGACTGCCGTGGCCCAACTAGTATGATCTCATCATAGTCCCAGTAGTCGAGTACATATCCTAAGGGTTTTACCAACATGTAACAGAGAGATAATCAGTGTACACGTTAAGGTAAAGGGTAACCAGATAGCATACTATCATGTCGAGCAAGAAAGTCCTCTCTATATATGTCCAAGCATCCACTACAATATACATCCTATGTATAGTAATGGCCTCTAGGGCATACATATAACTAACAGATAACACTGGTAACCTACCAGTATATCTCGCTTGCCCTAGCCAGGGACTACTTGTGTAATGGCTCTCCTAGACACAGCGCGATGTCAACCCCCAATACCGGGAGAGACGAATCCTGTCTAACCGTCACTGCCTCCAAGTGCTTCGGGACTGCACCCAACTACTACCTATTTGCACGACTCCTTTGAGCCGTGGTAGGGTAGTAATCAAAGTACAGTGGGAACACACTCGAGGCGAAGTGACAGTGTCAAGCCAGCGGACTAAGCTGTACTCATGTCACCTGGGAACTGATAACTGACGATAGGTATAGTACCAACCAATCAGTTCCCGATGAGTCCTGTCCAGTGTACTCGTAACCTAACGAGCACCCGCATACTATCTCAAGTACGGCGTACTGACGGCTGTGGGACAGACCGTCTCCCCTGCTGGGATGAGAAGCGCATACGCTAGCCTACTCCGGAGTATCGATACCCTGTCTCGATAGTCCTACGACTAGGGACCTGTATAAGGATGTGCTTGTGGATTACCCAGCCCCCACGAGTGTGACTGCCATCACAACGCTGGTAATCAAGCAAAGATCCTAAGGGCTCTACTAATATGTATAAGCAATATGCTAAAAGAAACACATGCACATATTAAAGTAGAAACAAACCAAGTAGCATACTACCATTTTAAGCAAGATTGTCAATACAAGGTGAATATTCCAAGCTTCCATTAAGTAATATACAAACTAGTATGATACAGTAATGGCCTCTAGGGCATATACACTAACAATCTCCTACTTGCACTAAGGACATGTACTGGCGTATCGAAGACCTATCATCTCGATCAGCCGCTCGAACTGAGTCTGGGGCAAGGCCTTGGTGAATGGATCTGCAGTGTTATCTTCTGAAGCAACCCTCCAAACCTCGATCTCCTGGCGATCCACGATCTCCCTGATCAGGTGATACCGCCTCAAGATGTGTCTGGATTTCTGATGGGACCTGGGTTCCTTCGCTAAAGCTATAGCCCCGTTGTTGTCGCAATACAGAGGTATTGGATCAACAATGGACGGAACCACCAGAAGTTCTCTTAAGAACTTCCTCATCCAGACAGCTTCTTTTGCGGCATCAGCAGCAGCGATGTATTCCGCTTCCATCGTCGAGTCAGCAACGGTTTCCTGTTTGGAACTCTTCCAACACACCGCCCCTCCATTGAGGGTAAAGAAAAAACCCGACATGGACTTGGAATCATCCTTGTCACTCTGGAAGCTGGAGTCAGCAAAGGCCTCGATCTGGAGGTCTTTTCCGCCATACACCAAGAACATCTCCTTAGTCCTTCTCAGGTACTTGAGAATGTTCTTTACCGCTATCCAGTGTTTCTCCCCAGGGTTTGACTGATACCGGCTTACTACACTCAGTGCATAAGCTACATCCGGTCTGGTACACAACATCGCATACATTATAGAGCCTACCGCAGAAGCGTAGGGTATAATAGACATGCGATCCCTTTCCAACTAAGTCTTGGGAGACATCTCTTTGGAGAGGGTGATCCCGTGACAAGCCGGTAGATTACCGCGCTTGGAATCTTCCATACTGAATCTTTTCAGTATGGTGTCGATGTACCTGGACTGCGAAAGTCCCAACATCCTCTTGGATCTATCACGCTGGATCCGGATCCCCAGAATGTAATTGGCATCGCCCATGTCCTTCATAGAGAACCTGTGTGACAAGAACCCTTTGACAGATTGTAGCATAGGAATGTCATTTCCTATCAAGAGAATGTCATCCACGTATAGAACGAGGAATACGACAGTTCTTGCTACAAATCTACTATAGATTCATGGTTCATCTGGATTTTTGATAAAGCCAAATTCTTTGACTGTCTCATCAAAGCAGATGTTCCAACTCCGCGATGCCTGCTTTAGTCGATAGATGGACTTAAGCAACTTGCACACCTTTCCGCTGCTCCCACTCTGAATGAAACCCTCTGGCTGGTCCATATAGACACACTCCTCTAAATTTCCATTTAGAAAAGCGGTCTTTACGTCCATCTGCCAAATCTCATAATCGTGGAAGGCAGCAATGGAAAGAAGGATCCGAATGGATTTCAGCATAGCAACTGGAGAAAAGGTCTCGTCATAGTCCAAACCAGGTCTTTGACGAAAACCCTTTGCAACAAGTATAGCCTTATAGGTCTCAACCTATCCATCTACACCAATCTTCCTTTTGAAGATCCACTTGCATCCAACGGGTTTTACCCCATCTGGAGCAACGTCCAACGTCCATACTTTGTTGGTGTACATGGACTCCATTTCGGTCCGCATTGCATCCATCCATTTTACCGAGTCAGCGCTCTGAACGGCCTGCTGGAATCTAGTAGGCTCATCATAATCAATGATGCAGTCCTCTCTATCCCCGTCTATGAGAAAACCGTAGTATCTCTCTGGCGGATGAGACTGCCTACTACTCCTGCGGAGCGGCGTAGGAATGTCCTGTTCTTTTGAACCCTCTGGTTCTACTAAGCTTTCAGTAATAGACTGTGGTTCTGGAATTTCTTCCAGTTCTATTGCGCTCCCACTTATCTGGTTTTCCAAAAACTCAGTTTCCAAGAAGCAGGCATGACGAGAAACAAAAACATTTTGTTCCTCTTCGCAATAGAAGAAATATCCCATGGAATTCTTTGGATATCCCACAAACTTGCACTGTACTGAGCGTGCCTCGAGTTTGTCCGCATGCTGCTTTTTGACAAAAGCCGGACATCCCCATGTCTTAATTTGCTTAAGATAGGGTTTCTTCCCACACCACATCTGATATGGTGTGGTAGGCACAGTCTTAGTTGGAACTCGGTTCAAAAGATATGCGGCTGATTCTAGCGCATATCCCCAGAATGATCGCGGTAACTCAGCGTTACTCATCATGGAACATACCATATCGAATAGGGTCCTGTTCCGTCTCTCCGATACACCGTTATGTTGCGGAGTGTATGTAGGAGTAAGCTGAGAGAGAATACCATTCTCTTTTAGGTAATCCAGGAACTCGGCACTCAAGTATTCTCCACCTCGATCAGATCTTAGTGTCTAGATAATTTTCCGGTTTGTTTTTTTACTTCATTCTTATATTCCTGGAATTTTCCAAAGGCTTTGGATTTATGTTTCATTAAGAAAACATATCCGTACCTTGAAAAGTCATCCGTAAAAGTTATGAAGTAAGAAAAACCGATTCGCGCATGTGTAGATATTGGACCGCACACGTCGCTGTGTACGAGTCCCAAGAGCTCGCTTGCTCTTACTCCGTGTCCAGTGAACAGAGTCTTTGTCATCTTTCCTTTGAGACAGGATTGACAAGTTGCATATGATTGATATTGGAATGGATCCAAATATCTTTCTGTATGTAACTTAGTCAATCTTCTCTCATTGATGTGACCCAGTCTATAATGCCATAAGAAAGTCTGATTAGTTTCCGGAGACTTTCCTTTATGTGTATTCTGGACATTGAAAATCTGTGGTTGGTTTAATACGTATATACCATTGCTTAATGTACCTGACCCAATCAGAACTTGATTAAGGTGAATGTTCACAACATTACTTACAAATGCAAATTCATAACCTTCTTTAGATAATAAAGATACAGAAATGATATTACAAGTTGCATTGGGTACAAAATAGCAATTACGCAAAACCAAAACGTGTCCATCTGACAAGCCCAGGTGATAGTCCCCCACGGACTCAGCATCCATGCCAGCTCCGTTTGCAACTCTGAGGGTCATATCACCTGCCTTCAAAACCCTACGTTTTCTTAGTGCCTGCAAAGAATTACAGATATGAGATCCTGATCCGGTATCCAATACCCCGGAAGTAGAGTTTATTGAAAGACAGTTTTCAATAGCATACACACCTGAAGCTGAAGCCGCAACTTGCTTCAGATCCTGTGTTCTGGGCTTCCAAGCCCTGCAATCTTTCTTCCAGTGTCCCTTCTTATGACAATAGAAGCATTCTTCCTTACCCACAAGCTGCCCCGCTATCTTTGTTGCCTTTGCTTTTCCCTTCGTATCCACTTTACTAACACCGCCCCTTGGTTTGGCAGGGGCTTTCTTCTTCTTTCCCTTGGCTTTTGCCTTGGACATAGAATAGGAAGATCCTCCCACAAACAAAGTTGATGTTTCCCTACCTTTCTGTAGGGTGCCCTCTGCACTCCTCAGCATGTTGAGAAGCTCCGGAAGTTCAACTTCTTTTCCTTGCAAGTTGAAGTTCAGGATGAACTGGGCGTAAGTGGAAGGAAGGGACTGAAGAATCAAGTCCGTATAGAGCTCGTTCTCTAACATGGTCCCAAGGTCCGCGAGCTCCTCAATGAATCCAATCATATTAAGCACGTGTTCCGCTACCGATGATCCGATGGCCAACCTTGCCGAAAATAGCTTCTTCGACACTTCGTATCTTGCGATACGAGATTGCTCTCCATACAGTTATTTTGTATGGAGAAATATAGATTCGAGGTCCATATTCTCGTGCCTCCTCTGATGTTCATTGTCCATAGAGGCAAGCACGAGGCACTTGGCCTTCGCGCAATCGATCTCCCAGGTCTTACGGATTTCCTTATCCGCGACGCTGGAGGTGGGACCTGGGACAGGGGGAGCTTTGGTGGTAAGAAGATACCCCAGCTTGTCGTAAGTGATTGCCATTTTGACATTCCTGAGCCAATCTTTGTAGTTTGGCCCTGTCAGTATGTTTTTATCTAGAAGTAACTTAAGTCCAGTCATGTCGATTGGTCGCTGCAATTAGGAAAGAGAGAAGAAACACTCAGCTTGATGCTCTTGCAAGTTTAGAGTGGTTTTTAGTTTGTCTAAACAGGATGGCTCCCACTGTATCTCAAATTCCTCCTCAAACCAAAAAGGAAGAATTAGTCGGAATCAATCTCACCGTACAATACTTGCTTAACCGTTCAGCCAGGCCAGTGTTGGTACTTCTGTCAGTGTATATGCCCTAGAGGCCATTACTGTATCATACTAGTTTGTATATTACTTGATGGAAGCTTGGGATATTCACAGTTGTATATACAATCTTGCTTGAAATGGTAGTATGCTACTTGGTTTTTCTCTGCTTTAATATGTGCATGTGTTTCTTTTAGCATATCGCTGATATACATATTAGTAGAGCCCTTAGGATCTTTGCTTGATTACCAGCATTGTGATGGCGCTCACACTCATGGGGGCTAGGTAATCCATAAGCACATCCTTATACAGGTCTCTAGTCGTTGGACTATCAAGACAGGGCATCGATACTCCGGAGTAGACTAGCGTATGCGCTTCTCATCCCAGCGTGGGAGACGGTCTGTCCCACAGCCGTCAGTACGTCGTACTTGAGATAGTATGCGGGTGCTCGTTAGGTTACGAGTACACTGGACAGGACTCGTTGGGAACTGTTGGTTGGTATTATACCTATCATCAGTTATCAGTTCCCAGGTGACATGAGTATAGCTTAGTCCGCTGACTTGACACTGTCACTTCGCATCGAGTGTGTTCCCACTGCACTTTGATTACTACCCTACCACGGCTCAAAGGAGTCGTGCAAACAGGTAGTTTTTGGGTACAGTCCCGAAGCACTTGGAGGCAGTGACGGTTAGACAGGATTCGTCTCTCCCGGTATTGGGGGTTGACATCGCGCTGTGTCCAGGAGAGCCATTACACAAGTAGTCCCTGGCCAGGGCAAGCGAGATATACTGGTAGGTTTCCAGTGTTATCTCAGGGTGTTCTGGGCTACACTCCGACACGACTTGTACCGCTATTAGGGGACTGACGTTCACCTCCCTCCTAGGCCCGCCATGCGATGTATCAGACGAACAGACCAGACTGTACGGAGACTGTCACATACAGGCTCAGTAGGAGTTCAGATGGGGTCACCTCGTCAGTCTTCTTATCGGCATCTACCTGTGGACCGTTACGTACAGCTAGTGCCGCTTGTGGTCTGTGGTTAAACCCACTACCAGCATAGTGTCGAGTCTTTAGAGTTCCACACAGAGAGCTATTCGCCTTTAGGCAAAATGAGTAGAGGTCGCATGGCTTTGCGACAGGGTTCGTTCGCATCCGCGCACTTGTGCACGTTTGCTGTCCGGACAGCTTATACTAGCGGGCTTTGGTTTAAGCCAGATCCTAGTATATGATTTGGGATTGGTTTTATCTCTTTGTATTCGTGTTCCCCGGATCACGAATACGGGTGCGTATGCACAGTTGCTTGAGACGGAGGGAGAGGACTTTGATTAGGGTTAATGACCATTGTCATTTTATTAACCCTAATGCTTATGTGTGTATTATGGTTAATTGATATTAGTTTAATATAATTGTGCATGGTTATGGTTGTTGACCATTTGACATTCTTGACTTGTTGACCTAGGTTGACACTTTGACCATCATCATTTCATTTGGAAGATGCTCTTTGATCCTTGCAATTTGCATCTGTAGGGTTCCTTGGCACTCTTGTGAAGATTCTTAAGGCATCAAACATGCCCGGATTAAATTTTAGACGTGCCGAACAACCCAAAGCCGGGATCTTTACTAGATTATTAGGGTTTTATATGCAAGAAGATAACTTTTATCTAAGTGTGAGGGATTACAACCTTTGTAGTCCGCTCCTTCACTTCACAAGCTCCGAGTAGAAGTCCCTTTGCCGCGATCCACGATCTCCCGGACTCATGAGAGGCTCCACGACTCGAACGATCCATTCTAGCTTGTCGTAATCCAAATCTCCGATGATCTACCTTGAAGTTGCTTCAACTCAAGCTTTCTCACTCAAAAGAGAAGAACACCCTAATCACATGGGCTAGATGAGATGAGGATGAGAGAGTAGTGATTTTGCTTTCTTTTAATATATCATTTTCTCATATTTTATCATCACTTAAGAAAATCAAGCAAGCTTTTCTTTCAAGAGAGAAGAAGAAGATGATAATGGAAAAAGAATAATGATAATCCTTTTCTTTTGTGATGAATAGAAATATAAACATATGATTGAATTATTAACCATGGTCAAGGATGATTGGATGAGAACAAGTAGAGAAACAACTAGGGTTAGGGTTTGGTTTGGTTTAGAATGTGTCATCACAAAAGATCTTTGTAATGACAAAAGAAGAAACCTTCTAGAAGGTGCATGAAGCAACTAAACCAAATTAAACCTTAACCTCAATTAATCATCCTTAAACACGTTTAACAATTAATCATATCATGTCACAATAATATATATCACATATATATTATATATTTGCAACAAAAGAAAATAATACAATTAACATATATCGCATATATATCAATGTATCATCCACTGAGAAAATGAAATAATGAAGTAAGCCAATTTTAGTTAATATAATAATATATCATATATATATTATTATATATTAAATCATCGAATCAACACTTGATCCGACGATCCAGCTATATCGAATATAACCGGCTAATATATCATGTACCGATTCATCGAATCAACACTTGATCCGATGACCCGATTCATATCCATATATCGCGAGAATATAATACGGTATCCCATATCGCATTATTCTCGCTCCTGCGCATATCACATATGTGCCACTACTCTGTTTCGCCTGAGCCAAGAAACTTCTGTGTAGGAATCTAAAGAATCGTCAATACGCCGGTAGCAGGTGATGATCATATCAAACACCCACAAGCTGCAAGCGGTCAGCTAAACGTAACAGCCACCCAGGTATTGAGCGATCAGAAGATCAACAAGCTAGCCTGTGCGTTCTCCTGTGAATCCGATCAGTAACACTCCCGTACAGTCCGGTCTGTTCGTCTGATATGTCGCATATCAAGTCTAGGGGTGGTATACGTCAGACCCCAGTAACCGATAAGTCGTGTCGATGTATGGCTTATAACGGGTCGAGAAACTACTAGTAACACTTACCAGTAAATCTCTATATCAGCCCTGGCCAGGGACTTCCAGTTATAGCCAATCGAACACAGCACAACATCAACTCCCTATACCGGGAGAGACGAATCCCCTCCTATCGCTCATTGCCTCCATGTGATTCGGGACTGTACCCAAAAGCCACCGTTTTGCACGCCCTCTTGGACGTGGTAAGGTGGAAATCAAAGCACAGTGGGAATCACACAAGACTCTATGACGATCTCGGGTCTTCAGACTACCCTGTACCTGTGTCACCGGAGAACTGCCATCTGACGTGTGGTATATCACCATCTGGGAGTTCTCGGCGAGTCCGTCCAGTGTACCCAGTCTCCACTGAGCACCCGTACACCATCTCTGATGTCAAACACCGATGGATATGGGATCATCCATCGCCCATCATATGGGTCAAGATGCGTATACGCTAGTCTACTCTGGTGTATCGATGCCCTGTCTCGATATACCCTCGACTAGGAACAGTTATAGGATGTACTCATCGACTACCGCGGCCCCACTAGTATGATCTCATCATAGTCCCAGTAGTCGAGTACAGATCCTAAGGGCTTTATCAACATGTGAGAGTAAAACAATAAACCAATACAAGTCAACATGTTAAGATAAAGTGAAACCAAATAGCATACTATCATGACGAGCAAGAAAGGCTTCTCTATATATAACCAAGCATCCATTATAATATACATCAAATGTACAACAATGGCCTCTAGGGCAT
Organism: Agapanthus africanus; assembly: GCA_030015575.1. Classification (NCBI taxonomy): domain Eukaryota; kingdom Viridiplantae; phylum Streptophyta; class Magnoliopsida; order Asparagales; family Amaryllidaceae; genus Agapanthus; species Agapanthus africanus. The sequence goes on along the minus strand of JASDDO010000022.1, from coordinate 362,674,764 downwards.
ATACATAACTAACAATCTCCCACTTGCACTAAGGCCAGCTGTTGTAGTATCTCATACCTAGCATCCCGAATAATCTCTCAAACTGTATCTGGGGAATAGCCTTCGTGAATGGATCCGCAGTGTTGCCCTTCGTATCTACTCTCCTGACCTCGATCTCCCGGCGATCAACTATCTCCCTGATCAGGTGATACCGCCTCAGAATATGTCTGGACTTCTGATGGGACCTGGGTTCCTTGGCCAAAGCCACAGCTCCATTGTTATCGCAATACAGAGGTATTGGATGCTCAATGGATGGAACCACACCAAGTTCACTAATGAACTTCTTGATCCAGACAGCCTCTTTGGCAGCATCGTTGGCAGCGATGTATTCAGCCTCCATCGTTGAGTCTGCAACGGTATCCTGTTTGGAACTCTTCCAACATACCGCCCCTCCATTGAGGGTAAAGACAAAACCCGAATGCGACTTAGAGTCGTCCTTATCACTTTGGAAGCTGGAATCGGTAAAGGACTCCACCTGGAGTTCTCCATTACCATACACTAAGAACATCTCCTTAGTCCTTCGTAAGTACTTGAGAATGTTCTTCACTGCTGTCCAATGACTCTCTCCAGGATCTGCTTGATACCGACTCACTACACTTAGTGAGTATGCTACAACGGGTCTGGTACATAGCATCGCATACATGATAGAGCCTACTACCGAAGCATAGGGTATCCCTTGCATGCGAGCTCTCTCCAAATCAGTCTTGGGAGACATCTCTTTGGAGAGAGTGAGTCCAGAGATCGTGGGTTGGTTCCCACGCTTGGATTCTTCCATACTAACCTCTTTAGTATGGTGTCAATGTACCTGGATTGGGACAATCCCAGTATCCGTTTAGATCTATCTTTATAGATCATGATTCCCAATATGCAGGAGGCATCACCTAGATCTTTCATTGAGAATCTCTGTGATAAGAAGAGCTTGACTGATTGCAGCATAGGAATATCATTTCCTATCAAGAGTATGTCATCCACGTACAATACGAGGAAGACAACCTTACCCTCTGCTACCTTCTTATAGATACAAGGTTCATCTATATTTTTGATGACGTCAAACTCTTTGACTACAACATCAAAACAGATGTTCCAACTCCGCGATGCTTGCTTTAACCCATAAATGGATTTAAGCAGCTTGCACACCTTTCCGCTGCTCCCACTATCTACGAAGCCCTCTGGCTGAGTCATGTACACGCACTCTTCTAAATCACCGTTTAGAAAGGCGGTCTTAACATCCATTTGCCAGATTTCGTAGTCATGATATGCAGCAATGGAAAGTAAGATCCGGATGGACTTAAGCATAGCTACTGGAGAAAAGGTTTCGTCATAGTCCACACCTGGTCGTTGACGAAATCCCTTTGCTACCAGTCTAGCTTTGAAAGTCTCAACTTTTCCATCTACACCAAATTTCTTTTTAAAAATCCACTTGCTCCCAATGGGTTTTACCCCTTCAGGAGCATTTTCTAAAATCCATACTTTATTGGTGTACATGGATTCCATCTCAGATCGCATTGCATCCAGCCATTTCACAGAGTCACCACTCGTGATGGCCTGCTCGAAACTAGTTGGTTCATCATCATCCATGATGCAATCCTCGCTTCCACCATCAATGAGAAAACCATAGTATCTCTCAGGTGGACGAGAAACCCTACTAGATCGGCGGAGAGGCTGGGGTTCATCGGGTACTACTGAATCCTCTGGTTCTACCAAGTCTTCTGTTATAGTTTGTGTTGCTGGAACCTCTTCCAGTTCTACCTCATTGCCATTAATTTCTTTTGCAAGAAATTCCTTTTCCAAAAAGATGGCATGTTTAGAAACAAACACCTTTTGTTCCTCAGTGTGGTAGAAGATATACCCTTGTGAGTTCTTGGGATATCCTACAAACTTACATAAGACAGATCTTGCCTCGAGTTTGTCCGGATTTTGTCTTTTGACATAGGCTGGACAACCCCATATCTTAACATACTTAAGAGATGGTCTCTTCCCTTTCCATATCTCATATGGAGTGGTAGGCACTGATTTGGTAGGAACCATATTCAATAGATGTATGGTTGTCTCAAGCGCATACCCCCAGAAGGAAATAGGCAACTCAGCCTCGCTCATCATAGAGCGCACCATATCTAATAGGGTGCGATTCCTCCGCTCAGATACACCGTTGTGCTGTAGTGTATAAGGAGGAGTAAGCTGAGAGAGAATCCCATTCTCTTTTAGATAATCTAGGAACTCACCGCTTAAGTATTCACCTCCTCGATCAGATCGAAGAATCTTAATACTTTTGCCCGTTTGGTTCTCTACTTCGTGCTTATATTCTCTGAATTTCTCAAAAGCTTCAGACTTGTGTTTCATCAGAAACACATGTCCGTATCTAGAGAGATCGTCAGTGAATGTAATGAAGTAGGAAGAACCGTTCCTGGCATGCGTAGACATGGGACTGCATACATCACTATGTATCAGTCCTAAGAGTTCGGTAACTCTTTCTCCGTGTCCACTAAACGGAGCTTTGGTCATTTTTCCTTTGAGACATGAATGGCAAGTATCATAAGATGATAATTCGAACGGATTCAAATAGCCATCTCTATGTAACTTAGCCAGTCGTGTCGCATTGATATGACCAAGTCTACAATGCCACAAGAAGGATTCGTTCATATCTGAACTTTTCCTCTTGTGTGTGTTTTGTATATTTAGGACTGTATTCTGATTTAGAATGAATATGCCATTATGTAACGAGCCTGATGCAATCAACTTTTGATCTAGAAATATGTTCATAACATTATCCTGTACTACAAAATTATATCCCTCTTTACTCAATAAAGAAACTGATATAATGTTGCACATCATGTTCGGTATACAATAGCACTCATTTAGAATCAGTGTATTACGACTTGGTAATACAAGGTGATATTCGCCAACTGCTTTGGCTACAATACTTGCACCGTTCCCTACTTGAACGGAATGATCACCTTTTCCCAGTTCTCTACCTTTACGTAGCCCATGTAACTGTTTACATATGTGGGATCCTGATCCGGTATCTAATACCCAGGACGTAGGGTGAACTGAGAAACAGTTCTCAATAACTAACACACCCGAAGAAGATGCATCAACATGCATGTTCTTTTGGGCGGCGTGAGAATCCAGATATTCTCATGTTTCCTGTTCAGTCTTATAACTCTTATAAGAAAGAACGGGTCTGACGTTCCCTTGCTCAGTACAATAATCAGGTTCAGTCAATACATCCATATTATTATCTTGATTATGGCCTGAAATGGTCGCTACCTGGAGAGAGAGAGAAGAAAACACTTTAGCGTATGCTCTTGCAAGATTAGATTGGTTATTATCTTATCTAATCAGGATGTCTCCCACTGTTTTTATCAAATCTACCTCAAAACCCTAAAAGGTAAGATTAGCCGGGATTAATTACACCCTACAATTTCGTCAATCTTTCAGCCAGATCAGTGTCGGTACTTTGAGGGAGGTTCCCCGTGCTTTCGCACGGACCTAATTAGAAAACCTCGTTTTCCCAGAGGCGTAACCTCGTTAACACTTTTATAGACACCTACTTGAATGACTAATTGTCCTGTGTAAAACTCTCCCAGGAGTAACTCTTACTCGCAGTGGGTATCAGGATCCAACTATCTCATAGGAGGTATGCAATCTCATTGCAAATTTCAACACTTGAAATTCCCGATAATATTTTTATACCCCTAGCATCCTATGACCTTGACGAAAGCCAACAAACCATAGTGCGCTAGTCAAGTTCAACCCGAACATTTCTTGATTGAATTAAACCCAGCCGTACGTCCCTTGACGAAAGCCAACAAAGCCGCACGACTACCCTAACCCAATCTCATCATATGTAACAGATAAGTAATAATTAGCTACCGCACACTACGCCTTGACGAAAGCCAACAAACGTAGCACGGATACTAAGGTTTACCTATCTGAAATGTCGGAGGGCTACGCAGGTTTTTCAGAAAACCCTAAGCGTAATGAACTTGATATCGTCGTAGAATCATGTAGTTTTTGAAAAGGAGTGTTTTGAGGCTTTTCTTAGTTTCGCTAAAGGGGTCACTCCCGGTGAAATGATCGTCGGCCCTTTCCTCATCGAATAAGGTGCAGGATATATCATATATACCGCTGTGCAAAGCAAAACACTAAAAGCAATCAAAAAACAAACCGCGTTTTGTAGCATCTGCCAGTTTCGCTAAAGGAGTCACTCCCGGTGAAGGGATCTCGGTCCTTTCCTTATCGAATAAGGTGCAGGATATATCATATATATCACTGTGCAAAGCAAAACTGTAGCTACCCTTTTTATAAAGTTTTTTGATTCTACAACATCTTTAGGTTTCTTTTCTTTTATTAATCTCATTAATAAAAAATCCCATCAGCTTATGCTTCATAAGCATCACAGAAGAAACGAAAGCAGTAATATTTATATATCAGCATATATATATAGTATAAGCATTCGTCTCAGGCAGTAATATGATCTCATCACAGAACATTGCAGCAGAAGAACATATATGAAATATTGGATATACTAGGACGTCCGTGTTTTCAATACGAGCAGTAATATTTATATATCAGTAATGTTTAGAAATATTGGATATACTAGGACGTCCGTATTTTCTAAAGGGGTCACTCCCGGTGAAGGGATCGTCGGCCCTTTCCTCATCGAATAAGGTGCAGGATATATCATATATACCGCTGTGCAAAGCAAAACACTAAAAGCAATCAAAAAACAAACCGCGTTTTGTAGCATCTGCCAGTTTCGCTAAAGGAGTCACTCCCGGTGAAGGGATCTCGGTCCTTTCCTTATCGAATAAGGTGCAGGATATATCATATATATCACTGTGCAAAGCAATACTGTAGCTACCCTTTTTATAAAGTTTTTTGATTCTACAACATCTTTAGGTTTCTTTTCTATTATTAATCTCATTAATAAAAAATCCCATCAGCTTATGCTTCCTAAGCATCACAGAAGAAACGAAAGCAGTAATATTTATATATCAGCATATATATATTGTATAAGCATTCGTCTCAGGCAGTAATATGATCTCATCACAGAACATTGCAGCAGAAGAACATATATGAAATATTGGATATACTAGGACGTCCGTGTTTTTAATACGAGCCTGTATAAAACACGGATTCCACGGTCGCGACGAATAGCCAAACCCACATCCCAAGACCCCTACGAGAGCGGCAAGTAACACTGCCAATTCTACGGTTAGGAGACCCGGTCTCGACTCCTCGAGATGGCCTTCCACTGGACCCTAGAACCCGGTCACTTGTGCTCCCCACCTTGGGTCTACCTAATGCGGAAAAGTAAATAATATACACTGGTGACAGCAACCGCATCCTGGAAGTGCCCCAAATAAAAGAATATTACATTACAAATGAATTTTACATGAATGAAAATAAAAACCCTCATCTCACATAAAACCCCCGGCTATTCTGAATGCGACGATCCAATATAACATATCACAGCAACACATAATATCTCATATCATCAACGTAAGTAAATATGCGCATCCCAATTGTCGTCGACATATAGCAACGAAACCGGCGATATCACATATTACACATACGGTCACAGAAAAGAAAGTGTAAAACTACAATATTTGGAATCCACAATCACTTTAGATATCATAAATCCGAAATATCACATACTCCGCATTTCATGCCTAACTCTATGAATTCCACATATTGTATCACATTCTAGATAAATATACAGTATTAAACTTTCCGAACAGATAATCAAACACCCAAAATTTCCCAAAGTGCTCAACTCTTGAGCGGAGTTCAAATAATCCCAGAATATGTCACAGTACCGGTGATCCAGCCGTAGAAGGGTCAAGCCAATGCCTCACATGTGGCACGCCGTACTGCTCCAAACCCGAAGGTTCAAAAGGCAGTTCAAGACGGTCACATAATCGAGTTAAGGTTTGTTGTCTTCTAGAGGGTCCACCAGTTAACTTGTACAACTTTCCGAAAGATTTAAACCCGAATAAATTTCAACACTTGAAAGTTTGCCGTACCGGGAAACAATAAGTTAATGATATCCGTTCAAATAGTTTAACAGTTTCTAAATATCCGGAAAGAAATACGAATTTAAAATTTCCGATCGAGTCTACTATTACAAAACAAACCCCAGAATTTTAAACACCTGGAACAGAATAAAAATATCCAGAATGGTCAGCAAGTACCTACGGGTAAAACCATGAAGCCACGTGTCCTAATCCTACAGTGCCGCTGCGGAAGCGCCGCGAGAACCATGTACATGCCGCGGATCCGCGCTCAGTTGGTTAAATTGTGGGCACGTGTTTCATGGTAATTCTTAGAATTCCCTGCTGATTTTTTTACATATTTTTAATTCAGAAAAATCCCAAAATTTAAAAAATTTCCAGAGAGGGGTCCATTTTGTTTGTTTCGGGTTCGATCGGAGTTTTAACTTCGTAAACACATCGCCTAATGCTCTAGCTAGGCTCTGATACCACTGTAGGGTTCCTAGGCACTCTTGTGAAGTTTCTTAAGGCATCAAACATGCCCGGATTAAATTTTAGACATGCCGAACAACCCAAAGCCGGGATCTTTGCTAGATTATTAGGGTTTTATATGCAAGAAGATAACTTTTATCTAAGTGTGAGGGATTACAACCTTTGTAGTCCGCTCCTTCACTTCACAAGCTCCGAGTAGAAGTCCCTTTGCCGCGATCCACGATCTCCCGGACTCATGAGAGGCTCCACGACTCGAACGATCCATTCTAGCTTGTCGTAATCCAAATCTTCGATGATCTACCTTGAAGTTGCTTCGACTCAAGCTTTCTCACTCAAAAGAGAAGAACACCCTAATCACATGGGCTAGATGAGATGAGGATGAGAGAGTAGTGATTTTGCTTTCTTTTAATATATCATTTTCTCATATTTTATCATCACTTAAGAAAATCAAGCAAGCTTTTCTTTCAAGAGAGAAGAAGAAGATGATAATGGAAAAAGAATAATGATAATCCTTTTCTTTTGTGATGAATAGAAATATAAACATATGATTGAATTATTAACCATGGTCAAGGATGATTGGATGAGAACAAGTAGAGAAACAACTAGGGTTAGGGTTTGTTTTGGTTTAGAATGTGTCATCACAAAAGATCTTTGTAATGACAAAAGAAGAAACCTTCTAGAAGGTGCATGAAGCAACTAAACCAAATTAAACCTTAACCTCAATTAATCATCCTTAAACACGTTTAACAATTAATCATATCATGTCACAATAATATATATCACATATATATTATATATTTGCAACAAAAGAAAATAATACAATTAACATATATAGCATATATATCAATGTATCATCCACTGAGAAAATGAAATAATGAAGTAAGCCAATATTAGTTAATATAATAATATATCATATATATATTATTATATATTAAATCATCGAATCAACACTTGATCCGACGATCCGGCTATATCGAATATAACCGGCTAATATATCATGTACCGATTCATCGAATCAACACTTGATCCGATGACCCGATTCATATCCATATATCGCGAGAATATAATACGGTATCCCATATCGCATTATTCTCGCTCCTGCGCATATCACATATGTGCCACTACTCTGTTTCGCCTGAGCCAAGAAACTTCTGTGTAGGACTCTAAAGAATCGTCAATACGCCGGTAGCAGGTGATGATCATATCAAACACCCACAAGCTGCAAGCGGTCAGCTAAACGTAACAGCCACCCAGGTATTGAGCGATCAGAAGATCAACAAGCTAGCCTGTGCGTTCTCCTGTGAATCCGATCAGTAACAATCCCGTACAGTCCGGTCTGTTCGTCTGATATGTCGCATATCAAGTCTAGGGGTGGTATACGTCAGACCCCAGTAACCGATAAGTCGTGTCGATGTATGGCTCATAACGGGTCGAGAAACTACTAGTAACACTTACCAGTAAATCTCTATATCAGCCCTGGCCAGGGACTTCCAGTTATAGCCAATCGAACACAGCACAACATCAACTCCCTATACCGGGAGAGACGAATCCCCTCCTATCGCTCATTGCCTCCATGTGATTCGGGACTGTACCCAAAAGCCACCGTTTTGCACGCCCTCTTGGACGTGGTAAGGTGGAAATCAAAGCACAGTGGGAATCACACAAGACTCTATGACGATCTCGGGTCTTCAGACTACCCTGTACCTGTGTCACCGGAGAACTGCCATCTGACGTGTGGTATATCACCATCTGGGAGTTCTCGGCGAGTCCGTCCAGTGTACCCAGTCTCCACTGAGCACCCGTACACCATCTCTGATGTCAAACACCGATGGATATGGGATCATCCATCGCCCATCATATGGGTCAAGATGCGTATACGCTAGTCTACTCTGGTGTATCGATGCCCTGTCTCGATATACCCTCGACTAGGAACAGTTATAGGATGTACTCATCGACTACCGTGGCCCCACTAGTATGATCTCATCATAGTCCCAGTAGTCGAGTACAGATCCTAAGGGCTTTATCAACATGTGAGAGTAAAACAATAAACCAATACAAGTCAACATGTTAAGATAAAGTGAAACCAAATAGCATACTATCATGACGAGCAAGAAAGTCTTCTCTATATATAACCAAGCATCCATTATAATATACATCAAATGTACAACAATGGCCTCTAGGGCATATACATAACTAACAGCATTAAAAATGAAATGATAATGGTCATGTCTTGATTAAGCCATGACAATGCTCTCATTCTATCATTTTACTTTCTCTCTCTTGCTCTTCCTCTTCCTCAAGCTCTCCCCTCTCATGTGTTGAGAAACACTTGAGCTTGAGAAAAACCATTCCATAGTAATCTCTACTCTCATCTAGGGTTCTAGGATTAGCACTTCTAGCACCCTAGTTACTTCTAGCTTGGGGTTGAAGCCAAAGGTTGAGGCTTTCGGGTGGATCCTTCTTCGACGTGAGAAGGCGACAAAGGTGATCCATTTCTACTACTCCAAGGAGCAAGGAGAGAAGGACATAAAGCCCTAGGTATAATCATTCTAACCTTTAGCTAGTTTCTAGTTAGCTTTAGCTTGTTTTTGTTTAGCAAAGATCCTCCTTTGTCTAGTCCATGTTGCCTAGTATGATAAAAATCTGATTTTTATTCCGTTTTCCGCCTCCCCGTAAGCACCGGGGTGGGCAACGTGGACTTACAATTTCGAGGGAGGTTTTCCAACGCTTTCACGAAGTTCCTTAATTAAATAACCTCTTTTCCTTGGAGGCGTAGCCCCGCTAACACCTTTCTAGACACCTACTTAGTTTATAGCATTGATCGTTAAGTGAGAAATTTTCCGAGGAGTAGCATATACTCACAGTAGGATCGGGATCCAAATATCATCGCGTGACAAAACTGATGGAATCCTATCAGAATCATCACACTCCAAATGGTATGCAGCGCTAGCAAGTTTCAGGTTCTTTTGAAACTCCCGATGTGGATTTTTGCCCCATGCTCTTATGACCTTGACTTTGGCCAACAGATCATAAGTCACATGTCAAGTTCTACCCGTCATTCTCCAGGTTAATTTGAACCCACCCGTACCTACCCTTGACTTTGGCCAACAAGGTGGTACGACTGTCCCAAACCAACGCATCTATCTATGCTGCACATGAATACCCAATAGCTACCAATCACTATGCCTTGACTTTGGCCAACAAACATAGCTTGAATACTATTGACTATTCATGTAAAACGATGGAGGGCTACGAATGGTTTTGGAGAAACCGTGAACGTAGTGAACTTGATATAATCGATGGAACGAGATAGCTTTTAAAAAGAGTGGCTCAAGCTCCGCATTTAAAAGTTGGTTTTTCAAAAGAACCGAGTGGTTTTGAAAGTGTTCCAATGGCTTTACTTTGGTTTATTTTCTTGCATTAATTCTTTTAATGCATCCCATCATTTAATCCTACCATTGCGGAAAACAACCAAAATATGACGTACGCTTATGCCATCCGCATTCGCCACGGTGCCCCGTCATTACCCGTTAGGTTACTTAACTAACGACAGAGCGGGGGCTGGACTAGCGCGGATGCAAAACATAAGCAACGCCTAAATAGTTATCATATATAGATATATTGCAATGATAGCCATTTCAGATCACAGATGAACACATTGGATATACTAGGAATCTGCAATTCGTACGAGCCTGTAACGAAAAGCGGATTACACGGTCGCGGTGAATAGCCAATACCCCACCTAAGACCCCTACGGGTGCGGCAAACTACCCGCCAAATACCCGTAGCGAAGCAACCTCCCTCAACGACGTGAGTAGGCCACTCGGCACTTTGAGGTACCCGGTAGTTTGTGCACCCCTCCATGGGTCTATCCTAGGAGCAAAAACAGTAAAAGAAATTATACAATGACGGCTACAACCTCACCCCGGTTGTGCGACCAAATAAATAATATTACATCAATTACAAATTTTACATGAATTGAAAGAAAAGAAAACTCTCATCTCACAACCCCACGGCTATTCACCCGCGACAATCCAATGAGTTCATATACACATACCATCAACATTACAGATCACAGATATGTATAACCCCCACTAATCGACGTATAGAGATTAGCAGACGTTCAATATATATAACACATCACAGATATAAACCCGTTAGCTTTAGTCTTTAGAAGTTCGATCAAAATACGGATTTTAAGCCCCAAAAACAAAATTTTCTTTCTGGAAAATCTGGGCAGAAAAAACATATTTTAAAAATCCCAAAACAACCCTAGAAACACACTGCAGCAAAATTGTGCCACGGCCGAGTCAACACGGCCGCGGAACCGCGGTGGGAGCATGCTCCCGCCGCATTTCCGCGGCGACTTGACCGGTTCGTTGGACCAATTTTCTTGGGTGTTTTAACAAAAGCCTGAGCCGATTTTTCATGTATGATTTATTACTTTTGGAACAAAGGAAAAAATCGGCAGAAACTATGCTATTCGGGTATGTTTCGTGTAATTTTCTCCAATCGAACTTCTACTTACATTGCTAACATGTTAGATAGTGTTTAATCTGGCTCTGATACCACAGTAAGTCCATGCTACCCTTCCCCGGTACTTACGGGGTTGCGGAATTGGTGAAAAACGATTTTTGCTAGGGTGGTAACATGGACTCAAAATACGGATCTTTGTTAAACAACTACCAACAACCTAACTAGGAGTTTTACCTACTCGGTTAGGGGGTTATACCTTTCTTGAACTCCTTCGTCTTCAACTCTTGTGGTGTACGGACCGGCCTCCCCTCGTCGTCTTCTCGCGCCGAAGATGGATCCACCCGAAAGCTTCTACCTTTGGCTTCTACTTCGAACTTGAAGAAACTAGAACACTTGGCTTGCTAGGCCTTGTGAACTAGGATGAGTAGAGGAGTGTTTTGGTGTTTTATCTATATGGTTCTTGCTTCTCAACACATGAGACAAGTAGAACCATAAACAAGAGAGAGAGCAAGAGGAAGAGGGAGAGCTTGAGAATGAGAGAGCTCAAGAGAGAGAAAGCCAAATGAAAAGTGAGCCAACCTTTTCTCATCTCACCTCTCATAATCCAAAATTATGATAACAAGTAATAATAATTGAGTATAATGTGATGGTTGATATCATGACAAATGACAATATCATTTCTTGCATTAAATGCAATTTGTGAAGCATCAAGCAAGCACAAGTCAATGCAAACAAATGATAGCCATTGTCATGATGGTGGTCAACAAGTCCAACCTAGTCAACTGGTCAACAAAAGTCAACAAGTCAACAAGGTCAACCTTTCAACCCTAACCATGTCACTATAATACTTAATTAATATTATTGTTAATCATAATTCTAATTCTCATTAGGGTTTAGCAAAAGTCAACAGTCAACAACCCTAATGAGAATCCTCTGCCTCTGTCTCTGTCAACCGTGCATACACACCCGTATTTGCGTTCCGGGGAACACGAATACAAACGAGATAAAACCAATCCCAAAACGTATACTAGGATCTGGCTTAAACCAAAGACCGCTAGTAATAACTGCCCGGATACTAAACGTGCACAAGTGCACGGATGTGACCGAACCCTGTCGCAAAACCATGCGACCTGTCGCAAAACCATGCGACCTCTACTCTTTTTCCTAAAGGCGAATAGCTCTCTGTGTAGGACTCTAAAGACTCGACACTACGCTGGCAGTGGGTTTAACCACAGACCACAAGCGGCACTAGCTGTGCGTAACAGCCCCCAGGTAGATGCCGATAAGAAGACGGACGAGGTGAAACCCATCTGAACTCCTACTGAGCCTGAATATGACAATCTCTGTACAGTCCGGTCTGTTCGTCTGATACATCGCATGGCGGGCCTAGGGGAGCGGTAAACGTCAGTCCCCTAATAGCGATAAAAGTCATGTCGGAGTGTAGCCCAGAACACCCTGAGATAACACTGGTAACCTACCAGTATATCTCGCTTGCCCTGGCCAGGGACTACTTGTGTAATGGCTCTCCTAGATACAACGCGATGTCAACCCCCAATACCGGGAGAGACGAATACTGTCTAACCGTCACTGCCTCCAAGTGCTTCGGGAATGCACCCAACTACTACCTGTTTGCACGACTCCTTTGAGCCGTGGTAGGGTAGTAATCAAAGTACAGTGGGAACACACTCGAGGCGAAGTGACAGTGTCAAGTCAGCGGACTAAGCTGTACTCATGTCACCTGGGAACTGTTAACTGACGATAGGTATAGTACCAACCAATCAGTTCCTGTTGAGTCCTATCCAATGTACTCGTAACCTAACGAGTGTTAGTGTATATGCCCTAGAAGCCATTACTGTATCATACTAATTTGTATATTACTTGATGGAAGCTTGGAATATTCACCTTGTATAAACAATCTTGCTCAATATAGTAGTATGCTACTTGGTTTGTTTCTACTTCAATGTGTACTTGTGTTTATTTCAGTATATCACTTATACGCATTAGTGGAGCCCTTAGGATCTTTGCTTGATTACCAGCGTTGTGATGGCAGTCACACTAGTGGGGGCTGGGTAATCTATAAGCACATCCTTATACAGGTCCCTAGTCGTAGGACTATCGAGACAGGGCATCGATACTCCGGAGTAGACTAGCGTATGCGCTTCTCATCCCAGTGTGGGAGATGGTCTGTCCCACAGCCATCAGTACTTCGTACTGGAGATAGTATACGGGTGCTCGTTGGGTTACGAGTACACTGGACAGGACTCGTCGGGAACTGACAGGTTGGTATTATACCTATCGTCAGTTATCAGTTCCCAGGTGACATGAGTACAGCTTAGTCCGCTGACTTGACACTGGCACTTCGCCTCGAGTGTGTTCCCACTGCACTTTGATCACTACCCTACCACGGCTCAAAGGAGTCGTGCAAACAGGTGGTGGTTGGGTGCAGTCCCGAAGCACTTGGAGGCAGTGTCGGTTAGACAGGATTCGTCTCTCCCGGTATTGGGGGTTGACATCGCGCTGTGTCTAGGAGAGCCATTACACGAGTAGTCCCTGGCCAGGGCAAGCGAGATATACTGGTACGCTTCCAGTGTTATCTCAGGGTGTTTTGGGCTTCACTCCGACACGACTTGTACCGCTATTAGGGGACTGACGTTTTACCGCCCCCTAGGCCCGACATGCGATGTATCAGACGAACAGACCGGACTGTACGGAGACTGTCACATTCAGACTCAGTAGGAGTACAGATGGGGTTTCACCTCGTCAGCCTTCTTGTCGGCATCTACTTGGGGACCGTTACGCACAGCTAGTGCCGCTTGCGGTCTGTGGTTAAACCCACTGCCAGCATAGTGTCGAGTCTTTAGAGTCCCACACAGAGGGTATTCGCCTCTGGGCAAAACAGAGTAGAGGTCGCATGGTTTTGCGACAGGGTTCGTTCTCATCCGCGCACTCGTGCACGTTTGGAGTCCGGACGGATATTACTGGCTGGCTCTGGTTTGAGTCAGATACTGGTATATGTTTTGGGGTTGCTTTTATCTCTCAGTATTCATGTTCCTCGGAACAAGAATGCAGGTGTGTATGCACAGTTATTTGAGGAGGAGGAAGAGGACTTTTCATTAGGGTTTCGGAACGGGTGCGTATGCACAGTTGACAGTCGTATTTTTCCAAACCCTAATGGATTTATGTTATATCAATTAATAATATTAATAAAATGAAATTGTGTCATGGTTGGTTTTTATGTTGAGTTGTTGACCATGGATGACTTGTTGACCATGGTTGAAGTTTTGACCATCATCATTACAAAAGAAAGATGCTCTTTGATTCTAGCAAATTTATTTAATGTTTGAAATGATAATGGTCATTCTTAAACCTTCCATCAACCTTTTTCATTTTCACTATTATTATTATTTGATAATTCTTTTGCTTTATGTTATGGTTGCAAAAGAAAAAGAATTCATTCTTTCATTTGGCTTCTCTCTCCTCACTTCATCTTCTTCTTCCTCTAGCTAAAGGAGAACCCTTCTCATGTGTTGAGAATCCTTCTCCTTAAAAGAAAAGCACCCTTTAGACACTCTCTACTCACTCTAGGATCAAGGGTTTAGCAAGCCGGAGATTCTAGTTCACTCAAAGTTCGAGAAAGAGCCCGAAGGTTGAACCCTCAGGTGGATCCATCTTCGACGGAAGAAGGCGACGAGAAGAGAACCATCAACCTCTACTAGGTTTCAAGAAGAAGGAGTTCAAGTTAGGTATAACCACTTTGCCGAGTAGTTAACTCTCCTTTGCATGTTTGCTAGTTTAGTTTAGATACGATCCCGACCTTGTTTAGTCCATGTTGCCCCATGCGCCAAAAAATTTGATTTTATACCGTTTCCGCCTCCCCGTAAAAACCGGGGGTCGCAACGTGGACTTACAGTGGTATCAGAGCCTAACTAAACTTAAACTAGCTTGGTAGTGAAGTGTAACGAAGTTCGGAACCGGAAAATCCAAAAACCAAACTTTTACAAAACCCTAGTTTCTGTTAAAAATTTTTCTGGTCAAAACGAGATTTGTTATACACCTAAATTCGGCTCAGGGTTTTGTGTGAACACCCAAGAAAAACGATCCCCTGATTCATTCAAACCACCGCGGTTCCGCGGCATGAGGTAGGCATTTGCCGCGGAACCGCCGCCGTTTGTTGTCCTCTCGTGATCGATTTTGGTGCAGTGTTTCCCTGTGTTGGTTTTAGGATTTTTAAGATATATTATATGTGCCCAGATTTTCCAGAACAGAAATTTACTTTTGGGGTCCTATAATTCCGTATTTTTTTCCGAACTTCACTGCACTTGGACTATATCGGTTATATCTGTGATGTTTGAATGTATTGAACGTCGGCTAATCGCTATAAGTCGATTAGTCGGGGTTATACATCTCTGTGATCTGTGTTTGATATTGGAATGTGTATATGAATGTGTTGGACTGTCACGGGTGAATAGCCGGGGTGGATGTGAGATGAGCTTTTGTTTTTCTTTCATTCATTGTAAATGTAAATTGATGTAATATTATTATTTGTTTGGCCGCACAACCGGGTCGGGGTTGTAGCCGTCATTGTATAATTCTTTTTACTGTTTTTGCTCCTAGGATAGACCCATGGAGGGGTGCACAAACTGCCGAGTACTTGGCGGGTAGTTTGCCGCACCCGTAGGGGTCTTGGGTGGGGTATTGGCTATTCACCGCGACCGTGTAATCCGCTTTTCGTTCCAGGCTCGAAAGGATTGCGGATTGCTAGTATATCCAATGTATTCATCTGTGATCTGTAATGTCTATCATTGCTTTCTATTTAGGCGTTGCTTATGTTTTACAGCCGCGCTAGCCCAGCCCCCGCTCTGTCGTTAGTTAAGTAACCTAACGGGTGATGACGGGGCCCCGTGGCGAATGCATATGGCATAAGCGTACGTCATATTTTGGTTGTTTTCTGCAATGGTAGGATTAAATAATGGGACGCATTAAAAGAACTAATTCAAGAATATCACGCATTAAAAGAACTAATGCAAGATAATAAACCATGTTAAAATCATTGGAACACTTTCGAAAAACCACTCGGTTCTTTTCAAAACTAACTTTTAAATGCGGAGCTTGAGCCACTCCTTCTAAAAGCTATCTCTTTCCATCGATTATATCAAGTTCACTACGTTCACGGTTTTACCAAAACCATTCGTAGCCCTCCGTCGTTTCGCATGAATAGGCAATAGTATTCAAGCTATGTATGTTGGCCAAAGTCAAGACATAGTGATTGGTAGCTATTGGGTGTTCATGTGTAGCATAGATAGATGCGTTGGTTTGGGACAGTCGTACTGCCATTTTGGCCAAAGTCAAGGGTAGGTACGGGTGGATCCAAATTAACCTGGATAGTGACGGGTAGAACTTGACATGTGACTTATGATATTTTGGCCAAAGTCAAGGTCATAAGAGCATGGGGCAAAAATCCACATCGGGAGTTTCATAAGTACTGAAACTTGCTAGATTTGCATACCATTTGGAGTGTGGTGATTCTGGTAGGATTCCTTCAGTTTCGTCACGCGATGATATTTGGATCCCGATCCTACTGTGAGTATATGCTACTCCTCGGGAAATTTCTCACTAAACGATCAATGCTATAAACCTAGTAGGTGCCTAGAAAGGTGTTAGCGGGGCTACGCCCCAAGGGAAAAGAGGTTATTTAATTAAGGAACTTCGCGAAAGCGTTGGAAAACCTCCCTCGAAGTACCGACACTGGCCTGGCTGAACGGTTAAGCAAGTATTGTGCGGTGGGATTAATCCCGACTAATTCTTCCTTTATGGTTTAAGGAGGGATTCGAGAGACAGTGGGAGCCATCCTGTTTAGACAAATTAAAAACCATTCTAAACTTGCAAGAGCATCGTGCTAAAGTGTTTCTTCTCTCCCTCCTAATTGCAGCGACCAATCGACATGACTGGACTTAAGTTACTTCTAGATAAAAACAAACTGACAGGGCCAAACTACAAAGATTGGCTCAGGAATGTCAAGATGGCAATCACTTACGACAAGCTGGGGTATCTTCTTACCACCAAAGCTCCCCCCGTCACAGGTCCCACCTCCAGCGTCGCGGATAAGGAAATCCGTAAGACTTGGGAGATTGATTGCGCGAAGGCCAAGTGCCTCGTGCTTGCCTCTATGGACAACGAACACCAGAGGAGGCACGAGAATATGGATTTGGAATCCATATTTCTTCATACAAAAGAACTGTATGGAGAGCAGTCTCGTATCGCAAGATACGAAGTGTCGAAGAAGCTATTTTCGGCAAAGCTGGCCGTCGGATCATCGGTAGCGGACCACGTGCTTAAGATGATTGGCTACATTGGGGAGCTCGCGGAACTTGGGACCACGTTGGAAAGTGAACTCTATACGGAATTAGTTCTCCAGTCCCTTCCATCCACTTACGCCCAGTTTATACTGAACTTCAACTTACAAGAAAACGAAGTTGAACTTTCAGAACTCCTCAACATGCTGAGGAGCGCAGAGGGCACCCTACAGAAAGGTAGGGAAACACCCGCTTTGTTTGTAGGAGGATCTTCTTCCTCTAGGTCCAAGGCAAAAGCCAAGGGAAAGAGGAAGAAAGCCCCCGCCAAACCAAGAAGCGGTGTTAGTAAAGTGGGTACGAAGGGAAAGGAAAAGGCAACAAAGATTGCGGGGAAACTTGTGGGAAAGGAGGAATGCTTCTATTGTCATAAGAGTGGACACTGGAAGAAAGATTGCAGGGCTTGGAAAGCCAGGACACAAGAACTGAAGCAGGTTGCGGCTTCTGCTTCAGGTGTGTATGTTATTGAAAACTGTCTTTCTATAAACTCTACTTCCTGGGTATTGGATACCGGATCAGGATCTCATATCTGTAATTCTTTGCAGGCGTTGAGAAACCGTAGGTTTTTGAAGGCAGGTGACATGACCCTCAGAGTTGCGAACGGAGCTAGCATGGATGCTAAAGCCGTGGGGGATTATCACCTGGGAATGACAGATGGGCATGTTTTGGTTTTGCGTAATTGCTTTTTTATACCCAACGGAACTTGTAATATCATTTCTGTATCTTTGGTTTCTAAAGAAGGTTATGAATTTGCGTTTGTAAGTAATGTTGTAAACATTCACCTTAATCAAGTTCTGATTGGGTCAGGTACATTGAGCAATGGTATATACGTATTAAACCAACCACAGATTTTCAATGTCCAGAATACACACAAAAGAAAGTCTCCAGAAATCAATCAGACTTTCTTATGGCATTGTAGACTGGGTCACATCAATGAAAGAAGGTTGACTAAGTTACATACAGAAGGATATTTGGATTCGTTCGAATATCAATCGTATGCCACTTGTCAATCCTGTCTCAAAGGAAAGATGACAAAGACTCCGTTCACTGGACACGGAGTAAGAGCGAGCGAGCTCTTGGGGCTCGTACACAGCGACGTGTGCAGTCCAATGTCTACACATGCGCGAAGAGGTTACTCTTACTTCATTACTTTTACGGATGATTTCTCAAGGTACGGTTATGTCTTCTTAATGAAACATAAGTCCGAAGCCTTTGAAAAGTTCCAGGAATATAAGAATGAAGTAGAGAAACAGACCGGCAAAAGTATCAAGATTCTAAGATCGGATCGAGGTGGAGAATACTTAAGTGCCGAGTTCCTGAATTATTTAAAAGAGAACGGAATTCTCTCTCAGCTTACTCCTCCATACACTCCGCAACACAACGGTGTATCGGAGAGACGGAACCGAAACCTATTGGATATGGTACGGTCCATGATGAGTAATGCTGAGTTACCGCGATCCTTCTGGGGGTATGCACTAGAATCAGCTGCGTACCTTTTGAACCGAGTTCCTACTAAGACTTTCCCTACTACACCGTATGAGATGTGGTGTGGGAAGAGGCCCCATCTCAGTCACATTAAGACTTGGGGAAGTCCAGCTTTTGTTAAAAAGCAGCATGCGGACAAGCTCGAAGCGTGCTCAGCACTGTGTAAGTTTGTGGGATATCCAAAGAACTCCAAGGGATATCTCTTCTACTACGCAGAGGAACAAAAAGTTCTTGTTTCTCGTCATGCCCACTTTCTAGAACACCAGTTCTTAGAAAAAGAAATAAGTGGGAGCGCAGTAGAACTGGAAGAAATTCCAGAACCACAAACTATTACTGAAAGCTTAGTGGAACCGGAAGGTTCAAATGAACAGGACATTCCTATGCCGCTCCGCAGGAGTAGTAGGCAGTCTCATCCGCCCGAGAGATACTACGGTTTTCTCATAGACGGGGATAGAGAGGATTGCATCATAGATTATGATGAGCCTACTAGCTTCCAGCAGGCCGTTCAGAGCGTTGACTCGGTAAAATGGCTGGATGCAATGCGGACCGAAATGGAGTCCATGTACACCAACAAAGTATGGACGTTAGACATTGCTCCAGACGGGGTAAAACCCGTAGGATGCAAGTGGATCTTCAAAAGGAAGATTGGTGTAGATGGGCAGGTTGAGACCTATAAAGCTAGACTTGTAGCAAAGGGTTTCCGTCAAAGACCTGGCTTGGACTATGACGAAACCTTTTCTCAAGTGGCTATGCTGAAATCCATTCGGATCCTTCTTGCCATTGCTGCCTTCCACGATTATGAGATTTGGCAGATGGACGTAAAGACCGCTTTTCTAAATGGAAATTTAGAGGAGTGTGTCTATATGGATCAGCCAGAGGGTTTCATTCAGAGTGGGAGCAGCGGAAGGGTGTGCAAGTTGCTTAAGTCCATCTATGGACTAAAGCAGGCATCGCGGAGTTGGAACATCTGTTTTGATGAGACAGTCAAGGAATTTGGCTTTATCAAAAATCCAGATGAACCATGCATCTATAGTAGATTTGTAGCGAGAACTGTAGTATTTCTCGTTTTATACGTGGATGGCATTCTCTTAATAGGAAATGACATTCCTATGCTACAATCTGCCAAGGGGTTCTTGTCACACAGGTTCTCCATGAAAGACCTGGGTGATGCCTCATACATCCTGGGGATCCGGATCCATCGTGATAGATCCAAGAGGATATTAGGACTTTCTCAGTCCAGGTACATCGACACCATAGTGAAGAGATTCAGTATGGAAGATTCCAAGCGCGGTAACCTACCGGCTTGTCACGGGATCACCCTCTCTAAAGAGATGTCTCCCAAGACTGATTTGGAGAGGGATCGCATGTCTATTATACCCTACGCTTCTGCGGTAGGCTCTATAATGTATGCGATGTTGTGTACCAGACCGGATGTAGCTTATGCACTGAGTGTGGTAAGCCGGTATCAGTCAAACCCTGTGGAGAAACACTGGATAGCGGTAAAGAACATTCTCAAGTACCTGAGAAGGACTAAGGAGATGTTCTTGGTGTATGGCGGAAAAGACCTCCAGATCGAGGCCTTTGCTGACTCCAGCTTCCAGAGTGACAAGGATGATTCCAAGTCCATGTCGGGTTTTGTCTTTACCCTCAATGGAGGGGCGGTTTGTTGGAAGAGCTCCAAACAGGAAACCGTTGCAGACTCGACTATGGAAGCGGAATATATCGCTGCATCTGATGCCGCAAAAGAAGCTGTCTGGATGAGGAAGTTCTTAAAAGAACTTCAGGTGGTTCCGTCCATTGTTGACCCAATACCTCTGTATTGCGACAACAACGGGGCTATAGCTTTAGCGAAGGAACCCAGGTCCCATCAGAGATCCAGGCACATCTTGAGGCGGTATCACCTGATCAGGGAGATCGTGGATCGCAAGGAGATCGAGGTTCGGAAGGTTGCTTCAGAAGATAACACTGCAGATCCATTCACCAAGGCCATACCCCAGACTCAGTTCGAGCGGCTGATCGAGATGATAGGTCTTCGATACGCCAGTTCATGGCCTTAGTGCAAGTGGGAGATTGTTAGTGTATATGCCCTAGAGGCCATTACTGTATCATACTAGTTTGTATATTACTTGATGGAAGCTTGGGATATTCACCTTGTATAAACAATCTTGCTCAATATAGTAGTATGCTACTTGGTTTGTTTCTACTTCATTGTGTACTTGTGTTTATTTCAGTATATCACTTATACGCATTAGTGGAGCCCTTAGGATCTTTGCTTGATTACCAGCGTTGTGATGGCAGTCATACTAGTGAGGGCTGGGTAATCTATAAGCACATCCTTATACAGGTCCCTAGTCGTAGGACTATCGAGACAGGGCATCGATACTCCGGAGTAGACTAGCGTATGCGCTTCTCATCCCAGTGTGGGAGATGGTCTGTCCCACAGCCATCAGTACGTCGTACTGGAGATAGTATACGGCTGCTCGTTGGGTTACGAGTACACTGGACAGGACTCATCGGGAACTGACAGGTTGGTATTATACCTATCGTCAGTTATCAGTTCCCAGGTGACATGAGTACAGCTTAGTCCGCTGACTTGACACTGGCACTTCACCTCGAGTGTGTTCCCACTGCACTTTGATCACTACCCTACCACGGCTCAAAGGAGTCGTGCAAACAGGTGGTGGTTGGGTGCAGTCCCGAAGCACTTGGAGGCAGTGTCGGTTAGACAGGATTCGTCTCTCCCGGTATTGGGGGTTGACATCGTGCTGTGTCTAGGAGAGCCATTACACGAGTAGTCCCTGGCCAGGGCAAGCGAGATATACTGGTAGGCTTCCAGTGTTATCTCAGGGTGTTTTGGGCTTCACTCCGACACAACTTGTACCGCTATTAGGGGACTGACGTTTTACCGCCCCCTAGGCCCGACATGCGATGTATCAGACGAACAGACCGGACTGTACGGAGACTGTCACATTCAGACTCAGTAGGAGTACAGATGGGGTTTCACCTCGTCAGCCTTCTTGTCGGCATCTACCTGGGGACCGTTACGCACAGCTAGTGCCGCTTGCGGTCTGTGGTTAAACCCACTGCCAGCATAGTGTCGAGTCTTTAGAGTCCCACACAGAGGGTATTCGCCTCTGGGCAAAACAGAGTAGAGGTCGCATGGTTTTGCGACAGGGTTCGTTCTCATCCGCGCACTTGTGCACGTTTGGAGTCCGGACGGATATTACTGGCTGGCTCTGGTTTGAGTTAGATACTGGTATATGTTTTGCGGTTGCTTTTATCTCTCAGTATTCATGTTCCTCGGAACAAGAATGCAGGTGTGTATGCACAGTTATTTGAGGAGGAGGAAGAGGACTTTTCATTAGGGTTTCGGAACGGGTGCGTATGCACAGTTGACAGTCGTCTTTTTCCAAACCCTAATGGATTTATGTTATATCAATTAATAATATTAATAAAATGAAATTGTGTCATGGTTGGTTTTTATGTTGACTTGTTGACCATGGATGACTTGTTGACCATGGTTGAAGTTTTGACCATCATCATTACAAAAGAAAGATGCTCTTTGATTCTAGCAAATTCATTTGATGTTTGAAATGATAATGGTCATTCCTAAACCTTCCATCAACCTTTTTCATTTTCATTATTATTATTATTTGATAATTCTTTTGCTTTATGTTATGGTTGCAAAAGAAAAAGAATTCATTCTTTCATTTGGCTTCTCTCTCCTCACTTCATCTTCTTCTTCCTCTAGCTAAAGGAGAACCCTTCTCATGTGTTGAGAATCCTTCTCCTTAAAAGAAAAGCACCCCTTAGACACTCTCTACTCACTCTAGGATCAAGGGTTTAGCAAGCCGGAGATTCTAGTTCACTCAAAGTTCGAGAAAGAGCCCGAAGGTTGAACCCTCAGGTGGATCCATCTTCGACGGAAGAAGGCGACGAGAAGAGAACCATCAACCTCTACTAGGTTTCAAGAAGAAGGAGTTCAAGTTAGGTATAACCACTTTGCCGAGTAGTTAACTCTCCTTTGCATGTTTGCTAGTTTAGTTTAGACACGATCCCTGCTAGTTTAGTTTAGACACGATCCCGACCTTGTTTAGTCCATGTTGCCCCATGCGCCAAAAAATTTGATTTTATACCGTTTCCGCCTCCCCGTAAGAACCGGGGGTCGCAACGTGGACTTACAACGAGCACCCGCATACTATCTCAACTACGACGTACTGACGGCTGTGGGACAGACCGTCTCCCCTGCTGGGATGAGAAGCGCATACGCTAGTCTACTCCGGAGTATCGATGCCCTGTCTCGATAGTCCTACGACTAGGGACCTGTATAAGGATGTGCTTGTGGATTACCCAGCCCCCACGAGTGTGACTGCCATCACAACGCTGGTAATCAAGCAAAGATCCTAAGGGCTCTACTAATATGGATAAGCAATATGCTAAAAGAAACACATGCACATATTAAAGTAGAAACAAACCAAGTAGCATACTACCATTTTGAGCAAGATTGTCAATACAAAGTGAATATCCCAAGCTTCCATTAAGTAATATACAAACTAGTATGATACAGTAATGGCCTCTAGGGCATATACACTAACAATACATACTCTCTTTTAAAATACCCACGGTTCCCAAATCCAGAAATATCATGGAAACAACATATCTCAATGCGTATAATTAGAAAGGATGATGTATGCAACATATAAAAGAATGTAAGCATATCCGTATATCATGCAACATGGAATAGTAATATGCACATATTAGGGAAAACGCTCTTTTAAAATGAATCAGTTTTAAAGAGTATCTTGCGGTTCCCAAATCTCCAAATCAAGCGAGAAATCATCCATGTATGTGCAAATATGTATATGTACAAGTATGAGTGTAAAATAAGTATGTGCACAAGTATAAGTGTACAAGTATGCCATGCAAGGGTCATATCCTGAATGCAACAGTACTACAGTGTAGTGACATGGCAATTATCGATGATGAAGTGTGTGAGCCGGCAAGCAGGTGTACGTGGAACATATGCATCATCGATAATGGTGCTGGTGTCCTAACAACATGAGTTTAATATAACAATAACCATTTGCACATGCAATGCGATGCAAATAACAAGAATATGCAGAAATCGACTAATAATGCAATAGTGACACATCTGCATCAATATAAAAATGTCATACAGTTTGCCTTTTGAAATACGACGAATCGGGGTTTTTAGTAAAATAAGGGCTACGGTGTTTTTATGAAAAGATGCGTCTTTTGAAGATAGCCGTAGAATCTCTTGCCTGTCTTTAAAATACTCCCGATTCGTTAGTTTTGAAATAGGTATGCCATTGGCCTAGCCTAAATTCTACTAGCAAAACTACAGCCTTAACTAGCAAGTCAATCAGGAGGGGTATGGAAACCACCTAAATCTGTGTCGATATAATATATATATATATATATATATATATATATATATATATGTAAATATAATAGTCGGTGATCCCGCCTCAAGGTACCGCGTACGATACAATATCATATGGCATCCTCAAGCCATGAGTGCGGATCTTATCATCAAATAAAGCTCGTACGGTAAATCATTGTACGACATCCCAAATCTGGGTACGGGTTAATATCACATTCATCTTCATCAATTCATCTCCAAATATCATCCACTATCCTCGTCATCCAGGTATATGTATAACAAATAAGCATGTGTGTGCGTGTGGGTGTAAATCTATTCTAGGGTTCGCAACTAGGAAACTATACTATTTTACTTCTAAACCCTAATCTAACCATAGTACACCTAATTTCATCTAGAATATCTATGTCACGCATAAAGCTATCATATGGATATATATATAGTATATACATAGTATACTAAATATCGAACTGCATGGGTGCTATACGCCATCCACCCGACTTCCCCCGTAGATATAATCTACTCACCTTGTATCCTGCGTGTTGGTGTCGATGTCGCCTTCATCTTCTTCATCGTATGAAGCCCTCGAGAAGGTACCTACAAGATAAGACAATCGCAAATAAACCTTAAAATCACATCGAGAAAACCAAACGACACGCTAAGGAATATAGGTTTGTCACGACCCGAAAGTACGGAACATAACCGGCCCTTAGACTACGAACGTCTAGAGGCGTACGGAATCTAAGTAAGCCGAAACCCAGAAATCCAAACCAAGAAAAGTAGTAGAGTGCAGGAAAAACCATTTTAAATCAAATAGTTTGCAATACACGCCGAAACGTGCATTTTAAAATCACAAGTCTTTTTTAAAATTTCGGCAGAGTTTCCTTTGTAAAAAATGACCCCAAACGGGTACAAAACCTGATAAAACATATATAATGAATAAAGGCATCCCCAAGCGGGAGCTAGCTCTTCGTCAATCGACGGTCACAACCACGCAAGCAATATAATATACAACGCCGAAGGGCGAGGATCACAACAGAAAAGGAAACTCAAAACAACATGAAATCGATAGAAATATAACACGCGACTCTAAGGTCGAAAGAATAAACAACACTAGTCCCTATCTAACATAAATACATGTTTGGTTGATGGAACTTCTAAATACAACTGAATAATAATATACAAAATATACTGATGGTCACGATACAAGTGAACTCACCTACTAGAAAATCACCCGGAAATGGAAGTAGCGCCAGCAAAGCCGTAATGAAACCTGTACGGTAAAACCTGCAAAAAAAACTGTGGCACAACGGGGGTGAGTTGCCAACTCGTGAGTAGAAAACATCTACAAACAGAAATCGCATGAACAACGTAATCCTAGGTCATACGATCATAATATATCCTCAAATATATAACCTGCAGCCTAGAAAAATGGCTAGGGTATTGTAGGGTTGTTAGGCACACGCACAAGGGTCTACGAGGCATCAACCATGCCCGATTGAAAATTTAGCCGTGCCGAACAACCCTTAACAAGATCTTTAAACTAGAGTTTATGCGAAAACTAACATGTTAAACACTTTAACACTAAGTGAGAAGTATTACAACCTTTGTAGATCTGGTCCTTCACTTCTTAAGCTCCGTGTTGAAGTCCCTTCGCTGCGATCATCGTGTTCCGGACTCTCGAGAGGCTCCGCGAAGAGAAAGATGCAAACTTGCTTCCGATCTTCGATAACAAAGATAATCTACCTTGAAGTTTCATTAACACAAGCTAACACTCATAAAATGATGTGAACACCCTCATCTAAATGGCAAGGGTAGATGAGGAT
Organism: Agapanthus africanus; assembly: GCA_030015575.1. Classification (NCBI taxonomy): domain Eukaryota; kingdom Viridiplantae; phylum Streptophyta; class Magnoliopsida; order Asparagales; family Amaryllidaceae; genus Agapanthus; species Agapanthus africanus. The sequence continues at coordinate 362,648,699 of JASDDO010000022.1, read as the reverse complement.
GATGATGTGGGATTTTTTCTCTCTTTGATTTTCATTTACTCACTCATTTTTCATCACCTTGAAAAAGCTAGAAAGCTTTTCCTATGAAAGAAAGAAGGAAGAAGATGAACAATCAACATCAAACTTTTGTGATGAATAATGAAAGGATAAATATGATGATTAATGCGACCATGGTTGACTAAACCTTTGTAGAGAATTAACCAAGGATAGGGTTTGGGTTAGGTTAAGAATGAGCCACTTGAAAATATCTTTGCAAAAACAAAAATCAAAACCTTCTAGAAACATCTAGAAAGCTTTAACCCAAATCAAACCCTAATCTTGTTTAATCTCTACAAAACATGTTGCATTAGTTATCATATCATGTTACAATATTATATATCACATATATAATATTTATTGTAACCAAATAAAATAATACAATTAATATATATCGCATATATATCAATGTATTACCCGAGTGAGAAAAAGAATCTTTTAGAGAGATAATATTAGTTAATGTAATTTAATATATCATATATATTATTATACATTAAATTATCGAATCAACACTTGATCCGACAATCCGGCTATATCGCATATAACCGACTAATATTTATCCGTACCGATTCATCAAATCAACACTTGATCCGATGACCCGGCTGATATCAAATATCGCGAGAATATAATACGGTAACTCATATCGCATTATCCTCGGTCCCGCACATATCACATATGTGCTCCTACTCCGTTTTGCCTGAGTCAAGAAACCTCTGTGTAGGACTCTAAAGAATCGTCAATACTCCGGCAGTAGGTGATGATCATATCAAACACCCACAAGCTGCAAGCGGTCAGCTAAACGTAACAGCCACCCAGGTATTGAGCGCTTAGAAGATCAACAAGTAAGCATGTACATTCTCCTGTGAATCCAATCAGTAACACTCCCGTACAGTCCGGTCTCGTCGTCTGATATGTCGTATATCTCGCCTAGGGGTGGTAAACGTCAGACCTCAGTAGCTCGATAAGTCGTGTCGATATGAGGTCTATAACAGTTCGAAAAACTACTGATAGCACTTACCAGTAAATCTCAGCAACCCTGGCCAGGGATTTCCAGTCATAGCCAATCGAACACAGCGCAACATCAACTCCCTATACCGAGTGAGACGAATCCCCTCCTATCGCTCATTGCCTCCATGCGATTCGGGACTGTACCCAAAAGCCACCTTTTTGCAGGCCTTCTTGGACGTGATATGATGGAAATCAAAGCACAGTGGGAATCACACAAGACTCTATGACGATCTCGGGTGAACAGACTACTCTGTACCAGTGTCACCGGAGAACTGCCATCTGACGTGAGGTATAATACCATCTGGGAGTTCTCGACGAGTCCGTCCAGTGTACCCAGTCTCTACTGAGCACCCGTACACCATCCTTGATGTCAAACACTGATGGATATGGGATCATCCATCGCCCATCATATGGGTCAAGATGCGTATACGCTAGCCTACTCTGGTGCATCGATGCCCTGTCTCGATACACCCTCGACTAGGAACAGTTATAGGATGTACTCGTCGACTACCGTGGCCCCACTAGTATGATCTCATCATAGTCCCAGTATTCGAGTACATATCCTAAGGGCTTTATCAATGTGTAACATAGAGACAATCCGAGTACATGTTTAGATAAAGTACAACCAGATAACATACTATCATGTCGAGGAAGAAAGTCTTCCCTATATATGTCTAAGCATCCATTACAATATACATCGTATGTACAGTAATGGCCTCTAGGGCATACATATAACTAACAATCTCCCACTTGCACTAGGGCCATCTGTTGTGGTATCACATACCCAACAATTAGCTGCGGTTGAAATATCTCATACTCAACCATCCCATAAAAGTCTCTACTGGGAAAAAGGCCTTTGTAAGTGGATCCGCGCTGTTGTCTTCTGTGTCTACTCTCCTAACCTCGATCTCCCTGGAGATCAACCATCTCCATGATCAGGTGATACTGCCTAAGAATTATATCTGTATTTCTGATGGGACGGTAGTTCCTTGGCTAAAGCCACAACTCCATTGTCACACAATGGTAGGAACAAAGTTCATCTCATGAACTTATATATCCAGACTGCCTCTTTGGTAGCATCTTTGGTAACGATGTATCTTGCCTTTAATCGTCTAGTAAGTCACGGTATCTAGTTTGGAACTCTTCCAACATACCGTCCCTCCACTGAGGGTAAAGACAATGCCTGCGACTGACATTCAGTCGTCCTTATCACCCTGGAACCTTTCCAGTGATTCTCCCCAGGATCAATTGATACCATCTCACTACAACTAGTGAGTATCCTAACATCCAATTAGATCTATCTCATAGATCCAAAACCCAGGATTTAGGAGGTATCACTTTGATCCTATATGGAGAATCTTTGTGATAAGCGGAGATTGACCGAGCGTAGCATAGGAAACTCCTTCCCTATCAAGAGTATGTCATCCACGTACTCTACGAGGATCACCACCATACTCTCTACTACCTTTTTGTATATACAAGGTTCATCTACCATTTTGATGAAGTCAAACTCTTTGACTACTACATCAAAACAGACGTTCCAACTCCGCGATGCCTGCTTCATCACATAAAACATCTTGCACACATTTCCGCTGCTCCCACTGTCTACAAAACCCTCTGGCCGTGTACTTATAGACACTATTTTCTAAAACATCATTTAGAAAAGCAGTCATGACACCCAACCACCAGATATCGTAGTCATGGTATGTAGCCGTGGCAAGTAGGATCTGGATGGACTTAAGCATAGCTTTGAAAGTCTCAACTTTTCCATGTACACCAAGTAATCTTCTCAAGATATACTTGCTCCTGATGGGGATTTAACCCTTTAGATAAAGCAACCAAAGTCCATACTTTGTTGGTGTATAAGGATTCCATCTCAGATCACTAAGCATTCAGCCATTCTTACAGAGTCCCACTCCTGATGGCCAGTTCGAAGCTAGTTGGGTCATCATCTCATGATGCAATCCTCGCTCCCACTGTCATAGAGAAACCGAAGTATCTCTCAGGTGGGTGAGGAAACCTACTAGATCGGCGGAGAGGCTGAGGTTCGTTGGAAACTATTGAATCCTTCGGGTCTACCAAATCATCTGTAGCAGTTTGTATAGCTGGAACTACTTCCAGTTTTACAGAGCTAACCTTGCCTCGAGCTTATCCGGATTTTGCTTTTAGACATAGGCCGGACAACCCAAATCTTGATTTACTTATAATATGGGTTCTTCCCTTTCCATATCACATATGAAGTGGTAGGCAACTGATTTGATTTGAACCCTACTCAATAGCTATGCAACTTCTCAAGTGCATAACTCCCAAAAGGAAATAGGAAACTCAGTAGTACTCATCATAGAGCACACCATATCACATAGGGTGTTATTGCTCCGCCCCGATATGCCATCGTGCTATGGTGTATACAGAGGAGTAATGCTGAAAGAGAATCTCATTCTCCTTTAGAATAATCTAGGAATTCCGTGCTCAAGTATTCTCCTCCCTGATCACATCAAAGGACATAATACTTATACCCATTTTTGGTTCTCTACTTCTAACTTATATTCTGTGAATATGTCAAAAGTTTCGGACTTGTGTTTCAACAGGAACATATGTCTGAATCTTGAGAGATTATCAGAGAATGTAATGAAGTACAAAGAACCGGTCTTGGCATGTGTAGACATGGGACCTTACATACATCAACATGTATCAATCCCAAGAGTTCACTAACTCTTTCTCTGTTTCCAATAAACAGAGCTATGGTCATCTTATCTTTGTGATATGACCGACAAGTTTCACAAGATGTAAATTCAAACAAATTTAAATATGCATCTTAATGTAACTTTAGCTAGTCGGGTCGCATTGATATGACCTAGTCTACAATGCCTCAAGAAGGATTCTTTCTTTTCTGAACTCTTCCTCTTGTGTGTGTTCTGTATATTAAGAACTGTAGTTTGATTTAGAACGTCTATGCTTTTAGATAACGTACCTGAACCGATCAACTCTTGATATAGGAAATGTTCAAAACATTATCCAACAATACAAAATTATATCCTTTCTTTACTAATAAAGAGACTGATATGATGTTGTACATCAGGTTCGGTATCTAATAACATTCGTTCAGAATCAATGTATTCTGGTAATACAGGGTGATAGTGACCAACAGACTTGGCTGCAACACTTGCACCGTTTTCTATCTCATGAAACTTATCACCCGTTCTCAGTTCTCTACCTTTCTGTAGCCCATGTAAAAAATTACATATGTGGGATCCTGATCCGGTATCAAATACTCAGGACGTAAAGGATACTTAGAAACAGTTCTCTGTAATGAACACACCCGAAGAAGATGCATCAGCATGCACTTTCTTCGTTTGGGCTGCACGGGAATTCTGGTAATCCCCTATTTCCTGCTCTGTCTTATAACAATTATAAGTTGGAGCGGGACCAACGTTCCCCAACTCAATATAACAAGCGGGTTTGGTCAATTCTTTCGTATTATTATTTTGATTAAGGCGTGATATGGTCGCTACCTGGAGAGAGAGAGAAGAAAACACTCAGCGTATGCTCTTGCAAGATTAGATTGGTTATCTAATATATCTAATCAGGATGTCTCCCAATGTTTTAATCAAATCTTCCTTCAAACCCTAAAAAGAAAGACTAGCCGGGATTAATTACACGCTATAAGTTCGCCAATCTTTCAGCCAGGCCAGTGCCGGTACTTTGAGGGAGGTCCCCCGTGCTTTCGCACGAAACTGATTAAAGTAAAACTCATTTTCCCAGGGGCGTAACCCCGTTAACACCTTTCTAGACACCTACTTGATCGGCTAATTGTAATGTGTAAAACTCTCCCAGGAGTAACTCTTACTCGCAGCGGGTATCGGGATCCAACTATCTCATAGAAGGTATGCAATCTCATTGAAAATTTCAACACTTGAAATACCCGATAATATTTTACCCCTAGCGTCCTATGACCTTGACGGAGGCCAAACTACCCATAGTCCGCTAGTCAAGTTCAACCCGTCATTTCCTGATTGAATTAAACCCATCCGCACGACCCTTGACGGAGGCCAAACTAAGCCGTACGAATACTGTAGGGATCCTAGGCACACAAATGAGGTCTCACATGGCATCAACCATGCCAATTTCAAATTTTATAAGTGCCGAGAAACCCTAATACGGATCGTTGACTAGAGATTAGGCGAAACATGCAACTAGTTAACAACTTAACTAAGTGAAAGAGACTACAACCTTTGTAGATCCGGTCCTCCACCTCCTTGGCTCCGTGATGACGTCCCTCCGCTGTACCCATCGGATCCCGGACTCTTGCGGTGGTTTCATCGAAGAAATGATCGGACTAGGTCGTCGACTTCGATGCCGAAGATGATCTACGTCGAGGCAACTCAAGATCAAGCTCCAACTTCACCAAGTCAAGAAACTTGTGAAGAAAACACCCTATACTACTTGGCAAGTGGTAGAGGATGAAGAAATAGGAAGTGGGTTCACTTTAGAATTGGATTTCTCACTCTTTTTCTCAAGTCACCATTAAAGGATGCAAGGTTTTCTTCATCTTGAAGAAGAAGAAGAAGATGATAATATGATAAGAATAATGAATTGTAGAAAATAAGTGATTCTTATCATATTAGCAACCATGGTTATGTGTAGAGAGTAAACTAAGGTTAGGTGAATGGTTAGGTTAGGCATGAAACAAAAATGGTAGACTTTTTCAAAGCTTCAAGAAGCTTCAAGTGTAAAACAAAAAAGCCACCATTTTCTTTTCTTGCCAAAAATGAATTAAGAGAATAAATAAACACTAGTAAAATAAGGGGTTGCCCCTACGGATAATATCATCCGTAGGGGCAATAAAAGTTTGGACCTACGGATTAATACGTAGGGCAAAGTGGTTGCCCCTACGGTCGTTCAATATTTATTTAAAATTTATTAAATCTTAAATTGTTTTTTGCCCCTACGGTGGCGCAAACCAAGCACCTACGGGTATATCCGTAGGGGCATCTAAATAGCGATTTAAGTGATCGATCCCTACGCTGATTATTTCTTATTCCCTTTATCGTTGCGCGCGAACCCAAATCCCCAAACCTTGACGTTCCCGCCGATCGCCGTTCTCGTCATCGCCAGCGCCGGCCGAATCGTCGTCACCACCGCCTGCAGTGATCTCGTCGTCGCCACCGCCGGCCGAATCGTCGTCGCCACCGCCTGCAGTGATCTCGTCGTCGCCACCGCCCTCGTCGTCGCCGATTGCGTCTCCGTCGTCTCCTCCACCGCCTAGCCTACAGGTTAGTTAAACATTATTTTAATGATGTTAGGGTAGCGATGAGGGTTAGGGTTAGGTATCGGTTGGGGTTAGGGTTAGGATTAGGGTTAGGGTACGGGTTCGATCGGTTGGGGTTCGACTGGTGTTGGGGTTAGGGTTAGGGTTAGGGTTCGGTTGGGGTTTGGTGTTGGGGTTGGGGTTCGGCTGGGGCTGGGTTGGGGTTAGGGTTTGGTGTTGGGTTGGGGTTCGGCTGGGGCTGGGTTGGGGTTAGGGTTAGGCCGGGTTAGGGTTTAGTGTTTGGGTTGGGGTTCGGCTGGGGCTGGGTTAGGCTTAAAAAGGTGAAATTTTAGGGGATTGATCTGGAAAATAGTGAAAGTCGATACTGTTTATTTGTGAATAACACAGTCCATGATTTTTATATGAGAAAATGGTCCATGAAAGTCTATGGGATTTATCTAAAAAACGCTGAAAGTTCATGTATTTATTTGTAAACAACAAAATTCATGGTATTTATCTGGAAAACGTTGGAGGTCAGTGGTATGTATTTGTAAACAACAAAATCTATGAAAATTAGGTGAAACGTTAAAACTTCATGGTATTTATTTGTAACAAACAAAGTCTATGGTATTTGTTTGATAAATATGGAAAGACCATGACATATATATGTAATGGGTCAAAGTCATTTGGGTTATGTCAATCTTATTGGCGATACTTTCTTTTTGTGCATATCCAAAAACTTTGAAAGTTCTTGGTACCTATTAGAAAATATAAAGGGTTTTGTAGTGAAAGGAAAGAATTGGATTTAGAAAAACCGTGTGTAACTTTTAGAAATTCTATACACTCAATTATATAGAAAAGGGATAATTGCGGATACAGCCTATGTACTATGGGGATCAAGCACTTATAACCTCTGAAGTATAATAATAAGCACTTTTGTTTGTTTTTCATTAGTGATTAATTTTTAGTTTGCTATTTACTCTTTTTCAGTATGGATACTTGATAGAATTACAATTGCTTTACTATTGTTTGCCTTTTTCCTTTTGTGTAGAAAATATATCCATTGTGTCATATGGACACTATTAATTTCACATCGATTCAAGGGAAAAATTGAGGAAGATTGTGTTTGTTATATCAAAAACCTTTTTGTTGAACCCAACAGGTGAAACTTTAGAGTTGTTATAGATAGCTCTATATGTTTAATGCATGTACCATTGTTAAGAGAGTGCAAGGTGGAGAACAATAATTTGTTTCAACGACACGTTTTTCAAGTTATAACTAATATATGATATTCGATGATAATATGAAACTTTCATATTCTCATCAATACGCATATATGAAACTCAAAGCGCCACTTAGTCCCCGTCTATCGGTTAACATACGTTCGATATTCATCGTGACATAGAACTATACGAAGGTTGTTAAGTATCGGACGGTATAGCTCGATATTAACAACTGTTGTATAGTCTAAGCGACGAGAAAATTCAATCGTATGGTAACCCATAGATTTGTCCCGTGTGGACAAGTTAAGAATGTATAAAGCAAACGCCTTCATTCACTTGTGTTTCCATCCGTTTCGAGATATTTCGTCGGTATCTTTCCGCTGGTTCTCCGTGTACAAAGATAGATTAGATGTTCATTTCAACGTTGTTTCACAGCTTTGAAATGATTATCTATTCTATTACAGTGTACTCGGAGAACAGCGGGGAGGTGCTGCCGAAATTTACTCGAAACGGTTGAAAGCACAAGTGATGGGCGTTCGCTCTATACATTCTTAATGGGATAGAAGCCTACCCCCGACAGCTGGAACACATACATACAAACGCATAATTAGAGAGCGATTCGAGATGTTCGGGTTAAAACCAATATATGATACTCGATGATAATATGAAACCTTCATATTCCCATCGATACCCATATATGAAACTAAAAGCGCCACTTAGTCCCCGTCTATCGGTTAACATACGTGCGATGCTCGTCGTGACCTAGAACTATACGAAGGTTGTTAAATATCGGACAGTATAGCTCGATACTAACAACCGTCGTATAGTCTACGCGACGAGAAAATTCAATCGTATGGTAACCCATAGATTTGTCCCGTGTGGACAAGTTAAGAATGTATAAAGCAAACAACTTCATTCACTTGTGTTTTCATCCGTTTCGAGATATTTCGTCGGTATCTTTCCGCTGGTTCTCCGTGTACAAAGATAGATTAGATGTTCATTTCAACGTTGTTTCACAGCTTTGAAATGATTATCTATTCTATTACAGTGTACTCGGAGAACAGCGGGGAGGTGCTGCCGAAATTTACTCGAAACGGTTGAAAGCACAAGTGATGGGCGTTCGCTCTATACATTCTTAATGGGATAGAAGCCTACCCCTGACAGCCGGAACACATACATACAAACGCATAATCAGAGAGCGATTCGAGATGTTCGGGTTAAAACCAATATATGATACTCGATGATAATATGAAACCTTCATATTCCCATCGATACCCATATATGAAACTAAAAGCGCCACTTAGTCCCCGTCTATCGGTTAACATACGTGCGATGCTCGTCGTGACCTAGAACTATACGAAGGTTGTTAAATATCGGACAGTATAGCTCGATACTAACAACCGTCGTATAGTCTACGCGACGAGAAAATTCAATCGTATGGTAACCCATAGATTTGTCCCGTGTGGACAAGTTAAGAATGTATAAAGCAAACGCCTTCATTCACTTGTGTTTTCATCCGTTTTGAGATATTTCGTCGGTATCTTTTCGCTGGTTCTCCGTGTACAAAGATAGATTAGATGTTCATTTCAACATTGTTTCACAGCTTTGAAATGATTATCTATTCTATTACAGTGTACTCGGAGAACAGCGGGGAGGTGCTGCCGAAATTTACTCGAAACGGTTGAAAGCACAAGTGATGGGCGTTCGCTCTATACATTCTTAATGGGATAGAAGCCTACCCCCGACAGCCGGAACACATACATACAAACGCATAATCAGAGAGCGATTCGAGATGTTCGGGTTAAAACCAATATATGATAATATGAAACCTTCATATTCCCATCGATACCCATATATGAAACTAAAAGCGCCACTTAGTCCCCATCTATCGGTCAACATAACGTGCGATAATTTATTCTTTTCAACGACAAACGCACACACAAAGCATATACATGGATTTTCTCCTTTGTCAGTAACTATCCCGTTCTTATATTTCTCAATATAGTCAGCATAACCTACAATTTATATGTTATTCAGTCTAACATGGCCCATGAGTACGTCAGAGTTAAGGACTGGATGTATGTGGATTGGAAACAACGTATGCAACCTAAGTTTGTCGCAGGAGTTGCTGCTTTCCTTGAATTTGCACGAGCACATAATAAGATCATAATAGAGAAGATTCTCTGTCCGTGCGATAGATGTGGCAATAAGTACTGGCAGAAGGTAGAATTGGCAGAGCTTCATATTGTAAAACATGGGTTTACTAGACTTTATTCAACTTGGAAATATCACGGGGAAGGAGAAGAATGCAGTACTGCAGTAGAAGAAGGAGAACACGATAATGCGGCAGGAGAAGAAGAAGAATTCGGTAATACGGCAGGATACGGAGATTTATTTCCATCAGAAGAAATGGAGGATATGGTAGAGGCTGCCCTAGGTGAATCTATTCGTACCGAAGATGACATTCCTTCCGGTCAAGGACCGCGTGCGGATAAATATGAAAATTTCATGAATGATGCTAGGAAACCAATTTATGAGAATGCGAAGTATTCCACCCTCTCATGGTTCGTCCAACTTTTCCAAATTAAGTGCCTAAATAGATGGAGCAACAAGTCATTCACAATGCTTCTTTCGTTCTTGAAAGATTCTATGCCTCCGGGAAATAATGTGCCCGAAAGCTGGTACGAAGCCCAGAAAATGATGTCTGATTTGGGTCTAAATTGCGAGAAGATTCAAGTATGTCCTAAAAATTGCGTGTTGTACCGGAAAGAGAATTCAGATTTGAAAGAGTGTCCAACATGCGGAGAGGCCAGGTATAAGCCGAAAGATTCTGATAAGAAGCCTGATATACCTGTGAAGATAGCACGATATTTTCCCATAACACAGAGGCTCCAGAGGCTATTCAGGTGCAAGAAAACAGCCGAGGCAATGATTTGGCATCACCGTGCTCCTCCAAGAGAAAATGGAAAAATGAGCCGTCCAAGAGATTCACCAGCATGGAAGGATTTCGATAGGAGGCACGCAATATTCAGTAGCGATCCTCGCAATGTCCGGCTCGAACTGGCTGCCGATGGCTTCTGCCCATTCAACTATATGGCTGGAAGTCACAGTACATGGCCCGTTGTAATGATAATTTATAATCTGTCGCCTTGGTTGGCTATGGCCCAATCATACTTTATGATGCCTCTTCTTATCGACGGACCAAACTCACCGGGGAACAATATCGACGTCTATCTCCGACCTCTGATCGAGGAGCTGAAAACTTTGTTCACTGATGGTGTAGAGACATATGATTCAAACACAAATACAACCTTCATACTGCGTGCGGCTTTAATGTGGACAATTAATGACTTTCCTGCGTATGGAATGCTTTCAGGTTGGTCCGTACATGGTCACAAAGCATGTCCTCATTGCCATGAACACACAACATCAAAATTTTTGAATTTTAGCAGGAAGGTTTGTTATTGCGGCCATCGACGTTTTCTGCCTCCAGACCACCCCTATAGGTTAGACACGGTTCACTTTGATGGTCATCAGGAGCTTCTTGGGCCTTCATCCCCATTGTCCGGAGAGGACGTGACTGCTAAATGGGATGGTTACAATAACGTGACCTTCGGGATGGATCCGACGAGACTGGTCAAACCACAATATTGGAACAAGTTAAGCATTTTCTTCGAGCTTCCGTACTGGTCTACAAATTCAGTGCGTCATTGTCTGGACGTCATGCATATAGAGAAGGGAGTATCAGAGCACATACTTAACTTGCTTCTGTGTAAAGACGGGAAATCGAAAGAAAACATGAATGCCCAGATGGATCTACAAGAGTGGGGAATAAGAAGTGAACTGCACCCTAAACCGGTAGCGGGTAAACCGGGCAAGTTTGTACTTCCCAATGCCGCTTATCATATGTCACAACCGGAGAAGAAAAGATTCCTGCAGGTGTTGCATGATTTGAAAGTCCCCACAGGTTTCTCAGGATCATTCAGCAAGAAAATAAAAATTGTGAAGGGCAAGATCGATGGGCTGAAAAGTCATGACCACCATGTTATCGTGGAGCACCTTCTTCCATTAGCCCTCAGGACTTCTCTCCCCGACTCGGTTGGTCTAGCAATCAACGACCTATGTTGTTTTTTCAGGGAGTTGTGTGCTAAAACGCTGGAGGTTGCGACGCTGGATAAACTAGAAAATTCTATTGCGTTGATACTTTGCAAGTTTGAGCGTATTTTCCCACCATCATTCTTCGATATCATAATACACTTGACGGTTCATCTTGCAACTGAGGCGAAATTAGCCGGACCGGTACAATATCGATGGATGTATCCCGTCGAGAGGTACGTTAAATTTTTCGTTTCGCGCAATTTAAAATTTTATTTTTGTCATGTATGCCCGTGTTTATTTATTCAACATATTCTCATTAGGTACCTTTACACTCTTAAGAAGTATATACGTAATAAAAATCGACCAGAGGGTTCTATCATGCAAGGTTATCTTCTTGATGAAGCAATCACATTTTGTTCCCGCTATCTGGACGAGAACATTGAGACAAGGCTTAACCGACCACGAAGAATTCAAGACGGGCCATATGGTAAAGCCGAGTATAAGAGGGTAGACACTATGTTTATCAACAAGATATACCGGTTTATCTTGCTTAATTGCGTATGTCTTGAACAAATTAGAGAGTAAGTTCTTTTGGATTAATTGTTATATCTGTGTTTGTGTGTGTATGAAATGACATAATATTAATGTCACAATTATTTGTCGAAAACAGAACTCATTTTAACGAGGTACGTGAGGGGCATCCTGATTGGAACGAAGAGCGTTTGGAAAAATACCATCAGGATAATTTTTGTGATTGGGTCACAGAGCATGTAAGTTATTCGAATTACATTTTATTGCTATCAGTTTTAATCTAAACTTGTATCGTTATGTATTTATCGTAAAATTTGTTTTGTTAGATCCACGATCCGAACTTGTCTGCATCATTTGAGAGTGATTCAAGATGTTTAGCTCAATTTCCTAGTATGGAGGTTGCACATTACAAAGGATTTGGTGTCCTTGGATACAAATTCGAAGTTAAGGACATAGAAACATCTAGAATCACTCAGAATAGTGGGATTGCGACGGTAGGATCGGACGGTGTGATTTACTATGGGTACTTAAATTGTATACTCGGCATCCACTATCCCGGACGATCAGAACCCTTTTATATATTCCACTGTACTTGGTACGATCCGCGAACCGATACAGACAGGTGGAGAAGCAGTCTTGGGACCTAGAAAGATGAATATGGATTGACCAGTGTGAACACACTTCGATTTTACGGTCAGGACGATCCATTTATCTTTCCGAACCAAGCGTTCCAAGTATACTACTCACAGTGTTTGAAGCATCCGGGGTGGAGTGTTGTATGCCGATGGAAACCTAGAGATGTCTACGATGTCCCAGAATACGAGGACAGCGATGAAGACGAAGAAGAGAGAAGGCTTAAAGTGCTCCGACCGTCTGTTTCGAAGGACGGGTTGTCTTCGACCGATCATGAAGTTACGTGGGTTAGAAATGACATCGACGATGAAATCCAAGTAGATATGTATGATGCGCCCACGAAACGAAAAAGGTTATCAGTAATGTTATATTATTACTTCACATTTTACGCTCTAGATCATATATAGTCAATACTTTTAATGATTGTCTAATGCGTCCACGAACCGTTTATCTAGATTTGATGACGATGTTGGGAGCAGCGAGGGGCGGCAGGAGCTCCAGCCGCGGCAGAGGCAGAGGTAGAGGCAGAGCGGTTCTTCCGCCCGGAGAGCTCCGTAGGGAGCTTCAGAGGGCCGGTCTTGCACCCAGATCGGAGACCCCTTCGGATGCCTCCTTCCGTGTTGATTTGGCCACACCTCCAGGTATACTGCACGCATATCCATTTTGAATGTAATATTACAGATATTCATGCATGTTTATGTCAAAATTACTTATATTGTCAATGTTTGATTGTCTAGTTGTTGGTGATGCGTCCACATCTGGGACAGAGGCCACCCCGCTCCTCCAGGTATGTTTATATATCATATAGTGTATGTATATTGATTTAGAATGCTATATCATAAATATACACATTCCTTTTGCTCTTACTTAGCAATTTTTATTATTGTCTAGCTGTAGGTGGTGACACCACCGCACCTGCGGGTATGTTTATATGTCCTATAGTGCATGCATATTGATTTAGAACGTTATATTATTGATCTATACATTCTTTTTGCAATTACTTATAAAATCTTTTTTTAATTGTCTAATTATAGGTGGTGCGTCCACACCTTCCACAGGGGCCACTCCTGCCGCTTCCATACCCTCCGCATCGTCTGCAGGTTAGTATGAATAAATTTAAAATATTTATTTATTTTACATATGCTCTATAGAATAAATATGAACTTCATGGAGATTTAGCGTCGATGTTTATTTTATAGTTGGAGGGGATGCGTCCGGGTCCGGGACCCCGGTTGTTCCTCACCGGAGGAACTATCGTCCCGCTCGTGCTGCTGCTCGGGCCCAGGCTCGTGCGCTATTCACCGGAGGTATATATCACACTTGAATTTTTGTTTAACCTTGATTTCTTAATACAAATTTGCCTTATTATTGATTGTCTTGATATTTCGTGCAGACGCAGGGCCTCTCCATCCCAGAGGGGGACTCGAGGCCCGAATCAGTCCCATAGGCTGAGGCCTGATAGAGCTAGGGGGGAGGCAGCATTCCCCCTATTTTTTACCCTTGACTATCGCTATACCGTTCCTCATGCCGAGAGGTTCGGCCGGTATTTGGGGGACGAGAGCCGGATCGTGAAGAACTATCCACTTCACGTTGAGTGGGGCGAGCAGCACCAGCGCTCATTCGCCCTCTTCTTTGAACAGGCTCGGGTATGTATTAATATATATTTTCATTTGATCTATCCAATATATTTATTATTAACACTTGCAATCTAATAACAATGTTTTTTTTTGTATTTTCAGTTGGATTACGATTTTCAGCCTGTAGCCGACCCTGATCACCCGGGGAGGGTGCTCGACCTTCATGCTCTGTACAATGGCCTGATGAAGAACATGCAGGCCAAGGTCCGATACAACAGGAATGAGCTGAAGGCCGACTGCTACTCTCTGTGGATAGCGACCCCCGAGGCAGAGAGAGCGGCCCTCCTATCTACTCCGGCATTTGCGAGAGTCGACGTAGAGACATGGCCTCTATTGTGCGCTTATTTCGACTCCGAACGCAAACAAGTATGTATTTTAAATTTAATTCATTATTTATGATATAATTTATTTCTTTGTGTTTCTTAATTAGAAAACTAAATGTTAATGCGTTGTGCAGAAACAGGCCGCTCAGAATACGGAGAACAGGAAGTCGGCGAAGAGGGGTCGCCCCACTTACACAGGTGGCTCGAGGAACATTACTCGAGCCATGGAGTTATCGGTAAATTAAGAGTTATTCTCTAATATTCTGCAATATTAAGAGTTATTCTCTAATATTTCTAATATTAAGAGTTACTTTCTAATATTGCAGACATCTCGGACCGTGGCGTCAGGTGGTACACCGAGCGTGCTGTCCGCATATCTTGTCGTCCACGGCACCTCGACAGATCCCGCCACGGGCGAGCTTCGATGTCCCGACGTCGCTACCCAGGAGTACTGCGTAAGTGTTAATATTTTTTCTACCCAAATTTGAAATTTTAGTTTTGGAAGGTTCAAGTTTAAATTTTATACTTATACTTTACTGCTTAATGTGGGTGTAGGAGCGGGTGGTTGAGCAGGCCCAGGCCTCGGGGATCGATTTTACCGGACAGAATGATCCGAGGCTGCTGACCCCAGTTCTGGACGCCGCACACGGAGGGCACCACGGAGGTTGGGAGAGAGGCCGGGGATTGGGCCCTAGCAGGGCCCATATGAGGTTGGACTCCACCCCGGCGGTTACTTCCTCCGTCTCCAATGGCCGGCATGTCCATCAGGAACTGGATAGCTTGAGGGCCACCGTTCAGGAGTTGAAGGAGATGCTGGTATGTATACTACTTTATAGTAAAATATCATTTCATATTATATACATATCAACATATCCATAATTAGTACGTAGCTTGAGCTTATTTGGTTTTAGAATTAAGTTTGATTAATCATACATACATATGTAATTAAAATAAACAACGCTTTTCCAAACTAGATATCCAAACAGGGTTTCGAAATAACTTAATAATGAAACGAATTCGAATAATACACAGTTCTTACACGCTTCTTACACACGTTATGTCCAGACGCGACAGGGTAGATCGGCCGAGCCTCCACATGCATCTCCTTCGGCTGAGGCTCCGCAAGCCACTACATCGGCTGCGGTTCCGCAGACAGCTCCTGTAGCTCCACCGCCCACTCAGACTCCCGCAGCCGCGGCTCCGCAAGCGACTACCTCGACGGCGGCTGCGCAGACCACAACGCCAGCTCCACATGCCGCTCTGACTCCCTTATATGTAGCATTGGAGAGTGTATTTACCGAGGAGCAGGCGCGCGTTATTTTAACGTTATTCGGAGGTGGAGCTGGACCGAACTAGGGTAGCTTTTTGGTTCTTATTTTTTGAAACATGTATTTATTTATATCACATTGTACTACATTTTGAAACGATATTGATATTGGTTTGTATTTATATCATATTCAGTTTTTGGGTTTCTTTTGTATATTATATATATGCGTGAGATGTGATTATGAATACTGCAATATATGATTTGATTGATGTATATAGTATTGTGCACAGGGCGGGAAAAAATCTTGCAGCCCATTTTAAAAAAAAAATACAGACAATATGTACCTACGGATTAAGCCGTAGGTATATATGTTGCCCCTACGGGCATATCCGTAGGGGCAAACTATCAGGAAAACTGATATTTTCCCACCTGATATCAGTGCAGGGTGTTGGGAGTGCCCCTACGGCTATGTCCGTAGGGGCAACTGTTTATCCCCTACGAATTTATCCGTAGGGGCAAAATATCAGGTTTCCTGATATTTTCACCCCTGATCTCAGTGCAGGGTGTTGGGAATGCCCCTGCGGATCTATCCGTAGGGGCCACTTTCTATCCCCTACGGAGCTATCCGTAGGGGTAGAACAAGGACCTACGGAGTTATCCGTAGGTATATACAATATATTCAAAAAAAAAAAAATTACATATATGATTTGATTACCCCTACGGGGTACTCCGTAGGGGCTATAACACCTACCGATATATCCGTAGGGGCTCTAATTTGCCCGTAGGGACAAGTTCAGGGCCTCAACTTGCACCTGCGGCCTTTGCACCTACGGGGTCTTTTTTCGCCCCTACGTACATATCCGTAGGGGCAGTGGGTTGCCCCTACCGATAAATCCGTAGGGGCAACCCTTATTTGTAGTAGTGAAATAAGTAAATCAAAACCCTAACCATTAACATAACCATGGTTTAATCATACACACCCAAGTTTGCATGTATCATCAAACATGATACAAACTAGTGCACAAAACTATATCAAATATACAATGTGCACATCAAGTGAGAAAATCCATTTAAAGTGAACCAATATTAGTTAATGTAAAGTAATATATCTAATATATAATTATACATTAAATAATTAAATCAATACTTGATTTAACGATCCGGTCATATCATATATAACCGACTAATATCAATAGTAACAACTTATCGAATCAACACTTGATCCGATAACCCGGCTATATCACATATAACTGATCAATGTCACAAATCGCGAGAATCGAATACAGTATCACATACTGGTATCATTCTCGGTCCCGCACATATCTCATATGCGCTCCTATTTCGTTTCGCTTGAGCCAGGAAACCTCTGTGTAGGACTCTAAACACTCGTCAATACGCCGGCAGCAGGTGATGATCATATCAAACACCCACAAGCCGCAAGCGGTCTGCTAAACGTAACGTCCACCCGGGTATTGAGCGATCAGAAGATCGACGAGCAAGCCCGCTCACACTCCTGTGAATCCAACCAGTAACACTTACCGGACAGTCCGGTCTGTTCGTCTGATATGTCGCATATCTCGCCTAGGGGTGGTAAACGTCAGACCCCAATAGCTCGATAAGTCGTGTCGATATGAGGTCTATAACAGTTCGAGATACTACTGATAACACTCACCAACAAATCTCAGCAACCCTGGCCAGGGATTTCCGGTTATAGCCAATCGAACACAGCGCAACATCAACTCCCTATACCGGGAGAGACGAATCCCCTCCTATCGCTCATTGCCTCCATGTGACTCGGGACTATACCCAAAAACCACCGTTTTGCACACCCTCTTGGACATGGTAAGGTGGAAATCAAAGCACAGTGGGAATCACACAAGACTCTATGACGATCTCGGGTCTACAGACTAACCTGTACCAGTGTCACCAGAGAACTGCCATCTGACGTAAGGTATAATACCATCTGGGAGTTCTCGGCGAGTCCGTCCAGTGTACCCAGTCTCCACTGAGCACCCATATATCATCTCTGATGTCAAACACCAATGGATATGGGATCATCCATCGCCCATCTGTATGGGTCGAGAGGTATACGCTAGTCTACTCTGGTATATCGATGCCCCGTCTCGATATACCCACGACTAGGGACCTTGAAGGATGTACTTATGGACTACCATGTCCCCACTAGTATGATCCGCATCATAGTCCAGGTAGTCAAGTACACATCCTAAGGGCTTTACCAACATGTAATAGAGAGACAATCAGTGTACACGTTAAGGTAAAGAGTAACCAGATAGCATACTATCATGTCGAGCAAGAAAGTCCTCCCTATATATGTCCCAGCATCTACAACAATATACATCCTATGTACAGTAATGGCCTCTAGGGCATACATATAACTAACAAATACCCTAATCCAATCGCATCATATGCTAGCAGATAAGCATTAGTTAGCTACCGTACACTACGCCTTGACGGAGGCCAAACAACCGCAGCACGAATACTAACTAGTACTTATCAGAAATGACGTAGGGCTGCGACAGGTTTTTAAGAAAACCCTTTGCGTAATGAACTTGATATCGTTGTAGAATCGAGTGATTTTTAAATGGAGTGTTTTTTAGGCTTTTCTAGTTTTGCTAAAGGGGTCACTCCCGGTGAAGGGATCGTCGGCCCTTTCCTCATCGAATAAGGTGCAGGATATTTCACAAATATCACTATGAAAAGTAAGAACTATAGAAGCAATCAAAAGACAAACCGAGTTTGTAGCATCTGCTAGTTTCACTAAAGAGGTCACTCCCGGTGAAGGGATCTCGGCTCTTTCCTTATCGAATAAGGTGCTGGATGTTCTACAAGGAACACCGCTATGCAAAGCAAGAACTAGATCTACCAGTTTCTAAACAAGTTTTTACAACATCTTTAGGTTTCTTTTATTTCATTAATCTCATTAATGAAGTCCCATTTTATTATGCTTCGCAAGCATCACATTAGAAACAAAATCTGCAATATAACATATATCTCATATATATAATATAAACATTCGTCTCAGGCAGTAATATGATCTCATCACAGAACATTGCAGCAGAAGAACATATATGAAATATTGGATATACTAGGACGTCCGTGTTTTTAATACGAACCAGTATAAAACACGGATTCCACGGTCGCGATGAATAGCCAAACCCACATCCCTAGACCCCTACGCGAGCGGCAAGCAACACAGCCAATTCTAGGGTTAGGAGACCCGGTCTCGACTCCTCAAGATGGTCTCCCACAGGACCCTAGAACCCGGTTACTTGTGCTCCCCGCCTTGGGTCTACCTATGCGGAAAAATAAATAATATACAACGGTGACATCATCCTCAGCCCGGAAGTGCCCCAATAAAAGAATATTACATACAAATAAATTTTACATGAATGAAAAAGAAAAAACTCTCATCTCACATAAAACCCCCGGCTATTCAAAAACGCGACGATCCAATATAACATATCACAGCAACAAATAATATCTCATATCAACTGTAGGGTTGCTAGGCATGCGCACAAGGGTCTACGAGGCATCAACCATGCCCGATTAAAAAAATTAGTCGTGCAGAACAACCCGAATACGGATCTTTAAACTAGAGATTAGGCGAAAACTAACATGTTAACAACTTTAACACTAAGTGAGAGGGATTACAACCTTTGTAGATCCGGTCCTTCACTTCATATGCTCCGTGTTGTGGTCCCTTCGCTGCGATCAACGGGTTCCGGACTCTCGAGAGGTTCCACGAAGAGAAAGATGCAACCTTTGCTTCCGATCTTCGATACAAAGATGATCTACCTTGAAGTTTCGTTAACACAAGCTAACACTCATGAAATGATGTGAACACCCTCATCTAAATGGCAAGGGAAGATGAGGATGATGAAGTAGGATTTTTGCTCTCTTTATTTATCTTTTTCTCACATATTTTCATCACAAATATCAAAGCAAGAAAGCTTTGTAAGCAAAGAAGAAGAAGGAAGAAGATGATGAACATTCTTTTTTTTAATCCTTTTGTGATGAATAATGCAAAAAATATAATGATGAATAATGCAACCATGGTCAACTAAACTCATGTAGAGAATTAACTAGGGTTAGGGTTTGGGTTGGGTTAAAGCACGAGTCACTTGAAAATATCTTTCACAAAACAAAACCAAAATCTTCTAGAATCATCTAGAAAGCTTAACCCTAATCCAAACCCTAATCATGTTTAAACACCACTAAACATGTTGCATTAGTTATCATATCATGTTACAATATTATATATCACATATATAATATTTATCGAAACAAAAAAAATAATACAATTAACATATATCCCATATATATCAATGTATTACCCGAGTGAGAAAAAGAATCTTTTAGGGAGCTAATATTAGTTAATGTAATTTAATATATCATATATATTATTATACATTAAATTATCGAATCAACACTTGATCCGACAATCCGGCTATATCGTATGTAACCGACTAATATTTATCCGTACCGATTCATCGAATCAACACTTGATCCGATGACCCGGCTGATATCAAATATCGCGAGAATATAATACGGTATCACATATCGCATTATCCTCGGTCTGGCACATATCACATATGTGCTCCTACTCCATTTTGCCTGAGCCAAGAAACCTCTGTGTAGGACTCTAAAGAATCGTCAATACGCAGGCAGTAGGTGATGATCATATCAAAATCCCACAAGCTGGAAGCGGTCAGCTAAACGTAACAGCTACCCAGGTATTGAGCGCTCAGAAGATCAACAAGCAAGCCTGTACATTCTCCTGTGAATCCAAACAGTAACACTCCCGTACAGTCCGGTCTCGTCGTCTGATATGTCGCATATCTCGCCTACGGGTGGTAAACGTCAGACCCCAGTAGCTCGATAAGTCGTGTCGATTTGAGGTCTATAACAGTTCGAGAAACAACTGATAACACTTACCAGTAAATCTCAGCATCCCTGGCCAGGGATTTCCGGTTATAGCCAATCGAACACAGCACAACATCAACTCCCTATACCGGGAGAGACGAATCACCTCCTATCGCTCATTTCCTCCATGTGATTCGGGACTGTACCCAAAAGCCACCTTTTTGCACGCCCTCTTGGACATGGTATGATGGAAATCAAAGCACAGTGGGAATCACACAAGACACTATGACGATCTCGGGTCAACAGACTACTCTGTACCAGTGTCACCGGAGAACTGCCATCTGACGTGAGGTATAATACCATCTGGGAGTTCTCGGCGAGTCCGTCCAGTGTACCCAGTCTCCACTGAGCACCTGTACACCATCCTTGATGTCAAACACCGATGGATATGGGATCATCCATCGCCCATCATATGGGTCAAGATGCGTATACGCTAGTCTACTCTGGTGTATCGATGCCCTGTCTCGATACACCCTCGACTAGGAACAGTTATAGGATGTACTCGTCGACTACCATGGCCCCACTAGTATGATCTCATCATAGTCCCAGTAGTCGAGTAAATATCCTAAGGGCTTTATCAACATGTAAAATAGAGACAATCAGAGTACATGTTAAGATAAAGTACAACCAGATAGCATATTATCATGTCGAGCAAGAAAGTCCTGCCTATATATGTCCAAGCATCCATTACAATATACATCGTATGTACAGTAATGGCCTCTAGGGCATACATATAACTAACATCAACAACGTAAGCAAGTATGCGTATCCCGATTGTCGTTGATGTATAGCAACGAAGCCGGCGATACACCACATACTATGCTTACGGTCACAGAAAAGAATGTGTAAAACTACAACAGTTGGAATCCGCAACCTCCTTAGACATCGCATGCCTAACCAAATGAATTCCTTAGACATCGCATGTCTAACAATTATAAACCCCGCATTTTAGTCTCATTATCGAAAATTCTTTTCAATATTAAGTCGGGCAATTCAACAAGATTCCCGACATCCTGATCGAATGCTCGTCGCAAAATTTAGTAGACGGACGCACCCCCGGATGCCGTCGACGAAGTGCACTAAGGAGGAACACCGTTGCCGTGAGCACCCGAATGGATGCTTTTGGCGACGGGGATCTCCTACAGTCACTTGGTCGGGGCTATGGGGCGTGGCTGTCTATTAAGTTTACCCGGCGAGTATCCGCGTACGCTACGTGATTGCGACGGACTTTTGATCACATCAAAATTCCGTGGCAACCGATCATCTGAGACTGAACTGCTAGATTTATAACATTCAAATTAGTTATCTCATAACTACATGTGGATTTCAAATATTGTATCACATTCCAGATAAATAGACAATGTTAAACTTTCCGATCGAATAATCAAACACTCAAGATTTCCCCAATATATCTCAACACATGAAATCGGTTTAAAAACATCCATCACATGCCACAGTACCAATGGTCCAGCCGTAGAAGGGTCAAGCCAACGCCTCACATGTGGGACGCCGTACTGCCCCAAACCCTAAGGTTTAGAGGCAGTTCAAGACGGTCACATAATCGAGTTAAGTTTTGTTGTCTTCTAGAGGGTCCACCGCGTTACTTGCACGATTTAGAACGTTCTTAAACTCGAGAAAAAAATCCAACTTTTGAAAAAAATTCCGACAGGGGAAAAAGTGAGTTATTGATATCCGTTCGAACTTTTTAACAGTTTCTAAAAATTATCCGGAAAAAACTTAAACGAAGTTAAATTATCCTATCGAATCGACGAGTCCCCAATACAACCCAGAAAACTCAACTCTTGCGTAGACTTAAAAATTCCCATAAAAAAATGACAAGAAAGGACCTAAGAATAAATACCTGAAATACCAGGGACCAAATCCAAATTTTGGCCGCGGAACCGCCGCCAAACCCTTGATTTGGCCGCTGTTCCGCAGTCATTTGAGCGCATTAATTGTCCGTACTTCACAGTAACTCTTAGTTTTTCCTGCTCTATTTTCTTAGCATTTTTAATTCATCAAAAATCACATTTTTGAAAAATATCCAGAGAGGGGTTCAAATTAGGGTTTCGGTGTTCGATCGGACATTAAACTTCATCTTGACTCCGTCTAAAGCTCTAGCTTGGCTCTGATACCACTGTAGGGTTGCTAGGCACACGCACAAGGGTCTACGAGGCATCAACCATGCCCGATTGAAAATTTAGCCGTGCCGAACAACCCTTAACAAGATCTTTAAACTAGAGTTTATGCGAAAAATAACATGTTAAACACTTTAACACTAAGTTAGAGGGATTACAACCTTTGTAGATCCGGTCCTTCACTTCTTAAGCTCCGTGTTGAAGTCACTTCGCTGCGATCATCGTGTTCCAGACTCTCGAGAGGCTCCGCGAAGAGAAAGATGCAAACTTGCTTCCGATCTTCGATAACAAAGATGATCTACCTTGAAGTTTCATTAACACAAGCTAACACTCATAAAATCATATGAACACCCTCATCTAAATGGCAAGGGTAGATGAGGATGATGAAGTAGGATTTTTGCTCTCTTTTATTTTCATTTACTCACTCATTTTTCATCACCTTGAAAAAGCTAGAAAGCTTTTTCTATTAAAGAAAAAGGAAGAAGATGAACAATCAACATCAAACCTTTTGTGATGAATAATGAAAGGATAAATATGATGATTAATGCAACCATGGTTGACTAAACCTTTGTAGAGAATTAACCGAGGCTAGAGTTTGGGTTAGGTTAAGAATGAGTCACTTGAAAATATCTTTGCAAAAACAAAAATCAAAACCTTCTAGAAACTTCTAGAAAGCTTTAACTGAAATCAAACCCTAATCTTGTTTAATCTCTACAAAACATGTTGCATTAGTTATCATATCATGTTACAATATTATATATCACATATATAATATTTATTGAAACCAAATAAAATAATACAATTAACATATATCGCATATATATCAATGTATTACCCGAGTGAGAAAAAGAACCTTTTAGTGAGCTAATATTAGTTAATGTAATTTAATATATCATATATATTATTATATATTAAATTATCGAATCAACACTTGATCCGACAATCCGGCTATATTGCATATAACCGACTAATATTTATCCGTACAGATTCATCAAATCAACACTTGATCCGATGACCCGGCTGATATCAAATATCGCGAGAATATAATACGGTATCTTATATCGCATTATCCTCGGTCCCGCACATATCACATATGTGCTCCTACTCCGTTTTTCCTGAGTCAAGAAACCTCTGTGTAGAACTCTAAAGAATCGTCAATACTCCGGCATTAGGTGATGATCATATCAAACACCCACAAGCTGCAAGCGGTCAGCTAAACGTAACAGCCACCCAGGTATTGAGCACTCAGAAGATCAACAAGCAAGCTTGTACATTCTCCTGTGAATCCAATCAGTAACACTCCTGTACAGTCCGGCCTCGTCGTCTGATATGTCGCATATCTTGCCTAGGGGTGGTAAACGTCAGACCCCAGTAGCTCGATAAGTCGTGTCGATACGAGGTCTATAACAATTCGAGAAACTACTAATAACACTTACCAGTAAATCTCAGCAACCCTGGCCCGGGATTTCCAGTCATAGCCAATCGAACACAGTGCAACATCAACTCCCTATACCGGGAGAGACGAATCCCCTCCTATCGCTCATTGCCTCCATGTGATTCGGGACTGTACCCAAAAGCCACCTTTTTGCACGCCCTCTTGGACGTGGTATGATGGAAATCAAAGTACAGTGGGAATCACACAAGACTTTATGACGATCTCGGGTCAATAGACTACTCTGTACCAGTGTTACCGGAGAACTACCATCTGACGTGAGGTATAATACCATCTGGGAGTTCTCGGCGAGTCCGTCCAGTGTACCCAGTCTTTACTGAGCACCCGTACACCATCCTTGATGTCAAACACCGATGGATATGGGATCATCCATCGCCCATCATATGGGTCAAGATGCGTATACGCTAGCCTACTCTGGTGCATCGATGCCCTGTCTCGATACACCCTCGACTAGGAACAGTTATAGGATGTACTCGTCGTCTACCGTGGCCCCACTAGTATGATCTCATCATAGTCCCAGTAGTCGAGTACATATCCTAAGGGCTGTATCAACATGTAACATAGAGACAATCAGAGTACATGTTTAGATAAAGTACAATCAGATAGCATACTATCATGTCGAGCAAGAAAGTCCTCCCTATATATGTCCAAGCATCCATTACAATATACATCGTATGTACAGTAATGCCTCTAGGGCATACATATAACTAACAGGTATACCTCTAAACAACTGTAATACCAAGTGCTCGTGTCAGTACCTCAGGTAGCAATATAACATATGGATGAGGTATGAATGCATGAAAACCGAATACATGAAAACGAAGAATTTGCTTTCATAACTTAGTGAGATTTCTTTTGTATATTTAAAACGAGGTATCATAATGAAATCATAAACAGTGTCTAGCATCGACACAAAATATAAATCTCAATCTCAATATCTCAGGCTCGGTACCTCAATATCTCAAAATATCAATGTCTCAATCTCACTGTCTAGGGCGCCGTCAGTCCAGACCGGCCTCTAACATCCATCACAAGACCACGACGGTATCCTCCGGATATCCGACGCATCGTGTAAAATCATCGATCGGTAGTGCTCCCCTGCCAGGCTCAATGCCGTCATCTACGATCCTCTTGCCCCGGGGTACCGCACCGGGTCCACCATGTACCCGAAACGGTTCATCCAACTCCTCGAATCGGGTCTCGAAATCTATCAGCAAACTCATGGTGGACGACTCACACGTCATGGGAAAACCGCATTTTTATTTAAAAAGAGAGAAAAGAAGTTTATAAATGTTTTTGAGGTTTTCCCCCAAATCCAAGAATCTCATGAAAATCCGAATCCAAACCATCCATAGCACGTAAAACAATGAATATAGGCATAAAAAATCCATGAATGCGGCATAACAGTGAATAACAATATGCATGAAGTAGCAAGTAATAACTGCAGTGTCTAAACTGGCATATAAGGCGAGTACACTAATATCATGTCGAAACTGTTAGCTAACAAGCTATGTCAATGTAATAGTATTTTCTAAAGTGTACGTGACATGGAAATTACCGATGAAGATGTGTGTGAGCCGGCAAGTAAGTGTGCGTGGAACATACGCATCATCGGTAATGGTGCTGGTGTCCTAACAGCATGATATCAATAATGGAATATGAAATCACAACATATGTATGCGATGCAGAGCGAACAACAATAATGTGCGAGTGCTGAATACTAAATACAATTATAAGTAATCTGGACTTAATATAATATGAGTCATGCAGTGGTGCCATTTGAAATAACACGAATCGTGGGGTTTTGAAAATAAGGGCTACGGTGTTTTTAAGAAAAGATACGTCCTTTGAAATATCCGAAGAATCCCTTAACCTGTCTCTTAAAATACCCACGATCCGTTAGTTTTTAGAAATAGGTAGGACTCTAATCTAGTCTAACAACTACACTAAACTATACGGCTGAACTAACAAGCTGAATGAAAGGTAAGGAAACCGCCTAACATCTGAGTCGATACATATATATATATAGTCGGTGATCCCGCCTCAACAATATCACATCCGATACCATATCTAAAATTAGACATCCCAAGTCAAGAGTGCGGATCTATCATCAATATATAGCTCGTACGTAAATCCGTCGTACGGCATCCCAAATCCGGGTACGGGTCAATATCACATTCATCACCCTGTTCATCTGGTATCCTCTTTATCAAGATCATAATCCGGGTACTGATCTATGTCTAGTACAATACTGATACCACCTAGGTATGCATGCATGTGTATGAAACACTATGCCGAAGGACCCGCTAAAACATCATGTCGTATCTCAAATACAAACCCTGCCATATCATCGATCTTAAGGCCTCAAATCAAATCTCATCGACTTATCTCAAATCCCAAGCACTATCCTCAAATCCAGTATATGAACACATAGTCCCATACCCATGTGAACACATAAATATCTATTCCCATATACGCACATGTGAAAGAAGGAATGTATGCATGTATGTGTGTGCGTGTGTGTGTGGGTGCAACCACTACTCTAGGGTTCGCAACTACACTAAACCAATCCAAGAACACCAAAATCCATCTTTATCATCAATAATCTCAAACAATATATGTGTGTATACGTATTCGTATACATCACCACGAACTGCGGGGGAGCTATACGCCATCCACCCAACTTCTCCCCGTAAATATAAATCTACTCATATTTGCTTGCCGATGCCGATATCGCCACGCGTTTGCTTGCCGCCTCTAAGTCTTCATGAGGGTACCTACACATAATAAACATTCGCAATTGCTATTAACATCAAGTCCAGAAACCAAAACGACACGCGCATTGCTCGTAGGTTAGAACCTATAGCTTATACATACAAAATAAATCAAACAACCCTTGTTGTCGATGTACAAACATGCGACAACCAAAAATGAATTAAAATATCAAAACTCATCATTTCAAATACGGAAAACATATCCTAATTCACAAACAAGTGTTCCCAGATTCTGATTCAGGTCAGTCAAATCTAAGCAAACAAATCTAGGGTGATATATAGGATACAGGTGAACTATGGAGGCAACCTGGACTCCTAACTCTACAAGATGGCCGGGCCCCTACCATAGAATTCCGGCCTCGCCGGCCATGGTAGCAAATTAAGGTGTCAGGTTTGTATGGAAACCTCCTAGTAGTCAATACAGGGTAATGGTCTTGCTAGTTTTTTCCATTAAGTGTCTAGGGTCACTCCAGATCCTATGTAGGCTACCAATCTAACACATGAACCAAGATTTGGTAAACAAAGTTTAAGTCGTGGCGATGTCGTAATACTGCACTATAGGAAATTGGTCCCAGATTTCTCTCTAGGTCAAAACAAGGCAAGCAAACAGGTCTGGGGTAATGTATATAGTATAGGTGAGCTATTGAACCAAACTAGGCTCCTAACTTCACCAAGTGGCCGGCCCCTATACCCAAAATTCCGATGTCGCCGGCCCAAGGGTCTCAGTTTGGGTTCATCAGGTAAGTATGGTCTCTTGTGAGTAGGAATAGGCCCCTAGTATTGTTTGGTTCTCTTAGATATTCCCTGGGTCGCTCCAGATACTCCATAGGTACGCTCAAAGTCACAAAGGTGATATGGGTAAAATCCTGAGTTCGTGCAACGGCTCAGCTCTATGGCTCAGGTCATGAATCGTGTTACCATGGTCAAGAAAATACTCACAACATCCCCCAGATTTTACCCAAAGTCATTACTCAAAAATCAAGTAGGACCAATTACCCCTAAACACCATCATATAACCACCCTACAAAATCCAAACCCTATCTCTCCTAATCACTCGGCGTCGCCGGTTTTTGCTTGCTGGCCGCCGGCCAAAACCGGTGGGTAGGGGTTAGGCTTTCAGGTGAACTCTCCAGGTCTCTAGTATAACACTCCCACACTGTTTGTTTTCACCAAAAAGTCTCGGGGTCACAGCAGGTTGTCCATGTCTCAAAACTACACAAAGATACGACATCGAACCAAAACTAAACAAAAAGGAAGAAGTTATACCTAACTTGTTCCTCTCTAGGCAGCACTAACTTCCCAAAGTCATCAAGATCCTATTTTGCTCGGTTCATCTTGTAGAGGAGGAGATGGGGACTAATATTTGTGAAGGGAGTGTAGGGTTTTGGGGCATGGTTGGAGGTAGATCTAGGCTTTATTGAGGAGGGTTGAGGAGTTGAGGAAGAAGGAGCAAAATGGTGGGGGATTCAAAATGAAGAAGCAGCAGCAGTCCCCTCCCCCCTCTCACAAAAACACACTCTTTCTCTCTCCAAGTACACCTACTCACTCATTTTGTCTCCTTTGACTTTTCTTTTTCCCTTTTATTCTCTTTTCTTTTTCTTCTCTCAGAATGGTAAACCCTAACAAACCATACACCCAAAACATGTAGGAAAATGAAACAAGTGTGGAAAAATGATATGTGCACATTTTTGCACAAAAGTGCTAAAAACACAATTAGCGATTTTTAATCGCGATTAGCACTAAATTAGCATATAATTAGCCATAAAAACTTAAAATGGCATAATTCCACAGAATACCTTATTTTAGAATTTTCCATAAATTTTCCCAAAATTTTCCCTATTTATCGGTATTTAATTATACCGAAATATTAAAATATTCAATAAAATAATATTATATTATAAAAATTCCCAAAAATAATATTTTTATTTTTTTGAAATGTTACAATCTTCCCCCCTTAAATAAATTCGGTCCCCGATAAATTTAAACCCCCAAATTCTAAAACATTTCAACAAAATGTCCAAGTCGTCAGGGCTCCGAAATCCTCAATACATAAAATGCATCATAGCGTAATACATGCGCATGAGAAATGAGCAGATAACTCAAAATCACAACTCCGTCAAGCGTCCCGCAATCATCGGAGTCGAGGTAAAGATACGAATGCCAAATCCAAAGTAAAACCAATATGATATAAATCAAAACTATACATGTAACTATCTGAGGAAAATGCATGCCAAATCCTTTAAAATCGCTGTGCAATACGCATAACACAGCACAATGGCGGACGTCTATCATAAGAAAATAACCATATACGTATATATCTTTTGTTTAATAGGTACATTCCGCCGTTTTGAAAACAATTTAGAAGGGTTTCCTTGTTTTAAACGTTTCGTGTCATGTCAGACACGTAGGTAATTACTGAGACTATAGCTCGCTTTTTGGAAATCCCTTCGATAACTATCAATGCATGCAAAATATGTCCAGGTACTGTCCTCTGACTAGTCCTGCTCGATACGAAAACAAATCGCAAATTTCATAAAAATGTACTGCTCCATAAGAATCAATCCCAAAAATGTGCATATGAATACTACGTGCGTCTGGTGCGTACGGAAATCAAAATCCATATATGTGCCATACGGGTGCATAAAAACAACATCTAAGTGCATCGGGTGTGCACGAAACATCTGTCAAAGGCAACAGGTGTGCCTGACAGCAAAAACATGTGCATCTAACATGCACGAAGAATCTCGATTTAGTGCATCTGGTGTGCACCAAAATCGCATCTCATAACTTGCGCCCAACATGCGCGAAAATCCAAATCAAGTGCATCCATCATGCACGAAATCATGAAGTCCAATATCAAGCGCCGAACATGCGCAAAATCCAATCAGGTGCACAAAACAATATCGAGCATCACAATCGAAATCAAAGTCCAGTGCATCTAAGTGCACAAAATGCGTATCACTGCACTGCAAGCATATGTGAACTATACCGAGTGCAAAAACCAAATCATGTGCGTACATATGCACAAAATCCACTCAAATGTATGAAACCCATTGTAAGTGCACGGCGGCGCCCCGGCCGTTAATCCGACGGCCAAATGCGGAAGCGGTGATAAACTTTAATTTTCTCGAACTGGCAAACCGCCGCGCACTAATACCCGGATCGAACCACTAACTAATCCTAGCTATCTACAAGAAAGGGAAGAGAGATATACCGACAGATCCGAGTCCTCCGGTCTTCTCGTCGTCGTCCCGATCTCCTGCGGAATGTCCCGTCTCCTCCTCGTCGCCGGAAGTGCACCACAACGCCTACTTCTTTTACGGGCTCCCACCTCAATGCCGAGGCAACTCGGGCACAAAGCTGGCTAGTCGACGTGCCCAAGGTTTGCTATAGAATATCAAGTGAGCAAGTCTCATTTTGGGGTTTCGTGGAATTGCCTTTTGTGGAGGAATTGAACTTGGGGATTTTTGGGATTGATCTTGTGGGAATTTTGCAACATGAAATGAGCTAAAAAACCCACACTCAAAATTTGGACAGCCCCCATTGCTTTGGCCGGCCATGCTCAAAAGAGAGGAGAGAATGAGAGTGTCATATGATAGAAAATGAGAGAGAGAGCCATCCAATCAAGCAAGAGAGAGAAAGGGTGATCATCACAAAAACAATGATCACAAGAAAACCCTCACTCCAACACCACCATCACCAACAACCATGATGACTTTAAAAGTCAAGCCATCATGAGGAAGTCAAGAAGTCAAGGTCAAGGGATGGGGCTATAATCATGATGCAACAAAAATGCAAAGACCCCCTCCACAACCACTTATTTGCAACAATGCAAATTCGCCCTCCTCCACCAATCTTCGGCCAATGAACGGAACAATGGAAATCGGCCGAAACGGAAAGCAAACTGGCAACTCCAAAAAACTGGACCCGTAATAAATTACAGGAAAAACCCCGATACTGTGCATACACACCCGCATTTGTATTCCGACCGAAATACAAATGCAATGAGACAAAATCTCCACTGTAATATACTAGAATCCGGCTTATACCAAAACCGGCTAGTAATATCTGTTCGATCCTGATCCGTGCAATACCGCACGTATCTGATCGAACCCTGCCATATATCCATATAGCCCATAGTACAAACTGTCCGATCCTGATCCGTGCAATACCGCACGTATCTGATCGGACCTTGCCATATCTCCATACGGCCTCTACAACTTTTTGCCCGAAAGCTGAGTAACTTAATGTGGGGGACTCTAAAGACTCGTCAACACCTTGGTTGTGGATTTAACCACTAGCACGTCAGAGGTATAAGCCAATACGTAACGGGCTACCAGGTATTGACTAAAAGGGACGTCTGTGAGCGAACTCAGCCCGACAACCCTACTGAGCCTGTCAGTGACAATATCCGTACAGTCCGGTCCGTTCGTCTATGAGTATCACATGGCGGGCCTAGGGGGTTGGTAAAAGTCATACCCCCAAAAGCGGTACAACTCGTGTCGGAGTGTAGCCCAGAACACCCTGAGATACTACTGGAATACCTACCAGTAAATCTCCTTGCCTCGGCCGAGGGCTTCGTGTAATGGCTCTCCTAGACACAGCATGACCTCACCCCCAATACCGGGAGAGACGAACCCCTGAAGATACGCTCACTGCCTCCATGTGGCTCGGGACTGTACCCAACTAAAACCTGTTTGCACGACTCCTTTGAGCCGTGGTAGGGTAGTAATCAAAGTACAGTGGGAACTCACACAAGACAAATGACGATCCCCAGGTCGATGAACTAACCTGCACACATGTCACCAGGGAACTGCCATCTGACGTCTGGTATATGACCAACTGGCATGTTCCCGGCGAGTCCTGTCCGGTGTACTCATAACCCAATGAGCACCTGTATACATCTTAGGCGATCCAACTGACACCAGTGGCTTGTGAGACCGGCCACCGCCCCTCGTCGGGGTCTCAAATGTACACACTAGTCTACTCTGGAGTATCGATGCCCTATCTCGAAACTCACACGACTAGGGACCATTTAAGGATGTGCTTATAGACTACCAGCTCCCACGTATATGATCGCCCTCATACTGCTGGTGGTCAAGCAAGAATCCTAGGGGCTCTATCAACGTGTAATAGCGACTTGTCAGGTCACCTAAAGCAGTACACGATGATAAAGGTAAACCAGATAGCATACTACCATCTCGAGTAAGACTGTCCTACCGGGATAGGTCCTCCATCAATCATTGCAATCACGTACCTGTGACCTAATAATTGACTCTGAGGGAACTATCTCCAACAATCTCCCACTTGCACTCAAGGCTAATTATTGCGATGTCGCATACTCACAGCCCGTGTGATACCGAACACCCAACTCCTCTACTAGTCAGTCTCACAAAGCTCGTTTGCGAAACTATTGCGTTCGAGGAACAGCCTTAGTGAGTGGATCCGCTTTGTAGTTTCTTTCTATGTCTCTCTATATCTCAAGTTCGCGGAGAAAGCCATCTCCCGAAAAGAGCAATACCTGTCTTAGAATGTGTCTGGATGTCTGATGGGACATAGCTCATAAATGAACTCCAAATCCAAACTTCTTAGACTGTATCGTCAACTGAACTTAATCAGTATCCTGCGCCATGCCACCCTCAGTATTTCCTTGGACCACCTGTCCAAAATACTTCCCCTCGTCAGAAGGAAAACTATAACTCTGACAACCTCCTTGTCGTCCATGTCACCTTGGAAGCCTGGAATGACAACTGTCTCCTGAATAAGGCTGTCGTTATCATATCCCTAGAACATCCACTTATGTTCTAAAACTGCTTCCGACTGTTTCTCCAGGATTGGATCAATGTCAACTTATTGCATCTAGTGCAAGAACAACATCTGGTGTGGTACTTGACATCTCACGATTGACTCAATTGCCTGAGCAAGTGATCTGCCAATCATGCACATCCCTCTCCAATTTAGTCTGTAAGACCCCTTTAGAGAGGGTGACTCCATTACCTGTAGGTACACTACCGTGCCAGGAGTCGTCCATCCTAAATACTCTTAGAATGCTGTCAAGTACCCTGATTGGGAAACCACCCAAATCTAGATCTAAAACCATAGATCTAGTAACCAGTATGTCTGATATAAAATCCATTTCCTTTGTGGAGAAACCATTGTGTGACGACCAAAATATAACCGATTATAGTATAGGAGTTTCTTTTCCTACTCTGTGTATGTCATCCAAATACCAGGATATCACACCCTACTACCTTCTCAACAGATCCATCCCCTATTCTGATGAAGTCAAACCCATGACTGTCACGTCAGAAATAGATGATCTATCTCCGCTACATCTGCTTTAGTCTATAAATAGACATAAGCTTCCTGTCCACCAATGCTTCCGCTGCTCCCACTGACTACGACAACCTTCTGGCAGAGTCATATAGACGTACACTTCTAAAACTAGTTTAGAACGACGCTATACTGATCCTCCCGCCGGGTCTCGCAGCCTGGAACAACAGCAATGATAATTGTGGGTAAACAAGAACTTCCCTGTCACCGTCCTTGAGGCTACCGTAGTACCTCTCGGGTGCCTGAAGTTACCCACCTTATCTGCAGAGTGGCTAATGGAATGTCAATTCAGATTGAATCTTTAGGTTCCTTATCAAATCTTCAGTAATCGTTTGTGGTTCTGGAATCACTTCCAGTTCTACCATACTCCCACTACTGTTTTCTGAAAAAATCCATTTTTATTAAAACTGTGGCGAGTCTAGAACAATATCACTATTGTTCATCCAGATGGTAGAAAATCAACCCTCGTCATAGCCTGGGTCAACCCATAAACAGCCATTACAGAAACGTGCCTTGAGTTATCCAGAGTCTGGTTTTAATCATAAGCTGGACAACTCCCCGTACCTTAACAACGTCAAGATATGAACTGTTCTATATTCAATATAGAACCAGAGGCACTGATTTAATTGAACCAGATTCAAATCATGCAACTGTCTCCAGTGCATGTCAACTAAATGGAAGAAGGTCGATCAGCGTTACTCAACTTAGGAATGCTTCCAATTATGAGTAACCTGAAAGAGAAGCAAGATCTCTTTATCATTACTATCAACTGAATACCATACACAAGTATCTACATCTTCGATCACTTTGAAGAATCCCGATACTTGCTACACCTGGTTCTCTACTCTATTCAAATACCTATAACTTCTCAAAATTCAGACCCTGTGTTTCCGCGAAACACCTGTCTAAAAACTAGAGAAGTCATAAGTAAACCGAATATAGTACGAGGACCAACCCCTCTGTCCTGATGGACCCTGGACAACATACAATACTCTGTATAAGTCCCTTGAGTCTGATAACTCATTCACTGTATGTCGTAGGTTGAAAACTGTACTTATGGTTAAGAAGAATTACACCGCTGTTCAATGCTCCTTACCTAACCATCCACTGATATAGGTAAATGTCGTAGACATAATTTCACAAAGGTATATCTCACTCTATGAAAATAGACGTACAGATATATCAATTTGAAATTGGTGCATAACTGCGGATATTCAAAACCAAATATTTGCCGTCCGGCAAACAACCCAGGTGACTTTCTCAAATATCACTGATTACAACGAATCCCGATATAATGAGGATGATCACCCAATTCCCAATAACCTACTCCCACTCATCATCTGTAAAACCATACAGATGTGAGAATCATACCTGGTAAATACATACCCTGGAGTAAGTATCTAATCGAGAAATCAGTTTTCTTTTAACATTACACAGCGAAACTGAAACATTGAAATGTCTCGATGGGGTATCCTGGTATTCCTAGTAATGCCTCTTCCAGATTCACGACTGTAACCGTATAGTTATTTTCCACCTCTCCAAATCCCTTCATATGCCTTTAGTCTTTACCATCTGCACACCCCTTTAGGCCAAATGGTTTTCTTCCTTCCCTACCGTTCGGCACCAGCCTATGGTTTGGAAGAAGACTATCCAATAAGCATAATGGGTGTACTGTCCTAATCCTAGGAACACTCGCAATGCGAGAGAAGGTGAAGATAAAAGACATCTGAATATACTTTATTCTTATTTCTCCTGAACCAGAATCCATCCCCGAACTGGAACAAGTTCCTTTCGAGTTCGTATATAACCATACGATGGAATATCCAATAAACTGTGGATCTTCGTAGTGATACGGAGTGTCCTGGAGAAATACAAAGGTGATTTTAGGATTGGCGAAGAAATACCTGGTTTGGTCGTGAATATCTGTTGCAATTTACTTTGCCCTCTTACTAATCCCTTGCTTTGTCTTAACTTAATACCTTCTGTACACCATCGTTAGGCTAATTGGTTTTCTTCATTCCCTACCGGTCGGCACTAGCCTAAGGTTTGGAAGAAGACTATCCAATTTGCGTAATAGGTGTACTACTCCTAAACCAAGGAGTACTCGCAACCTGAGAGAAGGTAAAAGGAAAAGACAACTGAATAGTCCTATCCGTTTTCTCCAGAACCGGAAACCATCCTCGAATAAATCCCTTCGAGTTCGTATCTAACCATACGATGGTTTTGTCCAATGGAAGTGGACGTTCGTAGTAGTACGGGGTGTCCTGGAGAAAAGGGTAAAAGTAGGAGTGGCAATGAGGTTCGCAACTCTGACAATCCAAAAGCCAGTGTTAAGAAGGTTCGGTCAACTTGGTCACTGAGTCATAGTCTTAGGGTCAGGTCAATGGTCGCTGCCAAAGAGAGAGAGAAAAGAAACACTCAGCGTGCACTCTAACCTAGATCAGAATGGTTACCAATTTATCTAATCTGGAAACCTCCCACTGTACCGTCAAATTCTCCTCCAAACCTGAAAGAAGAATTAGTCGGGATCACCCGAGGAGTAAACTAACTCATCAGTGGGAATCAGGATCCAACTATCATCGCAAGACAACGTGACGGAATCCGCTCACATCATCACACTCCAGATGGTATGCGCATGTCTGGCAAGTTTCAGTTCTTTTGAAACTCCCGATGAGATTTCTGCCCCATGCTCTTATGACCTTGACTTTGGCCAACAAATCATAAGTCACATGTCAAGTTCTACCCGTCATTCTCCTGGTTGATTCGAATCCACCCGCACAAGCCCTTGACTTTGGCCAACAAGGCTATACGACTGTTCCAAACCAACGCATCTATCTATGCTGCATATGAATAACCAACAGCTACCAAACACTGTGCCTTGACTTTGGCCAACAAACACAGCTTGAATACTATTGACTACCCATATGAAACGACGGAGGGCTACGAATGGTTTCTGGCGAAAACCTTTAACGTGATGAACTTGATATCGTCGAATGAACGGATAGCTTTTAAAAATATAGTGACGAAAACCTTCGCTAAAGAGGTCACTCCCGGTGAAGGGATCTCGGCTCTTTCCCCGTAGAATGGGGTGCAGGATATTCCAAATGAATACCGCGATGCAAAGCAAAAGTAATCGGCTATAATGAAGTTAATGCCCGGACGCAAACTTCTGTCCAAGGGGTCACTCCCGGTGAAGGGATCTCGGCCCTTGCCTCGTCGACTGAGGAGCAGGATATTCCAACTGAATACCACGATGCAAAACAAAAGTGAACGTCCTTGAAATAACAGCTTTTTGAAAAGTGTTCCAACAACATCAGATTAGGTTTGTTTTAAACTTGCATTGATCCGAATCAATGCAGTCCCACCAATTGATCACACCAAAAAGAACGAAAATATACTGATGTACGTATATGCCATCCGCATTCGCCACTGGGTCCCGTCATTACCCGTTAGGTTAGCTAACTAACGACAGAGCGGGGACTGGACTAGAGCGGATGCAAAACATATACTACATCTACTAATATATATACAAATATATTATATTCGCTCAAGGCGTGATAGAAAATGCAACATCACAGAAAATGTACAGCATCACAGAAACAATACAGATATCTGGGATCCCCGGGTTTCACAGAGCCACTACTGAAACCCGACGTTCTCCTGGTCGTGTGGATAGCCTGTGCAATGAAATCCTAGACCCCTACGGGCGCGGCAAGTCACCCGCCAAAACCTGAAGCGAGGCAGCCCCCTTCAGTACCGTGAATGGACCACCCAGCACTTCACGGAATCCGGTAACTTGGGCACCCCTCCTGGGTCAACCTGTACCCCCTACGAGTGCGGCGAATAGCCCGCCAATCCTAGAGTGAAGCCCCTTCCGTCTCAATGCCATGAGATGCGGGCTTGTTGCCTTCTAGAATCCGGCTATCCGTGCACCCCTCCGCGGGGTAATCCTAGTACAGAAAGTAAAATATACATACAACGGGTACATCGACCGCAACCTGGTCGTGCCCCAAAATAATAATACAAACAGGCAGTGACGGCAGTCCACAAGTCGGACGCTCGCCCCGCAATATCAAATGTACATAATACAACCACAACTGTACTAGCATTGCATCCAGGCTATCCCCCACGACCGATCCGCAACATCACAGCAAAAACAGAACATCAACGTGAAAGTCACGTTCACAAATCCGTCTAACCGGGCTATAGCAGTTAGACCGGATTTACCGATCAAGTGACATTCACGGTCGCAGATATAATGTAAATACTGTGAAATAATGTGTTTAAAATATCCGATCAATCAAACTTTAACAAGTGGGCCCCCAAGTACTACTGTAGCACATCAAGAAATTCTGGGCCCAAAATTAATATTCCAAAACCCATATTTTAAGCCCACAAAGACACTGTAGAAATTTGGTGCAGGGATCTCCACAGTGCGCGGCGGAACCGCGGCCCAAAGAGGGTTTTGGCCGCGGTTCCGCGCCTCCACTGTCGAATCACCCTGTCGAATTTCTACAGTAGCCTATTGGTCTCCAGTACATCAATTTTATACAACCTGAAAAAATTTTGGAGACCAAAAAATTTCAACAGAAAACTGTCGATTGGAAAAACACGGTTTTGGAACTTTTTGATCGATCGGAAATGCAAACACATTAAACCAAGCTAGACTAAGTTAATGGCGAGGCTCTGATACCACTGTAAGTGCACGTCGGCGCCCCGGCCGTCAATCCGACGGCCAAATGCGGAAGCGGTGACAAACTTTAATTTTCTCGAACTGGCAAACCGCCGCGCACTAATACCCGGAACGAACCACTAACTAGTCCTAGCTATCTACAAGAAAGGGAAGAGAGATATACCGACAGATCCGAGTCCTCCGGTCTTCTCGTCGTCGTCCCGATCTCCTGCGGAATGTCCCGTCTCCTCCTCGTCGCCGGAAGTGCACCACATCGCCTACTTCTTTTACGGGCTCCCACCTCAATGCCGAGGCAACTCGGGCACGAAGCTGGCTAGTCGACGTGCCCAAGGTTTGCTGTAGAATATCAAGTGAGCAATTCTCATTTTGGGGTTTTGTGGAATTGCCTTTTGTGGAGGAATTGAACTTGGGGATTTTTGGGATTGATCTTGTGGGAATTTTGCAACATGAAATGAGCTAAAAAACCCACACTCAAAATTTGGACAGCCCCCATTGCTTTGGCCGGCCATACTCAAAAGAGAGGAGAGAATGAGAGTGTCATATGATAGAAAATGAGAGAGAGAGCCATCCAATCAAGCAAGAGAGAGAAAGGGTGATCATCACAAAAACAATGATCACAAGAAAACCCTCACTCCAACACCACCATCACCAACAACCATGATGACTTTAAAAGTCAAGCCATCATGAGGAAGTCAAGAAGTCAAGGTCAAGGGATGGGGCTATAATCATGATGCAACAAAAATGCAAAGACCCCCTCTACAACCACTTATTTGCAACAATGCAAATAAGCCCTCCTCCACCAATCTTCGGCCAATGAACGGAACAATGGAAATCGGCCGAAACGGAAAGCAAACTGGCAACTCCAAAAAACTGGACCCGTAATAAATTACAGGAAAAATCCCGATACTGTGCATACACACCCGCATTTGTATTCCGATCGAAATACAAATGCAATGAGACAAAATCTCCACTGTACTATACTAGAATCCGGCTTATACCAAAATCGGCTAGTAATATCTGTTCGATCCTGATCCGTGCAATACCGCACGTATCTGATCGAACCCTGCCATATATCCATACGGCCTATAGTACAAACCGTCCGATCCTGATCCATGCAATACCGCACGTATCTGATCGGACCTTGCCATATCTCCATACGGCCTCTACAACTTTTCGCCTGAAAGCTGAGTAACTTAATGTGGGGGACTCTAAAGACTCGTCAACACCTTGTTTGTGGATATAACCACTAGCACGTCAGAGGTATAAGCCAATACGTAACGGGCTACCAGGTATTGACTAAAAGGGACGTCTGTGAGCGAACTCAGCCCGACAACCCTACTAAGCCTGTCAGTGACAATATCCGTACAGTCCGGTCCGTTCGTCTATGAGTATCGCATGGCGGGCCTAGGGGGTTGGTAAAAGTCAGACCCCCAAAAACGGTACAAGTCGTGTCGGAGTGTAGCCCAGAACACCCTGAGATACTACTGGAATACCTACCATTAAATCTCCTTGCCTCGGCCGAGGGCTTCGTGTAATGGCTCTCCTAGACACAGCACGACCTCACCCCCAATACCGGGAGAGACGAACCCCTGAAGATACGCTCACTGCCTCCATGTGGCTCGGGACTGTACCCAACTAAAACCTGTTTGCACGACTCCTTTGAGCCGTGGTAGGGTAGTAATCAAAGTACAGTGGGAACTCACACAAGACAAATGACGATCCCCAGGTCGATGAACTAACCTGCACACATGTCACTAGGGAACTGCCATCTGACGTCTGGTATATGACCAAC
Source organism: Agapanthus africanus (assembly GCA_030015575.1). NCBI lineage: Eukaryota > Viridiplantae > Streptophyta > Magnoliopsida > Asparagales > Amaryllidaceae > Agapanthus > Agapanthus africanus. The sequence continues at coordinate 362,608,568 of JASDDO010000022.1, read as the reverse complement.
TGGCATGTTCCTGGCGAGTCCTGTCCGGTGTACTCATAACCCAATGAGCACCTGTATACATCTTAGGCGATCCAACTGACACCAGTGGCTTGTAAGACCGGCCACCGCCCCTCGTCGGGGTCTCGAATGTACACACTAGTCTACTCTGGAGTATCGATGCCCTATCTCGAAACTCACACGACTAGGGACCATTTAAGGATGTGCTTATAGACTACCAGCTCCCACGTATATGATCGCCCTCATACTGCTGGTGGTCAAGCAAGAATCCTAGGGGCTCTATCAACGTGTAATAGCGACTTGCCAGGTCACCTAAAGCAGTACACGATGATAAAGGTAAACCAGATAGCATACTACCATCTCGAGTAAGACTGTCCTACCGGGATAGGTCCTCCATCAATCATTGCAATCACGTACCTGTGACCTAATAATTGACTCTGAGGGCACTATCCCCAACACCCATAAAATCATAAATATGAGAAACCAAGGCACGAAAACGATATCAAGTGCAACAACGGTGAAAAAATCGTAAATACTCCGTAGGTGCAACCATGGTGCATAAAGAAACAAATATCATGAAACTCAGCCATCAAAACCAAATCATGCGAATAAATCGCCCAAAGTACCGAAATCCACAGTGACGGATACGTGATAATCGAATCAAAAAAATCACAAATCATAAATATCGTCGTCGATATTCCCTTCTTCGCAGTCGAGAAGGTGTCAGTGCATCCAATGCTATCTACTTGCCTCTGGCTCACGCCTGGCTTCCTCGGTCTCCGGGTCCTACCTTCTCTGTGGATTACCAATCTCGTAATCCATCGGCTCATCGGCCCTGTCAGGTGTGCTAACGGGGACGATTTCTTTCTGGCACTTCTCTAGACATCTCTCGGTCAATCCTCTCGACCATTCGTTAAGCTGCACGTCACTGGCGCCGACATCTGGTCCTCTGAATGCACATCACACTTCTGCTCCTGGTCACCCACGGCATGTCTCGTCGACGATCCTGAAATCTAGCCTGATGGTGTGCGTAACATGACCACTCCTGGGTCCAAGTCTTCTCGTAATTTATTCCAGAAAGGTCCTGTTGAGGTCTCTCCCAAATCTCGTCTCTGCCTACCTGTCCGGAAGTCTTCGTCCTTTACTATATCTTTTTCTTGTTCCGGAACGGCTGTATACTCATCGCGACTCCTTCTAGAAGGTATATCCAAGTACAATGCCTCGGCGTGCGTATCGCATCTCTGATATCGGCGGAGTGGAACGTCATCTCACCCAGATCTGGTACGAACCTCTCACTCCACTTTTCTCTAATGTCGACTGCTTCGGACTCATCTCGTCGTAGCTGCATGGACTGAGCTGCAACGGCTATCCTCATATCTGGAGTCTCCCAAGAAGTGTATCTCACCACATAGCATCCGAACGAAGTCGAACCATTCGATCGATTCGTCAAAACCTCATAATCCCCTAAGAGCTCAACATCTAGGGTACAGTTTAATAGTATCGAGTACATACCCCAGCATCGGTGGTCCAGCCATAGAAGGGCAAACCCAAGCCTCACTAATGGCGCCGCGGAACTGCCGCAAACCCTAAGGTTCAAAGGCTTTCACACGGTCATTATGTCGAGTTAGGGTTTCATTCTTCTAGAGGTTCCATAGAATGGCCTGCATGTCTTTCCGAATACTTTAAACTTGGAATAATAAGTTTCTGACATTCGATCGTCTCTGTCGACTCTCAACGTCTCCGCGTGAAGTCGTCTCTAGCTGGAATCAGTCTATCTGATGACCTCGCATCGGGGTAGGCGAATGAACCACATGTCCTAGTCATTCATCCTCGGTGGCTAGCGACCTCCTATCATCTCTTAGTACAACTCGTACTACAATAGCTCCAACATCTGGGGCGATTTCTCGTCGTTCGCAGCAATAACTGGCTCACTCGTCTGCACGCTGAACAGTTTCTCAATCATCATGAATAAGCAATATATCCACGGTCATCAGAATCTGGCTTGCCTCTATCAGTGGTCCAATCCTCCGGTGCTGATCTGCACGTTCGAGTAATCTCATACAGCGATCCATCCAACGCTCATGGAGCGAAAACACAATAAAAAGACACGTCTCTGCAATCGTGTGTCGCCGGAGTTACGCCCTGGTCAGTCCTCGTTCGTGACAAGCTCGTGCTGACTACAACTCTAGCCGTAGCTCTCCCTGCCCGTAATTGTGGCAGCAAAACCATAACTGGTACCGATGAGGCTAGATCAGGAATGAATATAATACTGAACAAAGAAATGTACATCCTAAGGCTTCTTAAGTAGAGTAGCGTATCGTAAATATGCCACGTAACATACGTACGGTACGTCAGTCTACTCAAGCTACCTATTCCATCAACCAAGGGTCATCCTACGCTCCGAAGGTAAAACCTAACGCTTTGATACCAACTTTGTCACGACCCGAAAGTACGGAACATGACCGGCCCTTAGACTACGAACGTCTAGAGGCGTACGAAATCTAAGTAAGCCGAAACCCAGAAATCCAAACCAAGAAAAGTAGTAGAGTGCAGGAAAAACCATTTTAAATCAAATAGTTTGCAATACACGCCGAAACGTGCATTTTAAAATCACAAGGCTTTTCTAAAATTTTTGACAGAGTTTCCTTTGTAAAAAATGACCCAAAACCTGATAAAACATATATAATGAATAAAGGCATCCCCAAGCGGGAGCTAGCTCTTCGTCAATCGACGGTCACAACCACGCAAGCAATATAATATACAACGCCGAAAGGCAAGGATCACAACAGAAAAGGAAACTCAAAACAGCATGAAATCCATAGAAATATAACGCGCGACTCTAAGGTCGAAAGAATAAACAACACTGGTCCCTATCAGACATAAATACATGTTTGGTTGATGGAACTTCTAAATACAACTGAATAATAATATACAAAATATACTGATGGTCACGATACAAGTGAACCTACCTACTCGAAAATCACCCGGAAATGGAAGTAGTGCCAGCAAAACCGTAATGAAACCTGTACGGCAAAACCTGCAAAAAAAATATGGCACAACGGGGGTGAGTTTCCAACTCGTGAGTAGAAAACATCTACGAACAGAAATCGCATGAACAACGTAATCCTAGGTCATACGATCATAATATATCCTCAAATATATAACCTGCAGCCTATAACAATGGCTAGGGTATACCTCTAAACAACTGTAATACCAAGTGCTCGTGTCAGTGCCTCAGGTAGCAATATAACATATGGATGAGGTATAAATGCATGAAAACAGAATACATGAGAATGAAGAAACTGCTTTCATAACTTAGTGAGATTTCTTTTGCATATTTAAAACGTGGTATCATAATGAAATCAACATAAACAGTGTCTAGCATCGACACAAAACATAAATCTCAATCTCAATATCTCAGGCTTGGTACCTCAATATCTCAAAATATCAATGTCTCAATCTCACTGTCTAAGGCGCCGTCAGTCCAGACCGGCCCCTAATATCCATCACAAGACCACGACGGTATCCTCCGGATATCCGACGCATCGGGTAAAATCACCGGTCGGTAGTGCTCCCCTGCCAGGCTCAATGCCATCATCTGCGATCCTCTTGCCCTGGGGTACCGCCACGGGTCCACCATGTACCCGAAACGGTTCATCCAACTCCTCAAATCGGATCTCGAAATCCATCAGCAAACTCATGGTGGACGACTCACACATCATGGGAAAACCGCATTTTTAATTAAAAAGAGAGAAAAGAAGTTTATAAATGTTTTTGCGGTTTTCCCCCAAATCCAAGAATCTCATGAAAATCCGAATCCAAACCATCCATAGCACGTAAAACAATGAATATAGGCATAAAAAATCCATGAATGCGGCATAACAACGAATAACAATATGCATGAAGTGGCAAGTAATAACTGCAGTGTCTAAACTGGCATATAAGGCGAGTACGCTAATATCATGTCGAAACTGTTAACTAACAAGCTATGTCAATGTAATAGTATTTTCTAAAGTGTACGTGACATGGCAATAACCGATGAAGATGTGTGTGAGCCGGCAAGTAAGTGCGCGTGGAACATACGCATCATCGGTAATGGTGCTGGTGTCCTAACATCATGATATCAACAATGGAATATGAAATCACAACATATGTATGCTATGCGGAGCGAACAACAATAATGTGCGGGAGCTGAATACTAAATACAATTATAACTAATCTGGTCTTAATATAATATGAGTCATGCAGTGGTGTCATTTGAAATAACACGAATCGTGTTGTTTTGAAAATAAGGGCTACGGTGTTTTTAAGAAAAGATACGTCCTTTGAAATATCCGTAGAATCCCATAACCTGTCTCTTAAAATACCCACGATCCGTTAGTTTTTGGAAATAGGTAGGACTCTAATCTAGTCTAACAACTACACTAAACTATACGGCTGAACCAACAAGCTGAATGAAAGGTAAGGAAACCGCCTAACATCTGAGTCGATACATATATATAGTCGGTGATCCCGCCTCAACAATATCACATCCGATACCATATCTAAAATTAGACATCCCAAGTCAAGAGTGCGGATCTATCATCAATATATAGCTCGTACGTAAATCCATCGTACGGCATCCAAATCTGGGTACGGGTCAATATCACATTCATCACCCTATTCATCTGGTATCCTCTTTATCAAGATCATAATCCGGGAACTGATCTATGTCTAGTACAATACTGATACCACCTAGGTATGCATGATGTGTATGAAACACTATGCCAAAGGACCCGCTAAAACATCATGTCGTATCTCAAATACGAGCCCTACCATATCACCGATCTCACGGCCTCAAATCAAATCTCATCGACTTATCTCAAATCCCAAGTACTATCCTCAAATCCAGTATATGAACACATAGTCCCATACCGATGTGAACACATAAATATCTATTCCTATATATGCACATGTGAAAGAAGGAATGTATGCATGTATGTGTGTGCGTGTGTGTGTGGGTGCAACCACTACTCTAGGGTTCGCAACTACACTAAACCAATCCAAGAACACCAAAATCCATCTTTATCATCAATAATCTCAAACAATATATGTGTGTATACATATTCGTATACATCACCACGAACTGCGGGGGTGCTATACGCCATCCACCCAACTTCTCCCCGTAGATATAAATCTACTCACATTTGCTTGCCGATGCCGATGTCGCCACGCGCTTGCTTGCTGCCTCTAAGTCTTCATGAGGGTACCTACATATAATAAACAATCGCAATTGTTATTAACATCAAGTCCAGAAACCAAAACGACACGCGCATTGCTCGTAGGTTAGAACCTATAACTTATACGTACAAAATAAATCAAACAACCCTTGTTGTCAATGTACAAACATGCGACAACTAAAAACGAATTCAAATATCAAAACTCATCATTTCAAATACGGAAAACATATCCTAATTCATACACAAGTGTTCCCAGATTCTGATTCAGGTCAGTCAAATCTAAGCAAACAAATCTAGGGTGATATATAGGGTACAGGTGAACTATGGAAGCAACCTGGACTCCTAACTCTACAAGATGGCCGGCCCCCTACCCTAGAATTCCGGCCTCGCCGGCCATGGTAGCAAATTAGGGTGTCAGGTTTGTAGGGAAACCTCCTAGTAGTCAATACAGGGTAATGGTCTTGCTAGTTTTTTCCATTAAATGTGTAAGGTCACTCCATATCCTATGTAGGCTACCAATCTAACACATGAACCAAGATTTGGTAAACAAAGTTTAAGTCGTGGCGATGTCGTAATACTGCACTGTAGGAAATTGGTCCCAGATTTCACTCTAGGTCAAAACAAGGCAAGCAAACAGGTCTGGGGTAATGTATATAGTATAGGTGAGCTATTGAACCAAACTAGGCTCCTAACTTCACCAAGTGGCCGGCCCCTATACCCAAAATTCCGATGTCGCCGGCCCAAGGGTCTCAGTTTGGGTTCATCAGGTAAGTATGGTCTCCTGTGAGTAGGTATAGGCCCCTAGTATTGTTTGGTTGTCTTAGATATTCCCTGGGTTGCTCCAGATACCCCATAGGCACGCTCAAAGTCACAAAGGTGATATGGGTAAAATCCTGAGTTCGTGCAACGGCTCAGCTCTATGGCTCAGGTCATGAATCGTGTTACCATGGTCAAGCAAATACTCACAACAGCCCCCAGATTTTACCCAAAGTCATTACTCAAAAATCAAGTAGGACCAATTACCCCTAAACACCATCATATAACCACCCTACAAAATCCAAACCCTATCTCTCCTAATCACTCGGCGTCGCCGGTTTTTGCTTGCTGGCCGCCGGCCAAAACCTGTAGGTAGGGGTTAGGCTTTCAGGTGAACTCTCCAGGTCACTTGTATAACACTCCCACACTGTTTGTTTTCACCAAAAAGTCTTGGAGTCACAGCAGGTTGTCCATGTCTCAAAACTACACAAAGATACGACATCGAACCAAAACTAAACAAAAAGGAAGAAGTTATACCTCACTTGTTCCTCTCTAGGCAGCACTAACTTCCCAAAGTCGTCAAGATCCTATTTTGCTCGGTTCATCTTGTAGAGGAGGAGATAGGGACTAATATTTGTGAAGGGAGTGTAGGGTTTTGCGGCATGGTTGAAGGTAGATCTAGGCTTTATTGAGGAGGGTTGAGGATTTGAGGAAGATGGAGCAAAATGGTGGGGGATTCAAAATGAAGCAGTAGCAGCTGCAGCCCCCTCCCCCTCTCACAAAAACACACTCTTTCTCTCTCCAAGTACACCTACTCACTCATTTTGTCTCCTTTGACTTTTCTTTTTCCCTTTTCTTCTCTTTTCTTTTTCTTCTCTCACAATGGTAAACCCTAACAAACCATACACCCAAAACATGTAGGAAAATGAAACAAGTGTGGAAAAATGATATGTGCACATTTTTGCACAAAAGTGCTAAAAATACGATTAGCGATTTTTAATCGCGATTAGCACTAAATTAGCATATAATTAGCCATAAAAACTTAAAATGGCATAATTCCATAAAATACCATATTTTAGAATTTTCCAAAATTTTTTCCAAAATTTTCCCCATTTATCGGTATTTAATTATACCGAAATATTAAAATATTCAATAAAATAATATTAAATTATAAAAATTCCCAAAAATAATATTTTTATTTTTTTGAAATGTTACAATCTTCCCCCCTTAAAGAAATTCGGTCCCCGAATTTAAATTTAAACCCCTAAATTCTTAAACATTTCAATAAAATATCCAAGTCGCCGGGCTCCGAAATCCTCAATACATAAAACACATCATAGCGCAATACATGCGCATGAGAAATGAGCAGATAACTCAAAATCACAACACCGTCAAGCATCCCGCAATCATCGGAGTCGAGGTAAAGACACGAATGCCAAATCCAAAGCAAAACCAATATGATATAAATCGAAACTATACATGTAACTATCTGAGGAAAATGCATGCCAAATCTTTTAAAATCGCTGTGCAATACGCATAACACTGCACAATGGCGGACTTCTATCATAAGAAAATAACCATATACGTATATATCTTTTGTTTAATAGGTACGTTCCGCCGTTTTGAAAACAATTTAGAAGGGTTTCCTTGTTTTAAATGTTTCGTGTCATGTCAGACACGTAGGTAATTACTGAGACAATAGCTCGCTTTTTGGAAATCCCTTCGATAACTATCAATGCATGCAAAATATGTTCAGGTACTGTCCTCTGACTAGTCCTGCTCGATACGAAAACAAATCGCAAATATCATAAAAATGTACTGCTCCATAAGAATCAATCCCAAAAATGTGCAAATGAATACTACGTGCGTCTGGTGTGCACGGAAATCAAAATCCATATATGTGCCATACAGGTGCACAAAAACAACATCTAAGTGCATCGGGTGTGCACGAAACATCTGTCAAAGGCAACAGGTGTGCCTGACAGCAAAAACATGTGCATCTGACATGCACGAAGAATCTCGATTTAGTGCATCTGGTGTGCACCAAAATCGCATCTCATAACCTGCGCCCAACATGCACGAAAATCCAAATCAGGTGCATCCATCATGCACGAAATCATGAAGTCCAATATCAAGCGCCGAACATGCGCAAAATCCAATCAGGCGCACAAGGTGCACAAAACAATATCGAGCATCACAATCGAAATCGAAGTCCAGTGCATCTAAGTGCACAAAATGCGTATCACTGCACTGCAAGCATATGTGAACTATACCGAGTGCAAAAACCAAACCATGTGCGTACATATGCACAAAATCCACTCAAATGTATGAAACCCATAAAACTATAAATATGAGAAACCAAGGCACGAAAACGATATCAAGTGCAACAACGGTGCAAAAATCGTAAATACTCCGTAGGTGCAACCATGGTGCATAAAGAAACAAATATCATGAAACTCAGCCATCAAAACCAAATCATGCGAATAAATCGCCCAAAGTCCCGAAATCCACAGTAACGGATATGTGATAATCGAATCAAAAAAATCACAAATCATAAATATCGTCGTCGATATTCCCTTCTTCGCAGTCGAGAAGGTGTCAGTGCATCCAATGCTAGCAGCACAAGATATCTACTTGCCTCTGGCTCACGCCTGGCTTCCTCGGTCTCCGGGTCCTACCTTCTCTGTGGATTACCAATCTCGTAATCCATCGGTTCATCGGCCCTATAAGGTGTGCTAACGGGGACGATTCCGTTCTGGCACTTCTCTAGTCATCTCTCGGTCAATCCTCACGACCACTCGTTAAGCAGCACGTCACTGGCGCCGACCTCTGGTCCTCTGAATGCACATCACACTTCTTCTCCTGGTCACCCACGGCATGTCTCGTCGACGATCCTGAAATCTGGACTGCTGGTGTGCGTAACATGACCACTCCTGGGTCCAAGTCTTCTCGTAATTTATTCCAGAAAGGTCCTGTCGAGGTTTCTCCCAAATCCCGTCTCTGCCTACCTGTCCGGAAGTCTTCGTCCTTTACTATATATGTTTCTTGTTCCGGAACGGCTGCATACTCATCGTGACTCCTTCTGGAAGGTATATCCAAGTACAATGCCTCGGCGTGCGTATCGCATCTCTGATGTCGGCGGAGTGGAACGTCATCTCATCCAGATCTGGTACGAACCACTTACTCCACTTTGCTCTAATGTCGACTGCTACGGACTCATCTCGTCGTGGCTGCATGGACTGAGCTCCAACGGCTATCCTCGTATCTGGAGTCTCCCAAGAAGTGTATCTCTCCATATAGCATCCGAACGAAGTCGAACTATTCGATCGATTCGTCAAAACCTCATAATCCCCCAAGAGCTCAACATCTGGGATACAGTTTAATAGTATCGAGTACATACCCCAGCATCGGTGGTCCAGCCGTAGAAGGGCAAACCCAAGCCTCACTAATGGCGCCGCAGAACTGCCGCAAACCCTAAGGTTCAAAGGCTTTCACACGGTCATTATGTTGAGTTAGGGTTTCATTCTTCTAGAGGGTCCATAGAATGGCCTGCATGTCTTTCCGAATACTTTAAACTTGGAATAATTGGTTTCTGACATTCGATCGTCTCTGTCGACTATCAACGTCTCCGCGTGAAGTCGTCGCTAGATGGAATCGGTCTATCTGATGACCTTGCATCGGGGTAGGCGAACGAACCACATGTCCAAGCGGGAGCTAGCTCTTCGTCAATCGACGGTCACAACCACACAAGCAATATAATATACAACGCGAAGGGCGAGGATCAAAACTCAAAAGAAACTCAAAACAACAAGAATTCCACAGAAATATAACGCGCGACTCTAAGGTCGAAAGAATAACATCACTGGTCTCTATCTCAATAAATACATGTTTGGTTGATGGAATTTACTAGATACAACTGAATAATATTATACAAAGTAATATGATGGGTACGATACCAATAAACCCACCTACTAGCAAGTCATCCGAAAGATGCAGTGCCAACAAAGCCGTAAGGAAACCTGTACGGCAAAACCTGTAAGAAATTGTGGCACAACGGGGGGTGAGTTGCCAACTCGTGAGTAGAAAAACATCTACGAACAGAAATCGCATGAACAACGCAATCCTAGGTCAACGATCATAATATATCCTCAAATATATAACCAGCAGCCTATAATAATGGCTAGGGTAAATATCTAACCCAAGTGTACTCCCATGTGCCCGTGTCAGTGATTCTGGTAGCAATATATCATATGGATGATGTATGAATGCATGAAAACATAATACATGTACTAAAGAAACTGCTTTCATAATTTTGTGAGATTTCCTTGTATTTTTTAAATGAGGTATCATAATGAAATCAACATAAACAGTGTCTAGCATCGACACAAAACATAAATCTTAATGTCTCAAAATCTCAGGCTCCGGCTATCCGGACTGGCCTGTATCATCAAATCTCAGTACCTCAATATCTCGAAATCTCAATGCCTCAATCTCAATATCTAGGGCACCGTCAGTCCAGACCGGCCCCTACCATCCATCTCAAGGCCACGACGGTATCCTCCGGATATCCGACACGTCGGGTAATATCACCGGTCAGTAGTGCTCCCCTGCCAGGCTCAACGCCATCATCTGCGATCCTCTTGTCCTGGGGTACCGCACCGGGTCCACCATGTACCCAAAACGGTTCCTCCACTCCTCAAACTCGGGTCTCGGAATCCATCAGCAAACTCATGGTGGATGACTCATACATCATGGGAAAACCACACATTTTATTTAAAAGAAAGAAAAAAGGTTTATTTATGTTTTTGCGGTTTTCCTCCAAATCCAAGAAATCTCATGAAATCCAAATCCAAATCATCAATAGCATGTAAACAGTGAATATAGGCATGAAAACCCATGAATGCGGCACAATAGTGAATAATAACATGCATGAAGTAGCAGACAATAACTACAATGTCTAAACTAGCATTTAAGGCAAGTACACTAATATTATGTCTAAACTATTAGCTAACAACCTATGTCAATGAAATAGTATTTCTAATGTGTTCGTGACATGGAAATTACAGATGAAGATGTGTGTGAGCCGGCAAGTAAGTGTACGTGGTACATACGCGTCATCAGTAAAGGTGCTGGTGTCCTAACAGCATGATATCAACAATAGGATATGAATCATAATATAAGCATGCGATGCGGAGCGAACAACAATAATGAGCGGGAGCTAATTACTAGACACAATGATAACAAATCTGCATTCAATGTAATATGAGTCATACAGCTACACTAAACTATAGGGCTGAGCTAGCAGGATAATAGAAGGTAAGGAAACCGCCTAACATCTGAGTCGATACATACATACATACATACATACATACATATATATATATATATATATATATTCGGTGATCCCGCCTCGATAATATCACATCCAATACCATATCTATAATCAGTTATTCCCAAGTCAAGAGTGTGGATCAAACATCAATATATAGCTCGTACGTAAATCCGTCGTACGACATCCCCAAATCTGGGTACGGGTCAATATCTCATTCATCAAATTATTCATCTGGTATCCTCTTTATCCAAGATCATAATCTGGGTACTGATCTACGTCTAGTACTATACTAATATCATCAACATAGTCATGATCTGACCGCTGATCTACAGCCTCATACAAACCGATATCATCATCATATATCGTCATAAAGAGGTATACATCGCCTAATGCGACCTAGTATGAATATCTTAATATAACTTATCTCATATCACGATCACATGTCAACCATTCAATGTATAACGCTATTCACATGTATCGTCGTCCCAAGATCCACTATAATATCAGGACGTATCTTAAGTACGAATCCTGCCAAATCACCGTTCTCGCGGTCTCAATCAAATCTTATGGACTCATCTCAAATCCCAAACACTATCCTCAAATCCAGTATGTGAACAGATAGTCCCATACCCATGTGAACACATAACAATATAACCCCATATGAAAGAAGAATGTATGCAAGTATTGGTGTGTGTGTAAATGTGGTGCAACCTCTACTCTAGGGTCTCGCAACGCTAAACCTATCCAATCACACCTAAAATCTATCTTTATCATCAATAAACTCAACAATATAACCAATATATGTGTGTATACGTATTCTTATACATCACCACGAACTGCGGGGGTGCTATACGCCATCCACCCGACTTCTCCCCGTAGATATAAATCTACTCACCTGGTCCTTGCTCGCCGGTGCCGACGTCGCCACGCGCTTGATTGTCGTCTCGAAGTCCACATGGGGTACCTACATATCATAACGCACCATATCGCATTAAAATCCGACTCATGACCAAAACGACACACGAATCCCACATAGGTCAAAACATATGGCTGCTTTCACAAATCAACCCAAAAACCCTCGACGTCGGCGTACAAACGGCAAACCATCGAGAAAAACCTAAACACACTCATTTTCACGATCACAAGCACTAATTATAGTATAAAATAGGTTAAAATTCACAAAAACCCCAAACCCACTTTAAAAGCCATTTTTCCGAAAATCTAGCAAGCAAATATTACCCGTTTTAGTACAAAACTCGACGTTTAAACAAATCTAGCGGCCATAATACTTATTAAACATCTTAAATAAGTCATAAAAACAATTTCCACAATTTAATCTCATTAAATTTCATTAACCCCAGAATTCTAGTTTACAATATACCCAATTTTAACAATTTTAGCAAAAATGCACAAACAACAATTTAGCTTGGATTTTCATGAACTAAAGTATTAAACTACATTTTATAATGTTAATGAAGTCATGAAAAACCTAATTACATTTTTAAACCCAATTATTTAACCAATTTTAAAAACCTAGTTAGCAAATTCGCGAAATTAGCACAATTTTTAAACTAACAATTAACAACTAGCTACTAACTTTGTTTTAACAAGTCATAAAAGCCTAAATACATTACACAACCATACACCAATTTCATAAAACCCTAACTTGCATTCAATCCCTTTCTCTTGAACTTTCAAACTAACAATTAAACCACAATTGAACTTATAATTAAGCTAGACTAAAGTATTTATCAACAATTTAAACAAAGGCCAAAATTTATACCTCACGAACCATGGATCAAACTTAAGATCTAGACCTCCAATTTGAAATCCTTGCACCAAGATCCATGCTGGATAGGCAAATGAGAAATGGGTAGGAGTTGGATTTGAATTTTAGTTTTGATTTTAGATGGAAATTGATGAATTTTTCTTGAGGGAAAATGAGGGGAGAAGAGGAAAGGGGCTGCTGTTGGAGGCTGAATATTCGGCCGGGGGGTGTGGGGGAATGAGGGAGGAGAGAGAGTGAGGTGGAGAAAGTGGGGGGAAAGTCAAAGTCTACATTGACTTCTTTTCTTTTCTTTTCTTTTGAAAGTGAGGTGATTGGAGAGAGAGAGAGGGGGGAGGGGCTGTCCAAGTGGGGCCGGCCACATGGGGAGATGGAGAGAGGGTGGGGTGAGGTGTGGGTGTGTGGGTTAGGGAAAAAGATAAATGTATTACCCCAATTCCCATTAACACTAATTTCGCTAATTAAGCTCTTTTTCTTCGATATTTTCTAAACCGTTTTGGCAAACGATTTCGTTTCAGAAACAATATTTTACATGTCAGTTTAGTGTGTCATGAATTATAAAATTTGTATCAACCCATTCCAATTTGTAATTTTCCCTAATTAAATGTATTAGGGACGGATTAAAATAATATTAAAATAATTAATTTCAAATTTTCGGAAAATTTGAAATTTCACCAGTGGCTCAATAAACACCAAATACTAGAAATTACATAGCTAGAATATGTATATTTAATTTTATAATAAAGATATTTGCATTTTGACTTTTTTACAGAAAACCCCCTTATTTTACCGTTTTTCCGAAATTTCACCGAAACGATTTTCAAAACGTTACAGGCCCCCTTACCCACTCTTTCTCTCTCTTCACCATACCTAATATAATACTCTTTTCTTTTCTTTTCTAATCCATTTTCCTTCTCTCCTCAATAGTAAACCCAAAACAAACCATGGTAGTAAATGCACAAGTGGAAAAAAAAAAGATATGGTGCATGTTTGGCACAAAACAAGCTTAAACGCGATTAGCGATTTTTAATCGCGATTAACACTATATTAGCATATAATTAATCATAAAAACTTAAAAATGGCATAATTCACATAAAACACCCTCCTTTAATAATTTCTATAATTTTCCAAATTTTTCCTAATTTATTGGTATTTAATTATACCGAAATATTAAAATATTCATTAAAAATAATATTAAATTATAAAAATTCCCAAAAATAATAATTTTTTTTTTGGAAATGTTATAGTATCAGAGCGCTAGGTTAACCTTGGTTCAAGTCTAAGTTTGACTATGTGGAGCCTAGAGCGTTTATATATATACGGAATTTAGGTTTGACCTTATGGAACTTAGACTTAGTCGAGGGGGTATTATACCCGAACTTTCGTCACGTAGGATGACCCTTGGTTGATGGAGTAGGTAGCTTGAGTAGAGTGATGTACCGTACATATGTTCCGCGGCATACTTACGATACGCTACTCCGCATAAGAAACCTTAGGATGTACATTTCCTTGCACAGTATTATATTCATTCCTATGATCTATCCTCATCGATACTGGTTATGATTTTGCTTCCACGATTACACGGGCAGAGTGAGCTACGTCTAAAGTTGCGTCAGCTTGAGCTCGTCATGGACGAGGACTGACCAGGGCGTGATTCCAGAGACGTACGATTGCATAGAGGCGTCGTTTTATTGTGTTTTCGCGCCATGAGCGTTTGACAGATCGCTTTTACGAGATTTCTCGGTTGTGCTGATCGGCACCAGAGGATCAGGCCACTGCTAGAGGCCAGCCAGAATGTGATGACCATTGATATATCGCTTACTCATGATGATTGGGGTGTTGTTCAGCGTACAGACGAATGAGCCAGTTGTTGCTGCAAATGACGAGATACCGCCCAGATGTTGGAGCTACCGCAACATGAGTAAATACTTAGAGATATGATGGAAGGTTGCTAGTCACCCGAGGATGAATGACTAGGACATACGGTTCGTTCGCTTACCCCGATGCAAGGTCATCAGATAGATTGATTCCATCTAGAGACGACTTCACGCAGATTCGTTGATAGTCGATAGAGACAATCGAATGTCAGGAACTCATTTCCAAGTTTAAAGTATTCGGAAGACAATGCAAGTAATGCTATGGACCCTCTAGAAGAATGAAACCCTAACTCGACGTAATGACCATGGAACGCCTCCGAACCTTAGGGTTTGTGGCAGTTTAGCGGTGCCATTTGATAGGCTTGGGTTTGCCCTTCTACGGTTGGTCCATAGGTGCTGTGGTATGTACCGGAATACTATTAAACTGTACCCAAGATGTTGATCTCTTGGGGGATTATGAGGTTTTGACATATCGATCGGATAGTTCGACATCATTCGGATATCATGTGATGGGACCCATTGCTTGGGAGACTCCAGATACGAGCATAGCCGTTGGAGCGCAGTCCATGCAGCCACGAGAAGACGAGTCCGAATCAGTCGACATTGGAACAGAGTGGAGTAAAGAGTTCGCACGAGATTTCAACAAGATGACATTCCACTCTGTTGACATCAGAGATGTGATACGCATGCAGGGGCGTTGTATATGGATATACCTTCCAGAAGGACTCGTGATGAGCATATAGCCGTTCCGGAATGAGAAACAAATATAGTAAAGATGATAACTTCCGGGCAATTCGGCAGAAACGAGATTAGAGAGAGACCTCGACATGAACTTTCTGGAATACTATACGAGAATACTTGGACCCAGGAGTGGTCATATTATGCACACCTAGCAGGACAGAGTTCAGCATCGTTGACGAGATAGTTGACCAGGTTCGGAAACAGAGGACGCAAAGTAGATATCTGGCGCTGCTAGCATTGGATGCACCAACACCTTCTCGACTGCGAAGGAGGAAATATCGACGGCGGTATTTATGATTTGTGATTTGATTATCACGTATACGTCACCTTGGATTTCGGTATTTTGGACGATTTATTTGCATGATTTAGTCCTGATGACCGAGTTCCATGATATTTGTTTTCGTGCACCATGGTTGTACCTACTGGGCATTTACATCTTGCGTATAGTTATTACACTTGAGATGTACTTTATACACCGTTGTGTTGATTTATGATTTGTGCACAGTTATTGCACCTGATATCGTTTTCGTGCCTTGGCTGCACATGGTTATGACTTCATGGATTTCATACAGTTGAGTTGATTTTGTGCATATGACGCGCACACGATTTGATTTTTGCACTCGGTATAGCTTATATGTACTTGTAGTGCATTGATATGTGTTTTGTGCACGCAGTTGCACACGTTTATGATTTTTACCCCTGGGTACACTCGGTGTTGCTATCTACGCATTTGAGTTATTGTGTAGGTTTTGTGCACAGGATGCACTGAATTTGTACTTCTTGCACAGGATGCACCAGTTTTATATTTCGTGCGCTTGTCGCACCAGATTTATATTCCGTGCCTTTGTTGCATCGGATTTATATTTTGTGCACCTCAGTTGCACCTGACTTCGATTTGATGTCATTCGACATATGGATTTTGATTTCATGCCTATGTTATGCATGCGATTTGACTTATGCCTTCGGCATCGTTTACATGCACTTTTAGTGTTTTGATTTGATTTGTGCACGTTGATGCACATGGTTGTAAGATTATATAGCGCGGTATACCTGATTTCGATTGAGCCGTATTATATACCGTCGATTTTGATTCTGATATTGGATTTCGTAATTTCTTGCATGATGGATGCACCTGATTTAGACTTTCGCGCGTATTGAGCGCATGTTTTGAGATACGATTTTGGTGCACACCCGATGCACTAAATCGGGATTCTTCGTGCGTGTCGGATGCACCTGATTTTGCTGTCAGGCATACACGTTGCCTATGGCAGATGTTTCGTGCACACCCGTTACACCTAGATGTTGTTTCTGTGCACATGTATGGCACATATATGGATTTTGATTTCCGTGCGCACCAGACGCACAGGGTATTCTTATATACATTTTGGGATTTATTCCTTATGGACCAGTACGTTTTTATGATATTGCTATTTGTTTTCATACCGAACAGGACTAGTCAGAGGACAGTACCTGGATATATTTTGCATGCATCGATAGTTATTGAAGGGATTTCCAAAAAAAAAAGCGAGCTATAGTCTCAGTATTTACCTACGTGTCTAATATGACACGAAACGTTTAAAACAAGGAAATCCTTCTAAATTGTTTTCAAAACGGCGGAACGTACATATTAAACAAAAGATATATACATATATAGTTATTTTCTTACATTAGACGTCCGCCACTGTGCAGTGCTATGCGCATCACACAGCAACATGAAAGGTTTGGCATACATTTCTTTCAGATATTTACACGTATAGATTTGATATCTACATATATGGTTTTGAGATATATCATATGGGTTTTGTTTTGGATTTGACATTTTGTCTTTACCATGACTCCGATGATTGCAGGATGCTTTACGGAGCTTTGTTTTCGAGTTATCTGCTCATTGTTCATGCGCATGCATTGCACTATGATGCGTCTTATGTATTGATGATTTCGGAGCCCCGACGACTTGGACTTTTATCGAAATGTTTTAAGAATTTGGGGGTTTAAATTTAAATTCGGGGACCGAATTTCTTTAAGGGGGGAAGATTGTAACATTTCAAAATAAATAAAATATTATTTTTTGGAATTTTTATAATTTAATAATAAAATATTGAATATTTTAATAAGGCGGTATAATTAAATACCGATAAATTGGGGAATTTTTTGAAAATTATAGAAATTAATTAAAAGAGGGCGTTTTATGTTAATTATGCAAATTTTAAGTTTTTATGATAATTATATGCTAATTTAGTACTAATCGCGATTAAAAATCGCTAATCGCGCTTTAAGCGTATTTTGTGCAAAACATTGCACCGTATCATTTTTACACTTGTTACATTTATTGCCATGGCTTGACTTCATGTTCTTTTACCATTGTTGTTGTTTTTAAGTTAAAGGAATTAGAAAAGAAAAGAAAAGAGTATTATATGGAGATATGATTAGAGAGAGAAAAGTGGGTGAGGGGTCAACCCTTGTTATGAGCCATCTCCCATCATTTCTTCCTCTCATTTCTCTCCCCTCTCTTCCCTTGTTGCTGCTGCTACACCCCTCTCCTCCTCCATCTTCAACCTCTCAAAGCTCCATGAAAAACAACCCAAAACCCCATTCCCTTTTGACAAAAAAGGTTCGCAAGCCCTCTATAGCTACCCATTGGATCAAGAAAAACTTGATTTTGGCGCTGTAGAGGATTCATGGGAGCTAGATGAGGTAAGCCCTTTCACAATTAGTGTAGTTTTTCCTCTGCTAAAGCCTCTTTTTATGTTTAAAGATGATTTGTTGATGTTTAGCGAAGTTTGAAATCTCAAGTTAGGAATTAGGGTTTCATTTGAGTAGAGATGGTGTATTTGGGCTTTAGAGATGACCTTAGACCCCTTTAGATGTTAGAAACCCAGAGCAAACACCATATAAAAACCTGGAACTGAAAACAGAAAACTGGGAATGTCGGTTTGTGAGGGAAATGAGCGTGCAGGGAAATCTGGGATGATCCGGGGAAGTTCTAAGATAAACAAACAATACTTGGGACTTAGTTAGACCACCAGGAGACTACCCTACCAGAACGAGGCCCTAACTCCATGCTAGAACCAGCCTGGCCGGAATTTTCCTTGATGTGGCCGGCCCCCCTGTGGAATTAGGTACCCAAGGTGCCTCTGTAGGTTAATTACGCCCTATACATCACCCCAGTATTGTTTATTTACCTTGTTTTGGCCTGAGTCAAAATCTGGGACCACTTTCTCTAGTTGCTGCTTTGATTTGACTTATGGTTTTCCATATTTTGATTTCTAGATTTTTGTATTTGTGCGTTATCTCGATCATGTGACGTTTGTACGTCTATATCGAGTGATATCGAGTTGATTTGCGAGAGCTAACCATAGGTTCTAACCTATACGCTTTTAAGCGTATCGTTTTGGTTTTTGTGTGTCGTTTTGATTTCGATTTGGTTTTAATGCGATGCGATACGTGTGACATGTCGGTACCCCCACGGTGATTTGAGACGATGAAGAAGATGGTGGCGACATCGACATGGGCAAGCAAGATCAAGGTGAGTAGATTATATCTACGGGGGAAGTCGGGTGGATGGCGTATAGCACCCCCGCAGTTCGACACTTAGTATACTATATATATACTATATATATACGTATGATAGCGTTAAGTGTGTTATGGATATTCTAGATGTGATTAGGTGTATTATGGATAGATTCGGGTTTAGAAGTAAACTAGTATAGTTTCCTAGTTGCGAACCCTAGAATAGATTTACACACACCCCCTACACACACATGCTTGCTTGTTATACCTATACCTGGATGATGAGGATAGTGGATGATATTTGGATATGAGTCGATGACTTTGGGCATAGTGCCGTGATATCGGTGATATGATGTGATTCGTATTTGGGATACGACATGAGATTTTAGCAGACCTTTAGACGTGTGTTTCACACACGCATTTATATTTATATAGTTGGTATCGATTTGTATTAGACATAGATCAGTACCCCAGATCATGAGATATGATGATGAGAATACCAGATAATTGATGAGATGAATGTGATATTGACCCATACCTAGATTTGGGATGCCGTACGATGATTTACCGTACGAGCTTTATATTGATGATAGATCCACACTCATGACTCGAGGATATCATATGATATTGTATCGTACGCGGTACCTTTGAGGCGGGATCACCGACAATTATATTTATGTATGTGTGTGTGTGTGTGTGTGTGTGTGTGTGTGTATCGACTCAGATTTAGGTGGTTTTCATACCCCTCCCGATTAGTTTGTTAGTTAGATCGGTAGTTTGCTTAGTAGTTGTTAGTCTAGACCGATATCATACCTATTTCAAAAACTAACGAATCGGGAGTATTTTAAAGACAGGCAAAGTGATTCTACGGATATTTTCAAAAGACGCATCTTTTCTTAAAAACACCGTAGCCCTTATTTTCCTAAAAACCCCGATTCGTCTTCTTTCAAATGGAAAAACAGTATGATATAGATATATTGATGTAGATACTGCACTGTTGTGTTTATTATTCATTTGCCGCATATTCTTGCTTTTCGCATCGCATGGCATGTTGAAATATGTTTATCGTTATATCAAAACCATGCTGTTAGGACACCAGCACCATTATCGATGATGCATATGTTCCACGTACACCTGCTTGCCGGCTCACACACTTTATCATCGATAATTGCCATGTCACTACACAGTAGGATTATTGCATCAGAATATGATCCTTGCATGGCATACTTGTGTACTTACATATTGTACACCCATACTTGTGCACATACCTATTGTACATTCATACTTGTGTACTCACATATTGTACACCCATACTTGTGCACATACCTATTGTACATTCATACTTGTGTACTCACATATTGTACACCCATACTTGTGCACATAACTATTGTACATTCATACTTGTGTACTCACATATTATACACCCATACTTGTGCACACACCTATTGTACATTCATACTTGTGTACTCACATATTGTACACCCATACTTGTGCACACACCTATTGTACATTCATACTTGTGTACTTACTTATTGTACACCCATTCTTGCATACATACGTATTTGCACATACATAGATGATTCTGGCTTGATTTGAGATTTGGGAACCGCAAGATACATTTAAAACTGATTCATTTCAAAAGAGCGGTCTTCCCTCGCTATGTGCATATTACTGTTTTATGTCGCATGATATACTGATATGCTTACATTCTTTTATATGTCGCATACATCATACTTTATGATTATACGCATTGAGATATGTTGTTTCCATGATATTTCTGGATTTGGGAACCGTGGTCATTTCAAAATAAAGTATGTATTGTTTTAAAAACCCGGTCACTCTTGATATGATATTTCAGTGCGTCCGCCATGTGTTTTCTCGGTTCTGAGAGTTGCATGTGAAACCCGATTCGAGGAGCGATAGGCACCGTCTGTGGGTACATGGTGGACCCGGTGAGATACCCGGGGCAAGAAGACTCGTATATGTTAGACGGTGAGCCTGGCAGGGGAGTACTACCTACCGGTGATTGTTATTGAGCTCGGCGGATATCTGGGGGATACCGACCGGTGTTGAAAGATGAGACGGGCCGATCCGGACTGACGGAGCCCTATGTATATGAGGATTTACGTGCCGATGCTAGGCACGGGTTTCATGATGTTTTCGAGTGTCGATGCTTGACACTCAGGTTCCATGATTTGATATGTCGCGAGTGACACATGTTGATTTACATCCTCATACTTCCATGCATATGCTTTATGATATTTACATGCATGATGTTTATTGTCATTGGGTGACACGTGGACGATATCCACATACATATAGTTGACATTGATGACATGATCACATAGTTGGATGAGATCCACATACATGATGACATTGATTTCATAATTGGATGATATCCACATACTTATAGACTTCATGATATAGTCGACATTGATCATACCTCATATTGATGATATGTTATTACCTGAGGCACTGGTACGAGCACTTGGCACTACAGTCATGTATAAATGTTACATTGCCACCTTATCATGCTTCAGACTTATTCATTTGAGGTTTATATATATATCTGATCGTATTGACCTAGGATTGTGTCATACATACGATTTCTGCTCTGTGATGTTTTCTATTCACGAGTTGGCAACTCACCCCCGTTGTGCCACAGTTCTTGCAGGTTTTGACGTACAGGTTCCATTGCGGCTTACTGCCACACTGCTTCCCTTACGGGTGATTTGCTTTGGTAGGTGGGTTCTTTTGCATCAGAACCACCATTGTATATGTATTATTCAGTTGTATCTAGTAATTCCATCAACCAAACTTGTATATTGTTTCAGACTTAGAAAACCAGTTGTGTATTATTTCGACCTTAGAGTCGCGCATTGTAGTATTATGGTTTTCATGCTGATTTTGAGTTTCCTTTTGAGTTTTGATCCTCGCCCTTCGGCGTTGTATATTACTACTTGCGTGGTTGTGACCGTCGATTGACGAAGAGTTAGCTCCCGCTTGGGGATGTATTTTATCATTGTATATATGCTTTTATCGTGTTGTACCCCGTTCGAGGCCAGTATTTACAAAGGAAACTCTGCCGAAATTTTCAGAAAAGACGAGACATTTTAAAAATGCATATTCGGCTTACTTATTTTTAAAAACATGTTTTCTAAACTTCTTTAAACTTGTTTTCTTACTTCTTAACAACAAGTTTTCTTTATTTACTCCTTAAAATGGTTTTAGCTTTCTGGGCTTTTGGCTTACTTGAATTAGATGAGGTCCTATAGACTTTATATGATTCAAGGGCCTGTCACGGGCTATTTCGGGTCGTGACAACTGTACGGGAGTGTTACTGATTGGATTTGCAGGAGAATGTACAGGCTTGCTTGTTGATTTTCTGATTGCTCAATACATGGGTGGCTGTTACGTTTAGCTGACCGCTTGCAGCTTGTGGGTGTTTGATATGATCATCACCTGCTGCCGGTGTATTGACGATTCTTTAGAGTCCTACACAGAGGTTTCCTGGCTCAGGCGAAACGGAATAGGAGCACATATGTGATATGTACGGGACCGAGAATAATACGATATGAGATATCGTATTATATTCTCGCGATATGAGATACCGGCCGGGTATACGTGATATAGCCGGGTCATCGGATCAAGTGTTGATTCGATGAATTGGTACATGTTATATTAGTCGGTTATATGCAATATAGCCGGATTATCGGATCAAGAGTTGATTCGATAATTTAAGGTATAATTATATATGTGATATATTACATTACGATAACTAATATAAGCTCGCTTTATTTTTTCATTTTCTCACTGGATAATAAATTGATGTATATGCGATATATGTTAATTTATTATTTTCTTTTGGTACAAAATATATTGTATATGTGATATATAATATTGTAACAAGTTAGGGTTACAAATGCAACAAGTTTTGTGGAGTTTAAACAAGTTAGGGTTGGGATTTGGGTTAGCTTTTGGGTTAGCTTCATGAAGCTTTCTTTTGTCTTTAGCTTAGATATTTTGTGTTGATATTTATTAACCCAACCCAAACCTTAGCCTCTAGTTTATTCTCTACAAGGGTTAACTTTATCATTCTTAACCCATGGCTGGATTTGGAACCACAAAAATAATTCATTATTCATCACAAAAGCTTTTGCTTCTTCTTCTTCATCTTCTTGCTCTTGGAAAAAGCTTTCTAGCTTTTTGTGTTGTGATGATTTAAAGTGAGAAATTGAAAACAAAAGAGAGCAAAATTCCAACTTCATCATCCTCATCTATTCTAGCCAGTTAGATTAGGGTGTTCACTTCACTAATACTTGATTAGAGAAGTGAAAGCTTAATCTTGAGATTCTTCAAGGTAGACCATCTTCGAAAAGGAAGACTTCTAGCAAGTATGGATCATTCGACTTGTGGAGCCTCTCTAGAGTCCGGGAGTTCATGGATCGCGGCAAAGGGACTACTACTCGGAGCTTATGAAGCGAAGGAACGGACTACAAAAGTTGTAATCCCAATTTCTTGGATGTAAAGTTATTTACATGCATGTCAACCCTAATTCTTTAGTTAAGATCTTGGTTAGGGTTTGTTTAGCACCCTAAAAATTTTAAAGTAGCATAATTGATGCTTGCCAAAACCTTCACAAGGTGCTATGCTAACCCTACAGTGGTATCAGAGCCAAGCTAGAGTATTAGGCGTTGTCTAGACGAAGTTAGAAGTCCGATCGAACCCCGAAACACCAAGAATTGACCCCTTGCTGGAAATTTTTTCAAAAGTTGAAATTTTTCATATTAAAAATACTCAGAAAATCATGCAGGGAATTTTATGGACCCACCTGAAGAAAGAGTCCCTAACTCGCTACAGTGACCGCGTAACCGCGGCCAAAACCTGGTTTTGGCGGCGGTTCCGCGGCGCCACTCTGGTGGCTTGGGAAGGGCACTTCTGCGACGGTCCAGAGGTGCTGGGGCATGCTACTGGGAATTTTTATTTTCTGCTCAAGTGTTGAGCTCACTGGGGTATTTTGGGAATTCGTTGTGTCTGTCAAATTATCTAACTTCGCCTAGCTATCTGTGATGTTTATGTGTTATTGTGATATGTTATATTGGATCGTTGTGTATTGAATAGCCGGGGGTTCTATGTGAGATGAGAGTTTTCTTTTTCATTCATGTGAAATTCATTTGTATGTAATATTCTTTTATTGGGACACTTCCGGGTTGAGGATGATGTCACCGTTGTATATTATTTACTTTTCCGCATTAGGATAGACCCAAGTCGAAGAGCACAAGTAACCGGGTTTTAGGGTCCAGTGGGAGGCCATCTCGAGGAGTCGAGATCGGGTCTCCTAACCCTAGAATTAGCAAGGTTACTTGTCGCTCTCGTAGGGGTCTAGGGATGTGGGTTTGGCTATTCATCGCGACTGTGGAATCCGTGTTTTATAAAGGATCAAAATAAAACATGAATGTCCTAGTATATCCAATATTTCATATATTGACTTCTGCTGCAATGTTCTGTGATGAGAACATATTACTGCCTGAGACGAATGCTTATACCATATGTTGATATATAAATATTGCTGCTTTCGTTTCTTATGTGATGCTTAGGAAGCTTAAATGATAGGTTTTATTAATGAGATTAATAAAAGAAAAGAAACCTAAAAGATGTTGTAGAATCAAATTTTCAAAAAGGGTAGCTACAGTTTTTGCTTTGCACAGCGGTATTCCTTGTAGAATATCCAGCACCTTATTCGATAAGGAAAGAGCCGAGATCACTTCACTGGGAGTGACCTCTTTAGCAAAACTGGCAGATGCTACAAACTCACGGTCTAGTTTTTGATTGCTTATATAGTTCTTGCTTTGCACAACGGTATTTATGAAATATCCTGCACCTTATTCAATGAGGAAAGAGCCGAGATCCCTTCACCGGGAGTGACCTCTTTAGCGAAACTAGAAAAGCCTCAAAAACACTCCTTTTCAAAATCACTTGTTTCTACAACGATATCAAGTTCATTACGCTCATGGTTTTCAGAAAAACCTACATAGCCTTCCGTCATTTCAGATAAAGGCTATTTAGTATTCGTGCTGCGTTTGTTGGCCTTTGTCAAGGCGTGGTATGCGGTAGCTGACTAGTACTTATCTGTTTATGTATGTGATGCGATTGGATTAGAGTAGTCGTACGGCCTGTTGGCCTTTGTCAAGGGTCGTGCGGGTGGGTTTATTTCAATCAAGAAATGACGGGTTGAACTTGACTAGCTTCCTATGGTTTGTTGGCCTTTGTCAAGGTCATAGGGGGTTAGGGGTAAAAGATATTATCGGGAATTTCAAGTGTTGAAATTTGCAATGAGATTGCATACATTCTATGAGATATTTGGATCCCGATACCCACTGCGAGTAAGAGTTACTCTTGGGAGAGTTTTACACATGACAATTTGCCGATAAAGTAGGTGTCTAGAAAGGTGTTAACGGGTTAAGCCTCTGGGAAAATGAGGTTTATTTTAATTAGGTCCATGCGAAAGCACATGAAACCTCCCTCAAAGTACCAACACTGATCTGGCTGAAAGATTGGCGAATTTGTAGGGTGTAATTTATCCCAGCTAATCTTACCTTTTAGGGTTTGAAGGAAGATTTGATTAAAACAGTGGGAGCCATCCTGATTAGATAAGATAATAACCAATCTAATCTTGCAAGAGCGCACGCTAAAATGTTTTCTTCTCTCTCTCCAGGTAGCGACCATGTCAGGCCTTAATCAAGAAAATAATATGGATGTATTGACCGAACCCGCTTGTTATAATGAGCAGGGGAACGTTGGTTCCGTTCTTTCTTATAATTATTATAAGACTGAACAGGAAATAGGGGAATACCAGAATTCAAAAGCCGCCCACATAAAGAATAAACATGTTGATGTATCTTCTTCGGATGTGTTAGTTACCGAGAACTGTTTCTTAGTTCACTCTACGTCCTGGGCATTAGATACCGGATCGGGATCCTACATATGCAATAGATTGCATGGGCTAAAGAAAGGTAGAGTACTGGGAGGAATGGGTGATCATTCCGTAAGAGTAGGGAATGGTGCAAATGTTGCAGCCAAAGCAGTTAGCGAATATCACCTTGTATTACCAAGTGGTAATACATTGATTCTGAACGAATGCTATTATATACCGAACATGATATGCCACATTATATCAGTTTCTTTATTAAGTAAAGAAGGATATAATTTTGTAATACAGGATAATGTTATGAACATCTTCCTAAATCAAAAGTTGATTGGATCAGGCTCGTTACATAATGGCATATATGTTCTAAATTAAAACACAGTTCTTAATATACAGAACACACACACGAGGAAGAGTTCAGAAATGAACGAATCCTTCTTGTGGCATTGTAGACTAGGTCATATCAATGCGACACGGCTAGCTAAGTTACATAAGGATGGATATTTGAATCCGTTCGAACTTTCATCTTATGACACTTGTCAGTCATGTCTCAAAGGCAAGATGACCAAAACTCCATTTAGTGGACACGGAGAAAGAGTTACAGAACTCTTGGGAATGATACATAGTGATGTATGTGGTCCTATG
This sequence comes from Agapanthus africanus, assembly GCA_030015575.1. NCBI lineage: Eukaryota > Viridiplantae > Streptophyta > Magnoliopsida > Asparagales > Amaryllidaceae > Agapanthus > Agapanthus africanus. Next base: position 362,581,780 of record JASDDO010000022.1, on the reverse strand, counting down.
TCTACACATGCCAGGAGCGGTTCTTCTTACTTCTTTACATTCACTGACGATCTCTCAAGATACGAACATGTGTTCCTGATGAAACACAAGTCCAAAGCTTTTGAGAAATTTAGGGAATATAAGCATGAAGTAGAGAACCAAACGGGCAAAAGTATTAAGATCCTTCGATCTGATCGAGGAGGAGAATACTTGAGCAATGAGTTCATGGATTATCTAAAAGAGAATGGGATTCTCTCTCAGCTTACTCCTCCCTATACACCATAGCACAACGGTGTATCGGAGCGGAGGAATCTCACCCTATTAGATATGGCGCGCTCTATGATGAGTACCACTGAGTTACCTATTTCCTTTTGGGGTCATGCGCTTGAGACAACAACATACCTATCGAATCAAGTTCCGTCTAAATCTGTACCTACCACACCATATGAGATATGGAGTGGGAAGAGACCATGTCTTAAACGTGTTAAGTTATGGGGTTGTCCGGCCTATGTTAAAACACAAAATCCGGACAAACTCGAGGCACGGTCCGTTCTTTGTAAGTTTATGGGATATCCTAAACATTCGCATGGATATCTTTTCTACCACGGCGAGGAACAAAAGGTGATTGTTTGTCGACATGCCACCTTTTTAGAAAAGGAATTTCTTGTAAAAGAAATTAGTGGTGAAGCGGTAGAGCTGGAAGAAGTTCCAGCATCACAAACTACAACTGAAAATTTAATGGAACCAGATGATTCAGTAGTTCCCAACGAACTCCAGCCTCTCCGCCGATCTAGTAGGGTTCCTCATCCACCTGAGAGATACTACGGTTTTTTCATCGATGGTGGAAGCGAGGATTGCATCATGGAAGATGATGACCCGACTAGTTTCGAGCAGGCCATCACGAGTGGTGACTCAGTGAAATGGCTGGATGCTATGCGATCTGAGATGGAATCCACGTACAACAACAAAGTATGGACTTTGGAAGTTGCTCCTGAAGGGGTAAAACCTATTGGGAGCAAATGGATCTTTAAGAAGAAACTTGGTGTAGATGGAAAAGTTGAGACTTTCAAAGCTAGACTTGTTGCAAAGGGTTTTCGTCAACGACCAGGTGTGGATTATGACGAAACCTTTTCTCCAGTGGCTATGCTTAAGTCCATCCGGATCTTACTGGCCATTGCTGCATACCATGACTACGAAATCTGGCAAATGGACGTTAAGACCGCCTTTCTAAATGGTGATTTGGAAGAGTGCGTGTACATGACTCAGCCAGAGGGCTTCATAGACAGTGGGAGCGGCGGAAAGGTGTGCAAGCTGCTTAAATCCATCTATGGGTTGAAGCAAGCATCGCAGAGTTGGAACATATATTTTGATGTGGTAGTCAAAGAGTTTGACTTCATCAAAAACATAGATGAACCTTGTATATACAAGAAGGTGGCAGAGAGTAAGTTTGTCTTCCTCGTATTGTACGTAGATGACATACTCTTGATAGGAAACGATGTTCCTATGCTGCACTCGGTCAAGCTCTTCTTATCACATAGATTCTCAATGAAAGATCTAGGTGATGCCTCCTGCATTTTGGGAATTAAGATCTATAGAGATAGATCTAGAAGGATACTGGGATTGTCCCAATCCAGGTATATTGACACCATACTAAAGAAGTTTAGTATGGAAAAATCCAAGCATGGGAACTTACCCACGATCTCTGGACTGACTCTCTCCAAAGAGAGGTCTCCCAAGACTGATTTGGAAGGAGCTCGCATGCAAGGGATACCCTATACTTTGACAGTAGGCTCTATCCTGTACGCGATGCTATGTACCAGACCCGATGTAGCATACTCACTAAGTGTGGTGAGTAGGTATCAAGCAGATCCTGGAGAGAATCTCTGGACATCTGTGAAGAACATTCTCAAGTACTTGAGAAGGACAAAAGAGATGTTCTTGGTGTATGGTAACGGAGAACTCCAGGTGGAGTACTTTACCGATTTGAGCTTTCAGAGTGATAAGGACGACTCTAAGTCGCACTCGGGATTTGTCTTTACCCTCAATGGAGGGGAGGTGTGTTGGAAGAGTTCCAAATAGGAAACCGTGGCAGACACGACGATGGAGGCTGAATACATCGCTGCCAACGATGCTGCCAAAGAGGCTGTCTGGATAAAGAAGTGTTAGTGTATATGCCGTAGAGGCCATTACTGTATCATACTAGATTGTATATTACTTGATGGAAGCTTGGGATATTCACCTTGTATTGATATTCTTGCTCAAAATGGTAGTATGCTACTTGGTTTGTTTCTGCTTTAATGTGTGCATGTGTTTCTTTTAGCATATCGCTTTTACACATTAGTGGAGCCCTTAGGATCTTTGCTTGATTACCAGCGTTGTGATGGCAGTCACACTCGTGGGGGCTGGGTAATCTACAAGCACATCCTTATGCAGGTCCCTAGTCGCAAGACTATCGAGACAGGGCATCGATACTCCGGAGTAGATTAGCGTATGCACTTCTTATCCCAGCTTGGGAGAAGGTCTGTCCCACAGCCGTCAGTACGTCGTACTTGAGATAGTATGCGGGTGCTCGTTAGGTTACGAGTACACTGGACAGGACTCGTCGGGAACTATTGGTTGGTATTATACCTATCGTCGGTTATCAGTTCCCAGGTGACATGAGTACAGCTTAGTCCGTTGACTTGACACTGTCACTTCTCCTCGAGTGTGTTCCCACTGTACTTTGATTACTACCCTATCACGGCTCAAAGGAGTCGTGCAAACAGGTAGTTTTTGGGTGCAGTTCCGAAGCACTTGGAGGCAGTGACGGTTAGACAGGATTCGTCTCTCCCGGTATTGCGGGTTGATATCGCGCTGTGTCTAGGAGAGCCATTACACAAAGTCCCTGACCAGGGCAAGCGAGATAGACTGGTAGGTTTCCAGTGTTATCTCAGGTGTTCTGGGCTACACTCCGACACGACTTGTACCGCTAGTAGAGGACTGACGTTTACCGCCCCCCTAGGCCCGCCATGCGATGTTCTTAGACGAACATACCGGACTGTACGGAGACTGTCACATTCAGGCTCAGTAGGAGTTCAGATGGGTTTACCTCATCAGTCTTCTTATCGGCATCTACTTGGGGACCATTACGTACAGCTAGTGCCGCTTGCGGTCTGTGGTTAAACCCACTGCCGGTGTAGTGTCGAGTCTTTAGAGTCCCACACAGAGGGTTATTCGCCCTTAGGCAAAATGAGTAGAGGTCGCATGGTTTTGCGACAGGGTTCGTTCACATCCGCGCACTTGTGCACGTTTGGTGTCCGGACAGCTTATACTAGCGGGCTTTGGTTTAAGCCGGATCCTAGTATATGATTTGGGATTGGTTTTATCTCATTTTATTCGTGTTCCTCGGAACACGGATACGGGTGTGTATGCACAGTTGACTGAGACAGAGGCAAAGGACTTTCATTAGGGTTGATGACCATTGTCATTTTCTTAACCCTAATGTTTATGTGTGAATTATGATTTATTAATATTAGTTAATTATAATTGTGCATGGTTAGGGTTGTTGACCATTTAACTATACTTGACTTGTTGACCTAGGTTGACAAGTTGACCATCATCATTCCATATGAAAGATGCTCTTTGATCCTCGCAAAATCATTTAATATGAAATGATAATGGTCATTTCTTGATTAACCATGACAATTATCTTTAGCTAATTATCTATTTTTCATAGATCACATATATGTGAGAAGGTTGCATTATTCTTCTCACTTGATCATTTTCATTCTCTCTCCTCCTCTTCCTCTCTCTCTAGCTCTCCCCTCTCATGAGTTGAGAACCATTTGAGCTTAAGATAATCCCTTCAAAAACACTCTCTACTCTTTCTAGGGTCCATGGTCTAGCACACTAAGCACCTTAGTTACTTCTAGTTTGAGGTTGGAGCCAAAGGTTGAGGCCCTCGGGTGGATCTTTCTTCGGCAAGAGAAGGCGACAAGGAGAACCCGTTCTTTCACTCCAAGGAGAAAGAAGAGAAGGACTTGAAGACCTAGGTATAAGCCCCTTTCCGAGTAGCTAACTCTCTTTAGTTTTGTTGTTAGTTTTGTTTAGCAAAGATCCCTCCTTTACATAGTCCATGTTGCCTAGTGTTGTAAAAATCCGATTTTTCATAACGTTTCCGCCTCCCCGTAAGCACCGGGTTGGGCAACGTGGACTTACAGTGGTATCAGAGCCTAGCTAAACACAAACTAACTAGTTAGCAAAGTATCTAGAACTCCGATCGGAAAAAATCGCAAAACATTTTTTCAAAACCCTAAGTTTTTGCCGATTTTTAAACCTGCTCTAAAAATAATAAATCATACCTCCAAAATCGGCTCAGGGTTTTTACAGAACACACAAGAAAAACGAGCCAGCGAGTCGACCAACTCACCGCGGATCCGCGGCCGAGTTGACTCGGCCGTGGGTCGTTTTTCCTACAGTGTTCTTCTGTTGCTGTTTTGGGATTTTTAAGATGGTTTGTTTCTGCCCAGATTTTCCAGAGAACATGTTAGTTTTTGGGGTGGTCACAAATCCATATTTTGATCGAATTTCTTTATGCTTTGGCTAATGGGTTATATCTGTGTTGTGATATATGTATTGAACGTCTGCTAATCGCTATATGTCGATTAGTGGAGGTTATACATATCTGTGATCTGTAATGATTGATGGTTTGTGTATATGAATTCGTTGGATTGTCGCGGATGAATAGCCGGGGGGTTGTGAGATGAGAGTTTTCTTATTCTTTCAATTCTTGTAATATGTAAATTTGATGTAATATTATTTATATGGCCGCACAACCGGGTCGGGGTTGTAGCCGTCATTGTATAATTTCTTTTTACTGTTTTTGCTCCTAGGATAGACCCAAGGTGGGGTGCACAAACTACCGGGTACCTCGAAGTGCCGAGTGGCCTACTCGCGTTATTGAGGGAGGTTGCTTCACTTCGGATACTTGGCGGGTAGTTTGCCGCACCCGTAGGGGTCTAGGGTGGGGTTTGGCTATTCATCGCGACTGTGTAATCCGTTCTTCGTTACAGGCTCATACGAATTGCGGATTCCTAGTATATCCAATGTATTCATCTGTGATCTGGAATGGCTATCAGTACATGTGACGAATATTTATATATATCTATATGATATCTATTTAGGCGTTGCTTATGTTTTGCATCCGCGCTAGTCCAGCCCCTGCTCTGTCGTTAGTTAAGTAACCTAACGGGTGATGACGGGACCGCGTGGCGAATGCGGATAGCATAAGCGTACGTCATATTTTCGCTGTTTTCTGCAATGGTAGGATTAAATGATGGGACGCATTGGAATTAATGCAAGAAAAAAAAACCAAGTAAAAGTCGTTGGAACACTTTGAAAACCACTCGGTTCTTTTCAAAACCAAACTTTTAAATGCGGAGCTTGAACCACTCCTTTTTGAAAGCTATCTCGTTCCTTCGATTATATCAAGTTCACTACGTTCACGGTTTCGCCAAAACCATTCGTAGCCCTCCGTCGTTTCACATGAATGGTCAATAAGTATTCAAGCTATGTATGTTGGCCAAAGTCAAGGCATAGTGATTGGTAGCTATTGGGTATTCATGTGCAGCATAGATAGATGTGTTGGTTTGGGGCAGTCGTTCTACCATTTTGGCCAAAGTCAAGGGTATGTGCGGGTGGGTTCAAATTAACATGGAGAATGACGGGTAGAACTTGACATGTGACTTATGATATTTTGGCCAAAGTCAAGGTCATAAGAACATGGGGCAAAAATCCACATCGGGAGTTTCAAAAGAACTGAAACTTGCTAGCGCTGCATACCATTTGGAGTGTGATGATTCTGGTAGGATTCCTTCAGTTTTGTCACGCGATGATATTTGGATCCCGATCCTACTGTGAGTATATGCTACTCCTCCGGAACTTTCTCACTTAACGATCAATGCTATAAACCAAGTAAGTGTCTAGAAAGGTGTTAGCGGGGCTACGCCCACAGGGAAAAGAGGTTATTTAATTAAGGAACTTCGTGAAAGCGTTGGAAAACCTCCCTCGAAGTACCGACACTGGCCTGGCTGAACGGTTAAGCAAGTATTGTACGGTGAGATTGATTCCGACTAGCTCTTCCTTTATGGTTTGAGGAGGGATTCGAGAGACAGTGGGAGCCATCCTGTTTAGACAAATTAAAAACCACTCTAAACTTGCAAGAGCATCATGCTAAAGTGTTTCTTCTCTCTCTCCTAATTGCAGCGACTAATTATCATGACTGGACTTAAGTGACTCCTAGATAAAAACATACTGACAGGGCCAAACTACAAAGATTGGCTCAGGAATGTCAAAATGGCAATCACTTATGACAAGTTCGGGTATCTTCTTACCACCAAAGCTCCCCCTGTCCCAGGTCCCAAAACCAGCGTCACGGATAGGGAAATCCGTAAGACCTTGGAAATCGACTGCGCGAAGGCCAAGTGCCTCGTGCTTGCCTCTATGGACAATGAACATCAGAGGAGGCACGAGAATATGGACCTCGAATCCATATTTCTCCATACAAAAGAACTGTATGGAGAGCAATCCCGTATCGCCAGATATGAAGTGTCGAGGAAGCTGTTTTCGGCAAGATTGGCCATCGGATCATCGGTAGCGGAACACGTGCTTAAGATGATTGGCTACATAGAGGAGCTCGCGGACCTTGGGACCACGTTGGAGAATGAGCTCTATACGGACTTGATTCTTCAGTCCCTTCCTTCCACTTACGCCCAGTTCATCCTGAACTTCAACTTGCAGGAAAAGGAAGTTGAACTTTCAGAGCTCTTCAACATGCTGAGGAGTGCGGAGGGCACCCTACAGAAAGGTAGGGAAACATCCACTTTGTTTGTAGGAGAATCTTCCTCTTCTAGGTCCATGGCGAAAGCCATGGGAAAAAAGAAGAAAACCCCCGCCAAACCAAGGGGCGGTGTTAGTAAGGTGGATACGAAGGGAAAGGCAAAAGCAACAAAGATAGCGGGGAAGCTTGTGGATAAGGAAGAATGCTTTTACTGTCACAAGAGTGGACACTGGAAGAAAGATTGTAGGGCTTGGAAGTCCAGAACACAGGATCTGAAGCAAGTTGCGGCTTCAGCTTCAGGTGTGTATGTTATTGAAAACTGTCTATCAATAAACTCTACGTCCTGGGTATTGGATACCGGATCAGGATCTCATATCTGTAATTCTTTGCAGGCGTTGAGAAAGCGTAGGTTTTTGAAGGCAGGTGACATGACTCTCAAAGTTGCAAACGGAGCTAGCATGGATGCTGAGACCGTGGGGGACTATCACCTTGGAATGTCAGATGGACATGTTTTGGTTTTACGTAATTGCTTTTTTGTACCTAATGCAACTTGTAATATCATTTCTGTATCTTTGATTTCTAAAGAAGGTTATGAATTTGCGTTTGTAAGTAATGTTGTAAACATTCACCTTAATCAAGTTCTGATTGGGTCAGGTACATTAAGCAATGGTATATACGTATTAAACCAACCACAGATTTTCAATGTCCAGAATACACACAAAAGAAAGTCTCCGGAAACAAATCAGACTTTCTTATGGCATTGTAGACTGGGTCACATCAATGAGAGAAGGTTGACGAAGTTACATACAGAAGGATATTTGGATCCGTTCGAATATCAATCATATGCAACTTGTCAATCCTGTCTCAAAGGAAAGATGACAAAGACTCCGTTCACTGGACACGGAGTAAGAGCGAGCGAGCTCTTGGGACTCGTACACAGTGACGTGTGCGGTCCAATGTCTACGCATGCACGAAGCGGTTATTCTTACTTCATTACTTTTACGGATGACTTTTCAAGGTATGGATATGTCTTCTTAATGAAACATAAATCCGAAGCCTTTGGAAAATTCCAGGAATATAAGAATGAAGTAGAAAAACAGACAGGCAAAAGTATCAAGACACTGAGATCTGATCGAGGTGGTGAATACTTGAGTACCTAGTTCCTGGATTACTTAAAAGAGAATGGAATTCTCTCTCAGCTTACTCCTCTATACACTCCGCAACATAACGGTGTATCGGAGAGACGGAACCGAACTCTATTGGATATGGTACGGTCCATGATGAGTAACGCAGAGTTACCGCGATCATTCTGGGGATATGCACTAGAATCAGCTGCATACCTTTTGAACCGAGTTCCAACTAAGACTGTGCCTACTACACCATATCAGATGTGGTGTGGGAAGAGACCCTATCTTAATCACATTAAGACATGGGGATGTCCAGCTTTTGTCAAAAAGCAGCATGCGGACAAGCTCGAGGCACGCTCAGTACAGTGCAAGTTTGTGGGATATCCAAAGAACTCCAAGGGATATTTCTTCTATTGCGAAGAGGAACAAAAGGTTTTTGTTTCTCGTCATGCCCACTTCTTGGAAACTCAGTTTTTGGAAAAACAGATAAGTTGGAGCGCAATAGACCTGGAAGAAATTCCAGAACCACGAGCTATTACTGAAAGCTTAGTAGAGCCAGAGGGTTTGAAAGATCAGGACATTCCAGCGCCGCTCCGCAGAAGTAGTAGGCAGTCTCATCCGCCCGAGAGATACTACGGTTTTCTCATAGACGGGGATAGAGAGCATTGCATCATTGATAGTGCTGAGCCGACTAGCTTCCAGCAGGCCATTCAGAGCATTGACTCGGTAAAATGGCTGGATGCAATGCGGACCGAAATGGAGTCCGTGTACACCAACAAAGTATGAACGTTGGACATTGCTCCAGATGGGGTAAAACCCGTAGGATGCAAGTGGATCTTCAAAAGGAAGATTGGTGTAGATGGACAGGTTGAGACCTATAAAGCTAGACTTGTTGCAAAGGGTTTCCGTCAAAGACCTGGCTTGGACTATGACGAAACCTTTTCTCCAGTGGCTATGCTAAAATCCATTCGGATCCTTCTTACCATTGCTGCCTTCCACGATTATGAGATCTGGCAGATGGACGTAAAGACCGCTTTTCTAAATGGAAATTTAGAGGAGTGTATCTATACGGACCAGCCAGAGGGTTTCATTCAGAGTGGGAGCAGCGGAAAGGTGTGCAAGTTGCTTAAGTCCATCTATGGACTAAAGCAGGCATCGCGGAGTTGGAACATCTGTTTTGATGAGACGGTCAAAGAATTTGGCTTTATCAAAAATCCAGATGAACCATGCATCTATAGTAGATTTGTAGCGAGAACTGTAGTATTCCTCTTTTTATACGTGGATGAAATTCTCTTGATAGAAAATGACATTCCTATGCTACAATCTGTCAAAGGGTTCTTGTCACACAGGTTCTCCATGAAAGACCTAGTTGACGTCTCATATATTCTGGGGTTCCGGATCTATCGTGACAGGTCCAAGAGGATATTAGGACTCTCACAGTCCAGGTACATCGACACCATACTGAAAAGATTCAGTATGGAAGATTCCAAGCGCGGTAATTTACCGGCTTGTCACGGGATCACCCTCTCCAAAGAGATGTCTCCCAAGACTGATTTATAAAGGGATCGCATGTCTATTATACCCTACGCTTCTGCGGTAGGATCTATAATGTATGCAATGTTGTGTACCAGACCAGATGTAGCTTATGCACTGAGTGTGGTAAGCCGGTATCAGTCAAACCCTGGGGAGAAACACTGGATAGCGGTAAAGAACATTCTCAGGTACCTGAGAAGGACTAAGGAGATGTTCTTGGTGTATGGCGGAAAAGGCCTCCAGATCGAGGCCTTTGCTGACTCCAGCTTCCAGAGTGACAAGGATGATTCCAAGTCCATGTCGGGTTATGTCTTTACCCTCTATGGAGGGGCGGTGTGTTGGTAGAGTTCCAAACAGGAAACCGTTGCTGACTCGACGATGGAAGCGGAATATATCGCTGCTGCAGATGCCGCAAAAGAAGTCGTCTGGATAAGGAAGTTCCTAACAGAACTTCAGGTGGTTCCATCCATTGTTGATCCAGTACCTCTGTATTGCGACAACAACAGGGCTATAGCTTTAGCGAAAGAACCCAGGTCCTATCAGAAGTCCAGGCACATCTTGAGGCGGTATCACCTGATCAGGGAGATCGTGGGTCGCCAGGAGATCGAGGTTCGGAGAGTTGCTACGGAAGATAACACTGCTGATCCATTCACCAAGGCCTTACCCCAGACTCAGTTCAAGCCGCTGATCGAGATGATAGGTCTTCGATACGCCAGTACATGGCCTTAGTGCAAGTGGGAGATTGTCAGTGTATATGCCCTAGAAGCCATTACTGTATCATACTAGATTGTATATTACTTGATGGAACCTTGGGATATTCACCTTGTATTGACATTCTTGCTCAAAATGGTAGTATGCTACTTGGTTTGTTTCTGCTTTAATGTCTGCATGTGTTTCTTTTAGCATATCGCCTTAACGCATTAGTGGAGCCCTTAGGATCTTTGCTTGATTACCAGTGTTGTGACGGCAGTCACACTCGTGGGGGCTGGGTAATCTACAAGCACATCCTTATGCAGGTCCCTAGTCGCAGGACTATCGAGACAGGGCATCGATACTCCGGAGTAGACTAGCGTATGCGCTTCTTATCACAGCTTGGGAGACGGTCTGTCCCACAACCGTCAGTACGTCGTACTTGAGATAGTATGCCGGTGCTCGTTAGGTTACCAGTACACTGGACATGACTCGTCGGGAACTGTTGCGGTGTATTATACCTATCGTCAGTTATCAGTTCCCAGGTGACATGAGTACAGCTTAGTCCGTTGACTTGACACTGTCACTTCGCCTCGAGTGTGTTCCCACAGTACTTTGATTACTACCCTACCACGGCTCAAAGGAGTCGTGCAAACAGGTAGTTTTTGGGTGCAGTCCCAAAGCACTTGGAGGCAGTGACGGTTAGACAGGATTCGTCTCTCCTGGTATTGCGGGTTGATATCGCGCTGTGTCTAGGAGAGCCATTACACAAAGTCCCTGGCCAGGGCAAGCGAGATAGACTGGTAGGTTTCCAGTGTTATCTCAGGTGTTCTGGGCTACACTCCGACACGACTTGTACCGCTAGTAGGGGACTGACGTTTACCGCCCCCCTAGGCCCGCCATGCGATGTTCTTAGACGAACAGACCGGACTGTACGGAGACTATTACATTCAGGATCAGTAGGAGTTCAGATGGGCTTACCTCGTCAGTCTTCTTATCGGCATCTACCTGGGGACCGTTACGTATAGCTAGTGCCGTTTTCGGTCTGTGGTTAAACCCACTGCCACCGTAGTGTCGATTCTTTAGAGTCCCACACAGAGGGTTATTCGCCCTTAGGCAAAATGAGTAGAGGTCGCATGGTTTTGCGACAGGGTTCGTTCACATCCACGCACTTGTGCACGTTTGGTGTCCGGACAGCTTATACTAGCGGGCTTTGGTTTAAGCCGGATCCTAGTATATGATTTGGGATTGGTTTTATATCATTGTATTCGTGTTCCTCGGAACACGGATACGGGTGTGTATGCACAGTTGACTGAGACAGAGGCAGAGGACTTTCATTAGGGTTGATGACCATTGTCATTTTCTTAACCCTAATGTTTATGTGTGAATTATGATTTATTAATATTAGTTAATTATAATTGTGCATGGTTAGGGTTGTTGACCATTTGACTATACTTGAGTTGTTGACCTAGGTTGACAAGTTGACCATCATCATTCCATATGAAAGATGCTCTTTGATCCTTGCAAAAGCATTTAATGTGAAATGATAATGGTCATTTCTTGATTAACCATGACAATTATCTTTAGCTAATTATCTATTTTTCATAAATCACATATATGTGAGAAGGTTGCATTATTCTTCTCACTTGATCATTTTCATTCTCTCTCCTCCTCTTCCTCTCTCTCTAGCTCTCCCCTCTCATGAGTTGAGAACCATTTGAGCTTGAGATAATCCCTTCAAAAACACTCTCTACTCTTTCTAAGCTCCTTGGTCTAGCACACCAAGCACCTTAGTTACTTCTAGTTTGAGGTTGGAGCCAATGGTTGAGGCCCTTAGGTGGATCTTTCTTCGGCAAGAGAAGGCGACAAGGAGAACCCGTTCTTTCACTCCAAAGAGCAAGAAGAGAAGGACTTGAAGACCTTGGTATAACCCCTTTCCGAGTAGCTAACTCTCTTTAGCTTTTTTGTTGGTTTTGTTTAGCAAAGATCCCTCCTTTACATAGTCCATGTTGCCTAGTGTTGTAAAAATCCGATTTTTCATAACGTTTCCGCCTCCCCGCAAGCACCGGGGTGGGCAACGCGGACTTACAGGAAGTTCATTACTGAACTTGGTGTGGTTCCATCCATTGAGTATCCAATACCTCTGTATTTTGATAACAATGGAGCTGTGGCTTTGGCCAAGGAACCCAGGTCCCATCAGAAGTCCAGACATATTCTGAGGCGGTATCACCTGATCCGGGATATAGTTGATCGTCGGGAGATCGAGGTCAGGAGAGTTGATACGAAGGACAACACTGCGGATCCACTCACAAAGGCCATTCCTCATATACAATTTGAGAGACTCTTCGGGATCTTGGGGTATGAGATACTACAACAGCTGGCCTTGGTGCAAGTGGGAGATTGTTAGTTATATGTATGCCCACTGGTTTCACTTTATCTTAACATGTTAACAAATAATGTTTTGTAATCATGTGTTGATAAAGCCCTTAGGATATGTACTCGACTACTAGGACTATGATACAGATCATACTAGTGGGGCCAGGGTAGTCTATGAGTACACCTATAACTGTTCCTAGTTGAGGGTGTATCGAGACAGGGCATCGATACTCCAGAGTAGACTAGCGTACACGCATCTTGACCCATATGATGGGCAATGGATGATCCCATATCCATTGGTGTTGGACATCAAAGATGGTGTACGGGTGCTCAGTGGAGACTGGGTACACTGAACGGACTCGCCGAGAACTCCTGGATGGTATTATACCTATCGTCAGATAGCAGTTCTCCGGTGAAACTGGTACAGGTTAGTCTGTAGACCCGAGATCATCATAGAGTCTTGTGTGATTCCCACTGTGCTTTGATTTCCACCTTACCACGTCTAAGAGGGCGTGCAAAACGGTGGCTTTTGGGTACAGTCCCGAATCACATGGAGGCAATGAGCGATAGGAGGGGTTTCGTCTCTCCAGGTATAGGGAGTTGATGTTGTGCTGTGTTCGATTGGCTATAACTGGAAGTTCCTGGCCAGGGATGATATGTAGATTTACTTTTAAGAGTTATCAGTAGTTTCTCTACCCGTTATGAGCCTTACATCGACACGACTTATCGGTTACTGGGGTCTGACGTTTACCACCCCTAGACTAGATATGCAACATATCAGACGAAGAGATCGGACTGTACGGGAGTGTTACTGATTGGATTTGCAGGAGAATGTACAGGCTTGCTTCTTGATCTTCTGATTGCTCAATACACGGGTGGCTGTTATGTTTAGCTGACCGCTTGCAGCTTGTGGGTGTTTGATATGATCATTACCTGCTGCCGGCGTATTGACAATTCTTTAGAGTCCTACACAGAGGTTTCCTGGCTCAGGTAAAACGGAGTAGGAGCACATATGTGATATGTGTGTGACCGAGAATAATACGATATGAGATACCATATTATATTATCGCGATATGAGATATCGGCCGGGTATACGTGATATAGCCGGGTCATCGGATCAAGTGTCGATTCGATGAATTGGTACATGTTATATTAGTCGGTTATATGCAATATAGCCGGATTGTCGGATCAAGAGTTGATTCGATAATTTAATGTATAATTATATATGTGATATATTACATTACGTTAACTAATATAAGCTCGCTTTATTGATTCATTTTCTCAGTGGATAATACATTGATGTATATGCGATATATGTTAATTGTATTATTTTCTTTTGTTACAAAATATATTGTATATGTGATATATAATATTGTAACAAGTTACGGTTACAAATGCAACATGTTTTGTGGAGTTTAAACAAGTTAGGGTTGGGATTTGGGTTAGCTTTTTCATGAAGCTTCATGAAGCTTTCTTCTGTCTTTAGCTTAGATATTTTGTGTTGATATTTACTAACCCAACCCAAACCTTAGCCTCTAGTTTATTCTCTATAAGGGTTAACTTTATCATTCTTAACCCATGGTTGGATTTGGAACCACAACAATAATTCTTTATTCATCACAAAAACCTTTGCTTCTTCTTCTTCTTCTAGCTCTTGGAAAAAGCTTTTTAGCTTTTTTTTCTTGTGATGATTTAAAGTGAGAAATTGAAAACAAAAGAGAGCAAAATTCCTACTTCATCATCCTCATCTATTCTAGCCACTTAGATTAGGGTGTTCACTTCACTAATACTTGATTAGAGAAGTGAAAGCTTGATCTTGAGATTCTTCAAGGTAGATCATCTTCGAAAAGGAAGATTTCTAGCAAGCATGGATCATTCGACTTGTGGAGCCTTTCTAGAGTCAGGGAATTCATGGATCGCGGCGAAGGGACTACTACTCGGAGCTTATGAAGCGAAGGAACGAACTACAAAGGTTGTAATCCCTCTCTCTTAGATGTAAAGTTGTTTACATACATGTCAACCCTATTTCTCTAATTAAGATCTTGGTTAGGGTTTGTTTAGCACCCCAAAAATTTTAAAGTAGCATGATTGATGATTGCCAAAACATTCACAAGGTGCTATGCTAACCCTCCACTTACATACTCGCATACCGGGTCTAGGGGTGGATAATGTATGACCCCTACTAACCCGATAAGTCGTGCCAGTGTGAAGCTCATCACCCACCAAGAAACTACTGATATCACATCAGTAAATCTCATCCACCTTGGCCAAGGATTTCTGGTGATGGATGACCAAACACAGTGTGACATCGACTCCTAATACCGGGAGAGACGAATTCCTGACGATTGTTCACTGCCTCCATATGGATCGTGACTGTAGCCAACTAAAACCTGTTTGCATGACTCCATTGAGCTGTGGTAGGGTAGTAATCTAAGTACATTAGGAACTCACATGACACAAATGAAAATCTCAGGTCAAAGGACTTACATGTGCACAAGCCACAAGAGAACTTCCATCTGACGATAGGTATAATACCATCTAGAAATTCTCAGCGAGTCCGTCCGGTTGTCACGACCCGAAATGGCACGTGACTGGCACTTGAATCATATGAAGTCTATAGGACCCCATCTAATTCAAGTAAACAAAAAATCCCAGAAATCTAAACCATTTTAAGGAAGAAGCGAAGAAAACTAGTTATAAAACAAGTGGTTTTAAAAACATAATCCGAAGTATGCATTTTTAAAATCCCAAGTCTTTTCTGAAAATTTCGGCAGAGTTTCCTTTGTAAATACTGGCCCCAAACGGGGTACAACATGAATAATATATGCATAATGATAAAAGGCATCCCCAAGCGGGAGCTAGCTCTTCGTCAATTGACGGTCACGACCATGAAAGCAATATAATATACAACGCCGAAGGGCGAGGATCAAAACTCAAAAGGAACTCAAAATATCAAGAAAACCATAATAATACAACGCGCGACTCTAAGGTCGAAAGAATAAAAACTGGTTTTCTAAGTCTGAAATAAATACAAGTCTTGTTGATGGAGTTTACTAGATACAGCTAAATAAAAATAGAGTACAATGGTGGTCACGATAAAAGTGAACCCACCTACCGAAGAAATTTCCTGAAAATGGACAGTGTGTCAGCAAAGCCGCAACGAACCTGTACGGCAAAACCTGCAAGAAACTGCGGCACAATGGGGGTGAGTTGCCAACTCGTGAGTAGAAAACATCACAGAGCAGAAATCGTATGTATGACTCAATCCTAGGTCAAACGATCAGTAATATATACATCCTCATTATGATAAAGTCTGAAGCATGAAAAGGTGGCAAGGGTAAACATCTATACCAAGTGTAATACCAAGTGCTCGTGTCAGTGCCTCAGGTAGCAACATATCATAAACATGAGGTGTGATCAATGTAATCATCATGAAATCAGTGTCAAATATATCATGAAGTCTATAAGTATGTGGATATCATCCAACTATGTAATCAATGCTTGTATGCATGTGGATCTCGTCCACGGGTCAACCAACGACACAACAACATCATGCACGTAAATATCATAAAAACATATGCATGAAAGTATGAGGATATAAATCAACGTATGTCCCTCGTGACACATCAAAATCATGGAACCTGAGTGTCCAGCATCGATACTCGAAAACATCATGAAACCCGTGTCCAGCATCGACACGTAAATCCTCATATCTCGGGCTCCGTCAGTCCGGATCGGCCCTCGGGCTCCGTCAGTCCAGATCGGCCCATATCATCTCTCGACTCCGGTCGGTATCCTCCGGATATCCGCTGAGCCCAAATACTATCACCGGTAGGTATGGTTCCCCTGTCAGGCTCATCGGCGTGGTCTATCGACATACCTTTCTTGCCCCGGGTATCTCCGGGCCCCACCATGTACCCGCACACGTCCTACGACGCATCCTCGCATGGGGTATATATATATATATATATATATATATAAACCGATAAAACTCATGGTGGCTGCTGAAATATCATATCAAGAGAAACCGGGTTTTTAAAACAGTACATACTTTCTTTTGAAATACCCACGGTTCTCAAATCCAAAAATATCATGGAAACAACATATCTCAATGCGTATAATCATATAGCATGATGTATGCGACATATAATAGAAATGTAAGCATATCAGTATATCTTGCAACTTAAAACAGAAACATGCACATATCGAGGGAAAACCGCTCTTTAAATGAATCCAGTTTAAAAAATATATCATGCGGTTCCCAAATATCAAAAATCAAGCCAGAATCATCTATGTATGTTCAAATATGTATGTATGCAAGAATGGGTGTACAATATGTGTGTACGCAAGTATGAGTGTACAATATGTGTGTACGCCAGTATGTCATACAAGGAGTCATATCCTGATGCAACAATCCTACAGTGTAGTAACATGGCAATTATCGATGATGAAGTGTGTGAGCCAGCAAGCTGGTGTACGTGGAACATACGCATCATCGATAATGGTGCCGGTGTCCTGACAGCATGGGTTTAATATAACAATAAACACATTTAAACATGCGATGCGATGCGAATAGCAAGAATATGCAGAAACAGAATAATAAACGCAACAGTGAAGAATCTACATCAATGTATATATGTCATACAGTTTTGCCGTTTGAAATAACACGAATCGTGGTGTTTAGAAAAATAAGGGCTACGGTGTTTTTAAGAAAATATGCGTCTTTTGAAAATATCCGTAGAATCCCTTGTCCTGTCCTTAAAATACTCACGATTCGTTAGTTTTGAAATAGATATGACTCGAGTCTAGTCTAACATCTATACGTAAACTACAGGACTAAACTACCAGGCTAATCGAAAAGGTAAGGAAACCACCTAAATCTAAGTTGATACATATAAATATAATAGTCGTTGATCCCGCCTCAATAGTATCACATACGATACAATATATAACATGACATCCTCGAGTCAAGAGTGTGGATCTATCATCAATATAAAGCTAGTACGGTAAATCCATCGTACGGCATCCCAATCTGGCTACAGGTCGAATCTCACATTTATCTCATCATTTATCTGGTATCCTTATCATCCTGTCCTGTATTAGGGGTACTGATCTAAGTCTACTACAAACTGACACCAACTGCATATATATGTGTGTATGAAAGCACACGCCTAAAGGCCCGCTATAATCTCATGTCGTATCTCATAATACGATTCAGAACATATCACCGATCTCATGGCACCATGCCCAATCTCATCGACTCATCTCTAAGCACCATAACCATCCTCATCATCCATGTATAAGTATATATATATATATATATATATATATATATATATACATAGTCCCATAAACGCACAAGTAAAACAAAGTAAGCATGTGTGTGCGTGCGTATGGGCATAAACCTTATTCTAAGGTCCGCGACTAACTAACTAATGACTCTATCATCCAATTATTCTAAAATTATCCATGACTCCCAAAGTCTATCTAGATAATCATAATCTCATATAATATATCCATATAATATGTACCATACACTACACTACGAACTGCGGGGGTGTTATACGCCATCCACCCGACTTCCCCCGTAGATGTGTATCTACTCACCTTGATCCTCTCTTGCTGGAGTCGATGACGCCACGCTCTTCATCGTCGTCTTGGAATCCACGTGGGGGTACCTAAAACCAATACACAATCGCAAATGCGTATTAAAATCAAGTCGGAAAACCAAAACGGCACACGTTTCGCTCATAGGTTAAAACTGTTAGTTGTATGTAAGCCCTAGAGGCCAGTATTGTACTGATGATGTATATTATATTGGATGCTTGGTCATATATAGAGAGGACTTTCTTGCTCGATATGATAGTATGCTATCTGGTTTCTCTTTATCTTAACATGTATACTTGTCTCTTGATACTGTCTTATAGTTACATGTTGGTAAAGCCCTTAGGATGTGTACTTGACTACCAGGACTATGATGCAGATCATACTAGTGGGGCCATGGTAGTCCATAAGTTCATCCTTTAATGTTCCTAGTCGTGGGTGTATCGAGACAGGGCATCGATATACCAGAGTAGACTAGCGTATACGCTTCTCGACCCATGAGATGGGCGATGGATGATCCATATCCATTGGTGTTTGACATCAGAGATGGTATACAGGTGCTCAGTGGAGACTGGGTACACTGGACGGACTCGACGAGAACTCCCAGATAGTATTATACCTCACGTCAGATGGCAGTTATCTGGTGACACTTGTGCAGGTTAGTCTGTAGACCCGAGATCGTCATAGAGTCTTGTGTGGTTCCCACTGTGCTTTGATTTCTACCTTACCAAGTCCAAGAGGGCGTGCAAAATGGTGGTTTTTGGGTACAACCCCGAGTCACATGGAGGCAATGAGCGATAGGAGGGGTTTCGTCTCTCCCGGTATTGGGGGTTGATGTTGCGCTGTGCTCGATTGGCCATAACAGGGAAGTCCCTGGCCAGGGCTGATTTAGAGATTTACTGGTAAGTATTACCAGTAGTTTCTCGACCCGTTATGAGCCTCACATCGGCACGACTTATCGGTTATTGGGGTCTGACGTTTACCACCCCTAGACTTGATATGCGACATATCAGACGAGGAGACCGGTCTGTACGGGAATTGTTACCGTTAGGCTTTTACAGGAGTTGGAGCGGGCTTGCTTGCTGATTTTCTGATCACTCAATACCCGGGTAGCCGTTACGTCCAGCTAGTACCGCTGACGGCTTGTGGGTACTTGATGTGATCATCACCTACTGCCGGCGTATTGACGATTCTTTAGAGTCCTACATAGAGGTTTTACTGGCTCAGGCAAAACGAAATAGGAGCGCATATGTGATATGTGAGGGACCGAGAATAACGCGTGTATGTGATACCGTATTCTATTCTCGCGACTTTTTGTATCGGTCGGTTATATGTGATATGGCCGGGTTATCGAATCAAGAGTTGATTCGATAAGTCGATACATTGGATGTTAGTCGGTTATATGAGATATAACCGGATTATTAAGTCAAGTGTTGATTTAATAATTTAGTGTATAATTGTATATATATGATATACTAATTTACATTAACTAACATTTGTTCACTTAAGGATTTTTCTCACATGTGCACAACTTTAATATATATGTGATATATATTAAAGTGTGTTTTCTTTTTGTATCATGGTTGTTGATACAACATTCATGGATGTATGAGACTTACACCATGCTATTTGTTATGTTGGGTTTAATATTTAAAGTAATTACAAAATTAGTGGAAGATTAGAAAAATGCATGAAGCTTGTGGAAGCTTGAGGATGCATTGACGAAGTCCACTAATTTTTTTTTTTACTTTGGATATTTGTTAACCTAACCATCACACTTAGCCATGATTATGTCTCTACATGAGTTAGTATATGATACTCACTCACCCATGGTTATCTCACTCACTTGATCTTTATCTTTCCCTCTTTATTTCTTCATCTTCTTCCTTGAGCTAAAAAGCTCTCTAGGGTTTGATCCAAAGTGAGAAACATTGTGAGAAAATAAATTCTAAAGTGAACCTACTTCCTATTTCTCTATCCTCTACTAGACTAGCACTTTAGTTTAGGGTGTTTGCTTCACTAACTCTCTAGTTAGTGAAGTAGTAGCTTGAGTTGGTATTCCCTCGACGTAGATCATCTTCGGCCTCAAAGACTTCAAGCAAGGACGCTTTTTTCGCCTCGTGAAGCCATGCAAGAGCCTGGGAGAAACATGATCGCAGCAAAGGGACTACGACAAGGAGCTTTAGAAGTGAAGGACCGATTTACAAAGGTTGTATTTCGTATTCACTTAGTAGTAAATGTTATTTACTTGCATGTGTAACTCTAATTATCTAGCAAAGTTCTTGTTTAGGGTTGTTCGGCACGGCTACATTTTTAGTCGGGCATAGTTGATGCCTTGTAGAACCTTGTTAGAGTGCCTTGTAACCCTACAGTGGTGGATTCCAAATGTTGTAGTTTTACACTTTCTTTTCTGCGACCGTAAGTGTAATATCTGATATTGCCGGTTTCGTTGCTATATGTCAACGACAATTGGGATGCGCATATTTACTTACGTTGATGACATGTGATGTTATGTGTTGCTGGATATGTTATATTGGATCGTCGCGTTTTTGAATAGCCGGGGGTTTTATGTGAGATAAGGTTTTTTTTCATTCATGTAAAATTCATTTTATGTAATATTCTTTTATTGGGGCACTTCCGGGATGAGGATGATGTCACCATTGTATATTATTTACTTTTCCGCATTAGGTAGACCCAAGGAGGGGAGCACAAGTAACCGGGTTCTAGAGTCCAGTGGGAGACCAACTCGAGGAGTCGAGTTCGGGTCTCCAAACTCTTGAATTGGTAGGGTTGCTTGCCGCTCTCGTAGGGGTCTAGGGGTGTGGATTTGGCTATTCATCGCGACCGTGGAATCCATGTTTTATAGAGGCTCAAAATAAAACACGGACCTCCTAGTATATCCATTATTTCATATGATTCTTCTGCTGCGATATCTGTGATGTGATCATTTGATATGTTGTGATAGATACTGTATATAGTATATATGATATATTATATAGACGTTACTTATGTTTTACACCCGCGCTAGCCCTGCCCCGCTCTGCCGTTAGTTACCTAACCTAACGGTGCACGAGGGGACATCGAGGCGAATGCGGATGGCATAAGTGTATGTCGTATTTATCTGTGATGTTTAGGTGACTTAAATGATGGGACTTCTTTAATGTGATTAATGAAAGAAAAGAAACCTAAAAGATGTTGTAGAATCAAATTTTCAAAAAGCGTAGCTACAGTTTTTTGCTTTGCATATCGATATATATGATATATCCTGCACCTTATTCGATTAGGAAAGAGCCGAGATCCCTTCACCGGGAGTGACCTCTTTAGCAAAACTGGCAGATGCTACAACACTCGGTTTGTTTTTGATTGATTTTGGAGTTTTTGCTTTGCATAGCGATATATATGATATACTCTTCACCTTATTCCATAAGGAAAGCGCCGAGATCCCTTCACCGGGAGTGACCTCTTTAGCAAAACTAATAAAAGTCTCAAAATCACTCCATTTCAAAATTCACTCGATTCTATAACGATATCAAGTTCATTACGCAATAGGTTTTCAG
Source organism: Agapanthus africanus (assembly GCA_030015575.1). Lineage (NCBI taxonomy): Eukaryota > Viridiplantae > Streptophyta > Magnoliopsida > Asparagales > Amaryllidaceae > Agapanthus > Agapanthus africanus. The sequence continues at coordinate 362,560,097 of JASDDO010000022.1, read as the reverse complement.
AAAAACCTGTCGTAGCCCTCCGTCATTTCAGATAAGTCCTACTTAGTATTCGTGCTACGTTTGTTGGCCTGCGTCAAGGCGTAGTGTGCGGTAGCTAACTAGTATTTATCTGTTTATGCATATGATGCAGATTGGATTAAGGTAGTCGTGCGACTTTGTTGGCCTGCGTCAAGGGTCGTACGGGTGGGTTTAATTCAATCAAGAAATGACGGGTTGAACTTGACTAGCGCACTATGGTTTGTTGGCCTGCGTCAAGGTCATGGGACGCTAGGGGCAAAATATTATCGGGAATTTCAAGTGTTGAAATTTGCAATGAGATTGCATACCTTCTATGAGATAGTTGAATCCCGATACCCACTGCGAGTAATTGTTACTCCTGGGAAAGTTTTACACAGGACAATTAGCCGATCAAGTAGGTGTCTAGAAAGGTGTCAACGGGGTTACGCTTCTAGGAAAACGAGGTTTACTTTAATTAGGTCCGTGCGAAAGCACGGAGAACCTCCCCCAAAGTACCGACACTGGCCTGGCTGAAAGATTAGCGAAGTTGTAGGGTGTAATTAATCCCGGCTAGTCTTTCCTTTTAGGGTTTGAAGGAAGATTTGATAAAAACAGTGGGAGCCATCCTGTTTAGATAAAATAATAACCAATCTGATCTTGCAAGAGCATACGCTAAAGTGTTTTTCTTCTCTCTCTCTCCAGGTAGTGATCATATCATGCCTTAATCAAGATAATAATATAGATGTATTGACCGAACCCGCATGTTATACTGTGCTGGGGAACGTTGGTTCCATTCTTTCTTATAAGAGTTATAGGACTGAACATGATATAGGGGAATACCAGGATTCCCAAGCCACCCGAATGAAGAAAGTACATGTTGATGCATTTTCTTCGGGTGTATTCGTTACAGAGAACTGTTTCTCCATTTGCTCTACGTCCTGGTTATGAGATACCGGGTCAGGATCCCATATATGTAATCAGTTACATGGGCTTAGGAAAGGTAGAGAACTTGGAGAAGGTGATAAAGACGTAAGGGTTGGAAATGGTGCAATTGTTGCAGCTAAAGTCGTCGGGGAATATCATATTGTATTGCCAACTGGTAATACATTGATTCTAAACGAACGCTATTACATGCCGAACCTGATATGCAACATTATATCGGTTTCTTTGTTGAGTAAAGAGGGATATAATTTTGTATTACAGGATAATGTTATGAACATTTTTCTAAACCAAAAGTTGGTTGGATCAGGCACGATGTGCAATGGCGTTTATGTTCGAAATCAATCAACAGTTCTGAGCATAACAAACACACACAAGAGGAAGAGTTCAGAACTGAACGAATCCTTCTTGTGGAATTGTAGACTAGGTCACATCAATACGACACGGCTATCTAAGTTGCATAAGGATGGATATTTGAATCCTTTTAAATTTTCATCTTATGATACTTTCCAGTCATGTCTCAAAAGAAAGATGACCAAAACTCCGTTTACGGGACACGGAGAAAAAGTTACGGAACTCTTAGGACTGGTACATATTGATGTATGTGGTCCCATGTCTACACATGCCAGGGATGGTTCTTCGTACTTCATTACATTCACTGACGATCTCTCTAGGTTCGGAAATGTGTTCCTGATGAAACACAAATCAGAAGCTTTTGAGAAATTTAGAGAATATAAACAAGAAGTCGAGAACCAAACCGGAAAAAGTATTAAAATCCTTCGATCTGATCGAGGAGGTGAATACTTGAGCAATGAATTCCTCGACTTCCTAATTGAGAATGGGATTCTCTCTCAGCTAACTCCTCCATATACACCACAGCACAATGGTGTATCGGAACGGAAGAACCGCACCTTATTAGATATGGTGCGCTCTATGATGAGCACAGCTGAGTTACCTATTTCCTTCTGGGGGTATCCACTGGAAACAGCTGCAGACCTATTGAATATGGTTCCCACCAAATCTGTGCCAACCACTCCATATGAGATATGGAAAGGAAAGAGACCATGTCTTAATTATGTTAAGATATGGGGTTGTCCGGCATATGTAAAAACGCAAAATTCGGACAAACTCGCGGCAAGGTCCATTCTGTGTAAGTTTATTGGATATCCCAAACATTCGCGCGGGTATATCTTCTACCACACCGAGGAACAAAAGGTGTTTGTTTCTCGACATGCCACCTTTTAAGAAAAGGAATTTCTTGAAAAAGAGATTAGTGGTAAGGAGGTAGAACTGGAAGAGGTTCCAGCAATACAGACTACGATAGAAGATTTGGTTGAATCAGAGGATTCGGTAGTTCCCGATGAACCCCAGCCACTCCGCCGATTTGGTAGGGTTCCTCACCCACCAGAGAGATACTACGGTTTTCTCATTGATGGTGGAAGCGTGGATTGCATCATGGAGGATGATGACCCAACTAGTTTTGAGCAGGCCATCATGAGTGGGGACTCAGTGAAATGGCTGGATGCAATGCGGTCCGAGATGGAATCCATATACACCAACAAAGTATGGACTTTGGAAGATGCTCCTGAAGGGGTAAAACCCAATGGGAGCAAGTGGATCTTCAAGAAAAAACTTGGTGCAGATGGGAAAGTGGAGACTTTCAAAGCTAGACTTGTTGCAAAGGGCTTTCGTCAAAGACCAGGTGTGGACTATGACGAAACCTTCTCTCCAGTGGCTATGCTTAAATCCATCCGGATCATGCTTGCCATCGCTGCATATCATGACTACGAAATCTGGCAAATGGATGTTAAGACCGCCTTTCTAAACGGTGATTTAGAAGAGAGCGTGTACATGACTCAGCCAGAGGGCTTCATAGCTAGTGGGAGCAGCGGGAAAGTGTGAAAGCTGCTTAAATCCATTTATGGATTAAAGCAAGCATCGCAGAGTTGGAACATCTGCTTTGACGTCGTTATCAAATAGTTTGATTTCGTCAAAAACGTAGATGAACCTTGTATCTACAAGAAGGTGGCAGAGAGTAAGGTTGTCTTCCTCGTATTGTACGTGGACGACATACTCTTGATAGGAAATGACATTCCTATGATGCAATAGGTCAAGCTCTTCTTATCATAAAGATTCTCAATGAAAGATTTAGGTGATGCCTCCTGCATACTGGGAATTATGATCTATAGAGATAGATCTAAAAGGATATTGGGATTGTCCCAATCCAGGTACATTGACACCATACTAAAGAGGTTTAGTATGGAAGAATCCAAGCGTGGGAACTTACCCATGATCTCTGGACTCACTCTCTCCAAAGAGATGTCTCCCAAGACTGATTTGGAGAGAGCTCGCATGCAAGGGATACCCTATGTTTCGGCTGTAGGCTCCATCATGTACGCGATGCTATGTACCAGACCCGATGTAGCACACTCACTAAGTGTAGTGAGTAGGTATCAAGCTTATCCTGGAGAGAGTCACTGGACAGCTATGAAGAGCATTTTCAAGTACTTACGAAGGACTAAAGAGATGCTCTTGGTGTATGGTAACGGAGAACTCCAAGTGGAGTCTTTTACCGATTCGACCTTCCAGAGTGATAAGGACGACTCTACGTCGCACTCGGGATTTGTCTTTACCCTTTACGGAGGGGCGGTTAGCTGGAAGAGTTCCAAGCAGGAAACCGTGGCAGACTCGACGATGGAGGCTGAATACATCGCTGCCAAAGAGGCTGTCTGGATCAAGAAGTTCATTACTGAACTTGGAGTGGTTCTATCCATTGAGCATCCAATACCTTTATATTGTGATAACAATGGAGCGGTGGCTTTGGCCAAGGAACCCAGGTCCCATCAGCGATCCAGGTATATTATGAGGCGGTATCACCTGATTGCCGGGAGATCGAGATTAGGAGGGTTGATATGAAGAACAACACTGCGGATCCATTCACGAAGGCCATTCCCCAGATACAGTTTGAGAGACTCTTCGGGATGCTTGGTATGCGATACTACAGCAGCTGGCCCTAGTGCAAGTAGGAGATTGTTAGTTGTATGTATACCCTAGAGGCCAGTATTGTATAGATGATGTATATTATATTGGATGCTTGGACATATATAGAGAGGACTTTCTTGCTCGATATGATAGTATGCTATCTGGTTGCTCTTTATCTTAACATGTATACTTGTCTCTTGATACTGTCTTATAGTTACATGTTGGTAAAGCCCTTAGGATGTGTACTTGACTACCAGGACTATGATGCAGATCATACTAGTGGGGCCATGGTAGTCCATAAGTTCATCCTTTAATGTTCCTAGTCGTGGGTGTATCGAGACAGGGCATCGATATACCAGAGTAGACTAGCGTATACGCTTCTCGACCCATGAGATGGGCTATGGATGATCCATATCCATTGGTGTTTGACATCAGAGATGGTATACGGGTGCTCAGTGGAGACTGGGTGCACTGGACGGACTCACCGAGAACTCCCAGATGGTATTATACCTCACGTCAGATGGCAGTTCTCTGGTGACACTTGTGCAGGTTAGTCTGTAGACCCGAGATCGTCATAGAGTCTTTTGTGGTTCCCACTGTGCTTTGATTTCCACCTTACCACATACAAGAGGGCATGCAAAACGGTGGTTTTTAGGTACATTCCCGAGTAACATGGAGGCAATGAGCGATAGGAGGGGTTTCGTCTCTCCCGGTATTGGGGGTTGATGTTGCGCTGTGCTCGATTGGCCATAACAGGGAAGTCCCTGGCCAGGGCTGATTTAGAGATTTACTGGTAAGTGTTACCAGTAGTTTCTCGACCCGTTATGAGCCTCACATCGGCACGTCTTATCGGTTATTAGGGTCTGACGTTTACCACCCCTAGACTTGATATGCGACATATCAGACGAGGAGACCGGTCTGTACGGGAAGTGTTACCGTTAGGCTTTTACAGGAGTTAGAGCGGGCTTGCTTGCTGATTTTCTGATCGCTCAATACCCGGATAGCCGTTACATCCGGCTAGTACCGCTGACGGCTTGTGGGTGCTTGATATGATCATCACCTACTGCCGGCGTATTGACGAGTCTTTAGAGTCCTACATAGAGGTTTTACTGGCTCAGGCAAAACGAAATAGGAGCGCATATGTGATATGTGCGGGACCGAGAATAATGCGTGTATTTGATACCGTATTCTATTCTCGCGACTTTTTGTATCGGTCGGTTATATGTGATATAGCCGGGTTATCGAATCAAGAGTTGATTCGATAAGTTGATACATTGGATGTTAGTCGGTTATATGAGATATAACCGGATTATTAAGTCAAGTGTTGATTTAATAATTTAGTGTATAATTGTATATATATGATATACTAATTTACATTAACAAACATTTGTTCACTTCAGGATTTTTCTCACATGTGCACAACTTTAATATATATGTGATATATATTAAAATGTGTTTTCTTTTTGTATCATGGTTGTTGATACAACATTCATGGGTGTATGAGACTTACACCATGCTATTTGTTATGTTGGGTTTAATATTTAAAGTAATTACAAAATTAGTGGAAGATTAGAAAAATGCATGAAGCTTGTGGATGCATTGACTAAGTCCACTAAGTTTTTTTTTACTTTGGATATTTGTTAACCTAACCATCACACTTAGCCATGATTATGTCTCTACATAGTTAGTATACGATACTCACCAACCCATGGTTAGCTCACTCACTTGATCATTATCTTTCTCTCTTTATTTCTTCATCTTCTTCCTTGAGCTAAAAAGCTCTTTAGGGTTTGATCCAAAGTGAGAAACATTGTGAGAAAATAAATTCTAAAGTGAACCCACTTCCTATTTCTCCATCCTCTACTAGACTAGAACTTTAGTTTAGGGTGTTTGCTTCACTAACTCTCTAGTTAGTGATGTAGTAGCTTGAGTTGGTATTCTCTCGACGTAGATCATCTTCGGCCTCGAAGACTTCAAGCAAGGACGATTCTTTCGCCTCGTGAAGCAATGCAAGAGCCCGGGAGAAACAAGATCGCAGCGAAGGGACTACGACAAGGAGCTTTAGAAGTGAAGGACCGATCTACAAAGGTTGTATTTCGTATTCACTTAGTAGTAAATGTTATTTACTTGCATGTGTAACCCTAATTATCTAGCAAAGATCTTGTTTAGGGTTGTTCGGCACGGCTAAATTTTTAATCGGGCATGGTTGATGTCTTGTAGAACCTTGTTAGAGTGCCTTGTAATCCTACAAAAACCTATAGCCTACGCCTGCAAAACTACCAAACAACCCCCTTCGCTGACGTACAAACATCAGACGACGGAACACAAAATCAAATACCAAATCCCAAATTAAAACAAAGTCGCAAAACAATGCAGCAACTCAAGAAAATGGTCCCAGATTTTACACTAAGTGAATTTAGCCAATTTTGCACATATGGATGGTCTAATTTACTGGAGATAAAGCCCTGGACCAAACACGGATCATTTCCACTCTATTCAGGCCGCAATTTGCGGCCAAAATGAGTAAATTTGCGGCCAGAACTTGGAGTGGGGGTCTCAGGTTTTGGGTATAGGTTCTAGGTTGCCTGAACATCTCTCAGTATTCGCTAAATATTTTTCAAGTCACCCGGGTTATAGCAGATCACCAAAACACATCACAATTCTCACAAATTCCCGATATGGGGGTTTCTAAGTTTGGGGTTTGGGGTTTAAGTCTCTGTTTTAGTTCAATTTACCATCACTACACGGGTTGTAGTCCCTAATTACACCTCAATTTCACCTTTGGAATCTATTCAAACCCTAATCCCTAACTTGGAATTTTAAAATTCGCTAAACTACACAATATCGATTCTAAACTTGTATGGATGCTTAAGGAATTGAAATACTATTCTAATGGTGCAGAAATTAGATCATTTGGCAACTCAAGAAAATTCTTGAGTTGCCCCAAGTCTTCAAAATGCAAACATTCTTGGTCCAAAATGTAGCTTGTGAGTTTGTGCATGTTTTTAATGAAGGCAAGGTGATGCTTTGGGGTTTTTTTGATGATGAAATGAGGTGTTTAGAGGGGGGTGGGAGATGGGTGTTGCCATGAGAGAAGAGAGGGGGGAGAAATGAAGAAGAAACATTGAAGGGATGATCGCACGCCAAAAGCGTGTCGGATATTTAAAAGTTCTAAGGTTTAACCGCGATCAGGACGGTGTCGCTTTGCAGGTAGCCGCGATGAGCACGGGTCGATCCACAGAGAGATGGTAAGTTTTTAGGCTTGTTTTAACGAGTTAACAACGTGGCGGATTTGTTTGTTATCTAACCTATGTGTTATATTCAAGTATAAGGCTTGTTAGGAAACGATAAGATAGTGTAAGTTAATGGATTCCGTATTCAAGTACTTTGAGCCGAACTCAACCAATGAAGCTAGAGCACTCGGAAACAACGTAGATTAGGGTATTTGAGCACGGTATTCGTGGAATCCGGCTTATTGACCCTTGTCCATCCGTTCTTGTCTCTTGCTTTCGCCTCCGGCCAAACCGAATGCAACCGGTCACGGTTAGGAATCTCCTTTACCTTGGTAGGGTAGGGTGCCTAACGGAGCGCTTGCGTAGGGTTTGGGCGGAGTTTCAAATAGAAAAGACGGGAAAAGGAAATGAGGAACGAAATGTTAACTTACAAAATCTTTCTCTTTTCCTAACAACAATATTCACACCATTCACAAAACAAACCAAAAAGAGAAGAACGAAGAGAAGAACAAAGAGAAGAAAAGATTACAAGCAAGTAATTAAAGTGCATGGAATTTAAGTGCGAGAATTAAAAGAGCAATTATAAAATGCAAATAAGTAAAAGATTAGGAACCAAAGAACATATTGCAAGATATGGGTTCAATAACCCAAACTTAAACTTGCAAGCTCAATAAAGAGGTTGCAAGATCAAGAGAGGGCAAAGAACTCATGGTGAAGGAAGCACAAAAGAACACTTTATGAAACTTCAAGAATGATACAACCCCTTGAGATCAATAACCAACCCTTAAACTTTCAAGATCAATGAAGAGGTTGAAGGATCAAGAGAAGGTTAAGAACTCAAGGGGACTAAGCTATTTACATGAAAGGAGAATAGAAAACTTGGACAAAGAATGACAATCCAAGACTAAAGAATGATTAAAGAATGATTCTTGAAACATTGCCCACTGCCTGATATTTATAGGCAAAGAAGAAAAGAAAATAAACATCGAAATTAGGGCTACGTGGCAGCAAGGAAGGCACTGTATGAAGCTGGGGCCCACATGAGGAGGTGGGGCCAGCCAGGCCGGCCTAAGTGGTGATGTGGCCGGCCAAATCATGTTGGAATGGTCTCGAACTTGGTGTGTTGACTTGTTTGTTCCCTCACATCTCTTTGGCGCAGTTTATATTCTCTGATTTGGCTTGGTCTGCACCTAGATTTTGGAGGGAATTTTGAATTTCTAAATCAACACCAAATTTTTAGCATTAAATGCTCATAACTTCATTCCCACATGTGCCTAAATCATGGCTGCCCCCATTATGGTTTTGTTGATTTGTCCATTTGATTTTATTTTGCACTTATTATTGGAGGGAATTTTTGAATACAATTCAACACATGATCTTCAGCATTAAATGCTCATTACTCCATTCCCACATGTGGCTTGATTCATGGCTGCCCCATTATGGCCCATGCTGATTTGTTTAATTGACTTTGATTTGATTTCAGTTTTGGAAGGAAAAAATCACCACATGATGTTTAGCCTTGAATGCATATAATATTTTGCCTTGAATGCATATTATATCATATCCACATGTGTCTAAAAGTCTTGTGTACACATTTGTTGTGTTGGACCATTTAGATAGAAAAATATGTACACAAACTTGTTGCAAAAAGGGACTCCTAAAGTATTGGTCGGGTTGCGGTTCTGGTTGCTGTGTCGGCTCTCAATTGATATATCCGTGCTTTTAAATGTATTTCCAGTATTTTATCATGGATACCTGTAATCTGTATTACTGAGCAGACACTGGTTAATAGTACCGATATATACAACAAATAGATAATGAATGGGCGGTATTAGAATGCAATTTTCTGATATGAACAAATACCCCCGAACTTATATTTTGCTCGTCCCGAGCAAAACCATTTATTCACAAAAGAAAATCCTAACCGCACTTTCGCAGGGAACGCGATTGCACTGAGCGTGTGCAACAAGCCGTTAAACCTCTTGGTGTCCCTAGTAGGAGGAGTGTTGTCTCCTGAGGGTTTTTAACAAATACTACCCACAAAATCCCGTCAAGCTAGTTTTGCGAAATAACTATGATTCAAACCCTAAGGTTTTGTTTAAAAGATAGCAATTCTGTTATCCTAAATTTAGAACTATCGAAACTTTATTTTTCACACCTCGCTTCTCATTTAACTTAAGATTTTATATTTCTTTACGTGTAGTGCAAATAGTGTCGTTAAGTTTCAAAAGGATCGATTAAAGTCGTCATGTCACAAAATAAAGCCCAGATAAAAATTTAAAAAGGATCACATAAGTTTTATAAAGAGTTAAGTATTTCTCAAGTTTCGTTTTCCAGTAAGGTTTCAAGTTCAGAATTTCTATTTTCCTTAACAGGAAACTTGGTCTTATTTTTCACTCCACCTTTTTCTTGTTTTCATTTCATACACACCTTTGTGAACGTGCAATAGTCTTTATCATAGAATGAAACCTTCATATCTCCGCTAGAAATACTTTTTTTTATAAAAATCTGTCTTTTGTCAAGATTATTCCCACACAAAGAACCGTTAGGAATTTTAACTCGGAGAGAACACTTGCTTGACTTTGTTTTAATTTGGACTTTCTAGGCTTCTTAGCGAGCTTTGGGCCAATGCTCCCAAACCAGTTGGTTTTAGGGCATTAGGTGTAGAGACACCCCAGCGGACTTAATTACTCAAGTTACCTAGACCCAAAAACAGAAGACAATTTTAGCGTGAAAATCATAATGATTTAATGCAGACGGAGATATAACCAGTAGTTCAATTATTATTTTTTTGGATAAAAGACGTGTTTAGTGGGTTAGGTGTGTAATCATTCCAATCAAGTTCTAGATGGGTTATTTTTCAGAATTAGTTCCAATTAAGGCATCAATAACATCCCTTCATATCCGCTTCACTTCATAAACTATTCTTGATATTACTTATTTCAGAACAAACCTATTTGATCCTCAGAAAATAATTTATCCATTTAAAAGTTTTCAGACATAATAGACTTGTCATCTAATTTTCAAAACTCACGACACGTGTAGTGTGATGTAAAGACGTATATTAGCTATAGTTAACTTCAAAGGAGAGTTATCTTTCAGGTTTTCAAAATCTAAAAATAGGATTTAGTTGTTCCTATCTTATTAAAAAAAAACGTCGAAATATTGAATCTAAGTTCTCCCACTAGCTAACTTGGCGACAAAGTTTTTATGTTTTTAGAAAATTTTCTGATTTTTATGGATTTTTAAGTAAGTATGCAAATGCAGAATATACAAATGAATGCGAAGGTAGAAAGCTTACCGAGCATACCCCCAGACTTAAACTTGACAGTGCCCTCACTGTCAGGCTCCACTAAGAGGGTCAAAATTGTCGGTGCCTCCCCAAAAACAATTTATATACAAAACAAAAAGAAAACTAAAAATATATACACAAAAATTCCCCCCCCCCCCAAACTTAAGTAAAACAGTGTTTCCACTGTTAAGTGTTGAAGTTCAAAGTTAGGGGGGAAAGAACAGTATCAAGCTATACAAGGCCTTACAAAGGCCAAAAGAGAGCACCAACCATTCAAAACTTTTATCTCTGTAATATGCGGGTTGGTGAAAGAAGAGAAAAGAAATGGAGAATACGCGAGACTGTATGGAGATAGAAGCGGGATACGGTCTCGGTATATGAGAGGAAGAATGGCGGAAGGGAAAAAGAAATGGTGTATGAACTTGAGGGTGAAAATGGAGTGAATAAATTAGCAGAATTTGTAATGACCGATGTGTGAAAAGCGATTGTGCTAATTTATTAACCCGTCTAGAAATTGGGTCAACTCTCTCAAGATTCGTCAGAAAACATCGGTACGCTGAACTCGGTAAACCAGACATAGTAAATGAAAGTGATACATTTTCTTGCAAGGTCGGAACGATGGAAGGGACGAAGGGGAGTGATTTAGGGATAGTCTTATTCTCACCTAAGTAAACTGTCTCGAACTAAAGATTCCATCAATGGTTTGAATTGACTGTGAGCAACCGAGTTTGATGGTTCAACTAACTCATCTGAAAATTCGAAGGACTCAAACTCGGGCGGTGAGTCTACAACATCGTCCAAAAAAGTGAAACACTCATAATCGTTATCGGCTGTGAGAAGAGTGTCAGATTCAAGGAGGAATGCACTAGTGGCGTCAAATGTGCTGTGATTGAACATAAATTTTTCAAACTCACAGTCCTCCTGCATGATCTTTTGCGTGGTCGGAACGATGGAAAGGATGGAGGGTGATTTAGGAAGTATAACAGTTAAAGGTTCAGGAGGATGAATTGGAAAATCCGACACATCAAAAAAAATGGTTCATCATCAATACTATCCTCATAATTCTCCTCAAAAATTATCTCATCCATGCAAATCTCATCAAAATCAAGACACATATGAAGTTCGGGAGAAACATTTAACGACTCAGGATGATGAATTGGAGAGAAAATTTCAGTCAAATCTACGGGTTCATCATCCAAAATACTCCCTGCGTCAATATCCTCAATCAAGTGAAAATTAATATTCTCAGATTCCTCATCAAAAGCATGGATTTCAATCGATTCTGGTTCTAAGATGGAAGTGTAGAGGTCAAAAGGTTTAGGATTGGTTTCACTTGGAATGGACCCTTCACAATCTGGAAAATCAAACACTACAAAATCGCACAACTCATTAAACGTTCTATCTTTAATCGGTAAATCTTTTGGGACACTAGATAGACATTCAAAACTGGAGTTGTGTGATTCAATTTGCAATGGGCAGGTTTGATTAGGAAGGGTGTACAGTTCACTTTCACTACTCAAATTCTCATCTTGTCCTACCGCCTCATCATACATTGTAAAATGTGGAGCTAGTTGAAAACTAGCTACCGGATCACTAGGTTGTATGAGGGCGGCCATGGACGCATTCAAATCCATCATCTGTTGGCATGACGCTACCCTAAAGTCTTCCAACAACTGGTCTAGACTAGACATAGGTTGTGAAGGGGTTTCAGTAAAAGATTCAAAGTTGTTTTGATACTGGAAACTCCTAAATGACGGTTCAGAAGCAATGTCCAGGGAAGGTGTATGTCACGACCCGAGAATTCGACTCGTGACCGGCACTTAACCACGCAACGTCTACAGGCGCAACGCGGCTAAGTAAGCCGAACCCAGAAATCAAAACCAATAAATATAGAGTGATTTAAAACATTTTATAAAAGCAATAGTAAATGTCTGAAAAACTTCCATTTATTTAGTAGAAATCCCTTTTAAGTTCAAAAGTTATGAGTTTTATAATTTTGGTAACATTTCCTCTTTAAAACATTAGCCCCGAAAGTCGGGTAAAAGTAAGGTGTGGCGGAAATAACAAGTGACAAGAATAAAGCATCACAATACGATATACGACGCCGTAGCGAAGAATACACAGTAAAACAAGGACAATATCATAAAAGATAAGACTGCATAAAGTAACGTCGGCTCACATGCGAGCTCGACACCAGAATATATAATCATACATTTCATCCTCACAACTGTCTCTAAGTCAAAACAGAAAGGTAGATGGAGAGTACTAGATACATCAATATACAACTGAAAGATAGCAGATACCGTACAAAACCCACCTATCAGCAAAGGCTAACTCTGCTCAAAAGGGTATCTGTGCCAAAAGATGCGATAACAGCCAGCCGTGACTACTCCCAAGGGCAACCTGCAAACACTGTGGCATAACGGGGGTGAGTTGCCAACTCGTGAATAGAGATAACATATAAAGGTGATCGCAGGCATGCACATATAGCGTGGCTCTACTAATGCCAGCAGATGATATCAATGTATGTCAACAGTGGATACAATAATAATACATGTACTCTATCAGGTAAATGCCACAGGATGAGATGTATAGTAATCGATACTGAGTATGGGGTAAATAATATCTACATGGACTATGTCAACATGGAAAACAATGATCGGCGCCTCCAACTGCACCCAAATCCCACATATACTCAGGCACCGGCACACCCATCGGCCCTCAAATCCTGTATATCTCGGAGGAATCACGAGTGCCCAACATCGGCACCCAAAACATCATAAAATACTCGTGTCCAGCATCGACACGTAAATCCTCGAATATCGGGCGCCGTCAGTCCGGACCGGCCCCACGGGGTCCGTCTGCGGTATCGGCCCTCGGCCCCGGCAGCACGGTCATCCCGCATCCATCACTCGACTCTGGTCAGTATCCTCCGGACAACTGCCAGGTCCAACCAATCACCGGTAGGTACTCGCCCGCCTCCAGGCTCAATCGGCAAATCCCATCGATCATCTCGCCGAGGGGAACCATACCGGGCCCACCACGAACCCGCAAACGGAACATCCACTCCTCGAATCGGGTTTCAAGCACACGTCTCAGCACCGAGAAAACGCGTGGTGGACACACCAAAATATCATATCACGAGGTACCGGGTTTTTTCAAAATAACATATCTTTCCTTAAATAATTCCACGGTCCTCAAAACAGAAATCACATGAAAATCCAATACCAATAATAAATCCAATGCGAGGTACAATATACATCAATCCATGGTATGGGTGTAAGGGGAAAACCGCTTTTTAAGGTAGTTTCATTTCCGGTTTTAAAAGATGTCATGCGGCTCCCAATATACATGAAAATCGTATCAATCACATGTAAGATGAACTACAGCAATAATACAACAGTATAATCATGGCAGTTCTACAGTGAGTGTGGCATGGCAATTACTAACGGTGTGTGTGTAGCATGTAAATAGTGCTCGTGCAACATAAACCGTTAGTAATAGTGTGGTGTTCTATCAGTTCTAGCATATATCAATAACACATAGCAGGGCAATGCAATATGAGATGACAGTCCATAGGTAAATGCAATATGTAATACTAAGATCCTATCAGCCCTGACGCATAACGCCATGCGGGCGATATCCCCGTAGATGTGAAATCTACTCACCGTGTCTCGCGCTAAGTGTATCCAACCACTTGCTTGCCCTTCTTCGCAGCGTCCGTCTCACTGGCCTGCGAACCTAGAATCACATACACATATCACACATAAGCTTAAGTCACAAAACGCGACATTATAATCCAACAAGAAACCCGTGTCGCAACCCAATCGCGCGTGTGCGCGATACGCTAAAACGTGTACTCACGCGCCACAAAACTACCCCGACGCGCCACGATACGCAGAACCCAAACCTACTCACGTATCGCGCGTGTCGCGAAGGTTTAGAAAAACGGCAAAATAGGTATTTGGTCCCAGATTTTCCTACAGAATTGATCTTACAAAAATATATATACCAAAAGACCCTACACACTGGAATACACCTACAGAACCCAAAAACACCCAAAACCCTTCCTGTCTGGCCGCAATTTGCGGCCAGAATGGCGGTTTTGGCGGCCTCAGTGGGGAGTTAGGGGGTCGGGTTTCACCTATGGTATCATCTCTACTCCACTATGCCACAGTCCTCTCAAAATCATTCTGCACTCACCGGGTCAACAGCAGTTCCAGAAAACTCACATTTTGCCCAAATACGACATTTGCATCAAACATGAGGCTGGTGGTATTTTAGTGTAATCGGGGTTCGACTAAGTTACAATGGCCTCAACAGACCACAATCATCCTACTGGAACTAATCTACACCTCATTAGCACAAAGTTCACACTAAACACTCCATATCGCACTAAAACACACTAATTTCTAATAACCGATGCAAAACTACACTAACTAGGCAAACTAGTGAAGCAAGATAGGAAATATACCTCACTCTCGACCCTAGGGAGCTGCAGGAATGTGGAGAAGAGAAGAGAAGTCGCTGCACTTGGAACTGGGGCTGCTGCTGCTGCTCACTGCCTCTGCTGCTGCTGCTGCTGTTGCAAGCTTCAGTTGTTGCTGTTGCTGTTGCTTGCTGCTGCTGCTGCTGGCTCGGCTGAGGTAAGTGGGGGTGGTGTGTGAGTGTGTTGGTGTGTTGTGAGAGTATATGAGAGTGTGTGAGAAAAACCCAAAAGAAATGGGAGGCTACAATCATCACACCAAAAGTCACCCCTCTCTCTCTCTCACTTCATTTAATGCAAGCATGGCTTGAGCCATGATGCATCCCTCTCTCTCTCTCACAAGTCAACCCCTAAGCAATTTGAATTAAAGAAATCTTTTAATTAACCAATTTAAAACCCATTTAAGAATCCAAAAGAATTAATCCTACAATTAACCCACCATGGTTAATAATTATGGTGTTTACTTGAATTAAAAACCCTAGTTTACATGCACATATGTGTGCAAGCCTAGGAAAATTTTGGAAAAATATTTATTAGATTAGGAAAAATATTTAAAACACAATTTGGTAAACTTTTAATTAAAAATCATTATTTAATTATAATTATTCACTAACCCTTATCCTAAGGTGTTACAATCTCTCCCCCTTAAAGAAATTCGTCCCCGAATTTCAAAAATCTAACTAAGGTTACCTTCAAAAAGATGGGGATACGTCTTCATCATCTCGCTTTCAGTCTCCCAAGTGACCTCTTCACGGTTCTGACCACGCCAAAGTACTTTAACTGATGGAATCTCCTTCGATCTCAATTTCTTCACTTGTCGATCCAAGATCATCACCGGCTGCTCTGCATAGGAAAGATCACGCTCAAGCTGGATCGTCGGATGCTGAATCGCATGCGAAGGATCATGTAGATATCTGCGGAGCATCGAAACATGGAATACGGGGTGCACGTCTGGAAAGCTGGGCGGAAGGGCTAACCGGTAAGCTACTGCACCGACACGCTCGAGGATCTCGAAGGGGCCCACATACCTGGGGCTAAGCTTCCCCTTCTTCCCAAACCTCATCACACCTTTCATTGGGGAGACCCTCAAGAAAACATGATCACCAACAGAAAACTCAAGTCTGCGTCGTCGACGGTCTGCATAAGCCCTCTGCCTACTCTGCGCTGCTCTCATCCTATCGCGAATCAACTGGATCTTCGCGGTCGTCTCCTCAACGATCTGTGGCCCTAAGATACTGCTCTCACTGAGCTCTGTCCAACAAGTAGGTGACCTGCATCTCCTCCCGTAAAGTGCCTC
This sequence comes from Agapanthus africanus, assembly GCA_030015575.1. Taxonomy (NCBI): domain Eukaryota; kingdom Viridiplantae; phylum Streptophyta; class Magnoliopsida; order Asparagales; family Amaryllidaceae; genus Agapanthus; species Agapanthus africanus. The sequence continues at coordinate 362,543,871 of JASDDO010000022.1, read as the reverse complement.
AAACGGTGCCATCTGAATAGTCTCCTGGTAGCTGTTATTGTAGGAAAACTCTACCAAGGGCAAATGATGATCCCAGCTACCTCCGAAATCTAGTACACAAGCTCGGAGCATGTCCTCGAGAGTCTGGATGGTCCGCTCTGACTGTCCGTCGGTCTGCGGATGAAAAGCCGTGCTGAAACTCAAACGAGTGCCTAAAGCCTCCTGAAGCCTCTGCCATAGTCTACTAGTAAACTGGGTGCCTCTGTCGGACACAATGCACGTCGGGACTCCGTGTAGTCGCACTATCTCGTCAATATAGATCTGGGCATACTGAGTAAATCCGAAAGTCGTCTTCACCGGTAGGAAGTGAGCCGCTTTCGTCAAACGATCCACGATCACCCAGATGGAGTCATACCCCCTACTAGTCCTGGGTAGACCCACCACAAAGTCCATCGAAATCTGTTCCCATTTCCACTCCGGAATGGGTAACGGCTGTAGCTCTCCCGCGGGCCTCTGGTGCTCAGCTTTGACTTGCTGACAAGTCAGGCATCTCGATACAAAATCTGCAATGTCCCTCTTCATTCCGTCCCACCAGTAAACATCTCTCATATCATGATACATCTTGGTGGAACCGGGATGGACGCTAAATACCGATCGATGTGCCTCCTCAAGAATCTCACGCCTCAGTCCCTCAGCATCAGGTACGCACAGTCTGACTCCAAACCGTAGTATCCCCTGATCATCGATCACGAACTCGGAAAATCGGTCCTGTCCCATCTGTGCCATGATCTCTGAACATCGGTCATCACTGAGCTGTGCCTCACGTATACGATCAATCAACTGTGGGCGTGCACGGACATGCGCTATCTGTCCTCCAATCGGCGTGAACTCGAACTGTACTCGACTGCCGCATAATATCTGCCAATCTGCGGATGACTGCTCCTGTACTGCGCTCAAACAAGATAAACTACTCTCGGGCCTCCTGCTCAAGGCATCCGCCACCACATTTGCCTTGCCCGGGTGATATAAGATCTCGCAGTCGTAATCCTTTACTAACTCCATCCATCGACGCTGTCGAAGGTTCAGGTCCCGCTGCTGGAATATGTATTTCAAACTCTTGTGATCCGTAAATATCTGGCACGACTCGCCGTATAAGTAATGTCGCCAGATCTTAAGTGCGAAGACCACTGCTGCCATCTCCAAATCATGAGTGGGGTAGTTCTGCTCGTGCTTCTTCAATTGTCGTGAGGCATACGCGATCACCCTATCATGCTGCATCAGAACGCATCCCAATCCCACTCGAGAAGCATCACAAAAGACCACAAATCCGCCCGATCCAGAAGGTAAAGATAACACCGGTGCCGTCGTCAGCCGTGTCCGTAACTGCTGAAAACTGTGCTCGCACTCCTCCGTCCAATCGAAGGGAACTCCCTTCCGGGTCAACCCGGTCAACGGTGTAGCAATACGTGAGAAGTCCTGCACAAAACGCCTGTAGTAACCGGCCAATCCCAAAAAGCTGCGAATCTCCGTCACCGATGTGGGTCTGGGCCAATGCTGAACGGCCTCGATCTTCCTCGGGTCAACACATATACCGTCTCGTGAAATCACGTGACCCAAGAAGTCTACGCTGTCTAGCCAAAAAGCACACTTGGAGAATTTCGCATAAAGCTGGTGCTCCCTCAATGTCTGCAATGTAACCCGCAGGTGCTGCTCGTGCTCCTCACTACTCCGGGAATACACCAAGATATCGTCGATGAAGACTATGATGAACAGATCCAAATAAGGCCGGAAAATACGGTTCATCAAATCCATGAAGGCTGCTGGAGCATTGGTGAGTCCGAACGACATCACCAAAAACTCATAATGGCCATAGCGCGTACGGAAAGCTGTCCGGGGAATGTCCTCCTGTCGAACCCGCAGCTGATGATAGCCCGATCGCAAATCGATCCTCCAAAAGTACCCTGCCCCCTGAAGCTGGTCGAACAAATCTTCGATACGCGGCAAAGGATACCTGTTCCGCACTGTCACCCTGTTCAGCTGACGGTAGTCGATACAAAGACGCAAGCTGCCGTCCTTCTTCCTGACGAACAGGACTGGAACACCCCAAGGAGAAACACTGGGTCGAATAAGTCCCTTGTCCAGCAAATCCTGTAACTGACCCTTCAACTCTCGAAGTTCCGCCGGGGCCATCCGATAGGGCGGTATAGAAATAGGCCCCGAACCAGGAACCAGATCAATACAGAAAGAAATGTCGCGCTCGGGCGGCAACCCAGGAAGCTCGTCAGGGAACACATCAGGAAACTCGCTAACGACCGGAACCTGATCCAATGGAACCTCTGTAGCGCGAGCATCGCGAACATAAGCGAGAAATCCCTGACATCCCTTCCTCAAAAGCTGTCCAGCGCGAAAAGAAGAAATCACACTGTGAGGGGCGGCACCACGGTCCCCCAACACAACAAAAACCGACTCGCCGGGGAAACAGAATCTAACTGTCTTCTCGCGGCAGTCCACAGAAGCATAGCATGTGGCTAACCAATCCATGCCCAAAAGAACGTCGAAGTCCAACATCTCCAGAAGGATCAAGTCGACAGGCAACTCTCTCTCGCCAATACAGACGATACAGGATCGGAATACGTGCCTAGCAACAAACGACTCTCCTACAGGAGTAGTCACCACAAGCGGCTGATCAAGTAAGCCAGACTCTCTACCCAAACTCGGCACAAAGTGTGTGGATACGTACGAGTGTGTGGATCCGGGATCGAACAGTACATGTGCATCAACTGAACATACAGGAAGGATACCTGAAACCACAGCATTGGACGCCTGCGCGTCCTGATGTGTCAAAGCAAAGACCCTCGCCTGTCTACCACCTGTAACTGACTGACCCCTGCCTCGGTCATCACGTCCTCTCTGAGCAACTCCTCCACGCCCACGACCTCTCTGAGCAAAAGTTTGGCGCGGAGCAACGGTAGGCGCAACGGGAAACGCCCTCTGGGGTGGTGAAGGTGGTAAGGTAACATGCGGTGCTTCCGCCTCCCTCCGGTGTGTCTCTGGACAATCTCGAACGAGGTGAAGTAGGCTGCCACATCTGTAGCAACCCCGCGGCGACTGCTGACCGTCCTGGGGATACGAACTAAACATCCGACCCCGTCCCGAATCTCTGCTACCCCTCGTACCGGAACGAAACCTGTCGCGGCGTCTGAATGACTGCCTCCGTGCGGAAATACTGGTACGAACTCTCTTCGGCTCTGGAAATACCGAAGTCTCAACAAGGTGCTCCTCGACCACTAGGGCTGCGTCTACAGCTGCTGCATAAGTCTCGTAGTGCTGCGCGCTGATCGCGAGGAACACTGGTGAAATCAAGCCTCGAACAAATCTCCGGACTCGCAACTCCTCGGTGGCCACTAAATGTGGGGCGTAGACTGCTAGCTCTGTAAACAGTACGTCATACTCTGCCACCGTCATCCCTGGCGTCTGGCGCAAAGACTCAAACCTGCGTGCTCGGGCATCTCTAACACTCCGGGGAAGGAAACGGGCTAGAAATACAGTCACGAACTCCGTCCAGGTCATAGGAGGAAGACCTGCTGCTCTGCCCTTCTCCACTGAATCACACCATTTCTGCGCAAGACCTTCCAGGCGAAAGCTCGCGAACTCAACCCATCTCGCATCTGCACATCTGAGGGAACGGCATATCCTGGCCATCCTGTCGATAAAAGACTGCGGGTCCTCGGCTGTATTGGTGCCTGTGAAAACCGGAGGCTTCAGCCTCATGAACTCTGATAGCGATACTGTAATCACCTCCGTAGCTGCAGGGGCAACTGGCTGTGCGGTAGGCACCATCGCGGTCTCTGGAACTGGTGGAGCTACCTCTGGTCGCTGCGCTCGAAGCGTCTCAACTAGCGATCCTATCATCTGGCGCATCTCCTGCATACCAGCCCCTAACGAGGCGATCTGCTCTGTCACGGCAGGAACAGCCTGCTCGGGTACCACCGGCGTACTGCCCGGATCAGTCCTCGTCTCGGACTAGTCGACACGAATCTCGGCCCTCGCGGCCGCTCTCTGTGCCCTCGTAGTCTTAGGCGGCATATTGGCTGAAAGAAAATTTGGATTCGATAAGAACACGGAAATCGAATCACAAGAATATAAGGAGGAATCAAATCAACAAGTCCTAAGGTCGCGTAAGCGGAGTACCGTGTCGTGAGTATGCCGCGGAACATACGCACGCTACGCTACCCTGCCGCAGCTACCTACTCCATCATACCAGGGTCATCCTACACTCCGAAGGTAAAACCTACGCTTTGATACCAACTTTGTCACGACCCGAGAATTCGACTCGTGACCGGCACTTAACCACGCAACGTCTACAGGCGCAACGCGGCTAAGTAAGCCGAACCCAGAAATCAAAACCAATAAATATAGAGTGATTTAAAACATTTTGTAAAAGCAATAGTAAATGTCTGAAAAACTTCCATTTATTTAGTAGAAATCCCTTTTAAGTTCAAAAGTTATGAGTTTTATAATTTTGGTAACATTTCCTCTTTAAAACATTAGACCCGAAAGTTGGGTAAAAGTAAGGTGTGGCGGAAATAACAAGTGACAAGAATAAAGCATCACAATACGATATACGACGCCGTAGCGAAGAATACACAGTAAAACAAGGACAATATCATAAAAGATAAGACTGCATAAAGTAACGTCGGCTCACATGCGAGCTCGACACCAGAATATATAATCATACATTTCGTCCTCACAACTGTCTCTAAGTCAAAACAGAAAGGTAGATGGAGAGTACTAGATACATCAATATACAACTGAAAGATAGCAGATACCGTACAAAACCCACCTATCAGCAAAGGCTAACTCTGCTCAAAAGGGTATCTGTGCCAAAAGATGCGATAACAGCCAGCCGTGACTACTCCCAAGGGCAACCTGCAAACACTGTGGCACAACGGGGGTGAGTTGCCAACTCGTGAATAGAGATAACATATAAAGGTGATCGCAGGCATGCACATATAGCGTGGCTCTACTAATGCCAGCAGATGATATCAATGTATGTCAACAGTGGATACAATAATAATGCATGTACTCTATCAGGTAAATGCCACAGGATGAGATGTATAGTAATCGATACTGAGTATGGGGTAAATAATATCTACATGGACTATGTCAACATGGAAAACAATGATCGGCGCCTCCAACTGCACCCAAATCCCACATATACTCAGGCACCGGCACACCCATCGGCCCTCAAATCCTGTATATCTCGGAGGAATCACGAGTGCACAACATCGGCACCCAAAACATCATAAAATACTCGTGTCCAGCATCGACACGTAAATCCTCGAATATCGGGCGCCGTCAGTCCGGACCGGCCCCACGGGGTCCGTCTGCGGTATCGGCCCTCGGCCCCGGCAGCACGGTCATCCCGCATCCATCACTCGACTCTGGTCAGTATCCTCCGGACAACTGCCAGGTCCAACCAATCACCGGTAGGTACTCGCCCGCCTCCAGGCTCAATCGGCAAATCCCATCGATCATCTCGCCGAGGGGAACCATACCGGGCCCACCACGAACCCGCAAACGGAACATCCACTCCTCGAATCGGGTTTCAAGCACACGTCTCAGCACCGAGAAAACGCGTGGTGGACACACCAAAATATCATATCACGAGGTACCGGGTTTTTTCAAAATAACATATCTTTCCTTAAATAATTCCACGGTCCTCAAAACAGAAATCACATGAAAATCCAATACCAATAATAAATCCAATGCGAGGTACAATATACATCAATCCATGGTATGGGTGTAAGGGGAAAACCGCTTTTTAAGGTAGTTTCATTTCCGGTTTTAAAAGATGTCATGCGGCTCCCAATATACATGAAAATCGTATCAATCACATGTAAGATGAACTACAGCAATAATACAACAGTATAATCATGGCAGTTCTACAGTGAGTGTGGCATGGCAATTACTAACGGTGTGTGTGTAGCATGTAAATAGTGCTCGTGCAACATAAACCGTTAGTAATAGTGTGGTGTTCTATCAGTTCTAGCATATATCAATAACACATAGCAGGGCAATGCAATATGAGATGACAGTCCATAGGTAAATGCAATATGTAATACTAAGATCCTATCAGCCCTGACGCATAACGCCATGCGGGCGATATCCCCGTAGATGTGAAATCTACTCACCGTGTCTCGCGCTAAGTGTATCCAACCACTTGCTTGCCCTTCTTCGCAGCGTCCGTCTCACTGGCCTGCGAACCTAGAATCACATACACATATCACACATAAGCTTAAGTCACAAAACGCGACATTATAATCCAACAAGAAACCCGTGTCGCAACCCAATCGCGCGTGTGCGCGATACGCTAAAACGTGTACTCACGCGCCACAAAACTTCCCGGACGCGCCACGATACGCAGAACCCAAACCTACTCACGTATCGCGCGTGTCGCGAAGGTTTAGAAAAACGGCAAAATAGGTATTTGGTCCCAGATTTTCCTACAGAATTGATCTTACAAAAATATATATACCAAAAGACCCTACACACTGGAATACACCTACAGAACCCAAAAACACCCAAAACCCTTCCTGTCTGGCCGCAATTTGCGGCCAGAATGGCGGTTTTGGCGGCCTCAGTGGGGAGTTAGGGGGTCGGGTTTCACCTATGGTATCATCTCTACTCCACTATGCCACAGTCCTCTCAAAATCATTCTGCACTCACCGGGTCAACAGCAGTTCCAGAAAACTCACATTTTGCCCAAATACGACATTTGCATCAAACATGAGACTGGTGGTATTTTAGTGTAATCGGGGTTCGACTAAGTTACAATGGCCTCAACAGACCACAATCATCCTACTGGAACTAATCTACACCTCATTAGCACAAAGTTCACACTAAACACCCCATATCGCACTAAAACACACTAATTTCTAATAACCGATGCAAAACTACACTAACTAGGCAAACTAGTGAAGCAAGATAGGAAATATACCTCACTCTCGACCCTAGGGAGCTGCAGGAATGTGGAGAAGAGAAGAGAAGTCGCTGCACTTGGAACTGGGGCTGCTGCTGCTGCTCACTGCCTCTGCTGCTGCTGCTGCTGTTGCAAGCTTCAGTTGTTGCTGTTGCTTTGCTTGCTGCTGCTGCTGCTGGCTCGGCTGAGGTAAGTGGGGGTGGTGTGTGAGTGTGTTGGTGTGTTGTGAGAGTATATGAGAGTGTGTGAGAAAAACCCAAAAGAAATGGGAGGCTACAATCATCACACCAAAAGTCACCCCTCTCTCTCTCTCCCTTCATTTAATGCAAGCATGGCTTGAGCCATGATGCATCCCTCTCTCTCTCTCACAAGTCAACCCCTAAGCAATTTGAATTAAAGAAATCTTTTAATTAACCAATTTAAAACCCATTTAAGAATCCAAAAGAATTAATCCTACAATTAACCCACCATGGTTAATAATTATGGTGTTTACTTGAATTAAAAACCCTAGTTTACATGCACATATGTGTGCAAGCCTAGGAAAATTTTGGAAAAATATTTATTAGATTAGGAAAAATATTTAAAACACAATTTGGTAAACTTTTAATTAAAAATCATTATTTAATTATAATTATTCACTAACCCTTATCCTAAGGTGTTACAGTGTACAAGTCGGGTAGGACTGATAGGAATTGAAAGGCTGGACAGGGGTAGGATCAACATACAAATAAGAAGGTGAATGGAATTGTTGATCCAAAGAATTTGTAGCGGTGAAAGGAGCGAAAGGTCGGTTACAGGATTGTTCAATATGTTCATCGATGGACAAAGGATGAATTGCGAAAGGGGTATCAACATAAGATAGTGGGAGAGGTTGAAAAGGTTGATACAAAGTGGATTGCGGAGTGCAAGTGTTTGTCCTAGACGCGTCTATGCGATCTTTCAATGAAATTTTTGGCATGGATGAATCGTTCGAAGTTCGACCAAAACAAGAACCGTAAGAAGTTATGTCTGGTTATGGGTACCAAAGTTCGGCAAGGGTTTTTCGAGGTAGGGTACCCATGATATGATGAGAGAAAGAAAGAAAGGAAGAGAAAAGGAGGGGAAAAGAATGTGGTTTTTTTATAGTTTTTTTTAGTTACTTATTAACAAAAGAATGAAATATACAAAAAAGAATCTGGACAAAAACAATCACGACACCAAAATACCACACACCTAATCGTTCTAGGGTTCACCTAGGTCAACTAGACCTGCTCAAGAACTTGATTGTCGAAGTAAAACTGTGTCGAGAAACAGGCTCAAGATATACCGATCACGAGGCCAGGTAAGTGCAGAGATAAGCGGAGGTTTTCCGACGCTTTCGCGGAGGTCCTTAATTAAATAACCCTTTCTCCTTTGGCGGTTTCGCCGTTAACACTTTTCTAGACACCCCGTAAACAATATACCGTTAAGCGGTGTTCTAAACACAGTTAACCTCTCCTAGTGAGCGCGAAGTCCTTAAGGCTTAAAGTCTAATTTCTTTTAAAATTTGTGTGGGTAAACGTTATGCTCAAGTTCGTGATTTGTGGGCCACGGAAAAGGTGATGAAATCCTTTACCGTATGTTGTGGGGTTCACTTGCCCTTAAGTCCGTATAAATATATGCAATGAGCAAATCAATGAAAAAATTTGTTCAAAATTTCAAACAATCTTTTTTTTAAGCGCGGCACTGCAACAAATACGGGTTAGTCAATTTATTTTTTTTGGCGTTTGCTAGCGAACTTGCAAAGAATCCTGCAAAGATATTAAATTGGAAGCGTCGGATTTGAGAAGAAGGTGTTAGTAAAGTATGTACCGTTAAGTTGTGGGTTAAGAAACCCCCGTTGAATCGAATCCGGTAAGCTTGAAAAGTTCGCTTGCGTGGGTCAAACTACCCGGATCTTTGGCACTGTACTTCGTAACCACCTTAACTTTGAATGTGCAATTTGCTCCCCACGCTCGCTGTTCGCAAATCCGCAAAATCTGAAATGTCGGAAAAAAATGGATATTAGTGCGGAAAAACGATACGAATGCCCAAATACCTGCACATTAAAAATTATAAAAAACAAACAATACAAATAGGAAAAAAATAGAACACTGGAGCACAAAAGAAAGTTTTGGAGCAAATAGAGGCAACTTGGCCGGCGACGCCGGATTTTAAGGGTGTGTCGCCGGTTGATTTTTGGAGTTTGGGCTCCAAACTTGTTCTGTGATCACACTGTTCAAGTAATATCTCACCTGTATTGTTTATCTTTTTATTTTAGTTACAGAGTGCAAGCAGGAATAAAATCCAGAGAGCAAAATGAGTTAAGAATGTTAGTTTTTTTGTTTTGGTTTTGGTTTTTGGTTTTGAAATTTTTATGTTGTTTTGAAAAATAGGGTTAGATGGGTATTAACAATATTAACCCGAAATAACAAAAATAAAAACGTTACCGTGTCCCCGGCAACGGCGCCATTTTATCGCACGCCAAAAGCGTGTCGGATATTTAAAAGTTCTAAAGTTTAACCGCGATCATGACGGTGTCGCTTTGCAGCTAGCCGCGATGAGCACGGGTCGATACACAGAGAGATGGTAAGTTTTTAGGCTTGTTTTAACGAGTTAACAACGTGGCGGAGTTGTTCGTTATCTAACCTATATGTTATATTCAAGTATACGGCTTGTTAGGAAACGATAGGATAGTGTAAGTTAATGGATTCAGTATTCAAGTACTTTGAGCCGAACTCAACCAATGAAGCTAGAGCAATCGGAAACAACGTGGATTAGGGTATTTAAGCACGGTATTCGTGGAATCCGGCTTATTGACCCTTGTCCGTCCGTTCTTGTCTCTTGCTTTCGCCTCCGGCCAAACAGAATGCAACCGGTCACGGTTAGGAATCTCCTTTATCTTGGTAGGGTAGGGTGCCTAACAGAGCGCTTGCGTAGGGTTTGGGCGGAGTTTAAAATGGAAAAGACGGGAAAAGGAAATGAGGAACGAAATGTTAACTTACAAAATCTTTCTCTTTTCCTAACAACAATATTCACACCATTCACAAAACAAACCAAAAAGAGAAGAACAAAGAGAAGAAAAGATTACAAGCAAGTAATTAAAGTGCATGGAATTTAAGTGCGAGAATTAAAAGAGCAAGAATAAAATGAAAGTAAGTAAAAGATTAGGAACCAAAGAACATATTGCAAGACATGGGTTCAATAACCCAAACTTAAACTTGCAAGCTCAATAAAGAGGTTGCAAGATCAAGAGAGGGCAAAGAACTCATGGTGAAGGAAGCACAAAAGAACACTTTATTAAACTTCAAGAATGATACAACCCCTTGAGATCAATAACCAACCCTTAAACTTTTAAGCTCAATGAAGAGGTTGAAGGATCAAGAGAAGGTTAAGAACTCAAGGGGACTAAGCTATTTATATGAAAGGAGAATAGAAAACTTGGACAAAGAATGACAATCCAAGACTAAAGAATGATTAAAGAATGATTCTTGAACCTTTGCCCACTGCCTGATATTTATAGGCAAAGAAGAAAAGAAAAAAAACATCAAAATTAGGGCTACGTGGCAGCAAGGAAGGCACTGTGTGAAGTTGGGGCACACATGAGGAGGTGGGGCCGGCCAGGCCGGCCCAAGTGTTGATGTGGCCGGCCAAATCATGTTGGAATGGTCTCGAACTTGGTGTGTTGACTTGTTTGTTCCCTCACATCACTTTGGCGCAGTTTATTTTCTCTGATTTGGCTTGGTCTGCACTTAGATTTTGGAGGGAATTTCGAATTTCTAAATCAACACCAAATTTTTAGCTTTAAATGCTCATAACTTCATTCCCACATGTGCCTAAATCTTGGCTGCCCCCATTATGGTTTTGTTGATTTGTCCATTTGATTTTATTTTGCACTTATTATTGGAGGGAATTTTTGAATACAATTCAACACATGATCTTCAGCATTAAATGCTCATTAGTCCATTCCCACATGTGGCTTGATTCATGGCTGCCCCATTATGGTCCATGCTGATTTGTTTAATTGATTTTGATTTGATTTCAGTTTTGGAAGGAAAAAATCAACACATGATGTTTAGGCTTGAATGCATATAATATTTTTCCTTGAATGCATATTATATCATATCCACATGTGCCTAAAAGTCTTGTGTACACATTTGTTGTGTTGGACCATTTAGATAGAAAAATGTGTACACAAACTTGTTGCAAAAAGGGTCTCCTGAAGTATCGGTCGGATTGCGGTTCTGGTGGCAGTGTCGGCTCTCAATTGATATATCCGTGCTTTTAAATGTATTTCCAGTATTTTATCACGGATACCTGTAATCTGTATTACTGAGCAGACACTGGTTAATAGTACTGATAAATACAACAAATAGATAATGAATGGGCGGTATTAGAATGCAATTTTCTGATATGAACAAGGGACAAGGAGCCATGGTCTTGGGTTGACCCCTCACCTCTCTCTTTTGCCCATCCCTCTTTATTTATTATTTTCTTTTATTTTATTTTATTTTATTTTATTTGTAAACCCAAATGAAAATCCAAAAGCAAAATGCCATGGTTAACAAAAAGCACAAGTATAAAAATGTGATATGGTGCATGTCATGTGCACAAAACCGGCTTAATGCGCGATTAGCGATATTTAATCGCAATTAGCTTTAAAAATGAATATGATTAATTATAAAAGGTTATAATTTTCTTAAATCACATAAAAAATCCTCATTTCAGTAATTTCTATAATTTTCCAAATATTTTCCGATTTATCGGTATTTAATTATACCGCACTATTCAATATATTTATTATTTAATTATAAAAATTCCCAAAAATAATATTTTATTTTTCTGAAATGTTATAGTTTTCCCCCCTTAAAGAAATTCGGTCCCCGAATTTAAATTTAAACTCCCCCAATTTCAAAAACATTTCAGCAAAACGATCATGTCGTCGGGGCTCCGAACTCATAAATACATAAAACACATTGTAGCGCAAAGCATGCGCATGAAAAATGAGCATATAACTAAAAATCAAAATCAGAACTCCGTCAAGCATCTCAACATCATCGGAGTTTTGGTGAAGACACAATGTCAAAATCCAATATGAAAACCAACGTGATATACATCAAAACTATACATGTACACATCATTGTAAATTCGTCAAACATCTGAAAGAAATGCATGCCAAAACCTTTTTAAGTTGTTGTGCGATGCGCGTAACACGGCACGGTGGCGGACGTTTATTGTATGAAAATAACCATATATATACATACCCTCTGTTTAACATATACGTCCCGTCGTTTTGAAAATAATTAAGAAGGGTTTCCTTTATAAAATGTTTCGTGTTATCTCGGACACGTAGGTAAATACTGAGACTTTAGCTCCCTTTTTTTTGGAATCCCTTCGATAACTATCAATGCATGTAAAAATATGTTCAGGTACTGTCCTCGGACTCAGTACAGAAACAAATGGTAAATATCATAAAAAACGTACTGCTTCATAAGAAATAAATCCCGAAATCTGCATAAGAATGCCTCGTGCGTCTGGTGCGCACGAAAATCGAAATCAACAAATGTGCCCTACATGTGCACAGAAACAAAAATCTAAGTGCAATGGTTGTGCATGAAACACCTGTCCAAGGCAATGGGTGTGCCTGAGAGTAATATCAGGTGCATCTGATATGCACGAAGAATCTCGATTTAGTGCTTTTGGCGTGCACCAAAATCGCATCAAGCGCCCAAGTATGCGAAAGAATCCAAATCAAATGCACAGAGTGCACGAAATCGACATCAATATCATAATTAAAATCGACGGTATACAATAAACCTCAATCTAAATTAGGTATACCGCGGTATATAATCTCACAACCATGTGCATCAGCGTGAACAAATCAAATCAAAACAATAAAAGTGCATGAAAACTATGGTGAAAGCACAAGTCAAATCATATGCATATCATAGGCATGAAATCAAAATCAACCTCTCGAATGACATCAAATCGAAGTCAAGTGCAACCTTAGTGTACAAAATCTCAGTCATGCAAACAAATCGTCCAAAATACCGAAATCCAAAAATGTCGGATGCATGATATTCGAATCACCAAATCCCAGATCGTAAACATTGTCGTCGATATGTCCTTCCTTCGCAGTCGAGAAGGTGTCGGTACATCCGAAGCTAGTAGAGCAAGATATCTACTTGCCTCCTATTCATGGTGTGGTGCCTGGAGCTTTTAGGCCCTTGTCTCTCACTGCGAATTGCTAGATATATAGCTCCTCGGCTCAACGGCCCAATATAGAATGACGACGGAAACAGTCCCGCTCTGGCACATCCTCTAAAGATCTCTGGCCAATTATTTCGTCGACCCGCCGAACTCTGGCCTGCTGGGTGTGCACAATATGACCTCTCCTGGGTCTAAATCTTCTCGTATAGTATTCCAGAAAGGTTCCGTCCAAGTCTCTCTCAATCTCGTTTCTGCCGAACTGCCCGGAGGTTATCACCATTTACTATATCAATTTCTGGTTCCGGAACGGCTGCATACTCATCGTGACTCCTTCTGGAAGATACATCCATATACAACGCATCTGCATGCGTATCACATCTCTGATGTCGGCGGAGTGGAACATCATCTCATCAAGATCTCGTACGAACCTCTTACTCCACTTTCCTCTAATGTCGACTGCTTCAGACTCATCTCTTCGTGGCTGCATGGACTGTGCTCCAACGGCTATACTCGTATCTGGAGTCTCCCAAGCAATGCATCCCATCACATGATATCCGAATGACGTCGAACCTTTCGATCGATTTGTCAAAGTTCTATAATCTCCCAAGAGCTCAACATCTTGGGTACAGTTTAATAGTATTCCAGTATATGCTACAGTACCTGTGGACCAACCGTAGAAGGGCAAACCCAAGCCTCACTAATGGCACCGCTGAACTGCCGCAAACCCTAAGGTTTCAAAGCGTTCTCATGGTCATTATGTCGAGTTAGGGTTTCATTCTTCCAGAGGGTCCATAGCATTACTTGCATTTGTCTCTGAATGCTTTAAACTTGGAAAATGGGCTTCTGACATTCGATCGTCTCTATCGACTCCCAACGTACCTGCGTGAAATCGTCTCTAGCTGGAATTAATCAATCCGATGACCTCGCATCGGGGTAGGCAACGAATCAGATGTCCTAGTCCTTCCTCCTTGGGTGACTAGCGGTCTTCTATCATATCTCTAAGTATAACTCGTGCGGCAATAGCTCCAAACCTCTGGGGCGATATCTCGTCAGTCGCAGCAATAACTGAATCATTCGTCCGTACGTTGAACAGTGCCTCAATCATCAAGTATAATCGGTGCATCGACGGTCATCACATTCTGGCTGGCCTCTAGCAGTGGCTCAATCCTTTGGTGCTAATCTGCACGTCCGAAAAATCTCGTAAAAGCGATCCATCAACCGCTCATGGTGCGAAAACACAATAAAATGACGCATCTATGCAAATCGTATGTCCCTGGAATCACGCCCTGGTCAGTCCTCATCCGTGACGAGCTCATACTGACGCAACTCTAGCCGCAGCTCTCTCTGCCCGTGTAATCGTGGCAGCAAAACCATAAACCAATATCGATGAGGATAGATCATGAATGAATATAATGTTGTGCAAGTAAATGTACATCCTAAGGCTTCTTAAGCGGAGTAGCGTATCGTAAGTATGCCGCGGAACATACACACGGTACGTCACTCTCCTTAAGTCACCTACTCTATCAACCAAGGTCAACCTACGCGATGAAATTTCGAAGCTAATACTCCCTCGACCAAGTCTAAGTTCCGTAAGGTCAAGCCTAGATTCTGTATATATACAAACGCCCTAGTCTCCGCATAGTCAAACGTAGACTCGAAACAAGGTTAACCTAGCGCTCTGATACCAATTTTTTGACGACCCGAAATTGCACGTGACTGGAACTTGAATCATATGAAGTCTATAGGACCTCATCTAATTCAAGTAAGCCAAAAATCCCAGAAATCTAAACCATTTTAAGGAAGAAGTGAAGAAAACTAGTTTTAAAACAAGTGGTTTTAAAAACATAAGTCGAAGTATGCATTTTTAAAATCCCAAGTCTTTTCTGAAAATTTCGGCAGAGTTTCCTTTGTAAATACTGGCCCCAAACGGGGTACAACATGAATAATATATGCATAATTATAAAAGGCATCCCCAAGTGGGAGCTAGCTCTTCGTCAATTGACAGTCACGACCATGCAAGAAATATAATATACAACGCCGAAGGGCGAGGATCAAAACTCAAAAGGAACTCAAAATATCAAGAAAACCATAATAATACAACGCGCGACTTTAAGGTCGAAAGAACAACAACTGGTTTTCTAAGTCTGAATAAATATAAGTCTGGTTGATGGAGTTTACTAGATACAGCTGAATAAAAATAGAGTACAATGGTGGTCACGTTAAAAGTGAACCCACCTACCGATGCAATTACCCGAAAAGGACAGTGTGCCAGCAAAGCCGCAACGAACCTGTACGGGAAAACCTGCAAGAAACTGTGGCACAACGGGGGTGAATTGCCAACTCGTGAGTAGAAAACATCACAGAGCAGAAATCGTATGTATGACTCAATCCTAGGTCAAACGATCAGTAATATATACATCCTCAATATGATAAGGTCTGAAGCATGAAAAGGTGGCAAGGGTAAACATCTATACCAAGTGTAATACCAAGTGCTCGTGTCAGTACCTCAGGTAGCAACATATCATAAACATGAGGTGTGATCAATGTAATCATCATGAAATCAGTGTCAAATATATCATGAAGTCTATAAGTATGTGGATATCATCCAACTATGTAATCAATGCCTGTATGCATATGGATCTCGTCCACGGGTCAACCAACGACACAACAACATCATGCACGTAAATATCATAAAAACATATGCATGAAAGTATGAGGATATAAATCAACGTATGTCCCTCGTGACACATCAAAATCATAACCTGAGTGTCCAGCATCGACACTCGAAAACATCATGAAACCCGTGTCCATCATCGACATGTAAATCCTTATATGTCGGGCTCCGTCAGTCCGGATCGGCCTTCGGGCTCCGTCAGTCTGGATCGGCCCATATGATCTCTCGACTCTGGTCGGTATCCTCTGGATATATGCCGAGCCCAAATACTATCACCGGTAGGTATGGTTCCCCTGTTAGGCTCATCGGCGTGGTCCATCGACATACCTTTCTTGCCCCGGGGTACCTCCGGGCCCCACCATGTACCCGCACACGGCCCACGACGCCTCCTCGCATGTGGGGTATATATATATATATACATATATATATATATATATATATAAACTGATAAAAATCACGGTGGCTGCTGAAATATCATATCAAGAGAAACCGGGTTTTTAAAACAGTACATACTTTCTTTTGAAATACCCACGGTTCTCAAATCCAGAAATATCATGGAAACAACATATCTCAATGCGTATAATCGTAAAACATGATTTATGCGACATATAATAAAAATGTAAGCATATCAGTATATCATGCAACATAAAACAGTAATATGCACATATCGAGGGAAAACCGCTCTTTAAATGAATCCAGTTTAAAAAATATATCATGCGGTTCCCAAATCTCCAAAATCATGCCAGAATCATCTATATATGTGCAAATATGTAAGTATGCAAGTATGGGTGTACAATTTGTGTGTACGCAAGTATGGGTGTACAATATATGTGTACGCCAGTATGTCATACAAGGAGTCATATCCTGATGCAACAATCCTACTTTGTAGTGACATGGCAATTATCGATGATAAAGTATGTGAGCCGGCAAGCAGGTGTATGTGGAACATACGCATCATCGATAATGGTGCTGGTGTCCTAACAACATGGGTTTAATATAACAATAAACACATTTAAACATGCGATGCGAATAGCAAGAATATGCGGAAAATGAATAATAAACGTAACAGTGAAGAATCTACATAAATGTATATATGTCATACAGTTTTGCCGTTTGAAATAACACGAATCGTGGTGTTTAGAAAAATAAGGGCGACGGTGTTTTTAAGAAAAGATGCGTCTTTTGAAAATATCCGTAGAATCCCTTGGCCTGTCTTTAAAATACTCACGATTCGTTAGTTTGGAAATAGGTATGACTCGAGTCTAGTCTAACATCTATACGTAAACTACAGGACTAAACTAACTGGCTAATCGAAAAGGTAAGGAAACCACTTAAATCTGAGTCGATACATATAAATATAATAGTCGGTGATCCCGCCTCAATAGTATCACATACGATACAATATATAACATGACATCCTCGAGTCAAGAGTGCGGATCTATCATCAATATAAAGCTCGTACGGTAAATCCATCATACGGCATCCCAATCTGGGTATGGGTCGAATCTCATATTTATCTCATCATTTATCTGGTATCCTTATCATCCTGTCCTGTATTAGGGGTACTGATCTAAGTCTTGTACAAACTGACACCAACTGCATATATATGCGTGTATGAAAGCACACGCCTAAAGGCCCGCTATAATCTTATGTCGTATCTCATAATACGAATCAGAACATATCACTGATCACATGGCACCATGCCCAATCTCATCGACTCATCTCTAAGTACCATAACAATCCTCATCATCCATGTATAAGTATACGTATATATATACATAGTCCCAAAAACGCACAAGTAAAACAAAGTAAGCATGTGTGTGCGTGCGTATGGGTGTAAACCTTATTCTAAGGTCCGCGACTAACTAACTAATGACGCTATCATCCAATTATACTAAAATTATCCATGACTCCCAAAGTCTATCTAGATAATCATAATCTCATATAATATGTACCATACACTACACTACGGACTGCGGGGGTGCTATACGCCATCCACTCGACTTCCCCCGTAGATGTGTATCTACTCACCTTGATCCTCGCTTGCTGGAGTCGATGACGCCACGCTCATCCTCGTCGTCTTGAAATCCACGTGGGGGTACCTACAACCAATACACAATCGCAAATGCATATTAAAATCAAATCGGAAAACCAAAACGGCACACGTTTCTCTCATAGGTTAAAACCTATAGCCTAAGCCTGCAAAACTACCAAACAACCCCCGTCGCTGACGTACAAACATCAGACGACGCAACACAAAATCAAATACCAAATCCCAAATTAAAATGAAGTCGCGAAACAATGCAGCAACTCAAGAAAATGGTCCCAGATTTTACCCTAAGTGAATTTAGCCAATTTTGCACATATGGAGGGTCCAATTTACTGGAGATAAAGCCTTGGACCAAACACGGATCATTTCCACTCTACCCAGGCCGCAACTTGCGGCCAAAATGAGTAAATTTGCGGCCAGAACTTGGAGTGGGGGTCTCAGGTTTTGGGTATCGGTTCTAGGTTGCCTGAACATCTCTTAGTATTCGCTAAATATTTTTCAGGTCACCTGGGTTATAGCAGATCACCAAAACACATCACAATTCTCACAAATTCCCGATATGGGGGTTTCTAAGTTTGGGGTTTGGGTTTAAGTCTCTGTTTTAGTTCAATTTACCATCACTAAAGGGGTTGTAGTCCTTAATTACACCTTAATTTCACCTTTGGAATCAATTCAAACCATAATCCCTAACTTGGAATTTTCAAAATTCACTAAACTACACAATATCGATTCTAAACTTGTATGGATGCTTAAGGAATTGAAATACTATTCTAATGGTGCAGAAATTACCTCTTTTGGTAACTCAAGAAAATTCTTGAGTTGCCCCAAGTCTTCAAAATGCAAACTTTCTTGGTCCAAAGTGTAGCTTGTGAGTTTGTGCATGTTTTTAATGAAGGCAAGGTGATGCTTTGGGGTGTTTTTGATGATGAAATGAGGTGTTTAGAGGGAGGAGGGATATGGGTGCTGCCATGAGAGAAGAGAGGGGAGAGAAATGAAGAAGAAACAATGAAGGGACAAGGAGCCATGGTCTTGGGTTGACCCCTCACCTCTCTCTCTCTCTCTCGCCCATCCTTCTTTCTTTATTATTTTCTTTTGTTTTGTTTTGTTTTCTTTTATTTGTAAACCCAAATGAAAATCCAAAAGAAAAATGTCATGGTTAACAAAATGCATAAGTATAAAAATGTGATATGGTGCATGTCATGTGCACAAAACTGGCTTAATGCGCGATTAGCGATATTTAATCGCGATTAGCTTTAAAAATGAATTTGATTAATTATAAAAAGTTATAATTTTCTTAAATCACATAAAACATCCTCATTTCAGTAATTTCTATAATTTTCCAAATATTTTCCGATTTATCGGTATTTAATTATACCGCACTAATAAAATATTCAATATATTTATTATTTAATTATAAAAATTCCCAAAAACAATATTTTATTTTTCTGAAATGTTACACCGGTGTACTCACCTCCAGTGAGCACATGTAGACTATCTTAGGTGACTCAACACCAATGGCTTGTGGGACCGGCCGCCGCACCTCGTCGGGGTCTCGAAAAGTATACACTAGTCTACTCCGGAGTTTTGATGCCCAGTCTGGATACTCCCTTGACTCGGGACATTTAAGAATGTATTTATGGACCACCCTGCTCCCACGTATATAATCGCAATCATAATGCTGGTACTCAAGCAATAATCCTATAGGCTTTATCAAAACGTATACATATAATGATAACGACAAACCAGATAGCATATTATCATCTCGAGTAAGATTGTTCTATCTATATAGGTCCTCGTTTAATTATCATAATCGCCTACCTGCAATTACAATAATTGCTTTGAGGGCACTATATCCAACAGTCTTTTCCCTTTACCTTCTCCCAGGCTATGAGGGTGTTGGATATGGTGCCCTCAAGTCAATTATTGTAATCGCAGGTACGCGATTGTGATTATTGAGGGAGGACCTATACGGGTAGAACGGTCTTACTCAAAATGATAGTATGCTATCTAGTTTTTCTTTATCATCATGTACATGCATTATGTGGTATTACAGATCACTATTACATGTTGGTAGAGCCCATAGAATTCTTGCTTGACTACCAGCGTTATGATGGTGATCAAACATGTGGGGGCCGGGTAGTCCATAAGCACATCCTTAAATGTCCCTAATCGTCGGAGTATCGAGACTGGGCATCAATATTCCGGAGTAGACTGGAGTATACGTTTCTAGACCCCGACGAGGGGCGATGGTTGGTCCCACAGCCAATGGTCTTTCACACCTAAGATCGTATGCAGGTGCTCACTGGGGGTGAGTACACTGGACGGACTCGCCGGGAACATGCTAGATGTTATTATACCTATTGTCAGATAGCAATTCTCAGGTAACATGAGTACAGGTTATTCCTTCGACCTGAGATCATCATTTGTCTCGTTTGAGTTCTCACTGTGCTTTGATTACCCTACCACGGCTCAAAGGAGTCGTGCAAACAGGTTTTAGTTGGGTACAGTCCCGAGCCACATGGAGGCAGTGAGTGGATCGTCGGGGATTCGTCTCTCCCGGTATTGGAGGTTGATGTCGCACTGTGCATGGGTGGCCATCACCAGAAATCCTTGGCCAAGGTGGATGAGAATTACTTATTTGGATCAGTGATTTCTCAGTGGGTGATGGGCTTCACATCGACACGATATATCGTATTATTCAGGGTCTGACTTTATCCACCCCCTAGACCCGATATGCGATACTCTTAGACGAAGAGACCGGACTGTACAGAGATTGCCACAGATAGGCTCAATAGGGATCCGGATGAGTTTGCTCGTCGACCTTCCTTTTCGACAGGTACCTGGGTAGCCGTTACGTACAACTAGTACCGTTGACTGCTTGTGATTATGGATTTATCCAGTAACTCACTGCTGGCGTACTGTCGAGTCTTTAGAGTCCCATAAAGAGGGTTTTCCTGTTTCAGGCGAAATAATGTAGTAGCCATATTTTGATACGTGCAGGGTTCCGATCGAATGATTGTACTAGTTACCCGGACTTTAGATCGAACGGTTGATAATACTAGCCGGCTTAGGATTAAGCAAGATTATTAAATTAGATATTGATTTAATAATTTACGTATATATAGTTCGATATGTATATTCTAGTATTATGTTCTTTGTGTTATTCTATCTTTTTGGGTATTCGTATTTTGATACGAATACGGGTATGTATATACAGTTGAGTGTATTCCGTATTTATACGGAAAAAATTCTAGAAGGTGGACACCACATTTTGGTTTATCCATTTATTAATTTAAATGGAAATGAGGTGTAAAGGCTGTGAAGAGAGAATGGTGAGAACCATGCTTGAATAGTGTTGACAAATGAATTGAAAATTCATTTGTGCAAACTATTCAAGTATGGTTGCTTTATTTTATTTGGAAAATGGTTTTTACAAAACCATGCTTCATATCATACTCTCATTTTGGATGTTGGATGAACACTTGGTTGTTGTTTTTGATGAAAACTTTATCACCATTTGCCTCATCTCTCTTCACTAGCCTTTCTTGAGCTCCTCCTCCTTCTTCATGATCTTCCACCCTGCCATCTCATGAGTTGAGAATCAAGGGTGAAAGAAAAATAGATATACACTTAGAACAACTTATTACATCCCTAGACACTCTAGATTAGCAACCTAGAGTCCCTAGTTGCTCCACTAGATTTTTAGTGTGGAGATAGAGCCATGAACCACATCCCTCGGGTGGATCATCTTCGACGGAGGAAGACTGGCAGTCAAGCTCGATCAAGGAGACCTTAAGGAGATAACGAAGAGGGTAGAAGACCGAAAGACATGGATCTTTTGGTAAAACAACTATATCACAGTAGATAACCTCTTTGTAGTTTGCTAGTTTCATGTTTGGTTTCGATTCTAGGTAGTTGTTTCTAGCGCAAAGCTTTTAAACCCAAAAATTTTCGTTCCGCAACGGCCGCGATCGACGGCCAGGGCGCTAGGAACCCAAACATGGTATCAGAGCCACCCAAATATTAGAAACTAGTAGTAGACGATGCATTAGTTTTAAAACCGAAAATTCCGACTTCAAAACCCATTCTATGTTCTGAAATTTTTTTGGTCTCAAAAATTTTTTAAACAAGTGCAGAGTATTACTCTAGACATGTATGTGACACATGATGAAAACGAGGGAATTCCATCAAAACTTGGCCGGCCAAAACCTAAATATTCTCGTTTATGCCTTTTTACTATTCACTTCTGGGCCCCGTTTTTATCTAGTGTCTTGGGTTTTGTAAATTAGTGTTTTTGATCTTGTTTGCTGTCCCCAGATTTCACTTAGAGTCTTTGCTTTGGGGGCAACTTGGAATGTTTCAAAACATGAAATTTTGCATCGTTTATATCTGTGATGTGGTGTATGTGTTTTCTAAACGTCGTCTATTTGCTATATGTCATTTAGACGAGGTTGCACATACCTTCTTATACTGCTGTGGTGTTGATATCTGTGATGGAATGTTCGGATTGTCGTGTGGGATAGCCTCTAGTGCAATGGTAGTTGTACATTTTTGATTCATTTGTGTATTCATTATTGCGGGGCGAGCGTCCGACATGTGGACTGCCGTTTCCGCCAGTTTGTATATTCTTTTATTGGGGCATGACCGGGTTGAGGTCAATATCATCTTTATATATATGTTTTTCTTTTCTATACTAGGATTATCCCGCGGTGGAGTGCTCGAGTAGCCGGGTTCCAGAGGGAAACGGGCTCGCATATCATGGCGTTGAGATGGAGGGGGCCTCACTCTAAAATTGGTGGGTTATTCGCGGCACTCGTAGGGGGTATAGGATAACCCATGAAAGGGTGCTCAAGTTACCGGATTCCGTGAAGTGTTGGGTGTCCCATTCACCTTGTTGATTGGGATTGCCTCACTTCTGGGATTGGCGAGTAACATATCGCGCTCGTAGGGGTCTTAGTTATACATTACATAGGCTATCCACATGACCGGGGAACATCGGGTCTAATTTGCGGCTCAAATGAAACCCGGGGCTTCTAGATTATCCGTTATTCTGTGTTGCTTATCGCTTTTCTATGATGTTGCTTATATCATGCCTGGGACAAATGGTTATATATTTATATATACTAGTAGATGTTGTATATGTTTTGCACCCGCGCTAGTCCAGCCCCCGCTCTGCCGTTAGTTAACTAACCTAACGGTACATGACGGGGCCCCATGGCGAATGCGGATGGCATATACGTATATTGTATTTTCGTTTTTTTCTGGTGTGATAGAGATTAATTGATGGGACCACATTAATTTTGATTAATGCAAGGAAAATAAACCTAAAATATGTTGTCGGAACAAATTTCGAAAAACTATAGTTGTATTAATTTGCTTTGTATAGTGGTGTTCGTTCAGGAACATCCAGCACTTCATTCTAGAAGGCAAGAGCCTAGATCCCTTCATGGGGAGTGACCTCTTGAGCAAAAGTTTATGATACTGTAGATTACTCGGTTTTCTTCAAAACCATCCATTTTTAAAAGCCGAGCCTAAACCACTCCTTTTCAAAACTGTTTGAGTTCCTTCAACGATATCAAGTTCATTACGTTAAAAGGTTTTTCGCCAAAAACCTAGCCGTAGCCCTTCATCGTTTCAGATAATTACTACGTAGTATTCGTGCTGCGTTTGTTGATTATTCATCATGGTGTAGCATACGGTAGCAAAGTAATGATTGTCAGTAGCATAGATAATGCGATTGATTAGGACGGTCGTGTGTCTTTGTTGATTATTCGTCAAGGGTCATGAGGGTGGGTCTAATGCAATCTTAGATAATTGTCACGACCCGGAAAAAGGCACGTGACTGGAGCTTAAATCATGTGAAGTCTATAGGTCCCCACCTGATTCAAGTAAGCCAAAAGCCCAGAAATCTAAACCTTTTTAGGGAAAATAGTGGAGGTGAAGTTTTGAAATAACGGCATAATGAAATCAAGATCTTTCTTGTAAACATAAGTTTTATTCTATAAAAATGCAATACTTTATATCTATCTTGAAAACATTTTTCGTCGTTTGAAATTTGGGCAACACCTCCTTTGTAAATCTTAACCCAAAAGCAATACAAGCAATAATAAATGTAGGCATCCGCAAGCGGGAGCTAGCTTTTCGCCAATTGGCGGAAACAACCGCGCAATGATATAAATATACAACGCCGAAGGTGAGGATCATAACACAGAAAGAAAGAAAAGAAAACAAAGCTTCATCAAGAAACTAGAAACAATAATGAATACATGAGCGTAACTCTAAGTCCGAAAGAATATACAATAACGTTTTCTAAGTCTACAAATATACATAGTCTGGTTGATGGAGCTTTAAATAGATAGAACTGAATAAATGTACAAGTACAATGGTCGTCACGATGCAAGTGAACTCCACCTACCAAAGCGATCATCCGGAAGAAAGTGGTGTGCCAGCAACCCACAACGGAACCAGTACGGTCAAACCTGTAAGAAAACTGTAGCACAACGGGGGTGAGTTGCCAACTCGTGAAAAGAAGACATCACCTAGTAGAAACTGAATGTATAACTATCTCCTAGGTCATACAGTAATATATAATAATATAACGACATCGAGTAAATAACAAGAATAACAATATAAGCATAAGTGTGATATCAAAGTACTCGTGTCCATGTCATAAAGTAGTAACATATCATGTGTATCATGTACGAATGCATCATCCAACGTGTGTCCAGCAATGACACACTAAATCATGATAAAACCTGAGTACCAAGTATCGACACTCGAAAACATTATGAAAACCGTGTCCATCAGCGACACATAATCCTCATATCTCGGGTTCCGTCTGTCCGTATCGACCCTATATCATCTGACTCACGACTACGGTCGGTATCCTCCAAATATCCGCCATGCCAAACTATCACCGGTCGGTAGTGCTCCCCTGCCAGGCTCAACGTCTATATATACGGCCTTCTTGCCCCGGGGTACCGCACCGGGCCCACCATGTACCCGCAGACGATGTCTCCTCGCTTCTCGAATCGGGTAAACATATATGCTCAGAACCAAGAAATCTCATGGTGGACGCCACACATCATATCACGAGAAATCGCATTTTTCTTTTAAATTGAGTATAAGTTTTCAAATTCACATGTGGTTTCCTGAATCCAGAAATATCATGAAAAACCGAAATCTCATAATCATGATTCAATAAGGAAACAATGAATACCGGCATATAGCTAAATGATTAGAACATGACTAGAATTTATGTATATGAATGCATGTGGCATCTAAGTAAGAAGTACAATGTCTAAACTAGCAGGTAAGGTCATGAATGCTAAACAGTACCATTAAATTACAAGTTACCAGATTATACGAGTGAGTAACGGTTTCTAATGTGTATGTGGCATGGCAATTACCAATGCTGGTGTGTGTGAGCCGGCAAGCAAGTGTACGTGCAACATATGCATCATCGGTAATAGTGCAGGTGTCCTAGCAGACGAGATCATAACGGCTAATGATAACACATGTATATATCTACAATGCAACGACAATACCATGAGCGTAGCAGAATGTAAACAGTAAACGCAATATTATATAAAATATATAGCTAGATACGAGCAATACGGTTACCATATTAAAAAAATAGCACGAATCGTCGTTTTTAGAAAAGGAGGGGCTACAGTGTTTTTAAGAAAAGAGATATCTTTTTTAAAATCTGTAGCGTCCCTCGGGTTGCTCTTTGAAAATACCTACGATTCGTTCGTTTTTGAAATAGGTATGACTCTAAACCTATTCTAACATCTACTTAAGTAACTAAAGGCTAAACTAAGAACCGAGTCGAAAGTGATAAGAAATCTATAACATTTACCGAGTCGATATATCTAGTAGTCGGTGATCCAGCTTCATAGCATCACGTACGGTATAGTCCATCGTACGGCATCCTCGAGTCAAGAGTGCAGATCAATCATCATATATAAATATATATATATATATATATCGTACGGTAAATCCGTCATACGGCATCCTCAAAATTGATGGTACGGGTCAAATAACATATATCACATAGTTCATACGGTATCATCCGCCGTACAATATCCTAATCAAGGCTACGGATCTAAAGTCATGTACCATCTATTATCTCATCAAATCACATGTTATCGCATGTTATGCATATATCGCCCGACGATCCTTTAAGATATATCATATCATATATGATGTCTCAAACTCAAATCGTATATCAAAAGTCTCTTGACATCCTGTTCGATCGTATGGACTCATATCCATATCCTCATCTTACACGTATATATATATATATATATATATATATCAACATATCCATATATATATACATATATACATATACACACAAATCATAAAAAGTGTGTGTATGCGTGTGCGCAACAAAATAAAACTAACGGCTCACGACTAAAGAAATAACACCAGGGGTATACCTTCCTATGAGTACACTTATTCTAATCCTACGGTCTCCTATAACCCTATTTTCTAAGTATACATATCTCGCCTTAACATATATAGTATATAAATATCCTATTCTACGATTGTGGGGGTGCTATACGTCATCCACCCGACTTCCCCCATAGACATAAATATACTCACCTTAATTCCTCGCTTGCCGAAGTCGATGACGCCTTGCTCTCCCTTGTCGTCCTGAAGTCCACGTGAAGGTACCACAGTTTCAAGCACATCGTATCGTAAACAAGAATCAAAAACAAATCCGATACGGCACGTAGAGTGCACATAGGTTAGAACCTATGGCCTACGCATGCAAGAATAACCAACAACTATTGACGTCGACGTACAAATGTCTAACGACCGAGCTAAAACCTCAAATACCAAAACTCAAGTCACTAAAAGTCGCAAAACGAAAACAGAAACTCAAGAAAACACCTCCAGATTTTACCCTAGATTGAATTAGCCAATTTTGCATATGTGGTAGGTCTAAATAACAGATAAAGGAGCCATAGACCAAGCACGAATCATACCCAACATGCCCAGGCCATAATTTGGGGCAAGAAGCGATTTATTTGGGGCCTAGAAATTAATTTGGGGTCTCTAGGTTAGCTTCTAGGTGGCCTGCTTGTCTCACTCTGTTCGCTATATATTTTTCAGAGTCTCAGGGTAATAGCAGATCTCAATATCCCGTCACAAATCCCATAAAATACGATATCGGCCAATTCAAATTTCAAGCCTTAGGGTTTCTATACTCAGTTTGGTCCAGGATTTTGACACTATAGGGGTTGTGGTCACTATCTAGTCATTATGTCGAGTTAGGGTTTCATTATGTCGAGTTAGGGTTTCATTCTTCCAGAGGGTCCATAGCATTACTTGCATTTGTCTCTGAATGCTTTAAACTTGGAAAATGGGCTTCTGACATTCGATCGTCTCTATCGACTCCCAACGTACCTGCGTGAAATCGTCTCTAGCTGGAATTAATCAATCCGATGACCTCGCATCGGGGTAGGCAACGAATCAGATGTCCTAGTCCTTCCTCCTTGGGTGACTAGCGGTCTTCTATCATATCTCTAAGTATAACTCGTGCGGCAATAGCTCCAAACCTCTGGGGCGATATCTCGTCAGTCGCAGCAATAACTGAATCATTCGTCCGTACGTTGAACAGTGCCTCAATCATCAAGTATAATCGGTGCATCGACGGTCATCACATTCTGGCTGGCCTCTAGCAGTGGCTCAATCCTTTGGTGCTAATCTGCACGTCCGAAAAATCTCGTAAAAGCGATCCATCAACCGCTCATGGTGCGAAAACACAATAAAATGACGCATCTATGCAAATCGTATGTCCCTGGAATCACGCCCTGGTCAGTCCTCATCCGTGACGAGCTCATACTGACGCAACTCTAGCCGCAGCTCTCTCTGCCCGTGTAATCGTAGCAGCAAAACCATAAACCAATATCGATGAGGATAGATCATGAATGAATATAATGTTGTGCAAGTAAATGTACATCCTAAGGCTTCTTAAGCGGAGTAGCGTATCGTAAGTATGCCGCGGAACATACACACGGTACGTCACTCTCCTTAAGTCACCTACTCTATCAACCAAGGTCAACCTACGCGATGAAATTTCGAAGCTAATACTCCCTCGACCAAGTCTAAGTTCCGTAAGGTCAAGCCTAGATTCTGTATATATACAAACGCCCTAGTCTCCGCATAGTCAAACGTAGACTCGAAACAAGGTTAACCTAGCGCTCTGATACCAATTTTTTGACGACCCGAAATTGCACGTGACTGGAACTTGAATCATATGAAGTCTATAGGACCTCATCTAATTCAAGTAAGCCAAAAATCCCAGAAATCTAAACCAATTTAAGGAAGAAGTGAAGAAAACTAGTTTTAAAACAAGTGGTTTTAAAAACATAAGTCGAAGTATGCATTTTTAAAATCCCAAGTCTTTTCTGAAAATTTCGGCAGAGTTTCCTTTGTAAATACTGGCCCCAAACGGGGTACAACATGAATAATATATGCATAATTATAAAAGGCATCCCCAAGTGGGAGCTAGCTCTTCGTCAATTGACAGTCACGACCATGCAAGAAATATAATATACAACGCCGAAGGGCGAGGATCAAAACTCAAAAGGAACTCAAAATATCAAGAAAACCATAATAATACAACGCGCGACTTTAAGGTCGAAAGAACAACAACTGGTTTTCTAAGTCTGAATAAATATAAGTCTGGTTGATGGAGTTTACTAGATACAGCTGAATAAAAATAGAGTACAATGGTGGTCACGTTAAAAGTGAACCCACCTACCGATGCAATTACCCGAAAAGGACAGTGTGCCAGCAAAGCCGCAACGAACCTGTACGGGAAAACCTGCAAGAAACTGTGGCACAACGGGGGTGAATTGCCAACTCGTGAGTAGAAAACATCACAGAGCAGAAATCGTATGTATGACTCAATCCTAGGTCAAACGATCAGTAATATATACATCCTCAATATGATAAGGTCTGAAGCATGAAAAGGTGGCAAGGGTAAACATCTATACCAAGTGTAATACCAAGTGCTCGTGTCAGTACCTCAGGTAGCAACATATCATAAACATGAGGTGTGATCAATGTAATCATCATGAAATCAGTGTCAAATATATCATGAAGTCTATAAGTATGTGGATATCATCCAACTATGTAATCAATGCCTGTATGCATATGGATCTCGTCCACGGGTCAACCAACGACACAACAACATCATGCACGTAAATATCATAAAAACATATGCATGAAAGTATGAGGATATAAATCAACGTATGTCCCTCGTGACACATCAAAATCATAACCTGAGTGTCCAGCATCGACACTCGAAAACATCATGAAACCCGTGTCCATCATCGACATGTAAATCCTTATATGTCGGGCTCCGTCAGTCCGGATCGGCCTTCGGGCTCCGTCAGTCTGGATCGGCCCATATGATCTCTCGACTCTGGTCGGTATCCTCTGGATATATGCCGAGCCCAAATACTATCACCGGTAGGTATGGTTCCCCTGTTAGGCTCATCGGCGTGGTCCATCGACATACCTTTCTTGCCCCGGGGTACCTCCGGGCCCCACCATGTACCCGCACACGGCCCACGACGCCTCCTCGCATGTGGGGTATATATATATATATATATATATATATATATATATATATATATATAAACTGATAAAAATCACGGTGGCTGCTGAAATATCATATCAAGAGAAACCGGGTTTTTAAAACAGTACATACTTTCTTTTGAAATACCCACGGTTCTCAAATCCAGAAATATCATGGAAACAACATATCTCAATGCGTATAATCGTAAAACATGATTTATGCGACATATAATAAAAATGTAAGCATATCAGTATATCATGCAACATAAAACAGTAATATGCACATATCGAGGGAAAACCGCTCTTTAAATGAATCCAGTTTAAAAAATATATCATGCGGTTCCCAAATCTCCAAAATCATGCCAGAATCATCTATATATGTGCAAATATGTAAGTATGCAAGTATGGGTGTACAATTTGTGTGTACGCAAGTATGGGTGTACAATATATGTGTACGCCAGTATGTCATACAAGGAGTCATATCCTGATGCAACAATCCTACTTTGTAGTGACATGGCAATTATCGATGATAAAGTATGTGAGCCGGCAAGCAGGTGTATGTGGAACATACGCATCATCGATAATGGTGCTGGTGTCCTAACAACATGGGTTTAATATAACAATAAACACATTTAAACATGCGATGCGAATAGCAAGAATATGCGGAAAATGAATAATAAACGTAACAGTGAAGAATCTACATAAATGTATATATGTCATACAGTTTTGCCGTTTGAAATAACACGAATCGTGGTGTTTAGAAAAATAAGGGCGACGGTGTTTTTAAGAAAAGATGCGTCTTTTGAAAATATCCGTAGAATCCCTTGGCCTGTCTTTAAAATACTCACGATTCGTTAGTTTGGAAATAGGTATGACTCGAGTCTAGTCTAACATCTATACGTAAACTACAGGACTAAACTAACTGGCTAATCGAAAAGGTAAGGAAACCACTTAAATCTGAGTCGATACATATAAATATAATAGTCGGTGATCCCGCCTCAATAGTATCACATACGATACAATATATAACATGACATCCTCGAGTCAAGAGTGCGGATCTATCATCAATATAAAGCTCGTACGGTAAATCCATCATACGGCATCCCAATCTGGGTACGGGTCGAATCTCATATTTATCTCATCATTTATCTGGTATCCTTATCATCCTGTCCTGTATTAGGGGTACTGATCTAAGTCTTGTACAAACTGACACCAACTGCATATATATGCGTGTATGAAAGCACACGCCTAAAGGCCCGCTATAATCTTATGTCGTATCTCATAATACGAATCAGAACATATCACTGATCACATGGCACCATGCCCAATCTCATCGACTCATCTCTAAGTACCATAACAATCCTCATCATCCATGTATAAGTATACGTATATATATACATAGTCCCAAAAACGCACAAGTAAAACAAAGTAAGCATGTGTGTGCGTGCGTATGGGTGTAAACCTTATTCTAAGGTCCGCGACTAACTAACTAATGACGCTATCATCCAATTATACTAAAATTATCCATGACTCCCAAAGTCTATCTAGATAATCATAATCTCATATAATATGTACCATACACTACACTACGGACTGCGGGGGTGCTATACGCCATCCACTCGACTTCCCCCGTAGATGTGTATCTACTCACCTTGATCCTCGCTTGCTGGAGTCGATGACGCCACGCTCATCCTCGTCGTCTTGAAATCCACGTGGGGGTACCTACAACCAATACACAATCGCAAATGCATATTAAAATCAAATCGGAAAACCAAAACGGCACACGTTTCTCTCATAGGTTAAAACCTATAGCCTAAGCCTGCAAAACTACCAAACAACCCCCGTCGCTGACGTACAAACATCAGACGACGCAACACAAAATCAAATACCAAATCCCAAATTAAAATGAAGTCGCGAAACAATGCAGCAACTCAAGAAAATGGTCCCAGATTTTACCCTAAGTGAATTTAGCCAATTTTGCACATATGGAGGGTCCAATTTACTGGAGATAAAGCCTTGGACCAAACACGGATCATTTCCACTCTACCCAGGCCGCAACTTGCGGCCAAAATGAGTAAATTTGCGGCCAGAACTTGGAGTGGGGGTCTCAGGTTTTGGGTATCGGTTCTAGGTTGCCTGAACATCTCTTAGTATTCGCTAAATATTTTTCAGGTCACCTGGGTTATAGCAGATCACCAAAACACATCACAATTCTCACAAATTCCCGATATGGGGGTTTCTAAGTTTGGGGTTTGGGTTTAAGTCTCTGTTTTAGTTCAATTTACCATCACTAAAGGGGTTGTAGTCCTTAATTACACCTTAATTTCACCTTTGGAATCAATTCAAACCATAATCCCTAACTTGGAATTTTCAAAATTCACTAAACTACACAATATCGATTCTAAACTTGTATGGATGCTTAAGGAATTGAAATACTATTCTAATGGTGCAGAAATTACCTCTTTTGGTAACTCAAGAAAATTCTTGAGTTGCCCCAAGTCTTCAAAATGCAAACTTTCTTGGTCCAAAGTGTAGCTTGTGAGTTTGTGCATGTTTTTAATGAAGGCAAGGTGATGCTTTGGGGTGTTTTTGATGATGAAATGAGGTGTTTAGAGGGAGGAGGGATATGGGTGCTGCCATGAGAGAAGAGAGGGGAGAGAAATGAAGAAGAAACAATGAAGGGACAAGGAGCCATGGTCTTGGGTTGACCCCTCACCTCTCTCTCTCTCTCTCGCCCATCCTTCTTTCTTTATTATTTTCTTTTGTTTTGTTTTGTTTTCTTTTATTTGTAAACCCAAATGAAAATCCAAAAGAAAAATGTCATGGTTAACAAAATGCATAAGTATAAAAATGTGATATGGTGCATGTCATGTGCACAAAACTGGCTTAATGCGCGATTAGCGATATTTAATCGCGATTAGCTTTAAAAATGAATTTGATTAATTATAAAAAGTTATAATTTTCTTAAATCACATAAAACATCCTCATTTCAGTAATTTCTATAATTTTCCAAATATTTTCCGATTTATCGGTATTTAATTATACCGCACTAATAAAATATTCAATATATTTATTATTTAATTATAAAAATTCCCAAAAACAATATTTTATTTTTCTGAAATGTTACACCGGTGTACTCACCTCCAGTGAGCACATGTAGACTATCTTAGGTGACTCAACACCAATGGCTTGTGGGACCGGCCGCCGCACCTCGTCGGGGTCTCGAAAAGTATACACTAGTCTACTCCGGAGTTTTGATGCCCAGTCTGGATACTCCCTTGACTCGGGACATTTAAGAATGTATTTATGGACCACCCTGCTCCCACGTATATAATCGCAATCATAATGCTGGTACTCAAGCAATAATCCTATAGGCTTTATCAAAACGTATACATATAATGATAACGACAAACCAGATAGCATATTATCATCTCGAGTAAGATTGTTCTATCTATATAGGTCCTCGTTTAATTATCATAATCGCCTACCTGCAATTACAATAATTGCTTTGAGGGCACTATATCCAACAGTCTTTTCCCTTTACCTTCTCCCAGGCTATGAGGGTGTTGGATATGGTGCCCTCAAGTCAATTATTGTAATCGCAGGTACGCGATTGTGATTATTGAGGGAGGACCTATACGGGTAGAACGGTCTTACTCAAAATGATAGTATGCTATCTAGTTTTTCTTTATCATCATGTACATGCATTATGTGGTATTACAGATCACTATTACATGTTGGTAGAGCCCATAGAATTCTTGCTTGACTACCAGCGTTATGATGGTGATCAAACATGTGGGGGCCGGGTAGTCCATAAGCACATCCTTAAATGTCCCTAATCGTCGGAGTATCGAGACTGGGCATCAATATTCCGGAGTAGACTGGAGTATACGTTTCTAGACCCCGACGAGAGGCGATGGTTGGTCCCACAGCCAATGGTCTTTCACACCTAAGATCGTATGCAGGTGCTCACTGGGGGTGAGTACACTGGACGGACTCGCCGGGAACATGCTAGATGTTATTATACCTATTGTCAGATAGCAATTCTCAGGTAACATGAGTACAGGTTATTCCTTCGACCTGAGATCATCATTTGTCTCGTTTGAGTTCTCACTGTGCTTTGATTACCCTACCACGGCTCAAAGGAGTCGTGCAAACAGGTTTTAGTTGGGTACAGTCCCGAGCCACATGGAGGCAGTGAGTGGATCGTCGGGGATTCGTCTCTCCCGGTATTGGAGGTTGATGTCGCACTGTGCATGGGTGGCCATCACCAGAAATCCTTGGCCAAGGTGGATGAGAATTACTTATTTGGATCAGTGATTTCTCAGTGGGTGATGGGCTTCACATCGACACGATATATCGTATTATTCAGGGTCTGACTTTATCCACCCCCTAGACCCGATATGCGATACTCTTAGACGAAGAGACCGGACTGTACAGAGATTGCCACAGATAGGCTCAATAGGGATCCGGATGAGTTTGCTCGTCGACCTTCCTTTTCGACAGGTACCTGGGTAGCCGTTACGTACAACTAGTACCGTTGACTGCTTGTGATTATGGATTTATCCAGTAACTCACTGCTGGCGTACTGTCGAGTCTTTAGAGTCCCATAAAGAGGGTTTTCCTGTTTCAGGCGAAATAATGTAGTAGCCATATTTTGATACGTGCAGGGTTCCGATCGAATGATTGTACTAGTTACCCGGACTTTAGATCGAACGGTTGATAATACTAGCCGGCTTAGGATTAAGCAAGATTATTAAATTAGATATTGATTTAATAATTTACGTATATATATTTCGATATGTATATTCTAGTATTATGTTCTTTGTGTTATTCTATCTTTTTGGGTATTCGTATTTTGATACGAATACGGGTATGTATATACAGTTGAGTGTATTCCGTATTTATACGGAAAAAATTCTAGAAGGTGGACACCACATTTTGGTTTATCCATTTATTAATTTAAATGGAAATGAGGTGTAAAGGCTGTGAAGAGAGAATGGTGAGAACCATGCTTGAATAGTGTTGACAAATGAATTGAAAATTCATTTGTGCAAACTATTCAAGTATGGTTGCTTTATTTTATTTGGAAAATGGTTTTTACAAAACCATGCTTCATATCATACTCTCATTTTGGATGTTGGATGAACACTTGGTTGTTGTTTTTGATGAAAACTTTATCACCATTTGCCTCATCTCTCTTCACTAGCCTTTCTTGAGCTCCTCCTCCTTCTTCATGATCTTCCACCCTGCCATCTCATGAGTTGAGAATCAAGGGTGAAAGAAAAATAGATATACACTTAGAACAACTTATTACATCCCTAGACACTCTAGATTAGCAACCTAGAGTCCCTAGTTGCTCCACTAGATTTTTAGTGTGGAGATAGAGCCATGAACCACATCCCTCGGGTGGATCATCTTCGACGGAGGAAGACTGGCAGTCAAGCTCGATCAAGGAGACCTTAAGGAGATAACGAAGAGGGTAGAAGACCGAAAGACATGGATCTTTTGGTAAAACAACTATATCACAGTAGATAACCTCTTTGTAGTTTGCTAGTTTCATGTTTGGTTTCGATTCTAGGTAGTTGTTTCTAGCGCAAAGCTTTTAAACCCAAAAATTTTCGTTCCGCAACGGCCGCGATCGACGGCCAGGGCGCTAGGAACCCAAACATGGTATCAGAGCCACCCAAATATTAGAAACTAGTAGTAGACGATGCATTAGTTTTAAAACCGAAAATTCCGACTTCAAAACCCATTCTATGTTCTGAAATTTTTTTGGTCTCAAAAATTTTTTAAACAAGTGCAGAGTATTACTCTAGACATGTATGTGACACATGATGAAAACGAGGGAATTCCATCAAAACTTGGCCGGCCAAAACCTAAATATTCTCGTTTATGCCTTTTTACTATTCACTTCTGGGCCCCGTTTTTATCTAGTGTCTTGGGTTTTGTAAATTAGTGTTTTTGATCTTGTTTGCTGTCCCCAGATTTCACTTAGAGTCTTTGCTTTGGGGGCAACTTGGAAAGTTTCAAAACATGAAATTTTGCATCGTTTATATCTGTGATGTGGTGTATGTGTTTTCTAAACGTCGTCTATTTGCTATATGTCATTTAGACGAGGTTGCACATACCTTCTTATACTGCTGTGGTGTTGATATCTGTGATGGAATGTTCGGATTGTCGTGTGGGATAGCCTCTAGTGCAATGGTAGTTGTACATTTTTGATTCATTTGTGTATTCATTATTGCGGGGCGAGCGTCCGACATGTGGACTGCCGTTTCCGCCAGTTTGTATATTCTTTTATTGGGGCATGACCGGGTTGAGGTCAATATCATCTTTATATATATGTTTTTCTTTTCTATACTAGGATTATCCCGCGGTGGAGTGCTCGAGTAGCCGGGTTCCAGAGGGAAACGGGCTCGCATATCATGGCGTTGAGATGGAGGGGGCCTCACTCTAAAATTGGTGGGTTATTCGCGGCACTCGTAGGGGGTATAGGATAACCCATGAAAGGGTGCTCAAGTTACCGGATTCCGTGAAGTGTTGGGTGTCCCATTCACCTTGTTGATTGGGATTGCCTCACTTCTGGGATTGGCGAGTAACATATCGCGCTCGTAGGGGTCTTAGTTATACATTACATAGGCTATCCACATGACCGGGGAACATCGGGTCTAATTTGCGGCTCAAATGAAACCCGGGGCTTCTAGATTATCCGTTATTCTGTGTTGCTTATCGCTTTTCTATGATGTTGCTTATATCATGCCTGGGACAAATGGTTATATATTTATATATACTAGTAGATGTTGTATATGTTTTGCACCCGCGCTAGTCCAGCCCCCGCTCTGCCGTTAGTTAACTAACCTAACGGTACATGACGGGGCCCCATGGCGAATGCGGATGGCATATACGTATATTGTATTTTCGTTTTTTTCTGGTGTGATAGAGATTAATTGATGGGACCACATTAATTTTGATTAATGCAAGGAAAATAAACCTAAAATATGTTGTCGGAACAAATTTCGAAAAACTATAGTTGTATTAATTTGCTTTGTATAGTGGTGTTCGTTCAGGAACATCCAGCACTTCATTCTAGAAGGCAAGAGCCTAGATCCCTTCATGGGGAGTGACCTCTTGAGCAAAAGTTTATGATACTGTAGATTACTCGGTTTTCTTCAAAACCATCCATTTTTAAAAGCTGAGCCTAAACCACTCCTTTTCAAAACTGTTTGAGTTCCTTCAACGATATCAAGTTCATTACGTTAAAAGGTTTTTCGCCAAAAACCTAGCCGTAGCCCTTCATCGTTTCAGATAATTACTACGTAGTATTCGTGCTGCGTTTGTTGATTATTCATCATGGTGTAGCATACGGTAGCAAAGTAATGATTGTCAGTAGCATAGATAATGCGATTGGTTAGGACGGTCGTGTGTCTTTGTTGATTATTCGTCAAGGGTCATGAGGGTGGGTCTAATGCAATCTTAGATAATTGTCACGACCCGGAAAAAGGCACGTGACTGGAGCTTAAATCATGTGAAGTCTATAGGTCCCCACCTGATTCAAGTAAGCCAAAAGCCCAGAAATCTAAACCTTTTTAGGGAAAATAGTGGAGGTGAAGTTTTGAAATAACGGCATAATGAAATCAAGATCTTTCTTGTAAACATAAGTTTTATTCTATAAAAATGCAATACTTTATATCTATCTTGAAAACATTTTTCGTCGTTTGAAATTTGGGCAACACCTCCTTTGTAAATCTTAACCCAAAAGCAATACAAGCAATAATAAATGTAGGCATCCGCAAGCGGGAGCTAGCTTTTCGCCAATTGGCGGAAACAACCGCGCAATGATATAAATATACAACGCCGAAGGTGAGGATCATAACACAGAAAGAAAGAAAAGAAAACAAAGCTTCATCAAGAAACTAGAAACAATAATGAATACATGAGCGTAACTCTAAGTCCGAAAGAATATACAATAACGTTTTCTAAGTCTACAAATATACATAGTCTGGTTGATGGAGCTTTAAATAGATAGAACTGAATAAATGTACAAGTACAATGGTCGTCACGATGCAAGTGAACTCCACCTACCAAAGCGATCATCCGGAAGAAAGTGGTGTGCCAGCAACCCACAACGGAACCAGTACGGTCAAACCTGTAAGAAAACTGTGGCACAACGGGGGTGAGTTGCCAACTCGTGAAAAGAAGACATCACCTAGTAGAAACTGAATGTATAACTATCTCCTAGGTCATACAGTAATATATAATAATATAACGACATCGAGTAAATAACAAGAATAACAATATAAGCATAAGTGTGATATCAAAGTACTCGTGTCCATGTCATAAAGTAGTAACATATCATGTGTATCATGTACGAATGCATCATCCAACGTGTGTCCAGCAATGACACACTAAATCATGATAAAACCTGAGTACCAAGTATCGACACTCGAAAACATTATGAAAACCGTGTCCATCAGCGACACATAATCCTCATATCTCGGGTTCCGTCTGTCCGTATCGACCCTATATCATCTGACTCACGACTACGGTCGGTATCCTCCAAATATCCGCCATGCCAAACTATCACCGGTCGGTAGTGCTCCCCTGCCAGGCTCAACGTCTATATATACGGCCTTCTTGCCCCGGGGTACCGCACCGGGCCCACCATGTACCCGCAGACGATGTCTCCTCGCTTCTCGAATCGGGTAAACATATATGCTCAGAACCAAGAAATCTCATGGTGGACGCCACACATCATATCACGAGAAATCGCATTTTTCTTTTAAATTGAGTATAAGTTTTCAAATTCACATGTGGTTTCCTGAATCCAGAAATATCATGAAAAACCGAAATCTCATAATCATGATTCAATAAGGAAACAATGAATACCGGCATATAGCTAAATGATTAGAACATGACTAGAATTTATGTATATGAATGCATGTGGCATCTAAGTAAGAAGTACAATGTCTAAACTAGCAGGTAAGGTCATGAATGCTAAACAGTACCATTAAATTACAAGTTACCAGATTATACGAGTGAGTAACGGTTTCTAATGTGTATGTGGCATGGCAATTACCAATGCTGGTGTGTGTGAGCCGGCAAGCAAGTGTACGTGCAACATATGCATCATCGGTAATAGTGCAGGTGTCCTAGCAGACGAGATCATAACGGCTAATGATAACACATGTATATATCTACAATGCAACGACAATACCATGAGCGTAGCAGAATGTAAACAGTAAACGCAATATTATATAAAATATATAGCTAGATACGAGCAATACGGTTACCATATTAAAAAAATAGCACGAATCGTCGTTTTTAGAAAAGGAGGGGCTACAGTGTTTTTAAGAAAAGAGATATCTTTTTTAAAATCTGTAGCGTCCCTCGGGTTGCTCTTTGAAAATACCTACGATTC
This sequence comes from Agapanthus africanus, assembly GCA_030015575.1. Lineage (NCBI taxonomy): Eukaryota > Viridiplantae > Streptophyta > Magnoliopsida > Asparagales > Amaryllidaceae > Agapanthus > Agapanthus africanus. The sequence continues at coordinate 362,504,960 of JASDDO010000022.1, read as the reverse complement.
GTTCGTTTTTGAAATAGGTATGACTCTAAACCTATTCTAACATCTACTTAAGTAACTAAAGGCTAAACTAAGAACCGAGTCGAAAGTGATAAGAAATCTATAACATTTACCGAGTCGATATATCTAGTAGTCGGTGATCCAGCTTCATAGCATCACGTACGGTATAGTCCATCGTACGGCATCCTCGAGTCAAGAGTGCAGATCAATCATCATATATAAATATATATATATATATCGTACGGTAAATCCGTCATACGGCATCCTCAAAATTGATGGTACGGGTCAAATAACATATATCACATAGTTCATACGGTATCATCCGCCGTACAATATCCTAATCAAGGCTACGGATCTAAAGTCATGTACCATCTATTATCTCATCAAATCACATGTTATCGCATGTTATGCATATATCGCCCGACGATCCTTTAAGATATATCATATCATATATGATGTCTCAAACTCAAATCGTATATCAAAAGTCTCTTGACATCCTGTTCGATCGTATGGACTCATATCCATATCCTCATCTTACACGTATATATATATATATATATATATATATATATCAACATATCCATATATATATACATATATACATATACACACAAATCATAAAAAGTGTGTGTATGCGTGTGCGCAACAAAATAAAACTAACGGCTCACGACTAAAGAAATAACACCAGGGGTAAACCTTCCTATGAGTACACTTATTCTAATCCTACGGTCTCCTATAACCCTATTTTCTAAGTATACATATCTCGCCTTAACATATATAGTATATAAATATCCTATTCTACGGTTGTGGGGGTGCTATACGTCATCCACCCGACTTCCCCCATAGACATAAATATACTCACCTTAATTCCTCGCTTGCCGAAGTCGATGACGCCTTGCTCTCCCTTGTCGTCCTGAAGTCCACGTGAAGGTACCACAGTTTCAAGCACATCGTATCGTAAACAAGAATCAAAAACAAATCCGATACGGCACGTAGAGTGCACATAGGTTAGAACCTATGGCCTACGCATGCAAGAATAACCAACAACTATTGACGTCGACGTACAAATGTCTAACGACCGAGCTAAAACCTCAAATACCAAAACTCAAGTCACTAAAAGTCGCAAAACGAAAACAGAAACTCAAGAAAACACCTCCAGATTTTACCCTAGATTGAATTAGCCAATTTTGCATATGTGGTAGGTCTAAATAACAGATAAAGGAGCCATAGACCAAGCACGAATCATACCCAACATGCCCAGGCCATAATTTGGGGCAAGAAGCGATTTATTTGGGGCCTAGAAATTAATTTGGGGTCTCTAGGTTAGCTTCTAGGTGGCCTGCTTGTCTCACTCTGTTCGCTATATATTTTTCAGAGTCTCAGATCTCAATATCCCGTCACAAATCCCATAAAATACGATATCGGCCAATTCAAATTTCAAGCCTTAGGGTTTCTATACTCAGTTTGGTCCAGGATTTTGACACTATAGGGGTTGTGGTCACTATCTAGTCCTCGAGTACACCTTCACAATCCAAAATATATCCTAAACCTCATCTTTGAAAATTCTAAGTTCACCAAACTACATTAGTTTAACTCTAAACTACAATAAGAGGTAAGGAAACTCAAATACTTAACCAAAGGTGTAGGATTTACCTTATATAGCAACTGAAGAAAATTCTTGGGTTGCCCAAAGAGTTCAAAATCTCCACTTGATTTATCCATGGTGTTTGTAGTGATGAGAGGAATACTTTTTGTGAAGATGGCATGGTGTTTAGTAGTGGTTTTGGAGGTGTTTGAGGGTGGTAGAGGAGGTAGAGGGAAGAGGATGAAGAGATGAAGAGGATGAAGGTGATAAATGAAGGAAGAAGATAATATGCCATGGTGAGAAGAACCCCCCCCCCCCCCTCTCTCTCTGCCCATACCTACATCTCCCCCACACAAAATATCTTCCCTTTTCCTTTTTATTTTCATTCTTCTTTTTATTTTAAAAACAAAAATCATTTTAAAGAAAAGGAAAAGAAGCCATGGTTAATAACAAAAATGTAACAAGTGTTTTGCAACATATTTTGTTGCATGCCATGTACATAAACAAGATTAATGCATAATTAGCGAAATATTAATCAAGTTTAGTATTAAACTTGTATAAAAATAATTGTATAATATTTATAAATTGTCCAAATCACATAAATTCTTTCAAAATCATTAATTCTTATTAATTTCAAAATATTTTCCAAACTATACATATATAATCATGCCATTTCATTAAAACTAATTTCTATACTTTTATAATATCCATAAAATTTATAATTTTAATTATTTAAATTCTAAAAATAATATTTTATTTTCTGAAATGTTACAATCTTCCCCCGTTAAATAAATTCGGTCCCCGAATTTAAATTTAAACCCCCCAATTACTAAAACATTTCAACAAAACCATTAAGTCGCCGGGGCTCCGAAATCATGAATACATAAGATATATCATAGCGCAACGCATGCGCATGAAAACGAATGCAAACCCAAAATCGAAATACCGTCAGGCGTCACGCAATCATCGGAATTATGACGAAAATACAAATGTCAAAATCCATTACGAAAATCAAATATGATATAATTAGGACTATAACATATATGTTGTTCGCATCTTTGTGAAATTATCAAAACGAATAAATAAAAGCGCATACCAAATTCCTTTTAAATCGTTGTGTGATGCGCGTATCACGGCACAAGTAGCGGACGTGCATTATAAATATAGCTATATATATATCCTTTGTTCAACATATACGTTCCGCCTTTTGAAAATGATTTAGAAGGGATTTCTTCGTAAAGTTTCGTGTCATCATGGACACGTAGGAAAATATTGAGGCTATAGCTCCTTTTTGAAAATCCCCTCGGTAAATATCGATGCATGCAAAATACTCAGGTACTGTCCTCAGACTAGTCCTGCTCGGTTATTATATAATATAGTATAAGTCATGAAAACATGATGCTCAAGAGGAAATCAATCTTAAATAGCAAACATAAAAATGCCACGTTCGTCTGGTGCGCACGGAAATCGAAATCAATACAGATGCCACGAATGTGCACATAAACAAAAACTAAGTGCAACGGGTGTGCACGAAAACATCTGCCAAGTGCAACAGGTGTGCATGACAACATATCAAGTGCTTCTAATATGCACGAAGAATCACAATTAAGTGCATCCGGTGTGCACAAAATCACATCAAGTGCACCAAGTGTGCGCAAGAATCCTAATCAAGTGCTCAAAGTGTACAAAAACATAAATCCAGTGCACTAGGGCGCACGAAAACGAATATCGAGTATCAAAATCAAAATCGATGGTATACAACATACACCAAATCAAAATCATGTATACCGCGGTATATGAACTCGTAAACGTATGCAACTGCGTGCACAAAAACATATATCAAGTACTGAAAGTGGGTGTAAACTACACCGAATGCATAAGTTGAATCATGTGCATACATATGCATGAAATCAAATCAATATCTCGGAATGCGTAAAAATCGAAATAAAGTGCAATGGGTATGCACAAAAATGAACATCGGTATAATTGATACATGAAAATACAATCAAGTGCAACTGTGGCGCACATAGGAAATATCAATCATGAAACAAATCATCAAAATACCGAAATCAAAGCGATGAAAATGTGATATCCGAATTACCAATGTGCAATTTATAATAATTGTCGTTGAGGTACCCCTCCTTCAATGTCGAAAGGTGCCGGTGCAACCAAGGCTGGAAGAGCAAGAATATCTACTTGCCTCTTGCCCATGGTCTGGTGTCTTCTGCTTTTAGGTATTCTTTTCTCTCTGTAGAATGCCAGATACATGACTCTTTGGCTCGACAGCCCGATTCGCAGTAATGACGGAAACAATCCCGTTCTGGCGCTTCTGTGAAGATCTCCTGACCAACTTACATGGCCACTCGTAATGTATCGCGTCAATGATGGCAATCTCTAGCCCACTGAGTGTGCGCGATACACTCAATCCTGGTCCAAGTCTCTATCGTGAAGTACTCCCGAAAGATCCTGTCAGGGTCTCTTCCTAATCACATCTTTGCAGGACTGTCCGGAAGTTGGCACTCTTTTTTTAATTCGTTTCTCGTTCCGAGACAGTCACATTCTCATCATGACTTTCCTTAAGAAATTATGGTCGTATCCAACGCCTCTGCGTGCGTAGTAACTCTTTGACATCAACGGAGTAGAACGACAACTCGTGAAAATCTCGCATGAACTTCTTGCTCCGCTTCCCTTCAATATGGACCGATTCGGAATCATCTCTTCGTAGCTGTGTGGACTGCGCTCTAACTTGCTATAGTCATATCGATAGTCTCTTTCGAAGCTATGAACTCAGTGTTTCCAATACCCTGTAGAAGGCATCTGGTCAATTACGTCCTCGGGAACTCGTCCAAATCATCGGAGTGATGGGCTTTTGCTCTCCCTTTCTCGATCGACTCACAACACGTCTATGTGAGGCCTTCTTCTAACTGAAGCTAGTCAAGTTAATGACCTCGCATCGGAGCATCCAAACGAACAAACTGTCCTAGTCACTTATCTAAGGGTGACTAGCGATCTTCTATCACATCTCCATGTATAAACTCCTGCTGCATTAGCTTCATAAGTATAGGGGCGATATCTTATCAAAACTCAGCAACAGCTGGCTCATCTGTCCGCACGGTAGACAACGCCTCAATCATCTAGAGTAGACGATACCTTAATAGCCTTCACAATCTGGCTGGCCTCTAGCAATGGCCCGATCATCTAGTGCAGCTCCCGAACGCCCGTGTCAACGGAAAATCCTAGTAAAACAATATATCAATGCTTTCGTACGTCACCGGAATACATCTTGGTCAATCCCCATCCCTGAAGAGCTCGTGCTGACCGCCTCTCTAGCCACAACTCTATCTTCTTGTGTAGCCAAGGTAACGGAAACCACAATACAATATCGATGAGGATAGATCATCGGAACGAATAGAAATGCAGTGCATAAGAAATGTACATCCTAATGCTACTTAAGCGAAGTAGAGTAGCGTAAATATGCCGCGGAATATACACACGGTACGTCACTCTACTTAAGTTACCTGCTCCATCAATAAAGGTCAACCTATGCGATGAAAGTTCGGGTCTAATACCCCCTGGGCCAAGTCTAAGTTCCGTAAGGTCAAGCCTAGGTTTTGAATATATATACGCCCTAGACTCCGTATAGTCAAACCTAGACCCGAACCAAGGTTAAACCTAACGCTCTGATACCAACTTTGTCACAACCCAGAAAAAGGCACGTGACTGGCACTTAAATCTTGTGAAGTCTATAGGACCCCACCTGATTCAAGCAAGCCAAAGCCCAGAAATCTAAACTTTTTTTGGGAAAATAGTGGTGGTGAAGTTTTGAAATAACGGCATAATGAAATCAAGATCTTTCTTTTAAACATAGGTTAAATTCTATGAAAATGAAATACTTTATATCGATCTTGAAAACATTTTTCATCGTTTGAAATTTGGGCAGCACCACCATTGTAAATCTTAACTCGAAAGAAATACAAGCAATAATAAATGTAGGCATCCCCAAGCAGGAGCTGGCTCTTCGCCAATTGGCGAAAACAACCACGCAATGATATAAATATACAACACCGAAGGCGAGGATCAAAACAGAGAAAGAAAGCAAAGAAACATAAAAAACCAGAAACAATAATGAATACATGAGTGTGACTCTAAGTCCGAAAGAATATACAATAACGTCTTCTAAGTTTACAAATAATATAGTCTGGTTGATGGAGCTTTAACTAGATACAACTGAATAAATGTACAAGTACAACGGTGGTCACGATGCAAGTGAACTCCACCTACCAAAGCAATCACCCGGAAGAAAGTGGTGTGCCGGCAAGCCGCAACAGAACCTGTGTGGTAAAACCTGCAAGAAAACTGTGGCACAACGGGGGTAGGTTGCCAACTCGTGAGTAGAAGACATCACCGAGTAGAAACCGAATCTATGACTATCTCCTATGTCATACAGTAATATATAATAATATAACGACATCGAGTAAATAACAAGAATAACAATATAAGCATAAGTGTGATATCAAAGTACTCGTGTCCGTGTCATAAAGTAGTAGCATATCATGTGTATCATGTATGAATGCATCATCCAACGTGTGTCCAGCAACACACTAAATCATGATAAAACCTGAGTGCCAAGCATCAACACTCGAAAACATCATAAAAACCGTGTCCATCAGCGACACATAATCCTCATATCTCGGGCTCCGTCTGTCCGGATCGGACCCATATCATCTGATCTCAAAACTACGGTCGGTATCCTCCGGATATCCGCCGTGCCAAACTATCACCAGTCGGTAGTGCTCCCTTGCCGGGCTCAACGTCACTCTATACGGCCTTCTTGCCCCGGGGTACCGCACCGGGCCCACCATGTACCCGTAGACAGTGTCTCCTCGATTCTCGAATTGGGTAAACATATATGCTCAGAACCAAGAAATCTCATGGTGGACTCCACACATCATATCACGAGAAACCGCATTTTTATTTTAAATTGAGCATAAGTTTTCAAATTCACATGTGGTTTCCCAAATCCAGAAATCTCATAATCATGAGTCAATAAGGAAACAATGAATACCGGCATATAGCTAAATGATTAATACATAATTAGAACGCATGTATATGAATGCATGTGGCATCTAAGTAAGAAGTACAATGTCTAAACTAGTAGGTAAGATCATGAATGCTAAACAGTACCATTAAATTACAAGTTACCAGATTATACGAGTGAGTAATAGTTTATAATGTGTACGTGGCATGGCAATTACCGATGCTGATATGTATGAGCCGACAAGCAAGTGTACGTGCAACATACGCATCGTCGGTAATGATGCAGGTGTCCTAGCAGACGAGATCATAACGGCTAATGATAACACACGTATATATATACAATGCAATGAGAATACCATGAGCGTAGCAGAAAGTAAACAGTAAATACAATATTATATAAAATATATATCTATATACGAGCCATACGGTTACCATATTAGAAAAAATAGCATGAATAGTCGTTTTTAGAAAAGTAGGGGCTACGGTGTTTTTAAGAAAAGTGATATCTTTTTGAAAATCTGTAGCGTCACTCGGGTTGCTCTTTGAAAATACCTATGATTCGTTAGTTTTGGAAATAGGTATGACTCTAAACCTATTCTAACATCTACTTAAGTAACTAAAGACTAAACTAAAAACCGAGTCGAAAGTGATAAGAAATCTATAACATTTTCCGAGTCGATATATCTAGTAGTCGGCGATCCAGCCTCATAGCATCACGTACGGTATAGTCCATCGTACGGCATTCTCGAATCAAGAGTGCGAATCAATCATATATATATATATATATATATATATGTATATATCGTACGGTAAATCAGTCGTACAACATCCTCAAAATCGAGGGTACGAGTCAAACAACATATATCATATAGTTCGTACGGTATCATCCGTCGTACAATATCATAATCAAGGGTATGGATCTAAAGTCACGTACCATCTATTATCTCATCAAATCACATGTTATCGCATGTTATACATATATCGCCTGATGATCCTTTAATATATATCATATCGTATACGATGTATCAAACTCAAATCGTATATCAAAAGTCTCTTGACATCCTGTTCGAACGTATCGACTCATATCCATATCCTCATCTTACACGCATATGTATTATATATATATCAACATATCCATATATACACACACACACACACATACACACACACACACACACACACACATATACATATACACACAAATCATAACAAGTGTGTGTGTGCGCTCGCGCAACAAAATAAAACTAACGGCTTACGACTAAGGAAATAACACCAGGGGTAGACCTTCCTATGAGTACGCTTATTCTAATCCTACGGTCTCTTATAACCCTATTTGCTAAGTATCCATTGTTAGTGATATATGCCCTAGAGGCCATTATTGTATCATACTGGATTGTATATTACTTAATAGGAGCTTGGGGTATATACGGATATAGTAACAATCTTGCTCGAAATAGTAGTATGCTACCTGGTTTGTTTCTACCTCAATATGTGCATGTGTTTTCATAGCATATCGCTTATACATATTGGAAGAGCCCTTAGCATCTTTGCTTGATTAGCAGCGTTGTCATGGCAGTCACACTAGTGGGGGCCGAGTAGTCTATAAGCACATCCTATACAGGTCCCTAGTCGTAGGATTATCGAGACGGGTATTGATACTCCACAGTAGACTAGTGTATACGCATCTCATCCCAGCGGGGGAGATGGTCTGTCCCACAGCCATTAGTACGTCGTACTGGAGATAGTATCCAGGTGCTCATTAGGTTATGAGTACACTGGATAGGGCTCGTCGGGAACTGTTGGTGGGTATTTTACCCGTCGGGTAGCAGTTCCCAGGTGATATGAGTACAGCTTAGTCCGTCAACTTGATACTGCTGCTTCACCTCAAGTGTGTTACTGTAGGGTTCCTAGGCACTCTTGTGAAGGTTCATGAGGCATCAAACATGCCCGGATTAAATTTTAGACGTGCCGAACAACCCAAAGCCGGGATCTATGCTAGATAATTAGGGTTTAATATGCAATAAGATAACTTTTATCTAAGTGTGAGGGATTACAACCTTTGTAGTCCGCTCCTTCACTTCACAAGCTCCGAGTAGAAGTCCCTTTGCCGCGATCCACGATCTCCCGGACTCATGAGAGGCTCCACGACTCGAACGATCCATTCTAGCTTGTCGTATTCCAAATCTCCGATGATCTACGTCGAGGTTTCGAAGAACTCAAGCTATCTCACTCAAAAGAGAAGAACACACTAATCCCATGGGCTAGATGAGATTAGTATGAGAGAGTAGTAATTTAGCTATCCTTTTATATCATTTTCTCATAATCTTTCATCACTTAAGGATTTTCAAGAGAGCTTTTCTTGAAGAAGGAAGAAGATGATAATGGAAAATATATTCATTAGCTTAAAACCTTTTGTGATGAATAGAATGAATTATATGATTGATTTTGTAAACCATGGTCAAGGATGATAGGATAAGAATGAGTAGAGAATCAACTAGGGTTAGGGTTTGGTTAGGTTAAAAAGAATGTGTCATCTTAAATATCTTAAGGATGACAAAATAAAATGCTTCTAGAAGCAACTTGAAGCAACTAAACCAAATCAAACCCTAACCTCAATTAATCATCCTTAAACATGTTTAACAATTAATCATATCATGTCACAATAATATATATCATATATATATTATATATTTGCAACAAAAGAAAATAATACAATTAACATATATCGCATATATATCAATGTATCATCCACTGAGAAAATGAAATAATAAAGTAAGCCAATATTAGTTAATATAATAATATATCATATATATTATTATATATTAAATCATCGAATCAACACTTGATCCGACGATCCGGCTATATCGAATATAACCGGCTAATATATCATGTACCGATTCATCGAATCAACACTTGATCCGATGACCCGGTTCATATCCATATATCGCGAGAATATAATACGGTATCCCATATCGCATTATTCTCGCTCCTGCGCATATCACATATGTGCCACTACTCTGTTTCGCCTGAGCCAAGAAACCTCTGTGTAGGACTCTAAAGAATCGTCAATACGCCGGTAGCAGGTGATGATCATATCAAACACCCACAAGCTGCAAGCGGTCAGCTAAACGTAACAGCCACCCAGGTATTGAGCGATCAGAAGATCAACAAGCTAGCCTGTGCGTTCTCCTGTGAATCCAACCAGTAACACTCCCGTACAGTCCGGTCTGTTCGTCTGATATGTCGCATATCAAGTCTAGGGGTGGTATACGTCAGACCCCAGTAACCGATAAGTCGTGTCGATGTATGGCTCATAACGGGTCGAGAAACTACTAGTAACACTTACCAGTAAATCTCTATATCAGCCCTGGCCAGGGACTTCCAGTTATAGCCAATCGAACACAGCACAACATCAACTCCCTATACCGGGAGAGACGAATCCCCTCCTATCGCTCATTGCCTCCATGTGATTCGGGACTGTACCCAAAAGCCACCGTTTTGCACGCCCTCTTGGACGTGGTAAGGTGGAAATCAAAGCACAGTGGGAATCACACAAGACTCTATGACGATCTCGGGTCTTCAGACTACCCTGTACCTGTGTCACCGGAGAACTTCCATCTGACGTGTGGTATATCACCATCTGGGAGTTCTCGGCGAGTCCGTCCAGTGTACCCAGTCTCTACTGAGTACCCGTACACCATCTCTGATGTCTAACATCGATGGATATGGGATCATCCATCGCCCATCATATGGGTCAAGATGCGTATACGCTAGTCTACTCTGGTGTATCGATGCCCTGTCTCGATATACCCTCGACTAGGAACAGTTATAGGATGTACTCATCGACTACCGCGGCCCCACTAGTATGATCTCATCATAGTCCCAGTAGTCGAGTACAAACCCTAAGGGCTTTATCAACATGTGAGAGTAAAACAGTAAACCAATACAAGTCAACATGTTAAGATAAAGTGAAACCAAATAGCATACTATCATGACGAGCAAGAAAGTCTTCTCTATATATAACCAAGCATCCATTATAATATACATCATATGTACAACAATGGCCTCTAGGGCATATACATAACTAACAATCTCCCACTTGCACTAAGGCCAGCTGCTGTAGTATCTCATACCTAGCATCCCGAATAATCTCTCAAACTGTATCTGGGGAATAGCCTTCGTGAATGGATCCGCAGTGTTGTCCTTCGTATCTACTCTCCTGACCTCGATCTCCCGGCGATCAACTATCTCCCTGATCAGGTGATACCGCCTCAGAATATGTCTGGACTTCTGATGGGACCTGGGTTCCTTGGCCAAAGCCACAGCTCCATTGTTATCGCAATACAGAGGTATTGGATGCTCAATGGATGGAACCACACCAAGTTCACTAATGAACTTCTTGATCCAAACAGCCTCTTTGGCAGCATCGTTGGCAGCGATGTATTCAGCCTCCATCGTTGAGTCTGCAACGGTATCCTGTTTGGAACTCTTCCAACATACCGCCCCTCCATTGAGGGTAAAGACAAAACCCGAATGCGACTTAGAGTCGTCCTTATCACTTTGGAAGCTGGAATCGGTAAAGGACTCCACCTGGAGTTCTCCGTTACCATACACCAAGAACATCTCCTTAGTCCTTCGCAAGTACTTGAGAATGTTCTTCACTGCTGTCCAATGACTCTCTCCAGGATCTGCTTGATACCGACTCACTACACTTAGTGAATATGCTACATCGGGTCTGGTACATAGCATCGCATACATGATAGAGCCTACTGCCGAAGCATAGGGTATCCCTTGCATGCGAGCTCTCTCCAAATCAGTCTTGGGAGACATCTCTTTGGAGAGAGTGAGTCCAGATATCGTGGGCTGATTCCCACGTTTGGATTCTTCCATACTAAACCTCTTTAGTATGGTGTCAATGTACCTGGATTGGGACAATCCCAGTATCCGTTTAGATCTATCTCTATAGATCATGATTCCCAATATGCAGGAGGCATCACCTAGATCTTTCATTGAGAATCTTTGTGATAAGAAGAGCTTGACTGATTGCAGCATAGGAATATCATTTCCTATCAAGAGTATGTCATCCACGTACAATACGAGAAAGACTACCTTACCCTCTGCCACCTTCTTATAGATACAAGGTTCATCTATATTTTTGATGAAGTCAAACTCTTTGACTACAACATCAAAACAGATGTTCCAACTCCGCGATGCTTGCTTTAATCCATAAATGGATTTAAGCAGCTTGCACACCTTTCCGCTGCTCCCACTATCTACGAAGCCCTCTGGCTGAGTCATGTACACGCACTCTTCTAAATCACCATTTAGAAAGGCGGTCTTAACATCCATTTGCCAGATTTCGTAGTCATGGTATGCAGCAATGGCAAGTAAGATCCGGATGGACTTAAGCATAGCCACTGGAGAAAAGGTTTCGTCATAATCCACACCTGGACGTTGACGAAAACCCTTTGCTACAAGTCTAGCTTTGAAAGTCTCAACTTTTCCATCTACACCAAATTTCTTTTTAAAAATCCACTTGCTCCCAATGGGTTTTACCTCTTCAGGAGCATTTTCTAAAATCCATACTTTATTGGTGTACATGGATTCCATCTCAGATCGCATTGCATCCAGCCATTTCACAGAGTCAACACTCGTGATGGCCTGCTCGAAACTAGTCGGTTCATCATCATCCATGATGCAATCCTCGCTTCCACCATCAATGAGAAAACCGTAGTATCTCTCAGGTGGATGAGAAACCCTACTAGATCTGCGGAGAGGCTGGGGTTCGTCGGGTACTACTGAATCCTCTGGTTCAACCAAGTCTTCTGTTATAGTTTGTGTTGCTGGAACCTCTTCCAGTTCTACCTCAATACTACTATTCTGTTTCATAAGAAAACCTTTTTCTAAGAAAGTAGCATGTCGAGAAACAAACACCTTTTGTTCCTCGGGATGGTAGAAGATATACCCTTGTGAATTTCTGGGATATCCTACAAACTTACATAAGACTGATCTTGCCTCGAGTTTGTCCGGATTTTGTCTTTTGACATAGGCCGGACAACCCCATATCTTAATATAATTAAGATGTGGTCTCTTCCCTTTCCATATCTCATATGGAGTGGTAGGCACTGATTTGGTAGGAACCATATTCAATAGATGTATCGCTGTCTCAAGCGCATACCCCCAGAAGGAAATAGGTAACTCAGCCTCGCTCATCATAGATCGTACCATATCTAATAGGGTCCGATTCCTTCGTTCCGATACACCGTTGTGCTGTGGTGTATAAGGAGGAGTAAGCTGAGAGAGAATCCCATTCTCTTTTAGATAATCTAGGAACTCACCGCTTAAGTATTCACCTCCTCGATCAGATCGAAGAATCTTGATACTTTTGCCCGTTTGGTTCTCTACTTCGTGCTTATATTCTCTGAATTTCTCAAAAGCTTCAGACTTGTGTTTCATCAGAAACACATGTCCATATCTAGAGAGATCGTCAGTGAATGTAATGAAGTAGGAAGAACCGTTCCTGGCATTCGTAGACATGGGACCGCATACATCACTATGTATCAGTCCTAAGAGTTCGGTAACTCTTTCTCCGTGTCCACTAAACGGAGCTTTGGTCATTTTTCTTTTGAGACATGAATGGCAAGTATCATAAGATGATAATTCGAACGGATTCAAATAACCATCCCTATGTAACTTAGCCAGTCGTGTCGCATTGATATGACCAAGTCTACAATGCCACAAGTAGGATTCGTTCATATCTGAACTTTTCCTCTTGTGTGTGTTTTGTACATTTAGGACTGTATTCTGATTTAGAATGAATATGCCATTATGTAACGAGCCTGATGCAATCAACTTTTGATCTAGGAATATGTTCATAACATTTTCCTTTACTACAAAATTATATCCCTCTTTACTCAATAAAGAAACTGATATAATGTTGCACATCATGTTCGGTATATAATAGCACTCATTTAGAATCAGTGTATTACGACTTGGTAATACAAGGTGATATTCGCCAACTGCTTTGGCTACAATACTTGCACCGTTCCCTACTTGAACGGAATGATCACCTTTTCCCAGTTCTCTACCTTTACGTAGCCCATGTAACTGTTTACATATGTGGGATCCTGATCCGGTATCTAATACCCAGGACGTAGGGTGAACTGAGAAACAGTTCTCAATAACTAACACACCTGAAGAAGATGCATCAACATGCATGTTCTTTTGGGCTGCGTGAGAATCTAGATATTCTCCTGTTTCCTGTTCAGTCTTATAACTCTTATAAGAAAGAACGGGTTCAACGTTCCCTTGCTCTGTACAATAATCAGGTTTAGTCAATACATCCATATTATTATCTTGATTATGGCCTGAAATGGTCGCTACCTGGAGAGAGAGAGAAGAAAACACTTTAGCGTATGCTCTTGCAAGATTAGATTGGTTATTATTTTATCTAATCAGGATGTCTCCCACTGTTTTTATCAAATCTACCTTAAAACCCAAAAAGGTAAGATTAGCCGGGATTAATTACACCCTACAATTTCGTCAATCTTTCAGCCAGATCAGTGTCGGTACTTTGAGGGAGGTTCCCCGTGCTTTCGCACGGACCTAATTAGTAAACCTCGTTTTCCCAGAGGCGTAACCTCGTTAACACTTTTCTAGACACCTACTTGAATGACTAATTGTCCTGTGTAAAACTCTCCCAGGAGTAACTCTTACTCGCAGTGGGTATCGGGATCCAACTATCTCATAGGAGGTATGCAATCTCATTGCAAATTTCAACACTTGAAATTCCCGATAATGCTTTTACCCCTAGTGTTCTATGACCTTGACGAATGCCAAACAACCCATAGTCCACTAGTCAAGTTCAACCCGTACATTTCTTGATTGAATTAAACCCACCCGTACGACCCTTGACGAATGCCAAACTACGCCGTACGAATACCCTAATCCAATCTGCATCATATGCATAAGCAGATAAATACTAGTTAGCTACCGTACACTACGCCTTGACGAATGCCAAACTACCGTAGCACGAATACTAAGTAGTACTTATCTGAAATGACGGAGGGCTACGCAGGTTTTTCAGAAAACCCTGAGCGTAAAGAACTTGATATCGTCGTAGAATCATGTGTTTTTGAAAAGGAGTGTTTTTGAGGCTTTTCTTAGTTTCGCTAAAGGGGTCACTCCCGGTGAAGGGATCGTCGGCCCTTTCCTCATCGAATAAAGTGCAGGATATATCGTATATATCACTGTGCAAAGCAAAACACTAAAAGCAATCAAAAGACAAACCGCGTTTTGTAGCATCTGCCAGTTTTGCTAAAGGAGTCACTCCCGGTGAAGGGATCTCGGTCCTTTCCTCATCGAATAAAGTGCAGGATATATCGTATATATCACTGTGCAAAGCAAAACTGTAGCTACCCTTTTTATTAAGTTTTGATTCTACAACATCTTTAGGTTTCTTTTCTTTTATTAATCTCATTAATAAAAATCCCATCAGCTTATGCTTCCTAAGCATCACAGAAGAAACGAAAGCAGTAATATTTATATATCAGCATATATATATAGTATAAGCATTCGTCTTAGGCAGTAATATGATCTCATCACAGAACATTGCAGCAGAAGAACATATATGAAATATTGGATATACTAGGACGTCCGTGTTTTTAATACGAGCCTGTATAAAACACGGATTCCACGGTCGCGACGAATAGCCAAACCCACATCCCAAGACCCCTACGAGAGCGGCAAGTAACACTGCCAATTCTAGGGTTAGGAGACCCGGTCCCGACTCCTCGAGATGGCCTCCCACTGGACCCTAGAACCCGGTTACTTGTGCTCCCCTCCTTGGGTCTACCTAATGCGGAAAAGTAAATAATATACACTGGTGACAGCAACCGCATCCTGGAAGTGCCCTAAATAAAAGAATATTACATTACAAATGAATTTTACATGAATGAAAATAAAAACCCTCATCTCACATAAAACCCCCGGCTATTCTGAACGCGACGATCCAATATAACATATCACAGCAACACATAATATCTCATATCATCAACGTAAGCAAGTATGCGTATCCCGATTGTCGTTGATGTATAGCAACGAAGCCGGCGATACACCACATACTACGCTTACGGTCACAGAAAAGAAAGTGTAAAACTACAATATTTGGAATCCACAATCACTTTAGACATCGTAAATCCGAAATATCTCATATTCCGCATTTCATGCCTAACTCTATGAATTCCACATATTGTATCACATTCCAGATAAATATACGGTATTAAACTATTTGAACAGATAATCAAACACCCAAAATTTCCCGAAGTGCTCAACTCTTGAGCGGAGTTCAAATAATCCCAGAATATGTCACAGTACCAGTGATCCAGCCGTAGAAGGGCCAAGCCAACGCCTCACATGTGGCACGCCGTACTGCCCCAAACCCGAAGGTTCAAAAGGCAGTTCAAGACGGTCACATAATCGAGTTAAGGTTTGTTGTCTTCTAGAGGGTCCACCGCTTAACTTGTACAATTTTTCCGAAAGATTTAAACCCAATAAAAATTCAACGCTTGAAAGTTTGCCGTGCCGGAATAAAGTGGGTTAATGATATCCGTTCAACCAGTTTAACAGTTTCTAAATATCCGGAAAGAAATACGAACTTAAAATTTCCGATCGAGTCTACTATTACAAAACAAACCCCAGAATTTTAAACACCTGGAACAGAATAAAAATATCCAGAATACTCAGCAAGCAACTACGGGAATTACCATGAAGCCACGTGTCCTGATTTCACTGTTCCGCCGCGGAAGCGCCGCGCAAGCCATGCTTGCGCCGCGCTTCCGCCGCCGTTTGGTCGAATTAGGGGCTCGGGTTTTATGGTAATTCTTATATTTCCCTGCTGATTTTTTTACATATTTTTAATTCAGAAAAATCACAATTTTTAAAAAATTTCCAGAGAGTGGGTTTTTTGTTTCGTCGTTTCGCGTTCGATCGGAGTTTTAACTTCGTAAACACATCGCCTAATGCTCTAGCTAGGCTCTGATACCACTGTAGGGTTCCTAGGCACTCTTGTGAAGGTTCATGAGGCATCAAACATGCCCGGATTAAATTTTAGACGTGCCGAACAACCCAAAGCCGGGATCTATGCTAGATAATTAGGGTTTAATATGCAATAAGATAACTTTTATCTAAGTGTGAGGGATTACAACCTTTGTAGTCCGCTCCTTCACTTCACAAGCTCCGAGTAGAAGTCCCTTTGCCGCGATCCACGATCTCCCGGACTCATGAGAGGCTCCACGACTCGAACGATCCATTCTAGCTTGTCGTATTCCAAATCTCCGATGATCTACGTCGAGGTTTCGAAGAACTCAAGCTATCTCACTCAAAAGAGAAGAACACACTAATCCCATGGGCTAGATGAGATTAGTATGAGAGAGTAGTAATTTAGCTATCCTTTTATATCATTTTCTCATAATCTTTCATCACTTAAGGATTTTCAAGAGAGCTTTTCTTGAAGAAGGAAGAAGATGATAATGGAAAATATATTCATTAGCTTAAAACCTTTTGTGATGAATAGAATGAATTATATGATTGATTTTGTAAACCATGGTCAAGGATGATAGGATAAGAATGAGTAGAGAATCAACTAGGGTTAGGGTTTGGTTAGGTTAAAAAGAATGTGTCATCTTAAATATCTTAAGGATGACAAAATAAAATGCTTCTAGAAGCAACTTGAAGCAACTAAACCAAATCAAACCCTAACCTCAATTAATCATCCTTAAACATGTTTAACAATTAATCATATCATGTCACAATAATATATATCATATATATATTATATATTTGCAACAAAAGAAAATAATACAATTAACATATATCGCATATATATCAATGTATCATCCACTGAGAAAATGAAATAATAAAGTAAGCCAATATTAGTTAATATAATAATATATCATATATATTATTATATATTAAATCATCGAATCAACACTTGATCCGACGATCCGGCTATATCGAATATAACCGGCTAATATATCATGTACCGATTCATCGAATCAACACTTGATCCGATGACCCGGTTCATATCCATATATCGCGAGAATATAATACGGTATCCCATATCGCATTATTCTCGCTCCTGCGCATATCACATATGTGCCACTACTCTGTTTCGCCTGAGCCAAGAAACCTCTGTGTAGGACTCTAAAGAATCGTCAATACGCCGGTAGCAGGTGATGATCATATCAAACACCCACAAGCTGCAAGCGGTCAGCTAAACGTAACAGCCACCCAGGTATTGAGCGATCAGAAGATCAACAAGCTAGCCTGTGCGTTCTCCTGTGAATCCAACCAGTAACACTCCCGTACAGTCCGGTCTGTTCGTCTGATATGTCGCATATCAAGTCTAGGGGTGGTATACGTCAGACCCCAGTAACCGATAAGTCGTGTCGATGTATGGCTCATAACGGGTCGAGAAACTACTAGTAACACTTACCAGTAAATCTCTATATCAGCCCTGGCCAGGGACTTCCAGTTATAGCCAATCGAACACAGCACAACATCAACTCCCTATACCGGGAGAGACGAATCTCCTCCTATCGCTCATTGCCTCCATGTGATTCGGGACTGTACCCAAAAGCCACCGTTTTGCACGCCCTCTTGGACGTGGTAAGGTGGAAATCAAAGCACAGTGGGAATCACACAAGACTCTATGACGATCTCGGGTCTTCAGACTACCCTGTACCTGTGTCACCGGAGAACTTCCATCTGACGTGTGGTATATCACCATCTGGGAGTTCTCGGCGAGTCCGTCCAGTGTACCCAGTCTCTACTGAGCACCCGTACACCATCTCTGATGTCTAACATCGATGGATATGGGATCATCCATCGCCCATCATATGGGTCAAGATGCGTATACGCTAGTCTACTCTGGTGTATCGATGCCCTGTCTCGATATACCCTCGACTAGGAACAGTTATAGGATGTACTCATCGACTACCGCGGCCCCACTAGTATGATCTCATCATAGTCCCAGTAGTCGAGTACAAACCCTAAGGGCTTTATCAACATGTGAGAGTAAAACAGTAAACCAATACAAGTCAACATGTTAAGATAAAGTGAAACCAAATAGCATACTATCATGACGAGCAAGAAAGTCTTCTCTATATATAACCAAGCATCCATTATAATATACATCATATGTACAACAATGGCCTCTAGGGCATATACATAACTAACAGTTACCACTGTACATTGATTACTACCTTACCACGGCTCAATGGAGTCGTGCAAACAGGTAGTAGTTGGGTGCAGTCCCGAAGCACTTGGAGGCAGTGGCGGTTAGATAGGATTCGTCTCTCCCGGTATTGGGGGTTGATATCGCGCTGTGTTAGGAAGGCCATTAGACAAAGTCCTTGGCCAAGGTAAGCGAGATTTACTGGTAGGTGTTCCAGTAGTTTCTCAGGGTGTATTAGGCTACTCTCCGACACGACTTATACCGCTATTAGGGGTCTGACGTTTACCGCCCCCTGGGCCCGATATGCGATACTCTTAGACGAACAGACCGGACTGTACAGAGATTGTCACATTCAGGCTCAGTAGGAGTTCGGATGGGTTTTCCTCATCGGCCTTCTTATCGACATCTACCCGGGGACCGTTACGTGCAGCTAGTACCGCTTGCGGCCTGTGGTTAAACCCACTGCCGGCATAATGTCGAGTCTTTAGAGTCCCACACAGAGAGTTTCCCTGCACTGGGCAAAAGGTGTAGAGGCCGTATGGTTTTACGACAGGGCTTCGATCACTTACGTGCACTTGTACGCATATGATGTTCGGGCGGATAATGCTAGTGGGCTTTGGTTTAAGCCGGATCCTAGTATTATATTAATGGATCGGTTTCGTCTCTTTGTATTCATGTTTCTTGGAACACGAATGCAGGTATGTATATACGGATGAGAGGAGCACAGAAGGAGACACCTCATTAGGGTTTTGACCATTTACTTGATTAAAACAATTATGAGGTGGAGGAAAGTATTTGTTATTTTTATACATGATAATTGAGACATGGCTACTAGTTTTGACTACTTGACTTTGTTTGACCTTTTGACTTGGCTTGACCACTTGACTTGGGTTGACTATTTGACCTAGATATTTTAGTGAGATATTTTGATGAGATATTTTGATGCCATGATAGTGGTCATGTCAAGGGTATCCATCTAAATTTTCATGAGAGAGATTATCATTTGTAAAAATACTTTCTCTTTCTTCAAGTGAGCTCTCATGCTAGCTCTTCTTCTTCTTCCTCACTACAAAACCCTTAAGGTCTCATGAGTTGAGTAAATTAGGGTTTCAAGAGACAAATAAATCCATCTTCATACTATACATCACCTAGGACATGAATTTTAGAAAGTTTGCTGCCCTAGTTACTTCGGTTTTGAGGTGGAGCTCGGACTATAGACTCTCGGGTGGATCGTCTTTGACTCGAGGAGGCCGTGGAGGTTGCTACGATCCGGATCGATCCTTGGAGCCTACGTAGACGAGGAGGACAGCGATGAAGACCCGAATGACTTGTATCATAAGGTATAACATTCTATACGAGTAGTTAAACCTCAAGTAGTTTGCTAGCTAAAGTTTACGAACGATCCTTGGTTCTAGTCGGTGTTGCGAAGCTCGTAAAAATCATTTTTGCAAATTCCGCCTCCCCGCGAACACGTGGGATGTGCGACATCGACTTCTAGTGGTATCAGAGCCTCTCATAAACCTTAGATAGCTTGTAGCAATGTTAGAATTCTGCCGTTTTTTTGTCGCGCAAAAACCGTCAAAAAAACAGTTTTCAAAAGTGAGGTTTTGAGTTATTTGCACACCCCGCGGGCTCACGGTTTGAACCGAGAAGCTGTGGGGTAGAGCGTGCACATCCCGTGGATCCTCCGGGGGGGCCGAATGGCCTACTCCCCAAGACCACTACAAGTTGGTCTTGGCGGTGGGGACCCGAAACTGCCCCACCTTGGGTAGTTTCGGGTCTGCCTCACCCCCTGGCCACCTCGTGGTTGCCTCGGGGGTGGGGTACCCACTATATCCCCCCCGAATCGAAGTTAATTTTATGCTCTAACTTGCTGTGAAGGTTCGGGCGCGTTTCATTTTGATTCGGACTTCTGAATTGGCTCAAAACTATCGGTTTTGGAACTTTAGCTCACTGGATTTTCAAGTCTTGGAAAATTGTTTAAGTTTGCTAATTGCGTGCGGAATTCTATTATCGTAATTACTTTACAAGCTCTGTGTTGTATATATATGTTTGGTGTAGGGTTACTATGCACTCTAATAAGGTTCTACAAGGCATCAACCATGCCCGATTAAAATTTTAGCCGTGCCGAATAACTCTAAACAAGATCTTTGCTAGATAATTAGGGTAAGACATGCAAGTTAAACTCTTTAACACTAAGTGAATACGAAATACAACCTTTGTAGATCGGTCCTTCACTTCTAAATCTCCTTGTAGTAGTCCCTACGCTGCGATCATCGAACACCCGGACTCTCGGACGGCTCCATGAGAAGAGGCAACGGTATTGCTTGAAGTCTTCGAGGCCGAAGATGATCTACGTCGAGGGAATACTAACTCAAGCTTCTTCTTCACTAACTAGAGAATTAGTGAAGCAAAAACCCTAAACTAAAGTGCTAGTCTAGTAGAGGATGATGAAATAGAAAATGGGTACACTTTAGAATTTCTTTTCTCACTTTGTTTCTCTCTCCTTTTCAAACCCTAGAAAGAAATTGAAGGAGGAAGAAGATGAGCTCAATAATGAGAATGAAGACTAATCAAGAGAGAGAGAGAGAGATCTTGAACCATGGGTGTGTTTATATCATATATAAACTCATGTAGAGACATAACCATGGCTAAATATATTGGTTAGGTTAATAAATATCCAAAGCAAAACAAAAAGGGTTGAATTTGTCAAAGCACTCACAAGCTTCTACAAGCTTCATGCATTTAACAAATATCCACTAATTTTGTATTTACCTTGAATATTAAAACCATACCAATATAATTATAATGGTATAAGTCTTATCACCCATGATATTTGTATCAACAACCATGATACAAAAAAGAACACAAATAAATATATATCACATATATATTAACTTGTGCACAAGTGAGAAAAATAAATGCTTAAGTGAACCAATGTTAGTTAATGTAAATTAGTATATCTACATATACAATTATGCACTAAATTATTAAATCAACACTTGACTTAATAATCCGGTTATATCACATATAACCGACTAACATTCAATGTATTGACTTATCGAATCAACCCTTGATTCGATAACTTGGTTATATCGCATATAACCGATCGACACAAACATCGCGAGAATAGAATACGGTATCACATACTCTCATTATTCTCGGTCCCGCACATATCACATATGCGCTCCTATTTCATTTTTCCTGAGCCAGTAAAACCTCTATGTAGGACTCTAAAGACTCGTCAATACGCCGGCAGTAGGTGATGATCATATCAAGCACCCACAAGCCGTCAGCGGTACTAGCTGGCCGTAACGGCTACCCGGGTATTGAGCGATCAGAAGATCAGCAAGCAAGCCCGCTCCAACTCCTGCAAAAAGCCTGACAGTGACACTACCGTACAATCCGGTCTCCTCGTCTGATATGTCGCATATCAAGTCTAGGGGTGGTAAACGTCAGACCCCAATAACCGATAAGTCATGCCGATATGAGGCTCATAACGGGTCGAGAAACTACTGGTAACACTTACCAGTAAATCTTTAAACCAGCCCTGGCCAGGGACTTCCCTGTTACGGCCAATCGAGCATCGCGCAACATCAACCCCTAATACCGGGAGAGACGAAACCCCTCCTATCGCTCATTGCCTCCATGTGACTCGGGACTGTACCCAAAAACCACCGTTTTGCACGCCCTCTTGGACGTGGTATGGTGGAAATCAAAGCACAGTGGGAATCACACAAGACTCTATGACGATCTAGGGTCTACAGACTAACCTGTACCAGTGTCACCAGAGAACTGCCATCTGACGTTAGGTATAATACCATCTGGGAGTTCTCGGCGATTCCGTCCAGTGTACCCAGTCTCCACTAAGCACCCATATATCATCTCTGATGTCAAACACCAATGGATATGGGATCATCCATCGCCCATCTACATGGGTCGAGAAGGTATACGCTGGTCTACTTTGATATATCGATGCGCCGTCTCGATACACCCACGACTAAGGACCTTGAAGGATGTACTTATAGACTACCATGTCCCCACTAGTATGATCTGCATCATAGTCCAGGTAGTCAAGTACACATCCTAAGGGCTTTAACAATATGTAACAGAGAGACAATCAGTGTACACGTTAAGGTAAAGAGTAACCAGATAGCATACTATCATGTCGAGGAAGAAAGTCCTCCTTATATATGTCCAAGCATCCATCTCATGTATAGTAATGGCCTCTAGGGCATACATATAACTAACAATCTTCCACTTGCACTAGGGCCATCTGATAACAGTGGTTGTAGCATCTCATACTCAACCATCCCATAATAGTCTCTCTCTGGGAAAAGGCTTTTGTGAGTGGATCCGCCGTGTTGTCCTCTGAGTCTACTCTCCTAACCTCGATCCCCTGGAGATCAACCATCTCAATGATCAGGTGACACTGCCTTAGAATATGTCTGGATCACTGATAGGACGGGCGTTCCTAGGAATAAGCCACAACTCCATTGTCATACAATGGTAGGAACGAAGTTCATCTCACGAACTAATAAACACTCAGACTTCCTCTTTGGTAGCATCTTTGGTAGCGATGTATCTAGCCTTTATCGTCTAGTATGCCACTGTATCTAGCTTGGAACTCTTCCAACATACCGTCCTTTTAGCAAGGGTAAAGACAATGCCTGCGACTGACACTCATTCGTCCTTATCACCCTGGAACTTTTCCAGTGATTCTCCCCAGGATCAATTGATACCATCTCACTACAACTAGTGAGTATCCTAACATCCAATTAGATCTATCTCATAGATCCAAAACCCAGGATTTAGTAGGTATCACTTTGATCCTATATGGAGAATCATTGTGATAAGCGGAGATTGACCGAGCGTAGCATAGGAAACTCCTTCCCTATCAAGAGTATGTCATCCACGTACTCTACGAGGATCACCCACATACTTCCTACTAACTTTTTGTATATACAAGGATCATCTACCATTTTGATGAAGTCAAACTCTTTGACTACCACATCAAAACAGACGTTCCAACTCCGCGATGCCTGCTTTATCCCATAAAGCATCTTGCACACGTTTCCGCTACTCCCATTATCTACGAAGCCCTCTGGCTGTGTACTTATAGACGCTCTCTTCCAAATCATCATTTAGATAAGCAGTCATGACACCCAACCGCCAGATATCGTAGTCATGGTATGTAGCCGTGGCAAGTAGGATCTGGATGGACTTAAGCATAGCTACTTAGAAAAGGTTTCATCATAATCCATACCTGGTCAATGATGCAAACCTTTAATAAGTCTAGCTTTGAAAGTCTCAACTTTTCCATGTACACCAAGTAATCTTCTCAAGATATATTTGCTCCTGATGGGGATTTAACCCTTCAGATAAAGCAACCAAAGTCCATACTCTGTTGGTGTATAAGGATTCCATCTCAGATCGCTAAGCATCCAGCCATTCTTATAGAGTCCCACTCCTGATGGCCAGCTCGAAAACTAGTTGGGTCATCATCTCATGATGCAATCCTCGCTCCCACTGTCATATAGAAACCAAAGTATCTCTCAGGTGGGTGAGGAACCCTACTAGATCGGCGGAGAGGCTGAGGTTCGTTGGTTACTATTGAATCCTTTTGTTCTACCAAATCATCAGCTGCAGTTTGTATAGCTGGAACTCCTTCCAGTTCTACCTCATGTCCACTAATTTCTTCACAAGAAATTCTCTTTCACAAAGGTGGCATATTGAGAAACAAAACATCTTTTGTTCGTCGGTTAGGTAGAAGATATTCCCTTGCGAATGCTTGGGATATCCAACAAACATTCACAGAACTGACTTTGCCTCGAGCTTGTCCGGATTATGCTTTTAGACATAGGCTAGACAACCCCAAATCTTAACAAACTTAAGATATGGGCTCTTCCCTTTCCATATCATATATGAAGTGGTAGGCAAATGATTTGATTTGAACCATATTCAATAGGTATGCAGCTTCTCAAGTGCACAACTCCCAAAAGGAAATAGGAAACTCAGTAGTACTCATCATAGAGCGCACCATATCACATAGGGTGTGATTGCTCCGCCCCGATACACCGACGTGATGTGGTGTATACGGAGGAGTAATGCTGAGAGAGAATCTCATTCTCCTTTAGAATAATCCAGGAATTTCGTGCTCAAGTATTCTGCTCCTTGATCACATCAAAGGACATAATACTTATACCCATTTTGGTTCTCTACTTCTAACTTATATTCTGTGAATATCTTAAAAGGTTCGGACTTGTGTTTCAACAGGAACATATGTCTGAATCTTGAGAGATTATCAGAGAATGTAATGAAGTACTAAGAACCGGTCTTGGTATGTGTAGACAGGGGACCTTCATACATCAGTATGTATCAATCCCAAGAGTTCACTAACTCTTTCTCTGCTTCCAATAAACAGAGCTATGGTCATCTTATCTTTGTGACATGACTGGCAAGTTTCACAAGATGTAAATTCAAACTAATTTAAATATGCATCTTTATGTAACTTCAGCTAGTCGGGTCGCATGATATGACCTAGTCTACAATACTTCAAGAAGGATTCGTTCATTTCTGAACTCTTCCTCTTGTGCTTGTTCTGTACGTTAAGAACTGTGGTTTGATTTAGAACGTCTATGCTTTTAGATAACGTGCCTGAACCGATCAACTCTTGATATAGGAAATGTTCAAAACATTATCCAACAATACAAAATTATATCCTTTCTTTACTAATAAAGAGACTGATATGATGTTGTATATCAGGTTCGGTATCAAATAACATTCGTTCAGAATCAATGTATTCTGGTAATACAGGGTGATAGTGACCAACAGACTTAGCTGCAACACTTGCACCGTTTTCTATCTCATGAAACTTATCACCCGTTCTCAGTTCTCTACCTATTAGTAGCCCATGTAACAGATTACATATGCGGGATCCTGATCCGGTATCTCATACCCATGACGTAAAGGATACTGAGAAACAATTCTCTGTAATGAACACACCCGAAGAAGATGCATCAGCATGCACTTTCTTCGTTTGGGCGGCACGGGAATTCTGGTAATCCCCAATCTCCTGCTCTGTCTTATAACAATTATAAGTTGGAGCGGGACCAACGTTCCCCAGCTCAGTATAACAAGCGGGTTCGGTCAATACATCTGTACTATTATCTTGATTAAGGCGTGACATGGTCTCTACTTGGAGAGAGAGAGAAGAAAACACTTTGCGTGCGTTCTTGCAAGATCAGATTGATTATTATTTTATCTAATCAGGATGGCTCCCACTGGTTTTATCAAATCTTCCTTCAAACCCTAAAAGGAAAGACTAGCCGGGATTAATTACACCCTACAACTTCGCCAATCTTTCAGCCATGCCAGTGTCGGTACTTTGAGGGAGGTTCCCCGTGCATTCGCACGGACCTAATTAAAGTAAACCTCGTTTTCCCAGAGGCGTAACCCCGTTGACACCTTTCTAGACACCTACTTGATCGGCTAATTGTAATGTGTAAAACTCTCCCAGGAGTAACAATTACTCGCAGTGGGTATCGGGATCCAACTATCTCATAGAAGGTATGCAATCTCATTGCAAATTTCAACACTTGAAATTCCCAATAATTTTGCCCCAAGCATCCTATGACCTTGACGGAGGTCAAAAAACCACAGGGTGCAAGTCAAGTTCAACCCGTCATTTCTTAATTGAATCAAACCCACCCGCACGACCCTTGACGGAGGTCAACAAGGTCGTACCACTACCCTAATCCAATCTGCATTGTATGCATAAGCAGATAAATACTAGTTAGCTACCGCACACTACGCCTTGACGGAGGTCAACAAACGTAGCACGAATACTAAGTAGGACTTATATGAAATGACAGAGGGCTACGACAGGTTTTTCTGAAAACCTATTGCGTAATGAACTTGATATCGTTGTAGAATAGAATAATTTTAAAATGGAGTGTTTTTGAGGCTTTTG
This sequence comes from Agapanthus africanus, assembly GCA_030015575.1. Classification (NCBI taxonomy): domain Eukaryota; kingdom Viridiplantae; phylum Streptophyta; class Magnoliopsida; order Asparagales; family Amaryllidaceae; genus Agapanthus; species Agapanthus africanus. The sequence goes on along the minus strand of JASDDO010000022.1, from coordinate 362,478,134 downwards.
CTAGTTTCGCTAAAGAGATCACTCCCGGTGAAGGGATCCCGGCTCTTTCCTCGTCGAATGAGGTGCAGGATATATCATATATATCACTGTGCAAAGCAAGAACTAGAAAAGCAATCAAAAATCAAACCGAGGGGTGTAGCATCTGCCAGTCATTGCTAAAGGGGTCACTCCCGGTGAAGGGATCTCGGCCATTTCCTTATCGAATAAGGTGCAGGATGTTCTACAAGGAACACCGCTATGTAAAGCAAGAACTGTAGCTACCTGTTTTTGAAAATTTGATTCCACAACATCTTTGAGGTTTCTTTTCTTTCATTAATCATATTAATGAAGTCCCATCATTTAAACACCTAAACATCACAGATAAATACGACGTACACTTATTCCATCCGCATTCGCCTCGATGTCCCCTCGTACACCGTTAGGTTAGGTGACTAACGGCAGAGCGGGGCAGGGCTAGCGCGGGTGTAAAACATAAGTAACGTCTATATAATATATCATATATACTATATAGAGTATTTATCACAACATATCAAATGATCACATCACAGATATCATAGCAGAAGAAACATATGAAACATTGGATATACTAGGACGTCCGTGTTTTATTTTGAGCCTCTATAAAACACGAATTCCACGGTCACGATGAATAGCCAAACCCATACCCCTAGACCCCCACGAGAGCGGCAAGCAACCCTACCAATTCTAGAGTTAGGAGACCCAGACTCGGCTCCTCGAGTAGGTCTCCCACTGGACCCTAAAACCCGGTTACTTGTACTCTCCTCCTTGGGTCTACCTAATGCGGAAAAAGTAAATAATATAAAAATGGTGACATCAACCTCATCCCGGAAGTGCCCCAATAAAAGAATATTACATACAATGAATTTTACATGAATGAAAATAAAAACCCTCATCTCACATAAAACCCCCGGCTATTCAAAACGCGACGAGCCAATATAACATATCCAGCAACACATAACATCACATGCCATCAACGTAACTAAATACGCGCACCCCAATTGTCGTTGACATATAGCAACGAAACCGGCGATATCACATATTACACTTACGGTTGCAGAAAAGAAAGTGTAAAACTACAACAGTTGGAATCCGCAACCACCTTAGACATCGCATGCCTAACAATTATAAACCCCGCATTTTAGTCTCTATATCGAAAACACTTTTCAATACCAAGTCGGGCAATTCAACAAGATTCCCGATATGTGATCGAATGCTCGTCGCAAACTTTAGTAGACGGCCGCACCCCCGGATGCCGTCGACGAAGTGCACTAAGGCGGAACACCGCTGCCGCGAGCACCCGAACGGATGCTTTTGGCGACGGGGTTCTCCTACAGTCACTTGGTTGGGGCTATGGGGCATGGCTGTCTATTAAGTTTACCCGGCGAGTATCCGCGTACGCTACGTGATTGCGACGAACTTTTGATCGCATCAAAATTCCGTGGCAACCGATCATTTGAGACTAAACTGCTATGTTTATAACATCCATATTAGTTATCTCATAACTACTTGTGGATTCCAAATATTGTATCACATTCCAGATAAATAGACAATGTTAAACGTTCCGATCGAATGATCAAACACCCAAATTTTCCCAAATATTCTCAACACTTGAGGGGAGTTTAAAAACATCCATCACATGCCACAGTACCGATGGTCCAGCCGTAGAAGGGTCAAGCCAACGCCTCACATGTGGCAACGCCGTACTCCCCCAAACACTAAGGTTCAAAAGGCAGTTCAAGACGGTCACATAATCGAGTTAAGGTTTGTTGTCTTCTAGAGGGTCCATTGCGTAACTTGCACGATTTAGACGTTCTTAAACAACGGAAAAATCCAACACTTGGAAATTTTCCGGGTCGGGAAAAAGTGAGTTATTGATATCCGTTCGAACTTTTTAATACTTTCTAAATATCCGGAAAACACAACGAAATTAAATTTTTCGATCGAATCAACGAATAAAAGATAAACCCCAGAACACTCAACACTTGAGTCAGATAAAAAATACCCAGAAATTAGAAGGAATAGCATAAGATATTACTGTACAAAACTCTGTCCACATTTCACTTTTTCTGCCGCGGAACCGCCGCCTGAAGTGGGGTGGGACCGCGGTTCCGGGGCGGCTGTACGGAAATAGGGGCTCGAATTTTGTGGGAATTCTTAGAATTCCTTGCTGATTTTTTTAGGTATTTTTAATTCAGAAAAATCACAGTTTTTAAAAATTTTCCAGAGAGGGGGTTATTTCGTCGATTCGGAGTTCGTTCGGAGTTTTAACTTCGTATACACGTCGCCTAATGCTCTAGCTAGGCTCTGATACCGCTGTAGGGTTACTAGGCACTCTAATAAGGTTCTACAAGGCATCAACCATGCCCGATTAAAATTTTAGCCGTGCCGAATAACTCTAAACAAGATCTTTGCTAGATAATTAGGGTAAGACATGCAAGTTAAACTCTTTAACACTAAGTGAATACGAAATACAACCGTTGTAGATCGGTCCTTCACTTCTAAAGCTCCTTGTAGTAGTCCCTTCGCTGCGATCATCGAACACCCGGACTCTCGGACGGCTCCATGAGAAGAGGCAACGGTATTGCTTGAAGTCTTCGAGGCCGAAGATGATCTACGTCGAGGGAATACGAACTCAAGCTTCTGCTTCACTAACTAGAGAATTAGTGAAGCAAACACCCTAAACTAAAGTGCTAGTCTAGTAGAGGATGATGAAATAGGAAATGGGTACACTTTAGAATTTCTTTTCTCACTTTGTTTCTCTCTCTTTTTCAAACCCTAAAAAGAAATTGAAGGAGGAAGAAGATGAGCTCAATAATGAGAATGAAGACTAATCAAGAGAGAGAGATCTTGAACCATGGGTGAGTTTATATCATATATAAACTCATGTAGAGACATAACCATGGCTAAATATATTGGTTAGGTTAATAAATATCCAAAGCAAAACAAAAAGGGTTGAATTTGTCAAAGCGCTCACAAGCTTCTACAAGCTTCATGCATTTAACAAATATCCACTAATTTTGTATTTACTTTGAATATTAAAACCTTACCAATATAATTATAATGGTATAAGTCTTTTACACCCATGATATTTGTATCAACAACCATGATACAAAAAAGAACACAAATAAATATATATCACATATATATTAACTTGTGCACAAGTGAGAAAAACAAATGCTTAAGTGAACCAATGTTAGTTAATGTAAATTAGTATATCTACATATACAAATATACACTAAATTATTAAATCAACACTTGACTTAATAATCCGGTTATATCACATATAACCGACTAAAATTCAATGTATCGACTTATCGAATCAACCCTTGATTCGATAACTTGGTTATATCGCATATAACCGATCGACACAAACATCGCGAGAATAGAATACGGTATTACATACTCGCATTATTCTCGGTCCCGCACATATCACATATGCGCTCCTATTTCGTTTTGCCTGAGCCAGTAAAACCTCTATGTATGACTCTAAAGACTCGTCAATACGCCGGCAGTAGGTGATGATCATATCAAGCACCCACAAGCCATCAGCGGTACTAGCTGGACGTAACGGCTACCCGGGTATTGAACGATCAGAAGATCAACAAGCAAGCCCTCTCCAACTCCTGCAAAAACCCTGACAGTGACACTACCGTACAGTCCGGTCTCCTCATCTGATATGTCACATATCAAGTCTAGGGGTAGTAAACGTCAGACCCCAATAACCGATAAGTCATGACGATATGAGGCTCATAACTGTAAGTCCACGTTACCTCTCCCGGTTCTTTCGGGCTTGCGGAAATGATGAAAAACGATTTTTCTTTTGGTGGTAACATGGACTCAAAATACGGATCTTTTTTAAACAACTATCTAACAACCTAACTAGGAGTTTTACCTACTCGGTTAGGGGTTATACCTTAACTTGAACTCCTTCTCTTGGACTCCTTGTAGTGGTCGGATGGTTCTCTCCTCGTCGTCTCTTTGTGCCGAAGATGGATCCACCTGAAAGCTTCTACCTTTGGCTTCAACCTCAATCTTGAGGAAACTAGAACACTTGGTTTGCTAAACCTTGTATACTAGGATGAGTAGAGAAGTGTTTTGGGTTTTATCTCTATGGTTCCTGCTTCTCAACACATGAGAAAAATAGAACCATGAACTAGAGAGAGAGCAAGAGGAAGAGAGAGAGCTTGAGGATGAGAGAGAATGAGAATGATAGAATGAGAAAGACTTTTCTCACCCTTGCTCTCATAATCCAAAATAATCATAACACATAATAATAATTGAGTATTATGTGATGGTTGTTATCATATCAAATGGAAATATCATTTCATGCATTAAATGCAATTTGTGAACAAACAAGCAAGCCAAGGTCAATGCCAAGAAATGATAGCCATTGTCATGATGATGGTCAACAAGTCCAACCTAGTCAACCGGTCAACTAAGTCAACAAAGTCAACCTTTCAACCCAACCATGGCACAATAATACTTAATTAATATTATCATTAATCATATTTCTTATTCTCATTAGGGTTTAGCAAAAGTCAACAGTCAACAACCCTAATGAGAATCCTCTGCCTCTGTCTCTGTCAACCGTGCATACACACCTGCATCCGCGTTCCAAGGAACACGAATACAAATGAGATAAAACCAATCCCAAAACGTACACTAGGATCCGGTTTAAACCAAAGCCCGCTAGTGATAACTGCCCGGACACTGAACGTGCATAAGTGCACGGATGTGACCGAACCCTGTCGCAAAACAATGCGACCTCTACTCTTTTGCCTAAAGGCGAATAGCTCTCTGTGTGGGACTCTAAAGACTCGACACTATGCTGGCAGTGGGTTTAACCACAGACCGCAAGCGGCACTAGCTGTGCGTAACGGCCCCCAGGTAGATGCCGATAAGAAGACGGATGAGGTGAAACCCATCTGAACTCCTACTGAGCCTGAATGTGACAATCTGTGTACAGTCCGGTCTGTTCGTCTGAGAATATCGCATGGCGGGCTTACGGGGGCGGTAAACCTCAGTCCCCTAATAGCGGTACAAGTCGTGTCGGAGTGTAGCCCAGAACACCCTGAGATAACACTGGAAACCTACCAGTATATCTCGCTTGCCCTGGCCAAGGACTTTATGTAATGGCTCTCCTAGACACAGCGCGATATCAACCCCCAATATCGGGAGAGACGAATCCTGTCTAACCGTCACTGACTCCAAGTGCTTCGGGACTGCACCCAACTTCTACCTATTTGCACGACTCCTTTAAACCGTGGTAGGGTAGTAATCTAAGTACAGTGGGAACACACTCGAGGCGAAGTGACAGTGTCAAGTCAGCAGACTAAGCTGTACTCATGTCACCTGGGAACTGATAACTGACGATAGGTATAGTACCAATCAACAGTTCCCGATGAGTCCTGTCCAGTGTACTCGTAACCTAACGAGCACCCGCATACTATCTCAAGTACGACGTACTGACGGCTGTGGACAGACCGTCTCCCCTGCTGGGATGAGAAACCCATACGCTAGTCTACTCCGGAGTATCGATGCCCTGTCTCGATAGTCCTACGACTAGGGACCTGCATAAGGATGTGCTTATGGATTACCCAGCCCCCACGAGTGTGACTGCCATCACAACGCTGGTAATCAAGCAAAGATCCTAAGGGCTCCACTAATGTGTATAGGTGATATACTAAAATAAACACATGTACACATTAAAGTAGAAACAAACCAAGTAGCATACTACTATTTTGAGCAAGATTGTCTATACAACTGTGAATATCCCAAGCTTCCATTAAGTAATATACAAACTAGTAATATACAGTAATAGCCTCTATGGCATATACACTAACAATAACGGGTCGAGAAACTACTGGTAACACTTACCAGTAAATCTCTAAACCAGCCCTGACCAGGGACTTTCCTGTTACGCCCAATCGAGTATAGCGCAAGATCAACCCCCAATACCGGGAGAGAAGAAACCACTCCTATCGCTCATTGCCTCCATATGACTCGGGACTGTACCTAAAAACCACCGTTTTGCATGCCCTCTTGGATGTGGTAAGGTGGAAATAAAGCACAGTGGGAATCACACATGACACTATGACGATCTCGGGTCTACATACTAACCTGTACCGGTGTCACCAGAGAACGGCCATCTGACGTAAGGTATAATACCATCTGGGAGTTCTCGGCGAGTCCGTCCAGTGTACCCAGTATCCACTGAGCACCCGTATATCATCTCTGATGTCAAACACCAAGGAATATGGGATCATCCATCGCCCATCTACATGGGTCGAGAAGGTATACGCTAGTCTACTCTGGTATATCGATGCCCCGTCTCGATACACCCACGACTAGGGACCTTGAAGGATGCACTTATTGACTACCATGTCCCCACTAGTATGATCCGCATCATAGTCCAGGTAGTCAAGTACACATCCTAAGGGCTTTACCAACATGTAACAGAGAGACAATCAGTGTACACGTTAAGGTAAAGAGTAACCAGATAGCATACTATCATGTCGAGCAAGAAAGTCCTCTTTATATATGTCCAAGCATCCACTACAATATACATCTCATGTATAGTAATGGCCTCTAGGGCATACATATAACTAACATTTGGAAACGTCGATTAATTGCTATACGTCGATTAGTCGGGGTTGCATATATCTGTGATGTTGTTTTGATGGTTTGTGTATATGAACTTGTTGGATCGTCGTGGATGAATTGCCGGGGATGTGAGATGAGGGTTTTCATTCTTTCATTCGATGTAAAATTTGTAAAGTGATGTAATATTATTTTTACGGGGCACATCCGGGTTGAGGTTGTAGCCACCGTTGTATTATTTCTTTTACTGTTTTTGCTCCTAGGATAGACCCAAGGTGGGGTGCACAAACTACCAGGTACTTTGAAGTGCCGAGTGGCCTACTCACTTTATTGAGGGAGGTTGCTTCACTTCGGGTATTTGGCGGGTAGTTTGCCGCACCCATAGGGGTCTAGGGTGGGGTTTTGGATATTCATCACGATTGTGGAATCCGTCATTCGTTACAGGCTCAAACGAAACACGGAATTCCTAATATATCCAATGTGTTCATCTGTGATCTGGAATGCCTATCATTGCGTCTGACGAATGTGTATTATTATATATATATATATATATTATATAATAGACATTACTTATGTTTTACATCCGTGCTAGTCTAGCCCCCGCTCTGTCATTAGTTAAGTAACCTAACGGGTGATGACGAGGCCCCGTGTTGAATGCGGATGGCATAAGCGTATTTTCGTTGTTTTCTGCAATGGTAGATTAATTGATGGGACTGCATTACATTAATGCAAGGCAAACAAACTAAAGCTGAATCGTTGGAACAAATTTTAAAACCACTCGGTTATTTTAAAACATCAGACTTTTAAATGCAGAGCTTAAACCACTCCTTTTAAAAGCTATCAGGTTCTTTCGATTATATCAAGTTCACTACGTTCCGGTTTCGCCAAAAACATTCGGAGCCCTCAGTCATTTCAGTTGAATATTCAGTAGTATTCAAGCTATGTATTTTGACCTTCTCCAAGGCATAGTGTTTGGTAGCTGCTGGATATTCATCTGTAGAATAGATAGATACGTTGGTTTGGGACAGTCATACTACTATTTTGGCCTTCGTCAAGGGTATGTGCGGATGGGTTCAAATTAATCTGGACAATGACGAGTAGAACTTGACATGTGACTTATGATATGTTGGCCTTCGTCAAGATCATAAGAGCTTAGGGCAAAAATCCACATCGGGAGTTCCTAAAGAAACTGAAACTTGCTAGTGCTGCATACCATTTAGAGTGTGATAATGTTGGAAGGATTCGTTCTGGATTATCACACAATGATATTTGGATCTCGATCCTATTGTGAGTATCCGCTACTCCTCGGGAGATTCTTCACTTAACGATCAATGCTATAAACCAAGTAGGTGTATAGAACAGTGTTAGCGGGGCTACGCCTCCAGGGAAAAGAGGTTTTATAATTAAGGAACTTCGCGAAAGCGTTGGAAAACCTCCCTCGAAGTACCGACACTAGCCTAGCCGAACGGTTAAGCAAGTATTGTACGGTGAGATCAATCCTGACTAATTCTTCTTTTATGGTTTGAGGAAGGATTTGAGAAACAGTAGGAGCCATCCTGTTTAGATAAATTAAAAAACAATCTAAACTTGCAAGAGCATCATACTGAGTGTATTCTTCTCTCTCTCCTAATTGCAGCAACCATGTTACCAGATTAGGTTAGAGATAGATAATAAAATGACTAGGTTATACTATATTGACTGGCAATGGTTTGTCCAGATGTCCATTACCTATGACAAGCTGGACCACCTCATTACTACTCATACTCCCCCACCGTCCCATGTCCAGTTTCCACCATCGCGGATAAGGATATCCGTAAGACAAGGGAAAGGACAGTGCGAATGCCAAGTGCCTTGTGTTTGCCTTAGTTGATGGTGTATACCAGAGGCAGCACGAGAAGATGGACTTAGTTTCCATTTTCCTCCATAACAATGTTTTATATGGAGAGCAATCTCGTATCGCAAGATATGAGACCTCGAAAGAATTGCTTCAAGCGAGGTTGGCTGTCGGATCATCTGTAGGGGACCACGTCCCTACAATGATTAGCTATATTAAAAAGCTCACGGACCTGGAGACCACGTTGGAGAATGAGTCATATGCTGACTTGATTCTACAGTCCCTACCTCCTACTTATGCCCAGGGGAAGAAAGTTATAATTCTAGTTGAGGGCACCCTGAAGGAAACCAGGGAGACACCCGCTCTGCTTATTAGGGAATCTTCCTCTTCAGGATCTAAGGCGGATACCAAGGGTAAGAAGAAGAATACCTCCACAAAGCCGATCGGCGGTGTCAGTAAGGTAGAGGGATAGGGAAGGGCAAAAGTTTCGTCGTTAACAGTAGGGAGGGAGGGATGTTCCTATTGTTACGGGAAAAGGGCATTGGCAGAAGGGATGCAGGGCTTGGAAAGCCAGAATCCAAGATCCGAAGCATGTTGTGGCTTCGACTTCGGGTGTGTTAATGATTGGAAATAGTCTGTCAATTATGTCTTGTCACGACCCAAAGTTCGGCCCGTGACCGGCACTTTACCACGTAACGTCTACAGGCGTAACGCGACTAAGTAAGCCGAAACCCTGAAATTAAAACCATTAAAAGTATTGAGTGTTAAAACATTTAATAGAAACATTTGTTAAAATGTTTAGGAAACCCTAAGTAACTTAGTAAAATTCTTTAAAGTTCAAGTTATTTTCTTAAAAATTTTGGCAGCATTTCCTTTGTAAAAACTAGCCCCGAAATCGGGTACAAAGCAATATATGAGTAAAATGATATACAATAAGAATAAGGCATCCCCAAACGGGAGCAATCACGCCCAACGGCGGAACAATCACCACAAATATAATATACGACGCCGCAGTAAAGAAATGAGCAGTATAAGTGAAAACAAATACATGAAAGATAAAGCTGCATAAATAAAGTCGGCTCACAACGAGCTCTACACCAGTGTACAAAATAATATACATCGTCCTCACAACTGTTCTCTAAGTCAATACATAAGTAGTAGATGGAGAGTACTAGATACAACAATATATACAACCGGAAAATAAACAGATACCGCACAAAACCCACCTATCAGCAAAAGGGCTATCACGCCAACTGCAGTGGTATCTGTATTAAAAGATGTAAGAAAACAGCCTGCCGCGACTACTCCGAGGGGAAACCTACAAACACTGAGGCACAATGGGGGTGAGTTGCCAACTCATGAATAGTAGATAATATATAAAGGTAATCGCGAGTATGCACGTGCTGCGATACTCTAACCTATGCCAACAGATAATATCTATATGATGAACTAGATGAGCAATAATCATGCAACAAGTGCGATCTAATAACATCTCTATATGATGAGCAGGGTATGCGATAATCATGCATAGAAAATGCAGTCTAATAACATCTATATAGGATGAGCAGGGTATGCAATAATCATGCATAGCAAGTGTACTCTATCAGGTACTATAGATACAGGATGAGATGTATAACACTGAATACTGAGCATGGGAATAAATAACATCTACACGGAATGTCAACGTGGAAAATAACCGGTGTCCATCAATGAACCCAAATCCAAGTAAAACCCAGGCGCCGTCACTCTAATCGACCCTCAAATCCTGTAAATCTCATAGAATCGTGAGTGCCCAACATCGGCACATGAAATATCATAAAATAATCGTTTCCAGCACGACACGCAAACCCTCAAGTATCGGGCTCTGTCAGTCCGGATCGGCCCACGGGCTCCGTCTGCGGAATCGTCCCTCGGCCCCGGCAGTACGTGTCGTCCCGTATCCATCTATCGACTCTGGTCGGTATCCTCCGGATAACCGCCAGGTCCAACCAATCACCGGTAGGTAGTGGTCCTTCTGCCAGGCTCACCGTCTACTGCACAGCGATCCGTTCTCGCCCCGGGGTACCATACCGGGTCCACCATGTACCCGTAATCGGCCTCATCCAGCTCCTCGATTCGGTTTCACATGTCACACGTCTCAGAACCGAGAAAACGCATGATGGACTCACTGAAATATCATATCAAGGGAAACCGGGTTTTTAAAACAGTGCGTATTTTCTTAAAATAATACCCCGGTTCCCAAATCCAGAAATCACATAAATCCAAACTTAATGCGTAAATCCATGCAATGTGTCATATGACACTAAGAGTAAAATAAAGGAAAAACCGCTCTTTTAAAAGGATCCAGTTTTGAAAATGTCTCGTGCGGTCCCTTAGTTTTTAAATCATGTCAATATCACCCATGTATGTAACATATGTATGTATATAGGTATGGATTTGCCAATGGATATGTACGCAATGTGAGTGTAGCAATGTACAAGTGCACTAATATGGATATACGAGGTATATGTGCACAAGTATGGATATATCAATGAAGGTATGCGCTAACGTGAATATACAGTGTGCATGTGCGCAAGTAGTGATATATCTAATAATATATGAATATGTGACAAGTCACGACAATCATCAATGATGCGGCAATCAAACGATATGTAAATTGTAGCAATCCTATAGTGCAAGTGTCATGGCAATCACTAACGGTGTGAGTGTAACATACAAATAGTGCTCGTGCAGCTTTAACCGTTAGTGATAGTGCAATGTTATATACTACCAATTCTATATGCAATAAGAAGGTATGCTACAATAGTCCATATGAACATCTTCGACTAAATATCCTATCACGCCCTGACGCTTAACGCCATACGGGCGATTTCCCCGTAGATGATAAATCTACTCACCTGGTCGCGTGCGAAGTGTAGCCGACCACTTGCTTCCCCTTCTTTGCGGCGTCCGACGTACCAGCCTGCGAACCTGGAATTTACATAAGGAATCCATATATAAGCAAAATAGCTCGCAAAACGCGATATCGAAATCAAACGAGAAACTCGCGTTGCGAACTAAACGCGCGTGTGTACGATACGCTGAAACGTGTGTATACGCGTCTAAAACTATCCCGACACGTCGCGACACGCTGGATCCCAGAACCCACTCACGTATCACACGTGTCGTGCAAACTAAACGTATTGGAAAACAATATATCGTCCCAGATTCTTACTCAGGTGAATACTTACAAAATTGCACATGCCAAAACACTGGAATATGCAGCAGACTACCCTAGCCAAAACCCCAGCACCCCAGTCCCCTACCTGGCCGCAATTTGCGGCCAGAACTAATTAATTGGCGGCCAAACAGTGGAAAGGGGGTCTCGTGCTTTATGTGTGTGGTCTAGACCTAGTATACATGCTCCAGTTTTCTCAATTTTCTTCTGAAGGAGTCGGATCAAAAGCAGATCACAGAAAGGTCTAAGTTTTGCTTAAAAACGTTAAATTTTGCACAAAATGAAACCCTATGGTGTTTTGGTGAAATATGGGGTTAAGCTGAGTTTACGTGGCCCTAATAACACTTAACTTGGCTAGGCTAACCAGTAAAATCATCTCTTAACCAAAAGTCCACACAATTCACCATATTTAGCACAAAAACTCACTTTTATCACTAACCGAAGCTAATTCTACACACAAGCTTAGCAAAAGGAATTGAGTTTAAGAAATATACCCCAGTAGACCCTAGGAAGCAGGAGAAGGAGTAGAAGAAGAAGATTTGGTGCTGCTGGAGCTGCTGGTGTTTGTTAGTGTATATGCCCTAGAGGCTATTACTGTATCATACTAGTTTGTATATTACTTGATGGAAGCTTGGGATATTCACAGTTGTATAGACAATCTTGCTCGAAATGGTAGTATGCTACTTGGTTTGTTTCTACTTTAATGTTTACATGTGTTTCTTTTAGCATATCACCTATACACATTAGTGGAGCCCTTAGGATCTTTGCTTGATTACCAGCGTTGTGATGGCAGTCACACTCGTAGGGGCTGGGTAATCCACAAGCAAATCCTTATACTGGTCCCTAGTCGTAGGACTATCGAGACAGGGCATCGATACTCCGGAGTAGACTAGCGTATGCGCTTCTCATCCCAGCAGGGGAGACGGTCTGTCCCACAGCCATCAGTGCGTCGTACTTGAGATAGTATGCGGGTGCTCGTTAGGTTACGAGTACACTGGACAGGACTCGTCGGGAACTGTTGGTTGGTACTATACCTATCGTCAGTTATCAGTTCCCAGGTGACATGAGTACAGCTTAGTCTGCTGACTTGACATCGTCACTTCGCCTCGAGTGTGTTCCCATTGTACTTTGATTACTACCCTACCACGGCTCAAAGGAGTCATGCAAACAGGTAGTAGTTGGGTGCAGTCCCGAAGCACTTGACGGTTAGATAGGATTCGTCTCTCCCGGTATTGGTAGTTGATATCGCGCTGTGTCAAGGAGAGCCATTACACATAGTCGTCCCTGGCCATGGAAAGCGAGATATACTGGTAGGTTTCCAGTGTTATCTCATGGTGTTCTGGGCTATACTCCGACACGACTTGTACCGCTATTAGGGGACTGACGTTTACCGCCCCCTAGGCCCGCCATGCGATATTCTCAGACGAACAGACCGGACTGTACGGAGATTGTCACATTCAGGCTCAGTATGAGTTCGGATGGGTTTCACCTCATCAGTTTTCTTATCGGCATCTAACTGGGGGCCGTTACGCACAGCTAGTGCCGCCTGCGGTCTGTGGTAAAACCCACTGCCAGCATAGTGTCGAGTCATTAGAGTCCCACACAGAGAGCTATTCGCCTTTGGGCAAAACAGAGTAGAGGTCGCATGGTTTTGCGACAAGATTCGTTCACATCCGTGCACTTGTGCACGTTTGGTGTCCGGGCAGTTATTACTAGCGGGCTTTGGTTAAGCCAGATCCTAGTATACGTTTTGGGATTGGTTTTATCTCGTTTGTATTCGTGTTCCTCGGAACGCGGATGCGGGTGTGTATGCACGGTTGACCGAGACAGAGGCAGAGGATTCTCATTAGGGTTGTTGACTGTTGACTTTTTCTAAACCCTAATGAGAATAAGAAATATGATTAATAATAATATTAATTAAGTATTATTATACCATAGTTGGGTTGAAAGTTTGACTTTGTTGACTTGCTGACTTTGTTGACCGGTTGACTAGTTTGGACTTGTTGACCATCATCATTTCAATGGCTATCATTTCATGGCTATGACTTTTGCTTGCTTGTTTGTTTACAAAATGCATTAAATGCATGAAATGATAATGCCATTGACATGAACCATCACAAAATACTTAATTATTGTTATTATCATGATTATTTTTGTTTTTGAGAGCATGGTTGTAAAATTCTTCTCTCATTCTATCATTTACACTCTCTCTAATCCAAGCTCTCCCTCTTCCTCTTGCTCTTCCTCTTGCTCATGGTTCTCTTGTCTCATGAGTTGAGAAACAAGAACCATTGAGATAAAACCCTAAAACACTTCTCTCATCCTAGAGTACAACGTCTAGCAAGCCAAGTATTTTAGTTTCCTCTTGATTGAGGTTGGAGCCAAAGGTAGAAGCTTTCGGGTGGATCCATCTTCGGCACAAGAAGATGACGAGGTGAGGCCGATCCGACCACTACAAAGAGTCGAATAGAAGGAGTTAAAGATTAGGTATAACCCCTAACATAGTAGCTAAACTCTTAGTTAGGTTGTTAGATAGTTTCTTTAGCAAAGATCCGGTTTCTAGTCCATGTTACCTTCACCGAAAAAAATCGTTTTTCACCATTTCCGCATCCCCGAAAGAACCGGGACTGGTAACGTGGACTTACAGTGGTATGAGAGCCTAGCTAAACACTATCTAGCATGTTAGCAAAGTAACTAGAAGTTTGATCGGAGAAAAAAATCACAAAACTTGCCCGAGGCATAAACTTTCTGTCGATTTTTTTACTGCTCTAAAAATTATTTGACACGTACCAAAAATCGGCTCAGGGTTTTTAATGAACACAAAAGAAATACGATCCAACGAGTGGACCAACTCACCATGGAACCGCGGCAAGAACAAGCTTCTTGCCGTGGATCCGCGGCCGAGTTGACTCGGTCGTGGATCGGTTTTCCTGCAGTGTTTAAAGAAGGGTATTTTGGGATTTTTGGAATATGTTGTTTCTGCCCAGATTTTCCAAAAAACAAATTTGTTTTTTGGGGTTGTTACAAATCCGTATTTTGATCGAACTTCTATAGACTTTAGCTGACGGGTTATATCTGTGATGTGATATATATATTGAACGTCTGTTAATCGCTATACGTCGATTAGTGGGGGTTATACATATCTGTGATCTGTAATGTTGATGGTTTGTGTATATAAATTCGTTGGATTGTCGCGGATGAATAGCCGGGGGGTTGTGAGATGAGAGTTTTCTTTAACTTTTCATTTGATGTAATATGTAATTGATGTAATATTATTTGTATGGCCGCACATCCGGGATGAGGTTGTAGCCGCTATTGTATATTATTTCTTTTACTATTTTTTCTCCTAGGATAGACCCAAGGTGGGGTGCACAAACTACCGGGTACCTCGAAGTGCCGAGTGGCCTACTCACGTTGTTGAGGGAGGTTGCTTCACTTCGGGTATTTGGCGGGTAGTTTTCCGCACCTGTAGGGGTCTAGGGTGGGGTCTTGGCTATTCATCGCGACCGTGTAATCCGCTTTTCGTTGCAGGCTCGAACGAAACGTGGATTCCTACTATATCCAATGTGTTCATCTGTGATCTGGAATGGCTATCATTGCATCTGACGAATGTAAATATCTATATATGATATTTATTTAGGCGTTGCTTATGTTTTGCATCCGCGCTAGTCCAGCCCCCGCTCTGTCATTAGTTAAATAACCTAACGGGTAATGACGGGGCCTCATGGCGAATGCGGATGGCATAAGCGTACGTCATATTTTCGTTGTTTTCTGCAATGGTAGGATTAAATGATGGGACGCATTAAATTAATGCAAGAAAATAAACCAAAGTAAAGTCGTTGGAACAATTTCAAAACCACTCGGTTTCTTTTCAAAAACAACTTTTAAATGCGGAGCTTAAGCCACTCCTTTTAAAAGCTATCACGTTCCATCGATTATATCGAGTTCACTATGTTCACGGTTTTGCCAAAACCATTCGTAGCCCTCCATCATTTCAGTTAAATATTCGGTAGTATTCAAGCTATGTATTTTGACCTACGCCAAGGCATAGTGATTGGTAGCTGCTGGATATTTATATGTTGCATAGATAGATGCGTTGGTTTGGGACAGTCGTACTGCCATTTTGGCCTACGTCAAGGGTATGTACGGGTGGGGTTCAAATTAACCTGGTAAATGATGGGTAGAACTTGACATGTGACTTATGATATTTTGGCCTACGTCAAGGTCATAAGAGCATGGGGCAAAAATCCACATTGGGAATTTCTAAAGAAACTGAAACTTGCTAGTGCTGCATACCATTTGGAGTGTGATAATTCTGGTAGGATTCCTTCAGTTTTATCACACGATGATATTTGGATCCCGATCCTACTGTGAGTATATGCTACTCCTCGAGAAATTTCTCACTTAACGATCAATTCTATAAACCAAGTAGGTGACTAGAAAGGTGTTAGCGGGGCTACGCCCCCAGGTAAAAGAGGTTATTTAATTAAGGAACTTCGCGAAAGCGTTGAAAAACCTCCCTCGAAGTACCAATACTGGCCTGGCTGAACGGTTAAGCAAGTATTGTACGGTGAGATTGATCCCGACTAATTCTTCCTTTTTGGTTTGAGGAGGAATTCGAGAAACAGTGGGAGCCATCCTGTTTAGATAAACTAAAAACCACTCTAAACTTGCAAGAGCATCATGCTAAAGTGTTTCTTCTCTCTCTCCTAATTGCAGCGACCAATCGTCATGACCGGACTTAAGTTATTACTAGATAAAAACATACTGACAGGGCCAAACTACAAAGATTGCCTCAGGAATGTCAAAATGGCAATCACTTATGACAAGCCGGGGTATCTTCTTACCACCAAAGCTCCCCCTGTCCCAGGTCCTACCTCCAGCGTCGCGGATAAGGAAATCCGTAAGACCTGGGAGATCGACTGCGCGAAGGCCAAGTGCCTCGTGCTTCCCTCTATGGACAATGAACATCAGAGGAGGCACGAGAATATGGACCTTGAATCCATATTTCTCCATACAAAAGAACTGTATGGAGAGCAATCCCGTATCGCCAAATACGAAGTCTTGAAAAAGCTGTTTTCGGCGAGATTGGCCGTCGGATCATCGGTAGCGGAACACGTGCTTAAGATGATTGGCTATATTGAAGAGCTCACGGACCTTGGGACCACGTTAGAGAGCGAGCTCTATACTGACTTGATTCTCCAGTCCCTTCCTTCCACTTACGCCCAGTTTATCCTGAACTTCAACTTGCAAGAAAAAGAAGTTGAACTTTCAAAACTCCTCAACATGCTGAGGAGTGCAGAGGGCACCCTACAGAAAGGTAGGGAAACATCCACTTTGTTTGTTGGAGGACCTTCCTCTTCTAGGTCCAAGGCGAAAGCCAAGGGAAAGAAGAAGAAAGCCCCACCAAACCAAGGGACGGTGTTAGTAAAGTGGATGCAAAGGGAAAAGCAAAGGCAACAAAAATAGCGGGGCAGCTTGTGGGAAAGGAAGAGTGCTTCTATTGTCATAAGAAAGGACACTGGAAAAAGGATTGCAGGGCTTGGAAGGCCAAGAACCAGGACCCGAAGCAAGTTGCGGCTTCGGCTTCAGATGTGTATGTTATTGAAAATTGTCTATCAATAAACTCTACTTCCTGGGTATTGGATACCGGATCAGGATCTCATATCTGTAATTCTTTGCAGGCACTCAGAAAGCGTAGGGTTTTGAAGGCAGGTGATATGACCCTCAGAGTTGCAAACGGAGCTGGCATGGATGCTGAGTCCGTGGGGGACTATCACTTGGGATTGTCAGATGGACATGTTTTGGTTTTACGAGATTGTTATTTTGTACCCATTGCAACTTGTAATATCATATCTGTATCTTTAATGTCTAAAGAAGGTTATGAATTTGCATTTGTAAGCAATGTTGTAAACATTCACCTTAATCAAGTTCTGATTGGGTCAGGTACATTAAGCAATGGTATATACGTATTAAACCAACCACAGATTTTCAATGTCCAGAATACACACAAAAGAAAGTCTCCAGAAATAAATCATGCTTTCTTATGGCATTGTACACTGGGTCACATCAATGAGAGAAGGTTGACGAAGTTACATGCAGAAGGATATTTAGATCCGTTCGATTATCAATCGTATGCAACTTGTCAATCCTGTCTCAAAGGAAAGATGACAAAGACTCCATTTACTGGACATGGAGTAAGTGCGAGCGAGCTCTTGGTACACATCGATGTATGCGGTCCAATTCTACACATGCGCGAAGTGGTTATTCTTACTTCATTACTTTTACGGATGATTTTTCAATGTTCGGACATGTCTTCTTAATGAAGCATAAATCTGAAGCCTTTGAAAAATTTCAGGAACACAAGAATGAAGTAGAAATACAAACATGCAAAAGTATCAAGACACTGAGATCTGATCGAGGTGGTGAATACTTGAGTGCCGAGTTCCTGGATTACCTAAAAGAGAATGGAATTCTCTCTCAGCTTACTCCTCCATACACTCCACAACATAACGGTGTATCGGAGAGACGGAACCGAACCCTATTGGATATGGTACGTTCCATGATGAGTAACGCTGAGTTACCACGATCATTCTGGGGATATGCACTAGAATCAGCTGCATATCTTTTGAACCGAGTTCTAACTAAGACTGTGCCTACCACACCATATCAGATGTGGAGTGGGAAGAAACCCTATCTTCAATATCTGAAGATTTGGGGATGTCCAGCTTTTGTCAAAAAGCAGCATGCGGACAAACTCGAGGCACGCCCAGTACAGTGCAAGTTTGTGGGATACCCAAAGAACTCCAGGGGTATCTTTTCTATTACGCAGAAGAACAAAAGGTTTTTGTCTCTCGTAATGCCCACGTTCTAGAACATCAGTTCTTAGAAAAAGAAATAAGTGGGAGCACAATAGAACTGGAAGAAATTCCAGAACCACAAACTATTACTGAAAGCTTAGTAGAACTAGAGGGTTCGAAAGAACAAGACATTCCTGCGCCGCTCCGCAGAAGTAGTAGGCAGTCTCATCCGCCCGAGAGATACTACGGTTTTCTCATAGATTGGGATAGAGAGGATTGCATCATTGATAATGATGAGCCAACTAGCTTCCAGCAGGCCATTCAGAGCGTTGACTCGGTAAAATGGCTGGATGCAATGCGGACCGAAATGGAGTCCATGTACACCAGCAAAGTATGGACTTTGGACGTTGCTCCAGATGGGGTAAAACCCGCAGGATGCAAGTGGATCTTCAAGAGGAAGATTGGTGTAAATGGACAGGTTGAGAACTATAAGGCTAGACTTGTTGCAAAGGGTTTTCGTCAAAGACCTGGTTTGGACTATGACGAAACCTTTTCTCCAGTGGCTATGCTGAAATCCATTCGGATCCTTCTTGCCATTGCTGCCTTCCACGATTATGAGATTTGGCAGATGGACGTAAAGACCGCTTTTCTAAATAGAAATTTAGAGGAGTGTGTCTATATGGTCCAGCCAGAGGGTTTCATTCAGAGTGGGAGCAGCGGAAAAGTGTGCAAGTTGCTTAAGTCCATTTATGGACTAAAGCAGGCATCGCGGAGTTGGAACATCTGTTTTGATGAGACGGTCAAAGAATTTGGCTTTATCAAAAATCCAGATGAACCATGCATCTAAAGTAAAATTGTAGCACAAACAGTCGTATTCCTCGTTTTATACGTGGACGACATTCTCTTGATAGGAAATGACATTCCTATGCTTCAATCTGTCAAAGAGTTCTTGTCACACAGGTTCTCCATGAAAGACCTGAGTGATGCCTCTTACATTCTGGGGATCCGGATCCATCGTGATAGATCCAAAAGGATATTAGGACTTTCGCAGTCCAGGTACATCGACAACATACTGAAAGGATTCAGTATGGAAGATTCCAAGTGCGGTAATCTACCGGCTTGTCACGGGATCACCCTCTCCAAAGAGATGTCTCCCAATGCTGATTTGGAAAGGGATCGCATGTCTTTTATACCCTACGCTTCTGCGGTAGTCTCTATAATGTATGCGATGTTGTGTACAAGACCAGATGTAGCTTATGCACTAAGTGTGGTAAGCCGGTATCAGTCAAACCCTGGGGAGAAGCACAGGATAGCGGTAAAGAACATTCTCAAGTACCTGAGAAGGACTAAGGAGATGTTCTTGGTGTATGGCGGAAAAGACCTCCAGATCGAGGCCTTTGCTGACTCCAGCTTCCAGAGTGACAAGGATGATTCCATGTCCATGTCGGGTTATGTCTTTACCCTCAATGGAGGGGCGGTGTTTTGGAAGAGTTCCAAACAGGAAACCGTTGCTGACTCGACGATGGAAGCGGAATATATCGCTGCTGCTGATGCCGCAAAAGAAGCCGTCTGGATAAGGAAGTTCATGAAAGAACTTCAGGTGGTTCCGTCCATTGCTGATCCAATACCTCTGTATTGTGACAACAACGGGGCTATAGCTTTAGCAAAGAAACCCAGGTCCCATCAGAAGTCCAGACACATCTTGAGGCGGTATCACCTGATCAGGGAAATCGTGGATCGCCAGGAGATCGAGGTTCGGAGGGTTGCTATGGAAGATAACACTGCAGATCCATTCACGAAGGCCATACCCCAGACTCAGTTCGAGCGGTTGATCGAGATGATAGGTCTTCGATATGCCAGTACATGGCCTTAGTGCAAGTAGAAGATTGTTAGTGTATATGCCCTAGAGGCCATTACTGTATCATACTAATTTGTATATTACTTGATGGAAGCTTGGGATATTCACAGTTGTATAGACAATCTTGCTCGAAATGGTAGTATGCTACTTGGTTTGTTTCTATTTTAATGTGTACATGTGTTTCTTTTAGCATATCACCTATACACATTAGTGGAGCCCTTATGATCTTTTTTTGATTACCAGCGTTGTGATGGCAGTCACACTCGTGGGGGCTGGGTAATCCACAAGCACATCCTTATACAGGTCCCTAGTCATAGGACTATCGAGACAGGGCATCTATACTCCGGAGTAGACTAGCGTATGCGCTTCTCATCCCAGAAGGGGAGACGGTCTGTCCAACAGCCGTTAGTACGTCGTACTTGAGATAGTATGCGGGTGCTCGTTAGGTTATGAGTACACTGGACAGGACTCGTAGGGAACTGTTGGTTGGTACTATACCTATCGTCAGTTATCAGTTCCCAGGTGACATGAGTACAGCTTAGTCTGCTGACTTTACATCGTCACTTTGCCTCGAGTGTGTTCCCACTGTACTTTGATTACTACCCTACCACGGCTCAAAGGAGTCGTGCAAACAGGTAGTAGTTGGGTGCAGTCCTGAAGCACTTGGAGACTGTGACGGTTAGATAGGATTCGTCTCTCCTGGTATTGGTAGTTGATATCGTGCTGTGTCAAGGAGAGCCATTACACATAGTCGTCCCTGGCCAGGGCAAGCGAGATATACTGGTAGGTTTCCAGTGTTATCTCAGGATGTTCTGGGCTATACTCCGACATGACTTGTACCGCTATTAGGAGACTGACATTTACCGCCCCCCTAGGCCCACCATGCGATATTCTCAGACGAACAGACCGGACTATAAGGAGACTGTCACATTCAGGCTCAGTAGGAGTTCGGATGGGTTTCACCCCTTCAGTCTTCTTATCGGCATCTACCTGGGGGCCGTTACGCACAGCTAGTGCCGCTTGCGGTCTGTGGTTAAACCCACTGCCAGTGTAGTGTCGAGTCTTTAGAGTTCCACACAGAGAGCTATTCGCCTTTGGGCAAAACAGAGTAGAGGTCGCATGGTTTTGCGACAAGGTTCATTCACATCCGTGCACTTGTGCACGTTTGGTGTCCGGGCAGTTATTTCTAGCGGGATTTGGTTTAAGCCAGATCCTAGTAGATGTTTTGGGATTGGTTTTATCTCGTTTGTATTCGTGTTCCTCGGAACGCGGATGCGGGTGTGTATGTACGGTTGACCGAGACAGAGGCAGAGGATTCTCATTAGGGTTTTTGACTGTTGACTTTTTCTAAACCCTAATGAGAATAAGAAATATGATTAATAATAATATTAATTAAGTATTATTGTACCATGGTTGGGTTGAAAGTTTGACTTTTTTGACTGGTTGACTAGTTTGGACTTGTTGACCATCATCATTTCAATGGCTATCATTTCATGGCTATGACTTTTGCTTGCTTGTTTGTTTACAAAATGCATTAAATGCAAGAAATGATAATGCCATTGACATGAACCATCACAAAATACTTAATTATTGTTATTATCATGATTATTTTTGTTTTTGAGAGCATGGTTGTAAAAGTCTTCTCTCATTCTATCATTTCCACTCTCCCTCATCCAAGCTCTCCCTCTTCCTCTTGCTCTTCCTCTTGCTCATGGTTCTCTTGTCGCTTGAGTTGAGAAACAAGAACCATTGAGATAAAACCCTAAAACACTTCTCTACTCATCCTAGAGTACAAGGTCTAGCAAGCCAAGTATTTTAGTTTCCTCTTGATTGAGGTTGGAGCCAAAGGTAGAAGCTTTCGGGTGGATCCATCTTCGGCACAAGGAGACGACGAGGTGAGGCCGATCCGACCACTACAAGGAGTCGAAGAGAAGGAGTTAAAGATTAGGTATAACCCCTAACATAGTAGCTAAACTCTTAGTTAGGTTGTTAGATAGTTTGTTTAGCAAAGATCCGGTTTCTAGTCCATGTTACCTTCACCGAAAAAAATCGTTTTTCACTATTTCCGCATCCCCGAAAGAACCGGGATGGGTAATGTGGACTTACATTGGTTCTGCTGGAGCTGCTGCTGGAGCTGATGCTGTTGCTGTTGCTTCAGCTGCTGCTACCTCTTGTTGATGTTGTTGTTTTTTGTTGTTGCTGTTGGAGCTCCTGCTGCTGCTTCTTCTGCTGTTACAGCTGCTGGTGTGTGTGTGTGTGTGAGAGAGAGTGAGAGAGTTATGAGAAAGGAACAAGGAAATGAGAGCACAAAGTGTCAACCCCTCTCTCTCTCTCTCTCTCTTCATTTAATGCAAGCATGGCTCATGCCATGATGCACCCTCTCCCTCTCTCTCCCCAAGTCAACACCCTACAATTCAAATCATTTCCATTTAAAAAAAAACAATTGACCCCAAAACACTTAATAAAAAACAAAGTGGCTTAACAAAATGGTTAGTCCACATGGTTGCTAATCATGGTCTAACCCCAATTAACCCCTAGTTTACATGCACATATGTGTGCAAGCTTAGAAAAAATCTAATAAAATATTCATTAAATATGATAAAATACTTAAAAATCAATTTGGTAAACTTTTTATTAAAAACCATATATTAAAGTATAATTAGCCACTAAACACATCCTAAGGTGTTACAATCTCCCCCCTTAAAGAAATTCGTCCCCGAATTAAAAAATATAAAGCTATGCATAACTTCAAAGAGATGAGGGAATTTCTTCCGCATCTCACCCTCGGCCTCCCAAGTGATCTCTTCACCATTCGGGATGCGCCAAAGCACCTTCACTGATGGCAAGACCTTCAATCTAAGTTTCTTCACCTGCCGGTCCAATATCACGACTGGCTGCTCGGTGAACGAAAGATCGCGCTCGAGCTAAACGGTCTGATGCTGAATCATGTGTGAAGGGTCATGTTGGTATCTGCGAATCATCGACACGTGGAATACGGGGTGAACATCTGGGAAGTCGGGTGGAAGAGCCAAACGATATGCTACTGCGCCCACACGCTCGAGGATTTCGAAGGGACCAATGAACCTGGGGCTAAGCTTCCCCTTCCGTCCAAACCTCATCACTCCCTTCATCGGAGAGACCCTCAGAAAAACGTGATCGCCAACTGCGAACTCTAATCTGCGACGGCGTCTGTCAGCATATGATTTCTTCCTACTCTAAGCCGTCCTCATCCTATCTCGAATCAGCTGTATCTTCTCGGTTGTCTCCTATACGATCTGTGGCCCCAAAATACTGCTTTCACTGAGCTCTGTCCAATAGACGGGCGATGTACATCTCCTCCCATACAAGGCCTCGAAAGGTGCCATCTGAATAGTATCCTGGAAACTATTGTTGTAGGAGAACTCCACCAAGGGTAAATGATGATCCCAGCTACCACCAAAGTCTAAAATGCACGCTCGGAGCATGTTCTCGAGAGTCTAAATAGTCCGCTCTGACTGGACGTCGATCTGCGGATGAAATACTGTGCTGAAACTCAAGCGGCTGCCCAAGGCCTCCTCAAGCCTCTGCCATAGTCGGCTGGTAAACTGGATGCCTTGGTCGGACACGTTACACGTCGGGACTCGATGCCGTCATACAATCTCGTCGACGTATATCTGGGCATACTGAGCAAATCCAAAAGTCGTCTTCATTGGCAGGAAGTGAGCCGCTTTCGTCAAACGATCCACGATCACCCAAATGGAGACATACCCTCGTCTAGTCCTGGGTAGACCCATAATGAAGTCCATCAAAATCTGCTCCCATTTCCACTCCAGAATGGGTAACGACTGTAGCTCTCCCGCTGGCCTCTGGTGCTCGGCCTTGACTTGCTGACAAGTCAGGCATCTCGACACGAAGTCTGCGATGTCCCTCTTCATTCTGTCCCACCAGTAAACATCTCTCATATCATGGTACATCTTGGTGGAACCCGGATGAACACTATACACCGATCTATGTGCCTCCTCAAGAATCTCACGCCGCAGTCCCTCAGCATCTGCTACGTACAGTCTTGTCCCAAATCGCAGTATCCCATGATCATCGATCACGAACTCAGAAAATCTGCCCTGTCCAATCCGTGCCATGATTTCTGAACAACGGTCATCACTGTACTGTGCCTCATGTATATAGTCAAGCAACTGTGGGCGTGCACGAACATGCGCAAGCTGTCACCCGATCGGCGTGAACTCGAACTGCACTCGGCTGTCGCATAAAATCTGCCAATCTGCCGACGACTGTCTCTGTACTGCACTCAAACAAGATAGACTACCCCCGGGCCTCCTGCTCAAAGCATCCGCCACTACATTAGCCTTGCCCGGGTGATACAAGATCTCGCAATCGTAGTCCTTCACTAGTTCCATCCAACGGCGTTGTCGGAGATTCAGGTCTCGCTGCTGAAATATATTTTTTAAGCTCTTATGATCAGTGAATATCTGGCACGACTCGCCGTATAGGTAATGTCGCCAGATCTTGAGTGCAAAGACCACTGCAGCCATCTCCAAATCATGAGTGGGGTAGTTCTGTTCATGTCTCTTCAACTGCCGTGAAGCATACGCGATCACCCAGTCATGCTGCATCAATACGCACCCTAGCCCCACTCGAGAAGCGTCACAATAGACCACAAATCCGCCTGATCCTGAAGGCAATGATAACACCGGCGCCGTAGTCAAACGAGTCCGCAACTGCTGAAAGCTATGCTCGCACTCCTCCGTCCAATCGAAAGGAACTCCCTTCCGGGTCAACCCGGTCAAAGGTGCGGCAATACGGGAGAAATCCTGTACAAATCGCCAGTAGCAGCCGGCCAGTCCTAGAAAGTTGCGGATCTCCGTAACTGATGCGGGTCTGGGCCAACTCTGAATGGCCTCGATCTTCCTCGGGTCCACACATATACCATCTCGTGTAATCACGTGACCCAAGAAGTCTACGCTGTCAAGCCAGAATGCGCACTTGGAGAATTTTGCGAATAGCTGGTGCTCCCTCAAAGTCTGCAGTGTGGTCTGCAGGTACTGCTCATGCTCCTCTCGGCTCCGGGAATACACCAAAATATCGTCAATGAATACAATGATGAACAAATAAGGATACGGCCTGAATATACGGTTCATCAAGTCCATAAATACTGCTGGGGCATTGGTGAGTCCGAACGACATCACAAAAAACTCATAATGGTCGTAACGAATGCGGAAAGCTGTCCTCGGAATATCCTCTTGTCGAACCCGCAGCTGATAGTAGCCTGATCGCAAATCAATCCTCGAAAAGTATCCTGCCCCCTGAAGCTGGTCGAACAAGTCATCGATGCGTGGCAAAGGATATCTATTCTGCACGGTAACCCTGTTCTGCAGGCGGTAGTCGATAAACAAACGCAAACTTCCGTCCTTCTTCTTGACAAACAGGACCGGAGCACCCCAAGGAGAAACACTGGGTCGAATAAGTCCCTTATCCAGCAAATCTTGCAACTGACCCTTCAACTCTCTAAGCTCCGCAGGGACCATCCGATAAGGCGGTATAGAAATAGGCCTCGTGCCGGGAATCAAATCAATACAGAAAGCAATATCGCGTGTGGGGCGGTAGCCCAGGAAGCTTGTCAGGGAAAACATCAGGGAACTCACAAACAATCGGAACCTGGTCCAATGGAACATCCGTAGCTCTAGTATCCCAAATATAGGCTAGAAATCCCTGACATCCCTTCCCCAACAGCTGTCCAGCGTGAAAGTAAGAAATCAAACTGTGAGGGTCGGCACAACAGTCCCCCTGCACAACAAAAGCCGACTCGCCGGGAAAACAAAATCTAACTGTCTTCTCGCGGCAGTCCACAAACGCATAGCATGCGGCTAACCAATCCATGCCCAAAAAAACGTCGAAGTCTAACATCTCAAGAAGGATCAAGTCGACAGGCAGTTCTCTCTCGCCAATATGGACAATACAGGATCGGAACACGTGCTTAGAAACAAACGACTCTCCCACAGGAGTGGTTACAACAAGCGGCTGATCAAGCAAACCGGACTCTCTACCCAAACTCGGCATGAAGTGTGTGGAAACGTACAAGTGCGTGGATCCAGGATCAAACAACACGTGTGCGTCAACAGAACATACCGATAGGGTACCTGAGACCACAGCATTGGATGCCTCCGCGTCCTGATGCGTCAACACGAAAACCCATGCCTTTCCTCCACCTGCGACTGGCGGTCCACTGCTAGCAACTGTCTGCACTCTGCCGGCAGCTGGCTGTCCTCTGCCTCGACCACCTCGCCCTCTCTGAGCAAACACTCCGCGACCACGACCTCTCTGTGCCTGAGCCTGACGCGGAGCAACAGTAGGTACAATAGGCAACGCCCTCTGGGGTGGAGAAGGTAGAAGTGTGACATGTGGTACGGCAGTCTCGCCCTCACGTGGCTCCGGGCAATCTCGAACACGATGATAAGTACTCCCGCATCAGAAACATCTAGATGGTGTCGGCTGACCCTCCTGGGGATAAGTGTTGAACAACCGGCCACGCCCTAAATCTCTGCCACCTACAAGGTGTCTATCGCGGTGCCTAAATGGCCGTCTCTGTGCCGGTGTATCAGTATGAACTCTCTTCGGCTCTGGAACTACCGAAGTCTCAGCAAGGTGCTCCTCGACTAATAAGGATCCGTCTACAGCTGCTGCATAAGTCACGCAATGATGTGCGCTGATCGCAACGAAAAGTGGTGTAAGCAAGCCTCGGAAAAATCTCTGGACTCGCATCTCCTCAGTAG
Source organism: Agapanthus africanus (assembly GCA_030015575.1). Taxonomy (NCBI): domain Eukaryota; kingdom Viridiplantae; phylum Streptophyta; class Magnoliopsida; order Asparagales; family Amaryllidaceae; genus Agapanthus; species Agapanthus africanus. The sequence goes on along the minus strand of JASDDO010000022.1, from coordinate 362,451,040 downwards.
CCACTAGGTATGGGGCATAAACGGATATCTCGGTAAACAATACATCGTACTCTTCCACTGTCATCTCTGGTGTCTGGCGTAAAGACTCGAACCTGCGCGCTCGGGCATCCTTGACACTCTGGGGAAGGAAACGGGCTAAAAACACCGTCACAAACTCGGTCCGGGTCATAGGAGGAAGACCTGCTGCTCTGCCCTTCTCGATCGATTCACACCATTTCTGCGCAAGACCTTCCAGGCGAAAGCTCGCGAACTCTACCCATCTCGCATCTGAGCATCTGAGTGAACGACATATCCAGGCCATCCTATAAATGAAAGTCTGTGGGTCCTCGGTTGCATCGGTGCCTGTGAAGACCGGAGGCTTCAGCCTCATGAACTCTGATGGCGATACTGTAATCACCTCCGTGGCTGCAAAGGCAACTGCCTGTACTGTAGGTACCATCGCGGTCCCCGTAACGGGTGGAACTACCTCTGGTCGCTGCGCTCGAAGCGTCTCGACTAATGACCCTATCATCTGGCGCATCTCCTGCATACCGGACCCAAGCATGGCGATCTGATCTGTCATAGGAGGAACAGTCTGCTCTGGTACATCAGGTGTACTACCCGGATCAGTACTCATCTCGGACGAGTCAACTCGAATCTCGGCTCTCGCGGCCGCTCTCTGCGCCCTCGTAGTCTTTGGCGGCATAATGGCTGAAAAGAAAGTAAGATTCGATAAGGATACGGAAATCGAATCACAAGAATGAATACAATTATGAAGGAATTCCAATCAATAAGTCCTAAGGTCGCTTAGGGGGAGTACCGTGTCGTGAGTATGTCGCGGAACATACGTACGCTACGCCACTCTGCTTCAGCTACCTACTCCATCATACCAGGGTCATCCTACACTCCGAAGGTAAAACCTACGCTCTGATACCAACTTTGTCACGACCCAAAGTTCGGCCCATGACCGGCACTTAACCACGTAACGTCTACAGGCGTAACGCGACTAAGTAAGCCGAAATCCAGAAATCAAAACCATTAAAAGTATTGAGTGTTAGAACATTTAATAGAAACATTTGTTAAAACGTTTAGAAAACCTTAAGTAACTTAGTAAAATTCTTTAAAGTTCAAGTTATTTTCTTAAAAATTTTGGCAGTATTTCCTTTGTAAAAACTAGCACCGAAATCGGGTACAAAGCAATATATGAGTAAAATGATATGCAATAAGAATAAGGCATCCCCAAACAGGAGCAATCACGCCCAACGGCGGAACAATCACCACAAATATAATATACGACGCCGTAGCGAAGAAATGAGCAGTATAAGTGAAAACAAATATCATGAATGATAAAGCTGCATAAATAAAGTCGGCTCACAACGAGCTCGACACCAGAGTACAAAATAATATACATCGTCCTCACAACTGGTCTCTAAGTCAATACATAAGTAGTAGATGGAGAGTACTAGATACAACAATGTATACAACTGAAAAATAAAAAGATACCGCACAAAACACACCTATCAGCAAAAGGGCTTGCACGCCAGCTGCAGTGGTATTTGTATCAAAAGATGTAAGAAAACAGCCTGTCGCGACTACTCCGAGGGGCAACCTGCAAACACTGTGGCACAACGGGGGTGAGTTGCCAACTCGTGAATAGTAGATAACATATAAAGGTAATCGCGAGTATGCACGTGCTGCGATACTCTAACCTATGCCAACATATAACATCTATATGATGAACTAGATGAGCAATAATCATGCAACAAGTGCGATCTAATAACATCTCTATATGATGAGCAGGGTATGCAATAGTCGTGCATAGCATGTGCAATCTAATAACATCTATATAGGATGAGCAGGGTATGCAATGATCGTGCATAGCATGTGTACTCTATCAAATACTATAGATACATGATGAGATGTATAACACTGAATGCTGAGCATGGGAATAAATAACATCTACACGGAATGTCAACGTGGAAAATAACCGGTGTCTATCAATGCACCCAAATCCCAGTAAAACCCAGGCGCCGTCACTCTAATCAGCCCTCAAATCCTGTAAATCTCATAGAATCGTGAGTGCCCAACATCGGCACACGAAATATCATAAAATAATCGTGTCCAGCATCGACACGCAAATCCTCAAGTATCGGGCTCCGTCAGTCCGGATCGGCCCACGGGCTCTGTCTGCGGAATCGGCCCTCGGCCCCGGCAGTACGTGTCGTCCCGTATCCATCTATCGACTCTGGTCGGTATCCTCCGGATAACCGCCAGGTCCAACCAATCACCGGTAGGTAGTGGTCCCTCTGCTAGGCTCACCGTCTACTGCACAACGATCCGTTCTCGCCCCGGGTACCATACTAGGTCCACCATGTACCCGTAATCGGCCTCGTCCAGCTCCTCGATTCGGGTTCACATGTCACACGTCTCATAACCAAGAAAACGCATGGTGGACGCACTGAAATATCATATCAAGGGAAACCGGGTTTTTAAAACAGTGCGTATTTTCTTAAAATAATACCCTAGTTCCTAAATCCAGAAATCACATAAATCCAAACTCAATGCGTAAATCCATGCAATGTGTCGTATGATACTAAGAGTAAAAGAAAGGGAAAACCGCTCTTTTAAAAGGATTCAGTTTTGACAATGTCTCGTGCGGTCCCTTAGTTTTTAAATCATGTCAAGATCACCCATGTATATAACATATGTATGTATATAGGTATGGATGTGCGAATGGATATCTACGCAATGTGAGTGTAGCAATGTACATGTGCACTAATATAGATATACGAGGTATATGTGCACAAGTATGGATATATCAATGAAGGTATGCGCTAACGTGAATATACAGTGTGCATGTGCGCAAGTAGTGATATATCTAATAATATATGAATATGCGACAAGTCACGACAATCATCAATGATGCGGCAATCAAACGATATGTAAATTTTAGCAATCCTATAGTGCAAGTGTCATGGCAATCTGTAACGTTTTGAAAATCGTTTCGGTGAAATTTCGAAAAAACGGTAAAATAATGGAGTTTTCTGTAAAAAGTCAAAATGCAAATATCTTTATTATAAAATTAAATATACATATTCTAGCTATTTAATTGCTAGTATTTGTTGTTTATTGAGCCACTGGTGAAATTTCAAATTTTCTGAAAATTTTTCCGAAATTAATTATTTTAATATTATTTTAAGCCGTCACTAATACATTTAATTAGGGAAAATTACAAATTGGAATGAGTTGAAACAAATTTTGTGCATCATAAAAGATTAAACAAAATTTTATCATGTGGTATTTGAAATGAAATCGTTTGCCAAAACGGTTTAGAAAATATCGAAGAAAAATGCTTTTTTCGCTGAAATTAGTATTAATGGGAATTGGGGTAATACATTTATCTTTTTCACTAAAACACACACCCACACCTCACCCTCTCTTCTCCTCCCCATGTGGCCGGCCCCACCATGACAGCCCCCCCCCTCTCCCTCTCTCCAATCACTTCTTTTGTCAAAAGAAAAGAAAAGAAAAGAGTAGAAAATGATAGAATTAGAGTGGACTTTGACTAGAGTGGACTTTCCCCAACTCACTCTCTCTCCTCCCTCACCCAAACCCCCTCCATTTCTGGCTAAACCTGAACCCTTTCCAGCAGCAGCCCCCTCCCCCTTTTCTCCTCTCATTTCTCTTCAAAAAATGCTTCAAAATTGCCTCAAAATCCATCAAAAAAATCCCAAAATCCAAATCCAACTCTTACCCATTTTAGCTTAGCCTAACAAGCATGGATTGTGGTGATAAGAGAGCATTTTGAGAGGCTAGATTTCATGATTGATCCATGATCATGAGGTATAATTTAAACCTTATTCATATATTGTTGTTTAATTGCTTCTATGTTAACAAATTTGATGTTTAATTGGGTTTTATTGCAACTTTAGGAAATTCAAGACTAGGGTTTGAATTTAATTAGGGTTTTTATCATTAGTTTATGGTTGTAATGAGGAGATTAACATGTAATTGTATGCAAAATCAAGGTTGGTTGCTACTTGCTAATTTGTTAAATTAAAATGGTGATAATTTTGCTAAATTGCTAACTAGGTTTTAAAAAAATTGTTTAAATATTGGGTTTAAAAATGTGATTTGGTTTTTCATGACTTCATTAACATTATAAAATATAGTTTAATACTTTAGTTCATGAAAATCCAAGCTAAATTGTTGTTTGTGCATTTTTGCTATAAAATTGTTAAATTTGGGTATATTGTAAACTAGAATTTTGGAATTTATGCAAATTTATGAGATTAAATTATGGAAATGGTTTTTATGACTTATTTAAGATGTTTAATAAGTATTATGGCCATTAGATTTGTTTAAACATCAAGATGTTGTATTAAAACGGGTAATTTGTGCTTGCTAGATTTTCGGAAAAATGGCTTTTAAAGTAAATTTGGGGTTTTTGTGAATTTTAAGCTATTTTATATTATAATTAGTGCTCGTGATTGTACAAATGAGTGTGGTAGGGTTTTTCTCGATGGTTTGGCATTTGTACGCCGACGTCGAGGGTTTTTGGGTTGATTTGTGAAAGCAACCATAGGTTTAGACCTATGTGGGTTTCGTGTGTCGTTTTGGTCATGAGTCGGATTATAATGTGATACGGTGCGTTATGATATGTAGGTACCCATATGGACTTCGAGACGACAAGCAAGCGCGTGGCGACGTCGGCACCGGCGAGCGAGGACCAGGTGAGTAGATTTATATCTACGGGGAGAAGTCGGGTGGATGGCGTATAGCACCCCCGCAGTTCGTGGTGATGTATACGAATACGTATACACACATATATATTGTTTATATATTGTTTGAGTATATTGATGATAATATGGATATTTGGTGTTCTTGGATATTTAGTGTCGCGAAACCCTAGAGTAGTGGTCGCACCACACATGCACACACTTACCCATACTTGCATACTTTCTTCTTTCATTTGTACTTATACGGGAATATATAGTTATGTGTTCATATGGGTATGGGACTATGTGTTCACATACGGATTTGAGGATGATACTTGGGTTTGAGATGAGTCGAAGAGATTTATATTGAGGTTGTGAATTCGGTGATATGGCAGGATTCGTATTTGAGATACGACATGACGTTGTAGCGGGTTCTTGACGTAGTGTTTTCACACACATCCATGCATACTTAGGCGGTATCAGTATTGTACGTGACGTAGATCAGTACCCCGATCATGATATTTGATAAAGAGGATACCAGGTGAATAGTATGATGAATGTGATATTGACCCGTACCCAGATTTGGGATGCCGTACAACGGATTTACGTACGAGTTATATATTGATGATTGATCCCCACTCTTGACTTGGGATTCCTGATTATAGATATGGTATCGAATATGATATTATTGAGGCAGGATCACCGACTATACATATACAGGTATGTATATGTATCGACTCAGATGATAGGCGGTTTCCTTACCTGTAGTTCAGCTTGTTAGTTCAGCCGTATAGTTTAGTGTAGTTGTTAGATTAGATTAGACTCCTACCTATTTCAAAACTAGCGGATCGTGCGTATTTTAAAAGACAGGTCAAGGGATCCTACGGATATTTCAAAAGACGTATCTTTTCATAAAAACACCGTAGCCCCTATTTTCAAAACCCCATGATTCGTGTTATTTCAAAAGGCACCATTTGTAGGACTTATATTAGATTAATGCAGATTAGTTATAGTTGCGTCAAGTATTCAGCTCCCGCTCATTATTGTGGTTCGCTTCGCATCGCATGCTTATATTATGTTTCATACTCCATTTTTGATATCATCCTGTTAGGACACCAGCACCATTACCGATGTTGCGTATGTACCACGTACACTTACTAGCCGGCTCACACACATCTTCATCGGTAATTGCCATGTCACGTACACCTTAGAAAATATTATTGCTTAACTTAGCTTGATAGCTAGTAGTTTGACATAATATTAGTGTACTTGCCTTATATGTTAGTTTAGACATTGTAGTTCTTACCTTCTACTTCATGCATACTGTTATTCATTGTTATGCCGCATTCATGGATTCTCATGCATATATTCACTATTTTACGTGTTATTGAGGTTTTGGATTCAGATTTCCATGAGATTTTCTGGATTTGGAGGAAAACCGCAAAAACATAAATAAACCTTTTCTCTCTTTTAAAATAAAAAGTGCGGTTTTCCCATGATATATAAGTCGTCCACCATGAGTTTGCTGATGGATTTTGAGACCCGATTCGAGGAGTGGAGGAACCGTTTCGGGTATATGGTGGGCCCGGTGCGGTACCCCGGGGCAAGAGGATCGTGTTGTTGACGTTGAGCCTGGCAGCAGAGCACTACCGACCGGTGATATTACCCGACGCGTCGGATATCCGGAGGATACCGTCGTGGTCTTGAGATGGATTTTAGGGGCCGGTCTGGATTGACGGCGCCCTAGATATTGTGATTGAGATATTGAGATTTTAAGATATTGAGGTACAGAGATTGTGATACAGAGATATCGAGATATTTGGACACTTGTTTTGTGTCGATGCTGGGCACTGTTTTATGCTGATTTCATTTATGGTACCTCACTTTTAAAATAAATCTCACTGATTTATGAAAGCAGTTTTCGTTAGTACATGCATTCTGTTCCATGCATTCATACCTCATTCATATGATATATTGCTACCTAAGGCACTGACACGGGTACATGAGATCACACTCGGGTTAGATATTACCCTAGCCATTGTTATAGGCTGCATGTTATTCATATATTTAAGGATATATTATGATCATTGACCTAGGTTGCGTTATTTATGCGATTTCTGTGCGTAGATGTTTTTCTATTCACGAGTTGGCAACTCACCCCCGTTGTGCCCCAGTTTCTTGCAGGTTTGCCGTACAGGTTTCATTACGGCTTGCGGGCATAGTTTCCTTCGGGTGATTTGCTAGTAGGTGGGTTTACTTGTATCGTACCCCATTATATAACTTGTATATTATTACTCTATTGTATCTAGAAGTTCCATCAACCAAACATGTAATTATTTTGAGATAGAGACCAGTGATGTTATTCCTTCGACCTTAGAGTCGCGCGTTATATTTCTGTGGTTTTCTTGTGGTTTTGAGTTTCCTTTTGAATTTTGATCCTCACCGTTGGCGTTGTATATTATATTGCTTGTGTGGTTGTGACCGTCAATTACGAAGAGCTAGCTCCCACTTGGGGATGCCTTTTTATTGATTTCGTATACTATTCATGTTGTATCCCGTTTGGGGGTCAGTATTTACAAAGGAGACTCCTAAAATTTTCAGGAAATTTTTGATGTTTTTTGAAACCCGCATAATTCGGCTTATGCTATTAAAATTACTTATTTAAATTGTTTTTCCTTCACTCTACTACTTTTCTTGGTTTGTATTTCTGGGTTTTCGGCTTACTTGGATTACGTACGCCTCGAGACGTTTCGTAGTGTAAGTGCCAGTCATATTCCGTACTTTCGGGACGTGACAAAGTTGGTATCAGAGCGTTAGGTTTTACCTTCGGAGCGTAGGATGACCCTTGGTTGATGGAATAGGTGACTAAAGTAGAGTGACGTACCGTAGGTATGTTCCGCGGCATATTTACGATACGCTACTCCACTTAAGAAGCCTTAGGATGTACATTTCTTTGCTCAGTATTATATTCATTTCGATCTAGCCTCATCAGTACCAGTTATGGTTTTGCTGCCACGATTACGGGCAGGGAGAGCTACGGCTAGAGTTGCGGTCAGCATGAGCTCGTCAAGAACGAGGACTGACCAGGGCATGATTCCGGCGACACACGATTGCAGAGATGTGTCTTTTCATTATGTCTTCGCGCCACGAGCGTTGGGTGGATTACTGTATGAGATTACTCGGACGTGCCGATTTGCACTAGAGGATTGAGCCACTGATAGAGGCCAGCCAGATTTTGATGACCATTGAAGTATTGCTTACTCCTGATGATTGAGGCACCATTCAGCGTGCAGACGAGCGAGCCAGTTATTGCTGCGAACGACGAGATATTGCCCCAGATGCTGGAGTTAGTGCAGAATGAGTTGTACTAAGAGATGATAGAAGGTCGCTAGTCATCGAGGATGAATGACTAGGACATGTGGATCGTTCGCCTACCTCGATGCGAGGTCATCAGATAAATTGATTCCAGCTAGAGACGACTTCACGCGGAGACGTTGGGAGTCGACAGAGACGATTGAATGTCAGAAACCTATTATTCCAAGTTTAAAGTAGTCGGAAAGACATGCAGGAAATTCTATGGTCCCTCTAGAAGAATGAAACCCTAACTCGACTTAATGACCGTGTGAAAGCCTTTGAACCTTCGGGTTTGCGGCAGTTCTACGGCGCCATTAGTGAGGCTTAGGTTTGCCCTTCTACGGCTGGACCACCGATACTGTGGTATGTACTCGATACTATTAAACTGTGCCTAAGATGTTGAGCTCTTGGGGGATTATGAAGTTTTGACGACTCGATCGGATGGCTCGACTTAATTCGGATGCTAGGTGGTGAGATGCATTTCTTGGGAGACTCCCGATACGAGGATAGCCGTTGGAGCTCAGTCCATGCAGCCACGACGAGACGAGTCCGAAGCGGTCGACATTAGAGAAAGGTGAAGTAAGAGGTTCGTATCAGATCTAGATGAAACGACGTTCCACTCCGTCGACATCAGATATGCGATACGCATGCCGAGGCATGGTACTTGGATTTACCTTCCAGAAGGAGTCGCGATGAGTATGCAGTCGTTCCAGAGCAAGATGCAGATATAGGAAAGGACGATGACTTCCGGACGGTTGGCAGAGACGAGACATGGAAGAGACCGTGAGCAGGATTCCTTCCAGGACACTGCTGCAATGATACTTGCACCCAGGATCAGATGTGTCACGTACATTCAGAGAGCCAGTGGCCGATGCCAGTGATATGCTGTCTTACGAGTGGTCGCGATGATTGACCGAGAGATGACCAGAGAAGTGCCAGAACGGGATCATCTCCGTTAGCACACCTGACAGAGCCGATGAGCCGATGGACCGAGAGATTAGTAATTCATTGTGAAGACCTTGACCCAGGAGTGGTCATTGTTACTCACACCAACAGGCCAGAGTTCATGATCATCAACGAGACGTCCCACTAGTGACCGCGACAGTTGGCCCGAGATTCTTAGAGGATGCACTTGAGCGGTACTATTCCTCCATTATTGATTTCGATGTTTTGGGTGATTTATTCGCATGATTTGATTTTGATGATTGAGGATTTACGATCTTTGCACAGTGTTGCACTTGATATCGTCTTCGTGCTTTGGTTTCACATGTTTGTGATTTTATGGTTTTAGACATTTGGGTTGATTTTGTGCGTATGCACGCACACGATTTGGTTCCTGCACTCTGTATAGTTTATATATGCTTGCAGTGCAGTGATACGCCTTTTGTGCACTTAGATATACTGGACTTCGATTTCGATTGTGCTACTCGATATTTGTTTTGTGCACCTGATTTGATTTTGCACATGTTCGGCGCTTGATATTGGATTTCATGATTTCGTGCATGATAGATGCACCTGCCTTGGATTTTCGCGCATGTTGAGCGCATGTTTTGAGATGTGATTTTGGTGCACACCAGATGCACTAAGTCAAGATTTTTCGTGCATGTCAGATGCACCTGATTTTGCTGTCAGGCACACACGTTGCCTACGATAGATGCTTTGTGCACACCCGATGCACTTAGATCTTGTTTCTGTGCATAAGTATGGCACATATATGGATTTTGATTTCCGTGCGCACCAGACGCACGTAGTATTCATACGCGTATTTTGGGATTGATTTCTTATGGAGCAGTACGTTTTTACGATGATTGCTATGAGTTTTTGTACTGAGCAGGACTAGTCAGAGGACAGTACCTGAATATATTTTTCATGCATTGATAGTTATTGAAGGGATTTCCAAAAAGCGAGCTATAGTCTCAGTATTTACCTACGTGTCTGATATGACACGAAATGTTTAAAACAAGGAGACCCTTCTAAATTGTTTCCCAAAACGGCGGAATGTACATTTCAAACAAAGGTATATATGTATATAGTTATTTTCTTATGATAGACGTCCGCCACTGTGCAGTGTTATGTGTATTGCACAACAACTTAAAGGATGTGGCATGCATTTCCTCCTGATATTTGCATGTATAGTTCTGATTTATAGCATATCGGTCTTGCTTTGGATTTGGCATTGATGTCTTCCCCATGACTCCGATGATTGTGGGATTCTTGACGGAGTTTTGATTTGAGTTATATGCTCATTTTTCATGCGCATGCGCTGCGCTACGATTTGTTTTATGTATTTACAATTTTGTAGCCCGACGACTTAATGGTTTTGGTTTAGATGTTTTAGTATTTGGGGGGAGTTTTAATTTAAATTCGGGAACCGAATTTCTTTAAGGGGAGAAGATTGTAACGTTTTGAAAATCGTTTCGGTGAAATTTCGAAAAAACGGTAAAATAAGAGGGTTTTCTGTAAAAAGTCAAAATGCAAATATCTTTATTATAAAATTAAATATACATATTCTAGCTATGTAATTGCAAGTATTTGGTGTTTATTGAGCCACTGGTGAAATTTCAAATTTTCTGAAAAAATTTCCGAAATTAATTATTTTAATATTATTTTAAGCCGTCACTAATACATTTAATTAGGGAAAATTACAAATTGGAATGAGTTGAAACAAATTTTGTGCATCATAAAAGATTAAACAAAATTTTATCATGTGGTTTTTGAAATGAAATCGTTTTCCAAAACGGTTTAGAAAGTATCGAAGAAAAAGGCTTTTTTCGGTGAAATTAGTGTTAATGGGAATTGGGGTAATACATTTATATTTTTCCCTAACCCACACACCCACACCTCACCCTCTCTTCCCCTCCCCATGTGGCCGGCCCCACCATGACAGCCCTCCCCCTCTCCCTCTCTCCAATCACTTCTTTTGTCAAAAGAAAAGAAAAGAAAAGAGTAGAAAATGATAGAATTAGAGTGGACTTTGACTAGAGTGGACTTTTCCCACCTCACTCTCTCTCCTCCCTCACCCAAACCCCCTCCATTTGGCCAAACCTGAACCCTTTCCAGCAGCAGCCCCCTCCCCCTTTTCTCCTCTCATTTCTCTTCAAAAAATGCTTCAAAATTGCCTCAAAATCCATCAAAAAAATCCCAAAATCCAAATCCAACTCTTACCCATTTTAGCTTAGCATAACTAGCATGGATTGTGGTGATAAGAGAGCATTTTGAGAGGCTAGATTTCATGATTGATCCATGATCATGAGGTATAATTTAAACCTTATTCATATATTGTTGTTTAATTGCTTCTACGTTAACAAATTTGATGTTTAATTGGGTTTTATTGCAACTTTAGGAAATTCAAGACTAGGGTTTGAATTTAATTAGGGTTTTTATCATTAGTTTATGGTTGTAATGAGGAGATTAACATGTAATTGTATGCAAAATCTAGGTTGGTTGCTACTTGCTAATTTGTTAAATTAAAATGGTGATAATTTTGCTAAATTGCTAACTAGGTTTTAAAAAAATTGTTTAAATATTGGGTTTGAGTATATTGATGATAATATGGATATTTGGTGTTCTTGGATATTTAGTGTCGCGAAACCCTAGAGTAGTGGTCGCACCACACATGCACACACCAACCAATACTTGCATACTTTCTTCTTTCATTTGTACTTATACGGGAATATATAGTTATGTGTTCACATGGGTATGGGATTATGTGTTCACATACGGATTTTAGGATGATACTTGGGTTTGAGATGAGTCGATGAGATTTATATTGAGGTTCTGAATTCGGTGATATGGCAGGATTCGTATTTGAGATATGATTAGTCGAAAATATTGTATATTTTAACCGGCAATTTCCTCATCATTTGCACTCATTTAGAAGTATACGGCATTCATATTTTACATATTAGCAAAACTGTCGCAAAATATCAGATTGCATGTATTAGACTCTTAAACCGACACTATAAAGGAAATTGACTGCATTTCATGGCATCGCATCTTCGCTATATTGCGCAACACTTGTTTTGAGATCTGTGCAGGAAAATCCAGCAGAAAGGCCAAAAATGTACATGGTACCGATCAAACATTACGCCAACTCACTAACTTCAGATCTGGTATCAATTCAAAGGAGCAATCACAAATCAATATATCAGAAGAAGCCCTAAAATACAGAACAAGGACACACCAGAAGACCCAAAGCCCAAGCTCATCAAAGAGCCGCGGATCCGCGGCAATGGCTTGCTTGTGCCACGGATCCGCGGTGGGTTCAAGGAATTAGCCTCCCAAATTTGCACCAAAACTCCTACATCAGTGGCTACAGTTCAGAAATGTACTCCAAGTTCCAGAAGATTCCAGATATTTCTGCCAGATCAGCAAACTAGGGTTTTCAAATGCTTAATTAATCCTAGCTTAAACCCTAAGCTAGCTCCTAACAAACTCCTTCTAGAAACTCCTCAACAAACTTTTGGAGGGAATTGGAAGTTCAAACTTAGACCTAGGGTTTGGGTATTCTATAAATAAGACCCTAGGCTCACTTATTATTCATCTTGGAAAAATCCAATCATCAATCCTAAATCTAGTATCAAACTAGAACCTTTCTCTTTCTTCTTCTTCTTCCACAAATCTAGTGAGAGGATTTGTGTGAAACCCTAACCCTAATTCCAACTCAAGAAGCCAAGATCCCGAGTACCCATCAAGCAAGAAGCCTTGCAACCTTTTATGAGCCGAGCCGATCTTCAACAGAGCAAGTGGTCCAAACGATCCGCGACTCACGAAGCCGAGCGACGCCCGATCAACAATCTAGATTCTTCCTCTTGTAGTTCTTGAAGCGAATGTAATCAAAATTATTGAGATAAATAAAGGTGATATTCTTTTATCTTGTTTTCTTTAAATTTTGCATCATGATATCTTTACAATTCGTAAATATTTTCTGTGTGGTGATGTGTGAATAAAACTCCGCTCGTCGAGGAGTCGAGACGGTCAATAGAATGATGATGTAACATAGCTTTAATCGATTCTTGAATCCTACGTTTTTTTAAAACCCTAGCTAGTTCAAGAAACGACGACCCATTTCGTTACGATGCTTTCTTGAATGATATCGCTCGAAATTGGGGAGTTACGATCGTTTCTTGAAATTGCTAGAGGCTAGAATATGAAAGATATCGACGAAAGAACAAGGGTGAAATGATGAAACCCTAGTTTCACGAAGAAGCCCTAACTCTCGTCGATCATCATCGATCTAATATCAATCCTTCGAAGGACAAGAACACGAAATCTTTAGATTACATCACGTCTATAGATCCGATCGATTCCTACGAGCCTCTTTTAGATTCTTGACTTTTTTTTTGGAAATATTATCGAAACCCAATTCTTGATTGTTTATCAGTTTATTGATTCTTGATTAAACTCGTGACACTTGAATCAATTAAACTCTCGAATCTTGTTTTCTTTTCTGTTCAATTAACTTTTCAATTCAAACGAAGCAAATATAAAAACGAATTGCACAATCCCTGTGGACGATCCGCACTCACTTACAAACTACATCCGACACCGTAGTTGATTGCGGTCAAATAATTCTTTGATTGTGATTCTATACATTTTCTAAAACGACACACAAAGAAATGATCAATCAAATGGCGCCGTTGCCGGGGATCGCGCGCTAATTCGTTGTATATCAAAGTTTGAATTAAAAGAATTATTCCATTGTTATTTTGAGATCAAAATTCGTGCAAATCCTAAACAATTTGTTGTGTTTTATTGCAAGGAGATCTGGAGCTTGCTGGAAATTGATAAAAATATTTGGAAAATTCCAGAGAGTTGAGGGAGTCTACAGAAGCTCCCTGAAAAAGTTTGGTGCAGTGTTCTCACTACAAGACCGCGGAAGGGTGGCAAGAGCAAGTATCTGCGGCGGAACCGCGGCCTCTTAGGGGGTTCTCTGAAATTTTTTTCTCTCAGATGATTTCTTACCTTCTTCTCTCTCCTCTTTTTAGCTCCAACTAATACTTTTCTGCAGGATTCTTTGCAAAGAATAGCAGCTCGCAAATTGCAAATAAAATTTGTGTGTGTTTTGATTCTTGGTTGTTTGCATAATTAATACGGAATTTAAGGGGCACGACCAAATCCAGATTAGGTGGGGAGTTCATTACCCTTCCTAAGCCCCGAAAATCGCAAAACTTGCATCCGCATTGACCACATTAACTAAAAGAAATCTAGAGATGACTCTAAGGACTGTCGTGCTCAATTAGGACAGAAGAAGGCCGTGGGTAATTCATTGCTTATCCGCGTTTTCCTGTGGTGCCTAAGGCGAGTGTGTCTAAGGCTAGTGGTTATTAATTAGGCCCACTACTTATGTAGTGGAGTACCTTCCCACTTACCTGGCACTTATCCGGCCACAGGGGGACAAAGAGGCAGTGGAGGATTTATCCCGCGACTTGTCTTTTGGCAGTTAGGAGCGGTCTAAAGCCGGACCTAGGTGACCACTAGATTCTAGGGTTTGTGTGCTGCATTTGTTGTGTCGCATCATTTTTTCAAAAATCCGTCCCTTTTTCAAATGCAAACACCGCATTCATTTACCCCTAATTATAAGCCAACGCTGCCACTTGTACTAACCCTTTTTAGTACAAGATAGGCTGGACACGGGATTCTAGTACCTGTTTAGTCCGCGTACCCTTTATCGACTCCGAAGTCGATATTTCTCCATTTACCTCTTCTTTACCCACTACCACACCCACACCGATGGATCCAAATCCATCAAACTTCTTTAACCCTAATCTGCCGCCGTCCGTTGGTGCACAGAATCCACCCCGCATCTCTCTCCAGGAGAGATGCTACCCTATTCGAGGTCCTCTTTCGACCTGCTTATCCACACCACCAGCCAATGGGGATAACTTTGAAATTAAGCCCCAGTATATCAATCTTTTACCCAAATTCCACGGACTCGAGACTGAGGACGCTTACGTTTTCATTACCAAATTTGAAAACGTGTGCGCAATGATGGGTACGTCACAACTTTCAGTGGATGCTATGCGTCAACGACTTCTTCCATTTACCTTGTGCGATATAGCCGAGAAGTGGCTATATAACACTACCGCACACTCTATTACGAATTGGGAAGAATTCGTCTCTGCATTCCTTAAGAAATTTTACCCAACACAAAAGACAGCTCGAATCCGTAGCGAACTGAATCAATTTGCCCAGCTCCCTGCTGAACCATTCTCTAAATGCTTTGAACGTTTTAAGGATCTATTGGTTCAATGTCCTCATCACGGCATCCCGAGATGGGAGCTTTGCCGAATCATATATGAGGGCAGTAACCCTAACACTAAACAGAGCCTTGAAAACATGTGTCAAGGTACCTTCATGACCAAGGATGATGGGGAAGCTTGGCGATATTTAGAAGAGTTCGCTGAAAAGGCTTTACAGTGGGAAAGTCCATCATTTAGGAGTGGCAATAACCAATCAGATGTTTCCATAGGAGTTAGAGCTGACATTTCAGCTATACAAAAGAAACTCGAGACTATGGAAAACAAATTTTTAGCTGCCTCCCTTAATCAAATGTCACTTTCCAAAACTGTATGTGGCTGTTGTTCTGATCCGTCTCACTTGACGGAAGAATGTCCGTTTCAAGGTTGTGAGCATACCAATGCCACATTTCAAAGATCGAGAAACGATCCTTTTTCTTCCATATATAATCAGGGTTGGAGGATTCACCCTAATTTTTCTTGGAACCAATCACAATCACAAAACACGGTTCCAAACCAAAACAATTTCCAAAGGGTCCCTCCACCACAACAACAACCACAACTTCAATTGAGTCAGCACCCCTTTCAAGCACATAACTTTCAAAATCCGGTCAACACACCTGCACTGTCTAGTCCTTTACAGTTGACCGGAACTGATGAATCCTCTTCTTTTGCACAATACATGAATTTGGTCTTAACAAATATCATGCAAGTTTCGGCTGAAATGAAGTCATCTGTCGATAAAATTGAGAAAAACTCTGCGTCCCAAAACGAGAGTATTAAATCGATGAAAGAAGAAATTGCACGATTAAAAGCTGAAATGAGTGCAAGAGAGAAAGGGAAACTTCCAGCTCAACCCTTACCCAATCCTGGTTATTCACTTCATGTGAATGCAATCACCACGTTAAGATCTGGAAGAGTGCTTGACAATCATGTTGGGGAAGAAGTTGATGATACTGAAAATCATATCAGCACCCCGGCTGAGACCTTTCCACACACACACACTTCTAGTTCTGATCCCAGTTCTTCTACCCTACCATCTTCTTCCGAGCCTATTCTTCATTTCCCAAAAGGTTCGCCACTACAGCCCACCTCTTTTACCCCTCCACGGACGATCCCCACTTCTATTCTGGGATCGGTTCCACACACACTTCCTTCTCCTATGATGGACCCAGCGCTTATTGCTAAAGCACCTTATCCTAATCGGTTAAGGGCTAACACACCAAGTCCACATATGGAGAAGATCACTGAGATATTTAAACAGGTTAACATAAACATCCCTCTTCTAGATGCTATCCAACAAGTCCCCGCATACGCGGAAAAGACTTTTGCACTAGAAAGAGAAAGAAACAAATGCACAAGAAGATATTCATGGCAAAAACAGTAGAAACGACTTTCCCCCAGCAATTACCGAGGAAACGTAAGGATCCTGGATATCCTACTATTTCCATTTCTATTGGGGAAAAACACATTAACCGTGCTCTACTAGACCTTGGCGCTAGTGTTAACTTGCTTCCATATTCAGTTTATGAGCAATTAGGAATCGGAGAGTTGAAGCCAACCAATTGCACTCTCCAGATGGCTGACCGATCAATCACCAGACCTAGGGGTGAACTAGGGATGTGTTAATAAAAATCGGGAAATTTATATTCCCTGTAGACTTTATTGTAATTGATACACAGCCTGTAGCGAACTCACGGAATCAAATTCCGGTGATTTTAGGTCGCCGCTTTTTGGCCACTTCCAATGCTATCATCAATTGTCGTAACGGTTCTATGATCCTATCCTTCGGGAAAAGGACAATTGAGATGAACATTTACAAGTTAGGAAGTGTACCCTCCGAACCTACTGCTCAGGTCTGTTCTGTCGACTTAATGGATGTTGACAGCAGCGAATTTAATGACCCTCATAATACCGATCTTGACTCTTTTCATACGTTATTGTTTGACCCAACTATGTATCATACACATACGGACTCTTCCACCGAGATGTCCGGGTCAACAATTAACACAGATTATGAACTGTTCTTAGAGTCTGAAGATCACCCCGCACTTTATGATGACATTATTCTTCGGGGTATAGATGAAACTTTTGAGGAGATCTTCGCTGATGAACTCGCATTTCTGAATAACACGGGTGTTGAGATGAATCATCTCCCAATCAATGAAATTGAACCTCCACCCCTTCTTTTGACTTGTAAAAAGAATGCGAGTAATCCATCACATACACTGCATCGTCTCTCCAAAATGAGACGCACACACATTCTATTCCACCACTTAACCTTTCCCCACTTCTTCTTCCACCAACCAGAGCACTGCATTGATAAAAATTTTGAATGGTTGGTGTTGACATTCGGTCTTTGCAAAGCTTGGCATCGACCACTAATTTTTAACCCCCTCATGTGATTTTCAAAGATTAACATTGCATAAGTTTGGGGGGTATATATTTTCTGGCTCCTAAAAAGAAATTTTTTTACAAAATGATGAGCCAAAAATAAGTTTAGGGGAGGATCTTCACTTAAATATTTTGCCCCCACTAATAAATTCCTCCCAAGCTTACAGGTTTTTCGAGATTTAGCAGATGGCAACAGTGAGGACACTGTTGAAAACAAGTTTGGGGAGGTTTGTGCTTATTTTCGCATCATTTGCATATCACTTTGCATAAGCACAAAACATTTTTTTCGAAAACCTATAAAAATTTAAAAATTTTCAAAATTATAAAAATATTTTTTGTACATAAATAAGATAATAAAAGTTTAGATAGTGAAAAATTACATCCATGAGATTAGAAAAATTTAAGAAAACCAAGAAAATTAGAAGTTTTCTTATACGAACTAGTAATAAGTAGTTATGAGCCGTTGTCCCAAGGGTTAGTAAGATGAAAGACGTCACTAATCTGAGGATAAAAATAAGTCTGAAAAATAGTTTCTATTCTGGAAGCCAAACATTTTGAACGTTGATACCCTGCTATTCGCACTTACACACGTCTTAAAGCCTTGGATAGTAGAGGATACCTTGAAATGCTCTTGTCTTAAAACCAAAAGTATGAAGGAAATAAAAAAAAATGAATGAAGAAAATATAAAGTGGTGAGAAAAATGGACACTGGTTTTGTTATCACCAAGGGCGATAATAAGAAAATCTATAGCAAGGGTGCCTTTTCACCTAGTGCCCTAAGGCCAACTGGTCTGGGAGTCACTGCTATGCCTGAGGTGGTGCAAGACGAGGAAAATACACCAAGTAAGCAAGCACAGGAGTAATCGGTCGGTTAGTACCTCAAGAAGTATTAACGGTCGCATGAAAGTGTGTGAGCAATCTCGTTTAAATATTCATTAATCAAAAAGTACTAAGGTTGATGGGCAAGAGTATGATAGCTTGAATTGAATTCTCCGGGTGTAGGGATGTCCTTTACACACACGCAGGGTTATATGATCGATGTTTGGAAGAAAGATAGGAATGAAGAATAAGACGATGTTTTATTGAGGGAGGACGTGATTTCTGACATCTTTTCATGACCATTAAAATAGGGCTCATGACAACCGAAAAGCTAGCTTAGTTGGAAACCCTAATTTTCAAAGTTTTTCTTTTACAATTCTTGTCCTTAAATGTAATATTCATGATCTTCCTTTTATTATTGGATTTTGTGGGTGCAATCCGCTGAAAACCCTCAGGAGACAACACTCCTCCTACTAGGGACACCTAGAGGTTTAAAGGCTTGTTGCACGTGCTCAGTGCAATCGTGTTGCCTACGAAAGTGTGCTATTTAGTTTTTTCTCTTTCTTTATTTTCTCCTTCTCTTTTTAATAAAACAGTTCGCTCGAGACGATCGAAATTAAGTTTGGGGGTATTTGATTAGTCGAAAATATTGTATATTTTAGCCGGCAATTTCTTCATCATTTGCACTCATTTAGAAGTATACGGCATTCATATTTTACATATTAGCAAAACTAGCGCAAAATATCAGATTGCATGTATTAGACTCTTAAACCGACACTATAAAGGAAATTGACTGCATTTCATGGCATCGCATCTTCGCTATATTGCGCAACACTTGTTTTGAGATCTGTGCAGGAAAATCCAGCAGAAAGGCCAAAAATGTACATGGTACCGATCAAACATTACGCCAACTCACTAACTTCAGATCTGGTATCAATTCAAAGGAGCAATCACAAATCAATATATCAGAAGAAGCCCTAAAATACAGAACAAGGACACACCAGAAGACCCAAAGCCCAAGCTCATCAAAGAGCCGCGGATCCGCGGCAATGGCTTGCTTGTGCCGCGGATCCGCGGTGGGTTCAAGGAATTAGCCTCCCAAATTTGCACCAAAACTCCTACATCAGTTACTACAGTTCAGAAATGTACTCCAAGTTCCAGAAGATTCCAGATATTTCTGCCAGATCAGCAAACTTGGTTTTTCAAATGCTTAATTAATCCTAGCTTAAACCCTAAGCTAGCTCCTAACAAACTCCTTCTAGAAACTCCTCAACAAACTTTTGGAGGGAATTGGAGGTTCAAACTTAGACCTAGGGTTTGGGTATTCTATAAATAAGACCCTAGGCTCACTTATTATTCATCTTAGAAAAATCTAATCATCAATCTTAAATCTAGTATCAAACTAGAACCATTCTCTTTCTTCTTCTTCTTCCACAAATCTAGTGAGAGGATTTGTGTGAAACCCTAACCCTAATTCCAACTCAAGAAGCCAAGATCCCGAGTACCCATCAAGCAAAAAGCCTTGCAACCTTTTATGAGCCGAGCCGATCTTCAACAGAGCAAGTGGTCCAAACGATCCGCGACTCACGAAGCCGAGCGACGCCCGATCAACAATCTAGATTCTTCCACTTGTAGTTCTTGAAGCGAATGTAATCAAAATTGTTGAGATAAATAAAGGTGATATTCTTTTGTCTTGTTTTTTTTAAATTCTGCATCATGATATCTTTACAATTCGGAAATATTTTCTGTGTGGTGATGTGTGAATAAAACTCCGCTCGTCGAGGAGTCGAGACGGTCAATAGAATGATGATGTAACATAGCTTTAATCGATTCTTGAATCCTACGTGTTTTGAAAACCCTAGCTAGTTCAAGAAACGACGACCCATTTCGTTACGATGCTTTCTTGAATGATATCGCTCGAAATTGGGGAGTTACGATCGTTTCTTGAAATTGCTAGAGGCTAGAATGTGAAAGATATCGACGAAAGAACAAGGGTGAAATGATGAAACCCTAGTTTCACGAAGAAGCCCTAACTCTCGTCGATCATCATCGATCTAGTATCAATCCTTCGAAGGACAAGAACACGAAATCTTTAGATTACGTCACGTCTATAGATCCGATTGATTCCTACGAGCCTTTTTTAGATTCTTGACTTTTTGTTTGGAAATATTATCGAAACCCAATTCTTGATTGTTTATCAGTTTATTGATTCTTGATTAAACTCGTGACACTTGAATCAATTAAACTCTCGAATCATGTTTTCTTTTCTGTTCAATTAACTTTTCAATTCAAACAAAGCAAATATAAAAACGAATCGCACAATCCCTGTGGACGATCCGCACTCACTTACAAACTACATCTGACACCGTAGTTGATTGCGGTCAAATAATTCTTTGATTGTGATTCTATACATTTTCTAAAACGACACACAAAGAAATGATCAATCAAGATACGACATGACGTTGTAACGGGTCCTTGGCGTAGTGTTTTCACACACGTCCATACATACTTAGGCGGTATCAGTATTGTACGAGACGTAGATCAGTACCCCGATCATGATATTTGATAAAGAGGATACCAGGTTAATAGTATGATGAATGTGATATTGACCCGTACCCAGATTTGGGATGCCGTACGACGGATTTACGTACGAGCTATATATTGATGATTGATCCACACTCTTGACTTGGGATTCCTGATTATAGATATGGTATCGAATATGTTATTATTGAGGCGGGATCACCGACTATACATATACAGGTATGTATATGTATCGACTCAGATGATAGGCGGTTTCCTTACCTGTAGTTCAGCTTGTTAGTTCAGCCGTATAGTTTAGTGTAGTTGTTAGATTAGATTAGACTCCTACCTATTTCAAAGCTAGCGGATCGTGGGTATTTTAAAAGACAGGTCAAGGGATCCTACGGATATTTCAAAAGACGTATCTTTTCATAAAAACACCGTAGCCCCTATTTTCAAAACCCCATGATTCGTGTTATTTCAAAAGGCACCATTTGTAGGACTTATATTAGATTAATGCAGATTAGTTATAGTTGCGTCTAGTATTCAGCTCCCGCTCATTATTGTGGTTCGCTTCGCATCGCGTGCTTATATTATGTTTGATACTCCATTATTGATATCATGCTGTTAGGACACCAGCACCATTACCGATGATGCGTATGTACCATGTACACTTACTTGCCGGCTCACACACATCTTCATCGGTAATTGCCATGTCACGTACACCTTAGAAAATATTATTGCTTAACTTTGCTTGATAGCTAGTAGTTTGACATAATATTAGTGTACTTGCCTTATATGTTAGTTTAGACATTGTAGTTATTACCTTCTACTTCATGCATACTGTTATTCATTGTTATGCCGCATTCATGAATTCACATGCATATATTCACTATTTTACGTGTTATTGAGGTTTTGGATTCGGATTTCCATGAGATTTTCTGGATTTGGAGGAAAACCGCAAAAACATAAATAAACCTTTTCTCTCTTTTAAAATAAAAAGTGCGGTTTTTCCATGATGTATGAGTCGTCCACCATGAGTTTGCTGATGGATTTCGAGACCCGATTCGAGGAGTGGAAGAACCGTTTCGGGTACATGGTGGGCCCGGTGCGGTACCCCGGGGCAAGAGGATCGTGTTGTTGACGTTGAGCCTGGCAGGGGAGAACTACGGACCGGTGATATTACCCGACGCATCGGATATCCGGAGGATACCGTCGTGGTCTTGAGATGGATGGTAGGGGCCGGTCTAGATTGACGGCGCCCTAGATATTGTGATTGAGATATTGAGATTTTGAGATATTGAGGTACCGAGATTGTGATACAGAGATATCGAGATATTCGGACACTTGTTTTGTGTCGATGCTGGGCACTGTTTTATGCTGATTTCATTTATGGTACCTCACTTTTAAAATAAAGAAATCTCACTGATTTATGAAAGTAGTTTTCGTCAGTACATGCATTCTATTCCATGCATTCATACCTCATTCATATGATATATTGCTACCTGAGGCACTGACACGGGCACATGAGATCACACTCGGGTTAGATATTACCCTAGCCATTGTTATAGGCTGCATGTTATTCATATATTTGAGGATATATTATGATCATTGATCTTCGTTGCGTTATTTATGCGATTTCTGTGCGTAGATGTTTTTCTATTCACGAGTTGGCAACTCACCCCCGTTTTGCCCCAGTTTCTTGCAGGTTTGCCGTACAGGTTTCATTACGGCTTGCGGGCATAGTTTCCTTCGGGTGATTTGCTAGTAGGTGGGTTTACTTGTATCGTACCCCCCATTATATAACTTGTATATTATTACTCTATTGTATCTAGAAGTTCCATCAACCAAACATGTAATTATTTTGAGATAGAGACCAGTGATGTTATTCCTTCGACCTTAGAGTCGCGCGTTATATTTCTGTGGTTTTCTTGTGGTTTTGAGTTTCCTTTTGAATTTTGATCCTCGCCGTTGGCGTTGTATATTATATTGCTTGTGTGGTTGTGACCGTCGATTGAAGAAGAGCTAGCTCCCGCTTGGGGATGCCTTTTTATTGATTTCGTATACTATTCATGTTGTATCCCGTTTGGGGGCCAGTATTTACAAAGGAGACTCTGCCGAAATTTTCAGGAAATTTTTGATGTTTTTTGAAACCCGCATAATTTGGCTTATGCTATTAAAACTACTTATTTAAATTGGTTTTCCTTCACTCTACTACTTTTCTTGGTTTGTATTTCTGGGTTTTCGGCTTACTTGGATTACGTACGCCTCGAGACGTTTCGTAGTTTAAGTGCCGGTCATGTTCCTTACTTTCGGGACGTGACACAATCACTAACGGTGTGAGTGTAACATATAAATAGTGCTCGTGCAGCTTTAACCGTTAGTGACATTGCAGTGTTATATACTACCAATTCTATATGCAACAAGAAGGTATGCTACAATAGTCCATATGAACATCTACGACTAAATATCCTATCACGCCCTGACGCTTAACGCCATACGGGCGATTTCCCCGTAGATGTTAAATCTACTCACCTGGTAGCGTGCTAAGTGTAGCCGACCACTTGCTTCCCCTTCTTTGCGGCATCCGACGTACCCGCCTGCGAACCTAGAATTTACACAAGGAATCCATATATAAGCAAAATATCTCGCAAAACGCGATATCGAAATCAAACGAGAAACTCGCATCGCGAACTAAACGCGTGTGTGTACGATACTCTGAAACGTGTGTATACGCGTCTAAAACTATCCCGACACGTCGCGACACACTGGATCACAGAGCCCACTCACGTATCACACGTGTCGTGCAAACTAAACGTATTAGAAAAATGATATATCGTCCCAGATTCTTACTCAGGTGAAAACTTATAAAATTGCACATGCCAAAACACTGGAATATGCAGCAGACTACCCTAGCCAAAACTCCAGCACCCCAGTACCCTACCTGGCCGCAATTTGCGGCCAGAACTAATTAATTGGTGGCCAAACAGTGGAAAGGGGGTCTCGTGCTTTGTGTGTGTGGTCTAGACCTAGTATACATGCACCAATTTTCTCAGTTTTCTTCTGAAGGAGCCGGGTCAAGTGCAGATCACAGAAAGGTCTAAGTTTTACTTTAAAAAGTTAAAATTTGCACAAAATGAAACCCTATGGTGTTTTGGTGAAATCTGGGGTTAAGCTGAGTTTAAGTGGCCCTAATAACACTTAACTAGGCTAGGCTAACCAGTAAAATCATCTCTTAACCAAAAGTCCACACAATTCACCATATTTAACACAAAAACTCATTTTTATCACTAACCGAAGCTAATTCTACACACAAGCTTAGCAAAAGGAATTGAGTTTAAGAAATATACCCCAATAGACCCTAGAAAGCAGGAGAAGGAGTAGAAGAAGAAGATTTGGTGCTGCTGTTTCTGCTGTTGCTGCTGGAGCTGCTGCTGGAGCTGTTGCTGATGCTGCTGAAGCTGATGCTGTTGTTGTTGCTTCAGCTGCTGCTACCTCTTGTTGTTGTTGTTGTTGTTGTTGTCTGTTGCTGCTGCTGGAGCTCCTGCTGCTTCTTCTTCTGTTGTTGCAGCTGCTGGTGTGTGTGTATGTGTGAGTGGGAGAGTTATGTGAAAGGAACAAGGAAATGAGAGCACAAAGTGTCAACCCCTCTCCCTCTCTCTCTCTCTCTTCATTTAATGCAAGCATGGCTCATACCATGATACACCCTCTCCTTCTCTCTCCCCAAGTCAACACCCTACAATTCAAATCATTTCCATTTAAAAAAAAACAATTCACCCCAAAACGCTTAATAAAAACCAAAGTGGCTTAACAAAATGGTTAGTCCACCATGGTTGCTAATCATGGTCTAACCCCAATTAAGCCCTAGTTTACATGCACATGTGTGTGCAAGCTTAGAAAAATTCTAATAAAATATTCATTAAATTTGATGAAATATTTAAAAATCAATTTGGTAAACTTTTTATTAAAAACCATATATTAAAGTATAATTAGCCACTAAACACATCTTAAGGTGTTACAAGTCTACTTCCTGGGTAAATGTCACGACCCAAAGTTCGGCCCGTGACCGACACTTAACCACGTAACGTCTATAGGAGTAACGCGATCAAGTAAGCCGAAACACAGAAATCAAAACCATTAAAAGTAGAGAGTGATGAAAACATTGTTTTAAAACGTTTAGAAAACCTTGAGTGAAAATCTTTAAAGTTTAAGTTATTTCTTAAAAATTTAGGCAGCACCTCATTTGTAAAACTAGCCCTGAAAGCGAGTACAACACATGATATAAGTAAAAAGCATATAATAAAGCATTCTCAACCGGAAGCAATCACGCCAAACGGCGGAAACAACCACCACAAGAATAGTATATGACGCTGTAGCGAAGAAATGGACAATATAAGCGAAAACAACATAAAAGATAAAACTGCATAAATAAAGTCGGCTCACACGAGCTCGACATCCAGAGTACAAAATAATATACAACATCATCCTCACAACTGGTCTCTAAGTCAAATCATGAAATAGTAGATGGAGTGTACTAGATACAATAGAGTGTACAAATGGAAAATAAACGGATACCGCAAACCCACCTATCAGCAAAACGGCTCACACGCCAACTGCAGTGGTATCCGTAGAAAAAAGATACAAAGAGGTAGCCCTGCCGCAACTACTCTGAGGGTCGACCTGCAAACACTGTGGCACAACGGGGGTGAGTTGCCAACTCATGAATAGTAAATAACATATAAAGGTAATCGCAAATATGCACGTACTGCGATACTCGAACATGTGCAATCTGATAACATCTATATGATGAACTGGGTATGCAACAATCATGCAAAGTACTCTATCAGGTACTAAGACTACATTATGCAATGCATAAAAATGAATGTTGAGCATGGGATAAAATATCATCTACACGAATCATCATCGTAGAAAACCCCGGTGTCTACCAAAAACACCCCAAAATCCTGATAACTCAGGCGCCGTCACTCTATCCGGCCCTCAACCCTGTAAATCTCATGGAACAGGAGTGCCCAGCATCGGCACTCAAAATATCATGAAATACTCGTGTCCAGCATCGACACGCAAATCCTCATCTCTCAGGTGCCGCATACCAGATTGGCCCTCAATATATATCTTATAACATAATCCCCCAGACGGTATCCTTCGGATATTCGTCGGGATCCATACTATCACAAGTAGGTAGTAGTCCCCTCTGCTGGGCTCACCATCTATCTAATACGAGTCTTCTTGCCCCGGGGTACCATACCGGGTCCACCATATACCCGCAGACGGTGCCTACCACGCCTCGAATCGGGTATACTCACACAAGCTCTCAGAACCGAGAAAACTCATGGTGGACGCACTAAAATATCATATCAAGAGAAACCGGGTTTTCCAAAATAATGCATGCTTTCTTAAAATAATACCACGGTTCTCAAATCAAGAAATCTCATGAAAACATCATATCTCAATGTAAGTCTACGGTAGCGCCCCGGCCGTCTGTCTGAGGCCAATATGCGGAAACGAAAACTTTTCATAAACTAGAAAACCGGCGCTATCGTAAACTTTAAATCCGGATCGAACCATTAACCTACAACTAGCAACTAGAGAAAGGTTAGAAAAGCTATACCGATCGATCCGTGTCCTTCGGTCTTTAGCCACCATCCCTAGCTCCTCGCGGCATCTCCGATCTCCGGTCTTCTCGTCGGAAAGGGCACCACATCTTCGAGTCTTTTTACGGGCTCCCGCTTCGTCCAAAGCAACTCGGGCACGAAGTTCGCTAGCCGACGTGTCCAAGGCGATGTAGAGAATGTGTGTGATAACTTTGTCTCAAGCATCCATTGATTCTCATCACATGAGAGTGTATGGATGGAGGTTAGAGATGATGCCATTAATGGAGATTGTGAGCTAGAGGAAGAAGAAGAAGAGGAGCCATTTTCTTTCTTTTGTTATCCATGATAAAAATGAGAGAGTGCCATCAAAATAATACAAGAGCAAACTCTATCATGGCTGCCCTTCTCTCTCTTCCTCTCATTTCAAACCACAAATCAATCACAAAATGTGACATTAGCACAAGAAAAGAGACCATGAGTAACTAATGAAGTCCATGTCACATTTAATGCAAAAAATGATGAATTAAGCTCACAATTTCCATTTGTAAACATTAATCCAAATGTTTACAACAATAAAAAGATACGGCAATATCTAAAGTAAACTCGTGACGGATCACAAGGATACCCCTCACCTGTATATACATACCTGCATCCGCATTCCGACTGAATGCGAATGCGATGAGACTAAAGTAATCCAACAAATCTAATACTAGGATCCGGCTTAAACCAAAGCCCACTAGCATGATCCGCCCGATCATGATCCGTTCACTACTGCACGTATATGATCGGACCCTGCCATATAACATATGGCCTCTACAACGTTTCGCCTGAAACTTGAGAAACTGTCTGTGGAGGACTGTAAAGACTCGTCAATACACTGGCTGTGGATTTAACCACTAGCACATCAGTGGTACTAGCTGTACGTAACGGGCTACCAGGTATTGACCAAAAGGGAGGTCGATGAGCGAATTCATCCTGACACCCTACTGAGCCTGTCAGTGACAATATCCGTACAGTCCGGTCCGTTCGTTTATGAGCAACGCATGGCGGGGCCTAGGGGGATGGTAAAAGTCAGACCCCCAAAAGCGGTACAAGTCGTGTCGGAGTGTATCCCAGAACACGCTGAGATACTACTGGAATACCTACCAGTAAATCTCATGCCTTGGCCAAGGAATTCATGTAATGGCTCTCCTAGACACAGCGCGATCTCACCCCCAATACCGGGAGAGACGAAACCCCTGCCGATCCGCTCACTGCCTCCATGTCGCTCGGGGACTATACCCAACTAAAACCTGTTTGCACGTCTCCTTTGAGCCGTGGTAGGGTAGTAATCAAAGCACAGTGGAAACTCACACGAGACAAATGATGATCTCAGGTCGATGAACTAACCTGTACACATGTCACCACGGAACTGCTATCTGACGTCAGGTATAATACCAACTAGCATGTTCCCGGCGAGTCCTGTCCGGTATACTCATAACCCAATGAGCACCTGTATACATCTTAAGTGAACCAACTGGCAACAATGGCTTGTGAGACCGGCCACCGCCTCTCGTCGGGGTCTTGACTGTATACACTAGTCTACTAATGGAGTATCGATGCCCAGTCTCGAAACTCCCACGACTAGGGACCACTTTAAGGATGTGCTTATAGACCCCAGCTCCCACGTATATGATCGCCATCATACTGCTGGCAGTCAAGCAAGAATCCTAAGGGCTTTATCAACGTGTAATAGCGACCTGTAAGGTCACCTAAAGCAGTACACGATGATAAAGATAAACCAGATAGCATACTATCATCTTGAGTAAGACTGTCCTACCGGTATAGGTCCTCCCTCAATCATTGCAATCACATGCCTGTGATCCAATAATTGACTCCGAGGGCACTATATCCAACAATCTCCCACATGCACTTAAGGCTAATTATTGCGATGTCGCATACTCACAGCCCGTGTGATACCGAACACCCAACTCCTCTACTAATCAGTCTCACAAAGCCCGTTTGCGAAACTATTGCGTTCGAGGAATAGCCTCAGTGAGTGGATCCGCCCTAATGTTTCTTTCTATGTCTCTCTTTATCTCTAGTTCGCGGAGAAAGCCATCTCCCGAAATGAGCAATACCTGTTTTAGAATATGCCTGGATATCTGATGGGACCTAGTTCATAAATGAACTCCAAATCCAAACTTCTTAGACTGTATCGTCAACTGAACTTAATCAGTATCCTGCGCTATGCCTCCCTCAGTATCCGCTTGGACCTCCTGTCCAAAACTACTGCCCCTCGTCAGAGGGAAAACTATAACTCTGACAGTCACTCTGTCATTCAGGTCACCTTGGAAGCCTTGAATGATAACCGTCTCCCGAATGAGGCTGTCGTCATCATATCCCTAGAACATCCACTTATGTTCTAAAACTGCTTCCGAACGTTTCTCTAGGATTGGATCAATATCAACTTATTGCAGCTCGTGCAAAAAACAACATCTGGTGTGGTACTTGACATCTCATGATCAACTCAATTTCCTAAGCAAGTGATTTGCCAATCATGCACATCCCTCTCCCCTTTAGTCTGTAAGACACCTTTAGAGAGGGCGACTCCATCACCAGCAGGTACACTACCGTGCCAGGAGTCGTCCATTCTAAACACCTTTAGAATGCTGTCTAAGTACCCAGATTGGGACACTTCCCAAATCTAGATCTAAAACCATAGATCTAGTAACCAGAATGTCTGATATTATATCTATATCCTATGTGGAGAAACCACTGTATGACAACCAAATCATAACCGATCGTAGTATAGGAATTTCACTTCCTACTCTGTGTAAGTCAACCAAATACCAGGACATCACACCCTACTACCTTCTTAATAGATCCATCCCCTATTCTGATGAAGTCAAACCTATGACTGTCACATCAGAAATAGATGATCTATCTCCGCTATATCTGCTTTAGTCCATAAATAGACATAATCTACTTGTCCACTATGCTTCCATTGCTCCCACTGACTACAACAACCCTCTGGCAGAGTCATATAAACGTACACTTCTAAAGCTAGTTTAGAACGACGCTATACTCATCCTCCTGCCGGGTTTCACAGTCTGGAACAACAGCAATGGCAAGTCTGGGTAAAGAAGAACCTCCTTGTCACCGTCCTTGAGGCTACCGGAGTACCTCTCGGGTGCCTGAGGTTACCCACCACATCTGTGGAGTGGCCAATGGAATGCCAATCCAGATTGAATTTTTAGGTTCTTATCAAATTTTCAGTAATCGTTTGCGGTTCTGGAATCACTTCCAGTTCTACCATACTTCCACTACTGTTTTCTGAAAAATCCATTTTACTAAAACTGTGGCGAGTCAAGAACAATATCACTATTGATCTTCCAGATGGTAGAAAGTCAACCCTCGTCATAGGCCGGGTCAACCCACAAACAGCCATTACAGAAACGTGCCTTGAGTTATCCAGAGTCTGGTTTTAAGCATAAGCCGGACAACTCCCCGTACCTTAACATTGTTAAGATATGAACTATTATATATCCAATATAGAAACAGAGGCACTGATTTAATTGGAACCAGATTCAAATCATGCAGCTGTCTCCAGTGCATGTCAACTAAATGGAAGGAGGCCGATCAGCGTTACTCAACTTAGGAGCGCATCCAAAAACATGAGTAACCTGAAAGAGAAACAAGTTTCTCAAAACCATTACTATCAACTGAATACCATACACAAGTATCTACATCTTCGATCACCTTGAAGAATCCCGATACTTGCAACACCTGGTTCTTTACTTTACTCTTATACCTATAACTTCTCAAAACAATGACCTTGTGTTTCTACAAAACACCTGTCTGAAACCAGAGAAGTCACAAGTAAACAAAGTATAGTACGAGGACCAACCCCTCTGTCTAATGGACACTGAACAATATACAATGCTTTGTATAAGTCCCCTCAGTTGAATAACTCAAACTCTGTGCGTCGTAGGTTGAAAACTGTACTATGGTTATGAAGAATTACACCGCTGTTGAATACTCCTTACCTAACCATCAACTGATATAGGTAAATTGTCATGGACATAATTTCAAAAAGTTATATCTCACTTTATAAAAATAAACGTACAGATATATCAATTTGAAATTGGTGCACAACAACGGATATTCAAAACCAAATGTCTGTCGTCCGGCAAACAGCCCAGGCGATTTCCTCAAATATCACCAATTACAATGAATCCCGATATAATGAGGACAATCACCTAATTCCCAATAACTTACTCCGACTCATCATCTGTAAAACCATACAGATGTGAGAATCATACCTGGTAAATACATACCCTGAAGCAAGTGTCTAATTGGGAAATCAGTTTTCTATTAACAATACACAGTGAAACTGATACATGAAAATGTTTCGTAGGGGTATACGGGTATTCCTAGTAATGCATCTTCCATTATCCAGATTCATGACTGCAAACGTATACTTCTTTTCCATCTCTCCAAATCCCTTTATATGTCTTTAGTCATTACCTTCTGTACACCCACTTAGGCTAAATGGTTTTCTTCCTTCCCTACCGTTCGGCACCAGCCTATGGTTTGGAAGAAGACTATCCAATAAGCGTAATAGGTTTACTGTCCTAATCCTAGGAGCACTCGCAACCTGAGAGAAGGTAAAGATAAAAGAAAACTGAATAAAACCTTATTCTTATTTCTCCTGAACCAGAATCCATCCCCGAACTGGAACAAGTCCCTTCGAGTTCGTATATAACCATACGATGGAGTATCCAATAAACTGTGTATCTTCGTAGTGATACGGGGTGTTCCGCAGAAATACAAAGGTGAAGTAGGAGTGGTGATGAAATACTTGGTTTGGTCGTGAATGATAGCAGTCGCAGTTTACTTTGCCCTCTTTCTAATCCCTTTATTTGTCTTAACTTATTGCCTTCTGTATACCATTGTTAGGCTAATTGGTTTTTGTAAGTCCATGTCACGCACCCCACGAACTTGCGGGGAGGCGGAATATATGAAAAATGATTATCAAAGCTTCGTAACACGGACTTGAGCACATGAATCGTTTCTAAACCGTTACTAGCAAACTACGAAAGGTTTAACTACTCGGATTCGAAGTTATACCTCACGTTACTTGTCCTTCGGGTCTTCATCGCGGTCCTCCACTCCTCGTAGGCTCCTTGGAACATCAGCACCTCAACGGCCTCCTCGAATCAAAGATGATCCACCCGAGAGCTCCTACGCCAAGCTTTATCTCTAACTTGAGATAACTAGGTTGCTCAAAGTTATAATCTAAGCTACCTAGGGGATATAGAGTGAGGTTATGGAAGTATTAGTCTAGCTAACCCTTGATCTCAACACATGAGAGGTTAGGGTTAGGGTTTCAAGAATGAGAGAGCTTGAGGAGAGAGAAGGTGGTGATGAGAATGAATTGAAATTGTTTCTCACTTGTTATATATTATGAAGCATAAAGAATTATCAAATGAATAAATCAAATGTATTATCATCATGCTTCATTGAATATGTGCAATGAATCATCAAGTGAGTCATTAAGCAATAAATGCTTCATTAACTCACTTGAATGATTCATCTCATGAGTCACAAAACCTATTAATGCTAATGCCACCTTACCCTCCAAGTCACCATGCTTCTAGAGGCTTCCTGGAAAATTACGAGAACGCCCCTCCAATCCGTGAAAACACGGAAAAACTTTAGACTGTATAAATCCAATAACCTGATACTAGAAACTGGCTTAAACCAAAGCCGACTAGTAAAAACTGTCCGAACGTCGTACGTGCGTAAACACACGTATGCGTCCGAACCCTTGTCGTAAAACCATACGGCCTCTATATTGTTTCGCCTGGAGCAAGGAAACTCTCTGTATGGGACTCTAAAGACTCGACACTATGCTGGCAGTGGGTTTAACCACAGACCGCAAGCGGCACTAGCTGTACGTAACGGTCCCCTGGTAGATGTCGATAAGAAGGCCGATGAGGAAAACCATCTGAACTCCTACTGAGCCTGATGTGACAATCTCCGTACAGTCCGGTCTGTTCGTCTGAGACTATCGCATATCGAGCCTAGGGGGCGGTAAGCGTCAGTCCCCTAATAGCTGTATAAGTCATGTCGGAGCGAAGCCCATTACACCCTGAGAAACTACTGGAACCTACCAGTAAATCTCGCTTGCCCTGGCTAGGGACTTTGCGTAATGGCTCTCTGACACAGTGCGATATCAACTACCAATACCGGGAGAGACAAATCCTGTCTAACCGCCACTGCCTCCAAGTGCTCGGGACTGCACCCAACTGGTACCTGTTTGCATGACTCCTTTGAGCCGTGGTAGGGTAGCAATCTAAGAATAGTGGGACACACTCGAGGCGAAGTAGCAGTGTCAAGTCTGCGGACTATGCTGTACTCATGTCACCTGGGAACTGTTAACTGACGATAGGTATAATACCAACCAATCAGTTCCCCGGCGAGTCCTGTTCGGTGTACCCGTAACCTAACGAGCACCTGTATACTATCTCCAGTACGACGTACTGATGGATATGGGACAGACCATCTCCCCAACTGGGATGAGAAGCGTATACACTTAGTCTACTCCGGAATATCGATGCCCTGTCTCGATAATCCAACGACCAGAGACCTGTATAGGATGTTGCTTACAGACTACCCAGCCCCCACTAGCGTGACTGCCATCACGACGCTGGTAATCAAGCAAAGATCCTATGGGCTCTACTAATATGTATAAGTGATACGTCACAAGAAACATATGCACATATTAAAGTAGACACAAACCAAGTGGCATACTACCATTTTTAGCAAGACTATTATATACAACTGTGAATTTCCCAAGCTTCCATTAAGTAATATACAACCTGGTATGATACAATAATGGCCCCTAGGGCATATACACTAACAGTTTTCTTCATTCCCCACCGTTCGGCACCTGCCTATGGTTTGGAAGAAGACTATCAAATAAGCGTAATAGGTGTACTGTCCTAATCCAAGGAGCACTCGCAACCTAAGAGAAGGTAAAAGGAAAAGACAACTGAATAGTCCTATTCATTTTCTCCAGAACCGGAAACCATCCTCGAATAAGTTCCTTCGAGTTCGTATATAACCATACGATGGTTTTATCCAATGGAAGTGGATGTTCGTAGTAATACGGGGTGTTCTGGGGAAAAGGGTAAAAGTAGGAGTGGCAATGAGGTATGTAACTCAGACAATCCAAAAGCCGGTGTTTTAAGAAGGTTCGGTTAACTTGGTCACTGAGTTATAGTCTAGGGTCGGGTCTTGGTTGTTGCCAAAGAGAGAGAGAAAAGAAACACTCTGCGTGCACTCTAACCTAGATCAGAATGGTTATCAATTTATCTAATCAGGAAACCTCCCACTGTAACTTCAAATTCTCTTCCAAACCTGAAAGAAGAATTAGTCGGGATCACCCGAGGAGTACAACAACTCATCAGTGGGAATCGGGATCCAACTATTATCGCATGATAACGTGATGGAATCCACTCACGTTATCATACTCCAGAAGGTATGCGCATATCTGGCAAGTTTCAGTTTCTTTAGAAACTCCCGATGTGATTTTTATACCATGCTCTTATGACCTTGACTTTGGACAACAAATCATAAGTCACATGTCAAGTTCTACCCGTCATTATCCAGGTTAATTTGAACCCACCCGTACCTACCCTTGACTTTGGCCAACAAAGAAGTACGACTATCCCAAACCAATGCATCTATCTATGCAGCAGAAAGATAACAAATAGCTACCATACACTATGCCTTGACTTTAGCCAACAAACATAGCATGAATAATAAGTGCTACCCGTCTGAAATGACGGAGGGCTACGAATGGTTTTTGGCGAAAAACCTTTAACGTAATGAACTTGATATCGTTGAAGGAACCGGATAGCTTTATATAAATATAGTGGCGAAAACCTTTGCTAAAGAGGTCACTCCCGGTGAAGGGATCTCGGCTCTTTCCCCGTAGAATGAGGTGCAGGATATTCCAACTGAATACCACGATGCAAAGGAAAAAAGCAATCGGCTATAGTGAAGTTATTACCCTGACGCAAACTTCTGTCCAAGGGGTCACTCCCGGTGAAGGGATCTCGGCCCTTGCCTCGTCGATTGAGGTGCTGGATATTCATAACCGAATACCACTGTGCAAAACAAAAGAGAACGTCTTTGCAATAACAGCTTTTTTTTGAAAAATGTTCCAACAACATCAGAATAGGTTTGTTTAGCTTGCATTGATCCGAATCAATGCAGTCCCATCAATTAATTACACCACAAAAGAACGAAAATATGATGTACGTATATGCCATCTGCATTCGCCACTGGGTCCCGTCATCACCCGTTAGGTTACTTAACTAACGACAGAGCGGGGACTGGACTAGCGCGGGTGTAAAACATATACAACATCTACTAGTATATATATCAATATATAATATTCGCTCATGGCGTGATACAATGCAACATCACAAAAATGTAATAAGCATCACAGAACAATACAGATAATCTGGGATCCCCGGGTTTCATAGAGCCGCTCCTGAAACCCGACGTTCCCCTGGGCATGTGAATAGCCTGTGCAATGAAATCCTAGACCCCTACGGGCTCGGCAAGTTCCCCGCCAAAACCTGAAGCGAGGCAGCCCCCTTCAACAAAGTGAATGGACCACCCAGCACTTCACGGAATCCGGTAACTTGAGCACCCCTCCTTGGGTCAACCAATACCCCCTACGAGTGCGGCGAATAGCCCGCCAATTCTAGAGTAAAGCCCCATCCGCCTCAAAGCCATGAGATGCGGGCTCGTTTCCCTCTAGAACCCGGCTATCCGTGCACTCCGCTGCGGAGTAATCCTAGTACAGAAAGTAATAATATATACAACGGGTACATCGACCTCAGCCCGGTCGTGCCCCAAAAGAATAATATACAAACAGGCAGTGACGACAGTCCACATGTCGGACGCTCGCCCCGCAATATCAAATGTACAAATAATACTAAACTGTACTACCATTGCACCAGGCTATCCTGTAATTCCATGCTACCTCTCCCGGTACTTTCGGGCATGCGGAATTTGGTGAAAAACAATTTTCTAGAGGTGGTAACATGCACTTAAAACTGGATCTTTGTTAAATATCTAACTAACAACCTAACTATGAGTTGTTAACTACTCGGTTAGGGGGTTATACCTTTCTTTCTTGAACTCGTTCGTCTTCAAACCTCGATGGTGTACGGATCGGCTTCACCCCGTCGTCTCCTTGCGCCGAAGATCGATCCACCTGAAAGCTTCTACCTTTGGCTTCTTCTTCGAGCTTTGAAGAAACTAGTTCACTCGGTTTGCTAAACCTTATGAACTAGAGTGAGTAGAGGAGAGTGTGTTGGGATTTTCTCTATGGTTCTTGCTTCTCAACACATGGGACAAGTGAACCATAGACTAGAGAGAGGGAGAGCAAGAGGAAGAGGGTGAGAGCTCAAAACCAAGAGAGAGAATGGAAATGAGAGAATGAGCAAGACTTTTATCTCTTGGCTTGTCACGACCCAAGTTTGGATGTGACAGGCACTTAGATTTGTATCATATCTAAAGATATGCACAAGTCCAAGTAAGCCAAAAACCAAGATCAAAATACCTTATTTCGGAATTATTTATGAAAATTTAGTTTTAAGTAGAAATCTCGAGTTATGAAGTTAATTCATTAAACAAGTAATAAAGGTTAAGTGTGGTTGTATTCCTAGTTGGAATCAACAATATCAATAAGAATATGAATATGCATATAATGAACATCACTGAATCTCATAAAGAAAAGACTATAATAATGATCCACATTTTTCAACTGTACATATATTTACCAACTCTCTTTTCTAAGTCAAAATACAAGTCTGATGGAGTCTTTCTAGATACAAAGTACAAAAACCAAAAACGAGGTTACTACACATGTAACCTACCGATCAAAGATGGAAACAACCTCAAAAGTGATCCTGCCTTGCAACTACCCGTCCACTCTATCCCTGCAAGGAACTGTGGCACAACGGGGATGAGTTGCCAACTCAGTGAATACAACTAACATATAACGGCGAATATAGTAAATATGGTAATCATGATAATGAACATGAATCAATGTGATATATGAGTATATGTGAAATCCAACAATAAATCACATCATACTTCTGAAATCATAACTCAATATAAATCATCTCTCGGTGTCCATCAACGACACAAAACTTTCATTTCTTATAGGCATCATTCCCCGAATGATCCTATACCCATAATATCGGTCGTCATCCTCTAGATGCACGCCGCATATTTCTAAAACCAATATCCGGAATCGAGTAACCTCGCTAGGCTCACCCGTCTCAATACGGCTATCTTGCCCCTCGGTCTCGACCGGGTCCACCCTGTATCCAACTGTATAGCTCCCCCACTCAGTATGGATAACGTAAATCCGCGACCGTATATCTCCCCCACTCGGTCCGGAATAAAACCAAAAACAGAAATCAACTCAGGGTGGACATGTCACATCAATCATGAAAACGGGATTTATGTAATAGTATTTAAAAACTCAAAATCATAAATCATCAATTCTGTATCTATCTCATATCCAACATGGAAATACGCATAAAGCAACAAAATGTAAATAAGGAATTCTACCAATATACTTAACATTTGAAAGACAATATAATCCATGTTAATAAGTATGATATTTAAGTGTATGTGACATGGCAATATCGACGAGGTGTGTGTAGCATATAAGATGTGCACGTGGCATGACTCGTCGATACTTGTGAAGTGTTCTAACAACTAAGCAACATATAAGTAATGAAATGAATGATGTTCTAATTATTTAACATGATGATATGAATATCGTATTAATGTAAAACCATGGGCGAAACACGCCATCTCTACTAAATTCCCCGGTAGATGTTTAGTCTACTCACCGGAAAGTCGAATTTACTCCGGAATCGCTAATCCTTTCCCTTTCCTCGCGGCTTCCGTATTCCTTGTATCCGCGTCTAAATATACCAATATATCGTATATAAGCAAACTGTATTTCCAACATAACGGAAATAGAAAACACGCTAACCCCCACAACTTATATACTATCTGATCTTATCAAGCTATTAAACACTTATTCTAGCTGGATTTTATCCCAAAACTGCACTGTTTCAGAAATTAACACGCGACGTAGTTTCGTCGTGTCGTATTTAGTGTTTTACGATTCAATTTCCGATATATTCTCCCAGATTTAGATTACAGTGAAACTAAGTTAAATCAACAGTGCCAAAATACCCTGAATTGTACACTGAAGATACCCCAATTGAACA
This sequence comes from Agapanthus africanus, assembly GCA_030015575.1. NCBI lineage: Eukaryota > Viridiplantae > Streptophyta > Magnoliopsida > Asparagales > Amaryllidaceae > Agapanthus > Agapanthus africanus. The sequence goes on along the minus strand of JASDDO010000022.1, from coordinate 362,413,085 downwards.
AACCCCAAAATTACCCAACATGGCCGGTGACGCCGGCCATTCCTCTTCTGTCGCCGGCCCAACCCCGGCGCCCCACTGCCGTTTTCTTGTGGTGTGTTCACCTTGATTCCTACATCATTTCTACACTGTTGAATTTATTTAGTTAAGTTCCAGATTGAAGCAGATTTTAACAGACTCTAATTTATCTAAAATACGATATTATGCGACTTAGCTAAACTCTAATTAACTAATCTACAGAGCCTAATTAATATACTAGGATTAAGAATTTACCCTCCAATTAGTTGTAGGAATAACCCTCCAAGGATCTACAAGCTCCTCCTAGCTTGATGATGAACTAACTCCATGAACAAGCTCCATCCTCTTCTTCCTACTCTTATTTTCTTTTTCCCTCTTTAGTTTTCCTTTTCTTTTGATTTTTCTTTCAGTTTGATTTTGTGTTTTAAACTGAAATATGCTATATATATGAGAGGATAAGGAGATAAGAGAAGGAGGAGGTGTCTTTTGATAAAGGGTGTGCACTTCATGCAAGAAGGAGGTGGAGAATGAAGGTGGCAAGAAAGCATGAGGTGTTTTGGTGATTATCTTCTCATTTTCCTTTTTATTTTGTTTTATTTTGAATTTCATTTCAGAACTGAATTGATAACCCTTTATTCACTTAAACCCTTGACAATCTTGTATTAGCATAAAACCTAACTTTACAATTTAACCCTTCACAACTAACTTATTACAAAACATATCTTTTATTAAAATGAAGCTAAAATTATCTTAAAAACCCTTATAACTTATTAAAATTACATTCTAAAATTCTAATTTAATTTGTATTACACATATCTTAAGAAGATTGACATATTAGCTTTTAACCATTTTGTGATTTATCAGCTTATTCTTATTTTAATTAAATTTATTTATTTCTAGGTTTTTCCTAAATGTTACAATATTCCCCCCTTAAGAAAATTCGGTCCCCGAATTTAAACTAATTACTATACATACCTATGAAAAGATGTGGAAATTTCTTTCGCATCGCGTCCTCCGTCTCCCAAGTAATCTCCTCGCGATCCTTTCCTTGCCAGAGAACCTTTACAGATGGCAGTATCCTCGATCGTAGTTGCTTTGCTTGCCTATCCAGAATAGCAACTGGCTGCACTGTGAAGGGTAGATCTGGCTCAAGCTGTAGAGTCCGATGATGGATCGCATGAGATGGATCGTGAAGATATCTGCGAAGCATCGAAACATGAAACACCGGATGTACGTCGGGAAAACCAGGTGGAAGTGCTAACCGATAAGCTACAGCGCCCACTCTCTCTAAAATCTCACATGGTCCAACATATCTGGGGCTGAGCTTCCCTTTCTTCCCGAAGCGCATCACACCCTTCATTGGAGATACTCGAAGGAACACATGATCTCCCACATCAAACTCGAGTTTGCGTCGTCTTCGATCCGCATACGACTTCTGTCTGCTTTGAGCCGCTTTCATTCTATCTCGTATCAAGTGAATCTTCTCTGCAGTTTCCTGTACTATCTGCGGTCCCAATATACAACTCTCACTAAGTTCTGTCCAGCAAACAGGTGATCTACATTTCCTTCCATACAAAGCTTCAAAGGGTGCCATCTGGATCGTCTCTTGAAAACTGTTATTATAAGAAAATTCTACCAAAGGTAGGTGACGATCCCAACTACCACCGAAATCTAGGCTACAAGCCCGAAACATATCCTCTAATATCTGAATTGTCCGCTCCGACTGACCGTCTGTCTGTGGGTGGAAAGCTGTACTAAAACTCAGTCGTGTACCAAGAGCATCTTGAAGTTTCTGCCATAGCCTGCTCGTGAACTGGGTACCTCGATCTGATACTATGCATGTCGGCACTCCATGTAGACGTACAATCTCATCGATATATATCTGTGCATACTGAGCAAATCCATATGTCGTCTTTACTGGAAGAAAATGAGCTGCCTTCGTCAGCCTGTCTACAATCACCCAAATGGAATCATACCCTCTGCTAGTCCTGGGTAGACCCACTACAAAATCCATAGAAATCTGTTCCCATTTCCACTCTGGAATGGGTAAGAGTTGCAGCTCTCCGGCTGGCCGCTGATGTTCTGCTTTGACTTGCTGACAAGTCAAGCATCGTGAAACAAAATCCGTAACATCCTTCTTCATTCCTTCCCACCAATAATTATCCTTCAAATCACGATACATTTTTGTGGAACCAGGATGAATACTGTATACTGATCTGTGTGCATCCTCCAAAATCATACGCCTCAATCCATCAGAATCTGGCACACAGAGACGAGTCCTAAAACGTAATACTCCATAATCATCAATCACGAACTCCGTCTCCTTGCCCTGTCTAACATGATCCATAATCTCTATCAAGCGAGTATCGGTAGGCTGCGCATCTCGAATACGATCCAATAGCTGAGGTCTGGTGCGAACATGTGCTAACTGACCTCCTGTCGATGTAAACTCAAACTGTATACGACTATCACATAAAATCTGCCAGTCTGTAGAAGACTGTCTCTGCAAAATGCTCAAATGAGATAAATTACCTCCAGGCCTCCGACTCAAGGCATCTGCCACAACATTTGCTTTGCCTGGATGGTACATAATCTCACAGTCGTAATCTTTCACCAATTCCATCCATCTACGCTGCCTGAGATTCAGATCTTTCTGCTGAAAGATATACTTTAAACTTTTATGATCTGTGAAGATTTGACACGTTTCTCCATACAAATAATGTCTCCAAATCTTCAATGCGAAAACTACAGCAGCCATCTCTAGATCATGAGTGGGATAATTTTGTTCATGCCCCTTTAACTGTCGGGAAGCATATGCTATAACCTTGCCGTGTTGCATCAACACACAGCCTAAGCCCACTCTAGAAGCATCGCAATACACAACGAAACCCCCTGACCCGGAAGGTAAAGATAATACAGGTGCAGTCGTCAAACGCGTCTTCAGCTGTTGGAAACTCTGCTCACACGCGTCTGTCCACTGAAATGGAACTTCCTTCCTAGTCAATCCTGTCAAAGGTGCCGCTATCCTTGAAAAATCCTGCACGAAGCGTCTGTAATAACCTGCCAGACCTAAGAAACTCCGAACCTCCGTAACTGATATAGGCCTGGGCCAGTTTTGTACCGCTTCAATCTTCTTTGGGTCCACGCATATACCTTGTCTTGTAACTATGTGACCCAAGAAATCCACACTATCGAGCCAAAAAGCACACTTAGAAAACTTTGCATACAACTGATGCTCTTTTAAGGTCTGCAACGTGATACGTAAATGCTGCTCGTGCTCCGTCTGACTCCGAGAATATACAAGAATATCATCTATGAATACTATAATAAACCGATCGATAAATGGTCTAAAGATACGGTTCATCATATCCATAAAAGCTGCTGGAGCATTGGTGAGTCCGAACGACATCACCAGAAATTCATAATGCCCATATCTCGTACGAAATGCTGTCTTCGGAATATCGTCTTTCCGAACCCTCAACTGATGATATCCTGACCTTAAGTCAATCTTTGAGAAGAATCCGGCTCCTTGCAACTGATCGAACAAATCATCTATTCGCGGTAATGGATACCTGTTTCGTACCGTGACGCGATTTAGCTGTCGGTAGTCGATGCACATCCTTATACTACCGTCCTTCTTCTTTACAAATAACACAGGAGCTCCCCACGGTGAAACACTAGGACGAACAAGTCCTCTATCTAACAACTCTTGCAACTGGCCCTTGAGTTCTTTCAATTCCGTTGGTGCCATTCGATAGGGTGGTATAGAAATAGGCCCTGCACCCGGAATCAAGTCGATACAAAACTCAATATCTCGATCAGGTGGCAATCCTGGCAACTCTGCAGGAAATACCTCAGGAAATTCTCGTATGATCGGGATTTGGTCCAAAGGAACTTCAGCGACCTCTATGTCCTGAATAAAAGCCAAGAACCCAAGACAACCCTTCTTCAAAAGCCGCCCCGCACAAAAAGCAGAAATCATGTTGACAGGGGTTAACTTGCAATCCCCCTGCACAACCAACACCGGTTCACCTGGAAAACAAAATCTAACCGCTTTTCCTCTACAATCTACATAGGCATGACAAGCGGCTAACCAATCCATCCCAAGAAATATATCAAAATCCAACATGTCCAAGAGAATCAGATCAACTAGCGAATCTCTAATACCAATACGCACCGAACACGATCTGAATACGTGTCGAGCTATAAAGGAATCTCCAACTGGAGTAATCACTACCAAAGGTAACTCTAACAATGACGACTCCTTCCCCAATAAAAGTGCGAATCGTGAAGATACATAAGAGTGTGTAGAACAGGGATCAAATAAGACATGTGCCTCTAATGAGTATACTGTAAGAGTACCTGTCACGACTGCATTTGATGCCTGGGCATCCTGTGGAGTCAGTGCAAAAACCCGTGCCTGGCCCCTGCCCGCATCCTGTCGTCCTCTACCTCTATGAGCACGTCCCACATAGCCTTGACCTCTTGGTGCAACTGCCTGGCGTGTAGCGCCAACTGGGGGAGGAAGTAAAGCCATCGGTGTAGGAGATGGAAGGGGTAAAGCAGCCTGTGGAGCAACGGTCCCGCCCTGAGATCTGCAATCTCTCGCAAAGTGCCCGGGAAGTCCACATCTATAACAAGTATATGGTGATCTCTGATCCTCAGGATAAGAACTGAACATCTGGCCCTGTGTCCAATCTCGCCCAACACTGCGGCCTGGAGTATGTCTGCCTGGATAGAACCCTCTACCTCGGCCAAACTGTCTATTTGTCGGCACGAATGGTCTACTCCTCTTTGGCTCCGGAACAATTCCTGACTGGCTCAAACGCTCCTCTACTCGTATCGCCGCATCCAAGGCCTGTGCATATGTATCAAAATGCTGGGAGCCTATCGCCAGATACAACTGTACGTGTGTCCAAACTCCTTAGGAACCTCTTCACCCGAAGCTCTTCTGTAGGTACTAAGTATGGAGCATATCGCGATAGCTGGGTGAATCGCAAGTCATAATATGCTACTGACATACTTGCTGATTTCTTCAATGCTTCGAAACTGCTAGCTCTAGCATCCCTCACACTCTCGGGAAGAAATCTGGCAAGAAAGACTGTAGAAAACTCGATCCACGTCATCGGAGGAAGATTCGTAGCTCGCCCTCTCTCCATCGACTCACACCACTCCTGTGCAAGTCCCTCCAAACGAAAACTAGTCAGCTCAACAGACCTCGCATCAGAACATCGTAATGATCTGCATATCCTCGCCATTCTATCAAGAAAAGACTGAGGATCTACCGCCACATCGGTCCCTGTGAATACCGGCGGTCTCAATCTCATAAACTCCGCAAGTGATACCTCCATCACTCTCGTATCTACTGGTGCTACCGTCTGTGTAGGCTGTACCTCGGACTCTGCTACGGTCGGTGCTGGATCTGATCTCAAAGCTCGAGTGGTCTCAGCTAACTGTCCTACCACTCGCTGTAATCCCAACATACCCTCCTCGATCCTAGTCATGCGATCTGGAGGAGGAGGATCAGCATGCTCATGCACCTCCTGCACGTCCGGCGTACCAGTCCTCATCACAGGCGGACTCGCCCTAGCTGCATTTCTGGCTGCGGCTCGCCTAGCCCGCGTAGCCATAGCAGCTGGAATAAGAAACGAGAGTTGATAAGGTGTGGGAACAGAAGAGTTCAATAACGGAGAATCAACGGAAGAATAGATCAAGATAAACATCCTAAGGTTAGTTAGGCTGAATACGATAACGTAAATATGCCGCGGAACATACGTACGGTACTGCATTCGTCCTAATTCACCTACTCCATCAAACCAAAGGTCATCCTAACTCTCAGACTTACATCAACTTATTGAAATCCCTTACTGAATTCCGTAAGGTTACTCCTAAGCTCTGATACCAACTTTGTCACGACCCAAGTTTGGATGTGACAGGCACTTAGATTTGTATCATATCTAAAGATATGCACAAGTCCAAGTAAGCCAAAAACCAAGATCAAAATACCTTATTTCGGAATTATTTATGAAAATTTAGTTTTAAGTAGAAATCTCGAGTTATGAAGTTAATTCATTAAACAAGTAATAAAGGTTAAGTGTGGTTGTATTCCTAGTTGGAATCAACAATATCAATAAGAATATGAATATGCATATAATGAACATCACTGAATCTCATAAAGAAAAGACTATAATAATGATCCACATTTTTCAACTGTACATATATTTACCAACTCTCTTTTCTAAGTCAAAATACAAGTCTGATGGAGTCTTTCTAGATACAAAGTACAAAAACCAAAAAGGAGGTTACTACACATGTAACCTACCGATCAAAGATGGAAACAACCTCAAAAGTGATCCTGCCTTGCAACTACCCGTCCACTCTATCCCTGCAAGGAACTGTGGCACAACGGGGATGAGTTGCCAACTCAGTGAATACAACTAACATATAACGGCGAATAAAGTAAATATGGTAATCATGATAATGAACATGAATCAATGTGATATATGAGTATATGTGAAATCCAACAATAAATCACATCATACTTCTGAAATCATAACTCAATATAAATCATCTCTCGGTGTCCATCAACGACACAAAACTTTCATTTCTTATAGGCATCATTCCCCGAATGATCCTATACCCATAATATCGGTCGTCATCCTCTAGATGCACGCCGCATATTTCTAAAACCAATATCCGGAATCGAGTAACCTCGCTAGGCTCACCCGTCTAAATACGGCTATCTTGCCCCTCGGTCTCGACCGGGTCCACCCTGTATCCAACTGTATAGCTCCCCCACTCAGTATGGATAACGTAAATCCGCGACCGTATATCTCCCCCACTCGGTCCGGAATAAAACCAAAAACAGAAATCAACTCAGGGTGGACATGTCACATCAATCATGAAAACGGGATTTATGTAATAGTATTTAAAAACTCAAAATCATAAATCCTCAATTCTGTATCTATCTCATATCCAACATGGAAATACGCATAAAGCAACAAAATGTAAATAAGGAATTCTACCAATATACTTAACATTTGAAAGACAATATAATCCATGTTAATAAGTATGATATTTAAGTGTATGTGACATGCAATATCGACGAGGTGTGTGTAGCATATAAGATGTGCACGTGGCATGACTCGTCGATACTTGTGAAGTGTTCTAACAACTAAGCAACATATAAGTAATGAAATGAATGATGTTCTAATTATTTAACATGATGATATGAATATCGTATTAATGTAAAACCATGGGCGAAACACGCCATCTCTACTAAATTCCCCGGAAGATGTTTAGTCTACTCACCGGAAAGTCGAATTTACTCCGGAATCGCTAATCCTTTCCCTTTCCTCGCGGCTTCCGTATTCCTTGTATCCGTGTCTAAATATACCAATATATCGTATATAAGCAAACTGTATTTCCAACATAACGGAAATAGAAAACACGCTAACCCCCACAACTTATATACTATCTGATCTTATCAAGCTATTAAACACTTATTCTAGCTGGATTTTATCCCAAAACTGCACTGTTTCAGAAATTAACACGCGACGTAGTTTCGTCGTGTCGTATTTAGTGTTTTACGATTCAATTTCCGATATATTCTCCCAGATTTAGATTACAGTGAAACTAAGTTAAATCAACAGTGCCAAAATACCCTAAATTGTACACTGAAGATACCCCAATTGAACAAACCCCAAAATTACCCAACATGGCCGGCGACGCCGGCCATTCCTCTTCTGTCGCCGGCCCAACCCCGGCGCCCCACTGCCGTTTTCTTGTGGTGTGTTCACCTTGATTCCTACATCATTTCTACACTGTTGAATTTATTTAGTTAAGTTCCAGATTGAAGCAGATTTTAACAGACTCTAATTTATCTAAAATACGATATTATGCGACTTAGCTAAACTCTAATTAACTAATCTACAGAGCCTAATTAACATACTAGGATTAAGAATTTACCCTCCAATTAGTTGTAGGAATAACCCTCCAAGGATCTACAAGCTCCTCCTAGCTTGATGATGAACTAACTCCATGAACAAGCTCCATCCTCTTCTTCTTCCTCTTATTTTCTTTTTCCCTCTTTAGTTTTCCTTTTCTTTTGATTTTTCTTTCAATTTGATTTTGTGTTTTAAACTGAAATATGCTATATATATGAGAGGATAAGGAGATAAGAGAAGGAGGAGGTGTCTTTTGATAAAGGGTGTGCACTTCATGCAAGAAGGAGGTGGAGAATGAAGGTGGCAAGAAAGCATGAGGTGTTTTGGTGATTATCTTCTCATTTCCCTTTTTATTTTGAATTTTATTTCAGAACTGAATTGATAACCCTTTATTCACTTAAACCCTTGACAATCTTGTATTAGCATAAAACCTAACTTTACAATTTAACCCTTCACAACTAACTTATTACAAAAAATATCTTTTATTAAAATGAAGCTAAAATTATCTTAAAAACCCTTATAACTTATTAAAATTACATTCTAAAATTCTAATTTAATTTGTATTACACATATCTTAAGAAGATTGACATATTAGCTTTTAACCATTTTGTGATTTATCAGCTTATTCTTATTTTAGTTAAATTTATTTATTTCTAGGTTTTTCCTAAATGTTACACTCTCATAATCCAAAGCCATCATAACAAATCATAGCAATCAAGTATTATGTGATGGTTTAAGCTACAATAGCCATATCATTTCATGCACTCATTTTGCACAAGAGAAACAAGCAAGCAAAAGTCTTTGCCATGAAATGATAGCCATTGTCATGATGATGGTCAACTAGTCCAACCTAGTCAACCGGTCCACAAAGTCAACAAGTCAACAAAGTCAACCCCTCGACAACCATGTCACTATAATACTTAATTAATATTATTGTTAATCATATATCATATTCTCATTAGGGTTGAGCAAAAAGTCAATAGTCAACAGTCAACAGTCAACAGTCAACAACCCTAATGAGAATCCTCTGCCTCTGTCTCTCCGTCAACTGTGCATACACACCCGCATCCGCGTTCCGAGGAACACGAATACATACTAGAAAAAACCAATCCCAAAACGTACACTAGGATCTGGCTTAAACCAAAGCCCGCTAGTGTTAACTTTCCGGACACTGTACGTGCACAAGTGCACGGATGTGACCGAACCCTGTCGCAAAACCATGCGACCTCTACTCTTTTGCCTAAAGGCGAATAGCTTTCTGTGTGGGACTCTAAAGACTCGACACTACGCTGGCAGTGGGTTTAACCACAGACCGCAAGCGGCACTAGCTGTGCGTAACGGTCCCTAGGTAGATGCCGACAAGAAGACTGACGAGGTGAAACCCATCTGAACTCCTACTGAGTCTGACTGTGAAAATCTCTATACAGTCCGGTCTGTTCGTCTGATACATCGTATGGCGGGCCTAGGGGGCGGTAAACGTCAGTCCCCTAATAGCGGTATAAGTCGTGTCGGAGTGAAGCCCAGAACACCCTGAGATAACACTGGAAGCCTACCAGTATATCTCGCTTGCCCTGGCCAGGGACTACTCGTGTAATGGCTCTCCTAGACACAGCGCGATGTCAACCCCCAATACCGGGAGAGACGAATCCTGTCTAACCGTCACTGCCTCCAAGTGCTTCGGGACTGCACCCAACTACTACTTGTTTGCACGACTCCTTTGAGCCGTGGTAGGATAGTAATCTAAGTACAGTGGGAACACACTCGAGGCGAAGTGACAGTGTCAAGTCAGCGGACTAAGCTGTACTCATTTCACCTGGGAACTGATAACTGACGATAGGTATAGTACCAACCAACAGTTCCCGATGAGTCCTGTCCAGTGTACTCGTAACCCAACGAGCACTCGCATACTATCTCCAGTACGACGTACTGATGGCTGTGGGACAGACCATCTCCCACACTGGGATGAGAAGCGCATACGCTAGTCTACTCCGGAGTATCGATGCCCTGTCTCGATAGTCCTGCGACTAGGGACCTGCATAAGGATGTGCTTATAGATTACCCAGCCCCCACTAGTGTGACTGCCATCACAACACTGGTAATCAAGCAAAGATCCTAAGGGCTCCACTAATGTGTATAGGTGATATACTAAAATAAACACATGTACACATTGAAGTAGAAACAAACCAAGTAGCATACTACTATATTGAGCAAGATTTTTTATACAAGGTGAATATCCCAAGCTTTCATTAAGTAATATACAAACTAGTATGATACAGTAATGGCCTCTAGGCCATATACACTAACAATCTCCCACTTGCACTAAGGCCATGTACTGGTGTATCGAAGACCTATCATCTCGATTAGCCGCTCGAACTGAATCTGGGGTAGGGCCTATGTGAGTGGATCAGCAGTGTTATCTTCCGTAGAAACTCTCCGAACCTCGATCTCCTGGCGACCCACGATCTCCCTGATCAGGTGATACCGCCTCAATATGTGTCTGGACTTCTGATGGGACCTTGGTTCCTTCGCTAAAGCTATAGCCCCGTTGTTGTCGCAATACAGAGGTATTGGATTAACAATGGACGGAACCACCTGAAGTTCAGTTAAGAACTTCCTTACCAAGACAACTTCTTTTGCGGCATCTGCAGCAGCGATATATTCCGCTTCCATCGTTGAGTCAGCAACGGTTTCCTGTTTGGAACTCTTCCAACACACCGCCCCTCTATTGAGGGTAAAGACATAACCCGACATGGACTTGGAATCATCCTTGTCACTCTGGAAGCTGGAGTCAGCAAAGGCCTCGATCTGGAGGTCTTTTCCGCCATACACCAAGAACATCTCCTTAGTCCTTCTCAGGTACTTGAGGATGTTCTTTAACGCTATCCACTGTTTCTCCCCAGGGTTTGACTGATACCGGCATACCACACTCAGTGCATAAGCTACATCCGGTTTGGTACACAACATCGCATACATTATAGGGCCTACCGCAGAAGCGTAGGGTATAATAGACATGCGATCCCTCTCCAAATCAGTCTTGGGAGACATCTCTTTAGAGAGGGTGATCCCGTGACAAGCCGGTAAATTACCGCGCTTGGAATCTTCCATACTGAATCTTTTCAGTATGGTGTCGATGTACCTGGACTGTGAAAGTCCTAATATCCTCTTGGATCTATCACGATGGATCCGGATCCCCAGGATGTATGAGGCATCACCCAGGTCTTTCATGGAGAACCTGTGTGACAAGAACCCTTTGACAGATTGTAGCATAGGAATGTCATTTCCTATTAAGAGAATGTCATCCACGTATAAAACGAGGAATACTACAGTTCTCGCTACAAATCTACTATAGATGCATGGTTCATCTGGATTTTTGATAAAGCCAAATTCCTTGACCGTTTCATCAAAACAGATGTTCCAACTCAGCGATGCCTGCTTCAGTCTATAGATGGACTTAAGCAACTTGCACACCTTTCCGCTGCTCCCACTCTGAATGAAACCCTCTGGCTGGTCCATATAAACACACTCCTCTAAATTTCCATTTAGAAAAGCGGTCTTTACGTCCATCTGCCAAATCTCATAATCGTGGAAGGCAGCAATGGAAAGAAGGATCCGAATGGATTTCAGCATAGCTACTGGAGAAAAGGTCTCGTCAAAGTCCAAACCAGGTCTTTGACGAAAACCCTTTGCAACCTGTCTAGCTTTATAGGTCTCAACCAGTCCATCTACACCAATCTTCCTTTTGAAGATCCACTTGCATCCTACGGGTTTTACCCCATCTGGAGCAACGTCCAACGTCCATACTTTGTTGGTGTACATGGACTCCATTTCGGTCCGCATTGCATCCAGCCATTTTACCGAGTCAACACTCTGAATGGCCTGCTGGAAGCTAGTCGGCTCATCATAATCTATGATGCAATCCTCTCTATCCCCGTCTATGAGAAAACCGTAGTATCTCTCGGGCGGATGAGACTTCCTACTACTTCTGCGGAGCGGCGTAGGAATGTCCTGATCTTTCGAACCCTCTGATTCTGCTAAGCTTTCAGTAATAGCTCGTGGTTCTGGAATTTCTTCCAGTTCTATTGCGTTCCCACTTATCTGATTTTCCAAAAATTCAGTTTCCAAGAAGTGGGTATGACGAGAAACATAAATCTTTTGTTCCTCTTCGCAATAGAAGAAATATCCCTTGGAGTTCTTTGGATATCCCACAAACTTGCACTGTACTGAGCGTGCCTCGAGCTTGTCCGCATGCTGCTTTTTGACAAAAGATGGACATCCCGATGTCTTAATGTGATTAAGATAGGGTCTCTTCCCACACCACATCTCATATGGTGTAGTAGGCACAGTCTTAGTTGGAACTCGGTTCAAAAGGTATGCAGCTGATTCTAGTGCATATCCCCAGAATGATCACGGTAACTCAGCGTTACTCATCATGGACCTACCATATCCAATAGGGTCCGGTTCCTTCTCTCCGATACACCGTTATGTTACGGAGTGTATGGAGGAGTAAGCTGAGAGAGAATTCCATTCTCTTTTAAGTAGTCCAGGAACTCGGCACTCAAGTATTCACCACCTCGATCCGATCTTAGAATCTTGATACTTTTGCCGGTTTGTTTTTCTACTTCATTCTTATATTCCTGGAATTTTCCAAAGGCTTCGGACTTATGTTTCATTAAGAAGACATAACCGTACCTTGAAAAGTCATCCGTAAAAGTAATGAAGTAAGAATAATAGCTTCGCGCATGTGTAGACATTGGACCGCACACGTCGCTGTGTACGAGTCCCAAGAGCTTGCTCGCCCTTACTCCGTGTCCAGTGAACGGAGTCTTTGTCATCTTTCCTTTGAGACAGGATTGACAAGTGGCATACGATTGATATTCGAACGGATTCAAATATCCTTCAGTATGTAACTTCGTCAACCTTCTCTCATTGATCTGACCCAGTCTACAATGCCATAAGAAAGTCTGATTTATTTCCGGATACTTTCTTTTGTGTGTATTCTGGACATTGAAAATCTGTGGTTGGTTTAGTACGTATATACCATTGCTTAATGTATCTGACCCAATCAGAACTTGATTAAGGTGAATGTTTACAACATTACTTACAAACGCAAATTCATAACCTTCTTTAGAAATCAAAGATACAGAAATGATATTACAAGTTGCGTTGGGTACAAAAAAGCAATTACGTAAAACCAAAACATGTCCATCTGACATTCCCAGGTGATAGTCCCCCACGGCCTAAGCATCCATGCTAGCTCCGTTTGCAACTTTGAGGGTCATGTCACCTGCCTTCAAAACCCTACGGTTTCTCAACACCTGCAAAGAATTACAGATATGAGATCCTGATCCGGTATCCAATACCCAGGAAGTAGAGTTTATTGATAGACAGTTTTCAATAACATACACACCTGAAGCTGAAGCCGCAACTTGCTTCAGTTCCTGTGTCCTGGCTTTCCAATCCCTGCAATCTTTCTTCCAGTGACCACTCTTATGACAGAAAAAGCACTCTTCCTTCCCTATAAGCTTCCCCGCTATCTTTGTTGCTTTTGTCTTTCCCTTCGTATCCATTTTACTAACACCGCCCCTTGGTTTGGCGGAGGCTTTCTTCTTCATTCCCTTGGCTTTCGCCTCGGACCTAGAAGATGAAGATCCTCCTACAAACAAAGTGTATGTTTCCCTACCTTTCTGTAGGGTGCCCTCTGCACTCCTCAGCATGTTGAGGAGTTCTGAAAGTTCAACTTCTTTTTCTTGTAAGTTGAAGTTCAGGATAAACTGGGCGTAAGTGGAAGGAAGGGACTGGAGAATCAAGTCCGTATAGAGCTCGTTCTCTAACGTGGTCCCAAGGTCCGCGAGCTCCTCAATGAAGCCAATCATCTTAAGCACGTGTTCCGCTACCGATGATCCGATGGCCAACCTTGCCGAAAATAGCTTCTTTGACACTTCGTATCTTGCGATACGAGATTGCTCTCCATACAGTTCTTTTGTATGGAGAAATATGGATTCGAGGTCCATATTCTCATGCCTCCTCTGATGTTCGTTGTCCATAGAGGCAAGCACGAGGCACTTGTTGGAGATAGTGCCCTCAGAGTCAATTATTGGATCACAGGCACGTGATTACAATGATTGAGGGAGGACCCGTCCCAGTAGGACAGTCTTACTCGAGATGATAGTATGCTATCTGGTTTATCTTTATCATCGTGTACTGCTTTAGGTGACCTGACATGTCGCTATTACACGTTGATAGAGCCCTTAGGATTCTTGCTTGACTACCGGCAGTATGATGGCGATCATATACGTGAGAGCTGGCGGTCTATAAGCACATCCTTAAAAGGTCCCTAGTCGTAGGAGTTTCGAGACAGGGCATCGATACTCCATTAGTAGACTAGTGTATACAGTCGAGACCCCGACGAGGGGCGGTGGCCGGTCTCACAAGCCACTGGTGTTAGTTGGTTCACCTAAGATGTATACAGATGCTCATTGGGTTATGAGTACACCGGACAGGACTCGCCGGGAACTTGCTAGTTGGTCTTATACCAGATGTCATATAGCAGTTCCCTGGTGACATGTGTACAGGTTAGTTCATCGACCTGAGATCGTCATTTGTCTCGTGTGAGTTCCCACTGTGCTTTGATTACTACTCTACCACGGCTCAAAGGAGTCGTGCAAACAGGTTTTAGTTGGGTACAGTCCCGAGCAACATGGAGGCAGTGAGCGGATCTGCAAGGGTTCGTCTCTCCCGGTATTGGGGGTGAGGTCGCGCTGTGTCTAGGAGAGCCATTACACAAAGCCCTCGGCCGAGGCAGGAGATTTACTGGTCGGTATTCCAGTAGTATCTCAGGGTGTTCTGGGCTACACTCCGACACGACTTGTACCGCTTTTGGGGGTCTGACTTTTACCAACCCCCTAGGCCCGCCATGCGATGCTCATAGGCGAACGGACCGGACTGTATGGATATTGTCACTGACAGGCTCAGTAGGGTGTCAGGATGAGTTCGCTCGTCGACGTCCCTTTTGGTCAATAGCTGGTGGCCCGTCACGTATTGGCTTAAACCTCTGACGTGCTAGTGGTTAAATCCACAGCCATAGTATTGACGAGTCTTTAGAGTCCACCACACATTCAGTTACTCACGTTTCGGGCAAAACGCTGTAGAGGCCGTATGGAGATATGGCAGGGTTCGATCAGATACGTGCGGTATTGCACGGATCAGGATCGGACGGATATTACTAGCCGGCTTTGGTTTAAGCCGGATCCTAGTATAGTACAGTGTAGATTTTGTCTCATTGCATTTGTATCCGGTCGGAATACAGATGCGGGTGTGTATGCACAGTATCGGGGTTTTCCTGTAATTTATTACGGGACCAGTTTTCTGGAGTTGCCAGTTTGCATTCCGTTCCGGCCGGTTTTCCTTTGTTCTTTCCCGGCCGGACTTTTCCGATGGAGAGGGTAATTTGCAGTTTTGCAAATTACATTTGGGGAGGGGGTTTTCTTGCATATGTGGGATTATGATATGACCATCATCATTTTATTCCCTTTACATCACTTGCTTTATTCATGATGGTTATTGTGAAGAGAGTGATTAGAGTTGATGTGAGTTTGTTATCATGGTGTTTGGATGTGGTCACCCTTCACCTTTATCCTACACTCACCTTCCTTCTTGTTTTTGGTTTTTTCTCCACCATTTGGTAAAAAGGGGGGCCGGCCACTTCTTGTGGGAGAAGAGAATGGTTCATTTCATTTTTGGTGAGGGTGTGGGAAAAATTATTCATTCATATCATTTTTCCATTGCCACAAAAATCCCCAAGTTCATATCTTGTTGATTCCTCCATCAAGGCGACTTCACAAACCCTATGAGGCAAAGTAATTCTACACTACTTCTACAGCAAACCTTGGGCACGTCGAGTAGCCAGCTTCGTGGCCGAGTTGCCTCGGTATTGAGGCGGGAGCCCGTAAAAGATGCAGACGATGTGGTGCCCTTCCGGCAAGGATGCGACGACCGGAGCTTCCGCGGGAGATCGGGATGACGACGAGAAGACCGGAGGACTCGGATCACTCGGTATATCTCTCACCCTTTCTCTTGTTAGCTAGTATCGGTTAATGGTTACGATCCGGGTATATTGTCCGCGGTAGCGCCAGTTTCCAAGTAAGGAAAATTTTTGATTCCGCATTTTGGCCTCGGATAGACGGCCGGGGCGCTGCCGTGACGCAACATGGTATCAGAGCCACGCCATTAACCTTGCCTAACTTGTTCTAATTTGTTTTACTTATCCGATCGACCAAAATTCCAAAATCCGCGTTTTGCATGCATCAGTTTTCTGTCGATTTTTTCCGGGCTCGAAAAATTTTTCAGGTTGTAGTAAAGTGATGTACATGGAATTATAAGAACACTGTGAAAATTTGGTGGAATGATCCCTCCATAGGACCGCGGAACCGCGGCCGTAACCCCTATTTGGCCGCGGTTCCGCCGCAGGAATAGTGTATCTTTCCACCAATTTTTTGTAGTGGGCTTTTGGGCTTCAGATAGGGGTTTTGGAATATTAAAATTGGGCCTAGAATTTCTGTGAGTGCTACAGTATTACTTGGGGGCCCACTTGTTAATTTTTGATCGATTGGATATTTTAAACACATTATTTCACAGTATTTACATTATATCTGCGACCGTGAATGTCACTCGATCGGTAAATCCTGTCTAACTGCTATAGCCCGGTTAGACGGATTTGCGAACGTAACATTCACGTTGATGTTCTACGTTTATACTGTGTTGTTGCGGATCGGTCGTGGGGGATAGCCTGGATGCAATGCTAGTACAGTTTTGTTGTATTATGTACATTTGATATTGCGGGGCGAGCGTCCGACATGTGGACTGCCGTCACTGCCTGTTTGTATTATTCTTTTGGGGCACGACCTGGTTGCGGTCGATGTACCCGGTGTATGTATATTTTACTTTCTGTACTAGGATTACCCCGCGGAGGGGGGCACGGATAGCCGGGTTCTAGAGGGCAACGGGCCCGCATCTCATGGCATTGAGACGGAGAGGGCTTCACTCTAGGATTGGCGGGCTATTCGCCGCACTCGTAGGGGGTACAGGTTGACCCAGGAGGGGTGCCCAAGTTACCGGATTCCGTGAAGTGCTGGGTGGTCCATTCACGGTGCTGAAGGGGACTGCCTCGCTTCAGGTCTTGGCGGGTGACTTGCCGCGCCCGTAGGGGTCTAGAATTTCATTGCACAGGCTATCCACACGACCAGGGGAACGTCGGGTTTCAGCAGCGGCTCTGTGAAACCCGGGGATCCCAGATATCTGTATTGTTCTGTGATGCTGTACATTTCTGTTACATTTTATCACGCCTTGAGCGAATATAATATATTGGTATATATATTAGTAGATGTTGTATATGTTTTGCATCCACGCTAGTCCAGTCCCCGCTCTGTCGTTAGTTAGCTAACCTAACGGGAAATGACGGGACCTAGTGGCGAATGCGGATGGCATATACGTACATCAGTATATTTTCGTTCTTTGTGGTGTGATCAATTGATGGGACTGCGTTGATTCAGATCAATGCAAGCTAAACAAACCTATTCTGATGTTGTTGGAACATTTTTCAAAAAGCTGTTATTGCAAAGGCGTTCTCTTTTGTTTTGCATAGTGGTATTCAGTTAGAATATCCTGCTCCTCAGTCGACGAGGCAAGGGCCGAGATCCCTTCACCGGGAGTGACCCCTTGGACAGAAGTTTGCGTCAGGGCAATAACTTCACTATAGCCGATTACTTTTGCTTTGCATCGTGGTATTCATTTGGAATATCCTGCACCTCATTCTACGGGGAAAGAGCCGAGATCCCTTCACCGGGAGTGACCTCTTTAGCAAAGGGTTGTCATCACTATATTTTTATAAAAAGTTATCCGGTTCCTTCAACGATATCAAGTTCATTACGTTAAAGGTTTTTCGCCAAAAACCAGCCGTAGCCCTCCGTCATTTCAGATTAGTATTAATTAGTATTCGTGCTGCGTTTGTCGTGCATTGCCGAGGCGTAGTGTTCGGTAGCTATGTAATGCTTTTCTGTCACATGGATAAGTGGATTGGTTAGGACAGTCGTACGGTCTTGTTGGCATTGTCAAGGACTCGTACGGGTGGGTTTAACGCAATCAAGATAATGACGGGTAGAACTTGACTAGGACTCTTTGATTTGTTGGCATTGTCAAGGTCACTTGGGTCCTAGGGGTAAAAACCGACATCGGGAGTTTCTAAAGAAACTGAAACTTGCCAGGCATGCGCATACCTTTTGGAGTGTGGTGACGTGAGTGGATTCCGTCACGTTGTCATGCGATGATAGTTGGATCCCGATTCCCACTGATGAGTTGGTTTACTCCTCGGGTGATCCCGACTAATTCATCTTTAAGGTTTGGAGAAGAATTTGAGGTTACAGTGGGAGGTTTCCAGATTAGACAAAATGATAACCATTCTGATCTAGGTTACAGTGCACGCTTAGTGTTTCTTTTCTCTCTCTCTTTGGCAGCGACCATTGACCCGACCCTAAACTATAACTCAGTGACCAAGTTGACCGAACCTTCTTAACACTGGCATTTGGATTGTCAGAGTTGCAAACCACATTGCCACTCCTACTTTTACCCTTTTCTCCAGGACACCCCGTATTACTACGAACGTCCACTTCCATTGGACAAAACCATCGTATGGTTAGATACGAACTCGAAGGAATTTATTCGAGGATGGTTTCCGGTTCTGGAGAAAACGGATAGGATTATTCAGTTTTTTTTTCTTTTCACCTTCTCTCAGGTTGCGAGTACTCCTTGGATTAGGAGTAGTACACCTATTACGCAAATTGGACAGTCTTCTTCCAAACCTTAGGCTGGTGCCGACCGGTAGGGAATGAAGAAAACCAGTTAGCCTAAATGGTGTACAGAAGGTATTAAGTTCAGACAAAGCAAGGGATTAGTAAGTGGGCAAAGTAAATTGCGACTGCTATTCACGACCACACCAAATATTTCTTCGCCAATCCTAAATCACCTTTGTATTTCTCCAGGACACTCCGTATCACTACGAAGATCCACAGTTTATTTGGATATTCCATCGTATGGTTATATACGAACTCGAAAGGAACTTGTTCCAGTTCGGGGATGGATCCTGGTTCAGGAGAAATAGGAATAAAGTACATTCAGGTGTCTTTTATCTTCACCTTCTCTCGCGTTGCGAGTGCTCCTAGGATTAGGACAGTACACCCATTATGCTTATT
The DNA here is from genome assembly GCA_030015575.1 of Agapanthus africanus. Lineage (NCBI taxonomy): Eukaryota > Viridiplantae > Streptophyta > Magnoliopsida > Asparagales > Amaryllidaceae > Agapanthus > Agapanthus africanus. The sequence continues at coordinate 362,393,881 of JASDDO010000022.1, read as the reverse complement.
AGATAGTATTCTTCCAAACCATAGGCTGGTGCCGAACGGTAGGGAAAGAAGAAAACCATTTGGCCTAAAGGGGTGTACAGAAGGTAATGACTAAAGACATATAAAGGGATTTGGAGAAGTGGCAAAGAATTATACGGTTATAGTTGTGAATCTGGATAATGGAAGAGGCATTACTAGGAATACCAGGATACCCCAACGAAACATTTCAATGTTTCAGTTTCACTGTGTACTGTTAAAGGAAAACTGATTTCCCGATTAGACACTTACTCCAGGGTATGTATTTACCTGGTATGATTCTCACATCTGTATGGTTTTACAAGATGATGAGTGGGAGTAAGTTATTGGGAATTGGGTGATCATCCTCATTATATCGGGATTCGTTGTAATCGGTGATATTTAAGGAAGTCACCTTGGTTGTTTGCCGGACGGCAAATATTTGGTTTTGAATATCCGCGGTTATGCACCAATTTTAAATTGATATATCTGTACGTCTATTTTTATAGAGTGAGATATACCTTTTGAAGTTATGTCGATGACATTTACCTATATCAGTGGATGGTTAGGTAAGGAGCATTAAACAGCGGTGTAATTCTTCTTAACCATAAGTACAGTTTTCAGCCTACGACACACAGTGAATGAGTTATCAGACTCAAGGGACTTATACAGAGTATTGTATGTTGTCCAGGGTCCATCAGGACAGAGGGGATGGTCCTCGTACTATATTCGGATTACTTATGACTTCTCTAGTTTTTAGACAGGTGTTTCGTGGAAACACAGGGTCTGAATTTTGAGAAGTTATAGGTATTTGAATAAAGTAGAGAACCAGGTATTGCAAGTATCGGGATTCATCAAAGTGATCGAAGTTGTAGATACTTGTGTATGGTATTCAGTTGATAGTAATGATTAAGAGAACTTGCTTCTCTTTCGGGTTACTCATAATTGGAAGCATTCCTAAGTTGAGTGACGCTGATTGGCCTTTTTCCATTTAGTTGACATGCACTGGAGACAGCTGCATGATTTGAATCTGGTTCAATTAAATCAGTGCCTCTGGTTCTATATTGGATATAGAACAGTTCATATCTTAACGATGTTAAGGTACGGGGAGTTGTCCGGCTTATACTTAAAACCAGACTCTGGATAACTCAAGGCACGTTTCTGTAATGTATGTTTGTGGGTTGACCCAGGCTATGACGAGGGTTGACTTTCTACCATCTGGAAGATCAATAGTGATATTGTTCTTGACTCGCCACAGTTTTAATAAAAATGGATTTTTTCAGAAAACAGTAGTGGGAGTATGGTAGAACTGGAAGTAATTCCAGAACTGGAAGTAATTCCAGAACCGCAAACGATTACTGAAGATTTGATAAGAACCTTGAGATTCAATCTGGTTTGACATTCCATTAGCCACTCCGCAGATATGGTGGGTAACCTCAGGCACTCGAGAGGTACTTCGGTATGCTCAAGGATGGTGGCAGGGAGGTTCTTGTTTACCCAGACTTACCATTGCTGTTGTTCCAGACTGTGAGACCCGGCAGGAGGATGAGTATAGCGTCGTTCTAAACTAGCTTTAGAAGTGTACGTCTATATGACTCTGCCAGAGGGTTGTCGTAGTCAGTGGGAGCAGCGGAAGAATTGGTGGACAGGTGGCTTATGTCTATTTATAGACTAAAGCAGCTACAGCGGAGATAGATCATCTATTTCTGATGTGATAGTCATAGGTTTGACTCCATCAGAATAGGGGATGGATCTGTTAAGAAGGTAGTAGAGTGTGATGTCCTGGTATTTGGATGACATACACAGAGTAGGAAGTGATATTCCTATACTACGATCGGTTATACTTTGGTCGTCACACAGTGGTTTCTCTACACAGGACTTGGATATTATATCAGACATTCTGGTCACTAGATCTATGGTTTTAGATCTAGATTTGGGTGGTTTCCTAATCTGGGTACCTTGACAACATTCTATGAGTATTTAGAATGGACGACTCCTGGCACGGTAGTGTACCTGCAGGTGATGGAGTCACCCTCTCTAATGGTGTCTTACAGACTAAAGGGGAGAGGAATACGCATGATTGGCAGATTACTTGCTTAGGCAATTGAGTCAATCATGAGATGTCAAGTACCACACCAGATGTTGTTCTTGCAGTAGGTGCAATAAGATGATATTCATCCAATCCTGGAGAAACAATCGGGAGCAGTTTTAGAACATAAGTTGATGTTCTAGGGATATGATAACAACAGCCTCCTTTAGGAGACAGTTATCATTCCAGGCTTCCAAGGTGACATGGATGGCAGAATGGCTGTCAGAGTTATAGTTTCTCCTTCTGACGAGGGGCAGTATTTTGGACAGGTGGTCCAAGGCAATACTGAGGGAGGCATGGCGCTGGATACTGAATAAGTTCAGTTGACGATACAGTCTAAGAAGTTTGGATTTGGAGTTCATTTATGAGCTAGGTCCCATCAAACATCCAGACATATTTTAAGACAGGTATTGCTCATTTCGGGAGATGGCTTTCTCCGCGAACTTGAGATATAGAGAGACATAGAAAGATACATCCCAGCGGATCCACTCACTGAGGCTATTCCTCGAACGCCATAGTTTCACAAACGAGATTTGTGAGACTGACTAGTAGTGGAGTTGGGTGTTCGGTATCACACGGGCTGTGAGTATGCGACATCGCAATAATTAGCCTTGAGTGCAAGTGGGAGATTGTTGGAGATAGTGCCCTCAGAGTCAATTATTGGATCACAGGCACGTGATTACAATGATTGAGGGAGGACCTGTCCCAGTAGGACAGTCTTACTCGGGATGATAGTATGCTATCTGGTTTATCTTTATCATCGTGTACTGCTTTAATTAGGTGACCTGACATGTCGCTATTACACGTTGATAGAGCCCCTAGGATTCTAGCTTGACTACCAGCAGTATGATGGCGATCATATACGTGAGAGCTGGCGGTCTATAAGCACATCCTTAAAAGGTCCCTAGTCGTAGGAGTTTCGAGACAGGGCATCGATACTCCATTAGTAGACTAGTGTATACAGTCGAGACCCCGACGAGGGGTGGTGGCCGGTCTCACAAGCCACTGGTGTCAGTTGGTTCACCTAAGATGTATACAGGTGCTCATTGGGTTATGAGTACACCGGACAGGACTCCCCGGGAACTTGCTAGTTGGCCTTATACCAGATGTCAGATAGCAGTTCCCTGGTGACATGTGTACAGGTTAGTTCATCGACCTGAGATCGTCATTTGTCTCGTGTGAGTTCCCACTGTGCTTTGATTACTACCCTACCACGGCTCAAAGGAGTCGTACATTGGGTACAGTCCCGAGCCACATGGAGGCAGTGAGCGGATCTGCAAGGGTTCGTCTCTCCCGGTATTGGGGGTGAGGTCGCGCTGTGTCTAGGAGAGCCATTACACAAAGCCCTCGGCCGAGGCAGGATATTTACTGGTAGGTATTCCAGTAGTATCTCAGGGTGTTCTGGGCTACACTCCGACACGACTTGTACCGCTTTTGGGGGTCTGACTTTTACCAACCACCTAGCCCGCCATGCGATGCTCATAGGCGAACGGACCGGACTGTACGGATATTGTCACTGACAGGCTCAGTAGGGTGTCAGGATGAGTTCGCTCGTCGACGTCCCTTTTGGTCAATAGCTGGTGGCCCGTCACGTATTGGCTTATACCTCTGACGTGCTAGTGGTTAAATCCACAGCCATAGTATTGACGAGTCTTTAGAGTCCACCACACATTCAGTTACTCACGTTTCGGGCGAAACGCTGTAGAGGCCGTATGGAGATATGGCAGGGTTCGATCAGATACGTGCGGTATTGCACGGATCAGGATCGGACGGATATTACTAGCCGGCTTTGGTTTAAGCCGGATCCTAGTATAGTACATTGTAGATTTTGTCTCATTGCATTTGTATCCGGTCGGAATACAGATGCGGGTGTGTATGCACAGTATCGGGGTTTTCCTGTAATTTATTACGGGACAAGTTTTCTGGAGTTGCCAGTTTGCATTCCGTTCCGGCTGGTTTTCCTTTGTTCTTTCCCGGCCGGACTTTTCCGATGGAGGGGGTAATTTGCAGTTTTGCAAATTACATTTGGGGAGGGGGTTTTCTTGCATATGTGGGATTATGATATGACCATCATCATTTTATTCCCTTTACATCACTTGCTTTATTCATGATGGTTATTGTGAAGAGAGTGATTAGAGTTGATGTGAGTTTGTTATCATGGTGTTTGGATGTGGTCACCCTTCACCTTTATCCTACACTCACCTTCCTTCTTGTTTTTGGTTTTTTCTCCACCATTTGGTAAAAAGGGGGGGGCGGCCACTTCTTGTGGGAGAAGAGAATGGTTCATTTCATTTTTGGTGAGGGTGTGGGAAAAATTATTCATTCATATCATTTTTCAATTGCCACAAAAATCCCCAAGTTCATATCTTGTTGATTCCTCCATCAAGGCAACTTCACAAACCCTATGAGGCAAAGTGATTCTACACTACTTCTACAGCAAACCTTGGGCACGTCGAGTAGCCAGCTTCGTGCCCGAGTTGCCTCGGTATTGAGGCGGGAGCCCGTAAAAGATGCAGACGATGTGGTGCCCTTCCGGCAAGGATGCGACGACCGGAGCTTCCGCGGGAGATCGGGATGACGACGAGAAGACCGGAGGACTCGGATCACTCGGTATATCTCTCACCCTTTCTCTTGTTAGCTAGTATCGGTTAATGGTTACGATACGGGTATATTGTCCGCGGTAGCGCCAGTTTCCAAGTAAGGAAAATTTTTGATTCCGCATTTTTTCCTCGGATAGACGGCCGGGGCGCTGCCGTGGCGCAACCGCACTTGGCCTTCGCGCAATCGATCTCCCATGTCTTACGGATTTCCCTATCCGCGACGCTGGTTTTGGGACCTGGGACAGGGGGAGCTTTGGTGGTAAGGAGATACCCCAACTTGTCATAAGTGATTGCCATTTTGACATTCCTGAGCCAATCTTTGTAGTTTGGCCCTGTCAGTATGTTTTTATCTAGTAATAACGTAAGTCCGGTCATGATGATTGGTCGCTGCAATTAAGAGAGAGAGAAGAAACACTTTAGCATGATGCTCTTGCAAGTTTAGAGTAGTTTTTAATTTGTCTAAACAGGATGGCTCCCACTGTCTCTCGAATCCCTCCTCAAACCAAAAAGGAAGAATTAGTCAGGATCAATCTCACCGTATAATACTTTCTTAACCGTTCGGCCAGGCTGGTGTTGTAAGTGCACGGCGGCGCCCCGGCCGTCAATCCGACGGCCAAATGCGGAAGCGGTGATAAACTTTAATTTTGCGAACTTAGCAAACCGGCACTACCGCGCACTAAACACCCGGATCGAACCATTAACTAGTCTAAGAAAACTACAAGACGGGTTAGAGATATACCGAGTGATCCGAGTCCTCCGGTCTTCTCGTCATCGTCCCGATCTCCTGCGGAAACTCCGGTCGTCGCCTCCTTGCCGGAAGGGCACCACATCGCCTGTATCTTTTACGGGCTCCCACCTCAATACCGAGGCAACTCGGGCGCGAAGTTGGCTGGCCGACGCGTCCAAGATTTGCTGTAGAATGTGTACTGTAGAGGCTATGTCTCATTTGGGGTTTTGTTGCCATTTGAAGATGATTGAGGAAACTAGATAAGGAAAAATGGTGCTTGATTTTTCCTAGCATGAAATGAGACCAAGAAAAATCCCACAAGCTCAAAATGAAACTCTCTCTTCTTTTTCTCTCAAGTGTGGCTTCTTTCATCTAGTGGGAAAATGGTGGAGGAAAAACAAACATAAGCAAGAGGGAGGTGAGTGTAGGAGAAGAAGAATGGTTACCATAACCAAACATCATCATAACAAACTCAAATCAACCTCAAATCCATTCTAATCTCATTAATACAAAACAAGTGATGTAAAGAGAATCAAATGATGGTGGAAAAGAAAAGATGCCATCATAATCAATACATTTGCAAGAAAACCCCTCCACAATGTGTTATTTGCAAACTTGCAAATAACCCCCTCCATCGAAAAAGTCCGGCCGGGAAAGAACAAAGGAAAACCGGCCGGAACGGAATGCAAACTGGCAACTCCAGAAAACTGGCCCCGTAATAAATTACAGGAAAACCCCGATACTGTGCATACACACCCGCATCTGTATACCGACCGGATACAAATGCAATGAGACAAAATTTACACTGTACTATACTAGGATCCGGCTTAAACCAAAGCCGGCTAGTAATGTCCGTCCGATCCTGATCCGTGCAATACCGCACGTATCTGATCGAACCTTGCCATATATCTATACGGCCTATAGTACAAACCGTCCGATCCTGATCCGTGCAATACCGCACGTATCTGATCGGACCCTGCCATATCTCCATACGGCCTCTACAGCGTTTCGCCCGAAAGCTTGAGTAACTGTAAGTGTGGTGGACTCTAAAGACTCGTCAATACTATGGCTGTGGATTTAACCACTAGCACGTCAGAGGTATAAGCCAATACGTGACGGGCCACCAGCTATTGACCAAAAGGGACGTCGATGAACGAACTCATCCTGACACCCTACTGAGCCTGTCAGTGACAATATCCGTACAGTCCGGTCCGTTCGTCTATGAGCATCGCATGTCGGGCCTAGGGGGTTGGTAAAAGTCAGACCCCCAAAAGCGGTACAAGTCGTATCGGAGTGCAGCCCAGAACTCCCTGAGATACTACTGGAATACCTACCAGTAAATCTCCTGCCTTAGCCAAGGACTTCGTGTAATGGCTCTCCTAGACACAGCGCGACCTCACCCCCAATACCGGGAGAGACGAATCCCTGAAGATCCGCTCACAGCCTCCATGTGGCTCGGGACTGTACCCAACTAAAACCTGTTTGCACGACTCCTTTGAGCCGTGGTAGGGTAGTAATCAAAGCACAGTGGGAACTCACACGAGACAAATGACGATCTTCAGGTCGATGAACTAACCTGTACACATGTCACCAGGGAACTGCTATCTGACGTCAGGTATAAGACCAACTAGCATGTTCCCGGCGAGTCCTGTCCGGTGTACTCATAACCCAATGAGCACCTGTATACATCTTAGGTGATCCAACTGACACCAGAGGCTTGTGAGACCGGCCACCGCCCCTCGTCGGGGTCTCGACTGTATACACTAGTCTACTCTGGAGAATCAATGCCCTGTCTCAAAACTCCCACGACTAGGGACCATCTAAGGATGTGCTTATAGACTCCAGCTCTCACTTATATGATCGCCCTCATACTGCTGGCATTCAAGCAAGAATCCTAAGGGCTCTATCAACGTGCAATAGTGACCTGTCAGGTCACCTAAAGCAGTACACGAAGATAAAGGTAAACCAGATAGCATACTATCATCTCGAGTAAGACTGTCCTACCGGGATAGGTCCTCCCTCAATCATTGCAATCACGTGCCTGTGATCCAATAATTGACTCTGAGGGCACTATCTCCAACAATCTCCCACTTGCACTCAAGGCTAATTATTGTGATGTCGCATACTCACAGCCCGTGTGATACCGAACACCCAACTCCTCTACTAGTCAGTCTCACAAATCCCGTTTGTGAAACTATTGCGGTCGAGGAATAGCCTCAGTGAGTGGATCCGCCTAGATGTTTCTTTCTATGTCTCTCTATATCTCAAGTTCGCGGAGAAAGCCATCTCCCGAAATGAGCAATACCTGTCTTAGAATGTCTGGATGTCTGATGGGACCTAGCTCATGAATGAACTCCAAATCCAAACTTCTTAGACTGTATCGTCAACTGAACTTAATCAGTATCCTGCGCCATGCCTCCCTCAGTATTGCCTTGGACCACCTGTCCAAAATACTGCCCCTCGTCAGAAGGAAAAACTATAACTCTGACAACCTCCTTGTCGTCCAGGTCACCTTGGAAGCCTGGAATGATAACCGTCTCCTAAAGGAGGCAGCCGTTATCATATCCCTAGAACATTCACTTATGTTCTAAAACTGCTTCCGACTGTTTCTCCAGGATTGGATCAATGTCAACTTATTGCATCTAGTGCAAGAACAACATCTGGTGTGGTACTTGACATCTCATGATTGACTCAATTGCCTGAGCAAGTGATCTGCCAATCATGCACATCCCTCTCCCCTTTAGTCTGTAAGACACCTTTAGAGAGGGTGACTCCATCACCTGCAGGTACACTACCGTGCCAGGAGTCGTCCATTCTAAATACTCTTAGAATGCTGTCAAGGTACCCTGATTGGGAAACCACCCAAATCTAGATCTAAAAACATAGATCTAGTAACCAGTATGTCTGATATAATGTCCAAGTCCCATGTGGAGAAACCACTGTGTGACGACCAAAGTATAACCGATCGTAGTATAGGAATTTCTTTTCCTACTCTGTGTATGTCATCCAAATACCAGGATATCACACCCTACTACCTTCTCAACAGATCCATCCCCTATTCTGATGACGTCAAACCCATGACTGTCACATCAGAAATAGATGATCTATCTCCGCTATATCCGCTTTAGTCTATAAATAGACATAAGCCTGATGTCCACCAATGCTTCCGCTGCTCCCACTGACTACGACAACCCTCTGCCAGAGTCATATAGACGTGCACTTCTAAAACTAGTTTAGAACGACGCTATACTCATCCTCCTGCCGGGTCTCGCAGCCTGGAAAAACAACAATGGCAAGTGTGGGTAAACAAGAACTTCCCTGTCACCGTCCTTGAGGCTACCGGAGTACCTCTAGGGTGCCTGAAGTTACCCACCTTATCTGCGGAGTGGCCAATGGAATGTCAAAACAGATTGAATCTTTAGGTTCCTTATCAAATCTTCAGTAATCGTTTGCGGTTCTGGAATCACTTCCAGTTCTACCATACTCCCACTACTGTTTTTTTTGAAAAAATCCATTTTTAATAAAACTGTGGAGAGTCTAGAACAATATTTCTATTGATCTGCCAGATGGTAGAAAGTCAACCCACGTCATAGCCTGGGTCAACCCACAAACAGCCATTACAGAAACGTGCCTTGAGTTGTCCAGTGTCTGGTTTTAATCATAAGCCGGACAACTCCCCGTACCTTAACAACGTTAAGATATGAACATTTCTATATCCAATATAGAACCAGAGGCACTGATTTAATTTAACCAGATTCAAATCATGCAGCTGTCTCCAGTGCATGTTAACTAAATGGAGAGAGGCCGATCAGCGTTACTCAACTTAGGAATGCTTCCAATTATGAGTAACCCAAAAGAGAAGCAATTTCTCTTTATCATTACTATCAACTGAATACCATACACAAGTATCTACATCTTCGATCACTTTGAAGAATCCCGATACTTGCTACACCTGGTTCTCTACTCTATTCAAATACCTATAACTCCTCAAAACTTGGACCCTGTGTTTCTACGAAACACATGTCTAAGAACTAGAGAAGTTAAAAGTAAACAGAATATAGTATGAGGACCAACCCCTCTGTCCTAATGGACACTGGACAACATACAATACTCTGTATAAGTCCGTTGAGTCTAACAACTCTTTCACTGTGTCGCAGGTTGAAAACTGTACTTATGATTAAGAAGAATTACACCGCTGTTTAATGCTCCTTACCTAACCATCCACTGATATAGGTAAATGTCATCGACATAATATCAAAAGGTATATCTCACTCTATGAAAATAGACGTACAGATATATCAATTTGAAATTGGTGCACAACAGCGGATATTCAAAAACAAATATTTGCCGACCGGCAAACAGCCCAGGTGATCTCCTCAAATATCACCGATTACAACGAATCCCGATATAATGAGGATGATCACCCAATTCCCAATAACTTACTCCCACTCATCATCTGTAAAACCATACAGATGTGAGAATCAAACCTGGTAAATACATGCCCTGGAGCAAGTGTCCAATCGGGAAATCAGTTTTCTTTTAACAGTACACAGCTGAACTGAAACATTGAAATGTTTCGATGGGGTATCCTGGTATTCCTAGTAATGCCTCTACCATTATCCAGATTCACAACTATAACCGTATAATTCTTTGCCACCTCTCCAAATCCCTTTATATGTCTTTAGTCATTACCTTCTGCACACCCCTTAGGCCAAATGGTTTTCTTCCTTCCCTACCGTTCGGCACCAGCCTATGGTTTGGAAGAAGACTATCCAATAAGCATAATGGGTGTACTGTCCTAGTCCTAGGAGCACTCGCAATGCGAGAGAAGGTGAAGATAAAAGACAACCGAATAAACTTTATTCCTATTTCTCCTGGACCAGAATCCATCCCCGAACTGGAACAAGTTCCTTTCGAGTTCGTATATAACCATACGATGGAGTATCCAATAAACTGTGGATCTTCGTAGTGATACGGAGTGTCCTGGAGAAATACAAAGGTGATTTAGGATTGGCGAAGAAATACTTGGTTTGGTCGTGAATATCAGTCGCAATTTACTTTGCCCTCTTACTAATCCCTTTCTTTGTCTTAACTTAATACCTTCTGTACACCGTTTAGGCTAATTGGTTTTCTTCATTCCCTACCGGTCGGCACCAGCCTATGGTTTGGAAGAAGACTATCCAATTTGCGTAATAGGTGTACTACTCCTAAACCAAGGAGTACTCGCAACCTGAGAGAAGGTGAAAAGAAAAGACAACTGAATAGTCCTATCCGTTTTCTCCAGAACCAGAAACCATCCTCGAAGTCCTTCGAGTTCGTATATAACCATACGATGGTTTTGTCCAATGGAAGTGGACGTTCGTAGTAATACGGGGTGTCCTGGAGAAAAGGGTAAAAGTAGGAGTGGCAATGAGGTTTGCAACTCTGACAATCCAAAAGCCAGTGTTAAGAAGGTTCGGTCAACTTGGTCACTGAGTCATAGTCTAGGGTCGGGTCAATAGTCGCTGCCAAAGAGAGAGAGAAAAGAAACACTCAGCGTGCACTCTATCCTAGATCAGAATGGTTACCAATTTATTTAATCTGGAAACCTCCCACTGTACCTCAAATTCTCCTCCAAACCTGAAAGAAGAATTAGTCGGGGTCACCCGAGGAGTAAACCAACTCATCAGTGGGAATCGGGATCTAACTATCATTGCATGATAACGTGACGGAATCCGCTCACGTCATCACACTCCAGAAGGTATGCGCATATCCGGCAAGTTTCAGTTCTTTTGAAACTCCCGATGTGATTTCTGCCCCATGCTCTTATGACCTTGACGAAGGTCAACAAATCATAAGTCACATGTCAAGTTCCACCCGTCATTGTCCAGGTTAATTTGAACCCACCCGTACAAGACCTTGACGAAGGTCAACAAGGCTATACGACTGTCCCAAACCAACACATCTATCTATGCAGCAGAAAGGCAACAAGCAGCTACCATGCACTATGCCTTGACGAAGGTCAACAAACATAGCATGAATACTACGTGCTACCTGTCTGAAACGACGGAGGGCTACGAATGGTTTCTAGCGAAAACCTTTAACGTAATGAACTTGATATAGTTGAAGGAACGGATAGCTTTTTAGAAAATATAGTGACGAAAACCTTTACTAAAGAGGTCACTCCCGGTGAAGGGATCTCGGCTCTTTCCCCATAGAATGAGGTGCAGGATATTCCAAATGAATACCACGGTGCAAAGCAAAAGTAATCGGCTATAGTGAAGTTAATGCCCTGACGCAAACTTCTGTCCAAGGGGTCACTCCCGGTGAAGGGATCTCGGCCCTTGCCTCGTCGACTGAGGAGCAGGATATTCCAAATGAATTCCACGATGCAAAACAAAAGTGAACGTCCTTGCAATAACAGCTTTTTGAAAAGTGTTCCAACAACATCAGAATAGGTTTGTTTAACTTGCATTGATCCGAATCAACGCAGTCCCATCATTGATCACACCACAAAGAACGAAAATATACTGACGTACGTATATGCCATCCGCATTCGCCACTGGGTCCCGTCATCACCCGTTAGGTTAGCTAACTAACGACAGAGCGGGGACTGGACTAGCGCGGATGAAAAACATATACAACATCTACTAATATATATACCAATATATTATATTCGCTCAAGGCGTGATAAAAATGCAACATCACAGAAATGTACAGCATCACAGAACAATACAGATATCTGGGATCCCCGGGTTTCACAGAGCCACTACTGAAACCCGACGTTCCCCTGGTCGTGTGGATAGCCTGTGCAATGAAATCCTAGACCCCTATGGGCGCGGCAAGTTACCCGCCAAAACCTGAAGCGAGGCAGCCCCCTTCAGCACCGTGAATGGACCACCCAGCACTTCACGGAATCCGGTAACTTGGGCACCCCTCCTGGATCAACCTGTACCCCCTACGAGTGCGGCGAATAGCCCTCCAATCCTAGAATGAAGCCCCCTCCGTCTCAATGCCATGAGATGCGGGCTTGTTGTCTTCCAGAACCCGGCTATCCGTGCACCCCTCCGCGAGGTAATCCTAGTACAGAAAGTAAAATATACATACACCAGGTACATCGACCGCAACCAGGTCGTGCCCCAAAATAATAATACAATCAGGCAGTGACGGCAGTCCACATGTCGGACGCTCGCCCCGCAATATCAAATGTACATAATACAACAGAAACTGTACTAGCATTGCATCCAGGCTATCCCCACGACCGATCCGCAACATCACAGCATAAACACAGAACATCAACGTGAAAGTCACGTTCGCAAATCCGTCTAACCGGGCTATAGCAGTTAGACTGGATTTACCGATTAAGTGACATTCACGGTCGCAGATATAATGTAAATACTGTGAAAAATGTGTTTAAAATATCCGATCGATCAAATAATTAACAAGTGGGCCCCCAAGCAATACTGTAGCACTCATAGAAATCCTGGGCCCAAATTTAATATTCCAAAACCCCCAAAATCAGTCCACAAGCCCACTGGAAAATTTGGACACGGTGAGGACACCAATGTGCGGCGGAACCGCGGCCCAAGGGGGGTTTGGCCGCGGTTCCGCGCTTCAGTGATCGACTGACTGCGTCGAATTTTTACAGCAGTCTTAGAATTTCCAGTACATTAGTTTTTTACAACCTGAAAAATTTTTAGAGCCAGGCAAAAATCGACAGAAAACTGATGTGAGGAAAAACGCGGGTTTTTGGAATTTTGGTCGATCGGAAGTGCAAACACATCAAACAAAGCTAGACGAAGTTAATGGCGAGGCTCTGATACCACTGTAAGTGCACGGCGGCGCCCCGGCCGTCAATCCGACGGCCAAATGCGGAAGCGGTGATAAACTTTAATTTTGCGAACTTAGCAAACCGGCACCACCGCGCACTAAACACCCGGATCGAACCATTAACTAGTCTAAGCAAACTACAAGACGGGTTAGAGATATACCGAGTGATCCGAGTCCTCCGGTCTTCTCGTCATCGTCCCGATCTCCTGCGGAAACTCCGGTCGTCGCCTCCTTGCCGGAAGGGCACCACATCGCCTGTATCTTTTACGGGCTCCCACCTCAATACCGAGGCAACTCGGGCGCGAAGTTGGCTGGCCGACGCGTCCAAGATTTGCTGTAGAATGTGTAGTGTAGAGGCTATGTCTCATTTGGGATTTTGTTGCTATTTGAAGATGATGGAGGAAACTAGATAAGGAAAAATGGTGCTTGCATTTTTCCTAGCATGAAATGAGACCAAGAAAAATCCCACAAGCTCAAAATGAAACTCTCTCTTCTTCTTCTCTCAAGTGTGGCTTCTTTCATCTAGTGGGAAAATGGTGGAGGAAAAACAAACATAAGCAAGAGGGAGGTGAGTGTAGGAGAAGAAGAATGGTGACCATAACCAAACATCATCATAACAAACTCAAATCAACCTCAAATCCTTTCTAATCTCATTAATACAAAACAAGTGATGTAAAGAGAATCAAATGATGGTGGAAAAGAAAAGATGCCATCATAATCAATACATTTGCAAGAAAACCCCTCCACAATGTGTTATTTGCAAACTTGCAAATAACCCCCTCCATCGAAAAAGTCCGGCCGGGAAAGAACAAAGGAAAACCGGCCGGAACGGAATGCAAACTGGCAACTCCAGAAAACTGACCCCGTAATAAATTACAGGAAAACCCCGATACTGTACATACACACCCGCATCTGTATACCGACCGGATACAAATGCAATGAGACAAAATCTACACTGTACTATACTAGGATCCGGCTTAAACCAAAGCCGGCTAGTAATGTCCGTCCGATCCTGATCCGTGCAATACCGCACGTATCCGATCGAACCTTGCCATATATCTATACGGCCTATAGTACAAACCGTCCGATCAGATACGTGCGGATCCTGATCCGTGCAATACCGCACGTATCTGATCGGACCCTGCCATATCTCCATACGGCCTCTACAGCGTTTCGCCCGAAATCTTGAGTAACTGTAAGTGTGGTGGACTCTAAAGACTCGTCAATACTATGGCTGTGGATTTAACCACTAGCACGTCAGAGGTATAAGCCAATACGTGACGGGCCACCAGCTATTGACCAAAAGGGACGTCGATGAGCGAACTCATCCTGACACCCTACTGAGCCTGTCAGTGACAATATCCGTACAGTCCGGTCCGTTCGTCTATGAGCATCGCATATCGGGCCTAGGGGGTTGGTAAAAGTCAGACCCCCAAAAGCGGTACAAGTCGTGTCGGAGTGCAGCCCAGAACACCCTGAGATACTACTGGAATACCTACCAGTAAATCTCCTGCCTTGGCCAAGGACTTCGTGTAATGGCTCTCCTAGACACAGCGCGACCTCACCCCCAATACCGGGAGAGACGAATCCCTGAAGATCCGTTCACTGCCTCCATGTGGCTCGGGACTGTACCCAACTAAAACCTGTTTGCACGACTCCTTTGAGCCATGGTAGGGTAGTAATCAAAGCACAGTGGGAACTCACACGAGACAAATGACGATCCTCAGGTCGATGAACTAACATGTACACATGTCACCAGGGAACTGCTATCTAACGTCAGGTATAAGACCAACTAGCATGTTCCTGGCGAGTCATGTCCGGTGTACTAATAACCCAATGAGCACCTGTATACATCTTAGGTGATCCAACTGACACCAGAGGCTTGTGAGACCGGCCACCGCCCCTTGTCGGGGTCTCGACTGTATACACTAGTCTACTCTGGAGAATCGATGCCCTGTCTCGAAACTCCCACGACTAGGGACCATCTAAGGATGTGCTTATAGACTCCAGCTCTCACTTATATGATCGCCCTCATACTGCTGGCAGTCAAGCAAGAATCCTAGGGGCTCTATCAACGTGCAATAGTGACCTGTCAGGTCACCTAAAGCAGTACACGAAGATAAAGGTAAACCAGATAGCATACTATCATCTCGAGTAAGACTGTCCTACCGGGATAGGTCCTCCCTCAATCATTGCAATCACGTGCCTGTGATCCAATAATTGACTCTGAGGGAACTATCTCCAACAGGTGTCGGTACTTCGAGGGAGGTTTTCCAACGCTTTCGCAAAGTTCCTTAATTTAAGAACCTCTTTTCCCTGGGGGCGTAGCCCCGCTAACACCTTTCTAGACACCTACTTGGTTTATAGCATTGATCGTTAAGTGAGAAATTTCCCGAGGAGTAGCATATACTCACAGTAGGATCGGGATCCAAATATCATCGCGTGACGAAACTGAAGGAATCCTACCAGAATCATCACACTCCAAATGGTATGCAACACTAGCAAGTTTCAGTTCTTTTGAAACTCCCGATGTGGATTTTTGCCCCATGCTTTTATGACCTTGACTTTGGCCAACAAATCATAAGTCACATGTCAAGTTCTACCCGTCATTCTCCAGGTTAATTTGAGCCCACCCGCACATACCCTTAACTTTGGCCAACAAGGTAGAACGACTACCCCAAACCAACACATCTATCTATGCTGCACATAAATACCCAATAGCTACCAATCACTATGCCTTGACTTTGGCCAACAAACATAGCTTGAATACTATTGACCATCCATGTGAAACGACGGAGGGCTACGAATGGTTTTGGCGAAACCGTGAACGTAGTGAACTTGATATAATCGATGGAACGAGATAGCTTTTAAAAGGAGTGGTTCAAGCTCCGCATTTAAAAGTTAGTTTTTGAAAAGAACCGAGTGGTTTTCAAAGTGTTCCAACGACTTTTACTTGGTTTATTTTTCTTGCATTAGTTCTTTTAATGCGTGTTTATCTTACATTAGTTCTTTTAATGCGTCCCATCATTTAATCCTACCATTGCAGAAAACAACCAAAATATGACGTACGCTTATGCCATTCGCATTCGCCACGGGGCCCCGTCTTTACCCGTTAGGTTACTTAACTAACGACAGAGCGGGGGCTGGGCTAGCGCGGCTGCAAAACATAAGCAACGCCTAAATAATATCATATATAGATATATTGCAATGATAGCCATTTCAGATCACAGATGAACACATTGGATATACTAGGAACACGCAATTCGTACGAGCCTGTAACGAAAAGCAGATTACACGGTCGCGGTGAATAGCCAATACCCCACCCAAGACCCCTACGGGTGCGGCAAACTACCCGCCAAGTACCCGAAGCGAAGCAACCTCCCTCAACTCCGTGAGTAGGCCATTCGGCACTTCGGGATACCCGGTAGTTTGTGCACCCCCTCCATGGGTCTATCCTAGGAGCAAAAACAGTAAAAAGAAATTATACAATGACGGCTACAACACCGACCCGGTTGTGCGGCCATATAAATAATATTACATCAATTTACATATTACATGAATTGAAAGATAAAAGGAATAACTCTCATCTCACAACCCCCGGCTATTCATCCGCGACAATCCAAAGAATTCATATACACATACCAACATCATTACAGATCACAGATTTGTATAACCCCCACTAATCGACATATAGCTATTAGCAGACGTTCAATACAAATATCACATCACAGATATAAACCCGTTAGCCTTAGTCTTTAGAAGTTCGATAAAAATACGATTTTTCAAGCACCAAAAACAAATTTTTCTTTCTGGAAAATCTAGGCTGAAAAAACATATACCAAAATTCCCAAAATACCCAACTAAGTATTCTGCAGAAAAGAAGATCCACAGCCGAGTTAAATCGGCCGCGGAACCGCGGCGGGAGCAAGCTCCTGCCACGTTTCCGCGGCGCTTTGATGGGTTCTCTGGACCGTTTTTCTACAGTAGACTATAAAAACCCTGAGTCGATTTTTGAAGCATGATTTATTATTTTTACAGCACTTTAAAAATCGACAGCAAGTTTGATTCCGGGTGTATTTCGCGACTTTTTCTCCGATCGAATTTCTACTAGCTTTGCTAACATGTTAGGTAGTGTTTAACTAGGCTCTGATACCACTGTAAGTCCATGCAACCTCTCCCGGTACTTTCGGGCATGCGGAATTTGGTGAAAAACAATTTTCTAGAGGTGGTAACATCGACTCAAAACCGGATCTTTGTTAAACATCTAACTAACAACCAAACTATGAGTTGTTAACTACTCGGTTAGGGGGTTATACCTTTCTTTCTTGAACTCCTTCGTCTTCAAACCTCGATGGTGTACGGATCGGCTTCACCCCGTCGTCTCCTTGCGCCGAAGATTGATCCACCCGAAAGCTTCTACCTTTGGCTTCTTCTTCGAGCTTTGAAGAAACTAGTTTACTCGGTTTGCTAAACCTTATGAACTAGAGTGAGTAGAGGAGAGTGTGTTGGGATTTTCTCTATGGTTCTTGCTTCTCAACACATGAGATAAGTGAACCATAGACTAGAGAGAGGGAGAGCAAGAGGAAGAGGGTGAGAGCTCAAAACCAAGAGAGAGAATGGAAATGAGAGAATGAGCAAGACTTTTTTCTCTTGGCTCTCATAATCCAAAGCCATCATAACAAATCATAGCAATCAAGTATTATGTGATGGTTTAAGCTACAATAGCCATATCATTCATGTACTCATTTTGCACAAGAGAAACAAGCAAGCAAAAGTCTTTGCCATGAAATGATAGCCATTGTCATGATGATGGTCAACTAGACCAACCTAGTCAACCGGTCAACAAAGTCAACAAGTCAACAAAGTCAACCCCTCAACAACCATGTCACTATAATACTTAATTAATATTATTGTTAATCATATATCATATTCTCATTAGGGTTGAGCAAAAAGTCAATAGTCAACAGTCAACAGTCAACAACCCTAATGAGAATCCTCTGCCTCTGTCTCTCCGTCAACTGTGCATACACACCCGCATCCGCGTTCCGAGGAACACGAATACATACTAGAAAAAACCAATCCCAAAACGTACACTAGGATCTGGCTTAAACCAAAGTCCGCTAGTGTTAACTGTCCGGACACTGTACGTGCACAAGTGCACGGATGTGACCGAACCCAGTTGCAAAACCATGCGACCTGTCGCAAAACCATGCGACCTCTACTCTTTTGCCTAAAGGCGAAAAGCTTTCTGTGTGGGACTCTAAAGACTCGACACTACGCTGGCAGTGGGTTTAACCACAGACCGCAAGCGGCACTAGCTATGCGTAACGGTCCCCAGGTAGATGCCGACAAGAAGACTGACGAGGTGAAACCCATCTGAACTCCTACTGAGTCTGACTGTGACAATCTCTATACAGTCCGGTCTGTTCGTCTGATACATCGCATGGCGGGCCTAGGGGGCGGTAAACGTCAGTCCCCTAATATCGGTACAAGTCGTGTCGGAGTGAAGCCCAGAACACCCTGAGATAACACTGGAAGCCTACCAGTATATCTCGCTTGCCCTGGCCAGGGACTACTCGTGTAATGGCTTTCCTAGACACAGCGCGATGTAAACCCCTATACCGGGAGAGACGAATCCTATCTAACCGTCACTGCCTCCAAGTGCTTCGGGACTGCACCCAACTACTACCTGTTTGCACGACTCCTTTAAGCCGTGGTAGGGTAGTAATCTAAGTACAGCGGGAACACACTCGAGGCGAAGTGACAGTGTCAAGTTAGCGGACTAAGCTATACTCATGTCACTTGGGAACTGATAACTGACGATAGGTATAGTACCAACCAACAGTTCCCGACGAGTCCTGTCCAGTGTACTCGTAACCCAACGAGCACCCACATACTATCTCCACTACGACGTACTGATGGCTGTGGGACAGACCATCTTCCACACTGGGATCAGAAGCGCATACGCTAGTCTACTCCGGAGTATCGATGCCCTGTCTCGATAGTCCTGCGACTAGGGACCTGTATAAGGATGTGCTTATAGATTACCCAGCCCCCACTAGTGTGACTGCCATCACAACGCTGGTAATCAAGCAAAGATCCTAAGGGCTTCACTAATGTGTATAGGTGATATACTAAAATAAACACATGTACACATTGAAGTAGAAACAAACCAAGTAGCATACTACTATATTGAGCAAGATTGTTTATACAAGGTGAATATCCCAAGCTTCAATTAATTAATATACAAACTAGTATGATACAGTAATGGCCTCTAGGGCATATACACTAACATATCCACCACGACAAATCCGCAACATCACAGAACATCAACGTGAATGTCACGTTCGCAAATCCGTCTAAAAGAGTTATAGCAATTAGATAAGATTTACCGCTCGAATGACATTCACGGTCGCAGATATAAAGTAAATACTGTGCACTAACATATTTAAAATTTTCGATCGACAAAATTTCCCGAAGTGGGCCCCAAGTATAATTCCTAGTACTCAAAATAATCTGGGCCAAAACAAAAATTACAAGAAACCCCAATTCCAACTCAGAGACCACTGCAGAAAGTTTGGTGCATTGATGCTACAGGAATGCGGCGGAACCGCGGCCAAAACAAGGGTGATGCCGCAGTTCCGCGGCGCTACAGTGTGATCACTTCACCAAATTTCAGCTGTGGTCTTAAAAAAGCCTGCCTTATTTTCTGACACACTAAAAAAAAATTTCGACAGAAACTGCACAAATTGGAATCGCGGTTTTGGAAATTTCGTTTGATCGAAGTTCTAAACATGTTAGAGCAAGCTTGTAAAGGTTAATGGCATGGCTCTTATACCATGTAAGTCTACGGTAGCGCCCCGGCCATCTGTCTGAGGCCAAAATGCGGAAACGAAAACTTTTCATGAACTAGAAACCGGCGCTATCGTATACTTTAAATCCGGATCGAACCATTAACCTACAACTAGCAACTAGAGAAAGGTTAGAACAGCTATACCGATCGATCCGTGTCTTTCGGTCTTTAGACACCATCCCTAGCTCCTCGCGGCATCTCCGATCTCCGGTCTTCTCGTCGGAAAGGGCACCACATCTTCGAGACTATTTACGGGCTCCCGCTTCGTCCGAAGCAACTCGGGCACGAAGTTCGCTAGCCAACGTGTCCAAGGCGATGTAGAGAATGTTTGCGATAACTTTGTCTCAAGCATCCATTGATTCTCATCACATGAGAGTGTATGGATAGAGGTTAGAGTTGATACCATTAATGGAGGTTTTGAGCTAGAGGAAGAAGAAGAAGAGGAGCCATTTTCTTCCTTTTGTTATCCATGATAAAAATGAGAGAGTGCCATCAAAATAATACAAGAGCAAACTCTATCATGGCTGCCCTTCTCTCTCTTCCTCTCATTTCAAACCACAAATCAATCACATAATGTGACATTAGCACAAGAAAAGAGACCATGAGTCACTAATGAAGTCCATGTCACATTTAATGCACTAAATGATGAATTAAGCTCACAATTTCCATTTGTAAACATTAAACCAAATGTTTACAACAATAAAAAGATACGGCAACATCTAAAGTAAACTTTTGATGGATCACAAAGATACTACTCATCTGTATATACATACCTGCATCTGCATTCCGACTGAATGCGAATGCGATGAGACTAAAGTAATCCAACTGTTAGTGTTTATGCCCTAGAAGGCCATTACTGTATCATACTAGTTTGTATATTACTTAATGGAAGCTTGGGATATTCAAATGTATATAACAGTCTTGCTAAACATAGTAGTATGCTACTTGGTTTTTCTATCTTAATATGTAAGTATACGTATTGATAGAGCTCTTAGGATCTTGCTTGACTACCAGCGTTGTGATGGCAGTCACACTAGTGGGGGCTGGGTAGTCTACAAGCACATCCTTATTCAGGTCCCTAGTCGTAGGATTATCGAGACAGGGCATCGATACTCCGGAGTAGACTAGTGTGTACGCTTCTCAGCCCAGTTGGGGAGATGGTCTGTCCCACAGCCGTCAGTACGTCGTACTGGAGATAGTATACAGGTGCTCGTTAGGTTACAGGTACACCGAACAGGACTCACGGGGAACTGTTGGTTGGTTTTATACCGGTCGTCAGTTAACAGTTCCCTGGTGACATGCGTACAACATAGTCCGCAGACTTGACACTGCTATTTCGCCTCGAGTGTGTCCCACTGTTCTTAGATTGCTACCCTACCACGGCTCAAAGGAGTCATGCAAACAGGTAGCAGTTGGGTGCAGTCCCGAGCACTTGGAGGCAGTGGCGGTTAGACAGGATTCGTCTCTCCCGGTATTGGGAGTTGATATCGCGCTGTGTCAGAGAGCCATTACGCAAAGTCCCTGGCCAGGGCAAGCGAGATTTACTGGAAGGTTTTCCCGTAGTTTCTCAAAGTGTGATGGGCTACGCTCCGACACGACTTATACCGCTTTTAGGGGACTGACGCTTGCCGCCCCCTAGGCCCGATATGCGATAGTCTTAGACGAACAGACCGGACTGTACGGAGATTGTCACAGCAGGCTCAGTAGGAGTTCGGTTGGGTTTACTCATCGGCCTTCTTATCGACATCTACCTGGGGACCGTTACGTACAGCTAGTGCCGCTTGCGGTCTATGGTGAAACCCACTGCCAGCGTAGTGTCGAGTCTTTAGAGTCCCACACAGAGAGTTTCCCTGCTTCGGGCGAAACGATATAGAGGTCGTATGGTTTTACGACAGGGTTCGGACACATACGTGTTTTTACGCACGTACGATGTTCGGACAGTTTTTACTAGTCAGCTTTGGTTTAAGCCAGATTCTAGTATCGGATTATTGGATTTTTACAGTCTAAAGTTTTTCCGTGTTTTTACGGATAGGAGGGGCGTTCTCGTAATTTGTCGGGAAGCTTCTTGAAGCATGGTGACTTGGGGGTTAAGGTGGCATTTGCATTAATTGGATAAATGAGACATGGTGTGATTCATACATGGAGTTAATGAATCAATTATGATTTATATGACTCATGTGATGAATCACTTAGTGTATTAATGAAACATGATGATATATCATTATTTGTTATTCATTTAATATATATGATATGTTTCATATATACACATATGATCTATTCATCCAAAAAGATTCTCACTCTCACCTTCTCTCTCCTCAAGCTCTCCATCTTCAAAACCCTAACCCTAACCTCTCATGTGTTGAGATCAAGGGTTTGCTAGACTAATACTTCCATAATCCAACTCTATATCACCTAGGTTGCTTAGATTAGCACTTTGAGTAACCTAGTTACCTCAAGTTAGAGGTTAAGCTTGGAGTAGGAGCTCTCGGGTGGATCGTCTTTGACTCGAGGAGGCCGTTGAGGTGCCGACGTTCCAAAGAGCCTACAAGGAGTGAAGGATAGTGATGAAGACCCGAAGGACAAGAAACATGAGGTATAACTTCGAATCAGAGTAGTTAAACCTTTCGTAGTTTGCTAGTAACGGTTTAGATACAATTCATGCGCTCAAGTCCGTGTTACGAACCTTTGATGATCGTTTTTCATATATTCCGCCTCCCCGCAAGTTCGTGGGGTGTGTGATATGGACTTACAGTGGTATCAGAGCCAACTAAACCATTACTAGCTTGTTAGCAACTAAGTAGGACTTCGATCGACGGAAAACACAAAAACAACACCCCGATACCCTTAACAGTTTCTGTTAATTTTAAATGTGTCAGAAATTTTTTTTGATAGGCCTTAAAATTCACAGCAGGGTATTATAAGAGTTCTGGGAAAATACGAGGTCACAGCTCGGCATGACGGCCGCGGAACCGCGGCCAAATGGTGCTTTTGGCCGCGGATCCGCCGCCGAGTCACGCCGAGTTGACTCGGAGTTTCACAGTAATTCTTTATTTCTGGTGTTTTGTTTTCTTGTATGTTCTGTTTCTACCCAGGTTACTTCAGTGCAGGTTTGCAATTGGGGTAGACACGGAAAATGGTTATCGATCGATATTCTAAGTTATTTGCTAATCGGGTTTTTATCTGTAATGATTAATGTGTTCGTAAACCTCCCCTAACTGCTAGTATGTCGGTTGGCAGGGGGTTGCACATTTCTGTAATGTTTACTGTTTGTGTATATGAACTTGATTGGATCGTTGTGATGATTAGCCGGGGTTTGAGAAGGGTTATATTCATTCATTCGATGTAAATTGTAATATGATGTAATATTCTTTTGCGGGGCACATCCAGGTTGCAGTTGTAGCCACCGTTGTATTATTTCATTTACTGTTTTTTGCGCCTAGGATAGACCCAAGGTGGGGTACATAAACTACCGGGTACGTCGAAGAGTTTAGTGGCCTACTCACGTTGTTGAGGGAGACCGCTTCACTTCGGGTACTTGGCGGGTAGTTTTCCGTACCCGTAGGGGTCTAGGGTGGGGTAAAGGCTATTCATCACAACTGTGTAATCCGTATTTTGTTGCAGGCTCAAAGCAAACGCGGATTGTTTGTATATCCAATAATGTTCATCTGAGATCTGGAATGCCTATTATTGCGTCTGACGAATGTACAATATCTATATATGATAGCTATTTAGACGTCACTTATGTTTTACACCCGCGCTAGCCCAGCCCCCGCTCTGTCGTTAGTTAAGTAACCTAACGGGTGATGACGGGACCGAGTGGTGAATGCGTATGGCATAAGAGGACGTTGTATTTTCGTTTTTCTCTGCAATGATAGGTTAAATGATGGGACGCATTATTTTAATGCAAAGAAAATAAACCAAAGTTGAATCGTTGGAACAAATTTAAAAGAAACCACTCGGTTATTTTAAAAGAGCAGAATTTTTAATTGCGGAGCTTTAACCACTCCTTTTAAAAAGCTATCAGGTTCCTTCGATTATATCAAGTTCACTACGTTCACGGTTTCGCCAAAACCAATCGTAGCCCTCCGTCATTTCTTATGGATGGTCAGTAGTATTCAAGCTATGTTTGTTGGCTTTCGTCAAGACATAGTGTTTGGTAGCTGCTGGGGTATTCATTTGTTGCATAGATAGATGAGTTGGTTTGGGACAGTCGTATAACCTTGTTGGCTTTCGTCAAGGGTATATACGGGTGGGTTCAAATTAACAAGATAATGACGGGCAGAACTTGACATGTGTTTTATGATTTGTTGGCTTTCGTCAAGGTCATAAGAACATGGGGCAAAAATCTACATCGGGAGTTTCTAAAGAAACTGAAACTTGCTAGTGTAGCATACCATTTGGAGTTTGATGAATGTTGGTAGGATTCCTTCAACATTATCATACGATGATATTTGGATCCCGATCCTACTGTGAGTATATGCTACTTATCAGAAGATTCGTCACTTAACGATCAATGCTATAAACTAAGTAGGTGTCGAGAAAGGTGTCAGCGGGGCTATGCTTCCAGAGAAAAGAGGTTATTTAATTAAGGAACTTCACGAAAGCGTTGGAGAACCTCCCTCGAAGTACCGACACTAGCCTGGCTGAACGGTTAAGCAAGAATTGTACAGTGATAATAGTCCTGGCTAATTCTTCTTTTATGGTTTGAGGAAGGATTCGAGAAACAGTGGGAGCCATCGAGTTTAGATAAATTAAAAACCAATCTAAACTTGCAAGAGCATCATGCTAAAGTGTTTTCTTCTCTCTCTCTCATTGCAGCGACCTTGTGATCATGACTAGGTTACATCTAGATAACAAGTTGACTGAATCTAACTTATTTGACTGGCAAAGGTCTGTCCAGATGTCTATTGCCTATGACAAGCTGGACCACCCTATTACTACTCAAGATCCCACCGTCCCAGGTCTAGTTTCCACCGTCGCGGATATGAATATCCATCAGACAAGGGAAAAGGATAAAGCGAAAACTGAGTGCCTCGTGTTGGCTTCAGTTGATGGTGTATACCAGAAGCAACACGAGAAGATGGACTTATTTTCCATCTTTCTCCATAACAAAGATTTATATGGAGAGCAAACTCATATCATAAGATATGAGACCTCGAACGATTTAATTCAAGCGAGGTTGGCTGTTGGGTCATCTGTAAGGGACAACATCCTTACAATGACTAGCTCTGTTGATGAGCTCAAGGACCTGGAGACCACGTTGGGAAACAGGTCATACGCTGACTTATTTCCACAGTCCCTACCCTCTACTTACACCCTGAAAGAAACCAGGGAGACACAAGCTCTGCTTAATGGGGGACCTTCTTCTTCTACATCCAGGGCGAAAGCAAAGGGTGAAAAGAAGAAGACCTCTGCAAAGCCGATATACGGTGTCAATAATGTAGGAGGAAAGGGAAGAGCAAAAGTTTCGGGACTTGGTGTAGGTAAGGAGGGATGTTCCTATTGTTATGGGAATGGGCATTGGCAGAAGGATTGCAGGGCTTTGGAAGCCAGTAGCCAGGATATGAAGCATGTTGTGGCTTCAACCTCAAGTGTGTTTGTAATTGAGAACTGTTTGTCAATAAACTCTACTTCTTGGGTACTAGATACCGGAGCAGGATCTCATATCTGTAATTCATTACATGCTTTGAGAAACCGTAGAGATATAAGGATAGGTGATTTGTCTCTCAGAGTTGCAAACGGAATGAGCGTGGACGCTGAATCCGTGGGAGAATATCGCCTAGATTTGACATTCTACGTAACTGTCTCTATGTACCTAGTTTGACTTGTAATATCATATCAGTGTCCTCACTTTCAAGAGAGGGATATGACTTTACATTCGTAAGCGATGTAGTTCACATCCACCTAAATCAAGTTCTGATTGGGTCCGGTACATTAGATGACGGTATATACTTATTGAGTCAAGCTCAGGTTTTCAATGTCCAGAACACACTTAAAAGTAAGTCTCCAGAAATGAATCAGGCTTTCTTATGGCATTGTAGACTAGGTCACATCAATGAAACACGATTAACGAAGTTACATAGAGAAGGATATTTGAATCCGTTCGAATATCAATCTTATGCTACTTGTGAATCTTGTCTCATGGGAAAGATGACAAAGACTCCGTTTACTGGACACGGAGTAAGAGCGAGCGAGCTCTTAGGACTCGTACACAGTGATGTGTGCGGTCCAATGTCTACACATGCGCGAGGTGGTTATTCCTACTTCATTACTTTTACGGATGATTTCTCTAGGTATGGACATATCTTCTTGATGAAGCATAAATCCGAGGCCTTTGAGAAATTCCAGGAATACAAGAATGAAGTGGAAAACCAAACAGGCAAAAGTATTAAGACACTGAGATCCGATTGAGGTGGTGAATACTTGAGTGCCGAGTTCCTGGGTTACTTAAAAGAGAATGGAATTCTCTCTCAGCTTACTCCTCCATACACACCACAACACAACGGTGTATCGGAGAGGAGGAATCGAACCCTATTGGATATGGTTCGTTCCATGATGAGTAAGGCTGAGTTACCGCGATCATTCTGGGGTTATGTGTTCATATCAGATTTTTGCATTTTCATACCGCCCAATTTTTATCACATTGCATATCCGTAGATACTCTTGAGCCGTGTTTGCTAGTCAATTGCAGGATACAGGTTCTCGGTTCCAAAACGATGAAATTCATGGAAAACACGAAAAATCCGGGTTCTTGCCGACCACAGATAAAACACGGTCTCCGTCCCTCATCCGTATGTTGCCAGACACCAGTAGGAAGACAAAATGTCAAATCTATGCACAAGGCTCAATGGTGGCACAAGATCCAAGAGATCTACGCGGAGCTCGAGGCAATCATGACAAAATCTTGACAAAAAGTCCACCTTTCCCTCAACAGAAATTCTGGAAAATTCGTGAAGGAATTATGAAAAAATACATAGACCAGAAAAATGTACACATCAAACCAGGTGACCAGAAGAAATTGGGGGGGCCAATTCGACAAGAAGGCCGCGGATCCGCGGCCAAAGTGGGGTCCAGGCCGCGGTTCCGCGGCAGTTATGGCGCCAAATGTGCAGGGGTTTGGGGGTTATTTTGGTCATTTCGTTTGGGTTCTGGTGGTTGCCCTAGGGTTTCATTTTATGGCCTATAAATAGCCCAGAAGTTTGTAAAGGGAAGGGTCCATATTCTTGTATTCATTTTGCCTAGTTCTAGTGTAGTTTGTGTTTCTTCTTCCTCTTCTCACCTCTTCTCCATTAAACTTGTAGTGAGCTTTTGAGTGAAGAGTGAT
Organism: Agapanthus africanus; assembly: GCA_030015575.1. Taxonomy (NCBI): domain Eukaryota; kingdom Viridiplantae; phylum Streptophyta; class Magnoliopsida; order Asparagales; family Amaryllidaceae; genus Agapanthus; species Agapanthus africanus. The sequence continues at coordinate 362,366,485 of JASDDO010000022.1, read as the reverse complement.
GAATAAAGAAGAACCATTTATTATCTTGCTTGTCTCTTTACTTATGTTATAATCGTTGTAACTTTAAATTCGTTAAGTAGTTGTTGTTATTTCCTTATTGTTTCTTTCCTCTTTCCTTTTTCTTTATCCTTACATACGACAATGATACTTACGCTTGATCCTCGCCAAGGTGAGGTCGCAAATAGTTAGTCGTATTCTTCTAGTCTCTTTCTTTCTATCTTCCTCTCTTGTTGTTTTGTTTTTCCGTATTATGAAGTGTGAGTAGTTCTATACTTGTTAGGGTAGGATAAGGGAAGTTTGAGAGAAGGAAATCTCTCTCACTCTTTCCTTGCCCAACAACTTAAATCAACTCCCGTTAATCGAACCACAATCCGCTCCTTACGGCACCCTATCCTACATGATAGCGGTGATTCCGTAGTGAGACCGGTTGTGGTTGAATTAACCGGAGGTTATGGATAAGAGCCAAGAACGGACGGACAAGCACCAAAAGGAAGGACTATGCGTTGGAAAGCCTAGCTTATACTCGCAAGTTCCTTCCTAGTCGTGCTAATCCCCGTTGTTGCCGATTACCGTAACATCGATATTAAGTGGGGCAACGAAAGATGTGGAGACTCCTAACTCAAACTAACCTAATCCTAACCCTAACAAGCTCTCTTTAAATATTAACTCAACACTTAGATAATCCAACAAAATCTGAACAACCGGCCTTAACTCGTTAAAACACTTTGAAAAAGACAACCATCTCCCTGCGGACGACCCGTACTCAACCGGCTAGCTACAAGCGAAACCGTCTTGATTGCGGTATTTTAAACTAAACTTGACACGCACGTATCCTAACAATCAAATGGCGCCGTTGCCGGGGAGACGGTAGTTTGTTTCTTTATGAAATTTCGGGTTAATTTGTAAGTATAACTCTAACCGAAAAACAAAAAAAAATTACATACATTGTAAACAAAACCATCTTGTTATTTTTGATTAGCTTTTGTGCAAGTGTGCAGGAAAATACAAGGTTCGAGTTCAGTGGCCAAGACGTTGAAAATACGAAGTTCAAGTACAGTGCCAAAGACGTGGGAAGATAGACCCACATCTCGCGGCTACACCGCGACGGACAAAAAGAAGTTAACGGTTTACTGTCAAGATCTGGAGCATATACAGTGAGCATATCATAAATCCACACATCCAGACAACTAGAGGAGACACTGAACAGCATCTACACAAACTTTCAAGGCCCAAGCCCACCATCTTGCCGCGGAACCGCGGCCTTATCCCTTGTTTGGCCGCGCTTCCGCGGCCATTTAGTGGCTTCAGGGCCCCAAATTTCTCTGTGAGTTCTCTGCCTCTCTCCACTCCTCTGAACTCCACTGAATTGTGTTTTCTGCAGGCTTCTTTGCGCAAATTCTTCTCCCCCTTCCAATAAACTGTTCTTGTGCAGGATTCTTTGCGCCGCAAATAAAAAATTGTTTGCTGTTGATTTGTTACTGTTTTGCATTCTTTAATACGGACTTAAGGGGCTTGAAACCAATCCAGATTGGGTGGGGATTTCATCACCCTTCCCAGGACCCCAAAAAATCACTAAAGCATATGCATTGTCCATTGTAAATTAAAAAATACTAGACTTCAGCCCTAAGGACTTCGCGCTCATTAGGAGAAGATAAACCGTGTTTAGAACCTCGCTTAACCGTATATTTATTACGGGGTGCCTAGGAAAGTGTTAAAGGCGCAACCGCCGAAAGAGAAAGGGTTATTTAATTAAGGAACTTCGCGAAAGCGTTGGACAACCTCCCCTTATCTCTGCACTTACCTGGCCCCGTGATCGGTGTATTTTTAAGCCTGTTTCTCGACACTGTTTAACTTCGAAAATCAAGTTCAGGAGCAGGTCTAGTAGACCTAGGTTACCCTAGATCTAGGTGTGATTGTGCATATCTTGTTTGTGATTGCTTAAGCCGTATTTCCGTACATACTTCTGTAAATCTCTTTCTAAAAAAAAAAAAGAAAAAAAAAATCAAAAACTTTCTATAAAAACTTGCCCTTTTGTCGCCAAATCCATTTTCACCCACCATCCATCGCCTTTCTCCATTGACGTTTTCTTACCCTCACCTTCTCCGCTTTGACTATACTAAACTCGTTTAGTGTATGTCCGCTTGGACTCGGGACACTAGCGCCCGTTTAGTCCGCGTTACGTTAGTCGCTACCGACTACGCGATCGACTCCGAAGTCGATACTCCTTCCACTCCTCTTTCACCCCTTCCTTTGCCGGCCAACTCCGACGTTGACCGGAATTCTGTTCACACATCTTCACCTTCACCTTCACCAACCTCTTCTTCCGCGATGTCGGGATTTAATCCGAACATCTCTTTGACCACCGCTGGAATGGCTCCACCTCCTACGGAGACCAATCTTCCACCACCTCCGCCTGTTGTAGCGCCGCAGCGAATTGCGCTCCAGGATCGTTTCTACCCCACCCGTTCCGCACTTCCCACCTGCCTTTCTCTTCCTCCGGCCAATGGGGACAACTTTGAAATTAAGCCCCATTTCATCAACATGCTTCCACGTTTTCATGGGCTTGAATCTGAAGATGCCTATATCTTCATCAACAAATTTCAAAATGTCTGTGCCATGATGAAAACCACCCAGCTGTCGGACGATGCTATACGTCTACGGGTCATTCCGTTCACTTTATGCGATCTCGCAGAAAAATGGCTGTATAGCACCGCTTCCCACTCAATCACCAGCTGGGACGAGTTTGTTAAAGCGTTTCTGAAAAAATTCTATCCAAATCATAAGACCGCAAGAATTCGAAACGAAATCAACCAATTCTCCCAGCTTCCTTCTGAACCCTTCTGGAAGTGCTTTGACCGGTACAAAGACCTTCTGGTTCAGTGTCCTCACCACGGTATAGAGAAATGGCAACTCTGCCAAACCTTATACGAGGGACTGAACCCAGCAACGAAGCAGTTGCTGGAAACCATCTGTCAGGGCCACTTCCTCTCGAAATCTGACGATGAAGCGTGGCAGTTCTTTGACGATCTTGCGGAGCAAACGCTACAGTGGGAGAGCACAAGACCGACCTCTTCTTCTTCTACCTCCACTTCAACCGGTCAGTCTAGGGTAGGAATCCACCAACTCGATGTCTCTATCGCGATGAAAGCTGAAATGGCTGCGATAACACGAAAGCTTGAAGCGATAGAGAGCAAATTTTCTGCTCCTTCTCCTGCCCCTGTTCTCCCCCTTCGTACCATCTGCGCTTGTTGTTCCGATCCTTCCCACTTGACCGAAGAGTGTCCTTACAATCCACCATCGCAAGGACAGGATCAGGTTAATGCATTCCAGCAAAGACCGAGGAATGATCCATACTCTTCCACCTACAATCCCGGTTGGAGGAACCACCCCAATTTCGCCTGGAATCAGAATCAGAATCAATTCCAAGGCAACAATTTCCAAAGGGGCCCTCCACCGCAACAACAAGCGCAACAACAAACTCAGTATCAGCAGCCCTTCCAACCCCAACCTTACCAAAACCAGACGAACAATTTTGCACCAAACAATTCTTTTCCACCAAATAACAACTTTGTTCCGTCAAACACTGATAAGGTTTCCTCGCTTGAGCGAAGTCTGGAGGCGTTTGTTAAACAATCGACTCAATCCACCGCCAACATCCAGTCTTCGATCCAATCTTTAGTACAACACACCGCCGCACATGGGCAGAGCATCAAAACCATCGAGGCCCAGATTGCACAGCTGAACGCGGCCTTGAGCGAGCGAGAGAAGGGGAAGCTTCCGTCCCAGCCACTGCCAAATCCCGGTCACCCACATAATGCACATGTTGCTCTTGAACAACAAAACCATAATGTGAGTGCCGTGACTACGCTGAGATCAGGAAGGATGCTGCAAAACAACATTGGCAAGCGAATCAACGATGACACCCCGGCCGCCGCTTCTTCTTCTTCTCCTTCTTCTTCTTCTTCTGCTGCTCTGAACGGACCCGCTTCTCACTCCACGAAAACACCTATTCTGGGATCCGTTCCTACTCCACAATCTCCTCCACCAACATTAGACTCAACCACTTTTAAAAATGTCCCATTTCCAAACCGGTTGAGGTCTAATAAACAAAATCCACATATGGAGAAGATTCTGGAGTTGTTCAAGCAAGTTAACATTAATATTCCTCTTTTAGATGCTGTCCAACAAGTCCCGTCCTATGCAAAAATCTTAAAGGACTTGTGCACGAAAAAGAGGAAGTCTCAGGTACCCAAGAAAGTTTTCTTGGCTAGTGCTGTGAGTGATGCCCTTACCCAATCTTTACCACAAAAACGGAAGGACCCTGGCTGTCCTACGATTTCTATTACTATTGGGGATAAGAACATCAACCGCGCACTATTAGATCTTGGTGCCAGTGTTAACTTGCTTCCTTACTCTGTATATGAGCAATTAGGGGTCGGAGAGCTGAAACCCACACACTGCACTCTCCAAATGGCCGACCGATCGATCACCCATCCTAGGGGTGAGCTAGAGGATGTGTTAATCAAAGTCGGGGACTTCATATTCCCTGTTGACTTCATCGTATTAGACACACAGCCTGTGGCTAACCCCCGGAATCAAATTCCGGTGATACTCGGTCGCCCATTTCTTGCAACCTCAAATGCTGTGATCAATTGTCGCAATGGTTCGATGAACCTCTCTTTTGGTAATATGACAATTGAACTCAACATTTTTAGGTTAGGAAATCAGCCCACCGAACCTAATGCTCATATATTAGATGTTTGCTCGATCCAGGAGATCACCCCTGAAGAATGTGAGTTCGAGGAGTTTCTGTTTGACGACGATAATCTTGACGCCACTAGTGTGTTTCTCTTCGAACCCGCTGCTGCTTCCGCGCCCAACTACGACTATGAGTGTTTTACGTTTTCACACGATCTTAGCCGCTCACCACCCGAGTTTGAATCGTTTGACTTTTCGGATGAGTTACCTGAACCATCCAACTCGGTGGCTTACACTCGTTTCGAACCTTTGTTGGAATCCTTTGAGTTCGAGACCTTTTCTCCAATCCTTCCTTCTATCATTTCACCTCCAATTCTCGAACTCAAGCCTTTGCCGTCTCACCTTAAGTACGCTTACTTAGGTGAGAACGAGACCCTCCCAGTTATCATTTCGGCTTCTCTAGCTCCTGAGCAAGAGAAAGCCCTTCTGTCGGTCTTGCACGGCAATAGGCAAGCTTTTGGCTGGTCCATGGCGGACATTAAGGGGATTAGTCCCCTGATCGTAGAGCATCATATACATCTGATGGATGATGCCAAACCAGCCCGGGATCCACAAAGACGTCTCAATCCAGTCATGAAGGAGGCTGTGAAGAAGGAGATCGTCAAATGTCTAGATAGTGGTATCATTTACCCTATCTCTGATAGCCAGTGGGTTAGCCCCATTCATGTTGTCCCCAAGAAGTCGGGCATCACGGTCATAACCAACGAGGCGAATGAGTTAATCCCTACTCGCACCCAAACTGGGTGGCGAGTATGCATTGATTACCGAAAACTCAACGCCGCAACGCGGAAAGACCACTTTCCGCTACCTTTTATTGACCAGATGCTCGAGCGATTGGCCGGACACGAGTACTATTGTTTTCTAGATGGCTACTCTGGCTATAATCAAATTCCCATCGCCGAAAAAGACCAGGACAAGACCACTTTCACTTGTCCTTTCGGCACGTTTGCATATCGTCGCATGCCCTTTGGGTTATGCAATGCGCCCGCTACCTTCCAGCGGTGTATGATGGGAATTTTCTCTGACATGGTGGAGAAATTTCTGGAGATCTTCATGGACGACTTCTCCATCTTTGGCGATTCTTTTGACGAGTGTCTGCTGCATCTCGACGCTGTCCTTACCAGATGTAAGGACAAGAATCTCACTTTGAACTGGGAGAAATGCCACTTCATGGTGCGCGAAGGTATTGTCTTAGGACATATCATCTCGCAGAAAGGCATTGAGGTAGACAAAGCTAAGATTGAGGTCATTTCCAATCTTCCTCCTCCCCGATGCGTCCGAGATATCCGAGCCTTCCTTGGCCACGCCGGTTTTTATAGACGGTTTATCAAGGACTTTAGCAAGATTGCTAGGCCCTTGACTCTTCTCCTGGCCAAGGACACGCCATTCGACTTCAGCTCAAGCTGTGCGGCTGCTTTTGAATCATTGAAACACTCACTCACTTCTGCTCCCGTTCTCTCTTCTCCTGACTGGACGCACCCATTCGAGATTATGTGCGATGCATCCGACTTTGCCATCGGTGCTGTCCTTGGACAGCACATCAACAAGATGCCGCACGTGATCTACTACGCTAGCCGAACCCTGAACGACGCCCAACTTAACTATACAACAACTGAGAAGGAATTCTTAGCTGTTGTATTTGCTTTAGAAAAGTTCAGGCCCTACCTCATCGGCTCTCCAGTCATCGTCTACACGGACCATTCAGCTCTGCGCCATCTTTTTGTGAAGAAAGATGCCAAATCTCGGTTAATCCGTTGGATCCTCTTGCTTCAAGAGTTTGACCTTGTCATTAAGGACAAACGAGGATGTGAAAACGTGGTTGCCGACCATCTCTCGCGACTTCCTTCTTCGCCTTCGCTTCCACTTCCGATAAACGACGTTTTTCCGGACGAACAACTCTTGACAGTATCTTGCGAACCCTGGTTCGCAGATATTGTGAACTATTTGGCCACGGGATTACTACCGACCGAATGGTCTAGTCAGGACAGACTTCGCTTCTTATCCCAAGTAAAACACTTTTACTGGGACGAACCCTACTTGTTCAAGTACTGTCCCGACCAGATTATTCGTCGGTGTGTCCCCGATGAGGAATTCAAGAGTGTGCTGTCATTTTGCCACGATCAAGCGTGTGGCGGGCATTTTGGGCCCAGAAAGACAGCTGAGAAGATCTTGCAATGTGGTTTCTACTGGCCACAACTTTTCAAAGACGCTCACGAATATTGCAAGACTTGCTCCCGGTGCCAACACATGGGCCGGATATCCCGGAGAAACGAGATGCCGCTCCAACCAATCTTGGTTGTGGAGATTTTCGATGTGTGGGGGATAGACTTCATGGGGCCGTTTCCCAGCTCTTTTGGGAACTTGTACATACTTCTAGCTGTTGATTACGTCTCTAAATGGGTCGAGGCTGTGCCCAGCCGGACTAACGACAACAAGGTTGTCGTTAAGTTCCTTAAAGAAAACATTTTCTCCCGGTTTGGGCACCCCCGAGCGATCATTAGCGACAATGGAAGTCATTTCTGCAATAGGACTTTCGAGGCCTTGATGCGGAAGTACTCCATTAATCATAAGCTTTCTACGCCCTACCACCCCCAAACCTGCGGGCAGGCCGAAGTTTCTAATCGGCAAATCAAGCAGATATTGGAGAAGACGGTTTCCAAGAACCGGAAGGATTGGTCTTTGAAACTGACTGATGCCCTTTGGGCATTTAGAACTGCTTATAAGACCGACCTTGGCATGTCTCCCTATCGGCTTGTGTACGGAAAGGCCTGCCACCTTCCTGTCGAAATCGAGCATCGCGCGTTTTGGGCGATTAAGGAGCTGAATCTTTCTCTGGAGGACGCGGGCAGCCATCGGAAGCTGCAGCTGAACGAACTATGCGAGCTTAGGGATGAGGCTTACGACAACGCGGTTGTCGTTAAGAATCGAACGAAGGTGTTTCACGATAAACACCTTTTGCGCAAAACCTTCGTACCTGGTCAACAGGTACTTCTTTACGACACCCGACTTCATTTCCATCCTGGAAAGCTCCGATCTCGCTGGAAAGGGCCATATTTTGTGCGGAATGTGTATCCGCAGGGCGCTGTGGATTTGGAAAATCCAAAGGACGGTTCACTCTTCAAGGTAAATGGACACCGATGCAAACCGTACCTTAGCGCCGAACCAACAGAGGAGCTCCTGTTCTTACAGGAGCCGGTTTACCTTGAATGATCTTCCTCTGCCTACCTCCAAACTTCGGTTATCCAGCCAAGAACAGTAGACACTGTTCCAAATAAGTTTGGGGGTATGTACAAACCATTTTGTTTATATCTGTGTATATTCTTTTTCTTTTCTTTAAAAACAAAATAAAAAAATAAATAAAAAAAAAAAAAAACAAATAAAAATTGTGTATCACTAACCGACAATTTTGAACCTTCCAACTGCTCTCTTCATGCTATGACAGTGAGGACACTGTCCAGTTTAAGTTTGGGGGTACGCTCGGTACGCATTTCTTCCCTTCGCATTCATATGTATATCTTTGCATCTGCATATTAAAACCCATAAAATCCATAAAAATTTGAAAATTTTCTAAAAAATATAAAAACTTTTTCGTCAAGTTAACTTGTGGAAGAACTCTGATTCAACATTCGACGGTTTTAGTTTGAAAAAATAGGAATAACTAGATCTTATGTGTGGATTTTGAAAACCTGAAAGATAACTCTCCTTTGAAGTTAACTATAGTTGATATACGTCTTTACATCACACTACACGTGTCGTGAGATTTTGGGAATTAGATGACAAGTCTTTCATGTTTAAACTTTTAAACAGATAAATAATTTTCTGAGGATCAAATAGGTTTGTTCTGAAATAAGTAAATGTCAAGAATAGTTTATGAAGTAAAGCGAATATGAAGGAATGTTATTGATGCCGTAATTGGAGCTAAGTCTGAAAAATAACCCATCTAAAACTTGATTGGAATGATTACACACCAAACCCACTAGACACGTCTTTTATCCAAAAAAAATATTTGAACTGCCGGTTATATCTCCGTTCGTATTAAATCATCTGATTTTCACGCCAATCTGTCTTTTGTTTTTGGACCTAGGTAACTTGAGTAATTAAGTCCGCTGGGGTGTTTTTACACCTAATGCCCTAAAACCAACTGGTTTGGGTGCATTGGCCCAAAGCTCGCTAAGAAGCCTAGAAAGTCCAGTTTAAAACAAAGTCAAGCAAGTGTTCTCTCCGAGTTAAAATTCCTAACGGTTCTTTGTGTGAGAATAATCTTGATAAAAGACAGGCTTTTAAAAAAAAAATTTTTAAACGGAGATATGAAGGTTTTACTCTTGATAAAGACTATTGCACGTTCACAGAGGTGTGTATGAAATGAAAACAAGAAAAAGGTGGAGTGAAAAATACGACTTAGTTTCCTGTTAAGGAAGATAGAAATTCTGAAGTTGAAACCTTACTGGGAAACGAAACTTGAAAAATGCTTAACTCATTATAAAACTTATGTGATCCTTTTAAAATTGTTATCTGGGCTTTATTGTGCGACATGATGACTTTAATCAACCTTTCGGGAACTTAACGACACTATTTGCACTGCACGTAAAGACATATAAAAGCTGTAGTTAAATAAGATGCGAGGTGTGACAAATAAAGGTTCGATGGTCTAGACTTAGGATTATAGAATTGTTATTTTCTAAAACAAAACTTTAGGGTTTGAAGCTTAGTTATTTTACAAAATCAACTTGACCGGATTTTGTGGGTAGTATCCGCTGAAAACCCTCAGGAGACAACACTCCTCCTACTAGGGACACCTAGAGGTTTAACGGCTTGTTGCACATGCTCAGTGCAATCGCGTTCCCTGCGAAAGTGAGGTTAGGAAATTTTTTGTGAATAAATGGACTTTGCTCGGGACGAGCAAATGATAAGTTTGGGGGTATTTGTTCATATCAGATTTTTGCATTTTCATACCGCCCAATTTTTATCACATTGCATATCCGTAGATACTCTTGAGCCGTGTTTGCTAGTCAATTGCAGGATACAGGTTCTCGGTTCCAAAACGATGAAATTCATGGAAAACACGAAAAATCCGGGTTCTTGCCGACCACAGATAAAACACGGTCTCCGTCCCTCATCCGTATGTTGCCAGACACCAGTAGGAAGACAAAATGTCAAATCTATGCACAAGGCTCAATGGTGGCACAAGATCCAAGAGATCTACGCGGAGCTCGAGGCAATCATGACAAAATCTTGACAAAAAGTCCACCTTTCCCTCAACAGAAATTCTGGAAAATTCGTGAAGGAATTATGAAAAAATACATAGACCAGAAAAATGTACACATCAAACCAGGTGACCAGAAGAAATTGGGGGGGCCAATTCGACAAGAAGGCCGCGGATCCGCGGCCAAAGTGGGGTCCAGGCCGCGGTTCCGCGGCAGTTATGGCGCCAAATGTGCAGGGGTTTGGGGGTTATTTTGGTCATTTCGTTTGGGTTCTGGTGGTTGCCCTAGGGTTTCATTTTATGGCCTATAAATAGCCCAGAAGTTTGTAAAGGGAAGGGTCCATATTCTTGTATTCATTTTGCCTAGTTCTAGTGTAGTTTGTGTTTCTTCTTCCTCTTCTCACCTCTTCTCCATTAAACTTGTAGTGAGCTTTTGAGTGAAGAGTGATGAATAAAGAAGAACCATTTATTATCTTGCTTGTCTCTTTACTTATGTTATAATCGTTGTAACTTTAAATTCGTTAAGTAGTTGTTGTTATTTCCTTATTGTTTCTTTCCTCTTTCCTTTTTCTTTATCCTTACATACGACAATGATACTTACGCTTGATCCTCGCCAAGGTGAGGTCGCAAATAGTTAGTCGTATTCTTCTAGTCTCTTTCTTTCTATCTTCCTCTCTTGTTGTTTTGTTTTTCCGTATTATGAAGTGTGAGTAGTTCTATACTTGTTAGGGTAGGATAAGGGAAGTTTGAGAGAAGGAAATCTCTCTCACTCTTTCCTTGCCCAACAACTTAAATCAACTCCCGTTAATCGAACCACAATCCGCTCCTTACGGCACCCTATCCTACATGATAGCGGTGATTCCGTAGTGAGACCGGTTGTGGTTGAATTAACCGGAGGTTATGGATAAGAGCCAAGAACGGACGGACAAGCACCAAAAGGAAGGACTATGCGTTGGAAAGCCTAGCTTATACTCGCAAGTTCCTTCCTAGTCGTGCTAATCCCCGTTGTTGCCGATTACCGTAACATCGATATTAAGTGGGGCAACGAAAGATGTGGAGACTCCTAACTCAAACTAACCTAATCCTAACCCTAACAAGCTCTCTTTAAATATTAACTCAACACTTAGATAATCCAACAAAATCTGAACAACCGGCCTTAACTCGTTAAAACACTTTGAAAAAGACAACCATCTCCCTGCGGACGACCCGTACTCAACCGGCTAGCTACAAGCGAAACCGTCTTGATTGCGGTATTTTAAACTAAACTTGACACGCACGTATCCTAACAATCATTATGCGCTAGAATCAACGGCATATCTTTTGAACAAGGTTCCAACCAAAACAGTGCCTACCACACCATATCAAATGTGGAGTGGGAAGAAACCCTATCTTCAGTACCTGAAGACATGGGGGTGTCCAGCTTTTATTAAAAAGCAGCAACCGGACAAGCTCGAGGCACGCTCAGTAGAGTGTAAGTTTGTGGGATATCCAAAGAACTCCATGGGATATTGCTTCTATTACGCAGAGGAACAAAAGGTTTTTGTTTCTCGTCATGCCCATATCTTAGAAACTGAATTTTTTGAAAATCAGAAGAGTGGGAGCGCAGTAGAACTGGAAGAAATTCCAGAACCACAAGTTGTTACTGAAAGTTTGGTAGAACAAGAGGTTTCAGAAGAAAGGGACATACCAGCGTCTATCCACAGAAGTAGTAGGCAGTCTCATCCGCCCGAGAGATACTACGGTTTTCTCATAGACGGGGATCGAGAAGATTGCGTCATTGATAATGACGACCCTACTAGCTTCCAGCAAGCCATTCAGAGCGGCGACTCGGTAAAATGGCTGGATGCAATGCGGACCGAAATGGAGTCCATGTACACTAACAAAGTATGGACTTTGGACACTGCTCCAGATGGGGTAAAACCCGTAGGATGCAAGTGGATCTTCAGAAAGAAGATTGGTGTAGATGGACAGGTTGAAACCTATAAGGCTAGACTTGTTGCAAAGGGTTTCCGTCAAAGACCTGGTTTGGACTATGACGAAACCTTTTCTCCAGTGGCTATGCTCAAATCCATTCGGGTCCTTCTTGCTATTGCTGCCTTCCACGATTATGAGATCTGGCAGATGGACGTAAAGACGGACTTTCTAAATGGTAATTTGGAAGAGAGCGTCTATATGGATCAGCCAGAGTGATTCATTCAGAGTGGGAGCAGCGGTAAAGTATGCAAGCTGCTTAAATCCATTTATGGACTAAAGCAGGTATCACGGAGTTGGAACATTTGTTTTGATGATACTTTCAAAGAATTCAACTTTATCAAAAATCCAGATGAACCATGCATATACAGTAAGATTGTAGGGAGAGTTGTTGTATTCCTCGTCTTGTACGTGGATGACATTCTCCTAATAGGAAATGATATTCCTATGCTACAGTCAGTCAAAAGATTCTTGTCACAGAAGTTCTCCATGAAAGACCTGGGTGATGCCACCTACAATCTGGGGATCCAGATCTATCGTGATAGATCAAAGAGGATGTTGGGAGTTTCGCGGTCCAGGTACATAGACACCATATTGAAAAGATTCAGTATAGATGATTCTAAGCGCGGTAACCTGCCGGCTTGTCACGGAATCACCCTCTCCAAAGAGATGTCTTCCAAGACTGATTTGGAAAGGGATCGCATGTCGATTATACCCTACGCATCTGCGGTAGGCTCTATAATGTATGCGATGTTATGTACCAGACCAGATGTAGCATACGCATTGAGCGTTGTAAGCCGGTATCAGGAAAACCCAGGGGAGAAGCACTGAATAGCAGTAAAGAACATTCTCAAGTACCTGAGAAGGACTAAGGAGATGTTCTTGGTGTACGGCGGAAAAGACCTCCAGATCGAGGCCTTTGCCGACTCCAGCTTCCAGAGTGACAAGGATGACTCCAAGTCCATGTCGGGTTATGTCTTTACCCTCAATGGAGGGGCAGTCTGTTGGAAGAGTTCCAAGCAGGACACCGTTGCTGACTCAACGATGCAAGCGGAGTACATAGCTGCTTGCGATGCCGCAAAAGAAGCTGTCTGGATGAAGAAGTTCCTCACAGAACTTCAGGTGGTTCGTACCAGTGTTGGTCCAATACCTCTGTATTGTGATAACAACGGCGCTATAGCTTTAGCGAAGGAACCCAGGTCCCATCAGAAGTCCAGACACATCTTAAGGCGGTATCACTTGATCAGGGAGATCGTCGATCGTCGGGAGATCGAGGTAAAGAGAGTAGATACAGAGAATAACACTGCTGATCCATTCACAAAGGCCATTCCTCAGACGCAGTTCGAGAGGCTATTCGAGATGATAGGTCTGCGATATGCCAGTACATGGCCCTAGTGCAAGTGGGAGATTGTTAGTGTTTATGCCCTAGAAGGCCATTACTGTATCATACTAGTTTGTATATTACTTAATGAAAGCTTGGGATATTCATGTAAGTCCACGTTGCTCACCCCGGTTCTTACGGGGAGGCGGAAACGGCGAAAAACAATGATTTTGGCGCAAGGCAACATGGACTAAAAGTCGGATCTTGGCTAAACTAGAAACTAGTAAACACTAAGAGGTTTTAGCTACTATGCTGTAGAAAGTATACCTCATGGAACTGGTCCTTCGGGTCTTCATCCCGCTGTCCCACTCGTCCATCCAAGCTCCAAGCGTCGATCCGGACCTTGGGCACCTCCGCGGCCTTCTTGAGTCGAAGACGATCCATCCGAGAGTTGTACACTAAGCTCCGCCTCAAGCCAAGGCAACTAGGGCAAAGTGATTGCTAGTCAAGAAACCCTAGAATGTGTAGAGGAGATGTATGGATGTATTTGTCTTTGTGGGATCTTTTTCTCTCAACACATGAGATCAAAAGATAAGATCAAGAGGAGGAAGAAGAAGGAGAAAGGTTAGCAACCATGGAGCTTTTCTTTTCTTCTCATTTTTAAGAGAGAGAATGAGAAGAGAATAATGAAAAGGATTAAGCCAAATGAAATGAACCATGGTTGCAATATTACACTAATCTCATCATTACTAATCCTATCATGAAAGAGTTGATGGCACATTGAATTGACCATTATCATAACACAAGAAATAACAAGAAATAAAAAGAAAATGAAAGAAGAGTGTGGATCTATCTTGAAGGTCAATGGTCAACTCGGTCAACGGGTCAACAAAGTCAAGAGAGATCTAAGTGGTCAAATGGTCAATGCAATTAGCCATCACTAATCTATCACTAAAAGGATTAGTAAACAATGTCTCCGGCTCATAACGGTTTTGACCAAACGAATTGTCAAAACCCTAATGAGTGTGCCACATTACGGTTTTGGCCGAACCAACTGCCAAAACCCTAATAGGGCACCTCCTCCTTCATCGCTCCTCAAAACTGTGCATACACACCCGTATTCCGTAGAATGCGAATGCACAGAAGACAAATCAAATCCATCTGTGCAATACTAGGATCTGGCTTAAACCAAAGCCCACTAGTATTGCCTGCCCGAACAACATACGCACACAAGTGCACGTAAGTGATCGAAGCCCTGCCGTAAAACCATACGGCCTCTACACGTTTCGCTCAGTGCAGGGAAACTCTCTGTATGGGACTCTAAAGACTCGACACTACGCTGGCAGTAGGTTTAACCACAGACCGCAAGCGGCACTAGCTGTACGTAACGGTCCCCAGGTAGATGTCGATAAGAAGGCCGATGAGGTAAACCCATCTGAACCCCTACTGAGCCTGTATGTGACAATCTCCGTACAGTCCGGTCTGTTCGTCTGATACATCGTATGGCGGGCCTAGGGGGGCGGTGAACGTTGGTCCCGTAATAGCGGTACAAGTCGTGTCGGAGTGTAGCCCAGAACACCCTGAGATAACACTGGAAACCTACCAGTATATCTCGCTTGCCCTGGCCAGGGACTACTTGTGTAATGGCTCTCCTAGACACAGCGCGATGTCAACCCCCAATATCGGGAGAGACGAATCCTATCTAACCGTCACTGCCTCCAAGTGCTTCGGGACTGCACCCAACTACTACCTGTTTGCACGACTCCTTTGAGCCGTGGTAGGGTAGTAATCTAAGTACAGTGGGAACACACTCGAGGCGAAGTGACAGTGTCAAGTCAGCGGACTATGCTGTACTCATGTCACCTGGGAATTGATAACTGACGATAGGTATAATACCAACCAACAGTTCCCGACGTGTCCTGTCCAGTGTACTCGTAACCTAACGAGCACCCGCATACTGTCTCAAGTACGACGTACTGACGGCTGTGGGACAGACCGTCACCCCCGCTGGGATGAGAAGCGCATACGCTAGTCTACTCCGGAGTATCGATGCCCTGTCTCGATAGTCCAACGACTAGGGACCTGTATAAGGATATGCTTTTGGATTACCCGGCCCCCACGAGTGTGAGTGCCATCACAACGCTGGTAATCAAGCAAAGATCCTAAGGGCTCTACTAATATGTATATAAGCGATATGCAAAAAGAAATACATGCACATATTGAAGTAGAGACAAACCAAGTAGCATACTACCATTTTGAGCAAGATTGTCAATACAACTGTGAATATCCCAAGCATCCATCAAGTAATATACAAGCTAGTATGATACAGTAATGGCCTCTAGGGCATATACACTAACAATTCACATGTATATAGCAGTCTTGCTAAACATAGTAGTATGCTACTTGGTTTTTCTATCTTAATATGTATGTATACGTATTGATAGTGCTCTTAGGATCTTGCTTGACTACCAGCGTTGTGATGGCAGTCACACTAGTGGGGGCTGGATAGTCTACAAGCACATCCTTATTCAGGTCCCTAGTCGTAGGATTATCGAGACAGGGCATCGATACTCCGAAGTAGACTAGTGTGTACGCTTCTCATCCCAGTTGGGGAGATGGTCTGTCCCACAGCCGTCAGTACGTCGTACTGGAGATAGTATACAGGTGCTCGTTAGGTTACGGGTACACCGGACAGGACTCACAGGGAACTGTTGGTTGGTTTTATACCAGTCATCAGTTAACAGTTCCTAGGTGACATGAGTACAGCATAGTCCGCAGACTTGACACTGCTATTTCGCCTCGAGTGTGTCCCACTGTTCTTAGATTGCTATCCTACCACGGCTCAAAGGAGTCGTGCAAACAGGTAGCAGTTGGGTGCAGTCCCGAGCACTTGGAGGCAGTGGCGGTTAGACAGGATTCGTCTCTCCCGGTATTGGGAGTTGATATCGCGTTGTGTCAGAGAGCTATTACGCAAAGTCCCTGGCCAGGGCAAGCGAGATTTACTGAAAGGTTTTCCAGTAGTTTCTCAAGGTGTGATGGGCTACGCTCTGACACGACTTATACCGCTTTTAGGGTACTGACGCTTGCCGCCCTCTAGGCCTGATATGCGATAGTCTTAGACAAACAGACCGGACTGTACGGAGATTGTCACAGCAGGCTCAGTAGGAGTTCGGATGTGTTTACTCATCGGCCTTCTTATCGACATCTACCTGGGGACCGTTACGTACAGCTAGTGCCGCTTGCGGTCTGTGGTTAAACCCACTGCTAGCGTAGTGTCGAGTCTTTAGAGTCCCACACAGAGAGTTTCCCTGCTTCGGGCGAAACGATATAGAGGTCGTATGGTTTTACGACAGGGTTCGGACACATACGTGTTTTTACGCACGTACGATGTTCGGACAGTTTTTACTAGTCGGCTTTGGTTTAAGCCAGATTCTAGTATCGGATTATTGGATTTATACAGTCTAAAGTTTTTCCGTGTTTTTACGGATAGGAGGGGCGTTTTCGTAATTTGTCGGGAAGCTTCTTGAACCATGGTGACTTGGGGGTTAAGCTGGCATTTGCATTAATTGGATAAATGAGTCATGGTGTGATTCATACATGGAGTTAATGAATCAATTATGATTTTTATGACTCATGTGATGAATCACTTAGTGTATTAATGAAACATGATGATATATCATTATTTGTTATTCATTTAATATATATGATATGTTTCATATATACACATATGATCTATTCATCCAAAAGGATTCTCACTCTCACCTTCTCTCTCCTCAAGCTCTCCATCTTCAAAACCCTAACCTCTCATGTGTTGAGATCAAGGGTTAGCTAGACTAATACTTCCATAATCCAACTCTATATCACCTAGGTTGCTTAGATTAGCATTTTGAGTAACCTAGTTACCTCAAGTTAGAGGTTAAGCTTGGAGTAGGAGCTCTCGGGTGGATCGTCTTTGACTCGAGGAAGCCGTTGAGGTGCCGACGTTCCAAAGAGCCCACAAGGAGTGGAGGATAGTGATGAAGACCCAAAGGACAAGAAACGTGAGGTATAACTTCGAATCAGAGTAGTTAAACCTTTCGTAGTTTGCTAGTAACGGTTTAGATACGATTCATGCGCTCAAGTCCGTGTTACGAACCTTTGATGATCGTTTTTCATATATTCCGCCTCCCCGCAAGTTCGTGTGGTGCGTGACATGGACTTACACCAACAAATCTAATACTAGGATCCGGCTTAAACCAAAGCCCACTAGTATGATCCGTCCGATCATGATCCGTGCACTACTGCACGTATATGATCGGAACCTGCCATATAACATACGGCTTCTACAACGTTTCGCCCGAAACTTGAGAAACTGTCTGTGGGGAACTCTAAAGACTCGTCAATACACTGGCTGTGGATTTAACCACTAGCACGTCAGTGGTACTAGCTATACGTAACGAGCTACCAGGTATTGACCAAAAGGGAGGTCGATGAGCGAACTCATCCTGACACCCTACTGAGCCTGTCAGTGACAATATCCGTACAGTCCGGTCCGTTCGTCTATGAGCATCGCATGGCGGGCCTAGGGGTTGGTAAAAGTCAGACCCCCAAAAGTTGTACAAGTCGTGTCGGAATGTAGCCCAGAACACCCTGAGATACTACTGGAATACCTACCAGTAAATCTCCTGCCTTGGCCAAGGAATTCGTGTAATGGCTCTCCTAGACACAGCGCGATCTCACCCCCAATACCGAGAGAGACGAAACCCCTGCCGATCCGCTCACTGCCTCCATGTGGCTCGAGACTGTACCCAACTAAAACCTGTTTGCATGACTCCTTTGTGCCGTGGAAGGGTAGTAATCAAAGCACAGTGGGAACTCACACGAGACAAATGACGATCTCAGGTCGATGAACTAACCTGTACACATGTCACCAGGGAACTGCTATTTGACGTCTGGTATAATACCAACTAGCATGTTCCCGGCGAGTCCTGTCCGGTGTACTCATAACCCAATGATCACCTGTATACATCTTAGGTGAACCAACTGACACCAATGGCTTATGAGAACGGCCACCACTCCTTGTCGGGGTCTCGACTGTATACACTAGTCTACTAATGGAGTATCGATGCCCAGTCTTGAAACTCCCACGACTTGGGACCACTTTAAGGATATGCTTATAGACCCCCAGCTCCCATTTATATGATCACCATCATACTGCTGGCAGTCAAGCAAGAATCCTAAGGTCTCTATCAACATGTAATAGCGACCTGTAAGGTCACCTAAAGCAGTACACGATGATAAAGATAAACCAGATATCATACTATCATCTTGAGTAAGACTGTCCTACCGGTATAGGTCCTCCCTCAATCATTACAATCACGTGCATGTGATCCAATAATTGACTCTGAGGGCACTATATCCAACACTCAATGCGTAAAATCATAAAGCATGATATATAGGACATATGATAAAAGTGTAAGCATATCCGAATATCATGCAATATGGAACAGTGATATGACATATTAAGGGAAAACCGCTCCTTAAAAAGGATCCAGTTGAAAATATTTCATGCGGACCCCAATTTTCCAAAATCAAAGTCAGCATCATCTATGTATGTGCAAGAGTATGTATGTAGGCATGGATGCACAAAGATATATATATATATATATATATATATATATATATATATATTGTTAGTTATGTATATGCCCTAGAGGCCATTGTTGTACATTTGATGTATATTATGATGGATGCTTAGATATATACAGAGAGGACTTTCTTGCTCGTCATGAAAGTATGCTATTTGGTTTCACTTTATCTTAACATGTTGACTTGTATTGGTTTACTGTCTTTCTCTCCCATATTGATAAAGACCTTAGGATCTGTACTCGACTACTGGGATTATGATGAGATCATACTAGTGGGGCCACGGTAGTCGATGAGTACATCCTATAAATGTTCCTAGTCGAGGGTATATCGAGACAGGGCATCGATACACCAGAGTAGACTAGCGTATACGCATCTTGACCCATATGATGGGCGATGGATGATCCCATATCCATCGATGTTTGACATCAAGGATGATGTACGGGTGCTCAGTGGAGACTGGGTACACTGGACGGACTCGCCGAGAACTCCCAGTTGGTGATATACCACACGTCAGATGGCAGTTCTCCGGTGACACTGGTACATGGTAGTCTGTAGACCCGAGATCGTCATAGAGTCCTGTGTGATTCACATTGTGCTTTGATTTCCACCTTACCACGTCCAAGAGGGCGTGAAAAACGGTGGCTTTTGGGTACAGTCCCGAATCACATGGAGGCAATGAGCGATAGGAGGGGATTCGTCTCTCCCGGTATAGGGAGTTGATGTCGTGCTGTGTTCGATTGGCTATAACTGGAAGTCCCTGGCCAGGGCTGATATAGAGATTTACTGGTAAGTGTTACTAGTAGTTTCTCGACCAGTTATGAGCCTCATATCGACACGACTTATCGGTTACTGTGGTCTGACGTTTACCACCCCTAGACTTGATATGCGACATATCAGACGAACAGACCGGACTGTACGGGACCGTTACTGATTGGATTCACAGGAGAACGCACAGGCTAGCTTGTTGATCTTCTGATCGCTCAATACCTGGGTGGCTGTTACGTTTAGCTGACCGCTTGCAGCTTGTGGGTGTTTGATATGATCATCACCTGCTACCGGCGTATTGACGATTCTTTAGAGTCCTACACAGAGGTTTCTTGGCTCAGGCGAAATGGAGTAGAGGCACATATGTGATATGTGCAGGACCGAGGATAATGCGATATGAGATACCGTATTATATTCTCGCGATATTTAGAAATGAATCGGGACATTGGATCAAGTGTTGATTCGATGAATCGGTACATGATATATTAGCTGGTTATATTCGATATAGCCGGATCGTTGGATCAAGTGTTGATTCGATGATTTAATGTATAATAATATATATGATATATTGTATTACATTATCTAATATTGGCTCGCTTTATTATTTCATTTTCTCACTAGATGATACATTGATATATATGCGATATATGTTAATTGTATTATTTTCTATTGTTGCAAATATGTAATATATATGTGATAATATTATTGTGACATGATATGATTTATTATTAAACATGTTTAAGGATGATTAAATGGGATTAGGGTTTGATTAGGGTTAGCTTCTTCTTGCACATTCTAGAAGCTTTTCCTTTTGTCTTGGTTAAGATATTATGGTTGATACTTATCCTTAACCTAACCAAACCCTAACTCTAGTTTATTCTCTACAACTTCTTAGCCACTCATCCTTGACCATGGTTGATATATCAATCATATAGATTTCTTTTCTATTCATCACAAAAGGATTATCTTTTCCTTTATGATCTTCTTCTCTCTTGAGTTCTAAAAGAAAATGCATACTAGTTAATTCTTGTGTGATGATTTCTTGTGAGATGAATAAAAGGAAAGCATAATTACTACTCCCTCATCCTCATCTAATCTAGCCCATTAGATTAGGGTGTTCATCTCTTTAGAGTGAGAAAGCTTGGGTTTTTGCAACTTCGACGTAGATCATCGGAGATTCGGAACACTTCAAGCTATCATGGATCGTTCGAGTCGTGGAGCCTCTCTTGAGTCCGGAAGATCATGGATCGTGGCGAAGGGACTTCTACTCGGAGCTTGTGAAGTGAAGGAGCGGACTACAAAGGTTGTAATCCCTCACACTTAGATAAAAAGATGTTATCTTGCATGCTAAACCCTAATAATCTAGCAAAGATCCCGTCTTTGGGTTGTTCGGCACATGTAGAATTTTATTCGGGCATGTTTGATGCTCTATGAACCTTCACTAGTGTGCCTAGGAACCCTACAGTGGTATCAGAGCCTAGCTAGAGCATTAGGCGATGTGTTAACGAAGTTAAAACTCCGATCGAACCCGAACCGACGAAAACAACCCCCTCTCTGGAAATTTTTCAAAATCTGGGATTTTTATGAATTAAAAATACGTAAAAAAATCAGCAGGGAATTCTAAGAATTACCATGAAACACGGGCCCACAACTCCACTAAACCGCGGCGGGAACCTGCTTCCCGCGGCGGTTCCGCGGCCGAGTTTTGGAATTGTGACACGTGGCTTCATGACAATATCCGTAGGTGCTTGTTGATGCTTCTTGGTATTTTTAAAGTGACTCAAGTGTTGAATATTCTGGGGTTTGCTTTGTAATCGTAGATTCGATCGGAATATTTAAATTCGTTTTTATTTCTGGATATTTAGAAACTGTTAAACTATTTGAACGGATATCATTAACCCACTTTATCCCGGAACGGCAAACTTTCAAGTGTTGAATTTTTATAGGGTTTAAATCTTTCGGAAAAATTGTACAAGTTAAGCGGTGGACCCTTTAGAAGACAACAAACCTTAACTCGATTATGTGACCGTCTTGAACTGCCTTTTGAACCTTCAGGTTTAGGGCAGTACAGCGTGCCACATGTGAGGCGTTGGCTTGACCCTTCTACGGCTGGATCACTGGTACTATGACATATTCTGGGATTATTTGAACTCCGCTCAAGTGTTGTGCACTTTGGGAAATTTTGGGTATTTGATTATCTGTTCGAAAAGTTTAATACTGTCTATTTATCTGGAATGTGATACAATATGTGGAATTCATAGAGTTAGGCATGAAATGCGAAGTATGTGATATTTCGGATTTATGATGTCTAAAGTGATTGTGGATTCCAAATATTGTAGTTTTACACTTTCTTTTCTGTGACCGTAAGTGTAGTATGTAGTTGTATTGCCGGTTTTCGTTGCTATACATCGACGACAATCGGTGTATGCATACTTACTTACGTTGATGATATGTGATATTATGTGTTGCTGAGATATGATGTGCAGGATTGTCGCGATTGAATAGCCGGTGGTTTTATGTGAGATGAGAGTTTTATATTTTCATTCATGTAAATTCAAATGTAATGTAATATTCTTTTATTTGGGGCACTTCCAGGTTGAGGTTGATGCCACCAGTGTTGTATATTATTTACTTTTCCGCATTAGGATGGACCCAAGGAGGGGAGCACAGGTGACCGGGTTATGGGGTTCAGTGGGAGGCCATCTCGAGGAGTCGAGACCGGGTCTCCTAAACTCCAAAATTGGTAGGGTCGCTTGCCGCTCTCGTAGGGGTCCAGGGTGTGGTCTTGGCTATTCATCGCGACTGTGGAATCCGTATTTTCTATTATTGGCTAAGTACCAAATACGGACGTCCTAGTATATCCCACATTATATCTATGTTTCTGCTGCGATATCTGTGATGTGATCATTTGATATGTTCTGATGGATACAGTATATAGTATATATGATATATTATATAGACGTTACTTATGTTTTACACCCGCACTAGCCCTGCCCTGCTCTGTGGTTAGTTATCTAACCTAACGGTGCACGAGGGGACATCGAGGCGAATGCGGATGGCATAAGTGTACGTCGTATTTATCTGTGATGCTTAGGAAGCATAAGCTGATGGGATTTTATTAATGAGATTAATAAAAAGAAAAGAAACCTAAAGATGTTGTAGAATCAAAACTTTATAAAAAGGGTAGCTACAGTTTAGCTTTGCACAGTGATATATATGATATATCCTGCACCTTATTCGATGGGGAAAGAGCCGAGATCCCTTCACCGGGAGTGACCTCTTTAGCGAAACTGGCAGATGCTACAAAACTCGGTTTGTCTTTTGATTGCTTTTAAAGTTTTGCTTTGCACAGCGGTATATATGATATATCCTGCACCTTATTCGATGAGGAAAGGGCCGACGATCCCTTCACCGGGAGTGACCCCTTTAGCGAAACTAAGAAAAGCCTCAAAAACAATCCTTTTCAAAAACACTTGATTCTACGACGATATCAAGTTCATTACGCTCTGGGTTTTTTGAAAAACCTGCGTAGCCCTCCGTCATTTCAGATAAGTACTACTTAGTATTCGTGCTACGGTAGTTTGGCATTCGTCAAGGCGTAGTGTACGGTAGCTAACTAGTATTTATCTGCTTATGCATATGATGCAGATTGGATTAGGATATTCGTACGGCGTAGTTTGGCATTCGTCAAGGGTCGTGCGGGTGGGTTTAATTCAATCAAGAAATGTACGGGTTGAACTTGACTAGTGGACTATGTGTTGTTTGGCATTCGTCAAGGTAATAGAACACTATGGGTAAAATATTATTGGGAATTTCAAGTGTTGAAATTTGCAATGAGATTGCATACCTTCTATGAGATAGTTGGATCCCGATACCCACTACGAGTAAGAGTTACTCCTGGGAGAGTTTTACACAGGACAATTAGTCGATCAAGTAGGTGTCTAGAAAAGTGTTAACGGGGTTACGCCTCTGGGAAAACGAGGTTTACTTTAATTAGGTCCGTGCGAAAGCACGGGGAACCTCCCTCAAAGTACCGACACTGATCTGGCTGAAAGATTGACGAAATTGTAGGGTGTAATTAATCCCGGCTAATCTTACCTTTTAGGGTTTGAAGGTAGATTTGATAAAAACAGTGGGAGACATCCTGATCAGATAAGATAATAACCAATCTAATCTTGCAAGAGCATACGCTAAAGTGTTTTCTTCTCTCTCTCTCCAGGTAGCGACCATGTCAGGCCATAATCAAGATAATAATATGGATGTATTGACTGGACCAGCTTATTATACTGAGCAGGAGAACGTTGGACCCGTTCTTTCTTATAAGAGTTATAAGACTGAACAGGGAATAGAAGAATATCTAGATTCTCAAGCCGCCTAAAAGAACATGCATGTTGATGCATCTTCTTCGGGTGTGTTAGTTATTGAGAACTGTTTCTCACTTCACCCTACGTCCTGGGTATTAGATACCGGATCAGGATCCCACATATGTAAACAGTTAGATGGGCTACGTAAAGGTAGAGAACTGGGAAAAGGTGATCATTCCGTTCAAGTAGGGAACGGTGCAAGTATTGCAGCCAAAGCAGTTGGCGAATATCACCTTGTATTGCCAAGTCGTAATATACTGATTCTAAATGAGTGCTATTATATACCGAACATGATGTGCAACATTATATCAGTTTCTTTATTAACTAAAGAAGGATATACTTTTATAGTAAAGGATAATGTTATGAACATATTCCTAGATCAAAAGTTGATTGCATCAGGCTCGTTACATAATGGCATATTCATTCTAAATCAGAATACAGTCCTCAATATACAAAACACACACAAGAGGAAGAGTTCAGAAATTAACGAATCCTTCTTGTGGCATTGTAGACTTGGTCATATCAATGCGACACGACTGGCTAAGTTACATAAAGATGGATATTTGAATCCATTCGAATTATCATCTTATGATACTTTCCATTCATGTCTCAAAAGAAAAATGACCAAAGCTCCGTTTAGTGGAAACGGAGAAAGAGTTACTGAACTCTTAGGACAGATACATAGTGATGTATGCGGTCCCATGTCTACGCATGCCAGGAACGGTTCTCCCTACTTCATTACATTCACTGACGATCTCTCTAGATACGGGCATGTGTTCCTATTGAAACACAAGTCTGAAGCTTTTGAGAAATTCAGAGAATATAAGCACGAAGTAGAGAACCAAACGGGCAAAAGTATTAAGATCCTTCGATCTGATCGAGGAGGAGAATACTTGAGCAATGAGTTCCAAGATTATCTAAAAGAGAATGAGATTCTCTCTCAGCTTACTCCACCTTATACACCACAGTACAACGGTGTATCAGAACGAAGGAATTGCACCCTATTAGATATGGTGCGTTCAATGATGAGTACAGCTGAGTTACCTATTTCCTTCTGAGGGTATGCGCTTGAAACAGCCATACACCTATTGAATATGATTCCTACCAAATCAGTGCCTACCACTCCATATGATATATGGAAACGGAAGAGACCATCTCTTAAGTATGTTAAGATATGGGGTTGTCCGGCCAATGTCAAAAGACAAAATCCGGACAAACTCGAGGCAAGATCAGTCTTATGCAAGTTTGTAGGATACCCCAAAAATTCACAAGGGTATATCTTCTACCACTCCGAGGAACAAAAGGTGTTTGTTTCTCGACATGCCACTTTCTTAGAAAAAGGTTTTCTTATGAAACAGATTAGTGGCATTGAGGTAGAACTGGAAGAGGTTCCAGCGACACAAACTATAACAGAAGACTTGGTAGAACCAGAGGATTCAGTAGTACCCGACGAACCCCAGCCTCTCCGCCGATGTAGCAGGGTTTCTCATCCACCTGAGAGATACTACAGTTTTCTCATTGATGGTGGAAGCGAGGATTGCATCATGGAAGATGATGACCCGACTAGTTTCGAGCATGCCATCACGAGTAATGACTCTGTGAAATGGCTGGATGCAATGCGATCTGAGATGGAATCCATGTACACCAATAAAGTATGGATTTTGGAAAATGCTCCTGAAGGGGTAAAACCCATTGGGAGCAAGTAGATTTTTAAAAAGAAATTTGGTGTAGATGGAAAAGTTGAGACTTTCAAAGCTAGACTTGTAGAAAAGGGATTTCGTCAACGACCAGGTGTGGATTATGACGAAACCTTTTCTCTAGTGGCTATGCTTAAGTCCATCTGGATCTTACTTGCCATTGCTGCATACCATGACTACGAAATCTGGCAAATGGATGTTAAGACCGCCTTTCTAAACGGTGATTTAGAAGAGAGCGTGTACATGACTCAGCCAGAGGGCTTCGTAGATAGTGGGAGCAGCGGAAAGGTATGCAAATTGCTTAAATCTATTTATGGGTTAAAGCAAGCATCGCGGAGTTGGAACATCTATTTTGATGTAGCAGTCAAAGAGTTTGACTTCATCAAAAACATAAATGAACCTTGTACCTATAAGAAGGTAGCAAAGAGTAAGGTTGTCTTCCTCGTATTGTACGTGGATGACATACTTTTGATAGGAAATGATATTCCTATGCTGCAATTAGTCAAGCTCTTCTTCCCACAAAGATTCTCAATGAAAGATCTAGGTGATGCCTCATGCATATTGGGGATTAGGATCTATAGAGATAGATCCAAACGGATACTGGGATTGTCCCAATCCAGGTACATTGATACCATCCTAAAGAGGTTTAGTATGGAAGAATCCAAGCGTGGGAACCAACCCACGATCTCTGGACTCACTCTCTCCAAAGAGATGTCTCCCAAGACTGATTTGGAGAGAGCTCGCATGCAAGGGATACCCTATGCTTCGGCAGTAGGCTCTATCATGTATGTGATGCTATGTACCAGACCCGATGTAGCATACTCACTAAGTATAGTGAGTCGGTATCAAGCAGATCCTGGAGAGAGTCACTGGACAGCTGTGAAGAACATTCTCAAGTACTTGCGAAGGACTAGAGACATGTTCTTGGTGTATGGTAACGGAGAACTCCGGGTGGAGTCCTTTACCGATTCAAGCTTCCAGAGTGATAAGGACGACTCTAAGTCGCACTCGGGAATTGTCTTTACCCTCAATGGAGGGGCGGTATGTTGGAAGAGTTCCAAACAGGATACCGTTGCAGACTCGACGATGGAGGCTGAATACATCGCTGCCAACGATGCTGCCAAAGAGGCTGTCTGGATGAAGAAGTTCATCACTGAACTTGGTGTGGTTCCATTCATCTAACATCCAATACCTCTGTATTGTGATAACAATGGAGCTGTGGCTTTGGCCAAGGAACCCAGATCCCATCAGAAGTCCAGACATATTCTGAGGCGGTATCACCTGATCAGGGATATAGTTGATCGCCGGGAGATCGAGGTCAGGAGAGTAGATACGAAGGACAACACTGCGGATCCACTCACGAAGGCCATTCCCCAGATACAGTTTGAGAGATTATTCGGGATGCTAGGTATGAGATACTACAGCAGCTGGCCTTAGTGCAAGTGGGATGTATATTATGATGGATATATGCCCTAGAGGCCATTGTTGTACATTTGATGTATATTATGATGGATGCTTGGATATATACAGAGAGGACTTTCTTGCTCGTCATGATAGTATGCTATTTGGTTTCACTTTATCTTAACATGTTGACTTGTATTGGTTTACTGTCTTTCTCTCCCATGTTGATAATGCCCTTAGGATCTGTACTCGACTACTGGGATTATGATGAGATCATACTAGTGGGGCCACGGTAGTCGATGAGTACATCCTATAAATGTTCCTAGTCGAGGGTATATCGAGACAGGGCATCGATACACCATAGTAGACTAGCGTATACGCATCTTGACCCATATGATGGGCGATTGATGATCCCATATTCATCGATGTTTGACATCAAGGATGATGTACGGGTGCTCAGTGGAGACTGGGTACACTGGACGGACTCGCCGAGAACTCCCAGTTGGTGATATACCACAAGTCAGATGGCAGTTCTCCTGTGACACTGGTACAGGGTAGTCTGTAGACCCGAGATCGTCATAGAGTCTTGTGTGATTCCCACTGTGCTTTGATTTCCACCTTACCACGTCCAAGAGGGCGTGCAAAACGGTGGCTTTTGGGTACAGTCCCGAATCACATGGAGGCAATAAGCGATAGGAGGGGATTCGTCTCTCCCGGTATAGGGAGTTGATGTCGTGCTGTGTTCGATTGGCTATAACTGGAAGTCCCTGGCCAGGGCTGATTAGAGATTTACTGGTAAGTGTTACTAGTAGTTTCTCGACCTGTTATGAGCCTCACATCGACACGACTTATCGGTTACTGGGGTCTGACGTTTACCACCCCTAGACTTGATATGCGACATATCAGACGAACAGACCGGACTGTACGGGAGTGTTACTGATTGGATTCACAGGAGAATGCACAGGCTAGCTTGTTGATCTTCTGATCGCTCAATACCTGGGTGGCTGTTACGTTTAGCTGACCGCTTGCAGCTTGTGGGTGTTTGATATGATCATCACCTGCTACCGGCGTATTGACGATTCTTTAGAGTCCTACACAGAGGTTTCTTGGCTCAGGCGAAACGGGGTAGAGGCACATATGTGATATGTGCAGGACCGAGGATAATGCGATAAGAGATACCGTATTATATTCTCACGATATTTAGAAATGAATCGAGACATTGGATCAAGTGTTGATTCGATGAATCGGTACATGATATATTAGCTGGTTATATTCGATATAGCCGGATCGTTGGATCAAGTGTTGATTCGATGATTTAATGTATAATAATATATATGATATATTGTATTACATTATCTAATATTGGCTCGCTTTATTATTTCATTTTCTCACTAGATGATACATTGATATATATGCGATATATGTTAATTGTATTATTTTCTATTGTTGCAAATATATAATATATATGTTATATATATTTTTGTGACATGATATGATTTATTATTAAACATGCTTAAGGATGATTAAATGGGATTAGGGTTTGATTAGGGTTAGCTTCTACTTGCACATTCTAGAAGCTTTTCCTTTTATCTTGGTTAAGATATTATGGTTGATACTTATCTTTAACCTAACCAAACCCTAACTCTAGTTTATTCTCTACAACTTCTTAGCCACACATCCTTGACCATGGTTGATATATCAATCATATAGATTTATTTTCTATTCATCACAAAAGGATTATCTTTTTCATTATGATCTTCTTCTCTCTTGAGTTCTAAAAGAAAATGCTTACTAGTTAATTCTTGTGTGATGATTTCTTATGGGAAAGTGAATAAAAGGAAAGCATAATTACAACTCCCTCATCCTCATCTAATCTAGCCCATTAGATTAGGGTGTTCATCTCTTTAGAGTGAGAAAGCTTGGGTTTTTGCAACTTCGACGTAGATCATCGGAGATTCGGAACACTTCAAGCTATCATGGATCGTTCGAGTCGTGGAGCCTCTCTTGAGTCCGGGAGATCATGGATCGCGGCGAAGGGACTTCTACTCGGAGCTTATGAAGTGAAGGAGCGGACTACAAAGGTTGTAATCCCTCACACTTAGATAAAAAGATGTTATCTTGCATGCTAAACCCTAATAATCTAGCAAAGATCCCGTCTTTGGGTTGTTCGGCACATGTAGAATTTTATTCGAGCATGTTTGATGCTCTATGAACCTTCACTAGTGTGCCTAGGAACCCTACATATATATATATATATATATATATATATACATATATATATATATATATGTACGCAAGTATAGATGTACAATATGCATGTATGCCAATATGGACATACAAGTGGGCATATACGCAAGAATGAATGTACAATATGTACATGTGCCAATATGGATGTATAAGTAGGTATATACGCAAGCATGAGTGTACAATATGTATGTGTGCCATTATGGATGTACAAGAGGTATATTCGCAAGCATGAGTGTACAATATGTATATTTACCAATATGGATGTATAAGTGGGTATATACGCAAGCATGAGTGTACAATTGTTAGTTATATGTATGCCCTATAGGCCATTACTGTACATACGATGTATATTGTAATGGATGCTTGGACATCTATAGGGAGGACTTTCTTGCTCGACATGATTGTATGCTATCTGGTTGTACTTTATCTTAACATGTACTCTGATTGTCTCTATGTTACATGTTGATAAAGCCCTTAGGATACGTACTCGACTACTAGGACTATGATGAGATCATACTAGTGGTGCCACGGTAGTCGATGAGTACATCCTATAACTGTTCCTAGTCGAGGGTGTATCGAGACAGGGCATCGATACACCAGAATAGACTAGCGTATACGCATCTTGACCCATATGATGGGCGATGGATGATCCCATATCCATCGGTGTTTGACATCAAGGATGGTGTATGGGTGCTCAGTGGAGACTGGGTACACTGGACGGACTCGCCGAGAACTCCCAGATGGTATTATACCTCACGTCAGATGGCAGTTCTCCGGTGACACTGGTACAGAGTAATCTGTTGACCCGAGATCGTCATAGAGCCTTGTGTGATACCTACTGTGCTTTGATTTCCATCATACCACGTCCAAGAGGGCGTGCAAAAAGGTGGCTTTTGGGTACAGTCCCGAATCACATGGAGGCAATGAGCGATAGGAGGGGATTCGTCTCTCCCGGTATAGGGAGTTGATGTTGTGCTGTGTTCGATTGGCTATAACCGGAAATCCCTGGCCAGGGTTGCTGAGATTTACTGGTAAGTGTTATCAGTAGTTTCTCGAACTGTTATAGACCTCATATCGACACGACTTATCGAGCTACTGGGGTCTGACGTTTACCACCCCTAGGCGAGATATTCAACATATCAGACGACGAGACCGGACTGTACGGGAGTGTTACTGTTTGGATTCACAGGAGAATGTACAGGCTTGCTTGTTAATCTTCTGAGCGCTCAATACCTGGGTACCTGTTACGTTTAGCTGACCGCTTGCAGCTTGTGGGTGTTTGATATGATCATCACCTACTGCCGGCGTATTGACGATTCTTTAGAGTCCTACACAGAGGTTTCTTGGCTCAGGCAAAATGGAGTCGGGGCACATATGTGATATGTGCGGGACCAAGGATAATACGATATGAGATATCGTATTCTATTCTCGCGATATTTGATATCAGCCGGGTCATCGGATCAAGTGTTTATTCGATGAATTGGTACGGATAAATATTAGTCGGTTATATGCGATATAGCCGGATTGTCGGATCAAGTGTTGATTCGATAATTTAATGTATAATAATATATATGAAATATTAAATTACATTAACTAATATTAGCTTACTAAAAGATTCTTTTTCTCACTCGGGTAATACATTGATATATATGCGATATATGTTAATTGTATTATTTTATTTTGTTACGATAAATATTATATATATGATATATAATATTGTAACATGATATGATAACTAATGAAACATGTTTAGTGGAGTTTAAACATGATTAGGGTTTGGATTTGGGTTAACACTTCTAGTTGATTCCAGAAGCTTTTCTTTTTGTCATGATAAAGATATTTTGTTATGACTCATTCTTAACTCAACCCAAACCCTAACCCTTGGTTAATTCTCTACAATGGTTAAGTCAACCATGGTTGCATTATTCATCATATTAATTCTTTCTATTCATCACAAAAGGAATTCTATCATATTGTTCATCTTCTTCCTTCTTCTTTCTTCATGGAAAAAGTTTACTAGCTTTTTCCACGTGATGAATAAATATGAGAAAAAGATAAATAAAGAGAGAAAAAATCCTACTTCATCATCCTCATCTTCCCTTGCCATTTAGATGAGGGTGTTCACATCATTTCATGAGTGTTAGCTTGTGTTAACGAAACTTCAAGGTAGATCATCTTTGTATCGAAGATCGGAAGCAAAGGTTGTATCTTTCTCTTCGTGGAACCTCTTGAGAGTCCGGAACCCGATGATCGCAGCGAAGGGACCACAACACGGAGCATATGAAGTGAAGGACCGGATCTACAAATGTTGTAATCCCTCTCACTTAGTGTTAAAGTTGTTAACATGTTAGTTTTCGCCTAATCTCTAGTTTAAAGATCCGTATTCGGGTTGTTCGGCACGGCTAAATTTTTAATCGGGCATGGTTGATGCCTCGTAGACCCTTGTGCGTGTACATAGTAACCCTACAGTGGTATCAGAGCCAAGCTAGAGCTTTAGGCAAAGTCTAGGCGAAGTTTAAAGTCCGATCGAACCCGGAAAACCCGATATACCCTAGTTTCTGGAAATTTTTCAAAACTGTGATTTTTTTCATATTAAAAATGCTCAAAAAATTCAGCAGGGTATTTTAGGAATTACTGTGAAAAACGATACCCTAACTCAACTATATCAGCGCGGAACCGCGGCCAAACCATCGCATTGGCGGCGGTTCCGCGGCCGTTACTGTTGATTGATGGTTAGTTTCTGCACAGTAATGACCATCTGTACTCCCTGATTCTTCTGGGTATTTTTATTTCTACTCAAGTGTTGAGTTTTCTGGGTTGTATTGGGGACTCGTTGTTTCGATCGGATATTATAACTTTGTTTAGTTTGTCCGGATAATTTTAGAAACTGTTAAAAAGTTCGAACGGATATCAATAACTCACTTTTTCCCCTGTCGGAAAATTTTTCAGAAGTTGGATTTTTTTTCTCGTGTTTAAGAACGTTCTAAGTCGTGCAAGTAACGCGGTGGACCCTCTAGAAGACAACAAACCTTAACTCGATTATGTGACCGTCTTGAACTGCCTCTGAACCTTAGGGTTTGTGGCAGTACGGCATGCCATATGTGAGGCGTTGGCTTGACCCTTCTACGGCTGGACCATTGGTACTGTGGCATGTGATAGATGTTTTTAAACTGATTTCAAGTGTTGAGATATATTGGGGAAATCTTGGGTGTTTGATTATTCGATCGGAAAGTTTAACTTTGTCTATTTATCTGGAATGTGATACAATATTTAGAATTCACAGGTAGTTATGAGATAACTAATTTGAATATTATAAACATAGCAGTTTAGTCTCAAATGATCGATTGCCACGGAATTTTGATGTGATCAAAAGTCCGTCGCAATCACGTAGCGTACGCGGATACTCGCCGGGTAAACTTAATAGACAGCTACGCCCCATAGCCCCGACCAAGTGACTGTAGGAGAACCCCGTCGCCGAAAGCATCCGTTCGGGTGCTCGCGGCAGCGGTGTTCCGCCTTAGTGCACTTTGTCGACGGCATCTGGGGGTGCGGCCGTCTACTAAAGTTTGCGACGAGTATTCGATCAGGATGTCGGGAATCTTGTTGAATTGCCCGACTTGACATTGAAAAGAGTTTTCGATAAAGAGACTAAAATGCGGGGTTTATAATTGTTAGGCATGTGATGTCTAAGGAATTCATTTGGTTAGGCATGCGATGTCTAAGGAGGTTGCGGATTCCAACTGTTGTAGTTTTACACTTTCTTTTCTGTGACCGTAAGCGTAGTATGTGGTGTATCGCCGGCTTCGTTGCTATACATCAACGACAATCGGGATACGCATACTTGCTTTCGTTGATGATATGAGATATTATGTGTTGCTGTGATATGTTATATTGGATCGTCGCGTTCTGAATAGCCGGGGGTTTTATGTGAGATGAGAGCTTTTTCTTTTTCATTCATGTAAAATTCATTTCTATGTAATATTCTTTTATTGGGGCACTTCCAGGTAGCGGAAGATGTCACCGTTGTATATTATTTACTTTTCCGCATTAGGTAGACCCAAGGCGGGGAGCACAAGTAACCGAGTTCTAGGGTCCAGTGGGAGACCATCTCGAGGAGTCGAGACCGGGTCTCCTAACCCTAGAATTGGCAGTGTTGCTTGCCGCTCTCATGGGGGTTTAGGGATGTGGGTTTGGCTATTCATCGCGACCGTGGAATCCGTGTTTTATATAGGCTCGTATTAAAAACACGAACGTCCTAGTATATCCAATATTTCATATATGTTCTTCTGCTGCATTGTTCTGTGATAAGATCATATTACTGCCTGAGACGAATGTTTATATTATATATATGAGTTATATGTTATATTGCAGATTTCGTTTCAAAAGAGATGCTTGTGAAGCATAATAAAATGGGACTTCATTAATGTGATTAATGAAATAAAAGAAACCTAAGATGTTGTAGAAACTTGTTTAATAAAAACTGGTAGCTCTAGTTCTTGCTTTGCATAGCGGTGTTCCTTGTAGAACATCCAGCACCTTATTCGATAAGGAAAGGACCGAGATCCCTTCACCGGGAGTGACTCCTTTAGCAATAACTGGCGATGCTACAAACTCGGTTTGTCTTTTGATTGCTTCTATAGTTCTTGCTTTGCATAGTGATATTTGTGAAATATCCTGCACCTTATTCGATGAGGAAAGGGCCGACGATCCCTTCACCGGGAGTGACCCCTTTAGCAAAACTAGAAAAGCCTCAAAAACACTCCATTTAAAATCACTCGATTCTACAACGATATCAAGTTCATTACGCAAAGGGTTTTCTTAAAAACCCGTCGTAGCCCTCCGTCATTTCAGATAAGTACTAATTAGTATTCGTGCTGCGGTAGTTTGGCATTCGTCAAGGCGTAGTGTACGGTAGCTAACTAGTGCTTATCTGCCAGCATACGATGCGATTGGATTAGGGTATTCGTACGGCGTTGTTTGGCATTCGTCAAGGGTCGTGCGGGTGGGTTTAATTCAATCAAGAAATGTACGGGTTGAACTTGGCTAGCGGACTATGGGTGGTTTGGCATTCGTCAAGGTCATAGCACGCTAGGGGCAAAACATTATTGGGAATTTCAAGTGTTGAAATTTGCAATGAGATTGCATACCATCTATGAGATAGTTGGATCCTGATACCCGCTGCGAGTAAGAGTTACTCTTGGGAGAGTTTTACACATTACAATTAGCCGATCAAGTAGGTGTCTAGAAAGGTGTTAACGGGGTTACGCCCCTGGGAAAACGAGGTTTACTTTAATTAGGTTCGTGCGAAAGCACGGGGGACCTCCCTCAAAGTACCGACACTGGCCTGGCTGAATGATTGGCGAACTTATAGCGTGTAATTAATCCCGGCTAGTCTTTCCTTTTAGGGCTTGAAGGAAGATTTGATTAAAACAGTGGGAGATATCCTGATTAGATATATTAGATAACTAATCTAATCTTGCAAGAGCATACGCTGAGTGTTTTCTTCTCTCTCTCTCCAGGTAGCGACTATATCACGCCTTAATCAAGATAATAAAACGGAAGAATTGACCGAACCCGCTTGTTATACTGAGCTGGGGAACGTTGGTCCCGCTCCAACTTATAATTGTTATAAGACAGAGCAGGAAATTAGGGAATACCAGATTTCCCGTGCCGCCCAAACGAAGAAAGTGCATGCTGATGCATCTTCTTTGGGTATGTTCATTACAGAGAACTGTTTCTCAATGTCCTTTACGTCCTGGGTATGAGATACCGAATCAGGATCCCGCATATGTAATCTGTTACATGGGCTACAGAAAGGTAAAGAACTGAGAACGGGTGATAAGTTTCATGAGACAGAAAACGGTGCAAGTATTGCAGCCAAGTCTGTTGGTCACTGTCACCCTGTATTACCAGAATACATTGATTCTGAACGAACGTTATTAGATACCGAACCTGATATACAACATCATACCTTTTTCTTTATTAGTAAAGAAAGATATAATTTTGTATTGTTCGATAATGTTTTGAACATTTCCTATATCAAGAGTTGATCGGTTCAGGTACGTTATCTAAAAGCATTGACGTTCTAAATCAAACTACGGTTCTTAGTATACAGAACACACACGAGAGGAAGAGTTCAGAAATGAACGAATCCTTCTTGAGGTATTGTAGACTAGGTCATATCAATGCGACCCGACTGGCTGAAGTTACATTTAGATGCATATTTAAATTAGTTTGAATTTATATCTTGTGAAACTTGCTGGTCATGTCACAAAGATAAGATGACCATAGCTCTGTTTATTGGAAACAGAGAAAGAGTTAGTGAACTCTTGGGATTTATACATGTTGATGTATGAAGGTCCCCTGTCTACACATGCCAAGACCGGTTCTTTGTACTTCATTACATTCTCTGATGATCTCTCAAGATTCATACATATGTTCCTGTTGAAACACAAGTCCGAACCTTTTGAGATATTCACAGAATATAAGTTAGAAGTAGAGAACCAAAAATACGGGTATAAGTATTATGTCCTTTGATGAGATCAAGGAGGAGAATACTTGAGCACGGAATTCCTGGACTATTCTAAAGGAGAATGAGATTCTCTCTCAGCATTACTCCTCCGAATACACCACAGCACGTCGGTGTATCGGGGCGGAGCAATAGCACCCTATGTGATATGGTGTGCTCTATGATGAGTACTACTGAGTTTCCTATTTCCTTTAGGGAGTTATGCACTTGTGAAGTTGCATACCTATTGAATAGGGTTCAAATCAAATCAGGTGCCTACCACTTCATATGTGATATGGAAAGGGAAGAGCCCATATCTTAAGTTTGTTAAGATTTGGGGTTGTCCGGCCTATGTCTAAAAGCAAAATCCGGACAAGCTCGAGGCAAGAACTGTTATGTAGAACTGGAAAGGTTCCAGCTATACAAACTGCAGCTGATGATTTGGTAGAACCAAAGAATTCAATAGTTTCCAACGAACGTCAGCCTCTCCGCCGATCTAATAGGGTTCCTCACCCACCTGAGAGATACTTCGGTTTCTCTATGACAGTGGGAGCGAGAATTGCATCATGAGATGATGACCCAACTAGTTTCGAGCTGGCCATCAGGAGTGAGACTCTGTAAGAATGGCTGGATGCTTATCGATCTGAGATGGAATCCTTATAAACCAACAAAGTATGGACTTTGGTTGCTTTATCTGAAGGGTTAAATCCCCATCAGGAGCGAGTATATCTTGAGAAGATTACTTGGTGTACATGGAAAAGTTGAGACTTTCAAAGCTATGCTTAAGTCCATCCAGATCCTACTTGCCACGGCTACATACCATGACTACGATATCTGGCGGTAGGGTGTCATGACTGCTTTTCTAAATGATGTTTTAGAAAAGAGCGTCTATAAGTACACAGCCAGAGGGATTCGTAGACAGTGGGAGCAGCGGAAACGTGTGCAAGATGTTTTATATGATAAAACAGGCATCGCGGAGTTGGAACATCTATTTTGATGTGGTAGTCAAAGAGTTTGACTTCATCAAAATGGTAGATGAACCTTGTATATACAAAAAGGTAGTAGGGAGTATGGTGGCGATCCTCGTAGAGTACGTGGATGAAATACTCTTGATAGGGAAGGAGTTTCCTATGCTACGCTCGGTCAATCTCCGCTTATCACAAGGATTCTCCATATAGGATCAAAATGATACCTCCTAAATCCTGGGTTTTGGATCTATGAAATAGATCTAATTGGATGTTAGGATACTCACTAGTTATAGTGAGATGGTATCAATCGATCCTGGGGAGAATCACTGGAAAGGTTCCAGGGTGATAAGAACGACTGAATGTCAGTCGCAGGCATTGTCTTTACCCTCAGTGGAGGGACGGTATGTTGGAAGAGTTCCAAGCTAGATACCGTGACATACTAGACGATTAAAGGCAAGATACATCGTTACCAAGGATACTACCAAAGAGGCAGTCTGGATATATATATGTAAGTTCATAAGATGAACTTCGTTCCTACCATTGTGTG
The DNA here is from genome assembly GCA_030015575.1 of Agapanthus africanus. Taxonomy (NCBI): domain Eukaryota; kingdom Viridiplantae; phylum Streptophyta; class Magnoliopsida; order Asparagales; family Amaryllidaceae; genus Agapanthus; species Agapanthus africanus. The sequence continues at coordinate 362,329,107 of JASDDO010000022.1, read as the reverse complement.
ACAATGGGGTTGTGGCTTTAGCCAAGGAACTACCGTCCCATCAGAAATCCAGATATAATTCTTAGGCAGTATCACCTGATCATGGAGATGGTTGATCTCCAGGGAGATCGAGGTTAGGAGAGTAGACACAGAGGACAACAGCGTGGATCCACTCACAAAGGCCTTTTTCCCAGTAGAGACTTTTATGGGATGGTTGAGTATGAGATACTTCAACCGCAGCTAATTGTTGGGTATGCGATACCACAACAGATGGCCCTAGTGCACGTGGGAGATTGTTAGTTATATGTATGCCCTAGAGGCCATTACTGTACATACGATGTATATTGTAATGGATGCTTGGACATATATAGGGAGGACTTTCCTGCTCGACATGATAGTATGCTATCTGGTTGTACTTTATCTTAACATGTACTCTGATTGTCTCTATGTTACATGTTGATAAAGCCCTTAGGATACGTACTCGACTACTAGGACTATGATGAGATGATACTAGTGGGGCCACGGTAGTCGATGAGTACATCCTATAACTGTTCCTAGTCGAGGGTGTATCGAGACAGGGCATCGATACACCAGAGTAGACTAGCGTATACGCATCTTGACCTATATGATGGGCGATGGATGATCCCATATCCATCGGTGTTTGACATCAAGGATGGTGTACGGGTGCTCAGTGGAGACTGGGTACACTGGACGGACTCGCCGAGAACTCCCAGATGGTATTATACCTCACGTCAGATGGCAGTTCTCCGGTGACACTGGTACAGAGTCGTCTGTTGACCCGAGATCGTCATAGAGCCTTTTGTGATTCCCACCGTGCTTTGATTTCCATCATACCACGTCCAAGAGGGCATGCAAAAAGGTGGCTTTTGGGTTCAGTCCCGAATCACATGGAGGCAATAAGCGATAGGAGGGGATTCGTCTCTCCCGGTATAGGGAGTTGATGTTGTGTTGTGTTCGATTGGCTATAACCGGAAATCCCTGGCCAGGGTTGCTGAGATTTACTGGTAAGTGTTATCAGTAGTTTCTCGAACTGTTATAGACCTCATATCGACAGGACTTATCGAGCTACTGGGGTCTGACGTTTACCACCCCTAAGCGAGATATGCAACATATCAGACGACGAGACCGGACTGTACGGGAGTGTTACTGTTTGGATTCACAGGAGAATGTACAGGCTTGCTTGTTGATCTTCTGAGCACTCAATACCTGGGTAGCTGCTACGTTTATCTGACCGCTTGCAGCTTGTGGGTGTTTGATATGATCATCACCTACTGCCGGCGTATTGACGATTCTTTAGAGTCCTACACAGAGGTTTCTTGGCTCAGGCAAAACGGAGTAGGGGCACATATGTGATATGTGCGGGACCGAGGATAATACGATATGAGATACCGTATTCTATTCTCGCGATATTTGATATCATCCGGGTCATCGGATCAAGTGTTGATTCGATGAATCGGTACGGATAAATATTAGTCGGTTATATGCGATATAGCCGGATTGTCGGATCAAGTGTTGATTCGATAATTTAATGTATAATAATATATATGTTATATTAAATTACATTAACTAATATTAGCTCACTAAAAGATTCTTTTTCTCACTCGGGTAATACATTGATATATATGCGATATATGTTAATTGTATTATTTTATTTTGTTACGATAAATATTATATATGTGATATATAATATTGTAACATGATATGATAATTAATGCAACATGTTTAGTGGAGTTTAAACATGATTAGGGTTTTGATTAGGGTTAACACATCTAGTTGATTCTAGAAGCTTTTCTTTTTGTCATGATAAAGATATTTTGTTATGACTCATTCTTAACTCAACCCAAACCCAAACCCATGGTTAATTCTCTACAATGGTTAAGTCAACCATGGTTGCATTATTCATCATATTAATTCTTTCTATTCATCACAAAAGGAATTCTATCATATTGTTCAACTTCTTCCTTCTTCTTTCTTCATGGAAAAAGCTTACTAGCTTTTTCCAAGTGATGAATAAATATGAGAAAAAGATAAATAAAGAGTGCAAAAATCCTACTTCATCATCCTCATCTTCCCTTGCCATTTAGATGAGGGTGTTCACATCATTTCATGAGTGTTAGCTTGTGTTAACGAAACTTCAAGGTAGATCATCTTTGTATCGAAGATCGGAAGCAAAGGTTGCATCTTTCTCTTCGTGGAACCTCTTGAGAGTCCGGAACCCGATGATCGCAGCGAAGGGACCACAACACGGAGCATATGAAGTGAAGGACCGGATCTACAAAGGTTGTAATCCCTCTCACTTAGTGTTAAAGTTGTTAACATGTTAGTTTTCGCCTAATCTCTAGTTTAAAGTTCTGTATTCGGGTTGTTCGGCACGGCTAAATTTTTAATCGGGCATGGTTGATGCCTCGTAGACCCTTGTGCGCGTGCATAGCAACCCTACAACAATATGTATATGTACCAATATGGATGTTGTCACAACCCAAAATATTAGCTCGTGACCAGCACTTAAATCACGCAACGTCTAAAGACGTAACGTAATTCAAGTAAGCTGAAACCCAGAAATCTAAACCTTTTTAAGAAAATAAAGGAGGTGAAGTTTTGAAATAAAGGTATAGTGAAATCAAGTTTTCTTAAAATGTATAGAAAAGGAACATGAAAATGCAAGTGGAATTTACTTGTTTGAAAACATGTTTCGTATTTTAAAAATTTGGGCAGCACCTCCTTTGTATATTTTGTTCCAAAACCACATATACAAGATAATGATAAAAGCATCCCTAAGCGGGAGCTAGCTCTTCGCCAAACGGCGGACCACAACCACGCAAGACAATATATATAAGTATACGACGCCCAACGGTGAAGATCACCACAAAGATAAAGAAAAGCAAGACATAAAAACCACAAGTAGCGGAAAACCCCTCGCTCTAAGTCTCGCAACCACAATCCCACTAAGTCTCATTACTTATACAATTTACTAATTTTGATTGATGGAGTTATCTAGATATAATATGAAATATAGATACAAGAGTGGGTACGATACAAATGTCCCACCAACCAAAGAAAAACACCCGAATGCAACTGTATGACAGCGATGCCGCTACTGATCCATACGGGCAACCGGCAAGAACTGTGGCACAACGGAGGTGAGTTGCCAACTCGTGAATAGAAATATATCAACAAGTAGAAATTGAATAAATAACGACTCCTAGGTCAACTATATCATAAAGGTAATACTATGATATCTAGGGTGACCGGGTCGGTATGTGTGCCAACAAGGTAGTCAATGCCTATAAGCATGTGGATAACATCCAACAGTATAATCAATGCATGTATGCATGTGGATCTCGTCCACCCATATAATCAATGTCTGTATGCACATAAATATCATAAAAGAGTGTGCATGAAAGTATGATGATATAAATCAACGGTGTCGCTCGCGACACATCAAAATCATGGAACCTGGGTGTCCAACATCGACACCCAAAAACATCATGAAACCCATGTTCATCATCGACACGTAAATCCCCATCTCTCGGGCTCCATCAGTCCGGATCTGCCTACGGGCTCCGTCAGTCTGGATCGGCCCATATCATCTCTCGACTCCGGTCGGTATCCTCCGGATATCCGCCAGGCCCAACCAATTACCGGTAGGTAGTAGTCTCTATTCCGGGCTCATCGTCCTCCATACGAAATCTCTCTCTCGCCCCGAGGTATCATACCGGGTCCACCATGTACCCGTAAACGGAATCATCCGCCTCCTCGAATCGGGTTTCACATGTCACTCTCAGAACCGAGAAAACACATGGTGGACGCACTGAAATATCATATCAAGAGAAACCGGGTTTTTAAAACAGTACATACTTTCTTTTGAAATAGCCACGGTTCTCAAATCCAGAAATCTCATGAAAAACAGCATATCTCAATGCGTAAAATCATAAAGCATGATGTATGCGACATATGATAAAAATGTATGCATATCCGTATATCATGCAGTATGGAACAGTGGTATGACGTATTAAGGGAAAACCGCTTTTTTAAATGTTTCCAGTTTTTAAAATATAACACGCGGTTCCCAATTTCCCAATAAAGCCAGTTATTTATGTAGGTACAGTATATATATGCGCAAGTATAGATGTATCACTATATATGTGCACCAATATGGGTGTATAAGTGGTATATACGCAAGCATGAGTGTACAATATGTATGTGCGCCAAAATGGATGTACAATATGCATATCATGATGCAACAACCCTACTGTGTAGTGACATGGAAATTATCCATGATGAAGTGTGTCAGCCGGAAGATCTGTGTAAGTGTAACATACGCATCATCGATAATGGTGTAGGTGTACTAGCACAGATATAAGCAATGCAATGAGAATAATATGAATGCAGCATAAGGTAATCATATGCAAATATAGACGGGTATACATATCTAACATGATCGGGTCGGTGAATCAATCAATCGGCATCCAGCCACACAATGTCACGTACGGTATAATCCATCGTACGACATCCTCTAGTCAAGGGTGTGGATCAATCATAAAATCAAACTCATCACGTATGAAAAAGATCATCGTACGGCGGCATTTAAAACATTGGGGATCCTATCAACCTTTACGACAATGAGGGGGTACGGACCCAACGTCACGTACGGCATATCACACATGTTCACAACATATATAAATGTAACTATATACCTATGTCCCAGGTCACATCCATAACGATCTCATATCAGGGGACTGACAAGGTATCAACCATCTCAATCGACTCACATCCGTATACCAAAACGTCGTCATATCATCATATCCGTCTTATATTCTTTCATCGCATTTATATCTCACATCAAGTCGAGTTTACATAACATTCTATCTCTACTAAAAGTATAAGTATCTAATCTAACATACACACCCGAACCATATAATCAGATTTTTAAAGAGCGAGTCGTAGTTTTTAAAATAGGGGTTACGGTGTTTTTAAGAAAAAGATATCATTTGAAATTCCGTAACGTCCTTCAAGGTATCTGTTTAAAAGATGCATACGACTATTCAGTTTAGAAATATGTATGGTTCGGATAAGACATCTACGTGGAATATCTAGTCCTATAATATCCTAAACAGCAATATCGTCAAACATCATCCTCAAATCCCGTCATCACATATTAGCCGTATTATATCATTTCTAACTATTCTTAGTTTCTAATATGGTTTCACTAACTATCTTTTAACTCTAACCCTAGTTTCAAAATCTAGGTTTCCTTAACCATATTCTATAAATCAGTTTCCATCAAAACTTTGCGGGGGTGCTATACGCCATCCACCCGACTTACCCGGTAGATATAGATCTATTCACCGTAGTCTTCTCTTGCCGAAGTCGTTGAATCCACGCTCCGTCGTCTCGGAATCTACGCGAGGGTACCTACAATAATAAACAATCGCAATCGCTATTAACATCAAGTCCAGAATCCAAAACCGCACACGGATCGGCTATAGGTTAGAACCTATAGCCCACGTATGCAAAACAAACAAATTACCCCTAGTCGTTGATGTAAAAACATTCAACAACCAAATACAAAACCAAATATCAAGAATTAGCATTTCAAAATACGGAAAACATAGCTAAAATCACACTAAACTGCTCCCAGATTTTGACTCAGGTCAAATAAAGCCAAGCAAACAAGTCTAGGGTGATGTATATTGTGTATTTGAGCTACTGGACTAACCCCGACACCCGAGACAACCAAGTGGCCGCCCCTACCGCTAGAAAATCCAGCGAGCTTGGCCCCCATGCTCAGTTGGGCTTTGTTTTGTCATGGTGGTCTCCTCTAGTCTAAAATGGGTCTCTTGTATTGTTTGCTATACTCAAAATTCCCCCGGGTTGCTCCAGATTTCCTTGCACACCCTTATCTCTGAAAAAATCGACATGAACTCAAATCCAAATTCCGTATTTTGGGTTACTACACTAAATCTCAGGTCTTGTACAGCCACAAGAGTTCATTAAAACCATCTTTAAGCCTAAACATTCTCTAGGGGTTTCTATCTCCACAACCAACAAACCAATTCAACTTCTAAATTATCACAAACACAAGAAAACTAAAACTAACTAAATGGAAATGATTATACCTCATGGATGAGCTCAAGAGAACCCTAGTAGTCCCAATATTGCCAAAATCCCACTTTGTTTGGTTCAAAGTGATGAGCATGAAGAGGGGATCGTTTTTGTGAAAGGGGTTTTGGGGATTATTTGGAGATGAATCTAGGGCTTGAAGGTGTAGGGAGATGAGGGTGAGTAAAATGAAGAAGGAGATGAAAATGGTGGAGGAATGAAAATGGAGGCAACCCCCCCTCTCAATTATTCTTACTCTCTCTCTCTCTCTCTCCAAGTCATCATTATGTCTCCTTTCTCTCTCCTCACTCATCATGACCCCTTTTCTTTCTCTTTTCTCACCAAAATGCATACACCCAAATAAAACTACACCATGAAATAACATGTAACATGTCATGGTGCACTAGCCATGAAAAACTGTAGAAACGCGGATTTGGCTTAATCGCGATTAGCAGTGCACTAATCGGGTTTTTATCAAAACTGCATATAATAAATTTCAAAAATGCCAAATCCTTTAAATATATTATTAAATGAATAAATAATTTTAATTTCTATTTATTTCACAATTATTGGTATATATTTATACCCTTTTTCGAAAACCCCAATTTCGCAAATCGTGCAATGTTCGGGAAAAATATTATTTTAATATTAAATTCCAAAAATAATATTTTATATTTTCTGAAATGTTACAATCTTCCTCCCTTAAATAAATTCGGTCCTCGAATTTAAATTTAAACCCCTAAATACCAAAATATCTTAACACTCAACTCAAATCAACGGGGCTCTGAAATCACGGAAGATACAGAATAACTCAGCGCGTCAAGTGCGCATGAAAACGAGTACAAAACTCAAAAACGAACTTCGACTAGCGTCACGAAAATCATCGGATTTGCACGCATATCCTCGGAGTTACAATAGAGGTACAGATCTCAAAATCCAATACTGAAATCCAATATACACTAGTCAGATACTATAATACGTGTATAGTACGCATCCTTGTAAAACTTTCAAAATCTGAATCAACTCATGAAAAAATCTTTTCTAAATCGCCGCGTGAATGCGTAACTCACGGCATAAGTGACGGACGCTCATTTTAAAATAATAATATATGTCGATATACGTTTTCCTAAATACACGATCCGTCGTTTTCAAAATATCCCAAACGGTTTTCCTTTAAAAATGTTCGTGTCGCTCACGGTCACGTAGGAAATAGTGAGACTATAGCACTTTTTCGAAAACCTCTTGGTAAACTTTGAATGCATTCAAAGTACTCAGGTACTGTCCTCGGTTCAGTCCTGTTTAGCCAATATATAATATGGTGCCCAAAACGAAAACAAGGTGCTCAAAAGCAAAATCAGCCTCAAAAGGCGTATCCAATAATCACATGCGTCTGGTGCGCACGGAAATCAAATCCAAATACAAGTGGTACGAACATGCACGAAAGCAAAACTAAGTGCAACGGGTGTGCACGAAAGCATCTATCCAGTGCAACGGGTGTGCACGACAACAATATCAAGTGCATCTAGAGTGCATCAAGTGCAACTAACATGCATGAACGAAAATCCTAATTGAGTGCATCCGGTGTGCACAAATCCACATCTCATATCATGCGCCCAACATGAGCGAAAATCCAAGTCAAGTGCATCCATTATGCACGAATGAAATCTAAATCGAGGACATCCAACATGCATGAGTAAAATCCCACTCAAGTGCATCCGATGCGTACAAAAATCCAAAATCAAGCACCTAATATGCGCAAAAATCCAACCAAAGTGCGTCGGGTCTGTAAAAGCATATAGTGTAGTAGCATGGACGAAAACGAATGGCAAGTGCCAACGCGCACGAAAACACAAATCGGATAACACAAAGGCTCAAAGACATAAATCGATGCAATAATGTACGGAGTATAAATCTAGTGCAACCAATGCACAAAATCTAGTGCAACCGATGTAAATTGTGGATCGAAGAGAAAATGTTCTTATGAACAAAGTTATCTCTCTTGTGCTTGTTTCTTGGAGTAATCGCTTGCATGGAGAACCCACTTGGGAACGAGATGATGAAATCCGACAGAATTTTCCACATCTATTCTTGTAGTTTGTTGATTGTTTATCCTTTCTTATTCTTGGAATTTCGAGGACGAAATTCTTTTGTAGTTGGGTATAATATAACACCCTAGTTCATTTATACCAATTCCAGTTCTCGTATTTCCTTAGTTGTGGTATTTTCCTGATTTATCGTGTTTTGGGTGCGAATAGTATTTTACATTTTACATTGCATTCGACCCGACCCGCTTGCTTGAACCTGTTTGATTCATATTTATAGATTACCCTGACTTGTTACATAGACACGTGCATCTCATGTATACTGCATACTGGCATTTTACCATAGAACAGTTTAGGTCATGTAAATAATTTAAAATTGCATTTCATAGCCTGCATGATACCCCTAACCCCGTGGTAGCATCCGCGCATCTTGTTCTCGTCCCGTTCAGTGAAACGGACGTGTTTGGATGGCTACGCGCATGTACGTGCATCCGTTCTTAGGGGTATGCATTTTCGTTACCTGAGCATTCATTTTGAATTTTGAAAGTCGCACATATTTTTCGTATTTTAAATCTGAAGTTTTAGACCCGACCCGGGCGCGTTTTGAAATATTTTGGTATCCCGCCAAAATTCAATTTATTTAATTTTAAAATTTAGTTTAAATATTTGCATACGATTTCTTTAATAAACTGAAACCTCTTATCTAAAATTTTAAATCTAAAAATATTTTAAAATTTTAAATCTAATTTCCTAACAAACTAACAACTCTTTTCTCTCTCTCTCCTCTGCATATACATATTATATATATTTTATTTATTTAATTTTTCTTTCCTTATTTAATACATAGCCTCTTCTTCTTCTTCTTTCTTCTTTCTTCTTTCTTCTTTCTTTTTCTTGATCTTGTTTCTTGATTCCGGTGATCACCACCGGAGCCGTGTTCGTCGCTGACGATTCGAATGATCCACTGAACGTACCTAACTTGCATGATCACCCTCTTGCGTTGTACCGTGCGCGCGTCGCGACATTTCGCCGACGAAGGACGTTCCGTACACATCCGTTCTTGTTCCGTCTAGGCAAGTTAATTTTGCTACATCCTATAATTCATTTTATACCTATTTAAATAAATACCATACCTATAGTTTAAATCTAGTACCCCATGTTTAATTTTATAACGTTTTGATATCCTGTTTGCATCTGTTTATATCATTTTAAATCTAGATCATGAAAACTTATCTTGTGACATACTAGTTTACATTATACTGCATCCATATCATTTAAAATATATATCATCGTAATATTTCTTATTATTATCTTTAATTAGTTTATAATCTGCATTTTATAATGTTATACATTTAAAAATATTATAGTTTACGCATGAAACGTCATCGCAAAGCGGATACGACAAATCTGAAATTTACTGTACACCTTACCTTATAAAATTCATTATAAATCATACAAAACTCATTAGTATACGTTCTTTAGTTCTTTGCGAAGCTAACTCAGAGTACTATAATTCTATTAAATATTTACTTACAAAATAAATTGTTTAAGAAACGTAAAATGCAAATGAATATGTCTCTAAACTGCTGTCCAGGGAAATTCCAGGAGCAAACTTTCAACTTCGAATGTTCATAGATTTTTGTGGGGACAACCTAAGATACTTATACTTATAAAAATAAAAACCTTATTGAATTATCTTTGTTTTGGTATAAGACACGTCTCTTTTGGAGAACGTTTGTTATTTTTAAGCTATTTTACAAATCAGGGTGACGCTGAATTTCTGAACGGAACTTTCTTGTGAATGGTTAATCAATACCACTTTTATAATTATTAATCGCTTTGAATATGCTATCCATATTAATATTTATATCAAATATTGCTTAGTTGTACATCCCACATTACCATTTTATAGTTTTATAACTTTTCGGATACCCGTTTGCATCCATCGCATTTAAGATACATATAATTGCATCCATAGATCACATTACTACATAATATTGTGATATTAACACTCCATATTTAATAAATTGCTTCCTAATTAATATTGAAACTATAAATGTAACCGTAATCGATAACTGTGCATCTGTATGCCTTAATCTGTACATGATTGCATATCACATTACAATGTTCCATTTTATTGTGCTATTAGTACCATGCTTGTTTTGTATACCCATGCTTATGCTAGTTGATTATGAGCACCCACATAACATTTTGTGCTTCCTGACAGGACCTGTTGCACTTCCTACCTGATAGGACATGGTACCATACACTCTTGACATGACCTGACACCTAAATACACTACTTGACCTGACCTGATGTGCAATGACTTGACCTGTTACCTGATCTTGTGTCTAATGCCAACAAACCTAACATGTAGTCCTTACGGACCGTTCCTGTTGTCTATCTAGACAAACCTGCTCGTACCTGATCCTGTGTTGGTATTAGTTCTTGATTACTGAATACTTGACTTGACATACACAACTTGGGGGTATGGGGAAATCAATGATGAAACCTGACTTGTAACTCGACAGATCAGGAGTATTGCCGCTGTTAGACCGAGCGGTGAAGTTCCTGTCGGTATGTAGTTTTACTTTCCAGGTGTTTCATTATTGTATCTTTTGCTTCCGCATATCATTATTTCTTGACTCTTTCATTCTCGCTCATGGACATGTACTAGATAGTTTGGCTTACTTTCCTGTTCTTGATATCTATACAGCCGTAATGTGACTGTGGAGGGATTTTTCCTATCCACAGGTAGCATGGTTGGCTATGTCACGTGCCCATCTTAGCGTACTCTGGGAAGCGGGGCGTGACATGGTTCTTTTGGTATCAGAGCCATGGGATATAGGTTAATCGGGTTTGATTCTTTTGTAGTTGGGTATTGGACCCAATACACGAATCAGAATACTCGTGATTAGGAACATGTCCTGCCATCTTGATTATTGTGATTCTTGAATCATATCCTTCTTTTATCCTTCGCTTTGACGATATGCAAACCACTTTGCATCTCGACTTGAAACCCTTTTGGTTTTCTTTTGTCTCTCCCTATTCTTGATTCTGATACTAGGATTTGGGCGACTTGAGTGGAGTTATGTATTTGTGCCCATGAATTGCAGCATGGTTACAATGCGGTACTCTATTTAAGTAACTTGGAGTCCTGGTCTTGATTCACTTCCTTATTCCATGATCGTTATACTACCTTGCTTCTCTCGGTTTCATTGCTTACCAGTTATTGTTTTATTACCAGCTTGAACCCTATTTACCGTGCTTAATCCTCTTCAGTATCTTGATTTCGGATGAAGTCATCTTGGTATCCTACTTGTTCTTATCTTTCCACATTGGAATTATTCAATTCTGGTGCACTCCTTGTTTGTTGTGGTCTTGGGAATGGATTTTTCTTGGCACCTTCCACGCTCACAGTGATTGTAGAGCAAGGAAAGTGATTCTCCAGATTCCTGGACATCCGGAGTTTGTTTTGCTGGAGGAAGTAGTTCGGTCGGGCCAGTCGAATTTAGGGCTAGGCCGATAAACAGTGTTCTTTCGTCGATAGAAGTTATTAAGGAAGAAGCGCCGGCTATATTACGAGAGTTCATGGACGTGTTCGAGGACATCTCGGGTTACCACAAACGAGATGTGGAGTTTGCGATTGATCTTGTTCCTGGTGCAGCGCCAATCTCAAAGGCGTATTATCCAATGGCATCAGTGGAGTTGGAAGAAGTAAAGAAGCAGGTTACCGAATTGCTAGAGAAGGGTTGAATTAGCGCAATTCACCTTGGGGAGCTCCAGTTCTTCTAATCAAGAAGAAAGATGGCACAAGGAGGATGTGCATCGATTATCGACAATTAAACCGGGTGATTATTAAGAACAAGTACCCGATCCCTCGCATTGGCGAATTGTTCGAGCAGCTTAGTGGCGCGAGGGTATTCTCGAAGCTGGATTTGCGGTCCGGATATCATCAGGTCTGAGTTAAATCAGAAGATATTTGTAAGACTGCGTTCCGAACTTGGTATGGACATTACAAGTATTTAGTGATGCCATTCGAAGTCACGAATGCACCGGCGATATTTATGGACTTGATGAACCGAATCCTTCACTGTTCTTGGACCAGTTTATAGTGGTGTTCGCTGAGGATATTCTGGTCTACTCGAGAAGCATTGAAAAGCATGCAGAACACTTGAAGGTCGCACTGCAGACACTGAGGCAAGAAAGATTATATGCTAAGATGAGCAAGTGCAAGTTTTGGCTTGAAGAAGTAAAGTTTTGGGACATGTCGTGTCTGGAGATGGAATCGCCGTTGATCCCAAAAAAGATTGCAGCAGTTCAAGACTGGCCGATTCCGAAGAACGTTGTAAAGATCAGAAGTTTCTTGGACTTGCAGGATAATACAGAAGGTTCGTGGGGAATGTTGCTCGTTTGGCTGAGCCTTGACCAAGCTTACGCGCAAGGAGGTACCGTTTGTACGGACGGATAAGTGTGCGTCGGCTTTTGAGGTGGTGAAGCAAAGATTGATAATCGCTCTTGTTTAACCGTGCCAGACAGTCCCGGAGGATTGGTGATTCACAGCAACGCATCTGGGAAAGGTTTGGGATGTGTTTTGATGCAGTATGGGAAGATTATAGCTTACGCATCGAGACAGTTGAAGACCCATGAGAAGGGCTACCCAACTCCTGACTTGGAGCTAGCAGCTGTGATGTTCGTTTTGAAGATTTGGAGACACTGCTTACTGGGTGAAAGGGTCGAAGTATTCACCGATCACAAAATCCTGGGGTATGTGTTCACACAGTAGGAGCTTAATAAGAGGCAGCGTAGGTGGTTGGAGCTGATGGATGACGACGACCTTGATCTTGAATACCATCCGGGGAAAGTTAATGTTGTGCCGGATGCACTTAGTCGGTGGCCAGCAATTCAGATGTTGACTGCATAGAAGAAACCTATTGAAGACTTTCGGAGATTCGATTTGGAAGTTGTGCTACCGCATTCTTCGGGACAGTTGTTGCAGCTGCAAGTACAGTCGTCGTTGATCGAGAATATTAAAGCAGCGCAATTGCAGGACCTTAGATTGCAAAATTTTCGAGAACAAGTTGAAGCTAGACATCGAACAGACTTATTGATCCATGAAGATGGTTCGTTGCAATATGGTAGCCACTTGTGTGTGCCAAAGGGAGATATTCGTGAAAAACTTATGAAGGAGGCGCACAGTTCAGCATAATCCGTACATCCAGGAGGCACGAAGATGTACCGAGATATACGACAGCATTTCTGGTGGGAAGGCGTGAAACGGGAGATTGCCCGCTTTGTGGCAAAGTGCTTAGTGTGTCAGCAAGTTAAAGCTGAACATCAAGGGTTGCTGGTTTATTGCAACCACTTCCGATTCCTCAGTGGAAGTGGGAACATATGACCATGGATTTCGTGACAGCTCTACCGCGGAGTCCAAAAAGCAACAATGCAGTTTGGGTGATTGTTGATCGATTGACCAGGGCAGCTCACTTCATACCGTTTTGAGTTGGTCAGTCAACGGAAGCGTCAGCAGAACGGTACATGCAGGAGATTGTGAGATTGCATGGAGTACCTATGAGCATCGTGTCCGACCATGACACTCGATTCTTATCACACTTCTGGAGGAGCTTACAGGAAAGTTTGGGGACTCGATGGAAGTTTAGCACAGCTTATCATCCTCAAACAGATGGCCAGTCGGAGAGAACGATCCAAACTCTTGAAGACATGTTGAGAGCTTGCATGTTAGACTTGAAGGGTTCACGGGAGGATCATCTATACTTGGTGGAGTTTCGTACAACAACAGATTTCAGGCGACTATTCAGATGGCTCCATTCGAAGCATTATATGGTCGCAAGTATCGTTCACCTGTTTGTTGGGACGATGTTGGAGAACGAAGATTGTTGGGACCGGATTTGGTCGTGCAAACAGTTGAGAAGGTTAATACTATCCGGAATCATGTGAAGGCAGCACAAGACCGACAGAAGAGTTGGGCTGATACGTCGAGAGAACCTCTAGAATTCGCTGTGGGTGATTTAGTATTCTTGAAGATGTCACCGACTAGAGGGGGATCCGTTACGGAAGTCGAGGAAAGTTTAGTCCTCGATTCGTTGGACCTTTTAAGATTTTGGAGCGTATTAGAGAAGTGGCGTATCGTTTGGTGTATCTTTGGAGAATGTTCATGACGTGTTTCTTGTATCTCAACCCCGTAGGTATGCTCGAGATGAAATACATGTATTAGATCTATCGGAGTAGACAGTACGAGAAGATTTAACTTTTGAGGAGCGACCGATGTAAATTGTGGATCGAAGAGAAAATGTTCTTATGAACAAAGTTATCTCTCTTGTGCTTGTTTCTTGGAGTAATCGCTTGCATGGAGAACCCACTTGGGAACGAGATGATGAAATCTGACAGAAGTTTCCACAGCTATTCTTGTAGTTTGTTGATTGTTTATCCTTACTTATTCTTGGAATTTCGAGGACGAAATTCTTTTGTAGTTGGGTATAATGTAACACCCTAGTTCATTTATACCAATTCCAGTTCTCGTATTTCCTTAATTGTGGTATTTTCCTGATTTATCGTGTTTTGGGTGCGAATAGTATTTTACATTTTACATTGCATTCGACCCGACCCGCTTGCTTGAACCTGTTTGATTCATATTTATAGATTACCCTGACTTGTTACATAGATACGTGCATGTCATGTATACTGCATACTGGCATTTTACCATATAACAGTCTAGGTCATGTAAATAATTTAAAATTGCATTTCATAGCCTGTATGATACCCCTAGCCCCGTGGTAGCATCCGCTCATCTTGTTCTCGTCCCGTTCAGTGAAACTGACGTGTTTGGATGGCTACGCGCATGTACGTGCATCCGTTCTTAGGGGTATGCATTTTCGTTAGCTGAGCATTCATTTTGAATTTTGAAAGTCGCACATCTTTTTCGTATTTTAAATCTGAAGTTTTAGACCCGACCTGGGCGCGTTTTGAAATATTTTGGTATCCCGCCAAAATTCAATTTATTTAATTTTAAAATTTAGTTTAAATATTTTCATACGATTTCTTTAACAAACTGAAACCTCTTATCTAAAATTTTAAATATAAAAATCTTTTAAAATTTTAAATCTAATTTCCTAACAATCTAACAACTCTTTTCTCTCTCTCTCCCCTCTGCATATACATATTATATATATTTTATTTATTTAATTTTTCTTTCCTTATTTAATACATAGCCTCTTCTTCTTCTTCTTTCTTTTTTCTTTTTCTTGATCTTGTTTCTTAATTCCGGTTATCACCGCCGGAGCCATGCTCGTCGTTGACGATTCGAGTGATCCACTGAACGTACCTAACTTGCGTGATCATCCTCGTGCGTTGTTTGGAACCGTTCCGTGTACCGTGCGCGCGTCGCGACATTTCGCCGACGAAGGACGTTCCGTACACATCCGTTCTTGTTCCGTCTAGGCAAGTTAATCTAGCTACATGCTATAATACATTTTATACCTATTTAAATAAATACCATACCTATAGTTTAAATATAGTACCCCATGTTTAATTTTATAACGTTTCGATGTTCCGTTTGCATCTGTTTATATCATTTTAAATCTAGATCATGAAAACTTATCTTGTGACATACTAGTTTACATTATACTGCATCCATATCATTTAAAATATATATCATCGTAATATTTCTTATTATTATCTTTAATTAGCTTATAATCTGCATTTTATAATGTTATACATTTAAAAATATTATATTTTACGAATGAAACGTCATCGCAAAGCGGATACGACAAATCTGAAATTTACTGTACACCTTACCTTATAAAATTCATTATAAATCATAGAAAAATCATTAGTATACGTTCTTTAGTTCGTTGCTAAGCTAACTCAGAGTACTATAATTCTATGAAATATTTACTTACAAAATAAATTGTTTAAATAACGTAAAATGCAAATGAATATGTCTCTAAACTGCTGTCCAGGGAAATTCCAGCAGCAAACTTTCAACTTCGAATGTTCATAAATTTTTGTAGGGACAACCTGAGATACTTATACTTATAAAAATGAAAATCTTATTGAATTATCTTTGTTTTGGTATAAGACACGTCTCTTTTGGAGAATGTTTGTTATTTTTAAGCTATTTTACAAATCAGGGTGACGCTGAATTTCTGAACGGAACTTTCTTGTACATGGTTAATCAATACCACTTTTATAGTTATTAATCGCTTTGAATATGTTATCCATATTAATATTTATATCAAATATTGCTTAGTTGTACATCCCAAATTACTATTTTATAGTTTTATAACTTTTCGGATACCCGTTTGCATCCATCACATTTAAGATACATATAATTGCATCCATAGATCACATTACTACATAATATTATGATATTAACACTCCATATTTAATAAATTGCATCCTAATTAATATTGAAACTATAAATGTAACCCTAATCGATAACTGTGCATCTGTATGCCTTAATCTGTACCTGATTGCATATCACATTACAATGTTCCATTTTATTGTGCTATTAGTAACCATGCTTGTTTTGTATACCCATGCTTATGCTAGTTGATTATGAGCACCCACATAACATTTTGTGCTTCCTGATATGACCTGTTGCACTTCCTACCTGATAGGACATGGTACCGTACACTCTTGACATGACCTGACACCTAAATACACTACTTGACTTGACCTGATGTACCATGACTTGACCTGTTACCTGATATTATGTCTAATGCCAACAAACCTAACATGTAGTCCTTACGGACCGTTCATGTTGTCTATCCAGACAAACCTGCTCTTACCTGATCCTGTGTTGGCATTAGTTCTTGATTACTGAATACCTAACTTGACATACACAACTTGGGGGTATGGGGAAATCAATGATAAAACCTGACTTGTAACTCGACAGTGTACTACCTTTACTGATCAGTTTTAGGGGCTAGGACAGCCTTCGGATGATGCTGCTGACATCATTCATCTGTACATATTTCCTGTTTTAGTGCCTAGCGGCATGTCTCGGATTCAGCCCGAGAATCTTGACCGTGGTCCCGGGTATGCACGGGATACTATTGAGTTACATCGATGATTCATCAAATTGATTTCAAAGACTTGAGAGTAGATAACCAATTGACTAGTTTTGTTTACTCACTGCACGCTACCTTTCACTGCCCTGATTTAGATTGCTTTACACCTGCTTTACTATTTATGATTATACTTGCATTTCTTGCTACCCTGTTTACATATTGTTGCTTGATGTTATGACGCGCTGACGTCTGGGTTTTGCATGGCCCAGATCCTTCTACCTTTGTTGCATACTGATCATGAGTATTGCCGTTGTTAGACCGAGCGGTGAAGTTCCTGTCGGTATGTAGTTTTACTTTCCAGGTGTTTCATTATTGTATCTTTTGCTTCCGCATATCATTATTTCTTGACTCATTCATTCTGGCTCATGGACATGTACTAGATAGTTTGGCTTACTTTCCTGTTCTTGATATCTCTACAGCCGTAATATGACTGTGGAAGGATTTTTCCTATCCACAGGTAGCATGGTTGGCTATGTCACGTGCCCATCTTAGCGTACTCTGGGAAGCGGGGCGTGACATGCAGCCATGGTGCACTAAAACGATATCATGAAACTCAATCATCAAAAATCAAATCCAAACGATATAAGCGTGATACTCGGATCACAAACGCAAATCGCAATAAATGACATCGAGGTACACGTCCTACAATGTTGAAGAATAAATCGGTGCGCCTAAAACCGGCAGAATAAGAATATCTGCTTGCCTCATGCTCACGGTCTGGCATCCACTGTCTCTGGGTCCTTACCTTCTCTGTGGATTACCAATCTCGTGTTGAATATATGTATGCCCTAGAGGCCATTATATGATAGTGGATGTATTTATACATGTATATATTCAGTGTACATTCTTGCTCGACATGATAGTATGCTATCTGGTTCTTCTTTATCTGACATGTTGATTTGATCATACTTTTATTCATTCATA
Organism: Agapanthus africanus; assembly: GCA_030015575.1. Taxonomy (NCBI): domain Eukaryota; kingdom Viridiplantae; phylum Streptophyta; class Magnoliopsida; order Asparagales; family Amaryllidaceae; genus Agapanthus; species Agapanthus africanus. The sequence continues at coordinate 362,310,947 of JASDDO010000022.1, read as the reverse complement.
CATGTTGATAAAGCCCTGAGGATACTGACTTGACAACTGTGATTATCATAGAGATCATACTAGTGGGACATCAGTAGTTTATAAGCATATCCTGAAATGTCCCTAGTCTTAGGTGTATCGAGACGGGGCATCGATATACCAGAGTAGACTAGCGTATATGATACTAGACCCATATGATGGGCGATGGATGTTCCCACATTCATCGATGTTTGACATCGAGATCGTATACGGGTGCTCAGTGGTGACTGGGTACACTGGACGGACTCACCGAGAACTCTTATATGGAATTATATCTATCATCGGATAGCAGTTCTCAGGTGACACTGGTGCAGGTTAGTCTGTAGACCCGAGATCGTCATAGAGTCATGTGTGTTCTCCTACTGTACTTTGATTGCCACCCTACCACGGCTCTACTGAGTCGTGCAAACTGGTGGCCGTTGGGTACAGTCCCGAGACACACGAAGGCGATGAGCGATTGGAGGGGTTTCGTCTCTCCCGGTATTGGGAGTTGATGCTGTGCTGTGCTCGATTGGCTATATCAGTAAGTCCCTGGCCAGGGCTGTTGAGATTTTCTGATAAGTGTTATCAGTAGTTTCTCGATTTGTTATAGACCTTTCATCTGCATGACTTATCGAGTTATTGGGGTCGACGTTACCATCCCTAGACTCGATATGCAGCATATATGACGAAGATACCGGACTGTACGGTAGTGTTGCCGGTTGGCTCGACGGGAGTTGTAACAGGTTCGCTTGTTTTCTTCTGATCGCTCAATACCCGGGTGGCTGTTACGTTTAGCTGACCGCTTGCGGCTTGTAGGTATTTGATATGATCATTACCTACTGCCGGCGTATTGACGAGTCTTAAAGTCCCACAATGAAGTTTCCTGGCTCAGGCGAAAAGATGTGGTGTGCATATGAGATATGCGCGGAGACCCGATTAAATACGGATATGTGATACCGTATATTAATCGGGCATTTTCTTTTGGTCGGGTCGTATGTGATATGACCGGTTTGCAAAATCAAGTGTTGATTTAACAAAAGACTTTTAGATTAATTCTTTAATCAAACTCTTTTTCTATTTTTGTATGCATACATATACGCACATGATGATGTGCATGGATACATACATGCATACATTGTATCATGGTTGTTGATACAAGTTTGGTGGCAATGCAAGACTTACATTGTAGAATTATCTATTTATTTTTCATTTTGCAAAAAGGAAAGGATAATTCACAAGAGGTTAATGTTTATCATCTTTGACCATGCTTCAAGCACTTGTTAACCTTGAGTTAATTATCCTTTTACCTTTAACTCATTTTGAAAAGGATCTAGATGATTCTAACCATGGTTGAAGTGAGAAGGGATTAAGATATATTATTCTTTTCTCATTTCAATTATTACTCACTCTCATTTTCATTTTTCCTTTGGTGAGAAAAAGCTTAGCCATCATCTTCTTCTTCAAATCTTGATAATTTTCTTTAAGTGAGGTTGATAAAAGAAAGAGTTTTGATTATAGAAAATAAACCACATCATCATACTACACACATATAGCCGGTTTGTGTAGGGTGTTTGCTCTACTCCATTGATATATCGAGTAAAGCAAGGAGCTTTGGGAAAAGGAGCTTCGGGTGGATCGTCGTGGACTCAGAAGACCTCAAGCGAACCTTTTTCCAACCCTCAAGTGGCCAAGGAGTCTAGCGTAGGGAGCTTCAAAGGTTGTACTCTCAAAACCCTAGCCTTTATTACTTGTGATGTTGTTCAAGTTATGAAACCCTAATTTTCTAGTGATGATTCTTTGTATGTTCACTTAGCACCTTAAAAATTTGATTTTGAAATATGTGATGCTTCCAAACCCTTCATGAGGTGCTAGGTAAACCTAATATTGGTATCAGAGCCGACCTAGAAGTTTATGCGACATTTTAACGAAGTTAAAACTCCTATCGAACCAAAAATACGGCTTTTTGAGCCTTCTCTGGACATTTTTTCCAAACTGTGTTTTTTCAGAATTAAAAATACGTAAAAAAATCAGCAGGGAAATTTAAGGAACACTGTAAAAAACGAAGCCCTAATTCCTACATAGCACCGCGTAACCGCGGCCAGACCTTGCTTGGGCCGCGGATCCGTGGCCGTACAGGAGATTTATGGCATCATTTTTATACAGTAATGTCTTGAACTGCTTGTATACTTTTTTGGGTATGTTTAATCCGATTCATGTGTTGGATGTTCTGAGGATGGTTATAGGATTCGGTGAATCGATTGGAATTTTAATCTCGTGCCTTTTTCGGATAATTTAGAAAGTATTAAAAAGTTCGAACGGATATCATTAACTCACTTTTTCCCGACACGAAAATTTTTCAAGTGTTGAATCTTTTCTCGAGTTTAAATCTTTCGGAAATACGTGTAAGTTTTGTGGTGGACCCTCTAGAAGACAACAAACCTTAACTCGATTATGTGACCATCTTGAACTGCCTTTTGAACCTTAGGGTTTGAGGCAGTACGGCGTGCCACATGTGAGGCGTTGGCTTGACCCTTCTACGGCTGGACCGCTACTACTTTGACACATTCCGGGTTTTTTTTTGAACTCCACTCAAGTGTTGAGCGTTAGGAAATTTTGGGTATTTGATTATTCGATCGAAATGTTTAATACTGTCTATTTATCTGGAATGTGATACAATATGTGGAATTCATATAGTTAGGCATGAAATGCGATGTATGTGATATTTCGGATTTACGATGTCTAAAGAGAATGTGGATTCCAAATGTTGTAGTTTTACACTTTCTTTTCTGTGACCGTAAGTGTAGTATGTCGCATATCGCCGGTTTCGTTGCTATACATCAACGACAATCGGGGTACGCATACTTACTTACGTTTATGATATATGATATTATGTGTTGCTGAGATATGATGTGCAGGATTGTCGCGATTGAATAGCCGGGGGTTTTATGTGAGATGAGAGTTTTATTTTCATTCATGTAAAATTCAAATGTAATGTAATATTCTTTTATTTGGGGCACTTCCGGGTTGAGGTTGATGTCACCAGTGTTGTATATTATTTACTTTTCCGCATTAGGATAGACCCAAGGAGGGGAGCACAAGTGACCGGGTTCTGGGGTTCAGTGGGAAGCCATCTCGAGGAGTCGAGACCGGGTCTCCTAAACTCCAGGATTGGTAGGGTCGCTTGCCGCTCTCATAGGGGTCTAGGGGTGTGGGCTTGGCTATTCATCGCGACTGTGGAATCCGTATTTTCTATTGTTGGCTAAATACTAAATACGGACGTCCTAGTATATCCCACATTATATCTATGTTTCTGCTGCCTGTGTTCTGTGATATCTGAGACGAATGATATATTATATATGAGATATATAGTAGAGGTTGCTTATGTTTTACACCCGCGCTAGTCCCGTCCCGGTATGCCGTTAGTTAAGTAACCTAACGGTGCATAACGGAACATTGCGGCGAATGCGGATGGCATAAGCGTACGTTGTATTTTCGTTTCTTTTCTGTGATTGGCTTAAGGACTTAAATGATGGGACTACATTAATATGATTAATGTAAGGAAAATAAACCTAAAAAGATGTTGTAGAATCGGATTTGAAAACCACTCGGCTCTTTATGAAAAAGATACATTTCAAAACTGCGGAGCACAAGCCACTCCTTTTGAAAAAGGACATTCATGCGACTTTGTTGACCATAGTTAAGGGTCATATGGGTGGGTCTAATTAATCAAGAAATGACGGGTAGAACTTGACTGGTACTTATGATTTGTTGACCATAGTTAAGGTCATAAGTACTAGGGGTAAAAACCGCATCGGGAATTTCAAGTGTTGAGATTTGCAATGAGATTGCATACCTTCCATATGATGGTTGGATCCCGATCCCACTGTGGGCAATAGTTGCTACCAGGAGAGTTTTGTAGTTTACATTTAGCTAACTCATTAGGTGTCTAGAAAGGTGTTAACGGGGCTACGCCTCTGGGAAAACGAGGTTTACTTTAATTAGGTCTGTGCGAAAGCACGGGGAACCTCCCTCAAGTACCGACACTGGCCTGGCTGAACGGTTAGCGAAGTTGTAGACTGTAATTAATCCTGGCTAGTTTTCTTTTTAAGATTTGAAAGAAAAAATTGATTAAATCAGTGGGAGACATCGATTAGACAAGATAATAACCAATCTGATCTTTGCAAGAGCTTTCGCTGAGTGTATTCTTTTCTCTCTTTTAATGGCAGATACCAATGACTGGACTCAAGCTTCTACTAGATAAAAATAAACTGAATGGGACCAATTATAAAGACTGGCTGAGGAATCTGAAAATAGCCTTGACTTATGATAAAGTATCATATGTCCTCACGGCTTCAGCCCCGCCCGTCCCAGGTCCAAAATCCTCAGTTGCGGACAAAGAAGTCCGCATGACATGGGACGCTGACTTTGCCATGGCCAAATGCCTCGCGCTTGCATGGATGGACAACACACATCAAAAGCAGCACGAGAATATGGACATTCAAGCCATATTTCTCCATACAAAGGAGTTGTATGGAGAGCAATCCCGCGTATTACTATACGAAGCATCAAAGAAATTGTTTCAGATGCGAATGGCCCCGGCACATCAGTAGGAGACCATGTTCTGAAGATGATAGCTCTCATAGAAGAGCTTGAGGACCTTGGATGGAAGATGGACAATGAACAATATACTGATATTATTCTGCAGTCCCTCCCCTCCACCTTTGCTCAATTCATAGTTAACTTCAACATGCACAACATGGAGAGGGAACTACCTGAAATCTTTAATATGTTAAGGAGGGCAGAGAGCACACTGAAATCAGTGAAAACTCCCGTTTTGAGTTTTGGGCAATCTTCTTCTTCTCGCCCAAAGGCTAAGGCCAAGGGAAAGAAAAAGAAGAAGCCCACCAATCCTAAGGGTGGAGTTAAAAAGGTTAAGGGGAAGGACAAGTCCAAAGCTGGAGAATCGGGGAAAGGGGAATGTTTTCATTGCAACAAAACAGGACATTAGAAGCGCAACTGTACGGAGTACTTGAATCTCAAGAAGAAGCATGGGGATGCTTCCTCTTCAGGTGTGTTTATGAGAGAAAACTGTTTTTCAATAAACTCTGCTTCCTGGGTATTAGATACCGGTTCAGGTTCTCACATTTGCAATTCTATGCAGGGGCTGAGAAATAGCAAAGTTTTGAAGACAGGTGACCATACTCTCCGCGTTGGAAATGGTCCCAATGTACATACAGTCGCAGTGGGAGAGTATCACTTGGGGTTGCCATCTGGGTGTATATTGGTTTTGAGCCAATGTTATTTTGTACCAAGTATGCTTTGTAATATAATATCTGTTTCTTTGTTAGACAATGAAGGATATAATTTTATATTGCAGAACAATGTTATGAACATTCTCCTGAATCAAATGTTAGTTGGGTATGGTACACTTAATAACGGGATATACGTCCTAAATCAACACACGGTTTTTAGCATACAACACACTGATAAAAGAAAACTTTCAGAAATAAATGAAGCTTTTCTTTGGCACTGTAGACTTGGTCATATTAACAAAACAAGACTAAACAAGTTGCACAAAGATGGATATTTAAACCTGTCACGGACCGAAAGTACGGAACATGACCGGCACTTAAACTACGAACGTCTCGAGACGTACGTAATCTAAGTAAACCGAAAACCCAGAAATCCAAACCAAGAAAAGTAGTAGAGTGCAGGAAAAACCAACTTAAAGCAAGGAATTTCAATAGCATAAGCCGAATTATGCGGTTTTTAAAACCTCAAAAATTTACTGAAAATTTCGGCAGAGTCTCCTTTGTAAATACTGGCCCCCAAATGGGATACAACATGAATAGTATACGAAATCAAGAAAAAGGCATCCCCAAATGGGAGCTAGCTCTTCGTCAATCGACGGTCACAACCACACAAGCAATATAATATACAACGCCAACGGCGAGGATCAAAACTCAAAAGGAAACTCAAAACCACCAGAAATCTGCAGAAATATACGCGCGACTCTAAGGTCAAAAGAATAACATCACTGGTCTCTATCTAAAAAATAAATACATGTTTGGTTGATGGAACCTCTAGATACAACTGAATAATAATATACAATGTATAGTGATGGGTACGATACAAATAAACCTACCTACTAGCAAGTCACCCGAACGAAACTGTACCCGCAAAGCCGTAAAGAAACCTGTACGGCGAAACCTGCAAGAAACTGGGGCACAACAGGGGTGAGTTGCCAACTCGTGAATAGAAAAATATCTACGAATAGAAATCGCATGTATGACGCAATCCTAGGTCATACAATCATAATATATCCTCAAAATATACATAACAAGCAGCCTATAACAATGGCTAGGGTAATATCTAACCGAGTGAAATCTCATGTGCCCGTGTCAGTGCCTCAGGTAGCAATATATCATATGAATGAGGTATGAATGCATGAAACAGAATACATGTAAATGAAAAAAAACTGTTTTCATAAATTAGTGAGATTTCCTTCGTATTTTTAAACTGAGGTATCATAAATGAAATCAGCATCGACAGTGTCTAGCATCGACACAAAACATAAATCTCACTGTCTCGAAATATCAATGTCTCAATCTCAATATTTAGGGTGCCGTCAGTCCAGACCGGCCCCTACCATCCATCTCAAGACCACGACGGTATCCTCCGGATATCCGACGTGTCGGGTAATATCACCGGTAGGTAGTGCTCCCCAGCCAGGCTCAACGTCAACACCACATTCCTCTTGCCCCGGGGTACCATACCGGGCCCACCATGTACCCGTGACGGTTCCTCCACTCCTCGACATGGATTTCCAAAACCACAGCAAACTCATGGTGGACGACACTTTACATTACTAGAAAACCGCAACATTTTATATTTTAAAAGATCATAAGTTGTAAATTTTGTGGCTTTCCCCGAAATCCAGAAATATCATAAATCTCAAGAAATCATCACAAGTGCATATGTCAATGATAATGAACAAGGCATGAACAACTGAATAACAGTATGCATGAAGTGGTAGGTAATAACTACAATGTCTAATATGGCATATAAGGGAAGTACACTAATATCATGTCAAAACTACCAGCTAACAATCTAAGTCAAGCAATTATATTCTCTAAAGTGTACGTGACATGGCAATTACCGATGAAGATGTGTGTGAGCCGGCAAGTAAGTATACGTGTTACATACGCATCATCGGTAATGGTGCTGGTGTCCTAACAATAAGATATCAACATTTCAATAAGAATTTATAACATAAGTATGCGATGCGAAGCGAACCACAATAATAAGCGGGAGCTGAATACTAGATGCAACTATAACTAATCTGCATTAATCTAATATAAGTTCTACAAATGGTGCCTTTTGAAATAACACAAATCATGGGGTTTTGAAAATAGGGGCTACGGTGTTTTTATGAAAAGATAAGTCTTTTAAAATATCCGTAGGATCCCTTGGGCTGTCTTTTAAAATACCCACGATTCGTTAGTTTTTGAAATAGGTAGGAGTCTAATCTAATCTAACAACTACACTAAACTATATGGCTGAACTAACAAGCTGAACTACAGGTAAGGAAACCGCCTATCATCTGAGTCGATACATATACATACCTGTATATATATTAGTCGGTGATCCTGCCTCAATAATATCATATCCGATACCATATCTATAATCAGACATCCCAAGTCAAGAGTGCGGATCAATCATCAAAATATAGCTCGTACGTAAATCCGTCGTACGGCATCCCAATCTGGGTACGGGTCAATATCATATTCCTCACACTATTCCTCTGGTATCCTCTTTATCCAAGATCATAGTCTAGGGTACTGACCTATGTCTAGTACAATACTAATATCCTCAATATACTCATGATCTGACTACTGATCGACAGTCTCGTACAAACCGATATCGTCAGCACATATCATCATCAAGGGGTATACATCGCCCGATACGGCCTAATATCAATATCCTAGCATATTATGCCTCATATCACGATCAAATGTCGACCATTTATTTATAACACTATTCATCCGTATCGCCGCCGCAAGATCCGCTATAACACCAGGACGTACCTTAAGTACGAATCCTGCCAAATCACCGAGATCACAACCACAAACAAATCTCATCGACTCAGCTCAATCCCAAGTATCATCCTCAATCCGTATGTGAACACATAGTCCCATACCCATGTGAACACATAACTATAAAGAATCCCATGAGCACATATCTATAAGAATGTATGCAAGTATGTATGTGTGTATGTGTGTGTGTAACACTACCCTAGGGTTCGCAACAACAAGGTAATCCAACACACCAATATCCATCCTAACATCAATATTAATCCTAAATAACATATAACAATTGTTGGTGTGTATACGCATCCGTATACACCACCACGGACTGCGGGGGTGCTATACGCCATCCACCCGACTTCTCCCCGTAGATATAAATCTACTCACCTGGTCCTCGCTCGCCGGTGCCGACGTCGCCACGCGCTTGCTTGTCGTCTCGAAGTCCGCATGGGGTACCTACATATCATAACGCACCGTATCGCATTAAAACTAAATTCGAAATTGAAACAGCATACGAAAATCAAATCGGCACGCCTATCACGCATAGGTCCAAACCTATCGCCTACGCATGCAAGAATAGTCAAACCAACCCTCGATGTCGATGTACAAACGTCAAACCATCGATAAAAATCCAATCACACTCATTTGCACATTCACGAACACTAATTTTAATATAAAATAGGTTAAAACTCACAAAAACCCCATATTCACTCTAAAAGCGGTTTTTCCGAAAAACTAGCAAGCAAAATTACCCGTTTTAGTACAACACTCGATGTTTAAACAATTATAGCGGCCATAATACTTATTAAATAACTTAAATAAGTCAATAAAACCATTTCCATAATTTAATCACATAAATTTGCATAATTTCCAAAATCCTAGTTTGCAAAAATATCAATTTTAACACTTTTCAATGTAAAATTCACAATTTTACAATTAAACTTGGTTTTGCATATTTTAAATGGTTAAACCACTCATGGAAATCTTAATGATGTGCTAAAAATCCTAACTAGATTTTAATCCCACATTTTAATAAAATTTCTAAAACCTAGTTAGCAATTTAGCATAATTATCACAATTTGGGCAAATTAAATATAACAATTTGCAAATTAGCTACAAGATTAGGTTTTGCATATCTTTAAGATGCTAAAATACATCACACTACCATGAACAAATTATCACAACCATAACTTTAATTTAACCCTTCTCTTGAATTTAAACTTGCAATTTAAAACCTAAATAAAACACCTGATTAAGTTGATTTAAAGTATTTAACATCAAATTAAGCAAAAGGGTTAGAGTTATACCTTCACAAACCATGAAATCAAATATGGAACTTGACCTCCAAATTGAGATCTTTGCACCAAGATCCATGCTATAAGGGCTAAGGAAAAATGGGTAGGGCTTTGATTTTGATTTTGTGGGATTTTTGGTGGATTTTTGATGCAAATTGTAATGTTTTTGATGAGGAAATGAGGAAAAATTGGGGCTGCACTTGAAGAGGCTCGGCCAGAATTGTGAGGGAGTGGGAGAGAGGTTTGGGATTTGGGGAAAGTTCACACAAGGTCAAAGACAACCATATACTTAGTCAAATTAATATATTTTATACCATTCCTCAAAGCTTTTCTTCACATGAGTTGAAGAAAATTTGAGGGGAGGAAAAATGGGCTGTTTTTAGGTGTGGGGCCGGCCATGATGAGGTGGGGAGGAGTGTGGAAAATTTTACAAAGAATTTCTATGCAAAAAGACCCCCCACAAGCTCAAAATTGCAAGTTTTAGTTCAAAATAATTATATTTTTGTTTTCCATAATAAAACCCATTAAAACTTGAAATAAAATACTAAAAATTTATATTACAACTAGATTTTAATTAACATGATTTTAAAGATTAAAATTAGCCCATTTAAGTTTGTATTTATCGCTAATTTAATGTATTTTCTTACCGGCTTAAAATAATATTAAAATAATATTTTTTTCAGAAAATTTGAAATTTCACCAGCGGCTCAATAAACACCAAATAATAGCAATTACATAGCTAGAATATGTATATTTAATTTTTATAATAAGATATTTGTATTTTGACTTTTTACAGAAACCCCTTCATTTTACCGATTTTCCGAAATTTCACCGAAACGATTTTCAAAACGCTACAATCTTCCCCCCTTAAAGAAATTCGGTCCCCGAATTTAAATTCAAACTCCCCCAATTACTAAAACATCTAAGAAAAACTATCAAGTCGTCGGGGCTCCGAAATTGTAAATACATAAAACAAATCGTAGCGCAGCGCATGCGCTTGAAAAATGAGTATATAACTCAAATCAAAACTCCGTCAAGCATCCCGCGATCATCGGAGTCGTGGAGAAGACATCAATGCCAAATTCAAATCAAAACCAATATGATATAACTCGAAACTATAAATGTAAATATCGAATCTATATCTATAAGTATCTGAAAGAAATGCATGCCAAATCTCTTTAAGTCGCTATGCAACGCGTATAACACTGCACAGTGGCGGACGTCTATCATAAGAAAATAACTATATACATATATACCTTTGTTTGAAATGTACGTTCCGCCGTTTTGGAAACAATTTAGAAGGGTCTTCTTGTTTTAAACATTTCGTGTCATATCAGACACGTAGGTAAATACTGAGGCTATAGCGCGCTTTTTGGAAATCTCTTCAATAACTATCAATGCATGCAAAATGTATTCAGGTACTGTCCTCTGACTAGTCCTGCTCAGTACGGAAACACATAGCAATATCATAAAAACGTACTGCTCTATAAGAAATCAATCCCAAAATATGCACATGAATACTACGTGCGTCTGGTGCGCACGGAAATCAAAATCCATGAATGTGCCATACATGCGCACAGAAACAACATCTAAGTGCATCAGGTGTGCACGAAACGTCTATCGTAGGCAACATGTGTGCCTGACAGCAAAATCAGGTGCATCTGACATGCACGAAAAATCTCGAATTAGTGCATCTGGTGTGCACCAAATCGCATCTCGTAACAGGCGCCCAACAGGCGCTAAAAATCCAATCCGGTGCATAAAATGCACAAAACAAATGTCGAGCATCACCCTCGAAGTCGAAATCCAGTGTATCCAAGTGCACAAAATACATGTCACTGCACTGCCAGCATATATAAACTATACAGAGTGCAGGAACCAAATCGCGTGCGTGCATACGCACAAAATCAACTCAACTGTTTAAAACCGTAAAATCACAAACATGTGAAACTAAAGCACGAAAACGATATCAAGTGCAACACTGTGCAAAGATCGTAAATCCTCAATCATCAAAATCAAATCATACGAATAAATCACCCAAAACATCGAAATCAATAATGGCGGAACAGTACCGCTCATGCATCCTCTAAGAATCTCGGGCCAACTGTCGCGGTCACTAGTGGGACGTCTCGTCGATGATCATGAACTCTGGCCTGCTGGTGTGCGTAACATGACCACTCCTGGGTCCAAGTCTTCTCCGTGGATTACCAATCTCACAATCCATCGGCTCATCGGCCCTGTCAAGGCAGCATATCACTGGCGTCGGCCTCTGGCTCTCTGAATGCACGTGACACATCTGATCCTGGGTGCAAGTATCATCGCAGCAGTATCCTAGAAGGAATCCTGCTCACGGTCTCTTCCATGTCTCGTCTCTGCCAACTGTCCGGAAGTCATTGTCCTTTCCTATATCTGCATCTTGCTCTGGAACGACTACATACTCATCGCGACTCCTTCTGGAAGGTAAGTCCAAGCACAATGCCTCGTCATGCACATCGCATCTCTGATGTAGGCGGAGTGGAACGTCGTCTTATCCATATATTGTACGGACCTTTTTACTCCACTTTCTCAAATGTCGACTGCTTCGGACTCGTCTCATCGTGGCTACATGGACTGAGCTCCAACGGCTATCCTCATATCGGGAGTCTCCCAAGAAATGCATCTCACCACCTACCATCCGAATTAAGTCGAGCCATCCAATCGAGTCGTCAAAACCTCATAATCCCCCAAGAGCTCAACATCTTGGGTATAGTATAAGAGTATCGAGTACATACCTCAGCATCGGTGGTCCAGCCGTAGAAGGGCAAACCCAAGCCTCACTAATGGCGCCGCAGAACTGCCGCAAACCCTAAGGTTCAAAGGCTTTCACACGGTCATTAAGTCGAGTTAGGGTTTCATTCTTCTAGAGGGACCATAGAATTGCCTGCATGTCTTTCCGACTATCTTAAACTTGGAATAATAGGTTTCTGACATTCGATCGTCTCTGTCGACTCCCAACGTCTCCACGTGAAGTCGTCTCTGGCTGGAATCCATCTATCTGATGACCTCGCATCGGGTTAGGCGAACGATCCACATGTCCTAGTCATTCATCCACGATGACTAGCGACCTTCTATCATCTCTTAGTACAACTCGTTCTGCACTAACTCCAGCATCTGGGGCAATACCTCGTCGTTCGCAGCAATAACTGGCTCGCTCGTCTACACGCCGAACAGTGCCTCGATCATCATGAATAAGCAACACACCAACGGTCATCAAGATCTGGCTGGCCTCTATCATTAGCTCAATCCTCTAATGTCGATCAGCACATCCGAGTAACCTCATAAAGGCGATCCGCCAAACGCTCGTTGCGCGGAAACACAGTCAAAAGACACCTCTCTATAATCGGGTGTCGCCGGAATCATGCCCTGGTCAGTCCTCATTCGTGCCGAGCTCGTGCTGACCGCAACTCTAGCCGTAGCTCTCCCTGCTCGTAATCGTGGCAGCAAAATCAAACTGGTACCGATGAGGCTAGATCAGGAAGGAATATAATACTGAACAAGGAAATGTACATCCTAAGGCTTCTTAAGTGGAGTGGCGTATCGTAAATATGCCGCGGAACATACCAACGATACGTCACTCTACTTTAGTCACCTATTCCATCAACCAAGGGTCATCCTATGCTCCGAAGGTAAAACCTAACGCTCTGATACCAACTTTGTCACGGCCCGAAAGTACGGAACATGACCGGCACTTAAACTACGAACGTCTCGAGACGTACGTAATCTAAGTAAACCGAAAACCCAGAAATCCAAACCAAGAAAAGTAGTAGAGTGCAGGAAAAACCAACTTAAAGCAAGTAATTTCAATAGCATAAGCCGAATTATGCGATTTTTAAAACCTCAAAAATTTACTGAAAATTTCGGCAGAGTCTCCTTTGTAAATACTGGCCCCCAAACGGGATACAACATGAATAGTATACGAAATCAAGAAAAAGGCATCCCCAAGCGGGAGCTAGCTCTTCGTCAATCGACGGTCACAACCACACAAGCAATATAATATACAACGCCAACGGCGAGGATCAAAACTCAAAAGGAAACTCAAAACCACCAGAAATCTGCAGAAATATACGCGCGACTCTAAGGTCAAAAGAATAACATCACTGGTCTCTATCTAAAAAATAAATACATGTTTGGTTGATGGAACCTCTAGATACAACTGAATAATAATATACAATGTATAGTGATGGGTACGATACAAATAAACCTACCTACTAGCAAGTCACCCGAACGAAACTGTACCCGCAAAGTCGTAAAGAAACCTGTACGGCGAAACCTGCAAGAAACTGGGGCACAACGGGGGTGAGTTGCCAACTCGTGAATAGAAAAACATCTACGAATAGAAATCGCATGTATGACGCAATCCTAGGTCATACAATCATAATATATCCTCAAAATATACATAACAAGCAGCCTATAACAATGGCTAGGGTAATATCTAACCGAGTGAAATCTCATGTGCCCGTGTCAGTGCCTCAGGTAGCAATATATCATATGAATGAGGTATGAATGCATGAAACAGAATACATGTAAATGAAAAAAAACTGTTTTCATAAATTAGTGAGATTTCCTTCGTATTTTTAAACTGAGGTATCATAAATGAAATCAGCATCAACAATGTCTAGCATCGACACAAAACATAAATCTCATTGTCTCGAAATATCAATGTCTCAATCTCAATATCTAGGGCGCCGTCAGTCCAGACCGGCCCCTACCATCCATCTCAAGACCACGACGGTATCCTCCGGATATCCGACGCGTCGGGTAATATCACCGGTAGGTAGTGCTCCCCAGCCAGGCTCAACGTCAACACCACATTCCTCTTGCCCCGGGGTACCATATCGGGCCCACCATGTACCCGTGACGGTTCCTCCACTCTTCGACACGGATTTCCAAAACCACAGCAAACTCATGGTGGACGACACTTTACATCACTAGAAAACCGCAACATTTTATATTTTAAAAAATCATAAGTTGTAAATTTTGCGGCTTTCCCCGAAATCTAGAAATATCATAAATCTCAAGAAATTATCACAAGTGCATATGTCAATGATAATGAACTAGGCATGAACAACTAAATAACAGTATGCATGAAGTGGTAGGTAATAACTACAATGTCTAATATGGCATATAAGGGAAGTATACTAATATCATGTCAAAACTACCAGCTAACAATCTAAGTCAAGCAATTATATTCTCTAAAGTGTACGTGACATGGCAATTACAGATGAAGGTGTGTGTGAGCCGGCAAGTAAGTGTACGTGGTACATACGCATCATCGGTAATGGTGCTGGTGTCCTAACAATAAGATATCAACATTTCAATAAGAATTTATAACATAAGTATGCGATGCGAAGCGAACCACAATAATAAGCGGGAGCTGAATACTAGATGCAACTATAACTAATCTGCATTAATCTAATATAAGTTCTACAAATGGTGCCTTTTGAAATAACACAAATCATGGGGTTTTGAAAATAGGGGCTACGGTGTTTTTATGAAAAGATAAGTCTTTTAAAATTTCCGTAGGATCCCTTGGGCTGTCTTTTAAAATACCCACGATTCGTTAGTTTTTGAAATAGGTAGGAGTCTAATCTAATCTAACAACTACACTAAACTATACGGCTGAACTAACAAGCTGAACTACAGGTAAGGAAACCGCCTATCATCTGAGTCGATACATATACATACCTGTATATATATTAGTCGGTGATCCTGCCTCAATAATATCATATCCGATACCATATCTATAATCAGACATCCTAAGTCAAGAGTGCGGATCAATCATCAAAATATAGCTCGTACGTAAATCCGTCGTACGGCATCCCAATCTGGGTACGGGTCAATATCATATTCCTCACACTATTCCTCTGGTATCCTCTTTATCCAAGATCATAGTCTAGGGTACTGACCTATGTCTAGTACAATACTAATATCCTCAATATACTCATGATCTGACTACTGATCGACAATCTCGTACAAACCGATATCGTCAGCACATATCATCATCAAGGGGTATACATCGCCCGATACGGCCTAATATCAATATCCTAGCATATTATGCCTCATATCACGATCAAATGTCGACCATTTATTTATAACACTATTCATCCGTATCGCCGCCGCAAGATCCGCTATAACACCAGGACGTACCTTAAGTACGAATCCTGCCATATCACCGAGATCACAACCACAAACAAATCTCATCGACTCATCTCAATCCCAAGTATCATCCGCAATCCGTATGTGAACACATAGTCCCATACCCATGTGAACACCTAACTATAAAGAATCCCATGAGCACATATCTATAGGAATATATGCAAGTATGTATGTGTGTATGTGTGTGTGTAACACTACCCTAGGGTTCGCAACAACAAGGTAATCCAACACACCAATATCCATCATAACATCAATATTAATCCCAAATAACATATAACAATTGTTGGTGTGTATACGCATCCGTATACACCACCACGGACTGCGGGGGTGCTATACGCCATCCACCCGACTTCTCCCCATAGATATAAATCTACTCACCTGGTCCTCGCTCGCCGGTGCCGACGTCGCCACGCGCTTGCTTGTCGTCTCGAAGTCCGCATGGAGTACCTACATATCATAACGCACCGTATCGCATTAAAACTAAATTCGAAATCGAAACAGCATACGAAAATCAAATCGGCACGCCTATCACGCATAGGTCCAAACTTATCGCCTACGCATGCAAGAATAGTCAAACCAACCCTCGATGTCGATGTACAAACGTCAAACCATCGATAAAAATCCAATCACACTCATTTGCACATTCACGAACACTAATTTTAATATAAAATAGGTTAAAACTCACAAAAACCCCAAATTCACTCTAAAAGCCGTTTTTCCGAAAAACTAGCAAGCAAAATTACCCGTTTTAGTACAACACTCGATGCTTAAACAATTATAGCGGCCATAATACTTATTAAATAACTTAAATAAGTCAATAAAACCATTTCCATAATTTAATCACATAAATTTGCATAATTTCCAAAATCCTAGTTTGCAAAAATATCAATTTTAACACTTTTCAATGTAAAATTCACAATTTTACAATTAAACTTGGTTTTGCATATTTTAAATGATTAAACCACTCATGGAAACCTTAATGATGTGCTAAAAATCCTAACTAGATTTTAATCCCACACTTTAATAAAATTTCTAAAACCTAGTTAGCAATTTAGCATAATTATCACAATTTGGGCAAATTAAATATAACAGTTTGCAAATTAGCTACAAGATTAGGTTTTGCATATCTTTAAGATGCTAAAATACATCACACTACCATGAACAAATTATCACAACCATAACTTTAATTTAACCCTTCTCTTGAATTTAAACTTGCAATTTAAAACCTAAATAAAACACCTAATTAAGTTGATTTAAAGTATTTAACATCAAATTAAGCAAAAGGGTTAGAGTTATACCTTCACAAACCATGAAATCAAATATGGAACTTGACCTCCAAATTGAGATCTTTGCACCAAGATCCATGCTATAAGGGCTAAGGAAAAATGGGTAGGGCTTTGATTTTGATTTTGTGTGATTTTTGGTGGATTTTTGATGCAAATTGTAATGTTTTTGATGAGGAAATGAGAGGGGGAAAAATTGGGGCTGCACTTGAAGAGGCTCGGCCAGAATTGTGAGGGTGTGGGAGAGAGGTTTGGGATTTGGGGAAAGTTCACACAAGGTCAAAGACAACCATATACTTAGTCAAATTAATATATTTTATACCATTCCTCAAAGCATTTCTTCACATGAGTTGAAGAAAATTTGAGGGGAGGAAAAATGGGCTGTTTTTAGGTGTGGGGCCGGCCATGATGAGGTGGGGAGGAGTGTGGGAAATTTTACAAAGAATTTCTATGCAAAAAGACCCCCCACAAGCTCAAAATTGCAAGTTTTAGTTCAAAATAATTATATTTTTGTTTTCCATAATAAAAACCCATTAAAACTTGAAATAAAATACTAAAAATTTATATTACAACTAGATTTTAATTAACATGATTTTAAAGATTAAAATTAGCCCATTTAAATTTGTATTTATCGCTAATTTAATGTATTTGCTTACCGGCTTAAAATAATATTAAAATAATATTTTTTTCAGAAAATTTGAAATTTCACCAGCGGCTCAATAAACACCAAATAATAGAAATTACATATCTAGAATATGTATATTTAATTTTTATAATAAGATATTTGTATTTTGACTTTTTACAGAAAACCCCCTCATTTTACCGATTTTCCGAAATTTCACCGAAACGATTTTCAAAACGCTACAAAACCCTTTTGAATATAAATCTTATGCGACTTGCCAGTCTTGTATCAAGGGTAAAATGGCCAAAACTCCGTTTACCGGACACGGAGAAAGAGCTACCGAGCTCCTAGGACTCATACATAGTGATGTATGTGGGCCAATGTTTACACAGGCTAGAGGCGGTTTTTCTTAGTTCATTACTTTCATTGACGATTTCTCAAGATTCGGTCAAGTATTTTTATTAAAGCACAAATCCAAAGCTTTCGAGAAATTCACTGAATATAAACAAGAAGTAGAAAAACAAACTGGCTTGAGTATCAAAATGCTTCGATCAGATCGAGGTGGGGAGTACCTCAGTACAGAATTTGCAAACTTCCTAAAAGAGAATGGGATTCTCTCTCAGCTCACTCCTCCTTACACACCACAGCACAACGGTGTGTCTGAACGACGGAATCGGACCCTATTAGATATGGTCCGTTCCATGATGAGTGATGCTAAGTTACCTGTCTCATTTTGGGGGCATGCATTGGAGACTGCAGCGTTTCTTCTGAACAGGGTTCCAACCAAAACCGTGTCTACCACGCCATATGAGATATGGCATGGGAAGAGACCATCTCTTAAGAGAATTAAGATTTGGGGTTGCCTGGCCTATGTTAAAAAGCAGAATCCGGACAAACTCGAGACACGGTCGGTCATGTGTAACTTTGTGGGATATCCAAGGAACTCTTATGGATATCTATTCTACCACAAGGAGGAACAAAATGTGTTTGTTTCTCAGTATGCCACATTCTTAGAAAATGAGTTTTTCACAGATAAAGATGATGGCACTGTGGTGGATCTAGTAGAGGTTCTAAGACACAAACTACAAATGACGACTTGGTTGAACCGGCTGTTGCAATAGAAACTGAGGAACCTCGGCCACTCCGTAGGTCTGGTAGGACTTCTCGCCCACCGGAGAGGTACTACGGTTTCCACATTGATGGTGACAGAGAAGACTGCATCATAGAGGATGATGATCCTACCAGTTTTCAGTAAGCTATCACGAGTGGAGACTCTGTGAAATGGCTGGATGCCATGAGATCCGAAATGGAGTCTATGTATACCAACAAAGTATGGACTTTGGACGTTGTACCCCCTGGGGTAAAACCTGTAGTGTGCAAATGGATCTTTAAAAGAAAGATTGGTATAGATGGGCAGGTAAAGACCTATAAGGCAAGACTTGTGGCGAAGGGTTTTCGTCAAAGACCAGGTCTGGACTATGACGAGACTTTTTCGCCCGTAGCCATGCTTAAATCCATTCGGATCCTACTTGCTATTGTTGCTCACTACGACTATGAAATCTGGCAGATGGACGTTAAAACGGCATTTCTAAATGGGGATTTAGAAGAATGCGTTTATATGGATCAGCCGGAGGGCTTCATTGACAGTGGGAGCAGCGGGAAAGCATGTAGATTGCTTAAATCCATATATGGGTTAAAGCAGGCATCACGGAGTTGGAACATCTGTTTCGATGATGTTATCAAAGAATTTGATTTCATCAAAAATCCAGATGAACCTTGTGTTTATAAGAAGGCTGCAGGGAGAGCTGTCATATTCCTCGTATTGTACGTGGATGACATTCTTCTGATAGGAAATGATATTCCTATACTGCAGTCGGTCAAATCTTTCTTATCACTAAGGTTCTCCATGAAGGACCTGGGTGATGCCACATACATTCTGGGTATAAGGATCTATAGGGATAGATCCAAAAGGTTATTGGGATTGTCCCAAACCAAGTACATCAACACCATCCTAAAAAGGTTTAGTATGGAAGACTCCAAGCGGGGTGCCTTACCCGCTTGCCATGGGGTCACTCTCTCCAAGGACTCTTGCCCAAAGACCGATGAAGAGAGAGCTCGCATGAGCATTATACCCTATGCTTCGGCAGTAGGATCTATAATGTATGCGATGTTATGTACACGCCAAGATGTAGCTTATGCACTTAGTGTTGTAAGCAGGTATCAATCCAACACAGGGGAGAATCACTGGATAGCTGTGAAGAACATTCTTAAGTACTTACGAAGGACTAAAGAATTGTTCTTGGTGTATGGTAATGGAGATCTCCAAATGGAGGCCTTTACCGATTCGAGCTTCCAGAGTGATAAGGAAGACAACAAATCTATCTCAGGGTTTGTATTTACCCTCAATGGATGGGCGGTAAGTTGGAAGAGTTCCAAACAGGATACCGTTGCAGACTCTACGATGGAGGCTGAGTACATTGCTGCAAATGATGCAGCCAAGGAAGCCTCCTGGATGAGGAAGTTCGTCTCGGAGCTAGGAGTAGTTCCAACCATTATCGATCCAATACCTTTGTATTGTGATAATAATGGGGCTATGGCGTTAGCCAAGGAGCCCAGGTCCCATCAGCGATCCAGACACATCCTGAGGCGCTTTCATTTGATCCGGGAGATTGTAGATCGCCGCGAGATCGAGATTAAGAGAGTAGACACAAAGAATAACGCCGCGGATCCACTCACCAAGGCTCTCCCTCAGCCGCAGCATGAGTGACTTTTTGAGATGTTGGGTATGAGATACGCCAATAACTGGCCTTAGTGCAAGTGGGAGATTGTTGGATACATGTATGCCCTAGAGGCCATTATATGATAGTGGATGTATTTATACATGTATATATTCAGTGTACATTCTTGCTCGACATGATAGTATGCTATCTGGTTCTTCTTTATCTGACATGTTGATTTGATCATGCTTTTATTCATTCATACATATTGATAAAGCCCTAAGGATATTGACTTGACTACTGTGATTATGATAGAGATCATACTAGTGGGACATCAGTAGTTTATAAGCATATCCTGAAATGTCCCTAGTCGTAGGTGTATCGAGACGGGGCATCGATATACCAGAGTAGACTAGCGTATATGATACTCGACCCATATGATGGGCGATGGATGTTCCCACATTCATCGATGTTTGACATCGAGATCGTATACGGGTGCTCAGTGGTGACTGGGTACACTGGACGGACTCACCGAGAACTCCTATATGGAATTATATCTATCGTCAGATAGCAGTTCTCAGGTGACACTGGTGCAGGTTAGTCTGTAGACCCGAGATCGTCATAGAGTCTTGTGCGTTCTCCCACTGTACTTTGATTACCACCCTACCACGGCTCTACTGAGTCATGCAAACAGGTGGCCGTTGGGTACAGTCCCGAGACACACGAAGGCGATGAGCGATTGGAGGGGTTTCGTCTCTCCCGGTATTAGGAGTTGATGCTGTGCTGTGCTCGATTGGCTATATCAGTAAGTCCCAGGCCAGGGCTGTTGAGATTTACTGATAAGTGTTATCAGTAGTTTCTCGATTTGTTATAGACCTTTCATCGGCACGACTTATCGAGTTATTGGGGTCGACGTTACCATCCCTAGACTCGATATGCAGCATATCTGACGAAGAGACCGGACTGTACGGTAGTGTTGCCGGTTGGCTCGACGGGAGTTGTAACAGGTTCGCTTGTTTTCTTCTGATCGCTCAATACCCGGGTGGCTGTTACGTTTAGCTGACCGCTTGCGGCTTGTAGGTATTTGATATGATCATTACCTACTGCCGGCGTATTGAAGAGTCTTAAAGTCCCATAATGAAATTTCCTGGCTCAGGCGAAAAGATGTGGTGTGCATATGAGATATTCGTGGGGACCCGATTAAATACGGATATGTGATACAGTATATTAATCGGGCATTTTCTATTGGTCGGGTCGTATGTGATATGACCGGTTTGCAAAATCAAGTGTTGATTTAACAAATGACTTTTAGATTAATTCTTTAATCAAACTCTTTTTCTATTTTTGTATGCATACATGTATGCACATGATGATGTGCATGGATACATACATGCATACATTGTATCATGGTTGTTGATACAAGTTTGGTGGCAATGCAAGACTTATATTGTAGAATTATCTATTTATTTTTCATTTTGTAAAAAGGAAAGGATAATTCACAAGAGGTTAATGTTTATCATCTTTAACCATGCTTCAACCACTTATTAACCTTGAGTTAATTATCCTTTTACCTTTAACTCATTTTGAAAAGGATCTAGATGATTCTAACCATGGTTGAAGTGAGAAGGGATTAAGATATATTATTCTTTTCTCATTTCAATTATTACTCACTCTCATTTTCATTTTTCCTTTGGTGAGAAAAAGCTTAGCCATCATCTTCTTCTTCCTCTCTTGATAATTTTCTTTAAGTGAGGTTGATAAAAGAAAGAGTTTTGATTATAGAAAACAAACCACATCATCATACTACACACATCTGGCCGGTTTGTGTAAGGTGTTTGCTCTACTCCATTGATATATCGAGTAAAGCAAGGAGCTTTGGGCAAAGGAGCTTCGGGTGGATCGTCGTGGACTTAGAAGACCTCAAGCGAACCTTTTTCCAACCCTCAAGTGGCCAAGGAGTCTAGCGTAGGGAGCTACAAAGGTTGTACTCTCAAAACCCTAGCCTTTATTACTTGTGATGTTGTTCATGTTATGAAACCCTAATTTTCTAGTGATGATTCTTTGTATGTTCACTTAGCACCTTAAAAATTTGATTTTGAGACATGTGATGCTTCCAAACCCTTCATGAGGTGCTAGGTAAACCTAACATCTCGCAATCCATCGGCTCATCGGCCCTGTCAGGTGTGCTAACGGGGAAGATTCCGTTCTGGCACTTCTCTGGTCATCTCTCGGTCAATCATCACGACCACTCGTAAGGCAGCACGTCACTAGCGTCGGCCTCTGGCCCTCTGAATACTCGCGACACAACTGATCCTAGGTGCAAATCTTATTGTAGCAGTTTCCTGGAAGGAATCCTGCTCAAGGTCTCTTCCGATCTCGCCTATCCGAACTGGACGGAGGCTGGTACTCTTACATAATCTTTTCTCATTCTCTGGACATCTGCGTCCTCACCACAACATTTCCTCAGGAACTGGCCGCATCCCAACGCCTCTGTATGCATATCAGATTTTTAATCTCGACGGGGAGTAACAACAGCTCATCAGCGTCTCGCACGAACTTCTGGTTCCACTCGTCTGTACCATCGCCCACTATGATGTCATGCCATGCTATCTGCGCACTGCAACTGTTCTCGGCCACCGTCAATCCGGAGTCTCTCACACGGACTCGAAGTCACGAACTCGGTATCTTCATCACTCTATGGAAGATACTGGCCTAACACGTCCTCGGGAACTCGTCCCAACCATCGGAGGAATACTCAATACTCGTCCGTCCTCGATCAACTCACAACGCATCTGGGTGAGGTCTTCTATCCGAAGCTGGTCAGCTTACTGGTCTCTTATCACATGATATCCGGACGACGTCAAACTTTTCGATCGAGTCATCAAGGTCCCAAAATTTTCCGAAGGCTCAACACTCGAGCTCAGTCTAAAAATATCTGGTACATACCACAGTACCTCTGGAAAAGCCGTAGAAGGGCAAACCCATGCCTCACTGATGGCACCGCTAAACTGCCGCAAACCCTAAGGTTCAAAGCGGTCCCATGGTCATCATGTCGAGTTAGGGTTTCATTCTTCTAGAGGGTCCACAGAATTACCTGCATGTTCATCCAAACACTTTAAACTTGGGAAAAATGGGTTCCTGACACTCGTTCGAACTTTTTAGCTTCGCCTAGCCGACATGTGAATACTCTTCGCCCGCATGCTAAACAATGCCTCAATCCTCCAGGAAAGACAGTACATCAACGGTCATCTCTGGATCGGTCTGCTCTAGATCTGAGCAAGACTCTCCACACAGAAAATTATCAATTCAACTGGGCCTGCATCGGTGCATCAATCTAACGAATCACCTTCGTCTGTCAACTCGGGATAGGCTAGCTACCATCCGTCGCATCTCTGCCTGGAAGCTCCGGCGATCTCAGCTCGTAAGCTCTGGAAGCGACATCCTATCAATCTCAGCAACAGCTGGGTCATCTATCTGCACGGTAGACGATATCATAATCTCAGATGTATGCTATACGTCCACAGTCCTCTCGCAACTGGCAGCTCTATCAATGGCCCGATCATCCGGTGCAAAACCAAACACTCGCCTCAGATAAGAGGTCACAACATAACACTACTTCGAGACGTTCCCATGTCACCAGAAAACACAATGGTCAGCCCTCGTACCAGACGAGCTCGCCCTGACCGAAACACCAGTAGCAGCTCAATCTGCGCTCAAACCATGGTGACAAGAACCTCAATCGAGTATCAATGAAAACAGATCAAGGACATGAGAGGAAACGACAGATCCAAAATGGATACATGATCATAAGAAGGAACAACATCAATGGGAGTATGATCATGGAAAAAAATAGAATCAAGGATCTCAAATGGATGTATAATCATGGATACGAAGAGAATCACTGGTCTCAAAATATGTACATCCTAAGGTTTCTTAAGTGGAGTATCGTATCGTAAATATGCCGCGGAACATACGTACGGTACGTCACTCTACTCAAGCTACCTACTCCATCAATCAGGGTCAGCCTATGAAACGAAAGTTCGGGTCTAATACCCCCCTCCGTTCAAGTCTAAGTTCCGTAAGGTCAAGCCTAGGTTCCGAAATACATATCCGCCCTAGACTCCGCATAGTCAAACATAGACTCGAACCAAGGTTAAACCTAGCGCTCTGATACCAACTTTGTCAAAACCCAAAATATTAGCTCGTGTCCGGCACTTAAATCACGCAACGTCTAAAGGCGTAACGTAATTCAAGTAAGCTGAAACCCAGAAATCTAAACCTTTTTAAGAAAATAAAGGAGGTGAAGTTTTGAAATAAAGGTATAGTGAAATCAAGTTTTCTTAAAATGCATAGAAAAGGAACATGAAAATGCAAGTGGAATTTACTAGTTTGAAAACATGTTACGTCTTTTAAAAATTTGAGCAGCACCTCGTTTATATATTTTGATCCAAAACCACATATACAAGATAATGATAAATGCATCCCCAAGCGGGAGCTAGCTCTTCGCCAAACGGCGGATCACAACCACGCAAGACAATATATATAAGTATACGACGCCCAACGGCGAAGATCACCACAAAGATAAAGAAAAGCAAGACATAAAAACCACAAGTAGCGGAAAACCTCTTGCTCTAAGCCTCGCAACCAAAATCCCACTAAGTCTCATTACTTATACAATTTACTAATTTTGATTGATGGAGTTATTTAGATACAATATGAAATATAGATACAAGAATGGGTACGATACAAACGTCCCACCTACCAAAGCAAAACACCCGAATGCAACTGTGTGCCAGCGATGCCGCTACTGATCCATGTGGGCAACCTGCAAGAACTGTGGCACAACGGGGGTGAGTTGCCAACTCGTGAATTGAAATATATCAACAAGTAGAAATCGAATAAATAATGACTCCTAGGTCAACTATATCATAAAGGTAATACTATGATATCTACGGTGACCGGGTCGGTATGTGTGCCAACAAGGTAGTCAATGCCTATAATGTTAGTGTATATGCCCTAGAGGCCATTACTGTATCATACTAGCTTGTATATTACTTAATGGAAGCTTGGGATATTCACAGTTGTAAATACAATCTTGCTCAAAATGGTAGTATGCTACTTGGTTTGTTTCTACTTCAATATGTGCATGTGTTTCTTTTAGCATATCACTTATACATATTAGTAGAGCCCTTAGGATCTTTGCTTGATTACCAGCGTTGTGATGGCAGTCACACTCGTGGGGGCTGGGTAATCTATAAGCACATCCTTATACAGGTCCCTAGTCTTAGGACTATCGAGACAGGGCATCGATACTCCGGAGTAACTCCGGAGTAGACTATCGTATGCGCTTCTCATCCCAGCAGGGGAGATGGTCTGTCCCACAGCCATCATTACGTCGTACTGGAGATAGTATGCGGGTGCTCGTTGGGTTACGAGTACACTAGACATGACACGTCGGGAACTGTTGGTTGGTACTATACCTATCGTCAGTTATAAGTTCCCAGGTGACATGAGTACAGCTTAGTCCGCTGACTTGACACTGTCACTTCGCCTCGAGTGTGTTCCCACTGTACTTTGATTACTACCCTACCACGGCTCAAAGGAGTCATGCAAACAGGTAGTAGTTGGGTGCAGTCCCGAAGCACTTGGAGGCAGTGACGGTTAGACAGGATTCGTCTCTCCCGGTATTGGGGGTTGACATCGCGCTGTGTCTAGGAGAGCCATTACATGAGTAGTCCCTGGCCAGGGCAAGCGAGATATACTGGTAGGTTTCCAGTGTTATCTCAGGGTGTTCTGGGCTTCACTCCAACACGACTTGTACCTCTATTAGGGGACTGACGTTTACCGCCCCCTAGGCCCGCCATGCGATGTATCAGAAGAACAGACCGGACTGTACAGAGATTGTCACATTCAGACTCAGTAGTACTTCAGATGGGTTTCACCTCGTCAGTCTTCTTGTCGGCATCTACCTGGGGACCGTTACGCACAGCTAGTGCCGCTTGCGGTCTGTGGTTAAACCCACTGCCAGCGTAGTGTCGAGTCTTTAGAGTCCCACACAGAAAGCTATTCTCCTTTAGGCAAAAGAGTAGAGGTCGCATGGTTTTGCGACAGGTCGCATGGTATTGCGACAGGGTTCGGTCACATCCGTGCACTTGTGCACGTACAGTGTCCGGACAGTTAACACTAGCGGGCTTTGGTTTAAGCCAGTTCCTAGTATACGTTTTGGGATTGGTTTTATCTCGTTTGTATTCGTGTTCCTCGGAATGCGGATGCGGGTGTGTATGAACAGATGACAGAGAGACAGATGCAGAGGATTCTCATTGGGGTTGTTGACTGTTGACCATTGACTTTTGCTTAACCCTAATGAGAATAAGAAATATGATTAACAATAATATTAATTAAGTATTATAGTGACATGGTTGTTGAGGGGTTGACTTTGTTGACTTTGTTGACCGGTTGACTAGGTTGGACTAGTTGACCATCATCATGACAATGGCTATCATTCCATGGCAAAGACTTTTGCTTGCTTGTTTATTTATGCAAAATGAGTGCATGAAATGATATAGCCATTTTGACTTAAAACCATCACACAATACTTGATTACTATTTTTGTTATGATGGGCTTTTGGATTATGAGAGGTTGGATGAGAAAAGAGTGGCTCATTCTTTCATTTGCTTTCTCTCTCTTGAGCTCTCTCATTCTCAAGCTCTCCCTCTTTCTCTTGCTCTCTCTAGCTCAAGGCAAACCATTCTCATGTGTTGAGACTCAATGCCTTAGAGATAAAAAGACACCAAAACAATCCTCTACTCATTCTAGTTCACAAGGCCTAGCAAGCCAAGTGTTCTAGTTTCTTCAAAGATCGAAGAAGAAGCCAAAGGTAGAAGCTTTCGGGTGGATCCATCTTCGGCGCAAGGAGACGACGAGGTGAGGCCGATCCGTACACCGGGAGGAGTTGAAGAGGAAGGAGTTCAAGAAAGTAGCCCCCTAACCGAGTAGGTAAACTCAAGTTAGGTTGTTAGTTAGTTATTTAGCAAAGATCCGTATTTGTAGTCCATGTTACCACCCTCTTGAAAATCGTTTTTCACCACTTCCGCAACCCCGTAAGCACCGGGGAAGGGTAACATGGACTTACAGTGGTATTAGAGCCTAGTTAAACACTATCTAACATGTTAGCAATGTAAGTAAAAGTTCGATCGGAGAAAAAGTCGCGAAATACACCCGGAACTCAACCTTTCTGTCGATTTTCAAAGTGCTGTAAAAATTATTTGACATATACCAAAAATCGACTCAGGGTTTTTATAGTATACTGCAGAAAAACGATCCACAGAGCCGTCCAACTCACCGCGGTTCCGCGGCAAGAACAGCTTCTTGCCGCGGATCCGCGGCCGAGTTTACTCGGCCGTGGACCGGTTTCATTGCAGTATACTCTGTGGGGTATTTTGGGATTTTTGGAGCATGTCTTTTCAGCCCAGATTTTCCAGAAAGAAAAATTTGTTTTTGGGGTTTGAAAATCCGTATTTTTATCGAACTTCTAAAGACTAAGGCTAACGGGTATATATCTGTGATGTGTTATATGTATTGAACGTCCGCTAATCGCTATACGTCGATTAGTGGGGGTTATACATATCTGTGATCTGTAATGTTGATGGTATGTGTATATGAATTCATTGGATTGTCGCGGATGAATAGCCGGGGGTTGTGAGATGAGAGTTTTTTCCTTTTATCTTTCAATTCATGTAATATGTAAATTGATGTAATATTATTTTTGGCCGCACAACCGGGTCGGGGTTGTAGCCGTCATTGTATAATTTCTTTTTACTATTTTTGCTCCTAGGATAGACCCAAGGTGGGGTGCACAAACTACCGAGTATCTCGAAGTGTCGAGTGGCCTACTCACGTCGTTGAGGGAGGTTGCTCCACTTAGGATATTTGGCGGGTAGTTTGCCGCACCCGTAGGGTTCTAGGGTGGGGTATTGGCTATTCATCGCGACCGTGTAATCCGCCTTTCGTTACAGGCTCGTACGAATTGCGGATTCCTAGTATATCCAATGTATTCATCTGTGATCTGAAATGGCTATCATTGCAATATATCTATATATGATATTATTTAGGCGTTGCTTATGTTTTGCAGCCGCGCTAGCCCAGCCCCCGCTCTGTCGTTAGTTAAGTAACCTAACGGGTAATGACGGGGCCCCGTGGCGAATGCGAATGGCAAAAGCGTACGTTATATTTTGGTTGTTTTCTGCAATGGTAGGATTAAATGATGGGACGCATTAAAAGAACTAATGCAAGAAAAATAAACCATGTAAAAGTCGTTGGAACACTTTCAAAAAAACCCACTCGGTTTCTTTTCAAAAATAACTTTTAAACGCGGAGCTTAAGCTACTCCTTTTAAAAGCTATCAAGGTTCCTTCGATTATATCAAGTTCACTACGTTCAAGGTTTCGCCAAAACCATTCGTAGCCCTCCGTCGTTTCATATGAATATTCAATAGTATTCAAGCTATGTTTGTTGACCTTCGTCAAGGCATAGTGATTGGTAGCTGTTGGGTGTTCGTATGTAGCATAGATATATGCGTTGGTTTGGGACAGTCGTATTACCTTGTTGACCTTCGTCAAGGGTATATACGGGTGGGTTCAAATTAACCTGGACAATGACGGGTAGAACTTGACATGTGACTTATGATTTGTTGACCTTCGTCAAGGTTATAAGAGCATGGGGCAAAAATCCACATCGGGAGTTTCAAAAGAACTGAAACTTGCTAGCGTTGCATACCATTTGGAGTGTGATGATTCTGGTAGGATTCCTTCAGTTTATCACACGATGATATTTGGATCCCGATCCTACTGTGAGTTTATGCTACTCCTCCGGAACTTTCTCACTTAACGATCAATGCTATAAACCAAGTAGGTGCCTAGAAAGGTGTTAGCGGGGCTACGCCCACAGGGAAAAGAGGTTATTTAATTAAGGAACTTCGCGAAAGCGTTGGAAAACCTCCCTCGAAGTACCGACACCAGCCTGGCCGAACGGTTAAGCAAGTATTGTACTGTGAGATTGATCCTGACTAATTCTTCCTTTATGGTTTGAGGAGGGATCCGAGAGACAGTGGGAGCCATCCTGTTTAGATAAATTAAAAACCAATCTAAACTTGCAAGAAGCATCATGCTGAGTGTTTTCTTCTCTCTCTCTTAATTGCAGCGACCCAGTGACCAGACATAGGTTACATCTAGATAATAAAATGACTGAACCTGACTGTTATGATTGGCAAAGGTCTGTCCAGATGTCCATTACCCATGACAAACTGGGACACCTCTTAACTAATCAAACCCTTGCCGTCTCAGGACCAGTTTCCCCTGTCACGGACATTGACATCCGTATGACATCGGAAAAAGACTGTGGGAAAGCCAAGTGCCTCGTGTTAGCCTCAGTTGATGGTGCAAACCAGAGGCAGCACGAGAAGATGGACTCAGTTTCTATCTTCCTCCATAACAAAGATTTATATGGAGATCAATCTCGTATCGCAAGATATGAGACCTCAAATGAATTGCTTCAAGCGAGGTTGGCTGTCGGGTCATCTGTAGGGGACAACGTCCTTACAGAGACCAGCTATTTTGAGCTCACGGACCTGGAGACCACGTTGGAGAATGGGTCAAGTACTGACTTAATTCTACAGTCCATTCCCTCTGCTTATACCCTGAAGGAAACCAGGGAAGAAGAAGGAAAAGCAAGGGCAAAAGTTTCAGGACTGGATGTAGTAAAAGAGGGACGTTCCTATTGTAACGAGAATGAACATTGGCAGAAGGATTGCAGGGCTAGCAAAGACAGTAGCCAGAATTCGAAGCATGTTGTGGCTTCGGCTTCGGGTGTGTTTGTGATAGAGAACTGTATGTCAGTTAACCCTACTTTCTGGGTATTGGATACCGGATCAGGATCTCACATCTGTAATTCATTACAGGCTCTGAGAAACCATAGGGTTATCAGGAAAGGTGATATGACTCTCAGGGTTGCTAACGGAATGAGCATGGATGCTGAATCCGTAGGGGAATATCATCTTGGACTGACAACTAGGCAGATATTGATTTTGCGTAACTGTTTGTATGTACCAGGTGCGACTTGTAATATCATATCTATATCCTTACTTTCTAAGGAAGGATATGAATTTACTCTTGTAAGCGATGTAGTAAACATCCACCTAAATCAAGTTATGATTGGGTCAGGTACATTAAATAACGGGATATACGTATTAAATCAAGCTCAGATATTCAGTGTCCAGAACACACTTAAAAGAAAGTCTCCGAAAACAAATTAGGCTTTCTTATGGCATTGTAGACTGGGTCACATTAATGAGACACGATTAACTAAGTTACATAAAGAGGGATACTTGAATCCGTTCGAGTATCAGTCTTATGCCACTTGTGAATCTTGTCTCATGGGAAAGATGACAAAGACTCCGTTCACTGGACACGGAGTAAGAGCGAGCGAGCTCTTGGGACTCATACACAGTGATGTGTGTGGTCCAATGTCTACACATGCGCGAAGTGGTTATTCATACTTCATTACTTTCACAGATGATTTCTCTAGGTATGGACATGTCTTTTTAATGAAGCACAAATCCGAGGCCTTTGGGAAATTTCGGGAATACAAGAATGAAGTTGAAAAACAAACAGGCAAAAGTATAAAGACACTGAGATCTGATCGAGGTGGTGAATACTTGAGTGCCGAGTTTCTGGACTACTTAAAAGAGAATGGAATTCTCTCTCAATGTACTCCTCCATACACACCACAACACAACGGTGTATCTGAAAGGCGGAATCGAACCATATTGGATATGGTTCGTTCCATGATGTGTAAGGCTGAGTTACCGCAATCTTTCTGGGGTTATGCACTAGAAGCAGCTTCATATCTCTTGAACAAGGCTCCAACCAAGACTGTTCCTACCACCCCATATCAGATGTGGAGTGGGAAGAAACCCTGTCTTAAGTATCTTAAGATATGGGGATGTCCAGCTTTTGTAAAAAAGCAGAATGCGGACAAGCTCGAGGCACGCTCAGTACTGTGTAAGTTTGTGGGATACCTAAAGAACTCCAGGGGGTATCTTTTCTATTCCGCAGAAGAACAAAAAGTTTTTATTTCTCCGCATGCCCACTTCTTGGAAACTGAATTTTTGGAAAATCAGATAAGTGGGAGCGCAATAGAACTAGAAGAAATTCCAGAACCACAAGCTGTTACTGAAAGCTTGAATGAACCAGAAGTTTCAGGAGAACCGGAAATTCCTGCGCCGCTCCGCAGGAGTAGCAGGCAGTCTCATCCGCCCGAGAGATACTACGGTTTTCTCATAGATGGGGATAGAGAGGATTGCACCATTGATTATGATGAGCCTACTAGCTTCCAGCAAGCCATTCAGAGCGGTGACTCGGTAAAATGGCTGGATGCAATGCGGACCGAAATGGAGTCCATGTACACCAACAAAGTATGGACGTTGGACGTTGCTCCAGATGGGGTAAAACCCGTAGGATGCAAGTGGATCTTCAAAAGGAAGATTGGTGTAGATGGACAGGTTGAGACCTATAAGGCTAGACTTGTTGCAAAGGGTTTTCGTCAAAGACCTGGTTTGGACTATGACGAAACCTTTTCTCCAGTGGCTATGCTGAAATCCATTCGGGTCCTTCTTGTCATTGCTGCCTTCCACGATTATGAAATCTGGCAGATGGACGTAAAGACGGCTTTCCTAAATGGATATTTGGAAGAGTGCATCTATATGGATCAGCCAGAGGGATTCATTCAGAGTGGGAGCAGCGGTAAAGTGTGCAAGTTGCTCAAGCCCATCTATGGACTGAAGCAGGCATCACGGAGTTGGAACATCTGCTTTGATGATACTGTCAAAGAATTCGACTTTATCAAAAACCCAGATGAACCATGCATTTACAGTAAGATTGTAAGGAGTAATGTGGTATTCCTCGTCTTGTACGTCAATGACATTCTCCTAATAGGAAATGATATTCCTACGTTACAGTCAGTCAAAGGATTCTTGTCACAAAGGTTCTCCATGAAGGACCTGGGCGATGCCAACTACATTCTGGGGATCCAGATCTATCGTGATAGATCTAAAAGGATGTTGGGATTTTCACAGTCAAGGTACATCGACACCATACTGAAACGATTCATTATGGAAGATTCCAAGCGCGGTAATCTACCGGCTTGTCACGGAATCACCCTCTCCAAAGAGATGTCTCCCAAGGCTGATTTGGAAAGGGCTCGCATGTCATCAATACCCTACGCATCTTCGGTAGGATCTATTATGTATGCGATGTTGTGTACCAGACCAGATGTAGCATACGCATTGAGCGTTGTAAGCCGGTATCAGTCGAACCCAGGGGAGAAACACTGGATAGCAGTAAAGAACATTCTCAAGTACCTAAGAAGGACTAAGGAGATGTTCTTGGTGTATGGCGGAAAAGACCTCCAGATCGAGGCCTTTGCTGACTCCAGCTTCCAGAGTGACAGGGATGACTCCAAGTACATGTCGGGTTATGTCTTTACCCTCAATAGAGGGGCGGTTTTTGTTGGAGATAGTGCCCTCAAAGTCAATTATTGGATCGCAGGTACGTGATTGCAATGATTGCGGAGGACCTATACCGGTAGAACAGTCTTACTCGAGATGATAGTATGCTATCTGGTTTGCCTTTATCAGTCGTGTACATGTTCAGGTGACTGATTGCATGTTACACATTGATAGAGCCCTTAGGATCTTGCTTTACTACCAGCAGTATGATGGCGATCATATACGTGAGAGTTGGGTGGTTTATACGCATATCCTTAATTGTGGTCCCTAGTCGTGGGAGTTTCGAGACAGGGCATTGATACTCCGGAGTAGACTAGTGTATACAGTCGAGACCCCGACGAGGGGCGGTGGCCGGTCTCACAAGCCACTGGTGTCAGTTGGATCACCTAAGATGTATACAGGTGCTTATTGGGTTATGAGTACACCGGACAGGACTCGCCGGGAATCTGCTAGTTAGTATTATATCTATCGTCAGATAGCAGTTCCCTGGTGACATGTGTACAGGTTAGTTCATCGACCTGAGGTCGTCATTTGTCTCGTGTGAGTTCCTACTGTGCTTTGATTTCTACCCTACCACGGCTCAAAGGAGTCGTGCAAACAGGTAGCTTTTGGGTACAGTCCCGAGCCATATGGAGGCATGTGAGCGGATCGGCAGGGGATTCGTCTCTCCCGGTATTGGGGGCGAGATCGTGCTGTGTCTAGGAGAGCCATTACACAAAGCCCACGGCCGTGGCAGGAGATTTACTGGTAGGTACTCCAGTAGTATCTCAGGGTGTTATTGGGCTTCACTCCGACACGACTTATACTGCTCTTGGGGGTCTGACGTTACTAGCCCTCTAGGCGGATATGCGATACTCATAGACGAACGGACCGGACTGTATATACATTGTCACTGTTAGGCTCAGTAGGGTTTCTGGATGAGTTCACTCATCGGCCTCCCTTGAGTTCGCTCATCAGCTTCCCTTGAGGTCAGTCCATGGGCAGCCGTTACGCATAGCTAGTGCCGCTGACGGTTTGTGGTTAAACCCACTGCCAGGGTACTGACGAGTCATTAGAGTCCCCCACAGACAGTTTCCCAAGTTCGGGCGAAACGTTGTAGAGGCCGTATGGTTTTATGGCAGGGTTCGGAAAATGCACGTGCGTTTACGCACGTGTTATTTTTCGGGCAGATGATACTGGTCGGCTTTGGTTTAAGCCGGATCCGAGTATTATATTGAGTAGGTATAATATCTTTGTCCCAGTTGCATTTGTATTCGGTCGTAATACAAATGCGGGTATATTTATACAGTTTCGGGGTTTTCCTGAAAGTCGTTTCAGGATCACTTTTGGAAGTTGCCAGTTTCCAGTTTTCTATCAGCCGTCTTTTAACATTCGGTTAAAGACGGATTTATCTTTTCTTGGATGAGGGTGTGTCATGCTTCTAGAAGGTTCTAGAAGGTGATGACTAGGTTAATTGGTGTTGAGTTTTCATTGGTTGCTTTTAAAGGTGTCATTAATGCTTGATGACTTGCTTATTAGATTCTATGTTTCTAAAGTGACTCATGCTTTAACATTAAAGCATTTTGTTTAGCTAAGGATATTTCTTCTTGATCTTTTGAGTGAGAAGCTTTCTTGTGGTCACCCCCCTCTCCTACACTCACCTTCCTCCTTCTTTATAAGTGGCCACCCCTCTCTCTCCTCACTCTCTCTCACTTGAGTTTTCATTTGCTAGAAAAGATTATGATAGGTTTTATCGGTGTATGGAATTTCACAGTCCATTTCATTCCATCACCCGTTTCCCTCGGCAACTTCATTAACCGATCGTCCACGGATTTGGACGAAGTGAGACAAAGTCATCTACTCATTCTCTACATCATTCTTGGTCGTCTCTTTTAGCAAACTTGACGATCGAGTTGCCTCGAGTCAGAGGCGGGAGCCCGTTTAAAGAATCGATCATGTGGTGCCACCTCGACGGAGGAGATCGGAGATCGACGAGATCGGAGCAGCCGCAACGGAGCGTGGGATGATGGTTGAAGAACGAAGGACTCGGATCGTTCGGTATAACCTTCCTACACTCTTTACTGTTTGTTAGTTTAGCAATAATGGCAGATCCGGGTTAAAGTATACGATAGCGCCAGTTCAAAAGTTTTTGTTCCGCATTTGGCGTCTGTAGACTGCCGGGGCGCTAGCGTAGACTTACAGTTTTCTGGAAGAGTTCCAAGCAGGAAACCGTTGCTGACTCAACTATGGAAGCGGAGTACATAGATGCTTGCGATACCGTAAAGGAAGCTGTCTGGATGAAGAAGTTCCTCACGGAGCTTCAGGTGGTTCCTACCAGTGTTGATCCAATACCGCTGTATTGTGACAACAACGGTGCTATATCTTTAGCGAAGGAACCCAGGTCCCATCAGAAATCCAGGCACATTTTGAGGCGGTACCACCTGATCAGGGAGATCGTAGATCGCCGGGAGATCGAGGTGAAGAGAGTAAATAAAGAAGATAACACTGCTGATCCACTCACGAAGGCCTTACCCCAGACTCAGTTCGAGCGGCTGATCGAGATGATAGGTCTTCGATACGCCAGTTCATGGCCTTAGTGCAAGTGGGAGATTGTTAGTGTATATGCCCTAGAGGCCATTACTGTATAATACTAGCTTGTATATTACTTAATGGAAGCTTGGGATATTCACAGTTGTAAATACAATCTTGCTCAAAATGGTAGTATGCTACTTGGTTTGTTTCTACTTCAATATGTGCATGTGTTTCTTTTAGCATATCGCTTATACATATTAGTTGAGCCCTTAGGATCTTTGCTTGATTACCAGCGTTGTGATGGCAGTCACACTCGTGGGGGTTGGGTAATCTATAAGCACATCCTTATACAGGTCCCTAGTCGTAGGACTATCGAGACAGGGCATCGATACTCCGGAGTAGACTAGCGTATACGCTTCTCATCCTAGCAGGGGAGATGGTATGTCCCACAGCCATCAGTATGTCGTACTGGAGATAGTATGTGGGTGCTCGTTGGGTTACGAGTAAACTGGACAGGACTCGTCGGGAACTGTTGGTTAGTGCTATACCTATCATTAGTTATCAGTTCCCAGGTGACATGAGTACAGCTTAGTCCGCTGACTTGACACTGTCACTTCGCCTCGAGTGTGTTCCCACTGTACTTTGATTACTACCCTACCACGGCTCAATGGAGTCGTGCAAACAGGTAGTAGTTGGGTGCAGTCCCGAAGCACTTGGAGGCAGTGACGGTTAGACAGGATTCGTCTCTCCCGGTATTGGGGGTTGACATCGCGCTGTGTCTAGGAGAGCCATTACACGAGTAGTCCCTGGCCTGGGCAAGCGAGATATACTGGAAGGTTTCCAGTGTTATCTCAGGGTGTTCTGGGCTTCGCTCCGACATGACTTGTACCGCTATTAGGGGACTGAGGTTTACCGCCCCCTAGGCCCGCCATGCGATGTATCAGACGAACAGACCGGACTGTACAGAGATTGTCACATTCAGACTCAGTAGGAGTTCAGATGGGTTTCACCTCGTCAGTCTTCTTGTCGGCATCTACCTGGGGACCGTTACGCACAGCTAGTGCCGCTTGCGGTCTATGGTTAAACCCACTGCCAGCGTAGTGTCGAGTCTTTAGAGTCCCACACAGAAAGCTATTCGCCTTTAGGCAAAAGAGTAGAGGTCGCATGGTTTTGCGACAGGTCGCATGGTATTGCGACAAGGTTCGGTCACATCCGTGCACTTGTGCTTGTACAGTGTCCGGACAGTTAACACTAGCGGGCTTTGGTTTAAGCCAGATCCTAGTGTACGTTTTGAGATTGGTTTTATCTCGTTTGTATTCGTGTTCCTCGGAACGCGGATGCGGGTGTGTATGCACAGATGACAGAGAGACAGAGGCAGAGGATTCTCATTGGGGTTGTTGACTGTTGACCATTGACTTTTGCTTAACACTAATGAGAATAAGAAATATGATTAACAACAATATTAATTAAGTATTATAGTGACATGGTTGTTGAGGGGTTGACTTGTTGACTTTGTTGACCGGTTGACTAGGTTGGACTAGTTGACCATCATCATGACAATGGCTATCATTCCATGGCAAAGACTTTTGCTTGCTTGTTTATTTATGCAAAATGAGTGCATGAAATGATATAGCCATTTTGACTTAAAACCATCACACAATACTTGATTACTATTTTTTTTATGATGGCTTTTGGATTATGAGAGGTTGGATGAGAAAAGAGTGGTTCATTCTTTCATTTGCTTTCTCTCTCTTGAGCTCTCTCATTCTCAAGCTCTCCCTCTTTCTCTTGCTCTCTCTAGCTCAAGGCAAACCATTCTCATGTGTTGAGACTCATTGCGTTAGAGATAAAAAAGACACCAAAATAATCCTCTACTCATTCTAGTTCACAAGGCCTAGCAAGCCAAGTGTTCTAGTTTCTTCAAAGATCGAAGAAGAAGCCAAAGGTAGAAGCTTTCGGGTGGATCCATCTTCGGCGCAAGGAGACGACGAGGTGAGGACGATCCGTACACCGGGAGGAGTTGAAGATGAAGGAGTTCAAGAAAGGTATAGCCCCCTAACCGAGTAGGTAAACTCAAGTTAGGTTGTTAGTTAGTTGTTTAGCAAAGATCCGTATTTGTAGTCCATGTTACCACCCTTTTGAAAATCGTTTTTCACCACTTCCGCAACCCCATAAGCACCGGGGAAGGGTAGCATGGACTTACATATAAGCATGTGGATAACATCCAACAGTATAATCAATGCATGTATACACGTGGATCTCGTCCACCCATATTATCAATATCTGTATGCACGTAAATATCATAAAAGAGTGTGCATGAAAGTATGAGGACATAAATCAACGGTATCCCTTGCGACACATCAAAATCATGGAACCTGGGTGTCCAACATCGACACCCGAAAAAATCATGAAACCCGTGTCCAGCATCGACACTTAAATCCTCATCTCTCAGGCAACGTCAGTCCGGATCGGCCCACGGGCTCCGTCAGTCCGGATTGGCCCATATCATCTTTCGACTCCGGTCGGTATCCTCCGGATATCCGCCAGGCCCAACCAATCACCGGTAGGTAGTAGTCCCTCTGCCAGGCTCATCGTCATCCACTCGAAATCTCTCTCTCGCCCCGAGGTACCATACCGGGTCCACCATGTACCCGCAAATGGAATCATCTGCCTCCTCGAATCGGGTTTCACATGTCACTCTCAGAACTGAGAGAACAGATGGTGGACGCACTGAAATATCATATCAAGAGAAACCGTGTTTTTAAAACAGTACATACTTTCTTTTGAAATAGCCACGGTTCTCAAATCCAGAAATCTCATGAAAAATAGCATATCTCAATGCGTAAAATCATAAATCATGATGTATGCGACATATGATAAAAATGTATGCATATCCGTATATCATGCAGTATGGAACTGTGGTATGACGTATTAAGGGAAAACCGCTCTTTTAAATGTTTCCAGTTTTTAAAATATAACATATGGTTCACGATTTCCCAATAAAGCCAGTTATTTATGTAGGTACAATATGTATATGCGCAAGTATAGATGTATCACTATATATGTGCACTAATATGGGTGTATAAGTGGTATATACGCAAGCATGGGTGTACAATATGTATGTACGCCAAAATGGATGTACAATATGCATATCATGATGCAGCAACCCTACTGTGTAGTTGCATGGCAATTATCGATGATGAAGTGTATGAGCCGGTATATCTATATAAGTGTAACATACGCATCATCGATAATGGTGCAGGTGTACTAGCACAGATATAAGCAATGCAATGAGAATAATATGAATGCAGCATAAGGTAATCATATGCAAATACTGACGGGTATACGTATCTAACATGATCGGGTCGGTGAATCAATCAATCGGCATCCAGCCACACAATGTCACGTACGGTATAATCCATCGTACGACATCCTCTGGTCAAGGGTATGGATCAATCATAATATCAAACTCATCACGTACGGAAAAGATCATTGTACGGCGACATTTAAAACATTAGGGATCCTATCAACCTTTATGACAATGAGGAGGTACGGACCTAACGTCACTTACGGCATATCACACATGTTCACAACATATATAAATGTAACTATATACCTATGTCTCATGTCACATCCATAACGATCTCATATCAGGGGACTGACAAGGTATCAACCATCTCAATCGACTCGTATCCGTATACCAAAACATCGTCATATCATCATATCCGGCTTATATTCTTTCATCGCATTTATATCTCACATTAAGTCGAGTTTACATAACATTCTATCTTTACTAAAAGTATAAGTATCTAATCTAACATACACACCCGAACCATACAATCAGATTTTTAAAGAGCTAGTCGTAGTTTTTAAAATAGGGGTTACGGTGTTTTTAAGGAAAAGATATCATTTGAAATTCCGTAACGTCCCTCAAGCTATCTGTTTAAAAGATGCATACGACTTTTCGGTTTAGAAATATGTATGGTTCGGATGACACATCTACGTCGAATATCTAGACCTATAGTATACTAAACGGCAATATCGTCAAACATTATCCTCAAATCCCGTCATCACATATTAGCCGTATTATATCTGTAACGTTTTAGAAATCGTTTTGCGAATTTTTCCGTTTTAGGGCAAAATTGTCGGTATTTTTCGTTTTAACCCGATTTCGATAAAACATCCGTAGAAACTTACCGGCACCTATTTTAGCTAAAATAAAGCTTGTGCGTGAACTTTGGGGGTATATGGGAGGTTTTGGTTCAGATAGAATTTTTCCCAAATAAAATATTATTTTAGCAGGTAAAATATGCACGTAAATCGAGAAATTTCTTCTAATTGAAAATTCTTGGAATTATCACTACATTATTTTAGAAGCTTCTTTTCAAATATCTAGATATTTTTTTTATGCAAAAGGTTTTGAATTTTTAAAGAAAAGAAAAGAAAAGAAAATGTGGCATTTGCATTTATTAGCATTAATTGGTGTTTTTAGCTAGAAAATTCCACACACTACACCAAAATTCCCCCCATTCTTCCTTTGGACGGCCCTTCCCTTCCACTTGTTGCCCTCCATTATTTCCACCCCTTTTCAACTCATTTTGCATCAAATAAATCATAAAAAAATCCAAATTAATTCATACAAACTCAAATATATTCATTTTCCTTCATTCTTGAACTCAAAGCTAGATTGGATCTTCATTCAAAACATCATTTTGGTGGAAAAGATGATGAGTTTGGTTTCTTGGTTTTGATCTTTTGTGGAGGTATAAAACCCTAACCCTAATCCTTTTTGTTGTTTCTAAATCTCTAATTAGCATATTAATTGTTTATTTAAGCTTTTAATTTCATGTTTGAAATTCAAGACTTGATTTTTATGAAAATCTAGTTAGGGTAAAGCTTGATTAAGTGTTTAATATTATTTAAAGTGTTAATTTGTGATTAGGAAAAGAAACCTAGTAGAAAATGATAATTATTGCTAATGAATACTTTGTTTAATTATGCAATTTTGCTTACTAGGTTTTTGCTAAAATTTAATTAGTAAGTGTTAAAAATTTAGAAATGGTTTAGATAGCTTAGTTAAGCTATTATAAGGTGTTTGTAACCGCTAGATATGCGTTAGCTTGAAACTAGTGCGAAATATTGCGATAAGTTGCTTACTAGGTTTCGTGGTTTTTCCGACATGGGCTCGATTGGTCGTTACGAGGTTATTTCTATTATATTCCTCACATTTAGTTGTGTTGTTGTAACATTTTCAAAAATATAAAATATTAATTTTGGGAAATTTTATAATTTAATATTATTTTATTGATTATTTTAATATTAAATGCAAATAAATAGGAAAAATATTAGAAAAATTATGAAAAAATTATGGAAAATTCTAAAATAGGGTAAATTAGTGGATTATGACATTTTTAAGTTTTTGTGATTAGTTTGACACTAATTTAGTGCTAATCGCGATTAAAATCGCTAATCGGGTTTTTTGGCAATTTTGTGCAAAACACGCACATATCACATTTTCTACACTTGTGCATTTTTCTTGCCATGACTTATCATTTGGGTTTACTATTAAGGTGAGAAGGTTTGGTTTAGGGATTAAAAGAAAAGGGAAAAAGAAAAGAAAATGAGAATGAGGGTAGGTGAGAGAGAGGCATGGGGCACCCTTGACCTTTTGACTTAGCCATTCCCTTGTTCTTCTCTCATTCCTTCCTCCTCATCCTTGTGTTGCTGCTGCTGCCCTTCCTCATCATTCTCCCCCTCTTCAATCCCTCTCTTCATCTCAAAAACAACCCCAAAACCTCATGTCCGTTTCATTAAAAATGTGCACAAGCTCGAGATCTACAAGATGGACTAAGAAAGCATGGATTTGGCCACTAGAGGGCAACTCAAGAAAGTTCTTGAGTTGCCAATTGAGATAATTTCTGGACCATTAGCTAAATTGTAGCTTTTCCTTTAACCCCAAGTTAAGTTTATATCGATATTGTGTGATATTATGGACTTGATGAAAACCTAGTTAGGGTTTGAGAGAAACTTGAGTTGTAATGTGAAATTGAGCTCAGTAGAGGACTTGTAAACACCCTAGTGCATGAATTGGAACCCAAAACCTGAAGCTAGAACCAGAAATACGGATTTTAGAAACCGATATCGGGGAAATTGTGTAATCTGTGCAGGTTAACTTGAATCTGCTATCACCCCGAGGACCCTAAAATAATTTTGAGTGGAAATTGAGATGTGCAGGCACCATAGAGGCAACACCCAAAACCCTAGCCCCCAACTCCATTTCCCGGCCGCCAAATTCCCTCTTTTGGCCGCCAATTGCGGCCTGGGTCCCACCTTTTTGTCTCGTTTTGGTTCTGTAGCTCCTACATTGTTAGTTTAGGCCCCTGGTATATATAGATTTGTATAAAGTGACCTGGGGAAAAATCTGGGACATATATCATGAGTTGCTGTTTTGGATTCGTGTTTCCGTATTCCGTATTTTCATTTCTGAAATGGTGGAATGTGTTTTTCCTCGACTAATTGTCGTTTATACGACGATATAGAGGATTTATTGATGGTTTTGAAGGCGTGCCATAGGTTCTCACCTATAGGCCCCCTTATCGTATCGTTTTGGATTTCATGCGCCGTTTTAGCTTGGATTTGGTTTTAATGCGCATATACGATATTTGATGTGTAGGTACCCATGAAGACTTCGGGACGACAAGCAATTGCGTGGTGATGTCCGCAAATGATGATTCAGGTGAGTAGATTATATCTACAGGGGGAAGTCGGGTGGATGGCGTATAGCACCCCCGCAGTCCGTAGATAGATTATTATGTAGTTATGGTGACTTTAGGTGTATTATGGATAGTATAGGGTTAGAAGTGACTAGTGTAGTTCATAGTCGCGAACCCTAGGATAGAATTACACCTATACATACACCTTTGCTTATCACTTGTACTTGCACTGTGATTGATGTTATGTGATGACTTGGAGGTGAGTCGATGATGTGGGCTTGGTGCCCTGGGATCGATGATTTGATACGATTCATATGT
This sequence comes from Agapanthus africanus, assembly GCA_030015575.1. NCBI lineage: Eukaryota > Viridiplantae > Streptophyta > Magnoliopsida > Asparagales > Amaryllidaceae > Agapanthus > Agapanthus africanus. The sequence goes on along the minus strand of JASDDO010000022.1, from coordinate 362,268,643 downwards.
GGGATATGACTTGTGATTCTTGCGGGTTTGGGATATGTGTTTACCCCCGCATGCATACTTACTAATGTTACCGTTTGTACTAGACTATATGATCTGATAATGGTGATATCTGTTATGTGATGAGACAGTGAGATGTTGACCCCTACCCAGCTATGGGGATGCCGTACGATGATTTACCGTACGTGCCGATATTGATGATAGATCCACACTCATAACTCGAGGATATCTTATGATATGACATTGAGGCGAGATCACCGACTATATATCTTTATATATATACCGACTCAGATTTAGGTGGTTTCCACACTTACCCCTCCTGATTGACCTGATACTTAGGTGTAGTTTGCATAGTAGATACTTCACTGTGATGTTGACTACTAGATTTCTGCATCTTCATGCTATTCATATTGCTGGCATATGTTCATTGCTATATTATTATCATGCTGTTAGGACACCAGCACCATTATCGATGATGCGTATGTTCCACGTACACTATTTGCCGGCTCACACACTTCATCATCGATAATTGCCATGCCACTACACTGTAGTACTATTGCATTCATGAGATGATTCTTCCTTCGACTTATGCACATTACTATTCCATGTTGCATGATTCCCGATATGATTACCTTTCCTTATATGTCGCATACATCATGGATTGATTGCATAGCACATCGCATTGGATTTACTTCCTGATGTTGGATTTTCATGTGATTTCTGGATTTGGGAACCGTAGCCTTTTCGAATAAGTAACCATTAAAAACCCGGTTCCCTTGATATGATATTTGGTGCGTCGCCCCGTGTTTTCTCGGTGCTAGAGGATGCATTGAGAGAGGGATGACCCGGACTGACGGATTCCCGATATATATACTTTGATATAGGGCATGATCCGGAATGACGGATGCCCGATGGATTGATATAGGGCATGATCCGGAATGACGGATGCCCGATGGATTGATATAGGGCACGATCCGGAATGACGGATGCCCGATGCATTGAGAGAGGGATGACCCGGACTGACGGATTCCCGATATGTACTTTGATGTAGGGCATGATCCGGAATGACGGATGCCCGATACAGGAGGATTTACGTGTCGATGCTAGGCACGGGTTTCGTGATGTTTTTCCATGATTTTGTTTATATCCTCACATTGCATACATGATGCTTATTTTCATTGGGTGGCGGGTGGACGGGTTCCACATACATACAGACATGGATTATATACAGACTTGGATCATGGACAGATTGGTTTTACATTGATCATACTTATTTGTATATATAACAGGGTATGAGGGCGCTGTTATATATACCCTTACACCAATATTAGTGGTATGGGACGCTAATATATGTGTATTGATATCATTGTTATTTCTTCATGGTTACTTCATGCAGACATACCATACATTGATGACATGTGATTACCTGAGTACCTGGCACTACATACATGATTAGATGTTACCTTGCCACCCTATTACACTCAGATATACTCTTGTGGATTATTACTGATTGTTGACTTAGGTTTATGTCTTGCATTCGGTTTCTGCTTGTAGATGTTTCTATTCACGAGTTGGCAACTCACCCCCGTTGTGCCACAGTTATTGCAGGTTCTGCCGTACAGGTTCTATTGCGGCATTTCTGGCACACTACTTTCTTGCGGGTGGTTTGCTTTTGGTAGGTGGATTCTTTTGCATCAAGAACCACCCTTGTATTTATTTATTTCATTGTATCTAGAAATTGTCCATCAACCAAAACTTGTATATTCTTTCAGACTTAGAGACAGTGTTGTATTATTCGACCTAGAGTCGCGCTTAGTAGTATTGCGGTTTTCTTGTTGCTTTTGAGCTTTCTTTGGATTTGATCCTCGCCACTTGGCGTTGTATATTATATCTTGTGTGGTTGTGACCGTCGATTGACGAAGAGCTAGCTCCCGCTTGGGGATGCCTTTATCATTGCATATATGTATTGTTATTCTTGTTTTACCCCATTCGGGGCCATTTTTACAAAAGAAACTCTGCCGAAATTTTTAGAAAAGACTTTATTGTTTTCAAAACGTACCTTCGGCTTAGTTATTTAAAAACCTTGATTTCAAACCTGTATTTCTTCACTTCTTTAAACCAGTTTTCTTTACTTATTCTTAAAAATGGTTTAAGATTTCTGGGCTTTTGGCTTACTTGGATCAGATGGAGTCCTTTAGGCTTCATATGGTTCAAGGGCCAGTCACGTGCTCTTTCGGGTCGTGACAAAGTTGGTATCAGAGCGCTAGGTTGACCTTGGTTCGAGTCTGAGTTTGACTATGTGGAGCCTAGGGAGTTATTTATACACGGAACTTAGGCTTGACCTTACGGAACTTAGACTTGGTCGAGGGGGTATTAGACCCGAACTTTCGTCGTATTAGGATGACCCTTGGTTAATGGATTAGGTGACTAAAGTAGAGTGACGTACCGTTGGTATGTTCCGCGGCATACTTACGACACGCCACTCCGCTTAAGGAACCTTAGGATGTGCATACTTTTCGAGATCAGTGATTCTCTTCATATCCGGGATTATACATCCATTTGAGATTCCCGATTCTATTAGTTCATGATCATATCTTCATTGATGCTGTTCCTTTCTATGATCATGTATCCACTTTGGATCTGTTGTTTCCCTTCTTGCCACTGGTGTACTCTTTTTATACTCGATTGAGATTCCTGTCACCATGTTTGAGCGCAGTTTGGGCTGCTACTAGGGTTACGGCCGGTGTGAGCTCGTTTGGTACAAGGGCCGACCATTGTGTTTTCTGGTGACATTGGAACGTCTCGAGTTAGTATTGGTGATTGTGACCTCTAGTGGAGGCGAGTTCTTGGTCTTGCACCGGACGATCGGGTCATTGTTAGAGCTGCCAGTTGAGAGAGGACTGTTGATGTACAGCATACCTCAGCGATTGTGATGTCGCCTACCGTGCAGACAGATGGACCAGCTGTGGCTGAGATTGACAGGATGTTGCTTTCGGAGCTTACGAGCTGAGATTTCCGGGACTTTCGGGCAGATATGCGACAGATGATAGCTAGTCTACCCGGTTTGAGAGACGAAGGTGATTCGTCCGATTTTGCGCCAAAGCGGGCCCAGATGAGTTGAAGATTTCCAGTGTGGAGAGTCTTACTCAGATCTAGAGCAGACCGACTCAGAGATGACCACTTATGTATTGCCTTTCCTTGAGGATTGAGGCGTTGTTCGGCGTACAGGCGTATGAGCCAGTTGCTGCTGCAAATGACGAGATATCGCCCAGATGGTTGGAGCTACTGCAGCATGAGCATGTTCTTGGAGATATGATAGCGAATCGCTAGTCACCGAGGGTGAATGACTAGGACGTGTGGTGAGTTCGCTTATCCCGATGCGAGGTCATCAGGTGGATTGATTCCAGCTAGAGACGACTTCACGCAGGTTCGTTGAGAGTCGATTGAGACGATCGAATGTCAGGAGCCTATTTTCCAAGTTTAAAGTATACGGAAAGACATGCAGGTGATTCTATGGACCCTCTAGAAGAATGAAACCCTAACTCGACTTAATGACCGTGTGACAGCCTTTGAACCTTAGGGTTTACAGCGGTTCCGCGGCGCCATTAGTGAGGCTTGGGTTTGCCCTTCTACGGCTGGACCACCGACGCTGTGGCATGTACTCGATACTATTAAACTGTACCCGAGATGTGAGCTCTTGGGGGATTATGAGGATCTGACGAGTCGATCGGATGGTTCGACATCTTTCGGATATCGTGATGGGACACTGCTTGGGAGACTCCAGATACGAGCATAGCCGTTGGAGCACAGTGCATGCAGCCATGTTGAGACGAGTCCGAATCAGTCGACATTGACGCAGAGTGAAGAAAAGAGTTCGTACGAGATTTCGACGAGATGACGTCCCACTCCGCTGACATCAGAGGTGTGATATGCAACCCAAGGCGTGGTATATGGATATATCTTCCAGAAGAAGCGTGGTAAGTAGGCAGCCATTCCGGAATAAGCGTTAGCTTCAGCATTGGATGATGACTTCCGGGCTTTTCGGCAGGATTGAGATTTGAGAAGGGAACCTCGACAGGACCCTTCTGGAAAACGATATGAGAAGACCTAGACCAGGAGTGGTCGTATTGCGCGCACCCAGCAGGCCAGAGTTCGGCATTGTCGACGAGGTAGTTGACCAGGTTCGGATAAAGGGAATTATTGTGCTGAGGACACAGGTGTCTTTTGAGCGAGAAGTGGTTGTGCCGGAAGGCCGACCTCTGTACAGATCGGCATAGGCATGATCGGAAGAGACCTTGAGCAGGATTCCTTCCAGGACATTGCTGCAATGATGTTTGCACCCAGGATCAGATGTGTGACGTGCTTTCAGAGAGCCAAAGGCCGACGCCAGGGATATGCTGCCTTACGAGTGGTCGTGAGGTTTGACCGAGAGGTGACCAGAGAAGTGCCAGAACGGAATCGTCCCCGTTAGCACACTGACAGGGCCGATGAGCCGATTGACTGTGAGATTGGTAACCCACAGAGAAGATAAGGACCCAGGGAGTCAGAGGGCGCCAGACCGTGAGCAAGAGGCAGGTAGATATCCTGCGCTGCTAGCAGTGGATACACCGACTCCTTCCCGATCTCGAGGGAGGAACTACCGAAGGCGGTATTTAAGATTTGTGATTTTGTGATTCGATTATCACGTATCCGTCATTTTGGATTTCGGTATTTTGGGCGTTCTGTTTGCATGATTTAGTTTTGATGACTGAGTTTCATGATATTGATTTCATGCACCCACTGGATATTTATATATTTTGCGCAGAGTTATTATATTTGAGATATTGATTGAGATTTTATGCCTACAGTATGCAGTGATTTGATTTGCACTCCTAGCATGGTTTTCATGCACCTTTAGTGTTTTAATATACGATTTTGGTGCACGCCAGATGCACTAAATCGGGATTCTTCGTGCATGCCACATGCACCTGATTTTTTCTGTCAGGCACACACATTGCCTACGACAGATGTTTCGTGCACGCCCGTTGCACCTAGATGTTGTTTTGTATACCTGTTTGACACATTTATGGATTTTGATTCCTTGCGCACCAGACGCATAGGATATTCTTATATATGCATTTTGGGGATTTATTTCTAGTAGAGCAGTATATTTTTATGATATTCTTATGTGTTGATATTTTCGGAGCCCCGACAAATTGGATTATTACTGAAATTGTTTTTAGTATTGGGGGTTTAAATTTAAATTCGGGGACCGAATTTCTTTAAGGGGGGTAGATTGTAACATTTTCAAAAATATAAAATATTAATTTTGGGAAATTTTATAATTTAATATTATTTTATTGATTATTTTAATATTAAATGCAAATAAATAGGAAAAATGTTAGAAAAATTATGAAAAAATTATGGAAAATTCTAAAATAGGGTAAATTAGTGGATTATGACATTTTTAAGTTTTTGTGATTAGTTTGACACTAATTTAGTGCTAATCGCGATTAAAATCGCTAATCGGGTTTTTTGGCAATTTTGTGCAAAACACGCACATATCACATTTTCTACACTTGTGCATTTTTCTTGCCATGACTTATCATTTGGGTTTACTATTGAGGTGAGAAGGTTTGGTTTAGGGATTAAAAGAAAAGGGAAAAAGAAAAGAAAATGAGAATGAGGGTAGGTGAGAGAGAGGCATGGGGCACCCTTGACCTTTTGACTTAGCCATTCCCTTGTTCTTCTCTCATTCCTTCCTCCTCATCCTTGTGTTGCTGCTGCTGCCCTTCCTCATCATTCTCCCCCTCTTCAATCCCTCTCTTCATCTCAAAAACAACCCCAAAACCTCATGTCCGTTTCATTAAAAATGTGCACAAGCTCGAGATCTACAAGATGGACTAAGAAAGCATGGATTTGGCCACTAGAGGGCAACTCAAGAAAGTTCTTGAGTTGCCAATTGAGGAAATTTCTGGACCATTAGCTAAATTGTAGCTTTTCCTTTAACCCCAAGTTAAGTTTATATCGATATTGTGTGATATTATGGACTTGATGAAAACCTAGTTAGGGTTTGAGAGAAACTTGAGTTGTAATGTGAAATTGAGCTCAGTAGAGGACTTGTAAACACCCTAGTGCATGAATTGGAACCCAAAACCTGAAGCTAGAACCAGAAATACGGATTTTAGAAACCGATATCGGGGAAATTGTGTAATCTGTGCAGGTTAACTTGAATCTGCTATCACCCCGAGGACCCTAAAATAATTTTGAGTGGAAATTGAGATGTGCAGGCACCATAGAGGCAACACCCAAAACCCTAGCCCCCAACTCCATTTCCCGGCCGCCAAATTCCCTCTTTTGGCCGCCAATTGCGGCCTGGGTCCTACCTTTTTGTCTCGTTTTGGTTCTGTAGCTCCTACATTGTTAGTTTAGGCCCCTGGTATATATAGATTTGTATAAAGTGACCTGGGGAAAAATCTGGGACATATATCATGAGTTGCTGTTTTGGATTCGTGTTTCCGTATTCCGTATTTTCATTTCTGAAATGGTGGAATGTGTTTTGCCTCGACTAATTGTCGTTTATACGACGATATAGAGGATTTATTGATGGTTTTGAAGGCGTGCCATAGGTTCTCACCTATTGGCCCCCTTATCGTATCGTTTTGGATTTCATGCGCCGTTTTAGCTTGGATTTGGTTTTAATGCGCATATACGATATTTGATGTGTAGGTACACATGAAGACTTCGGGACGACAAGCAATTGCGTGGTGATGTCCGCAAATGATGATTCAGGTGAGTAGATTATATCTACAGGGGGAAGTCGGGTGGATGGCGTATAGCACCCCCGCAGTCCGTAGATAGATTATTATGTAGTTATGGTGACTTTAGGTGTATTATGGATAGTATAGGGTTAGAAGTGACTAGTGTAGTTCATAGTCGCGAACCCTAGGATAGAATTACACCTATACATACACCTTTGCTTATCACTTGTACTTGCACTGTGATTGATGTTATGTGATGACTTGGAGGTGAGTCGATGATGTGGGCTTGGTGCCCTGGGATCGGTGATTTGATACGATTCATATGTGGGATATGACTTGTGATTCTTGCAGGCTTGGGATATGTGTTTACCCCCGCATGCATACTTACTAATGTTACCGTTTGTACTAGACTATATGATCTGATAATGGTGATATCTGTTATGTGATGAGACAGTGAGATGTTGACCCCTACCCAGCTATAGGGATGCCGTACGATAATTTACCGTACGTGCCGATATTGATGATAGATCCACACTCATAACTCGAGGATATCTTATGATATGACATTGAGGCGAGATCACCGACTATATATCTTTATATATATACCGACTCAGATTTAGGTGGTTTCCACACTTACCCCTCCTGATTGACCTGATACTTAGGTGTAGTTTGCATAGTAGATACTTCACTGTGATGTTGACTACTAGATTTCTGCATCTTCATGCTATTCATATTGCTGGAATATGTTCATTGCTATATTATTATCATGCTGTTAGGACACCAGCACCATTATCGATGATGCGTATGTTCCACGTACACTATTTGCCGGCTCACACACTTCATCATCGATAATTGCCATGCCACTACACTGTAGTACTATTGCATTCATGAGATGATTCTTCCTTCGACTTATGCACATTACTATTCCATGTTGCATGACTCCCGATATGATTACCTTTCCTTATATGTCGCATACATCATGGATTGATTGCATAGCACATCGCATTGGATTTACTTCCTGATGTTGGATTTTCATGTGATTTCTGGATTTGGGAACCGTAGCCTTTTCGAATAAGTAACCATTAAAAACCCGGTTCCCTTGATATGATATTTGGGGCGTCGCCCCGTGTTTTCTCGGTGCTAGAGGATGCATTGAGAGAGGGATGACCCGGACTGACGGATTCCCGATATATATACTTTGATATAGGGCATGATCCGGAATGACGGATGCCCGATGGATTGATATAGGGCATGATCCGGAATGACGGATGCCCGATGGATTGATATAGGGCATGATCCGGAATGACGGATGCCCGATGCATTGAGAGAGGGATAACCCGGACTGACGGATTCCCGATATGTACTTTGATGTAGGGCATGATCCGGAATGACGGATGCCCGATACAGGAGGATTTACGTGTCGATGCTAGGCACGGGTTTCATGATGTTTTTCCATGATTTTGTTTATATCCTCATATTGCATACATGATGCTTATTGTCATTGGGTGGCGGGTGGACGGGTTCCACATACATACAGACATGGATTATATACAGACTTGGATCATGGACAGATTGGTTTTACATTGATCATACTTATTTGTATATATAACAGGGTATGAGGGCGCTGTTATATATACCTTTACACCAATATTAGTGGTATGGGACGCTAATATATGTGTATTGATATCATTGTTATTTCTTCATGGTTACTTCATGCAGACATACCTTACATTGATGACATTTGATTACCTGAGTACCTGGCACTACATACATGATTAGATGTTACCTTGCCACCCTATTACACTCAGATGTACTCTTGTGGATTATTACTGATTGTTGACTTAGGTTTATGTCTTGCATTCGGTTTCTGCTTGTAGATGTTTCTATTCACGAGTTGGCAACTCACCCCCGTTGTACCACAGTTATTGCAGGTTCTGCCGTACAGGTTCTATTGCGGCATTTCTGGCACACTACTTTCTTGCGGGTGGTTTGCTTTTGGTAGGTGGATTCTTTTGCATCAAGAACCACCCTTGTATTTATTTATTTCATTGTATCTAGAAATTGTCCATCAACCAAAACTTGTATATTCTTTCAGACTTAGAGACAGTGTTGTATTATTCGACCTAGAGTCGCGCTTAGTAGTATTGCGGTTTTCTTGTTGCTTTTGAGCTTTCTTTGGATTTGATCCTCGCCACTTGGCGTTGTATATTATATCTTGTGTGGTTGTGACCGTCGATTGACGAAGAGCTAGCTCCCACTTGGGGATGCCTTTATCATTGCATATATGTATTGTTATTCTTGTTTTAGCCCATTCGGGGCCATTTTTACAAAAGAAACTCTGCCGAAATTTTTAGAAAAGACTTTATTGTTTTCAAAACGTACCTTCGGCTTAGTTATTTAAAAACCTTGATTTCAAACCTGTATTTCTTCACTTCTTTAAACTAGTTTTCTTTACTTATTCTTAAAAATGGTTTTAGATTTCTGGGCTTTTGGCTTACTTGGATCAGATGGAGTCCTTTAGGCTTCATATGGTTCAAGGGCCAGTCACGTGCTCTTTCGGGTCGTGACAGTTGTGTTGTGTTGCGCGATCGGGACGATCGGAGTCTAAACTTGGTGTTTCGTAGTTTAGCGACCCTAGTTAGGGTTTTTGGCCGATGTCGTGCGCGATAGATGCACTAAGTTCGCAATACAATTTTCAGGGCGTTATTCTTGCGTTTCGATGTCTTTTCGTCGATGTAGGATATTTGCTTATGTGATGTGTTTGTGAAATTTTAGGTTCGCAAGCGGGGACTTCGGACGCTACGACAAGGGAAAACAGGTGGTAGGCTTCACTTAGCCAGGAGCGTTGGTGAGTAGATTTAACATCTACAGGGGAATCGCCCGCATGGCGTTATGCGTCTGGGCTAGAGATGTTAATACTTATCGCATATTCTATGTCATATTTAGAATTGCGCATTTACCCTATTACTTAGATATTGTTGTGCTTGGACTAGTAGCCTTAGGACACTGCACATATTATTGACGATTCATGTTGCACGAGCACTGATTGTATGCCACACACAAGGTCAATAATTGCCATGTCACGCACAACCTACTTATAGATATGATATTTCTTGGTTAGAGACATTGGGACTTTGATTCATATTTCTTATCGCATATGACATATAGCATACCTGTACATCCACATGCTTACACATATGCCTTCATATACTTACATGCTAGATACCTGTATACCTATAGGGTATTGTGCAATTAGTGTTAGGTACATACACACCTTACTATACCTTGCACACATACTTCACTTATACCCAGGGGGTATATTACATCATTATTTATAGGTAGATACATACTTTGTTATACCTTTATGCTTACACACATATCTGGTTATAGCTACATGTTTACCTTTACTTGATGTTATTTAGAATTGGAGAAAATAGGAACCGCATGATATTTTATATTAACTTGTTGCCGTTAATTAGCGGCTTTCCCTTTATATGCTTTCATTACAGTTTTATGTTGCATATATTATATTCATGGATTTTCGCATTGAGATATGGATTTTTCATGATGTTTTCTGGATTTGGGGACCGTGGGAGTTCATGAAATTATGCATTATTTGAAAACCCCGGTTTCCCTTAATATGATATTTCAGCAGCCACCATGAGATTTATCGGTTCGGATATATATATACCCCACGCGAGGAATGGAGGGGTCCGTGTGCGGGTACATGGTGGGGGCCCGGAGGTACCCCGAGGCAAGAATGAGATCGTGGTGCAAGACGATGAGTTACAGGGGAACCATACCATCCGGCGGTAGTAATCATGGGGATACCGTTGGGAGTCATGTACGTATAGATACGTGGAAAGACGAGGGTCAGAGCTAGGCACTCGTGCTTTTCGGATAGCGTGCGATACGTACCTATCAGGGTGCCAGTCTTGGTGACAGCACCTGATAGATCAGTATTTCTGTGTCGATGCTTGACACATTGTTTTCATGATATTCCTTTTTACTTCTTGTATATATAACAGTGGGTTAGGACGCTGTTATATATGCCCTTATACCAATATTAGTGGAATGTGACGCTAATATATGTGTATTGACATTAATTTATATACATCATCATATTAATTCATGCAAATATATTTAGGGTGTTAGAATTTTACTTGATATTGGATTTGGGATATAGGGGATTTATTTGAGATTTGATACAGGATATGTATGAGATTGCTGATTTGTACATTCAGGATATATGAGATTTATTCGATATTGTACATTCAGTATTTGTGAGACTTATATGATATGAGAGCCAATTTGGGGGCTGATTTAAGGAATTGGAATTTGGATTTGTCTTAATGGATTGTGATCCTACCACAATGTCAGGATTCCGTGTAATTGACATGTTTCATTCCATACTCTACATTTATTGTTTATGCACTGTTTCATATATTAGTAGTACCTGTTAGTGTACCTTTCATGACTGTTGCATATATACATTTTCATATCATTATTGCATGATTATTGCATACTGATTGTAATATTATTATTGCTTCATGTATTAGTTGTACCTGCTAGTGTACTTTCATGATTATTGCATTCATATGACCTTTTATTGCTATTAATTACATATGTTAGATTCGCGCTGTACGTACATACTTGCGATTACCTGCATATGTTATTTACTATTCATGAGTTGGCAACTCACCCCCATTGTGCTACAGGGTTTTGCAGGTTGTTTTCCCCAGAGTAGTCGAGTCAAGCTATTTATCTATCCTATCATCTTTTGCTGCGGATACCGCATCAGCTCACAGTGTGCAGTTTGCTTAGGTGGGTTTTGTAGTTATTCATTGTTTTATTGTATATTCGTTGTATCCATATACTCTCCATCCACCATTATCTTGTATGACTTAGAGACTTGATGTGAGAACGATATTGTATATTTTAGGGACTTGGATGTCTTTTATGCAGTTTTAATTATATCGTCTTTTATTTCTTCGCTACGGCGACGTATATCTGTTGTGGTGGTTGTTTTCCGCCGTTGGGCGTGGATTTGCTCCCGTTGGGGATGTTTTACTTTATATTTATGTTGTACCCATTTTTGTGGTTGGTTTTTACAAAGGAGGTGCTGCCGAAATTTTCAAGAAAGAAAATTGGACTTAAAGAATTTATACTTGAGATTTTCAAAGGTTTAAACAATGTTTCTTATCTTTTCTTGTCTTTTAATGGTTTAGATTTCTGGGTTTTGGTTTTCTTTTACTGCGTTACGCCTGTAGACGTTGCGTAGTATTAGGGCCGTCACGTGCCAAATTTCGGGTCGTGACAAAGTTGGTATCAGAGCGCTAGGTTTTACCTTTCGGAGTGTAGGATGACCTTGGTATGATGGAGTAGGTAGCTTAAGCAGAGTAACGTAGTGTGTGCATGTCCGCGGCATACTCACGATGCGGTACTCTGCCTAAAGTGACCTAAGTACTAATTGCTTGAAATTCCTTCCTTGATGATACATATCCTTGTGATTCGATTTCCGTGTTCATATCGAATCTGATTTCCATTTATAGCCTTTGCCGCCGATGACTATGTGGACTCAGAGTGATGTAGCGAGGGCCGAGGTCCGGATTGACTTGGGTAGGACGAGGACTGACCAGGATAGCACGCTCGTTGCACAGGAGCAGACGGATCTGCTTTCGACAGATAGTATCGCTAGGCTTGTGGCAGAGATGCGGGACATGCGTCAGACGATGAGTTCATTGGTTGAGGTCATTCAAGCGCAGCGACAGGAGGTTGTTCCCCTGTTACCCAGTTGTTCTTTGCGATCCACACACAGCATGGTGTTACTTACACAGCACCAGTGGATGCAGCCATAGTTGACAAAGCACGTCTTCCAGAGACTTTGGGAGTTCTGGAACAGTCGAGGACTCGTACCGGTATACCAGCCCAGAGACAGAGGCGTAGTCGTCGAGACAGATTTCGTGCACGTCGTGGGAGTAGCAGAGGCTTGGGACGAGGAGTCGGTTAGCTAGATCAGGCGTTCGTTGTGTTAATTTCTGTCAGCGATTCTTTTGTTGCACGACATGTATTTCAGTCGTGTGCCAATCGGATATGAGATAGAGTTTTGTCCGTCATTGTGATCCTTCTGGAGATGTTGGATTTGACGTTCTCCTGGGCACGGACTGGTTAGCCACGTGCTAGGCGTCTGTGGACTACCGCGAGAAAACAGTTAGGTTTGTTTTCCCGGCAAGTCAGTTCTTGTTGTGCGGGGGGGACAGTGGTGCCACTCATCACAGCTTGAATTCAGCCTTTTTCGCTAGTCGGCTTTTGAGGAGAGGATGTCGAGGATTCTTGGTTTTCATTCGTGATACCGGAACCACAGTGAGTTGTTAGAACAGGTTCCTTTCGTGCGAAAGTTTTTCGACGTTGTTCCAGATGAGCCGGCGGAGCTTAGGGAGCTTAAGGATCAGCTGCAGAGTTGTTTTATTGGGGGACTTGTTCGTCCAAGTGTTTCGCTTTGGGGAGCTCCTATTTTGTTCGTCAGGAAAAGGGCGGCAGTTTAAGGTTTTGTATTGATTGATCGTCAATTGAACCGGCTTACGATGCAGATAGGGATCCTTTACCTCGCATTGACGATTTCTTCGATCAGCTCCAGAGGGTGAGATATTTTCTAAGTTTGTTTGGGATCAGGTCATCATTGTTGCGGGTTCGGAGTGATGACATTCCGAAGACTGCCTTGTGCGTGCTACGGGTTTTGTGTGTTTTGGTGGTGTCATTGGACTCACTAATGCCCTAGCGGCATTCGTGGATGTGATGAACTGGAATTCTTCAGGCCATTTCTCGACCAGTTTATTGTTGTGCCATTGATGACATTCTGGTTTATTCCAATGTGTCGTGAGGAACAGGAGAAACACTTGAGGATTTGATTTGCAGACATTGGGAGAGCCCCAGCTGTTTGCTAAATTCTCAGAGTGTTCTTTCAGGCTTGTTTGTGTTGACTCCTAGGTCTTGTAGTTACGGGAGACGGTTTCGTATGGTCCCGAGGGAGATCGAGGCCGTACAGTTTTAGCCCATACTTATATCAGGGACAGAGGTCCGCAGATTTTTGGGCTTAGCAGGTTTTTACCGCCGTTTCGTGCAGGATTGCTTGTGTATCGCTGCACCATTGACTGGACTGACCGGAAAAGAGGTTCTTTCTTTGGACTGAGGCATGCGTGCGGAGTTTTCAGCAGTTCAAGACTCGGTTGACAACTGCACCAGTTCTTTCTTTGCTTTCTGGTACGGGTGTAACGTTTTGAAAATCGTTTCGGTGAAATTTCGGAAAATCGGTAAAATAAAGGGGTTTTCTGTAAAAAGCCAAAATGCAAATATCTTATTATAAAAATTAAATATACATATTCTAGCTATGTAATTGCTAGTATTTGGTGTTTATTGAGCCACTGGTGAAATTTCAAATTTTTTTAAAAAAATTATTTTATTATTATTTTAAGCCGTCACTAATACATTTAATTAGGGAAAATTACAAATTGGAATGAGTTGAAACAAATTTTGTGCATCATAAAACTTTAAATAAAATTTTATCATGTAGTTTTTGAAATGAAAACGTTTGCCAAAACGGTTTAGAAATTATTGAAGAAAAAGGCTTAAATAGTGAATTTAGTGTTAATGGATGTTTGGGGGTATAATACTTATCATTTTCCCTCATCCCACACACACACCCACACTCACCCACCCCCATTCCCACTGTAGCCGAACCCTTGCTGCCCAATTCCCCACTAGAGAAAAGAAAAGTCCAAGCAAACAATAAGAGAAGAATGAATGAAGAAAAGAGTAAGTGTTGACTTTGGGTATGGGTTTTGTTTGACTTTTGCCACAAACCCATTCTCTCTCTCTCTCCTCACTCATTATCTCCACAATCTGGCCGAGACCCCTCCTTGATCAGCTCCAAATTTTTCCACTTCATTTCCAACACAAAAGTGCTCAAAAAATTAAAGAAAAAGTCAAATTAAAACCTCATAAATCCCAAATCCAACAATTACCCATTATTCTTTAACCAATCTAGTGTGGATCTTGGAGCATGGAAGCATGTTTTGGAGGCTAAGATTTTTGCAAGATAGATCTACAAATTGTGAGGTATAATCTTGCTCCAAGTGCTATCTTGTGATAATTGTTGTAATCAACTTAATTAGGTATCTAAATTGGTTTAATTTTCTATTTAGAAATTCAAGATTAGGGTTTCTAAATAAGGTTAGGGTTTTTATAAAATGTTTATAATGTCATGGTGTAGTTAGCATATTAAGACATAGAAAACTTAATCTTGTTGCATCTTGCTAATTGCTACTTTTAGATTTGTCCAAATTGCATAATTTTGTAAACTAGGTTTTAAAACTTAAGTTAAATTGTTAGATAAAAAAATTCTAATTATGTTGGTTTGCAAACTAGATTTTTTTAATTAATATAAAGAAGTGAGATTAAAATCTAGTAAGTGTTTATGTGGCCTAATTAAGCTATTTAGCGAATATTTTGACAACTCGTTTTGCTTAAACATCAAGATTTGTATTAAAACGGTTAACGACCGCTAACTAGAGTTTTGGGAAATAAAACGATTTGTGTACTTTTATGGTTTTGACGAATTAAAAACATATTCCTTAAATAATTAGTGAGTTTTGAAACCATGATTGGCGTGTTTGAGTTTTTCACGATCACTCGGCGTTTGTACGCCGATGTGGAGGGTTTTGGGTTGATTTGTGAAAGCAAACCATAGGTTTTGACCTATGTGGGATTCGTGAGTAGTTTTGGTCATGAGTCAGATTTTAATGCGATACGGTGCGTTATGATATGTAGGTACCCCATGTGGACTTCGAGACGACAAGCAAGCGCATGGCGACGTCGGCACCGGCGAGCGAGGACCAGGTGAGTAGATTTATATCTACGGGGAGAAGTCGGGTGGATGGCGTATAGCACCCCCGCAGTCCGTGGTGGTGTATACGGATGCGTATACACACCAACAATTATTATATGTTATTTGGGATTAATAACGATGTTTAGGATGGATATTGGTGTTGGAGATAATGCCCTCAGAGTCAATTATTGGATCACAGGTACGTGATTGCAATGATTGATGGAGGACCTATCCCGGTAGGATAGTCTTACTCGAGATGATAGTATGCTATCTGGTTTACCTTTATCATCGTGTACTGTTTTAGGTGACCTGACAAGTCGCTATTACACGTTGATAGAGCCCCTAGGATTCTTGCTTGACCACCAGCAGTATGAGGGCGATCATATAAGTGGGAGCTGGGGTCTATAAGCATATCCTTAAATGGTCCCTAGTCGTGTGAGTTTCGAGACAGGGCATCGATACTCCATAGTAGACTAGTGTATACAGTCGAGACCCCGACGAGGGGCGGTGGTCGGTCTCACAAGCCACTGGTGTCAGTTGGATCACCTAAGATGTATACAGGTGCTCATTGGGTTATGAGTACACCGGACAGGACTCGCCGGGAACATGCTAGTTGGTCATATACCAGACGTCAGATGGCAGTTCCCTGGTGACATGTGTGCAGGTTAGTTCATCGACCTGGGGATCGTCATTTGTCTCGTGTGAGTTCCCACTGTACTTTGATTACTACCCTACCACGGCTCAAAGGAGTCGTGCAAACAGGTTTTAGTTGGGTACAGTCCCGAGCCACATAGAGGCAGTGAGCGTATCTTCAGGGGTTCGTCTCTCCCGGTATTGGGGGTGAGGTCGTGCTGTGTCTAGGAGAGCCATTACACGAAGTCCTTGGCCAAGGCAAGGAGATTTACTGGTAGGTATTCCAGTAGTATCTCAGGGTGTTCTGGGATACACTCCGACACGACTTGTACCGCTTTTGGGGGTCTGACTTTTACCAACCCCCTAGGCCCGCCATGCGATGCTCATAGACGAACGGACCGGACTGCACGGATATTGTCACTGACAGGCTCAGTAGGGTTGTCAGGGTGAGTTCACCCACACACATCCCTTTTAGTCAGTACCTGGTAGCCCGTTACGTATTGGCTTATACCTCTGACGTGCTAGTGGTTAAATCCACAACCAAGGTGTTGACGAGTCTTTAGAGTCCCCCACATTCAGTTACTCAGCTTTCGGGCGAAAGGTTGTAGAGGCCGTATGGAGATATGGCAAGGTCCGATCAGATACGTGCAGTATTGCACGGATCAGGATCGGACAGTCTGTACTATCGGCCGTATGGTTATATGGCAGGGTTCGATCAGATACGTGCGGTATTGCACGGATCAGGATCGAACAGATATTACTAGCCGGTTTTGGTATAAGCCGGATCCTAGTATAGTACAGTGTAGATTTTGTCTCATTGCATTTGTATTTCGGTCGAAATACAGATGCGAGTGTGTATGCACAGTATCGGGGTTTTCCTGTAATTTATTACGGGACCAGTTTTTTGGAGTTGCCAGTTTGCTTTCCGTTTCGGCCAATTTCCATTGTTCCGTTCATTGGCCGAAGATTGGTGGAGGAGGGTTTATTTGCATTGTTGCAAATAGGCATTAGTGGAAAGGGTTCTTTGCATCTTGTTGCATCATGATGGCTTTCATGATGAGCACCATACCTTGACCTTTTTGACTTGATCACTTCATGATGGCTTGACTTTGTAAGCATCATGGTTGTTGATGATTAGTGTGTTGAGTGTAGTTTTGGTATTTGTTATCATGTTCTTTCATGATCCCTTTTTGTATCATTGTTCCACCCACCCCCTTGTCTTGGTTTTTCTCTCTCCAATCACACATGGAAATGGGGGGCCGGCCACTTTTGCAAGATGAGGAAAATGCTTCTTTTTGAGTGGGGAGAAATATGATACTCTCATTCTTCTTGGTCTATTACATTTTTTCCTTCACCTCTCTCCAAGTTCTTCTTCCTCCACAAAATGGCAAAGCTCCAAAAACCCCAAATGAGACTTCTTCTCTAGATATTCTACAGCATATCTTGGGCACGTCGAGTAGCCGGCTTCGTGCCCGAGTTGCCTCGGCATTGAGGTGGGAGCCCGTAAACGATGTAGGCGATGTGGTGCACTTCCGGCGACGAGGAGGAGACGGGACATTCCGCAGGAGATCGGGACGATGACGAGAAGACCGGAGGACTCGGATCTGTCGGTATACTTCTCTTCCCTATCTTGTTAGTAGCTTAGACTTGTTAATGGTTACGATCCGGATGTTTAGTGCGCGGTGGTGCCGGTTTGCTAAGTCCGCAAAATTAAAGTTTATCACCGCTTCCGCATTCCGGCGTCAGATTGACGGCCGGGGCGCCGCCGTGCACTTACAGTGGTATCAGAGCCTCGCCATTAACATAGTATAGCTTGGTGTAATGTGTTTTTCTGTTTCGATCGATCGAATGTTCCAAAACTGCATTTTAGTTCGCATCAGTTTCTGTTGAAAAATTTTGGTCTCGAAAAATTTTTCAGGTTGCAAAAATGTGATGTACTTGAAAACCTAAGACAGCTGCAGAAATCCGAGTCATTGATCTTTCATCAAGAGCGCGGAACCGCGGCCAATACCCACTTTGGGCCGCGGTTCCGCCGCAACATGAAAGGATCAATGGGCCAGATTTTGCCAGTGGGCTTCTGGGTTAATTTTAAGGGTTTTGGAATATTAAATTTGGGCCCAGGTTTTCTGTGAGTGCTATAGTTTTGTTTGGGCCCACTTGTTAATTTTTGATCGATCGGATATTTTAAACACATTTTTCACAGTATTTACATTATATCTGCGACCGTGAATGTCACTCGATCGGTAAATCCGATCTAACTGCTATAGCCCGGTTAGACGGATTTGCGAACGTGACTTTCACGTTGATGTTTTGTTTTTGCTGTGATGTTGCGGATCGGTCGTGGGGATATCCTGGATGCAATGCTAGTACAGTTGTGGTTGTATTATGTACATTTGATATTGCGGGGCGAGCGTCCGACATGTGGACTGTCGTCACTGCTTGTTTGTATTATTATTTTGGGGCACGACTAGGTTGCGGTCGATGTACCCGTTGTATGTATATTTTACTTTCTGTACTAGGATTACCCCAGGAGGAGTGCACAGATAGCCGGGTTCTAGAGGGCAACAAGCCCGCATCTCATGGCATTGAGACGGAGGGGGCTTTACTTTAGGATTGGCGGGCTATTCGCCGCACTCGTAGGGGGTACAGGTTGACCCAGGAGGGGTGCCCAAGTTGCCGGATTCCGTGAAGTGCTGGGTGGTCCATTCACGGTGCTGAAGGGGGCTGCCTCGCTTCAGGTTTTGGCGGGTGACTTGCCGCGCCCGTAGGGGTCTAGGATTTCATTGCACAGGCTATCCACACGACCAGGGGAACGTCGGGTTTCAGTAGTGGCTCTGTGAAACCCGGGGATCCTAGATATCTGTATTGTTTCTGTGATGCTGTACATTTTCTGTGATGTTGCATTTCTTTTCACGCCTTGAGCGAAATATAATATATTGGTATATATATTAGTAGATGTTGTATATGTTTTGCATCCGCGCTAGTCCAGTCCCCGCTCTGTCGTTAGTTAGCTAACCTAACGGGTAATGACGGGACCCAGTGGCGAATGCGGATGGCATATACGTACATCAGTATATTTTCGTTCTTTTTGGTGTGATCAATTGATGGGACTGCATTGATTCGGATCAATGCAAGTTAAAACAAACCTAATCTGATGTTGTTGGAACACTTTTCAAAAAGCAGTTATTGCAAGGACGTTCACTTTTGTTTTGCATCGTGATATTCAGTTGGAATATCCTACTCCTCAGTCGACGAGGCAAGGGCCGAGATCCCTTCACCGGGAGTGACCCCTTGGACAAAAGTTTGCGTCGGGGCATTAACTTCACTATAGCCGATTACTTTTGCTTTGCATCGCGGTATTCATTTGGAATATCCTGCACCCCATTCTACGGGGAAAGAGCCGAGATCCCTTCACCGGGAGTGACCTCTTTAGCAACGGTTTTCGTCACTATATTTTTTAAAAAGCTATCCGTTCCTTCGACGATATCAAGTTCTTTACGTTAAAGGTTTTCGCCAGAAACCATTCGTAGCCCTCCGTCGTTTCATATGGGTGGTCAATAGTATTCAAGCTGTGTATGTTGGCCAAAGTCAAGGCACAGTGATTGGTAGCTATTGGGGTATTCATATGCAGCATAGATAGATGCGTTGGTTTGGGACAGTCGTACTGCCATTTTGGCCAAAGTCAAGGGTATGTACGGGTGGATTCAAATTAACCTGGAGAATGACGGGTAGAACTTGACATGCGACTTATGATATGTTGGCCAAAGTCAAGGTCATAAGAGCATGGGGCAGAAATCACATCGGGAGTTTCAAAAGAACTGAAACTTGCCAGATATGCGCATACCTTCTGGAGTGTGATACCGTAAGAGGATTCCGTCACGTTATCATACGATGATAGTTGGATCCCGATTCCCACTGATGAGTTGGTTTACTCGTCGGGTAACCACGACTAATTCTTCTTTCAGGTTTGGAGGAGAATTTGAGGTACAGTGGGAGGTTTCCAGATTAGATAAATTGGTAACCATTCTGATCTAGGCTAGAGTGCACGCTGAGTGTTTCTTTTCTCTCTCTCTTTGGCAGCGACCATTGACCCGACCCCAAGACTTTGACTCAGAGACCAAGTTGACCGAACCTTCTTAAACACTGGCTTTTGGATTGTCAGAGTTGCAAACCTCATTGCCACTCCTACTTTTACCCTTTTCTCCAGGACACCCCGTATTACTACGAACGTCCACTTCCATTGGACAAAGCCATCGTATGGTTAGATACGAACTCGAAAGAATTTATTCGAGGATGGTTTCAGGTTCTGGAGGAAACGGATAGGATTATTCAGTTGCCTTTTCCTTTTACCTTCTCTCAGGTTGCGAGTACTCCTTGGTTTAGGAGATAGTACACCTATTACGTAAATTGGATAGTCTTCTTCCAAACCATAGGCAGGTGCCGACCGGTAGGGAATGAAGAAAACCAATTAGCATAACGATGGTGTGCGGAAGGTATTAAGTTAAGACAAAGCAAGGGATTAGTAAGAGGGCAAAGTAAATTGCAAACAGATATTCACGACCAAACCAAGTATCTCTTCGCCAATCCTAAATCACCTTTGTATTTCTCCAGGACACTCCGTATCACTACGAAGATCCACAGTTTATTGGATATTCCATCGTATGGTTATATACGAACTCGAAAGGAACTTGTTCCAGTTCGGGGATGGATTCTGGTTCAGGAGAAATAGGAATAAGGTTTATTCGGTTGTCTTTTATCCTCACCTTCTCTCGCATTGCAAGTGCTCCTAGGATTAGGACAGTACACCCATTATGCTTATTGGATAGTCTTCTTCTAATCCATAGGCTGGTGCCGAACGGTAGGGAAGGAAGAAACCACTTGGCCTAAGGGGTGTGCAGAAGGTAAAGACTAAAGACATATAAAGGGATTTGGAAAGGTGGCAAGGAATTACACGGTTACAGTTGTGAATCTGGATATTGGAAGAGGCATTACTAGGAATACCGGGATACCCCATCGAAACATTTCAATGTTTCAGTTTCACTGTGAACTGTTAAACGAAAACTGATTTTCCAGTTAGACACTTGCTCTAGGGTATGTATTTACCAAGTACGATTCTCACATCTGTATGGTTTTACAAATGATGAGTGGGAGTAAGTTATTGGGAATTGGGTGATCATCCTCATTATATCGGGATTCGTTGTAATCGGTGATATTTGAGGAAATCACCTGGGCTGTTTGCCGGTTGGCAAATATTTGGTTTTGAATATCCGTTGTTATGCACCAATTTCAAATCGATATATTTGTACGTCTATTTTCATAGAGTGAGATATACCTTTTTGAAATTATGTCTATGACATTTACCTATATCAGTGGATGGTTAGGTAAGGAGCATTGAACAGCGGTGTAATTCTTCATAACCAAAGGTACAGTTTTCAACCTACGACACACAGTGAATGAGTTATCAGACTCAAGGGACTTATACAGAGTATTGTATGTTGTCCAGGGTCCGTCAGGACAGAGGGGTTGGTCCTCGTACTATATTCGGTTTACTTATGACTTCTCTAGTTTTTAGACAGGTGTTTCTTCGAAACACAGGGTCTGAATTTTGAGAAGTTGTAGGTATTTGAATAAAGTAGAGAACCAGATATTGCAAGTATCGGGATTCTTCAAAGTGATAGAAGATGTAGATACTTGTGTATGGTATTCAGTTGATAGTAATGATAAAAGAGATCTTGCTTCTCTTTCAGGTTACTCATAATTGGAAGCATTCTTAAGTTGAGTAACGCTGATCGTCCTTTTTCCATTTAGTTGACATGCACTGGAGACAGCTGCATGATTTGAATCTGGTTCAATTAAATCAGTGCCTCTGGTTCTATATTGGATATAGAACAGTTCATATCTTAACGGTGTTAAGGTACGGGGAGTTGTCCGGTTTATGCTTAAAACCAGACACTGGACAACTCAAGGCACGTTTCTGTAATTGCTGTTTGTGGGTTGACCCAGGCTATGACGAGGGTTGACTTTCTACCATCTGGAAGAACAATAGCGATATTGTTCTATACTCGCCACAGTTTTATTAAAAATGGATTTTTTTTCAGAAAACAGTAGTGGGAGTATGGTAGAACAGGAAAGGATTCCAGAACCATAAACGATTACTGAAGATTTGATAGGAACCTAAAGATTCAATCTGGCTTGACATTCCATTGGCCACTTCGCAGATTTGGTGGGTAACTTCAGGCACCTGAGAGGTACTCCGGTAGCCTCAAGGACGGTGACAGGGAAGTTCTTGTTTACCCACAATTACCATTGCTGTTGTTCCAGGCTGCGAGACCCGGCGGGAGGATGAGTATAGCGTCGTTCTGAACTTGCTTCAGAAGTGTACGTGTATATAACTCTGCCAGAGGGTTGTCGTAGTCAGTGGGAGCAGCGGAAGCATTGGTGGACAGGTATAGACTAAAGCAGTTGTAGCGGAGATAGATCATCTATTTCTGACGTGACAGTCATGGGTTTGACTTCATCAGAATAGAGGATGGATCTGTTGAGAAGGTAGTAGGGTGTGATGTCATGGTATTTGGATGACATACACAGAGTAGGAAGTGATATTCCTACACTACAATCGGTTATACTTTAGTCGTCACACAATGGTTTCTCCACAAAGGAAATGGATTTTATATCAGACATACTGGTTACTAGATCTATGGTTTTAGATCTGGATTTGGGTGGTTTCCCAATCAGGGTACTTGACAGCATTCTAAGAGTATTTAGGATGGACGACTCCTGGCACGGTAGTGTACCTGCAGGATATGGAGTCACCCTCTCTAAAGGGGTCTTACAGACTAAAGGGGAGAGGGACGTGCATGATTGGCAGATCACTTGCTCAGGCAATTGAGTCAATCATGAGATGTCAAGTACCACACCAGATATTGTTCTTGCACTTGATGCAATAAGCTGACATTAATCCAATCCTGGAGAAACGGTCGGAAGCAGTTGTAGAACATAAGTGGATGTTCTAGGGATATGATAACAATAGCCTCATTCGGGAGACAGTTATCATTCCAGGCTTCCAAGGTGACATGGACGACAAGGAGGTTGTCAGAGTTATAGTTTTCCCTCTGACGAGGGGCAGTATTTTGGACAGGTGGTCCAAGGCAATACTGAGGGAGGCATGGCGTAGGATACTGATTAAGTTCAGTTGACGATACAGTCTAAGAAGTTTGGATTTGGAGTTCATTTATGAGCTATGTTCCATCAGACATCCAGACACATTCTAAGACAGGTATTGCTCATTTCGGGAGATGGGTTTCTCCGCGAACTTGAGATATAGAGAGACATAGAAAGAGACATCAAGGCGGATCCACTCACTGAGGCTATTCCTCGAACGCAATAGTTTCACAAACGAGCTTTGTGAGACTGACTAGTAGAGGAGTTGGGTGTTCGGTATCACACGGGCTGTGAGTATGCGACATCGTAATAATTAGCCTTGAGTGCAAGTGGGAGATTGTTGGAGATAATGCCCTCAGAGTCAATTATTGGATCACAGGTACGTGATTGCAATGATTGATAGAGGACCTATCCCGGTAGGACAGTCTTACTCGAGATGATAGTATGCTATCTGGTTTACCTTTATCATCGTGTACTGTTTTAGGTGACCTGACAAGTCGCTATTACACGTTGATAGAGCCCCTAGGATTCTTGCTTGACCACCAGCAGTATGAGGGCGATCATATAAGTGGGAGCTGGGGTCTATAAGCATATCCTTAAATGGTCCCTAGTCGTGTGAGTTTCGAGACAGGGCATCGATACTCCATAGTAGACTAGTGTATACAGTCGAGACCCCGACGAGGGGCGGTGGCCGGTCTCACAAGCCACTGGTGTCAGTTGGATCACCTAAGATGTATACAGGTGCTCATTGGGTTATGAGTACACCGGACAGGACTCGCCGGGAACATTCTAGTTGGTCATGTACCAGACGTCAGATGGCAGTTCCCTGGTGACATGTGTGCAGGTTAGTTCATCGACCTGGGGATTGTCATTTTTCTCATGTAAGTTCCCACTGTACTTTGATTACTACCCTACCACGGCTCAAAGGAGTCGTGCAAACAGGTTTTAGTTGGGTACAGTCCCGAGCCACATGGAGGCAGTGAGCGTATCTTCAGGGGTTCGTCTCTCCCGGTATTGGGGGTGAGGTCGTGCTGTGTCTAGGAGAGCCATTACACGAAGCCCTTGGCCAAGGCAAGGAGATTTACTGGTAGGTATTCCAGTAGTATCTCAGGGTGTTCTGGGCTACACTCCGACACGACTTGTACCGCTTTTGGGGGTCTGACTTTTACCAACCCCCTAGGCCCGCCATGCGATGCTCATAGACGAACGGACCGGACTGCATGGATATTGTCACTGACAGGCTCAGTAGGGTTGTCAGGCTGAGTTCACTCACAGACATCCCTTTTAGTCAGTACCTGGTAGCCCGTTACGTATTGGCTTATACCTCTGACGTGCTAGTGGTTAAATCCACAACCAAGGTGTTGATGAGTCTTTAGAGTCCCCCACATTCAGTTACTCAGCTTTCGGGCGAAAGGTTGTAGAGGTCGTATGGAGATATGGCAAGGTCCGATCAGATACGTGCGGTATTGCACGGATCAGGATCGGACAGTCTGTACTATAGGCCATATGGTTATATGGCAGGGTTCGATCAGATACGTGCGGTATTGCACGGATCAGGATCGAACAGATATTACTAGCCGGTTTTGGTATAAGCCGGATCCTAATATAGTACAGTGTAGATTTTGTCTCATTGCATTTGTATTTCGGTCGAAATACAGATGCGGGTGTGTATGCACAGTATCGGGGTTTTCCTGTAATTTATTACGGGACCAGTTTTTTGGAGTTGCCAGTTTGCTTTCCGTTTCGGCCAATTTCCATTGTTCCGTTCATTGGCCGAAGATTGGTGGAGGAGGGTTTATTTGCATTGTTGCAAATAGGCATTAGTGGAAGGGGTTCTTTGCATCTTGTTGCATCATGATGGCTTTCATGATGAGCACCATACCTTGACCTTTTTGACTTGATCACTTCATGATGGCTTGACTTTGTAAGAATCATGGTTGTTGATGATTAGTGTGTTGAGTGTGGTTTTGGTATTTGTTATCATGTTCTTTCATGATCCTTTTTTGTATCATTGTTCCACCCACCCCCTTGTCTTGGTTTTTCTCTCTCCAATCACATATAGAAATGGGGGGGGGGGGCGGCCACTTTTGCAAGATGAGGAAAATGCTTCTTTTTGAGTGGGGAGAAATATGATACTCTCATTCTTCATGGTCTATTACATTTTTTCCTTCACCTCTCTCCAAGTTCTTCTTCCTCCACAAAATGGCAAAGCTCCAAAAACCCCAAATGAGACTTCTTCTCTAGATATTCTACAGCATATTTTGGGCACGTCGAGTAGCCGGCTTCGTGCCCGAGTTGCCTCGGCATTGAGGTGGGTGCCCGTAAACGATGTAGGCGATGTGGTGCACTTCCGGCGACGAGGAGGAGACGGGACATTCCGCAGGAGATCGGGACGATGACGAGAAGACCGGAGGACTCGGATCTGTCGGTATACTTCTCTTCCCTATCTTGTTAGTAGCTTAGACTTGTTAATGGTTACGATCCGGATGTTTAGTGCGCGGTGGTGCCGGTTTGCTAAGTCCGCAAAATTAAAGTTTATCACCGCTTCCGCATTCCGGCGTCGGATTGACGGCCGGGGCGCCGCCGTGCACTTACAATTGGTGTGTTGGATTATTTTAGTGTTGCGAACCCTAGGGTAGTGTTGCACTACACATACACACATACATACTTGCATACATTCCTATTTATATGTGCTTATGGGATTCTTTATAGTTATGTGTTCACATAGGTATGGGACTATGTGTTCACATACGGATTTGAGGATGATACCTGGGATTGAGCTGAGTCGATGAGATTTGTTTTGTGGTTGTGATATCGGTGATATGGCAGGATTCGTACTTGAGGTACGTCCTGGTGCTATAGCGGATCTTGGGACGGCGATACGGGTGAATAGTGTTATGAATAAAATGGTCGACATGTGATCGTGATATGCTAGGATTTTTATATTAGGCCGTATCGGGCGATGTATACCCCTTGATGATGATGTGTGCTGACGATATCGGTTTGTACGAGATTATAGTCAGATCATGAGTATATTGAGGATATTAGTATTGTACTAGACATAGGTCAGTACCCTAGACTATGATCTTGGATAAAGAGGATACCAGAGGAATAGTGTGATGAATATGATATTGACCCGTACCGAGATTTGGGGATGCCGTACGACGGATTTACGTACGAGCTATATTTTGATGATTGATCCGCACTTTTGACTTGGGATGTCTGATTATAGATATGGTATCGGATATGATATTATTGAGGCGGGATCACCGACTAATATATATACAGGTATATATATATATCGACTCAGATGTTAGGCGGTTTCCTTACCTGTAGTCCAGCTTGTTAGCTTAGCCCTTTAGTTTAGTTTAGTTGTTAGATTAGATTCGACTCCTACCTATTTCAAAAGCTTATGAATCGTGGGTATTCAAAAGACAGGTCAAGGGATTCTACGGATATTTTAAAAGAAGTATCTTTTCCTAAAAACACCGTAACCCTTATTTTCAAAACACCGTGATTCGTGTTATTTCAAAAGGCACTATTGTAGGACTTATATTAGGATAATGCAGATTAGTTATAGTTGCATCTAGTATTCAGCTCCCGCTCATTTTTACTGTTCGCTCCGCATCGCATACTTATATTATAATTTTTTATTGCATTGTTAATATCATGATGTTAGGACACCAGCACCATTACCGATGGCGCGTATGTACCACGTACACTTACTTGCCGGCTCACACACATCTTCATCGGTAATTGACATGTCACGAACACTTCAGAAAATACTATTTCATTTGACATAGGTTGTTAGCTAATAGTTTAGACATGATATTAGTGTACTTGCCTTATATGCTAGTTAGGCATTGTAGTTATTGCCTACTACTTCATGCATGTTATTATTCATTGTTGTGTCCCATTCATGGATTCTCATGCCTATATTCACTGTTTACATGCTATTGATGACTTGGATTCGGATTTCATGAGATTTCTTGGATTTGGAGGAAAACCGCAAAAACATAAATAAACCTTTTCTCCCTTTTAAAATAAAAAGTGCGGTTTTCCCATGATGTATGAGTCATCCACCATGAGTTTGCTGATGGATTTCGAGACCCGATTCGAGGAGTGGAGGAACCGTTTCGGGTACATGGTGGGCCCGGTGCAGTACCCCGGGGCAAAAGGAATGTGTTGTTGACGTTGAGCCCGGTAGGGGAGCACTACCGACCGGTGATATTACCCGACGCGTCGGATATCCGGAGGATACCGTCGTGGTCTTGAGATGGATGGTAGGGGCCGGTCTGGATTGACGGTGCCCTAGATATTGAGATTTTGAGATATTGAGGTACAGAGATTGTGATACAGAGATATCGAGATATTTGGACACTTGTTTTGTGTCGATGCTGGGCACTGTTTTATGCTGATTTCATTTATGGTACCTAATTTTTTTAAAATACAGAAATCTCACTGATTTATGAAAGCAGTTTTCTTCAGTACTTGCATTCTGTTTCATACATTCATACATCATCCATATGATATATTGCTAGCTGATGCACTGACACGGGCACATGGGATTACACTTGGGATAGATATTTACCCTAGCCATGGTTATAGGCTGCTGGTTATATATTTGAGGTTGTATTATGATCATATGACCTAGGATTGCGTTGTTCATGCGATTTCTATTCGTAGATGTTTTTTCTATTCACGAGTTGGCAACTCACCCCCGTTGTGCTCCAGTTTCTTGCAGGTTTGCCGTACAGGTTTCATTACGGCTTTGCTGGCACTACTTCCTTTTCTGGGTGATTTGCTAGTAGGTGGGTTTATTTGTATCGTACCCCCCATTATATACCTTGTATATTATTACTCTGTTGTATCTAGAAGTTCCATCAACCAAACTTGTATTTATCTCAGGTAGAGACCAGTGATGTTTATTCTTTCGACCTTAGAGTCGCGCGTTGTATTTCTACGGATTTCTTGCTGTTTTGAGTTTCCTTTTGAGTTTTGATCCTCGCCCTTGGCGTTGTATATTATATTGCTTGTGTGGTTGTGACCGTCGATTGACGAAGAGCTAGCTCCCGCTTGGGGATGCCTTTTTATTGATTTCGTATACTATTCATGTTGTATCCCGTTTGGGAGCCAGTATTTACAAAAGGAGACTCTGCCGAAATTTTCAGGAAATACTTGATGTTTTTAAAACCGCATAACTCGGCTTATGCTATTAAAACTACTTGATTTTAGATTGGTTTTCCTTCACTCTACTACTTTTCTTGGTTTGGATTTCTGGGTTTTCGGCTTACTTAGATTACGTACGCCTCGAGACGTTTCGTAGTTTAAGTGCCGGTCATGTTCCGTACTTTCGGGTCGTGACAACGGGCGACTTTGTTGTTTTACTGTAATGTTTCACGAGTGGGGCTCGATTGTGTACTGATGTGACACTATAGAGTTATCGTTTTTACTTCCTGACATCTGGAGGAAGTACGAGCAGGATATCCCACTCAAGAACTGGAGATGGCCGCGGTGGTTTTGCGTTGGAGATTTGGAGACACTACTTGTTCGAGAGTTGTGTTAGATTTTCACGGACCACCAAAGCTTAATATACATCTTCCTGCAGCGGGTGTAGATTGTTGAGACAGTCTTCTGCAGATTTACAGTTCTTGTGCGATCTTTGAGTATAGATTATGTTCTCCTCTACTGAGAGGACAGCTTGCTCATGTCTGCGCCCGACCACTATTCCTTAATCGCTTTCGTGAGGCACTGCCTGCCGATGCTCGTTCGTCAAAGGTTCTTGAGCATACTTAGCTGGGTAATGATTCGGAGTCCTTGATTTGTGACAAGGGTGTGCTAAGTTTAGGGACGCGTTTTTGTACCTGATACTATTAGGTAGAGACGTGAAATCCTAGAGCAGGCACATCTGTCAGCTCTCTGTACTCATTCAAGTTCCACCAGCATTTGATGTGACTTGTGAGATAGTTACGGGTGGGCAGGGATATAAAGAGAAGTTTCGGATTTCGTTTCGAGGTGTCTGTCTTGTTGTGTGTTAAGGTTGAGCATTTGGGACCGGCTGGAGAGTTGCAACCTTTAACTATTCCGGAGTGGGAATGGGAGCAGGTCTCCATGAATATTCGTTGTGGCGTCTACCCGGGTTTAGTCTGGGTGTGACTCTATTCGGATGCTAGTGGTCCGGTTATACTCGGGTTGCTCAGTTGTCCTTGGTTAAGTTTGTACGTTGCACGGAGTTCCTTTATGGGTCGTATCCAAATAGGGCACCCTATTCGCTTGCCGTCTTGGGCAGGAACTTCAGGAAGCCTTGGGTACTGGTTGAACTTTAGCTCCGTTTTTCCATCCGCAGGATGATGGTTTTGTGAGAGCGGGCTATACCGAATCTAGAGGATATGCTTTTGCGTACGTATTAATTATTGTCGGTAGTTGGGATCGTCGCTTTCCATTGTTAGGATTCTCCTTCGATAGTTGTTATCAGGAGGCACTCTAATTGGCAACCTTTGAGTTTTGTTTGTTAGGTGGTGTTGATATCCAGTCTGTTTTTTTTTCTCTGACTCTGCGAGATTAGGATTTTTGGGACCCCAGCTAGTCTAGAGACTTCGGAAATGATCTAGTTGGTTCAGGTCAGGATGATGACAGCCCAGTGCATGCAGATGTCTTATGCCGACCGTTGTGGTCGCAGACTTGAGTTCGCAGTGGGAGCTCATGTATTCCTACGGATTTTTCCGATGAATGACGTGTTGAGTTTTGGGAAGCTTATCCTAGAATTGTAGGTCCTTTTAAGATCCTTAAAGCGAGTTAGTTCCGTTGCCTTTGATTTGGTACTTCAACCAAGATTATTGAGTGTTCACCCCGTATTCCTTGTGTCGGTACTTTACAATTACCTTCATAACCTTTCTCACATGATTCGACACCAGACCTGTAACATTTCAGAAAATATAAAATATTATTTTTGGGAACTTAATATTAAAATAATATATTTCCCGAAAACTGCCGATTTGCGAAATTGGGGTTTTCGAAAAAAATGTATAAATATATACCAATAATTGTGAAATAAATAGAAATTAAATTGATTTATTCATTTAAAAATATATTTAAAGGATTTGGTAATTTTAAAATTTACTATATGCAGTTTCGATAAAAATCCGATTAGTGCACTGCTAATCGCGATTAAATCAAATCCGCATTTCTACAGTTTTCATGGTTAGTGCACCATGACATGTTACATGTTATTTCATTTGTGTGTTTTATGTTAGGGTTGGGCTTTTGGGTGAGAAAAAAAAAAGAAAAGAAAAGAGAGATGATTGAGGAGAAAGTCAAAAGGGGACATAATAGTGGCATGGAAAGGGAGTAGGTGAGAATTATAGTGAGAGAGGGGGGGGGCTGCTGCCTTGGCCGTTTTCTCCCATCAATTTCTTTATCTCTTCATCTCCCTCAACTCCACATCCCTCCATCTTCTACCCTCTTGATCCACCCCAAAAACCTTGCTAAAACCCTATACCCATTCACAAAAAAATGATCACCTCCTCACCCTCATCGCTATGAACCAAGAAAAGTCGGATTTTGACAACTTTGGGACTTCTAGGGTTTTGTTTGGTAGTAACCATGAGGTATATCTCTTTTCATTTAGAGTAGTTGTGATTTCCTAGCTTTTGTTTAAGTTTAGAAGTCGTTTAGTGATGGATGTGTGAACTTTGAAATCCCAAGAGAAGGGTTTGGGAAATTGGTGATGTTTGGTTGCTGTCAATGAGACTTGTGAGGTGATGCTTGACCTGGACCATAGACTAGAAACCAAAATATGGATTTGGGAATTTAGTTCATGTAGGTTTGTGAGAAATTTGGGTGTGCAAGGAAATCTGGAGCAAACCGGGGGATTTTTGAGAGCATTAAACAACTCTAGGGGCCAAATTAGGGTATTAGGAGGCCACCTTGACGAGACGGACCCAACCTGAGAAGGGGGACCAGAGGAGGCCGGTTTTTTTGGTGATGTGGTCGGCCACATGGTGACATGGGGTGTCGGGGTTGGTCCAGTAGCTTATATACATCATATACAGCACTCTAGACTTGTTTGTGCAACTCCTTTTGGCCTGAATCAAAATCTGGAGCACTTTAGTGTGGTTTTTGGCTATGTTTCCGTATTTTGAAATGTTTAGATTTGATTTTGGTATTTGGTATTGTGTTTCCGTCGTGTGGCGTTTGGACGTCCTCGACCAGGGGTTTTGGTCGTGTTTTGCACGCAAAGCTATAGGTTTTGACTTATGAGCGAAACGTATACCGTTTTGGTTTCTCCGCCTTGGTTTTAATACGTATTGCGATTGTTTATTATTGTAGGTACTCTCGCATGGATTCCGAGGTGACGGAGCGTGGCGTCATCGACTTCGGCAAGTGAATACTAAGGTGAGTAGATCTATATCTACCGAGGAAGTCGGGTGGATAGCGTATAGCACCCCCGCAAACTTTTGATGGAAAACCGATTTATAGAATATGGTTAGGAAACCTAGATTGGGAAATTAGGGTTAGAATGAGATAGCTATGAAACCATATTAGAAACTAGAGGATAGTTAGAAGTGATATGTTACTACTGTCGTAGGATGACGTTTAGCGATATTACCGCTTAGGGTACTGTAGGACTAGATAGTCGATGTAGATGCGTCATCCGAACCATACCTTTTTCTAAACTAAAGAATCGTATGTATCTATTAAATGTATATCTTGAGGGATGTTATGGATTTTCAAATGATATATTTTCCTTAAAAACACCGTAACCCCTGTTTTCAAAACTACGATTCACTTCTTTAAAAATCTGATTGTATGGTTCAGGTGTGTTTGTTAGATTAGATACTTATACTTAGTAGAGATAGCATGTTTATGTAAACTCGACATGACATGAGACATAAATGCGATGAAAGAATACAAGATGGATTTGATGATATGATGAGATGATGATATGATGGTATACGGATGCGAGTCGATCGAGATGATTTATACCCTGCCGGTCCCCTGATATGAGATTATTGCAGATGTGACCTGGGACATAGGTATATAGGGTTATATATATATATATATAGAATGTTGTGAATCATGGATGATAGGTCGTATGTGATATTAGGTCGTACCCTCATTTGTCGTATAGGATGATAGGATCCCTTTTCGTATAATGCCGCCGCACGATGATATTCCGTGCGTGATGAGTTTGACTTGATAATTGATCCTTACCCTTGACTAGAGGTTGTTGTACGATGGATTATACCGTACGCGATGTTATTTGGCTAGATGTCGATTGATAGATACACCGACTCGGACATATGATAGTTACGTATACCTTATAGCTTTTAGCTGATGATTTACCTTGTGCTGCATTCATGATATTATTATTGCATCGCATATACCTGTGATAGTACACCTGCACCATTATCGATGATGCGTATGTTACACGTACACATATTTGTCGGCTCACACACTTCATCATCGATAATTTCCATGTCACTATACAGTAGGGTTGCTGCATCATGACATATATATTGATACATTCATACTTTCGGATATACACATTTGTATATCCATATCCGTGCACATATACATTGATACATTCATACTTGCGGATATATACATTTGTATATCCATATTCGTGCACATATACATTGATACATCATACTAGCGGATATACACATTTGTATATCCATATTCGTGCATATATACATTAATACATTCATACTTGCGGATATATACATTTGTATATCCATATTCGTGCACATATACATTGATACATTCATACTTGCGGATATACACATTTGTCTATCCATATTCATGCACATATACATTGATACATTCATACTTGCGGATATACACATTTGTATATCCATATTTGTGCACACATACATTGGTACATCTATACTTGCGCATATACATATTGTACCTACATAGATAACTGATTTTATTGGGAGATTGGGAACCGCATGTTGTATTTTAAAAACTGGAATCATTTTAAAAGAGTGGTTTCCCCTTAATATGTCATATCACTGTTCCAGGTTGCATGATATATTGATATGCTTACAATTTTGTTATATGTCCCATACATCATGCTCTACGTATTTTACGCATTGAGATATGCTTTTTTTATGAGATTTCTGGATTTGAGAACCGTGGCTATTTCAAAAAGAAGCATGTACTGTTTTAAAAATCCGGTTTCTCTTGATATGATATTTCAGTGCGTCCACCCTGCGTTTTCTCGATTCTGAGAGTGGCATGTGAAACCCGATTCGAGGAGTTGTAGGCACCGATTGCGGGTACATGGTGGACCCGGTGAGATACCCCAGGGCAAGAAGACTCGGATATGTTAGACGGTGAGCCCGGCAGGGGAGCACTACCTACCGGTGATAGTATTTGGGCTCGACGGTTATCCGGAGGATACCGACCGGAGTCGAGACATGATATGGGCCGATCTGGACTGACGGAGTCCGTGGGCCGATCCAAACTGACGGAGCCCGATATATGAGGATTTACGTGTCGATGCTGGGCACTGTTTTCATGATGTTTTCGAGTGTCGATGCTAGGCACTCAGGTTCCATGATTTCGATGTGTCGGGACGGACACCGTTGATATACATCCTCATACTTTCATGCACACTCTTTTATGACGTTTACATGCATGATGTTGTTGCGTCAGTGGTTGACGCGTGGACTAGATCCACATATACAATTCATGATATGATAGTTACGTATACCTTATAGCTGTTAGCTGATGATTTTCAAATATCTGGATTTGAGAACCGTGGCTATTTCAAAAAGAAGCATGTACTGTTTTAAAAACCCGGTTTCTCTTGATATGATATTTCAGTGCGTCCACCATGCGTTTTCTCGGTTCTGAGAGTGGCATGTGAAACCTGATTCGAGGAGTTGTAGGCACCGATTGCAGGTACATGGTGGATCCGGTGAGGTACCCCAGGGCAAGAAGACTCGGATATGTTAGACGGTGAGCCCGGTAGGGGAGCACTACCTACCGGTGATAGTATTTGGGCTCGGCGGTTATCCGGAGGATACCGACCGGAGTCGAGAGATGATATGGGCCGATCTGGACTGACGGAGTCCGTGGGCCGATCCAAACTGACGGAGCCCGATATATGAGGATTTACGTGCCGATGCTGGGCACTGTTTTCATGATATTTTCGAGTGTCGATGCTAGGCACTCTGGTTCCATGATTTCGATGTGTCGGGGGGGACACCGTTGATATACATCCTCATACTTTCATGCACACTCTTTTATGACGTTTACATGCATGATGTTGTTGCGTCAGTGGTTGACACGTGGACTAGATCCACATACATACATACATACATTGATTTTACTATTGGAGGTTATACATATGCTTATAGACATTGATTCATGGGTGGACGAGATCCACATATCTGCATACCTTGATTATGGTTGGACGATACCCATATACATGCATTGATTATTACTGTTGGATGTTATCCACTTGCATATAGGTTTCGACTACCTTGTTGGCACATATACGACCCGGTCACCCTAGATATCATAGTATTACCTTTTGATATAGTTGACCTAGGAGTCGTTTATTCGATTTCTACTTGTAGATATTTTTCTATTCACGAGTTGGCAACTCAGCCCCGTTGTGCCACAGTTCTTGCAGGTTGACCGCTTATATCAGTAGCGGCATCGCTGGCACACAGTTTCCTTTGGGTGTTTTGCAGTGGTAGGTGGGACATTTGTATCGTACCCACTCTTGTATTATATTTCATATTGTATCTAGTTAACTCCATCAATCAATCAAAAGTTGTAATTGTATAAGTGATGAGACTTAGTGAGACTTGTAGTTGCGAGATTTGAGCGATGGGTTTTATATTCACTTGGGGGTTATATCTTGCTCATTTCTTTATCTTTTGTGGTGAACTTCGCCGTTGGGCATCGTATATCTATTTATTCTATATTGCGTGGTTGTGATCCGCCGTTTGGCGAAGAGCTAGCTCCCGCTTGGGGAAGCCTTTATCATTATTATGTATTTATGTTTTTGGATCAAAATATACAAAGGAGGTGTTAAAATTTTCAAAGAGACGAAACATGTTTTCAAACTAGTAAATTTCACTTGCATCATTCATGTTCCATTTCTATGCATTAAGAAAACTTGATTTCATTATTCCTTATTTCAAACCTCACCTCCTATATTTTGCTTAAAAGGTTTAGATTTCTGGGTTTCAACTTACTTGAATTCCGTTACGCCTTTAGACGTGGCGTGATTCAAGTGCTGGTCATGAGCTAATATTTCGGGTCATGACAAAGTTGGTATCAGAGCGCTAGGTTTAACCTTTGTTCGAGTCTATGTTTGACTATGCGGAGTCTAGGGCGGGTATGTATTTCGGAACCTAGGCTTGACCTTACGAAACTTAGACTTGGACGAGGGGGTATTAGACCCGAACTTTCGTTTCATAGGCTGACCCTAATTGATGGAGTAAGTAGCTTTAGTAGAGTGACGTATTGTACGTATGTTCCGCGGTATATTTACGATACGATACTCCACTTAAGAAACCTTAGGATGTACATATTTTCGAGACCAGTGATTCTCTTCGTATCCATGATTATACATCCATCGGATATCCTCGATTCTATTAGTTCCATGATCATACGTTCATTGATGTTGTTCCTTCTTATGATCATGTATCCATTCTGGATCTGTCGTTTCCTCTCATGTCGTTGGTCTGCTTTCTTCGATACTCGATTGAGGTTCCTGTCACCATGTGTGAGCGCAGGTTGAGCTGCTGCTAGTGTTGCGGTCAGGGCGAGCTCTTCTGGTACGAGGGCTGACCATTGTGTTTTCTGGTGACGTGGGGACGTCTCGAGTTAGTATTATTGTTGTGACCTCTTGAGGAGGCGAGTGCTTGGTTTTACACCGGATGATCGGGCCATTGTTAGAGCTGCTAGTTGTGAGAGGACTGTTGATGTACAGCATACCTTAGAGATTTTGATGTCGCCTACCGTGCAGACAGGTGACCCAGCTGTTGCTGAGATGATGGGATGTCGCTTCCAGAGCTTACGAGCTAAGACCGCCGGAGCTACAAGGCAGAAATGCGACAGATGATAGCTAGTCTACCCCGATTTGAGAGACGAAGGTGATTCGTCCGATTTATGTGCCGGAGCAGGCCCAGTTGAGTTGAAGATTTCCAGTGTGGAGAGTCTTACTCAGATCTAGAGCAGACCGATCCAGAGATGACCGCCGATGTATCGCCTTTGCTGGAAGATTGAGGCATTATTTAGCGTGCGAAAGAAGGGTATCCGCATGTCGCCTAGGCGAAGTTAAAAGGTTCGAACGAGTGTTAGAAACCCATTTTTCCCAAGTTTAAATTGTTCGGAGGAACATGCAGGTAATTCTGTGTGTAAGTCCCGGCCGTCAATCCGACGCCGGAAACGCGGAAATGAAAACTTTCAAAAACAATTGAACCGGCACCACCGCGTACTTTTCACCCGGATCGGGCCATTAACCAAGCTACTAGCAAACTAGAAAAGAGTAGAGAAGTTATACCAAGCGATCCGTTTCCTTTGGTCTTCGTCTCCACTCCGATCTCCTGCGGAATCTCCGTCCGTCACCTCCTCGTCTGAAAGGGCACCACGTAGCCGGAATCTTTTACGGGCTCCCACCTCTTTACCGAGGCAACTCGGGCGCGAAGTTGGCTAGCCGACGCGTCCAAGATGTGTTGTAGAATAGTGTAGAATCGTTGTCTCTTTTGGGGTTTTAGAAGTTTCCATGGATGTAGGAATCAAGAACTTTGGAGAAGGGTTTTAGATTTTTGGAGCAAGCAAAATGAGATGATATCTTTTCACACCAAAATGAAATTTTCTCTCATTCTCCCCTTCTCCTCAAAGTGGCCGGCCCAATCTCCTCAAGAAGAAGATTGGAGAGAGAAAAAGGCATCTCAAAAATGTATATAGAAAAAGAATGAAAACAATATATAAAATGGTCACACCAAAATCTAATCCAAATCCCTTCACAAAACCATCATGAAAAAGGCAATGGAAAAGACTAGAAAAGAATCTCATGATGGTTGAACCACAAATGCAATAAACCCCCTCCACAAATACTAATTTGCACAATTGCAAATTAGCCCCTCCATCAGAAAGTCCGGCCTGAAAGAACAAAAGAAAACCGGCCGGAACGGAATGCAAACTGGCAACATCAAAAAACCGATCTCGTAATAAATTACAGGAAAACCCCGCTACTGCAAATACATGCCCACATTTGTATTCCCACTGAACACAAATGCAAAGACACAATATCTACACTATCTAATACTAGGATCCGGCTTAAGCCAAAGCCGGCTAGTAAAATCCGTCCGATCACGATCCGTGCAATACCGCACGTATCTGATCGAACCCTGCCATATCTCCATACGGTCTCTACAGCGTTTCGCCCGAAACCTGAGTAACTGTGTGTGGTGGACTCTAAAGACTCGTCAATACAATGGCTGTGGATTTAACCACTAGCACGTTAGAGGTATTAGCCATACGTGACGGGCCACCTACTATTGACTAAAAGGGACGTCGATGAGAGAACTCATTCTGACATCCTACTGAGCCTGTCAGTGACAATATCCGTACAGTCCGGTCCGTTCGTCTATGAGCATCGCATGGCGGGCCTAGGGGGTTGGTAAAAGTCAGACCCCCAAAAGCGGTACAAGTCGTGTCGGAGTGCCGCCCAGAACACCCTGAGATACTACTGGAATACCTTCCAGTAAATCTCCTGCCTTGGCCAAGGACTTTTCATGTTCTGGCTCTCCTAGACACAGCGCGACCTCACCCCCAATACCGGGAGAGACGAACCCCTGCAGATCCGCTCACTGCCTCCATGTGGCTCGGGACTGTACCCAACTAAAACCTGTTTGCACGACTCCTTTGAGCCGTGGTAGGGTAGTAATCAAAGCACAGTGGGAACTCACACGAGACAAATGACGATCTCAGGTCGATGAACTAACCTGTACACATGTCACCTGGGAACTGCTTGTTGGAGATAGTGCCCTCAGATTCAATTATTCGATCACAGGCATGTGATTACAATGATTGATGAAGGACCTATCCCGATAGGACAATCTTACTAGAGATGATAGTATGCTATCTGGTTTACCTTTATCATTGTGTACTGCTTTAGGTGACCTGACAAGTCGCTATTACACGTTGATAGAGCCCATAGGATTCTTGCTTGACCACCAGCAGTCTGAGGGCGATCATATAAGTGGGAGCTGGGGTCTATAAGCATATCCTGAAATGGTCCCTAGTCGTGTGAGTTTCGAGACAGGGCATCGATACTCCAGAGTAGACTAGTGTATACCGTCGAGACCCCGACGAGGGGCGGTGGCCGGTCTCACAAGCCACTGGTGTCAGTTGGATCACCTAAGATGTATACAGGTGCTCATTGGGTTATGAGTACACCGGACAGGACTCGCCGGGAACATGCCAGTTGGTCATATACCAGACGTCAGATGGCAGTTCCCTGGTGACATGTATGCAGGTTAGTTCATCGACCTGGGGATCGTCATTTGTCTTGTGTGAGTTCCCACTGTACTTTGATTACTACCCTACCACGGCTCAAAGGAGTCGTGCAAACAGGTTTTAGTTGGGTACAGTCCCGAGCCATATGGAGACAGTGAGCGTATCTTCAGGGGTTCGTCTCTCCCGGTA
This sequence comes from Agapanthus africanus, assembly GCA_030015575.1. Lineage (NCBI taxonomy): Eukaryota > Viridiplantae > Streptophyta > Magnoliopsida > Asparagales > Amaryllidaceae > Agapanthus > Agapanthus africanus. The sequence continues at coordinate 362,229,547 of JASDDO010000022.1, read as the reverse complement.
TTGGGGGTGAGGTCGTGCTGTGTTTAGGAGAGCCATTACACGAAGTCCTTGGCCAAGGCAGGAGATTTACTGGTAGGTATTCCAGTAGTATCTCAGGGTGTTCTGGGCTACACTCCGACACGACTTGTACCGCTTTTGGGGGTCTGACTTTTACTAACCCCCTAGGCCCGCCATGCGATACTCATAGACGAACGGACCGGACTGTACGGATATTGTCACTGACAGGCTCAGTTGGGTTGTCGGGCTGAGTTCGCTCACAGACGTCCCTTTTAGTCAATACCTGGTAGCCCGTTACGTATTGGCTTATACCTCTGACGTGTTGGTGGTTAAATCCACAACCATGGTGTTGACGAGTCTTTAGAGTCCCCCACATTAAGTTACTCAGCTTTCGGGCGAATGGTTGTAGAGGCCGTATGGAGATATGGCAAGGTCCGATCAGATACGTGCGGTATTGCACGGATCAGGATCGGACAGTTTGTACTATAGGCCGTATGGTTATATGGCAGGGTTCGATCAGATACGTGCGGTATTGCAAGGATCAGGATCGAACGGATATTACTAGCCGGCTTTGGTATAAGCCGGATCCTAGTATAGTACAGTGTAGATTTTGTCTCATTGCATTTATATTTCGGTCGAAATACAGATGCGGGTGTGTATGCACAGTATAGGGGTTTTCCTGTAATTTATTACGGGAACGGTTTTCTGGAGTTGCCAGTTTGTTTTCTGTTTCGGCCATTTTCCATTGTATCGTTCATTGGCCGAAGATTGGTGGAGGAGGGCTTATTTGCATTGTTGCAAATAAGCATTTTGTGGAGGTGGTCTTTGCATATTTTCTTGTATCATGATGGTGCACCATTCTTTTGACCTTGACTTCTATCTTCATGATGGCATGAATTTTGGAAGTGATCATTAGCTTGATGGAGTGTTGGTTTTGGTGCTATCATGGTTGTTGGTGAGTAGTTGAGAGTGGGTGTGACGTGACCTTATTCTTTCATGATTTCCTTTTGCATGATAGCCTTCCACTCTCTCTTTTATTTTGGAACTCTCTCTCATTCTCACCCTCCTCTTTTTTGTCATGGCCGGCCAAAGCAATGGGGGCTGTCCAAAATTATGAGGGGGTGTATTTGGTTCATTTCATGTTCCCAAATATCCACAAGTTCCATCTCCAAAGCTCCAAGTCCAATCCCTCCACAGAAGGCAATTCCACAAACACCAAAATGAGACTTGCTCACTAGATATTCTACAGCAAATCTTGGGCACGTCGACTAGCCAGCTTCGTGCCCGAGTTGCCTCGGCATTGAGGTGGGAGCCCGTAAAAGAAGTAGGAGATGTGGTGCACTTCCGGCGACGAGGAGGAGACGGGACATTCCGCAGGAGATCGGGACGACGACGAGAAGACCGGAGGACTCGGATCTGTCGGTATATCTCTCTTCCCTTTCTTCTACATAGCTAGGACTAGTTAGTGGTTCGATCCGGGTATTTGTGCGCGGCGGTTTGCCAGTTCAAGTAAAAATTAAAGTTTATCACCGCTTCCGCATTTGGCCGTCGGATTGACGGCCGGGGCGCCGCCGTGCACTTACAGTGGTATCAGAGCCTCGCCATTAACTTAGTCTAGCTTTGTGTAATGTGTTTGCATTTCCGATCGATCAAAAAGTTCCAAAACCGTGTTTTTCAAAGCGACAGTTTTCTGTTGAAATTTTTTAGTCTCCAAAAAAATTTTTTAGGTTGTATAAAAGTACTGTACTGGAGACCACTAGGCTACTGTAGAAATTCGACAGGGTGAATCGACAGTGGAGGCGCGGAACCGCGGACAAAACCCCCTTTGGGCCGCGGTTCCGCCGCGCAATGTGGACATCCCTGCACCAAATTTCTACAGTGTCTTTGTGGGCTTAAAATATGGGTTTTGGAATATTAATTTTGGGCCCAGAATTTCTTGATGTGCTACAGTAGTACTTTGGGGCCCACTTGTTAAAGTTTGATTGATCGGATATTTTAAACACATTATTTCATAGTATTTACATTATATCTGCGACCGTGAATGTCACTTGATCGGTAAATCCAGTCTAACTGCTATAGCCCGGTTATACGGATTTGCGAACGTGACTTTCACGTTGATGTTCTGTTTTTGCTGTGATGTTGCGGATCGGTCGTGGGGGATAGCCTGGATGCAATACTAGTACAGTTGTGGTTGTATTATGTACATTTGATATTGCGGGGCGAGCGTCCGACATGTGGACTGCCGTCACTGCCTGATTGTATTATTCTTTTGGGGCACGACCTGGTTGCGGTTGATGTATCCGTTGTATGTATATTTTACTTTCTGTACTAGGATTACCCCGCGAAGGGGTGCACGGATAGCCGGGTTCTAAAGGGCAACAAGCCCGCATCTCATGGCATTGAGACGGAGGGGGCTTTACTCAAGGATTGGCGGGCTATTCGCCGCACTCGTAGGGGGTACAGGTTGACCCAGGAGGGGTGCCCAAGTTGCCGGATTCCGTGAAGTGCTGGGTAGTCCATTCACGGTGATGAAAGGGGCTGCCTCGCTTCAGGTTTTGGCGGGTGACTTGCCGCGCCCGTAGGGGTCTAGGATTTCATTGCACAGGCTATCCACACGACCAGGGGAACGTCGGGTTTCAGTAGTGGCTCTGTGAAACCCGGGGATCCCAGATATCTGTATTGTTTCTGTGATGCTGTACATTTTCTGTGATGTTGCATTTCTTTCACGCCTTGAGCGAAATATAATATATTGGTATATATATTAGTAGATGTTGTATATGTTTTGCATCCGCGCTAGTCCAGTCCCCGCTCTGTCGTTAGTTAGCTAACCTAACGGGTAATGACGGGACCCAGTGGCGAATGCGGATGGCATATACGCACATCAGTATATTTTCGTTCTTTTTGGTGTGATCAATTGATGGGACTGCATTGATTCGGATCAATGCAAGTTAAAAACAAACCTAATCTGATGTTGTTGGAACACTTTTCAAAAAGTTGTTATTGCAAGAACGTTCACTTTTGTTTTGCATCGTGATATTCAGTTGGAATATCCTGCTCCTCAGTCGACGAGGTAAGGGCCGAGATCCCTTCACCGGGAGTGACCCCTTGGACAAAAAGTTTGCGTCAGGGCATTAACTTCACTATAGCCGATTACTTTTGCTTTACACCGTGGTATTAAGTTGGAATATCCTGCACCTCATTCTATGGGGAAAGAGCCGAGATCCCTTCACCGGGAGTGACCTCTTTAGCAATGGTTTTCGTCACTATATTTTAAAAGCTATCCGTTCCTTCAACGATATCAAGTTCTTTACGTTAAAGGTTTTCGCCAGAAACCATTCGTAGCCCTCCGTCGTTTCATATGGATGGTCAATAGTATTCAAGCTGTGTATGTTGGCCAAAGTCAAGGCATAATGATTGGTAGCTATTGGGGCATTCATATGCAGCATAGATAGATGCGTTGGTTTGGGACAGTCGTGCTGCCATTTTGGCCAAAGTCAAGGGTATGTACGGGTGGATTCAAATTAACCTGGAGAATGACGGGTAGAACTTGACATGTGACTTATGATATGTTGGCCAAAGTCAATGTCATAAGAGCATGGGGCAGAAATCTCATCGGGAGTTTCAAAAGAACTGAAACTTGCCAGATATGCGCATACCTTCTGGAGTGTGACACCGTGAGCGGATTCCGTCACGTTATCATACGATGATAGTTGGATCCCGATTCCCACTGATGAGTTAGTTTACTCCTCGGGTGATCCCGACTAATTCTTCTTTCAGGTTTGGAGGAGAATTTGACAGTACAGTGGGAGGTTTCCAGATTAGATTAATTGGTAACCATTCTGATCTTGGTTAGAGTGCACGCTGAGTGTTTCTTTTCTCTCTCTCTTTGGCCGCGACCATTGACCCGACCCTAAGACAATGACTCAGTGACCAAGTTGACCGAACCTTCTTAAACACTGGCTTTTGGATTGTCAGAGTTGCTAACCTCATTGCCACTCCCACTTTTACCCTTTTTTCCAGGACACCCCGTATTACTACGAACGTCCACTTTCATTGGACAAAAACATCGTATGGTTAGATACGAACTCGAAAGAATTTATTCGAGGATGGTTTCAGGTTCTGGAGGAAACGGATAGGATTATTCAGTTGCCTTTTCCTTTTACCTTCTCTCAGGTTGCGAGTACTCCTTGGTATAGGAGGTAGTACACCTATTACGCAAATTGGATAGTCTTCTTCCAAACCTTAGGCTGGTGCTGACCGGTAGGGAATGAAGAAAACCAATTAGCATAATGATGGTGTGCAGAAGGTATTAAGTTAAGACAAAGCAAGGGATTAGTAAGAGGGCTAAGTAAATTGCAACAGATATTCACGGCCAAACCAAATATTCCTTCGCCAATCCTAAAATCACCTTTGTATTTCTCCAGGACACTCCGTATCACTACGAAGATCCACAGTTTATTGGATACTCCATCGTATGGTTATATACGAACTCGAAAGGAACTTGTTCCAGTTCGGGGATGGATTCTGGTTCAGGAGAAATAGGAATAAGAGTTATTCAGGTGTCTTTTATCTTCACCTTCTCTCGCATTGTGAGTGTTCCTAGGATTGGGACAGTACACCCATTATGCTTATTGGATAGTCTTCTTCCAAACCATAGGCTGGTGCCGAACGGTAGGGAAGGAAGAAAACCATTTGGCCTAAAGGCGTGTGCAGAAGGTAAAGACTAAAGACATATGAAGGGATTTGGAGAGGTGACAAAGAATTATACGGTTACAGTCGTGAATCTGGAAGAGGCATTACAAGGAATACCGGGATACCCCATCGAAAGTTTTCAATGTTTCAGCTTCACTGTGTACTGTTAAAGGAAAACTGATTTCCCGATTAGACACTTGCTCCAGGGTATGTATTTACCAGGTATGATTCTCACATCTGTATGGTTTTACAGATGATGAGTGGGAGTAGGTTATTGGGAATTAGGTGATCATCCTCATTATATCGGGATACGTTGTAATCGGTGATATTTGAGGAAGTCACCTGGGTTGTTTGCCGGACAGTAAATATTTGGTTTTGAATATCCGCTTTTATGCACAAATTTCAAATTGATATATCTGTACGTCTATTTTCATAGAGTGAGATATACCTTTCTGAAATTATGTCTACGACATTTACCTATATCAGTGGATGGTTAGGTAAGGAGCATTAAACATCGGTGTAATTCTTCTTGACCATAAGTACAGTTTTCAACCTACGACACACAGTGAATGAGTTATCAGACTCAAGGGACTTATACAGAGTATTGTATGTTGTCCAGGGTCTATCAGGACAGAGGGGTTGGTCCTCGTACTATATTCGGTTTACTTATGACTTCTCTAGTTTTAGACAGGTGTTTCGTGGAAACACAGGGTCCGAATTTTGAGAAGTTATAGGTATTTGAATAGAGTAGAGAACCAGGTGTAGCAAGTATCAGGATTCTTCAAAGTGATCGAAGATGTAGATACTTGTGTATGGTATTCAGTTGATAGTAATGATAAAAGAGATTTTGGTTCTCTTTCAGGTTACATATAATTGGAAGCATTCCTAAGTTGAGTAACGCTGATCGGCCTCCTTCCATTTAGTTGACATGCACTGGGGACAGCTGCATGATTTGAATCTGGTTCAATTAAATCAGTGCCTCTGGTTCTATATTGGATATAGAAAAGTTCATATCTTAACGGTGTTAAGGTACGGGGAGTTGTCCGGCTTATGATTAAAACCAGACACTGGATAACTCAAGGCACGTTTCTGTAATGGCTGTTTGTGGGTTGACCCAGGCTATGACGAGGGTTGACTTTCTACCATCTGGATGAACAATAGCAATATTGTTCTAGACTCGCCACAGTTTTATTAAAAATGGATTTTTTCAGAAAACAGTAGTGGGAGTATGGTAGAACTGGAAGTGATTCCAGAACCACAAACGATTACTGAAGATTTGATAAGGAACCTAAAGATTCAATCCGGATTGACATTCCATTGACTACTCCGCAGATAAGGTGGGTAACTTCAGGCACCCGAGAGGTACTACGGTAGCCTCAAGGACGGTGACAGGGAAGTTCTTGTTAACCCATAATTACCATTGCTGTTGTTCCAGGCTGCGAGACCCGGCGGGAGGATGAGTATAGCGTCGTTATAAACTAGTTTTAGAAGTGTACGTTTATATGACTCGGCCAGAGGGTTGTCGTAGTCAGTGGGAGCAGCGGAAGCATTGGTGGACATGTAGCTTATGTCTATCTATAGACGAAAGCAGATATAGCGGAGATAGATCATCTATTTCTGACGTGACAGTCATGGGTTTGACTTCATCAGAATAGGGGATGGATCTGTTGAGAAGGTAGTGGGGTGTGATATCCTGGTATTTGGATGACATACACAGAATAGGAAAAGAAACTCCTATACTACGATCGGTTATACTTTGGTCGTCACACAGTGGTTTCTCCACAAAGGAAATGGATTTTATATCAGATATACTGGTTACTAGATCTATGGTTTTAGATCTAGATTTGGGTGGTTTCCCAATCTGGGTACTTAGACAGCATTCTAAGAGTATTTAGAATGGATGACTCCTGGCACGGTAGTGTACCTGCAGGTAATGGAGTCACCCTCTCTAAAGGTGTCTTACAGACTAAAGGGGAGAGGGATGTGCATGGTTGGCAGATCACTTGCTTAGGCAATTGAGTCAATCATGAGATGTCAAGTACCACACCAGATATTGTTCTTGCACTAGATGCAATAAGTTGACACTGATCCAATCCAGGAGAAACAGTCGGAAGCAGTTATAGAACATAAGTGGATGTTCTAGGGAGATGATAACGATAGCCTCATGCGGGAGACAGTTATCATTCCAGGCTTCCAAGGTGACATGGACGACAAGGAGGTTGTCAGAGTAATAGTTTTTCCTTCTGACGAGGGGCAGTATTTTGGACAGGTGATCCAAGGCAATACTGAGGGAGGCATGGCGCAGGATACTGATTAAGTTCAGTTGACGATACAGTCTAAGAAGTTTGGATTTGGAGTTCATTTAGGAGCTATGTCCCATCAGACATCCAGACACATTCTAAGACAGGTATTGCTCTTTTCGGGAGATGGGTTTCTCCGCGAACTTGAGATATAGAGAGACATAGAAAGAGACATCAAGGAGGATCCACTCACTAAGGCTATTCCTCGAACGCAATATTTTCGCAAGCGAGCTTTGTGAGACTGACTAGTAGAGGAGTTGGGTGTTCGGTATCATACGTGCTGTTAGTATGCGACATCGCAATAATTAACCTTGAGTGCAAGTGGGAGATTGTTGGAGATAGTGCCCTCAGATTCAATTATTCGATCACAGGCACGTGATTACAATGATTGATGGAGGACCTATCCCGATAGGACAATCTTACTCGAGATGATAGTATGCTATCTGATTTACCTTTATCATTGTGTACTGCTTTAGGTGACCTGACAAGTCGCTATTACACGTTGATAGAGCCCCTAGGATTCTTGCTTGACCACCAGCAGTATGAGGGCGATCATATAAGTGGGAGATGGGGTCTATAAGCATATCCTGAAATGGTCCCTAGTCGTGTGAGTTTCGAGACAGGGCATCGATACTCCAGAGTAGACTAGTGTATACAGTCGAGACCCCGACGAGGGGCGGTGGCCGGTCTCACAAGCCACTGGTGTCAGTTGGATCACCTAAGATGTATACAGGTGCTCATTGGATTATGAGTACACCGGACAGGACTCGCCGGGAACATTCCAGTTGGTCATATACCAGACGTCAGATGGCATTTCCCTGGTGACATATGTGCAGGTTAGTTCATCGACCTAGGGATCGTCATTTGTCTTGTGTGAGTTCCCACTGTACTTTGATTACTACCCTACCACGGCTCAAAGGAGTCGTGCAAACAGGTTTTAGTTGGATACTGTTCCGAGCCACATGGAGACAGTGAGCGTATCTTCAGAGGTTCGTCTCTCCCGGTATTGGGGGTGAGGTCGTGCTGTGTCTAGGAGAGCCATTACACGAAGTCCTTGGCCAAGGCAGGAGATTTACAGGTAGGTATTCCAGTAGTATCTCAGGGTGTTCTGGGCTACACTACGACACGACTTGTACTGCTTTTGGGGATCTGACTTTTACCAACCCCCTAGGCCAGCCATGCGATACTCATAGACGAACGGACCGGACTGTACGGATATTGTCACTGACAGGCTCAGTAGGGTTGTCGGGCTGAGTTCGCTCACAGACGTCCCTTTTAGTCAATACCTGGTAGCCCGTTACGTATTGTCTTATACCTCTGACGTGCTGGTGGTTAAATCCACAACCATGGTGTTGACGAGTCTTTAGAGTCCCCCACATTAAGTTACTCAGCTTTCGGACGAAAGGTTGTAGAGGCCGTATGGAGATATGGCAAGGTCCGATCAGATACGTGCGGTATTGCACGGATGAGGATCGGACAGTTTGTACTATAGGCCGTATGGTTATATGGCAGGGTTCGATCAGATACGTGCGGTATTGCACGGATCAGGATCGAACGGATATTACTAGCCGGCTTTGGTATAAGCCGGATCCTAGTATAGTACAGTGTAGATTTTGTCTCATTGCATTTGTATTTCGGTCGAAATACAGATGCGGGTGTGTATGCACAGTATAGGGGTTTTCCTGTAATTTATTACGGGACCAGTTTTCTGGAGTTGCCAGTTTGTTTTCTGTTTTGGCCATTTTCCATTGTATCGTTCATTGGCCGAAGATTGGTGGAGGAGGGCTTATTTGCATTGTTGCAAATAAGCATTTTGTGGAGGTGGTCTTTGCATATTTCCTTGTATCATGATGGTGCACCATTCTTTTGACCTTGACTTCTATCTTCATGATGGCATGACTTTTGGAAGTGATCATTAGCTTGATGGAGTGTTGGTTTTGGTGCTATCATGGTTGTTGGTGAGTAGTTGAGAGTGGGTGTGATTGTGACCATATTCTTTCCTGAATTCCTTTTGCATGATAGCCTTCCACTCTCTCTTTTATTTTGGAACTCTCTCTCATTCTCACCCTCCTCTTTTTTGTCATGGCCGGCCAAAGCAATGGGGGCTGTCCAAAATTATGAGGAGGTGTATTTGGTTCATTTCATGTTCCCAAATATCCACAAGTTCCATCTCCAAAGCTCCAAGTCCAATCCCTCCACAAAAGGCAATTCCACAAACCCCAAAATGAGACTTGCTCACTAGATATTCTACAGAAAATCTTGGGCACGTCGACTAGCCAGCTTCGTGCCCGAGTTGCCTCGGCATTGAGGTGGGAGCCCGTAAAAGAAGTAGGCGATGCGGTGCACTTCCGGCGACGAGGAGGAGACAGGACATTCCGCAGGAGATCGGGACGACGACGAGAAGACCGGAGGACTCGGATCTGTCGGTATATCTCTCTTCCCTTTCTTGTAGATAGCTAGGACTAGTTAGTGGTTCGATCCGGGTATTTGTGCGCGGCGGTTTTCCAGTTCAAGTAAAAATTAAAGTTTATCACCGCTTCCGCATTTGGCCGTCGGATTGACGGCCGGGGCGCCGCCGTGCACTTACACTGCTATCTGACGTATGGTATAATCCCAACTAGCAGGTTCCCGGCGAGTCCTGTCCGGTGTACCCATAACCCAATGAGCACCTATATACATCTTAGGTGAACCAACTGACACCAGTGGCTTGTGAGACCGGCCACCGCCCCTCGTCGGGGTCTCGACTGTATACACTAGTCTACTCTGGAGAATCGATGCCCTGTCTCGAAACTCCCACGACTAGGGACCTTTTAAGGATGTGCTTATAGACTCTAGCTCTCACGTATATGACCGCCCTCATACTGCTGGTAGTCAAGCAAAAATCCTAGGGGCTCTATCAACGTGTAATAGCGACTCGTAAGGTCACCTAAAGCAGTACACGATGATAAAGATAAACCAGATAGCATACTATCATCTTGAGTAAGACTGTCCTACTGGGACAGGTCCTCCCTCAATCATTGAAATCACGTGCCTGCGATCCAATAATTGACTCAGAGGGCACTATCTCCAACAATCTCCCACTTGCACTCAAGGCTAATTATTGCGATGTCGCATACTCACAGCCCGTGTGATACCGAACACCCAACCCCTCTACTAGTCAGTCTGACAAAGCTCGTTTGCGAAACTATTGCGTTCGAGGAATAGCCTCAGTGAGTGGATCCGCTATGGTGCTTCTTTCTGTGTCTCTCTTTATCTCAAGTTCGCGGAGAAAACCATCTCCCGAAATGAGCAATACCTGTCTTAGAATGTGTCTGGATGTCTGATGGGACCTAGCTCATAAGTGAACTCCAAATCCAAAGTTCTTAGACTGTATCGTCAACTGAACTTAATTAGTATCCTACGCCATGCCTTCCCTCAGTATCCACCTGGACCACCTGTCCAAAATACTGCCCCTCGTCAGAAGGAAAACTATAACTCTGACAGCCACTCTGCCACCAGGTCACCTTGGAAGCCTGGAATGATAACTGTCTCCCGAAGGAGAATGCTGTTATCATATCCCTAGAACATCAACTTATGTTCTAAAACTGCTTCCGACTGTTTCTCCAGGATTGGATCAATATCAACTTATTGCACCTACTGCAAGAACAACATTTGGTGTGGTACTTGACATCTCATGATTGACTCAATTGCCTAAGCAAGTGATCTGCCAATCGTGGGTATCCCTCTCCCCTTTAGTCTGTAAGACACCTTTAGAGAGGGTGACTCCATCACCTGCAGGTAAACTATCATGCCAAGAGTCGTCCATTCTAAATACTCATAGAATGCTGTCTAAGTACCCTGAATGGGAAACCACCTAAATCTAGATCTAAAACCATAGATCTAGTAACCAGAATGTCTGATATAATATCCAAGTCCTGTGTGGAGAAACCACTGTGTGACGACCAAAGTATAACCGATCGTAGTATAGGAATATTACTTCCTACTCTGTGTATGTCATCCAAATACCAGGACATCACACCCTACTACCTTCTTAACAGATCCATCCACTATTCTGATGAAGTCAAACCTATGACTGTCACATCAGAGATAGATGATCTATCTCCGCTATATCTGCTTATTCTATAAATAGACATAAGCCAGCTGTCCACCAATGCTTCCGCTGCTCCCACTGACTACGACAACCCTCTGGCAGAGTCATATAGACGTACACTTCTAAAGCTAGTTTAGAACGACGCTATACTCATCCTCCTGCCGGGTCTCACAGTCTGGAACAACAGCAATGGCAAGTCTGGGTAAACTAGAACCTCCCTGCCACCGTCCTTGAGCATACCGAAGTACCTCTCGAGTGCCTGAGGTTACCCACCATATCTGCGGAATGGCCTAGTCGAATGTCAAACCAGATTGAATCTTTAGGTTCTTATCAAATCTTCAGTAATCGTTTGCGGTTCTGGAATCACTTCCAGTTCTACCATACTCCCACTACTGTTTTCTAAAAAAAAATCCATTTTTTAAAAAAACATCCATTTTTAATTAAAACTGTGGAGAGTCAAGAACAATATCACTATTGATCTTCCAGATGGTAGAATATCAACCCTCGTCATAGCCCGGGTCAACCCACAAACAGCCATTACAGAAACGTGCCTTGAGTTATCCGGAGTCTGGTTTTAACCATAGGCCGGACAACTCCCCGTATCTTAACAATGTCAAGATATGAACTGTTCTATATCCAATATAGAAACAGAGGCACTGATTTAATTGAACCAGATTCAAATCATGCAGCTGTCTCCAGTGCATGTCAAGTAAATGGAGAGAGGCCGATCAGCGTTACTCAAGTTAGGAGTGCTTCCAATTATGAGTAACCTGAAAGAGAAGCTAGTTCTCTTAATCATCACTATCAACTGAATACCATATACAAGTATCTACATCTTCGATCACCTTGAAGAATCCCGATACTTGCAATACCTGGTTCTCTACTTTATTCATATACCTATAACTTCTCAAAACTTCGACCTTGTGTTTCTACGAAACACTTGTCTAAGAACTAGAGAAGTTATAAGTAAACCGAATATAGTACGAGGACCAACCCCTCTGTCCTAATGGACACTGGACAATATACAATACTCTGTATAAGTCCGCTGAGTCTAACAACTCATTCACTGTGTGTCGTAAGTTGAAAACTGTACTTATGGTTAAGAAGAATTACACCGCTGTTCAATGCTCCTTACCTAACCATCCACAGGTATAGGTAAATGTCATAGACATAATTTCAAAAAGATATGTCTCACTCTATAAAAATAGACATACAGATATATCAATTTGAAATTGGTGCATAACAACGGATATTCAAAACCATATATTTGCCGTCCGGCAAACTACCCAGGTGGCTTCCTCAAATATCACCAATTACAACGAATCCCGATATAATGAGGATGGTCGCCTAATTCCCAATAACTTACTCCCACTCATCATCTGTAAAACCATACAGATGTGAGAATCCAACCTGGTAAATACATACCCTGGAGCGAGTGTCTAATTGGGAAATCAGTTTTCTTTTAACAGTACACAGTGAAACTGAAACATTGAAATGTTTCGATGGGGTATCCTGGTATTCCTAGTAATGCCTCTTCCATTATCCAGATTCACAACTGTAACCGTATAATTCTTTGCCACCTCTCCAAATCCCTTTATATGTCTTTAGTCATTACCTTCTGCACACCCCTTTAGGCCAAATGGTTTTCTTCCATCCCTACCGTTCGGCACCAGCCTATGGTTTGGAAGAAGACTATCCAATAAGCATAATGGGTGTACTGTCCTAATCCTAGGAGCACTCGCAATGCGAGAGAAGGTGAAGATAAAAGACAACCGAATGAACTTAATTCCTATTTCTCCTGAACCAGGATCCATCCCCGAACTGGAACAAGTTCCTTTCGAGTTCGTATATAACCATACGATGGATTATCCAATAAACTTGGGATCTTCGTAGTGATACGGAGTGTCCTGGAGAAATACAAAGGTGATTTAGGATTGGCGATGAAATACTTGGTTTGGTCGTGAAAAGCAGTCGCAATTTACTTTGCCCTCTTACTAATCCCTTTCTTTGTCTTAACTTAATACCTTCTGTACACCGTTTAGGTTAATTGGTTTTCTTCATTCCCTACTGGTCGGCACTGGCCTAAGGTTTGGAAGAAGACTATCCAATTTGCGCAATAGGTGTACTACTCCTAAACCAAGGAGTACTCGCAACCTGAGAGAAGGTAAAAGGAAAAGACAACTGAATAGTCCTATTCGTTTTCTCCAGAACCGGAAACCATCCTCGAATTCCTTCGAGTTCGTATATAACCATACGATGGTTTTGTCCAATGCAAGTGGACGGTCGTAGTAATACGGGGTGTCCTGGAGAAAAGGGTAAAAGTAGGAGTGGAAATGAGGTTTGCAACTCTGACAATCCAAAAGCCAGTGTTAAGAAGGTTCGGTCAACTTGGTCACTGAGTCATAGTCTAGGGTCGGGTCAATGGTCGCTGCCAAAGAGAGAGAGAAAAGAAACACTCAGCGTGCACTCTAACCTAGATCAGAATGGTTATCACTTTATCTAATCTGGAAACCTCCCACTGTAACGTCAAATTCTTCCCCAAACCTGAAAGAAGAATAAGCCGGGATCACCCGAGGAGTAAACCAACTCATCAGTGGGAACCGGGATCCAACTATCATCGCATGATAACGTGATGGAATCCGCTCACGTTATCACACTCCAGAAGGTATGCGCATATCTGGCAAGTTTCAGTTCTTTTGAAACTCCCGATGTGGATTTTTGCCCCATGCTCTTATGACCTTGACTTTGGCCAACATATCATAAGTCACATGTCAAGTTCTACCTGTCATTATCCAGGTTAATTTGAAACCACCCGTACCTACCCTTGACTTTGGCCAAAATGGCAGTACGACTCTCCCAAACCAACGCATCTATCTATGCTGCATATGAATACCGAACAGCTACCAAACACTGTGCCTTGTGTTAGTGTATATGCCCTAGAGGCCATTACTGTATCATACTAGTTTGTATATTACTTAATGGAAGCTTGGGATATTCACCTTGTATAAACAATCTTGCTCAATATAGTAGTATGCTACTTGGTTTGTTTCTACTTCAATGTGTACTTGTGTTTATTTCAGTATATCACTTATACGCATTAGTGGAGCCCTTAGGATCTTTGCTTGATTACCAGCGTTGTGATGGCAGTCACACTAGTGGGGGCTGGGTAATCTATAAGCACATCCTTATACAGGTCCCTAGTCGTAGGACTATCGAGACAGGGCATCGATACTCCGGAGTAGACTAGCGTATGCGCTACTCATCCCAGTGTGGGAGATGGTCTGTCCCACAGCCATCAGTACGTCGTACTGGAGATAGTATACGGGTGCTCGTTGGGTTACGAGTACACTGGACAGGACTCGTCGGGAACTGACAGGTTGGTATTATACCTATCGTCAGTTATCAGTTCCCAGGTCACATGAGTACAGCTTAGTCCGCTGACTTGACACTGGCACTTCGCCTCAAGTGTGTTCCCACTGCACTTTGATCACTACCCTACCACGGCTCAAAGGAGTCGTGCAAACAGGTGGTGGTTGGGTGCAGTCCCGAAGCACTTGGAGGCAGTGACGGTTAGACAGGATTCGTCTCTCCCGGTATTGGGGGTTGACATTGCGCTGTGTCTAGGAGAGCCATTACACGAGTAGTCCCTGGCCAGGGCAAGCGAGATATACTGGTAGGTTCCAGTGTTATCTCAGGGTGTTTTGGGCTTCACTCCGACACGACTTGTACCGCTATTAGGGGACTGACGTTTTACCGCCCCCTAGGCCTGACATGCGATGTATTAGACGAAAAGACCGGACTGTACGGAGACTGTCACATTCAGACTCAGTAGGAGTTCAGATGGGGTTTCACCTCGTCAGCCTTCTTGTCGACATCTACCTGGGGACCGTTACGCACAGCTAGTGCCGCTTGCGGTCTGTGGTTAAACCCACTGCCAGCGTAGTGTCGAGTCTTTAGAGTCCCACACAGAGGGTATTCGCTTCTGGGCAAAACAGAGTAGAGGTCGCATGGTTTTGCGACAGGGTTCGTTCTCATCCGCGCACTTGTGAACGTTTGGAGTCCGGACGGATTTTACTGGTTGGCTCTGGTTTGAGTCAGATACCGGTATATGTTTTGGGGTTGCTTTTATCTCGCAGTATTCATATTCCTCGGAACAAGAATGCAGGTGTGTATGCACAGTTATTTGAGGAGGAGGAAGATGACTTTCATTAGGGTTTCGGAACGGGTGCGTATGCACAGTTGACAGTCGTCTTTTTTCCAAACCCTAATGGATTTATGTTTTATCAATTAATAATATTAATAAAATGAAAAAGTGTCATGGTTGGTTTTTGTTGACTTGTTGACCATGGTTGACTTGTTGACCATGGTTGAAGTTTTGACCATCATCATTACAAATGAAGATGCTCTTTGATTCTAGCAAATTCATTAAATGTTTGAAATGATAATGGTCATTCAAAAACTTTCCATCAACCTTTTCATTTTCATCATTATTATTATTTGATAATTCTTTTTCTTTTGCATTATGGTTGCAAGAAAGAAAAAGAGAGCTCATTATCTCATTTAGCTTCTCTCTCCTCACTTCATCTTCTTCTTCCTCTAGCATAAAGAGAACCCTTCTCATGTGTTGAGAATCCTCTCTTTAAAAAAGAAAAGCACCTCTTAGACACTCTCTACTCACTCTAGGATCAAGGGTTTAGCAAGCCGGAGATTCTAGTTCACTCCAAGTTCGAGAAAGAGCCCAAAGGTTGAACCCTCGAGGTGGATCCATCTTCGACGGAAGAAGGCGAAAAGAAGAGAACCATCAACCTCTACAAAAGTTTGAAGAAGAAGGAGTTCAAGTTTAGGTATAACCATCTTCATCCGAGTAGCTAAATCTCTTTAGCAAGTTTGCTAGTTTAGTTTAGACACGATCCCGACCTCGTTTAGTCCATGTTGCCTCTTGCGATAAAAATTTGTTTTTTATACCGTTTCCGCCTCCCCGTAAGCACCGGGGGTTGCAACGTGGACTTACAGTGGTATCAGAGCCTAACTAAACTTAAACTAGCTTGATAGTGAAGTGTAACGAAGTTCGGAACCGAAAAAATCCAAAAACCAAACTTTTTCAAAATCCTAGTTTCTGTTAAAAATTTTTCTGGTCAAAACAAGATTTGTTATACACCTAAATTCGGCTCAGGGTTTTGTGTGAACACCCAAGAAAAACGATCCCCTAATTCGCTCAAACCGCCGCGGATCCGCGGCCTCACCTATTCATTGAGCCGCGGAACCGCCGCCGTTTAGAGTCTTCTGGTGATCGTCTTTCGTGCAGTGTGTCTCTGTATTGGTTTTGGGATTTTTAAAATATGTTATATGTGCCCAGATTCTCCAGAACAGAAATTTACTTTTGGGGTCCTATAATTTCGTATTTTTTCCGAACTTCACTACACTTTGACTATGATGGTTATATCTGTGATGTTTGCATGTATTGAACGTCGGCTAATCGCTATAAGTCGATTGGTCGGGGTTATACATGATCTGTGTTTGATATTTGGAATGTGTATATGAATGTGTTGGATTGTCGCGGGTGAATAGCCGGGGTGGATGTGAGATGAGCTTTTGTTTTTCTTTCATTCATTGTAAATGTAAATTGATGTAATATTATTATTTGTTTGGTCGCACAACCGGGTCGGGGTTGTAGCCGTCATTGTATAATTCTTTTTACTGTTTTTGCTCCTAGGATAGACCTATGGAGGGGGTGCACAAACTGCCGAGTACTTGGCGGGTAGTTTGCCGCACCCGTAGGGGTCTTGGGTGGGGTTTTGGCTATTCACCGCGACCGTGTAATTCGCTTTTCGTTACAGGCTCGAACGGATTGCGGATTCCTAGTATATCCAATGCATTCATCTGTGATCTGTAATGTCTACTATTGCTATATCTATAACTATTTAGGCGTTGCTTATGTTTTACAGCCGCGCTAGCCCAGCCCCCGCTCTGTCGTTAGTTAAGTAACCTAACGGGTGATGACGGGGCCCCGTGGCGAATGCGAATGGCATAAGCGTACGTCATATTTTGGTTGTTTTCTGCAATGGTAGGATTAAATGATGGGACGCATTAAAAGAACTAATGCAAGAATATCACGCATTAAAAGAACTAATGCAAGATAATAAACCAAGTTAATGTCGTTGGAACACTTTCGAAAAACCACTCAGTTCTTTTCAAAACTAACTTTTAAATGCGGAGATTGAGCCACTCCTTCTAAAAGCTATCTCGTTCCATCGATTATATCAAGTTCACTACGTTCACGGTTTCGCCAAAACCATTCGTAGCCCTCCGTCGTTTCACATGAATAGTCAATAGTATTCAAGCTGTGTTTGTTGGCCAAAGTCAAGGCATAGTGATTGGTAGCTATTGGGTATTCATGTGCAGCATACATAGATGCGTTGGTTTGGAACAGTCGTACTTCCTTGTTGGCCAAAGTCAAGGGTAGGTACGGGTGGATTCAAATTAACCTGGAGAACGACGGGTAGAACTTGACATGTGACTTATGATTTGTTGGCCAAAGTCAAGGTCATAAGAGCATGGGGCAAAAATCCACATCGGGAGTTTCATAAGTACTGAAACTTGCTAGATTTGCATACCATTTGGAGTGTGGTGATTCTGGTAGGATTCCTTCAGTTTCGTCACGCGATGATATTTGGATCCCGATCCTACTGTGAGTATATGCTACTCCTCGGGAAATTTTTCACTAAACGATCAATGCTATAAACCTAGTAGGTAACTAGAAAGGTGTTAGCGGGGCTACGCCCCCAGGGAAAAGAGGTTCTCTAATTAAGGAACTTCGCGAAAGCGTTGGAAAACCTCCCTCGAAGTACCGACACTGGCCTGGCTGAACGGTTAAGCAAGTATTGTGCGGTGGGATTGATCCCGACTAATTCTTCCTTTATGGTTTGAGGAGGGATTCGAGAGACAGTGGGAGCCATCCTGTTTAGACAAATTAAAAACCATTCTAAACTTGCAAGAGCATCGTGCTAAAGTGTTTCTTCTCTCTCCCCCTGCAGCGACCAAATTGAAATGACTGGACTTAAGTTACTTCTAGATAAAAATATACTGACAGGGCCAAACTACAAAGATTGGCTCAGGAATGTCAAAATGGCAATCACTTACGACAAGCTGGGGTATCTTCTTACCACCAAAGCTCCCCCCGTCCCAGGTCCCACCTCCAGCGTCGCGGATAAGGAAATCCGTAAGACTTGGGAGATTGATTGCGAGAAGGCCAAATACCTCGTGCTTGCCTCTATGGACAACGAACACCAGAGGAGGCACGAGAATATGGATTTGGAATCCATATTTCTTCATACAAAAGAACTGTATGGAGAGCAGTCTCGTATCGCAAGATACGAATTGTCGAAGAAGTTATTTTCGGCAAGGTTGGCCGTCGGATCATCGGTAGCGGACCACGTGCTTAAGATGATTGGCTACATTGAGGAGCTCGCGGAACTTGGGACCACGTTGGAAAGTGAACTCTATACGGATTTAATCCTCCAGTCCCTTCCATCCACTTACGCCCAGTTTATACTGAACTTCAACTTACAAGAAAAGGAAGTTGAACTTTCAGAACTCCTAAACTTGCTGAAAAGCGCAGAGGGCACCCTACAGAAAGGTAGGGAAACACCCGCTTTGTTTGTAGGAGGATCTTCTTCCTCTAGGTCCAAGGCGAAAGCCAAGGGAAAGAGGAAGAAAGCCCCCGCCAAACCAAGAGGCGGTGTTAGTAAAGTGGGTACGAAGGGAAAGGAAAGGGCAACAAAGATTGCGGGGAAGCTTGTGGGAAAGGAGGAATGCTTCTATTGTCATAAGAGTGGACACTGGAAGAAAGATTGCAGGGCCTGGAAGGCCAGGACACAGGAACTGAAGCAGGTTGCGGCTTCAGCTTCAGGTGTGTATGTTATTGAAAACTGTCTTTCTATAAACTCTACTTCCTGGGTATTGGATACCGGATCAGGATCTCATATCTATAATTCTTTGCAGGCGTTGAGAAACCGTAGGTTTTTGAAGGCAGGTGACATGACCCTCAGAGTTGCGAACGGAGCTAGTATGGATGCTAAAGCCGTAGGGGACTATCACCTGGGAATGACAGATGGGCATGTTTTGGTTTTGCGTAATTGCTTTTTGGTACCCAACGCAACTTGTAATATCATTTCTGTATCTTTAGTTTCTAAAGAAGGTTATGAATTTGCGTTTGTAAGTAATGTTGTAAACATTCACCTTAATCAAGTTCTGATTGGGTCAGGTATTCTGAGCAATGGTATATACGTGTTAAACCAACCACAGATTTTCAATGTCCAGAATACACACAAAAGAAAGTCTCCAGATATTAATCAGGCTTTCTTATGGCATTGTAGACTGGGTCACATCAATGAGACACGGTTGACTAAGTTACATAAAGAAGGATACTTGGATCCGTTCGAGTATCAGTCTTATGCCACTTGTGAATCTTGTCTCATGGGAAAGATGACAAAGACTACGTTCACTGGACACGGAGAAAGAGCGAGCGAGCTCTTGGGGCTCGTACACAGCGACTTGTGCGGTCCAATGTCTACACATGCGTGAAGCGGTTACTCTTACTTCATCACTTTTACGGATGATTTTTCAAGGTACGCTTATGTCTTCTTAATGAAACATAAATCCGAGGCCTTTGAAAAGTTCCAGGAATATAAGAATGAAGTAGAGAAACAGACCGGCAAAAGTATCAAGATTCTAAGATCGGATCGAGGTGGAGAATACTTAAGTGCCAAGTTCCTGAATTATTTAAAAGAGAACGGAATTCTCTCTCAGCTCACTCCTCCATACACTCCGCAACACAACGGTGTATCGGAGGGACGGAACCGAACCCTATTGGATATGGTACGGTCCATGATGAGTAAGGATGAGTTACCGCGATCATTCTGGGGGTATGCGCTAGAATCAGCTGCGTACCTTTTGAACTGAGTTCCTACTAAGACTGTGCCTACTACACCAAATGAGATGTGGAGTAGGAAGAGACCCTATCTTAAGCACATTAAGACATGGGGATGTCCAGCTTTTGTTAAAAAGCAGCATGCGGACAAGCTCGAGGCACGCTCAGTACAGTGCAAGTTTGTGGGATATCCAAAGAACTCCAAGGGATATTTCTTCTACTGCGAAGAGGAACAAAAAGTTCTTGTTTCTCGTCATGCCTACTTCTTGGAAACTGAGTTTTTGGAAAACCAGATAAGTGGGAGCACAGTAGAACTGGAAGAAATTCCAGAACCACAAACTATTACTGAAAACTTAGAGGAACCAGAGGGTTCGAAAGAACAGGACATTCCTACGCCGCTCCGCAGGAGTAGTAGGCAGTCTCATCCGCCCGAGAGATACTACGGTTTTCTCATAGACGGGGATCGAGAGGATTGCTTCATAGATTATGATGAACCTACTAGCTTCTAACAGGCTGTTCAGAGCGTTGACTCGGTAAAATGGCTGGATGCAATGCGGACCGAAATGGAGTCCATGTACACCAACAAAGTATGGACGTTGGATATTGCTCCAGACGGGGTAAAACCCGTAGGATGCAAGTGGATCTTCAAAAGGAAGATTGGTGTAGATGGACAGGTTGAGACCTATAAAGCTAGACTTGTAGCAAAGGGTTTCCGTCAAAGACCTGGCTTGGACTATGTCGAAACCTTTTCTCCAGTGGCTATGCTGAAATCCATTCGGATCCTTCTTGCCATTGCTGCCTTCCACGATTATGAGATTTGGCAGATGGACGTAAAGACCGCTATTCTAAATGGAAATTTAGAGGAGTGTGTATATATGGATCAGCCAGAGGGTTTCATTCAGAGTGGGAGCAGCGGAAAGGTGTGCAAGTTGCTTAAGTACATCTATGGACTAAAGCAGGCATCGCGGAGTTGGAACATCTGTTTTGATGAGACGGTCAAGGAATTTGGCTTTATCAAAAATCCAGATGAACCATGCATCTATAGTAGATTTGTAGCGAGAACTGTAGTATTCCTCGTTTTATACGTGGATGACATTCTCTTAATAGGAAATGACATTCCTATGCTACAATCTGTCAAGGGGTTCTTGTCACACAGGTTCTCCATGAAAGACCTGGGTGATTCCTCATACATCCTGGGGATCCGGATCCATCGTGATAGATCCAAGAGGATATTGGGACTTTCTCAGTCCAGGTACATCGACACCATAGTGAAGAGATTCAGTATGGAAGATTCCAAGCGCGGTAACCTACCGGCTTGTCACGGGATCACCCTCTCTAAAGAGATGTCTCCCAAGATTGATTTGGAGAGGGATCGCATGTCTATTATACCCTACGCTTCTGCGGTAGGCTCTATAATGTATGCGATGTTGTGTACCAGACCGGATGTAGCTTATGCACTGAGTGTGGTAAGCCGGTATCAGTCAAACCGTGGGGAGAAACACTGGATAGCGGTAAAGAACATTCTCAAGTACCTGAGAAGGACTAAGGAGATGTTCTTGGTGTATGGTGGAAAAGACCTCCAGATCGAGGCCTTTGCTGACTCCAGCTTCCAGAGTGACAAGGACGACTCCAAGTCCATGTCGGGTTTTGTCTTTACCCTCAATGGAGGGGCGGTGTGTTGGAAGAGCTCCAAACAGGAAACCGTTGCAGACTCGACTATGGAAGCGGAATACATTGCTGCATCTGATGCCGCAAAAGAAGCTGTCTGGATGAGGAAGTTCTTGAAAGAACTTCAGGTGGTTCCGTCCATTGTTGACCCAATACCTCTGTATTGCGACAACAACGGGGCTATAGCTTTAGCGAAGGAACCCAGGTCCCATCAGAGATCCAGGCACATCTTGAGGCGGTATCACCTGATCAGGGAGATCGTAGATCGCAAGGAGATCGAGGTTCGGAGGGTTGCTTCAGAAGAAAACACTGCAGATCCATTCACCAAGGCCCTACCGCAGACTCAGTTCGAGCGGCTGATCGAGATGATAGGTCTTCGATACGCAGTACATGGCCTTAGTGCAAGTGGGAGATTGTTAGTGTATATGCCCTAGAGGCCATTACTGTATCATACTAGTTTGTATATTACTTAATGGAAGCTTGGGATATTCACCTTGTATAAACAATCTTGCTCAATATAGTAGTATGCTACTTGGTTTGTTTCTACTTCAATGTGTACTTGTGTTTATTTCAGTATATCACTTATACGCATTAGTGGAGCCCTTAGGATCTTTGCTTGATTACCAGCGTTGTGATGGCAGTCACACTAGTGGGGGCTGGGTAATCTATAAGCACATCCTTATACAGGTCCCTAGTCGTAGGACTATCGAGACAGGGCATCGATACTCCGGAGTAGACTAGCGTATGCGCTTCTCATCCCAGTGTGGGAGATGGTCTGTCCCACAGCCAT
This sequence comes from Agapanthus africanus, assembly GCA_030015575.1. Taxonomy (NCBI): domain Eukaryota; kingdom Viridiplantae; phylum Streptophyta; class Magnoliopsida; order Asparagales; family Amaryllidaceae; genus Agapanthus; species Agapanthus africanus. The sequence continues at coordinate 362,207,081 of JASDDO010000022.1, read as the reverse complement.
CAGTACGTCGTACTGGAGATAGTATACGGGTGCTCGTTGGGTTACGAGTACACTGGACAGGACTCATCGGGAACTGACAGGTTGGTATTATACCTATCGTCAGTTATCAGTTCCCAGGTGACATGAGTACAGCTTAGTCCGCTGACTTGACACTGGCACTTCGCCTCAAGTGTGTTCCCACTGCACTTTGATCACTACCCTACCACGGCTCAAAGGAGTCGTGCAAACAGGTGGTGGTTGGGTGCAGTCCCGAAGCACTTGGAGGCAGTGACGGTTAGACAGGATTCGTCTCTCCCGGTATTGGGGGTTGACATCGCGCTGTGTCTAGGAGAGCCATTACACGAGTAGTCCCTGGCCAGGGCAAGCGAGATATACCGGTAGGTTCCAGTGTTATCTCAGGGTGTTTTGGGCTTCACTCCGACACGACTTGTACCGCTATTAGGGGACTGACGTTTTACCGCCCCCTAGGCCCGACATGCGATGTATTAGACGAACAGACCGGACTGTACGGAGACTGTCACATTCAGACTCAGTAGGAGTTCAGATGGGGTTTCACCTCGTCAGCCTTCTTGTCGACATCTACCTGGGGACCGTTACGCACAGCTAGTGCCGCTTGCGGTCTGTGGTTAAACCCACTGCCAGCGTAGTGTCGAGTCTTTAGAGTCCCAGACAGAGGGTATTCGCCTCTGGGCAAAACAGAGTAGAGGTCGCATGGTTTTGCGACAGGGTTCGTTCTCATCCACGCACTTGTGCACGTTTGGAGTCCGGACGGATTTTACTGGTTGGCTCTGGTTTGAGTCAGATACCGGTATATGTTTTGGGGTTGCTTTTATCTCGCAGTATTCATGTTCCTCGGAACAAGAATGCAGGTGTGTATGCACAGTTATTTGAGGAGGAGGAAGATGACTTTCATTAGGGTTTCGGAACGGGTGCGTATGCACAGTTGACAGTCCTCTTTTTTCCAAACCCTAATGGATTTATGTTTTATCAATTAATAATATTAATAAAATGAAAAAGTGTCATGGTTGGTTTTTTGTTGACTTGTTGACCATGGTTGACTTGTTGACCATGGTTGAAGTTTTGACCATCATCATTACAAATGAAGATGCTCTTTGATTCTAGCAAATTCATTAAATGTTTGAAATGATAATGGTCATTCTAAAACTTTCCATCAACCTTTTCATTTTCATCATTATTATTATTTGATAATTCTTTTTCTTTTGCATTATGGTTGCAAGAAAGAAAAAGAGAGCTCATTATCTCATTTAGCTTCTCTCTCCTCACTTCATCTTCTTCTTCCTCTAGCATAAAGAGAATCCTTCTCATGTGTTGAGAATCCTCTCTTTAAAAAAGAAAAGCACCTCTTAGACACTCTCTACTCACTCTAGGATCAAGGGTTTAGCAAGCCGGAGATTCTAGTTCACTCCAAGTTCGAGAAAGAGCCCAAAGGTTGAACCCTCGAGGTGGATCCATCTTCGACGGAAGAAGGCGACAAGAAGAGAACCATCAACCTCTACAAAAGTTTGAAGAAGAAGGAGTTCAAGTTTAGGTATAACCATCTTCATCCGAGTAGCTAAATCTCTTTAGCAAGTTTGCTAGTTTAGTTTAGACACGATCCCGACCTTGTTTAGTCCATGTTGCCTCTTGCGATAAAAATTTGTTTTTTATACCGTTTCCGCCTCCCCGTAAGCACCGGGGGTTGCAACGTGGACTTACACCTTGACTTTGGCCAACATACACAGCTTGAATACTATTGACTATCCATATGAAACAACGGAGGGCTACGAATGGTTTCTGGCGAAAACCTTTAACGTAATGAACTTGATATCGTTGAAGGAACTGATAGCTTTTAAAAATATAGTGACGAAAACATTTGCTAAAGAGGTCACTCCCGGTGAAGGGATCTCGGCTCTTTCCCCGTAGAATGAGGTGCAGGATATTCCAACTGAATACCATGATGCAAAGCAAAAGTAATCGGCTATAGTGAAGTTATTGCCCTGACGCAAACTTTTGTCCAAGGGGTCACTCCCGGTGAAGGGATCTCGGCCCTTGCCTCGTCGACTGAGGAGCAGGATATTCCAACTGAATACTACGATGCAAAACAAAAGAGAACGCCCTTGCAATAACAGCTTTTGAAAAAGTGTTCCAACAACATCAGAATAGGTTTGTTTATCTTGCATTGATCCGAATCAACGCAGTCCCATCAATTGATCACACCACAAAAAGAACGAAAATAATGATGTACGTATATGCCATCCGCATTCGCCACTGGGTCCCGTCATCACCCGTTAGGTTACTTAACTAACAACAGAGCGGGGACTGGACTAGCGCGGATGCAAAACATATACAACATCTACTACTATATATATAATATATAATTTTCGTTCAAGGCGTGATACAAATGTAACAACACAGAAATGTATAGCAACACAGATCAATATAGATATCTGGGATCCCCGGGTTTCACAGAGCCGCTGCTGAAACCCGATGTTCCCCTGGTCGTGTGGATAGCATGTGCAATGAAATCCTAGACCCCTACGGGCGCGGCAAGTTACCCGCCAAAACCTGAAGCGAGGCAGCCCCCTTCAACAACGTGAATGGACCACCCAGCACTTCATGGAATTCGGTAACTTGGGCACCCCTCCTGGGTCAACCTGTACCCCCTACGAGTGCGGCGAATAGCCCGCCAATTCTAGAGTAAAGCCCCTTCCGTCTCAATGCCATGAGATGCGGGCCCGTTGCCCTCTAGAACCCGGCTATCCGTGCACCCCTCCGCGGGGTAATCCTAGTACAGAAAGTAAAATATACATACAATGGGTACATCGACCGCTGTAAGTGCACGGCGGCGCCCCGGCCTTCAATCCGACGGCCAAATGCGGAAACGGTGATAAACTTTAATTTTGCGGACTTAGCAAACCGGCACCACCGCGCACTAAACACCCGGATCGTACCATTAACAAGTCAAAGCTAACTAGAAGATGAGTTAGAGATATACCGACTGATCCGAGTCCTCCGGTCTTCATCTCCACTCCGATCTCCTCGCGGGATCTCCGGTCGTCGCCTCTTCGCCGGAAGGGCACCACGTCGCCTGCATCTTTTACGGGCTCCCGCCTCTATACCGAGGCAACTCGGGCGCGAAGTTGGCTAGCCGATGCGCCCAAGATTTTCTGTAGAATATAGTGTAGAGTTGTCTCTTTGGGGTTAAGTATAGTTGCCATGATGGAGGGAATTTTGCATAAGGATTTTCCATGGAAACTTGCAAGGAAAAAGAATGGAGCAGCCAAATTAAAAAGCTCAGCCAAGAAGGAATGCTCTCTGGAATGGCTCGGCCAGCCCACTCAAAAATAATGAGCTCACTAGAAAAACAGTGTGAAGAGTGTATGTCAATTATGAAGCAAACTATCATCTAAAAACATGTGTGAATAAATTAATCCCCAAGGAAAATAAAATTCCTTCACAGCACCCCCAAAGCAATTCCAGCACACACCCATTAATTTCATTAATTCCATTCCTTACAAAATGAAATTAATCCACTATACTCCATACCCCCCACAGTGGCCGGCCCATTCCCAATTTCCACTCAAACAGTGGCCGGCCCCACCACTAAACCCATACCCTTTCATGTCTAAAATTAATGCATGAAGGAGCAAAGAAGCAATCATATCAAAACTTATGCAATTGCAAGAAACCCCCTCCACAAATGTGTTATCTGCAAACTTACAAATAACACCCTCCAACGAAAAGTCCGGCCGTGAAGGAAACAATGAAAAACCGGCCGGAACGGAATGCAAACTGGCAACTCCAGAAAAACTGGTCCCGTAATAAATTACAGGAAAACCCCGAAACTGTGCATACACACCCGCATTTGTATTCCGACCGGATACAAATGCAAAGAGACAAAATCTACACTGTACTATACTAGGATCCGGCTTAAGCCAAAGCCGGCTAGTAAAAACCGTCCGATCACGATCCGTGCAATACCGCACGTATCTGATCGAACCCTGCCATATCTCCATACAGCCTCTACAGCGTTTCGCCCGAAAGCTTGAGTAACTGTAAGTGTGGTAGACTCTAAAGACTCGTCAATACTATGGCTGTGGATTTAACCACTAGCACGTCAGAGGTATTAGCCAATACGTGACGGGCCACCAGCTATTGACCAAAAGGGACGTCGATGAGCGAACTCATCCTGACACCCTACTGAGCCTGTCAGTGACAATATCCGTACAGTCCGGTCCGTTCGTCTATGAGCATCGCATGTCGGGCCTAGGGGGTTGGTAAAAGTCAGACCCCCAAAAGCGGTACAAGTCGTGTCGGAGTGTAGCCCAGAACACCCTGAGATACTACTGGAATACCTACCAGTAAATCTCCTTGCCTCGGCCGAGGGCTTCGTGTAATGGCTCTCCTAGACACAGCACGACCTCACCCCCAATACCGGGAGAGACGAACCCCTGAAGATCCGCTCACTGCCTCCATGTGGCTCGGGACTGTACCCAACTAAAACCTGTTTGCACGACTCCTTTGAGCCGTGGTAGGGTAGTAATCAAAGTACAGTGGGAACTCACACGAGACAAATGACGATCCCCAGGTCGATGAACTAACCTGTACACATGTCACCAGGGAACTGCTATCTGACGTCAGGTATAAGACCAACTAGCATGTTCCCGGCGAGTCCTGTCCGGTGTACTCATAACCCAATGAGCACCTGTATACATCTTAGGTGATCCAACTGACACCAGTGGCTTGTGAGACCGGCCACCGCCCCTCGTCGGGGTCTCGACTGTATACACTAGTCTACTATGGAGTATCGATGCCCTGTCTCAAAACTCACACGACTAGGGACCATTTAAGGATATGCTTATAGACTGCCAGCTCCCACGTATATGATCGCCCTCATACTGCTGGTGGTCAAGCAAGAATCCTAGGGGCTATATCAACGTGTAATAGCGACTTGTCAGGTCACCTAAAACAGTACACGATGATAAAGGTAAACCAGATAGCATACTATCATCTCGAGTAAGACTATCCTACTAGGACAGGTCCTCCCTCAATCATTGCAATCACGTGCCTGTGATCCAATAATTGACTCTGAGGGCACTATCTCCAAAAACCGCAACCTGGTCGTGCCCTAAAAGAATAATACAAACAGGCAGTGACGGCAGTCCACATGTCGGACGCTCGCCCCGCAATATCAAATGTACATAAAAACCAACAAAACTGTACTAATACTGCAACCAGGTTATCCCCCACGACCGATCCGCAACAACACAGCACAATCACAGAACATCAACGTGAATGTCACGTTCGTAAATCCGTCTGACCGGGCTATAGCAGTTAGACAGGATTTACCGATCAAGTGACATTCACGGTCGCAGATATAATGTAAATACTGTGAACTAATGTGTTTAAACTTTTCGATCGATCAAATTTATCGAAGTGGGCCCCAAGCATTACTGTAGCACTTAAAGAGAGTCTAGGCCCAAAAAGAATATTCCAAAAACCCCATTTTCAACCCAGGAGCTCACTGCAAAAATTTGGTCCAATGAATAGTACAAATGGCCGCGGAACCGCCGCAAATACGTGGGTTTGGCCGCGGTTCCGCGGTGGAATAGTGAGATCACGCTACCAAATTTTCACATAATGCTTAGAATTCCCTGCACATGTCACTGCAATGTACTGAAAATTTTTTGGAGCCAAAAAAATTTCGACAGAAAACTGTGCAAATGAAAATGGGTTTTCGGAAAATCCGTTCGATCGAACTTGTAAACACTTTAGAGCAAGCTAGACTAGGTTAATGGCGTGGCTCTGATACCAATGTATGTCCGAGACGGCGCCCCGGCCGTCAATCCGACGCCGGAAACGCGGAAACGAAAACTTTCAAAAACAATTGAACCGGCACCACCGCTTACTTTTCACCCGGATCGGGCCATTAACCTAGCTACTAGCAAACTAGAAAAGAGTAGAGAAGTTATACCAAGCGATCCGTGTCCTTCGGTCTTCGTCTCCACTCCGATCTCCTGCGGAATCTCCGTCCGTCACCTCCTCGTCTGAAAGGGCACCACGTAGCCGGAATCTTTTACGGGCTCCCACCTCTTTACCGAGGCAACTCGGGCGCGAAGTTGGCTAGCCGACGCGTCCAAGATGTGCTGTAGAATAGTGTAGAATCGTTGTCTCTTTTGGGGTTTTAGAAGTTGCCATGGATGCAGGAATCAAGAACTTTGGAGAAGGGTTTTAGATTTTTGGAGCAAGCAAACTGAGATGATATCTTTTCACACCAAAATGAAATTTTCTCTCATTCTACCCTTCTCCTCAAAGTGGCCGGCCCAATCTCCTCAAGAAGAAGATTGGAGAGAGAAAAAAGGCATCTCAAAAATGTATATAGAAAAAGAATGAAAACAATATATAAAATGGTCACACAAAAATCTAATCCAAATCCCTTCACAAAACCATCATGAAAAAGGCAATGGAAAAGACTAGAAAAGAATCTCATGATGGTTGAACCACAAATGCAATAAACCCCCTCCGCAAATCCTAATTTGCACAATTGCAAATTAGCCCCTCCATCAGAAAGTCCGGCCGCGAAAGAACAAAAGAAAACCGGCCGGAACGGAATGCAAACTGGCAACATCAAAAAACTGATCCCGTAATAAATTACAGGAAAACCCCGCTACTGCAAATACTTGCCCGCATTTGTATTCCCACTGAACACAAATGCAAAGAGACAATATCTACACTATCTAATACTATGATCCGGCTTAAGCCAAAGCCGGCTAGTAAAATCCGTCCGATCACGATCTGTGCAATACCGCACGTATCTGATCAAACCCTGCCATATCTCCATACGGCCTCTACAGCGTTTCGCCCGAAACCTGAGTAATTGTGTGTGGTGGACTCTAAAGACTCGTCAATACAATGGCTGTGGATTTAACCACTAGCACGTCAGAGGTATTAGCCATACGTGACGGGCCACCAGCTATTGACTAAAAGGGACGTCGATGAGCGAACTCATCCTGACACCCTACTGAGCCTGTCAGTGACAATATCCGTACAGTCCGGTCCGTTCGTCTATGAGCATCGCATGGCGGTCCTAGGGGGTTGGTAAAAGTCAGACCCCCAAAAGCGGTACAAGTCGTGTCGGAGTGCAGCCCAGAACACCCTGAGATACTACTGGAATACCTACCAGTAAATCTCCTGCCTTGGCCAAGGACTTTTCATGTTCTGGCTCTCCTAGACACAGCGCGACCTCACCCCCAATACCGGGAGAGACGAACCCCTGCAGATCCGCTCACTGCCACCATATGGCTCGGGACTGTACCCAACTAAAACTTGTTTGCACGACTCCTTTGAGCCGTGGTAGGGTAGTAATCAAAGCACAGTGGGAACTCACACGAGACAAATGACGATCTCAGGTCGATGAACTAACCTGTACACATGTCACCTGGGAACTGCTATCTGACGTCTGGTATAATCCCTACTAGCAGGTTCCCGGCGAGTCCTGTCAGGTGTACCCATAACCCAATGAGCACCTGTATACATCTTAGGTGAACCAACTGACACCAGTGGCTTATGAGACCGGCCACCGCCTCTCGTCGGGGTCTCGACTGTATACACTAGTCTACTCTGGAGAATCGATGCCCTGTCTCGAAACTCCCACGACTAGGGACCTTTTAAGGTTGTGCTTATAGACTCTAGCTCTCACGTATATGATCGCCCTCATACTGCTGGTAGTCAAGCAAAAATCCTAGGGGCTCTATCAACGTGTAATAGAGACTCGTAAGGTCACCTAAAGCAGTACACGATGATAAAGATAAACCAGATAGCATACTATCATCTTGAGTAAGACTGTCCTACTGGGACAGGTCCTCCCTCAATCATTGCAATCACGTGCATGCGATCCAATAATTGACTCAGAGGGCACTATCTCCAACACTGTGGACCCTCTAGAAGAATGAAACCCTAACTCGACATGATGACCATGGAACCGCTTTGAACCTTAGGGTTTGTGGCAGTTTAGCGGTGCCATCATTGAGGCTTGGGTTTGCCCTTCTACGGCTGGTCCAGAGGTGCTGTGGTATGTACCATATATTTTTAGACTGCGCTCAGGTGTTGAGCCTTCGGGAAATTTTGGGACCTTGATGACTCGATCGGAATGTTTGACGTTGTCCAGATATTAGCAAGCTGACCAGCTTCGGATAGAGGACCTCACCCAGATGCGTTGTGAGTGATCGAGAGCGGGCGAGTATAGAGTATTCCTCCGATGGTTGGGACAAGTTCCCGAGGACGTGTCCGGCTAGATATCTTCTACCGAGTGATGAAGATACCGAGTTCGTGACTTCGAGTCCATGTGAGAGACTCCAGATTGACAGAGGCCGAGAATAGTTGCAAGGCGCAGATAGCATGGCGTGACGTCCTAATGAGAGATGATAAAGACGAGTGGAACCAGAAGTTTGCGCGAGACGCTGACGAGCTGTTATGACTCCCCGTCGAGATCAGAGACCTGATATGTTTACAGAGGCGTTTGGATACGGCCAGTTTACGAGGAAATGTGTGAGGAACACGCAGATGTCCAGAAAATGAGAAAAGATTATATAAGAGTACCGGTCTCTGTACAGTTTGGCATAGGTAAGATCGGAAGAGTCCGGGAGCAGGATTCCTTCCAGGACACTGCTGCAATGAGATCTGCACCAGGATCAGATGGGTCAAGTGTATTCAGAGGACCAAAGGCCGACACTTGTGACATACTGTACCACGAGTGGTGGCGATGATTGACCGGAAGATGACCAGAGAAGTGCTAGAACGGAATCGTCCCCGTTAGCACACCTGACAGGGCCGATGAGCCGATGGATTGCGAGAGTAGTAATCCACTGAAGAAAAAAAAAGGAGAAGACCCAGAGACAGAAGACGCCAGGCCGTGAGCAGGAGGCGAGCGGATATTCTTGTTCTGCCGGTTTTAGGAGCACCGATTCTTTTTTGACATTGTAGGAGGTGTACCTCAATGTCCTTTGTTGCGATTTGCGTTTGTGATCTGAGTATCACGCTTATACCGCTTGGATTTGAGTTTTGATGACGAGTTTCCTGATATTGATTTCGTGCACCATGGCTGCACCTACTGGGTACTTTCATTTTCTGTATAGTTATTGCACTTGAGATATGTTTTTATCACCATTGTATTGGTTTTTGATTTGTGCATATTTATCGCACTTGATATCGGTTTTGTGCGTTGGTTGCACTTGTCTATGATTTCGTGGATTTCATACGGTGATTTGATTTTGTGCGTGTGGTACGCACTCGAGTTGATTTTTTTGCACTCAGTATAGCTGATATGTGCCTGTAGTGCATTTATATGCGTTTTGTTCATGCAGTCGCACACGTTTACGATTTTATAAACCGTGGTACACTCGGTGTTGCTAGTTATGCATTTGAGTTATTGATCGGGATTTTGTTCATAGGATGCACCGTATTTCTATTTCGTGCACTGGATGCATTGTATTTGTATTTCGTGCACTGGATGCACTGTATTTGTATTTCGTGCACTTGCTGCACTAGATTGCATTCTTGCATTTGTTGCACCGGACGGGTACTTATGCGTCGTCGCACTGGATTTATACCCCGTACTTTGGTTGCACCCGATTTATATCCTTGAGCATTCGTTTTACCATATTGGTATTTTCATACGCGTTGGTACTTGCCGTTCGTTTTCGTGCATGTTACTGCGCTATATGCTTTTACGGACCCTGTTGGGGAAAAAATTTGCACCCCGGTTGACCGAGTCAAAGTCAAGGTCAACCCCCAAGCTAGGTGGGCCCAAGCCCAGGTCAAGCGGGCCCATGCCCAAGTCGAGCCCGTGGCCAACCTCCCCATGCCAACAACAAAATCACGTAATAAATAATTTTTATGTGATTTTTTATACATGAATGTATGCAAAATGGGCATAAAGTCAATATTTTGTAAGCCCATGGCTTATGTGCAAGAGTGAAATGGCAAATGAGCCATGGGATGGGCAAAATGCCATTTTTGCAAAACCCAAGGGGCTATATGTAAATATGTAAGCCTATATAAGGCAAAATGATGATGAATAAAAAAACAACTTTTCATTCTCTCAAAAAACCTATGGCTTGTGCCTTTTTCCCTTCCCTGAAGGTTCCAAGCCTTCTTCTTTCTTTTGAATTAAATCAAGAGTTTTACTCTTCTTTTTTTCAAAACCAAATAGTTTTTCACCATAAAACCCACAATGGGGAACTTGGATCTACCATCAGATCTCAAAAAGAAGAGATTTTTTAAAATCCCACATCTCTTGATCTTCAAGATCCAGCAACTAGAGGAGAAGAAGAACCCTTTTCATTAACCCCAAAACAACATAGGAGTCTAACTCCATATATATATATACATATAATAAATATTTCCTTTCTGAAGCATAGCTTCTGGTTCTGGGACTAAAAGACCCCTTTTTCTCGCCGGCGCCCAAGCGCTCAAGCGCCCAAGCGCCCAAGCGCCCAAGTGCCGACACGTGGCGCGCTAGCGCTCGAACGCAGAGCGCCCACGTACCGACACGTGGCGAGCTTGCGCTCTAGCGCAGAGCGCCCATGTGCCGACACGTGGCAAGCTTGCGCTCCAGCGCCCATCGCAAGTGCAAAGCACCCACGTGCCGACACATGGCGCGCTTGCGCTTAAGCGCCCAGCGCAAGCACAAAGCGCCCACGTGCCGACACGTGGCGCGCTTACGCTCAAGCGCAAAGCGCCCACGTGCCGACACGTGGCGCGCTTGTGCTCAAGCGCCCTGCGCTCAAGCGCAAAGCGCCCACATGCCGACACGTGGCGTGCTAGCGCCTAAGCGCACGGCACCTAAGCGCACAACGCTCGAGGCGCTGGCCCCACGCATTCTTTGGATGCCTTTTCCCCCTCTTTTTATATATATACATATATATATATATATATATATATATACACACATATGCATACATATGTACACACACATTCCCAAACGTTGTTCCCCCCAAAAAAATTTTGGGCCGGGGCGCTGCCCCGCACCCCGCAAGGGGGCTGCTAGACCCCTTGACCCCCAGCCCGCTATCCGGGTAGCGGGACCCCCGTAAAAACTCTGCGAGGCCCCCGATACATCCAAAACCCCCTTTCAAAACACATCACACGCACACTGCACATTGAGTTCGCATGACCAGTTTAACCCGTTAATCGGAGGTTCCCTCGCTCCAAAGGCGAGGGGTAATTAACGGTAGCTTAGTCCGCGGCTGCCAGAGATTCTGATCCCGACAATCATTAAACCCCGGCCTACCCAAGGCAGGGGAAATCTGTAGTACGCCTGACAAGCGCGCGCGTATTCCCATTTCAATGCGGTGACGAAAACACCCTACAGATTCTGGCACGCCCGGTGGGACCAATCTCTCCTCCCATATTTCGGGTTAAACGTTCATGCGAACTGAATCAATATATATATCTGTATTTATATTAAAATAATGCTCTTTCATGCCGGTTTTCAAGCACTCACTTTCTAACAATGTCTCCAAAGATGAGCTCAGCTCTTGATACAGCTCCCATCTCCTACACGATTAAGATAGACTCCAGGACGGTCCTTCCGGCCAGTCTCGGGCGACAATGGGAGGAGGAGACGCTACCATTTGGCTCTATTATGTTCGTGTCAGCTAACGTCGTCCTAGCTCCTCAAGCTCCGGTAACAGACAAACCGGTCTCAAAGGGGAAGAGGCCAAATGTGGTGGTCTCGAAGGCGCCCCAACTCAAACGCAAGTCGGTGTTTGAGCGGCTCTCCTGGGCAAGGCCATCAACGTCAACGAAGCAACAGGGCATCTCGGGAAAGCTCCAGCGGTACCCCAGACAACTACTCGTGCGGGTGTATTCTTTAAGCTCCCCGCTAATCAACTCACAGTGGCTTCCCGGATAACGGATGCCCGCCAAGCCTTCAAAATCGAGAAGCTAAGACAGAAAAGGCTCAGGTACAGAGCCAAAAAAAGGGCTAGGGCTCCTACTAGGCTGAACCTCATGTGGTTCGAGGAACAGGGTTACCTCACCAAAGATGAGGAAATGGCTGGATATGTGGTCCACACTGTCTACACGGTGGGCACGCGCAGCAAGAGGAAGGACGGTGCCACCACATCTGAAATCCAATCTGACTTGAATGTGGTTGCCGCTTCCCAAGAACAGCCGCCTCCGCTGGATGATGAAAACCCTCACCCTCTCGATGAGGATGATAGGCAGAAAGACCCTTCGGTCCATAAGGAGTCAGCCTCGGAAAGTGAAGAGGAGCCAATCTTCCATCCCAAGAATGCAGAGCAGCAACTTCTCCAAAAGCTCCGAAGACAGCTCAGAAGCAAATACAAGGAGATGGCCAAACTTTACTCCAAAATTGACGACTTGACGAACGTCGTCTTGCAGCTGACGGCCCGACTTGCTTCTCAGCCGCCCAATCAAGCGCAGGGCTCTGCTCGTGAACCGGGAAATGGTATCCCAATGCAGCCGACGCCTATTCCCTCAAATCCAAAAGTGTGCGAACCGCATGAAAATCAGTCGCATCCTATCTCGGGAAATGTCTTGGCTACCGATGACAGTAGCCCGCTAACTCAAGATCAAATCATGGATTTGGTTGCCAGCAATGTCAAAACACTGGTAGCCGAAGTTGAAGAGCAAAAAGATGTTAACAGCAACGGGAGACCATATCTTGCTCAATATGATCTGGTAGAATTTCCTAACGGCTATGTCATCCCTAAATTCGGAAGATTCGATAGGACGGGAAATGCGAATCAGCACATCGCCCACTTCAAAGCCTCATGCGGGAATACTGGGGGCAACGATGCGCTTCTCCTCCGCCAGTTCGTTAATAGCTTGACCGATGTTGCTTTCGACTGGTACGCGAGCATACCGGATGGCTCCGTTACTACTTTCGTCCAAATGGAATCTTTGTTTCGACAAAGGTTCATGAGCGTCAGCGATAAGATCACCATTGCCGAGCTCGTAAGGACCAAGCCTAAGAACAAAGAAAGCAGCACGGATTTTATAACCCGATGGCGCAATCTCTCCATCAAATACGAACCGCCGATACAGCAGGGCCAATCTGTCAGACTCCTCGTCGAAAATCTCCACAATTGGATGGCCCCGTTTCTATGCACCGCGGGTCTCAAAACATTCCAAGAGCTGACCAGGAAAGTTCAGATGCTGGAGCGCTCAAAGCAGGAGTCCTCCTCGGATTCCCAAAATAACAATAGGTCCTGAAGAAACCGAAAGGACGATAATCGCAAATGCGGAAACTTCGATGATTCTGAATCTTTCAACACTTCAGCTAACCGAAATAAGCAAGGGATGAGCGGGCCTACCGCCAACCAGCCTCGGAAGCCAGTGTTCGGAGAGGGAGGAGAATCTCCACTCAAAGAGAAGCTAGATAAGGTTTATTCCTTCAGAAGGGACAAAATCCGTAAAATATTCAAAGACGCCCTGAAGAACGGTCTGCAACTGCCAGAGTCAAAAAGACCGCAGGAAGCGAATATGACCGACGACCCCAAATACTGCCCCTATCATCGAGTGATAGGTCATGCCATTGAGGAATGTTTCGTCTTCAAAGATTGGGTCGAATAGCAATACAAGGCAGGAGAGATTGAACTGTCTAATGGCGTGTTAACAAACAGTCCAGCTGCGACCGCCAATTTCATACAAACGGAGACCGAAGTTCTTCGTGAAACTGACTCTCAGATATCCGCCTCTCTCTGAAAACAATCGACCACCACGTCATTAAACTGGGAACAATCGACCACCACGTCATTAAACTGGGAACAGTCGACCTCTAAGTCTTTAAACTGGGAATGTAAAAAAAAATGTGTGTATATAAAAAAATTGTGTAAATAAAAGAAAAATAAAGAAAAGCCGAAATGATGGGGCAACTCGCAATGAAAATCAGCGAGTAAAATAAAGATGAAATAAAGCCGAAATGATGGGGCAACCGCGAATAAAAGCCGAAATGATAGGGCAATCGCGATCTTCACGATAAGAAAAGATGAAATCATAGAGCAATCGCGGTAAAACAAAAAAAACAACAAAAACAAAAAAAACGGCGAATGATGAGTCGCTCCTGGTACCAAATTCTAGTGTAGCGATGCAGACGCCAACCAAAATACAATTTCTCAAAATTCTCCCGGCCCTAAGGTTAGTCCCCAAATTGACTACCGTATACAATCCACGGGCTCAAATAATTCTCGTCATGCCCATGCCCCACCGCAATCACCAGTTACGCGGCTGGTCTCCGCCTTTGGAATTATGCTCCATTGAGAAGACCCTCTCATGTGTCCTCACGATACATGAGGAGAACAAACCTTTGTGGGATCCTTACGACTCATAAAGGAAAAATACACTTAGGAGACCTCACGACTCCTAAGGAGAAAATACACCTGCGGGATCCTTACGACTCGTAGGGAGAAAATGCTTTTATGGGACCATCACGGCCCATAAAATTGAAAAGCCATAGGCGACAGGGATCTAAACCTGTCTCCTAAGCCATCGCTCCCCAATCCCTAAGTGGAGAATGATGAGTCGCTCCTGGTACCATATTCCAGTGCAGCGATGCAGACACCAACCAAATTCCAAATCCCATACCCCAATGGCGAATGATGAGTCGCTCCTAGTACCATATTCTAGTGCAGCAATGCAGACGCCAACAAAATCTCAAAATTTTTCCTGCCCTACGGTCTGGATCATATATCCTGTAAAACCGTATACAATCCACGGGCGTAAAACGATCCCAATCTCTCCCAAGTCCTCCCGGGGCAAATGATGAGTTGCTCCTGGCATCATTCCAGTGCAGCAATGCAGATGCCAAACCAAAACCGAAATCCTCAAATCCACTCATAGCAAATGATGATTCGCTTCTGGTACCATATTCCAGTGTAGCGGTGCTGATGCGAAACCAAAACCAAAATTCCCAAATCTTCTCACGACAAATGATGATTCGCTCTTGGTACCATATTCCAGTGTAGCGACGCTGATGTCAACCCAAATCGGAATCAAACCAACAACCTCTGCAGCGGAATCATGCTCCGTCCCAGAATTTACCCCGTGTCAAATTCATGCTTCGCCTCGGGATATCTACCTCCTCGTCGGAATTATGCTCCGCCTCGGAATCAAGTCAACCAACCAGCTCTGTGCCGGAATCATGCTCCGTCTCAGAACGCACCCCGTGTCGAAATGATGCTTCGCCTCGGTGTATCTGCCTTCCCTGTCGGAATTATGCTTCGGCTCGGAATCAACCAACGACCTCCTCGTCGGAATTATGCTCCGCCTCGGAATCAAGTCAACTAGCAGGCTCTGCGTCGGAATCATGCTTCGTCTCAGAATGTACCCCGTGTCGAAATCATGCTTCGCCTCGGAGTATTTGCCTTCCCTGTCGGAATTATACTTCTCCTGGGAATCAATCTCTGCATCGAAATTATGCTTTGGTCAGAATGTCTGCCGCCTGGGAATCAACCTCTGCATCGAAATTATGCTTCGGTCAGAATGTCTGCCGCTCTTCGGAATGATGCTCCGAACCCTGGAATCATGTTCCGCTCATCGGAATGATGCTCCGATCCCCTGGAATCATGCTCCGCTCATTGGAATGATGATCCGATCCCCTGGAATCATGCTCCGCCCTTCGGAATGATGCTCCGATATCTGGAATCATGCTCCGCTCATCGGAATGATGATCCGATCCCCTGGAATCATGCTCCACCCTTCAGAATGATGCTCCGATATCTGGAATCATGCTCCGCTCATCGGAATGATGATCTGATCCCCTGGAATCATGCTCCGCCCTTCGGAATGATGCTCCGATATCTGGAATCATGCTCCGCTCATCGGAATGATGCTCCGATCCCCTGGGATGATGCTCCGCCTTCGGAATGATGTTCCACCTCGAAGTCCAGCTTCAAGATCCATCAATTTCATGAAAACAACTCAAATGTGCGGTGTGCATTTATTGATGGGGGCCAATTTGTTGGGGTAAAAATTTGCACCCCGGTTGACCGAGTCAAAGTCAAGGTCAACCCCCAAGCTAGGTGGGCCCAAGCCCAGGTCAAGCGGGCCCATGCCTAAGTCGAGCCCGCGGCCAACCTCCCCATGCCAACAACAAAATCATGTAATAAATAATTTTTATGTGATTTTTTATACATGAATGTATGCAAAATGGGCATAAAACCAATATTTTGTAAGCCCATGGCTTATGTGCAAGAGTGAAATGGCATATGAGCCATGGGATGGGCAAAATGCCATTTTTGCAAAACCCAAGGGGCTATATGTAAATCTGTAAGCCTATATAAGGCAAAATGATGATGAATAAAAAAACAACTTTTCATTCTCTCAAAAAACCTAGGGTTTGTGCATCTTTCCCTTCCCTGAAGGTTCCAAGCCTTCTTCTTTCTTTTGAATTAAATCAAGAGTTTTACTTTTCTTTTTTTTCAAAACCAAATAGTTTTTCACCATAAAACCCACAAAGGGGAACTTGGATCTACCATCAGATCTCAAAAAGAAAAGATTTTTTAAAATCCCACATCTCTTGATCTTCAAGATCCAGCAACTAGAGGAGAAGAAGAATCCTTTTCATTAACCCCAAAACATCATAGGAGTCTAACTCCATATATATATATACATATAATAAATATTTCCTTTCTGAAGCATAGCTTCTGGTTCTGGGACTAAAAGCCCCCTTTTTCTCCCCGGCGCCCAAGCGCTCAAACGCCAAGCACCCACGTGCCGACACGTGGCGTGCTAGCGCTCGAGCACAGAGCGCCCACGTGCCGACACGTGGCGAGCTTGTGCTCAAGAGCCCAGTGCAAGTGCAAAGCGCCAACGTGCCGACACGTGGCGCGCTTGCGCTCAAGCACCTAGCGCAAGTGCAAAGCGCCCACATGCCGACACGTGGCGCGCTTGCACTCCAGCCCCCTGCACTCAAGCGCAAAACGCCCACGTGCCGACACGTGGCGCGCTTGCGCTCAAGCGCAAAGTGCCCACGTGCCGACACATGGCGCGCTTGCGCTCCAGCGCTCAAGCGCAAAGCGCCCACATGCCGACACGTGGCGCGCTAGCGCCTAAGCGCACAGCACCTAAGCGCACAGCGCTCGAGGCGCTGGACCCACGCATCCTTTGGATGCCTTTCCCCCCTCTTTATATATATATACATATATATATATATATATACACATATGCATACATATGTACACACACATTCCCTAACACTGTTCCCCCCAAAAAAATTTGGGTCGGGGCGCTGCCCCGCACCCTGCAAGGGGGCTGCTAGCCTCCTTAACCCCCAGCCCGCTATCCGGGTAGCGGGACCCCGTAAAAACTCTGCGAGGCCCCCGATACATCCAAAACCCCCTTTCAAAACACATCACATGCACACTGCACATTGAGTTCGCATGACCAGTTTAACCCGTTAATTGGAGGTTCCCTCGCTCCAAAGGCGAGGGGTAATTAACGGCAGCTTAGTCCGCGACTGCCGGAGATTCGGATCCCCACAATCATTAAACCCCGGCCTACCCTAGACAGGGGGAATCTGTAGTACGCCTGACAAGCGCGCGCGTATTCCCATCTCAATGGGGTGACGAAAAACACCCTACAGACCCGACGCGTTTTGGTTGGATTTTTGCGCATATTAGGCGCTTGATTTTGGATTTTGTGCGCACCGGATGCACTTGAGTGAGATTTTACTCGTGCATGTGGGTTGCTCTTGATTTGGATTTTCTTCCGTGCATATTGGATGCGATTTCATTCGTGCGGGACATATGCACTTGAGTTGGATTTTCGCGCATGTTGGGCGCATGATATGAGATGTGATTCTGTGCACACCGGATGCATGGGATTGATGATTTTAGTGCACTTTAGATGCACTTAATATTGTTGTCGTGCACACCCGTTGCACTGGACATATGCTTTCGTGCACACCCGTTGCACTTAATTTACTTTCGCACATTGGTAGCACTTGTGTTTGGGTTCGATTTCCATGCGCACCAGACGCATGTGATCACTGGATACGCCTTTTTAGGCTGATCCTTCATTTGAGCACCTTGTTTTCATGTTGGGCACTATATTGTGTAGTAGCCAAACAGGACTGATCTGAGGACAGTACCTGAGTACTTTGCATGCATTAAAATATTTCCAAAAAGGGTTTTCAAAAGGAGCTATAGTCTCGCTATTTCCTACGTGTCCGTGAGCGACGCGAACGTTTTTAAAGGAAAACCTTTTGGGATATTTTGAAAACGACGGAACGTGTATTTAAGAAGACATATATGGACATATATTATTATTTTAAAAATGAGCGTCCGTCAGTTATGTCGTGAGTTACGCATTCCCGCGGCGATTTAGAAAAGATTTTGCATGTATTTTATTCAATTTTGGAGTTTTCAAAGATGCGTATTATACACGTATTATAGTATTTGACTAGTGTATATTGGATTTCAGCAGTGGATTTCGAGATCCGCATCTCTATTGTAACTCCGAGGATATGCGTGAAAATCCGATGATTTGCGTGGCGCTTGATTGAGTTCGATTTTGAGTTTTTTCTTAATTTCATGAGCACTTGACGCGATGTGCTGTGTTATTTCTGCGTTTTCCATGACTTCGGAGCCCCGTTGATTTTAGTTGATTATTGAAATGTTTTAGATTTTGCGGGTTTAAATTTAAATTCTAGGACCGAATTTATTTAAGGGGCGAAGATTGTAACATTTCAGAAAATATAAAATATTATTTTTGGGAATTTAATATTAAAATAATATATTTCCCGAAAACTGCCGATTTGCGAAATTGGGGTTTTCGAAAAAAGGTATAAATATATACCAATAATTGTGAAATAAATAGAAATTAAATTGATTTATTCATTTAAAAATATATTTAAAGGATTTGGCAATTTTAAAATTTACTATATGGAGTTTCGAGAAAAACCTGATTAGTACACTGCTAATCGCGATTAAGCCAAATCCGCATTTCTACAGTTTTCATGGTTAGTGCACCATGACATGTTACATGTTATTTCATTTGTGTGTTTTATGTTAGGGTTGGGCTTTTGGGTGAGAAAAAAAAGAAGAAAAGAAATGAGAAATGATTGAGGAGAAAGTCAAAAGGGGACATAATAATGACATGGAAAGGGAGTGGGTGAGAATTATAGTGAGAGGGGGGGCTGCTGCCTTGGCCATTTTCTCCCATCAATTTCTTTACCTCTTCATCTCCCTCAACTCCACATCCCTCCATCTGTAAGTCCACGTTGCCATCCCCGGTTCTTGCGGGGAGGCGGAAACGGTATAAAAAACAAATTTTTAGCGCATTAGGCAACATGGACTAACAAAAGTCAGGATCTTTTCTAAACTAAACTAGCTACAAAGCTAAAGAGAGTTAGCTACTCGGATAAAAAGGTTATACCTAACTTGAACTCCTTCTTCTTGAAACCTTTGTAGGGTTTGATGGTGCTTTCCTCGTCGCCTTCTTCCGTCAAAGATGGATCCACCTGAAGATTCAACCTTCGGGCTCTTTCTCGAACTTTGAGAGAACTAGGATCTTCGGCTTGCTAAACCTCTAACCCTAGAGTGAGTAGAGAGTGGCTTTGGGGTGCTTTTATCTCAAGGAGAGGGATTCTCAACACATGAGAAGGATTCTCCTTTTACTAGAGGAGGAGGAAGAAGAAGAGAGGAGAGAGAAGAGATATGATAGAATGAGCTATTCTTTTCATTTTACAACCATAACTCAAAATGAAAAGAATTATCAAATTAACAATAAAAATAAAAATGAAATAGTTGATGGTTGGTTTGGAATGACCACTATCATCACATTCATTAAATGAATTTTGCTAGAATCAAAGAGCATCTTTGATATGTAATGATAATGGTCAAACTTACAACCATGGTCAACAAGTCAACCTTGGTCAACAAGTCAACAAACCCAACCATAACATAAATTCATTTAATTAATATTATTAATTGATATATCACAAATTCATTAGGGTTTGGAAAAAGACGACTGTCAACAGTGCATACACACCCGATCCGAAACCCTAATGAAAGTCCTCTTCCTCCGCCTCAAACAACTGTGCATACACACCCGCATTCTTGTTCCGAGGAACATGAATACAATGAGATAAAATCAACCCCAAAACATATACCAGTATCTGACTCAAACCAGAGCCAGCAGTAATATCCGTCCGGACTCCAAACGTGCACAAGTGCGCGGATGAGAACGAACCCTGTCGCAAAACCATGCGACCTCTACTCTGTTTTGCCCAAAAGCGAATAGCCCTCTGCGTGGGACTCTAAAGACTCGACACTACGCTGGTAGTGGGTTTAACCACAGACCGCAAGCGGCACTAGCTGTGCGTAACGGTCCCCAGGTAGATGCCGACAAGAAGACAGACGAGGTGAACCCCATCTGAACTCCTACTGAGTCTGAATGTGACAATCTCCGTACAGTCCGGTCTGTTCGTCTGATACATCGCATGGCGGGCCTAGGGGGCGGTAAACGTCAGTCCCCTAATAGCGGTACAAGTCGTGTCGGAGTGAAGCCCAAAACACCCTGAGATAACACTGGAAGCCTACCAGTATATCTCGCTTGCCCTGGCCAGGGACTACTCGTGTAATGGCTCTCCTAGACACAGCGCGATGTCAACCCCCAATACCGGGAGAGACGAATCCTGTCTAACCGTCACTGCCTCCAAGTGTTTCGGGACTGTACCCAACTACTACCTGTTTGCACGACTCCTTTGAGCCGTGGTAGGGTAGTAATCAAAGTACAGTGGGAACACACTCGAGGCGAAGTGACAGTGTCAAGTCAGCGGACTAAGCTGTACTCATGTGACCTGGGAACTGATAACAGACGATAGGTATAATACCAACCTGTCAGTTCCCGACGAGTCCTGTCCAGTGTACTCGTAACCCAACGAGCACCCGTATACTATCTCCAGTACGACGTACCGATGGCTGTGGGACAGACCATCTCCCACACTGGGATGAGAAGCGCATACGCAAGTCTACTCCGGAGTATCGATGCCCTGTCTCAATAGTCCTGCGACTAGGGACCTGTATAAGGATGTGCTTATAGATTAGCCAGCCCCCACTAGTGTGACTGCCAACACAACGCTGGTAATCAAGCAAAGATCCTAAGGGCTCCACTAATGTGTATAGGTGATATACTAAAATAAACACAAGTACACATTGAAGTAGAAACAAACCAAGTAGCATACTACTATATTGAGCAAGATTGTTTATACAAGGTGAATATCCCAAGCTTCCATTAAGTAATATACAAACTAGTATGATACAGTAATGGCCTCTAGGGCATATATACTAACAATCTCCCACTTGCACTAAGGCCATGTACTGGCGTATCGAAGACCTATCATCTCGATCAGCCGCTCGAACTGAGTCTGGGGCAAGGCCTTGGTGAACGGATCTGCAGTGTTTTCCTCTGAAGCAACCCTCCGAACCTCGATCTCCTGGCGATCCACGATCTCCCTGATCAGGTGATACCGCCTCAAGATGTGTCTGGATTTCTGATGGGACCTGGGTTCCTTCGCTAAAGCTATAGCCCCTTTGTTGTCGCAATACAGAGGTATTGGATCAACAATGGACGGAACCACCTGAAGTTCTTTCAGGAACTTCCTTATCCAGACAGCTTCTTTTGCGGCATCAGATGCAGCGATGTATTCCGCTTCCATCGTCGAGTCTGCAACGGTTTCCTGTTTGGAACTCTTCCAACACACCGCCCCTCCATTGAGGGTAAAGACAAAACCCGACATGGACTTGGAATCATCCTTGTCATTCTGGAAGCTGGAGTCAGCAAAGGCCTCGATCTGGAGGTCTTTTCCGCCATACACCAAGAACATCTCCTTAGTCCTTCTCAGGTACTTGAGAATGTTCTTCACCGCTATCCAGTGTTTCTCCCCAGGGTTTGACTGATACCGGCTTACCACACTCAGTGCATAAGCTACATCCGGTCTGGTACACAACATCGCATACATTATAGAGCCAACCGCAGAACCGTAGGGTATAATAGACATGCGATCCCTCTCCAAATCAGTCTTGGGAGACATCTCTTTAGAGAGGGTGATCCCGTGACAAGCCGGTAGGTTACCGCGCTTGGAATCTTCCATACTGAATCTATTCACTATGGTGTCGATGTACCTGGACTGAGAAAGTCCTAATTTCCTCTTGGATCTATCACGATGGATCCGGATCCCCAGGATGTATGAGGCATCACCCAGGTCTTTCATGGAGAACCTGTGCGACAAGAACCCCTTTCCTATTAAGAGAATGTCATCCACGTATAAAACGAGGAATACTACAGTTCTCGCTACAAATCTACTATAGATGCATGGTTCATCTGGATTTTTGATAAAGCCAAATTCCTTGACCGTCTCATCAAAACAGATGTTCCAACTCCGCGATGCCTGCTTTAGTCCATAGATGGACTTAAGCAACTTGCACACCTTTCCGCTGCTCCCACTCTGAATGAAACCCTCTGGCTGATCCATATAGACACACTCCTCTAAATTTCCATTTAAAAAAGCGGTCTTTACGTCCATCTGCCAAATCTCATAATCGTGGAAGGCATCAATGGCAAGAAGGATCCGAATGGATTTCAGCATAGCCACTGGAGAAAAGGTTTCGTCATAGTCCAAACCAGGTCTTTGACGAAAACCCTTTGCAACAAGTCTAGCTTTATAGGTCTCAACCTGTCCATCTACACCAATCTTCCTTTGAAGATCCACTTGCATCCTACGAGTTTTACCCCGTCTGGAGTAATGTCCAACGTCCATACTTTGTTGGTGTACATGGACTCCATTTCGGTCCGCATTGCATCCAGCCATTTTACCGAGTCAACGCTCGGAACGGCCTGCTGGAAGCTAGTAGGCTCATCATAATCTATGATGCAATCCTCTCTATCCCCGTCTATGAGAAAACCGTAGTATCTCTCGGGCGGATGAGACTGCCTACTACTCCTGCGGAGCGGCGTAGGAATGTCCTGTTCTTTTGAACCCTCTGGTTCCACTAAGCTTTCAGTAATAGCTCGTGGTTCTGGAATTTCTTCCAGTTCTACTGCGCTCCCATTTATTTCTTTTTCTAAGAACTGGTGTTCTAGAAAATGGGCATGACGAGAAACAAGAACTTTTTGTTCCTCTTCGGAGTAGAAGAAATATCCCTTGGAATTCTTTGGATATCCCACAAACTTATACTGTACTGAGCGTGCCTCGAGCTTGTCCGCATGCTGCTTTTTAACAAAAGCTGGACTTCCCCAAGTCTTAATGTGACTGAGATGGGGCTTCTTCCCACACCACATTTCATATGGTGTGGTAGGCACAGTCTTAGTAGGAACTCGGTTCAAAAGGTATGCAGCTGATTCTAGCGCATATCCCCAGAATGATCGCGGTAACTCAGCGTTACTCATCATGGACCGTACCATATCCAATAGGTTCCGGTTCCGTCTCTCCGATACACCGTTATGTTGCGGAGTGTATGGAGGAGTAAGCCGAGAGAGAATTCCATTCTCCTTTAAGTAATTCAGGAACTCGGCACTAAGTATTCTCCACCTCGATCCGATCTTAGAATCTTGATACTTTTGCCGGTTTGTTTTTCTATTTCATTCTTATATTCCTGGAACTTTTCAAAGGCTTCGGACTTATGTTTCATTAAGAAGACATAACCGTACCTTGAAAAATCATCCGTAAAAGTAATGAAGTAAGAATAACCGCTTCGCGCATGTGTAGACATTGGACCGCACACGTCGCTGTGTACGAGTCCCAAGAGCTCGCTCGGTCTTACTCCGTGTCCAGTGAACGGAGTCTTTGTCATCTTTCCTTTGAGACAGGATTGACAAGTGGCATACGATTGATATTCGAACGGATCCAAATACCCTTCTGTATGTAACTTAATCAACCTTCTCTCATTGATGTGACCCAGTCTACAATGCCATAAGAAAGTATGATTGATTTCCGGAGACTTTCTTTTGTGTGTATTCTGGACATTGAAAATCTGTGGTTGGTTTAATACGTATATACCATTGCTCAATGTACCTGACCCAATCAGAACTTGATTAAGGTGAATGTTTACAACATTACTTACAAACGCAAATTCATAACCTTCTTTAGAAACCAAAGATACAGAAATGATATTACAAGTTGCGTTGGGTACAAAAAAGCAATTACGCAAAACCAAAACATGCCCATCTGACATTCGCAAGTGATAGTCCCCCACGGCTTTAGTATCCATGTTAGCTCCGTTTGCAACTCTGAGGGTCATGTCACCTGCCTTCAAAACCCTACGGTTTCTCAACGCCTGCAAAGAATTACAGATATGAGATCCTGATCCGGTATCCAATACCCAGGAAGTAGAGTTTATTGAAAGACAGTTTTCAATAACATACACACCTGAAGCTGAAGCCGCAACCTGCTTCAGTTCCTGTGTCCTGGCCTTCCAAGCCCTGCAATCTTTCTTCCAGTGTCCACTCTTATGACAATAGAAGCATTCTTCTCTACCTACAAGCTTCCCCGCTATCATTGTTGCCTTTGCCTTTCCACTCGTATCCACTTTACTAACACCGCCCCTTGGTTTGGCGGGGGCTTTCCTCTTCTTTCCCTTGGCTTTCACCTTGGACCTAGAAGAAGAAGATCCTCCTACAAACAAAGTGGATGTTTCCCTACTTTTCTGTAGGGTGCCCTCTGCGCTCCTCAGCATGTTGAGGAGTTCTGAAAGTTCAACCTCTTTTTCTTGTAAGTTGAAGTTCAGTATAAACTGGGCGTAAGTGGAAGGAAGGGACTGGAGAATCAAGTCCGTATAGAGATCATTCTCCAACGTGGTTCCAAGTTCCGCGAGCTCCTCAATGAAGCCAATCATCTTAAGCACGTGTTTCGCTACCGATGATCCGATGGCCAACTTTGCCGAAAATAACTTCTTCGACACTTCGTATCTTGCGATACGAGATTGCTCTCCATACAGTTCTTTTGTATGGAGAAATATGGATTCAAGGTCCATATTCTCGTGCCTCCTCTAATGTTCGTTGTCCATCGAGGCAAGTACGAGGCACTTGGCCTTCGCGCTATCAATCTCCCAGGTCTTACGGATTTCCTTATCCGCGACGCTGGAGGTGGGACTTGGGACAGGGGGAGCTTTGGTGGTAAGAAGATACCCCAGCTTGTCGTAAGTGATTGCCATCTTGACATTCCTGAGCCAATCTTTGTAGTTTGGCCCTATCAGTATATTTTTATCTAGAAGTAACTTAAGTCCAGTCATGTCAATTGGTCGCTGCAATTAGGAGAGAGAGAAGAAACACATAGCACGATGCTCTTGCAAGTTTAGAATGGTTTTTAGTTTTTCTAAACAGGATGGCTCCCACTGTCTCTCGA
Source organism: Agapanthus africanus (assembly GCA_030015575.1). Taxonomy (NCBI): domain Eukaryota; kingdom Viridiplantae; phylum Streptophyta; class Magnoliopsida; order Asparagales; family Amaryllidaceae; genus Agapanthus; species Agapanthus africanus. The sequence continues at coordinate 362,181,712 of JASDDO010000022.1, read as the reverse complement.
ATCCTTCCTCAAACCATAAAGGAAGAATTAGTCGGGATCAATCCCACCGCACAATACTTGCTTAACCGTTCAGCCAGGCCAGTGTCGGTACTTCGAGGGAGGTTTTCCAACGCTTTCGCGAAGTTCCTTAATTAAATAACCTCTTTTCCCTGGGGGCGTAGCCCCGCTAACACCTTTCTAGGCACCTACTATGTTTATAGCATTGATCGTTTAGTGAGAAATTTTCCGAGGAGTAGCATATACTTACAGTAGGATCGGGATCCAAATATCATTGCGTGACGAAAATGAAGGAATCCTACCAGAATCACCACACTCCAAATGGTATGCAAAACTAGCAAGTTTCAGTACTTATGAAACTCCCGATGTGGATTTTTGCCCCATGCTCTTATGACCTTGACTTTGGCCAAAATATCATAAGTCACATGTCAAGTTCTACCCGTCACTATCCAGGTTAATTTGGATCCATCCGTACCTATCCTTGACTTTGGCCAAAATGGCAGTACGACTGTCCCAAACCAACGCATCTATCTATGCTACACATGAACACCCAATAGCTACCAATCACTACGCCTTGACTTTGGCCAACATACATAGCTTGAATACTATTGCCTATTCATGCGAAACGACGGAGGGCTACGAATGGTTTTGGTAAAACCGTGAACGTAGTGAACTTGATATAATCGGTGGAAGGAGATAGCTTTTAGAAGGAGTGGCTCAAGCTCCGCATTTAAAAATTATTTTTGAAAAGAACCGAGTAGTTTTTCGAAAGTGTTCCAACGACTTTTGCTTGGTTTATTATCTTGCATTAGTTCTTTTAATGCGTGATATTCTTGCATTAGTTCTTTTAATGCGTCCCATCAATTAATCCTACCATTGAAGAAAACAACCAAAATATGACGTACGCTTATGCCATTCGCATTCGCCATGGGGCCCCGTCATCACCCGTTAGGTTACTTAACTAACGACAGAGCGGGGGCTGGGCTAGCGCGGCTGTAAAACATAAGCAACGCCTAAATAGTTATAAATGTAAAGCAATGATAGACATTACAGATCACAGATGAATACATTGGATATACTAGGAATCCGCAATCCGTTCGAGCCTGCAACGAAAAACGGATTACACGGTCGCAGTGAATAGCCAAAACCCCACCCAAGACCCCTACGGGTGCGGCAAACTACCCGCCAAGTACCCGAAGCGAAGTAACCTCCCTCACCACCGTGAGTAGGCCACTCGGCACTTCGAGATACCCGGTAGTTTGTGCACCCCCTCCATGGGTCTATCCTAGGAGCAAAAACAGTAAAAAGAATTATACAATGACGGCTACAACCCCGACCCGGTTGTGCGGCCAAACAAATAATATTACATCAATTTACATATTACATGAATGAAAGAAAAAGAAAATCTCATCTCACATCCACCCCGGCTATTCATCCGCGACAGTCCAACGCATTCATATACACATACCATCATCAATCACAGATCACAGATATGTATAACCCCGACTAATCGACATATAGCGATTAGCCGACGTTCAATACTTGCAAACATCACAGATATAACCAATATTGTCAAAGTGTAGTGAAGTTCGATAAAAATACTGATTTATAGGCCCCCAAAAACAAATTTCTTTTCTATAAAACCTGGGCACAAATAAACCATCTGAAAAATCCCAAAACCCTACCAGAAGAACACTGCACAAAACCCGATCACGAGAGGAGCCTAAACGGCGGCGGTTCCGCGGCAAATGCATACCTATTGCCGCGGAACCGCGGCGGTTTGAGGGAATCAGGGGATCGTTTTTGGTGGGTGTTCTCACAAAACCCTGAGCCGATTTTAGGAGTAAAACTTTTTCACTTTAGAGCACAAAAAATTTCAACAGAAAGTTAGGGTTTTGTTTCTCCAGTTTTTTTTTGCGATTTTTCCGTTCGAACTTCCATACACTTTACTACCAAGCTAGTTTAAGTTTAGTTAGGCTCTGATACCACTGTAAGTCCACGTTGCTACCCCCGGTTCTTGCGGGGAGGCGGAAACGGTATAAAAAACAAATTTTTAGCGCATTAGGCAACATGGACTAACAAAAGTCGAGATCTTTTCTAAACTAAACTAGCTACAAAGCTAAAGAGAGTTAGCTACTCGGATAAAAAGGTTATACCTAACTTGAACTCCTTCTTGAAACCTTTGTAGGGTTTGATGGTGCTTTCCTCGTTGCCTTCTTCCGTCAAAGATGGATCCACCTGAGGGTTCAACCTTCGGGCTCTTTCTCGAACTTTGAGAGAACTAGGATCTTCGGCTTGCTAAACCTCTAACCCTAGAGTGAGTAGAGAGTGGCTTTGGGGTGCTTTTATCTCAAGGAGAGGGATTCTCAACACATGAGAAGGATTCTCCTTTTACTAGAGGAGGAGGAAGAAGAAGAGAGGAGAGAGAAGAGATATGATAGAATGAGCTATTCTTTTCATTTTACAACCATAACTCAAAATGAAAAGAATTATCAAAATAAAAATAATAATAAAAATGAAATAGTTGATGGATGGTTTGGAATGACCACTATCATCACATTCATTAAATGAATTTTTCTAGAATCAAATAGCATCTTTGATATGTAATGATAATGGTCAATCTTACAACCATGGTCAACAAGTCAACCTTGGTCAACAAGTCAACAAACCCAACCATAACATATTTCATTTAATTAATATTATTAATTGATATATCACAAATTCATTAGGGTTTGGAAAAAGACGACTGTCAACAGTGCATACACACCCGTTCCGAAACCCTAATGAAAGTCCTCTTCCTCCGCCTCAAACAACTGTGCATACACACCCGCATTCTTGTTCCGAGGAACATGAATACAATGAGATAAAATCAACCCCAAAACATATACCAGTATCTGACTCAAACCAGAGCCAGCCAGTAATATCCGTCCGGACTCCAAACGTGCACAAGTGCGCGTATGAGAACGAACCCTGTCGCAAAACCATGCGACCTCTACTCTGTTTTGCCCAAAAGCGAATAGCCCTCTGTGTGGGACTCTAAAGACTCGACACTACGCTGGCAGTGGGTTTAACCACAGACCGCAAGCGGGACTAGCTATGCGTAACGGTCCCCAGGTAGATGCCGACAAGAAGACTGACGAGGTGAACCCCATCTGAACTCCTATTGAGTCTGAATGTGACAATCTCCGTACAGTCCGGTCTGTTCGTCTGATACAACGCATGGCGGGCCTAGGGGGCGGTAAACGTCAGTCCCCTAATAGCGGTACAAGTCGTGTCGGAGTGAAGCTCAAAACACCTTGAGATAACACTGGAAGCCTACCAGTATATCTCGCTTACCCTGGCCAGGGACTACTCGTGTAATGGCTCTCCTAGACACATCGCGATGTCAACCCCCAATACCGGGAGAGACGAATCCTGTCTAACCGTCACTGCCTCCAAGTGTTTCGGGACTGTACCCAACTACTACCTGTTTGCACGACTCCTTTGAGCCGTGGTAGGGTAGTAATCAAAGTACAGTGGGAACACACTCGAGGCGAAGTGACAGTGTCAAGTCAGCGGACTAAGCTGTACTCATGTCACCTGGGAACTGATAACTGACGATAGGTATAATACCAACCTGTCAGTTCCCGACGAGTCCTGTCCAGTGTACTCGTAACCCAACGAGCACCCGTATACTATCTCCAGTACGTCGTACTGATGGCTGTGGGACAGACCATCTCCCACACTGGGATGAGAAGCGCATACGCAAGTCTACTCCGGAGTATCGATGCCCTGTCTCGATAGTCCTGCGACTAGGGACCTATATAAGGATGTGCTTATAGATTACCCAGCCCCCACTAGTGTGACTTCCAACACAACGCTGGTAATCAAGCAAAGATCTTAAGTGCTCCACTAATGTGTATAGGTGATATACTAAAATAAACACAAGTACACATTGAAGTAGAAACAAACCAAGTAGCATACTACTATATTGAGCAAGATTGTTTATACAAGGTGAATATCCCAAGCTTCCATTAAGTAATATACAAACTAGTATGATACAGTAATGGCCTCTAGGGCATATACACTAACACCATCTTCTACCCTCTTGATCCACCCCAAAAACCTTGCTAAAACCCTATACCCTTTCACAAAAAAATGATCACCTCCTCACCCTCATCGCTATGAACCAAGAAAAGTCGGATTTTGACAACTTTGGGACTTCTAGGGTTTTGTTTGGGAGTGACCATGAGGTATATCTCTTTTCATTTAGAGTAGTTGTGATTTTCTAGCTTTTGTTTAAGTTTAGAAGTCATTTATTGATGGATGTGTGAACTTTGAAATCCCAAGAGAAGGGTTTTGGAAATTGGTGATGTTTTGTGGCTGTCAATGAGCCTTGTGAGGTGATGCTTGACCTGGACCATAGCCTAGAAACCAAAATATGGATTTGGGATTTTAGTTCATGTCCGTTTGTGAGAAATTTGGGTGTGCAGGGAAATCTGGAGCAAACCGGGCGATTTTTGAGAGTAGCAAACAACTCTAGGGGCCAAATTAGGGTATTAGGAGCCCACCTTGACGAGACGGACCCAACCTGAGAAGGGGGACCAGAGGAGGCCGGTTTTTTTGGTGATGTGGCCTGCAACATTGTAACATGGGGTGTCGGGGTTGGTCCAGTAGCTCATATACATCATATACAACACTCTAGACTTGTTTGTGCAACTCCTTTTGGTCTGAATCAAAATCTGGAGCACTTTAGTATGGTTTTTGGCTATGTTTCCGTATTTTGAAATGTTTAGATTTGATTTTGGTATTTGTTATTGTGTTTCCGTCGTGTGGCGTTTGGACGTCCTCGACCAGGGTTTTTGGTCGTGTTTTGCACGCAAAGCTATAGGTTTTGACTTATGAGCGAAACATGTACCGTTTTGGTTTTTCCGCCTTGGTTTTAATACGTATTGCGATTGTTTATTATTGTAGGTACCCTCGCATGGATTCCGAGGCGACGGAGCGTGGCGTCATCGACTTCGGCAAGCGAAGACTAAGGTGAGTAGATCTATATCTACCGGGGAAGTCGGGTGGATGGCGTATAGCACACCTGTAAACTTTTGATGGAAAACCGATTTATAGAATATGGTTAGGAAACCTAGATTAGGAAACTAGGGTTAGAATGAGATAGCTATGAAACCATATTAGAAACTAAAGGATAGTTAGAAGTGATATGTTACTACTGTCGTAGGATGACGTTTAGCGATATTACCGCTTAGGGTACTGTAGGACTAGATAGTCGATGTAGATGCGTCATCCGAACCATACATTTTCTAAACCGAAGAATCTTATGTTTCTTTTAAATGTATATCTTGAGAGATGTTATGGATTTTCAAATGATATCTTTTCCTTAAAAACACCGTAACCCCTGTTTTCAAAACTACGATTCACTTCTTTAAAAACCTGATTGTATGGTTCAGGTGTGTTTATTAGATTAGATACTTATACTTAGTAGAGATAGCATGTTTATGTAAACTCGACATGACATGAGACATAAATGCGATGAAAGAATACAAGACGGATATGATGATATGATGATATGATGGTATACGGATGCGAGTCGATCGAGATGATTTATACCCTGCCGGTCCCCTGATATGAGATTATTGCAGATGTGACCTGGGACATAGGTATATAGGGTTATATATATTTATAGAATGTTGTGAATCATGGATGATAGGACGTATGTGATATTAGGTCGTACCCTCATTTGTCGTATAGGATGATAGGATCCCTTTTAGTATAATGCCGCCGCACGATGATATTCCGTGCGTGATAAGTTTGACTTGATGATTGATCCTTACCCTTGACTAGAGGTTGCCGTACGATGGATTATACCGTACGCGATGTTATTGGTCTAGATGCCGATTGATAGATACACCGACTCGGACATATGATAGTTACGTATAACTTATAGCTGTTAGCTGATGATTTACCTTGTGCTGCATTCATGATATTATTATTGCATCGCATATACCTGTGATAGTACACCTGCACCATTATCGATGATGCGTATGTTACACGTACACATATTTGCCGGCTCACACACTTCATCATCGATAATTTCCATGTCACTACACAGTAGGGTTGCTGCATCATGACATATACATTGATACATTCATACTTGCGGATATACACATTTGTATATCCATATTCGTGCACATATATATTGATACATTCATACTTGCGGATATACACATTTGTATATCCATATTCGTGCACATATACATTGATACATTCATACTTGCGGATATACACGTATGTATATCCATATTCGTGCACATATACATTGATACATTCATACTTGCGGATATACACATTTGTATATCCATATTCGTGCACATATACGATGATACATTCATACTTGCGGATATACACATTTGTATATCCATATTTGTGCACACATACATTGGTACATCTATACTTGCGGATATACATATTGTACCTACATTGATAACTGATTTTATTGGGAGATTGAGAACCACATGTTATATTTTAAAAACTGAAATCATTTTAAAAGAGTGGTTTCCCCTTAATATGTCATATCACTGTTCCAGGTTGCATGATATATTGATTTGCTTACAATTTTGTTATATGTCGCATACATCATGCTCTACGTATTTTACGCATTGAGATATGCTGTTTTTATGAGATTTCTGGATTTGAGAACCGTGGTTATTTCAAAAAGAAGCATGTACTGTTTTAAAAACCCGGATTCTCTTGATATGATATTTCAGTGCGTCCACCATGCGTTTTCTCGGTTCTGAGAGTGGCATGTGAAACCCGATTCGAGGAGTGGTAGGCACCGATTGCGGGTACATGGTGGACCCGGTGAGGTACCCCGGGACAAGAAGACTCAGATATGTTAGACGGTGAGCCCAGCAGGGGAGGTGATAGTATTTGGGCTCGGGGGTTATCCGGAGGATACCGACCGGAGTCGAGAGATGATATGGGCCGATTTAGAATGACGGAGCCCGTGGGCCGATCCAGACTGACGGAGCCCGATATATGAGGATTTACGTGCCGATGCTGGCCACTGTTTTCATGATGTTTTCGAGTGTCGATGCTAGGAATTCAGGTTCCATGATTTCGATGTGTCGGGAGGGACACTGTTGATATACATCCTCATACTTTCATGCACACTCTTTTATGACGTTTACATGCATGATGTTGTTGCGTCAGTGGTTGACGCGTCGACTAGATCCACATAGATACATACATTGATTTTACTATTGGAGGTTATACACATGCTTATAGACATTGATTCATGGGTGGACGGGATCCACATATCTGCATACCTTGATTATGATTGGACGATATCAATATACATGCATTGATTATTACTGTTGGATGTTATCCACTTGCATATAGGTTTCGACTACCTTGTTGGCACATATACGACCCGGTCACCCTAGATATCATAGTATTACCTTTTGATATAGTTGACCTAGGAGTCGTTGTTTATTCGATTTCTACTTGTAGATATTTTTCTATTCACGAGTTGGCAACTCACCCCCGTTGTGCCACAGTTCTTGCAGGTTAACCGCTTGGATCAGTAGCGGCATCGCTGGTACACAGTTTCCTTCGGGTGTTTTGCAGTGGTAGGTGGGACATTTGTATCGTACCCACTCTTGTATTATATTTCATATTGTATCTAGTTAACTCCATCAATCAATCAAAAATTGTAATTGTATAAGTGATGAGACTTAGTGAGACTTGTAGTTGCGAGATTTGAGCGATGGGTTTTATATTCACTTTGGGGGTTATATCTTGCTCATTTCTTTATCTTTTGTGGTGAACTTCACCGTTGGGCATCGTATATCTATTTATGCTATATTGCGTGGTTGTGATCCGCCGTTTGGCGAAGAGCTAGCTCCCGCTTGGGGACGCCTTTATCATTATTATGTATTTATGGTTTTGGATCAAAATATACAAAGGAGATGCTGTTAAAATTTTCAAAGAGATGAAACATGTTTTCAAACTAGTAAATTTCACTTGCATCATTCATGTTCCTTTTCTATGCATTAAGAAAACTTGATTTCATTTTGCCTTATTTCAAACCTCACCTCCTTTATTTTTCTTAAAAGGTTTAGATTTCTGGGTTTCAGCTTACTTGAATTCTGTTACGCCTTTAGACGTGGCGTGATTCAAGTGCTAGTCACGAGCTAATATTTCGGGTCGGGACAAGACCATTTGACTTGGACGCGATTGTTTCGTTCACCGGCCGCCAATTGTGTTAATGGCTCGGCAGGTGGAGAAACTTCGGTCAAGAGTCTTGCTATCTGTGAAGGGTTTTCTTGGACGTAGCCGTATAGTGAGGTGCTCACTTGGAAGGTTGCGAGCGAGATTTGGGAGTTTTGTAATCTTCTCTTTGAAGGTACGCTTAGTAAAAATTTTAAATTCGGGGATGAATTTTTATAGGGGGGAGATTGTAACGTTTTAGAAATTGTTTTGCGAATTTTTCCGTTTTAGGGCAAAATTGTCGGTATTTTTCGTTTTAACCCGATTTCGATAAAACTTCCATAGAAACTTACCGGAACCTATTTTAGCTAAAATAAACCTTGTGCACGAACTTTACTTTGGGGGTATATGGAAGGTTTTGTTTCAGATAGAATTTTTTCCAAATAAAATATTATTTTAGCCGGTAAAATATGCTCGTAAATCGAGAAATTTCTTCTAAATGAAAATTCTTGGAATTATCACTACATTATTTTAGAAGTTTCTTCTCAAATATCTAGATATTTTTTTATGCAAAAGGTTTTGAATTTTTAAAGAAAAGAAAAGAAAAGAAAATGTGGCATTTGCATTTATTAGCATTAATTAGTGTTTTTAGCTAGAAAATTCCACACACTTCACCAAAATTCCCCCCATTCTTCCCTTGTCCGGCCCTTCCCTTCCCCTTGCTGCCCTCCATCTTTTCCACCGCTTTTCAACTCATTTTGCATCAAATAAATCATTAAAAAATCCAAATTAATTCATACAAACTCAAATATATTCATTTTCCTTCATTCTTGAACTCAAAGCTAGCTTGGATCTTCATTCAAAACATCATTTTGGAGGAGAAGATGATGAGTTTGGTTTCTTGGTTTTGATCTTTTGTGGAGGTATAAAACCCTAACCCTAATCCTTTTTGTTGTTTCTAAATCTCTAATTAGCATATTAATTGTTTATTTAAGCTTTTAATTTCATGTTTGAAATTCAAGACTTGATTTTTATGATAATCTAGTTAGGGTAAAGCTTGATTAAGTGTTTAATATTATTTAAAGTGTTAATTTATGATTAAGAAAAGAAACCTAGTAGAAAATGATAATTATTGCTAATGAATACTTTGTATAATTATGCAATTTTCCTTACTAGGTTTTTGCTAAAATTTAATTAGCAAGTGTAAAAATTTTAGAAATGGTTTAGATAGCTTAGTTAAGCTATTATAAGGTGTTTGTAATCGCTAGATATGCGTTAGCTTGAAACTAGTAAGAAATATTGCCATAAGTTGCTTACTAGGTTTCGGGGTTTTTCCGACGTGGGCTCGATTGGTCGTTGCGAGGTTATTTCTATTATATTCCTCGCATTTACTTGTGTTGTGTTGCGCGATCTAGACGATCGGAGTCTAAACTTTGTGTTTCGTAGTTTAGCGACCCTAGTTAGGGTTTTTAGCCGATGTCGTGCGCGATAGATGCGCTAAGTGTGCAGTACAATTTTCAGGGCGTTATTCTTGCGTTTCGATGTCTTTTCGTCGATGTAGGATATTTGCTTATATGATGTGTTGGTGAAATTTTAGGTTCTCAAGCGGGAACTTCGGACGCTACAACAAGGGAAAACAGGTGGTAGGCTTCACTTAGCTAGGAGCGTTGGTGAGTAGATTTAACATCTACAGGGGAATCACACGCATGGCGTTATGCGTCTGGGCTAGAGATGTTAATACTTGTCGCATATTCTATGTCATATTTAGAATTGCGCATTTACCCTATTACTTAGATATTGTTTTGCTTGGACTAGTAGCCTTAGGACACTGCACATATTATTGACGATTCATGTTGCACGAGCACTGATTGTATGCCACACACACCGTCAATAATTGCCATGTCACGCACAACCCACTTATAGATATGATATTGCTTGGTTAGGGACATTGGGACTTTGATTCATATTTCTTATCACATATGACATATAACATACATGAACATCCACATGTTTACACATATGCCTTCATATACTTACATGCTAGATACCTGTATACCTATAGGGTATTGTGCAATTAGTGTTTGGTACATACACACCTTACTATACCTTGCAGACATACTTCACTTATACCCAGGGGGTATACTACATCATTATTTATAGGTAGATACATATACCTTGCTATACCTTTATGTTTACACACATATCTGGTTATAGCTACATGTTTACCTTTACTTGATGTTATTTAGAATTGGAGAAAATAGGAACCGCATGATATTTTATATTAACTTGTTGCAATTAATTAGCGGCTTTCCCTTTATATGCTTTCATTACAGTTTTATGTTGCATATATTATATTCATGGATTTTCGCATTGAGATATGGATTTTTCATGATGTTTTCTAGATTTGGGGACCGTAGGAGTTCATGAAATTATGCATTATTAGAAAAACCCGGTTTTCCTTGATATGATATTTCAGCAGCCACCATGAAATTTATCGGTTCGGATATATATATACCACACGCAAGGAATGGAGGGGTCCGTGTGCGGGTACATGGTGGGGCCCGGAGGTACCCCGAGGCAAGAATGAGGTCGTGGTGCTAGACAATGAGTTACAGGGGAACCATACCATCCGGCGGCGGTAATCATGGGGATACCGTTGGGAGTCATGTACGTATAGATACGTGGAAAGACGACGGTCAGAGCTAGGCACTCGTGCTTTTCGGATAGCGTGTGATACGTACCTATCAGGGTGCCAGTCTTGGTGACAACACCTGATAGATCAGTATTTCTGTGTCGATGCTTGACATATTGTTTTCATGATATTCCTTTTTACTTCTTGTATATATAATGGTGGGTTAGGACGCTGTTATATATGCCCTTACACCAATATTAGTGGAATAGGACGCTGATATATGTGTATTGACATTAATTTATATACATCATCATTTTAATTCATCTATATTTAGGGTGTTAGAATTTTACTTGATATTGGATTTGGGATATAGGGGATTTATTTGAGATTTGATACAGGATATGTATGAGATTGCTGATTTGTACATTCAGGATATATGAGATTTATTCGATACTGTACATTCAGGATTTGTGAGACTTATATGATATGAGAACCAATTGGGGGCTGATTTGAGGAATTGGAATTTGGACTTGTCTTGATGGATTGTGATCCTACCATGATGTCAGGATTCCGTGGAATTGACATGTTTCATTCCATACTCTACATTTATTGTTTATGCACCATTTCATGTATTAGTAGTACTTGTTAGTGTACCTTTCATGACTGTTGCATATATACATTTTCATATCATTATTGAGTGATTATTGCATACCGATTGTCATATTATTATTGCTTCATGTATTAGTTGTACCTGCTAGTGTACTTTCATGATTATTGCATTCATATGACCTTTTATTGCTATTAATTACATATGTTAGATTCACGCTGTACGTACATACTTGCGATTACATGCATATGTTATTTACTATTCACGAGTTGGCAACTCACCCCCGTTGTGCCACAGGGTTTTGCAGGTTGTTTTCCTCAGAGTAGTCGAGGCAAGTTATTTATCTATCTTATCATCTTTTGCTGCGGATACCGCATCAGCTCACAGTGTGCAGTTTCCTTAGGTGGGTTTTGTGGTTATTCGTTGTTTTATTGCATATTCGTTGTATCCATGTACTCTCCATCTACCATTATATTGTATGACTTAGAAACTTAATGTGAGGACGATATTGTATATTTTGGGGACTTGGATGTGTTTTATGCAGTTTTACTTATATCGTCTTTTATTTCTTCGCTACGGCATCGTATATCTGTTGTGGTTGTTGTTTTCCGCCGTTGGGCGTGGATTTTCTCCCGTTGGGGATGCTTTACTTTATATTTATGTTGTACCCATTTTTGGGGTTGGTTTTTATAAAGGAGGTGCTGCCGAAATTTCAAGAATGAAAATTGGACTTAAAGAATTTATACTTGAGATTTTCAAAGGTTTAAACAATGTTTCTTATCTTTTCTTGTCTTTTAATGGTTTAGATTTCTTGGTTTTGGCTTTCTTTTACTGCGTTACGTCTGTAGACGTTGCGTAGTATTAGGGCCGTCACGTGCCAATTTCGGGTCGTGACAATATCATTTCTAACTATCCTTAGTTTCTAATTTGGTTTCACTAACTATCATTTAACTCTAACCCTAGTTTCCAAATCTCGGTTTCCTTAACCATAATCTTAAAATCAGTTTCCATCAAAACTTTGCGGGGGTGCTATACGCCATCCACCCGATTTCCCCGGTAGATATAGATCTACTCACCGAAGTCTTCACTTGCCGTAGTCGTTGAAGCCATGCTCCGTCACCTCGGAATCCGCGCGAGGGTACCTACAATAATAAACAATCGCAATCGCTACTAACATCAAGTCCGGAAACCAAAATGGCACACGGATCGCCTATAGGTTAGAACCTATAGCCCACGTATGCAAAACCAACAAATTAACCTAATCGTTGATGTACAAACATTCAAGAACCAAATACAAAACCAAATACCAAGAATTAGCATTTCAAAATACGGAAAACATAGCTAAAATCACACTAAACTGCTCCTAGATTTTGACTCAGGTCAAATAAAGCCAAGCAAACAAGTCTAGGGTGATGTATATTGTGTATTTGAGCTACTGGACTAACCTCGACACCCCAGACAACCAAGTGGCCAGCCCCACCGCTAGAAAATCCGGCGAGCTCGGCCCCTCATGCTCAGTTGGGCTTCGTTTTGTCATGGTGGTCTCCTCTGGTCTAAAATGGGTCTCTGGTATTGTTTGCTATACTCAAAATTCCCCCGGGTTGCTCCAGATTTTCCTGCACACCCTTATCTCTCACAAAACCGACATGAACTCAAATCCAGATTCCGTATTTTGGGTTACTACACTAAATTTCAGGTCTTGAACAGCCACAAGAGTTCACTAAAACCATCTTTAAGCCTAAACCTTCTCTATGGGTTTCTATCTCCACAACCACCAAACCAATTCAACTTCTAAATTATCACAAACACAAGAAAACTAAAACTAACTAAGTGGAAATGATTATACCTCATGGATGAGCTCATGATAACCCTAGTAGTCCCAATGTTGCCAAAATCCCACTTTGTTTGGTTCAAAGTGATGAGCATGAAGAGGGGATCGTTTTTTGTGAAAAGGGTTTTGGATTTTGGGGATTATTTGGAAATGGATCTAGGGCTTGAAGGTGGAGGGAGATGATGGTGAGTAAAATGAAGAAGGAGATGAAAATGGTGGAGGAATGAAAATGGAGGAAGCCTGTAACATTTCAAAAAAATAAAATATTATTTTTGGGAAATTTTATAATTTAATATTATTTTAATGAATATTTTAATATTTCGATATAATTAAATACCGATAAATGGGGAAAATTTTGGAAAAATTATGAAAAATTCTAAAATAAGGTATTTTGTGGAATTTTGCCATTTTTAAGTTTGTATGATTAGTTTGACTCTAATTTAGTGCTAATCGCGATTAAAAATCGCTATTCGTTTTTTTTAGCATTTTGTGCAAAAATGTGCACATATCATTTTTCCGCACTTGTTACATTTTCTTGCATGTTGTGGGTAGATGGTGGCCTAGGGTTACCATTGTGAGGAGAAGGAATAAAAGAAAAGAAAGGAAAAGAAAAAGGTAAGGAATGATTATGAAAGAGAGAAGACTAGGTCAACCCTTTTTTTCAACCATCCCCCATCATTTTCCCCTTCTCATTCTCTCTCCTCTCCCTCTCCCCTTGCTGCTGCAGCCTCTCCCTCTTCTTCCTCCACCTCTTCAACCCTATATCTACCATGAATACTACCCCAAAACCCCATTCCCACTTCACAAATATTGTTCCCGAGCTCACTAGCTACACATTGAACCTAGAAAGAATGGATTTGGAGGATTTTGAGCAACTCAAGAATTTTCTTGAGTTGCCAAAGGAGCTAATTTCTGCACCCCGAGCATAGTATTTCAATTCTTATTGCATCCATACTAGTTTCATGTCGATATTATGTCGTTTTGAGGACTTTTGAAAATTCAAGTTAGGGTTTAGGGTTTGATCTGAAACAAAAGGTGAATTGAGGTGTAATTAGAGGTTACAACCCCTGTGGTGATCGAATGGAGACCTAAACCAGACACAAAAAACAAGAATACGGATTTATGGAATCGATATCGGGAAAAAACTGAAAATCTGTCGCTGTTTTTAGAGATCTGCTTTAACCCGAGACACCTGAAAATAAAATTGACTTGACAGAGAGATGTGTAGGCACCCTGGTGTAATTCCACGTTACCTCTCCCGGTACATACGGGCTTGCGGAAATGATGAAAAACGATTTTTTCTATTGGTGGTAACATGGACTCAAAAACGAATCTTTGTTAACCAACTACCTAACAACCTAACTAGGAGTTTTACCTACTCGGTTAGCGGGCTATACCTTTCTTGAACACCTTCGTCTTCAACTCTTTGCGGTGTATGGATCGGCCCCACCTCGTCGTCTCCTTGCGCCGAAGATGGATCCACCTGAAAGCTTCTACCTTTGGCTTCTTCTTCGAACTTGAAGAAACTAGAACACTTGGTTTGCTAAACCTTGTGAATTAGGATGAGTAGAGAAGTGATATGGGTTTTCTTTTATCTCTAAGGCAATGTTTCTCAACTCATGAAAGGGAGTTGCCTTGAGCTAGAGAGAGAGCAATAGGAAGAGCAAGAGGGAGAGCTCAAGCAAGAGAGAGAAAGCAAATGAGAGAATGAGTAAGTCTTTTGCCATCCAAGCTCTCATAATCCAAAACCATCATAACAAATAATAGTAATCAAGTATTATGTGATGGTTCAAGACAAAATGGCCATATCATTTTATGCACTCATTTTGCAAAAATAAAACAAGCAAGCAAAAGTCTTTGCCATAAAATGATAACCATTGTAATGATGATGGTCAACTAGTCCAACCTAGTCAACCGGTCAACAAAGTCAACAAGTCAACAAAGTCAACCCCTCAACAACCATGTCACTATAATAGTTAATTAATATTATTGTTAATTATATATCTTATTCTCATTAGGGTTTAGCAAAAAGTCAATAGTCAACAGTCAACAGTCAACAACCCCAATGAGAATCCTCTGCCTCTGTCTCTCTGTCAACTGTGCATACACACCCGCATCCGCGTTCCGAGGAACACGAATACAAACGAGATAAAACCAATCCTAAAACATACACTAGGATCTGGCTTAAACCAAAGCCCGCTAGTGTTGACTGTCCGGACACTAAACGTGCAGAAGTGCACGGATGTGACCGAACCTTGTCGCAAAACCATGCGACCTGTCGCAAAACCATGCGACCACTACTCTTTAGCCTAAAGGCGAATAGCTTTCTGTGTGGGACTCTAAAGACTCGACACTACGCTGGCAGTGGGTTTAACCACAGACCGCAAGCGGCACTAGCTGTGTGTAACGGTCCCCAGGTAGATGCCGACAAGAAGACGGACGAGAGAAGACGGACGAGGTGAAACCCATCTGAACTCCTACTGAGCCTGAATGTGACAATCTCCGTACAGTCCAGTCTGTTCGTCTGAGAACATCGCATGGCGGGCCAAGGGGGGCGGTAAACGTCAGTCCCCTACTAGCGGTACAAGTCGTGTCGGAGTGTAGCCCAGAACACCTGAGATAACACTGGAAACCTACCAGTCTATCTTGCTTGCCCGGGCCAGGGACTTTGTGTAATGGCTCTCCTAGACACAGCGCGATATCAACCCCCAATACCGGGAGAGACGAATCCTGTCTAACCGTCACTGCCTCCAAGTGCTTCGGGACTGCACCCAACTACTACCTGTTTGCACGACTCCTTTGAGCCATGGTAGAGTAGTAATCTAAGTACAGTGGGAACACACTCGAGGCGAAGTGACAGTGTCAAGTCAGCGTACTAAGCTGTACTCATGTCACCTGGGAACTGATAACTGACGATAGGTATAGTACCAACCAACAGTTCCCGACGAGTACTGTCCAGTGTACTCGTAACCTAACGAGCACCCGCATACTATCTCAAGTACGACGTACTGACGGCTGTGGGACAGACCGTCTCCCACAATGGGATGAGAAGCGCATACGCTAGTCAACTGCGGAGTATCGAAGCCCTGTCTCGATAGTCCTACGACTAGGGACCTGCATAAGGATGTGCTTGTGGATTACCCAGCCCCCACTAGTGTGACTGCCATCACAACGCTGGTAATCAAGCAAAGATCCTAAAGGCTCCACTAATGTGTATATGTGATATACTAAAATAAACACATGTACAGATTAAAGCAGAAACAAACCAAGTTGCATACTACTATATTGAGCAAGATTGTCTATACAAGGTGAATATCCCAAGCTTCCATTAAGTAATATACAAACTAGTATGATACAGTAATGGCCTCTAGGGCATATACATTAACAATCTCCCACTTGCACTAAGGCCATGTACTGGCGTATCGAAGACCTATCATCTCGATCAACCGCTCGAACTGAGTCTGGGGTAAGGCCTTCGTGAGTGGATCAGCAGTGTTATCTTCCGTAGAAACTCTCCGAACCTCGATCTCCTGGAGACCTACGATCTCCCTGATCAGGTGATACCGCCTCAAGATGTGTCTGGATCTCTGATGGGACCTGGGTTCCTTCGCTAAAGCTATAGCCCCGTTGTTGTCGCAATACAGAGGTATTGGATCAGCAATGGACGGAACCACCTGAAGTTCAGTTAAGAACTTCCTTATCCAGACGGCTTCTTTTGCGGCATCTGCAGCAGCGATATATTCCGCTTCCATCGTCGAGTCAGCAACGGTTTCCTGTTTGGAACTCTTCCAACACACCGCCCCTCCATTGAGGGTAAAGACATAACCCGACATGGACTTGGAATCATCCTTGTCACTCTGGAAGCTGGAGTTAGCAAAGGCCTCGATCTGGAGGTCTTTTCCTCCATACACCAAGAACATCTCCTTAGTCTTTCTCAGGTACTTGAGAATGTTCTTTACCGCTATCCAGTGTTTCTCCCCAGGGTTTGACTGATACCGGCTTACCACACTCAGTGCATAAGCTAGATCTGGTCTGGTACAGAACATCGCATACATTATAGAGCCTACCGCAGAAGCGTAGGGTATAATAGACATGTGATCCCTTTCCAAATCAGTCTTGGGAGACATCTCTTTGGAGAGGGTGATCCCGTAACAAGCCGGTAGATTACCGTGCTTGGAATCTTCCATACTGAATCTTTTTAGTATGGTGTCAATGTACCTGGACTGTGAAAGTCCTAATATCCTCTTGGATCTGTCACGATAGATCCGGATCCCCAGAATGTATGAGGCATCACCCAGGTCTTTCATGGAGAACCTGTGTGACTAGAACCCTTTGACAGATTGTAGCATAGGAATGTCATTTCCTATCAGAAGAATGTCATCCATGTACAATACGAGGAATACGACCGTTCTTGCTACAAATCTACTATAGATGCATGGTTCATCTGGATTTTTGATAAAGCCAAATTCTTTGACCGTCTCATCAAAACAGATGTTCCAACTCCGCGATGCCTGCTTTAGTCCATTGATGGACTTAAGCAACTTGCACACCTTTCCGCTGCTCCCACTCTGAATGAAACCCTCTGGCTGGTCCATATAGACACACTCCTCTAAATTTCCATTCAGAAAAGCGGTCTTTACGTCCATCTGCCAAATCTCATAATCGTGGAAGGCAACAATGGCAAAAAAGGATCCGAATGGATTTCAGCATAGCTACTGGAGAAAAGGTCTCGTCATAATCCAAACCAGGTCTTTGACGAAAACCCTTTGCAACCAGTCTAGCTTTATAGGTCTCAACCTGTCAATCTACACCAATCTTCCTTTTGAAGATCCACTTGCATCCTACGGGTTTTACCCCATCTGGAGAAACGTCCAACGTCCATACTTTGTTGGTGTACACGGACTCCATTTCGGTCCGCATTGCATCCAGCCATTTTACCGAGTCAGCGCTTTGAATGGCCTGCTGGAAGCTAGTCGGCTCATCATAATCAATGATGCAATCCTCTCTATCCCCGTCTATGAGAAAACCGTAGTTTCTCTCGGGCGGATGAGACTGCCTACTACTCCTGCGGAGCGGTGTAGGAATGTCATGATCTTTCGAACCCTCTGGTTCTACTAAGCTTTCAGTAATAGCTCGTGGTTCTGGAATTTCTTCCAGTCTATTGCGCTCCCACTTATCTGCTTCTCCAAAAACTGTGTTTCCAAGAAGTGGCCATGCCGAGAAACAAAAACCTTTTGCTCCTCTTCGCAATAGAAGAAATATCCCTGGAAGTTCTTTGGATATCCCACAAACTTGCACTGTACTGAGCGTGCCTCGAGCTTGTCCGCATGCTGCTTTTTGACAAAAGCTGGACATCCCCATGTCTTAAAATGATTAAGATAGGGTCTCTTCCCACACCACATCTGATATGGTGTAGTAGGCACAGTCTTAGTTGGAACTTGGTTCAAAAGGTATGCAGCTGATTCTAGTGCATATCCCCAGAATGATCGCGGTAACTCAGCGTTACTCATCATAGACCGTACCATATCCAATAGGGTTCGGTTCTGTCTCTCCGATACACCGTTATGTTGCGAAGTGTATGGAGGAGTAAGCTGAGAGAGAATTCCATTCTCTTTTAAGTAATCCAGGAACTCGACACTCAAGTATTCACCACCTCGATCAGATCTTAGTGTCTTGATACTTGTGCCGGTTTGTTTTTCTACTTCATTCTTATATTCCTGGAATTCTCCAAAGGCTTCGGATTTATGTTTCATTAAGAAGACATATCCGTACCTTGAAAAGTCATCCGTAAAAGTAATGAAGTAAGAATAACCGCTTCGCGCATGTGTAGACATTGGACCGCACACGTCGCTATGTACGAGTCCCAAGAGGTCGCTCGCTCTTACTCCGTGTCCAGTGAACGGAGTCTTTGTCATCTTTCCTTTGAGATAGGATTGACAAGTGGCATACGATTGATATTCGAACGAATCCAAATATCCTTCTGTATGTAACTTCGTCAACCTTCTCTCATTGATGTGACCCAGTCTACAATGTCATAAGAAAGCCCGATTTGTTTCCGGAGACTTTCTTTTGTGTGTATTCTGGACATTGAAAATCTGTGGTTGGTTTAATACGTATATACCATTGCTTAATGTACCTGACCCAATCAGAACTTGATTAAGGTGAATGTTTACAACATTACTTACAAACGCAAATTCATAACCTTCTTTAGAAATCAAAGATACAGAAATGATATTACAAGTTGCGTTGGGTACAAAAAAGCAATTACGTAAAACCAAAACATGTCCATCTGACATTCCCAGCTGATAGTCCCCCACGGCCTCAGCATCCTTGCTAGCTCCGTTTGCAACTTTGAGGGTCATGTCACCTGCTTTCAAAAAGCTACGCTTTCTCAACTCCTGCAAAGAATTACAGATTTGAGATCCTGATCCGGTATCCAATACCCAGGACGTAGAGTTTATTGATAGACAGTTTTCAATAACATACACACCTGAAGCTGAAGCCGCAACCTGCTTCAGATCCTCTGTTCTGGCTTTCCAAGCCCTGCAATCTTTCTTCCAGTGTCCACTCTTGTGACAGTAAAAGCATTCTTCCTTATCCACAAGCTTCCCCGCTACCTTTGTTGCTTTTGCCTTTCCCCTCGTATCCACTTTACTAACACCGCCCCTTGGTTTGGCGGGGGCTTTCTTCTTCTTTCCCTTGGCTTTCGCCTTGGACCTAGAAGAGGAAGATCCTCCTACAAACAAAGTGGATGTTTCCCTACCTTTCTGTAGGGTGCCCTCTGCACTCCTCAGCATGTTGAGGAGTTCTGAAAGTTCAACTTCCTTTTCTTGCAAGTTGAAGTTCAGGATAAACTGGGCGTAAGTGGAAGGAAGGGACTGGAGAATCAAGTCCGTGTAGAGCTCGTTCTCTAACGTGGTCCCAAGGTCTGTGAGCTCCTCAATGAAGCCAATCATCTTAAGCACGTGTTCCGCTACCGATGATCCGACGCCAACCTTTCCGAAAACAGCTTTTTCGACACTTCGTATCTGGCGATACGAGATTGCTCTCCATACAGTTCTTTTGTATGGAGAAATATGGATTCGAGGTCCATATTCTCGTGCCTCCTCTGATGTTCATTGTCCATAGAGGCAAGCACGTTGCACTTGGCCTTCGCGCAATCGATTTCCCAGGTCTTATGGATTTCCCTATCCGCGACGCTGGTTTTGGGACCTGGGATAGGGGGAGCTTTGGTGGTAAGGAGATACCCCAACTTGTCATAAGTGATTGCCATTTTGACATTCCTGAGCCAATCTTTGTAGTTTGGCCATGTCAGTATGTTTTTATCTAGTAGTAACTTAAGTCCGGTCATGATGTTTGGTCGCTGCAATTAGGAGAGAGAGAAGAAACACTTTAGCATGATGCTCTTGCAAGTTTAGAGTGGTTTATAATTTGTCTAAACAGGATGGCTCCCACTTTCTCTCGAATCCCTTCTCAAACCAAAAAGGAAGAATTAGTCAGGATCAATCTCACCGTACAATACTTGCTTAACCGTTCGGCCAGGCTGGGGTCGGTACTTCGAGGGAGGTTTTCCAACGCTTTCGCGAAGTTCCTTAATTAAATAACCTCTTTTCCCTGTGGGCGTAGCCCCGCTAACACCTTTTTAGACACCTACTTGGTTTATAGCATTGATCGTTAAGTGAGAAATTTCCCAAGGAGCAGCATATACTCACAGTAGGATCGGGATCAAAATATCATTGCGTGACAAAACTGAATGAATCCTACCAGAATCATCACACTCCAAATGTTATGCAGCGCTAGCATGTTTCAGTTCTTTTGAAACTCCCGATGTGGATTTTTGCCCCATGCTCTTATGACCTTGACTTTGGCCAAAATATTATAAGTCACATGTCAAGTTCTACCCGTCATTCTCCAGGTTAATTTGAGCCCACCCGCACATACCCTTGACTTTGGCCAACATGGTAGAACGACTGCCCGAAACCAACACATCTATCTATGCTGCACATGAATACCCAATAGCTACCAATCACTTTGCCTTGATTTTGGCCAACATACATAGCTTGAATACTTATTGACCATTCATGTGAAACGACGGAGGGCTACGAATGGTTTTGGCGAAACCGTGAACGTAGTGAACTTGATATAATCGAAGGAACGAGATAGCTTTTAAAAGGAGTGGCTTAAGCTCCGCATTTAAAAGTTCTTTTTGAAAAGAAACCGAGTGGTTTTGAAAGTGTTCCAACGACTTTTACTTGGTTTATTTTTCTTGCATTAATTTTAATGCGTCCCATCATTTAATCCTACCATTGCAGAAAACAACCAAAATATGACGTACGCTTATGCCATCCGCGTTCGCCACGGGGCCCCATCATTACCCGTTAGGTTACTTAACTAACGACAGAGCGGGGGCTGGACTAGCGCGGATGCAAAACAAAAGCAACACCTAAATAATATCATATATAGATATATTCCAATGATAGCCATTTCAGATCACAGATGAACACATTGGATATACTAGGAATCCGCAATTCGTACGAGCCTGTAATGAAAAGCGGATTACACGGTCGCGGTGAATAGCAAATACCCCACCCAAGACCCCTACGGGTGCGGCAAAGTACCCGCCAAGTACCCGAAGCGAAGAAACCTCCATCAACACCGTGAGTAGGCCACTCGGCACTTTGAGATACCCGGTAGTTTGTGCACCCCACCTTGGGTCTATCCTAGGAGCAAAAACAAATTATACAATGACGGCTACAACCCCGACCCGGTTGTGCGGCCATACAAATAATATTACATCAATTTACATATTACATGAATTGAAAGATAAGAGGAAAAACTCTCATCTCACAACCCCCCGGCTATTCATCCGCAACAATCCAATGAATTCATATACACATACCATCAACATTACAGAACACAGATATGTATAACCCCCACTAATCGACATATAGCGATTAGCAGACGTTCAATACATATATCACATCACAGATATATACCCGTCAGCTTAAGTCTTTAGAAGTTCGATCAAAATACGGATTTTTAAGCCCCAAAAACAAATTTTGCTTTCTGGAAAATCTGGGCAGAAAAATCATATTGTAAAAATCCCAAAATACCCCACTGAACAAACTGTGAGAAAAATCGCCCACGGCCGAGTCAACTCGGCCGCGGATCCGCGGCGGGAGCAAGCACCCGCCGCGGTTCCGCGGCGTGTTGATCGGTTCAGTGGACCATTTTTCTACAGTTGCTTCTAAAAACCCTGAGCCGAATTTTAAGATAAGATTTATCATTTTTTGAACAGAAAACAAATTCGGCAGAAAGTTGATTTTACGGGTTCGTTTCGCGACTTTTTCTCCGATGGAACTTCTAGTTACTTTGTTAACATGTTAGATAGTGTTTAACCTGGCTCTGATACCACTGTAATTCCACGTTACCTCTCCCGGTACTTACGGGCTTGCGGAAATGATGAAAAACGATTTTTTCTAGGGGTGGTAACATGGACTCAAAAACGGATCTTTGTTAAACAACTACCTAACTAGGAGTTTTACTTACTCGGTTAGGGGGCTATACCTTTCTTGAACTCCTTCGTCTTCAACTCTTTGCGGTGTACGGATCGGCCTCACCTCGTCGTCTCCTTGCGCCGAAGATGGATCCACCTGAAAGCTTCTACCTTTGGCTTCTTCTTCGAACTTGAAGAAACTAGAACACTTGGTTTGCTAAACCTTGTGAACTAGAATGAGTAGAGAAGTGATATGGGTTTTCTTTTATCTCTAAGGCAATGTTTCTCAACTCATGAGAGGGAGTTGCCTTGAGCTAGAGAGAGAGCAAGAGGAAGAGCAAGAGGGAGAGTTCAAGCAAGAGAGAGAAAGCAAATGAGAGAATGAGTAAGTCTTTTGCCATCCAAGCTCTCATAATCCAAAACCATCATAACAAATAATAGTAATCAAGTATTATGTGATGGTTCAAGTCAAAATAGCCATATCATTTCATGCACTCATTTTGCAAAAAGAAAACAAGCAAGCAAAAGTCTTTGCCATGAAATGATAGCCATTGTAATGATGATGGTCAACTTGTCCAACCTAGTCAACCGGTCCACAAAGTCAACAAGTCAACAAAGTCAACAAGTCCACAAAGTCAACCCCTCAACAACCATGTCACTATAATACTTAATTAATATTATTGTTAATTATATTTCTTATTCTCATTAGGGTTTAGCAAAAAGTCAATAGTCAACAGTCAACAGTCAACAACCCCAATGAGAATCCTCTGCCTCTGTCTCTCTGTCCACTGTGCATACACACCCGCATCCGAGTTCCGAGGAACACGAATACAAACGAGATAAAACTAATCCCAAAACATACACTAGGATCTGGCTTAAACCAAAGCCCGCTAGTGTTGACTGTCCGGACACTAAACGTGCACAAGTGCACGGATGTGACCGAACTCTGTCGCAAAACCATGTGACCTCTACTCTTTTGCCTAAAGGCGAATAGCTTTCTGTGTGGGACTCTAAAGACTAGACACTACGCTGGCAGTGGGTTTAACCACAGACCGCAAGCGGCACTAGCTATGCGTAACGGTCCCCAGGTAGATGCCGACAAGAAGACAGACGAGGTGAAACACATCTGAACTCCTACTGAGCCTGAATGTGACAATCTCCGTACAGTCCGGTCTGTTCGTCTGAGAACATCGCATGGCGGGCCTAGGGGGGCGGTAAACGCCAGTTCCCTACTAGCGGTACAAGTCGTGTCGGAGTGTAGCCCAGAACACCTGAGATAACACTGGAAACCTACTAGTCTATCTCGCTTTCCCTGGCCAGGGACTTTGTGTAATGGCTCTCCTAGACACAGCGCGATATCAACCCCCAATACCGGGAGAGACGAATCCTGTCTAACCGTCACTGCCTCCAAGTGCTTCGGGACTGCACCCAACTACTACCTGTTTGCACGACTCCTTTGAGCCGTGGTAGGGTAGTAATCTAAGTACAGTGGGAACACACTCGAGGCGAAGTGACAGTGTCAAGTCAGCGGACTAAGCTGTACTCATGTCACCTGGGAACTGATAACTGACGATAGGTATAGTACCAACCAACAGTTCCCGACGAGTCCTGGCCAGTGTACTCGTAACCTAACGAGCACCCGTATACTAACTCAAGTACGACGTACTGACGGCTGTGGGACAGACCGTCTCTCACACTGGGATGAGAAGCGCATACGCTAGTCTACTCTGGAGTATCGATGCCCTGTCTCGATAGTCCTACGACTAGGAACCTGCATAAGGATGTGCTTGTGGATTACCCAGCCCCCACTAGTGTGACTGCCATCAAAACGCTGGTAATCAAGCAAAGATCCTAAGGGCTCCACTAATATGTATAGGTGATATACTAAAATAAACACATGTACATATTAAAGCAGAAACAAACCAAGTAGCATACTACTATATTGAGCAAGATTGTCTATACAAGGTGAATATTCCAAGCTTCCATTAAGTAATATACAAACTAGTATGATACAGTAATGGCCTCTAGGGCATATACACTAACACCTGGAACCACCACCCAAAGCCCCAGCCCCTGACTCCACTTCATGGCCGCAGATAAATCCCTTCTGGCCGCAATTTACGGCCAGAGCATGGGTTCTAGGCTCCGTATTTGTTCTGTAGCTTGGTACCCGATAAATTAGACCCTTGGTATATGCAACTTTGGCTGATTCCATTTAGAGTAGAATCTGGGATGATTTTCTTGTGTTGGCGCATGATTTACGACTTGTTTTAGCATGGATTTTAGTATTTGATGATTCTTTTCTGTCGGATGGCGTTTGAACGTCAACGGAAAAGGGTTATTGATGGTGTTCGCACGCGAGACTATAGGTTTTTACCTATGGGCGTAGCGTATGCTGTTATGGTTTCCGATGTGGTTTTCATGTGCTTTAGCGTTTGTGATATCCTTGTAGGTACCCCACGTGACGTCGAGGCGATGAAGATGAAGATGGCGACATCGGTATCGGCACACAAGAAGCAAGGTGAGTATATTTATATCTACGGCGGGAAGTCGGGTGGATGGCGTATAGCACCCCCGCACTTCGTGGTGATATATATACGGATACGTATGCACACCTATATTGATTATATATTTTTTGAGATTATTGATGATAAAGAAGGATTCTAGGTGTGATTGGACTGGTTTAGTGTTGCGAAACCCTAGAGTAAAGGTTGCACCAAACATATACACACACACCCATACGTGCATACATTCTTCTTTTATATGTACGTATATGGGATTATATATTTATGTGTTCACATGGGTATGGGACTATGTGATCATATACTGGATTTGAGGATAGTATTTGGGATTTGAGGTGAGTCGATGAGATGTGATTTGAGACCGTGAGATCGGTGATATGGCAGGATTCGTACTTGAGATATGTCCTGATGTTTTAGCGGATCTTTGGACGATGATACTAAGTGAATGGTAATATAAATAAAATGGTCGACATGTGATCGTGATATGAGATATGATATGCTAGGAGGCTGATGATAGGCCGTATTGGGCGATGTATACCTCCTTCATGATGATATGTGCTGATGATATCGATTTGTACAAGACTGTCGATCAGTAGTCAGATCATGATCATATTGATGATATTAGTATTGTACTAGACGTAGGTCAGTACCAGGATTATGATTTTAGATAAAGAGGATATCAGATGAATAATGTGATGAATGTGATAGTGACCCGTACCCAGATTTGGGATGGCGTACGACGGAGTTACGTACGAGCTATATATTGATGTTTGATCCGCACTCTTGACTTGGGAATATTTGATTATAGAGATATGGTATCGGATGTGATATTATCGAGGCGGGATCACCGACTAATATATATATATATATATATATATATATATATATATATATGTATCGACTCAGATGTTAGGCGGTTTCTTTACTTTCAGTTAGCCTGTTAGCTCAGCCCTATAGTTTAGTGTAGCTGTATGACTCATAGGATATTAAATGCAGATTAGTTATCATTGTGTTTAGTTTTCAGCTCCTGCACATTATTGCTGTTCGCTCCGCATCACATACTTATGTTGTGATTCATATTCTATTGTTGATATCATGCTGTTAGGACACCAGCACCATTACCGATGATGCGTATGTTCCACGTACACTTACTTGCCGGCTCACACACATCTTCATCGGTAATTTCCATGTCACATACACTTTAGAGACCAAACATGTATTTATTTCAGATAGAGACCAGTGATGTTTATTCTTTCGACCTTAGAGACGCGCGTTGTATTTCTATGGATTTCATGCTGTTTGAGTTTCCTTTTCTGTTGTGATCCTCGCCCTTCGGCGTTGTATATTATAGTGCTTGCGTGGTTGTGACCGTCGATTGACGAAGAGCTAGCTCCCGCTTGGGGATGCATTTTTCATTGTATATATGCTTTATCAGGTTTTGTACCCATTGGGGTCAGTTTTTACAAAGGAAACTCTGCCAAAATTTTTAGAAAAGACTTATGATTTTAAAATGCATATTTCGACATATGTTGCAAACTATTTGATTTGAAAATGGTTTTTCCTTCACTCTACTACTTTTCTTAGTTTGGATTTCTGGGCTTTCGTCTTACTTAGGTTACGTACGCCTCGAGACGTTTCGTAATTTAAGTCCCGGTCATGCTCCGTACTTTCGGGTCATGAAAAAGTTGGTATCAGAGCGTTAGGTTTTACCTTCGGAGCGTAGGATGGCCCTTGGTTGATAGAGTAGGTAGCTTAAGTAGAGTGACGTACCGTACGTATGTTCCGCAACATATTTACGATACGCTACTCCGCTTAAGAAGACTTAGGATGTACATTTCTTTGCTCATTATTATATTCATTCATGATCTAGCCTCATCGGTACCAGTTATGGTTTTGCTGCCACGATTACGGGCAGGGAGAGCTACGGCTAGAGTTGCGGTCAGCACGAGCTCGTCACGAACAAGGACTGACCAGGGCGTAATTCCAGAGACACACGATTGCGGAGATGTGTCTTTTTATTGTGTTTTCGCGCCACGAGTTACTCGGATGTGCTGATCGGCACCAGAGGATTGGGCCATTGATAGAGGCCAGCCAGATTTTGATGACCGTTAATGTATGGCTTATTCATGATGATTGATGCACTGTTCAGCGTGCAGACGAGTGAGCCAGTCGTTGCTGCGAACGATGAGATATCGCCCCAGATGTTGGAGCTATTGCGGTACGAGTTGTACTAAGAGCTGATAGAAGGTCGCTAGTCACCAAGGATAAATGACTAGGACATGTGGATCGTTCGCCTACCCCGATGCGAGGTCATCAGAGAGATTGATTCCAGCTAGAGACGACTTCACGCGGAGACGTTGAGAGTCGACTGAGAGGATCGAATGTCAGAAACCTATTATTCCAAGTTTAAAGTATTCAGACAGACATGCAGGCAATTCTATGGACCCTCTAGAAGAATGAAACCCTAACTCGACATAATGACCGTGTGAAAGCCTTTGAACCTTAGGGTTTGCGGCAGTTCCGTGGCGCCATTAGTGAGGCTTGGGTTTGCCCTTCTACGGCTGGACTATAGATGCTGTGGTACGTACTTAATACTATTAAACTGTACCCAAGATGCTGAGCTCTTGGGGAATTAGGAGGTTTTGACGAATCGATCGAATGGTTCGACTTCATTCGGATGCCAGGTGGTGAGATGCATTTCTTGGAAGACTCCAGATACGAGGGTAGCTGTTGGAGCTCAGTCCATGCAGCCACGACGAGACGAGTCCGAAGCAGTCGACATTAGAAAAAAGTGGAGTAAGAGGTTCGTACAAGATATGGATAAGATGACGTTCCACTCCGCCGACATCAGAGATGCGATACGTATGCCGAGGCATTGTACTTGGATATACCTTCCAGAAGGAGTCACGATGAGTATGCAGCCATTCCGGAACAAGAAACAGAGATAGTAAAGGACGATGACTTCCGGACAGTTCGACAGAGAAAAGATTTGGGAAGAGACCTTGAGCAGGATTCCTTCCAGGACACTGCTGCAATAATATTTGCACCCAGGATCAGATGTGCCACGTGCATTCAGAGAGCCAGAGGCTGACGTTGGCGACATGCTTCCCTACGGGTGGTCATGAGGATTGACCGAGAGATGACCAGACAAGTGCCAGAACGGAATCGTCCCCGTTAGCACACCTGACAGGGCCGATGAGCCGATGGATCGTGAGATTGGTAATCCACAGAGAAGATAAGGACCCAGAGACAGAGGACGCCAGACCGTAAGTAAGAGGAAAGTAGGTATCTTACGCTGTTAGCATTGGATGCACCTACACCTTCCCGGCTTTGAAGGAGGATATACCGATGACGATATTTATGATTCGTGATTTTGTGATTCGATTATCACGTATCCGTCACCTTGGATTTTGGTATTTTGGGCGTTCTGTTTGCATGATTTAGTCTTGATGACTGAGTTTCATGATATTTGTTTTCTTGCACCTACTGAGTATTTACGGTTTTTGCACAGTTGTTGCGCTTGATATCGTTTTCGTGCCTTGGTTTCTCATGTTCATGATTATATGGGTTTCATACAGTTGAGTTGATTGTGCGTATGTACGTACACGATTTGGTTTTTTCACTCGGTATAGTTCCCATATGCTTGTAGTGTAGTGATACACATTTTGTGCACTTAGATGCACTGGACTTCGATTTCGATTGTGATGCTTGATATTGGTTTTGTGCACCTTATGCAACTGATTGGATTTTGCGCATGTTCGGCGCTTGATAGTGAATTTCATGATTTCGTGCATGATACATGCACCTGACTTGGATTTTCGCGCATGTTGGGCGCATGTTATGAGATACGATTTTGGTGTACACCGGATGCACTAAATCGAGATTCTTCGTGCAAGTCAGATGCACCTGATTTTGCTGTCAGGCACACACGTTGCCTATGACAGATGTTGTGTGCACACCCGTTGCACCTAGATGTTGTTTCTGTGCACATGTATGGCACCTATATGGATTTTTATTTCTGTGCGCACCAGACGCACGTAGTATTCATATGCCTATTTTGGGATTGATTTCTTATGGAGAAGTACATTTTTATGATATTTGCGATTTGTTTTCGTACTGAGCAGGACTCTTCAGATGACAGTACCTGAGTGTATTTTACATGCATAGATAGTTATCGAAGTGATTTCCGAATAGCGAGCTATAGTCTCAGTATTTACCTACGTGTCTGACATGACACGAAATGTTTAAAACAAGGAAACCCTTCTAAACTGTTTTCTAAACGGCGGAACGCACATATTAAACAAAAGGTATATACGTATATAGTTATTTTCTTATGATAGACGTCCGCCACTGTGCAGTGTTATGCGCATTGCACAGCGACTTTAAAAGATTTGGCATGCATTCCCTTCTGATATTTACATGTATAGTTCTGATTTATAGCATATCGGTTTTGCTTTGGATATGGCATTCGTGTCTTCACCTTGACTCCGATGATTGCGGGATGCTTGACGGAGTTTTGATTTTGAGTTATCTGCTCATTACCCATGCGCATGCATTGCGCTATGATGCGTTTTATGTATTGATGATTTCGGAGCCCCGACGACTTGGACATTTTATTGAAATGTTTTAGAATTTGGGGGTTTAAATTTAAATTCGGGGACCGAATTTCTTTAAGTGGGGAACATTGTAACATTTCAAAAAATAAAATATTATTTTTGGGAATTTTTATAATTCAATATTATTTTAATGAATATTTTAATATTTCGGTATAATTAAATACCGATAAATGGGGAAATTTTGGAAAAATTATGGAAAATTCTAAAATAAGGTATTTTGTGGAATTTTGCCATTTTTAAGTTTGTATGAATAGTTTGACACTAATTTAGTGCTAATCGCGATTAAAAATCGCTAAGCGTTTTTTTTAGCATTTTGTGCAAAAATGTGCACATATCATTTTTCCGCACTTGTTATATTTTCTTGCATGTTGTGGGTAGATGGTGGCCTAGGGTTACCATTGTGAGGAGAAGGAATAAAAGAAAAGAAAAGAAAAAAATAAGGTATGGAATGATTATGAAAGAGAGAAGACTAGGTCAACCCTTTTTTTCAACCATCCCCCATCATTTTCCCCTTCTCATTCTCTATCCACTCCCTCTCCCCTTGCTGCTGCAGCCTCTCCCTCTTCTTCCTCCCCCTCTTCAACCCTAGATCTACCATGAATACTACCCCCAAAACCCCATTCCCACTTCACAAATATTGTTCCCGAGCTCACTAGCTACACATTGATCCTAGAAAGAATGGATTTGGAGGATTTTGTGCAACTCAAGAATTTTCATGAGTTGCCAAAGGAGGTAATTTCTGCACCCGTAGCATAGTATTTCAATTCTTATTGCATCCATACTAGTTTCATATCGATATTATGTCATTTTGAGGACTTTTGAAAATTCAAGTTAGGGTTTTGGGTTTGATCTGAAACAAAAGGTGAATTGAGATGTAATTAGAGGTTACAACCCTTGCGGTGATTGAATGGAGACCCAAAACAGAGACAAAAACCCAGAATACGGATTTACGTAATCGATGTCGGGAAAAAACTAAAAATCTGTCGCTGTTTTTTGAGATCTGCTTTAACCCGAGACACCTGAAAATAAAATTGACTTGACAGAGAGATGCGCATGCACCCTGGAACCACCACCCAAAGCCCCAGACCCTAACTCCACTTCATGGCCGTAGATAAATCCTTTCTGGCCGCAATTTGCGGCCATAGCATGGGTTCTGGGCTCCGTATTTGTTCTGTAGCTTGATACCCTATAAATTAGACCCTTGGTATATGGAACTTTGGCTGATTCCATTTAGGGTAGAATCTGGGATTTTTTTCTTATGTTGGCGCATGATTTACGACTTGTTTTAGCATGGATTTTAGTATTTGATGATTCTTTTCTGTCGGATGGCGTTTGAACGTCAACGGCAAAGGGTTATTGATAGTGTTCGCACGCGAGACTATAGGTTTTTACCTATGGGCGTAGCGTATGCCGTTTTGGTTTCCGATGTGGTTTTCATGTACTTTAGCGTTTGTGATATCCTTATAGGTACCCCATGTGACGTCGAGGCGATGAATATGAAGATGGAGACATCGGCATCGGGACACAAGAAGCAAGGTGAGTAGATTTATATCTACGGGGAGAAGTCGGGTGGATGGCGTATAGCACCCCCGCACTTCGTGGTGATATATATACGAATACGTATGCACACCTATATTGATTATATATTGTTTGAGATTATTGATGATAAAGAGGGATTCTAGGTGTGATTGGACTGGTTTAGTGTTGCGAAACCCTAGAGTAGAGGTTGCAGCACACATGTACACACACACCCATACGTGCATACATTCTTCTTTTGTATATACGTATATGGGATTATATATTTATGTGTTCACATGGGTATGGGACTATATGATCATATACTGGATTTGAGGATAGTATTTGGGATTTGAGGTGAGTCGATGACATGTGATTTGAGACCGTGAGATCGGTGATATGGCAGGATTCGTACTTGAGATACGTCCTGATGTTTTAGCGGATCTTTGGACGATGATACTATGTGAATGGTAATATAAATAAAATGGTCGACATGTGATCATGATATGAGATATGATATGCTAGGAGGCTGATGATAGGCCGTATTGGGCGATGTATACCTCCTTCATGATGATATGTGCTGATGATATCGATTTGTACGAGACTGTCGATCAGTAGTCAGATCATGATCATATTGATGATATTAGTATGTACTAGACGTAGGTCAATACCAGGATTATGATCTTGGATAAAGAGGATATCAGATGAATAATTTGATGAATGTGATAGTGACCCGTACCCAGATTTGGGATGCCGTACGACGGATTTACGTACGAGCTATATATTGATGTTTGATCCGCACTCTTGACTTGGGAATATTTGATTATAGAGATATGGTATCGGATGTGATATTATCGAGGCGGGATCACCGACTAATATATATATATATATATATATATATATATATATATATATATATATATCGACTCAGATGTTAGGCGGTTTGCTTACCTTCAGTTAGCCTGTTAGCTCAGCCCTATAGTTTAGTGTAGCTGTATGACTCATAGGATATTAAATGCAGATTAGTTATCCTTGTGTTTAGTTTTCAGCTCCCGCACATTATTGTTGTTCGCTCCGCATCGCTTACTTATGTTGTGATTCATATTCTATTGTTGATATCATGCTGTTAGGACACAAGCACCATTACCGATGATGCGTGTGTTCCACGTACATTTACTTGCCGGCTCACACACATCTTCATCGGTAATTGATATGTCACATAAACATTAGAGAATACTATTTCCTTGACTTAGCTTGTTAGCTAGTAGTTTTGACATGACATTAGTGTACTTTCCATATATGCTACTGTAGACATTGCAGTTATTACTTGCTAGTTATGCATATTGCTATTCACTGTTATGCCGCATTCATGGATTTTTATCGCTATATTAATTGTTTCACGTGCTATTGATGATTTGGATTCGGATTTCCTTGAGATTTCTTGGATTTGGGGGGAAACCGCAAAAACATAAATAAACTTCTTCTCTCTTTTTTTAAATAAAAAGTGCGGTTTTCCTATGATGTATGAGTCGTCCACCTTGAGTTTGCTGATGGATTTCGAGACCCGATTCGAGAAGTTGGATGAACCGTTTCGGGTACATGGTGGGCCCGGTGCGGTACCCCTGGGCAAGAAGATCACAGATGTTGGCGTTGAGCCTGGAAGGGGAGCACTACCGACCGGTGATTTTACCTGACGCGTCGGATATCCGGAGGATACCGTCGTGGTTTTGAGATTGATGGTAGGGGCCGGTCTGGACTGACGGCGCCCTAGATAGTGAGATTGATACAGAGATTCTGAGATCTTGAGGTACAGAGATTTGATGATATAGGTCAGTCCGGATAGCCGGAACGTGAGATATTGAGACTTTGGGATTTATGTTTGGTGTCGATGCTAGACACTGTTTATGCTGATTTCATTTATGATGACTCTTTTAAAAATACAAAGGAAATCTCAATAATTTATGAAAGCAGTTTTCTTCACTACATGCATCCTGTTTCATGCATCCATACATCATCCATATGATATATTGCTATCTGAGGCACTGACACGGGCACATGGGATTACACTTGGGTTAGATATTTACCCTGGCCATTGTTATAGGCTGCTGGTTATACTTGAGGATTATATTATGATCGTATGACCTAGGATTGCGTCATAAATGCGATTTCTGTTCGTAGATGTATTCTATTCATGAGTTGGCAACTCACCCCCGTTGTGCCACAGTTTCTTGCAGGTTTTGCCGTACAGGTTTCATTACGGCTTTGCTGGCACTACTTCCATTTCCTGGTGATTTGCTAGTAGGTGGGTTTATTTTGTATCGTACCCATCAGTATACCTTGTATATTATTATTCTGTTGTATCTAGAAGTTCCATCAACCAAACATGTATTTATTTCTGATAGAGGCCAGTGATGTTTATTCTTTCGACCTTAGAGTCGTGCGTTGTATTTCTATGGATTTCATGCTGTTTGAGTTTCCTTTTCTGTTGTGATCCTCGCCCTTCGGCATTGTATATTATAGTGCTTGCGTGGTTGTGACCGTCGATTGATGAAGAGCTAGCTCCCACTTGGGGATGCATTTTTCATTGTATATATGCTTTATCAGGTTTTGTTCCAGTTGGGGTCAGTTTTTACAAAGGAAACTCTGCCGAAATTTTTAGAAAAGACTTATGATTTTAAAATGCATATTTTGGCATATGTTGCAAACTATTTGATTTGAAAATGGTTTTTCCTTCACTCTACTACTTTTCTTGGTTTGGATTTCTGGGCTTTCGGCTTACTTAGGTTACGTACGCCTCGAGACGTTTCGTAATTTAAGTTTCAGTCATGCTCCGTACTTTCGGGTTGTGACAACCCCCCCTCTCTCTCAATTATTCTCACTCTCTCTCTCTCTAGGTCATCATTATGTCTCCTTTCTCTCTCCTCACTCATCATGACCCCTTTTCTTTCTCTTTTCTCACCAAAACACATACACCCAAATAAAACAACACCATGAAATAACATGTAACATGTCATGGTACACTAGCCATGAAAAACTGTAGAAACGCGGATTTGGCTTAATAGCGATTAGTAGTGCACTAATCGGGTTTTTATCAAAACTGCATATAATAAATTTTAAAAATGCTAAATCCTTTAAATATATTATTAAATGAATATATCATTTTAATTTCCATTTATTTCACAATTATTGGTATATATTTATACCCTTTTTCGAAAACCCCAATTTCGCAAATCGGGCATTTTCGGGAAATTTTTTATTTTAATATTAAATTCCAAAAATAATATTTTATATTTTCTGAAATGTTACAGATGTATAAGTGGGTATATACGCAAGCATGATTGTACAATATGTATGTGTGCCAATATGGATTTACAAGTGGTATATACGCAAGCATGAGTGTACAATATGTATATGTACCAATATGGATGTATAAGTGGGTATATACGCAAGCATGAGTGTACAATATGTATGTGTGCCAATATGGATGTACAAGTGGTATATACGCAAGCATGAGTGTACAATATGTATATGTGCTAATATGGATGTACAAGTGGTATATACGCAAGCATGAGTGTACAATATGTATGTGTGCCAATATGGATGTACAAGCTGTATATACGCAAGCATGAGTGTACAATATGTATATGTGCCAATTATGGATGTACAAGTGGTATATACGCAAGTATGAGTGTACAATATGTATGTGTGCCAATATGGATGTACAAGTGGTATATACGCAAACATGAGTGTACAATCTGTATGTGTGCCAATATGGATGTACAAGTTGTATATACGTAAGCATGTATGCACACAAAGGGACAGAATCATGTCTAATCATCAATGATGAGATAATCTAAACGATGTATGGTTCGTAGCAATCCTATAGTGCGAGTGTCATGGCAATCACTAACGGTGTGTGTGTAACATACAATTAGTGCTCGTGCAGCTTGAACCGTTAGTAACAGTGCGGTATTACATAAATACTGTGTCTATATGCAAAAAAAAGAGGGGTACGCTACAATGGTACATGTGCACAAGCCACATATATATGAATATAACACGAGACTACCATATCCTATCAAGCCCTGACGCTTAACGCCAAACGGGCGATTTCCCCGTAGATGTTAAATCTACTCACCGTGATCTCGATCAATGCGTATCCGACCACCCGCTTCCCCTTCTTCGCGGCGTCCGAAGTCTCCGCCTGTGACCCTAGAATTTACACAAAGTAACACACATAAGGCTAAAATCCTGTAAAAACGCGATAACAAGACCAAACGAGAAACTCGCGTCGCAAGCTAAACGCGGGTGCATCCGATACGCCGAAACGTGTGTATACACGTCTAAAACTATCCCGACATGCTGCGACACACAGCAACCAGCAAACCCACTCACAAAACGTACGTGTCTCGTAAGTTTAAAAAGCGCTAAAACAAGGAATTAGGTTCTAGATTTTGATACGAACAGAATTAAGAAAAGTTGCATATACCAAACATCTTAAATATGTAGAAGACTCCTACAGAAGAACCCCCATCACCTAACTCCACCCTCTGGCGGCAATTTACTGCCAGAACACATTTAATTGCGGCCATATAGGGGAGAGGGGGTCCCGTGCTTCGTGTGTGTGGGTCTAGTGAACATGCTCCAGCAAACTCAACTTTTGCCTAAAGCAACCGGGTCAAAAGCAGATCACAAAACTACCCAAAAACTTAACCAAAACGTTTAATTTACCGTAATTTAAAACAATATGGTATTTTAGTGCAAACTGAAACAAAGACTTGGTTTTAGACAGCACAAATAACACTAAATTAAGTTAATCAAGCCCTAAAAACCCTTACTTACCCTAATCTTCACTTAAACCACCTAATTAGCACTAAAACACACAAAAACACAACTTTTAGCTAATTAAAACTACATGTTTAGCAATAAAGTGATTTGGGTGCGCTTAATACCTCAAATTGGTCTTATGGGAGTCTAAACTTGCTGTACTTGCCTTCGAAGACAAGGACTTGCCATAAAAACCAACAAGGAGGTGATTTGGAGTGATAAATGTGAGTTGGTGAGATGGTAGATGGATTTTTTTAATGAAGAATTGGTGTTAGAATTTGATGAGAAGGAGAAGAGAAGAAGGGGGAGCTGAGCTGCTTCTGCTGCCGCTGCAACTGTGCAAGAGGAGAGAGAGTGAGAGAGAGAGAGAGAGTGCCCCAAAGTCAAGTTCTCCCATGCCCATTTAATGCACCATGCTCTCTCTCTTTTTCTCTCTTTTTCTATTTTTTTCTTTATTGTTTTATTTAGTTATGGTTTATAAGGGAAAGAAATGATAATTTGAATGAAGTGGGAAAATGAAACATGTGTTACAAAATGTGTTAAGTTGTGCATGCAAGTTACAC
Source organism: Agapanthus africanus (assembly GCA_030015575.1). Classification (NCBI taxonomy): domain Eukaryota; kingdom Viridiplantae; phylum Streptophyta; class Magnoliopsida; order Asparagales; family Amaryllidaceae; genus Agapanthus; species Agapanthus africanus. The sequence continues at coordinate 362,144,904 of JASDDO010000022.1, read as the reverse complement.
TAAATTGCTAGGAAAAGTTTAAGGAAATTTTCTAATTAAGTGAACACTAAACTAATTAATAATTAATAAAACACACACACACATATATATATATATATAAACACATATTTTCACAATTGAAGTTTGATTTATTCTAGTTTAAGTGGAAAAATGTTAGTTAATGGGATTTATAAAAAAATGCATTAAAGCTAAGTAACGCGAAATTAACCTAAACGAATTTCAAAGCTTTATAGTACAAGATACCGGATCAGGATCTCATATCTGTAATTCATTATAGGCTTTAAGAAACCGTAGAGTTATCAGGGCAGGTGATATGACTCTCAGGGATGCTAACGGAATGAGCGTGGACGATGTATCTGTAGGGTATATCATCTAAAATTGACAAGTGGGCAGATATTGATTCTACCTAACTGTTTGTGTGTGCCAAGTCTAGTTTGTAAGCGATGTAGTTCACATTCACCTAAATCAAAGTTTGATTAGGTCAGGTAAACCAGAGGACAATATATATTGAATCAAGCTTAAGTTTGATTAGGTTGGGTACACTAGAGGACAGTATATATTGAATCAAGCTCAGGTTTTCGAACGTCAAGAACACGCTTAAAAGAAACTCTCCAGAATTAAATTACGCTTTCTTATGGCATTGTAGATAGGGTCACATCAATGAAACACGGTTGATGAAGTTACATAGAGAGGGATATTTGGATCCGTTCGAATATCTGTCTTATGCAACTTGTCAATCTTGTCTCATAGGAAAGATGACAAAGACTCCGTTCACTGGACACGGAGTAAGAGCAAGCGTGCTCTTAGCACTCATACACAGCGACGCGTGTAGTCCAATGTCTATAGATGTACGAAGTGGTTATTCCAATTTCATTACTTTTACGGATAATTTCTCTAGGTTAGGACATGTCTTCTTGTGAAAGCATAAATCTGAACCCTTTGAAAAATTTCGGGAATATAAGAATGAAGTGGAAAAACAAACAGGCAATAGTATCAAGACACTAAGATCTGATAGATATGGTGAATACTTAAATTGCCGAGTTTCTGGATTACCTAAAAGAGAATGGAATTCTCTCTCAGCTTACTTCTCTGTACACATTACAACACAACGGTGTATAGAAAAGACGAAACAGAACCCTATTGGATATTGTTCATTCCATGATGAGTAACGCTGAGTTGCCGCGATCCTTCTAAAGTTATGCACTAGAATAAGCTGCATATCTTTTGAATAACGTTCCTACCAAGACTGTGTCTAATACACCATATCAGATGTGAAGTAGGAAGAAACCCTATCTTCAGTATCTGAAGAAATAGGGATGTCCAGCTTTCGTCAAAAAGCAGTATGCGGACAAGCTCGAGGCACGCTCAGTACTGTATAGGTTTGTGGGATACCCAAAGAACTCCAGGGGGCATCTTTTCTATTACACAGAGGAACAAAAGGTATTTTGTTCCTCGTCATGCCCATTTTTTGGAAAATCAATTTTTTGTAAAAGGAAATAGTCGGAGCGCAATAGAACTGGAAGAAATTCCAGAACCACAAACTATTACTAAATGTATGGTAGAACCAGAGGTTTCAAAAGAACCGGAAATCCCCACGCAAATCCGCAGGACTAGTAGGCAGTCTCATCCGCCTAAGAGATACTACGGTATTCTCATAGACGGGGATCGAGAGGATTGCATCATTGACAATGATGAGCCAACTAGCTTCCAGTAAGCCATTCAGAGCGGTGACTCAGGAAAATGGCTAGATGCAATACGGACCGAAATAAAGTCTATGTACACCAACAAAGTATGCACTTTCAACATTGCTCCAGAAGTGGTAAAACCCGTAGGCTGCAAATGGATCTTCAGAAAGAAGATTGGTGTAGATTGATAGGTTGAAACCTATAAGGCTAGACTTGTTGCAAAAGGTTTTTTGTCAAAGACCTGGTTTGGACTATGATGAAACCTTTTCTCCAGTGACTATGCTAAAATCTATTCGGATCCTTCTTGCCATTGCTGCCTTCCAAGATTGTGAGATCTGGCAGATGGACGTAATGACGACTTTTCTAAATAGTTATTTGGAAGAGTGTGTCTATATGGATCTGCCAGAGGGTTTCAATCAGAGTGGGAGCAGCGGGACAATGTGCAAGTTGCTTAAGTCCATTTATGGACTAAAGCAGGCATCGCGGAGTTGGAACACCTATTTTTATTGAGACAGTCAAAGAATTCGACTTTATCAAAAATCCAGATGAACCATGCATTTATAGTAAGATTGTAGCAAGAACTGTGGAATTCCTCGTTGAGTATGTGGATGACATTCTCTTGATAGGAAATGGCATTCCTATGCTATAATCAGTCAAAGGATTCTTGTCACGGAGGTTCTCCATGAATGACTTGGGTGATACCAACTACATTCTGGGGATCCAGATCTATCATGATAGATCAAAGAGGATGGTGGGTCTTTTTACAGTCAAGGTACAACAAAACCATACTGAAAATCTTTAGTATGGACGATTCTAAGCACGGTAGTCTACCGGCTTGTCACGGAATCACCCTCTCAAAAGAGATGTCAACAAGCCCAGTTGAACAAAAAAAAGAGTAGGCATGTTCCAAGACTGATTTGGAAAGGGCTCACATGTCGATTATACCCTATGCTTCTGCGGTAGGCTCTATAATGTATGTGATGTTGTGTACCAGATCAGATGTAGCTTATGCACGGAGCGTGGTAAGACGGTATTAGTCAAACCCAGGGGAGAAGCACTGGGAAGCAGTAAAGAACGTTCTCAAGTACCTGAGAAGGACTAAGGAGATGTTCTTGGTGTATGGAGCAAAAGACCTCCAGATCGAGGCATTTGCTAACTCCAGCTTCCAGAGTGATAAGAATGACTCCAAGTCCATGTCAGGTTATTTCTTTACCCTCAGTGGAGGGGCGGACTGTTGGAAGAGCTCCAAGTAGGACACCGTTGCAGACTCGACAATGGAAACGGAGTAGTTCGCTGCATGAGACGCTGCAAAAGAGGTAGTCTGGATATGGAAGTTCTTAATTGAACTTCAGGTGGTTCCTTCCATTTGTTGGTCCAATACTTTAGTATTGTGACAACATACTGCGCTATAGCTTTAGGAAAGGAATCCAGGTCCCATCAGAGATCCAGACATATCTTGAGGCGGTACCACCTGATCAGGGAGATGGTTGATCCCCAGGGGATCGAGATGAGGAGAGTAGATACGGAGAACAACACTGCAGATCCACTCACAGAGGTCATCCCTGAGACAGTGTTCGAGAGGCTATCGAGACCTTTGGTCTGCGATATGCCAGTATATGGCCTTAGTGCAAGTAGGAGATTGTTAGTGATATATGCCCTAGAGGCCATTATTTTATCATACTGGATTGTATATTACTTAATGGGAGGTTGGGATATACACGGATTTAGTAACAGTCTTTCTCGAAATAGTAGTATGCTACCTGGTTTGTTTCTACCTTAATATGTGCATATGTTTTCATAGCATATCACTTATACATATTGGTAGAGCCCTTAGGATCTTTGCTTGATTACCAGAGTTGTGATGGCAGTCACACTAGTGGGGGCTGGGTAGTCTATAAGCACATCCTATACAGGTCCCTAGTCCTAGGATTATCGAGACGGGGCATCGATACTCCACAGTACACTAGTGTATACGCTTCTTATCCCAGCAGGGGAGATGGTCTTTCCCACAACCATCAGTACGTTGTATTGGAAATAGTATGCAGGTGCTCATTAGGTTATGAGTACACTGGACAGGACTCGTCGGGAACTGTTGGTGGGTATTATACCTGTCGCCGGGTAGCAGTTCCTAGGTGACATGAGTACAGCTTAGTCCGTCGACTTAACACTGCTGCTTCGCCTCAAGTGTTTTCCGACTGTACTTTGATTACTACCCTACCACGGCTCAATAGAGTCATGCAAACAGGTAGTAGTTGGGTGCAGTCCCGAAACACTTGGAGGCAGTGGCGGTTAGATAGGATTCGCCTCTCCCGGTAATGGGGTTGATATCGAGCTGTGTTCGGAAGGCCATTACACAAAGTCCTTGGCCAATGCAAGCGAGATTTACTGGTAGGTGTTCCAGTAGTTTCTCAGGATGTATTGGGCTACTCTCCGACATGACTTATACCGCTATTAGTGGTATGACGTTTACCGCCCCCAGGCCCGATATGTGATACTCTTAGACGAACAGACCGGACTATACAGAGATTGTCACATTCAGGCTCAGTAGGAGTTCGGATGGGTTTTCCTCATCGGCCTTCTTATCGACATCTACCCGGGGACCGTTATGTGCAGCTAGTACTGCTTGCGGCCTGTGGTTAAACCTACTGCCAGCGTAGTGTCGAGTCTTTAGAGTCCCACACAGAGAGTTTCCCTGCACTGGGAAAAAGGTGTAGAGGCCGTATGGTTTTACGGCAGGGCTTCGATCACTTACGTGCACTTGTGCGCATATGATGTTCGGGCGGATAACACTAGTTGGCTTTGGTTTAAGCCGGATCCTAGTATTATATTGATGGATCGGTTTCGTCTCTTTGTATTCGTATTTCTTGGAACACGAATGCAGGTATGTATATACGGATGAGAAGAGCACAGAAGGAGACACCTCATTAGGGTTTTGACCATTTACTTGATTAAAACAATTATGAGGTGGAGGAAAGTATTTGTTATTTTTGTACTTGATAATTGAGACATGGCTACTTGACTTTGTTTGACCTTTTGACTTGGCTTGACCACTTGACTTGGGTTGACTATTTGACCTAGATATTTTAGTGAGATATTTTGATGAGATATTTTGATGCCATGATAGTGGTCATGTCAAGGGTAGCCATCTCAATTTTCATGAGAGAGATTATCATTTGTAAAAATACTTTCTCTTTCTTCAAGTGTGCTCTCATGCTAGCTCTTCTTCTTCTTCCTCACTACAAAACCCTTAAGGTCTCATGAGTTGAGTAAATTAGGGTTTCAAGAGACAAATAAATCCATCTTCATACTCTACATCACCTAGGACATCAAGTTTAGCAAGCTTGTTGCCCTAGTTACCTCGGTTTTGAGGTGGAGCTCAGGCTATAGACTCTCGGGTGGATCGTCTTTGACTCGAGGAGGCCGTGGAGGTTTCTACGATCCGGATCGATCCTTGGAGCCTACGTAGACGAGGAGGACAGCGATGAAGACCCGAAGGACTTGTATCATGAGGTATAACATTCTATCCAAGTACTTAAACCTAAAGTAGTTTGCTCGCTAAAGTTTATGAACAATCCTTGGTTCTAGTCGGTGTTGAGAAGCTCGTAAAAATCATTTTTGCAAATTCCGCCTCCCAGCGAACACGTGGGGTGCGCGATATCGACTTACATCCATGTCTTTCCTTAACATATATAATATATAAATATCCTATTCTACGGTTGCAGGGGTGCTATATGCCATCCGCCTAACTTCCCCCATAGATATACATCTACTCGCATTCGATCCTCGCTTTCCGAAGTCGATGACGCCTTGCTCTCCCTTGTCGTCCCGAAGTCTACGCGAAGGTATATATAGTTTCAAGCACATCGTATCGTAAACAAGAATCGAATACAAAAACTGATACGGCACGTGGAGTGCACATAGGTTAGAACCTACGGCCTACGCATGCAAGAATAACCAACAACTCTCGACGTCAACGTACAAACGTCTAACAACCGAGCCAAAACCTCAAATACCAAAACTCAAGTCACTAAAAGTTGCAAAACGAAAACAGAAACTCAAGAAAACACCTCAAGATTTTATCCTAGGTTGAATTAGCCAATTTTGCATATGTGGTAGGTCTAAATAACAGATAAAGGAGCCATGGACCAAGCGCGAACCATACCCAACATGACCAGGCCGCTATTTGCGGCCAAGAAATTGATTTGGGGTCTCGGGTCTCAAGGTTAGATTCTAGGTGTCCTGCTTGTCTCACTGTGTTCGTTATATATTTTTCAGAGTCTCAGGGTAATAACATATCTTAATATCCCATCACCTATCCCACAAAATACGATATCGGCTAATTCAAAGTTCAAGTCTTGGTGTTTCTATACTTAGTTTGGTCTAGGATTTTGACACTAGAGGGGTTGTGGTCACTATCTAGTCCTCAAGTACACTTTCACAATCCAAAATATTTCCTAAACCTCATCTTGGAAAATTCTAAGATCACCAAACTACATTAGTTTAACCCTAAACTACAATAGGAGGTAAGGGAACTCAAATACTTAGCTAAGGGTGCAGGATTTACCTCATATAGCAAATGAAGAAAATTCTTATGTTGCCGAAACTGTTCAAAATCTCCACTTGATTGATCCATGGTATTTGTAGTGATGAGAGGAATACTTTTTGTGAAGGTGGCATGGTGTTTAGTGGTGGTTTTGGAGGTGTTTGAGAGTGGTAGTGAAGGTGGAGGGAGGAGGATGAAGAGATGAAGAGGATGAATGTGAGAAATGAAGGAGGAAGATAATATTCCAGGTTGAGAAGAACCCCTCCCCCCTCTCTCTTTGCCCATACCTACGTGTCCCCCAGACAAAATATCTTCCCTTTTCCTTTTTATTTTCCTTCTTCTTTTTATTTTAAAAACAAAAATCATTTTAAAGAAAAGGAAAAGAAGCCATGGTTAATAACAAAAATGTAACAATTGTTTTGCAACATGTTTGTGAAGGAATTTCTACAGCACCACTACTAGGGTTTGGTAGCATCACACATGCCATATTAAAATTTATAGGGTGCTAAAGAAAACATCCTGAGGATCATACTAGAAAAGCTAAGGTAACAAAACTTTAACACTAACACAAGTAGTAAAAGCTAGGGTTTTGAGAATACAACCTTTGTAGCTCCCTACGCTAGACTCCTTGACTACTTGAGGGTTGAAAGAAGCTCGCTTGAGATCCTCTAGGTCCATGACGATCCACCCGGAGTCCTCTTTGTCCAAGTTTGAAGCTCTACTAGATCAAGAGAAGAAGTAGAAGCTAACACTCTAAACTAATGAGCAAGACTAGTGTAGAATGGTGATGTGGTTTGTTTTCTCACTTCAAAACCCTAACTTGATTAATCTTTTGCTCACAAATGAAAGCTAGAGAGCAAGAGAGAGGAGGAAGAAGATGATGGCTAATGAGAGCTAATGAGTTAATGATCAAGATAAAGATAAGAATGAGAAAAGAAAATATATATTTTCTTCTTCTCACTCTTAACTCAAGTTAATAAATATCTAGATATTTTCTTTTGGATGAAAAATAGCCATGGAAATTAACTCAAGGTTAATGCAAAGGTTAGTGGGTGAATAAAATAATCAAGCATGATAATAATTTCCATTTCCATTTTCTTTTCCAAATATAAATATCAACATATTTATTAAGGTGTGAGTCTTATATTGCCACCATCCACTATATCAACAACCATGATAGAATTGTGTATGCATGTATGTGTGCATGCACATCCATATGTGCATCAATGAGAATAAATGCATACATGCATGCATACAACAAAAGACAAGAAGGGTTTAAAGTGAAAAAGCTAATGGTCAATGATAAATCAACACTTGATTTAGCAAACCGGTCATATCACATACGACCTGACCAATAGCAAACCGCCCGATTAATATACGGTATCTCATACGCGCATTTAATCGGGTCCTCGCGCATATCCCATATGCACACCACATCGTTTCGCCTGGACTAGGTAACTCCATTGTGGGACTCTAAGACTCGTCAATACGCCGGCAGTAGGTGATGATCATATCAAGCACCCCCAAACCGCAAGAGGTAGGTAAACGTATAGGCCACCCGGGTATTGAGCGATCAGATGAAAACAAGCGAACCTATCACAACTCCCGTCGAGCCAACCGACAACACTACCGTACAGTCCGGTCTCTTCGTCGGATATGCTCCATATCGAGTCTAGGGATGGTAACGTCGACCCCAATAACTCAATAAGTCGTGCCGATGAATGGTCTATAACAGATCGAGAAACTACTGATAACACATATCAGTAAATCTCAACAGCCCTGGCCAGGGACTTACTGATATAGCCAATCGAGCACAGCACAGCATCAACTTCCAATACCGGGAGAGACGAAACCCCTCCTATCGCTCATCGTCTACGTATGTCTCGGGACTATACCCAAAAGCCACCTGTTTGCATGACTCAGTAGAGCCGTGGTAGTGTGGTAATAAAAGTACAGTGGGAGAACACACAAGACTCTATGACGATCTCGGGTCTACAGACTAACCCGTACCAGTGTCACCTGAGAACTGCTATCCGAAGATAGATATAATACCATATAGGAGTTCTCGGCGAGTCCGTCCAGTGTACCCAGTCTCCACTGAGCACCCATATACGATCTCGATGTCAAACATCAATGGATGTAGGAACATCCATCGCCCATCATATGGGTCTAGTATCATATATGCTAGTCTACTCTGGTATATCGATGCCCCATCTCGATACACCTACGACTAGGGACATTTCAGGATATGCTTATAAACTACAAATGTCCCACTAGTATGATCTCCATCATAATCACAGTAGTCAAGCCAATATCCTCAGGGCTTTATCAACATGTGTGAATGAATAAAAGCGTGATCAAGTCAACATGTCAGATAAAGAAGAACCAGATAGCATACTATCATGTCGAGCAAGAATGTACACTGAATATATATATATATGTATGTATGTATAAATACATCCACTATCATATAATGGCCTCTAGGACATACATATATCCAACAATCTCCCACTTGCACTAAGGCCAGTTATTGGCGTATCTCATACCCAACATCTCAAAATGTCGCTCATGCTACGGCTGAGGGAGGGCCTTGGTGAGTGGATCCGCGGTGTTATTCTTTGTGTCTACTCTCCTAATCTCGATCTCGCGGCGATCTACAATCTCCCGAATCAAATGAAAGCGCCTCAGGATGTGTCTGGACCGCTGATGGGACCTCGGCTCTTTGGCTAACGCCATAGCCCCATTATTATCACAATACAATGGTATTGGATCAATAATGGTTGGAACTACTCCTAGCTCCGAGACGAACTTCCTCATCCAGACGGCTTCCTTGGCAACATCATTCGCAGCAATGTACTCAGCCTCCATCGTAGAGTCTCAATGGTATCCTGTTTGGAACTTTTCCAACTAACCGCCCCTCCATTGAGGGTAAATACAAACCCAGAGATAGAACTTCTGTCGTCCTTATCACTCTGGAAGCTCGAATCGGTAAAGGCCTCCATTTGGATATCTCTATTACCATACACCAAGAACAATTCTTTAGTCATTCGCAAGTACTTAAGAATGTTCTTCACAGCTATCCAGTGATTCTCCCCTGGGTTGGATTGATACCTGCTTACTACACTAAGTGCATAAGCTAAATCTGGGAGTGTACATAACATCGCATACATTATAGATCCTACTGCCGAAGCATAGGGTATAATGCTCATGCAAGCTCTCTCTTCATCGGTCTTTGGGCAAGAGTCCTTAGAGAGAGTGACCTCTAGGCAAGCGTGTAAGGCACCTCGCTTGGAGTCTTCCATACTAAACCTTTTTAGGATGGTGTTAATGTACCTGGTTTGGGACAATCCCAATAACCTCTTGGATCCATCCCTATAGATCCGAATGCCCAGAACGTATGTGGCATCACCCAGGTACTTCATGGAGAACTTTAGTGATAAGAAAGATTTGACCGACTGTAGCATAAGAATATCATTTCCTATCAGAAGAATGTCATCCACGTACAATACGAGGAATGTGACAGCTCTCCCTACAGCCTTCTTATAAACACAAGGTTCATCTGGATTTTTGATGAAATCAAACTCTTTGATAACATCATCGAAACAGATGTTCTAACTCCGTGATGTCTGCTTTAACCCATAAATGGATTTAAGCAATCTACATTCTTTCCCGCTGCTCCCACTGTCAATGAAGCCCTCTGGCTGATCCATTTAAACGCATTCTTCTAAATATCCATTTAGAAATGCTGTTTTAAAGCCCATCTGCCAGATTTCATAGCCGTAGTGAGCAGCAGTAGCAAGTAGGATCCGAATAGATTTAAGTATGGCTACGGGAGAAAAAATTTCGTCATAGTCTAAACCTGGTCTTTGACGAAAACCCTTCGCCACAAGTCTTACCTTATAGGTCTATACCTGCCCATCTACACCAATCTTTCTTTTAAAGATCCATTTGCACCCCATAGGTTTTACCCCAGGGGGTACAACGTCCAAAGTCCATACTTTGTTGGTGTACATAGACTCCATTTCAGATCTCATGGCATCCAGCCACTACACAGAGTCTCTACTCGTGATAGCTTGCTGAAAGCTGGTAGGATCCTCCTCCTCCATGATGCAGTCTTCTCTATCACCATCCATGAGGAAACCGTAGTACCTCTCCGGTGGACGAGAAGTCCTACCAGACCTACGGAGTGGCCGAGGCTCCTCAGTTTCTGTTGCAACAGCCGGTTCAACCAAGTCGTCATTTGTAGTTTGTGTTTCTAGAACCTCTTCTAGATCTACCACACTGCCATCTGTATCATTTGTAAAAAACTCTTTTTCCAAAAATGTGGCATATTGAGAAACAAACACTTTTTGTTCCTCCTTGTGATAGAAAAGATATCCATAAGAATTCTTTGGATATCCCACAAAATTACACATGGCCGACCGTGTCTCGAGTTTGTCCGGATTTTGCTTTTTAACATAAGCTGGACAACCCCAAATCTTAATTTGTTTAAGAGATTGTCTCTTCCCATGCCATATCTTATATGGCGTGGTAGACACAGTTTTGGTTGGGACCCTGTTCAGCAGAAACGCTGCAGTTTCCAATGCTTGCCCCCAAAATGAGATGGGTAACTCAGCATCACTCATCATGGAACGAACCATATCTAATAGGGTCCGATTCCGTCGTTCTGACACACCGTTGTGCTGTGGTGTGTGAGGAGGAGTGAGCTGAGAGAGAATCCTATTCTCTTTTAGGAAGTCTGCAAACTCTGTACCGAGGTACTCTCCACCTCGATCCGATCGAAGCGTTTTGATGCTCAAGCCGGTTTGTTTTTCTACTTCGAGTTTATATTCAGTGAATTTCTCGAAAGCTTCGGATTTGTGCTTTAATAAAAATACATGACCGAATCTTGAGAAATCATCAGTGAAAGTAATGAAGTATGAAAAACCGCCTCTAGCCTGTGTAGACATTGGCCAGCATACATCACTATGTATGAGGCCTAAGAGCTGAGTAGCTCTTTCTCCGTGTCCTGTAAACAGAGTTTTGGTCATTTTATCCTTGATACAAGACTGGCAAGTCGCATAAGATTTATATTCAAAAGGGTTTAAATATCCATCTTTATGTAGCTTGTTTAGTCTTGTTTCGTTAATATGACCAAGTCTACAGTGTCAAAGAAAAGCTTCATTTATTTCTGAAATTTTTCTTTTATTAGTGTGTTGTATGCTGAAAACAGTGTGTTGATTTAGGATGTATATCCCGTTATTAAGTGTACCATACCCAACCAACATTTGATTCAGGTGAATGTTCATAACATTGTTCTGCAATACAAAATTATATCCTTCATTGTCTAACAAAGAAACTGATATTATATTATAAAGCATACTAGGTACATAATAACATGGGTTCAAAACCAATATACACCTAGACGGCATCCCCAAGTGATACTCTCCCACTGCAACTGTATGTACATTGGAACCATTTCCAACGCGGAGAGTATGGTCACCTGTCTTCAAAACCTTGCTATTTCTCAGCCCCTGCATAGAATTGCAAATGTGAGAACCTGAACCGGTATCTAATACCCAGGAAGCAGAGTTTATTGAAAAACAGTTTTCTGTCACAAACACACCTGAAGCGGAAGCATCCCCATGCTTCCTCTTGAGATCCAAGTACTCGGTGCAGTTGCGCTTCCAGTGTCCTGTTTTGTGGCAGTGATAACATTCCCCTTTCCCCGATTCCCCAGCTTTGGACTTGTCTTTTTAACTCCACCCTTAGGTTTGGTGGGTTTCTTCTTCATCTTTCCCTTGGCCTTAGCCTTTGGGCAAGAAGAGGAAGATTGCCCAACACTCAAAATGGGAGTTTTCACTGATTTCAGCGTGCTCTCTGCACTCCTTAACATATTAAGGAGTTCAGGTAGTTCCTTCTCCATGTTGTGCATGTTGAAGTTAACTATAAATTGAGCAAAGGTGGAGCTGAGAGACTGCAGAATAATATCCGTATATTGCTCATTGTCCATTGTCCACCCAAGCTCCTCAAGCTCCTCTATGAGAGCTATCATCTTCAGAACATGGTCTCCTACTGGTGTGCCAGGGGCCATTCGCATCTGAAACAGCTTTCTAGATGGTTCGTATCGTAAGACACGAGATTGCTCTCCATACAACTCCTTTGTATGGAGGAATATGGCGTGGACGTCCATATTCTCGTGCTGCTTTTGATGTGTGTTATCCATCGATGCAAGCGCGAGGCATTTGGCCGTGACACAGTCAGCGTCCCATGTCTTGCGGACTTCAATATCCGCAACTAAGGATTTATGACCTGGGACGGGCGAGGCTGGAGCCGTGAGGACATATGATACCTTATCATAAGTCAAGGCAATGTTAAGATTTTTCAGCCAGTCTTTATAATTGGTCCCATTCAGTTTATTTTTATCTAGTAAAAGCTTGAGTCCTGTCATTGGTATCAGCCATTAAGAGAGAGAAAAGAATACACTCAGCGAAAGCTCTTGCAAAGATCAGATTGGTTATTATCTTATCTAATCGATGTCTCCCACTGCTTTAATCAAGTTTTTCTTTCAAACCATAAAAAGAAAACTATATAGGATTAATTACAGTCTACAACTTCGCTAACCGTTCAACCAGGCCAGTGTCGGTACTTGAGGGAGGTTCCCCGTGCTTTCGCACGGACCTAATTAATATAAACCTCGTCTTCCCAGAGGCGTAGCCCCGTTAACACCTTTCTAGACACCTAAGGAGTTAGCTAATTGTAAACTGCAAAACTCTCCTGGGAGCAACTATTGCCCACAGTGCGATCGGGATCCAACCATCATATGGAAGGTATGCAATCTCATTGCAAATTTCAACTCTTGAAATTCCCGATGTGGTTTTTACCCCTAGTACCCATGACCTTAACTATGGTCAACAAATCATAAGCACTGGTCAAGTTCTACTCGTCATTTCTTGATTAATTAGACCCACTCACATGACCCTTAACTATGGTCAACAAAGTCGCATGAATGTCCTAATTAATCTGCATCATATGCAGTGTAGGAAGACATCACTTAGCTACCGTACACTACGCCTTAACTATAGTCAACAAACATAGCACGAATACTAAGTACTCTACTTCCTAAAATGATAGAGGGTTGCGGATGGTTTTTAAGAAAACCTTTAACGCTTTGAACTTGATATCGTCGTAGAATCAAATGGTTTTCATAAGGAGTGGCTTAAACTCCGCAGTTTTGAAATGTAGCTTTTTCGTAAAAAGCCGAGTGGTTTTCAAATCTGATTCTACGACATCTTTTTAGGTTTATTTTCTTTACATTAATCATATTAATATAGTCCCATCATTTAAGTCCTTAAGCCAATCACAGAAAAGAAATGAAAATACAACGTACGCTTATGCCATCCGCATTCACCGCAATGTTCCGTTATGCACCGTTAGGTTACTTAAGCAATGTATATTATATATCTCATATATAATATAACATTCGTCTCAGATATATTAAGCGATCACATCATAGAATATAGGCACAGATATGATAATATAGGATATACTAGGACGTCCGTATTTAGTATTTAGCCAACAATAGAAAATACAGATTTCATAGTCGTGATGAATAGCCAATCCCACACCCTAGACCCCTACGAGAGCGGCAAGTGACCCTGTCAATTCTGGAGTTAGGAGACCCGGTCTCGACTCCTCGAGATGGTCTCCCACTGGACTCTAGAACCGGATCACTTGTGCTCTCCACCTTGGGTCTATCCTAATGCGGAAAAGTAAATAATATACAACAATGGTGACATCATCCTCAACCTGGAAGTGCCCCAAATAAAAGAATATTACATTACAAATGAATTTTACATGAATGAAAAGTAAAACTCTCATCTTACATAAAAACCCCCGGCTATTCGATCACGACAATCCAATACATCATAATACAGCAACACATAACATCACATGTCATCAACGTAAGCATGTGTGCGTACCCCAATTGCCGTTGACATATAGCAACGAAACCGGCGATACGCATACTACGCTTACGGTCGCAGAAACAAGTATCACATACAACTAGGCAATGTTAAACCCTTCGATCGAATTAACGAACACCCATATTCCCCAGCAAGCTCAACACTTGAGCACCGTTAAACAATACCCAAAATCTATGCCACGGTATATAATGGAGCAACCGTAGAAGGGCAGACCCAAGCCTCATTTGTGGCGCCACTAACTACGGTAAACCCTAAGGTTCAGTCGTAGTTTGGTGGTCACATCTCGAGTTAGGGTTACATTCTTCTAGAGGGTCCATAGGAATACCTGCATTATATATCGAGTACGTTCAACCTGGAAAAATACGAGTGTTTGATAATTCGTTTGACCTGTTTAAGGTCGCCAAAGTTACCAATACGATGCTATAAAATACGAATACGAACTATTCCGCAAAGTGCCCAATACCAAACTTACATCACATGCAATTTTGGACTACATAAACAATACCAGAAACCCGAGAATATGAGTAACAAACTACAGGAGCAAAATGAGGGGGAGTGGAAACAAAGGGGTCGGCGACGCCGGAATTTCCCACTTGGCCGCCGGCCAAAAACCGGTCACCCCGTCTCGTGTTCCGAAATCTGCTCCCATTTCCACTCCGGAACGGGTAAAGGCTGCAACTCTCCTACCGGCCTCTGATGCTCAGCCATGACTTGCTGACAAGTCAGGCACCTCGATACAAAGTCCGAAATATCACTCTTCATCCCTGCCCATCAGTAAATGTCTCTCAAGTCACGGTACATCTTGGTAGAACCTGGATGAATGCTAAAGGCTGACAGATGTGCTTGCTCTAGGATCTCGCATCTCAACCCATCGGTATATGGTACACACAAACGAGTCCGGTAACGTAGCACACCCTGGTCGTTAATCGTGAAATCCGAATCTGTACCCTGCCGAACAAGCTCAAGAATTTCAGACAAACGGGCATCACTGGTCTGTGCCTTACGGATACGATCAAGTAGAAGTGGACAGGAGCAGACGTGAGAAAACTGTCCCCCAGTGGAAGCAAACTCAAACTGTACTCTATTGTTGCACAAGTTCTCCCAATCTGCAGAAGACTGCTTCTGAACTGCGCTCAACTGAGACAAGCTATCCCCGGGCCTACGACTCAAAGCATCCGCTACCACATTCGCCTTGCCCGGGTGATAAAGGATCTCACAATCATAATCCTTTACAAGCTCCATCCAACGACGCTTTCTCAGATTCAGATCCCGCTGTTGGAAGATGTACTTCAAGCTCTTTTGATCCGTGATAATCTGACACGACTCCCCGTACAAGTAGTGTCTCCAAATCTTCAGCGCAAAGACCACCGCGGCCATCTCAAGATCGTGAGTGGGGTAATTCTGCTCGTTCTTCTTTAGCTGCCGAGCAGCATAAGCGATAACTCTATCCTGCTGCATCAATACACAACCGAGCCCCACTCGAGAAGCATCACACTAAACAACATAGTCGCCCGATCTAGAAGGCAAGGATAAAACTGTTGCAGTCGTCAATCGAGTCTTCAACTGCTGAAAACTCTGCTCGCATGCTTCAATCCAAAGAAAAGGAACTCCCTTCCTAGTCAGTCCGGTCAGCGGTGCAGCGATACTCTAGAAATCCTGCACGAAACGGCGGTAATAACCAGCTATGCCCAAAAAGCTGCGGACCTCTGCAAAGATACAGGTCTGGGCCAAAGCTGTACAGCCTCGATCTTCCTCGGGTCCAAAAGTGTTAGTTGTATATATGCCCTAGAGGCCATTGTTGTACATATGATGTTTATTATAGTGGATGCTTTGATATATATAGTGAGGACTTTCTTGCTCGATATGATAGTATGCTATCTGGTTTCACTTTGTCTTAACATGTTGACTTGTATTGGTTTACTGTCTTGCTCTCACATGTTGATAAAGCCCTTGGGATATGTACTTGACTACTAGGACTATGATGAGATCATACTATTGGGGCCAGGGTAGTCAATGAGTACATCCTATAACCATTCCTAGTCGAGGGTGTATCGAGACAGGGCATCGATACACCAGAGTAGACTAGCATATACGCATTTTGACCCATATGATGGGCGATGGATGATCCTATATCCATTGGTGTTTGACATCAAGGATGGTGTACGGGTGCTCAGTGGAGACTAGGTACACTGAACGGACTCGCCGAGAACTCCTAGATAGGATTATACCTATCGTCAGATAGCAGTTCTGCGGTGACACTGGTACAGGTTAGTCTTTAGACCCGAGATCGTCATAGAGTCTTGTGTGATTCCCACTGTGCTTTGATTTCCACCTTACCACGTCAAAGAGGGCGTGCAAAATGGTGGCTTTTGGGTACAGTCTCGAATCACATGGAGGCAATGAGCGATAGGAGGGGTTTCGTCTCTCCCGGTATTGGGGGTTGATGTTGTGCTGTGTTCGATTGGTTATAACTGGAAGTCCCTGGCCAGGAATGATATGGAGAGCTACTGGTAAGAGTTATTAGTACTTTCTCGACCAGTCATGAGCCTCACATCGACACGACTTATCGGTTATTGGGGTCTGACGTTTACCACCCTTAGACTTGATATGCGACATACCAGACGAAGAGACCGGACTGTACGGTAGTGTTACTGATTGGATTCACAGGAGAATGTACAGGCTTGCTTGTTGATCTTATGATCGCTCAATACCTGGATGGCTGTTACATTTAGCTTACCGCTTGCAGCTTGTGGGTGTTTGATATGATCATCACCTACTGCCGGCGTATTAACGATTCTTTAGAGTCCTACACAGAGGTTTCCTGGCTCAGGGAAAACGGAGTAGGAGCACATATGTGATATGCGCGAGACCGAGAATAATACGATATGAGATACCATATTCTACTCTCGCGATATGTGATATCTGTTAGTTATATGTATGCCCTAGAGGCCAGTATTGTACAGATGATGTATATTATATTGGATGCTTGGACATATAAAGAGATGACTTTCTTGCTCGATATGATAGTATGCTATCTGGTTACTCTTTATCTTAACATGTATACTAGTCTCTTTAAACTGTCTTATAGTTACATGTTGGTAAAGCCCTTAGGATGTGTACTTGACTGCCTGGACTATGATGCAGATCATACTAGTGGGGACATGGTAGTCCATAAGTACATCCTTCAAGGTCCCTAGTCATGGGTATATCGAGACAGGGCATCGATATACCAGTGTAGACTAGCGTATACGCTTCTCGACCCATGAGATGGGCGATGGATGATCCCATATCCGTTGGTGTTTGACAGAGATGGTATACGGGTGCTCAGTAGAGACTGGGTACACTGGACGGACTCGCCGAGAACTCCCAGATGGTATTATACCTCACGTCAGATGGCAGTTCTCAGGTGACACTTGTGCAGGTTAGTCTGTAGACCCGAGATCGTCATAGAGTCTTGTGTGATTCCCACTGTGCTTTGATCTCTACCTTACCACGTCCATGAGGGCGTGCAAAACGGTGGTTTTTGGGTACAGTCCCGAGTCACATGGAGGCAATGAGCGATAGGAGGGGTTTCGTCTCTCCCGGTATTGGGGGTTTGTTGTTGCGCTGTGCTCGATTGGCCGTAACAGGGAAGTCCCTGGCCAGGGCTGATCAGAGATTTGCTGGTAAGTGTTACCAGTAGTTTCTCGACCCGTTATGAGCCTAACATCGGCACGACTTATCGGTTATTGGGGTCTGACGTTTACCACCCCTAGACTTGATATGCGACATATCAGACGAACAGACCGGACTGTACGGTAAGTGTTACTGGTTGGATTCACAGGAGTGTGAGCGGGCTAGCTCGTCGATCTTCTGATCGATCAATACCCGGGTGGCCGTTACGTTTAGCACACCGCTTGCGGCTTGTGGGTGATTGATATGATCATCATCTGCTGCCGGCGTATTGACGAGTCTTTAGAGTCCTACACAGAGGTTTCCTGGCTCAAGCGAAACGAAATAGGAGCGCATATGAGATATGTGCAGGACCGAGAATAATGCGTGTATGTGATACCGTATTCCATTCTCGCGATGTATGTATCGATTGGTTATATTCGATATAACCTAGATATCGAATCAAGGATTGATTCGATAAGCCGATACATAGGATACTAGTCGGTTATATACGATATGACCGGATCGTTAAATCAAGTGTTGATTTAATGATTTAATGTATAATTATATATTTGCTATATTACTTTGCATTAACTAGTATTGGTTCACTTTAAATGGATTTTCTCACTTGATGTGCAAGTTGTATATGTGATATACTTTTGTGCACATGTTTGTATCATGTTTGATGATACTTGCTCATTTGGTTAAGTGTAAAGAATTAAACCTTGGTTAAGTAAATGGTTAGGGTTTTTATTTATTCATTCTTTTATCTTTTTAATTTGGATTAAAAGAAATGGCAAAAGAAAACAAAATGGTTGCTTTCATTCTTGAAGCTTGTTGAAGCTTCATGAAGCTTTGACCAAAGTGACCATTTTGTCTTCATGCTTAACCCTAACCATTCATCTAACCTTAGTCAATTCTCTACACCTAACCATGGTTTACATTATGATAAGTATTCATTTTCTTTTTCATTTTAAGGACTTATCATAATCATAATCATCTTCATCTTCTTCTTCTTCATGAGATAAAGAAAAAGCTTGCCACCATTAATGGCATGTTGAGCAAAAGTGTGAGAAATCAAATTCTAAAGTGAACCCACCTCCTATTTCTTCACCCTCTACCTCTTGCCAAGTAGTATAGGTTGTTTTCTTCACAAGTTTCACAACTTGGTGAAGTTGGAGCTTGATCTTGTGTAACCTCGACGTAGATCATCTTCGGCATCGTACCCGACGACTAGTCCGCTCATTTCTCCGATGAAGCCGATGCCAGAGTCCGAGATCCAACTTGGACAGTGGGAGGACGTCTACGTGGAGCTAGGAAAGTGGAGAACCGGATCTACAAAGGTTGTAGCTTCTCACTTTTAGTTATGTCGTTAACTAGTTTCCTGTTTCGCCTAAAATTCTAGTTAACGATCCGTATTAGAGTTTCTCGGCACTTGTAAAATTTGAAATTAGAATGGTTGATGCCTTGTGAGACCTCTTGAGAGTGCCTAGGAACCCTACAGTGGTATCAGAGCCTAGCTAGAGCCTTAGGCGAAGGGTAGACGACGTTTGAAACCCGATCGAACCGAAACCCTAAAAACCAAATTGCTCTCTGGACGTTTTCCAAAAACTGGGTTTTTTCCAGATTAAAAATGCTTAAAAAATTCAGCAGGGAATTATAAGAATTACGGTGCAAAATTTGACCAATGATACCTCAAACATGCGGCGGAAACGCGGCAGAAACCTAGCTTCTGCGGCGGTTCCGCGGCTCTCTGGTGACGTCAGCCCTCCATATTTGCACAGTAATTCCTCTTTCACAGTGCTGAGTTTTATGGGAATTTTTAATATGTATTCAAGAGTTGAATTTTCTGGGGTTGTTTTGGGGATTCGATGATTCGATCGGATTATCAAATTTTGTCTATGTGGTTTTCCGGATATTTAAGAATATGTTAAAAAGTTCGACCAGATGTAAATACCCAATCTTTCCCCTGCCGGGAAATTTCCAATTGTTGGACTTTTCCGTAGTTTAATGACGTTCTAAGTAGTGCAAGTAACGCGATGGTCCCTCTAGAAGACAACAAACCTTAACTCGATTATGTGACCGTCTTGAACTGCCCTTTGAACCTTAGGGTTTGGGGCAGTACGGCGTGCCACATGTGAGGCGTTGGCTTGACCCTTCTACGGCTGGACCGTTGGTACTGAGGCATGAAGTGAATGTCTTTGAACTTATTTCATGTGTTGATCGGTTTCGGGAAAACTTGGGTGTTCGAATGTTCGATCGGAAAGTTTAATATTTTCTATTTATCCGGAATGGGATACAATAATTGGAATTCAAAAACAGTTATGAGATAACTGAATGAATGTTATAAATCTAGCGCTTTAGTCTCACTTGATATTGAAAAGAGTTTTCGATAATGGGACTAAAATGCGGGGTTTATAATTGTTAGGCATGTGATGTCTAAGTATTTCATTTGATTAGGCAAGCGATGTCTAAAGAGGTTGCGGATTCCAACTGTTGTAGTTTTACACTTTCTTTTCTGTGACCGTAAGTGTAATATGTGATATCGCCGGTTTCGTTGCTATATGTCAACGACAATTGGGATGCGCATATTTACTTACGTTGATGACATCTGGTGTTATGTGTTACTGGATATGTTATATTGGATCGTCGTGTTTGAATAGCCGGGTTTTTTTTATATGAGATGAGTGTTTTTCATTTTAATTCATGTAAAAAAAATTGTATATAATATTCTTTTATTTGGGGCACTTCCAGGTTGCGGAAGCTGTCACCCTTTGTATATTATTTACTTTTCTGCACTAGGATAGACCAAAGGAGGGGAGCACAAGTAACCGGGTTCTAGGGTCCAGTGGGAGACCTTCTCGAGGAGTCGAGTCCGGGTCTCCTAACTCTAGAATTGGTAGGGTTGCTTGCCGCTCTCGTAGGGGTCTAGGGGTGTGGGTTTGGCTATTCATCACGACCGTGGAATCCGTGTTTTATACTGGGTCGTATTAAAAATACGGACGTCCTAGTATATCCAATATTTCATATGATTCTTCTGCTGCGATATCTGTGATGTGATCATGTGATATGTTCTGTGATGGATACTTTATATAGTAATGTTTTGCACCCGCACTAGCCCTGCCCTGCTCTGTCGTTAGCTACCTAACCTAACGGTGCACGAGGGGACATCGAGGCAAATGCGGATGGCATAAGTGTACGTCGTATTTATCTGTGATGTTTAGGTGACTTAAATGATGGGACTTCATTAATGTGATTAATGAAAGAAAAGAAACCTAAGATGTTGTAGAATCAAAATTTTAAACAAAACAGGTAGCTACAGTTCTTGCTTTGCATAGCGGTATATATGATATACCCTGCACCTTATTCGATGAGGAAAGGACCGAGATCCCTTCACCGGGAGTGACTCCTTTAGCAATAACTGGCAGATGCTACACACTCGGTTTGTCTTTTGATTGCTTCTATAGTTTCTGCTTTGCACAGTGATATATAAGATATATCCCGCACCTCATTCGACGAGGAAAGGGCCGACGATCCCTTCACGGGGAGTGACCCCTTTAGCAAAACTAGAAAAGCCTCAATATCACTCCATTTCAAAACTTCATTTGATTCTACAACGATATCAAGTTCATTACGCAATAGGTTTTCAGAAAAACATGTCGTAGCCCTCCGTCATTTCAGATAAGTCCTGTTTAGTATTCGTGCTGCGTTTGTTGACCTTGTCAAGGCGCAGTGTGTGGTAGCTGACCGGTATTTATCTGCTTATGCATATGATGCAGATTGGATTAGGGTAGTCGTACGGCCTTGTTGACCTTGTCAAGGGTCGTGCGGGTGGGTTTAATTCAATCAAGAAATGACGGGTTGAACTTGACTTACGGTCTATGGTTTGTTGACCTTGTCAAGGTCATAGATCGTTTGGGGCAAAAGCATTATCTGGAATTTCAAGTGTTGAAATTTGCAATGAGATTGCATACCTTCTATGAGATAGTTGGATCCCGATACCCACTGCGAGTAAGAGTTACTCCTGGGAGAGTTTTACACATTACAATTAGCCGATCAAGTAGGTGTCTAGAAAGGTGTCAACGGGGTTACGCCTCTGGGAAAATGAGGTTTACTTTAATTAGGTCCGTGCGAAAGCACGGGGAACCTCCCTCAAAGTACCGACACTGGCCTGGCTGAAAGATCGATGAAGTTGTAGGGTGTAATTAATCCCGGCTAGTCTTTCCTTTTAGGGTTTGAAGGAAGATTTGATAAAAACCAGTGGGAGCCATCCTGATTAGATAAGATAATAACCAATCTGATCTTGCACGAGCATACGCTAAAGTGTTTTCTTCTCTCTCTCTCCAGGTAGCGACCATGTCATGCCCTAATAAAGATAATAATATGGATGTATTGACCGAACCCGCATGTTATACTGTGCTGGGGAACGTTGGTTCCGTTCTTTCTTATAAGAGTTATAGGAATGAACAGGATATAGGGGAATACCAGGATTCCCATGCCACCCGAATGAAGAAAGTACATGTTGATGCATTTTCTTCGGGTGTGTTCGTTACAGAGAGCTGTTTCTCCATTTGCTCCACGTCCTGGGTATTAGATACCGGGTCAGGATCCCATATATGTAATCAGTTACATGGGCTCAGGAAAGGTAGAGAACTTGGAGAAGGTGATAAAGACATTAGAGTTGGAAATGGTGCAATTGTTGCAGCTAAGACTGTCGGGGAATATCACCTTGTATTACCGACTGGTAATACATTGGTTCTGAACGAATGCTATTACATGCCGAACCTGATATGCAACATTATATCGTTTTCTTTATTAAGTAAAGAGGGATATAATTTTGTATTACAGGACAATGTTATGAACATTTTCCGTAACCAAAAGTTGGTTGGATCAGGCACGTTGTGCAATGGCATTTATGTTCTAAATCAATCAACAGTTCTGAGCATAACAAACACACACAAGAGGAAGAGTTCAGAACTGAACGAATCCTTCTTGTGGCATTGTAGACTGGGTCACATCAATGCGACACGACTGGCTAAGTTACATAAAGATGGATATTTGAAACCATTCGAATTTTCATCTTATGACACTTGCCAGTCATGTCTCAAAGGCAAGATGACCAAAACTCCGTTTACGGGACACGGAGAAAGAGTTACCGAACTCTTGGGACTGATACATAGTGATGTATGCGGTCCCATGTCTACACATGCCAGGGATGGTTCTTCGTACTTCATTACATTCACTGACGATCTCTCAAGATACGGACATGTGTACTTGATAAGACACAAGTATGAAGCTTTTGAGAAATTTAGAGAATATAAACAAGAAGTCGAAAACCAAACCGGAAAAAGTATTAAAATCCTTCGATCTGATCGAGGAGGAGAATACTTGAGCAATGAATTTATGGACTTCCTTAAAGAGAATGGGATTCTCTCTCAGCTGACTCCTCCATATACACCACAGCACAACGGTGTATCGGAACGGAGGAACCGCACCCTATTAGATATGGTGCGCTCTATGATGAGCACAGCTGAGTTACCTATTTCCTTTTGGGGATATGCACTGGAAACAACAGCATACCTATTGAATCAAGTTCCATCTAAATCTGTACCTACCACACCATATGAGATATGGAGTGGGAAGAGACCATATTTTAAACGAGTTAAGATATGGGGTTGTCCGGCCTATGTCAAAAGACAACATCCGAACAAACTCGAGGCACGGTCAGTTCTTTGCAAGTTTGTGGGATACCCAAAGAACTCATATGGGTATTTTTTCTACCACAGTGAGGAACAAAAAGTGTTTGTTGCTCAACATGCCACTTTTTTAGAAAAGGAATTCCTTGAAAAAGAAATTAGTGGCAAAGTGGTAGAGCTGGAAGAAGTTCCAGATACACAAACCGTAACTGAAGATTTAGTGGAACCACAAGATTCAGTAGCTCCCAATGAACCCCAGCCACTCCGCCGATCTAGTAGGGTTCCTCACCCACCTAAGAGATACTACGGTTTTCTCATGGATGGTGGGAGCGAGGATTGCATCATGGAGGATGATGACCCAACTAGCTTCGAGCAGGCCATCACGAGTAGGGACTCAGTGAAATGGCTGGATGCTATGCGGTCCGAGATGGAATCCATGTACACCAACAAAGTATGGACTTTGGAAGTTGCTCCTGAAGGGGTAAAACCCATTGGGAGCAAGTGGATCTTCAAGAAAAAAACTTGGTGTAGATGGGAAAGTGGAGACTTTCAAAGCTAGACTTGTTGCAAAGGGTTTTCGTCAAAGACCAGGTGTGGACTATGACGAAACCTTTTCTCCAGTGGCTATGCTTAAATCCATCCGGATCATGCTTGCCATCGCTGCATATCATGACTACGAAATCTGGCAAATGGATGTTAAGACCGCCTTTCTAAACGGTGATTTAGAAGATTGCGTGTACATGACTCAGCCAGAGGGCTTCGTAGACAGTGGGAGCAGCGGGAAGGTGTGCAAGCTGCTTAAATCCATTTATGGATTAAAGCAAGCATCGCGGAGTTGGAACATCTGCTTTGACGTCGTTATCAAAGAGTTTGATTTCATCAAAAACCCAGATGAACCTTGTATTTACAAGAAGGTGGCAGAGAGTAAGGTTGTCTTCCTCGTATTGTACGTAGACGACATACTCTTGATAGGAAATGATATTCCTATGCTGCAGTCGGTCAAGCTCTTCTTATCACAAAGATTCTCAATGAAAGATCTTGGTGATACCTCCTGCATATTGGGAATTAGGATCTATAGAGATAGATCCAAACGGATATTGGGATTGTCCCAATCCAGGTATATTGACACCATACTAAAGAGGTTTAGTGTGGAAAAATCCAAGCGTGGGAACTTGCCCACGATCTCTGGACTCACTCTCTCCAAAGAGATGTCTCCCAAGACTGATTTGGAGAGAGCTCGCATGCAAGGAATACCCTATGCTTCGGCTGTAGGCTCTATCATGTACGCGATGCTATGTACCAGACCCGATGTTGCATACTCACTAAGTGTAGTGAGCAGGTATCAAGCTGATCCTGGAGAGAGTCACTGGACAGCTGTGAAGAGCATTCTCAAGTACTTGCGAAGGACTAAAGAGATGGTCTTGGTGTATGGTAACGGAGAACTCCAAGTGGAGTCCTTTACCGATTCGAGCTTCCAGAGTGATAAGGACGACTCTAAGTCGCAGTCGGGATTTGTCTTTACCCTTTACGGAGGGGCGGTTAGCTGGAAGAGTTCCAAGCAGGAAACCGTGGCAGACTCGACGATGGAGGCTGAATACATCGCCGCCAACGATGCTGCCAAAGAGGCTGTCTGGATCAAGAAGTTCATTACTGAACTTGGAGTGGTTCCATCCATTGAGCATCTAATACCTTTGTATTGCGATAACAATGGAGCGGTGGCTTTGGCCAAGGAACCCAGGTCCCATCAGCGATCCAGGCATATTCTGAGGCGGTATCACCTGATCCGGGAGATAATTGATCGCCGGGAGATCGAGGTCAGGAGGGTTGACACGAAGAACAACACGGCGGATCCACTCACGAAGGCTATTCCCCAGATACAGTTTGAGAGACTCTTCGGGATGCTCGGCATGCGATACTACAGCAACTGGCCCTAGTGCAAGTGGGAGATTGTTAGTTGTATGTATGCCCTAGAGGCCAGTATTGTGCAGATGATGTATATTATATTGGATGCTCGGACATATATAGAGATAACTTTCTTGCTCGATATGATAGTATGCTATCTGGTTACTCTTTATCTTAAGATGTATACTAGTCTCTTTAAACTGTCTTATAGTAACATGTTGGTAAAGCCCTTAGGATGTGTACTTGACTGCCTGGACTATGATGCAGATCA
Organism: Agapanthus africanus; assembly: GCA_030015575.1. Classification (NCBI taxonomy): domain Eukaryota; kingdom Viridiplantae; phylum Streptophyta; class Magnoliopsida; order Asparagales; family Amaryllidaceae; genus Agapanthus; species Agapanthus africanus. Next base: position 362,119,192 of record JASDDO010000022.1, on the reverse strand, counting down.
TACTAGTGGGGACATGGTAGTCCATAAGTACATCCTTCAAGGTCCCTAGTCGTGGGTATATCGAGACAGGGCATCGATATACCAGTGTAGACTAGCGTATACGCTTCTCGACCCATGAGATGGGCGATGGATGATCCCATATCCGTTGGAGTTTGACATCAGAGATGGTATACGGGTGCTCAGTGGAGACTGGGTACACTGGACGGACTCGCCGAGAACTCCCAGATGGTATTATACCTCACGTCAGATGGCAGTTCTCAGGTGACACTTGTGCAGGTTAGTCTGTAGACCCGAGATCGTCATAGAGTCTTGTGTGATTCCCACTGTGCTTTGATCTCTACCTTACCACGTCCATGAGGGCGTGCAAAACGGTGGTTTTTGGGTACAGTCCCGAGTCACATGGAGGCAATGAGCGATAGGAGGGGTTTCGTCTCTCCCAGTATTGGGGGTTGACGTTGCGCTGTGCTCGATTGGCCCTAACAGGGAAGTCCCTGGCCAGGGCTGATCAGAGATTTGCTGGTAAGTGTTACCAGTAGTTTCTCGACCCGTTATGAGCTTAACATCGGCACGACTTATCGGTTATTGGGGTCTGACGTTTACCACCCCTAGACTTGATATGCGACATATCAGACGAACAGACCGGACTGTACGGTAAGTGTTACTGGTTGGATTCACAGGAGTGTGAGCGGGCTAGCTCGTCGATCTTCTGATCGATCAATACCCGGGTGGCCGTTACGTTTAGCAGACCGCTTGCGGCTTGTGGGTGATTGATATGATCATCATCTGCTGCCGGCGTATTGACGAGTCTTTAGAGTCCTACACAGAGGTTTCCTGGCTCAAGCGAAACGAAATAGGAGCGCATATGAGATATGTGCAGGACCGAGAATAATGCGTGTATGTGATACCGTATTCCATTCTCGCGATGTATGTATCGATTGGTTATATGCGATATAACCTAGATATCGAATCAAGGATTGATTCGATAAGCCGATACATAGGATACTAGTCGGTTATATGCGATATGACCGGATCGTTAAATCAAGTGTTGATTTAATGATTTAATGTATAATTATATATTTGATATATTACTTTGCATTAACTAGTATTGGTTCACTTTAAATGGATTTTCTCACTTGATGTGCAAGTTGTATATGTGATATACTTTTGTGCATATGTTTGTATCATGTTTGATGATACTTGCTCATTTGGTTAAGTGTAAAAAATTAAACCTTGGTTAAGTAAATGGTTAGGGTTTTTATTTATTCATTCTTTTATCTTTTTAATTTGGATTAAAAGAAATGGCAAAAGAAAACAAAATGGTTGCTTTCATTCTTGAAGCTTGTTGAAGCTTCATGAAGCTTTGACCAAAGTGACCATTTTGTCTTCATGCTTAACCCTAACCATTCATCTAACCTTAGTCAATTCTCTACACCTAACCATGGTTTACATTATGATAAGTATTCATTTTCTTTTTCATTTTAAGGACTTATCATAATCATAATCATCTTCATCTTCTTCTTCTTCATGAGATAAAGAAAAAGCTTGCCACCATTAATGGCATGTTGAGCAAAAGTGTGAGAAATCAAATTCTAAAGTGAACCCACCTCCTATTTCTTCACCCTCTACCTCTTGCCAAGTAGTATAGGGTGTTTTCTTCACAAGTTTCACAACTTGGTGAAGTTGGAGCTTGATCTTGTGTAACCTCGACGTAGATCATCTTCGGCATCGTACCCGACGACTAGTCCGCTCATTTCTCCGATGAAGCCGATGCCAGAGTCCGAGATCCGACTTGGACAGCGGGAGGACGTCTACGTGGAGCTAGGGAAGTGGAGAACCGGATCTACAAAGGTTGTAGCTTCTCACTTTTAGTTAAGTCGTTAACTAGTTTCCTGTTTCGCCTAAAATTCTAGTTAACGATCCGTATTAGAGTTTCTCGGCACTTGTAAAATTTGAAATTGGCATGGTTGATGCCTTGTGAGACCTCTTGAGAGTGCCTAGGAACCCTACAATATCGGCCGGGTATATGTGATATAGCCGGATCATCGGATCAAGTGTTGATTCGATGAAATGTAACATATTATATTAGTCGGTTATATGCTATATAGCCGGATTGTCGGATCAAGTGTTGATTCATTAATTTAATGTATAATTATATATGTGATATATTACATTACGTTAACTAATATAGGCTCGGTTTATTGATTCATTTTCTTACTGGATAATACATTGATGTATATGCGATATATGTTAATTGTATTATTTTCTTTTGTTACAAAATATATTGTATATGTGATATATAATATTGTAATATGGTAGGGTTACAAATGCAACATGGTTTTAGAGTTTAAACCTAGTTAGGGTTTGGATTAGGCTTAAGCTTTGGATGAGCTTTCATGAAGCTTCATGAAGGTTTGACTTTTGACTTCATCCTTTGATATTTTGTGAAGATATTTGTTAACCCAACCCAAACCCTTAACCTATGATTTATTCTCTACAAGAGTTAAGCCTTTCATTCTTAACCCATGGTTGCAATTGTAACCACAACAATAATTCATTATTCATCACAAATGGTTTAGCATCTTCTTCTTCTTCTTGCTCTTGAAAAAGCATCACTAGGTTTTTATGTTTGTGATGATTAAGTGTGAGAAATTGAAAACAAAAGAGAGCGAAATTCCTACTTCATCTTCCTCATCTATTCTACCCAGTTAGATTAGGGTGTTCACTTCTCTAATAAGTTCATTAGTGAAGTGTAAGCTTGGGTTAGAGATTCTTCAAGGTAGATCATCTTAGATCAAGAAGACTTCAAGTAAGATGCATCATTCACCTCTTGGAGCCTCATGAGAGTCGTAGTTCTTGATGATTGCAGCGAAGGGACCTCAACACGGAGATTGTGAAGCGAAGGAATGGACTACAAAGGTTGTAATACTAATCTCTTTAGTTCTTTGTATGTGATACAAACTTGTTACCCTAGAATTTCTAGTAAAGATTCATGGTTTGCTTGCTTTGCACCTCTCTAAATTTTAATGTGGCATGAGTGATGCCATCAAACGCTAGACTAGGTGCAAGGGAAGACCAACAGTGGTATCAGAGCCAAACTAGAATTCTAGATACGGTGTTAAAACAATTACGAAAATGAAATCGACTCCGAAATACGGTATTTTGAAACCCCCATTTTGCACTCTGTAAATTTTCCAAAAAGTCCTTTAAAAATTTTTCAAACAGGTGCAGAATGATATTTGGCACATTCTAAGAACATGGGAGAAATACGGAGGGAGGGGCTCGGATTTTAGCCGAGCCCCAGGCCTAAAATTCCGGCCAGGCCGGCTCAATGGGCTCCTCTTCCCTCCGTATTTCCCCTGTGCTCTCATGTCTCCATTTTGGGTTTCCTAGTATTGTTTATTTAGCCCAATTTTCATGTGATGATTAGTTTGACCTGGGGCTAATTCGTAGTGCTTCGTAGTCGTATATTTTAACACTGTATTGGTAACCTTGACTATTTTTAGCAGTTCGATCGAACTTCAAACACCACATTTTGTACCCCGCTGAAATTTCCAAGTGTTGTAATTTTCCGAAGTTGATTATATTCGTAAAATCGTGCAAGTACCCCTATGGACCCCTTAGAAGACTATACTAACCTTAACTCGATTCTATGCCCACGGAACCGCGAATGAACCCTAGGGTTTGCCGTAGTTCCGTGGTGTCATAGATGAGGCATTGGTTAACTCCTTCTATGGTTGGTCCATGGACATTGTGGCACGGTTTTTTAGTGTTTCGACTTTGCTCAAGTGTTGAGCTCACGGGGGTAATTTGTGAGTGTTTGTTGATTCGATCAAAACGTTAAACATCGTCATGATATTCTGTGATTGTGATACAATATGTGGAATTCAAATTGTTAGGCATGAAATCCGTAATATGTGATGTTTCGGGTTTACGATGTCTAAGATGTTTTTGGATTCCAAATGTTGTAGTTTTTCACTTTCTTTTATGCGACCGTAAGTGTAGTATGTGGGGTATTGCTGGCTTCGTTGCTATACATCAACGACAATCGGGATACACATACTTGCTTATGTTGATAATATGAGATATATGTGTTGCTGTGATATGTTATATTGGATCGTCGTGTTCTGAATGGCCGGGGGTTTTATGTGAGTTGAGGCTTTTTATTTTCATTCATGTAATATTCTTTTATTGGGGCACTTCCCGGTTAAGGTTGATTTCGCCATTGTATATTATTTACTTTTCCGCATTAGGTAGACCAAAGGAGGAGAGCATAAGTAACCGGGTTCTAGGGTCCAGTGGGAGGCCATCTTGAGGAGTCGAGACTGGGTATCCTAATCCTAGGATTGGCAAAGATACTTGCCCTCTTGTAGGGGTCTAGGGATGTGGGTTTGGCTATTCATCGGGACCGTGGAATCCATGTTTTATACAGGCTCGAAATGAAACACGGACCTCCTAGTATATCCAATATTTCATATTTTCTTCTGCTGCTGATATACTGTGATGTGATCATATTATATGTGTGAGACGAATGCTTTATTATTGTATATATGATATATAATAAACGTTGCTTATGTTTTGCACCCGCGCTAGCCCCGTCCCGGTATGCCGTTAGTTAAGTAACCTGACGGTGCATAACGGAACATTGTGGCGAATGCGGATGACATAAGCGTACGTTGTATTTTTGTTTCTTCTGTGATGCTTAGGAAGAATAAATGATGGGATTTATTAATGAGATTAATAAAATAAAAAAAAACCTAAAAGATGTTGTAGATTCAAATTTTCAAAAAGGGTAGCTATAGTTTTTGCTTTGCATAGTGGTATATGTGATATACCCTGCACCTTATTCGATGAGGAAAGAGCCGAGATCCCTTCACCGGGAGTGACCTCTTTAGCAAAACCGGCAGATGCTACAAACTCACGATTTAGTTTTTAACTGCTTCTATATTTCTTGCTTTGCACAGCGGTATTTGTGAAATATCCTGCACCTTATTCGATAAGGAAAGAGCCGAGATCCCTTCACCGGGAGTGACCTCTTTAGAAAAACTAGAAAAGCCTCGAAAACACTCCTTTTCAAAATCGCTTGTTTCTACAACGATATCAAGTTCATTACGCTCATGGTTTTTTGAAAAACCTGCGTAGCCCTCCGTCATTTCAGATAAGTACTACTTAGTATCCGTGCTACATTTTTTGTTGACTATGTTAAGGCGTAGTGTGCGGTAGCTAATTAGTGCCTATCTTCTAATAACATGAGATGTGATTGGAATATGGTAGTTGTACGACTTTGTTGACTATGTTAAGTGTCGTGCAGGTGGGTTTAATTCAATCGGGAAATGACGGGTTGAACTTGGCTAGCAATTATGATTTGTTAATTATGTTATGTAGGGTTCCTAGGCACACTAATGAGGTCTCACAACAGATCAAACATGCCCAATTCAAATTTTTCATGTGCCTACAAACCCTAATACGGATCGTTAACTAGATGTATAGGCGATGCAAGCAAGTAAACAATTTTATTCCTAAAGGAAAGAGGCTACAACCTTTGTAGATCCGGTCCTCCACCTTCTTGGCTCCGTGATGACGCCCCTCCGCTGTACCTATCGGAATACGGACTCTGTCGAAGGTTTCGTCGGAGAAATGATCGGGCTAGGTCGTCGACTTCGATGCCGAAGATGATCTACGTCGAGGCAACTCAAGATCAAACTCCAACTTCAGCAAGTCATGAAACTTGTGAAGAAAACACCCTATACTACTTGGAAAGTGGTAGAGGATGAAGAAATAGGAAGTGGGTTCACTTTAGAATTGGATTTCTCACTCTTTTTCTCATTTCACCATTGAAGCTAGCAAGCTTTTTGAAGCTTGAAGAAGATGATGAAGATGAAAGAATAAAAAGGATTAAGTTAAAAAGAAAATCCCTTTCATTCTTATTATAATCCAACCTTGGTTAAGTGTAAAGAATGAACTAGGATTAGTTGAATGGTTAGGGTTAAAGGAAAGAAACAAAATGGTCAGGCTTTCAAACCTTCATGAAGTTTCAAAGAAAAGACAAAGCAAGCCACCATTTCATTTTCCTTTGCCAAAATAAATAAACAAAATAAATAAATGAATAAGTAAATCAAATGAAACCCTAACCATTAACTAACCATGGTTTAAATCACACACTAACCCAAGTTTGCATGTATCATCAAACATGATACAATCTTGTGCACAAAAATATATCACATATACAATGTGCACAATCAAGTGAGAAAATCTATTTTAAGTAAACCAATACTAGTTAATGCAAAATAATATATCAAATATATAATTATACATTAAATCATTAAATCAACACTTGATTTAACGATCCGGTCATATTGCATATGACCGACTAATATCCAATGTATCGGCTTATCGAATCAATCCTTGATTCGATAACTAGGTTATATCGCATACAACCAATCGATACATTCATCGTGAGAATAGAATACGGTATCTAATACACGCATTATTCTCGGTCCCGCATATATCTCATATGCGCTCCTATTTCGTTTTGCTTGAGCCAGGAAACCTCTGTGTAGGACTCTAAAGACTCGTCAATACGCCGGCATCAGGTGATGATCATATCAAACACCCACAAGCCGCAAGCGGTCTGCTAAACGTAACGGCCACCCAGGTATTGAGCGATCAGAAGATCGACGAGCAAGCCCGCTCACACTCCTGTGAATCCAACCAGTAACACTTACCGTACAGTCCGGTCTGTTCGTCTGATATGTCGCATATCTCGCCTAGGGGTGGTAAACGTCAGACCCCAGTAGCTTGATAAGTCATACCGACGTAAGGTCCATAACAATCGCGAAACTACTGATAACTCTTACCAGTATATCACAGCAACCCTGGCCAGGGATTTCCTGTTATGGCCAGTCGTGCATAGCGCAACATCAACCCCCAATACCGGGAGAGACGAATCCCCTCCTATCGCTCATTGCCTCCATGTGAATCGGGACTGTACCAAAAAACCACCTGTTTGCACGACTTAGTAGAGCCATGGTAGGGTGGAAATCAAAGCACAGTGGGAGACACACAATACTCTATGACGATCTCGGGTCAACAGACTAAGCTATACCAGTGTCACCAGAGAACTGCCATCTGTCATGAGGTATAATACCATCTGGGAGTTCTCGGCGAGTCCGTTCAGTGTACCCAGTCTCCACTGAGCACCCATATACCATCTCTGATGTCAAACACCAATGGATATGGGATCATCCATCGGCCATCACATGGGTCGAGAAGATATACGCTAGTCTACTCTGGAATATCGATGCCCCGTCTCGATATTCCCATGACTAGGAACATTGAAGGATGTACTCATGGACTATCCAGGCCCCACTAGTATGATCTACATCATAGTCCTGGAAGTCGAGTACACATCCTAAGGGCTTTATCAATATGTAACAGAGGGACAGAAAGTATACATGTTAAGATAAAGAGCAACTAGATAGCGTACTATCATGTCGAGCAAGAAAGTCCTATCTATATATGTCCCAGCATCCACTACAATATACATCCAATGTACAGTAATGGCCTCTAGGGCATACATATAACTAACAATCTCCCACTTGCACTAGGGCCATCTGTAGCAGTAGTTGTAGTATCTAAAACTCAACCATCTCCTAAAAGTCTCTCTTTGGGAAAAGTCCTTTGTGAGTGGATCCGCCGTGTTGTCCTCTGAGTCTACTCTCCTAATCTCGATCACCCTGGAGATCAACTATTTCCAGGATCAGGTGATGCTGCCTCAGAATATGTCTGGGTCACTGATGGGACCAGGGTTCCCGGGCCAAAGCCACATTTCCATTGTCACACAATAGTAGAAACCTAGTTCATCTTATGAACCAATATACACCCAAACTGCCTCTTTGGTAGTATCTTTAATAGAGATGTTACCAGCCTTTATCGTCTAGTTTGCCACGGTGTCTAGCTTGGAACTCTTCCAACATACCGTCCCTTTACAGAGGGTAAAGACAATGCCTGTGACTGACATTCAGTCGTCTTTATCACCCTGGAACCTTTCCAGTGATTCTCCCCAGGATCGATTGATACAATCTCACTATACCTAGTGAGAACCCTAGCATCCATTTAGATCTATCTCATAGATCCAAATCTCAGGATTTAGGAGGTATCATCTTTATCTTATTAGAGAATCCATGTGATAAGAGGAGATCGACCGATCGTAGTATAGGAAACTCTTTTTTTATCAAGAGTATGTTGTCTACGTACAATACGAGGATGACCACCTTACTCTCTACTACCCTTTTGTACATACAAGGTTCATCTACCATTTTGATGAAGTCAAACACTTTGACTATCACATCAAAACAGACGTTCCAACTCCGCAATGCTTGCTTTATTCTGTAAAGAAACTTGCACACGTTTCCACTGCTCCCACTGTTTACGAAGCTCTCTAGCTGTGTTCTTATAGACGTTCTCATCTAAATCATTATTTAGAAAAGTTGTCGTGGCACCCAACCACCAGATATCGTAGTCATCGTATGTAGCAAATGGCAAGTAGGATCTGGATGGACTTAAGCATAGATACTGGAAAAGGTTTCATCATTTTCCACGCTTGGTCGATGACGAAAACCTTTAACAAGTCTAGCTTTGAAAGTCTCAACTTTTCCACCTACACCAAGTAATCTTCTCAAGATATACTTGCTCCTGATGGGGATTTAACCCTTCAGATATCGCAACCAAAGTCCATACTTTGTTGGTGTATATGGATTCCATCTCAGATCGCTAAGCATCCAGCCATTCTTAAAGAGTCCCTACTCTCGATGACCTGCTCGAAGCTAGTTGGGTCATCATCTCATGATGCATTCCTCGCTCCCACTGTCATCGAGAAACGGAAGTATCTCTTAAGCGGATGAGGAACCCTGCTAGTTCAGCGGAGAGGCTGAGGTTCGTTGGGGACTATTGAATCCTTTGGTTCTGTCAAATCATTATCTTCAGTTTTGTATAGCTGGAACCTTTCCAGTTCTACAGAACTGACCTTGCCTCGATCTTGTCCGGATTTTGCTTTAGACATAGGCCGGACAATCCTAAATCTTAACTTACTGAAGAGATAGGCTCTTCCCATACCATATCTCATATGGAGTGGTAGGCACTGATTTGATTCGAACCTAATTCAATAGGTATGCAGCTTCTCAAGTGCACAACCCCAAAAGGAAATAGGTAACTCAGTAATACTCATCATAGAGCACACCATATCTAATATTGTGCGATTGCTCCACCCCGATACACCGTTGTGCAGTGGTGTATTCAGAGGAGTAATACTGAGAGAGAATCACATTTTCTTTTAGAATAGTCCGAGAATTCCATGCACAAGTATTCTCCTCCTTGATCTTATCATAGGACATAATACTTATACCCGTATTGGTTCTCTACTTCTAGCTTATATTCTGTGAATATCTCAAAAGGTTCGGACTTATGTTTCAACAGGAACATATGTCTGAATCTTGAGAGATTATCAGAGAACGTAATGAAGTATAAAGAACCAATCCTGGCAAATGTAGACAGGGGAGTTTACACACATCATCATGTATCAGTCCCAAGAGTTTACTAACTCTTTCTCTGTTTCCAGTAAACGGAGCTATGGTCATCTAATCTTTGTGACATGACTGGCAAGTTTCACAAGATGTAAATTCAAACTGATTTAAATATGCATCTAAAATGTAACTTCAGCCAGTCGGGTCGCATTGATATGACCTAGTCTACAATGCCTCAAGAAGGATTCGTTCATTTATGAACTCTTCCTCTTGTGTGTGTTCTGTATACTAGGAAGTGTAGTTTGATTTAGAACGTCAATGCTATTAGATAACGTGCCTGAACTGATCAACTTTTGATATAGGAATGTTCAAAACATTATCCAACAATACAAAATTTTATCATTTCTTTAATAAATAAAGAGATTGATATGATTTTGTATATCAGGTTCGGTATCTAATAGCATTTGTTCAGAATCAATGTATTGGTAATACAGGGTGACAGTGACCAACAGACTTGGCTGCAACACTTGCCCCGTTTTCTGTCTCATGAAACTTATCACCCGTTCTCAGTTTTCTACCTTTCTTTAGCCCTATGTAACAGATTACATATCTGGGATCCTGATCCGGTATCAAATACCCAGGATGCAGAGGATACTGAGAAACAGTTCTTTGAAATGAACACACCCAAAGGAGATGCATCATATGCACTTTCTTCGTTTGGGCGGCATAGGAATTCTGGTATTCCCCTATTTCCTGCTCGGTCTTATAACAATTATAAGTTGGAGCGGGACCAACATTCCCCAGCTCAGTATCACAAGCGGGTTCGGTCAATTCATCCATATTATTATCTTGATTAAGGCGTGATATGGTCGCTACCTGGAGAGAGAGAGAAGAAAACACTCTGCGTGTGCTCTTGTAAGATTAGATTGGTTATATATTTTATCTAATCAGGATGGCTCCCACTGTTTTTATCAAATCTTCCTTCAAACCTTAAAAGGAAAGACTAGCCGGGATTAATTACACTCTACAAGTTCGCCAATCTTTCAGCCAGGCCAGTGTCGGTACTTTGAGGGAGGTTCCCCGTGCTTTCACACGGACCTAACTACAGTAAACCTCGTTTTCCCAGAGGCGTAACCCCGTTGACACCTTTCTAGACACCTACTTGATCGGCTAATTGCAAAGTGCAAAACTCTCCCAGGAGTAACAATTACTCACGGTGGGTATCGAGATCTAACTATCACATAGAAGGTATGCAATCTCATTGCAAATTTCAACACTTCAAACCCCCGATAAAGATTTTTACCCCTAGCACTTATGACATTAACTATGGTCAACAAATCATAAGCACTAGTCAAGTTCTACCCGTCATTTCGTGATTAATTAGACCCACCCACACGACCCTTAACTAAGGTCAACAAAGTCACGCGACTGTCCTAAATAATCGCATCATATGCGGTGTAGGAAGACATCACTTAGCTACCGTACACTGTGCCTTGACTATGGTCAACAAACACAGCACGAATACTAAGTACTCTACTTCCTAAAATGACGGAGGGTTGCGAATGGTTTTTATGAAAACCTTTAACGCTTTGAACTTGATCTCGTTGCGGAATCAAATGGTTTTTAAATGGAGTGTTTTTGAGGATTTTCTAGTTTTGCTAAAGGGGTCACTCCCGATGAAGGGATCGTCGGCCCTTTCCTCGTCGAATGAGGTGCGGGATATATCATATATATCATTGTGCAAAGCAGAAACTATAGAAGCAATCAAAAGACAAACCGAGTGTGTAGCATCTGCCAGTTATTGCTAAAGGAGTCACTCCCGGTGAAGGGATCTCGGTCCTTTCCTCATCGAATAAGGTGCAGGATGTTCTTCAAGGAACACCGCGATGCAAAGCAAGAACTGTAGCTACCTGTTTTTATTTTGAAATTCGATTCCACAACATCAATTAGGTTTATTTTCTTTCATTAATCTCATTAATGAATATCCCATCATTTAAGTCCACCTAAACATCACAGATAAATATAACGTACGCTTATGCCATCCGCATTCGCCTCGATGTCCCGTCTGCACCGTTAGGTTAGGTAACTAACGCCAGAACGAGGCAGGGCTAGCGCGGGTGTAAAACATAAGCAACGTCTATATAATATATCATATATACTATATACTATATCTATCTGAACAAATCACGTGATCACATCACAGATAACGCAGCAGAAAGTATCATATGAAATATTGGATATAATAGGACGTCCGTGTTTTCAATACGAGCCAGTATAAAACACGGATTCCACGGTCGTGATGAATAGCCAATCCCACACCCCTAGACCCCTATAAGAGCGGCAAGCAACCCTACCAATTCTAGGGTTAGGAGACCCGGACTCGACTCCTCGAGATGGTCTCCCACTGGACACCAGAACCCGGTTACTTGCGCTCCCCTCCTTGGGTCTATCCTAATGCGGAAAAGTAAATAATATACAAAAGGTGACATCTTCCGCAAACTGGAAGTGCCCCAATAAAAGAATATTACATACAAGTTTTTACATGAATGAAAATGAAAGACACTCGTCTCACATAAAAACCACCCGGCTATTCAAACACGACAATCCAATATAACATATCCAGCAACACAAAACATCACATGTCATCAACGTAAGTAAATATGCGCATCCCAATTGTCGTTGACATATAGCAACGAAACCGGCGATATCACATATTACACTTACGGTCACAGAAAAGAAAGTGTAAAACTAGAACAGTTGGAATCCGCAACCTCTTTAGACATCGCATGCCTAATCAAATGAATCCCTTAGACATCGCATGCCTAACAATTATAAACCCCGCATTTTAGTCTCATTATCGAAAACTCTTTTCAATATCAAGTCGGGCAATTCAACAGGATTCCCGACATCCTGATCGAATGCTCGTCGCAAACTTTAGTAGGCGGCCGCACCCCTGACGCCGTCGACGAAGTGAACCAAGGCGGAACACCGCTGCCGCGAGCACCCGAACGGATGCTTTCGGCGACGGGGTTCTCCTACAGTCACTTGGTCGGGGCTATGGGGTGTAGCTGTCTATTAAGTTTATCCGGCGAGTATCCGCGTACGCTACGTGATTGCGACGGACTTTTGATCACATCAAAATTCCGTGGCAACCGATCAAGTGAGACTAAACTGCTACGTTTATAACATTCATTCAGTTATCTCATAACTACTTGTGAATTCCAAATATTGTATCACATTCCAGATAAATAGAAAATGTTAAATTTTCCGATCGAACAATCGAACACCCAAGTTTTCCCGAAACGGCTCAACACATGAAATAAATTTAAAAACATTCACTTCGTGCCTCAGTACCAACGGTCCAGCCGTAAAAGGGTCAAGCCAACGCCTCACGTGTGGCACGCCGTACTGCCCCAAACCCTAAGGTTCAAAGGGCAGTTCAAGACGGTCACATAATCGAGTTAAGGTTTGTTGTCTTCTAGAGGGACCATCGCTTTACTTGCACTACTTAGAACGTCATTAAACTACGGAAAATTCCAACAATTGGAAATTTCCCGGCAAGGGAAAAAGTGGGTATTTATATCCGGTCGAACTTTTTAACATGCTCTAAAAATACACGGAAAAAACACAGACAAAATTAGACAGTCCGATCGAATCTCCGAACACCCAATACAACCCAGAAAACTCAACTCTTGAGTTCAGATTAAAAATTCCCAGAAAACTCAGCACTTGAAGATAAAAATTCCTGTGCAAAAATTGAAGTCTAAACTCATTATATAGCCGCGGAACCGCCGCAGAAGCCAGGCTTCTATCGCGGTTCAGCCGCGCTTTAGCCGCATCTTTTGGTCGTTTTTGTACCGTAATTCATAGAACTTCCTGCTGAATTTTTAAAGCATTTTTAATCTGGAAAAAACCCAGTTTTAAAAAAATGTACAGAGAGGGGTCTTGAGTTAGGGTTTCGGGTTCAATCGGGATTCTAACTTCGTCTACGCATCGCCTAAGGCTCTAGCTAGGCTCTGATACCACTGTAGGGTTCCTAGGCACACTAATGAGGTCTCACAATAGATCAAACATGCCCAATTCAAATTTTTCATGTGCCTACAAACCCTAATACGGATCGTTAACTAGATGTATAGGCGATGCAAGCAAGTAAAATATTTTATTGCTAAAGGAAAGAGGCTACAACCTTTGTAGATTCGGTCCTCCACCTCCTTGGCTCCATGATGACGCCCTTCCGCTGTACCTATTGGAATCCGGACTCTGGCGAAGGTTTCGTCGGAGAAATGATCGAGCTAGGTCGTCGACTTCGATGCCGAAGATGATCTACGTCGAGGCAACTCAAGATCAAACTCCAACTTCACCAAGTCATGAAACTTGTGAAGAAAACACCATATACTACTTGGCAAGTGGTAGAGGATGAAGAAATAGGAAGTGGGTTCACTTTAGAATTGGATTTCTCACTCTTTTTCTCATTTCACCATTGAAGCTAGCAAGCTTTTTGAAGCTTGATGAAGATGAAAGAATAAAAGGGATTAAGTTAAAAAGAAAATCCCTTTCATTCTTATCATAATCCAACCTTGGTTAAGTGTAGAGAATGAACTAGGGTTAGTTGAATGGTTAGGGTTAAAGGAAAGAAACAAAATGGTCAAGCTTTCAAACCTTCATGAATTTTCAAAGAAAAGACAAAGCAAGCCACCATTTCATTTTCCTTTGCCAAAATGAATAAACAAAATAAATAAATGAATAAGTAAATCAAATGAAACCCTAACCATTAACTAACCATGGTTTAAATCACACACTAACCCAAGTTTGCATGTATCATCAAACATGATACAATCTTGTGCACAAAAATATATCACATATACAATGTGCACAATCAAGTGAGAAAATCTATTTTAAGTGAACCAATACTAGTTAATGCAAAATAATATATCAAATATATAATTATACAATAAATCATTAAATCAACACTTGATTTAACGATCCGGTCATATCGCATATGACCGACTAATATCCAATGTATCGGCTTATCGAATCAATCCTTGATTCGATAACTAGGTTATATCGCATACAACCAATCCATACATTCATCGCGAGAATAGAATACGGTATCACATACACGCATTATTCTCGGTCCCGCACATATCTCATATGCGCTCCTATTTCTTTTTGCTTGAGCAAGGAAACCTTTGTGTAGGACTCTAAAGACTCGTCAATACGCCGGCAGCAGGTGATGATCATATCAAACACCCACAAGCCGCAAGCGGTCTGCTAAACGTAACGGCCACCCGGGTATTGAGCGATCAGAAGATCGACGAGCAAGCCCGCTCACACTCCTTTGAATCCAACCAGTAACACTTACCGTACAGTCCGGTCTGTTCGTCTGATATGTCGCATATCTTGCCTAGGGGTGGTAAATGTCAGACCCCAGTAGCTTGATAAGTCATGCCGACGTAAGGTCCATAACAATCGTGAATCTACGGATAACTCTTACCAGTATATCACAGCAACCCTGGCCAGGGATTTCCTGTTATGGCCAGTCGTGCATAGCGCAACATCAACCCCCAATACCGGGAGAGACGAATCCCCTCCTATCGCTCATTGCCTCCATGTGAATCGGGACTGTACCCAAAAACCACCTGTTTGCACGACTCAGTAGAGCCATGGTAGGGTGGAAATCAAAGCACAGTGGGAGACACACAAGACTCTATAACGATCTCGGGTCAACAGACTAAGCTGTACCAGTGTCACCAGAGAACTGCCATCTGACATGAGGTATAATACCATCTGGGAGTTCTCGGCGAGTCCATTCAGTGTACCCAGTCTCCACTGAGTACCCGCATAGCATCTCTTATGTCAAACACCAATGGATATGGGATCATCCATCGCCCATCACATGGGTCGAGAAGATATACGCTAGTCTACTCTGGAATATCGATGCCCCGTCTCGATATTCCCACGACTAGGAACATTGAAGGATGTACTCATGGACTATCCAGGCCCCACTAGTATGATCTACATCATAGTCCTGGAAGTCGAGTACACATCCTAAGGGCTTTATCAACATGTAACAGAGGGACAAAAAGTATACATGTTAAGATAAAGAGCAACCAGATAGCCTACTATCATGTCGTGCAAGAAAGTCCTACCTATATATGTCCCAGCATCCACTAAAATATACATCCAATGTACAGTAATGGCCTCTAGGGCATACATATAACTAACATGTTAAGGTCATAAGTTGCTAGGGGCAAAAGCATTATCGGGAATTTCAAGTGTTGAAATTTGCAATAAGATTGCATACCTCCTATGAGATAGTACTATCTCGATACCCACTGCAAGTAAGAGTTACTCCTGGGAGAGTTTTACACATGACAATTAGCCGATCAAGTAAGTATCCCGAAAAGTGTTAACGGGGTTATGCCTCTGGGAAAACGAGGTTTATTCTAATTAGGTTTGTGCGAAAGCACGGGAAACCTCCTTCAAAGTACCAACACTGGCATGGCTGAAACATTGGCAAACTTGTAAGTTGTAATTAATCCCGGCTAGTCTTACCTTTTAGGGTTTTAAGGAAGATTTGATAAAAAGCAGTGGGAGCCATCCTGATTAGATAAGATAATAACCAATCTAATCTTTCAAGAGCATACGCTAAAGTGTTTTCTTCTCTCTCTCTCCAGGTTGCGACCATGTCAGGCTTTAATCAAGATAATAATATGGATGTATTGACTAAACCCGCTTGTTATACTGAGAAGGGGAACGTTGTTACCGCTCCCACATATAATTGTTATAAGTCTGAGCAGAGAATAGGAGAATATCTGGATTCTCACGCCGCCCAAACGAAGAATAAGCATGTTGATGCATCTTCTTCGGGTGTGTTTGTTATCGAGAACTGTTTCTCAGTTCACTCTACGTCCTGGGTATTAGATACCGGATCTGGATCCCATATATGTAATATGTAATATGTTACATGGGCTACGTAAAGGTAGGGAACTGGGAGAAGGTGATCATTCCATAAGAGTAGGGAATGGTGCAAATGTTACAACCAAAGCAGTTGGCGAATATCACCTTGTGTTACCAAATGGTAATACATTGGTTCTGAACGAATGCTATTACATTCCAACCCTGATATGCAATCTTATATCAGTTTCTTTATCGAGCAAAGAAGGATATAATTTTGTATTACAGGATAATGTTATAAACAAATTCCTGAATCAAAAGTTGATTGGATCAGGATCGTTAAATAATGGCATATACGTTCTCAACCAAATTACAGTACTTAATGTACAAAACACACATAAGAGGAAGAGTTCAGAAATGAACGAATCCTTCTTGTGGCATTGTAGACTAGGTCATATCAATGCGACACGGCTAGCAAAGTTGCATAAGGATGGATATTTGAATCCGTTCGAATTTTCATCTTAAGACACCTGCCAGTCATGTCTCAAAGGCAAGATGACCAAAACTCCATTTAGTGGACACGGGGAAAGAGTTACAGAACCCTTGGGACTGATACATAGTGTAATATTTCAAAAAAATAATATATTATTTTTAGAAATTTTTATAATTTAATATTATTTTAATGAATATTTTAATATTTCGGTGTAATTAAATACAGATAAACGGGAAAAAAATTATGGAAAATTCTAAAATAGGGTATTTTATGGAATTATGCCATTTTTAAGTTTTTATGATTAATTAAATGCTAATTTAGTGCTAATCGCGACTAAAAATCGCTAATCAGTTTTTAGCATTTTTGTGCAAAACATGCACATATCATTTTTGTTGTACACTTGTGCATTTCTGCCATGTTACTTTGGGTTTACTATTGGTGTGAAAAGGATTTGGGTTAATGAAATTGGAAAAGAAAAGAAAATAAAGGGAAAAAGGATATAATATTGAGGTATGGGTGAGAAAGAGTAGGTGAGGGTGTTGACTTAGCCATTTCCCTTCATTCCTTCACTCATTTCTCTCCCTCTTCCTTCATTGCTGTTAGTGTATATGCCCTAGAGGCCATTACTGTATCATACTAGTTTGTATATTACTTAATGGAAGCTTGGGATATTCATCTTGTATAAACAATCTTGCTCAATATAGTAGTATGCTACTTGGTTTGTTTCTACTTCAATGTGTACTTGTGTTTATTTCAGTATATCACCTATACACATTAGTGGAGCCCTTAGGATCTTTTCTTGATTACCAGCGTTGTGATGGCAGTCACACTAGTGGGGGCTGGGTAATCTATAAGCACATCCTTATGCAGGTCTCTAGTCGCAGGACTATCGAGACAGGGCATCGATACTCCAGAGTAGACTAGCGCATGCGCTTCTCATCCCAGAGTGGGAGACGGTCTGTCCCACAGCCGTCAGTACGTCGTACTGGAGATAGTATGCGGGTGCTCGTTGGGTTACGAGTACACCGGACAGGACTCGTCGGGAACTGACCGGTTGGTATTATACCTATCATCAGTTATCAGTTCCCAGGTGACATGAGTACAGCTTAGTCCGCTGACTTAACACTGTCACTTCGTCTCGAGTGTGTTCCCACTGTACTTTGATTACTACCCTACCACGGCTCAAAGGAGTCGTGCAAACAGGTGGTAGTTGGGTGCAGTCCCGAAGGACTTGGAGGCAGTGACGGTTAGACAGGATTCGTCTCTCCCGGTATTGGGGGTTGACATCGCGCTGTGTCTAGGAGAGCCATTACACGAGTAGTCCCTGGCCAGGGCAAACGAGATATACTGGTAGGCTTCCAGTGTTATCTCAGGGTGTTTTGGGCTTCACTCCGACACGACTTGTACCGCTATTAGGGGACTGACGTTTACCGCCCCCTAGGCCCGCCATGCGATGTATCAGACGAACAGACCGGACTGTACGGAGATTGTCACATTCAGGCTCAGTAGGAGTTCAGATGGGTTTCACCTCGTCAGTCTTTTTGTCGGCTTCTACCTGAGGACCGTTACGTACAGCTAGTGCCGCTTGCGGTCTGTGGTTAAACCCACTGCCAGCGTAATGTCGATTCTTTAGAGTCCCACACAGAAAGCTATTCGCCTTTAGGCAAAAGAGTAGAGGTCGCATGGTTTTGCGACAGGGTTCGGTCACATCCGTGCACTTATGCACGTACAGTGTCCGGACAGTTTACACTAGCGGGCTTTGGTTTAAGCCAGATCCTAGTGTATGTATTGGGATTGGATTTATCCAGTTTGTATTCGTGTTCCTCGGAACGCGGATGCGGGTGTGTATGCACAGTTGACGGAGAGACAGAGGCGGAGGATTCTCATTAGGGTTGTTGACCGTTGACAGTTGACTATTGACTTTTTGCTCAACCCTAATGAGAATATGATATGTGATTAACAATTATATTAATTAGGTATTATGGTGACATGGTTGTTGAGTTGTTGACTTTGTTGACTTTTGTTGACTTGTTGACTTTGTTGACCGGTTGACTAGGCTTGACTAGTTGACCATCATGATAACCATAGCTATCATTTCATGGCAAAGACTTTTGCTTGCTTGCTCTTTTGTGCAAAATGAGTGCATGAAATGATATGGCTATGGTTGCTTAAACCATCACATAATACTTGATTGATATGATGTGTTATGATTGTTTTGGATTATGAGAGCCAAATGAGAAAAGTCTTCTCTCATTCTTTCATGCTCATTCTCTCTCTTGTTCTTGAGCTCTCATCTCCTCCTCTTGCTCTCCCTCTCTTGACTCTATGGTTCACTTGTCTCATGAATTGAGAATCAAGAACCATAGATAAAATCCCATACAAACTCTTCTCTACTCACTCTAGTTCACAAGGTTTAGCAAACCAAGTGAACTAGTTTCTTCAAAGACCGAAGAAGAAGCCAAAGGTAGAAGCTTTCGAGGTGGATCTATCTTCGGCGCAAGGAGACGACGGAGTGAAGGCGATCCGGACATCCATCGAGGCTTGAAGACGAAGAAGTTCGAGGAAAAGAAAGGTATAACCCCCTAACCGAGTAGTTAGCAACTCGTAGTTAGGTTGTTAGTTAGATGTTTAACAAAGATCCGGGTTTTAAGTCCATGTTACCATCTCTAAGAAAATCATTTTTTATCAAATTCTGCATGCCCGAAAGCACCGGGAGAGGTAGCATGGACTTACAGTGGTATCAGAGCCTAGTTAAACTCTATCTAACATGTTAGCAAAGTAGCTAGAAGATCGATCAAAGAAAAGTCGCAAAACGAACCCGAGAATGTCTAGTTTCTGCCGATTTTTATTCTGTTCAAAAGTTGATAATTTTCATCTCAAAAATCGGCTCAGGCTTTTGTTTGAATAGCCACCAAATTTGGTCCAACGAACGATTCAAAGCGCCGCGGAAACGCGGCGGGAGCACGCTCCCGCCGCGGTTCCGCGGCCGAGTTGACTCGGTCGGGGTCCAAAGTTGGTGCAGTGTATTTCTGGGGTTGTTTTGGGATTTTTGGAATATGTATTTTCTGCCCAGATTTTCCAGAACGAAAATTTTGTATTTGGGGCCTATAAATCGGTATTTTTGATCGAACTTCTAAAAGACTTAAGCTGACGGGTTTTTCAGTGATTTGATATTTGTATTGAACGTCTACTAATCGCTATATGTCGATTAGTGGGGGTTATACAAATCTGTGATCTGTAATGTTATTGGCATGTGTATTTGAATTCATTGGATTGTCGCGGGTGAATAGCCGGGGGTTGTGAGACGAGAGTTTTCTTTTCTTTCAATTCATGTAAATTTGTAAATTGATGTAATAATTATTTGTATGGCCTCACAACCGGGTCGGGGTTGTAGCCGTCATTGTATAATTTCTTTTTACTGTTTTTGCTCCTAGGATAGACCCATGGAGGGGGTGCACAAACTACCGGGTATGCCGAAGTGCCGAGTGGCCTACTCACGGGGATGAGGGAGGTTGCTTCGCTTCGGGTACTTGGCGGGTAGTTTGCCGCACCCGTAGGGGTCTTGGGTGGGGTATTGGCTATTCACCGCGACCGTGTAATCTGCTTTTCGTTACAGGCTCGTACGAATTGCAGGTTCCTAGTATATCCAATGTGTTCATCTGTGATCTGAAATGTCTATCATTGCAATATATCTATATATGATATTATTTTGGCGTTGCTTATGTTTTACAGCCGCGCTAGCCCAGCCCCCGCTCTGTCGTTAGTTAAGTAACCTAACGGGTAATGACGGGGCCCCTTGGCGAATGCGAATGGCATAAGCGTACGTCATATTTTGGTTGTTTTCTGCAATGGTAGGATTAAATGATGGGACGCATTAAAAGAACTAATGCAAGAATATCACGCATTAAAAGAACTAATGCAAGAAAATAAACCATGTAAAAGTCGTTGGAACACTTTCGAAAAACCACTCGGTTCTTTTCAAAACAAACTTTTAAAATGCGGAGTTTGAGCCACTCCATTTAAAAGCTATCTCGTTCCATCGACTAAATCAAGTTCACTACGTTCACGGTTTCGCCAAAACCATTCATAGCCCTCCGTCGTTTCGCATAAATGGTCAATAGTATTCAAGCTATGTATGTTGGCCAAAGTCAAGGCATAGTGATTGGTAGCTATTAGGTATTCATGTGTAGCATAGATAGATGCATTGGTTTTGGACAGTCGTACTGCCATTTTGGCCAAAGTCAAGGGTGGGTATGGGTGGATCCAAATTAACCTGGATAATGACGGGCAGAACTTGACATGTGACTTATGATATTTTGGCCAAAGTCAAGGTCATAAGAGCATGGGGAAAAAATCCACATCGGGAGTTTCAAAAGAACTGAAACTTGATAGTGTTGCATACCATTTGGAGTGTGATGATTCTGGTAGGATTCCTTCAGTTTCGTCACGCGATGATATTTGGATCCCGATCCTACTGTGAGTATATGCTACTCCTCGGGAAATTTCTCACTTAACGATCAATGCTATAAACCTAGTTGGTATCTAGAAAGGTGTTAGCGGGGCTACGCCCCCAGGGAAAAGAGGTTCTTAAATTAAGGAACTTCGCGAAAGCGTTGGAAAACCTCCCCCGAAGTACCGACACCAGCCTGGCCGAACGGTTAAGCAAGTATTGTACGGTGAGATTGATCCTGACTAATTCTTCCTTTTTTGGTTTGAGGAGGGATTCGAGAAACAGTGGGAGCCATCCTGTTTAGACAAATTAAAAACCACTCTAAACTTGCAAGAGCATCGTGCTAAGTGTTTCTTCTTCTCTCTCCTAATTGCAGCGACCAATCGAAATGACTGGACTTAAGTTACTTCTAGATAAAAACATACTGACAGGGCCAAACTACAAAGATTGGCTCAGGAATGTCAAAATGGCAATCACTTACGACAAGCTGGGGTATCTTCTTACCACCAAAGCTCCCTCTGTCCCAAGTCCCACCTCCACCATCGCGGATAAGGAAATCCGTAAGACTTGGGAGATTGATAGCGCGAAGGACAAGTGCCTCGTACTTGCCTCGATGGACAACGAACATCAGAGGAGGCACGAGAATATGGACCTTGAATCCATATTTCTCCATACAAAAGAACTGTATGGAGAGCAATCTCGTATCGCAAGTTACGAAGTGTCGAAAAAGTTATTTTCGGCAAGGTTGGCCATCGGATCATCGGTAGCGGAACACGTGCTTAAGATGATTGGCTTCATTGCGGAGCTCGCGGAACTTGGAACCACGTTAGAGAACGAGCTCTATACGGACTTGATTCTCCAGTCCCTTCCTTCCACTTACGCCCAGTTTATACTGAACTTCAACTTACAAGAAAAAGAAGTTGAACTTTCAGAACTCCTCAACATGCTGAGGAGTGCAGAGGGCACCCTACAGAAAGGTAGGGAAACATCCACTTTGTTTGTAGGAGGATCTTCCTCTTCTAGGTCCAAGGCGAAAGCCAAGGGAAAGAAGAAGAAAGCCTTCGCCAAACCAAGGGGCGGTATTAGTAAAGTGGATACGAAGGGAAAAGCAAAGGCAACAAAGAAAGCGGGGCAGCTTGTGGATAAAGAAGAATGCTTCTATTGTCATAAGAAAGGTCACTGGAAAAATGATTGCAGGGCTTGGAAAGCCAGGACACAGGAATTGAAGCAGGTTGCGGCTTCAGCTTCAGGTGTGTATGTTATTGAAAACTGTCTTTCAATAAACTCTACTTCCTGGGTATTGGATACCGGATCAGGATCTCATATCTGTAATTCTTTGCAGGCGTTGAGAAACCGTAGGGTTTTGAAGGCAGGTGACATGACCCTCAGAGTTGCAAACGGAGCTAGCATGGATGCTAAGGCCGTGGGGGACTATCACCTGGGAATGTCAGATGGACATGTTTTGGTTTTGCGTAATTGCTTTTTTGTACCCAACGCAACTTGTAATATCATTTCTGTATCTTTAGTTTCTAAAGAAGGTTATGAATTTGCGTTTGTAAGTAATGTTGTAAACATTCACCTTAATCAAGTTCTGATTGGGTCAGGTACATTGAGCAATGGTATATACGTATTAAACCAACCACAGATTTTCAATGTCCAGAATACACACAAAAGAAAGTCTCCGGAAATAAATCAGACTTTCTTATGGCATTGTAGACTGGGTCACATCAATGAGAGAAGGTTGACGAAGTTACATGCAGAGGGATATTTGAATCCGTTCGAATATCAATCGTTTGCCACTTGTCAATCCTGTCTCAAAGGAAAGATGACAAAGACTCCGTTCACTGGACACGGAGTAAGGGCGAGCGAGCTTTTGGGACTCGTACACAGCGACGTGTGCGGTCCAATGTCTACACATGCGCGAAGCGGTTATTCTTACTTCATTACTTTTACGGATGACTTTTCAAGGTACGGTTATGTCTTCTTAATGAAACATAAGTCCGAAGCCTTTGGAAAGTTCCAGGAATATAAGAATGAAGTAGAAAAACAAACCGGCAAAAGTATTAAGATTCTAAGATCGGATCGAGGTGGAGAATACTTAAGTGCCGAGTTCCTGGATTATTTAAAAGAGAACGGAATTCTCTCTCAGCTTACTCCTCCATACACTCCGCAACATAACGGTATATCGGAGAGACGGAACCAACCCTATTGGATATGGTACGGTCCATGATGAGTAACGCTGAGTTACCGCGATCATTCTGGGGGTATGCGCTAGAATCAGCTGCATACCTTTTGAACCGAGTTCCTACTAAGACTGTGCCTACTACACCATATGAGATGTGGTGTGGGAAGAGACCCTATCTTAAGCACATTAAGACATGGGGAAGTCCGGCTTTTGTTAAAAAGCAGCATGCGGACAAGCTCGAGGCACGCTCAGTACAGTGCAAGTTTGTGGGATATACAAAGAATTCCAAGGGACATTTCTTCTACTGCGAAGAGGAACAAAAATTCCTTGTTTCTCGTCATGCCCACTTTCTAGAACACCAGTTCTTAGAAAAGGAAATAAGTGGGAGCGCAGTAGAACTGGAAGAAATTTCAGAACCACAGACTATTACTGAAAGCTTAGTGGAACCAGAGGGTTCAAAAGAACAGGACATTCCTATGCCGCTCCGCAGAAGTAGTAGGCAGTCTCATCCGCCCGAAAGATACTACGGTTTTCTCATAGACGGGGATAGAGAGGATTGCATCATAGATTATGATGAGCCTACTAGCTTCCAGCAAGCCGTTCAGAGCGTCGACTCGGTAAAATGGCTGGATGCAATGCGGACCGAAATGGAGTCCATGTACACCAACAAAGTATGGACGTTGGACATTGCTCCAGACGGGGTAAAACCCGTAGGATGCAAGTGGATCTTCAAAAGGAAGATTGGTGTAGATGGACAGGTTGAGACCTATAAAGCTAGACCTGTTGCAAAGGGTTTCCGTCAAAGACCTGGCTTGGACTATGACGAAACCTTTTCTCCCGTGGCTATGCTGAAATCCATTCGGATCCTTCTTGCCATTGCTGCCTTCCACGATTATGAGATTTGGCAGATGGACGTAAAGACAGCTTTTCTAAATGGAAATTTAGAGGAGTGTGTCTATATGGACCAGCCAGAAGGTTTCATTCAGAGTGGGAGCAGCGGAAAGGTGTGCAAGTTGCTTAAGTCCATTTACGGACTAAAGCAGGCATCGCGGAGTTGGAACATCTGTTTTGATGAGACGGTCAAGGAATTTAGCTTTATCAAAAATCCAGATGAACCATGCATCTATAGTAGATTTGTAGCGAGAACTGTAGTATTCCTCGTTTTATACGTGGATGACATTCTCTTAATAGGAAATGACATTCCTATGCTACAATCTGTCAAGGAGTTCTTGTCACAAAGGTTCTCCATGAAAGACCTGGGTGATGCCTCATACATCCTGGGGATCCGGATCCATCGTGATAGATCCAAGAGGATATTAGGACTTTCACAGTCCAGGTACATCGACAGCATACTGAAAAGATTCAGTATGGAAGATTCCAAGCGCGGTAACCTACCGGCTTGTCACGGGATCACCCTCTCTAAAGAGATGTCTCCCAAGACTGATTAGGAGAGGGATCGCATGTCTATTATACCCTACGCTTCTGCGGTAGGCTCTATAATGTATGCGATGTTGTGTACCAGACCGGATGTAGCTTATGCACTCAGTGTGGTAAGCCGGTATCAGTCAGACCCAGGGGAGAAACACTGGATAGCGGTAAAGAACATTCTCAAGTACCTGAGAAGGACTAAGGAGATGTTCTTGGTGTATGGCGGAAAAGACCTCCAGATCGAGGCCTTTGCTGACTCCAGCTTCCATAGTGACAAGGATGATTCCAAGTCCTTGTCGGGTTTTGTCTTTACCCTCAATGGAGGGGCGGTGTGTTGGAAGAGTTCCAAACAGGAAACCGTTGCAGACTCGACGATGGAAGCGGAATACATCGCTGCATGTGATGCCGTAAAAGAAGCTGTCTGGATGAGGAAGTTCTTGAAAGAGCTTCAGGTGGTTCCGTCCATTGTTGATCCAATACCTCTGTATTGCGACAACAACGGGGATATAGCTTTAGCGAAGGAACCCAGGTCCCATCAGAGATCCAGACACATCTTGAGGCGGTATCACCTGATCAGGGAGATCGTGGATCGCCAGGAGATCGAGGTTCGGAGAGTCGCTTCAGAAGATAACACTGCAGATCCATTCACCAAGGCCTTGCCCCAGACTCAGTTCGAGCGGCTGATCGAGATGATAGGTCTTCGATACGCCAGTACATGGCCTTAGTGCAAGTGGGAAATTGTTAGTGTATATGCCCTAGAGGCCATTACTGTATCATACTAGTTTGTATATTACTTAACGGAAGCTTGGGATATTCACCTTGTATAAACAATCTTGCTCAATATAGTAGTATGCTACTTGGTTTGTTTCTACTTCAATGTGTACTTGTGTTTATTTCAGTATATCACCTATACACATTAGTGGAGCCCTTAGGATCTTTGCTTGATTACCAGCGTTGTGATGGCAGTCACACTAGTGGGGGCTGGGTAATCTATAAGCACATCCTTATGCAGGTCCCTAGTCGCAGGACTATCGAGACAGGGCAACGATACTCCGGAGTAGACTAGCGCATGCGCTTCTCATCCCAGAGTGGGGGACGGTCTGTCCCACAGCCGTCAGTACGTCGTACTGGAGATAGTATGCGGGTGCTCGTTGGGTTACGAGTACACCGGACAGGACTCATCGGGAACTGACCGGTTGGTATTATACCTATCATCAGTTATCAGTTCCCAGGTGACATGAGTACAGCTTAGTCCGCTGACTTGACACTGTCACTTCGTCTCGAGTGTGTTCCCACTGTACTTTGATTACTACCCTACCACGGCTCAAAGGAGTCGTGCAAACAGGTGGTAGTTGGGTGCAGTCCCGAAGCACTTGGAGGCAGTGACGGTTAGACAGGATTCGTCTCTCCCGGTATTGGGGGTTGACATCGCGCTGTGTCTAGGAGAGCCATTACACGAGTAGTCCCTGGCCAGGGCAAACAAGATATACTGGTAGGCTTCCAGTGTTATCTCAGGGTGTTTTGGGCTTCACTCCGACACGACTTGTACCGCTATTAGGGGACTGACGTTTACCGCCCCCTAGGCCCGCCATGCGATGTATCATACGAACAGACTGGACTGTACGGAGATTGTCACATTCAGGCTCAGTAGGAGTTCAGATGGGTTTCACCTCGTCAGTCTTCTTGTCGGCTTCTACCTGGGGACCGTTACGCACAGCTAGTGCCGCTTGCGGTCTGTGGTTAAACCCACTGCCAACGTAGTGTCGAGTCTTTAGAGTCCCACACAGAAAGCTATTCGCCTTTAGGCAAAAGAGTAGAGGTCGCATGGTTTTGCGACAGGGTTCGGTCACATCCGTGCACTTATGCACGTACAGTGTCCGGACAGTTTACACTAGCGGGCTTTGGTTTAAGCCAGATCCTAGTGTATGTATTGGGATTGGATTTATCCAGTTTGTATTCGTGTTCCTCGGAACGCGGATGCGGGTGTGTATGCACAGTTGACGGAGAGACTGAGGCGGAGGATTCTTATTAGGGTTGTTGACCGTTGACAGTTGACTATTGACTTTTTGCTCAACCCTAATGAGAATATGATATGTGATTAACAATTATATTAATTAGGTATTATGGTGACATGGTTGTTGAGTTGTTGACTTTGTTGACTTTTGTTGACTTGTTGACTTTGTTGACCGGTTGACTAGGCTTGACTAGTTGACCATCATGATAACCATAGCTATCATTTCATGGCAAAGACTTTTGCTTGCTTGCTCTTTTGTGCAAAATGAGTGCATGAAATGATATGGCTATGGTTGCTTAAACCATCACATAATACTTGATTGATATGATGTGTTATGATTGTTTTGGATTATGAGAGCCAAATGAGAAAAGTCTTCTCTCATTCTTCATACTCATTCTCTCTCTTGTTCTTGAGCTCTCATCTCCTCCTCTTGCTCTCCCTCTCTTGACTCTATAGTTCACTTGTCTCATGAGTTGAGAATCAAGAACCATAGATAAAATCCCATACAAACTCTTCTCTACTCACTCTAGTTCACAAGGTTTAGCAAACCAAGTGAACTAGTTTCTTCAAAGACCGAAGAAGAAGCCAAAGGTAGAAGCTTTCGAGGTGGATCTATCTTCGGCGCAAGGAGACGACGGAGTGAAGGCGATCCGGACATCCATCGTGGCTTGAAGACGAAGGAGTTCGAGGAAAAGAAAGGTATAACCCCCTAACCGAGTAGTTAGCAACTCGTAGTTAGGTTGTTAGTTAGATGTTTAACAAAGATCAGGGTTTTAAGTCCATGTTACCACCTCTAAGAAAATCGTTTTTTATCAAATTCCGCGTGCCCGAAAGCACCGGGAGAGGTAGCAAGGACTTACAATTGCTACTGCTGCTCCTGCTCTTCACCTCCCTCCCCTATTCAACTCCTCAAAACACATCCAAAAACAACTCAAAACCCTATCCCCACTTCACAAAAAATGTACACAAACTCTCAAGCAACACATTGGACCAAGAAAGCTTTCATTTTGGCGTTGTGGAGGATTCGTGGATGGTAACTGAGGTATATCCTTCACAATTAGTGTAGTATTTCTTGTGTTTAAGCCACTTTTAGAGTTTGGTATCGATTTGGTGAAGTTTGGCGAACTTTGGAAAAGCATAGAGAGGATTAGGGTTAAATTGAGTTGTGGCTGTGCAATTGGACTTTAAAGGTGACCTTAGACCCCCTATTGTCTAAAACCCTGACCTAACAAAACCTGAAACACAAAAGTATGGAATTACGGAACTTTTCATGTCGGTTTGTGACGACTTTGAGGGTGCAGGGAAATCTAGTGTGAACCGGGACCAATACGAGATAAACAAACAACCCCAGGGACCAATTTGAGACCATGTGAGACTACCCTGACTATACGAGACCCCAACTCCAAGGGAAAACCGAAGTGGTTGGTTTTGGCATGGGAGTGGCCGGCCATGGGGTGTGGGAATGGGTCTAGGTTGCTTCAGTAGGTCATATACACCCTATACTTCGTCCCATTATTGTTTGTGCACCTAGTTTGGATCTGAACTAAAATCTGGGGCATGTTTTCTTGGTTTCTGCCTTGTATTTAGTGTTTTTTATGAATTCACGTTTTGATATTTGGTATTGTATTTGATCGCTTGACGTTTGTACGTCTATATTAGGTGTTATTTGGTGGTTTTGGAAGAGTAGTCCATAGGTTCTAACCTATAGGCTTTTAAGCATATCGTTTCGGTTTTCGTGTGTCGTTTCGTCTTCGAATTTGATTTTAACGCAATACGATACGTTATATGTGTAGGTACCTTCATGTGGGTTTCATACAATGAAGAAGATGAAGGCGACATCGACATCGACACACAAGAAGCAAGGTGAGTAGATTTATATCTACGGGGAGAAGTCGGGTGGATGGCGTATAGCACCACCGCAGTTCTTGGTGATGTATACGAATACGTATACACACAGATATTGATTATATATTGTTTAGATTGTTGATGATAGAGATGGATCCTAGGTGTGATTGGATTGGTTTAGTGTTGCGAAACCCTAGAGTAGTGGTTGCACCATACATACACACACACAAACCCATACTTGCATACATTCTTCTTTCATATGTGCGTATATGGGATTATATATTGATGTGTATATTTACACATGGGTATGGGACTATGTGTTCATATACCGAATTTGAAGATAATACTTGGGATTTGAGATGAGTCGATGAGATTTGATTTGAGGCCGAGAGATAGGTGATTTGGCAGGGTTCGTATTTGAGATACGACATGACGTTGTAGAGGGTCCTTTGACGTAGTGTTTCACACACGTGCATGCATACTTAGGTGGTATCAGTATTGTACTAGAAATAGATCAGTACCCGGATTATGATCTTTGATAAAGAGGATACCAGATGAATAATGTGATGAATATGATATTGACCCGTACCCAGATTTGGGATACCGTACGACGGATTTACGTACGAGATATACATTGATGTTTGATCCAGACTCTTGACTTGGGAATGTCTAATTATAGATATGGTATCGGATATGATATTATTGAGGCGTGATCACCGACTAATATATACATGTATGTATATGTATCGACTCAGATGTTAGGCGGTTTCCTTACCCTTAATTCAGCTTGTTAGTTCAGCCGTATAGTTTAGTGTAGTTGTCAGACTAGATTAGATTCCTACCTATTTCGAAAACTAAAGGACCACGGGTATTTTAAAAGACAGGTCAAGCCATTCTACGGATATTTCAAAGGACTTATCTATTCTTAAAAACACCGTAGCCCTTATTTTCAAAACACCGCGATTCGTGTTATTTCAAATGGCACCACTGTAGAACTCATATTTTTTTAAATGCAGATTAGTTATCGTTGTGTCTAGTATTTAGATCCCGCACATTATTGCTGTTCGCTCCGCTTCGCATACTTATTTTGTGATTTCATATTCCATTGTTGATATCATGCTGTTAGGACACCAGAACCATTACCGATGATGCGTATGTACCACGTACACTTACTTGTCGGCTCACACACATCTTCATCGGTAATTGCCATATCACGTACACTTAGAAAATACTATTGCATGGACATAGCTTGTTAGCTAATAGTTTAGACATGATATTAGTGTACTTGCCTTATATGCTAGTTTAGACATTGTAGTTATTACTTGCTTCTTCATGCATGTTATTATTCACTGTTATGCCGCATTCATGGATCTTATGCCTATATTCACTGTTTACATACTATTGAGGATTTGGATTCGGATTTT
This sequence comes from Agapanthus africanus, assembly GCA_030015575.1. Classification (NCBI taxonomy): domain Eukaryota; kingdom Viridiplantae; phylum Streptophyta; class Magnoliopsida; order Asparagales; family Amaryllidaceae; genus Agapanthus; species Agapanthus africanus. The sequence continues at coordinate 362,088,938 of JASDDO010000022.1, read as the reverse complement.
CACGAGATTTCCTGAATTTGGGGAAAAACCGCAAAAAAACATTTATAAATTTCTTTTCTCTCTCTTTTTAAATCAAAAGTGCGGTTTTCCCGTGATGTATGAGTCGTCCACCATGAGTTGCTGATGGATTTCGAGAACCGATTTGAGGAGTTGGATGAACCGTTTCGGGTACGTGGTGGGCCCGGTAAGGTACCCCGGGGCAAGAAGTTCGAGTAATAGACGATGAGCCTGGCAGGGGAGCACTACCGACCGATGATTTTACTCGACGCGCCGGATATCCGGAGGATACCGTCGTGGTCTTGAGATTGATGGTAGGGGCCGGTCTGGACTGACGGCTCCCTAGATAGTGAGATTGAGACATTGAGATTTTGAGATATTGAGCTACTGAGATTTGATGATCCAGGCCAGTCCGGATAGCCGGAGCCGGAGATATTGAGATATGTGGATTTATGTTTTGTGTCGATGCTAGACACTGTTTATACTGATTTCATTTATGATACCTCGCTTTAAAAATACAGTAATCTCACTAAGTTATGAAAGCAGTTTCTTCAGTACATGTATTCTGTTTTCATGCATTCATACATCATCCATATGATATATTGCTATCTGAGGCACTGACACGAGCACTTGGTATTACTGTTGTTTAGAGGTATACCCTAGCCATTGTTATAGGCTGCTGGTTATATATTTGAGGATATATATTGATCGTATGACCTAGGATTGCGTCATACATGTGATTTCTGTTCGTAGATGTTTTCTATTCACGAGTTGGAAACTCACCCCCGTTGTGCCACAGTTTCTTGCAGGTTTTGTCGTACAGGTTTCATTACGGCTTTGCTCGCACTACTTCCATTTCCGGGTGATTAGCTAGTATGTGGGTTCACTTGTATCGTGACCATCAGTATATTTGGTATATTATTATTCAGTTGTATCTAGAAGTTCCATCAACCAAACATGTATTTATTTCAGATAGAGACCAGTGTTGTTATTCTTTCGACCTTAGAGTCGCGCGTTGTATTTCTATGGATTTCATGCTGTTTTGAATTTCCGTTTCTTTTCTGATCCTCGCCTTTTGGCGTTGTATATTATATTGCTTGCGTGGTTGTGACCTTCGATTAACGAAGAGCTAGCTCCCGCTTGGGGATGCCTCTATTCATTATATATGCTTTATCAGGTTTTGTACCCGTTTGGGGTCAGTTTTTACAAAGAGAACTCTGCCGAAATTTTTAGAAAAGACTTGTGTTTTTAAAATGCATATTTCGGCGTATGTTGCAAACTATTTGATTTTAAATAGTTTTCCTTCACTCTACTACTTTTCTTGGTTTGGATTTTTGGGTTTTTCAGCTTGCTTAGATTACGTACATCTCGAGACGTTTCGTAGTTTATGTGTTGGTCATGTTCCGTACTTTCGGGCCATGACAAAGTTGGTATCAGAGCGTTAGGTTTTACCTTCGGAGCGTAGGATGACCCCTGGTTGATGGAGTAGGTAGCTTGCGTAGAGTGACGTACCGTACGTATGTTCCGCGGCATATTTACGATACGCTACTCCACTTAAGAAGCCTTTGGATGTACATTTCTTTGCTCAGTATTATATTTATTCATGATCTAGCCTCATCGGTACCAGTTATGGTTTTGCTACCATGATTACGGGCAGGGAGAGCTACGACTAGAATTGCGGTCGGCACAAGCTCGTCACGAAAGAGGACTGACCAGGGCGTAATTCCGGCGACGCACGATTGCAGAGATGCGTCTTTTTATTGTGTTTTTGCGCCATGAGCGTTTGATGGATCGCTGTATGAGATTACTCAAACGTGCAGATCGGCACCAGAGGATTGAGCCACTGATAGAGGCCAGCCAGATTTTGATGACCGTTGATGTATTGCTTATTCTTGATGATTGAGGCACGGTTCAGCGTGCAGAGGATTGAGCCAGTTGCTGCTGCGAATGACGAGATATCGCCCCAGATGTTGGAGCTATTGCAGTACAAGTTGTACTAAGAGATGATAGAAGGTCGCTAGTCACCGAGGATGAATGACTAGGACATGTGGTTCGTTCGCCTACCCCGATGCGAGGTCATCGGATAGATTGATTCCAGCTAGAGACGACTTAACGCGGATACGTTGAGAGTCGATAGAGGCGATCGAATGTTAGAAACCTATTATTCCAAATTTAAAGTATTCGGAAAGACATGCAGGTAATTCTATGGACCCTCTAGAAGAATGAAACCCTAACTCGACATAATGACCGTATGAAAGCCTTTGAACCTTAGGGTTTGCGGCAGTTCTGCGGCGCCATTAGTGAGGCTTGGGTTTGCCCTTCTACGGGTGGACCACCGATGCTGTGGTATGTACTCGATACTATTAAACTGTACCCAAGATGTTGAGCTCTTAGGAGATCATGAGGTCTTGACGAATCGATCGAATGGTTCGACTTCCTTCGGATGCTTGGTGGTGAGATACACTTCTTAGGAGACTCCAGATTCTAGGATAGTCATTGGAGCTCAGTCCATGCAGCCACGACGAGACGAGTCCGAAGCAGTCGACTTTAGAGAAAAGTGTACTAAGAGGTTCGTACAAGATCTGGACAAGATGACGTTCCACTCCGCCGACATCAGAGATGCGATACGCATGCCGATGCATTGTACTTGGATATACCTTCCAGAAGGAGTCGCGATTAGTATGCAGCCGTTCCGGAACAAGAAACAGATATAGTAAAGGACGATGACTTCCGGACAGTTAGGCAGAGACGAGATTTGGGAGAGACCTCGACAGGACCCTTCTGGAATAAATTTACGAGAAGACTTGGACCCAGGAGTGGTCATGATACGCACACCAGCAGGCCAGATTTCAGGATCGTCGACGAGACATGCTATGAGTGACCACGACAGTTGTCGAGAGATTCTTAGAGGACGTGCTTGAGCGGGACTATTCTGCCATACTTGATATCGGTATTTTGGTCGATCTATTCGCATGATTGATTTTGATGATTGAGTTTCATAATATTTGTTTCCATGCACCATGGTTGCACCTGCTGAGTATTTATGATTTTTGCACAGTTGTTGCACTTGATATCGTTTTCGTGCCTTGGTTTCTCATGTTTATGATTTTATGGGTTTCATACAGTGAGTTGATTTTGTGCATATGTACGCACACGATTTGGTTTTTGCACTCGGTATAGTTCACATATGCTTGCAGTGCAGTGATACGCATTTTTTGCACTACAGTTGCACTGGACTTCGATTTCGATGGTGATGCTCGATATATGTTTTGTGCACCTGATTGGATTTTGCGCATGTTCGGCGCTTGATATTGGATTTCATGATTTCGTGCATGATAGATGCACCTGATTTAGATTTTCGCGCATGTTGGGCGCATGTTATGAGATACGATTTTGGTGCACACCAGATGCACTAAATCGGGATTCTTCGTGCATGTCAGATGCACCTGTTTTTGCTGTCAGGCACACACGTTGCCTATGACTGATGTTGGGTGCACACCCGTTGCACCAAGATGTTGTTTCTGTGCGCATGTATGGCACTTATATATGGATTTTGATGTCCGTGCGCACCAGACGCACATAGTATATATATGCATATTTTGGGATTGATTCATATGGAGCGGTACGTTTTTATGATGATTGCCATGAGTTTTTGTACTTAGCAGGACTAGTCAGAGGACAATACCTGAGTATATTTTGCATGCATTGATAGTTATCGAAGGGATTTCCAAAAGCGAGCTATAGTCTTAGTATTTACCTACTTGTCCGATATGACACGAAACGTCTTAAACGAGGAAACCCTTCTAAATTGTTTCCAAAACGGGGGAATGTACATAGTAAACAAAGGATATATACGTATATGGCTATTTTCTTATAAGAGACGTCTGCCACTGTGCAGTGTTATGCGCATTGCACAGCGACTTTAAAAGATTTGGCATGCATTTCATTTAGATAATTACATGTATAGATTTGATATTTACATGTATAGTTCCGAGTTATATCATATTGGTTTTGCTTTGGATTTGGCATTTGTGTCTTTACCTTGATTCCGATGATTGCGGGATGCTTGACGGAGTTTCGATTTTGAGTTATCTGCTCATTTCTCATGCGCGCATTGCACTATGATGCGTTTTGTGTATTGATGATTTCGGAGCCCCGACGACTTGGACATTCTATTGAAATGTTTTAGAATATGGGGGTTTAAATTTAAATTCGGGGACAGAATTTCTTTAAGGGGGGAAAATTGTAACATTTCAAAAAAATAAAATATTATTTTTAGGAATTTTTATAATTTAATATTATTTTAATGAATATTTTAATATTTCGGTGTAATTAAATACAGCTAAATGGGAAAAAAATTATGGAAAATTCTAAAATAGGGTATTTTATGGAATTATGCCATTTTAAAGTTTTTATGATTAATTATTTGCTAATTTAGTTCTAATCGCGATTAAAAATCGCTAATCGGTTTTTAGCATTTTTGTGCAAAACATGGACATATCATTTTTGTTGTACACTTGTGCATTTCTACTATGTTACTTTGGGTTTACTATTGGTGTGAGAAGGATTTGGGTTAATGAAATTGGAAAAGAAAAGAAAAGAAAGGGAAAAAGGATATAATATTGAGGTATGGGAGAGAAAGAGTAGGTGAGGGTGTTGACTTAGCCATTTCCCTTCATTCCTTCACTCATTTCTCTCCCTCTTCCTTCATTGCTGCTGCTGCTCCTGCTCTTCACCTCCCTCCCTTCTTCAACTCCTCAAACACATCCAAAAACACCTCAAAACCCTATCCCCACTTCACAAAAATTGCACACAAGCTCTCAAGCAACACATTGGACCAAGAAAGCTTTCATTTTGGCGCTGTGGAGGATTCGTGGATGCTAACTGAGGTATATCCTTCACATTTAGTGTAGTATTTCTTATGTCTAAGCCTTTTTTAGAGTTTGGTATCGATTTCGTAAAGTTTGGCAAACTTTGTAAAAGCATAGAGAGGATTAGGGTTAAATTGAGTTGTGGCTGTGCAATTGGACTTTAAAGGTGACCTTAGACCCCCTATTGTCTAAAACCCTGACCTAACAAAACCTGAAACACAAAAGTACGGAATTACGGAACTTTTCATGTCGGTTTGTGACGACTTTGAGGGTGCAGGGAAATCTCGTGTGAACCGGGACCAATACGAGATAAACAAACAACCCCAGGGACCAATTTGAGACCATGTGAGACCACCCTGACTATACGAGACCCCAACTCCAAGGGAAAACCGAGGTGGTCGGTTTTGGCAAGGGAGTGGCCGGCCATGGGGTGTGGGAATGGGTCTAGGTTGCTTCAGTAGGTCATATACACCCTATACTTCGTCCCAGTATTGTTTGTGTAGTTTGGATCTGAACTAAAATCTGGGGCATGTTTTCTTGGTTTCTGCCTTGTATTTAGTGTTTTTTATGAATTCAAGTTTTGATATTTGGTATTGTATTTGATCGCTTGACGTTTGTACGTCTATATCAGGTGTTATTTGGTGGTTTTGGAAGAGTAGTCCATAGGTTCTAACCTATACGCTTTTAAGCGTATCGTTTTGGTTTTCGTGTGTCGTTTCGTCTTCGAATTTGATTTTAACGCGATACGATACGTTATATGTGTAGGTACCTTCATATGGGTTTCATACGATGAAGAAGATGAAGGCGACACCGACACCGACACACAAGAAGCAAGGTGAGTAGATTTATATCTACAGGGAGAAGTCGGGTGGATGGCGTATAGCACCCCCGCAGTTCGTGGTGATGTATACGAATACGTATACACAGAGATATTGATTATATAATGTTTGAGATTATTGATGATAGAGATGGATCCTAGGTGTGATTGGATTGGTTTAGTGTTGCGAAATCCTATATTAGTGGTTGCACCACACACACACACACACCCATACTTGCATGCATTCTTCTTTCATATGTGCGTATATGGGATTATATATTGATATGTATATTTAGACATAGGTATGGGACTATGTGTTCATATACCGGATTTGAAGATAATACTTGGGATTTGAGATGAGTCGATGAGATTTGATTTGAGGCCGAGAGATCGGTGATTTGGCAGGGTTCGTATTTGAGATACGACATGACGTTGTAGCGGGTCCTTTGACGTAGTGTTTCACACACGTGCATGCATACTTAGATGGTATCAGTATTGTACTAGACATAGATCAGTACCCGGATTATGATCTTTGATAAAGAGGATACTAGATGAATAATGTGATGAATATGATATTGACCCGTACCCAGATTTGGGATACCGTACGACGGATTTACGTACGAGATATACATTGATGTTTGATCCGCACTCTTGACTTGGGAATGTCTGATTATAGATATGGTATCGGATGTGATATTATTGAGGCGTGATCACCGACTAATATATACATGTATGTATACGTATCGACTCAGATGTTAGGCGGTTTCCTTACCCTTAATTTAGCTTGTTAGTTCAGCCGTATAGTTTAGTGTAGTTGTCAGACTAGATTAGATTCCTACCTATTTCAAAAACTAACGGATCGCGGGTATTTTAAAAGACAGGTCAAGGGATTCTACGGATATTTCAAAGGACTTATCTTTTCTTAAAAACACCGTAGCCCTTATTTTCAAAAAACCGCGATTCGTGTTATTTCAAATTGCACCACTGTAGAACTCATATTTTATTAAATGCAGATTAGTTATCGTTGTGTCTAGTATTCAGCTCCCACACATTATTGCTTTTCGCTCCGCTTCGCATACTTATTTTGTGATTTCATATTCCATTGTTGATATCATACTGTTAGGACACCAGCACCATTACCGATGATGCGTATGTACCACGTACACTTACTTGCCGGCTCACACACATCTTCATCGGTAATTGCCATGTCACGTACACTTAGAAAATACTATTGAATTGACATAGCTTGTTTGCTAATAGTTTAGACATGATATTAATGTACTTTCCTTATATGCTAGTTTAGACATTGTAGTTATTACTTCCTGCTTCATGCATGTTATTATTCACTGTTATGCCGCATTCATGGATCTTATGCCTATATTCACTGTTTACATGCTATTGAGGATTTGGATTCGGATTTTCACGAGATTTCCTGGATTTGGGGGAAAACCGCAAAAAAACATTTATAAAGTTCTTTTCTCTCTCTTTTTAAATGAAAAGTGCGGTTTTCCCATGATGTATGAGTCGTCCACCATGAGTTTACTAATGGATTTCGAGACCCGATTCGAGGAGTTGGATGAACCGTTTCGGGTACATGGTGGGCCCGGTATGGTACCCCGGGGCAAGAAGTTCGAGTAGTAAATGATGAGCCTGACAGGGGAGCACTACCGACCGGTGATTTTACCCGACGCGTCGGATATCCCGAGGATACCGTCGTGGTCTTGAGATTGATGGTAGGGGCCGGTCTGGACTGACGGCGCCCTAGATAGTGAGAATGAGACATTAAGATTTTGAGATTTTGAGGTACTGAGATTTGATGATCCAGGCCAGTCCGGATAGCCGGGGCCTGAGATATTGGAATTTATGTTTTGTGTTGATGCTAGACACTATTTATACTGATTTCATTTATGATACCTCGCTTTAAAAATACAGTAATCTCACTAAGTTATGAAAGCAGTTTCTTCAGTACATGTATTCTGTATTCATGCTTTCATACATCATCCATATGATATATTGCTATCTGAGGCACTGACACGAGCAATTGGTATTACTGTTGTTTAGAGGTATACCCTAGCTATTGTTATAGGCTGCTGGTTATATATTTGAGGATATATATTGATCGTATGACCTAGGATTGCGTCATACATGCAATTTCTGTTTGTAGATGTTTTCTATTCACGAGTTGGCAACTCACCCCCGTTGTGCCACAGTTTCTTGCAGGTTTTGCCGTACAGGTTTCATTACGGCTTTGCTGGCACTACTTCCATTTCCGGGTGATTTTCTATTAGGTGGGTTCACTTGTATCGTGACCATCATTATATTTGGTATATTATTATTCAGTTGTATCTAGAAGTTCCATCAACCAAACATGTATTTATTTCAGATAGAGACCAGTGTTGTTATTCTTTCGACCTTAGACTCGCGCGTTGTATTTCTATGGATTTCATGATGTTTTGAGTTTCTTTTTCTTTTGTGATCCTCAACTTTTGGCGTTGTATATTATATTGCTTGCGTGGTTGTGACCGTCGATTGACGAAGAGTTAACTCCCGCTTGGGGATGCCTTTATTCATTATATATGCTTTATCAGGTTTTGTACCCGTTTGGGGTCAGTTCTTACAAAAGGAACTCTGCCGAAATTTTTAGAAAAGACTTGTGTTTTTAAAATGCATATTTCGGCGTATGTTGCAAACTATTTGATTTAAAATGGTTTTCCTTCACTCTACTACTTTTCTTGGTTTGGATTTCTGGGTTTTTCGGCTTACTTAGATTACGTACGCCTCGAGACGTTTTGTAGTTTATGTGCCGGTCATGTTCCGTACTTTCGGGTCGTGACACATAGTGATGTATGTGGTCTAATGTCTACACATGCCAGGAACGGTTCCTCATACTTCATTACATTCACCGACGATCTCTCAAGATACGGACATGTGTTCCTGTTGAAACACATGTTTGAAACTTTTGAGAAATTCAGAGAATATAAGAACGAAGTAAAGAATCGAACAGGCAAAGTTATTAAAGTCCTTCGATCTGATCGAGGAGGAGAATACTTGAGCAATGATTTTCTGGACTCTCTAAAAGAGAATGGGATTCTCTCTCAGCTAACTCCTCCATATACACCGCAGCACAACAGTGTATCGGAGAGGAGGAATCGCACCTTATTAGATATGGTGCGCTCTATGATGAGCACCGCTGAGTTACCTGTTTCCTTTTGGGGTTATGCGCTTGAGACAGCAGCGTACCTATTGAATCATGTTCCGTCTAAATCTGTATCTACCGCACCATATGAGATATGGAGTAGGAAGAGACCATTACTTAAACGAGTTAAGATATGGGGTTGTCCGGCCTATGTCAAAAGGCAAAATCCGGACAAACTCGAGGCACGATCAGTTCTTTGCAAGTTTGTGGGATATCCTAAGAATTTCAAAGGATATATTTTCTACCACGCTGAGGAACAAAAAGTGTTTATTTCTCAATACGCCACCTTTTTAGAAAAGGAATTTCTTGTAAAAGAAATTAGAGGCGAAGAGGTAGAGCTGGAAGAAGTTCTAGTTGTTAGTTATGTATATGCCCTAGAGGCCATTGTTGTACATGTGATGTATATTATAATGGATGCTTGGATATACATAGAGAGGACTTTCTTGCTCGATATGATAGTATGCTATATGGTTTCACTTTATCTTAACGTGTTAACAAATACTGTTTTGTGATCACATGTTGATAATGCCCTTAGGATATGTACTCGACTACTAGGACTATGATGATATCATACTAGTGGGGCCAGGATAGTCCACGAGTACATCCTATAACTGTTCCTAGTCGAGGGTGTATCGAGACAGTGCATCGATACTCCAGAGTAGACAAGCGTACACACATCTTGACCCATATGATGGGCGATGGATGATCCCATATCCATTGGTGTTGGACATCAAAGATGGTGTACGGGTGCTCAGTGGAGACTGGGTATACTGAACGCACTCACCGAGAACTCCTGGATGGTATTATACCTATCGTCAGATAGCAGTTCTCCGGTGACACTGGTACAGATTAGTCTGTAGACCCAAGATCGTCATAGAGTCTTATGTGATTCCCACTGTGCTTTGATTTCCACCTTACCACGTTCAAAAGGGCGTGCAAAACGGTGGTTTTTGGGTACAGTCCTGAATCACATGGAGGCAATGAGCGATATGAGGGGTTTCGTCTCTCCCGGTATAGGGAGTTGATGTTGTGCTGTGTTCGATTGGCTATAACTGGAAGTCCCTGGCCAGGGCCGATATGGAGATTTACTGATAAGTGTTATCAATAGTTTCTCGACCTATTATGAGCCTTACATCGACACGACTTATCGGTTACTGGGGTTTGACGTTTACCACCCCTGGACAAGATTTGCAACATATCAGACGAAGAGACCGGACTGTATGGTAGTGTTACTGATTGGATTCACAAGAGAATGTACAGGCTTTCTTGTTGATCTTCTGATCGCTCAATACCTGGGTGGCTGTTACGTTTAGCTTACCGCTTGCAGCTTGTGGGTGTTTGATATGATCATCACCTACTGCCGGCGTATTGACGATTCTTTAGAGTCCTATATAGAGGTTTCCTGGCTCAGGCAAAACGGAGTAGGAGCACATATGTGATATGTGCGGGACTGAGAATAATACGATATGAGATACCGTATTGTATTCTCGCGATATGAGATATCGGCCGGGTATATGTGATATAGTCGGGTCATCGGATCAACTGTTGATTCGATGAATTGGTACATGTTATACTAGTCGGTTATATGCAATATAGCCGGATTGTCGGATCAAGAGTTGATTCGATAATTTAATGTATAATTATATATGTGATATATTATATTAAGTTAACTAATATAAGCTCGCTTTATTGATTAATTTTCTCACTGGATAATACATTGATGTATATGCGATATATGTTAATTGTATTATTTTCTTTTGTTACACAATATATTGTATATGTGATATATAATATTGTAACAAGTTAGGGTTACAAATGCAACATGGTTGTTATGTTTAAACAAAGTTAGGTTTTGGATTTTGGTTAGCTTTTGGGTTCGCTTTTTCATGAAGCTTCATGAAGCTTTCCTTTTGTCATTTTGCTTTGATATTTTGTGTAGATATTTGTTAACCCAACCCAAACCCTTAACTCTAGTTTATTCTATGCATGAGTTAAAGCCTTCATTTTATTAACTCATGGTTGTAATTGTAACCACAACAATAATTCATTATTCATCACAAAAGCTTTCTTCTTCTTCTTCCTCCTTGAAAAAGCTTTCTAGCTTTTTGTGTTGTGATGATTTAAAGTGGGAAATTGAAAACAAAAGAGAGCAAAATTCCTACTTCATCATCCTCTTCTATTCTAGCCACATAGATTAGGGTGTTCACTTCTCTAATAAGTCATTAGTGAAGTGTAAGCTTGGGCTAGAGATTCTTCAAGGTAGATCATCTTAGATCAAGAAGACTTCAAGAAAGCATGGATCATTCGACTTGTGGAGCCTCTCTAGAGTCCGGGAGTTCATGGATCGCGGCGAAAGGACTACTACCCGGAGCTTATGAAGCGAAGGAATGGATTACAATGGTTGTAATCCCTCTCTCTTAGATGTAAAGCTGTTTATATACATGTTAACCCTAATTCTCTAGTTAAGATCTTTGTTAGGGTTTGTTTAGCACACCATAAATTTTAAAGTATCATGATTGATTCTTACCAAAACCTTCACAAGGTGCCATGCTAACCCTACAGTGGTATCAGAGCCAAGCTAGAGCATTAGGTGTTGTCTAGACGAAGTTAGAAGTCCGATCGAACCCCGAAACCCCGAAACGACCCCTTTTCTGGAAATTTTTCAAAAAGTTGAATTTTTTCATATTAAAAATACTCAGAAAATTATGCAGGGAATTTTATGGACCCACCGGAAGAACGAGTCCCTAACTCGCTACAGTGACCGCGCAACCGCGGCCAAAACTATGTTTTGGCGGCGGTTCCGCGACGCCACTGTGGAGGCTTGGTACGGGCCCTTCAGCGACGGTCCGTAGGTGCTGGGGCATGCTACTGGGAATTTTTATTTTTGCTCAAGTGTTGAGCTCACCGGGGCATTTTGGGAATTCGTTGTATCTATCGAATTATCTAACTTCGCCTAGTTATCTGTGATGATTATGTCTTGCTGTGATATGTTATATTGGATCGTTGTGTATTGAATAGCCGGTGGTTTTATGTGAGATGAGAGTTTTCTTTTTCATTCATGTAAAATTCATTTGTATGTAATATTCTTTTATTGGGGCACTTCAGGGTTGAGGATGATATCACCATTGTATATTATTTACTTTTCCGCATTAGGATAGACCCAAGGTGGAGAGCACAAGTAACCGGGTTCTAGGGTGCAGTGGGAGGCCATCTCGAGGAGTCGAGACCGGGTCTCCTAACCATAGTATTGGCAGGGTTACTTGCCGCTCTCTTAGGAGTCTAGGGATGTGGGTTTGGCTATTCATCGCGACTGTGCAATCCGTGTTTTATCCAGGCACAAAATAAAACATGGACGTCCTAGTATATCTAATATTTCATATGTTGACTTCTGCTGCAATGTTCCGTGATGAGATCATATTACTGCCTGTGACGAATGCTTATACTATATGTATATGTTGATATATATAAATTACTGCTTTCGTTTCTTCTGTGATTCTTAGGAAGCATAATTGATAGGTTTTATTAATGAGATTAATAAAAGAAAAGAAACCTAAAAGATGTTGTAGAAACGAATTTTCAAAAAGGGTAGATACAGGTTTTACTTTGCATAGCGGTATTCCTTGTAGAATATCCAGCACCTTATTCGATAAGGAAAGAGCTGAGATCCTTTGACCGGGAGTGACCTCTTTAGAAAAACTGGCAGATACTACAAACTCACAGTTTAGTTTTTGATTGCTTCTATAGTTCTTGCTTTGCACAGCGGTATTTATGAAATATCCTGCACCTTATTCGATGAGGAAAGAGTCGAGATCCCTTCACCGGGAGTGGCCTCTTTAGCGAAACTAGAAAAGCCTAAAAAACACTCCTTTTCAAAATCACTTGTTGCTACAAACGATATCAAGTTCATTACGCTCATGGTTTTCAGAAAAACCTGCGTAGCCCCCCGTCATTTCAGATAAGTCCTACATAGTATTCGTGCTACGTTTGTTGACCTCCGTCAAGGCGTAGTGTGCGGTAGCTGACTATTATTTATCTGCAGCATGTGATGCGATTGTTTTAAGGTAGTCGTACGACCTTGTTGACCTCCGTCAAGGGTCGTGCGGGTGGGTTTAATTCAATCAGGAAATGACTGGTTGAACTTGACTAGTAGCTATGGTTTGTTGACCTCCGTCAAGGTCATAGGATGCTAGGGGTAAAAGATATTATCGGGAATTTCAAGTATTGAAATTTGCAATAAAATTGCATAGTTTCTATGAGATAGATGGATCCCGATACCCACTGCGAGTAAGAGTTACTCCTCGGAGAATTTTACACAGGACAATTAGCCGATCAAGTAGGTGTCTAGAAAGGTGTTAATGGGGTTATGGCTCTGGGGAAATGAGGTTTATTTTAATTAGGTCCGTACGAAAGCACGGGGAACCTCCCTCAAAGTACCAACACTGATCTGGCTGAAAGATTGGCGAACTTGTAGGGTGTAATTAATCCCGGCTAATCTTACCTTTTAGGGTTTGAAAGAAGATTTGATTAAAACTGTGGGAGCCATCCTGATTAGATAAGATAATAACCAATTTAATCTTACAAGAGCGCACGCTAAAGTGTTTTCTTCTCTCTCTCTCTCCATGGAGCGACCATGTCAGGCCTTAATCAAGATAATAATATGGATGTATTGACCGAACCCGCTTGTTATACTGAGCAGGGGAACGTTGGTTCCGTTCTTTCTTATAATTGTTATAAGACTGAACTGTAGGGTTACTAGGCACTCTAACAAGGGTTAAGGAAGCATCAAACATGCCCATTTAAAATTTTAGCCGTGCTGAATAACCCTAAACAAGATCGTTGCTAGAAAATTAGGGTTTCATGTGCTAGTAAACTACGTTTACAGCTAAGTGAATACGAAATACAACCTTCGTAGATCGGTCCTTCACTTCTTTAGCTACTTGTTGAAGTCCCTTCACTGCGATCGTGGTTCTCCCGGACCCTTGCATGGCTTCACGAGGCGAAAGACGCGTCCTTGCTTGAAGTCTTCGAGGCCGAAGATGATCTACGTCGAGGGGATGCCAACTCAAGCTTCTACTTCACTAACTTGAGAATTAGTGAAGCAAACACCCTAAACTAAATTTCTAGTCTAGTAGAGGATGGAGAAATAGGAAGTGGGTTCTCTTTAGAATTTTATTTCTCTCAATCTTTCTCACTTTGGATCAAACCCTAGCAAGCTTTTTCTTTTTAGCAATGAAGAAGAAGAACAAAAGAAAGAGATGAGGATAATGATCAAGTGAGAAAGCTAACCATGGTGAGTGAGTATCATATACTAACTCTTGTAGAGACTTAACCCATGGCTAATCCTTATGGATGGGTTAACAAATATCCATAGTAAAAACAAACTCAAGTGGACTTAGTCAATGCATCCACAAGCTTCCACAAGCTTCACGCATGGATCTAATCCTCCACTAATTTTGTAATTACTTTAAATATCAAAACCCAACATAATAACTTGCATGGTGTAAGTCTCATACACCCAAGTCAAGTGTATCATCAACCATGATACAATGAAAGAAAACACAATTTTTAATATATATGATATATACATTAAAGTTGTTCTCATGTGAGAAAAACCCTAAAGTGAACAAGTGTTAGTTAATGTAAACTAGTATATCAAATATACAATTATATAATAAATTATTAAATCAACACTTGACTTAATAATCCGGTCATATCTCATATAACCGACTAACATCCATTGTATCGACTTATCGAATCAACACTTGATTCGATAACCCGGCTATATCACATATAACCTCGCGATACAAAAAGTCGTGAGAATAGAAAACGGTATCACATACATGCATTATTCTCGGTCTCTTACATATCACATATGCGCTCCTATTTCGTTTTTCCTGAGCCAGTAAAACCTCTGTGTAGGACTCTAAAGACTCGTCAATACGCCGGCAGTAGGTGATGATCACATCAAGCACCCACAAGCCGTCAGCGGTACTAGCTGGACGTAACGGCTACCCGAGTATTGAGCGATCAGAAGATCAGCAAGCAAGCCCGCTCCAACTCCTGTAAAAGCCTGCCGGTAACACTTCCCGTACAGTTCGGTCTCCTCGTCTGATATGCCGCATATCAAGTCTATGGGTGGTAAACGTCAGACCCCAATAACCGATAAGTCGTGCCGATGTGAGGCTCATAACGAGTCGAGAAACTACTGGTAACACTTACCAGTAAATCTCTAAATCAGCCCTGGCCAAGGACTTCCCTGTTATGGCCAATCGAGCACAGCGCACCATCAACCCCCAATACCGGGAGAGATGAAACCCCTCCTATCGCTCATTGCCTCTATGTGACTCGGGACTGTACCCAAAAACTACCGTTTTGCACGCCCTCATGGACGTGGTAAGGTGGAAATCAAAGCACAGTGGGAATCACACAAGACTCTATGACGATCTCGGGTCTACAGACTAACCTGCACTAGTGTCACCAGAGAACTGCCATCTGACGTGAGGTATAATACCATCTTGGAGTTCTCGGTGAGTCCGTCCAGTGTACCCAGTCTCCACTGAGCACCCGTATACCATCTCTGATGTCAAACACCAATGGATATGGGATCATCCATCGCCCATCTCATGGGTCGAGAAGCGTATACGCTAGTCTATACTGGTATATCGATGCCCCGTCTCGATATACCCATGACTAGGGACCTTGAAGGATGTACTTATGGACTACCATGTCCTCACTAGTATGATCCGCATCATAGTCCAGGTAGTCAAGTACACATCCTAAGGGCTTTACCAACATGTAACTATAAGACATTATAAAGAGACAAGTATACATGTTAAGATAAAGAGCAACTAGATAGCATACTATCATATCGAGAAAGAAAGTCCTCTCTATATATGTCCATGCATCCAATATAATATACATCATCTGTACTATACTGGCCTCTAGGGCATACATACAACTAACAATCTCCCACTTGCACTAGGGCCAGCTGCTGTAGTATCGCATACCAAGCATCCCGAAGAGTCTCTCAAACTGTATCTGGGGAATGGCTTTCGTGAGTGGATCCGCTGTGTTGTTCTTCGTGTCAACCCTCCTGACCTCGATCTCCCGGCGATCAACTATCTCCCCGATCAAGTGATACCGCCTCAGAATATGCCTGGATCGCTGATGGGACCTGGGTTCCTTGGCTAAAGCCACCGCTCCATTGTTATCACAATACAAAGATATTGGATGCTCAATGGATGGAACCACTCCAAGTTCAGTAGTGAACTTCTTGATCCAGACAGCCTCTTTGGCAGCATCGTTGGCAGCGATGTATTCAGCCTCCATCGTCGAGTCTGCCACTGTTTCCTGCTTGGAACTCTTCCAGCTAACCTCCCCTCCGTAAAGGGTAAAGGCAAATTCCGACTGCGACTTAGAGTCATCCTTATCACTCTGGAAGCTCGAATCGGTAAAGGACTCCACTTGGAGTTCTCCGTTACCATACACCAAGAGCATCTCTTTAGTCCTTCGTAAGTACTTGAGAATGCTCTTCACAGCTGTCCAATGACTTTCTCCAGGATCAGCTTGATACCTACTCACTACACTTAGTGAGTATGCTATATCGGGTCTGGTACATAGCATCGCGTACATGATAGAGCTTACAGCCGAAGCATAGGGTATCCCGTGCATGCGAGCTCTCTCCAAATCAGTCTTCGGAGACATCTCTTTAGAGAGAGTGAGCCCTGAGATCGTGGGTAAAAACCCACGTTTGGACTCTTCCATACTAAACCTCTTTAGTATGGTGTCAATGTACCTGGATTGGGACAATCCCAATATCCTATTAGATCTATCTCTATAGATCATAATTCCCAGTATGCAGGAGGCATCACCTAGATCTTTCATTGAGAATCTTTGTGATAAGAAGAGCTTGACCGATTGCAGCATAGGAATGTCATTTTCTATCAAGAGTATGTCGTCCACGTACAATACGAGGAAGGCAACCTTACTCTCTGCCACCTTCTTGTAGATACAAGGTTCATCTACATTTTTGACGAAATCAAACTCTTTGATAACGACGTCAAAGCAGATGTTCCAACTCCGCGATGCTTTCTTTAATCCATAAATGGATTTAAGCAGCTTGCACACCTTCCTGCTGCTCCCACTATCTACGAAACCCTCTGGCTGAGTCATGTACACACACTCTTCTAAATCACCGTTTAGAAAGGCGGTCTTAACATCCATTTGCCAGATTTCGTAGTCATGATATGCAGCGATGGAAAGCATAATCCGGATGGATTTAAGCATAGCCACTGGAGAAAAGGTTTCGTCATAGTCCACACCTGGTCTTTGACGAAACCTTTTGCAACAAGTCTAGCTTTGAAAGTCTCCACTTTCCCATCTACACCAAGTTTTTTCTTGAAGATCCACTTGCTCCCAATGGGTTTTACCCCTTCAGCAGCAACTTCCAAAGTCCACACTTTGTTGGTGTACATGGATTCCATCTCGGACCGCATTGCATCCAGCCATTTCACTGAGTCCCCACTCGTGATGGCCTGCTCGAAGCTAGTTGGGTCATCATCAACCATGATGCAATCCTCGCTCCCACCGTCCATGAGAAAACCGTAGTATCTCTCAGGTGGGTGTGGAACCCTACTAGATCGGCGGAGAGGCTGAGGTTCGTTGGGAACTACCGAATCCTCTGGTTCCACTAAATCTTCAGTTTGAGTTTGTGTAGCCGGAATTTCTTCCAGTTCTACCTCGTCGCCACTAATTTCTTTCGCAAAAATTCCTTTTCTAAAAAGGTGGCATGTCGAGAAACAAACACTTTTTGTTCCTCAGTATGGTAGAAAAGATATCCATGTGAATGTTTGGGATAGCCCATAAACTTGCATAAAACTGACCGTGCCTCGAGTTTGTCCGGATTTTGCCTTTTGACATAGGCCGGACAACCCCATATCTTAACTCGTTTAAGACATGATCTCTTCCCACTCCATATCTCATATGGTGTGGTAGGTACAGATTTAGATGGAACTTGATTCAATAGGTATTCTGTTGTCTCCAGCGCATACCCCCAGAAGGAAATAGGCAACTCAGCTGTGCTCATCATAGAGCGCACCATATCTAATAGGGTGCGGTTCCTCCGTTCAGATACACCGTTGTGCTGTGGTGCATATGGAGGAGTCAGCTGAGAGAAAATCCCATTCTCTTTTAGGAAGTCCAGGAATTCATTGCTCAAGTATTCACCTCCTCGATCAGATCGAAGGATTTTAATACTTTTCCCGGTTTGGTTCTCGACTTCTTGTTTATATTCTCTAAATTTCTCAAAAGCTTCTGATTTGTGTTTTATCAGGAACACATATCCGAATCTAAAGAGATCGTCAGTGAATGTAATGAAGTACGCAGGACCATTCCTGGCATGTGTAGACATGGGGCCGCATACATCACTATGTACCAGTCCCAAGAGTTCCGTAACTCTCTCTCCGTGTTCTGTAAACGGAGTTTTGATCATCGTTCCTTTGAGACATGACTGACAAGTGTCATAAGATGAAAACTCAAACAGATTCAAATATCCATCCTTATGCAACTTAGCTAGTCGTGTCGCATTGATGTGACCCAGTCTAGAATGACACAAGAAGGATTCGTTCATTTCTGAACTCTTCCTCTTGTGTGTGTTTGTTATGCTCAGAACTGTTGATTGATTTAGAACATAAATGCCATTGCACATCATGCCTGATCCAACCAACTTTTGGTTTAGAAAAATGTTCATAACATTATCCTGTAATACAAAATTATATCCTTTTTTACTCAACAAAGAAACCGATATAATATTGAATATCAGGTTCGGAATGCAATAGCATTCGTTCAGAATCAATGTATTACCATTTGGCAATACAAGGTGATATTCCCCGACAGTTTTAGTTGCAACAATTGCACCATTTCCAACCCTTTTGTCATTATCACCTTCTCCAAGTTCTCTACCTTTCCTAAGCCCATGTAACTGATTACATATATGGGATCCTGATCCGGTATCTAATACCCAGGACGTAGAGGAAATGGAGAAACAGTTCTCTGTAACGAACATACCCGAAGAAAATGCATCAACATGTACTTTCTTCATTCAGCTGGGATGGGAATCCTGATATTCTCCTATATCCTGTTCAGTCCTATAACTCTTATAAGAAAGAACGGAACCAACGTTCCCCAGCACAGTATAACATGCGGGTTCGGTCAATACATCCATATTATTATCTTGATTAAAGCATGATATGGTCGCTACCTGGAGAGAGAGAGAATAAAACACTTTAGCGTGTGCTCTTGCAAGATCAGATTGGTTATTATTTTATCTAATCAGGATGGCTCCTACTGTTTTTATCAAATCTTCCTTCAAACCCTAAAAGGAAAGACTAGCCGGGATTAATTACACCCTACAACTTCGCCAATCTTTCAGCCAGGCCAGTGTCGGTACTTTGAGGGAGGTTCCCCGTGCTCTTGCACGGACCTAATTAAAGTAAACCTCGTTTTCCCAGAGGCGTAACCCCGTTGACACCTTTCTAGACACCTACTTAATCGGCTAATTGTCCTGTGTAAAACTCTCCCAGGAGTAACAATTGCTCGCAGTGGGTATCGGGATCCAACTATCTCATAGAAGGTATGCAATCTCATTGCAAATTTCAACACTTGAAATTCCCGATAATATTTTGCCCCTAACCCCAATGACCTTGACAAAGGCCAACAAATCATAGGATGCTAGTCAAGTTCAACCCGTCATTTCTTGATTGAATCAAACCCACCCGCATGACCCTTGACAAAGGCCAACAAGGTTGTATGACTACCCCAAAACAATCTGCATCATATGCATAAGCAGATAAGCACCATTCAGCTACCGCATACTACGCCTTGACAAAGGCCAACAAACGCAGCACGAATACTAAATAGTTCTTATCTGAAATGACGGAGGGCTACGGCAAGTTTTTCTGAAAACCTATTGCGTAATGAACTTGATATCGTCGTAGAATTGAGTGAATTTTGAAATTGAGTGATTTTGAGGCTTTTATTAGTTTTGCTAAAGAGGTCACTCCCGGTGAAGGGATCACGGTTCTTTCCTCAACGAATAAGGTGCAGGACATATCATATATATCACTATGCAAAGCAAAACTCCAAAAGCAATCAAAAACAAATCGAGTGTTGTAGCATCTGCCAGTTTTGCTAAAGAGGTCACTCCCGGTGAAGGGATCTCGGCTCTTTCCTCATCGAATAAGGTGCGGGATATATCATATATATCGCTATGCAAAGCAAAACTGTAGCTACCCTTTTTGAAAAATTTGATTCTACAACATCTTTTAGGTTTCTTTTCTTTCATTAATCACATTAATGAAGTCCCATCATTTAAGTCACCTAAACATCACAGATAAATACGACGTACACTTATGCCATCCGCATTCGCCTCGATGTCCCCTCGTGCACCGTTAGGTTAGGTAACTAACGGCAGAGCGGGGCAGGGCTAGAGCGGGTGTAAAACATAAGTAACGCCTATATAATATATCATATATACTGTATACAGTATTTATCACAGCACATCAAATGATCACATCACAGATATCGCAGCAGAAGAAACATATGAAACATTGGATATACTAGGACGTCCGTGTTTTATTTTGAGCCTCTATAAAACACGGATTCCACGGTCGCGATGAATAGCCAAACCCACACCCCTAGACCCCTACGAGAGAGGCAAGCAACCCTACCAATTCTAGAGTTAGGAGAGCCGGACTTGACTCCTCGAGTTGGTCTCCCACTGGACTCCAGAACCCGGTTACTTGTGCTCTCCTCCTTGGGTCTATCCTAGTGTGGAAAAGTAAATAATATACAAATGGTGACATCGACCTCATCCCGGAAGTGCCCCAATAAAAGAATATTACATACATTTAATTTTACATGAATGAAAATAAATACCCTCATCTCACAAAAAACCCCCCGGCTATTCAGAACGCGACGATCCAATATAACATATCCAGCAACACATAACATTACATGTCATCAACGTAAGTAAATATGCTCTGTAGGGATCTTAGGCACTCTTGTGAAGGTTCATAAAGCATCAAACATGCCCGAATAAAATTTTACATGTGCCGAACAACCCAAAGACGGGATCTTTGCTAGATTATTAGGGTTTAACATGCAAGATAACATCTTTAAACCTAAGTGTGAGGGATTACAACCTTTGTAGTCCGCTCCTTCGCTTCACAAGCTCGGAGTAGAAGTCCCTTTGCCGCGATCCACGATTTCCCGGACTCATGAGAGGCTCCACGACTCGAATGATCCATGCTAGCTTGAAGTGTTCCGCTTCTCTGATGATCTACGTCGAAGTTGCTATAACCCAAACTTTCTCACTCTAAAGAGATGAACACCCTAATCTAATGGGCTAGATTAGATGAGGATGATGGAGTAGTATTTATGCTATCTTTTTAATTCACTTTCTCACAATAAATCATCACAAAAGGAATTTCTAGTGAGCTCTCTCTCAAACTCTAAAGAGAGAAGAAGATGAAGAATGAAAAGAATAATCCTTTTAGAAAGTGCAAGAAAGAGCTAACCCTAATCAAACCCTAATCCCTTTTTATCATCCTTAAACATGTTTCATAATAAATCATATCATGTCACAATAATATATATCACATATATATTATATATTTGCAACAAAAGAAAATAATACAATTAACATATATCGCATATATATCAATGTATTAATCCGGTGAGAAAATGAAATAATAAAACGAGCCAATATTAGATAATGTAATACAATATATCATATATATCATTATACATTAAATCATCGAATCAACACTTGATCCGACGATCCGGCTATATCGAATATAACCGACTAATATATCATGTACCGATTCATCGAATCAACACTTGATCCGATGTCCCGATTCATATATAAATATCGCGAGAATATAATACGGTATCTCATATCGCATTATCCTCGGTCCTGCACATATCACATATGTGCCTCTACTCCGTTTTGCCTGAGCCAAGAAACCTCTGTGTAGGACTCTAAAGAATCGTCAATACGCCGGTAGCAGGTGATGATCATATCAAACACCCACAAGCTGCAAGCGGTCAGCTAAACGTAACAGCCACCCAGGTATTGAGCGATCAGAAGATCAACAAGCTAGCCTGTCCGTTCTCCTGTGAATCCAATCAGTAACACTCTCGTACAGTCCGGTCTGTTCGTCTGATATGTCGCATATCAAGTCTAGGGGTGGTATACGTCAGACCCCAGTAAACGATAAGTCGTGTCGATGTGAGGCTCATAACAGGTCAAGAAACTACTAGTAACACTTACCAGTATATCTCTATATCAGCCCTGGCCAGGGACTTCCAGTTATAGCCAATCGAACACAGCACAACATCAACTCCCTATACCGGGAGAGACGAATCCCCTCCTATCGCTCATTGCCTCCATGTGATTTGGGACTGTACCCAAAAGCCACCGTTTTGCACGCCCTCTTGGACGTGGTAAGGTGGAAATCAAAGCACAGTGGGAATCACACAAGACTCTATGACGATCTCGGGTCTACAGACTACCCTGTACCAGTGTCACCGGAGAACTGCCATCTGACGTGTGGTATATCACCATCTGGGAGTTCTCGGCGAGTCCGTCCAGTATACCTAGTCTCCACTGAGCACCCGTACACCATCTCTGATGTCAAACACCGATGGATATAGAATCATCCATCGCCCATCATATGAGTCAAGATGCGTATACGCTATTCTACTCTGGTGTATCGATACCCTGTCTCGATATACCCTCGACTAGGAACAGTTATAGGATGTACTCATCGACTACTATGGCCCCACTAGTATGATCTCATCATAGTCCCAGTAGTCGAGTACAGATCCTAAGGGCTTTATCAATATGTGAGAGTAAGACAGTAATCCAATACAAGTCAACATGTTAAGATAAAGTGAAACCAAATAGCATACTATCATGACGAGCAAGAAAGTCCTTTCTGTATATATCCAAGCATCCATTATAATATACATCATATGTACAACAATGGCCTCTTGGGCATATACATAACTAACAATATCCCACTTGCACGAAGGCCAGCTGCTGTAGTATCTCATACCTAGCATCCCGAATAATCTCTCAAACTGTATCTGGGGAATGGCCTTCGTGAGTGGATCTACAGTGTTATCCTTCGTATCTACTCTCCTGACCTCGATCTCCCGGCGATCAACTATCTCCCTGATCAGGTGATACCGCCTCAGAATATGTCTGGACTTCTGATGGGACCTGGGTTCCTTGGCCAAAGCCACAGCTCCATTGTTATCGCAATACAAAGGTATTGGATGTTCAATGGATGGAACCACACCAAGTTCAGTGATGAACTTCTTCATCCAGACAGCCTCTTTGGCAGCATCGTTGGCAGCGATGTATTCAGCCTCCATTTTCGAGTCTGCAACGGTATCCTGTTTGGAACTCTTCCAACATACCGCCCCTCCATTGAGGGTAAAGACAAATCCCGAGTGCGACTTGGAGTCGTTCTTATCACTTTGGATGCTGGAATCGGTAAAGGACTCCACCCGGAGTTCTCCGTTACCATACACCAAGAACATGTCTCTAGTCCTTCGCAAGTACTTGAGAATGTTCTTCACAGCTGTCCAGTGACTCTCTCCAGGATCTGCTTGATACCGACTCACTACACTTAGTGAGTATGCTACATCGGGTCTGGTACATAGCATTGCATACATGATAAAGCCTACTGCCGAAGCATAAGCTATCCCTTGCATACGAGCTCTCTCCAAATCAGTCTTGGGAGACATCTCTTTGGAGAGAGTGAGTCCAGAGATCATGGGTTGGTTCCCACGCTTGGATTCTTCCATACTAAACCTCTTTAGTATGGTGTCAATGTACCTGGATTGGGACAATCCCAGTATCCTTTTTGATCTATCTCTATAGATCGTAATCCCCAATATGCATAAGGCATCACCTAGATCTTTCATTAAGAATCTTTATGATAAGAAGAGCTTGACTGATTGCAGCATAGGAATATCATTTCCTATCAAGAGTATGCCATCCACGTACAATACGAGGAAGACAACCTTACTCTCTGATACCTTCTTATAGATACAAGGTTCATCTATGTTTTTGATGAAGTCAAACTCTTTGACTACAACATCAAAACAGATGTTCCAACTCCGCGATGCTTGCGTTAACCCATAAATGGATTTAAGCAGTTTGCACACCTTTCCGCTGCACCCACTATCTACGAAGCCCTCTGGCTGAGTCATGTACACGCACTCTTCTAAATCACCATTTAGAAAGGCGGTCTTAACATCCATTTGCCAGATTTCGTAGTCATGGTATGCAGCAATGGCAACTAAGATCCGGATGGACTTAAGCATAGCCACTGGAGAAAAGGTTTCGTCATAATCCACACCTGGTCATTGACGAAAACCCTTTGCTACAAGTCTAGCTTTGAAAGTCTCAACTTTTCCATCTACACCAATTTTCTTTTTAAAAATCCACTTGCTCCCAATGGGTTTTACCCCTTCAGGAGCATTTTCCAAAATCCATACTTTATTGGTGTACATGGATTCCATCTCAGATCGCATTGCATCCAGCCATTTCACAGAGTCACCACTCGTGATGGCCTGCTCGAAACTAGTCGGGTCATCATCTTCCATGATGCAATCCTCGCTTCCACCATCAATGAGAAAACCGTAGTATCTCTCAAGTGGACGAGAAACCCTACTAGATCGGCGGAGAGGCTGGGGTTCGTCGGGTACTACTGAATCCTCTGGTTCTACTAAATCTTCAGTTGCAATTTGTGTTTCTGGAATCTCTTCCAGCTCTACCTCTTTGCCACTAATTTCTTTTGCAAGAAATTCATTTTCCAAAAAGATGGCATATTGAGAAACAAACACTTTTTGTTCTTCAGCGTGGTAGAAAAAATATCCTTGGGAATTCTTAGGATATCCCACAAACTTGCAAAGAACTGACCGTGCCTCGAGTTTGTCTGGATTTTGCCTTTTGACATAGGCCGGACAACCCCATATCTTAACTCGTTTAAAATATGGTCTCTTCCCACTCCATATCTCATATGGTGTGGTAGGCACAGATTTAGACGGAACTTGATTCAATAGGTATGTTGCTGTCTCAAGCGCATAACCCCAGAAGGAAATAGGCAACTCAGCCTCGCTCATCATAGAGCGCACCATATCTAATAGGGTGCGATCCCTTCATTCCGATACACCATTGTGCTATGGTGTATAAGGAGGAGTAAGCTGAGAGAGAATCCCATTCTCTTTTAGATAATCTAGGAACTCATTGCTTAAGTATTCACCTCCTCGATCAGATCGAAGAATCTTAATACTTTTGCCTGTTTGATTCTCTACTTCGTGCTTATATTCTCTGAATTTCTCAAAAGCTTCAGACTTGTGTTTCATTAGGAACACATGTCCGAATCTAGAGAGATCGTCAGTGAATGTAATGAAGTAGGAAGAACCGTTCCTGGCATGCGTAGACATGGGACCTCATACATCACTATGTACCAGTCCTAAGAGTTCAGTAACTCTTTCTCCGTGTCCACTAAACGGAGCTTTGGTCATTTTTCCATTGAGACATGAATGGAAAGTATCATAAGATGATAATTCGAACGGATTCAAATAACCATCCTTATGTAACTTAGCCAGTAGTGTCGCATTGATATGACCAAGTAAACAATGCCACAAGAAGGATTCGTTCATTTCTGAACTTTTCCTCTTATGTGTGTTTTGTATATTGAGGACTGTATTCTGATTTAGAATGAATATGCCATTATGTAACGAGCCTGATGCAATCAACTTTTGATCTAGGAATATGTTCATAACATTATCCTTTACTACAAAATTATATCCTTCTTTACTTAATAAAGAAACTGATATAATGTTGCACATCATGTTCGGTATATAATAGCACTCATTTAGAATCAGTGTATTACGACTTGGCATTACTAGGTGATATTCGCCAACTGCTTTGGCTGCAATACTTGCATCGTTCCCTACTTGAACGGAATGATCACCTTTTCCCAATTCTCTACCTTTACGTAGCCCATGTAACAATTTACATATGTGGGATCCTGATCCGGTATCCAATACCCAGGACGTAGGGTGAACTGAGAAACAGTTCTCAATAACTAACACACCTAAAGAAGATGCATCAACATGCATGTTCTTTTGGGCGGCTTGAGAATCCAGATATTCTTCTATTCCATGTTCAGTCTTATAACTCTTATAAGAAAGAACGGGTCCAACGTTCCCCTGCTCAGTATAATAAGCGGGTTCAGTCAATACACCCATATTATTATCTTGATTATGGCCTGACATGGTCGCTACCTGGAGAGAGAGAGAAGAAAACACTTTAGCGTATGCTCTTGCAAGATTAGATTGGTTATTATCTTATCTAATCAGGATGTCTCCCACTGTTTTTATCAAATCTACCTTCAAACCCTAAAAGGTAAGATTAGCCGGGATTAATTACACCCTACAATTTCGTCAATCTTTCAGCCAGATCAGTGTCGGTACTTTGAGGGAGGTTCCCCGTGCTTTCGCACGGACTTAATTAAAGTAAACCTCGTTTTTCCAGAGGCGTAACCTCGTTAACACTTTTCTAGACACCTACTTGATCGGCTAATTGTCCCGTGTAAAACTCTCCCAGGAGTAACTCTTACTCGCAGCGGGTATCGGGATCCAACTATCTCATAGAAGGTATGCAATCTCATTGCAAATTTCAACACTTGAAATTCCCGATAATATTTTGCCCCTAGCAATTTATGACCTTAACATAGTCAACAAATCATAATTGCTAGCCAAGTTCAACCCGTCATTTCCCGATTGAATTAAACCCACCTACACGACCCTTAACATAGTCAACAAAGTCGTACAACTACCCTAACCAATCACATCTCATGTTTTAACAGATAAGTACTAATTAGCTACCGCACACTACGCCTTAACATAGTCAACAAACGTAGCACGAATACTAACTAGTTTTTATCTGAAATGACGGAGGGCTACGCAGGTTTTTCAGAAAACCATGAGCGTAATGAACTTGATATCGTCGTAGAATCATGTGATATTTTGAAATGGAGTGTTTTTTAGGCTTTCATTAGTTTTGCTAAAAAGTTCACTCCCGGTGAAGGGATCTCAGCTCTTTCCTCATCGAATAAGGTGCAGGACATATCATATATATCACTGTGCAAAGCAAAATTCTAAAAGCAGTCAAAAGACAAACCGAGTTTTGTAGCATCTGCCAGTTTCTCTAAAGAGGTCACTCCCGGTGAAGGGATCTCGGCTCTTTCCTCATCGAATAAGGTGCAGGGTATATCATATATACCGCTAAGCAAAGCAAAACTGTAGCTACCCTTTTTATAAAGTTTTGATTCTACAACATCTTTTAGGTTTCTTTTCTTTTTATTAATCTCATTAATAAAATATCCCATCAGCTTATGCTTCCTAAGCATCACAGATAAATACGACGTACACTTATGCCATCCGCATTCACCTCGATGTCCCCTCGTGCACCGTTAGGTTAGGTAACTAACGACAGAGCAGGGCAGGGCTAGTGCGGGTGTAAAACATAAGCAACGTATATATAATATATCATATATACTGTATACTGTATCCATCACAACATATCAAATGACCACATCACAGATATCGCAGTAGAAACATAGATATAATGTGGGATATACTAGGACATCCGTATTTAGTATTTAGCCAACAATAGAAAATACGGATTCCACAGTCGCGATGAATAGCCAAGCCCACACCCTGGACCCCCTATGAGAGCGGAAAGCGACACTACAAATTCTGGAATTTAGGAGACCCGGTCTCGAATCCTCGAGATGGCCTCCCACTGAACCCCAGAACCCGGTCACCTGTGCTCCCCTCCTTGGGTCCATCCTAATGCGGAAAAGTAAATAATATACAACACTGGTGGCATCAACCTTAACCCGGAAGTGCCCCAAATAAAAGAATATTACATTACATTTGAATTTACATGAATGAAAATATAAAACTCTCATCTCACATAAAACCCTCGGCTATTCAATCGTGATAATCCTGCACATCATATCTCAGCAACACATAATATCTCATATCATCAACGTAAGTAAGTATGCATACACCGATCGTCGTCGATGTATAGCAACGACAATCGGCAATACAACTACATACTACACTTACGGTCACAGAAAAGAAATTGTAAAACTACAATATTTGGAATCCATAATCACTTTAGACATCGTAAATCCGAAATATCACATACTTCGCATTTCATGCCTAACTCTATGAATTCCATATATTGTATCACATTCCAGATAAATAGACAATATTAAACTTTTCGAACAGATAATCAAATACCCAAAATTTCCCAAATAGCTCATCACTTGAGCGGAGTTCAAATAATCCCAGAATATGTCACAGTGGTAGCGGTCCAACCGTAGAAGGGTCAAGCCAACGCCTCACATGTGGCACGCCGTACTGCCCCAAACCCGAAGGTTCAAAAGGCAGTTCAAGACGGTCACACAATCGAGTTAAGGTTTGTTGTCTTCTAGAGGGTCCACCACAAAACTTGCACGCATTTGCGAAAGATTTGAACTCGAGAAAAGATTCAACACTTGAAAATTTTTCTTGTCGGGAAAAATTGAGTTAATGATATCCGTTCGAACATTTTAACAGATTCTAAATATCCGGAAATAATAACGAATTTAAACTTTTCGATCGAATCTACGATTACAAAATAAACCCCAGAATTCTCAACACTTGAGTCAGATTAAAAATACCCATAAACATTAAATCACAGAAAGAGGAATAACTATGCAAAAACTAGTCCTTGATTCCTCAATACTGCCGCGGTTCCGCGGCCTAAGCGAGGTACGGCCGCGGTTCCGCCGCGGTTTGTACGGAACAGGGGCTCGTTTTTCACAGAAGTGCTTATGTTTCCCTGCTGATATTTTTAGGTATTTTTAATTCAGAAAAATCCCAGATTTTGAAAAATATCCAGAGAGGGGGTTAACTTTGTCGGTTCTGGTTCGATCGGAGTTTTAACTTCGTAAACACGTCGCCTAATGCTCTAGCTAGGCTCTGATACCACTGTAGGGATCTTAGACACTCTTGTGAAGGTTCATAAAGCATCAAACATGACCGAATAAAATTTTACATGTGCCGAACAACCCAAAGACGGGATCTTTGCTAGATTATTAGGGTTTAACATGCAAGATAACATCTTTAAACCTAAGTGTGAGGGATTACAACCTTTGTGGTCCGCTCTTTCGCTTCACAAGCTCCGAGTAGAAGTCCCTTTGCCACGATCCATGATTTCCCGGACTCATGAGAGGCTCCACGACTCGAACGATCCATGCTAGCTTGAAGTGTTCCGCTTCTCCGATGATCTACGTCGAAATTGCTATAACCCAAACTTTCTCACTCTAAAGAGATGAACACCCTAATCTAATGGGCTAGATTAGATGAGGATGATGGAGTAGTATTTATGCTATCTTTTTAATTCACTTTCTCACAATAAATCATCACAAAAGGAATTTCTAGTGAGCTCTCTCTCAAACTCTAAAGAGAGAAGAAGATGAAGAATGAAAAGAATAATCCTTTTAGAAAGTGCAAGAAAGAGCTAACCCTAATCAAACCCTAATCCCTTTTTATCATCCTTAAACATGTTTCATAATAAATCATATCATGTCACAATAATATATATCACATATATATTATATATTTGCAACAAAAGAAAATAATACAATTAACATATATCGCATATATATCAATGTATTAATCCAGTGAGAAAATGAAATAATAAAGCGAGCCAATATTAGATAATGTAATATAATATATCATATATATCATTATACGTTAAATCATCGAATCAACACTTGATCCGACGATCCGGCTATATCGAATATAACCGACTAATATATCATGTACAGATTCATCGAATGAACACTTGAACCGATGTCCCGATTCATATATAAATATCGCGAGAATATAATACGGTATCTCATATCGCATTATCCTCGGTCTTGCACATATCACATATATGCCTCTACTCCGTTTTGCCTGAGCCAAGAAACCTCTGTGTAGGACTCTAAAGAATCGTCAATACGCCGGTAGCAGGTGATGATCATATCAAACACCCACAAGCTGCAAGCGGTCAGCTAAACGTAACAGCCACCCAGGTATTAAGCGATCAGAAGATCAACAAGATAGCCTGTCCGTTCTCCTGTGAATCCAATCAGTAACACTCCCGTACAGTCCCGTCTGTTCGTTTGATATGTCGCATATCAAGTCTAGGGGTGGTATACGTCAGATCCCAGTAACCGATAAGTCGTGTCGATGTGAGGCTCATAACAGGTCGAGAAACTACTCGTAACACTTACCAGTATATCTCTATATCAGCCCTGGCCAGGGACTTCCAGTTATAGCCATTCGAACACAGCACAACATCAACTCCCTATAACGGGAGAGACGAATCCCCTCCTATCGCTCATTGCCTCCATGTGATTCGGGACTGTACCAAAAAGCCACCGTTTTGCACGCCCTCTTGGACGTGGTAAGGTGGAAATCAAAGCACAGTGGGAATCACACAAGACTCTATGATGATCTCGGGTCTACAGACTACCCTGTACCAATGTCACCGGAGAACTGCCATCTGACGTGTTGTATATCACCATCTGGGAGTTCTCGGCGAGTCCGTCCAGTGTATCCAGTCTCCACTGAGCACCCGTACACCATCTCTGATGTCAAACACCGATGGATATGGGATCATCCATCGCCCATCATATGGGTCAAGATGCGTATACGCTAGTCTACTCTGGTGTATCGATACCTTGTCTCGATATACCCTCGACTAGGAACAGTTATAGGATGTACTCATCGACTACTATGGCCCCACTAGTATGATCTCATCATAGTCCCAGTAGTCGAGTACAGATCCTAAGGGCTTTATCAACATGTGAGAGTAAGACAGTAAACCAATACAAGTCAACATGTTAAGATAAAGTGAAACCAAATAGCATACTATCATGACGAGCAAGAAAGTCCTTTCTGTATATATCCAAGCATCCATTATAATATACATCATATATACAACAATGGCCTCTAGGGCATATACATAACTAACATGCTCATCCCAATTGTCGTTGACATAAAGCAACGAAACCGGCGATATCACATATTATACTTACGGTCACTGAAAAGAAAGTGTAAAACTACAACATTTGGAATCCACAATTTCTTTAGACATCGTAAGTCCGAAATATCACATACTTCACATTTCATGCCTAACTGTATGAATTCCACATATTGTATCACATTCCAGATAAATAGACATTATTAAACGTTCCCATCGAATAATCAAATACCCAAGATTTCCTTAATAGCTCAACACTTGAGTGGAGTTCAAAAATTTCAGAATACGTCACAGTAGCAACGGTCCAGCCATAGAAGGGTCAAGCCAACACCTCACATGTGGCACGCCGTACTGCCTCAAACCCTAAGGTTCAAAAGGCGGTTCAAGACGGTCACATAATCGAGTTATGGTTTGTTGTCTTCTAGAGGGTCCATCGCGTCACATGTACGTTTTTCCGAAAGATTTAAACCCGAGAAAAATTCAACACTTGAATGTTTTTCGTACCGGGAAAAATTGAGTTAATGATATCCGTTCGAACATTTTAATACTTTCTAAATTATCCGGAATAACAAAACAAAATTAAATTCTCCGATCGAATCGACGATTACAAAATAAACTCCAAAATACTCGACACTTGAGTTAGAAAACAAAATACCCAGAAAATATAAGGAATAGCTACGGATGTTACTGCATAAAGAACCGTCCCCAAAACCTTTTTCCTGCCGCGGAACCGCCGCAACATGTGGCTTAGTGCCACGGTTCCGCGGCCACGTGGGGGATTTGGGGGCTCGTTTTCAAGGTAACCCTTAGAATTCCCTGCTGAATTTTTTTAGCATTTTTAATTCTGAAAAAACACATATTTTAAAAAACGTACAGAGAGGGGTTCATTTTGACATGTTCGGGTTCGTTCGGAGTTTTAACTTCGTTAACACATCGCCTAATGCTCTAGCTAGGCTCTGATACCACTGTAGGGTTACTAGGCACTCTAACAAGGGTTAAGGAAGCATCAAACATGCCCGTTTAAAATTTTAGTCGTGCCGAATAACCCTAAACAAGATCGTTGCTAGAAAATTAGGGTTTCATGTGCAAGTAAACTACGTTTACAACTAAGTGAATACGAAATACAACCTTTGTAGATCGGTCCTTCACTTCTTTAGCTCCTTATTGAAGTCCCTTCGCTGCGATCGTGGTTCTCCCGGACCCTTGTATGGCTTCACGAGGCGAAAGACGCGTCCTTGCTTGAAGTCTTCGAGGCCGAAGATGATCTACGTCGAGGGGATGCCAACTCAAGCTTCTACTTCACTAACTTGAGAATTAGTGAAGCAAACACCCTAAACTAAATTTCTAGTCTAGTAGAGGATGGAGAAATAGGAAGTGGGTTCTTTTTAGAATTTTATTTCTCTCAATCTTTCTCACTTTGGATCAAACCCTAGCAAGCTTTTTCTTTTTAGCAATAAAGAAGAAGAACAAAAGAAAGAGATGAGGATAATGATCAAGTGAGAAAGCTAACCATGGTGAGTGAGTATCATAAACTAACTCTTGTAGAGACTTAACCCATGGCTAATCCTTATGGATGGGTTAACAAATATCCATAGTAAAAACAAACTCAAGTGGACTTAGTCAATGCATCCACAAGCTTCCACAAGCTTCACGCATGGATCTAATCCTCCACTAATTCTGTAATTACTTTAAATATCAAAACCCAACATAATAACTAGCATGGTGTAAGTCTCATACACCCAAGTCAAGTGTATCATCATCCATGATACAATGAAAGAAAACACAATTTTTAATATATATGATATATACATTAAAGCTGTGCTCATGTGAGAAAAACCCTAAAGTGAACAAGTGTTAGCTAATGTAAACTAGTATATCAAATATACAATTATATAATAAATTATTAAATCAACACTTGACTTAATAATCCGGTCATATTTCATATAACCGACTAACATCCATTGTATCGACTTATCGAATCAACACTTGATTCGATAACCCGGCTATATCACATATAACCTCGCGATACAAAAAGTCGCGAGAATAGAATACGGTATCACATACATGCATTATTCTCGGTCTCTTACATATCACATATGCGCTCCTTTTTCATTTTTCCTGAGCCAGTAAAACCTCTGTGTAGGACTCTAAAGACTCGTCAATACGCCGGCAGTAGGTGATGATCACATCAAGCACCCACAAGCCGTCAGCGGTACTAGCTGGACGTAACGGCTACCCTGGTATTGAGCGATCAGAAGATCAGCAAGCAAGCCCGCTCCAACTCCTGTAAAAGCCTGCCGGTAACACTTCCCGTACAGTCCGGTCTCCTCGTCTGATATGTCGCATATCAAGTCTAGGGGTGGTAAATGTCAGACCCCAATAACCGATAAGTCGTGCCGATGTGAGGCTCATAACGGGTCGAGAAACTACTGGTAACACTTACCAGTAAATCTCTAAATCAGCCATGGCTAGGGACTTCCCTGTTACGGCCAATCGAGCACAGCGCAACATCAACCCCCAATACCAGTAGAGACGAAACCCCTCCTATCGCTCATTGTCTCCATGTGACTCGGGACTGTACCCAAAAACCACCATTTTTCACGCCCTCATGGACGTGGTAAGGTGGAAATCAAAGCACAGTAGGAATCACACAAGACTCTATGACGATCTCGGGTCTACAGACTAACCTGCACAAGTGTCACCAGAGAACTGCCATCTGACGTGAGGTATAATACCATCTGGGAGTTCTCGGCGAGTCCGTCCAGTGTACCCAGTCTCTACTGAGCACCCGTATACCATCTCTGATGTCAAACACTAATGGATATGGGATCATCCATCGCCCATCTAATGGGTCGAGAAGCGTATACGCTAGTCTATACTGGTATATCGATGCCCCGTCTCGATATACCCACGACTAGGGACCTTGAAGGATGTACTTATGGACTACCATGTCCCCACTAGTATGATCCGCATCATAGTCCAGGTAGTCAAGTACACATCCTAAGGGCTTTACCAACATGTAACTATAAGACAGTATAAAGAGACAAGTATACATGTTAAGATAAAGAGCAACCAGATAGCATACTATCATATCGAGCAAGAAAGTCCTCTCTATATATGTCGAAGCATCCAATATAATATACATCATCTGTACAATACTGGCCTCTAGGGCATACATACAACTAACATGAACAGGAAATAGGGGAATACCCGAATTCACACACCGCCCAAACGAAGAATAAACATGTTGATGTATCTTCTTCGGATGAGTTAGTTACCGAGAACTGTTTCTCAGTTCACTCTACGTCTTGGGCATTAGATACCGGATCAGGATCCCATATATGCAATATATTGCATGGGCTAAAGAAAGGTAGAGAATTGGGAATGAGTGATCATTCCGTAAGAGTAGGGAATTGTGCAAATGTTACAGCCAAAGCAGTTGTCGAATATCACCTTGTATTACCAAGTGGTAATACATTGATTCTGAACGAATGCTATTATATACCGAACATGATATGCAACATTATATCAGTTTCTTTATTAAGTAAAGAAGGATATAATTTTGTAATACAAGATAATGTTACGAACATCTTCCTAAATTAAAAGTTGATTGGATCAGGCTCGTTAAGTAATGGCATATACGTTCTAAATCAAAACATAGTTCTTAATATACAGAACACACAAAAGAGGAAAAGTTGAGAAATGAACGAATCCTTCTTGGGGCATTGTAGACTTGGTCATATCAATGCGGCACGACTAGCTAAGTTACATAAAGATGGTTATTTAAATGCGTTCGAATTATCATCTTATGAAACTTTCCAGTCATGTCTCAAAGGCAAAATGCTCAAAACTCCGTTTAGTGGACACAGAGAAAGAGTTACATAACTCTTGGGACTGATAATAGTGATGTATGCGGTCCCATATCTACACATGCCAGGAATGGTTTCTCGTACTACATTAC
This sequence comes from Agapanthus africanus, assembly GCA_030015575.1. Classification (NCBI taxonomy): domain Eukaryota; kingdom Viridiplantae; phylum Streptophyta; class Magnoliopsida; order Asparagales; family Amaryllidaceae; genus Agapanthus; species Agapanthus africanus. The sequence goes on along the minus strand of JASDDO010000022.1, from coordinate 362,053,925 downwards.
ATTCACTGACGATCTCTCAAGATACAGACATGTGTTCCTGTTGAAACACAAGTATGAAGCTTTTGAGAAATTCGGAGAATATAAAAACGAAGTAGAAAACCAAACGGGTAAAAGTATTAAGATCCTTCGATCTGATCGAGGAGGAGAATACTTGAGCAATGAGTTCCTGGACTATCTAAAAGAGATTGGGATTCTCTCTCAGCTTACTCCTCCCTATACACCACAGCACAATGGTGTATTGGAGCGGAGGAATCACACCGTATTAGATATGGTGCGCTCTATGATGAGCACTGCTGAGTTACCTACTTCCTTTTGGGGGTATGCGCTTGAGACAACCATATACCTATTGAATAGAGTTCCAACTAAATCAGTGCCTACCACTCCATATGAGATATGGGAGGGGAAGAGACCGTGTCTTAATTTCGTTAAGATATGGGGTTGCCCGGCCTATGTTAAAAAGAAAAATCCGGAAAAGCTCGAGGCAAGATCGTTTTTATGCAAGTTTGTAGGTTATCCCAAGCATTCGCGAGGACATATCTTCTACCACCCTGAGGAATAAAAGGTATTTTTTGCTCACCATGCCACCTTTTTAGAAAAGGAATTTCTTGCAAAGGAAATTAGTGGCAAGGAGGTAGAACTGGAAGAAGTTCCAGTTACACAAACTGAACCAGAAGATTTGGTAGATCCAAAGAATTTAGTAGTTCCCAACGAACCCCAGCCTCTCCGCCGATCTAGTAGGGTTCCTCATCCACTTGAGAGATACTACGGTTTTCTCATTGATGGTGGGAGCGAGGATTGCATCATGGAAGATGATGACCCAACTAGCTTCGATCAGGCCATCACGAGTGGTGACTCTGTGAAATGGCTGGATGCAATGCGATGGGATATGAGATGGAATCCATGTACACCAACAAAGTATGGACTTTGGAAGTTGCTCCTAAAGGGGTAAAACCCATTGGGAGCAAATGGATCTTTAAGAAGAAACTTGGTGTAGATGGAAAAGTTGAGACTTACAAAGCTAGACTTGTTGCAAAGGGTTTTCGTCAATGACCAGGTGTGGATCATGACAAAACATTTTTCTCCAGTTGCTATGCTTAAGTACATCCGGATCTTACTTGCCATTGCTGCAAACCATGACTACGAAATCTGGCAAATCGATGTTAAGACCGCCTTTCTAAATGGTGATTTGGAAGAGTGCGTGTACATGACTCAGCTAGAGGGCTTCGTAGACAGTGGGAGCAGCGGAAAGGAGTGCAAGCTTCTTAAATCCATCTATGGGTTGAAGCAAGCATCGCGGAGTTGGAACATATGTTTTGAGGTGGTAGTCAAAGAGTTTGACTTCATCAAAAACATAGATGAACCTTGTATATACAAGAAGGTGGTAGAGAGTAAGGTTGCCTTCCTCGTATTGTACGTAGATGACATACTTTTGATAGGAAACGATGTTCCTATGCTGCACTCGGTCAAGCTCTTCTTATCACATAGATTCTCAATGAAAGATCTAGGTGATGCCACCTGCATTTTGGGAATTAAGATCTATAGAGATAGATCTAGACGGATACTGGGATTGTCCCAATCTAGGTATATCGACACCATACTAAAGCGGTTTAGTATGGAAGAATCCAAGCATGGGAACTTACACACGATCTCTGGACTCACTCTCTCTAAAGAGATATCTCCCAAGACTGATTTGGAGAGAGCTCGCATGCAAGGGATACCCTATGCTTCGGCAGTAGGCTCTATCATGTACGCGATGCTATGTACCAGACCCGATGTAGCATACTCACTAAGTGTAGTGAGTAGGTATCAAGCAGATCCTGGAGAGAATCACTGGACATCTGTAAAGAACATTCTCAAGTACTTGAGAAGGACTAAAGAAATGTTCTTGGTGTATGGTAACGGAGAACTCCAGGTAGAGTCCTTTACCGATTCGAGCCTCTAAAGTGATAAGGACGACTCTAAGTCGCACTCGGGTTTTGTCTTTACCCTAAATGGAGGGGCGGTGTGTTGGAAGAGTTCCAAACAGGAAACCGTGGCAGACTCGACGATGGAAGCTGAATACATCGCTGCCAACGATGCTTCCAAGGAGGCTGTCTGGATAAAGAGGGTCATCACTGAACTTGGTGTGGTTCCGTCCATTGAGCATCCACTACCTCTGTATTTTGATAACAATGGAGCTGTGGCTTTAGCCAAGGAACCCAGGTCCCATCAGAAGTCTAGACATATTCTGAGGCGGTATCACCTGATCCGGGAGATAGTTGATCGCCGGGAGATCGAGATCAGGAGAGTTGATACGAAGGACAACACTGCGGATCCACTCACAAAGGCCATTCCTCAAATATAATTTGAGAGACTCTTCGGGATGTTGGGTATGGGATACTACAACAGCCGGCCTTAGTAAAAGTGGGAGATTGTTAGTTATGTATATGCCCCAGAGGCCATTGTTGTACATGTGATGTATATTATAATGGATGCTTGGATATATATAGAGAGGACTTTCTTGCTCGATATGATAGTTTGCTATATGGTGTCACTTTATCTTAACGTTTTAACAAATACTGTTTTGTGATCACATGTTGATAAAGCCCTTAGGATATGTACTCGACTACTAGGACTATGATGAGATCATACTAGTGGGGCCAGGATAGTCCATGAGTACATCCTATAACTGTTCCTAATCGAGGGTGTATCGAGATAGGGCATCGATACTCCAGAGTAGACTAGCGTATACGCATCTTGACCCATATGATGGGCGATGGATGATCCCATAGCCATTTGTGTTGGACATCAAAGATGGTGTACGGGTGCTCAGTGGAGACTGGGTACACTGAACGGACTCGCCGATAACTCCTGGATGGTTTTATAACTATCGTCAGATAGCAGTTCTCCAGTGACACTGGTACAGGTTAGTCTGTAGACCCGAAATCATCATAGAGTCTTGTGTGATTCCCACTGTGCTTTGATTTCCACCTTACCACGTCCAAAAGGGCGTGCAAAACGGTGGCTTTTGGGTACACTCCCGAATCACATGGAGGTAATGAGCGATAGGAGGGGTTTCGTCTCACCCGGTATAGGGACTTGATGTTGTGCTGTGTTCGATTGGCTATAACTGGAAGTCCCTGGCCTGGGCTGATATGGAGATTTACTGGTATGTGTTATCAGTAGTTTCTCTACCCGTTATGAGCCTTACATCGACACGACTTATCGGTTACTGGGGTCTGATGTTTACCACCCCTAAACTAGATAAGCAACATATCAGACGAAGAGACCGGACTGTATGGTAGTGTTACTGATTTGATTCACAGGAGAATATATAGGCTTGCTTGTTGATCTTCTGATCGCTCAATACCTGGGTGGCTGTTACTTTTAGCTGACCGCTTGCAGCTTGTGGGTGTTTGATATGATCATCACCTACTGCCGGCGTATTGACGATTCTTTTGAGTCCTACACAGAGGTTTCCTGGCTCAGGCAAAACGGAGTAGGAGCACATATGTGATATGTGCGGGACCGAGAATAATACGATATGAGATACCGTGTTATATTCTCCCGATATGAGATATCGACCGGTTATATGTGATATAGCCGGGTCATCGGATCAAGTGTTGATTCGATGAATTGTCACATGTTATATTTTTCGGTTATATGCAATATAGCCAGATTGTCGGATCAAGAGTTGATTCGATAATTTAATGTATAATTACATATGTGATATATTACATTACGTTAACTAATATAAGCTCGCTTTATTGATTCATTTTCTCACTGGATAATACATTGATGTATATGCGATATATGTTAATTGTATTATTTTCTTTTGTTACAAAATATATTGTATATGATATATAATATTGTAACAACTTAGGGTTACAAATGCAACATGGTTGTTAAGTTTAAACAAAGTTAGGTTTTGGATTTGGATTAGCTTTTTCATGAAGCTTCATGAAGCTTTCCTTTTCTCATTTTGCTTTGATATTTTGTGTAGATATTTGTTAACCCAACCCAAACCCTTAACTCTAGTTTATTCTCTACATGAGTTAAAGCCTTCATTTTATTAACTCATGGATATAATTGTAACCACAACAATCATTCATTATTCATCACAAAAGCTTTCTTCGTCTTCTTCCTCCTTGAAAAAGCTTTCTCGCTTTTTGTGTTGTGATGATTTAAAGTGAGAAATTGAAAACAAAAGAGAGAAAAATTCCTACTTCATCATCCTCATCTATTCTAGCCACATAGATTAGGGTGTTCACTTCTCTAATAAGTTCATTAGTGAAGTGTAAGCTTGGGCTAGAGATTCTTCAAGGTAGATCATCTTAGATCAAGAAGACTTCAAGCAAGCATGGATTATTCGACTTGTGGAGCCTCTCTAGAGTCCTGGAGTTCATGGATCACGGCAAAAAAACTACTACTCGGAGCTTATGAAGAGAAGGAATGGACTACGAAGGTTGTAATCCCTCTCTCTTAGATATAAAGTTGTTTACATGCATGTTAACCCTAATTCTCTAGTTAAGATCTTGGTTAGGTTTTGTTTAGCTCCCCAAAAAATTTAAAGTAGCATGATTGATGCTTACCAAAACCTTCACAAGGTGCCATGCTAACCCTACACCAGTAGCACAAACTGCAACTGAAGATTTAGTAGAACCAGAGGATTCAGTAGTTCCCGACGAACCTCAGCCGCTCCGCCGAGCTTGTCGGGTTCCTCATCCAACTGAGAGATACTACGGTTTTGTCATAGATGGTGGAAGTGAGAATTTCATCATGGAAGATGATGACCAAATTGTAAGTGCACGGCGGCGCCCCGGCCGTCTGTATGAGGCCAAAATGCGGAAACGATACTTTTACTTAACTTTTAAACCGGCACCACCGCGCACTATAAAACTCGGATCGGGCCATTAACCTACTCCTAGCCAACTAGAGAAGGGGTAGAGAGATATACCGAGCGATCCGTGTCCTTCGGTCTTCTCGTCGTCGTCCCGATCTCCCCGCGGAATATCCGGTCTTCATCTCCTTGTCGGAAGGGCACCACATCGCCGGGTTATTTTACGGGCTCCCACCTCTGGTCCGAGGCAACTCGGGCACGAAGTTGGTGAGTCGACGTGTCCAAGAATTGCTGTAGAATAAGTGTGGATTACTTTGTCTCAAAGGGGTGTGAAGTTGCCATGGTTTTGGTGGAGGAATGAGATGAAAGCATTTTGAGATGAACTTGGGGATTTTTGCAAGCATGAAGAGAACAAAATCCCCTTCCAAAATTTTGGCAGCCCTCACATAGAAATGGCCGACCCCCTTGTGTGGAGAATGAGAGAAAGAGCTAAAACAAAAAGGGGGGGAAGCAATAATACATCAAAGAGAGAGAAAGGGTGATGATGATCAAGAATCATCACAACAAAAAAACCTCACTCCAAAACCCATCACTCATCTCATCACACAAAAGTCAAGCCATGATGAAGTCAAATGAAGTCAAATGATTGTGGAACCATCATGAAGCAACAATATACAAAGATCAACCTCCACAATGCTAATTTGCACAATTGCAAATAAGCCCTCCTCCACCAATTTTCACCCAAGGAAAGAAACAAAGGAAAATGGCCGAAACGGAAAGCAAACTGGCAACTTCATAAAACTGATCCCGTAATAAATTACAGGAAAACCCCGCGACTGTATATACATACCCGCATTTGTATTCCGACCGAATACAAATGCAATGAGACAAATCTACACAGTACAATACTAGGATCCGGCTTAAACCAAAGCCCGCTAGTATTATCCGTCCGATCATGATCTGTGCAATATCGCACGTATCTGATCGAACCCTGCCATATCTCCATACGGCCTCTACAGCGTTTCGCCCGAAACTTGAGAAAACGGTCTGTGGGGGACTCTAAAGACTCGTCAATACTTTGGTTGTAGATTTAACCACTAGCACGTCAGAGGTATTAGCCATACGTAACGGGCTACCAGGTATTGACCAAAAGGGACGTCGATGAGCGAACTCATCCTGACACCCTACTGAGCCTGTCAGTGACAATATCCGTACAGTCCGGTCCGTTCGTCTATGAGCATCGCATGGCGGGCCTAGGGGTTGGTAAAAGTCAGACCCCCAAAAGCGGTACAAGTCGTGTCGGAGTGTAGCCCAGAACACCCTGAGATACTACTGGAATACCTACCTGTAAATATCCTGCCTTGGCCAAGGACTTTGAGTAATGGCTATCCTAGACACAGCGTGACCTCACCCCCAATACCGGAAGAGACGAACCTCTGCAGATCCGCTCACTGCCTCCATGTGGCTCGAGACTGTACCCAACTAAAACCTGTTTGCACGTCTCCTTTGAGCATGGTAGGGTAGTAATCAAAGTACAGTTGGAACTCACACGAGACAAATGACGATCTCAGGTCGATGAACTAACCTGTACACATGTCACCAGGGAACTGCTATCTTACGTCAGGTATAAGACCAACTAACATGTTTCCGGCAAGTCATGTCCGGTGTACTCATAACCCAATGAGCACATGTATACATCTTAGGTGAACCAACTGACACCAATGGCTTGTGAGACCGGCCACCGCCCCTCGTCGGGGTCTCGACTGTATAGACTAGTCTACTCTGGAGTATCGATGCCCTGTCTCGAAACTCCCACGACTAGGGACCTTTTAAGGATGTGCTTATAGACTACCAGCTCCCACGTATATGATCGCCCTCATACTGCTGCCAGTCAAGCAAGAATCCTAGGGGCTCTATCAACGCGCAATAGTGACCTGTAAGGTCACCTAAAGCAGTACACGATGATAAAGATAAACCAGATAGCATACTATCATCTTGAGTAAGACTGTCCTATCGGGATTGGTCCTCCATCAATCATTGCAATCACGTGCCTATTATCTAATAATTGACTCTGAGGGCACTATCTCCAACAATCTCCCACTTGCACTCAAGGCTAATTATTGCGATGTCGCATACTCATAGCCCGTGTGATACCGAACACCCAACTCCTCTACTGATCAGTCTCACAAAACCAGTTTGTGAAACTAATGTGTTCGAGGAATAGCCTCAGTGAGTGGATCCGCCTTGATGTTTCTTTCTGTCTCTCTTTATCTCAAGTTCACGGAGAAAGCCATCTCCCGAAATGAGCAATACCTGTCTTAGAATATATCTGGATATCTGATGGGACCTAGCTCATAAATGAACTTCAAATCCAAACTTCTTAGACTGTATCGTCAACTGAACTTAATCAGTATCCTGCGTCATGCCTCCCTCAGTATCCCCTTGGACCACCTGTCTAAAATACTGCCCCTCATCAGAAAGAAAACTATAACTCTGACAACCTCTCTGTCATCCATGTCACCTTGGAAGCCTGGAGTGATAACTGTCTCCTAAATGAGACTGTTGTTATCATATCCCTAGAACATCCACTTATGTTCTAAAACTGCTTCCGTTCGTTTCTCCAGGATTGGATCAATATCAATTTATTGCATCCACTGAAAAAAAAACATCCGGTGTGGTACTTGACATCTCATGATTGACTCAATTGCCTAATCAAGTGATCTGCCAATCATGCACATCCCTCTCTCCTTTAGTCTGTAAGACTCCTTTAGAGAGGGTGACTCCATCACCTGCAGGTATACTACCGTGCCAGGAGTCGTCCATTCTAAAAACTCTTGGAATGATGTCTAAGTACCCTGATTGGGAAACCACCCAAATCTAGATCTATAGATCTAGTAACCAGAATGTTTTGATATTATATCCAAGTCCCATGTGGAGAAACCAATGTGTGACAACCAAAGTATAACCGATCGTAGTATAGGAATATCACTTCCTACTCTGTGTATGTCATCCAAATACCAGGACATCACACCCTACTACCTTCTTAACAGATCCATCCCCTATTCTGATGAAGTCAAACCTATGACTGTCACATCAGAAATAGATGATCTATCTCCGCTATATCTGCTTAAGTCTATGAATAGACATAAGCCACTTGTCCACTATGCTTCCGCTGCTCCCACTGACTACGACAACCCTCTGGCAGAGTCATATAGACGTACACTTCTAAAGCTAGTTTAAAACGACGCTATACTCATCCTCCTGCCGGGTCTCACGGTCTGGAACAACAGCAATGGCAAGTCTGGGTAAACAAGAACCTTCCTGTCACCGTCCTTGAGGCATACCGAAGTACCTCTCGAGTGCCTGAGGTTACCCACCATATCTGTAGAGTGGCTAATGGAATGTCAAACCAGATTGAATCTTTAAGTTCTTATCAAATCTTAAGTAATCGTTTGCGGTTCTGGAATCACTTCCAGTTCTACCATACTCCCACTACTGTTTTCTGAAAAAATCCATTTTTATTAAAAACCGTGGCGAGTCAAGAACAATATCACTATTGATCTTCCAGATGGTAGAAAGTCAACCCTCATCATAGCCTGGGTCAACCCATAAACAGCCATTACAAAAACGTGTCTTGAGTTATCCAGAGTCTGGTTTTAAGCATAAGCCGGACAACTCACCGTACCTTAACATCGTTAAGATATGAACTGTTCTATATCCAATACAGAAACATAGGCACTGATTTAATTGAACCAGATTCAAATCATGCAGCTGTCTCCAGTGCATGTCAACTAAATGGAAGGAGGCCGATCAGCGTTACTCAACTTAGGAATGCATCCAGATATGAGTAACCCGAAAGAGAATGATGTTCTCTTAATCAATACTATCAACTGAATACCATTCACAAGTATCTACATCTTCGGTCACCTTGAAGAATCCCGATACTTGCAACACCTGGTTATCTACTTTACTCTTATATACCTATAACTTCTCAAAACTTGGACCTTGTGTTTCTACGAAACACATGTCTAAGAACTAGAGAAGTCACAAGTAAACAGAATATAGTGCGAGGACCAACCCCTCTGTCCTAATGGACACTGGACAACATACAATACTCTGTATAAGTCCTTTGAGTCTAATAACTCATTCCCTGAATTGTAGGTTGAAAATTGTACTTATGGTTAAGAATAATTACACCGCTGTTCAATGCTCCTTACCTAACCATCCACTGATATAGGTAAATGTCAAAGACATAATTTAGAAAAAAAAAAGGTATATCTCACTCTATAAAAATAGACGTACAGATATATCAATTTGAAATTGGTGCATAACAACGGATATTCAAAACCAAATATTTGGCGCCCGTCAAACTACCCAGGTGATTTCCTCAAATATCACCAATTACAACGAATTCCGATATAATGAGGATAATCACCTAATTCCCAATAACTTACTCCCATTCATCATCTATAAAACCATACAGATGTGAGAATCAAACCTGGTAAATACATACCCTGGAGTAAGGACTAATTGGGAAATCAGTTTTCTTTTAACAATACACAGTGAAACTGAAACATTGAAATGTGTCGTAGGGGTATCCTGGTATTCCTAGTAATGCCTCTTCCATTATCCAGATTCACAACTGTAACAGTATAATTCTTTGTCATCTCTCCAAATCCCTTTATATGTCTTTAGTCATTATCTTCTCTACACCCTCTTAGGCCAAATGGTTTTCTTCTTTCCCTACCGTTCGGCACCAGCCTATGGTTTGGAAGAAGACTATCCAATAAGCATAATGGGTGTATTGTCCTAATCCTAGGAGCACTCGCAATGCGAGAGAAGATGAAGATAAAAGAAAACCGAATAAACCTTATTCCTATTTCTCCTGAACCAGAATCCATCCCCGAACTGGAACAAGTTCCATTCGAGTTCGTATATAACCATACGATGGAGTATCCAATAAACTGTGGATCTTTGTAGTGATACGGAGTGTCCTGGAGAAATAAAAAGGTGATTTAGGATTGGCGAAGAAATACTTGGTTTGGTCGTGAATAGCAGTCGCAATTTACTTTGCCTTCTTACTAATCCCTTGATATGTCTTTACTTAATACGTTCTGTACACCATCGTTATGCTAATTGGTTTTCTTCATTCCCCACCGTTCGGCACCAGCCTAAGGTTTCGAAGAAGACTATCCAATTTGCGTAATAGGTGTACTATCCTAATCCTAGGAATACTCGCAACCTGAGAGAAGGTAAAAGGAAAAGACAACTGAATAGTCCTATTCGTTTTCTCCAGAACCGGAAACCATCCTCGAATAAATTCCTTCGAGTTCATATATAACCATACGATGGTTTTGTCCAATGGAAGTGGACGTTCGTAGTACTACGGGGTGTCCTGGAGAAAAGGGTAAAAGTAGGAGTGGCAATGAGGTTTGCAATTCTGACAATCCAAAAGCCAGTGTGAAAGAAGGTTTGGTCAATATTGGTCACTGAGTCATAGTCTTAGGGTCGGGTCATGGTCGCTTCCAAAGAGAGAGAGAAAAGAAAGACTCAGCGTGCACTCTAACCTAGATCAGAATGGTTACCAATTTATCTAATCAGGAAACCTCCCACTGTAAACTCAAATTCTCCTCCAAACCTGAAAGAAGAATTAGTCGGGATCACCCGAGGAGTAAACCAACTCATTAGTGGGAATCGGGATCCAACTATCATCGTATGATAACGTGATGGAATCCACTCACGTTATCACACTCCAGAAGGTATGCGCATATCTGGCAAGTTTCAGTTTCTTTAGAAACTCCCGATGTGATTTTTACCCCATACTCTTATGACCTTGACGAAGGTCAACAAATCATAAGTCACATGTCAAGTTCTACCCGTCATTGTCCAGGTTAATTTGAACCCACCCGTACAAGCCTTTGACGAAGGTCAACAAGGCTATACGACTGTCCCAAACCAACGCATCTATCTATGCAGCAGAAAGGTAACAAGCAGCTACCATTCACTATGCCTTGACGAAGGTCAACAAACACAACATGAATACTACGTGCTACCCGTCTGAAATGACGGAGGGCTACGAATGGTTTTTGGCGAAAAACCTTTAACGTAATGAACTTGATATCGTTGAAGGAACCGGATAGCTTTTTATAAAAATATAGTGACGAAAACCTTTGCTAAAGAGGTCACTCCTGGTGAAGGGATCTCGGCCCTTGCCTCGTCGACTGAGGTGCTGGATATTCATAACCGAATACCACTGTGCAAAACAAAAGTGAACGTCCTTGCAATAACAACTTTTTGAAAAATGTTCCAACAACATCAGAATAGGTTTGTTTAGCTTGCATTGATCCGAATCAACCCAGTCCCATCAATTGATCACACCAATAAAGAACGAAAATAATGATGTACGTATATGCCATCCGCATTCGCCACTGGGTCCCGTCATTACCCGTTAGGTTACTTAACTAACGACAGAGCGGGGAATGGACTAGCGCGGATGCAAAACATATACAACATCTACTAGTATATATATCAATATATAATATTCGCTCAAGGCGTGATAAAATGCAACATCACAGAAATGTAATAAGTATCACAGAACAATACAGATATCTAGGATCTCCGGGTTTCATAGAGCCGCTACTGAAACCCGACGTTCCCCTGGTCGTGTGGATAGCCTGTACAATGAAATCCTAGACCCCTACGGGCGCGGCAAGTTACCCGCCAAAACCTGAAGCGAGGCAGCCCCCTTTAGCAACGTGAATGGACCACCCAGCACTTCACGGAATCCGGTAACTTAGGCACCCCTCCTGGGTCAACCTATACCCCCTACGAGTGCGGCGAATAGCCCGCCAATTCTAGAGTGAAGCCCCCTCTGTCTCAAAGCCATGAGATGCGGTCTCGTTGCCCTCTAGAACCTGGCTATCCATGCACTCCACCTTGGGGTAATCGTAGTACAGAAAGTAAAATATACATACAACGGGTACATCGACCTCTCCCCGGTCGTGCCCCAAAAGAATAATATACAAACAGACAGTGACGGCAGTCCACATGTCGGACGCTCGCCCCGCAATATCAAATGTACATATAAACCAAACTGCACTAACATTGCATCCAGGCTATCCCCCACGACCAATCCGCAACATCACAGCACAACACAGAACATCAACGTGAATGTCACGTTCGCAAATCCGTCTAAAAGGGCTATAGCAGTTGACAGGATTTACCGATCAAATGTCATTCACGGTCGCAGATATAATGTAAATACTGCGAACTAACATGTTTAAAATTTTCGATCGATCAAATTTATCGAAGTGGGCCCCAAGCACTACTGTAGCACTCAAAGAAAATCTGGGCCCAAAAAGAATATTCCAAAAAACCCCATTTTCAACTCAAAAGCCCACTGTAAAAATTTGATGCAATGAACAGTCAAGGTAGCGGCGGAACCGTAGCCAATGCGTGGGTTTGGCCGCTGTTCTGCGGTGGAAACGTGATGTCACGCGACCAAATTTTCACAGAATGCTTAGAATTCCCTGCACGTATTTCTGCAATGTACTGAAAAAATTTTCGAGCCAAAAAAAATTCGACAGAAAACTGATGCATGAAAAACGCGGTTTTTGGAAAATCCGATCGATCGAACTTGTAAACATGTTAGAGCAAGCTAGACTAGGTTAATGGCTTGGCTCTGATACCAGTGTAAGTGCACGGCGGCGCCCCGGCCGTCTGTACGAGGCCAAAATTCGGAAACGATACTTTTACTTAACTTTTAAACCGGAACCACCGCGCACTATAAAACCCGGATCGGGCAATTAACCTACTCCTAGCCAACTAGAGAAAGGGTAGAGAGATATACCGAGCGATCCGTGTCCTTCGGTCTTCTCGTCGTCGTCCCGATCTCCCCGCGGAATCTCCGGTCTTCATCTCCTCGTCGGAAGGGCACCACATCGCCGGGTACTTTTATGGGCTCCCACCTCTGGTCCGAGGCAACTCGGGCATGAAGTTGGCGAGTCGACGTGTCCAAGAATTGTTGTAGAATAAGTGTGGATTACTTTGTCTCAAAGGGGTGTGAAGTTGCCATGGTTTTGGTGGAGGAATGAGATGAAAGCATTTTGAGATGAACTTGGGGATTTTTGCAATCATGAAAAGAACAAAATCCCCTTCCAAAATTTTGGCAGCCCTCACATAGAAATGGCCGGCCCCATTGTGTGGAGAATGAGAGAGAGAGAGCTAAAACAAAAAGGGGGGGAAGCAATAATACATCAAAGAGAGAGAAAGGGTGATGATGATCAAGAATCATCACAACAAAAAAACCTCACTCCAAAACCCATCACTCATCTCATCACACAAAAGTCAAGCCATGATGAAGTCAAATGAAGTCAAATTATGGTGGAACCATCATGAAGCAACAATATACAAAGACCACCCTCCACAATGCTAATTTGCACAATTGCAAATAAGCCCTCCTCCACCAATTTTCAGCCAAGGAAATAAACAAAGGAAAATGGCCGAAACGGAAAGCAAACTGGCAACTTCATAAAACTGATCCCGTAATAAATTACAGGAAAACCCCGCGACTGTATATACATACCCGCATTTGTATTCCGACCGAATACAAATGCAATGAGATAAATCTACACAGTACAATACTAGGATCCGGCTTAAACCAAAGCCCGCTAGTATTATCCGTCCGATCATGATCCGTGCAATACCGCACGTATCTGATCGAACCCTGCCATATCTCCATACGGCCTCTACAGCGTTTCGCCCGAAACTTGAGAAAACGGTCTGTGGGGGACTCTAAAGACTCGTCAATACATTGGTTGTGAATTTAACCACTAGCACGTCAGAGGTATTAGCTATACGTAACGGGCTACCAAGTATTGACCAAAAGGGACGTCGATGAGCGAACTCATCCTGACACACCCTACTGAGCCTGTCAGTGACAATATCCGTACAGTCCGGTCTATTCGTCTATGAGCATCGCATGGAGGGCCTAGGGGTTGGTAAAAGTCAGACCCCCAAAAGCGGTACAAGTCGTGTCGGAGTGTAGCCCAGAACACCCTGAGATACTACTGGAATACCTACCAGTAAATCTCCTGTCTTGGCCAAGGACTTCGTGTAATGGCTCTCCTAGACACAGCGCGAACTCACCCCCAATAACGGGAGAGACGAACCCCTGCAGATCCGCTCACTACCTCCATGTGGCTCAGGACTGTACCCAACTAAAACCTATTTGCACGTCTCCTTTGAGAGTGGTAGGGTAGTAATCAAAGTACAGTGGGAACTCACAAGAGAAAAATGACGATCTCAGGTCGATGAACTAACCTGTACACATGTCACCAGGGAACTGTTATCTGACGTCAGGTATAAGACTAACTAGCATGTTCCCGGCGAGTCCTGTCCGGTGTACTCATAACCCAATGAGCACCTGTATACATCTTAGGTGAACCAACTGAAACCAATGGCTTATGAGACCGGCCACCGCCCCTCGTTGGGGTCTCGACTGTATACACTAGTCTACTATGGAGTATCGATGCCCTGTCTCGAAACTCCCACGACTAGGGACCTTTTAAGTATGTGCTTATAGACGGTACGTATATGATCGCCCTCATACTGCTGGCAGTCAAGCAAGAATCCTAAGGGCTCTATCAACGCGCAATAGTGACCTGTAAGGTCACCTAAAGCAGTACACGATGATAAAGATAAACCAGATAGCATACTATCATCTTGAGTAAAACTGTCCTATCGGGATAGGTCCTCCATCAATCATTGCAATCACGTGCCCGTGATCCAATAATTGACTCTGTGGGCACTATCTCCAACACAAATTAGCTTCGAGCAGGCCATCACGAGTGGGGACTCTGTGAAGTGGCTGGATGCAATGTGATCTGAGATAGAATCCATGTACACCAACAAAGTATGGACTTTCAAAGTTGCTCCGGAAGGGGTAAAACCCATTGGGAGCAAATGGATCTTTAAGAAAAATTTGGTGTAGATGGAAAAGTGGATACTTTCAAAGCTAGACTTGTTGCAAAGGGTTTTCGTCAATGACCAGGTGTGGAATATGACGAAACCTTTTCTCCAGTGGCTATGCTTAAGTCCATCCGGATCTTACTTGCCATTGCTGCATACCATGACTACGAAATCTGGCAAATGGATGTTTAGACCGCATTTCTAAATGGTGATTTAGAGGAGTGCATGTACATGACTCAGCCAGAGGGCTTCGTAGATAGTGGGAGCAGCGGAAAGGTGTGCAAGCTGCTTCAATCCATCTACGGGTTAAAGCAGGCATCGCGTAGTTGGAACATCTGTTTTGATGTTGTGGTCAAAGAGTTTGACTTCATCAAGAACGTAGATGAACCTTGTATAAACAAGAAGGTTGCAAAGAGTAAGGTCGTCTTCTTCGTATTGTATGTGGATGACATACTCTTGATAGGAAATGATGTTCTTTTGCTGCACTCGGTCAAGCTCTTCTTATGACATAGATTCTCAATGAATGATCTTGGTGATGCCTCCTGCATTTTGGGAATTAAGATGTATAGAGACAGATCTAAACGGATACTGGGATTGTCTCAATCCAGGTACATTGACACCATACTAAAGAGGTTTAGTATGGAAGAATCCAAGCGTGGGAACTAACCCACAATCTCTAGACTCACACTCTCCAATGAGATGTCTCCTAAGACTAATTTGGAGAGAGCTCGCATGCAAGTGATACCCTTTGCTTCTGCAGTTGGCTCTATCATGTACGTGATGCTATATACCAGACCCGATGTAGCATACTCCCTAAGTGTAGTGAGTAGGTATCAAGCAGATCCAGGAGAGAATCACTGGACAGCTGTGAAGAACATTCTCAAGTACTTGAAAAGAACTAAGGAGATGTTCTCGGTGTATGGTAACGGAGAACTCCAGGTGGAGTCCTTTACCGATTCGAGCTTCCAAAGTAATAAGGACGACTCTAAGTCACACTCGGTATTTGTCTTTTCTCTAAATGGAGGGGCGGTTTGTTGGAAGAGTTCCAAGCAAGACACCGTGGCAGACTCGGCGATGGAGACTAATTACATCACTGCCAAAGAGGCTGTCTGGATGAAGAAGTTCATATCTGAACTTGGTGTGGTTCTTTCTATTGAGCATCCAATACCTTTGTATTGTGATAACAATGGAGCTATGGCTTTGGCCAAGGAACCCAGGTCCCATCAGTAGTCCAGACATATTCTGAGGTGGTATCATCTGATCCGGGATATAGTTGATCGCCTCGAGATCGAGGTCAGGAGAGTTGACAAGAAAGATAACACTGCGGATCCACTCACGAATGCCATTCCCCAGATACAATTTGAGAGACTCTTCGGGATGTTCGGTATGAGATACTACAACAGCCGGCCTTAGTGCAAGTGGGAGATTGTTAGTTGTATATATGCCCTATAGGTCATTATTGTACATATGATGTATATTATAGTGGATGCTTGGATATATATAGTGAGGACTTTCTTACTCGATATGATAGTATGCTATCTGGTTTCACTTTGTCTTAACATGTTGACTTGTATTGGTTTACTGTCTTGCTCTCACATGTTGATAAAGCCTATGGGATATGTACTTGACTACTAGGACTATGATGAGATCATACTAGTAGGGAAAGGGTAGTCAACGAGTAGTATCGAGACAGGGCATCGATACACCAGAGTAGACTAGCGTATACACATCTTGACCCATATGATGGGCGATGGATGATCCCATCTCCATCGGTGTTTGACATCAAAGATGGTGTACGGGTGCTCAGTGGAGACTGGGTATACTGAACGGACTCGCCGAGAACTCCTAGATGGTATTATACCTATCATCAGATAGCAGTTCTCCGGTGACACTGGTACAGGTTAGTCTGTAGACCCGAGATCGTCATAGAGTCTTGTATGATTCCCACTGTGCTTTGATTTCCACCTTTCCATATCCAAGAGGGCGTGCAAAACGGTGGCTTTTGGGTACAGTCCCGAATCACATGGAGGCAATGAGCGATAGGAGGGGTTTTGTCCCTCCTGGTATTGGGGGTTGATGTTGTGCTGTGTTCGAATGGCTATAACTGGAAGTCCCTGGACAGGGCTGATATGGAGTGCTACTGGTAAGAGTTATCAGTAGTTTCTCGACCTGTTATGAGCATCACATCGACACGTCTTATCGGTTAGTGGGGTTTGAAGTTTACTACCCCTAGACTTGATATGCGACATACCAGACGAAGAGACCAGACTGTACGGTAGTGTTACTGATTGGATTCATAGGAGAATGTACAGGCTTGCTTGTTGATCTTCTGATCGCTCAATACCTGGGTGGCTGTTACATTTAGCTAACCTTTTGCAGCTTGTGGGTGTTTGATATGATCATCACCTACTGCCGGCGTATTGACGATCCTTTAGAGTCCTACACAGTGGTTTCCTGGCTCAGGCAAAACGGAGTAGGAGCACATATGTGATATATGCGGGACCGAGAATAATACGATATGAGATACCATATTCTATTCTCGGGATATGTGATATCATCCGGGTATATGTGATATAGCCGGGTCATCGGATCAAGTGTTGTTTCGATGAAATGTAACATATTATATTAGCCGGTTATATGCTATATAGCCGGATTGTCGGATTAAGTGTTGATTCGATAATTTAATGTATAATTATATATGTGATATATTACATTACGTTAACTAATATAAGCTCGCTTTATTGATTCATATTCTCACTGGATAATACATTGATGTATATGTGATATATGTTAATTGTATTATTTTCTTTTGTTACAAAATATATTGTATATGTGATATATAATGTTGTAACATGTTAGGGTTACAAATACAACATCATTTTAGAGTTTAAACCTAGTTAGGGTTTGGATTAGGGTTAATCTTTGGATGAGCTTTCATGAAGCTTCATGAATGTTTGACTTTTGTCTTCATCCTTTGATATTTTGTGAAGATATTTGTTAACCCAACCCAAACCCTTAACCTATGGTTTATTCTCTATAAGGGTTAAGCCTTTCATTCTTAACCTATGGTTGCAATTGTAACCACAAAGATAATTCATTATTCATCACAAAAGGTTTAGCTTCTTCTTCTTCTTGCTCTTAAAAAAGCTTCACTAGGTTTTATGTTTGTGATGATTAAGTGTGATAAATTGAAAACAAAAGAGAGAAAAATTACTACTTCATCATCCTCATCTATTCTAGCCACGTAGATTAGGGTGTTCACTTCTCTAATAAGTTCATTAGTGAAGTGTAAGCTTGGGTTAGACATTCTTCAAGGTAGATCATCTTAGATCAAGAAGACTTCAAGAAAGATGCATCATTCATCTCTTGGAGCCTCACGAGAGCCAAAGTTCTTGATGACCGCAGTGAAAGGAGCTCAACACGGAGCTTATGAAGCGAAGGAACGGACTACAAAAGTTGTAATCCTAATATCTTTAGTCCTTTGTATGTGATACAAACTTGTTACCCTAGAATTTCTAGTAAAGATTCATGGTTTGCTTGCTTTGCACCTCTCTAAATTTTAAAGTGGCATGAGTGATGCTATCAAACCCTAGACTAGGTGCAAGGGAAGCCCAACAACAAGAATACCGTCTCCCGTCAACACATGACCCAGGAAGTCAACTCTATCAAGCCAAAACGCACACTTTGAGAATTTAGCATACAACTGGTGCTCTCTCAATCTCTGCAAAGCAATCCTCAAGTGCTTCTCATGCTCCTCTCGACAGCTAGAGTAGACCAGAATGTCATCAATAAACACAATAATAAACTGGTCAAGGAACGGCCTGAAAATCTGGTTCATCAAATCCATGAACGCTGCTGGCGCATTGGTGAGTCCGAACGACATCACCAAAAACTCATAATGCCCGTATGTAACATTTCAGAAAATATAAAATATTATTTTTGGAATTTAATATTAAAATAATATATTTCCTGAAAACTGCCCGATTTGCGAAATTGAGGTTTTCGGAAAAGGGTATAAATATATACCAATATTTGTGAAATAAATGGAAATTTAAAATGATTTATTTATTTAAAAATATATTTAAAGGATTTGGCATTTTTAAAATTTATTATATGCAGTTTTGATAAAAAAAACCCGATTAGTGCACTGCTAATCGCGATTAAGCCAAATCCGTGTTTCTATAGTTTTCATGGCTAGTGCACCATGACATGTTACATGTTGTTCATTTCATTTGTGTTATGTGTTTTGATTTGTTGTGGTGAGAAAGAAAAATAAAGGAAAGAGAAAGAGTGTCATGATGAAGAGAGAGGGGGACATAATGATTAGAGTAGGTGATCTTTTAGTGAGAGGAAGAAGTGAGAATAATTGAGAGGGAGAGAGGGGCTGCCTAAATTCTTATCCTCCACCATTTTCTTCTTCTTCTTCTTCCTCGTCTCCCTCCATCTTCTACCCATTTGACCCCTTTATGAAAAATCCACCAAAACCCCATACCCATTTCATTAAAAACTTGCACAAGCTCAAGGGAAGCACATTGGACCAAGAAAATTCAGATTTTGATGATCTTGGAGATTCATGTGTGTCAAATGAGGTAATCCCTTCACAATTAGTGTAGTATTTCACTTGCTTTATCCTCTTTTCAAGTTTAATATCGTTTTGGTGAAGTTTAGTGAGCTTTCTTATTCCAAGTTGGGAATTAGGGTTTGATTTGAGTTATGATTGTGAATTGAGGCCTAGTGATGACCTTAAACCCCTCCTAATTGATAGAAACCCAGACCAACCCAGCTGAAACCCAAAATACGGAAGAAAAAAACAGAACTTTTCATGTCGGTTTTGTGAGTTTTAAGGTGTGCAGGGAAATCTGGAATGAACTGGAACATTTACGAGATAAATAAACAACTTCAGAGACTTATTTGGACCAGTGTGAGACTACACTACCAATACGAGGCAATTCCTCCATGGAAAAAACCGGCCTGGCCGGAATTCTAGGGGATGTGGCCGGCCATGGGGTGGGGGATTGGGTCCGGGTTGCTTCAGTAGGTCATATGCACCCTATATATCACCCTAGTGTTGTTTGCTCACATTGTTTTCACCTTATACAAAAACTGGGACCACTTTTTTTAGTTTTTGTTTTGATTCGAGATATGGTTTTGCGTATTTTAAATTCTGGATTTTTGTATTTGTGCTTTATCTCGATCACGTGACGTTTGTACGTCTATATCGAGTGATATCGGGTTGAATTGCGGGAGAAGACCATAGGTTTGGACCTATGTGAGTTCCGCGTGTCGTTTTGGTTTTTAATGCGATGCGATACGTGTGACATGTAGGTACCCCCACGATGATTCGCGACGATGAAGAAGATGATGCCGGCATGAACATCGGCAAGCAAGATCAGGTGAGTGGATCTATATCTACGGGGGAAGTCGGGTGGATGGCGTATAGCACCCCCGCAAAGTCTTGATGGAAACTGATTTATAGAATATGGTTAAGGAAACCTAGATTTGGAAACTAGGGTTAGAGTTAAATGATAGTTAGTGAAACCATATTAGAAACTAAAGATAGTTAGAAGTGATATAATACGGCTAATATGTGATGACGGAATTTGAGGACGACGTTCAACGATATTGCCGTTTAGGGTACTATAGGACTAGATAATCGACGTAGATGTGTAATCCGAACCATACCTATTTCTAAAGCTGAAGAATCGTATGCAACTTTTAAACAGATACCTTGGGGGACGTTACGGATTTTCAAATGATATCTTTTCCTTAAAAACATTGTAACTACGATTCGCTTCTTTTAAAATCTGCTTATATGGTTCGGGTGTGTATGTTAGATTAGATACTTATACTTATAGTAGAGATAGAATGTTTATGTAAACTCAGCTTGATGTGAGATATAAATGCGATGATGGAATATAAGACGGATATGATGATATGTTGGTATACGGATGCGAGTCGATCGAGATGATTTATACCCTGTCGGTCCCCTGATATGAGATTTTTGCGGATGTGACCTGGGACACACACACACACACACACACATATATATAGAATGTTGTGAATCATGGACGATAGGTCGTACGTGATATTAGGCCGTACCCTCATTTGTCTTATAGGATGATAGGATCCCTATTAGCTTAATGCCGCCGTACGATGATTTTCCGTGCGTGATGAGTTTGACTTGATGATTGATCCATAACCTTGACTAGAGGTTTTCGTACGATGGATTATACCGTATGCGATGTTGTTAGGCTGGATGCCGATTGATAGATTCACCGACTCGATCGTGTTAGATATGTATAACTTATAGCTTCTAGCTGACGATTTACCTTATGATGCATTCATGTTATTCACATTGTATTTCTTATACCTGTGATAGTACACCTGCACCATTATCGATGATGCGTATGTTACACGTACACAGATTGTAGGCTCACACACTTCATCATCGATAATTGCCATATCACTACACAGTAGGATTGCTGCATCATGATATGACTCTTCGCATAACATGCTTGCATATATACCACTTGTATACCCATATTGGTGCACACATATACATTGATATATCCATACTTGCGCATATACACATTTGTATATCCATATTGGTGCACATATACATTGATATATCTATACTTGCGCACATACCTATTGTACACCATACTTGCGCACATACATATTGTACACCATACTTGCGCACATACCTATTGTACACCATACTTGCGTATATACACATTGGCACCATTATACGATGTTGTATTTGATTTTAGAGATTTGGGAACCGCATGTACTGTTTAAAAACTAGAATCATTTTAAAGAGCGGTTTTCCCTTAATATGTTATATCACTGTTCCATGTTCCATGATACACGGATATGCTCACATTTCTATTATATGTCGCATACATCATGCTCTATGATTTTACGCATTGAGATATGTTGTTTTCATTAGATTTCTGGATTTGAGAACCGTGGACATTTTAAAAGAGATTATGTGTTATTTTAAAAACCCGGTTTCTCTTGATATGATATTTCAGTGCGTCCACCATGTGTTTTCTCGGTTATGAGAGCGACATGTGAAACCCGATTCGAGGAGGCGGATGAAGCCGATTGCGGGTACATGGTGGACCCGGTATGGTATCCCGGGGCAAGAAAGGGATGATGTGTATACAGACGGTGAGCCTGGCAGAGGGACTACTACATACCGGTGATAATATTTGGACTCGGTGGATATCTGGAGGATACCGACAGGAGTCGAGAGATGATTTGGGCCGATCCGGACTGACGGAGCCCGTGGGCCGATCCGGACTGACGGAGCCAGATATATTAGGATCTACGTGCCGATGCTGGGCATGGTTTTCAAGATGTTTTCGAGTGTCGATGCTAGGCACTCAGGTTCCATGATGTTGATGTGTCGTGAGGGACACTGTTGATTTATATCCTCATACTTTCATGCACACTCTAGTATGATATTTATGTGCATACAGACATTGATTTTATGGGTGTACGAGATCCACATGCATACATACATTGATTATATGGGTTGACGAGATCTACATGCATACATACCTTGATTATATTGTCTGATGATATCCGCATGCATATAGGTATTGATTACATTGTTGGCACATATATAGACCCGGTCACCCTAGATATCATAGTATTACCTTTATGATATAGTTGACCTAGGAGTTGTTGTTTATTCGATTTCTATCTGTTGATATTTTTCTACTCACGAGTTGGAAAATCACCCCCGTTGTGCCCCAGTTCTTGCAGGTTGACCGCTTGGATCAGTAGCGGCTTCGCTGGCACACAGTTGCATTCGGGTGTTTTGCATTGGTAGGTGGGACATTTATATCGTACTCACTCTTGTATCTATATTTCATATTGTATCTATTTAACTCCATCAATCAAAATTAGTAAATTGTATAAGTAATGAGACTTAGTGAGATTGTGGTTGCGAGACTTAGAGCGAGGGTTTTTTCGCTACTTGTGGTTTTGATGTCTTACTTATTTATTTACCTTTTTGTTGTGAACTTCGCCGTTGGGCGTTGTATACTTATTTATACTGTATTGCGTGGTTGTGATCCGCCGTTTGGCGAAGGGCTAGCTCCCGCTTAGGGATGCCTTTATCATTATTATGTATTTATGGTTTTGGATCAAAATATACAAAGGAGGTGCTGCCAAAATTTTTAAAAGACGAAACATGTTTTCAAACTAGTCAATTTCACTTGCATCATTCATGTTCCTTTTCTATGCACTAAGAAAACGTGATTTCATTATACCGTTATTTCAAAACCTCACCTCCTGTATTTTTCTTAAAAGGTTTAGATTTCTGGGTTTCAGCATACTTGAATTTCCGTTACGCCTTTAGACGTTGCGTGATTCAAGTGCTGGACACGAGCTAATATTTCGGGTCGTGACACCGTAGCGTGTATGAAAAGCGGTCTTCGGAATGTCATCATCCCGAACCCGCAGCTGATGATAACCCGATCGTAAATCAATCTTAGAAAAATGTTTCACACCCTGGAGCTGATCAAACAAATCGTCAATGTGAGGTAAAGGATACCTATTCTGCACCATAACTCGGTTCAATTGACGATAATCCATACACAACCTCAAACTGCCGTCCTTCTTCTTGGCGAACAGATCAGGAGCTCCCCAAGGCGAAACACTCGGACGCACAAGTCGCTTATCAAGAAACTCTTGCAATTGATCTTTAAGCTCTCTAAGCTCCGCCGAGGCCATCCGGTAAGGCGGTATAGAAATAGGCCCCATGCCGGGAATTGGATCAATGCCACACTCAAAATCGCGCTCTGGCGGCAAACCAGGTAACTCATCGGGAAAAACATTGGAAAAATCTCGCACGACAGGAACCCTATCCAACGACTCTACCGTGGCTCCAGTATCATGAATGAAAGCCAAGAATCCCCGATATCCCCTCCTCAAAAGCTGACTAGCCCAAAGGGTTGAAATCAAACTGTGAGGGGCGGCACCACGGTCCCCCTACACAACAAGAACTGACATGCCGGGAAAACAAAACCTAACTGTCTTCTCACGACAGTCCACGGACGAGTAGCAAGTAGCTAACCAGTCCATGACCAGGATAACGTCGAAGTCCAACATCTCAAGAAGGATCAAGTCGACGGACAAATATCTATCTCCTATACGAACAACACACGACCGAAACACGTGTAGCGCAACAAACGACTTACCAACAAGAGTAGTCACGACAAGCGGCTGACCAAGAAAACATGACTCTCGGCCTAACCTCGGCACGATGTGTGTAGAAATATACGAATACATAGATCCCGGATCAAATAAAATATGTGCATCAAAAGAACATACAGAAAGAGTACCTGAAACCACTGCATTGGACACCTACGCGTCCTGATGAGTCAAGGCAAACACTCGAGCCTGTTCTCTACCGGCAACTAGCTGTCCTCTGCTTCTGCCACCCCGTCCTCTCTGAACAAACCCTCCGCGACTACGACCTCTTTGCGAATGAGTCTGACGCGGAGTAACAACAGGCGTAAGAGGCAATGATCTCTGAGGTGAAGGTGGTAAGGTAACATGTGGAACCGCTGCCTCCCTCTGGCGTATCTCATGGCAATCTCTGATGCAGTGATGGGGACTACCACATCCAAAACATGCAGGCGACGACTGTTGACCCTGTGGGTATAAACTGTATGTCTGGCCATACCTCACGCTCCGTCTACCCGCACGGCCCATAGCGAATCCACCGCGGCCTCTGACAAACTGCCTCTGTGCTGATAAATCGGTACGAACCCTCTTCGGTTACGGAATGACCGAAGTCTCAAAAATGCGCTCCTCCACTACTAGGGGCTACGTCCACTGCGGCTGCATAGGTGTCAAAATGCTGGGAGTAGATAGCGAGGAACAACTGGGTACTCAGGCCTCGAACAAACCTCTTTGTCCCCATCTCCTCAGTGTCTACCAAATACGGAGCATACACAAATAGCTAGGTAAACTGCACATCGTACTCTGTCGCCGTCATACCCGGAGTCTGGCACAACGACTCAAAACTATTAGTTATGTATATGCCCTAGAGGCCATTGTTGTACATATGATGTATATTATAATGGATGCTTGGTTATATATAGAGAAGACTTTCTTTCTCGTCATGATAGTATGCTATTTGGTATCACTTTATCTTAACATGTTGACTTGTATTGGTTTACTGTTTTACTCTCACATGTTGATAAAGCCCTTAGGGTTTG
The DNA here is from genome assembly GCA_030015575.1 of Agapanthus africanus. Taxonomy (NCBI): domain Eukaryota; kingdom Viridiplantae; phylum Streptophyta; class Magnoliopsida; order Asparagales; family Amaryllidaceae; genus Agapanthus; species Agapanthus africanus. The sequence goes on along the minus strand of JASDDO010000022.1, from coordinate 362,028,899 downwards.
TACTCGACTACTGGGACTATGATGAGATCATACTAGTGGGGCCGCGGTAGTCGATGAGTACATCCTATAACTGTTCCTAGTCGAGGGTATATCGAGACAGGGCATCGATACACCAGAGTAGACTAGCGTATACGCATCTTGACCCATATGATGGGCGATGGATGATCCCATATCCATCGGTGTTTGACATCAGAGATGGTATACGGGTGCTCAGTGGAGACTGGGTACACTGGACGGACTCGCCGAGAACTCCCAGATGGTGATATACCACACGTCAGATGGCAGTTCTTCGGTGACACTGGTACAGGGTAGTATGTAGACCCGAGATCGTCATAGAGTCTTGTGTGATTCCCACTGTGCTTTGATTTCCACCTTACCACGTCCAAGAGTGCATGCAAAACGGTGGCTTTTGGGTACAGTCCCGAATCACATGGAGGCAATGAGCGATAGGAGGGGATTCGTCTCTCCCGGTATAGGGAGTTGATGTTGTGCTGTGTTCGATTGGCTATAACTGGAAGTCCCTGGCCAGGGCTGATATAGAGATTTACTGGCAAGTGTTACTAGTAGTTTCTCGACCCGTTATGAGCCATACATCGTCATGACTTATCGGTTACTGGGGTCTGACGTATACCACCCCTAGACTTGATATGCGACATATCAGACGAACAGACCGGACTGTACGGGAGTGTTACTGGTTGGATTCACAGGAGAACGCACAGGCTAGCTTTCTGATCTTCTGATCGCTCAATACCTGGGTGGCTGTTACGTTTAGCTGACCGCTTGCAGCTTGTGGGTGTTTGATATGATCATCACCTGCTACCGGCGTATTGAGGATTCTTTAGAGTCCTACACAGAGGTTTCTTGGCTCAGGCGAAACGGAGTAGTGGCGCATATGTGATATGTGCAGGACCGAGAATAATACGATATGGGATACCGTATTATATTCTCGCGATATTTAGATATGAACCGGGACATCGGATCAAGTGTTGATTCGATGAATCGGTACATGATATATTAGTCGGTAATATTCGATATAGCCGGATCGTCGGATCAAGTGTTGATTCGATGATTTAATATATAATAATATATATGATATATTATTATATTAACTAATATTGGCTTGCTTTATTATTTCATTTTCTCAGTGGATGATACATTGATATATATGCGATATATGTTAATTGTATTATTTTCTTTTGTTGCAAATATATAATATATATGTGATATATATTATTGTGACATGATATGATTAATTGTTAAACATATTTAAGGATGATTAATTGAGGTTAAGGTTTGATTAGGGTTGGATGCTTCAAGTTCCTTCTAGAAGCTTTCTTTCTTTTGTCATTACAAAGATCTTTTGTGATGACACATTCTAAACTTAACCAAACCCTAACCCTAGTTGTTTCTCTACAAATTCTCATCCATTCATCCTTGACCATGGTTTGCATATCAATCATATACTATATTTTCTATTCATGACAAAAGGATTAATTCATATTATGATTTCCATTATCTTCTTCTTTTTCTTCTTGAAGAAGCTCTCTTGAAAATCCTTATGTGATGAAAGATTATGAGAAAATGATATAAAAAGAAAGCTAAATTACTACTCTCTCATCCTCATCCCATCTAGCCCATGGGATTAGTGTGTTCACTTCTTTAAGAGTGAGATAGCTTGAGTTCTTTGAAACCTCGAGGTAGATCATCGGAGATTTGGAATACGACGAGCTATAATGGATCGTTCGAGTCGTGGAGCCTCTCATGAGTCCGGGAGATCGTGGATCGCGGCAAAGGGACTTCTACTCGGAGCTTGTGAAGTGAAGGAGCGGACTACAAAGGTTGTAATCCCTCACACTTAGATAAAAGTTATCTTAATGCATGTTAAACCCTAATAATCTAGCAAAGATCCCGGCTTTGGGTTGTTCGGCACGTCTAAAATTTAATCTGGGCATGTTTGATGCCTTTTGAACCTTCACAAGAGTGCCTAGGAACCCTACAGTGGTATCAGAGCCTAGCTAGAGCATTAGGCGATGTGTTTACGAAGATAAAACTCCGATCGAACCCGAAACGACGGAAAAAACCCCCTCTCTGGAAATTTTTTAAAATTTGGGATTTTTCTGAATTAAAAATATGTAAAAAAATCAGCAGGCAATTATAAGAATTACCATAAAATCCGAGCCTCTAATTCCACCAAACAGCGGTGGAAGCGCGGCGCAAGCATGGCTTGCGCGGCGCTTCCGCGGCGGAACAGTAAGATCAGGACACGTGGCTTCATGGTAATACCCGTAGTTACTTGCTGAGTATTCTGGATATTTTTAATCTGTCTCAGGTGTTTATAAAATATGGGGTTTATTTTGTAATCGTAGATTCAATCGGAATATTTAAATTCGTATTTCTTTCCGGATATTTAGAAACTGTTAAACTGGTTGAACGGATATCATTAACCCACTTTATTCCGGCACGGCAAACTTTCAAGCGTTGAATTTTTATTGGGTTTAAATCTTTCGGAAAATTGTACAAGCGGTGGACCCTCTAGAAGACAACAAACCTTAACTCGATTATGTGACCGTCCTGAACTGCCTTTTGAACCTTCGGGTTTGGGGCAGTACGGCGTGCCACATGTGAGGCGTTGGCTTGGCCCTTCTACGGCTGGATCACTGGTACTGTGACATATTCTGGGATTATTTGAACTCCGCTCAAGAGTTGAGCACTTCGGGAAATTTTGGGTGTTTGATTATCTGTTCAAATAGTTTAATACCGTATATTTATCTGGAATGTGATACAATATGTGGAATTCATAGAGTTAGGCATGAAATACGAAGTATGTGATATTTCGGATTTATGATGTCTAAAGTGATTGTGGATTCCAAATATTGTAGTTTTACACTTTCTTTTCTGTGACCGTAAGCGTAGTATGTGGTGTATCGCCGGCTTCGTTGCTATACATCAACGACAATCGGGATACGCATACTTGCTTACGTTGATGATATGAGATATTATGTGTTGCTGTGATATGTTATATTGGATCGTCGCGATCAGAATAGCCGGGGGTTTTATGTGAGATGAGGGTTTTTATTTTCATTCATGTAAAATTCTTTTGTAATGTAATATTCTTTTATTTGGGGCACTTCCTGGTTGCGGTTGCTGTCACCAGTGTATATTATTTACTTTTCCGCATTAGGTAGACCCAAGGTGGGGAGCACAAGCAACCGGGTTCTAGGGTCCAGTGGGAGGCCATCTCGAGGAGTCGAGACCGGGTCTCCTAACCCTAAATTGGCAGAGTTACTTGCCGCTCTCGTAGGGGTCTTGGGATGTGGGTTTGGCTATTCGTCGCGACCGTGGAATCCGTGTTTTATACAGGCTCGTATTAAAATCACGGACGTCCTAGTATATCCAATATTTCATATATGTTCTTCTGCTGCAATGTTCTGTGATGAGATCATATTACTGCCTGAGACGAATTCTTATACTATATATATATGCTGATATATAAATATTACTGCTTTCGTTTCTTCTGTGATGCTTAGGAAGCATAAGCTGATGGGATTTTTATTAATGAGATTAATAAAAGAAAAGAAACCTAAAGATGTTGTAGAATCAAAAACTTTATAAAAAGGGTAGCTACAGTTTTGCTTTGCACAGTGATATATACGATATATCCTGCACCTTATTCGATGAGGAAAGGACCGAGATCCCTTCACCGGGAGTGACTCCTTTAGCAAAACTGGCAGATGCTACAAAACGCGGTTTGTCTTTTGATTGCTTTTAGTGTTTTGCTTTGCACAGCGGTATATATGATATATCCTGCACCTTATTCGATGAGGAAAGGGCCGACGATCCCTTCACCGGGAGTGACCCCTTTAGCGAAACTAAGAAAAGCCTCAAAAACACTCCTTTTCAAAAACATATGATTCTACGACGATATCAAGTTCTTTACGCTCAGGGTTTTCTGAAAAACCTGCGTAGCCCTCCGTCATTTCAGATAAGTACTACTTAGTATTCGTGCTACGGTAGTTTGGCATTCGTCAAGGCGTAGTGTACGGTAGCTAACTAGTATTTATCTGCTTATGCATATGATACAGATTGGATTAGGGTATTCGTACGGCGTAGTTTGGCATTCGTCAAGGGTCGTACGGGTGGGTTTAATTCAATCAAGAAATGTACGGGTTGAACTTGACTAGTGGACTATGGGTTGTTTGGCATTCGTCAAGGTCATAGAACACTAGGGGTAAAAGCATTATCGGGAATTTCAAGTGTTGAAATTTGCAATAAGATTGCATACCTCCTATGAGATAGTTGGATCCCGATACCCACTGCGAGTAAGAGTTACTCCTGGGAGAGTTTTACACAGGACAATTAGTCATTCAAGTAGGTGTCTAGAAAAGTGTTAACGAGGTTACACCTCTGGGAAAACGAGGTTTACTAATTAGGTCCGTGCGAAAGCACGGGGAACCTCCCTCAAAGTACCGACACTGATCTGGCTGAAAGATTGACGAAATTGTAGGGTGTAATTAATCCCGGCTAATCTTACCTTTTAGGGTTTTAAGGTAGATTTGATAAAAACAGTGGGAGACATCCTGATTAGATAAGATAATAACCAATCTAATCTTGAAAGAGCATACGCTAAAGTGTTTTCTTCTCTCTCTCTCCAGGTAGCGACCATTTCAGGCCATAATCAAGTTAATAATATGGATGTATTGACTGAACCTAATTATTGTAATGAGCAAGGGAACGTTGAACCCGTTCTTTCTTATAAGAGTTATAATACTGAACAGGAAACAGGAGAATATCTAGATTCTCACGCCGCCCAAAAGAACATGCATGTTGATGCATCTTCTTCAGGTGTGTTAGTTATTGAGAACTGTTTCTCAGTTCACCCTACGTCCTGGGTATTAGATACCGGATCAGGATCCCACATATGTAAACAGTTACATGGGCTACGTAAAGGTAGAGAACTGGGAAAAGGTGATCATTCCGTTCAAGTAGGGAACGGTGCAAGTATTGTAGCCAAAGCAGTTGGCGAATATCACCTGGTATTACCAAGTCGTAATACACTGATTCTGAATGAGTGTTATTATATACCGAACATGATGTGCAACATTATATCAGTTTCTTTATTGAGTAAAGAGGGATATAATTTTGTAGTACAGGAAAATGTTATGAACATATTCCTAGATCAAAAGTTGATTGCATCAGGCTCGTTACATAATGGCATATTCATTCTAAATCAGAATACAGTCCTAAATGTACAAAACACACACAAGAGGAAAAGTTCAGATATGAACGAATCCTACTTGTGGCATTGTAGACTTGGTCATATCAATGCGACACGACTGGCTAAGTTACATAGGGATGGTTATTTGAATCCATTCGAATTATCATCTTATGATACTTGCCATTCATGTCTCAAAGGAAAAATGACCAAAGCTCCGTTTAGTGGACACGGAGAAAGAGTTATCGAACTCTTAGGACTGATACATAGTGATGTATGCGGTCCCATGTCTACGCATGCCAGGAACGGTTCTTCCTACTTCATTACATTCACTGACGATCTCTCTAGATACGGACATGTGTTTCTGATGAAACACAAGTCTGAAGCTTTTGAGAAATTCAGAGAATATAAGCACGAAGTAGAGAACCAAACGGGCAAAAGTATTAAGATTCTTCGATCTGATCGAGGAGGTGAATACTTGAGCGGCGAGTTCCTAGATTATCTAAAAGAGAATGGGATTCTCTCTCAGCTTACTCCTCCTTATACACCACAGCACAACGGTGTATCGGAACAAAGGAATCGGACCCTATTAGATATGGTACGATCTATGATGAGCGAGGCTGAGTTACCTATTTCCTTCTGGGGGTATGCGCTTGAGACAGCGATACATCTATTGAATATGGTTCCTACCAAATCAGTTCCTACCACTCCATATGAGATATGGAAAGGGAAGAGACCATCTCTTAAGTATGTTAAGATATGGGGTTGTCCAGCCTATGTCAAAAGACAAAATCCGGACAAACTCGAGGCAAGATCAGTCTTATGTAAGTTTGTAGGATATCCCAGAAATTCACAAGGGTATATCTTCTACCACCCCGAGGAACAAAAGGTGTTTGTTTCTCGACATGCTACTTTCTTAGAAAAAGGTTTTCTTATGAAAGAAATTGATGGCAATGAGGTAGAACTGGAAGAGGTTCCAGCGACACAAACTACAACAGATGATTTGGTGGAACCAGAGGATTCAGTAGTACCCGACGAACCCCAGCCTCTCCGCAGATCTAGTAGGGTTTCTCGTCCACCTGAGAGATACTACGGTTTTCTCATTGATGGTGGAAGCGAGGATTGCATCATGGATGATGATGAACCAACTAGTTTCGAGCAGGCCATCACGAGTGGTGACTCTGTGAAATGGCTGGATGCAATGCGATCTGAGATGGAATCCATGTACACCAATAAAGTATGGATTTTAGAAAATGCTCCTGAAGGGGTAAAACCCATTGGGAGCAAGTGGATTTTTAAAAAGAAATTTGGTGTAGATGGAAAAGTTGAGACTTTCAAAGCTAGACTGGTAGCAAAGGGATTTCGTCAACGACCAGGTGTGGACTATGACGAAACCTTTTCTCCAGTAGCTATGCTAAAGTCCATCCGGATCTTACTTGCCATTGCTGCATACCATGACTACGAAATCTGGCAAATGGATGTTAAGACCGCCTTTCTAAACGGTGATTTAGAAGAGTGCGTGTACATGACTCAGCCAGAGGGCTTCGTAGATAGTGGGAGCAGCGGAAAGGTGTGCAAACTGCTTAAATCCATTTATGGGTTGAAGCAAGCATCGCGGAGTTGGAACATCTGTTTTGATGTTGTAGTCAAAGAGTTTGACTTCATCAAAAATATAGATGAACCTTGTATCTATAAGAAGGTGGCAGAGGGTAAGGTAGTCTTCCTCGTATTGTACGTGGATGACATACTCTTGATAGGAAATGATATTCCTATGCAGCAATCAGTCAAGCTCTTCTTATCACAGAGATTCTCAATGAAAGATCTAGGTGATGCCTCCTACATATTGGGAATCATGATCTATAGAGATAGAACTAAACGGATACTGGGATTGTCCCAATCCAGGTACATTGACACCATACTAAAGAGGTTTAGTATGGAAGAATCCAAGCGTGGGAACCAGCCCACGATATCTGGACTCACTCTCTCCAAAGAGATGTCTCCCAAGACTGATTTGGAGAGAGCTCGCATGCAAGAGATACCCTATGCTTCGGCAGTAGGCTCTATCATGTATGCGATGCTATGTACCAGACCCGATGTAGCATACTCACTAAGTGTAGTGAGTCGGTATCAAGCAGATCCTGGAGAGAGTCATTGGACAGCAGTGAAGAACATTCTCAAGTACTTACGAAGGACTAAGGAGATGTTCTTGGTGTATGGTAACGGAGAACTCCAGGTGGAGTCCTTTACCGATTCCAGCTTCCAAAGTGATAAGGACGACTCTAAGTCGCATTCGGGTTTTGTCTTTACCCTCAATGGAGGGGCGGTATGTTGGAAGAGTTCCAAACAGGATACCGTTGCAGACTCAACGATGGAGGCTGAATACATCGCTGCCAACGATGCTGCCAAAGAGGCTGTCTGGATCAAGAAGTTCATTAGTGAACTTGGTGTGGTTCCATCCATTGAGCATCCAATACCTCTGTATTGCGATAACAATGGAGCTGTGGCTTTGGCCAAGGAACCCAGGTCCCATCAGAAGTCCAGACATATTCTGAGGCGGTATCACCTGATCAGGGAGATAGTTGATCGCCGGGAGATCGAGGTCAGGAGAGTAGATACGAAGGACAACACTGCGGATCCATTCATGAAGGCTATTCCCCAGATACAGTTTGAGAGATTATTCGGGATGCTAGGTATGAGATACTACAGCAGCTGGCCTTAGTGCAAGTGGGAGATTGTTAGTTATGTATATGCCCTAGAGGCCATTGTTGTACATATGATGTATATTATAATGGATGCTTGGTTATATATAGAGAAGACTTTCTTGCTCGTCATGATAGTATGCTATTTGGTTTCACTTTATCTTAACATGTTGACTTGTATTGGTTTACTGTTTTACTCTCACATGTTGATAAAGCCCTTAGGGTTTGTACTCGATTACTGGGGCCGCGGTAGTCGATGAGTACATCCTATAACTGTTCCTAGTCGAGGGTATATCGAGACAGGGCATCGATACACCAGAGTAGACTAGCGTATACGCATCTTGACCCATATGATGGGCGATGGATGATCCCATATCCATCGGTGTTTGACATTAGAGATGGTATACGGGTGCTCAGTGGAGACTGGGTACACTGGACGGACTCGCCGAGAACTCCCAGATGGTGATATACCACACGTCAGATGGCAATTCTTCGGTGACACTGGTACAGGGTAGTCTATAGACCCGAGATCGTCATAGAGTCTTGTGTGATTCCCACTGTGCTTTGATTTCCACCTTACCACGTCCAAGAGTTCGTGCAAAACGGTGGCTTTTGGGTACAGTCCCGAATCACATGGAGGCAATGAGCGATAGGAGGGGATTCGTCTCTCTCGGTATAGGGAGTTGATGTTGTGCTGTGTTCGATTGGCTATAACTGGAAGTCCCTGGCCAGGGCTGATATAGAGATTTACTGGTAAGTGTTACGAGTAGTTTCTCGACCCGTTATGAGCCATACATCGACACGACTTATCGGTTACTGGGGTCTGACATATACCACCCCTAGACTTGATATGCGACATATCAGACGAACAGACCGGACTGTACGAGAGTGTTACTGGTTGGATTCACAGGAGAACGCACAGGCTAGCTTGTTGATCTTCTGATCGCTCAATACCTGGGTGGCTGTTACGTTTAGCTGACCGCTTGCAGCTTGTGGGTGTTTGATATGATCATCACCTGCTACCGGCGTATTGACGATTCTTTAGAGTCCTACACAAAGGTTTCTTGGCTCAGGCGAAACGGAGTAGTGGCGCATATGTGATATGTGCAGGACCGAGAATAATGCGATATGGGATACCGTATTATATTCTCGCGATATTTAGATATGAACCGGGACATCGGATCAAGTGTTGATTCGATGAATCGGTACATGATATATTAGTCGGTAATATTCGATATAGCAGGATCGTCGGATCAAGTGTTGATTCGATGATTTAATATATAATAATATATATGATATATTATTATATTAACTAATATTGGCTTGCTTTATTATTTCATTTTCTCAGTGGATGATACATTGATATATATGCGATATATGTTAATTTTATTATTTTCTTTTGTTGCAAATATATAATATATATGTGATATATATTATTGTGACATGATATGATTAATTGTTAAACATGTTTAAGGATGATTAATTGAGGTTAAGGTTTGATTAGGGTTGGATGCTTCAAGTTCCTTCTAGAAGCTTTCTTTCTTTTGTCATTACAAAGATCTTTTGTGATGACACATTCTAAACTTAACCAAACCCTAACCCTAGTTGTTTCTCTACACATTCTCATCCATTCATCCTTGACCATGGTTTGCATATCAATCATATACTATATTTTCTATTCATGACAAAAGGATTAATTCATATTATGATTTCCATTATCTTCTTCTTCTTCTTCTTGAAGAAGCTCTCTTGAAAATCCTTATGTGATGAAAGATTATGAGAAAATGATATAAAAAGAAAGCTAAATTACTACTCTCTCATCCTCATCCCATATAGCCCATGGGATTAGTGTGTTCACTTCTTTAAGAGTGAGATAGCTTGAGTTCTTTGAAACCTCGAGGTAGATCATCGGAGATTTGGAATACGACGAGCTAGAATGGATCGTTCGAGTCGTGGAGCCTCTCTTGAGTCCGGGAGATCGTGGATCGCGGCAAAGGGACTTCTACTCGGAGCTTGTGAAGTGAAGGAGCGGACTACAAAGGTTGTAATCCCTCACACTTAGATAAAAGTTATCTTAATGCATGTTAAACCCTAATAATCTAGCAAAGATCCCGGCTTTGGGTTGTTCGGCACGTCTAAAATTTAATCCGGGCATGTTTGATGCCTTTTAAACCTTCACAAGAGTGCCTAGAAACCCTACAAAAACTGCGCGCTCGAGCATCCCTGATGCTCTGCAGAAGAAAACGGGCAAGAAACACCGTCACGAACTCAGCCTAGGTCATAGGAGAAAGACCTGCGGCTCTGCCTTCCTCTAAAGACTCGCACCACTTCTGGGCAAGACCCTCCAGACGAAAACTTGCGAACTCTACCCATCTCGCGTCGGAGCATCTCAGCGAATGACATATCCTGGCCATCCGGTCGATAAACGACTGCGGATCCTCAGCTGCATCGGTGCCAGTGAAAACCGGAGGCTTCAGCCTCATGAACTCAGATAACGATACAGTGATCACCTCTGTAGCTGCAGGTACAACTGCCTGAACAGTAGGCACCAACACAGTCCCCGTAACAGGTGGAATAACCTCCTGTCGCCGAGCTCGACTGGCTTCAACCTATGACCCCATCATCTGGCGCATATCCTGCATACTGGCCTCAAGTCTAGCAATACGGTCCATCGACGGTGGATCAATCTGCTCCGGTACAACAGGCGTACCGCCCTGGTCAGTCCTTGTCTCCGACGAGTCAACACTGACCTCGCCCCTCGCGGCCGCTCTCTGTGCCCTCGTAGTCCTCGTCGGCATAATGGCTATAAATGAAAATAGGATTCGATAAGAACATAGAAATTGAATCGCAAGGATGTATATAATCACGGAAGGAATTTTCAAGCAATAAGTCCTTAGGTGACTTAGGCGGAGTACCGTGTCGTAAGTATGCCGCGGAACATACACACGCTACGTCACTCTGCTTAAGATACCTACTCCATCATACCAAGGTCATCCTACACTCCGGAAGGTAAAACCTAGCGCTCTGATACCAAGATTTTCATGACCCAAATTTAGGCACGTGACCGGCACTTAAACTACGTAACGTCAACAGGTGTACGCAATTTAAGTAAGACGAAACCCAGAAATCTAAACCACCCAAAATCAAAGGATAAGTGGAGAAAACATAGTTAAAAACCTTAGGAAATCTCAAGTAAAAATCTTTAAACTTAAGTTTATTTTCTTAAAAATTTCGGCAGCACCTCCATTGTAAAAACTAGCCCCGAAAATGGGTACAACATAGAATATAAATAAAGCATCCCAAACGGGAGCAAATCACGCCCAACGGCGGAGACAACCACCACAAGCATATATAAGACGCCGTAGCGAAGAAATATAAATGAAAACAACATAAGGAGGTAAAACTTTATAACAAGGCCGGCTCCCACGAGCACGGCACACAGAGTCACAAAAAATAATACAACACCGATCCTCACATCTCATCTCTAAGTAAAATACAAGAAGGTGTTAGATGGAGAGTAATAGATATAAAAGATAAATAATGAACATCATCGGATAACTGCAAACCCACCTATAGCAAAACGCCTCACAGCCAGCCGTAGCGGTATCCGCAAAAGTAGAGATGATAAGAAGCCCTGCCGTGACTACTCTGAGGGTAAATCCTACAAAACATTGTGGCACAACGGGGGTGAGTTGCCAACTCGTGAATAGTAAATAAATCATACTGAAATTGCATGTATGCACGAACAACGATAAATCTATCACGTGTAATCTTATAGCATAAGTATGGCAATATGGATATGCAACAATCATGATCAAGGTACACCCCCAGGGTACTACATCTACATGAATCAAATGCATATCAACTAAATCCTGAGTGTGGGATAAATAATAAACCTCATGCACAAATCATCAGCATGGAAAAACCCTGGTGTCCATCAATGACACCCCAAATCCCAAAATCCTCAGGCGCCGTCACCAAAACCGGCCCTCATACCTGTAAATCTCATGGAACCTGAGTGTCTAACATCGACACTCGAAACATCATGAAATACTCATGTCCAACATCGATGTTAGTTATATGTATGCCCTAGATAGCATTACTGTACATGCGATGTATATTGTAGTGGATGCTTGGACATATATAGGGAGGACTTTCTTGCTCGACATGATAGTGTGCTATCTGGTTGGACTTTATCTTAACATGTACACTTATTGTCTCTTTGTTACATGTTGATAAAGCCCTTAGGATAAGTACTTGACTACCAGGATTATGATGCAGATCATACTAGTGGGGACATGGTAGTCGATAAGTACATCCTTCAAATGTACCTAGTCGTGGGAGTATCGAGACAGGACATCGATACTCCAGAGTAGACTAGCTTATACGCTTCTCGACCCATGTGATGGGAGATAGATGATCCCATATCCATTGGTGTTTGACATCAGAGAAGGTATATGGGTGCTCAGTAAAGACTGGGTACACTGGACGGACTCGCCGAGAACTCCTAGATTGTATTATACCTATCATCGAATAGCAGTTCTCTGGTGACACTGGTACAGGTTAGTCTGTAGACCCGAGATCGTCATAGTGTCATGTGTGATTCCCACTGTGCTTTGATTTCCACCTTACCACGGTCAAGAGATCGTGCAAAACGTGGCTTTTGTGTACAGTCCCGAGTCACATAGAGGCAATGAGCGATAGGAGGGGTTTCGTCTCTCTCGGTATTGGGAGTTGATGTTGCGCTATGCTCGATTGGCCATAACATGAAATCCCTAGCCAGGGTTGCTGAGATTTATTGGTAAGTGTTACCAGTAGTTTCTCAGACCGTTATGGACCTTGCATAAGGCAGTCTTCGGAATGTCATTACTCCGAACCCGCAACAATGATGACCTGATCCCAAACAAACTTAGAAAATGTCTCGCACTCTGGAGCTGATCGAAGAAATCGTCAATGCGAGGTAAAGGATACCTATCCGCACCGTAAGCCGGTTAAATTGACGATCAATCAATACACAATCTCAAGATGCCATCTTTCTCCTTGACGAACAGAAATAGGAGCTCCGCAATGCGAAACATCAGACGCACAAACCCCCCAACAAACAACTCTGCAGCAGATCCTTAAGCTCCCTAAGCTTCGCCAGCTCATCTGGAACAACGTCGGAAAACTCACGCACGAAAGGAAACCGGTCCAAAAAACCCACTGTGGCTCCGGTATCACGAATGAACGCCAAGAATCCTCGACATCTTCTCCTCAAAAGCCGACTAGCGAAAAAGGCTGAATTCAAGCTGTGAGTGGCGACACCATTGTCCCCCTACACAACGAGAACTGCCTTGTCGGGAAAACAAACCTGACTGTTTTCTAGCGGTAGTCCACAGACGCCTAGCACGTAACTAACCAATCCGTGCCCAGGAGAACATCAAATCCAACATCTCTAGAAGGATCAAGTGACGGACGAATCTCTATCTCCTAACCGATTGGCACACGACTGAAATACGTATTGCGTAACAAAAGAATTGCTGACAGAAGTTAACACAATTAATGGCTGATCTAGTTAACATGACTCTCCACGTCCCAAACGTCTGCTACTCCCGCGATGGTCATGAAAGCTGTCTCGACAACTAAGCCTCTGTCTCTTGGCTGGTACACCGGTACGAGTCCTCCACGGTTCTGGAACTCCCAAAGTCTCTGGAATACGTGCCTCGTCAACTGGAGCTGCATCCACTGGTGCTATGTAGGTGACGGAATGTTGTGTGATGCTCGTAAGGAACAACTGGGTAACAGGGGTGAAAATCTCCTGTCGCTGCGCTCGAACGGTCTCAACCAATGAACTCATAGTTTGGCGCATGTCCTGCATCTCTGCCACAAGCGTAGCGATACTATCTGTCAAAAGCGGATCTGTCTGGTCTTGTGCAACGAGCATGCCATCCTGGTCAGTCCTCTTCTTACCCGAGTCAATTCTGACCTCGGCCCTCGCTGCACCTCCCTGAGTCCCCATAGTCGTCGGCGGAAAAGGCTATAAATAGATATAGGATTCGATATGAACACGGAAATCGAATCACAAGGATATGAATTATCAAGGAAGGAATTTCAAGCAATTTGTACTTAGATCACTTTAAGCGGAGTACCATATTGTGAGTATGCCGCAGACATACACACACTACGTTACTCTGCTTAAGCTACCTACTCCATCATACCAAGGTCATCCTACACTCCGAAAGGTAAAACCTAGCGCTCTGATACCAACTTTGTCACGACCCGAAATTGGCACGTGACGGCCCTAATACTACGCAACGTCTACAGGCGTAACGCAGTAAAAGAAAGCCAAAACCCAGAAATCTAAACCATCAAAAGTAAGAAGAAATAATAGCATTTTCAAACCCGTTGAAATCTCAACCCAAATTCTTTAAAAGTCCAACTTATTTCCTTTAAAATTTTGACAGCACCTCCTTTGTAAAACAATCCCCCAAAATAGGTACAACATAAATATAAAGTAAAGCATCCCTAATGGGAGCAAATCCACACCAAAAGGCGGAAAACAACCACCACAACAGATATACGACGCCGTAGCGAAGAAAGAGACGATATAAATAAAATTGCATAAAAACCTCCAAGTCACAAAATAATATACAATATCGTCCTCACATCAAGTCTCTAAGTTATACAAGATAATGGTAGATGGAGAGTACATGTTACAACGAATACACAATAAGCAATATTGGATAACCGCAAAACCTACCTAAGCAAAACTGCACACTGTCAGGCGAAGCGGTATCCGCAGCAAAGGTGATACGATGGATGAAAATAGCCCTGCCTCTGACTATCATGAGGAACACCTGCAAAACACTGTGGCACAACGAGGGTGAGTTGCCAACTCGTGAATAGTAAAATAACATATGCAGGTAATCGCAAGTATGCACGTACAGCGCGAATCTAACACATGCAGGTTAAAAGCAGTAACATGTCATATGAATGCAATAGTCATGAAAGGTACGCTAACAGGTACAACTAATACATGAAGCAATAATAGTATGACAATCTGTATGCAGCATCATGTAAGGTGCTATATCAGCACTACTAATACATGAAGAAATGATATGAATAAAGGTATGTAAATGCAACAGTCATGGAAGGTACTCTAACAGGCACACTAATGTATGAAGCAGTGCATAAACAGTAAATGCAGAGTATGGAATGAAACATGTCATTTTCCACGGAATCCTGACATCGTGGTAGGATCAAAATCCATCAAGACAATCCAAATCCCAATTTCCTCAAATCGGCCCCCAAATTGGCTATCATATCAAGTAAGTCTCACATATCCTTAATTTACAACATTAAGTAAATCTCATATATCCCGAATGTACAATATCAAGTATATCTCGTATACCCCGAATGTACAACATCAAGTAAATCTCATATATCCCGAATGTACAATATCAAGTATATCTCGTATATCCCGAATGTACAACATTAAGTAAATCTCATATATCCGGAATGTACAATATCAAGTATATCTCGTATATCCCGAATGTACAACATCAAGTAGATCTCACATATCCCGTATGTACAATATCAAGTATATCTCGTATATCATGTGTGTTTTCATGAATAAATATGATGATGTATATAAATTGATAACAATACACGTATATTAGCATCCCATTCCACTAATATATGTGTAAAGGCATATATAACAGTGTCACGTTCCACTGTTATATATACTTAGAAGTAAAATATCATGAAAACAATGTGTCAAGTATCGACACAGAAAGACTGATCTATCAGGTGCTGTCTCCATGACTGGCCCCCTGATAGGTATGTATCATACGCTATCCCGAAAGCTCGAGTGCCTAGCTCTGACCCTCTCCTCTTGACGTATCCATACGCACATGACTCCCGTCGGTATCCCCATGATAATCGCCGAGTCATCATTGGTAATGTCACCGGAAAGTATGGTTCCCCCTCTAACTCATCTGCTCACTAAGATTCTTGCCTCGGGGTACCTCCGGGCCCCACCATGTACCCGCACACGGCTCCCTCCGTTGCTCGCGTGGGATATATATATCCGAACCGATAAATCTCATGGCGGCTGCTGAAATATCATATCAAGAGAAACCGGGTTTTTCAAATAATGCATAATTTCATGAAACTACCACAGTTCCCAAATCCAGAAAATATCATGAAAAATCCATATCTCAATGCGAGAATCCATGAATATAATATACGCATCATAAATCTGAATTTCGAGCATATAAAGGAAAAGCCGCTATTTAACTGCAACAAGTTAACATGTAAATCATGCGATTCCTAATTTCTCCAAGTCTATATAACATCAAGTACAGGTAAACATGTAGCTATAAACAGGTATATGTGTAAACATAAGATATAGCAAGGTATATGTATCTACCTATGAGTAATGATGTAATATACACCCTGGTTATAAGTGAAATATGTGTGCAAGGTATACCCGTGGCTTTGTCATGAAGTGTGTATGTACCTATCGCTAATGGTACAATACTCTATAGGTATATAGGTAACTAGCGCGTAAGTATGTCAAGGCATATGTGTAAGCATGTAGGTATACAGGTATGCTATATATATTATATGCGATAAGAAATATGAATCAAGGTCACAATGTCCCTAACCAAACATTATCATATCTTTAAGTGGGTTGTGCGTGACATGGCAGTTATTGACGGTGTGTGTGGCATACAATCAGTGCTCGTGCAACATGAGCCGTCAATAATAGTGCAGTTTCCTAAGGATACTAGTCCAAGCACAACAATTTACTAGGCAGTAGGGTAAATGCGCAAATTCTAAATATGACATAGAATATGCGATAAGTTAATTCAGTTCTAACCCAGACGCATAACGCCATGCGGGCGATTCCCCTGTAGATGTTAAATCTACTCACCAACGCTCCTGGCTAAGTGAAGCCAACCTCTTGTTTTCCCCTTGTATCAGTGTCCGAAGTCCCCGCCTGCGAACCGACCACATTAAAACAATAAAGCAAGTATATATTAATAATAGACCCAAAACACGCACATACTACATTTAACCGACACAACAACACAAAACATACTCTTAAGTGTTCGTATTGTGGCTAACGTGCGTAGCGACACGACGAAAACAACTTAAGAGCAAAACAACTTAAAGTGCACGATCCGTGTCGTATAACGTATCGCGCGGACACAAAACACTAGATTATAAGAAAACGATCCCAGATTTTTCCATACTGCAATTACTAAATACATAAACAGTACCAAACACCCCTAAACCACAGCAGACAACTACCCACAAAACCCAAACCCCAACACATCCCCCCATAGCCGGCGTGCCGGAAATCGTCAAAGGGTCGCCGGCCCATGCTGGTGGGGTGATGCTCGTGTCGCAGGTGGTGCTCCAGGATCACTAGTACGTCACAAAAATCTTGTTTGGTCAAACACTAAAAATCTCAGATCACAGCAGATCACAGAGACTCAAAAAGGACATTAAAAATACGATATTGCATAAATCGATATCTAACGTGTTCTAAACAATAACCAACGAGCTACCCATCATAAAAACTCTTAATTAACAGATTAGGGATTATACCTATCAATGCTAGCTCCCAAGATCCAAGTTTTCCTACCTCCAAGATGCTAATTCAAGACTTGGGGTATTTTGTGATATATTTTGGGAATTTAGGGGATTTACTAGTTTTGAATTGATGAAAAATGAAGAAGGAAAACTCAATGGCAGAGGAAAGAGGAGACTCGGCCAATAATTGAGGAAGGTGAGGTTATTGTGTAGGGTTTTCTAGCTTTTCTCATCAATAAATGCACTTTAATGCATTCACATGCACATTCATGCATGAAGCCACCTCATGCATTCTTTTCTTATCCTTTAAAAACTTTAAAACCCATGCACAACAAAAATCTAGATATTATAAGGAAAGTTTTGTATTTCCCAACTTGATTTATTTGAAAAGATTCCAATTCAGGAGAAATTTCCCAAAATGTAAAAACCACATTAAAATAATATTTAAATTGGGAAAAATTCAATTGAACCAAAAAGTCCCATATACCCCCAAAGCTTGCGCACTAGCTTTATTTTAGCTAAACTAGGTGCTGGCAAGTCTATATGGTCGTTTGATCACAGTCGGGTTAAAACAGAAAATACCGACAATTTTTCCCTAAAACGGAAAAATTCGCATAACGATTTTCTAAAACGTTACAGGTTTATTCTCTACATGAGTTAGGCATGACACTAACTCACCCATGGTTGCAATTATAACCTCACTCTCTCTCATTCATTTGCTTAATCACTTCTTCTTCGTCTTCTTCAAGAGAATAAGCTTGCTAGTTTTTTCTAAGTGATGAAATCTTGTGTCAAAAATAAAAATAAAGTGAGCCCACTTCCTACTTCATCTTCCTCTACTACTTGCCATTTAGTTTTGGGTGTTTGCTTCACTAATCTACACAATTAGTGAAGAGATAGCATGAGCCAGTGTCTCCTCGACGTAGATCATCTTCGGCCTTGAAGACTTCGAAGCAAGATTGTTCGTTTCTTCAAGGGAGCCTTTCTAGTGTCCGGGAGATTGTGACCGCAGCAAAGGGACTACTACACAGAGCTATTGAAGTGATGGACCGGTCTACAAAGGTCGTATTCCTTGTTCACTTAGATGTAAAGTGTTTACATATCATGTTTAACCCTAATTCTCTGGTTCGATTACTTGGTTGGTTTGTTTAGCACCCTAAAAATTTTAAAGTAGCAAGATTGATGTTTGCCAAAACCTTGCTAAGGTGCTAAGCTAACCCATCTGTGGTATCAGAGCTACTAGGTATTAGATGTCGACCTATGGGGGGTTCTCACTGTGTGACTGTGTAGCGAAGCATAGGCTCTTACCCCAGGGTTTCCGGAGACCGGAAAGTGTTCCGGCGGGTTGTAGTCGTCGCGAGGGGGCATGCGTAAAAAGTAGCTGCTGAGGGACATGTAGGTGCCACGGCGACCCCATTGGATGGGGTGGCTGCCTGACTTACATGGTATCAGAGCCTAGCTAGAGCATTAGGCGATGCGTAGGCGAAATTAAAAGTCTGATCGAACTCCGAAAACCCTATTTTTCCCACTTTCTGGAAATTTTTCAAAAAGTTTGATTTTTCCATGTTAAAAATATTCAGAAAATCATGCAGGGAATTCTATGAACACACCTGAAGAACGAAACCCTAACTCGTCTAAGTGACCGCGGATCCGCGGCTAAAACTTGGTTTTGGCGGCGGATCTACGGTGCCACTTAAGAGGCTTGGGTTGGGCCCTTCAGCGGTTGGTCCGTAGGTACTGGGGCATGCTTCTGGGCATTTTTAATTCTGCTCAAGTGTTGAGCTATTTGGGAATTTTGGGAATTCGTTGATTCGAACGAAATATTTAACGTCGCCTATCATTTCTGTGATTGTGATACAATATTTGGAATCCACTATAATTAGTTATGTGATAACTAGTTTGAATTTTGTAAATCTAGCAGTTTAGTCTTATTTGATCGGTTGCCATGGGATTTTGATGTTGATCAAAAGTCCGTCGCAATCACGTAGTGAACGCGGATATTCGTCGGGTAACCTTACTAGAAAGCCACGCCCCATAGCCCCGACCAAGTGACTGTAGGAGAACCCCGTCGCCAAAAGCATCTGTTCGGGTGCTCGCGGCAGTGGTGTTCTGTTAGTGTTTATGCCCTATAGGCCATTATTGCATCATATTAGTTTGTATATTACTTAATGGAAGCTTGAGATATTCACAGTTGTATTGACAGTCTTGCTAAAAATGGTAGTATGCTACTTGGTTTGTGTCTACTTTAATATGTTCATGTGTTTCTTTTAACATATCACTTATACATATTAGTAGAGCCCTTAGGATATTTGCTTGATTACCAGCGTTGTGATGGCAGTCACACTAGTGGGGGCTGGGTAGTCTATAAGCAACATCCTATACAGGTCCCTGGTCGTAGGATTATCGAAACGGTGCATCGATACTCCGGAGTAGACTGGTGTATACGTTTCTCATCCTAGCTGGGGAGATGGTCTGTCCCACAGCCATCAGTACGTCGTACTGGAGATAGTATGCAGGTGATCGTTAGGTTACGGGTACACCGGATAGGACTCGCCAGGAACTGCAGGTTGGTTCTATACCCATCGGCAGATAGCAGTTCCCAGGTGACATGAGTACAGCTTAGTCCGTCGACTTGACACTGCTACTTCGCCTCGAGTGTGTTCCCATTGTACTTAGCTTACTACCCTACCACGGCTCAAAGGATTCGTGCAAACAGGTAGTAGTTGGGTGCAGTCCCGAAGCACTTGGAGGCAGTGGCGGTTAGACAGGATTCGTCTCTCCCGGTATTGGGGGTTGATATCGCGCTGTGTATGGAGAGCTATTAGGCAAAGTCCCTGGCCAGGGCAAGCGAGATTTACTGGTAGGTTCCAGTAGTTTTTCAAGGTGTAATGGGCTTCACTCCGACACGACTTATACCGCTTTTAGGGGTTAGACGTTTACCGACCCCTAGGCTCGATATGCGATAGTCCTAGACGAACAGACCGGACTGTACGAAGATTGTCATATACAGGCTCAGCAGGAGTTCGGATGGGTTTCCTCATCGTCCTTCTTAGCGACATCTACCTGGGGACCATTACGTACAGCTAGTACCGCTTGCGGCCTGTGGTTAAACCCACTGCCAGCGTAGTTTCGAGTCTTTAGAGTCCCACACAGAGAGTTTCCCTGCACCGGGAAAAAGCTGTAGAGGCCGTATGGTTTTTACGGTAGGGCTGCGATCACATACGTACACTTTTGCACGTACTATGATCGGGCAGATAATACTAGCGGGCTTTGGTTTAAGCAAGATTCTAGTATTATAGATATGGATTTATTCAGTCAAAGATTATCCGTGTTTTTTGGAAATACGGATGGGAGGGGCAGCCTCGTAATTTGTCGGGAAGCTTCTAGAAGGTGGTGACACATTTGTGTTTATTTCTTTTTAGATTTAAACTAAATGAGGTGGAGGAGATGAGGTGTAGTTAACATTAAATGCTTAATGACTCATGAGGTGATTCACCCATAGAATTAAATGAAGCATGCTAGATATTATATTGATATTATCAAGAGAGATATTTATATGCTTCATATTATTCTAGCATGAGATATTATTCATTAATAATCACAAAACACTTCTCTCTCTTCAAGTCTTCATCTTCTTCCTCAAACCCTAAAAGATCTCATGAGTTGAGAATCCTAGGGTTCAAGTGACTAAGTATTCCATCTAAATACTCTACACCCTCTAGGACTTCTAGATTAGCAAACTAGAAGCCGCAGTTATCTCAGATTCGAGATAGGAGCTCGGACTATAGACTCTCGGGTGGAACGTCTTTGACTCGAGGAGGCCGTTGAGGTACCCATGTTCCATAGAGCCTATGAGGTGTGGAGGACAGCGATGAAGACCCGAAGGACAAGTAACGTGAGGTATAACTTCGAATCCTAGTAGTTAAACCTCTCTTAGTTTGCTAGTAATAGTTTAGACACGATCCGTGTTCTCAAGTCCGTATTACGAAGCATTGATAAAAAATTTTCATATATTCCGCCTCCCCGCGAACACGTGGAGTGCGTGACATGGACTTACAGTGGTATCAGCGCCTACTAAACCTTTACTAGCTTGTTAGCAACTTATTAGAACTTCGATCGTCGGAAAAACACGAAAACTTAACCATGGACCCCTCAAGTTTCTGTCGATTTTAAGCCTGTCGAAAAAATTATTCCAGAGGCATGAAAATTCACAGCAGGGAATTTTAAGAATACTGGAGAAATACAAGTTGCTAACTCGGTGAGACGATCGCGGAAGCGCGGCGGATTGGTGCAATTCGCCGCGGATCCGCGGCCGAGTCGACTCCGAGTTGACTCGTATTTACACAGTTTGTCTTATTTTTGGGTGTTCTATTTTCCTGTATATTTTGTTTCTACCCAGGTTTTCTCAGTGATGGCTTGCATTTGGGGTAGACACGGAAAAAGGTTGTCGATCGAAATTCAAAGTTATTTGCTAATCAGGTTTCATCTGTGATGTTTAATGTGTTCATAAACCTCCGCTAATTGCTAGTATGTCGGTTAGTTCGGGGTTGCATATTTCTGTGATGGATATTGGTTTGTGTATATGAACTCTATTGGATCGTCATGGATGAATAGTCAGGGATGTGAGATGAGAGTTTTTATCTTTCATTCGATGTAAATTGTAATATGTTGTAATATTCTTTTGTGGGGCACATCCGGGTTGAGGTTGTAGCCACCGTTGTATTATTTCATTTACTGTTTTATGCTCCTAGGATAGACCCAAGATGGGGTGCACAAACTACCGGGTACTTTGAAGTGTTTAATGGCCTACTCACGTAGTTGAGGGAGACTGTTTCACTTCTGGTACTTGGCGGGTAGTTTGCCGCACACGTAGGGGGCTAGGGTGGGGTATGACTATTCATCACGACCGTGTAATCCGTCTTTTGTTGTAGGCTTGAACGAAACGCGGATTCCTAGTATATCCAATATGTTCATCTGTGATCTGGAATTCCTATTATTGCGTCTGACGAATGTACAATATCTATATATGATATCTAGTAGGCGTTGCTTATGCGCGCTAGCCCGGCCCTCGCTCTGACGTTAGTTAAGTAACATAACGGGTGAATGACGGGGCCCAATGGCGAATGCAGATGGCATAAGCTGACGTTGTATTTTCGTTGTTTTCTGCAATGATAGGATAAATGATGGGACGCATTATATTAATGCAAAGAAAACAAACCAAAGCTGAATAGTTGTAACAAATTTAAAAGAAACCACTCGGTTATCTTAAAAGAGCAGAATTTTTAATTGCGGAGTTTTAACCACTCCTTTTAAAAAGCTATTAGGTTCCTTCGATTATATCAAGTTCACTATGTTCACGATATCGCCAAAACCAGTCGTAGCCCTCCGTCATTTCATATGGATGGTCAGTAGTATTCAAGCTATGTTTGTTGGCCTTCGTCAAGGCATAGTGTTTGGTAGCTGCTGGGGTATTAATATGTAGCATAGATAGATGCGTTGGTTTGGGACAGTCGTATTACTTTGTTGGCCTTCGTCAAGGGTATGTACGGATGGGTTCAAATTAACAAGGATAATGTTGGGAAAAACATGACATGTGACTTATGATTTGTTGGCCTTCGTCAAGGTCATACGAGCATGGGCCAAAAATCCATATCGGGAGTTTCTAATGAAACTGAAATTTGCTAGTATTGCATACCATTTGGAGTTTGATAATGTTGGTAGGATTCCTTCAGCATTATTACACGATGATATTTGGATCCCGATCCTACTGTAGGTATCCTCTACTCATCAGAAGATTCGTCACTTAACGATCAATGCTATTAACTAAGTAGGTGTCTAGAACGGTGTCAGCAGGGATACGCCTCAAGAGAAAAGAGGTTATTTAATTAAGGAACTTCGCGAAAGCGTCGTAAAACCTCCCTCGAAGTACCGACACTAGCCTGGCTGAACGGTTAAGCAAGTATTGTACGGTGAGATCAGTCCTGACTAATTCTTCTTTTATGGTTTGAAGAAGGATTCGAGAAATAGTAGGAGCCATCCTGTTTAGATAAACTAAAAACCAATCTAAACTTGCAAGAGCATCATGCTAAAGTGTTTTCTTCTCTCTCTCAACTGCAGCGACCATATGACCATGACTAGGTTACATCTAGATAACAAGTTGACTGAATCTGACTTTTATAACCGGTAAAGGTCTGTCCAGATGTCCATTGCCTATGACAAGCTGGACCACCCTATTACTACTCAAGCCCCCGCCGTCCCAGGTCCAGTTTCCACCGTCGCGGATATGGATATCCATCAGACAAGGGAAAAGGATAGTGTGAATGCCAAGTGCATCGTGTTGGCTTCAGTAGATGGTGTATACCAGAAGCAGCACGAGAAGATGGACTCATTTTCCATCTTCCTCCATAACGAAGATTTATATGTGTAACGTTTTGAAAATCGTTTAGGTGAAATTTCGGAAAATCGGTATAATAACGGGTGTTTTCCGTAAAAATCATGAAATAAATATCTTTTAATATAAAATTAAATATACATATTCTAGCTATGTAATTGCTAGTATTTGGTGTTTATTGAGCCACTTGTAAAATTTCTAATTTACTAAATAATTTTCCGAAATTAATTATTTTAATATTATTTTAAGCCGTCACTAATATATTTAATTAGGGAAATTACAAATTGGAATGGGTTAATACAAATTTTGTGCATCATGACACACTAAGCTAACATGTAAAATATTGTTTTTGAAATGAAATAAAACTATCAAACGGTGTTAGAAAATATCGAAGAAAAGGCTTAAATAGTGAAATTAGTGTAAATAGAAATTAGGGTAATATTTATCATTTTCTTTCCTCACCCACACTCACCCACACCCTCTCACCCCATCCCCATGGGCTTGGCCGGCCATGAGCTGCCCCCACTCCCACTTTTCCTCACTTAAAGATTTGGAAAAGAAAAGGAAACAAAGAAATGAAAAGAAAAGAATAAGAAAGAGGTATGGGCTTTGACTTTTTGTGTTGACTTGGATTTATTTCCCCACCTCACTCTCTCTCCTGTCCCCCTCTAAGATCTGGCCGAGCCTCCCTCATGCTGCCCTCTCTTCTTCCCCATCTCATTCCACTCAAAACTCTTCAAAAAATCTCCAAAATTCCATCACAAATCAAGCTAAAACTCAAATCCAACTCTTACCCATTTTTCCTTTACCTATTCTAGTATGGATCATGGAGCAAGAAGCAAGTTTGTGAGGCTAGGTTGCATGCTTTATTCAAGTTTTGTGAGGTATAAATCTTGGTCCCATGGTTTGATTATTGATTAGTTACTTAATTGTTCCTATCATACTTCAATTGAATCTAATTAGGTGTTTAATTAGGTTTAATTGCTTATTTGGAAAAATTCAAGAAAGGGTTTTGAATTGCAATTAGGGTTCTTATCATGTAATCATGGTTACAATGAGTAGATTAACATGTAATTGCTTGCTAAAACTAATCTAGTTGCTAGTTTGCATTTTTGTTAATTTAAATTTGTAATAAGTATATATATTGCAAACTAGGTTTTAAAATTTAATAAAATTGTAAGATTAAAAATCAAATTAGGGTCTTCATGACATCATTAATATTATAAATTGCAGTTTACCACCTTAAATTATGCAAACCTGGTCTAGTGGTGGATTGTGTATTGTTGCTTTAAAATTGTAAAATTGGATATTTTTGCAAACTTGAATTTTTAGTTAATGATAATTAGTGAGATTAAAAATATGGAAGTGATTTGTATGACCTAGTTATGTTATTTTGTTAGTGTATATGCCCTAGAGGCCATTACTGTATTATACTGGATTGTATATTACTTGATGGAAGCTTGGGATATTCACCTTGTATTGACATTCTTGCTCAAAATGGTAGTATGCTACTTGGTTTGTCTCTGCTTTAATGTGTGCATGTGTTTCTTTTAGCATATCGCCTTTACACATTAGTGGAGCCCTTAGGATCTTTGCTTGATTAACAGCGTTGTGATGGCAGTCACACTCGTGGGGGATGGGTAATCTATAAGCACATCCTTATGCTAGTCCCTAGTCGCAGGACTATCGAGACAGGGCATCGATACTCCGGAGTAGACTAGTGTATGCGCTTCTCATCCCAGCTTGGGAGACGGCCTGTCCCACAGCCGTCAGTATGTCGTACTTGGGATAGTATGCGGGTGCTCGTTAGGTTACGAGTACACTGGACAGGACTCGTCGGGAACTGTTGGTTGGTATTATACCTATCGTCAGTTATCAGTTCCCAGGTGACATGAGTACAGCTTAGTCCGTTGACTTGACACTGTCACTTCGCCTCGAGTGTGTTCCCACTGTACTTTGATTACTACCCTACAACGGCTCAAAGGAGTCGTGCAAACAGGTAGTTTTTGGGTGCAGTCCCGAAGCACTTGGAGGCAGTGACGGTTAGACAGGATTCGTCTCTCCCGGTATTTGGGGTTGATATCGCGCTGTGTCTAGGAGAGCCATTACACAAAGTCCCTGGCCAGGGCTAGCGAGATAGACTGGTAGGTTCCCAGTGTTATCTCAGGTGTTCTGGGCTACACACCGGCACGACTTGTACCGTTAGTAGGGGACTGACGTTTACCGCCCCCTAGGCCCGCCATGCGATGTTCTTAGACGAACAGACCGGACTGTACGGAGACTGTCACATTCAGACTCAGTAGGAGTTCAGATGGGGTTTACCTCGTCAGTCTTCTTATCGGCATCTACCTGGGGACCGTTACGTACAGCTAGTGCCGCTTGCGGTCTTTGGTTAAACCCACTGCCAGTGTAGTGTCGAGTCTTTAGAGTACCACACAGAGGGTTATTCCCCTTTAGGCAAAATGAGTAGAGGTCGCATTGTATTGCGACAGGGTTCGTTCACATCCGCGCACTTGTGCACGTTTGGTGTCCGGACAGCTTATACTAGCGGGCTTTGGTTTAAGCCGGATCCTAGTATATGATTTGGGATTGGTTTTATCTCATTGTATTCGTGTTCCTCGGTACACGGATACGGGTGTGTATGCACAGTTGACTGAGACAGAGGCAGAGGACTTTGATTAGGGTTGATGACTATTGTCATTTTCTTAACCCTAATGTTTTGTGTGAATTATGATTTATTAATAATTAGTTAATTATAATTGTGCATGGTTAGGGTTGTTGACCATTTGACTATACTTGACTTGTTGACCTAGGTTGACAAGTTGACCATCATCATTCCATATGAAATATGCTCTTTGATTCTTGCAAAAGCATTTAATGTGAAATGATAATGGTCATTTCTTGATTAACCATGACAATTATCTTGACTAATTATCTATTATTCATAAATCACATATATGTGAGAAGGGTTGTATTATGCTTCTCACTTTATCATTTCCATTCTCTCTCCTCCTCTTCCTCTCTCTCTAGCTCTCCCCTCTCATGTGTTGAGAACCATTTGAGCTTGAGATATTCCCTCCAAAATCACTCTCTACTCTTTCTGAGGTCCTAGGTCTATCACACCAAGCACCTTAGTTACTTCTAGTTTGAGGTTGGAGCCAAAGGTTGAGGCCCTCGGGTGGATCTTTCTTCGGCAAGAGAAGCGACAAGGAGAACCTTTTCTTTCACTCCAAGGAGCAAGGAGAGAAGGACTTGAAGCACTAGATATAACCCACTTCCGAGTAGCTAAACTCTTTAGGTTTGTTAGTTAGTTTTGTTTAGCAAAGATCCCTCCTTTACATAGTCCATGTTGCCTAGAGTTGTAAAAATCGAACTTTTCATAATGTTTCTGCCTCCCCGAAAGCACCGGGGTGGGCAACGTGGACCTACAGTCGTATCAGAGCCTAGCTAAACACAAACTAACTAGTTAGCAAAGTATATAGAACTTCGATCGCAAAAAACCGCAAAACATTTTTTCCAAAACCCTAACTTTCTGCCGATTTTTAAACCTGCTTTAAAATTAATAAATCATATCTTAAAAATCGGCTCAGGCTTTTCTAAGTACAGGCAAGAAAAACGACCCACTGAACCGACCGACTCACCGCGGTTCCGCGGCCGTGGATCGTTTTTCCTGCAGTTTACTTCTTGGGGTGTTTTGTGATTTTTGGGATAGTTTGTTTCCACCCAGATTTTCCAGAGAACAAGTTGGTTTTTGGGGTGGTCACAAATCCGTATTTTTGATCGAACTTCTTTACATTTTGGCTAATGGGTTATATCTGTAATGTGTTATATGTATTGAACGTCCGCTAATCGCTATACTTCGATTAGTGGGGGTTATACATATCTGTGATCTGTAATGTTGTTGGTATGTGTATATGAATTCGTTGGATTGTCGCGGATGAATAGCCGGGGGGTTGTGAGATGAGTGTTTTCTTATTCTTTCAATTCTTGTAATATGTAAATTGATGTAATATTATATGTATGGCCGCACAACCGGGTCGGGATTGTAGCCGTCATTGTATAATTTCTTTTTACTGTTTTTTATCCTAGGATAGACCCAAGGTGGGGTGCACAAACTACCGGGTATCTCGAAGTGCCGAGTGGCTTACTCACGGTGTTGAGGGAGTGTCACGACCCGAAAGAGCACGTGACTGGCCCTTGAACCATATGAAGTCTATAGGACTCCATCTGATCCAAGTAAGCCAAAAGCCCAGAAATCTAAAACCATTTTAAGGATAAATAAAGAAAACTGGTTTTTAATAGGTAAAGAAAACATGTTTTGAAGTCAAGGTTTTTAAATAACTAATCCGAATATGCATTTTAAAAATGTACGGTCTTTTCTAAAAATTTCGGCAGAGTCTCTTTTGTAAATACTGGCCCCGAACGGGGTACAACAAGAAAAATATATATATGCAATGATGAAAGGCATCCCCAAGCGGGAGCTAGCTCTTCGTCAATCGACGGTCACAACCACGCAAGCAATATAATATACAACGCCGAATGGTGAGGATCAAACTCAACAGAAACCCAATAAGCATGAAAACCGCAATACTACTAAGCGCGACTCTAAGGTCAAATAATACATCACTAATGTCTAAGACTGAAACAATATACAAGTTTTGGTTGATGGAATTCTAGATACAATGAATAATACAAGTACAATGGTGGTTCTTGATGCAAAAGAACCCACCTACAAAATGCAATTCACCCGCAAGGAAGCAGTGTGCCAAAAATGCCGCAATGGAACCTGTACGACAGAACCTGCAAGAAACCGTGGCACAACGGGGGTGAGTTGCCAACTCGTAAATAGAAAACATCTATGAACAGAAATCACATGTATGACACAATCCTAGGTCATACGATCAATATACATCCTCAAAAAATAACCAGCAGCCTATAGCAATGGCTAGGGTATACTTCTAAACGACAGTAATACCAAGTTCTCGTGTCAGTGCCTCAGATAACAATATATCATATGGATGATGTATGAATGCATGAAAACAGAATACATATACTGAAGGAACTGCTTTCATAACTTAGTGAGATTTCAGCATTTTTAAAATGAGGTAACATAAATGAAATCAGCATAAACAGTGTCTAGCATCGACACAAAACGTAAATCTCAATATCTCAATATCTCAGGCTCCGGCTATCCGGACTGGCCTGTATCATCAAATATCAGTACCTCAATATCTCGAAATCTCAATGTCTCAGCCTCAATATCCAGGGCGCCGTCAGTCCAGACCGGCCCCTACCATCAATCTCTAGACCACGGCGGTATCCTCCGGATATCCGACGCGTCGGGTAAAATCACCGGTAGGTAGTGCTCCCCTGCAAGGCTCACATCGTCATCATCACACGCTTCTTGCCCCGGGGTACCTTACCGGGTCCACCATGCACCCGAAACGGTTCATCCGTCTCCTCGAATCGGGTCTCGAAATCTATCAGCAAACTCATGGTGGACGACTCATACATCATGGGAAAACCGCACTTTTTTTATTTTAAAAGAGAGAAAATGTTTATTTATGTTTTTGCGGTCTTCCTCCAAATCCAGAAAATCTCATGGAAATCTGAATCCAAAACCTCAATAACATGTAAAATAGTGAATATATGCATGAGAATCCATGAATGCGGCATAACAATGAATAACAGTATGCATGAAGTAGCAGGTAATAACTACAATGTCTAAACTAACATATAATGCAAGTACACTAATATCATGTCTAAACTATTAGCTAACAGGCTATGTCAAGCAATAATATTTTCTAAGGTGTACGTGACATGGCAATTGCCGATGAAGATGTGTGTGAGCCGGCAAGTAAGTGTACGTGGTACATACGCATCATCGGTAATGGTGCTGGTGTCCTAACAGCATGATGTCAACAATGCATTATGAAATAACAATGTAAGTATGCGATGCGGAGCGAGCAACCAAAATGAGCGGGAGCTAAATATTAAACAATGGTGCCATTTGAAATAACACGAATCGTGGGGTTTTGAAAATAGGGGCTACGGTGGTTTTAAGAAAGGATACGCCTTTTGAAATATCCGTAGATCCCTTGACCTGTCTTTTAAAATACCCACGACCCGCTAGTTTTGAAATAGGTAGGAGTCTAATCTAATCTAACAACTACACTAAACTATACGGCTGAACTAACAAGCTGAACTACAGGTAAGGAAACCGCCTAACATCTGAGTCGATACATATATATACCTGTATATGTATAGTCGGTGATCCCACATCAATAATATCATATCTGATAACACATCTATAATTAGACATCCTAAGTCAAGAGTGCGGATCAATCATCAATATATAGCTCGTACGTAAATCCGTCGTACGGCATCCCAAATCTTGGTACGGGTCAATATCACATTCATCATACTAATCATCTAGTATCCTCTTTATCAAATATCATGATCGGGGTACTGATCTACGTCTAGTACAATACTGATACCGCCTAAGTATGCATGCAGCTGTAAGAATCACTACGCCAAAAGACCCGCGAAAACATCATGTCGTATCTCAATACGAACCAAATCACATCACCAATCTCCTGGCCTCAAGCCCAATCTCATCGACTCATCTCAAATCCCAAATACTATCCTCAAATCCAGTATATGAACACATAGTCCCATACCCATGTGAACACATAAATATATTTTCCCATATACGCACATATGAAAGAAGGAATGTATGCAAGTATGTGTGTGCGTGCGTGTGTGAGTGCGACCACTACTCTAGGGTTTCGCAACTACACTAAACCAATCCAAAAATACCAAATATCCATCTTTATCATCAATAATCTCAACAACATACCATCAATATATGTGTGTATACGTATTCGTATACATCACCACGAACTGCGGGGGTGCTATACGCCATCCACCCGACTTCTCCCCGTAGATATAAATCTACTCACCTGTATCCCGCGTGTCGGTGTCGATAACGCCATGCTCCGTCGCCTCGGAATCCACGTGAAGGTACCTACAATGATCAACCATAGCAATGCGTATGAAAATCAAGGCAGAAAACCGATACAGCGCACAGTGTGCTCATAGGTTAGAACCTATGGCCCAAACATGCAAATCCAACAAACAACCCCTGTTGTCGATGTACGAACACCCGACAACCAAATACAAATCCAAATATCAAGAAAGTGCATTTAAAAATACGGAAAACATCGCCTAAAACACACCAAAATGCTCCCAGATTTTCCCCAGATGACAATTAGCCAAAATTGCATATAGGAGGGGTCTAATTTAGTGCAAAATGAGCCCTGGAACAAAAATGGACCGATTCTCTTCTACTCTGGCCGCAAATTGCGGCCAGAATGCTTAAATCTACGGCCGTAGGTTTGAGTTAGGGGCTCGGGTCTTGGTGGTAGCTTCTTAGGTGCCTGCACGACTCACTGTCGGCTCAATTTTATTTTTGGTGCCCCCGGGTTGCTCCAGATTCCAGAACACCTTCACAGATCACACAAACCGACATGAAAAGTTCCGTAATTCCGTATTTTGGGTTTCAGGTTGTGCTAGGCCAGTGTTTTGGTCAATATAGGGTCTAAGGTCACCATTTAAGTCCAATTGCAAAGCAGCATCTCAACTTTACCCTAACCCTCTCTAAGTTGGTCCAAAATACACCAAATTACACGATATCGATATGAAACTTGAATTGAAGCTTAAGCACAAGCAATAACACTCTAATTGTGAAGAAATTACCTCATAAGACCCTCATGAATCCTCAACAGCGCCAAAATGAAGACTTTCTTGGTCCAATGTGTAGCTAGTGAGCTTCGGAACAATTTTTGTGAAGTGGGGATAGGGTTTTGAGGTGTTTTTGGATGTGTTTTGAGGAGTTGAAGAGGGGAAGCAGGTGAAGAGCAGGAGCAGCAGCAGCAAATGAAGGAAGAGGGAGAGAAATGAGTGAAGGAATGAAGGGAAATGGCTAAGTCAACACCCCCACCTACTCTTTCTCACCCATACCTCAATATAATATCCTTTTTCCCTTTCTTTTCTTTTCTTTTCCAATTTCATTAACCCAAATCCTTCTCACACCAATAGTATACCCAAGGTAACATGGTAGAAATGCACAAGTGTAAAACAAAAAAATGATATGTGCATGTTTTGCACAAAAATGCTAAAAAACCGATTAGCGATTTTTAATAGCGATTAGCACTAAATTAGCATATAATTAATCATAAAAACTTAAAAATGGCATAATTCCATAAAATACCATATTTGAAAATTTTCCATAATTTTTTCCCATTTATCTGTATTTAATTATACCGAAATATTAAAATATTCAATAAAATAATATTAAATTATAAAAATTCCCAAAAATAATATTTTATTTTTTTTTGAAATGTTACAATCTTCCCCCCTTAAAGAAATTCGGTCCCCGAATTTAAATTTAAACCCCCAAATTCTAAAACATTTCAATAGAATGTCCAAGTCGTCGGGGCTCCGAAATCATCAATACATAAAACGCATCCTAGCGCAATGCATGCTCATGAGTAATGAGCAGATAACTCAAAAACAAAACTCCGTCAAGCATCCCGCAATCATCGGAGTTATGGTAAGGAAACGAATGCCAAATCCAAAGCAAACCAATATGATATAAATCAGAACTATACATGTAAATATCAAATCTATACATGTAAATATCTGAAGGAAATGCATGCCAAATCTTTTAAAGTCGCCGTGCAATGCGCATAACACTGCACAGTGGCGGACGTCTCTTATAAGAAACTAGCCATATACGTATATATCCTTTGTTTTAATATGTACGTTCCGCCGTTTTGGAAAAAATTTAGAAGGTTTTCCTTGTTTTAAAACATTTCGTGTCATATCAGACACGTAGGTAAATACTGAGACTATAGCTCACTTTTCGAAATCCTTTCAAAATCTATCAATGCATGCAAAATATACTCAGGTACTGTCATCTGACTAGTCCTGCTCAGTATGAAAACACATAGCAAATATCATAAAAACATACTTCTGTATAAGAAATCAATCCCAAAATACGCATATGAATACTACGTGCGTCTGGTGCGCACGGAAATCAAAATCCATATATGTTCCATGCATGTGCACAGAAACAACATCTAAGTGCATCGGGTGTGCACGAAACATCTGTCATGGGCAACGTGGGTGCCTGGCAGCAAAATCAGGTGCATCTTGTTGGATATATGTATGCCCTAGAGGCCATTATGTGATAGTTGATGTATCTATACATGTATATATATTCAGTTTACATTCTTGCTCGACATGATAGTATGCTATCTGGTTTCTCTTTATCTGACATGTTGATTTGATCATGCTTTTATTTCATTCATACATGCTGATAAAGCCCTAAGGATATCGGCTTGACTACTCTGATTATGATGCAGATCATACTAGTGGGACATCTGTAGTCTATAAGCATATCCTGAAATGTCCCTAGTCGGAGGTGTATCGAGACGGGGCATCGATATACCAGAGTAGACTAGCGTATATGATACTAGGCCCATGTGATGGGCGACGGATGTTCCCACATTCGTCGATGTTTGACATCAAGATCATATACGGGTGCTCAGTGGTGACTGGGTACACTGGACGGACTCGCCGAGAACTCCTATATGGTATTATATCTATCGTCGAATAGCAGTTCTCAGGTGACACTAGTACAGGTTAGTCTGTAGACCCGAGATCGTCATGGAGTCTTGTGTGTTCTCCCACTGTACTTTGATTGCCACCCTACCACGGCTCTACTGAGTCGTGCAAACAGGTGGCCATTGGGTACAGTCCCGAGACACACGAAGGCAATAAGCGATAGGAGGGGTTTCGTCTCTCCCGGTATTGGGAGTTGATGCTGTGCTGTGTTCGACTGGTTATAACAGCAAGTCCCTGGCCAGGGCTGCTGAGATTTACTGATAAGTGTTATCAGTAGTTTCTCGATCTGTTATAGACCATTCACCGACACGACTTATTGAGTTATTGGGGTCGACGTGACCATCCCTAGGCTCGATATGCAGCATATCTGACGAAGAGACCGGACTGTACGGTAGTGTTGCCAGATGGCTCGATGGGAGTTGTAGCAGGTTCGCTTGTTGTCTTCTGATCGCTCAATACCCGGGTGGCCGTTACGTTTAGCTGACCTCTTGCGGCTTGAGGGCACTTGATATGATCATTACCCTCTGCCGGAGTATTGACGAGTCTTAGAGTCCCACAGAGGAGTTACCCAGTCCAGGCGAAACGTTGTGGTGCGCATATGCGATATGCGCATACACCCGATTGAAATGTGCGTATATGATACCGAACATTGATCGGGTGAATTGCTTTTGGTGGGGTCATATGAGATATGACCGGATTGATAAATCAAGTGTTGATTTATCATTTAACCATAAGTTGTCTCACTTGAAACTTTTCTAGGGTTTGATGGATGTATGCATGCATGAATGTGTTTCTATTTTTCTTTTCTAGTTTCATGCACATGAAGATGTGCATACATGTACACATACATACATCAAACCATCATGGTTGATTATATATGGAAATGGTGGCAATATAAGCTTCACACCATAGATTAAATTATGGATAATTATTTAATTTTGGTTTTAAAAGAAAATGAAAAAGGAAAGGATAATTATGATAGTTTCTACATGCTTCTTCTAACCTAACCATGTTCACCTACCACTAAACCATGGTTATCTTTTCCTTTATCATTCTAAACCCAAGTTAAATTAATCATCCATCTTTTAATCATGGTTGGAGTCAAGAAGGATTAAATATATATAGTGATATTTATTTTCTTTTTAAGGTTAACCAATGGGTTATCATTTTTATCTCTTGAAAGAAAAAGCCACCATTTTCATCCTCCTTCTTCTTCTTCTCTCTAGTTCTTTTCTAGTGAGTGATACACAACAAAAGAAAGGTTTTTGAAGTGAGATTCAAAGCCACAACAACATTCTACACAAGCTTGGCCGTTTTGTTTAGAGTGTTATCTTCGGTTTGACGAAGTAGTGAGCTTGGACGGATATCTCCGCGGTGGATCATCGTGGACACAAAAGGACACCAAGAGGACCTCGTCTCAACACCAAAGAGCCTAAGGAGCGAATCAAAAACGGGAGCTACAAAGGTTGTAGCGTTCAAACCCTAATTTTTGTTAGCTTAAAGTTTAATAAACCTAACTTTCTAGGATCGATTCCTATGCTTGTTAGTTTAGCACCATAAAAAGGAAAACTTTAGGACATGTGATGCTTGTAATCTCTTCATAGGGTGCTATACTAACCTTACATTGGTATCAGAGCCGACCTAGACCGTTAGGCGCCCTTTTTGCGAAGTGAAAAGTCCGATCGAAACATAATACGGAAATATGGGATGCTTTCTGGAAATTTTTTTAAAACTGATCTTTTTCAGAATTAAAAATTCTCAAAAAATAGAGCAGGTAAAAATTAAGAGATCTGGAAAATTCGTACCCATGAACAGTAAAGAGGAGCGCGGAAGCGCGGCATAAGCAGGCTTATGCCGCGCTTCCGCGGCCAAATGTGGGGCCCTCTGATATTTTTTTGCACAGTAATTTTCTTTACCTGCTACAGTACATTTTGAGAGTGTTTAATCTGAATCTGATGTTGAAAATTCTGGAGATGGTTATGAACTAGTTGTTTCGATCGGAGTTTTTCATTTCGTATTTCTTTTCCGGGTAAACTAGAAAGTATTGAAGTGTTTGAACGATTATCATTTACTCAATATTCACGGGGTTTAAATAGTTTGGAGATGTGTGCAAGTCTTTTTGCGGTGGTCCCTCTAGAAGACAACAAACCTTAACTCGATTATGTGACCGTCTCGAACTGCCCTTTGAACCTTAGGGTTTGGGGCAGTACGGCGTGCCACATGTGAGGCGTTGGCTTGACCCTTCTACGGCTGGACCGCCGCTACTGTGTCACACTCCGGATCTTTGAACCCTGCTCAAGTGTTGAGCTTTAGTGAATCTTGGGTGCTTGACAGTTCGTTCGAAAACTTTAATACTGTCTGTTTATCTGGAATGTGATACAATATGTGGAATTCAAATAGTGTAGACATGAAATACGAAATATGTGATATTTCGCATTTATGATGTCTAATGAGAATCTGGATTCCAAATATTGTAGTTTTACACTTTCTTTTCTGCGACCGTAAGTGTAGTATGTTAGATATCGCCGGTTTCGTTGCTATACATCAACGACAATCGGGGTACGCATACTTACTTACGTTGATGATATATGATATTATGTGTTGCTGAGATATGATGTGCAGGATTGTCGCGATCGAATAGCCGGGGGGTTTTTGTGAGATGAGAGTTTTATATTTTCATTCATGTAAATTCAAATGTAATGTAATATTCTTTTATTTGGGGCACTTCCAGGTTGCGGTTGTGTCACCAGTGTTGTATATTATTTACTTTTCCGCATTAGGATGGACCCAAGGAGGGGAGCACAGGTGACCGGGTTCTGGGGTTCAGTGGGAGGCCATCTCGAGGAGTCGAGACCGGGTCTCCTAAACTCCAGGATTGGTAGGGTCACTTGCTGCTCTCGTAGGGGTCCAGGGTGTGGGCTTGGCTATTCATCGCGACTGTGGAATCCGTATTTTCTATTCTGGCTAAATACTAAATACGGACGTCCTAGTATATCCCACGTTATATCTATATTTCTGCTGCCTGTGTTCTGTGATATCTGAGACGAATGACTTATTATATATATGATATATAGTAGACGTTGCTTATGTTTTACACCCGCGCTAGTCCCGTTCCGGTATGCCGTTAGTTAAGTAACCTAACGGTGCATAGCGGAACATTGCGGCGAATGCGGATGGCATAAGTGTACGTGTTATTTTCGTTTCTTTTCTGTGATTGGCTTAAGGACTTAAATGATGGGATTACATTAATGTGATTAATGTAAAGAAAATAAACCTAAAAGATGTTGTAGAATCGGATTTAAAAACTACTCGGCTATTTATGAAAAAGCTATATTTCAAAAACTGCGGAGCTTAAGCCACTCCTTTTTTGAAAAACTGTTTGATTCTACAACGATATCAAGTTCAAAGCGTTAAAGATTTTTCTTAAAAATCATTCGCAACCCTCCGTCATTTTAGGAAGTAGAGTACTTAGTATTCGTGCTACGTTTGTTGACTTTAGTTAAGGCGTAGTGTACGGTAGCTAAGTGATGTCTTCCTACACTGCATATGATGCAGATTAATTAGGACATTCATACGACTTTGTTGACCATAGTTAAGGGTCATATGGGTGGGTCTAATTGATCAAGAAATGACGGGTAGAACTTGACTGGTACTTATGATTTGTTGACCATAGTTAAGGTCATAAGTGCTAGGGGTAAAAATTACATCGGGAATTTCAAGTGTTGAAATTTGCAATGAGATTGCATACCTTCCATGTGATGGTTGGATCCCGATCCCACTGTGGGCAATGGTTGCTCCTAGGAGAGTTTTACAGTTTACAATTAGCTAACTCATTAGGTGTCTAGAAAGGTGTTAACGGGGCTCCGCCTCTGGGAAAACGAGGTTTACTCTAATTAGGTCCGTGCGAAAGCACGGGGAACCTCCCTCAAAGTACCGACACTGGCCTGGCTGAACGGTTAGCGAAGTTGTAGACTGTAATTAATCCTGGCTAGTTTTTCTTTTTAAGGTTTGAAAGAAAAACTTGATAAAAAGCAGTGGGAAACATCGATTAGACAAGATAATAAACCAATCTAATCTGTGCAAGAGCTTTCGCTGAGTGTATTCTTTTCTCTCTCTTAATGGCAGATACCAAATGACTGGACTTAAGCTTCTATTAGATAAGAACAAACTGAATGGAACCAACTATAAAGACTGGCTAAGGAATCTGAAGATCGCCTTGACATATGATAAAGTATCATATGTCCTCACGGCTTCAGCCCCGCCCGTCCCAGGCCCAAAATCCTCAGTTGCGGACATTGAAGTCCGCAAGACATGGGACGCTGACTGTGCCATGGCAAAATGCCTCGCGCTTGCATCGATGGACAACACACATCAAAAGCAGCACGAGGACATGGACATTCACAGGATTTTACTCCATACAAAGGAGTTGTATGGGGAGCAGTCCCGCGTATTACGATACGAGGCATCAAAGAAACTGTTTCACATGCGGATGGCCCCTGGCACACCAGTAGCAGACCATGTTTTGAAGATGATAGCTCTTATAGAAGAGCTTGAGGACCTCGGATGGACTATGGACAATGAACAATATATTGATATTATTCTGCAGTCCCTCCCCTCCACCTTTGCTCAGTTCATAGTGAACTTCAACATGCATGGCATGGAGAAGGATCTCCCTGAACTCCTTAATATGTTAAGGAGTGCAGAGAGCACTATGAAGTCGGCAAAGACTCCCGTTATGACGATTGGACAGTCTTCTTCTTCTCGCCCGAAAGCTAAGGCCAAGGGAAAGAAAAAGAAGAAACCCACTAATCCTAAGGGTGGAGTCAAAAAGGCGAAGGGAAAGGGAAAGTCCACGGCTGGAGACCCAGGGAAAGGCGAGTGTTTTCATTGCCACAAGACAGGACACTGGAAGCGCAACTGCACAGAGTACCTAAGTCTCAAGAAGAAGCATGGTGATGCTTCCGCTTCAGGTGCGTTTGTGACTGAAAACTGTTTTTCTATAAACTCTGCTTCCTGGGTATTGGATACCGGTTCAGGTTCTCACATTTGCAATTCTATGCAGGGGTTGAGAAATAGCAAGGTTTTGAAGACAGGTGACCATACTCTCCGCGTTGGAAATGGTTCCAATGTACATACAGTCGCAGTGGGAGAGTATCACTTGGGGTTGCCGTCTGGATGTATTTTGATTTTGAATCCATGTTATTTTGTACCTGATATGTTGTGTAATATTATATCTGTTTCTTTGTTGGACAATGAAGGGTATAATTTTGTATTACAAAACAATGTTATGAACATTTACCTGAATCAAATGTTGATTGGGTGTGGTACACTTAATAACGGAATATATGTCCTAAATCAACACACAGTTTTCAGTATACAACACACTAATAAAAGAAAACTTTCAGAATTAAATGAAGCTTTTCTTTGGCATTGTAGACTTGGTCATATTAACGAAACAAGACTAAACAAGTTACACAAAGATGGATATTTAAATCCTTTTGAATATAAATCTTATGCGACTTGCCAGTCTTGTATCAAGGGTAAAATGACCAAAACTCCGTTTACTGGACACGGAGAAAGAGCTACTCAGCTCCTGGGCCTCATACATAGTGATGTATGTGGGCCTATGTCTACACAGGCTAGAGGCGGTTTTTCATACTTCATTACATTCACCGATGATTTCTCAAGATTCGGTCATGTATTTTTATTAAAGCATAAGTCCGACGCTTTCGAGAAGTTCGTTGAATATAAACAAGAAGTAGAAAAACAAACCGGCTTGAGTATTAAGATGCTTCGATCAGATCGAGGTGGTGAGTATCTCAGTGCAGAATTTGCAAACTTCCTAAAAGAGAATGGGATTCTCTCTCAGCTCACTCCTCCTTACACACCACAGCACAACGGTGTGTCAGAACGACGGAATAGGACCCTATTAGATATGGTCCGGTCCATGATGAGTGACGCTGAGTTACCAGTCTCATTTTGGGGACATGCGTTGGAGACTGCAGCGTTTCTGCTAAACAGGGTTCCGACCAAAGCTGTGTCTACCACGCCATATGAGATATGGAATGGGAAGAGACCATCTCTTAAGAGAATTAAGATTTGGGGTTGCCCGGCCTATGTTAAAAAGCAGAATCCGGACAAACTCGAGACACGGTCAGTCATGTGTAACTTTGTGGGATATCCAAAGAATTCTTATGGGTATCTGTTCTACCACAAGGAGGAACAAAAAGTGTTTGTTTCTCAGTATGCCACATTCTTGGAAAAAGAGTTTTTCACGGATAGAGATGATGGCAAGGTGGTAGATCTAGAAGAGGTTCTAGAGACACAAACTACGAATGACGATTTGGTCGAACCGGCTGTTGCAACAGAAACTGAAGAACCTCGGCCACTCCGGAGGTCTGGTAGGACTTCTCGCCCACCGGAGAGGTACTACGGTTTCCTCATTGATGGTGACAGAGAAGACTGTATCATAGATGATGATGATCCTACCAGTTTTCAGCAAGCTATCACGAGTGGTGACTCTGTGAAGTGGCTGGATGCCATGAGATCCGAAATGGAGTCTATGTACACCAACAAAGTATGGACTTTGGACGTTGTACCCCCTGGGGTAAAACCTGTAGGGTGCAAATGGATCTTTAAAAGAAAGATTGGTGTGGATGGGCAGGTAGAGACCTATAAGGCAAGACTTGTGGCGAAAGGTTTTCGTCAAAGACCAGGATTGGACTATGACGAAACTTTTTCGCCCGTAGCCATGCTTAAATCTATTCGGATCCTACTTGCTATTGCTGCTCACTACGACTATGAAATCTGGCAGATGGACGTTAAAACAGCATTTCTAAATGGAGATTTAGAAGAATGCGTTTATATGGATCAGCCAGAGGGCTTCATTGACAGTGGGAGCAGCGAGAAAGCATGTAGATTGCTTAAATCCATATATGGGTTAAAGCAGGCATCTCGGAGTTGGAACATCTGTTTCGATGATGTTATCAAAGAGTTTGATTTCATCAAAAATCCAGATGAACCTTGTGTTTATAGGAAGGCTGTAGGAAGAGCTGTCACATTCCTCGTATTGTACGTGGATGACATTCTTCTGATAGGAAATGATATTCCTATGCTACAGTCGGTCAAATCATTCTTATCACTGAGGTTCTCCATGAAGGACCTGGGTGATGCCACATACATCCTGGGCATAAGGATCTATAGAGATAGATCCAAAAAGTTATTGGGATTGTCCCAAACCAGGTACATCAACACCATCCTAAAAAGGTTTAGTATGGAAGACTCCAAGCGGGGTGCCTTACCCGCTTGCCATGGAGTCACTCTCTCCAAGGATTCTTGTCCAAAGACTGATGAAGAGAGAGCTCGCATGACCATTATACCTTATGCTTCGGCAGTAGGGTCTATAATGTATGCGATGTTATGTACACGCCCAGATGTAGCTTATGCACTTAGTGTTGTAAGCAGGTATCAATCCAACCCAGGGGAGAACCACTGGACAGCTGTGAAGAACATTCTTAAGTACTTGCGAAGGACTAAAGAATTGTTCTTGGTGTATGGTAATAAAGATCTCCAAATGGAGGCCTTTACCGATTCGAGCTTCCAGAGCGATAAGGATGACAGCAAATCTATCTCAGGGTTTGTATTCACTCTCAATGGAGGGGCGGTAAGTTGGAAGAGTTCCAAACAAGATACCGTTGCAGACTCTACGATGGAAGCTGAGTACATTGCTGCAAATGATGCCGCCAAGGAAGCCGTCTGGATGAAGAAGTTCGTCTCGGAGCTAGGAGTAGTTCCAACCATTATTGATCCAATACCTTTGTATTGTGACAATAATGGGGCGATGGCGTTAGCCAAGGAACCCAGATCCCATCAGCGATCCAGACACATCCTGAGGCGCTTTCATTTGATCCGGGAGATTGTAGATCGCCGCGAGATCGAGATTAAGAGAGTAGACACAAAGAACAACGCCGCGGATCCATTCACCAAGGCCCTCCCTCAGCCGCAGCATGAGCGACTCTTTGAGATGTTGGGTATGAGATACGCCAATAACTGGCCTTAGTGCAAGTGGGAGATTGTTGGATATATGTATGCCCTAGAGGCCATTATGTGATAGTTGATGTATCTATACATGTATATATATTCAGTTTACATTCTTGCTCGACATGATAGTATGCTATCTGGTTTCTCTTTATCTGACATGTTGATTTGATCATGCTTTTATTTCATTCATACATGCTGATAAAGCCCTAAGGATATCGGCTTGACTACTCTGATTATGATGCAGATCATACTAGTGGGACATCTGTAGTCTATAAGCATATCCTGAAATGTCCCTAGTCGGAGGTGTATCGAGACGGGGCATCGATATACCAGAGTAGACTAGCGTATATGATACTAGGCCCATGTGATGGGCGACGGATGTTCCCACATTCGTCGATGTTTGACATCAAGATCATATACGGGTGCTCAGTGGTGACTGGGTACACTGGACGGACTCGCCGAGAACTCCTATATGGTATTATATCTATCGTCGAATAGCAGTTCTCAGGTGACACTAGTACAGGTTAGTCTGTAGACCCGAGATCGTCATGGAGTCTTGTGTGTTCTCCCACTGTACTTTGATTGCCACCCTACCACGGCTCTACTGAGTCGTGCAAACAGGTGGCCATTGGGTACAGTCCCGAGACACACGAAGGCAATGAGCGATAGGAGGGGTTTCGTCTCTCCCGGTATTGGGAGTTGATGCTGTGCTGTGTTCGACTGGTTATAACAGCAAGTCCCTGGCCAGGGCTGCTGAGATTTACTGATAAGTGTTATCAGTAGTTTCTCGATCTGTTATAGACCATTCACCGACACGACTTATTGAGTTATTGGGGTCGACGTGACCATCCCTAGGCTCGATATGCAGCATATCTGACGAAGAGACCGGACTGTACGGTAGTGTTGCCAGATGGCTCGATGGGAGTTGTAGCAGGTTCGCTTGTTGTCTTCTGATCGCTCAATACCCGGGTGGCCGTTACGTTTAGCTGACCTCTTGCGGCTTGAGGGCACTTGATATGATCATTACCCTCTGCCGGAGTATTGACGAGTCTTAGAGTCCCACAGAGGAGTTACCCAGTCCAGGCGAAACGTTGTGGTGCGCATATGCGATATGCGCATACACCCGATTGAAATGTGCGTATATGATACCGAACATTGATCGGGTGAATTGCTTTTGGTGGGGTCATATGAGATATGACCGGATTGATAAATCAAGTGTTGATTTATCATTTAACCATAAGTTGTCTCACTTGAAACTTTTCTAGGGTTTGATGGATGTATGCATGCATGAATGTGTTTCTATTTTTCTTTTCTAGTTTCATGCACATGAAGATGTGCATACATGTACACATACATACATCAAACCATCATGGTTGATTATATATGGAAATGGTGGCAATATAAGCTTCACACCATAGATTAAATTATGGATAATTATTTAATTTTGGTTTTAAAAGAAAATGAAAAAGGAAAGGATAATTATGATAGTTTCTACATGCTTCTTCTAACCTAACCATGTTCACCTACCACTAAACCAT
Source organism: Agapanthus africanus (assembly GCA_030015575.1). Classification (NCBI taxonomy): domain Eukaryota; kingdom Viridiplantae; phylum Streptophyta; class Magnoliopsida; order Asparagales; family Amaryllidaceae; genus Agapanthus; species Agapanthus africanus. Next base: position 361,985,747 of record JASDDO010000022.1, on the reverse strand, counting down.
GGTTATCTTTTCCTTTATCATTCTAAACCCAAGTTAAATTAATCATCCATCTTTTAATCATGGTTGGAGTCAAGAAGGATTAAATATATATAGTGATATTTATTTTCTTTTTAAGGTTAACCAATGGGTTATCATTTTTATCTCTTGAAAGAAAAAGCCACCATTTTCATCCTCCTTCTTCTTCTTCTCTCTAGTTCTTTTCTAGTGAGTGATACACAACAAAAGAAAGGTTTTTGAAGTGAGATTCAAAGCCACAACAACATTCTACACAAGCTTAGCCGTTTTGTTTAGAGTGTTATCTTCGGTTTGACGAAGTAGTGAGCTTGGACGGATATCTCCGCGGTGGATCATCGTGGACACAAAAGGACACCAAGAGGACCTCGTCTCAACACCAAAGAGCCTAAGGAGCGAATCAAAAACGGGAGCTACAAAGGTTGTAGCGTTCAAACCCTAATTTTTGTTAGCTTAAAGTTTAATAAACCTAACTTTCTAGGATCGATTCCTATGCTTGTTAGTTTAGCACCATAAAAAGGAAAACTTTAGGACATGTGATGCTTGTAATCTCTTCATAGGGTGCTATACTAACCTTACACATCTGACATGCACGAAGAATCTCGATTTAGTGCATCTGTGTGCACCGAAATCTCTTCTCAAACATGCGCTCAACATGCACGAAAATCAAAACCAGGTGCATTCATTATGCACGAAAGCATGAAATCCAATATCAAGCGCCGAACATGCGCAAAATCCAATCAGGTGCACAAGGTGCACAAAACAAATATCGAGTATCACAATCGAAATCGAAGTCCAGTGCATCTAAGTGCACAAAAGGCGTATCACTGCACTGCAAGCATATATAAACTATACAGAGTGCAGGAACCAAATCGTGTGCGTGCATACGCACAAATCAACTCAAATGTCTAAATCCCATAAAATCACAAACATGTGAAACCAAGGCACGAAAACGATATCAAGTGCAACAACTGTGCAAAAATTGTAAATACTCAGTAAGTACAACCATGGTGCATGAAAACACATATCATGAAACCCAATCATCAAAACCAAATCATGCGAATAAATCGCCCAAAATACCGAAACAAGTATGGCGGAATAGTCCTGCTCAAGTGCGTCCTCCAAGAATTTCTGGCCAACTGTCGTGGTTACTCGTAGCATATCCCGTCGACGATCCTGAACTCTGGCCTACTGGTGTGCGTATCAATGACCACTCCTGGGTCCAAGCCTTCTCTGTGGATTACCAATCTCACGATCCATCGGCTCATCGGCCCTGTCAGGTGTGCTAACGGGGACGATTCCGTTTTGGCACTTCTCTGGTCATCTCTCGGTCAATCCTCACGACCAATCGTCAAGAAGCATGTCACTGGCGTCGGCCTCTGGCACTCTGAATGCACGTGACACATCTAATCCTAGGTGCAAATATCATTGCAGCAGTATCCTGGAAGGAATCCTGCTCAAGGTCTCTTCCAAGTCTCGTCTCTGCCTAACTGTCCGGAAGTCATCGTCCTTTACTATATATGTTTCTTGCTCCGGAACGGCTGCATACTCATCACGACTGCTTCTGGAAAGTATATCCAAGTACAGTGCCTCGGCATGCGCATATCATCTCTGATGTCGGCCGAGTGGAACGTCATCTTATCCAGACCTGGTATGAACCTCTTACTCCACTTTTCTCTAATGTCGACTGCTTCGGACTCGTCTCGTCGTGGCTGCATGGACTGAGCTCCAACGGCTATCCTCGTATCTGGAGTCTCCCAAGAAATGCATCTCACCGATTAGCATCCGAATTAAGTCGAGCCATCCGATCAATTCGTCGAATCCTCATAGTCCCCCAAGAGCTCAACATCTTGGGTACAGTATAATAGTATCGAGTACATACCACAGCATCGGTGGTCCAGCCGTAGAAGGGCAAACCCAAGCCTCACTAATGGCGCCGCAGAACTGCCGCAAACCCTAAGGTTCAAAGGCTTTCATACGGTCATTAAGTCGAGTTAGGGTTTCATTCTTCTAGAGGGACCATAGAATTGCTTGCATGTCTTTCCGAATACTTTAAACTTGGAATAATAGGTTTCTGACATTCGATCGTCTCTGTCGACTCTCAACGTCTCTGCGTGAAGTCGTCTCAGCTGGAATCAATCTATCTGATGACCTCGCGTCGGGGTAGCGAACGATCCACATGTCCTAGTCTCTCATCCTCGGATGACTAGCGACCTCTATCATCTCTTAATACAATCTCATACTGCAATAGTTCCAACATCTGGGACGATATCTCATCGTTCGCAGCAATAACTGGCTCACTCGTCTGCACGCTGAACCGTGCATCAATCATTATGAGTAGCAATACACCAATGGTCATCAATATCTGGCTGGCCTCTGTCAGTGGCTCAATCCTCTGGTGCTAATCCGCACATCCGAGTAATCTCATACAACGATCTATCCAACGCTCGTGGCGTAAAACACAATCAAAAGACGCATCTCTGCAATCGTGTGTCGCCAGAATCATGCCCTGGTCAGTCCTCGTTCGTAACGAGCTCATGCTGACCGCAACTCTAGCAGTAGCTCTCATTGCCCGTAATCATGGCGGCAAACCCATAACTGGTACCGATGAAGCTAGATCAGGAATGAATATGATACTGAGCAAAGAAATGTACATCCTAAGGCTCCTTAAGTGGAGTGGCGTGTCGTAAATATGCCGCGGAACATACCCACGGTACGTCACTCTACTTTAGTCACCTATTCCATCAACCAAGGGTCATCCTACGCTCCGAAGGTAAAACCTAACGCTCTGATACCAACTTTGTCACGACCCGAAAGAGCACGTGACTGGCCCTTGAACCATATGAAGTCTATAGGACTCCATCTGATCCAAGTAAGCCAAAAGCCCAGAAATCTAAAACCATTTTAAGGATAAATAAAGAAAACTGGTTTTTAATAGGTATATAAAACATGTTTTGAAGTCAAGGTTTTTAAATAACTAATCCGAATATGCATTTTAAAAATGTACGGTCTTTTCTAAAAATTTCGGCAGAGTCTCTTTTGTAAATACTGGCCCCGAACGGGGTACAACAAGAAAAATATATATATGCAATGATGAAAGGCATCCCCAAGCGGGAGCTAGCTCTTCGTCAATCGACGGTCACAACCACGCAAGCAATATAATATACAACGCCGAATGGCGAGGATCAAACTCAACAGAAACCCAATAAGCATGAAAACCGCAATACTACTAAGCGCGACTCTAAGGACAAATAATACATCACTAATGTCTAAGTCTGAAACAATATACAAGTTTTGGTTGATGGAATTCTAGATACAATGAATAATACAAGTACAATGGTGGTTCTTGATGCAAAAGAACCCACCTACCAAATGCAATTCACCCGCAAGGAAGCAGTGTGCCAAAAATGCCGCAATGGAACCTGTACGGCAGAACCTGCAAGAAACCGTGGCACAACGGGGGTGAGTTGCCAACTCGTAAATAGAAAACATCTATGAATAGAAATCGCATGTATGACGCAATCCTATGTCATACGATCAATATACATCCTGAAAAAATAACCAGCAGCCTATAGCAATGGCTAGGGTATACTTCTAAACGACAGTAATACCAAGTTCTCGTGTTAGTGCCTCAGATAACAATATATCATATGGATGATGTATGAATGCATGAAAACAGAATACATATACTGAAGGAACTGCTTTCATAACTTAGTGAGATTTCTGCATTTTTAAAATGAGGTAACATAAATGAAATCAGCATAAACAGTGTCTAGTATCACCACAAAACATAAATCCCAATATCTCAATATCTCAGGCTCCGGCTATCCGGACTGGCCTGTATCATCAAATATCAGTACCTCAATATCTCGAAATCTCAATGTCTCGGTCTCAATATCCAGGGCGCCGTCAGTCCAGACCGGCCCCTACCATCAATCTCGGTATCCTCCGGATATCCGACGCGTAGGGTAAAATCACCGGTAGGTAGTGCTCCCCTGCCAGGCTCACATCGTCATCATCACGCGCTTCTTTCCCCGGGGTACCTTACCGGGTCCACCATGTACCCGAAACGGTTCATCCGTCTCCTCGAATCGGGTCTCGAAATCCATCAGCAAACTCATGGTGGACGACTCATACATCATGGGAAAACCGCACTTTTTTTATTTTAAAAGAGAGAAAATGCTTATTTATGTTTTTGCGGTCTTCCTCCAAATCCAGAAAATCTCATGGAAATTCGAATCCAAAACCTCAATAACACGTAAAATAGTGAATATATGCATGAGAATCCATGAATGCGGCATTACAATGAATAACAGTATGCATGAAGTAGCAGGTAATAACTACAATGTCTAAACTAACATATAATGCAAGTACACTAATATCATGTCTAAACTATTAGCTAACAGGCTATGTCAAGCAATAATATTTTCTAAGGTGTACGTGACATGGCAATTACCGATGAAGATGTGTGTGAGCCGGCAAGTAAGTGTACGTGGTACATACGCATCATCGGTAATGGTGCTGGTGTCCTAACAGCATGATGTCAACAATGCAATATGAAATAACAATGTAAGTATGCGATGCGGAGCGAGCAACCAAAATGAGCGGGAGCTAAATATTAAACAATGGTGCCATTTGAAATAACACGAATCGTGGGGTTTTGAAAATAGGGGCTACGGTGGTTTTAAGAAAGGATACGTCTTTTGAAATATCCGTAGATCCCTTGACCTGTCTTTTAAAATACCCACGACCCGCTAGTTTTGAAATAGGTAGGAGTCTAATCTAATCTAACAACTACACTAAACTATACGGCTGAACTAACAAGCTGAACTACAGGTAAGGAAACCGCCTAACATCTGAGTCGATACATATATATACCTGTATATGTATAGTCGGTGATCCCGCATCAATAATATCATATCCGATACCACATCTATAATTAGACATCCTAAGTCAAGAGTGCGGATCAATCATCAATATATAGCTCGTACGTAAATCCGTCGTACGGCATCCCAAATCTTGGTACGGGTCAATATCACATTCATCATACTAATCATCCGGTATCCTCTTTATCAAATATCATGATCGGGGTACTGATCTACGTCTAGTACAATACTGATACCGCCTAAGTATGCATGCAGGTGTAAGAATCACTACGCCAAAAGACCCACGAAAACATCATGTCGTATCTCAATACGAACCAAATCACATCACCGATCTCCTGGCCTCAAGCCCAATCTCATCGACTCATCTCAAATCCCAAATACTATCCTCAAATCCAGTATATGAACACATAGTCCCATACCCATGTGAACACATAAATATATTTTCCCATATACGCACATATGAAAGAAGGAATGTATGCAAGTATGTGTGTGCGTGCGTGTGTGAGTGCGACCACTACTCTAGGGTTTCGCAACTACACTAAACCAATCCAAAAATACCAAATATCCATCTTTATCATCAATAATCTCAACAGCATACCATCAATATATGTGTGTATACGTATTCGTATACATCACCACGAACTGCGGGGGTGCTATACGCCATCCACCCGACTTCTCCTCGTAGATATAAATCTACTCACCTGTATCCTGAGTGTCGGTGTCGATAACGCCATGCTCCGTCGCCTCGGAATCCACGTGAAGGTACCTACAATGATCAACCATAGCAATGCGTATGAAAATCAAGGCAGAAAACCGATACAGCGCACAGTGTGCTCATAGGTTGGAACCTATGGCCCAAACATGCAAATCCAACAAACAACCCCTGTTGTCGATGTACGAACCCCCGACAACCAAATACAAATCCAAATATCAAGAATGTGCATTTAAAAATACGGAAAACATCGCCTAAAACACACCAAAATGCTCCCAGATTTTCCCCAGATGACAATTAGCCAAAATTGCATATTGGAGGGGTCTAATTTAGTGCAAAATAAGCCCTGGAACAAAAATGGACCGATTGTCTTCTACTCTGGCCGCAAATTGCAAACAGAATGCTTAAATCTGCGGCCGTAGGTTTGAGTTAGGGGCTCGGGTCTTGGTGGTAGCTTCCTAGGTGCCTGCACGACTCACTGTCGGCTCAATTTTATTTTTGGTGCCCCCGGGTTGCTCCAGATTCCAGAACACCTTCACATATCATACAAACCGACATGAAAAGTTCCGTAATTCCGTATTTTTGGGTTTCAGGTTGTGCTAGGCCAGTGTTTTGGTCAATATACGGTCTAAGGTCACCATTTAAGTCCAATTGCAAAGCAGCATCTCAACTTTACCCTAACCCTCTCTAAGTTGGTCGAAAATACACCAAATTACACGATATCGATATGAAACTTGAATTGAAGCTTAAGCACAAGCAATAACACTCTAATTGTGAAGAAATTACCTCATAAGACCCTCATGAATCCTCAACAGCGCCAAAATGAAGACTTTCTTGGTCCAATGTGTAGCAAGTGAGCTTGGGAACAATTTTTGTGAAGTGGGGATAGGGTTTTGAGGTGTTTTTGGATGTGTTTTGAGGAGTTGAAGAGGGGAAGCAGGTGAAGAGCAGGAGCAGCAGCAGCAAATGAAGGAAGAGGGAGAGAAATGAGTGAAGGAATGAAGGGAAATGGCTAAGTCAACACCCCCACCTACTCTTTCTCACCCATACCTCAATATAATATCCTTTTTCCCTTTCTTTTCTTTTCTTTTCCAATTTCATTAACCCAAATCCTTCTCACACCAATAGTAAACCCAAGGTAACATGGTAGAAATGCACAAGTGTAAAACAAAAAAATGATATGTGCATGTTTTGCACAAAAATGCTAAAAAACCGATTAGCGATTTTTAATAGCGATTAGCACTAAATTAGCATATAATTAATCATAAAAACTTTAAAATGGAATAATTCCATAAAATACCATATTTGAGAATTTTCCATAATTTTTTCCCATTTATCTGTATTTAATTATACCGAAATATTAAAATATTCATTAAAATAATATTAAATTATAAAAATTCCCAAAAATAATATTTTATTTTTTTTTGAAATGTTACAGGGAGGGTGCTTCGCTTCGGGTAGTTGGCGGGTAGTTTGCCGCACCTGTAGGGGTCTAGGGTGGGGTTTGGCTATTCATCGCGACCGTGTAATCCGTTCTTTGTTACAGGCTCGTACGAATTGCGGATTCCTAGTATATCCAATGTATTCATCTGTGATCTGCAATGGCTATCATTGCATGTGACGAATGTTTATATATATATCTATATGATATCTATTTAGGTGTTGCTTATGTTTTGCATCCGCGCTAGTCCATCCCCCGCTCTGTCGTTAGTTAAGTAACCTAACGGGTGATGACGGGACCCCGTGGCGAATGCGGATGGTATAAGCGTACGTCATATTTTCGTTGTTTTCTGGAATGGTAGGATTAAATGATGGGATGCATTGGAATTAATGCAAGATAAAATAAACCAAGTAAAAGTCGTTGGAACACTTTGAAAACCACTCGGTTCTTTTCAAAACAAAACTTTTAAATGCGGAGCTTGAACCACTCCTTTTGAAAGCTATCTCGTTCCTTCGATTATATCAAGTTCACTACGTTCACGGTTTCGCCAAAACCATTCGTAGCCCTCCGTCGTTTCACATGAATGGTCAATAAGTATTCAAGCTATGTATGTTGGCCAAAGTCAAGGCATAGTGATTGGTAGCTATTGGGTATTCATGTACAACATAGATAGATGTGTTGGTTTGGGGCAGTCGTTCTACCATTTTGGCCAAAGTCAAGGGTATGTGCGGGTGGGATCAAATTAACCTGGAGAATGACGGGTAGAACTTGACATGTGACTTATGATATTTTGGCCAAAGTCAAGGTCATAAGAGCATGGGGCAAAAATCCACATCGGGAGTTTCAAAAGAACTGAAACTTGCTAGCGTTGCATACCATTTGGAGTATGATGATTCTGGTAGGATTCCTTCAGTTTTGTCACGCGATGATATTTGGATCCCGATCCTACTGTGAGTATATGCTACTCCTCCGGAACTTTCTCACTTAACGATCAATACTATAAACCAAGTAGGTGTCTAGAAAGGTGTTAGCGGGGCTACGCCCACAGGGAAAAGAGGTTACTTAATTAAGGAACTTCGCGAAAGCGTTGGAAAACCTCCCTCGAAGTACCGACACTGGCCTGGCTGAACGGTTAAGCAAGTATTGTACGGTGAGATTGATCCCGACTAATTCATCCTTTATGGTTTGAGGAGGGATTCGAGAGACAGTGGGAGCCATCCTATTTAGACAAATTAAAAACCACTCTAAACTTGCAAGAGCATCATGCTAAAGTGTTTCTTCTCTCTCTCCTATTTGCAGCGACCATTTATCATGACTGGACTTAAGTTACTTCTAGATAAAAACATACTGACAGGGCCAAACTACAAAGATTGGCTCAGGAATGTCAAAATGGAAATCACTTATGACAAGTTGGGGTATCTTCTTACCACCAAAGCTCCCCATGTCCCAGGTCCCACCTCCAGCGTCGCGGATAAGGAAATCCGTATAACTTGGGAGATCGGCTACGCGAAGGCCAAGTGCCTTATGCTTGCCTCTATGGACAACGAACATCAGAGGAGCACGAGAATATGGACCTCGAATCCATATTTCTCCATACAAAAGAACTGTATGGAGAGCAATCTCGTATCGCAAGATACGAAGTGTCGAAGAAGTTATTTTCGGCAAGATTGGCCGTCGGATGATCGGTAGCGGAACACGTGCTTAAGATGATTGGCTACATAGAGGAGCTTGCGGACCTTGAGACCACGTTGGAGAATGAGCTCTATATAGACTTGATTCTTCAGTCCCTTCCTTCCACTTACGCCCAGTTCATCCTGAATTTCAACTTGCAAGAAAAGGAAGTTGAACTTTCAGAGCTCCTCAACTTGCTGAGGAGTGCAGAGGGCACCCTACAGAAAGGTAGGGAAACATCCACATTTTTTGTAGGAGGATCTTCCTCTTCTAGGTCCAGGGTGAAAGCCAAGGGAAAGAAGAAGAAAACCCCCACCAAACCAAGGGGCGGTGTTAGTAAGGTGGATACGAAGGGAAAGGCAAAAGCAACAAAGGTAGCGGGGAAGCTTGTGGATAAGGAAGAATGCTTTTACTGTCACAAGAGTGGACACTGGAAGAAAGATTGCAGGGCTTGGAAAGCCAGAACACAGGATTTGAAGCAGGTTGCGGCTTCAGCTTCAGGTGTGTATGTTATGGAAAACTGTCTATCAATAAACTCTATGTCATGGGTATTGGATACCGGATCAGGATCTCATATCTGTAATTCTTTGCAGGCGTTGAGAAAGCGTAGGTTTTTGAAAGCAGGTGACATGACCCTCAAAGTTGCAAACGGAGCTAGCATGGATGCTGAGGCCGTGGGGGACTATCACCTGGGAATGTCAGATGGACATGTTTTGGTTCTACGTAATTGCTTTTTTGTACCCAACGCAACTTGTAATATCATTTCTGTATCTTTGATTTCTAAAGAAGGTTATGAATTTGCGTTTGTAAGTAATGTTGTAAACATTCACCTTAATCAAGTTCTGATTGGGTCAGGTACATTGAGCAATGGTATATACGTATTAAACCAACCACAGATTTTCAATGTCCAGAATACACACAAAAAAAAGTCTCCGGAAACAAATCAGACATTCTTATGGCATTGTAGACTGGGTCACATCAATGAGAGAAGGTTGACGAAGTTACATACAGAAGGATATTTGGATCCGTTCGAATATCAATCATACGCAACTTGTCAATCCTGTCTCAAAGGAAAGATGACAAAGACTCCGTTCACTGGACACGGAGTGAGAGCGAGCTCGCTCTTGGGACTCGTACACAGCGATGTGTGCGGTCCGATGTCTACGCATGCACGAAGCGGTTATTCTTACTTCATTACTTTTACGGATGACTTTTCAAGGTACGGTTATGTCTTCTTAATGAAACACAAGTCCGAGGCCTTTGGAAAATTCCAGGAATATAAGAATGAAGTAGAAAAACAAACAGGCAAAAGTATCAAGACACTGAGATCTGATCGAGGTTGGGAATACTTGAGTGCTGAGTTCCTGGATTACTTAAAAGAGAATAGAATTCTCTCTCAGCTTACTCCTCCATACACTCCGCAACATAACGGTGTATCGGAGAGACGGAACCGAACCCTATTGGATATGGTACGGTCCATGATGAGTAACGCTGAGTTACCGCGATCATTTTGGGGATATGCGCTAGAATCAGCTGCATACCTTTTGAACCGAGTTCCAACTAAGACTGTGCCTACTACACCATATCAGATGTGGTGTGGGAAGAGACCCTATCTTAATCACATTAAGACATGAGGATGTCCAGCTTTTGTCAAAAAGCAGCATGCGGACAAGCTTGAGGCACGCTCAGTACAGTGCATGTTTGTGGGATATCCAAAGAACTCCAAGGGATATTTCTTCTATTGCGAAGAGGAACAAAAGGTATTTGTTTCTCGTCATGCCCACTTCTTGGAAACTCAGTTTTTGGAAAAACAGATAAGTGGGAGCGCAATAGAACTGGAAGAAATTCCAGAACCACGAGCTATTACTGAAAGCTTAGTAGAACCAGAGGGTTCGAAAGATCAGGACATTCCTATGCCGCTCCGCAGAAGTAGTAGGCAGTCTCATCCGCCCGAGAGATACTACGGTTTTCTCATAGACGGGGATAAAAAGGATTGCATCATTGATAGTGATGAGCCTACTAGCTTCCAGCAGGCCATTCAGAGCGTTGACTCGGTAAAATGGCTGGATGCAATGCGGACCGAAATGGAGTCCATGTACACCAACAAAGTATGGACGTTGGACATTGCTCCAGATGGGGTAAAACCCGTAGGATGCAAGTGGATCTTCAAAAGGAAGATTGGTGTAGATGGACAGGTTGAGACCTATAAAGCTAGACTTGTTGCAAAGGGTTTCCGTCAAAGACCTGGCTTGGACTATGAAGAAACCTTTTCTCCAGTGGCTATGCTGAAATCCATTCGGATCCTTCTTGCCATCGCTGCCTTCCACGATTATGAGATCTGGCAGATGGACGTAAAAACCGCTTTTCTAAATGGAAATTTAGAGGAGTGTGTCTATATGGACCAGCCAGAGGGATTCATTCAGAGTGGGAGCAGCGGAAAGGTGTGCAAGTTGCTTAAGTCCATCTATGGACTAAAGCAGGCATCGCGGAGTTGGAACATCTGTTTTGATGAGACGGTCAAAGAATTTGGGTTTATCAAAAATCCAGATGAACCATGCATCTATAGTAGATTTGTAATGAGAACTGTAGTATTCCTCGTTTTATACGTGGATGATATTCTCTTAATAGGAAATGACATTCCTATGCTACAATCTGTCAAAGGGTTCTTGTCACACAGGTTCTCCATGAAAGACCTGGGTGATGCCTCATACATTCTGGTGATCCGGATCTACCATGACAGATCCCAGAGGATATTAGGACTCTCACAGTCCAGGTACATCGACACCATACTGAAAAGATTCAGTATGGATGATTCCAAGAGTGGTAATCTACCGGCTTGTCACGGGATCACCCTCTCCAAAGAGATGTCTCCCAGGACTGATTTGGAAAGGGATCGCATATCTATTATACCCTACACTTCTGCGGTAGGCTCTATAATGTATGCGATGTTGTGTACCAGACAAGATGTAGCTTATGCACTGAGTGTGGTAAGCCGGTATCAGTCAAACCCTGGGGAGAAGCACTGGATAGCGGTAAAGAACATTCTCAAGTACCTGAGAAGGACTAAGGAGATGTTCTTGGTGTATGGCAGAAAAGACCTCCAGATCGTGGCCTTTGCTGACTCCATCTTCCAGAGTGACAAGGATGATTCCAAGTCCATGTCGGGTTATGTCTTTACCCTCTATGGAGGGGCGGTGTGGTGGAAGAGTTCCAAACAGGAAACCGTTGCTGACTCGACGATGGAAGCGGAATATATCGCTGCTGCAGATGCCGCAAAGGAAGCTGTCTGGATAAAGAAGTTACTCATGGAGCTTCAGGTGGTTCCTACCATTGTTGATCCAATACCGCTGTATTGCGACAACAACGGAGCTATAGCTTTAGCGAAGGAACCCAGGTCCCATCAGAAGTCCAGGCACATCTTGAGGCGGTATCACCTGATCAGGGAGATCATGGGTCGCCAGGAGATTGAGGTTCGGAGAATTGCTACGGAAGATAACACAGCTGATCCATTCACGAAGGCCTTACCCCAGACTCAGTTCGAGCGGCTGATCGAGATTATAGGTCTTCGATACGCCAGTACATGGCCTTAGTGCAAGTGGGAGATTGTTAGTGTATATGCCCTAGAGGCCATTACTGTATCATACTGGATTGTATATTACTTGATGGAAGCTTGGGATATTCACCTTGTATTGACATTCTTGCTCAAAATGGTAGTATGCTACTTGGTTTGTTTCTGCTTTAATGTGTGCATGTGTTTCGTTTAGCATATCACCTTTACACATTAGTGGAGCCCTTAGGATCTTTGCTTGATTACCAGTGTTGTGATGGCAGTCACACTCGTGGGGGCTGGGTAATCTATAAGTACATCCTTATGCAGGTCCCTAGTCGCAGGACTATCGAGACAGGGCATCGATACTCCGGAGTAGACTAGCGTATGTGTTTCTCATCCCAGCTTGGGAGACGGCCTGTCCTACAGCCGTCAGTACGTCGTACTTAGGATAGTATGCGGGTGCTCGTTAGGTTACGAGTACACTGGACAGGACTCGTCGGGAACTGTTGGTTGGTATTATACCTATCGTCAGTTATCAGTTCCCAGGTGACATGAGTACAGCTTAGTTCGTTGACTTGACACTGTCACTTCTCTTCGAGTGTGTTCCCACTGTACTTTGATTACTGCCCTACCACGACTCAAAGGAGTCGTGCAAACAAGTAGTTTTTGGGTGCAGTCCCGAAGCACTTGGAGGCAGTGACGGTTAGACAGGATCCGTCTCTCCCGGTATTGGGGGTTGATATCGTGCTGTGTCTAGGAGAGTCATTACACAAAGTCCCTGGCCAGGGCAAGCGAGATAGACTGGTAGGTTCCCAGTGTTATCTCAGCTGTTCTGGGCTACACTCCGGTACGACTTGTACAGCTAGTAGGGGACTGACGTTTACCGCCCCCTAGGCCCGCCATGCGATGTTCTTAGACGAACAAACCGGACTGTACGTAGACTGTCACATTCAGGCTCAGTAGGAGTTCAGATGGGGTTTACCTCGTCAGTCTTCTTATCGGCATCTACCCGGGGACCGTTACGTACAGCTAGTGCTGCTTGCGGTCTGTAGTTAAAACCCACTGCCAGCGTAGTGTCGAGTCTTTAGAGTCCCACACAGAGGGTTATTCGCCTTTAGGAAAAATGAGTAGAGGTCGCATGGTATTGCGACAGGGTTCGTTCACATCCGCGCACTTGTGCACGTTTGGTGTCCGGACAGCTTATACTAGCGGGCTTTGGTTTAAGCCGGATCCTAGTATATGATTTAGGATTGGTTTTATCTCATTGTATTCGTGTTCCTCGGTACACAGATACGGGTGTGTATGTAGGGTTCCTAGGCACCCTAGTGAGGTCTCACAAGGCATCGAACATGCCAATATAAAATTTTACGGGTGCCGAGAGACCCGACTACGGATCGTCGGCTAGATGTTTAGGCGATAAATGAACTAGTTAACAATTAACTAAGGGAATACGGAAATACAACCTTTGTAGATCCGTTTGTCCACCTCCATAGCTCCGCAATGAAGTCTCCTCGCTGTCCATAACAAGTCCCAGGATCTAGCGTCGGCTTCATCGGAGAATGGACGGGCTTGGTCATCGATGTCCATGCCGAAGATGATCTACGTCGAGGCATCGCTAAATCAAGCTCCGACTTCACCAAAGCATGAAAACTTGTGAAGGAAACACACTCTACTACTTGGAAAGAGGTAGAGGATGATGAAATAGGAAGTGGGTAGACTTTAGAATTGGATTTCTCACTTGTTTCATCAATCCACCATTGATGAGGTAAGGTTTTCTTCAAGGAAGAAGATGAAGAAGAAGAAGATTATCAATATGATAAGTTATTTAAAATTGGAAAAGAAATGAATACTTATCATATTAGAACCATGGTTAGGTGTAGAGAATCAATCATGGTTAAAAGAAATGGTTAGGGTTAAGAATGAGACAAAATTGGTGACAAAGTCAAACATTCATGAAAGTTCATGAAAGAATAAAAGAAAGCCACCAATTCTTCTTATGCAAAATAAATTCCAAAAAGGAATAAATGAATAATTTAAGAAAATAAAACCCTAATCATTTAGTTAACCATGGTTTAATTCTTTGCACTTAACCAAGTAGGCATGCATCATCAACCATGATACAAACAAGTGCACAAAATCATATCGCATATGCAATGCGCACATCCGAGTGAGAAAATCCATTTAAAGTGAACCAATACTAGTTAATGCAAAGTAATATATCAAATATATAATTATGCATTAAATCATTAAATCAACATTTGATTTAATGATCCGGTCATATCGCATATAACCGACTAATATCAACAGTAACAACTTATCGAATCAACACTTGATCCGATAACTCGGCTATATCGTATATAACCGATCAATGTCACAAATCGCGAGAATCAAATACAGTATCACATACTGGTATCATTCTCGGTCCCGTACATATCTCATATGCTCTCCTATTTCGTTTCGCTTGAGCCAGGAAACCTCTGTGTAGGATTCTAAAGACTCGTCAATACGCCGGCAGCAGATGATGATCATATCAAACACCCACAAGCCGCAAGCGGTCTGCAAAACGTAACGGCCACCCGGGTATTGAGCGATCAGAAGATCGACGAGCAAGCCCGCTCACACTCCTGTGAATCCGACCAGTAACACTTACCGTACAATCCGGTCTGTTCGTCTGATATGTCGCATATCTCGCCTAGGGGTGGTAAACGTCAGACCCCAATAGCTCGATAAGTCATGCCGACTTGAGGTCCATAACATTCGTGAAACTACTGATAACTCTTACCAGTATATCACAGCAACCCTGGCCAAGGATTTCCTGTTATGGCCAGTCGTGCATTACGCAACATCAACCCCCAATACCGGGAGAGACGAATCCCCTCCTATCGCTCATTG
Organism: Agapanthus africanus; assembly: GCA_030015575.1. Lineage (NCBI taxonomy): Eukaryota > Viridiplantae > Streptophyta > Magnoliopsida > Asparagales > Amaryllidaceae > Agapanthus > Agapanthus africanus. Next base: position 361,970,583 of record JASDDO010000022.1, on the reverse strand, counting down.
CCTCCATGTGAATCGGGACTGTACCCAAAAACCACATGTTTGCACGACTCAGTAGAGTCGTGGTAGGGTGGAAATCAAAGCACAGTGGGAGACACACAAGACTCTATGACGATCTCGGGTCAACAGACTAAGCTGTACCAGTGTCACCAGAGAACTGCCATCTGACGTGAGGTATAATACCATCTGGGAGTTCTCGGCGAGTCCGTTCAGTGTACCCAGTCTCCACTGAGCACCCGCATACCATCTTCGATGTCAAACACCAATGGATATGGGATCATCCATCGCCCATCGCATGGGTCAAGAAGATATACGCTAGTCTACTCTGGAATATCGATGCCCCGTCTCGATATTCCCACGACTAGGAACAATGAAGGATGTACTCACTGACTACCCAGGCCCCACTAGTATGATCTGCATCATAGTCCTGAAAGTCGAGTACACATCCTAAGGTTTTTATCAACATGTAATCAGAGAGACAGAAAGTATACATGTTGAGATAAAGAGCAACCAGATAGCGTACTATCATGTCGAGCAAGAAAGTCATTCCTATATATGTCCTAGCATCCACTACAATATACATCCAATGTACAGTAATGGCCTCTAGGGAATACATATAACTAACAATCTCCCACTTGCACTAGGGCCACCTGTAGCAGTGGTTGCAGTATCATATACTCAACCATCCCCTAAAAGTCTCTCTTTGGGAAAAAGGCCTTCGTGAGTGGATCCGCCGTGTTGTCCTCTGAGTCTACTCTCCTAACCTCGATCACCCTGGAGATCAACTATCTCTATGATCAGGTGATGCTGCCTCAGAATATGTCTGGGTCACTGATGGGACCAGGGTTCTAGGGCCAAAGCCACACTTCCATTGTCATACAATGGCAGGAACCTAGTTCATCTTATGAACCAATATACACCCAAACTGCCTCTTTGGTAGTATCTTTAATAGCGATGTTACCAGCCTTTATCGTCTAGTTTGCCACGGTATCTAGCTTGGAACTCTTCCAACATACCGTCCCTTTACTAAGGGTAAAGACAATGCCTGTGACTGACATTCAGTCTTCTTTATCACCCTGGAACACTTCCAGTGATTGTCCCCTGGATCGATTGATACAATCTCACTATACCTAGTGAGAACCCTAATATCCCTTTAGATCTATCTCATAGGTCCAAATCTCAGGATTTAGGAGGTATCATCTTTATCCTATTTAGAGAATCCTAGTGATAATAGGAGATTGACCGATCGTAGTATAGGAAACTCTTTTCCTATTAAGAGTATGTTGTCTACGTACAATACGAAGATGACCACCTTACTCTTTACTACCCTTTTGTAAATACAAGGTTCGTCTACCATTTTGATGAAGTCAAACACTTTGACTATCACATCAAAACAGACGTTCCAACTCCGCGATGCCTGCTTCATTATGTAAAGCAACCTGCACACATTTCCGCTGCTCCTACTGTTTACGAAGCCCTCTGGCTGTGTTCTTATAGACGTTCTCTTCTAAATCAGTATTTAGAAAAACAGTCATGGCACCCAACCGCCAGATATCGTAGTCATGGTATGTAGCCATGGTAAGTAGGATCTGGATAGACTTAAGCATAACTACTCGAAAAATGTTTCATCATTATCCACGCCTGGTCGATGACGAAAACCTTTAACAAGTCTAGCTTTGAAAGTCTCAACTTTTCCATCTACACCAAGTAATCTTCTCAAGATATACTTGCTCCTGATGGGGATTTAACCCTTCAGATATAGCAACCAAAGTCCATACTTTGTTGGTGTATAAGGATTCCATCTCAGACCACTAAGCATCCAGCCATTCTTACAGAGTCCCTACTCTCGATGGCCTGCTCGAAACTGGTTGGGTCATCATCTCATGATGCAATCCTTGCTCCCACTGTCATCGAGAAACCGAGGTATCTCTCAGGCGGATGAGGAACCCTACTAGATCGGCGGAGAGGCTGAGGTTCATCGGGAACTATAGAATCTTATGGTTCTGTCAAATCATCAACTGCAGTTTTGTATAGCTGGAACCTTTCCAGTTCTACAGAACTGATCCTGCCTCGATCTTGTCCGGATTTTGCTTTAAACATAGGCCGGACAACCCCAAATCTTAACTTACTTAAGAGATAGGATCTTCCCGCACCATATCTTATATGGAGTGGTAGGCACTGATTTGATTCGAACCTAATTCAATAGGTATGCAGCTTCTCAAGTGCATAACCCCAAAAGGAAATAGGTAACTCAGTAATACTCATCATAGAGCACACCATATCTAATATTGTGCAATTGCTCCGCCCTGATACACCGTTGTGTTGTGGTGTATTCAGAGGAGTAGTACGGAGAGAGAATCTCATTCTCCTTTAGAATGGTCCAGAAATGCCATGTACAAGTATTCTCCTCCCTGATCTCATCATAGGACATAATACTTATACCCGGTTATTGGTTCTCTACTTCTAACTTATATTCTGTGAATACCTCAAAAGGTTCGGACTTATGTTTCAACAGGAACATATGACTGAATCTTGAGAGATTATCAGAGAATATAATGAAGTATAAAGAACCAATCCTGGCATGTGTAGACAGGAGACTTTACATACATCATCATGTATCAGTCCCAAGAGTTTACTAACTCTTTCTCTGTTTCTAATAAACAGAGCTATGGTCATCTAATCTTTGTGACATGACTGGCAAGTTTCACAAGATGTAAATTCAAACTGATTTAAATATGCATCTAAAATGTAACTTCAGCCAGTCGGGTCGCATTGATGTGACCTAGTCTATAATGCCTCAAGAAGGATTCGTTCATTTCTGAACTCTTCTTCTTGTGTGTGTTCTGTATACTAGGAACTGTAGTTTGATTTAGAACTTCAATGCTTTTAGATAACGTGCCTGAACCGATCAACTTTTGATATAGGAAATGTTCAAAACATTATCCAACTATACAAAATTTTATCATTTCTTTATTAATAAAGAGACTGATATGATTTTGTATATCAGGTTCGGTATCTAATAACATTCGTTCAGAATCAATGTATTACAATACAGGGTGACAGTGACCAACAGACTTGGCTGCAACACTTGCCCCGTTTTCTGCCTCATGAAACTTATCACCCGTTCTCAGTTTTTCTACCCTTTTGTAGCCCGATGTAATATCTTACATATCTGGGATCCTGATCCGGTATCACATACCAAGGATGCGGAGGATACTGAGAAACAGTTCTGTATAATGAACACACCCGAAGATGATGCATCAGCATGCACTCTCTTCGTTTGGGCGGCACGGGAAATCTGGTATTCCCCAATTTCCTGCTCTGTCTTATAACAATTATAAGTTGGAGCGGGACCAACGTTCCCCGGCTCAGTATAACAAGCGGGTTCGGTCAATAATCCGTATTATTATCTTGATTAAGGCGTGATATGGTCCCTACCTGGAGAGAGAGAGAAGAAAACACTCAGCGTGCGCTCTTGCAAGAATAGATTGGTTATTATTTTATCTAATCAGGATGGCTCCCACTGCTTTTAATCAAATCTTCCTTCAAACCTTAAAAAGAAAGACTAGCAGGGATTAATTACACTCTACAAGTTCGCCAATCTTTCAGCCAGGCCAGTGTCGGTACTTTGAGGGAGGTTCCCCGTGCTTTCGCACGGACCTAATTACAGTAAACCTCGTTTTCCCAGAGGCGTAACCCCGTTGACACCTTTCTAGACACCTACTTGATCGGCTAATTGCAAAGTGCAAAACTCTCCCAGGAGTAACAATTACTCGCAGTGGGTATCGGGATCCAACTATCATATAGAAGGTATGCAATCTCATTGCAAATTTCAACACTTGAAACTCCCAATAAAGGTTTTTTACCCCTAGCACCTATGACCTTGGCTAAGGTCAACAAATCATAGGTACTAGTCAAGTTCTACCCGTCATTTCTTGATTAATTAGACCCACCCACATGACCCTTGGCTAAGGTCAACAAAGCCACATGACTGTCCTAACTAATCGCATCATATGCGGTGTAGGAAGACATCACTTAGCTACCGTACACTGTGCCTTGACAATGGTCAACAAACACAGCACGAATACTAAGTACTCTACTTCCTAAAATGACGGAGGGTTGCGAATGGTTTTTGTGAAAACCTTTAACGCTTTGAACTTGATCTCGTTGCGGAATCAAACGGTTTTTAAATGGAATGCTTTTCGAAGCTTTTCTAGTTTTGCTAAAGGGGTCACTCCCGGTGAAGGGATCGTCGACCCTTTCCTCGTCGAATGAGGTGCGGGATATATCATATATATCACTGTGCAAAGCGGAAACTATAGAAGCGATCAAATGACAAACCGAGGGTTGTAGCATCTGCCAGTTATTGCTAAAGGAGTCACTCCCGGTGAAGGGATCTCGGTCCTTTCCCTATCGAATAAGGTGCAGGATATTCTACAAGGAACACCACGATGCAAAGCAAGAACTGTAGCAACCTGTTTTATTTTGAAATTCAATTCCACAACATCTATTAGGTTTATTTTCTTTCATTAATCTCATTAATGAATATCCCATCATTTAAATTACCTAAACATCACAGATAAATATGACGTACACTTATGCCATCCACATTCGCCTCGATGTCCCCTCGTGCACCGTTAGGTTAGGTAACTAACGGCAGAGCGGGGCAGGGCTAGCGCGGGTGTAAAACATAAGTAACGTCTATATAATATATCATATATACTATATACTACATCTATCTGAACAGAGCACAGAACATCGCATGATCACATCACAGATAAAGCACAGCAGAAGAAACATATGAAATATTGGATATACTAGGACGTCCGTGTTTTCAATACGAGCCAGTATAAAACACGGATTCCACGGTCGTGATGAATAGCCAATCCCACACCCCAAGACCCCTACGAGAGCGGCAAGCAACCCTACCAATTCTAGGGTTAGGAGACCTGGACTCGACTCCTCGAGTTGGTCTCCCACTGGACCCCAGAACCCGGTTACTTGCTCTCCCCTCCTTGGGTTTATCCTAGTGCAGAAAAGTAAATAATATACATCAACGGTGACATCTTCCGCAACCTGGAAGCGCCCCAATAAAAGAATATTACATACAAGTTTTTACATGAATGAAAATGAAAAACACTCATCTCACATAAAAAAAAACCCCCGGCTATTCAAACACGACGATCCAATATAACATATCCAGCAACACATAACATCACATGTCATCAACGTAAGTAAATATGTCCATCCCAATTGTCGTTGACATATAGCAACGAAACGGCGATATCACATATTACACTTACGGTCACAGAAAAGAAAGTGTAAAACTACAACAGTTGGAATCCGCAACCATTCAGACATCGCATGCCTGACCAAATGAATTCTTTAGACATCGCATGCCTAACAATTATAAACCCCGCATTTTAGTCTCATTATCGAAAACACTTTTCAATATCAAGTCGGGCAATTCAACAAGATTCCCGAAAAACTGATCGAATGCTCGTCGCAAACTTTAGTAGGCGGCCGCACCCCTGATACCGTCGACGAAGTGCACCAAGGCGGAACACCGCTGCCGCGAGCACCCGGACGGATGCTTTCGGCTACGGGGATCTCCTACAGTCACTTGGTCGGGGCTATGGAGTGAGGCTGTCTATTAAGTTTACCCGGCGAGTATCCGCGTACACTACGTGATTGCGACGGACTTTTGATCACATCAAAATTCCGTGGCAACCGATCAAGTGAGACTAAACTGCTATTTTTATAACATTCATTCAGTTATCTCATAACTACTTGTGAATTCCAATTATTGTATCACATTCCGGATAAATAGAAAATGCTAAACTTTTCGATCGAACGATCGAACACCCAAGTTTTCCGATACAGCTCAACACATGAAATAAGTCTAACAACATTCAATTCGTGCCTCAGTACCAACGGTCCAGCCGTAGAAGGGTCAAGCCAACGCCTCACATGTAGCACGCCGTACTGCCCGAAACCCGAAGGTTCAAAGGGCAGTTCAAGACGGTCACATAATCGAGTTAAGGTTTGTTGTCTTCTAGAGGGTCCATCGCGTTACTTGCACTACTTAGATCGTCGTTAAACTACGGAAAAATCCAACAATTGGAAATTTCCCGGCAGGGGAAAAAGTGGGTATTTATGTCCGGTCGAAATTTTTAACATATTCTAAAATATCCGAAAAACACATAGAAAAAATTAGACAATCCGATCGAATGTACGAACTCCTAATACAACCCAAAAAACTCAACTCTTGATTTCAGATAAAAAAAAAATTCCCAGGAAAATCAGCACTGAAAAATAGGAATTACTGTGCAAAATTGAATGCCTAATAAGACAAAACGGCGGCGGAACAGCCGCATTAGCATGCTAATGCCGCGGTTCCGCCGCACTTTTGAGGGATCATTAGTTACTTTTTGCACCGTAATTCTTAGAATTTCCTGCTGATTTTTTTGCATATTTTTAATTCTCAAAAATCCACGAAAACAGAAAATGTCCAGAGAGCACTTTCAAGTCGGGGTTTCGGGTCGATCGGACTTCTAACTCCGTCTACGCATCGCCTAAGGCTCTAGCTAGGCTCTGATACCACTGTAGGTCAGGCAGCCACCCCATCCAATGGGGTCGCCGTGGCACCAACGGGTCCCTCGGCAACTACTTTTTACGCATGCCACCTCGCGAGGACTACAACCCGCCGGAACACCTTTCGGTCTCGGGACACCCTGGGGGTAAGAGCCTATGCTTCGCCACACTGTCACACAGTGAGAACCCCCCATAGGTCGACATCCAATGCCTAGTAGCTCTGATTCCACTGTAGGGTTCCTAGGCACCCTAGTGAGGTCTCACAAGGCATCAAACATGCCAATATAAAATTTTACGGGTGCCGAGAGACCCGACTACGGATCGTCGGCTAGATGTTTAGGCGATAAATGAACTAGTTAACAATTAACTAAGGGAATACGAAAATACAACCTTTGTAGATCCGTTTGTCCACCTCCATAGCTCCGCAATGAAGTCTCCTCGCTGTCCATAACAAGTCCCGGGCTCTAGCGTCGGCTTCATCGGAGAATGGACGGGCTAGGTCATCGATGTCCATGCCGAAGATGATCTACGTCGAGGCATCGCTTAATCAAGCTCCGACTTCACCAAAGCATGAAAACTTGTGAAGGAAACACACTCTATTACTTGGCAAGAGGTAGAGGATGAAGAAATAGGAAATGGGTAGACTTTTGAATTGGATTTCTCACTTGTTTCATCAATCCACCATTGATGAGGTAAGGTTTTCTTCAAGGAAGAAGATGAAGAAGAAGAAGATTATCAATATGATAAGTTATTTAAAATTGGAAAAGAAATGAATACTTATCATATTAGAACCATGGTTAGGTGTAGAGAATCAATCATGGTTAAAAGAAATGGTTAGGGTTAAGCATGAGACAAAATTGGTGACAAAGTCAAACATTCATGAAAGTTCATGAAAGAATAAAAGAAAGCCACCAATTCTTCTTATGCAAAATAAATTCCAAAAAGGAATAAATGAATAATTTAAGAAAATAAAACCCTAATCATTTAGTTAACCATGGTTTAATTCTTTGCACTTAACCAAGTAGGCATGCATCATCAACCATGATACAAACAAGTGCACAAAATCATATCGCATATGTAATGCGCACATCCGAGTGAGAAAATCCATTTAAAGTGAACCAATACTAGTTAATGCAAAGTAATATATCAAATATATAATTATGCATTAAATAATTAAATCAACATTTGATTTAATGATCCGGTCATATCGCATATAACCGACTAATATCAACAGTAACAACTTATCGAATCAACACTTGATCCGATAACTCGGCTATATCGTATATAACCGATCAATGTCACAAATCGGGAGAATCAAATACAGTATCACATACTGGTATCATTCTCGGTCCCGCACATATCTCATATGCGCTCCTATTTCGTTTCGCTTGAGCTAGGAAACCTCTGTGTAGGACTCTAAAGACTCGTCAATACGCCGGCAGCAGATGATGATCATATCAAACACCCACAAGCCGCAAGCGGTCTGCTAAACGTAACGGCCACCCGGGTATTGAGCGATCAGAAGATCGACGAGCAAGCCCGCTCACACTCCTGTGAATCCGACCAGTAACACTTACCGTACAGTCCGGTCTGTTCGTCTGATATGTCGCATATCTCGCCTAGGGGTGGTAAACGTCAGACCCCAATAGCTCGATAAGTCATGCCGACTTGAGGTCCATAACTTTCGTGAAACTACTGATAACTCTTACCAGTATATCACAGCAACCCTGGCCAGGGATTTCCTGTTATGGCCAGTCGTGCATTGCGCAACATCAACCCCCAATACCGGGAGAGACGAATCCCCTCCTATCGCTCATTGCCTCCATGTGAATCGGGACTGTACCCAAAAACCACCTGTTTGCACGACTCAGTAGAGCCTTGGTAGGGTGGAAATCAAAGCACAGTGGGAGACACACAAGACTCTATGACGATCTCGGGTCAACAGACTAAGCTGTACCAGTGTCACCAGAGAACTGCCATCTGACGTGAGGTATAATACCATCTGGGAGTTCTCGGCGGGTCCGTTCAGTGTACCCAGTCTCCACTGAGCACCCGCATACCATCTTCGATGTCAAACACCAATGGATATGGGATCATCCATCGCCCATCGCATGGGTCAAGAAGATATACGCTAGTCTACTCTGGAATATCGATGCCCCGTCTTGATATTCCCACGACTAGGAACAATGAAGGATGTACTCACTGACTACCCAGGCCCCACTAGTATGATCTGCATCATAGTCCTGAAAGTCGAGTACACATTCTAAGGACTTTATCAACATGTAATCAGAGAGACAAAAAGTATACACGTTGAGATAAAGAGCAACCAGATAGCGTACTATCATGTCGAGCAAGAAAGTCATTCCTATATATGTCCTAGCATCCACTACAATATACATCCAATGTACAGTAATGGCCTCTAGGGCATACATATAACTAACAGTGTATGCACAGTTGACTGAGACAGAGGCAGAGGACTTTGATTAGGGTTGATGACTATTGTCATTTTCTTAACCCTAATGTTTTGTGTGAATTATGATTTATTAATAATTAGTTAATTATAATTGTGCATTGTTAGAGTTGTTGACCATTTGACTATACTTGACTTGTTGACCTAGGTTGACAAGTTGACCATCATCATTTCAAATGAAAGATGCTCTTTGATCCTTGCAAAAGCATTTAATGTGAAATGATAATGGTCATTTCTTGATTAACCATGACAATTATCTTGACTAATTATCTATTATTCATAAATCACATATATGTGAGAAGGGTTGTATTATGCTTCTCACTTTATCATTTCCATTCTCTCTCCTCCTCTTCCTCTCTCTCTAGCTCTCCCTTCTCATGTGTTGAGAACCATTTGAGCTTGAGATATTCCCTCCAAAAACACTCTTTACTCTTTCTAAGGTCCTAGGTCTAGCACACCAAGCACCTTAGTTACTTCTAGTTTGAGGTTGGAGCCAAAGGTTGAGGCCCTCGGGTTGATCTTTCTTCGGCAAGAGAAGCGACATGGAGAACCCTTTCTTTCACTCCATGGAGCAAGGAGAGAAGGACTTGAAGCCCTAGGTATAACCCACTTTCCGAGTAGCTAAACTCTTTAGCTTTGTTAGTTAGTTTTGTTTAGCAAAGATCCCTCATTTACATAGTCCATGTTGCCTAGAGTTGTAAAAATCGAATTTTTCATAACGTTTCCGCCTCCCCGAAAGCACCGGGGTGGGCAATGTGGACTTACATATTTGATGAGCATTTTGGCCACTAGAATCGTTAAAACATTTAGATTGGTTAAAACATCAAGTTTTGAACCGAAATGGGAATTTGTGCTAACTCGGTTTTTGGGAAATAAAACGATTGTTTAATTTTATGGTTTTGATGAATTAAACCCTATTTCTTATATAATTAGTGAGTTTTGAAATCACGTTTGGTGTGTTTGGGTTTTTTCTCGATGGTTTAACGTTTGTACATCGACATCGAGGGTTAGTTTGGCTATTTTTGCATGCGTAGGCGATAGGTTTTGACCTATGCGTGATACGCGTGCCGATTTGGTTTTCGTATGCCGCTTCGATTTTGAATTGGGTTTTTATGCGATATGATACGTTGTGACATGTAGGTACCCCCATGTGGAATTCGAGAGGATAAGCAAGCGCGTGGCGACGTCGGCACCGACGAGCGAAGATCAGGTGAGTAGATTTATATTTACGGAGAGAAGTCGGGTGGATGGCGTATAGCACCCCCGCAGTTCGTAGTATAATTATGATATATAATTGGCTATATATGTGGTTTAGGATCCGTGGATGATTATCAAGTTATGATTATGTGTTTATGGTTAGTTTGGTGTTATTAGAAGGGAACTAGCATAGCTTCTTAGTCGCGAAACCTAGAATAGGTTTACACCCACATGCACACACCTGCATTCATTTTATTACCTGTGTGTATATGGGGATATGTATACACACACACATGGGTATGGGACTATGTGTTTATATATATATATATATATATATACACACACACACACACACACACACACACATATACACGGATTTTGAGGATAGTACTTAGAATTGGAGATGAGTCGATGAGATTGGGCTTGAGGCCGTGAGATCGGTGATATGACCGGGTTCGTATTTGAGTTACGACGTGATATGTTTAGAGGGTCCTTTAGGCGTGGGGTTTTCGTACACACGCATGCATACATAGATGGTATCAGTTTTGTACTAGACATAGGTCAGTACCCCGATCATGATATTTGATAAAGAGGATACCAGATGAATAATGTGATGAATGTGATATTTGACCCGTACCCAGATTTGGGATACCGTCCGACGGATTTACCGTACGAGCTATATATTGATGATAGATCCGCACTTTTGATTCGAAGATGTCATATTATATTAGGGTATCGTATGGGATACTATTGAGGCGGGATCACCGACTATTATATGTATATATATGTATCGACTCAGATATTAGGCGGTTTCCATACCTTTCGATCAGCGTGTTTAGTGTGGCCTTGTAGTGTACTTGTAAATGATAGATTAGATTCGACTCATACCTGTTTTAAAAACTAACGAATCGTGCGTATTATAAAGATGGGACAAGGGATTTTACGGATCTTTCAAAAGACGTACCTTTTCTTAAAAACACTATAGCCCTTAATTTCAAAACACCACGATTCGTACTATTTCAAACGACAAAATAGTATAACACAGGTGTATCGATGTAGATTCCTTATTGTTACGTTATCATTCATGTTCCGCATTTTATTGCTGCAATTACTACTCATTGCCATTTATCATGTTGTTATCGTCTCATTGCATGTTTATTGTGTACTTAGTGATTATGAACCATGCTGTCAGGACACCAGCACCATTACCGATGATGCATATGTTCCACATACACTTACTTGCCGGCTCACACACAATATCATCGGTAATTGCCATGTCACGTACACTTTAGAAAATACTATTTCATTAACAAAGCTTGCTAACTGATAGTTGCTACATGTTATAGCTTTCATATGCTAGTTTTATTTTTTCATGATATCAGATGCATCCATATTTTCATTGGTTATGCGGTATTATGGAGATTTATGCCGGTTTTCATTGATATTGGCATGGTGACTTGATGATTTTGGATTCTTCTTGATATTTTCTGGATTTGGAAACCGCATGTGAAAGTTTTGTAAACTGATGAACCATTTTAAAGAGAAAAATGCGGTTTTTCTTGATATGTTGAGTATCGTTCACCATGATGTTTTCTTGGTTCTGAGATGTTTTCGAGACCCGATTCGAGGAGTTGGATGAACCGTCTCGGGTACATGGTGGACCCGGTACGGTACCCCGGGGCAAGAAGCTCGAGTTGTAGACGATGAGCCCGATAGGGGCAGACTGCCTACCAGTGATTTTACCTGGCGCGGCGGATATCCGGAGGATACCGTTCGTGGTCGTGTGATTGATGATATGGGCCGATCCAGATTAACGGAGCCTGAGGTATTGAGATATTGAGATTTGAGACACTAAGATATATAGATTTGATGATACAGGCCAGTCCGGATAGCCGGAGCCTGAGATATTGAGATATTGAGGTTTATGTTTTGTGTCGATGCTTGACACGGATTTGATGTTGATTCATTGATGATATCTCGAGTTATATACATATAGAAATCTCATTAAATAATGAAAAAAATAGTTCTTTGATTCATGATGTACTTTGTTCTCATTATATGCATCTGTACATCATATTAGTGACATGTTGTTACCTGTGGCACTGGCACGAGTTTTTGGTATTACACTAGATGGATAGATGTTTACCCTTTACTGTTATATTATGCTTCAGGCCATATTATTATTGTTTTGAGGATATTACTGATCGTATGACCTAGGATAGCGTCATGCATGCGATTTCTACTCGTAGATGTTTTCTACTCACGAGTAGGAAACTCACCCCCGTTGTGCCGCAGTTCTTTACAGGTGTTGTCGTACAGGTTTCGTGCGGCTTGCTGGCACACTGTTCCTTCCGGGTCATTGCTTGGGTAGGTGGTTTCCTTGCATCAGGACCACCATTGTTTATTTATTATTTCAGTTGTATCTAGAAACTCCATCAACCAGATTGTAATTTGATAGAGATAGAAGACCAGACCTGTTATTCTTTCGACCATGGAGTCGCGTGTTGTATTATTATGGTTTTCATGCTGATTTTTGGTTTTCTTTTGAGTTTTGATCTCGCCCTTCGGCGCTGTATATTATATTTCTTGCGTGGTTATGACCGTCGATAGACGAAGAGGTAGCTCCCGCTTGGGGATGCCTTTTTATTTATTTCGTATACTATTCATGTTGTATCCCGTTTGGGGCCAGTATTTACAAAGGAGACCCTGCCGAAATTTTCAGAAAATACTTGAGATTTTAAAAATACATACTTCGCCCTATGTTGTTAAGACTACTTTCTTTAAATTGGTTTTTCCTTCAGTCTACTACTTCTTGGTTTTGATTTCTGGGGTTTGACTTACTTAGATTACGTATGCCTCGAGACGTTTCGTAATTTAAGTGCCGGTCATGTTCCGTACTTTTCGGGTCGTGACAAAGTTGGTATCAGAGCATTAGGTTTTACCTTCGGAGTGTAGGACGACCCTTGGTTGATGGAGTAGGTAGCTTGAGTAGAGAGACGTACCGTTCGTATGTTCCGCGGTATATTTACGATACGATACTCGATTTAAGAAGCCTTTGGATGTACATTTCTTTGCACAACATTATATTCATTCCTATGATCTAGCCTCATCGGTACCAGTTTATGGTTTTGTTATCACGATTGTACGGGCAGAGAGCGCTACGGCTAGAGTTGCAGTCAGCACAAGCTCGTCGCGAACGAGGACTGACCGGGGCGTGATTCCAGGGACATAAGGTTTGCATAGATGCGCCATTTTATTGTGTTTTCGTGCCACGGGCGTTTGATGGATCCCTTTTACGAGATTTCTTGGACGTGCAGATCGGCACCAGAGGATTGGGCCCCTGCAAGAGGCCAGCCAGATTGTGATGACCGTCAAGGCACAGATTATTTTGATGATTGAGGCACTGTTCAACACGCGGACGAATGAGCCAGTGATTTTGGAGAATGAGAAGATATCACCTCAGATGTTTGAAGTTAATTCCATACGAGTTATACTTCGAGATATGATAGAGGATCGCTAGTCACCTGAGGATGAATGACTAGGACATATGATTCATTGTCTACCCCGATGCGAGGTCATCAGATTGATTAATTCCAGCTAGAGACGACTTCACGCGGATACGTTGAGAGTCGATAGAGACGATCGAATGTCAGGAACCCATTTTCCAAGTTTAATGTATTCGGAAAACAATGCAAGCAATTCTACGGACCCTATAGAAGAATGAAACCCTAACTCGACATAATGACCATGGAACTCCAGTGAACCTTAGGGCTTGCGGCAGTTCAGCGGTGCCATTAGTGAGGCTTGGGTCTTCCCTATTACGGTTGGTCCATAAGTGTTGTGGCATATATTCGATACTATTAAACTGTACCCAAGATGTTGAGCCCATAGGGGATTATGGAAGATCGACGAATCGATCGAAAGGTTTGACATCACTCGGATATCATATGATGGGATGCATTGCTTAGGAGACTCCAGATACGAGTATAGCCGTTGGAGCGCAGTCCATGCAGGCACGAAGAGACGAGTCCGAAGCAGTCAACAATAGAGAAAAGTGGAGTAAGAGGTTTGTACGAGATCTTGATGGGAAGACGTTCCACTCCGCCGACATCAGAGATGAGATACACATTCAGAGGCATTGTATACGGATATATCTTCCAGAAGGAGTTGTGATGAGTATGCAGCTGTTCCGGAACGAGAAATAGATATAGTAAGAGGATGATAACTTCCGGGAAGTTCGGCAGAAACGAGACTTGGAAGAGACTTCGACAGGACCTTTCTGGAAATACTGAACGAGAAGACCTGGACCCAGGAGCGGTCATATTACGCACACCCAGTGGCCAGAGTTCGGCATCGTCGACGAGACATGTTATGAGTAACCATGATAGTTGGCCAAAGATCTTTAGAGGATGTGTCCGAGCGGACTGCTTCGTTATCGTTTCTGTATTGGACCGTTGAGCCGATGAGCTATGTACTTAGTAATCTGTAGTGAGAGACGAGAGCCTAAGGGCACTAGGCGACATGCCATGATCAGAAGGCAAGTAGATACCTTGCTCTGCTAGCATTGGATGCACCGACAACTTCTCGACTTTGGTGGACGGACATATCGACGACAGTATTTATGATTTATGATTTTATGATTTACTATCACGTATCCGTAACTTTAGATTTTCAGTATTTTTGGGTGATTTATTTCATGATTGAGTTTTGATGACCGAGTTTCATGATATTTGATTTCATGCCTAGGGCAAGCATATGATTTGACTTATGCTTTCGGAATAGTTTTCATGCACTTTTAGTATTTGATTTGCTCTTGTGCACGCCGATGCATAGGATGGTGAGATTTTATACCACGGTATACCTGATTGGGATTTTGATTGAAATGTGTTGTATACCGTCGATTTCGATTGTGATATTCGATATTCGTTTTCGTGCACATTGTGCACTTGATTTGGATTTTGCGCATACTTAAAGCACTTGATGCAATTTAGGTGCACACTAGATGCACTAAATCGAGATTCTTCGTGCATATCATATGCACCTGGTTTTGTTGTCAGGAAAACACACTGCCTTTGACGGGGGTTTTCGTGCACACCCGCTGCACTCAGATTTTGTTTTCGTGCACATGTATGGCTCATTCATGGATTTCGATTTCCATGCGCACCAGACACACGTAGCATTCATATATATTTGGGATTGACTTCTTTTGGAGCAGTATGTTTTATGATACTTGCTATTTGGTTTTGTAGCTGAGCAGGACTAGTCAGAGGACAGTACCTAAATATATTTTTGCATACATTAATTGTTATCGAAGGGATTTCAAAAGAGGTGCTATAGTCTCAGTATTTACCCACGTGTCCGAGATGACACGGAACATTTTATAAAGGAAACCGTTCTAAAATTGTTTTCGAAACGACGGGGCGTGCAAATTAAACAAAGGATATATATATATATATGGTTATTTTCTTACAATTGTCACGACCCAAATGTAACATTTCAAAAAAAATAAAATATTATTTTTTGGGAATTTTTATAATTTAATATTATTTTATTGAATATTTTAATATTTTGGTATAATTAAATACAAATAAATGGGAAAATTTTTGGATAAATTATGGAAAATTCTAAAATAGGGTATTTTAGAGAATTATGTCATTTCTATGTTTTTATGATAATTTAGTGCTAATCGCGATTAAAAATCGCTAATCGGGTTTTTTGGCATTTTGTGCAAAACATGCACATATCATCTTTTCTTACACTTGTGCATTTTTCCACCAAGTTCCTTTTGGGTTTACTATTTGAGTGAGAATGAATTAGAGGGAAAAGATAAGGAAAAGAAAAAGAAATGGAAAAGGATTTTTATATTGAGGTATGGGTGAGAGAAAGAAAGAGTTACCTTTGACTAAGACTTAGCCATTCCTCCATTTTCTTCACCATTCCTCTCTCCCTCTTCTTTGCTTGCTGCTGCTGCCTCTTCCCTCACTTCCTCCTCCTTCTTCAAGCCTCCAAAACACCATGATAAACTCATCAAAACCTCATTTCCTTTTTACAAAAAATGTGCACAAGCTTGCAAGCTATAGGATGGACCAAGAAAGCTTTCATTTTGGCGCTGTTGAGGATTCTTGGGGGTCTTATGAGGTAATTCCTTCACAATTAGAGTGGTATTTCTTGTGGTAAGCATCGATCCAAGTTTCATATCGATATTGTGTGTTTTTCCGAACTTGAGGAAAAATTAGTTAAGGTTTGGGGGAAATTTGTGTTGTAATGTGAAATTGAGCTCAGTAGAAGTTAGATAAACACCCTAGTGCATGAATTGAGACCCCAACCTGAGAGTTGAAACCCGAAATACGGATTTAGAAACCGATTTCGGAAAAGTTATGAAATCTGGGAAGCTTATATGAGATCTGCTATCACCCGAGACATCCTAAAATAAATTTTGATTGGACAGTGAGATGTGCAGGCACCCAGGAGCCACCACACAAAACCCCAGCCCCCAACTCCTTCTTCAGGCCGCAGACTTATCCTGCTTGGCTTCAAATTGCAGCCTGGACCCCACCATTTTACCTCGTTCTGGTTCTGTAGCTCCTACATGTATAGATTAGGCCCCTGGCATGTATAGATTTGTCTAATTTCACCTAGGGTGAAATCTGGAGCCTATTTCCTTAGTTGTTGTTTTGGGTTCGTGTTTCCGTATTCCGTATTTTTAATTCTGAATTTGTGTACTGTGTTTTACCTCGACTATTTGGCGTTTATACGACGATATCGAGGGTTGTTGATGGTTTTGAAAGGCGTTGTCCATAGGTTCTAACCTATAGATCATAGCGTATCGTTTTAGGATTCGTATGCCGTTTTAGTTTGGAATTGGTTTTGATACGCATTTGCGATATGTTAATGTGTAGGTACCAAATGAAGACTCCGGGACGACAAGCAAGCGCGTGGCGACGTCCAAAAATGAAGACGCAAGGTGAGTAGATTATATCTACAGGGGGAAGTCGGGTGGATGGCGTATAGAACCCCCGCAGTCCGTAGTTAATATACTATATATATATATATATATATATATATATATATATATGATAGTTATAGTGTGTTGTGGATATTGTGTTAGGTGTATTATGGATAGTTTAGGGTTAGAACCAACTAGTGTAGTTCATAGTCGCGAACCCTAGAATAGATTTACACCTACACGTACACCGTTGCACATTCATTATACTTGCACCGTGTTTGATGATATTGGACGATATTGGAGGTGAGTCGATGATTTGGGCATTGTGCTGCGAGATTGGTGATTCGATATGATTCGTATGTGAGATACGACATGTGATCTCTAGCGGGCCTTGGAACGTGTGTTTACACACGCAGTCATATTGATGGTATCAGTTGTACTAGACTTAGATCAGTACCCCAGATTATGTGATATGATGATGAGGATACCAATTAATTGATGAGCTAATTGTGAAAATTGACCCGTACCCAGCTATTGGGATGCCGTACGACGATGTACCGTACGAGCTTTATATTGATGATAGATCTCTACACATGCCTTGAGAATTGTCATATGATATAATGTATTGTACGCGATACTATTGAGGCGGGATCACCGACTATTATATGTATATATATTTATATCGACTCAGATTTAGGTGGATTCCATACCCAACCCAGTTGACTTGATACATAGATCTGTAGTTTGCATAGTAGATGTTAGACTAAACCCAAGTCATACTTATTTCAACAACTAACGAATCGGGAGTATCTTAAAAACACTGTAGCCCTTATTTTACAAAAACCCCGATTTGTCTTATTTCAAATGGCAAGCTGCATTATTATTCATTTACCATTTATTCTACGGCTCGCATTGCATTGCATGCTTATATGTTATTGATTCATATTCCTTTGTGCATATGCCTTTACATAGTTCCATGCTCATAGTAGTGTTTCATGTTGCATGTATTATAATTCATGGATTTCGCACTTTGATATGGTGGCATATGATGATTCTGGATTGTTTTACTCCTGTGTATATATATCAGTGGTATGGGACGCTGAAATATATATGTATACCCATAGTATATATATATTAATGGTATGGGACACCGATATATATATACAGCTACTTGATATATTATCATGATGATCTATGCAAATTTATATATGCATTTCGATATATGAGAGTGGGGGCTGACCCGTGTTAGTTGTATGTATACCCTAGAGGCCAGTATTGTACAGATGATGTATATTATATTGGATGCTTGGACATATATAGAGATGACTTTCTTGCTCGATATGATAGTATGCTATCTGGTTGCACTTTATCTTAACATGTATACTTGTCTCTTTATACTGTCTTAAAGTTACATGTTGGTAAAGCCCTTAGGATGTGTACTTGACACCTGGACTATGATGCGGATCATACTAGTGGGGACATGGTAGTCCATAAGTACATCCTTCAAGGTCCCTAGTCGTGGGTGTATCGAGACGGGGCATCGATATACCAGTGTAGACTAGCGTATACGCTTCTCGACCCATGAGATGGGCGATGGATGATCCCATATCCATTGGTGTTTGACATCAGAGATGGTATACGAGTGCTCAATGGAGACCGGGTACACTGGACGGACTTGCCGAGAACTCCCAGATGGTATTATACCTCACGTCAGATGGCAGTTCTCTGGTGACACTTGTGCAGGTTAGTCTGTAGACCCGAGATCGTCATAGAGTCTTGTGTGATTCCCGCTTTGCTTTGATTTCCACCTTACCACGTCCATGAGGGCGTGCAAAACGGTGGTTTTTGGGTACAGTCCAGAGTCACATGGAGGCAATGAGCGATAGGAGGGGTTTCGTCTCTCCCGGTATTGGGGGTTGATGTTGCGCTGTGCTCGATTGGCCGTAACAGGGAAGTCCCTGGCCAGGGCTGATTAGAGATTTACTGGTAAGTGTTACCAGTAGTTTCTCGACCCGTTATGGGCCTCACATCTGCACGACTTATCGGTAATTGGGGTCTGACGTTTACCATCCCTAGGCTCGATATGCAGTATATCTGATGAAGAGACCGGACTGTATGGTAGTGTTGCCGGTTGGCTCGACCGGAGTTGTAGCAGGTTCGCTTATTTTCTTCTGATCGCTCAATACCCGGGTGGCCGTTACGTTTAGCTGACCGCTTGCAGCTTGGGGGTGCTTGATATGATCATCACCCACTGCCGGCGTATTGACGAGTCTTAGAGTCCCACAATGGAGTTACCTAGTCCAGGCGAAACGTTGTGGTGCGCGTATGCGATATGCGCATGGACCCGGTTAAAATGCGCGTATAAGATACCGTATATTAATTGGGCGGCTTGCTTTTGGTTGGGTCGTATGTGATATGGCCGGATTGATAAATCAAGTGTTGATTTATCATTTAACCATTAGTTTCTCACTAGAAATCCTTTCTTGTATAGTTTGGATGTATGCATGCATGTATGCATTCCTTCTTGATTCATGCACATATGGATGTGCATGCACACATATATACATACATCATCCTTCATGGTTGTATATACATAGAAAATGGTGGTAATATAAGACTCACACCATGGTTTTATATATATGGATATATATTGTATTTGTGTTAAAAACAAAAGAAAAGAAAAGGATAATTCATGGTTTACTTTCTACACTCTTCTTTGACCTAACCATGCTCACCCACCATTTAACCATGGATTAACTTTCCTTTTGTGTTTTAACTCAAATTCAATAATATCTTTATTGTTTAACCATGGCTTGAGATGAGAGGTGGAAAATATATATACATATATTTTCTATTTTTTTCATATGGGATTATCTTTTATCTTGTTCTAAAAAGGTCATCATCTTCTTCCTCCTTCTTCTTTTGCTCTCTAGATTTCTCTAGTGAGCAAATTACTCACCAAGTTAGGATTTTGAAGTGAGAAAAGCCACCACAACATCATTCTACACAAGTCTTGCCAACTTTTTTAGAGTGTTAGCTTCATTTCTTTCTCTTGATCAAGTGAAGTTGCAAACTTGGACAAAGCGGACTCCGGGTGGATCATCGTGGACCTAGAGGAGTTCAAGCGGACCCTTTCCAAACCCCAAGTAGCCGAGGAGTCTAGCGTAGGGAGCTACAAAGGTTGTACTCTCAAAACCCTAGCTTTTCCTACTTGAGATGATGTGTTGTTTTTGCAACCCTAATTTTCTAGGAATGATTCTTTGTGTGTTCACTTTGCACACTAAAAATTTAATCTTTGGTACATGTGATGCTTCCAAACCCTTCATAAGGTGCTAGGTAAACCTAACATTGGTATCAGAGCTACTAGGCATTGGATGTCGACCTATGGGGGGTTCTCACTGTGTGACAGTGTGGCGAAGCATAGGATCTTACCCCCAGGGTGTCCCAAGACCGAAAGGTGTTCCGGCGGGTTGTAGTCCTCGCGAGGGGGCATGCGTAAAAAGTAGCGGCCGAGGGACCCGTTGGTGCCACGGTGACCCCATTGGATGGGGTGGCTGCCTGACTAACATT
This sequence comes from Agapanthus africanus, assembly GCA_030015575.1. Taxonomy (NCBI): domain Eukaryota; kingdom Viridiplantae; phylum Streptophyta; class Magnoliopsida; order Asparagales; family Amaryllidaceae; genus Agapanthus; species Agapanthus africanus. The sequence continues at coordinate 361,949,809 of JASDDO010000022.1, read as the reverse complement.
GGTATCAGAGCCGACCTAGAACTTTAGGCGACACTTTAGAGAAGTTAAAACTCCGATCGAAACAAAATACGGCTTTTTGGGACACTCTCTGGACAATTTTTTAAATAAGTGATTTTTCAGTATTAAAAATATGTAAAAATATCAGCAGGGAAATCTAAGACAAACTGTAAAAAACGATGCAGTGAACAGTCATTTCCGCCGCGGAAACGTGGCCAAAGCTTGCTTGGGCCGCGGTTCCGTGGCCGTACAGATGAGTCAATGCATGGTTTTTGGACAGTAATACTTTTAACTGCTTGTTGATATTTTTTGGTAGTTTTAATCTGGTTTAAGTGTTATTTGTTCTGGAGATTGTTTTGAGTTCAATGATTCGATCGGAATTTTTGTAGGGTTGCTAGGCACGCGCACAAGGGTCTATGAGGCATCAACCATGCCCGATTAAAAATTTAGCCGTGCCGAACAACCCGAATACGGAACTTTAAACTAGAGATTAGGCGATAACTTGCATGCTAAACACTTTAACACTAAGTGAGAGGGATTACAACCTTTGTAGATCCGGTCCTTCACTTCATATGCTCCGTGTTGTGGTCCCTTCGCTGCGATCATCGGGTTCCGGGCTCTCGAGAGGTTCCACGAAGAGAAAGACGCAACCTTTGCTTCCGATCTTCGATACTAAGATGATCTACCTCGAAGTTTCTTTAACACAAGCTAACACTCATGAAATGATGTGAACACCCTCATCTAAATGGCAAGGGAAGATGAGGATGATGAAGTAGGAATTTTTCTCTATTTATTTATATTTTTCTCACATTTATCCATCACAAAATCAAAGCAAGAAACCATTTCAAGCTTAGAAGAAGAAGGAAGAAGATGATGAATAATGTAATAATCCTTTTGTGATGAATAGGAAAATAATCATATGATAGAATACGCAACCATGGTTCACTTAAACATTGTAGAGAATAGACTAGGGTTAGGGTTTGGGTTTGGTTAAAGCATGAATCTTGAACAAATATCTTTCACAAAACAAAATAAAATCTTCTAGAAACTTCTAGAAGGTTTAACCCTAATCCAAACCCTAATCATGTTTAAACTCCATTAAACAAGTTGCATTATTTATCATATCAGTTACAATATTATATATCACATATATAATATTTATCGTAACAAAATAAAATAATACATTTAACATATATCGCATATATATCAATGTATTACCCGAGTGAGAAAAAGAATCTTTTAGTGAGCAAATATTAGTTAATGCAATTCAATATATCAAATATATTATTATACATTAAATTATCGAATCAACACTTGATCCGACAATCTGGCTATATCGCATATAACCGGCTAATATTTATCCGTACCGATTCATCGAATCAACACTTGATCCGATGACCCGGCTGATATCAAATATCGCGAGAATATAATACGGTATCACATATCGCATTATCCTCGGTCCCGCACATATCACATATGTGCTCCTACTCCATTTTGCCTGAGTCAAGAAACCTCTGTGTAGGACTCTAAAGAATCGTCAATACGCCGGCAGTAGGTGATGATCATATCAAACACCCACAAGCTGCAAGCGGTCAGCTAAACGTAACAGCTACCCAGGTATTGAGCGCTCAGAAGATCAACAAGCAAGCCTGTACTTTCTCCTGTGGATCCAAACAGTAACACTCCCGTACAGTCCGGTCTCGTCGTCTGATATGTTGCATATCTCGCCTAGGGGTGGTAAACGTCAGACCCCAGTAGCTCGATAAGTCGTGTCGATATGAGGTCTATAACAGTTCGAGAAACTACTGATAACACTTACCAGTAAATCTCAGCAACCCTGGCCAGGGATTTCCGGTTATAGCCAATCGAACACAGCACAACATCAACTCCCTGTACCGGGAGAGACGAATCCCCTCCTATCGCTCATTGCCTCCATATGATTCGGGACTGTACCCAAAAGCCACCTTTTTGCACGCCCTCTTGGACGTGGTATGATGGAAATCAAAGCACAGTGGGAATCACACAAGACTCTATGACGATCTCGGGTCAACAGACTACTCTGTACCAGTGTCACCGGAGAACTGCCATCTGACGTATGGTATAATACCATCTGGGAGTTCTCGGCGAGTCCGTCCAGTGTACCCAGTCTCCACTGAGCACCCGTACACCATCCTTGATGTCAAACACCGATGGATATGGGATCATCCATCGCCCATCATATGGGTCAAGATGCGTATACGCTAGTCTACTCTGGTGCATCGATGCCCTGTCTCGATACACCCTCGACTAGGAACAGTTATAGGATGTACCCGTCGACTACCGTGGCCCCACTAGTATGATCTCATCATAGTCCCAGTAGTCGAGTACATATCCTAAGGGCTTTATCAACATGTAACATAGAGACAATCAGAGTACATGTTAAGATAAAGTACAACCAGATAGCATACTATCATGTCGAGCAAGAAAGTCCTCCTTATATATGTCCTAGCATCCACTACAATATACATCGTATGTACAGTAATGGCCTCTAGGGCATACATATAACTAACAATCTCCCACTTGCACTAGGGCCATCTGTTATGGTATCGCATACCCAACAATTAGCTGCGGTTGTAATATCTCATACTCAACCATCCCGTAAGAGTCTCTACTGGGAAAAAGGCCTTTGTGAGTGGATCCGCGCTGTTGTCCTCTGTGTCTGCTCTCCTAACCTCGATCTCCCTGGAGATCAACCATCTCCATGATCAGGTGATACTGCCTAAGAATTATATCTGGATTTCTGATGGGACGGTAGTTCCTTGGCTGAAGCCACAACTCCATTGTCACACAATGGTAGGAACGAAGTTCATCTTATGAACTTATATTTATCCAGACTGCCTCTTTGGTAGCATCCTTGGTAACGATGTATCTTGCCTTTAATCGTCTAGTATGTCACGGTATCTAGCTTGGAACTCTTCCAACATACCATCCCTCCACTGAGGGTAAAGACAATGCCTGCGACTGACATTCAGTCGTCCTTATCACCCTGGAACCATTCCAGTGATTCTCCCCAGGATCGATTGATACCATCTCACTACAACTAGTGAGTATCCTAACATCCAATTAGATCTATCTCATAGATCCAAAACCTAGGATTTAGTAGGTATCACTTTGATCCTATATGGAGAATCCTTGTGATAAGCGGAGATTGACCGAGCGTAGCATAGGAAACTCCTTCCCTATCAAGAGTATGTCATCCACGTACTCTACGAGGATCACCACCATACTCTCTACTACCCTTTTTGTATATACACGGTTCATCTACCATTTTGATGAAGTCAAACTCTTTGACTACCACATCAAAATAGATGTTCCAACTCTGCGATGCCTGTTTTATCATATAAAACATCTTGCGCACGTTTCCGCTGCTCCCACTGTCTACGAAGCCCTCTGGCTGTGTACTTATAGACGCTCTTTTCTAAAACATCATTTAGAAAAGCTGTCATGACACCCAACCACCAGATATCGTAGTCATGGTATGTAGCCGTGGCAAGTAGGATCTGGATGGACTTAAGCATAGCTTTGAAAGTCTCAACTTTTCCATGTACACCAAGTAATCTTCTCAAGATATACTCGCTCCTGATGGGGATCTAACCCTTCAGATAAAGCAACCAAAGTCCATACTTCGTTGGTGTATAAGGATTCCATCTCAGATCGATAAGCACCCAGCCATTCTTACAGAGTCGCACTCCTGATGGCCAGCTCGAAACTAGTTGGGTCATCATCTCATGATGCAATCCTCGCTCCCACTGTCATAGAGAAACCGAAGTATCTCTCAGGTGGGTGAGAAACCGTACTAGATCGGCGGAGAGGCTGAGGTTCGTTGGAAACCATTGAATCCTTTGGTTCTACCAAATCATCAGCTGTAGTTTGTATAGCTGGAACCATTCCAGTTCTACATAACAGACCTTGTCTCGAGCTTGTCCGGATTTTGCTTTTAGACATAGGCCGGACAACCCCAAATCTTAACAAACTTAAGATATGGGCTCTTCCCTTTCCATATCACATATGAAGTTGTAGGCAACTGATTTGATTTGAACCCTATTCAATAGGTATGCAGCTTCTCAAGTGCATAACTCCCAAAAGGAAACAGGAAACTCAGTAGTACTCATCATAGAGCACACCATATCACATAGGGTGCTATTGCTCCGCCCCGATACACCATCGTGCTATGGTGTATCCGAAGGAGTAATGCTGAGAGAGAGAATCTCATTCTCCTTTAGAATAGTCCAGGAATTCCGTGCTCAAGTATTCTCCTCCTTGATCTCATCAAAGGACATAATACTTATACCCGTATTTTGGTTCTCTACTTCTAACTTATATTCTGTGAATATCTCAAAAGGTTCGGACTTGTGTTTCAACAGGAACATATGTCTGAATCTTGAGAGATTATCAGAGAATGTAATGAAGTACAAAGAACCGATCTTGGCATCTGTAGACAGGGGACTTTCATACATCAACATGTATCAATCCCAAGAGTTCACTAACTCTTTCTCTGTTTCCAACAAACAGAGCTGTGGTCATCTTATCTTTGTGACATGACCGGCAAGTTTCACAAGATGTAAATTCAAACTAATTTAAATATGCATCTTTATGCAACTTCAGCCAGTCGGGTCGCATTGATATGACCTAGTCTACAATACCTCAAGAAGGATTCGTTCATTTCTGAACTCTTCCTCTTGTGTGTGTTCCGTATATTAAGAACTGTAGTTTGATTTAGAACGTCAATGCTTTTAGATAACGTGCCTGAACCGATCAACTCTTGATATAGGAAATGTTCAAAACATTATCCAACAATACAAAATTATATCCTTTCTTTACTAATAAAGAGACTGATATGATTTTGTATATCAGGTTCGGTATCTAATAACATTTGTTCAGAATCAATGTATTCTGGTAATACAGGGTGACAGTGACCAACAGACTTGGCTGCAACACTTGCACCGTTTTCTGTCTTATGAAACTTATCACCCTTTCTCAGTTCTTTACCTATCTATAGCCCATGTAACAGATTACATATACGGGATCCTGATCCGGTATCACATACCCAGGACGTAAAGGATACTGAGAAACAGTTCTGTGTAATGAACACACCCGAAGATGATGCATCAGCATGCACTTTCTTCGTTTGGGCGGCATGGGAAATCTGGTATTCCCCAATTTTCCTGCTTTGTCTTATAACAATTATAAGTTGGAGCGGGACCAACGTTCCCCAGCTCAGTATAACAAGCGGGTTCGGTCAATATATCCGTTTTATTATCTTGATTAAGGCGTGATATGGTCGCTACCTGGAGAGAGAGAGAAGAAAACACTCAGCGTATGCTCTTGCAAGATTAGATTGGTTATATAATATATCTAATCAGGATGTCTCCCACTGTTTTAGTCAAATCTTCCTTCAAACCCTAAAAGGAAAGACTAGCCGGGATTAATTACACGCTACAAGTTCGCCAATCTTTCAGCCAGGCCAGTGTCGGTACTTTGAGGGAGGTCCCCCGTGCTTTCGCACGAACCTAATTACAGTAAACCTCGTTTTCCCAGAGGCGTAACCCCGTTAACACCTTTCTAGACACCTACTTGATCGGCTAATTGTAATGTGTAAAACTCTCCCAGGAGTAACTCTTACTCGCAGCGGGTATCGGGATCCAACTATCTTATAGAAGGTATGCAATCTCATTGCAAATTTCAACACTTGAAATTCCCAATAATATTTTACCCCTAGCATCTATATGACCTTAACATAGTCAACAAATCATAAGTGCTAGTCAAGTTCAACCCGTCATTTCCCGATTGAATTAAATCCACCCGCACGACCCTTAACATGGTCAACAAAGTCGCACGACTACCCTAATCCAATCGCATCATATGCTTATACAGATAAGCACTAATCAGCTACCGCACACTACGCCTTAACATAGTCAACAAACGTAGCACGAATACTAACTAGTACTTATCTGAAATGACGGAGGGCTACGACGGGTTTTTCAGAAAACCCTTTGCGTAATGAACTTGATATCGTTATAGAATCGAGTGATTTTAAATGGAGTGTTTTTGAGGCTTTTCTAGTTTTGCTAAAGGAGTCACTCCCGGTGAAGGGATCGTCGGTCCTTTCCTCGTCGAATGAGGTGCGGGATATATCATATATATCACTGTGCAAAGCAAGAACTATAGAAGCAATCAAAAGACAAACCGAGTTTGTAGTATCTGCCAGTTATTGCTAAAGGAGTCACTCCCGGTGAAGGGATCTCGGTCCTTTCCTTATCGAATAAGGTGCTGGATGTTCTACAAGGAACACCGCTATGCAACGCAAGAACTGTAGCTACCAGTTTTATATAAACAAGTTTCTATAACATCTTTAGGTTTCTTTTAATTCATTAATCTCATTAATGAAGTCCCATTTTATTATGCTTCACAAGCATCTCTTTTGAAACGAAATCTGCAATATAACATATATCTCATATATATATAATATAAACATTCGTCTCAGGCAGTAATATGATCTCATCACAGAACATTGCAGCAGAAGAACATATATGAAATATTGGATATACTAGGACGTTCGTGTTTTCAATACGAGCCTGTATAAAACACGGATTCCACGGTCGCGATGAATAGCCAAACCCACATCCCTAAACCCCTACGAGAGCGGCAAGTAACACTGCCAATTCTAGGGTTAGGAGACCCGGTCTCGACTCCTCGAGATGGTCTCCCACTGGACCCTAGAACCCGGTTACTTGTGCTCCCCGCCTTGGGTCTACCTAATGCGGAAAAGTAAATAATATACAACGGTGACATCTTCCGCTACCTGGAAGTGCCCCAATAAAAGAATATTACATATAAATGAATTTTACATGAATGAAAAAGAAAAACTCTCATCTCACATAAAACCCCCGGCTATTCAAACGCGACGATCCAATATAACATATCACAGCAACACATAATATCTCATATCATCAACGTAAGCAAGTATGCGTATCCCGATTGTCGTTGATGTATAGCAACGAAGCCGGCGATACACCACATACTATGCTTACGGTCATAGAAAAGAATGTTTAAAACTACAACAGTTGGAATCCGCAATCTCCTTAGACATCGCATGCCTAACCAAATGAATTCCTTAGACATCACATGCCTAACAATTATAAACCCTGCATTTTAGTCTCATTATCGAAAACTCTTTTCAATATCAAGTCGGGCAATTCAACAAGATTCCCAACGTCCTGATCGAATGCTCGTCGCAAACTTTAGTAGACGGCCGCACCCCCGATACCGTCGACGAAGTGCACCAAGGCGGAACACCGCTACCGGGAGCACCCGAACGGATGCTTTCGGCGACGGGGTTCTCCTACAGTCACTTGGTCGGGGCTATGGAGTGAGGCTGCCTATTAAGTTTACCCGGCGAGTATCCGCGTACGCTACGTGATTGCGACGGACTTTTGATCACATCAAAATTCCGTGGCAACCGATCATCTGAGACTAAACCGCTAGATTTATAACATTCATTTTAGTTATCACATAACTACTTGTGAATTCCAATTATTGTATCACATTCCAGATAAATAGAAAAAGTTAAACTTTCCGATCGAATCATCAAGCACCCAAGATTTCCCCAACATATTTCAACACTTGAAAACAGTTTAAAAACATCCATTACATGCCACAGTAACAATGATCCAGCCGTAGAAGTCAAGCCAACGCCTCACATGTGGCACGCCGTACTGCCCCAAACCCAAAGGTTCAAAGGGCAGTTCAAGACGGTCACATAATCGAGTTAAGGTTTGTTGTCTTCTAGAGGGTCCACCGAGTTACTTGCATGACTTAGAACATTCTTAAACGGTAGAAAAAATCCAACTTTTGAAAAATTTTCCGACAGGGGAAAAAGTGAGTTATTGATATCCGTTCGAACTTTTTAACAGTTTCTATAAGATATCCGGAAAGCCACATAGACAAAATCTAATACTCTGATCGAAACATCGAATCCCCAAAACAACTCCAGAAAACTCAACTGTAGAATAAAAATTAAAACATTCCAGAGAACTCAGCACTGTGTAATTGGAATTACTGTGCCAAATAGGAGGGGTGACGTCATCAAGTGGCCGCGGAACAGCCGCAGAAGCCAGGCTTCTGCCGCTGTTCCGCCGCACTTTTGACGAATTACCCCCTCGAATTTCACAGTAATTCTAATTAGACCCTGCTGAATTTTTTAGAAACTTTTAATTGACAAAAATCCAAATTTTCAGAAAATTTCCAGAGAGCATTTTGGAGTTTTGGGTTTCGGGTTTTCCGGGTTCGATCGGACTTTAAACTTCGTCTAGACTTCGCCTAAAGCTCTAGCTTGGCTCTGATACCACTGTAGGGTTGCTAGGCACGCGCACAAGGGTCTACGAGGCATCAACCATGCCCGATTAAAAATTTAGCCGTGCCGAACAACCCGAATACGGAACTTTAAACTAGATTTTAGGCGATAACTTGCATGCTAAACACTTTAACACTAAGTGAGAGGGATTACAACCTTTGTAGATCCGGTCCTTCACTTCATATGCTCCGTGTTGTGGTCCCTTCGCTGCGATCATCGGGTTCCGGGCTCTCGAGAGGTTCCACGAAGAGAAAGACGCAACCTTTGCTTCCGATCTTCGATACTAAGATGATCTACCTCGAAGTTTCTTTAACACAAGCTAACACTCATGAAATGATGTGAACACCCTCATCTAAATGGCAAGGGAAGATGAGGATGATGAAGTAGGAATTTTGCTCTATTTATTTATATTTTTCTCACATTTATCCATCACAAAATCAAAGCAAGAAACCATTTCAAGCTTAGAAGAAGAAGGAAGAAGATGATGAATAATGTAATAATCCTTTTGTGATGAATAGGAAAATAATCATATGATAGAATATGCAACCATGGTTCACTTAACCATTGTAGAGAATAGACTAGGGTTAGGGTTTGGGTTTGGTTAAAGCATGAGTCATGAACAAATATCTTTCACAAAACAAAATAAAATCTTCTAGAAACTTCTAGAAGGTTTAACCCTAATCCAAACCCTAATCATGTTTAAACTCCATTAAACAAGTTGCATTATTTATCATATCAGTTACAATATTATATACCACATATATAATATTTATCGTAACAAAATAAAATAATACATTTAACATATATCGCATATATATCATTGTATTACCCGAGTGAGAAAAAGAATCTTTTAGTGAGAAAATATTAGTTAATGCAATTCAATATATCAAATATATTATTATACATTAAATTATCGAATCAACACTTGATCCGACAATCCGGCTATATCGCATATAACCGGCTAATATTTATCCGTACCGATTCATCGAATCAACACTTGATCCGATGACCCGGCTGATATCAAATATCGCGAGAATATAATACGGTATCACATATCGCATTATCCTCGGTCCCGCACATATCACATATGTGCTCCTACTCCGTTTTGCCTGAGTCAAGAAACCTCTGTGTAGGACTCTAAAGAATCGTCAATACGCCGGCAGTAGGTGATGATCATATCAAACACCCACAAGCTGCAAGCGGTCAGCTAAACGTAACAGCTACCCAGGTATTGAGCGCTCAGAAGATCAACAAGCAAGCCTGTACTTTCTCCTGTGGATCCAAACAGTAACACTCCCGTACAGTCCGGTCTCGTCGTCTGATATGTTGCATATCTCGCCTAGGGGTGGTAAACGTCAGACCCCAGTAGTTCGATAAGTCGTGTAGATATGAGGTCTATAACAGTTTGAGAAACTACTGATAACACTTACCAGTAAATCTCAGCAACCCTGGCCAGGGATTTCCGGTTATAGCCAATCGAACACAGCACAACATCAACTCCCTATACCGGGAGAGACGAATCCCCTCATATCGCTCATTGCCTCCATATGATTCGGGACTGTACCCAAAAGCCACCTTTTTGCACGCCCTCTTGGATGTGGTATGATGGAAATCAAAGCACAGTGGGAATCACACAAGACTCTATGACGATCTCGGGTCAACAGACTACTCTGTACCAGTGTCACCGGAGAACTGCCATCTGACGTATGGTATAATACCATCTGGGAGTTCTCGGCGAGTCCGTCCAGTGTACCCAGTCTCCACTGAGCACCCGTACACCTTCCTTGATGTCAAACACCGATGGATATGGGATCATCCATCGCCCATCATATGGGTCAAGATGCGTATACGCTAGTCTACTCTGGTGCATCGATGCCCTGTCTCGATACACCCTCGACTAGGAACAGTTTTAGGATGTACTCGTCGACTACCGTGGCCCCACTAGTATGATCTCATCATAGTCCCAGTAGTCGAGTATATATCCTAAGGGCTTTATCAACATGTAACATAGAGACAATCAGAGTACATGTTAAGATAAAGTACAACCAGATAGCATACTATCATGTCGAGCAAGAAAGTCCTCTTTATATATGTCCTAGCATCCACTACAATATACATCGTATGTACAGTAATGGCCTCTAGGGCATACATATAACTAACAATTTTGACTTCATGTTTTTTCCGGATAATTAGAAAGTATTGAATTGTTCGAACGAGTGTCATTTGCTCACTTTTCACGGGGTTTAAATTTTTCGGAAATACGTGCAAGTTTTGTTGTGGACCTTCTAGAAGACAACAAACCTTAATTCGATTATGTGACCGTCTTGAACTGCCTTTTGAACCTTAGGGTTTGGGGCAGTACGGCGTGCAACATGTGAGGCATTGGCTTGACCCTTCTACGGCTGGACCGCAACTACTGTGACACACTCCGGGTTTTTGAACTCCGCTCAAGTGTTGAGCTTTAGTGAATTATGGGTATTTGATCATTCGTTCGAAAACTTTAATACTGTCTATTTATCTGGAATGTAATGCAATATGTGGAATTCATATAGCTAGACATGAAATACGAAGTATGTAATATTTCGCATTTACAATGTCTGAAGAGAATGTGGATTCAGGATATTGCAGTTTTACACTTTCTTTTCTGTGACCGTAAGTGTAGTATTGTAACATTTAGGAAAAGTTAGAAATAAATAAAATTAATTAAATTAAGAATAAAGTGATAAATCACAAAACAGTTAAAATCAAATACGTCAATCTTCATAAGTTATATGTAATACAAATTAAATTAGAATTTTTGAATGTAATTTAAATAAGTTATAAGGGTTTTAATGATAAATTTAGCTTCATTTTAATAAAAGGTGTGTTTTATAATAAGTTAAGTTGTGAGGGGTTAAATTGTAAAGTTTAGTTTTTATGCAAATATAAGATAGTTAAGGTTTTAATTGAAAGTGTTGGAAAAGTCAAATTAGTTCAGAATTTAAATGAGATTAAAAAGGGAAAATGTGAAGATAATGCAAAACCACCTCATGCTTTCTTGCAACCTTCAATCTCCACCTCCTCCTTGCATGAAACATGCACACCCTAGGCTTTGACACCTCCACCTTCTCTTATCTCTTCATCCACTCTCTTATATAACACAAAATTTCAGTTAAACTCAGAATCAAAACTCAAAGAAAAATAAAAAGGAAAGGAAAAATTAAGAGAGAAAAAGAAGAACAAGAGGAAGAAGAAGAAGATGGAACTTGTTCATGGAGATGGTTCATCATCAAGCTAGGAGGGACTTAGCCATTTGGAGGGTTATTCCTACAGCAAAATAGGAGGGTAAAATTCTTAAACACAGTAGGGATTAGATTCTGTAGCTTAATTAGTTTAGAGTTAATCAAGTCACATAATATCGTATTCTAGCTAAATTTAGTGTCTGTTAGAATCTGTTTTGATCTGAAAGATAATTAACTTAATTAAACAGAATTAAAATGATGTAGGAATCAACTAGAGTAAACCACAAGAAGACGACACCCAGGGGCCGGTTTTGGGCCGGCGGCCATACACAAAAATCCGGCGTCGCCGGCCATGTTGAGGGTTTTGTGGGTTTGGTCTTTTGGGTAGTTTACAGTATACAATTTAGGTTATTTTGGTACTGTTTATTTAAATTAGTTTCACAGTAGTTAAAATCTGGGAAGATATATCGGAAAGGGTATCGTAAAACACTAAATACGACACGACTAAATCATGTCGCGTTTTAATTTCTGAAACAATACAGATTAAAGTTAAAATCCAGCAAGATTAAGTGTTTTATAACTTGATATAATCAGATAATATATAACTTATAAGTGGGATAGCGTGTTTCTATTTCCGTTATATCGGAATAGCCGTTTTGCTTATATACGTTAATTTACATATTTAGACTCGAATACAAGAATTACGGAAGCCGCGAGGAAAGAGAAAGGATTAGCAATTCCGGAGTAGATTCGACTTTTCCGGTGAGTAGACTAAACATCTACCGGGGAATTTTGTAAAGATGGCGTATTTCGCCCTTAGTTTTTACTTAATTCAATACTTATATCATCATGCTTAAATGTTAAAATTGCATTCATTTCAATACTTGTAAATTGTTTAGTTGTTAGAACACTTCACAATTATCGACGAGTCATGCCACGTGCACATCTTATATGCTACACACACCTCGTCGATATTGCCATGTCACTTACACTTAAATATCATACTTGTTACCATGGAATTATATCGTATTTCACATCTCAAATATAGTGGTAGATTGCATCATTGACATCCTGTTGCTTTATGCGTATTTCTATGTTGTATATGAGGTAGATACTGAATTGAGGATTTATGGTTTTGAGTTTTGAATACTATTACATAAATCCAGTATTTTCATGATTGATGTGTCATGTCCACCATGAGATGATTTCTGTTTTGGTTTTATTCCGGACCGAGTGGGGGAGATATACGGTCGCGGATTTTACGTTATCCATACTGAGTGGGGGAGATATACAGTTGGATACATGGTGGACCCGGTCGAGACCGAGGGGCAGGATAGCCGTATTGAGACGGAGGAGCCTAGCGAGGTTACTCGATACCGGAGTTGGTAATAAAAATACGGCGTGTATCTAGAGGATAACGACCGATATTATGGGTATAGGATCATTCGGGGAATGATGCCTATAAGAAATGAAAGTTTTATGTCGTTGATGGACACCGAGAAATGATTTACTTGAGTTGTGATTTCCGAAGTATAATGAGATTTATTGTTGAATTTCACATATACTTATATATCATACTGATTCATATTCAGTAGCATGATTGTCATATTTACTTTATTCGCCGTTATATGTTAGTCGTATTCACTGAGTTGGCAACTCATCCCCGTTGTGCCACAGTTCCTTGCAGGGATAGAGTGGACGGGTAGCTGCGAGACAGAGATACATTTGCAGTTGTATTCCATCTTTTGATCGGTAGGTTACATGTGTAGTAACCTTCCTTTTTGATTTTGTAGTTTGTATCTAGAAAGTCTCCATCAAACCTGTATTTTGACGTAGAAATGAGAGATGGTATATATATGTACAGTTGAGATCTGTTGATCAGTATCATAGTTTCTTTCTTTATGAGATTCAGTAATGTTCTTTATGTGTATATTCATGTTCATTTTTGATATTGTTGATTCCAACTAGGAATACAACTAAACTTAACCTTTATTCTTTGTTTAATAAATTAACTTCATAAATTGAGATTTTTACTTAAAAACTAAATTTTCATAAATAATTCCGCAATAAGGTATTTTGATATTGGTTTTCGGCTTACTTGGACTTGTGCATATATTTAGATATTATACAATCTAAGTGCCGGTCACATCCAAACTTGGGTCGTGATAAAGTTGGTATCAGAGCTTAGGAGTAACCTTACGGAATTCAGTAAAGGATTTCAATAGGTTGATGTAAGTCCGAGAGTTAGGATGACCTTTGGTTTGATGGAGTAGGTGAATTAGGACGAATGCAGTACCGTACGTATGTTCCGCGGCATATTTACGTTATCGTATTCATCCTAACTAACCTTAGGATGTTTATCTTGATCTATTCTTCCGTTGATTCTCCGTTATTGATTGCTTCTGTTCCCACACCTTATCAACTCTCGTTTCTTGTTCCAGTTGCTATGGCTACGCGGGCTAGGCGAGCCGCAGCCAGAGATGCAGCTTGGGCGAGTCCGCCTGTGACGACGACTGGTACACCGGACGTTCCGGCGGTGCATGAGCATGTTGATCCTCCTCCTCCAGATCGCATGACTAGGATTGAGGAGGGTATGTTGGGATTACAGCGAGTGGTAGGACAGTTAGCTGAGACCACTCGAGTATTGAGATCAGATCCAGCACCGACCATAGCAGAGTCCGAGGTACAGCCTACACAGACGGTAGCGCCAGTAGATACGAGACTGATGGAAGTATCACATGCAGAGTTTATGAGATTGAGACCCCCGGTATTTACAGGGACCGATGTGGCGGAAGATCCTCAGTCTTTTCTTGATAGGATGGCGAGGATTGGCAGATCATTGCGATGTTCTGATGCGAGGTCAGTTGAGCTGACTAGTTTTCGTTTGGAGGGACTTGCACAGGAGTGGTGTGAGTCGATGGAAAGAGGGCGAGCTACGAATCTTCCTCCGATGACGTGGACCGAGTTTTCTACAGTCTTTCTTGCCAGATTTCTTCCCCAGAGTGTGAGGGACGCTAGAGCTAGCAGTTTTGAAGCGTTGAGGAAATCAGCAAGTATGACAGTAGCAGATTATGACTTACGATTCACCCAGCTATCGCGATATGCCCCATACTTAGTACCTACAGAGGAGCTTCGGGTGAAAAGGTTCCTAAGAAGTTTGGACACACAGTTGTATCTGGCGATAGGCTCCCAGCATTTTGATACATATGCACAGGCCATGGATGCGGCGATACGAGTAGAGGAGAGTTTGAGCGAGCCAGGGGTCGTTCCAGAGCCAAAGAGGAGTAGACCAGTAGTGCCGACAAATAGACAGTTTGGCAGAGGTAGAGGGTCATATCCAGGCAGATATACTCCAGGCCGCAGTGTCGGACGAGGTTGGACACAGGGTCAGATGTTCAGTTCTTATCCTGGTGATCAGAGACCACCATCTACTTGTTATAGTTGTGGACTTCCCGGACACTTTGCGAGAGATTGTAGATCTCAGGGAGGGACCCTTGCTCCACAGGCTGCTTTACCCCTTCCACCTCCTGCACCGATGGCTTTACTTCCTCCCCCAGTTGGCGCTACACGCCAGGCAGTTGCACCACGAGGTCGAGGCTTTGCAGGACGTGCTCAGAGAGGTCGAGGAGATCGAGGTAGAGGACGACAGGATGCGGGCAGGGGCCAGGCACGGGTTTTTGCGCTGACTCCACAGGACGCCCAGGCATCGAATGCAGTCGTGACAGGTACTCTTACAGTATGCTCATTAGAGGCACATGTTTTATTTGATCCCAGTTCTACACATTCTTATGTATCTTCACGATTCGCACTTTTGTTGGGGAAGGAGTCGTCATTATTAGAGTTACCTTTGGTAGTGAGTACTCCAGTTGGAGATTCCTTTATAGCTCGGCACGTATTCAGATCGTGTTCGGTACATATTGGTGGTAGAAATTCTCTAGTTGATCTGATTCTCCTGAACATGTTAGACTTTGACGTACTTCTTGGGATGGATTGGTTAGCCGCTTGTCATGCCTATGTAGATTGTAGAGGAAAAGCGGTTAGATTTTGTTTTCCTGGTGAACCGGTGTTTGTTGTGCAGGGGGATTGCAAGTTAACCCCTGTCAACATGATTTCTGCTTTTTGTGCGGGGCGGCTCTTGAAGAAGGGTTGTTATGGGTTCTTGGCCTTTATTCAGGACATAGGGGTCGCTGAAGTTCCTTTGGACCAAATCCCAATCATACGAGAATTCCCTGAGGTATTTCCTGCTGAGTTACCTGGATTGCCACCCGATCGAGATATTGAATTTTGCATCGACTTGATTCCGGGTGCGGGGCCTATTTCTATACCACCCTATCGAATGGCACCAACGGAAATGAAAGAGCTCAAAAGCCAGTTGCAAGAGTTGTTAGATAGAGGACTTGTTCGTCCCAGTGTTTCACCGTGGGGAGCTCCTGTCTTATTTGTAAAGAAGAAGGACGGTAGTATGAGAATGTGCATCGACTACCGACAGCTGAATCGCGTCACGGTGCGAAACAGGTATCCATTACCATAAATAGATGACTTGTTCGATCAGTTACAAGGAGCTGGGTTCTTCTCAAAGATTGACTTGAGGTCAGGGTATCATCAGTTGAGGGTTCGGAAGGACGATATTCCAAAGACGGCGTTTCGTACGAGATATGGGCATTATGAATTTCTGGTGATGTCGTTCGGACTCACCAATGCTCCAGCAGATTTTATAGATATGATGAACCGTATCTTTAGACCATTTATCGATCGGTTTATTATAGTATTCATAGATGATATTCTTGTATATTCTCGGAGTCAGACGGAGCACGAACAGCATTTACGTATCACATTGCAGATCTTGAAGGAGCATCAGCTGTATGCAAAATTTTCTAAGTGTGTTTTTTGGCTCGATAGTGTGGAGTTCTTGGGTCACATAGTTACGAGAGAAGGTATATGTGTGGACCCAAAGAAGATTGAAGCGGTTCAACACTGGCCTAGGCCTATGTCAGTTACGGAGGTTCGGAGTTTCTTAGGTCTGGCAGGTTATTACAGACGCTTCGTACAGGATTTCTCACGGATAGCGGCACCTTTGACAGGATTGACTAGGAAGGAAGTTCCATTTCAGTGGATAGATGCGTGTGAGCAGAGTTTCCAACAGTTGAAGACGCGTTTGACGACTGCACCTGTATTATCTTTACCTTCCGGGTCAGGGGGTTTCGTCGTGTATTGCGATGCTTCTAGAGTGGGCTTAGGCTGTGTGTTGATGCAACACGGCAAAGTTATAGCATATGCTTCTCGACAGTTGAAGAGGCATGAACAAAACTACCCCACTCATGATCTAGAGATGGCTGCTGTAGTATTCGCATTGAAGATTTGGAGACATTACTTATATGGAGAATCGTGTCAAATCTTCACAGATCATAAAAGCTTAAAGTATATCTTTCAGCAGAAAGATCTGAACCTCAGGCAGCGTAGATGGATGGAACTGGTGAAGGATTACGACTGTGTGATCTTGTACCACCCAGGCAAAGCAAATGTGGTAGCAGATGCCTTGAGTCGGAGGCCTGGAGGTAATTTATCTCATTTGAGCATTTTGCAGAGACAGTCTTCTACAGACTGGCAGATCTTATGTGATAGTCGTATACAGTTTGAGTTCACGTCAGCAGGAGGTCAGTTAGCACATGTTCGCACCAGACCTCAGCTATTGGATCGTATTCGAGATGCGCAGCCTACAGATACTCGCATGATGGAGATTATAGATCATGTTAGGCAGGGCAAGGAGACGGAGTTCGTGATTGATGATCATGGAGTATTACGTTTTAGGACTCGTCTCTGTGTGCCAGATTCTGACGGATTGAGGCGTGAGATTTTGGAGGATGCTCACAGATCAGTATACAGTATTCATCATGGCTCCACTAAAATGTATCGTGATTTAAAAGATAATTATTGGTGGGAAGGAATGAAGAAGGATGTTACGAAGTATGTTTCACGATGCTTGACTTGTCAGCAAGTTAAAGCAGAACACCAGAGGCCAGCCGGGGAGTTGCAACCCTTACCCATTCCAGAGTGGAAATGGGAACAGATTTCCATGGATTTTGTGGTGGGTCTACCCAGGACTAGCAGAGGGTATGATTCCATTTGGGTGATTGTAGATAGATTGACAAAGACCGCTCATTTTCTTCCAGTAAAGACGACGTATGGATTTGCTCAGTATGCACAGGTTTATATCGATGAGATTGTACGTCTACATGGAGTGCCGACATGCATAGTATCAGATCGAGGTACCCAGTTCACGAGCAGGCTTTGGCAGAAACTTCAGGACGCTCTTGGTACACGACTGAGTTTTAGTACAGCTTTCCACCCACAGACAGACGGTCAGTCGGAGCGGACCATTCAGATACTAGAGGATATGCTTCGGGCTTGTAGCCTAGATTTCGGTGGTAGTTGGGATCGTCACCTACCTTTGGTAGAATTCTCGTATAACAACAGTTTTCAGGAGACGATCCAGATGGCACCCTTTGAAGCCTTGTATGGAAGGAAATGTAGATCACCCGTTTGCTCGACGGAACTTAGTGAGAGTGGTATATTGGGACCGCAGATAGTACAGGAAACTACAGAGAAGATTCAATTGATACGAGATAGAATGAAAGCGGCCCAATGCAGACAGAAGTCATACGTAGATCGAAGACGACGTAAACTCGAGTTTGATGTGGGAGATCATGTGTTCCTTCGAGTATCTCCAATGAAAGGTGTGATGCACTTCGGGAAGAAAGGGAAGCTCAGCCCCAGATATGTTGGACCTTACGAGATTTTAGAGAGATTAGGCGCTGTAGCTTATCGGTTAGCACTTCCACCTAATTTTCCCGACGTACATCCGGTGTTCCACGTTTCGATGCTTCGCAGATATCTTCACGATCCATCTCATGCGATCCAGCATCAGACTCTACAGCTTGAGCCAGATCTATCCTACGCAGTGCAGCCAGTCGCTATTCTGGACAGGCAGGTAAAGCAACTACGATCGAGGATACTGCCATCTGTAAAAGTTCTCTGGCAAGGAAAGGATCGCGAGGAGATTACTTGGGAGACGGAGGACGCCATGCGAAAGAAATTTCCACATCTTTTCATAGGTATGTCTAGTAATTATTTTAAATTCGGGGACCGAATTTTCTTAAGGGGGGAATATTGTAACATTTAGGAAAACTTAGAAATAAATAAAATTAATTAAATTAGGAATAAAGTGATAAATCATAAAACAGTTAAAATCAAATACGTCAATCTTCATAAGTTATATGTAATACAAATTATATTAGAATTTTTGAATGTAATTTAAATAAGTTATAAGGGTTTTAATAATAAATTTAGCTTCATTTTAATAAAAGGTGTGTTTTATAATAAGTTAAGTTGTGAGGGGTTAAATTGTAAAGTTTAGTTTTTATGCAAATATAAGATAGTTAAGGTTTTAATTGAAAGTGTTGGAAAAGTCAAATTAGTTCAGAATTTAAATGAGATTAAAAAGGGAAAATGTGAAGATAATGCAAAACCACCTCATGCTTTCTTGCAACCTTCAATCTCTACCTCCTCCTTGCATGAAACATCCACACCCTAGGCTTTGACACCTCCACCTTCTCTTATCTCTTCATCCACTCACTTATATAACACAAAATTTCAGTTAAACTCAGAATCAAAACTCAAAGAAAAATAAAAAGGAAAGGAAAAATTAAGAGAGAAAAAGAAGAACAAGAGGAAGAAGAAGAAGATGGAACTTGTTCATGGAGATGGTTCATCATCAAGCTAGGAGGGACTTAGCCATTTGGAGGGTTATTCCTACAGCAAAATAGGAGGGTAAAATTCTTAAACACAGTAGGGATTAGATTCTGTAGCTTAATTAGTTTAGAGTAAATCAAGTCACATAATATCGTATTCTAGCTAAATTTAGTGTCTGTTAGAATCTGTTTTGATCTGAAAGATAATTAACTTAATTAAACAGAGTTAAAATGATGTAGGAATCAACTAGAGTAAACCACAAGAAGACGACACCCAGGGGCCGGTTTTGGGCCGGCGGCCATACACAAAAATCCGGCGTCGCCGGCCATGTTGAGGGTTTTGTGGGTTTGGTCTTTTGGGTAGTTTACAGTATACAATTTAGGTTATTTTGGTACTGTTTATTTAAATTAGTTTCACAGTAGTTAAAATCTGGGAAGATATATCGGAAAGGGTATCGTAAAACACTAAATACGACACGACTAAATCATGTCGCGTTTTAAATTCTGAAACAATACAGATTAAGGTTAAAATCCAGCAAGATTAAGTGTTTTATAACTTGATATAATCAGATAATATATAACTTATAAGTGGGATAGCGTGTTTCCATTTCCGTTATATCGGAATATCCGTTTTGCTTATATACGTTAATTTACATATTTAGACTCGAATACAAGAATTACGGAAGCCGCGAGGAAAGGGAAAGGATTAGCGATTCCGGAGTAGATTCGACTTTTCCGGTGAGTAGACTAAACATCTACTGGGGAATTTTGTAAAGATGGCGTATTTCGCCCTTAGTTTTTACTTAATTCAATACTTATATCATCATGCTTAAATGTTAAAATTGCATTCATTTCAATACTTGTAAATTGCTTAGTTGTTAGAACACTTCACAATTATCGACGAGTCATGCCACGTGCACATCTTATATGCTACACACACCTCGTCGATATTGCCATGTCATTTACACTTAAATATCATACTTGTTACCATGGAATTATATCGTTTTTCACATCTCAAATATAGTGGTAGATTGCATCATTGACATCCTGTTGCTTTATGCGTATTTCTATGTTGTATATGAGGTAGATACTGAATTGAGGATTTATGGTTTTGAGTTTTGAATACTATTACATAAATCCAGTATTTTCATGATTGATGTGTCATGTCCACCATGAGATGATTTCTGTTTTGGTTTTATTCCGGACCGAGTGGGGGAGATATACGGTCGCGGATTTTACGTTATCCATACTGAGTGGGGGAGATATACAGTTGGATACATGGTAGACCCGGTCGAGACCGAGGGGCAGGATAGCCGTATTGAGACGGGGGAGCCTAGCGAGGTTACTCGATACCGGAGTTGGTAATAAAAATACGACGTGTATCTAGAGGATAACGACCGATATTATGGGTATAGGATCATTCGGGGAATGATGCCTATAAGAAATGAAAGTTTTGTGTCGTTGATGGACACCGAGAAATGATTTACTTGAGTTGTGATTTCCTAAGTATAATGAGATTTATTGTTGAATTTCACATATACTCATATATCATATTGATTCATATTCAGTAGCATGATTGTCATATTTACTTTATTCGCCGTTATATGTTAGTCGTATTCACTGAGTTGGCAACTCATCCACGTTGTGCCACAGTTCCTTGCAGGGATAGAGTGGACGGGTAGCTGCGAGGCAGAGATACTTTTGCAGTTGTATTCCATCTTTTGATCGGTAGGTTACATGTGTAGTAACCTTCCTTTTTGATTTTGTAGTTTGTATCTCGAAAGTCTCCATCAAACCTGTATTTTGACTTAGAAATGAGAGATGGTATATATATGTACAGTTGAGATCTGTTGATCAGTATCATAGTTTCTTTCTTTATGAGATTCAGTAATGTTCTTTATGTGTATATTCATGTTCATTTTTGATATTGTTGATTCCAACTAGGAATACAACTAAACTTAAACTTTATTCTTTGTTTAATAAATTAACTTCATAAATTGAGATTTTTACTTAAAAACTAAATTTTCATAAATAATTCCGCAATAAGGTATTTTGATCTTGGTTTTCGGCTCACTTGGACTTGTGCATATCTTTAGATATGATACAATCTAAGTGCCGGTCACATCCAAACTTCGGTCGTGACAAGTATGTAGTGGTATTGCCGATTGTCGTTGCTATACATCGACGACAATCGGTGTATGCATACTTACTTACATTGATGATATGAGGTATTATGTGTTGCTGAGATATGGTGTGCAGGATTGTCGCGATTGAATAGCCGGGGGGGGTTTATGTGAGATGAGAGTTTTATATTTTCATTCATGTAAATTCAAATGTAATGTAATATTCTTTTATTTGGGGCACTTCCGGGTTGAGGTTGATGCCACCAGTGTTGTATATTATTTACTTTTCCGTATTAGGATGGGCCCAAGGAGGGGAGCACAGGTGACCGGGTTCTAGGGTTCAGTGGGAGGCCATCTCGAGGAGTCGAGACCGGGTCTCCTAAACTCCAGAATTGGTAGGGTCGCTTGCCGCTCTCGTAGGGGTCCGGGGTGTGGGCTTGGCTATTCATCACGACTGTGGAATCCGTATTTTCTATTGTTGGCAAAATACTAAATACGGACGTCCTAGTATATCCCATATTATATCTATGTTTCTGCTGCGATATCTGTGATGTGATCATTTGATATGTTGTGATGGATACTGTATATAGTATATATGATATATTATATAGATGTTACTTATGTTTTACACCCGCGCTAGCCCTGCCCCGCTCTGTCGTTAGTTACCTAACCTAACGGTGCACGAGGGGACATCGAGGCGAATGCGGATGGCATAAGTGTACGTCGTATTTATCTGTGATGTTTAGGTGACTTAAATGATGGGACTTCATTAATGTGATTAATGAAAGAAAAGAAACATAAAAGATGTTGTAGAATCAAATTTTCAAAAAGGGTAGCTACAGTTTTTGCTTTACATAGCGATATATATGATATATCTCGCACCTTATTCGATGAGGAAAGAGCCGAGATCCCTTCACCGGGAGTGACATCTTTAGCAAAACTTGCAGATGCTACAACATTCAGTTTGAATTTTGATTGCTTTTGGAGTTTTTGCTTTGCATAGTGATATATATGATATGTCCTGCACCTTATTCGATGAGGAAAGAGCCGAGATCCCTTCACTGGGAGTGACCTCTTTAGCAAAACTAATGAAAGCCTCAAAATCAATCCATTTCAAAATTCACTCGATTCTACAACGATATCAAGTTCATTACGCAATAGCTTTTCAGAAAAAAACTGTCGTAGCCCTCCGTCATTTCAGATAAGTTGTATATAGTATTCGTGCTACATTTGTTGGCTTTCGTCAAGGTGTAGTGTGCGGTAGCTATATGCTGCTTATCTGCTGCATATGATGCGACTGGATTAGGGTAGTCGTACGGCTTTGTTGGCTTTCGTCAAGGGTCGTGCGGGTGGGTTTAATTCAGTCAAGAAATGTACGGGATGAACTTGACTAGCGGGCTATGGTTTGTTGGCTTTCGTCAAGGTCATAGCACGTTAGGGGAAAAATATTATCGGGAATTTCAAGTGTTGAAATTTGCTATGAGATTGCATACCTTCTATGAGATAGTTGGATCCCGATACCCACTGCGAGTAATTGTTACTCCTGGGAGAGTTTTACACAGGACAATTAGCCGATCAAGTAGGTGTCTAGAAAGGTGTCAACAGGGTTACGCCTCTGGGAAAACGAGGTTTACTTTAATTAGGTCCGTGCGAAAGCACGGGGAACCTCCCTCAAAGTACCGACACTGGCCTGGCTGAAAGATCGGCGAAGTTGTAGGGTGTAATTAATCCCGGCTAGTCTTTCCTTTTAGGTTTTGAAGAAAGATTTGATAAAAACAGTGGGAGCCATCCTGATTAGATAAGACAATAACCAATCTGATCTTGCAAGAGCATACGCTAAAGTGTTTTCTTCTCTCTCTCTCTCCAGGTAGCGACCATGTCATGCCTTAATCAAGATAATAATATGGATGTATTGACCGAACCCGCATGTTATACTGTGCTGGGGAACGTTGGTTCCGTTCTTTCCTATAAGAGTTATAGGACTGAACATGACATAGGGGAATACCAGGATTCCCATGCCACCCAAATGAAGAAAGTACATGATGATGCATTTTCTTCGGGTGTGTTCGTTACAGAGAACTGTTTCTCCATTTGCCCTACGTCCTGGGTATTAGATACCGGGTTAGGATCCCATATATGTAATCAGTTACATGGGATTAAGAAAGGTAGAGAACTTGGAGAAGGTGATAAAGACATAAGGGTTGGAAATGGTGCAATTGTTGCAGTTAAAACCGTCGGGGAATATCACCTTGTATTGCCAACTGGTAACACATTGATTCTGAACGAATGCTATTACATGCCGAACCTGATATGCAACATTATATCAGTTTCTTTGTTGAGTAAAGAAGGATATAATTTTGTATTACAGGATAATGTTATGAACATTTTCCGTAACCAAAAGTTGGTTGGATCAGGCACGTTGTGCAATGGCATTTATGTTCTAAATCAATCAACAGTTCTGAGCATAACAAACACACACAAGAAGAAGAGTTCAGAAATGAACGAATCCTTCTTGTGGCATTGTAGACTGGGTCACATCAATGCGACATGACTAGCTAAGTTGCATAAGGATGGATATTTGAAATCGTTCGAATTTTCATCTTATGACACTTGCCAGTCATGTCTCAAAGGCAAGATGACCAAAACTCTGTTTACGGGACACGGAGAAAGAGTTACCGAACTCTTGGGACTGATACATAGTGATGTATGCGGTCCCATGTCTACACATGCCAAGGATGGTTCTTCGTACTTCATTACATTCACTAACGATCTCTCAAGATACGGACATGTGTTCTTGATAAGACACAAGTCTGAAGCTTTTGAGAAATTTAGAGAATATAAACAAGAAGTCGAGAACCAAACCGGAAAAAGTATTAAAATCCTTCGATCTGATCGAGGAGGTGAATACTTGAGCAATGAATTCCTGGACTTCCTAAAAGAGAATGGGATTCTCTCTCAGCTGACTCCTCCATATACACCACAGCACAACGGTGTATCGGAACGGAGGAACCGCACCATATTAGATATGGTGCGCTCTATGATGAGCACAGCTGAGTTACCTATTTCCTTCTAGGGGTATGCGCTAGAGACGGCCATACATCTATTGAATATGGTCCCCACCAAATCTGTGCATACCACTCCATATGAGATATGGAAAGGGAAGAGATCATGTCTTAACTATGTTAAGATATGGGGTTGTCCAGACTATGTCAAACGACAAAATCCGGACAAACTCGAGGCACGGTCTGTTCTATGCAAATTTATAGGATATCCCAAGAATTCACAAGGGTATATCTTCTACCACACTGAGGAACAAAGAGTGTGTAAGTCCATGCTACCCTTCCCCGGTTCTTACGGGGTTGCG
The DNA here is from genome assembly GCA_030015575.1 of Agapanthus africanus. NCBI lineage: Eukaryota > Viridiplantae > Streptophyta > Magnoliopsida > Asparagales > Amaryllidaceae > Agapanthus > Agapanthus africanus. The sequence goes on along the minus strand of JASDDO010000022.1, from coordinate 361,924,964 downwards.
GAAGTGGTGAAAAACGATTTTCAAGAGGGTGGTAACATGGACTACCAATACGGATCTTTGTTAAACTACTAACTAACAACCTAACAAGAGTTTACCTACTCGGTTAGGGGGCTATACCTTTCTTGAACTCCTTCGTCTTCGACTCCTCCCGGTGTACGGATCGGCCTCAACTCGTCGTCTCCTTGCGCCGAGGATAGATCCACTCGAAAGCTTCTACCATTGGCTTCTTCTTCGAACTTTGAAGAAACTAGATCACTTGGCTTGCTAGGCCTTGTGAACTAGAATGAGTAGAGGAATGTTTTGGTGTCTTTTTATCTCTAAGGCAATGAGCCTCAACTTATGAGAATGGTTTGCCTTGAGCTAGAGAGAGCAAGAGGAAGAGGGAGAGCTTGAGAATGAGAGAGCTCAAGAGAGAGAAAGCAAAATGAAAAGTGGCAACTCTTTTCTCATCCAACCTCTCATAATCCAAAAACATCATGAGCCATAATGATAATCAAGTATTATGTGATGGTTCATATCATATCAAAGGCAATATCATTTTCATGCACTCATTTTGCAAACCACAACAAGCAAGCAAAAGTCTTTGCATGAAAAAATGACAACCATTGTAATGATGATGGTCAACTAGTCCAACCTAGTCAACCGGTCAACAAAGTCAACAAGTCAACAACCATGTCACTATAATACTTGATTAATATTATTGCTAATCATATTTCTTATTCTCATTAGGGTTTAGCAAAAAGTCAATGGTCAACAGTCAACAGTCAACAACCCCAATGAGAATCCTCTGCCTTTGTCTCTCTGTGTCAACTGTGCATACACACCCGCATCCGCGTTCCGAGGAACACGAATACAAATGAGATAAAACCAATCCCAAAACGTACACTAGGATCTGGCTTAAACCAAAGCCCGCTAGTGTTTACTGTCCGGACACTGTACGTGCACAAGTGCACGGATGTGACCGAACCCTGTCGCAAAACCATGCGACCCTTACTCTTTTGCCTAAAGGCGAATAGCTTTCTGTGTGGGACTCTAAAGACTCGACACTACGCTGGCAGTGGGTTTAACCACAGACCGCAAGCGGCACTAGCTGTGCGTAACGGTCCCCAGGTAGATGCCGACAAGAAGACTTACGAGGTGAAGCCCATCTGAACTCCTACTGAGCCTGAATGTGACAATCTCTGTACTGTCCGGTCTGTTCGTCTGTTACATCGCATGGCGGGCCTAGGGGGCGGTAAACGTAAGTCCCCTAATAGCGGTACAAGTTGTGTCGGAGTGAAGCCCAGAACACCTTGAGATAGCACTGGAAACCTACCAGTATATCTCGCTTGCCCTGGCCAGGGACTACTCATGTAATGGCTCTCCTAGACACAGCGCGATGTCAACCCACAATACCGGGAGAGACGAATCCAGTCTAACCGTCACTGCCTTCAAGAACTTCGGGACTGCACCTAAAAACTACCTGTTTGCACGACTACTTTGAGCCGTGGTAGGGTAGTAATCAAAGTACAGTGGGAACACACTCGAGGCGAAGTGACAGTGTCAAGTCAGCGGAATAATCTGTACTCATGTCACCTGGGAACTGATAACTGACGATAGGTATAGTACCAACCAACAGTTCCCGACGAGTCCTGTCCAGTGTACTCGTAACCCAACGAGCACCCGCATACTATCTCCAGTACGACGTACTGATGGCTGTGGGACAGACCATCTCCCCTGCTGGGATGAGAAGCGCATACGCTAGTCTACTCTGGAGTATCGATGCCCTGTCTCGATAGTCCTGCGACTAAGGACCTGTATAAGGATGTGCTTATAGATTACCCAGCCCCCACAAGTGTGACTGCCATCACAACGCTGGTAATCAAGCAAAGATCCTAAGGGCTCTACTAATATGTATAAGCGATATGCTAAAAGAAACACATGCACATATTGAAGTAGAAACAAACTAAGTAGCATACTACCATTTTGAGCAAGATTGTATTTACAACTGTGAATATCCCAAGCTTTCATTAAGTAATATACAAGCTAGTATGATACAGTAATGGCCTCTAGGGCTTATACACTAACAATCTCCCACTTGCACTAAGGCCATGAACTAGCGTATCGAAGACCTATCATCTCGATCAGCCGCTCGAACTGAGTCTGGGGTAAGGCCTTCGTGAGTGGATCAGCAGTGTTATCTTCTGTATTTACTCTCTTTACCTCGATCTCCCGGCGATCTACGATCTCCCTGATCAGGTGGTACCGCCTCAAAATGTGCCCGGACTTCTGATGGGACCTGGGTTCCTTCGCTAAAGCTATAGCGCCGTTGTTGTCACAATACAGCGGTATTGGATCAACACTGGTAGGAACCACCTGAAGCTCCGTGAGGAACTTCTTCATCCAGACAGCTTCCTTTGCGGCATCGCAAGCAGCTATGTACTCCGCTTCCATAGTAGAGTCGGCAACGGTTTCCTGCTTGGAACTCTTCCAGCAAACTGCCCCTCCATTGAGGGTAAAGACATAACCCGACATGGACTTGGAGTCATCCCTGTCACTCTGGAAGCTGGAGTCAGCAAAGGCCTCGATCTGGAGGCCTTTTCCGCCATACACCAAGAACATCTCCTTAGTCTTTCTCAGGTACTTGAGAATGTTCTTTACTGCTATCCAGTGTTTCTCCCCTGGGTTCGACTGATACTGGCTTCAATGCTCAATGCGTATGCTACATCTAGTATGGTACACAACATCGCATACATAATAGATCCTACCGCAGATGCGTAGGGTATTGATGACATGCGAGCCTTTTCCAAATCAGTCTTGGGAGACATCTCTTTGGAGTGGGTGATTCCGTGACAAGCCGGTAGATTACCGCATTTGGAATCTTCCATACTGAATCGTTTCAGTATGGTGTTGATGTACCTTGACTGTGAAAGTCCCAACATCCTTTTAAATCTATCACGATAGATCTGGATCCCCAGAATGTAGTTGGCATCGGCCAGGTCCTTCATGGAGAACCTCTGTGACAAAAATCCTTTGACTGACTGTAACATAAGAATATCATTTCCTATTAAGAGAATGTCATCGACGTACAAGACGAGGAATACCACATTACTCCCTACAATCTTACTGTAAATGCATGGTTCATCTGGGTTTTTGATAAAGTCGAATTCTTTGACAGTATCATCAAAGCAGATGTTCCAACTCCGCGATGCCTGTTTGAGTCCATAGATGGACTTGAGCAACTTGCACACTTTACCGCTGCTCCCACTCTGAATGAATCCCTCTGGCTGATCCATATAGACGCACTCTTCCAAATATCCATTTAGGAAAGCCGTCTTTACGTCCAACTGCCAGATTTCATAATCGTGGAAGGCAGCAATGGCAAGAAAGACCCGAATGGATTTCAGCATAGCCACTAGAGAAAATGTTTCGTCATAGTCCAAACCAGATCTTTGACGAAAACCCTTTGCAACAAGTCTAGCCTTATAGGTCTCAACCTGTCCATCTACACCAATTTTCCTTTTGAAGATCCACTTGCATCCTACGGGTTTTACCCCGTCTGGAGCAACGTCCAACGTCCATACTTTGTTGGTGTACATGGACTCCATTTCGGTCCGCATTGCATCCAGCCATTTTATCGAGTCACCGCTCTGAATGGCTTGCTGGAAGCTAGTAGGCTCATCATAATCGATAGTGCAATCCTCTCAATCCCCGTCTATGAGAAAACTGTAGTATCTCTCGGGCGAATGCGACTGCCTACTACTCCTGCGGAGCGGCGCAGGAATGTCCGGTTCTCCTGAAACTTCTGGTTCATCCAAGCTTTCAGTAACAGCTTGTGGTTCTGGAATTTCTTCCAGTTCTATTGCGCTCCCACTTATCTGATTTTCCAAAAATTCAGTTTCCCAGAAGTGGGCATGCGGAGAAACAAAAACTTTTTGTTCTTTTGCGGAATAGAAAAGATACCCCCTGGAGTTCGTTGGGTATCCCACAAACTTACACAGTACTGAGTGTGCCTCGAGCTTGTCCACATGCTGCTTTTTTACAAAAGTTGGACATCCCCATACCTTAAGATACTTAAGACAGGGTTTCTTCCCACTCCACATCTGATATGGGGTGGTAGGCACAGTCTTGGTTGGAGCCTTGTTCAAGAGATATGCAGCTGCTTCTAGTGAATAACCCTAGAAAGATTGCGGTAACTCAGCCTTACTCATCATGGAACGAACCATATCCAATAGGGTTCGATTCCGCCTTTCAGATACACCGTTGTGTTGTGGTGTGTATGGAGGAGTACGCTGAGAGAGAATTCCATTCTCTTTTAAGTAGTCCAGAAACTCGGCACTCAAGTATTCACCACCTTGATCAGATCTCAGTGTCTTTATACTTTTGCCTGTTTGTTTTTCAACTTCATTCTTGTATTCCCGAAATTTCCCAAAGGCCTCGGATTTGTGCTTCATTAAGAAGACATGTCCATACCTAGAGAAATCATCTGTGAAAGTAATGAAGTATGAATAACCACTTCGCGCATGTATAGACATTGGACCACACACATCACTGTGTATGAGTCCCAAGAGCTCGCTCGCTCTTACTCCGTGTCCAGTGAACGGAGTCTTTGTCATCTTTCCCATGAGACAAGATTCACAAGTGGCATAAGACTGATACTCGAACGGATTCAAGTATCCCTCTTTATGTAACTTAGCTAATCGTGTCTCATTGATGTGACCCAGTCTACAATGCCATAAGAAAGCCTGATTTGTTTCCGGAGACTTTCTTTTAAGTGTGTTCTGGACACTGAATATCTGAGCTTGATTTAATACGTATATCCCGTTATTTAATGTACCTGACTCAATCATAACTTGATTTTGGTGGATGTTTACTACATCGCTTACAAAAGTAAATTCATATCCTTCCTTAGAAAGTAAGGATACAGATATGATATTACAAGTCGCACCTGGTACATACAAACAGTTACGCAAAATCAATATCTGCCCAGTTGTCAGTCCAAGATGATATTCCCCTACGGATTCAGCATCCATGCTCATTCCGTTAGCAACCCTGAGAGTCATATCACCTTTCCTGATAACCCTACGGTTTCTCAGAGCCTGTAATGAATTATAGATGTGAGATCCTGATCCGGTATCCAATACCCAGGAAGTAGGGTTAACTGACATACAGTTCTCTATCATAAACACACCCGAAGCCGAAGCCACAACATGCTTCGAATTCTGGCTACTGGCTTTACTAGCCCTGCAATCCTTCTGCCAATGTTCATTCCCGTTACAATAGGAACGTCCCTCTTTTACTACATCCAGTCCTGAAACTTTTGCCCTTGCTTTTCCTTCTTCTTCCCTGGTTTCCTTCAGGGTATAAGCAGAGGGCAGGGACTGTAGAATTAAGTCAGTACTTGACCCATTCTCCAACGTGGTCTCCAGGTCCGTGAGCTCAAAATAGCTGGTCTCTGTAAGGACGTTGCCCCTTACAGATGACCCGACAGCCAACCTCGCTTGAAGCAATTCGTTCGAGGTCTCATATCTTGCGATACGAGATTGCTCTCCATATAAATCTTTGTTATGGAGGAATATAGAAACTGAGTCCATCTTCTCGTGCTGCCTCTGGTTTGCACCATTAACTGAGGCTAACACGAGGCACTTGGCTTTCACACAGTCTTTTTACAATGTCCTACGGATGTAAATATCCGTGACAGGGGAAACTGGACCTGAGACGGTAGGGGTTTGATTAGTTAAGAGGTGTCCCAGCTTGTCATGGGCAATGGACATCTGGACAGACCTTTGCCAGTTAAAATAGTCAGATTCAGTCATTTTATTATCTAGATATAACCTATGTCTGGTCACTGGTCGCTGCAATTAAGAGAGAGAGAAGAGAACACTCAGCATGATGCTTCTTGTAAGTTTAGATTGGTTTTTAATTTATCTAAACAGGATGGCTCCCACTGTCTCTCGAATCCCTCCTCAAACCATAAAGGAAGAATTAGTCGGGATCAATCTCACCGTACAATACTTGCTTAACCGTTCAGCCAGGCTGGTGTCGGTACTTCGAGGGAGGTTTTCCAACGCTTTCGCGAAGTTCCTTAATTAAATAACCTCTTTTTCCTGTGGGCGTAGCCCCGCTAACACCTTTCTAGGCACCTACTTGGTTTATAGCATTGATCGTTAAGTGAGAAAGTTCCGGAGGAGTAGCATATACTCACAGTAGGATCAGGATCCAAATATCATCGTGTGATAAACTGAAGGAATCCTACCAGAATCATTACACTCCAAATGGTATGCAACGCTAGCAAGTTTCAGTTCTTTTGAAACTCCCGATGTGTATTTTTGCCCCATGCTCTTATGACCTTGACGACGGTCAACAAATCATAAGTCACATGTCAAGTTCTACCCGTCATTGTCCAGGTTAATTTGAACCCACCCGTATATACCCTTGACGAAGGTCAACAAGGTAATACGACTGTCCCAAACCAACGCATCTATCTATGCTACATACGAACACCCAACAGCTACCAATCACTATGCCTTGACGAAGGTCAACAAACATAGCTTAAATACTATTGAACATTCATATGAAACGACGGAGGGCTACGAATGGTTTTAGCGAAACCTTGAACGTAGTGAACTTGATATAATCGAAGGAACCTTGATAGCTTTTAAAAGGAGTGGCTTAAGCTCCGCGTTTAAAAGTTATTTTTGAAAAGAAACCGAGTGGGTTTTTTTTGAAAGTGTTCCAACGACTTTTACATGGTTTATTTTTCTTGCATTAGTTCTTTTAATGCGTATTTTTCTTGCATTAGTTCTTTTAATGCGTCCCATCATTTAATCCTACCATTGCAGAAAACAACCAAAATATGACGTACGGTTATGCCATTCGCATTCGCCACGGGCCCCGTCATTACCCGTTAGGTTACTTAACTAACGACAGAGCGGGGGCTGGGCTAGTGCGGCTGCAAAACATAAGCAACGCATAAATAATATCATACTTAGATATATTGCAATGATAGCCATTTTAGATCACAGATGAATACATTGGATATACTAGGAATCCGCAATTCGTACGAGCCTGTAACGAAAAGCGGATTACACGGTCGCGATGAATAGCCAAAACCCCATCCTAGACCCCTACGGGTGCGGCAAACTACCCGCCAAATATCCGAAGTGGAGCAACCTCCCTCAACGACGTGAGTAGGCCACTCGGCACTTCGAGATACCCGGTAGTTTGTGCACCCCACCTTGGGTCTATCCTAGGAGCAAAAACAGTAAAAAGAAATTATACAATGACGGCTACAACCCCGACCCGGTTGTGCGGCCAAAAATAATATTACATCAATTTACATATTACATGAATTGAAAGATAAAAGAAAACTCTCATCTCACAACCCCCCCGGCTATTCATCCGCGACAATCCAATGAATTCATATACACATACCATCAACATTACAGATCACAGATATGTATAACTCCCACTAATCGACGTATAGCGATTAGCGGACGTTCAATACATATATCACATCACAGATATAAACCCGTTAGCCTTAGTCTTTAGAAGTTCGATAAAAATACGGATTTTCAAGCCCCAAAAACAAATTTTTCTTTCTGGAAAATCTGGGCTGAAAAGACATGCTCCAAAAATCCCAAAATACCCCTATGAACAAACTGCAAAAATAAAACCCCACGGCCGAGACAACTCGGCCGCGGATCCGCGGCGGGAGCAAGCTCCTGCAGCGGATCGACGGCGCGTTGATCGATTCAGTGGGCCAATTTTTTGCTGTTTCTTCTAAAAACCCTGAGTCGATTTTTGGTATATCTCAAATAATTTTTACAGCACTTTGAAAATCGACAGAAAGTTTGAGTTCCGGGTGTATTTCGCGACTTTTTCTCCGATCGAACTTCTACTTACATTGCTAACATGTTAGATAATGTTTAACTAGGCTCTGATACCACTGTAAGTCCATGTTACCCTTCCCCGGTTCTTACGGGGTTGCGGAAGTGGTGAAAACCGATTTTCAAGAGGGTGGTAACATGGACTACCAATACGGATCTTTGTTAAACTACTAACTAACAACCTAACAAGAGTTTACCTACTCGGTTAGGGGGCTATACCTTTCTTCAACTCCTTCGTCTTCGACTCCTCCCGGTGTACGGATCGGCCTCACCTCGTCATCTCCTTGCGCCGAAGATGGATCCACCCGAAAGCTTCTACCTTGGGCTTCTTCTTCGAACTTTAAAGAAACTAGATCACTTGGCTTGCTAGGCCTTGTGAACTAGAATGAGTAGAGGAATGTTTTGGTGTCTTTTTATCTCTAAGGCAATGAGTCTCAACTCATGAGAATGGTTTGCCTTGAGCTAGAGAGAGCAAGAGGAAGAGGGAGAGCTTGAGAATGAGAGAGCTCAAGAGAGAGAAAGCAAAATGAAAAGTGAGCAACTCTTTTCTCATCCAACCTCTCATAATCCAAAAACATCATGAGCCATAATGATAATCAAGTATTATGTGATGGTTCATATCATATCAAAGGCAATATCATTTTCATGCACTCATTTTGCAAACCACAACAAGCAAGCAAAAGTCTTTGCATGAAAAAATGACAACCATTGTAATGATGATGGTCAACTAGTCCAACCTAGTCAACCGGTCAACAAAGTCAACAAGTCAACATAGTCAACCCCTCAACAACCATATCACTATAATACTTAATTAATATTATTGCTAATCATATTTCTTATTCTCATTAGGGTTTAGCAAAAAGTCAATGGTCAACAGTCAACAGTCAACAACCCCAATGAGAATCCTCTGCCTCTGTCTCTCTGTGTCAACTGTGCATACACACCCGCATCCACGTTCCGAGGAACACGAATACAAACGAGATAAAACCAATCCCAAAACGTACACTAGGATCTGGCTTAAACCAAAGCCCGCTAGTGTTTACTGTCCGGACACTGTACGTGTATAAGTGCACGGATGTGACCGAACCCTGTCGCAAAACCATGCGACCCCTACTCTTTTACCTAAAGGCGAATAGCTTTCTGTGTGGGACTCTAAAGACTCGACACTACGCTGGCAGTGGGTTTAACCACAGACCGCAAGCGGCACTAGCTATGCGTAACGGTCCCCAGGTAGATGCCGACAAGAAGACTGACGAGGTGAAACCCATCTGAACTCCTACTGAGCCTGAATGTGACAATCTCTGTACAGTCCGGTCTGTTCGTCTGATACATCGTATGGCGGGCCTAGGGGGCGGTAAAGGTCAGTCCCCTAATAGCGGTACGAGTCGTGTCGGAGTGAAGCCCAGAACACCCTGAGATAGCACTGGAAACCTACCAGTATATCTCGCTTGTCCTGGCCAGGGACTACTCGTGTAATGGCTCTCCTAGACACAGCGCGATGTCAACCCCCAATACCGGGAGAGACGAATCCTGTCTAACCATCACTGCCTCCAAGTGCTTCGGGACTGCACCCAAAAACTACCTGTTTGCACGACTCCTTTGAGCCATGGTATGGTAGTAATCAAAGTACAGTGGGAACACACTCGAGGCGAAGTGACAGTGTCAAGTCAGCGGACTAAGCTGTACTCATGTCACCTGGGAACTGATAACTGACGATAGGTATAGTACCAACCAACAGTTCCCAACGAGTCCTGTCCAGTGTACTCATAACCCAACGAGCACCCGCATACTATCTCCAGTACGACGTACTGATGGCTGTGGGACAGACCATCTCCCCTGCTGGGATGAGACGCGCATACGCTAGTCTACTCCGGAGTATCGATGCCCTGTCTCGATAGTCCTGCTACTAGGGACCTGTATAAGGATGTGCTTATAGATTACCCAGCCCCCACGAGTGTGACTGCCATCACAACGCTGGTAATCAAGCAAAGATCCTAAGGGCTCTACTAATATGTATAAGCGATATGCTAAAAGAAACACATGCACATATTGAAGTAGAAACAAACCAAGTAGCATACTACCATTTTGAGCAAGATTGTATTTACAACTGTGAATATCCCAAGCTTCCATTAAGTAATATACAAGCTAGTATGATACAGTAATGGCCTCAGGGGCATATACACTAACAGAGTGTTTGTTTCTCGGCATGCCACCTTTTTAGAAAAGGAATTTCTTGCAAAAGAGATTAGTGGTCATGAGGTAGAACTGGAAGAGGTTCCAGCTACAAAAGCTGCAACAGAAGATCTGGTGGAACCAGAGGATTCCGTAGTTCTCGATGAACCCCAGCCACTCCGCAGATCTAGTAGGGTTCCTCACCCACCTGAGAGATACTTTGGTTTTCTCATGGATGGTGGGAACGAGGACTGCATCATGGAGGATGATGACCCAACTAGCTTTGAGCAGGCCATCACGAGTAGGGACTCAGTGAAATGGCTGGATGCAATGCGGTACGAGATGGAATCCATGTACACCAACAAAGTATGGACTTTGGAAGTTGCTCCTGAAGGGGTAAAACCCATTGGGAGCAAGTGGATCTTCAAGAAAAAACTTGGTGTAGATAGGAAAGTGGAGACTTTCAAAGCTAGACTTGTTGCAAAGGGTTTTCGTCAAAGACCAGGTGTGGACTATGACGAAACCTTTTCTCCAGTGGCTATGCTTAAATCCATCCGGATCATGCTTGCCATCGCTGCATATCATGATTACGAAATCTGGCAAATGGATGTTAAGACCGCCTTTCTAAACGGTGATTTAGAAGAGTGCGTGTATATGACTCAGCCAGAGAGCTTCGTAGATAGTGGGAGCAGCGGGAAGGTATGCAAGCTTCTTAAATCCATTTATGGATTAAAGCAAGCATCACGGAGTTGGAACATCTGCTTTGACGTCGTTATCAAAGAGTTTGATTTCGTCAAAAACGTAGATGAACCTTGTATCTACAAGAAGGTGGCAGAGAGTAAGGTTGTCTTCCTCGTATTGTACGTGGACGCCATACTCTTGATAGGAAATGACATTCCTATGCTGCAATCGGTCAAGCTCTTCTTATCACAAAGATTCTCAATGAAAGATCTAGGTGATGCCTCCTGCATATTGGGAATCAGGATCTATAGAGATAGATCTAAATGGATATTGGGATTGTCCCAGTCAAGGTACATTGACACCATACTAAAGAGGTTTAGTATGGAAGAGTCCAAACGTGGGTTTGTACCTATGATCTCAGGGCTCACTCTCTCCAAAGAGATGTCTCCCAAGACTGATTTGGAGAGAGCTCGCATGCAAGGGATACCCTATGCTTCGGCTGTAAGCTCTATCATGTACGCGATGCTATGTATCAGACCCGATGTAGCATACTCACTAAGTATAGTGAGCAGGTATCAAGCTGATCCTGGAGAGAGTCACTGGACAGCTGTGAAGAGCATTCTCAAGTACTTACGAAGGACTAAAGAGATGCTCTTGGTGTATGGTAACGGAGAACTCCAAGTGGAGTCCTTTACCGATTCGAGCTTCCAGAGTGATAAGGACGACTCTAAGTCGCAGTCGGGATTTGTCTTTACCCTTTACGGAGGGGCGATTAGCTGGAAGAGTTCCAAGCAGGAAACCGTGGCAGACTCGACGATGGAGGCTGAATACATCGCTGCCAACGATGCTGCCAAAGAGGCTGTCTGGATCAAGAAGTTCATTACTGAACTTGGAGTGGTTCCATCCATTGAGAATCCAATACCTTTGTATTGCGATAAAAATGGAGCGGTGACTTTAGCCAAGGAACCCAGGTCCCATCAGCGATCCAGGCATATTCTGAGGCGGTATCACCTGATCCGGGAGATAGTTGTTCGCTGGGAGATCGAGGTCAGGAGGGTTGACACGAAGAACAACACAGCGGATCCACTCACGAAGGCCATTCCCCAGATACAGTTTGAGAGACTCTTCGGGATGCTCGGTATGCGATACTACAGCAGCTGGCCCTAGTGCAAGTGGGAGATTGTTAGTTGTATGTATGTCCTAGAGGCCAGTATTGTACAGATGATGTATATTATATTGGATGCTTGTACATATATGGAGATGAGTTTCTTGCTCGATATGATAGTATACTATCTGGTTGCACTTTATCTTAACATGTATATTTGTCTCTTTATACTGTCTTAAAGTTACATGTTGGTAAAGCCCTTAGGATGTGTACTTGACTACCTAGACTGTGATGCAGATCATACTAGTGGGGACATGGTAGTCCATAAGTACATCCTTCAAGGTCCCTAGTCGTGGGTGTATCGAGACGGGGCATCGATATACCCGTGTAGACTAGCGTATACGCTTCTCGACCCATGAGATGGGCGATGGATGATCCCATATCCATTGGTGTTTGACATCAGAGATGGTATACGGGTGCTCAGTGTAGACTGGGTACACTGGACGGACTCGCCGAGAACTCCCAGATGGTATTATACCTCACATTAGATGGAAGTTCTCTGGTGACACTTGTGCAGGTTAGTCTGTAGACCCGAGATCGTCATAGAGTCTTGTGTGATTCCCGTTGTGCTTTGATTTCCACCTTACCACGTCCATGAGGGCGTGCAAAACGGTGGTTTTTGGGTACAGTCCCGAGTCACATGGAGGCAATGAGCGATAGGAGGGGTTTCGTCTCGCCCGATATTGGGGGTTGATGTTGCGCTGTGCTCGATTGGCCATAACAGGGAAGTCCCTGGCCAGGGCTGATTAGAGATTTACTGGTAAGTGTTACCAGTAGTTTCTCGACCCGTTATGGGCCTCACATAGGCATGAATTATCGGTTATTGGGGTCTGACGTTTACCATCCCTCGGCTCGATATGCAGCATATCTGACGAAGAGACCGGACTGTACGGTAGTGTTGCCGGTTGGCTCGACGGGAGTTGTAGCAGGTTCACTTGTTTTCTACTGATCGCTCAATACCCGGTTGGCCGTTACGTTTAGCGGACCGCTTGCGGCTTGGGGGTGCTTGATATGATCATCACCCACTGCCGGCGTATTGACGAGTCTTAGAGTCCCATAAAGGAGTTACCTAGTCCAGGCGAAACGTTGTGGTGCGCGTATGCGATATGCGCATGGACCCGGTTAAAATGCGCATATAAGATACCGTATATTAATCGGGCGGCTTGCTTTTGGTTGGGTCGTATGTGATATGGCCGGATTGATAAATCAAGTGTTGATTTATCCTTTAACCATTAGTTTCTTACTAGAAATCCTTTCTTGTATAGTTTGTATATATGCATGCATGTATGCATTCCTTCTTGATTCATGCACATATGGATGTGCATGCACACATACATACATACATCATCCTTCATAGTTGTATATACATAGAAAATGGTGGCAATATAAGACTCACACCATGGTTTTATATATATGGATATATATTGTATTTGTGTTAAAAACAAAAGAAAAGAAAAGGATAATTCATGGTTTACTTTCTACACTCTTCTTTGACCTAACCATGCTCACCCACCATTTAACCATGGATTAACTTTCCTTTTGTGTTTTACCTCAAATTCAATAATATCTTTATTGTTTAACCATGGTTTGAGATGAGAGGTGGAAAATATATATACATATATTTTCTATTTTTTTCATATGGGATTATCTTTTATCTTGTTCTAAAAAGGCCATCATCTTCTTCCTCCTTCTTCTTTTTCTCTCTAGATTTCTCTAGTGAAAAAATTACTCACCAAGTTAGGATTTTGAAGTGAGAAAAGCCACCACAACATCATTCTACACAAGTCTTGCCAACTTGTTCGGAGTGTTAGCTTCATTTCTTTCTCTTGATCAAGTGAAGTTGCAAGCTTGGACAAAGCGGACTCCGGGTGGATCATCGTGGACCTAGAGGAGTTCAAGCGGACCTTTTCCAAACCCCAAGTAGCCGAGGAGTCTGGCGTAGGGAGCTACAAATGTTGTACTCTCAAAACCCTAGCTTTTCCTACTTAAGATGATGTGTTGTTTTTGCAACCTTAATTTTCTAGGAATGATTCTTTGTGTGTTCACTTAGCACCCTAAAAATTTAATCTTTGGTACATGTGATGCTTCCAAACCCTTCATAAGGTGCTAGGTAAACCTAACAACCCGGACTGACGGATGCCCGATATATGAGAGTGGGGGATGACCCGGACTGACGGATGTCCGATATATGAAAGTGGGGGCTGACCCGGACTGACGGATGCCCGATATATGAGAGTGGGGGCTGACCCGGACTGACGGATGCCTGATATATGAGTGTGGGGGCTGACCCGGACTGACGGATGCCCGATATATGAAAGGAGCCTATATGCTCGGAGCCTATGTGCTCGATATGAAAGGAGCCTATGTGTTCGGAGCCTATGTGCTCGATATGAGAGGAGCTTTTATGGTCGATGGTATATTATATCTCCCCTACCCCACATTTATTTTATATGCATTGCATCATGTATTAGTAGTACATGATAGAGTACCTTCATGGATGTTGCATACATATCGGATACATGATATATGGGATTTACTTGATATTGAGATATATATTTGTGTCGATGCTCGACACTGATTTTTTGATGACTTCATTCGTGATACCTTCTGCTTTCATTTCACCGCATACATACATCATATTTATGATATGTTATTATGTGAGTCACTGGCACGAGTTCTTGGCAATACACTTATGTTCAGATGTTACATTGCCACTTTACCATGCTTCAGACTTATTAATTTGAGGTTTATATTATATCTGATCGTTTTGACTAAGGATTATGTCTTGCTTTCAATTTCTGCCTGTAGATATTTTCTATTCACGAGTTGGCAACTCACCCCCGTTGTGCCACAGTTCTTGCAGGTTTGCCGTACAGGTTCCATAGCGGCATTTCTGGCATACCGCTTTCCTTTGCGGTTGATTTGCTTGGTAGGTGGGTTCTTTGTATCAGAACTGCCGTTGTACATGTATTATTCATTGTATCTAGAAATTCCATCAACCAAAACTTGTATATTATTTCGACCATAGAGTCGCGCTCAGTAGTATTACGATTTTCTTGTTTATTGGAGATTCTCTTGGGTTTTGATCCTCGCCCTTCGGCGTTGTATATTATATTGCTTGTGTGGGTTATGCTTTTTGTTTATGCGTAGTAAGTGTTTGATAAAATGCCTCAATGGAAAATAATTTACAAAATTTGTTTCTTTACTCTTAAAATGGTTTTAGATTTCTGGGCTTTTGGCTTACTTGGATCAGATGGATTCCTACAGACTTCATATGGTTCAAGGGCCAGTCACGTGCTCTTTCGGGTCATGACAAAGTTAGTATCAGAGCGCTAGGTTAACCTTGGCTCGAGTTTAAGTTTGACTATGTGGAGCCTAGGGCGTCTATATATATATGGAACTTAGACTTAGTCGAGGGGGTATTAGACCCGAACTTTCGTCGCGTAGGATGACCTTTGGTTGATGGAATAGGTGACTAAAGTAGAGTGACGTACCGTGGGTATGTTCCGCGGCATACTTACGACACGCCACTCCGCTTAAGGAACCTTAGGATGTACATATTTTCGAGATCAGTGATTCTCTTCATATCCATGATTATACATCCATTTGAGATCCTCGATTCTATTAGTTTCATGATCATACCTTCATTGATGTTGTTCCTTCTTGTGATCTTGTATCCATTCTGGATCTGTTGTTTTCTTTCTTGCTATTGATCTGCTCTCTTCGATACTCGATTGAGGTTCCTGTCGCCATTGTTTGAGCGCAGTTGAGCTGCTGCTAGTGTTACGGTCAGGGCGAGCTCGTCTGGTACGAGGGCCGACCATTGTGTTTTCTGGCGACATGGGAACATCTCTAGTTAGTATTGATGATTGTGACCTCTTGTGGAGGCGAGTGCTTGGTTTTACCCCGGATGATCGGGCCTTTGTTAGAGCTGCCAGTTGAGTGAGGACTGTTGTTGTACAGCATACCTCAGAAATTATGATGTCGCCTACCGTGCAGACAGATGAAACAGCTGTTGCTGAGATTGACAGGATGTCGCTTCCGGAGCATACGAGCTGAGATCGCCGGAGCTTCCAGGAAGATATGAGACAGATGCTAGCCAGTCTACCCGATTTGAGAGACGAAGGTGATTCGTCCGATTTATGCGCCGGAGCAGGCCCAGTTGAGTTAAAGATTTCCAGTGTGGAGAGTCTTACTTGGATCTAGAGCAGACCGATTTAGAGATGACCGCCAATGTATTGCTTTTCCTGGAGGATTGAGGCGTTGTTCAGCGTACAGATGAATGAGCCAGTTGTTGCTGCAAATGACGAGATATCGCCCAGATGATTGGAGCTACTGCAGCATGAGTATACACTTAGAGATATGATAGAAGGTCGCTAGTCACTAAGGATGAAGGACTAGGACGTGTGGTTCGTTCGCTTACCGATGCGAGGTCATCAGATAGATTGCTTCCAGCTAGAGACGACTTCACGCGGAGACGTTAAGAGTCGACAGAGACGATCGAATGTCAGAAACCTGCTATTCCAAGTTTAAAGTATTCGGAAAGACATGCAGGCAATTCTATGGACCCTCTAGAAGAATGAAACCCTAACTCGACATAATGACCGTGTGAAAGCCTTTGAACCTTAGGGTTTGCGGCAGTTCTGCAGCGCCATTAGTGAGGCTTCGGTTTGCCCTTCTACGGCTGGATCATTGATGCTGTGGTATGTACTCGATGCTGTTAAACTGTACCCAAGATGTTGAGTTTTTGGGGGATTAAGAGGATTTGACGAATCGGTCGAATGGTTCGACTTCCTTCGGATGCTAAGTGGTGAGATGCATTTCTTGGGAGACTCCTGATACGATGATAGCCGTTGGAGCGTGGTCCGTGCAGCCATGATGAGTTGTGTCCGAATCAGTCGATATTGAAACAGAGTGAAGTAAAGAGTTCGCAAGAGATTTGACGAGGTGAAGTTCCACTCCGCTGACATCAAAGATGCGATACGCATGCAGAGGCGTAGTTTAGGGATATACCTTCCAGAAGGAGTCGCGAGGGGTATGCAGACGTTCCGGAACAAGGATTAGCTTCAGTAAAGGACGATGACTTCCGGGCAATTCGGCAGGAATGAGATTTGAGAGAGACCTCGACAGGACCTTTCTGGAATACTATACGAGAAGACCAGGACCCTCTTAGACCCAAGAGGGGTCATATTGAGCACACTCAACAGGCCAGAGCTCGACATCGTCGACGAGGTAGTTGACCAAGTTCGGATAAAGGACCTTACCCATATGCGTTGCGAGTTGATCGAGGACAGACGAGTATTGAGTATTCATCCGATGGTTGGGACTTGTTCCCGAGGACCTGTTCGGCCAGACATCTTCTACATAATGATGAAGCTACAGAGTACGCGATTTCGAGTCCGTGCGAGAGACTTCGGATTGACCGTGGCCGAGAACAGTGCAATGCGTAGATAGCATGTCGTGACGTCATAGTGGACGACGATAGAGACAAGTGGAACCAGAGGTTTGTGCGAGACGCTGACGAGCTGTCATTACTTCCCGTTCAGACTAGAGACCTGATATGCCTACAGAGGCGTTGGGATGCGACCAATTTCCGAGAAAATGCTGTGCTGAGGACGCAGATGTCCATCGAGCGAGAAGAGATTATGCAAGAGTACTAACCTCCGTACAAACCGGCATAGGCAAGATCGGAAGAGACCTTGAGCGGGATTCCTTCCAGGATACTGCTGCGATGATATTTGCACCCAGGATCAGATGTGATTTGCATTCAAACAATCAGAGGTCAACGCCAGTGACATTCTGCTTTACGAGTGGTCGTGAGGATTGACCGAGAGATGACCAGAGAAGTTCCAGAATGGAATTGTCCCCGTTAGCATACCTGACAGGGCCGATGAGCCGATTGATTGTGAGATTGGTAATCCATAGAGAAAATAAGGACCCAGAGGCAGAGGATGCCAGACTGTGAGCAAGAGGCAAGTAGATATCTTGCGCTGCTAGCATTGGATGCACCCTTAGTGTTTTGAGGTACGATTTTGGTGCACACCAGATGCACTAAATCGGGTTTCCTTGTGCATATCAGATGCACCTGGTTTTGCTGTCAGACACACACGTTGCCTACGACAGATGTTGTGTGCACACCCGTTGCACCTGAATAGTACTTATGTGGATTCTGTTTTCCGTGCGCACCCGATGCACGGGGTATTCTTATATATGCTTTAGGATTGATGTTTTCGGAGCCTCGACAATTTGGATTTTTGCTGAAATGTTTTAGAATTTGGGGGTTTAAATTTAAATTCGGGGACCGAATTTATTTAAGGGGGGGTTTAAATTTAAATTCGGGGACCGAATTTATTTAAGGGGGGTAGATTGTAACATTTCAAAAAAAAATATTATTTTTTGGGAATTTTTATAATTTAATATTATTTTATTGAATATTTTAATATTTTGGTATAATTAAATACAAATAAATGGGAAAATTTTTGGAAAATTCTAAAATAGGGTATTTTAGATAATTATGCCATTTCTAAGTTTTTATGATTAGTTATATGATAATTTAGTGTTAATCGCGATTAAAAATCGCTATTCGGGTTTTTTGGCATTTTGTGCAAAACATGCACATATCATCTTTTCTTACACTTGTGCATTTTTCCACCATGTTCCTTTTGGGTTTACTATTTGAGTGAGAAGGAATTAGAGGGAAAAGATAAGGAAAAGAAAAAGAAATGGAAAAGAATTTTTATATTGAGGTATGGGTGAGAGAGAGAAAGAGTTACCTTTGACTAAGACTTAGCCATTCCTCCATTTTCTTCACCATTCCTCTCTCCCTCTTCTTTGCTTGTTGTTGCTGTCTCTTCCCTCACTTCCTCCTCCTTCTTCAAGCCTCAAAAACACCATGATAAACTCATCAAAACCTTACTTCCTTTTTACAAAAAATGTGCACAAACTTGCAAGCTATAGGATGGACCAAGAAAGCTTTCATTTTGGCGCTGTTGAGGATTCTTGGGAGTCTTATGAGGTAATTCCTTCACAATTAGAGTGGTATTTCTTGTGCTAAGCTTCGATCCAAGTTTCATATCGATATTGTGTGTTTTTGTGGACTTGAGGAAAAATTAGTTAGGGTTTGGGGGAAATTTGTGTTGTAATGTGAAATTGAGCTCAGTAGAAGTTAGATAAACACCCTAGTGCATGAATTGAGACCCCAACCTGAGAGTTGAAACCCGAAATACGGATTTAGAAACCGATTTCGGAAAAGTTATGAAATCTGGGAAGCTTATATGAGATCTGCTATCACCCGAGACATCCTAAAATAAATTTTGATTGGACAGTGAGATGTGCAGGCACCAAGGAACCACCACACAAAACCCCAGCCGCCAACTCCTTCTTCAGGCCGCAGATTTATCCTGTTTGGCAGCAAATTGCGGCCTGGACCCCACCATTTTACCTCGTTCTGGTTCTATAGCTCCTACTTGTATAGATTAGGCCCCTGGCATGTATAGATTTGTCTAATTTGGCCTAGGGTGAAATCTGGAGCCTATTTCCTTAGTTGTTGTTTTGGGTTCGTGTTTCCGTATTCCGTATTTTTAATTCTGAATTTGTGTATTGTGTTTTACCTCGACTATTTGGCGTTTATACGACGATATCGAGGGTTGTTGATGGTTTTGAAAGGCGTTGTCCATAGGTTCTAACCTATAGATCATAGTGTATCGTTTTGGGATTCGTATGCCGTTTTAGTTTGGAATTGGTTTTGATACGCATTTGCGATATGTTAATGTGTAGGTACCAAATGAAGACTCCGGGACGACAAGCAAGCGCGTGGCGACGTCCACAAATGAAGACGCAAGGTGAGTAGATTATATCTACAGGGGGAAGTCGGGTGGATGGCGTATAGAACCCCCGCAGTCCGTAGTTAATATACTATATATATATATATGATAGTTATAGTGTGTTGTGGATATTGTGTTAGGTGTATTATGGATAGTTTAGGGTTAAAAGCAACTAGTGTAGTTCATAGTCGCGAACCCTAGAATTGATTTACACCTACACGTACACCCTTGCACATTCATTATACTTACACTGTGTTTGATGATATTGGACGATATTGGAGGTGAGTCGATGATTTGGGCATTGTGCCGCGAGATCGGTGATTCGTATGTGAGATACGACATGTGATCTCTAGCGGGCCTTGGAACGTGTGCTTACACACGCAGGCATATTGATGATATCAGTTGTACTAGACTTAGATCAGTACCCCAGATTATGTGATATGATGATGAGGATACCAATTAATTGATGAGATGATTGTGATAATTGACCCGTACCCAGCTATTGGGATGCCGTACGGCGATGTACCGTACGAGCTTCATATTGATGATAGATCTGCACTCATGACTTGAGGATTGTCATGTGATATACTGTATTGTACGCGATACTATTGAGGCGGGATCACCGACTAATATATGTATATATATTTATATCGACTCAGATTTAGGTGGATTCCAAACCCCTCCCAGTTGACTTGATACTTAGATCTGTAGTTTGCATAGTAGATGTTAGACTAGACCCAAGTCATACCTATTTCAACAACTAACGAATCGGGAGTATCTTAAAAACACTGTAGCCCTTATTTTACAAAAACCCCGATTTGTCTTATTTCAAAATGGCAAGCTGCATTATTATTCATTTACCATTTATTCTACGGCTCGCATTGCATTGTTTGCTTATAGGTTATTGATTCATATTCCTTTGTGTATATGCCTTTACATAGTTCCATGCTCATATTAGTGTTTCATGTTGCATGTATTATAATTTATGGATTTCGCACTGTGATATGGTGGCATATGATGATTCTGGATTGTTTTACTCCTGCGTATATATATCAGTGGTATGGGACGCTGAAATATATATGTATACCCATAGTATATATATATTAGTAGTATGGGACGTCGATATATATATACACCTACTTGATATATCATCATGATGATCTATGCAAACTTATATATGCATTTCGATATATGAGAGTAGGGGTTGACCCGGACTGACGGATGCCCGATATATAAGAGTGGGGGCTGAGCCGGACTGACGGATGCCCGATATATGAGAGTGGGGGCTGACCCGGACTGACGGATGCCCGATATATGAGAGTGGGGGCTGACCCGGACTGACGGATGCCCGATATATGAAAGGAGCCTATGTGCTCGATATGAAAGGAGCCTATGTGTTCGAAGCCTATGTGCTCGATATGAGAGGAGCCTTTATGGTCGATGGTATATTATATCTCCCCTACCCCACATTTATTTTATATGCATTGCATCATGTATTAGTAGTACATGATAGAGTACCTTCATGGATGTTGCATACATATCGGATACATGATATATGGGATTTACTTGATATTGAGATATATATTTGTGTCGATGCTCGACACTGATTTTCTGATGACTTCATTCGTGATACCTTCTGCTTTCATTTCACCGCATACATACATCATATTTAAGATATGTTATTACGTGAGGCACTGGCACGAGTTCTTGGCAATACACTTTAGTTCAGATGTTACATTGCCACTTTACCATGCTTCAGACTTATTCATTTGAGGTTTATATTATATCTGATCGTTTTGACTAAGGATTATGTCATGCTTTCAATTTCTGCTTGTAGATATTTTCTATTTACGAGTTGGCAACTCACCCCCGTTGTGTCAGAGTTCTTGCAGGTTTGCCGTACAGGTTCCATAGCGGCATTTCTGGCACACTGCTTTCCTTTGTGGGTTATTTGCTTGGTAGGTGGGTTCTTTGTATCAGAACCACCGTTGTACATGTATTATTCATTGTATCTAGAAATTCCATCAACCAAAACTTGTATATTATTTCGACCTTAGAGTCGCGCTCAGTAGTATTACGATTTCTTGCTTATTGGAGATTCTCTTGGGTTTTGATCCTCGCCCTTCGGCGTTGTATATTATATTGCTTATGTGGGTTGTGCTTTTTGTTTATGCGTAGTAAGTGTTTGATAAAATGCCTCAATGGAAAATAATTTACAAAATTTGTTTCTTTACTTTTAAAATGGTTTTAGATTTCTGGGCTTTTGGCTTACTTGGATCAGATGGAGTCCTATAGACTTCAGATGGTTCAAGGGCCAGTCACGTGCTCTTTCGGATCGTGACACCAAAGTTCGGCCCGTGACCGGCACTTAACCACGTAACGTCTACAGGCGTAACGCGACTAAGTAAGCTGAAACCCGGAAATCAAAACCAATTAAAGTAATGAGTGAGAAAACATTTGATAAAAAAATCTGTTAAAACGTTTAGAAAACCTTAAGTAATTTAGTAAAATTCTTTAAAGTTCAAGTTATTATCTTAAAAATTTTGGCAGCATTTCCTTTGTAAAAAAACTAGCACCAAAATCGGGTACAAGGCAATATATGAGTAAAATGATATACAATAAGAATAAAGCATCCCAAACGGGAGCGATCGCGCCAAACGGCCGAAACAATCACCACAATGATAATATACGACGCCGTAGCGAAGAATAAGTAAAAATAAGTGAAGAAAACATGAAATATAAAACTGCATAAATAAAGTCGGCTCGCAACGAGCTCGACACAAGAGTACAAAATAATATACATCGTCCTCACAACTGGTCTCTAAGTCAATACATAAGTAGTAGATGGAGAGTACTAGATACAATGGTGTATACAACTGGAAAAAGACAGATACCGCACAAAAACCCACCTATCGGCAAAAGGGCTCACACGCCAACTGCAGTGGTATCTGTATCAAAAGATGCAAGAAAGCAGCCTGCCGCGACTACTCTGAGGGGAAACCTGCAAACACTGTGGCACAACGGGGGTGAGTTGCCAACTCGTGAATAGTAGATAACATATAAAGGTAATCGCGAGTATGCACGTGCTGCGATACTCTAATCTATGCTAACAGATAACATTTATATGATGAGCTAGATGAGCAATAATCATGCAACAAGTGCGATCTAATAACATCTCTATATGATGAGCAGGGTATGCGATAATCATGCATAGCAAATGTAGTCTAATAACATCTATATAGGATGAGTAGGGTATGCAATAATCATGCATAGCATGTGCAATCTAATAACCTCTATATAGTATGAGCAGGGTATGCAATAATCGTGCATAGCAAGTGTACTCTATTAGGTACTACAGATACAGGATGAGATGTATAACACTAAATGCTGAGCATGGGAATAATATCGTCTACACGGAATGTCAACGTGGAAAATAACCGGTGTCCATCAATACACACAAATCCCAGTAAAATTCAGGCGCCGCCACACTAATCGGCCCTCAAATCCTGTAAAACTCATGGAATCGTGAGTGCCCAACATTGGCACTCGAAATATCATAAAATAATCGTGTCCAGCATCGACACGCAAATCCTCAAGTATCGGGCTCCGTCAGTCCGGATCGGCCCACGGGCTCCGTCTGTAGAATCGGCCCTCGGCCCCGGCAGTACGGGTCGACCCGTATCCATCTCTCAGCTCTGGTAAGTATCCTCCGGATGACCGCCAGGCCCAACCAATCACCGGTGTGTAGTAGTCCCTCCACCGGGCTCACCGTCTAACAATACGAGTCTTCTTGCCCCGGGGTACCATACTGGGTCCACCATGTACCCGCAATCGGTGCCTACCACTCCTCGAATCTGGTATACTCGCACAAGCTTTTTGGAACCGAGAAAACTTATGGTGGACGCACTGAAATATCATATCATGAGAAACCGGGTTTTTAAAACAGTGCGTATTTTCTTAAAACAATACCATGGTTCTCAAATCCAGAAATCCCATAAATCCAAACTCAATTCGTAAATCCATGCAATGTGTCGTATGACACTAAGAGTAAAAAGGGAAAACCGCTCCTTTAAAAGAATCCAGTTTTTAAACTATCTCATGCGGTCCCTATTTTCTTGAAATCAAGTCAATATCATCCATGTATGTAACATATGTATGTATGTAGGTATGGATGTGCGAATGGATATATACGCGAATATGAGTGTAGCACTACTATAAAAATACAGTGTGCATGTGCGCAAGTATGAAGATATCAATATATGTGTGCACTGGTATGAATATAAAGTGTGAATGTGCGCAAGTATGAAGATATCAGTATATGTGTGCACCGGTATGAATATACAGTGTGCATGTGCGAAGTATGAAGATATCAATATATGTGTGCACCGGTATGAATATACAGTGTGCATGTGCGCAAGTATGAAGATATCAATATATGTGTGCACCGGTATGAATATACAGTGTGCATGTGCGCAAGTATGAAGATATCAATATATGTGTGCACTGGTATGAATATGCAGTGTGCATGTGCGCAAGTATGAAGATATCAATATATGTGTGCACTTGTATGAATATAAAGTGTGCATGTGCGCAAGTATGAAGATATCAATATATGTGTGCACTGGTATGAATATACAGTGTGCATGTGCGCAAGTATGAAGATATCAATATGTATGTGCATTGGTATGAATATACAGTGTGCATGTGCGCAAGTATGAAGATATCAATATGTGTGTGCACTGGTATGAATATACAGTGTGCATGTGCCCAAGTATGAAGATATCAATATGTGTGTGCACTGGTATGAATATACAGTGTGCATGTACGCAAGCATGAAGATATTAATACATGTATATGCCAATATGCGACAAGTTTTGACAATCATCAATGATGCAGTGATCAAGACGATATATAATTCGTAGCAATCCTATAGTGAGAGTGTCTTGGCAATCACTAACGGTGTGAGTGTAACATACAAATAGTGCTCGTGCTGCTTGAACCGTTAGTGACAGTGCAGTGTTCTATAACTACCATTTCTATATGCAACAAGGAAGGTATGCTACAATAGCACATATAAACATCTACGACTAAATATACTATCACGCCCTGACGCTTAACGCCATACGGGCGATTTCCCCGTAGATGTTAAATCTACTCACCTGGTCGCGTGCTAAGCGTAGCCGACCACCTGTTTCCCCTTCTTTGCGGCGTCCGACGTACCCGCCTGCAAACCTAGAATTTACACAAGGAAACCATATATAAGCAAAATCCTACAAAATGCGATATCGAAATCAAACGAGAAACTCGCGTTACGAACTAAACGCGCATGTGTCTGATACGCTGAAACATGTGTATACGTGTCTAAAACTACCCTGACACGTCACGACACGCTGGAACACAGAACCCACTCACGTATCACGCGTGTCACGCAAACTAAACGTATAGGATAAACGATATTTGGTACCAGATTTTGACTCGGGCACAAAAGTGAAAAGTTGCATATTCCATAACACTAGAATATGCAGCAGATTACCCTAGCCAAAACCTTAACACCAAGCTCCCCTATCTGGCCGTAAATTGCGGCCAGAACGATTAAATCGGGGGCCATAAGGTGCGTAGGGGGTCTAGTCCTCTGGTGGTGTGATCAAGGTCTAAAAAGTATGCTATAGTTAACTCAGATTTTATCTGAAACCACCGGGTCAACAACAGATCAAAGGAAGGCCAAGTTTTGCTTTAAAACGTTAAATTTTGCACTAAATGAAACCCTATGGTATTTTAGTGAAATATGGGGTTAAATCTCAGTGAAAAGGGCCTAATAACACTTAGTTAAGTTAAGCTAACCATTAATATCACCACTTGGCCAAAACTCCACACAAATCACCATTTTAGCACTAAAGCACACATTTAACACTAATCGAAGATAATTAACACACAAGTTTAGCAAGCTAGGAAGTTGGGCTCAGATTTTTATACCTCACTCTCTGGTCTTAGTGTGCAGGAAGAAGAGGAAGAAGAAGAGGAGGAGGAGGTGTTGCACTGCTGCTCCTGCTGAGAATGGTGTTGATGCTGCTGCAGCTACTGCTTCTGTTGCTGCTGCTGCTTCATGTTGTTGTTGTTGTTTCTTGCTGCTGCTGTTGAGACTGCTGGTGCTGCTGCTGCAGTTGTGTTGTTGTGTGTGTGAGTGAGAGTGAGAGAGATGGATACGGGCCGACCCGTACTGCCGAGGCCGAGGGCCGATTCCGCAGACGGAGCCCGTAGGCCGATCCGGAATGACGGAGCCCGATACTTATGGATTTGCGTGTCGATGCTGGACACGATTATTTTATGATATTTCGAGTGCCGATGTTGGTCACTCATGATTCCATGAGTTTTACAGGATTTGAGGGCCGATTAGAGTGACGTCGCCTGAGTTTTACGGGGATTTGGGTGTACTGATGGACACCGGTTATTTTCCACGTTGACATTCCGTGAAGATGTTAATATTCCCATGCTCAGCATTCAGTGTTATACATCTCATCCTGTATCTGTAGTACCTGATAGAGTACACTTGCTATGCACGATTATTGCATACCCTGCTCATCCTATATAGAGGTTATTAGATTGCTCATGCTATGCACGATTATTGCATACCCTGCTCATCCTATATAAATGTTATTAGACTGCATTTTCTATGCATGATTATCGCATACCCTGCTCATCATATAGAGATGTTATTATATCGCACTTGTTGCATGATTATTGCTCATCTAGCTCATCATATAGATGTTATCTGTTGGCATAGATTAGAGTATCGCAGCACGTGGATACTCGCGATTACCTTTATATGTTATCTACTATTCACGAGTTAGCAACTCACCCCCGTTGTGCCACAGTGTTTGCAGGTTGCCCTTCAGAGTAGTTGCGGTAGGATGCTTTCTTGCATCTTTTGATACAGATACCACTGCAGTTGGCGTGTGAGCCCTTTTGCCGATAGGTGGGTTTTTGTGCGGTATCTGTCTTTTTCCAGTTGTATACACCATTGTATATAGTACACTCCATCTACTACTTATGTATTAACTTAGAGACCAGTTGTGAGGACGATGTATATTATTTTGTACTCTAGTGTCTGTTGGAGATAGTGCCCTCAGAGTCAATTATTGGATCACAGGCACGTGATTGCAATGATTAAGGGAGGACCTATGCCGGTAGGACAGTCTTACTCAAGATGATAGTATGCTATCTGGTTTATCTTTATCATCGTGTACTGCTTTAGGTGACCTTACAGGTCACTATTGCACGTTGATAGAGCCCCTAGGATTCTTTCTTGACTGCCAGCAGTATGAGGGCGATCATATATGTGGGAGCTGGGATCTATAAGCACATCCTTTAAAGGTCCCTAGTCGAGGGAGTTTCGAGACAGGGCATCGATACTCCAGATTAGACTAGTGTATACAGTCGAGACCCCGACGAGGGGAGGTGGCCGGTCTCACAAGCCACTGGTGTCTGTTGGTTCACCTAAGATGTATACAGGTGCTCATTGGGTTATGAGTACACCGGACAAGACTCGCCGGGAACCTGCTAGTTGGGGTTATACCGGATGTCAGATAGCAGTTTCCTGGTGACATGTGTACAGGTTAGTTCATCGACCTGAGATCGTCATTTGTCTCGTGTGAGTTCCCACTGTGCTTTGATTACTATCTTACCACGGCTCAAAGGAGTAGTGCAAACAGGTTTTAGTTGGGTACAGTCCTGAGCCACATGGAGGCAGTGAGCGGATCTGCAGGGGTTCGTCTCTCCCGGTATTGGGGGTGAGGTCGCGCTGTGTCTAGGAGAGCCATTACACGAAGTCCTTGGCCAAGGCAGGAGATTTACTGTTAGGTATTCCAATAATATTTCAGGGTGTTCTTGGCTACACTCCGACATGACTTGTACCGCTTTTGGGGGTCTGACTTTTACCAACCCCCTAGGCCCGCCATGCGATGCTCATAGACGAACGGACCGGACTATACGGATATTGTCACTGACAGGCTCAGTAGGGTGTCAGGATGAGTTCACTCATCGACGTCCCTTTTGGTCAATACCTGGTAGCCCGTCACGTATGGCTAATACCTCTGACGTGCTAGTGGTTAAATCCACAGCCAATGTATTGACGAGTCTTTAGAGTCCCCCACAGACCGTTTTATCATGTTTCGGGCGAAACGCTGTAGAGGCCGTATGGAGATATGGCAGGGTTCGATGTTATCCGTGCGGTATTGCACGGATCATGATCGGACACATAATACTAGCGGGTTTTGGTTTAAGCCAGATCCTAGTATTGTACAGTGTAGATTTTGTCTCATTGCATTTGTATTCGGTCGGAATACAAATGCGGGTATGTATATACAGTCGCGGGGTTTTCCTGTAATTTATTACGGGATCAGTTTTTTTGGAGTTGCCAGTTTGTATTCCGTTTCGGTCAGTTTTCCTTTGTTCCTTCATGGCCGGATTTTTCTGATGGAGGGGCTAATTTGCAAGTGTGCAAATTAGCAATTGTGGAAGGGTTTATTTGTAAATGGAGGATTATGATGGTTCATGATTATTCTAGCATCTTTTGATGCTTTTCTTGTGCTCATTGCTTGCATTTATGAGGTGGGATTTGTATTAGACCTTGGTGTGACATAATAACCTAATTATCTTACATTTTCTCCACTTGCTTGATGCCATTCTCTTTTGTTTTGTACAGTGGTATCAGAGCCACACCATTAACCTAGTCTAGCTTGCTCTAACGTGTTTACAAGTTCGATCGAACGGATTTTCCAAAAACTGCGTTTTCATGTCCAGTTTCTGTCGAATTTTTCCTGTGCTCTAAAAATTATTTGGTACATTGTAAAAATACGAGCAGGGTTTTTTAAGCATTCTATGAAAATTTGATGGCATGATCGTACGGAAGCGCCGCGAAACGGCGGCCATAACCCCCTTTCCGTCGCGGTTCCGCCGCCGTTCTGTGCCTTCTCAGCTCCAAATTTTTACAGTGGGCTTCTGACATGGAAATAGGGTTTTTGGTATGTTTTGTTTCGGCGCAGATTTATTTTGAGTGCTACTGTTGTGCTTGGGGCCCACTTCGGAAAAATTAGTCGATCGAAAATTTTAAACATGTTAGTTCACAGTATTTACATTATATTTGCGACCGTGAATGTCATTCGATCGGTAAATCCAGTCTATCTGCTATAACCGTTTTAGACGGATTTGCGAACGTGACATCCACGTTGATATTCTGTGTTGTGCTGTGATGTTGCGGATTTGTCGTGGTGGATAGCCTGGATGCAATGGTAGTACAGTTTGGTTGTTTATGTACATTTGATATTGCGGGGCGAACGTCCGACATGTGGACTGTCGTCACTGCCTGCTTGTATATTATTCTTTTGGAGCACGACCGGGCTGAGGTCGATGTACCCGTTGTATGTATATTTTACTTTCTGTACTAGGATTGCCCCGTAGAGGGGTGCACGGGTAGCCGGATGTTGGAGATAGTGCCCTCAGAGTCAATTATTGGAACACAGGCACGTGATTGCAATGATTGAGGGAGGACCTATCCCGGTAGGACAGTCTTACTCGAGATGATAGTATGCTATCTGGTTTACCTTTATCATCGTGTACTGCTTTAGGTGACCTGACATGTCACTATTGCACGTTGATAGAGCCCCTAGGATTTGTGCTTGACGGCCAGCAGTATGAGGGCGATCATATACGTGGGAGCTGGTAGTCTATAAGCACATCCTTAAAAGGTCCCTAGTCGTAGGAGTTTCGAGATAGGGCATCGATACTCCAGAGTAGACTAGTGTATACAGTCGAGACCCCGACGAGGGGCGGTGGCCGGTCTCACAAGCCACTGGTGTCAGTTGGTTCACCTAAGATGTATACAGGTGCTCATTGGGTTATGAGTACACCGGACAGGACTCGCCGGGAACATGCTAGTTGGTCTTATACCTGACGTCAGATAGCAGTTCCCTGGTGACATGTGTACAGGTTAGTTCATCGACCTGGGGATCGTCATTTGTCTCGTGTGAGTTCCCACTGTACTTTGATTACTACCCTACCACGGATCAAAGGAGTCGTGCAAACAGGTTTTAGTTGGGTACAGTCCCGAGCCACATGGAGGCAGTGAGCGGATCTTCAGGGGTTCGTCTCTCCCGGTATTGGGGGAGAGGTCGCGCTGTGTCTAGGAGAGCCATTACACGAAGTCCTTAGCCAAGGCAGGAGATTTACTGGTAGGTATTCCAGTAGTATCTCAGGGTGTTCTGGGCTACACTCCGACACGACTTGTACCGCTTTTGGGGGTCTGACTTTTACCAACCCCCTAGGCCCGACATGCGATGCTCATAGACGAACGGACCGGACTGTACGGATATTGTCACTGACAGGCTCAGTAGGGTGTCAGGATGAGTTCGCCCATCGACGTCCCTTTTGGTCAATAGCTGGTGGCCCGTCACATATTGGCTTATACCTCTGACGTGCTAGTGGTTAAATCCATAGCCATAGTATTGACGAGTTTTTAGAGTCCACCACACTTACAGTTACTCAACCTTTCGGGCGAAACGCTGTAGAGGCCGTATGGAGATATGGCAGGGTCCGATCAGATACGTGCGGTATTGCACGGATCAGGATCAGACGGTTAGTACTAGTGACCGTATGGTTATATGGCAGGGTTCGATCAGATACGTGCGGTATTGCACGGATCAGGATCGGACGGATATTACTAGCCGGCTTTGGCTTAAGCCGGATTCTAGTACTAGATAGTGTAGTTTTGTCTCTTTGCATTTGTATCCAGACAGAATACAGATGCGGGTGTGTATGCACAGTATTGGGGTTTTCCTGTAATTTATTACGGGACCAGTTTTCTGGCGTTGCCAGTTTGCATTCCGTTCCGGCCGGTTTTCCTATGTTCTTTCCCGGCCGGACTTTTCCGATGGAGGGGGTTATTTGCAAGTTTGCAAATAACAAATTTGTGGAGAATTTCTTGCAAATGTGTTAATTATGAAAGCATCTTTTGATACCATTCTCATCCATCATCATCACTTGCTTTTTGTTGATTTGAGGTGATTAGAGTTTGATGTAGATTTGTTATGATAATGTTTGGCTATGGTCACCCCTTGCTTTTACTACCATTACCTTCCTTCTAAGGTTGTAGTTTTAGTATTCCTTCCTCCACCATTCTCATTTTGATTTGCAAGAACTCACTTGAGAGAAAGAGAAGATGAGAGCTTCATTTTGAGAGGGAACCATTTTGATCTCTTTTCATGCTAAGAAAAATGCAAGCACCATTTTTCTTATCTTGTTTCCTCCATCATCTTCAAATGGCAACAAACCCCAAATGAGACATAGGCTCTACACTACACATTCTACAGCAAATCTTGGACGCGTCGGCTAGCCTACTTCGCGCCCGAGTTGCCTCGGTATTGAGGTGGGAGCCCGTAAAAGTTACAGGCGATGTGGTGCCCTTCCGGCGAGAAGGCGACGACCGGAGTTTCCGCAGGAGATCGGGACAACGACGAGAAGACCGGAGGACTCGGATCATTCGGTATATCTCTAACCCGTCTTGTAGTTAGCTTAGACTAGTTAATGGTTCGATCCGGGTGTTTAGTGCGCGGTGGTGCCGGTTTGCTAAGTTCGCAAAATTAAAGTTTATCACCGCTTTCGCATTTGGCCGTCGGATTGACGGCCGGGGCGCCGCCGTGCACTTACAGTGGTATCAGAGCCTCGCCATTAACTTCGTCTAGCTTTGTTTGATGTGTTTGCATTTCCGATCGACCAAAATTCCAAAAACTCGCGTTTTTCCTCACATCAGTTTTCTGTCGAATTTTTCTTTGCTCCAAAAATTTTTCAGGTTGCAGAAAACTGATGTATAAGAAATTCTAAGGATACTGGAAAAGTTCGACACAGTGAGTCGACAATTGAAGCGCGGAACCGCGGCCAAACCCCCCTTGGGCCACGGTTCCGCCGCACATTGGTGTCCTCACTGCATCATATTTTTCCAGTGGGCTTCTGGGCTGGTTTTGGGGGGTTTTGGAATATTAAATTTGGGCCCAGAATTTCTGTGAGTGCTACAGTATTGCTTTGGGGCCCTTTTGTTAATTTTTGATCGATCGGATATTTTAAACACATTTTTCACAATATTTACATTATATCTGCGACCGTGAATGTCACTCGATCGGTAAATCCAGTCTAACTGCTATAGCCCGGTTAGACGGATTTGCGAACGTGACTTTCACGTTGATATTCTGTGTTTATGCTGTGATGTTGCGGATCGGTCGTGGGGGATAGCCTGGATGCAATGCTAGTACAGTGTTGGTGTATTATGTACATTTGATATTGCGGGGCGAGCGTCCGACATGTGGACTGCCGTCACTGCCTGATTGTATTATTCTTTTGGGGCACGACCTGGTTGCGGTCGATGTACCCGTTGTATGTATATTTTACTTTCTGTACTAGGATTACCCCGCGGAGGGGTGCACGGATAGCCGGGTTCTAGAGGGCAACGGGCCCGCATCTCATGGCATTGGGACGGAGGGGGCTTCACTCTAGAATTGGCGGGCTATTCGCCGCACTCGTAGGGGGTACAGGTTGACCCAGGAGGGGTGCCTAAGTTACCGGATTCCGTGAAGTGCTGGGTGGTCCATTCACGGTGCTGAAGGGGGCCGCCTCGCTTCAGGTTTTGGCGGGTAACTTGCCGCACCCGTAGGGGTCTAGGATTTCATTGCACAGGCTATCCACACGACCAGGGGAACGTCGGGTTTCAGTAGTGGCTCTGTGAAACCCGGGGATCCCAGATATCTGTATTGTTCTATGATGCTGTACTTTTCTGTGATGTTGCATTTTTTATCACTCCTTGAGAGAAATATAATATATTGGTATATATATTAGTAGATGTTGTATATGTTTTTCATCCGCGCTAGTCCAGTCCCCGCTCTGCCGTTAGTTAGCTAACCTAACGGGTGATGACGGGACCGAGAGGCGAATGCGGATGGCATATACGTACGTCAGTATATTTTCGTTCTTTGTGGTGTGATCAATTGATGGGACTGCGTTGATTCGGATCAATGCAAGATAAACAAACCTATTCTGATGTTATTGGAACACTTTTCAAAAAGCTGTTATTGCAAGGACGTTCACTTTTGTTTTGCATCGTGGTATTCAGTTGGAATATCCTGCTCCTCAGTCGACGAGGCAAGGGCCGAGATCCCTTCACCGGGAGTGACCCCTTGGACAGAAGTTTGCGTCAGGGCATTAACTTCACTATAGCCGATTACTTTTGCTTTGCATCGTGGTATTCATTTGGAATATCCTGCACCCCATTCTACGGGGAAAGAGCCGAGATCCCTTCACCGGGAGTGACCTCTTTAGTAAAGGTTTTTGTCACTATATTTTCTAAAAAGCTATCCGTTCCTTCAACGAGATCAAGTTCATTACGTTAAAGGTTTTCGCCAGAAACCATTCGTAGCCCTCCGTCGTTTCATATGGGTAGTCAATAGTATTCAAGCTGTGTTTGTTGGCCTTAGTCAAGGCACAGTGTTTGGTAGCTATTGGATATTCATATGCTGCATAGATAGATGCGTTGGTTTGGGACATTCGTATAGCCTTGTTGGCCCTAGTCAAGGGCTTGTACGGGTGGGTTCAAATCAACCTGGACAATGACGGGTAGAACTTGACATGTGACTTATGATTTGTTGGCCTTAGTCAAGGTCATAAGAGCATGGGGTAAAAATCCACATCGGGAGTTTCAAAAGAACTGAAACTTGCCAGATATGCGCATACCTTCTGGAGTGTGATACCGTGAGCGGATTCCGTCACGTTATCATGCGATGAGAGTTGGATCCCGATTCCCACTGATGAGTTAGTTTACTCCTCGGATGACCCCGACTAATTCTTCTTTCAGGTTTGGAGGAGAATTTGAGGTACAGTGGGAGGTTTCCTGATTAGATAAATTGGTAACCATTCTGATCTAGGTTAGAGTGCACGCTGAGTGTTTCTTTTCTCTCTCTCTCTGGCAGCGACCATTGACCCGACCCTAGACTATGACTCAGTGACCAAGTTGACCGAACCTTCTTAACACTGGTTTTTGGATTGTCTGAGTTGCAGACCTCATTGCCACTCCTACTTTTACCCTTTTCTCCAGGACACCCCGTATTACTACGAACGTCCACTTCCATTGGACAAAACCATCGTATAGTTATATACGAACTCGAAGGACTTCGAGGATGGTTTCTGGTTCTGGAGAAAACGGATAGGATTATTCAGTTGTCTTTTCCTTTTTGCCTTCTCTCAAGTTACGAGTACTCCTTGGTTTAGGAGATAGTACACCTATTACGCAAATTGGATAGTCTTCTTCCAAATCTTAGGCTGGTGACGACCGGTAGGGAATGAAGAAAACCAATTAGCCTAAACGGTGTGCAGAAGGGATTATGATTAAGACAAAGCAAGGGATTAGTAAGAGGGCAAAGTAAAGTGCGACTGATATTCACGACCAAACCAAGTATTTCTTCGCCAATCCTAAATCACCATTGTATTTCTCCAGGACACTCCGTATCACTACGAAGATCCACAGTTTATTGGATATTCCATCGTATGGTTATATACGAACTCGAAAGGAACTTGTTCCAGTTCGGGGATGGATTCTGGTCCAGGAGAAATAGGAATAAGGTTTATTCGGTTGTCTTTTATCTTCACCTTCTCTCGCATTGCGAGTGCTCCTAGGACTAGGACAGTACACCCATTATGCTTATTGGATAGTCTTCTTCCAAACCATAGGCTGGTGCCGAACGGTAGGGAAGGAAGAAAACCAATTGGCCTAAATGGGTGTGCAGAAGGTAATGACTAAAGACATATAAAGGGATTTGGAGAGGTGGCAAAGAATTATACGGTTATAGTTGTGAATCTGGATAATGGTAGAGGCATTACTAGGAATACCAGGATACCCCATCGAAACATTTCAATGTTTCAGTTTCACTGTGTACTGTTAAAAGAAAACTGATTTCCCGATTAGACACTTGCTTCAGGGTATGTATTTACCAGGTATGATTCTCACATCTGTATGGTTTTACAGATGATGAGTGGGCGTAAGTTATTGGGAATTAGGTGACCATCCTCATTATATCGGGATTCGTTGGAATTGGTGATATTTGAGAAAGCCACCTGGGTTGTTTGCCGGTCGGCAAATATTTGGTTTTGAATATCCGCTGTTGTGCACCAATTTCAAATTGATATATCTGTACGTCTATTTTCATAGAGTGAGATATACCTTTTGATATTATGTCGATGACATTTACCTATATCAGTGGATGGTTAGGTAAGGAGCATTAAACAGCGGTGTAATTCTTCTTAACCATAAATACAGTTTTCAACCTACGACACACAGTGAAAGAGTTGTTAGACTCAACGGACTTATACAGAGTATTGTATATTGTCCAGTGTCCATTAGGACAGAGGGGTTGGTCCTCATACTATATTCTGTTTACTTTTAACTTCTCTAGTTCTTAGACATGTGTTTCGTTGAAACACAGGGTCTATGTTTTGAGGAGTTATAGGTATTTGAATAGAGTAGAGAACCAGGTGTAGCAAGTATCGGGATTCTTCAAAGTGATCGAAGATGTAGATACTTGTGTATGGTATTCAGTTGATAGTAATGATAAAGAGAAATTGCTTCTCTTTCAGGTTACTCATAATTGGAAGCATTCCTAAGTTGAGTAACGCTGATCGGCCTCTCTCCATTTAGTTGACATGCACTGGAGATAGCTGCATGATTTGAATCTGGTTCAATTAAATCAGTGCTTCTGGTTCTATATTGGATATAGAACAGTTCATATCTTAACGTTGTTAAGGTACGGGGAGTTGTCCGGCTTATGATTAAAACCAGACACTGGACAGCTCAAGGCACGTTTCTGTAATGGCTGTTTGTGGGTTGACCCAGGCTATGACGAGGGTTGACTTTCTACCATCTGGCAGATCAATAGAAATATTGTTCTAGACTCGCCACAATTTTATTAAAAATGGATTTTTTTTTCAAAAACAGTAGTGGGAGTATGGTAGAAATGGAAGTGATTCCAGAACCGCAAACGATTACTGAATATTTGATAAGGAACCTAAAGATTCAATCTGATTGGACATTCCATTGGCCACTCCGCAGATAAGGTGGGTAACTTCAGGCACCCGAGAGGTACTCCGGTAGCCTCAAGGACGGTGACGGGGAAGTTCTTGTTTATCCACACTTGCCATTGCTGTTGTTCCAGACTGTGAGACCCGGCAGGAGGATGAGTATAGCGTCTTTCTAAACTAGTTTTAGAAGTGTACGTCTATATGACTCTGCCAGAGGGTTGTCGTAGTCAGTGGGAGCAGCGGAAGCATTGGTGGACATCAGGCTCATGTCTATTTATAGACTAAAGCAGATGTAGCGGAGATAGATCATCTATTTCTGATGTGACAGTCATAGGTTTGACGTCATCAGAATAGGGGATGGATCTGTTGAGAAGGTAGTAGGGTGTGATATCCGGGTTTTGGATGACATACACAAAGTAGGAAGTGATATTCCTATACTACGATCGGTTGTACTTTGGTCGTCACACAGTGGTTTCTCCACATGGGACTTGGACAATATATCAGACATACTGGTTACTAGATCTATGGTTTTTAGATCTATATTTGGGTGGTTTCCCAATCAGGGTACATAGACAGCATTCTGAGAGTGTTTAGAATGGACGACTCCTGGCACGGTAGTGTACCTGCAGGTGATGGAGTCACCCTCTCTAAAGGTGTCTTACAGACTAAAGTAGAGAGGGATGTGCATGATTGGCAGATCACTTGCTTAGGCAATTGAGTCAATCATGAGATGTCAAGTACCACACCAGATGTTGTTCTTATTGGAGATAATGCCCTCAGAGTCAATTATTGGATCACAGGTACGTGATTGCAATGATTGATGGAGGACCTATCCCGGTAGGACAGTCTTACTCGAGATGATAGTATGCTATCTGGTTTACCTTTATCATCGTGTACTGCTTTAGGTGACCTGACAAGTCGCTATTACACATTGATAGAGCCCCTAGGATTCTTGCTTGACCACCAGCAGTATGAGGGCGATCATATAAGTGGGAGCTGGGAGTCTATAAGCATATCCTGAAATGGTCCCTAGTCGTGTGAGCTTCGAGACAGGGCATCGATACTCCATAGTAGACTAGTGTATACAGTCGAGACCCCGACGAGGGGCGGTGGCCGGTCTCACAAGCCACTGGTGTCAGTTGGATCACCTAAGATGTATACAGGTGCTCATTGGGTTATGAGTACACCGGACAGGACTCGCCGGGAACATGCCAGTTGGTCATATACCAGACGTCAGATGGCAGTTCCCTGGTGACATGTGTGCAGGTTAGTTCATCGACCTGGGGATCGTCAATTGTCTTGTGTGAGTTCCCACTGTACTTTGATTACTACCCTACCACGGCTCAAAGGAGTCGTGCAAACAGGTTTTAGTTGGCTACAGTCCCGAGCCACATGGAGACAGTGAGCGTATCTTCAGGGGTTCGTCTCTCCCGGTATTGGGGGTGAGGTCGTGCTGTGTCTAGGAGAGCCATTACACGAAGCCCTCGGCCGAGGCAAGGAGATTTACTGGTAGGTATTCCAGTAGTATCTCAGGGTGTTCTGGGCTACACTCCGACACGACTTGTACCGCTTTTGGGGGTCTGACTATTACCAACCCCCTAGGCCCGCCATGCGATGCTCATAGACGAACGGACCAGACTGTACGGATATTGTCACTGACAGGCTCAGTAGGGTTGTCTGGCTGAGTTCACTCACAGACGTCCCTTTTAGTCAATACCTGGTAGCCCGTTACGTATTGGCTTATACCTCTGACGTGCTAGTGGTTAAATCCACAACCAAGGTGTTGACGAGTCTTTAGAGTCCCCCACATTCAGTTACTCAGCTTTCGGGCGAAATGTTGTAGAGGCCGTATGGAGATATGGCAAGGTCCGATCAGATACGTGCGGTATTGCACGGATCAGGATCGGACAGTTTGTACTATAGGCCGTATGGTTATATGGCAGGGTTCGATCAGATACGTGCGGTATTGCACGGATCAGGATCGAATAGATATTACTAGCCGGTTTTGGTATAAGCCGGATTCTAGTATAGTACAGTGGAGATTTTGTCTCATGGCATTTGTATTTCGGTCGAAATACAGATGCGGGTGTGTATGCACAGTATCGGGGTTTTCCTGTAATTTATTACGGGACCAGTTTTCTGGAGTTGCTAGTTTGCTTTCCGTTTCGGCCGATTTCCATTGTTCCGTTCATTGGCCGAAGATTGTTGGAGGAGGGTTTATTTGCATTGTTGCAAATAAGCATTTGTGGAGGGGTTCTTTGCATATTTCCTTGTATCATGATGGTGCACCATTCTTTTGACCTTGACTTCTTCTATCATGATTGCTTGACTTTGTGAGCAATCATGGTTGTAGTAGGTAGGTTTTTGGAGTATGGATTTGTGAGCAATCATGCTTGACTTTGTGATCATTGCTATTCATGATAACTTTTCCTTTCTCTCTCTTGCATGATATGAGAATGGCTCCCACATTTTTTGTGACTCTCTCCATTCTCACTCTCCTCTCTCTTGATGGCCGGCCAAGCATGGAGGAGGGGTTGCCCATTTTGTAGTGGGGATTTTTGCTCTCTAGTTGATAGAAAAATCCCCAAGTTCCTACACATAATTCTTGTATCATCCCTCCACTAAAATGGCACCTCCATGAACCCCAAATGAGACACAAGTTCTGCTAGATATTCTACAGCATATCTTGGGCACGTCGAGTAGCCGGCTTCGTGCCCGAGTTGCCTCGGCATTGAGGTGGGAGCCCGTAAAAGAAGTAGGCGATGTGGTGCACTTCCGGCGACGAGGAGGAGACGGGACATTCCGCAGGAGATCGGGACGATGACGAGAAGACCGGAGGACTCGGATCTGTCGGTATACTTCTCTTCCCTATCTTGTTAGTAGCTTAGACTTGTTAATGGTTACGATCCGGATGTTTAGTGCGCGGTGGTGCCGGTTTGCTAAGTCCGCAAAAATTAAAGTTTATCACCGCTTCCGCATTCCGGCGTCGGATTGACGGCCGGGGCGCCGCCGTGCACTTACAGTGGTATCAGAGCCTCGCCATTAACTTCGTCTAGCTTCGTTTGATGTGTTTTTCAGTTCCGATCGACCAAAATTCCGAAAACCCAATTTGAGTTCACATCAGTTTTCTGTTAAGATTTTTTGGTGTCTAAAAATTTTTCAGGTGGTCTCAGATTATGTGCAGGGAGTTCTAAGAACTCGGGGAAAATTCGAGACAGTGATCGCTCAACTAGAGCGCGGAACCGCGGCAGAAACCACCTTGTTGCCGCGGTTCCGCCGCAGGTTGGTGGGCTCACTGCTTCGAAGTTTTCCAGTGGGCTTCTGGGCTTATTTTGGGTGTTTTGGAATATTAAAATTGGGCCAATTATTTCTGTGAGTACTACAGTATTGCTTGGGGCCCACTTGTTAATTTTTGATCAATCGGATATTTTAAACACATTTTTCACTGTATTTACATTATATCTGCGACCGTGAATGTCACTTGATCGGTAAATCCGGTCTAACTGCTAT
Organism: Agapanthus africanus; assembly: GCA_030015575.1. NCBI lineage: Eukaryota > Viridiplantae > Streptophyta > Magnoliopsida > Asparagales > Amaryllidaceae > Agapanthus > Agapanthus africanus. The sequence continues at coordinate 361,885,638 of JASDDO010000022.1, read as the reverse complement.
AGCCCGGTTAGACGGATTTGCGAACGTGACTTTCACGTTAATGTTTTGTTTTTGCTGTGATGTTGCGGATCGGTCGTGGGGATAGCCTAGATGCAATGCTAGTACAGTTGTGGTTGTATTATGTACATTTGTTATTGCGGGGCGAGCGTCTGACATGTGGACTGCCGTCACTGCCAGTTTGTATTATTATTTTGGGGCACGGCCAGGTTGCGGTCGTTGTACCCGTTGTACGTATATTTTACTTTCTGTACTAGGATTACCCCATGGAGGGGTGTGCGGATAGCCGGGTTCTAGAAGGCAACAAGCCCGCATCTCATGGCATTGGGACGGAGGGGGCTTCACTCTAGGATTGGCGGGCTATTCACCGCACTCGTAGGGGGTACAGGTTGACCCAGGAGGGGTGCCCAAGTTACCGGATTCCGTGAAGTGCTGGGTGGTCCATTCACGGTGCTGAAGGGGGCTGCCTCACTTCAGGTTTTGGCGGGTAACTTGCCGCGCCCGTAGGGGTCTAGGATTTCATTGCGCAGGCTATCCACACGACCAGGGGAACGTCGAGTTTCAGCAGTGGCTCTGTGAAACCCGGGGATCCCAGATATCTGTATTGTTCTGTGATGCTGTACATTTATGTGATGTTGCATTTCTTTTCACGCCTTGAGCGAAATATAATATATTGGTATATATATTAGTAGATGTTGTATATGTTTTGCATCCGCGCTAGTCCAGTCCCCTGTAACACCTTAGGATAAGGGTTAGTGTATAATTATAATTAAATAATGATTTTTAATAAAAAGTTTACCAAATTGTGTTTTAAATATTTTTCCTAATTTAATAAATATTTTTCCAAAATTTTCCTAGGCTTGCACACACTTGTGCATGTAAACTAGGGTTTTTAAATCAAGTAAATACCATAATTATTAACCATGGTGGGTTAATTGTAGGATAAATTCTTTTGGGTTATAAGCAAGTTTAATTAATTAGTTAAATTAAAAGATTACTTTAATTTGAATGGTGAGGGTGTTGACTTGTGAGAAGGAGAGAGAGAGAGGGCATCATGGCTCAAGCCATGCTTGCCATTAATGAGGTGAGAGAGAGAGGGGTGACTTTTGTGTGAATGATTGTGGTGGCTCTCATTTCTTTTTGTGTTTTTCTCTCACACTCTCACAACACACCAACACACTCACACAACACACCCACTTACCTCAGCAGAACCCCCAGCAGCAGCAACAAGAGAAGCAGCAAGAGAAGAAGCAACAGCAGCAGCAGGCACACAGCAACAGCAACAGCAGCACAGTGAGCAGCAGCAGCTCCAGCACCATGTGCAGCCCCTCCCCTTCACTTCTTCTCCTTCCTGCAGCTCCCTAGGGTCGAGAGTGAGGTATAATTCTTATCTTGCTTCCCTAGTTTGCCTAGTTAGTGTAGTTTTGCATCGGTTAAAGGATTTTTGTGTGTTTTAGTGCGATATGGGGTGTTTAGTGTGAACTTTGTGCTAATGAGGTGTAGGTTAGTTCCAGTAGGATGATTGTGGTCTGTTGAGGCCATTGTAACCTAGTCCAACCCCTATTACACTAAAATACCACCAGATTTCATATTTGATGCAAATGTCGTATTTGGACAAAATGTGAGTTTTCTGGAACTGCTATTGACTCGGTGAGTACAGAATGATTTTGGGAATACTGTAGCATGGTGGAGAGGAGCTGATACCATAGGTGAAACCCGACCCCCTAACTCCCCACTCCGGCCGCCAAAAACGCCATTCTGGCCGCAAATTGCGGCCAGACAGGAAGTGTTTTTGTGTTTTTTGGGTTCTGTAGGTGTCTGCTGGTGTGTAGGGTCTTTTGGTATATATATATTTTTAAGATTGGTTCTGTAGCAAAATCTGGGACCAGTTACCTGTTTTGCCGTTTTTCTAAACCTTCGCGACACGCATGATACGTGAGTAGGTTTGGGTTCTGCGTATCGCGGCGCGTCGGGGTAGTTTCGTGGCGCGTGTTTACACGTTTTAGCGTATCGCGCACACGCGCGATTGGTTTGCGACACAGGTTTCTTGTTGGATTATAATGTCGCGTTTTATGACTTAAGCTTATGTGTGATATGTATATGTGATTCTAGGTTCGCAGGCCAGTGAGACGGACGCTGCGAAGAAGGGCAAGCAAGTGGTTGGATACACTTAGCGCGAGACACGGTGAGTAGATTTCACATCTACGGGGATATCGCCCGCATGGCGTTATGCGTCAGGGCTGATAGGACTTATTTACTATATGTTGCATGCACCCCTTAGACTGTCATCGCATATTGCATTCTCTGCTGTGTTGATATATATATTGCTTAGAACTGATAGAACACCGCACTATTACTAACGGTTTATGTTGCACGGGCACTATTTACATGCTACACACACATCGTTAGTAATTGCCATGCCACACTCACTATAGAGCTGCCATGATTATATTGCTATAGTTTGCCTCATATGTGATTTGATATGACCTTCATGTATATTGGAAGCCGCATGACATCTTTTAAAACCGGAAATGAAACTACTTTAAAAAGCGGTTTTCCCCTTATACCCATACCATGGATTGATGTATATTGTACCTCGCATTGGATTTTACTATTGGTATTGGATTTTCATGTGATTTCTGTTTTGAGGACCGTGGAATTTTTTAAGGAAAGATATGCTATTTTGAAAACCCGGTACCTCGTGATATGATATTTTGGTGTGTCCACCACGCGTTTTCTCGGTGCTGAGACGTGTGCTTGAAACCCGATTCGAGGAGTGGATGTTCCGTTTGCGGGTTCGTGGTGGGCCCGGTATGGTTCCCCTCGGCGAGATGATCGATGGGATTTGCCGATTGAGCCTGGAGGCGGGCGAGTACCTACCGGTGATTGGTGGGACCTGGCAGTTGTCCGGAGGATACTGACCAGAGTCGAGTGATGGATGCGGGATGATCCGTGCTGCCGGGGCCGAGGGCCGATACCGCAGACAGACCCCGTGGGGCCGGTCCGGATTGACGGCGCCCGATATTCGAGGATTTACGTGTCGATGCTGGACACGAGTATTTTATGATGTTTTGGGTGCCGATGTTGGGCACTCGTGATTCCTCCGAGATATACAGGATTTGAGGGCCGATGGGTGTGCCGGCGCCTGAGTATATATGGGATTTGGGTGCAGTTTGAGGAACCGATCTTGTTTTCCATGTTGACATAGTCCATGTAGATATTATTCATCCCATACTCAGTATTGATTACTATACATCTCATCCTATGGCATTTACCTGTTAGAGTACATGCATTACTATTGTATCCACTGTTGACATGCATTGATATCATCTGCTGGCATTAGTAGAGCCACGCTATATGTGCATGCTTGCGATCACCTTTATATGTTATCTCTATTCACGAGTTGGCAACTCACCCCCGTTGTGCCACAGTGTTTGCAGGTTGCCCTTGGGAGTAGTCACGGCTGGCTGTTATCGCATCTTTTGGCACAGATACCCCTTTTTGAGCAGAGATAGTCTTTTGCTGATAGGAGGATTTTGTACGGTATCTGTTATCTTTCAGTTGTATATTGATGTATCTAGTACTCTCCATCTACCTTCTGTATTGACTTAGAGACAGTTGTGAGGACGATATGTATGGTTTTATATTCTGGTGTCGAGCTCGCATGTGAGCCGACGTTACTTTACTTTTGCAGTCTTAGCTTTTATGATATTGTCCTTGCTTTACTGTGTATTCTTCGCTACGGCGTCGTATATCTCATTGTGATGCTTCATTCAGTTTACTTGTTATTTCTGCTACACCTTGCTTTTACCCGACTTTCGGGGCTAATGTTTTAAAAAAGGAAATGTTACCAAAATTATAAAACTCATAACTTTTGAACTTAAAAAGGGTTTCTACTAAATAAATGGAAGTTTTTCAGACATGTACTATTGTTTTACAGATGTTTTAAAATCACTCTATATTTATTGGTTTTGATTTCTGGGTTCGGCTTACTTAGCCGCGTTACGCCTGTAGACGTTGCGTGGTTAAGTGCCGGTCACGAGTCGAATTCTCGGGTCGTGACATCCCCGCTCTGTCGTTAGTAAGCTAACCTAACGGGTAATGACGGGACCCAGTGGCGAATGCGGATGGAATATACGTACATCAGTATATTTTCGTTCTTTTTGGTGTGATCAATTGATGGGACTGCATTGATTCGGATCAATGCAAGTTAAAAACAAACCTAATCTGATGTTGTTGGAACACTTTTTCAAAAAGCTGTTATTGCAAGGACGTTCACTTTTGTTTTGCATCATGATATTCAGTTGGAATATCCTGCTCCTCAGTCGACGAGGCAAGGGCCGAAATCCCTTCACCGGGAGTGACCCCTTGGACAAAAGGTTTGCGTCAGGGCATTAACTTCACTATAGCCGATTACTTTTGCTTTGCACCGTGGTATTCAGTTGGAATATCCTGCACCCCATTCTACGGGGAAAGAGCCGAGATCCCTTCACCGGGAGTGACCTCTTTAGCGAAGGTTTTCGTCACTATATTTTAAAAAGCTATCCGTTCCTTCGACGATATCAAGTTCTTTACGTTAAAGGTTTTCGCCAGAAACCATTCGTAGCCCTCCGTCGTTTCATATGGGTAGTCAATAGTATTCAAGCTGTGTTTGTTGGCCAAAGTCAAGGCACAGTGTTTGGTAGCTGTTGGTTATTCATATGCAGCATAGATAGATGCGTTGGTTTGGGACAGTCGTATAGCCTTGTTGGCCAAAGTCAAGGGCTTGTGCGGGTGGATTCGAATCAACCTGGAGAATGACGGGTAGACTTGACATGTGACTTATGATTTGTTGGCCAAAGTCAAGGTCATAAGAGCATGGGGCAGAAATCACATCGGGAGTTTCAAAAGAACTGAAACTTGCCAGATATGCGCATACCTTCTGGAGTGTGATACCGTGAGCGGATTCCGTCACGTTATTATGCGATGATAGTTGGATCCCGATTCCCACTGATGAGTTAGTTTACTCCTCGGGTAACCCCGACTAATTCTTCTTTCAGGTTTGGAGGAGAATTTGTGGTACAGTGGGAGGATTCCAGATTAGATAAATTGGTAACCATTCTGATCTAGGTTAGAGTGCACGCTGAGTGTTTCTTTTCTCTCTCTCTTTGGCAGCGACCATTGACCCGACCCTATGACTATGACTCAATGACCAAGTTGACCGAACCTTCTTAACACTGGCTTTTGGATTGTCAGAGTTGCGAACCTCATTGCCACTCCTACTTTTACCCTTTTCTCCAGGACACCCCGTATTACTACGAACGTCCACTTCCATTGGACAAAACCATTGTATGGTTAGATACGAACTCGAAGGGATTTATTCGAGGATGGTTTCCGGTTCTGGAGAAAACGGATAGGATTATTCAGTTGTCTTTTCCTTTTACCCTCTCTCAGGTTATGAGTACTCCTTGGTTTAGGGGTAGTACACCTATTACGCAAATTGGATTGTCTTCTTCCAAACCTTAGGCTGGTGCCGACCGGTAGGGAATAAAGAAAACCAATTAGCATAACGATGGTGTGCAGAAGGTATTAAGTTAAGACAAAGCAAGGGATTAGTAAGAGGGCAAAGTAAATTGCAACAGATATTCACGACCAAACCAAGTATTCCTTCGCCAATCCTAAATCACCTTTGTATTTCTCCAGAACACTCCGTATCACTACGAAGATCCACAGTTTATTGGATACTCCATCGTATGGTTATATACGAACTCGAAAGGAACTTGTTCCAGTTCGGGGATGGATTCTGGTTCAGGAGAAATAGGAATAAGATTTATTCGGTTGTCTTTTATCTTCACCTTCTCTCGCTTTGCGAGTGTTCCTAGGATTAGGACAGTACATCCATTATGCTTATTGGATAGTCTTCTTCCAAACCATAGGCTGGTGCCGAACGGTAGGGAAGGAAGAAAACCATTTGACCTAAAAGGGTGTGCAGAAGGTAATGACTAAAGACATATGAAGGGATTTGGAGAGGTGGCAAAGAATTATACGGTTACAGTTGTGAATCTGGAAGAGGCATTACTAGGAATACCAGGATACCCCAACGAAACATTTCGATGTTTCAGTTTCACTGTGTAATGTTAAAAGAAAACTGATTTTCCGATTAGATACTTACTCCAGGGTATGTATTTACCAGGTATGATTCTCACATCTGTATGGTTTTACAGATGATGAGTGGGAGTAAGTTGTTGGGAATTGGGTGAAATCCTCATTATATCGGGATTCGTTGCAATCGGTGATATTTGAGGAAATCACCTGGGTTGTTTGCCGGTCGGCAAATATTTGGTTTTGAATATCCGCTGTTATGCACCAATTTCAAATCGATATATCTGTACGTCTATTTTCATAGAGTGAGATATACTTTTTGAAATTATGTCGATGACATTTACCTATACCAGTGGATGGTTAGGTAAGGAGCATTAAACGGCGGTGTAATTCTTCTTAACCATAAGTACAGTTTTCAACCTACGACACACAGTGAATGAGTTATCAAACTCAAGGGACTTATACAGAGTATTGTATGTTGTCCAGGGTCCATCAGGACAGAGGGGTTGGTCCTCGTACTATATTCGGTTTACTTATGACTTCTCTAGTTTTTAGACAGGTGTTTCGTCGAAACACAGGGTCCGAATTCTGAGAAGTTATAGGTATTTGAATAGAGTAGAGAACCAGGTATAGCAAGTATCGGGATTCTTCAAAGTGATCGAAGATGTAGATACTTGTCAATGGTATTCAGTTGCTAGTAATGATAAAGAGATATTGCTTCTCTTTCAGGTTACTCATGATTGGAAGCATTCCTAAGTTGAGTAACGTTGATCGGCCTCCTTCCATTTTAGTTGACATGCACTGGGGACAGCTGCATGATTTGAATCTGGTTCAATTAAATCAGTGCCTCTGGTTCTATAGTGGATATAGTACAGTTCATATCTTAACATTGTTAAGGTACGGGGAGTTGTCCGGTTTTTGCTTAAAACCAGACATTGGACAACTCAAGGCACGTTTCTATAATGGCTGTTTGTGGGTTGACCCAGGCTGTGACGAGGGTTGACTTTCTACCATCTGGATGAACAATAGCAATATTGTTCTATACTCGCCACAGTTTTATCAAAAATGGATTTTTTTTCAGAAAACAGTAGTGGGAGTATAGTAGAACTGGAAGTGATTCCAGAACCACAAACGATTACTGAAGATTTGATAAGGAACCTAAAGATTCAATCTGGATTGACATTCCATTGACCACTCCACAGATGAGGTGGGTAACTTCAGGCACCCGAGAGGTACTACGGGAGCCTCAAGGACGGTGACAGGGAAGTTCTTGTTCACCCACAATTACCATTGCTGTTGTTCCAGGCTGCGAGACCCGGCGGGAGGATGAGTATAGCGTCGTTCTGAACTCGCTTCAGAAGTGTACGTGTATATGACTCTGCCAGAGGGTTGTCGTAGACAGTGGGAGCAGCGGAAGCATTTGTGGACAGGTAGCTTATGTCTATTTATAGACTAAAGCAGATGTAGCGGAGATAGATCATCTATTTCTGACGTGACAGTCATGGGTTTGACTTCATCAGAATAGGGGATGGATCTGTTGAGGAGGTACTAAGGGCGTGATGTCATGGTATTTGGATGACATACACAGAGTAGGAAGTGAAATTCCTACACTACAATCGGTTATACTTTGGTCATCACACAGTGTTTTCTCCACAAAAGAAATGGATTTTATGTCAGACATACTGGTTACTAGATCTATGGTTTTAGATCTAGATTTGGGTGGTTTCCTAATCAGGGTACTTAGACAGCATTCTAAGAGTATTTAGAATGGACGACTCCTGGCATGGTAGTGTACCTGCAGGTGATGGAGTCACCCTCTCTAAAGGTGTCTTACAGACTAAAGTAGAGAGGGATGTGCATGATTGACAGATCACTTTGCTTAGGCAATTGAGTCAATCATGAGATGTCAAGTACCACACCAGATGTTGTTCTTGCACCAGATGCAATAAGTTGACATTGATCCAATCCTGGAGAAACAGTCGGAAGCAGTTTTAGAACATAAGTGAATGTTCTAGGGATATGATAACGACAGCCTCATTCGGGAGACAGTTATCATTCCAGGCTTCCAAGGTGACATGGACGACAAGGAGGTTGTCAGAGTTATAGTTTTCCCTCTGACGAGGGGCAGTATTTTGGACAGGTGGTCCAAGGCAATACTGAGGGAGGCATGGCGCAGGATACTGATTAAGTTCAGTTGACGATACGGTCTAAGAAGTTTGGATTTGGAGTTCATTTATGAGCTATGTCCCATCAGACATCCAGACACATTCTAAGACAGGTATTGCTCATTTCGGGAGATGGGTTTCTCCGTGAACTTGAGATATAGAGATACATAGAAAGAGACATCAAGGCGGATCCACTCACTGAGGCTATTCCTCGAACGCAATAGTTTCGCAAACGAGCTTTGTGAGACTGACTAGTAGAGGAGTTGGGTGTTCGGTATCACACGGGCTGTGAGTATGCGACATCGCAATAATTAGCCTTGAGTGCAAGTGGGAGATTGTTGGAGATAATGCCTTCAGAGTCAATTATTGGATCATAGGTACGTGATTGCAATGATTGATGGAGGACCTATCCCGGTAGGACAGTCTTACTCGAGATGATAGTATGCTATCTGGTTTACCTTTATCATCGTGTACTGCTTTAGGTGACCTGAAAAGTCGCTATTACACGTTGATAGAGCCCCTAGGATTCTTGCTTGACCACCAGCAGTATGAGGGCGATCATATAAGTGGGAGCTGGGAGTCTATAAGCATATCCTGAAATGGTCCCTAGTCGTGTGAGTTTCGAGACAGGGCATCGATACTCCATAGTAGACTAGTGTATACAGTCGAGACCCCGACGAGGGGCGGTGGCCGGTCTCACAAGACACTGGTGTCAGTTGGATCACCTAAGATGTATACAGGTGCTCATTGGGTTATGAGTACACCGGACAGGACTCACCGGGAACATGCCAGTTGGTCATATACCAGACGTCAGATGGCAGTTCCCTGGTGACATGTGTGCAGGTTAGTTCATCGACCTGGGGATCGTCATTTGTCTTGTGTGAGTTCCCACTGTACTTTGATTACTACCCTACCACGGCTCAAAGGAGTCATGCAAACAGGTTTTAGTTGGGTACAGTCCCGAGCCACATGGAGGCAGTGAGCGTATCTTCAGGGGTTCGTCTCTCCCGGTATTAGGGGTGAGGTCGTGCTGTGTCTAGGAGAGCCATTACACGAAGCCCTCGGCCGAGGCAAGGAGATTTACTGGTAGGTATTCCAGTAGTATCTCAGGGTGTTCTGGGCTACACTCCGACACGACTTGTACCGCTTTTGGGGGTCTGACTTTTACCAACCCCCTAGGCCCGCCATGCGATGCTCATAGACGAACGGACTGGACTGTACGGATATTGTCACTGACAGGCTCAGTAGGGTTGTCTGGCTGAGTTCACTCACAGACGTCCCTTTTAGTCAATACCTGGTAGCCCGTTACGTATTGGCTTATACCTCTGACGTGCTAGTGGTTAAATCCACAACCAAGGTGTTGACGAGTCTTTAGAGTCCCCCACATTCAGTTACTCAGCTTTCGGGTGAAATGTTGTAGAGGCCGTATGGAGATATGGCAAGGTCCGATCAGATACGTGCGGTATTGCACGGATCAGGATCGGACAGTTTGTACTATAGGCCGTATGGTTATATGGCAGGGTTCGATCAGATACGTGCGGTATTGCACGGATCAGGATCGAACAGATATTACTAGCCGGTTTTGGTATAAGCCGGATTCTAGTATAGTACAGTGGAGATTTTGTCTCATGGCATTTGTATGTCGGTCGAAATACAGATGCGGGTGTGTATGCACAGTATCGGGGTTTTCCTGTAATTTATTAAGGGACCAGTTTTCTGGAGTTGCCAGTTTGCTTTCCGTTTCGGCCGATTTCTATTGTTCCGTTCATTGGCCGAAGATTGGTGGAGGAGGGTTTATTTGCATTGTTGCAAATAAGCATTTGTGGAGGGGGTCTTTGCATATTTCCTTGTATCATGATGGTGCACCATTCTTTTGAACTTGACTTCTTCTATCATGATTGCTTGACTTTGTGAGCAATCATGGTTGTAGTAGGTAGGTTTTTGGAGTATGGATTTGTTAGCAATCATGCTTGACTTTGTGATCATTGCTATTCATGATAACTTTTCCTTTCTCTCTCTTGCATGATATGAGAATGGCTCCCATATTTTTTGTGACTCTCTCCATTCTCACTCTCCTCTCTCTTGATGGCCGGCCAAGCATGGAGGAGGGGTTGCCCATTTTGTAGTGGGGATTTTTGCTCTCTAGTTGATAGAAAAATCCCCAAGTTCCTCCACATAATTCTTGTATCATCCCTCCACTAAAATGGCACCTCCATGAACCCCAAATGAGACACAAGTTCTACTAGATATTCTACAGCATATCTTGGGCACGTCGAGTAGCCGGCTTCGTGCCCGAGTTGCCTCGGCATTGAGGTGGGAGCCCGTAAAAGAAGTAGGCGATGTGGTGCACTTCCGGCGACGAGGAGGAGACGGGACATTCCGCAGGAGATCGGGACGATGACGAGAAGACCGGAGGACTCGGATCTGTCGGTATACTTCTCTTCCCTATCTTGTTAGTAGCTTAGACTTGTTAATGGTTACGATCCGGATGTTTAGTGCGCGGTGGTGCCGGTTTGCTAAGTCCGCAAAAATTAATGTTTATCACCGCTTCCGCATTCCGGCGTCGGATTGACGGCCGGGGCGCTGCCGTGCACTTACAGTTCTTGCACTAGATGCAATAAGTTGATATTGATCCAATCCTGGAGGAACAGTCGGAAGCAGTTTTAGAACATAAGTAAATGTTCTAAGGATATGATAACGAAAGCCTCATTCAGGAGGCAGTTATCATTCCAGGCTTCCAAGGTGACATGGACGACAAGGAGGTTGTCAGAGTTATAGTTTTTCCCTCTGACGAGGGGCAGTATTTTGGACAGGTGGTCCAAGGCAATACTGAGGGTGGCGTGGCGCAGGATACTGATTAAGTTCAGTTGACGATACAGTCTAAGAAGTTTGGATTTGGAGTTCATTTATGAGCTCGGTCCCATCAGACATCCAGACATTCTAAGACAAGTATTGCTCATTTCGGGAGATGGCTTTCTCCGCGAACTTGAGATATAGGGAGACATAGAAAGAAACATCGAGGCGGATCCACTCACTGAGGCTATTCCTCGAACGCAATAGTTTCGCAAACGGATTTTGTGAGACTGACTAGTAGGGGAGTTGGGTGTTCGGTATCACACAGGCTGTGAGTATGCGACATCGCAATAATTAGCCTTGAGTGCAAGTGGGAGATTGTTGGAGATAGTGCCCTCAGATTCAATTATTGGATCACAGGCACGTGATTGCAATGATTGAGGGAGGACCTATCCCGGTAGGACAGTCTTACTCGAGATGATAGTATGCTATCTGGTTTACCTTTATCATCGTGTACTGCTTTAGGTGACCTGACATGTCACTATTGCACGTTGATAGAGCCCCTAGGATTTGTGCTTGACGGCCAGCAGTATGAGAGCGATCATATACGTGGGAGCTGGTAGTCTATAAGCACATCCTTAAAAGGTCCCTAGTCGCAGGAGTTTCGAGATAGGGCATCGATACTCCAGAGTAGACTAGTGTATACAGTCGAGACCCCGACGAGGGGCGGTGGCCGGTCTCACAAGCCACTGTTGTCATTTGGTTCACCTAAGATGTTTACAGGTGCTCATTGGGTTATGAGTACACCGAACAGGACTCGCCGGGAACATGCTAGTTGGTCTTATACCTGACGTCAGATAGCAGTTCCCTGGTGACATGTGTACAGGTTAGTTCATCGACCTGGGGATCGTCATTTGTCTCGTGTGAGTTCCCACTGTACTTTGATTACTACCCTACCACGGCTCAAAGGAGTCGTGCAAACAGGTTTTAGTTGGGTACAGTCCCGAGCCACAAGGAGGCAGTGAGCGGATCTTCAGGGGTTCGTCTCTCCCGGTATTGGGGGTGAGGTCGCGCTGTGTCTAGGAGAGCCATTACACGAAGTCCTTGGCCAAGGCAGGAGATTTACTGGTAGGTATTCCAGTAGTATCTCAGGGTGTTCTGGGCTACACTCCGACACGACTTGTACCGCTTTTAGGGGTCTGACTTTTACCAACCCCCTAGGCCCGACATGCGATGCTCATAGACGAACGGACCGGACTGTACGGATATTGTCACTGACAGGCTCAGTAGGGTGTCAGGATGAGTTCGCTCATCGACGTCCCTTTTGGTCAATAGCTGGTGGCCCGTCACGTATTGGCTTATACCTCTGACGTGCTAGTGGTTAAATCCATAGCCATAGTATTGACGAGTTTTTAGAGTCCACCACACTTACAGTTACTCAAGCTTTCGGGTGAAACGCTGTAGAGGCCGTATGGAGATATGGCAGGGTCCGATCAGATACGTGCGGTATTGCACGGATCAGGATCAGACGGTTAGTACTAGTGGCCGTATGGTTATATGGCAGGGTTCGATCAGATACGTGCGGTATTGCACGGATCAGGATCGGACGGATATTACTAGCCGGCTTTGGCTTAAGCCGGATTCTAGTACTAGATAGTGTAGTTTTGTCTCTTTGCATTTGTATCCGGACGGAATACAGATGCGGGTGTGTATGCACAGTATTGGGGTTTTCCTGTAATTTATTACGGGACCAGTTTTCTGGCGTTGCCAGTTTGCATTCCGTTCCGGCCGGTTTTCCTTTGTTCTTTCCCGGCCGGACTTTTCCGATGGAGGGGGTTATTTGCAAGTTATTTGCAAGTTTGCAAATAACAAATTTGTGGAGGATTTTCTTGCAAATGTGTTAATTATGAAAGCATCTTTTGATACCATTCTCATCCATCATCATCACTTGCTTTTTGTTGATTTGAGGTGATTAGAGTTTGATGTAGATTTGTTATCATGATGTTTGGCTATGGTCACCCCTTGCTTTTACTACCATTACCTTCCTTCTAAGGTTGTAGTTTTAGTATTCCTTCCTCCACCATTCTCATTTTGATATGCAAGAACTCACTTGAGAGAAAGAGAAGATGAGAGCTTCATTTTGAGAGGGAAGCATTTTGATCTCTTTTCTTGCTAAGAAAAATGCAAGCACCATTTTTCTTATCTTGTTTCCTCCATCATCTTCAAATGGCAACAAACCCCAAATGAGACATAGGCTCTACACTACACATTCTACAGCAAATCTTGGACGCGTCGGCTAGCCTACTTCGCGCCCGAGTTGCCTCGGTATTGAGGTGGGAGCCCGTAAAAGATACAGGTGATGTGGTGCCCTTCCGGCGAGGAGGCGACGACCGGAGTTTCCGCAGGAGATCGGGACGACGACGAGAAGACCGGAGGACTCGGATCATTCGGTATATCTCTAACCCGTCTTGTAGTTAGCTTAGACTAGTTAATGGTTCGATCCGGGTGTTTAGTGCGCGGTGGTGCCGGTTTGCTAAGTTCGCAAAATTAAAGTTTATCACCGCTTCCGCATTTGGCCGTCGGATTGACGGCCGGGGCGCCGCCGTGCACTTACATCGGGTTCTAGAGGGCAATGGGCCCGCATCTCATGGCTTTGAGACGGAGGGGGCTTCACTCTAGAATTGGCGGGCTATTCTCCGCACTCGTAGGTGGTACAGGTTGACCCAAGGAGGGGTGCCCAAGTTACCGGATTCCGTGAAGTGCTGGGTGGTCCATTCACGTTGTTGAAGGGGGCTGCCTCGCTTCAGGTTTTGGCGGGTAACTTGTCGCGCCCGTATGGGTCTAGGATTTCATTGCACAGGCTATCCACACGACCAGGGGAACGTCGGGTTTCAGTAGATGCTCTATGAAACCAGGGGATCCCAGATATCTGTATTGTTCTGTGATGCTTATTACATTTCTGTGATGTTGCATTTTATCACGCCTTGAGCGAATATTATATATTGATATATATACTTGTAGATGTTGTATATGTTTTGCATCCGTGCTAGTCCAGTCCCCGCTCTGTCGTTAGTTAAGTAACCTAACGGGTGATGACGGGACCCAGTGGCGAATGCGGATGGCATATACGTACATCATTATTTTCGTTCTTTGTGGTGTGACCAATTGATGGGACTGCATTGATTCGGACCAATGCAAGCTAAACAAACCTATTCTGATGTTGTTGGAACATTTTCAAAAAGCTGTTATTGCAAGGACGTTCTCTTTTGTTTTGCACAGTGGTATTCGGTTATAAATATCCAGCACCTCAGTCGACGAGGCAAGGGCCGAGATCCCTTCATCGGGAGTGACCCCTTGGACAGAAGTTTGCGTCAGGGCAATAACTTCACTATAGTCGTTTACTTTTGCTTTGCGTCATGGTATTTAGTTGGAATATCCTGCACCTCATTCTACGGGGAAAGAGCCAAGATCCCTTCACCGGGAGTGACCTCTTTAGCAAAGGTTTTCGCCGCTATATTTTTATAAAAAGCTATCCGGTTCCTTCAACGATATCAAGTTCATTACGTTAAAGGTTTTCGCCAGAAACCATTCGTAGCCCTCCGTCATTTCAGTTAAATGTTCGGTAGTATTCAAGCTGTGTATTTTGACCTACGCCAAGGCATAGCGATTGGTAGCTACCGGATATTTATCTGTTGCATAGATAGATGCGTTGGTTTGGGACAGTCGTACTACTATTTTGGCCTACGTCAAGGGTATGTACGGGTGGGTTCAAATTAACCTGGACAATGACGGGTAGAACTTGACATGTGACTTATGACATTTTGACCTCACGCCAAGGTCATAAGAGCATGGGGCAAAAATCACATCGGGAGTTTCTAAAGAAACTGAAACTTGCCAGATATGCGCATACCTTCTGGAGTGTGATAACGTGAGCGGATTCCGTCAAGTTATCATGCGATGATAATTGGATCCCGATTCCCACTGATGAGTTGGTTTACTCCTCGGGTGATCCCGACTAATTCTTCTTTCACGTTTGGAGGAGAATTTGACGTTACAGTGGGATGTTTCCTGATTAGATAAAGTGATAACCATTCTGATCTAGGTTAGAGTGCACGCTGAGTGTTTCTTTTCTCTCTCTCTTTGTCAGCGACCATGACCCGACCCTAGACTTTGACTCAGTGACCAAAATTAATCGAACCTTCTTAAAACACTGGCTTTTGGATTATTAGAGTTGCAAACCTCTTTGCTACTCCTACTTTTACCCTTTTTCTCTGGAACACCCCGTATTACTACGAACGTCCACTTCCATTGGATAAAACCATTGTATGGTTATATACGAACTCGAAGGAATTTATTCGAGGATGGTTTTCGGTTCTGGAGAAAACGAATAGAACTATTCAGTTGTCTTTTCCTTTTACCATCTCTCAGGTTGCGAGTACTCCTTGGTTTAGGAGATAGTACACCTATTACGCAAATTGGATAGTCTTCTTCCAAACCATAGGCAGGTGCCGACCAGTAGGGAATGAAGAAAACCAATTAGCCTAACGATGGTGTACAGAAGGTATTATGTAAAGAAAAATAAATGGATTAGTAAGAGGGCAAAGTAAACTGCGACTGCTATTCACGACCAAACCAAGTATTTCATTACCACTCTCACTTCACCTTTGTATTTCTCCAGGACACTCCGTATCACTACGAAGATTCACAATTTATTTGGATACTCCATCGTATGGTTATATAAGAACTCGAAAGGAACTTGTTCCGGTTCGGGGATGGATTCTGGTTCAGGAGAAATAGGAATAAGATTTATTCAGTTGTCTTTGATCTTCACCTTCTCTCGCATTGCGAGTGCTCCTAGGATTAGGACAGTACACCCATTATGCTTATTGCATAGTCTTCTTCCAAACCATAGGCTGGTGCCGAAAGGTAGGGAAGGAAGAAAACCATTTAGCCTAAGAGGGTGTACAGAAGGTAATGACTAAAGACATATAAAGGGATTTGGAGAGATGGCAAAGAAATATACGGTTACAGTTGTGAATCTGGATAATGGAAGAGGCATTACCAGGAATACTCGGATACCCCTATGAAATATTTCAATGTTTCAGTTTCACTGTGTACTATTAAAAGAAAACTGATTTCCCAATTAGCCCTTGCTCCAGGGTATGTATTTACCAGGTATGATTCTCACATCTGTATGGTTTTGCAGATGATGAGTCGGAGTAAGTTATTGGGAATTAGGTGATCATCCTCATTCTATCGGAATTCGTTGTAATTGGTGATATTTGAGGAAATCACCTGGGTTGTTTGCCGGACGGCAAATATTTCGTTTTGAATATCCGTTGCTATGCACCAATTTCAAATTGATATATCTGTACGTCTATTTTTATAGAGTGAAATATAACTTTTTGAAATTATGTCGATGACATTTACCTATATCAGTGGATGGTTAGGTAAGGAGCATTAAAACAGCGGTGTAATTCTTCTTAACCATAAGTACAGTTTTCAACCTACGACACACAGAGAATGAGTTATTCGACTCAGGGGACTTATACAGAATATTGTATATTGTCCAGTGTCCATTAGGACAGAGGGGTAGGTACTCGTACTATATTCTGTTTACTTGTGACTTCTCTAGTTCTTAGACAAGTGTTTCGTAAAAACATAAGATCTAAGTTTTGAGAAGTTATAGGTATAAGAGTAAAGTAGAGAACCAGGTGTTGCAAGTATCAGTATTCTTCAAGGTGATCGAAGATGAAGATACTTGTGAATGGTATTCAGTTGATAGTAATGATTAAGAGAACTTGCTTCTTTTTCAGGTTACTCATAATTGGAAGCATTCCTAAGTTGAGTAACGTTGATCGGCCTTCTTCCATTTAGTTGACATGAACTGGAGGCAGCTGCATGATTTGAATCTGGTTCAATTGAATCAGTGCCTCTGTTTCTATATTGGATATAGAACAGTTCATATCTTAACGATGTTAAGGTACGGGCAGTTGTCCGGCTTATGCTTAAAATCAGATTCTGGATAACTCAAGGCACGTTTCTGTAATGGTTGTTTGTGAGTTGACCCGGGCTATGACGAGGGTTGACTTTCTACCATCTGGGAGATCAATAGTGATATTGTTCTAGAATCGCCACAGTTTTAGTAAAATGGATTTTTTCAGAAAACAGTAGTGGGAGTATTGTAGAACTGGAAGTGATTCCAGAACCGCAAACGATTACTAAAAATTTGATAAGAACCTAAAGATTCAATCTAGTTTGACATTCCATTGGCCACTCCGCAGATAAGGTGGGTGTAAGTGCACGGCGGCGCCCCGGCCGTCAATCCGACGCCGGAATGCGGAAGCGGTGAAAAACTTTAATTTTGCGGACTTAGCATACCGGCACCCCCGCGCACTAAACATCCGGATCGTAACCATTAACAAGTCTAAGCTACTAACAAGAAAGGGAAGAGAAGTATACCGACAGATCCGAGTCCTCCGGTCTTCTCGTCGTCGTCCCGATCTCCTGCGGAATGTCCCGTCTCCTCCTCGTCGCCGGAAGTGCACCACATCGCCTACATCGTTTACGGGCTCCCACCTCAATGCCGAGGCAACTCGGGCACGAAGCCGGCTACTCGACGTGCCCAAGATTTGCTGTAGAATTTGTAGTGAGCTTAAGTCTCATTTGGGGTTCATGGAGGTGCCATTTTGATGGAGGGATGATACAAGAATTTTTTTGGAGGAACTTGTGGATTTTTGGAGCATGAAATGAACAAAAATCCACCTCCAAAACTTTTGGACAGCCCACCCTAAGGAGTGGCCGGCCATGGATATTGAGAGGGGAGAAATGAGAGTGTGTTCTCATGGATAATAAGAAAGCCATCTAATTATCCAATGGAGAGAGAGAGAGAAAGATATCATACAAAAGAAATCATCACCAAAACAAAACCCACACTCAACCACCAACCACCAACCTCATCATTAACAACCATGATGAGATCCAAAGTCAAGCTATCATGAAAAAGGAAAGTCAAATGATGGGACAAGTATCATGACATGATAATATGCAAAGACCCCCTCCACAAATGCTTATTTGCAACATTGCAAATAAACCCTCCTCCACCAATCTTCGGCCAATGAACGGAACAATGGAAATTGGCCGAAACAGAAAGCAAACTGGCAACTCCAGAAAACTGGTCCCGTAATAAATTACAGGAAAACCCCGATACTGTGCATCCACACCCGCATCTGTATTTCGACCGAAATACAAATGCAATGAGACAAAGTCTACACTGTACTATACTAGGATCCGGCTTATACCAAAATCGGCTAATAATATCTGTTCGATCCTGATCCGTGCAATACCGCACGTATCTGATCGAACCCTGCCATATAACCATACGGCCTATAGTACAAACTGTCAGATCCTGATCCGTGCAATACCACACGTATCTGATCGGACCTTGCCATATCTCCATACGGCCTCTACAACCTTTCGCCCGAAAGCTGAGTAACTGAATGTGGGGGACTCTAAAGACTCGTCAACACCTTGGTTGTGGATTTAACCACTAGCACGTCAGAGGTATAAGCCAATACGTAACGGGCTACCAGGTATTGACTAAAAGGGATGTCTGTGAGTGAACTCAGCCTGACAACCCTACTGAGCCTGTCAGTGACAATATCCGTACAGTCCGGTCCGTTCGTCTATGAGCATCGCATGGCGGGCCTAGGGGGTTGGTAAAAGTCAGACCCCCAAAAGCGGTACAAGTCGTGTCGGAGTGTAGCCCAGAACACCCTGAGATACTACCGAAATACCTACCAGTAAATCTCCTTGCCTCGGCCGAGGGCTTCGTGTAATGGCTCTCCTAGACACAGCACGACCTCACCCCCAATACCGGGAGAGACGAACCCCTGAAGATACGCTCACTGCCTCCATGTGGCTCGGGACTGTACCCAACTAAAACCTGTTTGCACGACTCCTTTGAGCCGTGGTAGGGTAGTAATCAAAGTACAGTGGGAACTCACACAAGACAAATGACGATCCCCAGGTCGATGAACTAACCTGCACACATGTCACCAGGGAACTGCCATCTGACGTCTGGTATATGACCAACTGGCATGTTCCCGGCGAGTCCTGTCCGGTGTACTCATAACCCAATGAGCACCTGTATACATCTTAGGTGATCCAACTGACACCAGTGGCTTGTGAGACCGGCCACCGCCCCTCGTCGGGGTCTCGACTGTATACACTAGTCTACTATGGAGTATCGATGCCTTGTCTCGAAACTCACACGACTAGGGACCATTTCAGGATATGCTTATAGACCCCAGCTCCCACTTATATGATCGCCCTCATACTGCCGGTGGTCAAGCATAGAATCCTAGGGGCTCTATCAACGTGTAATAGCGACGTGTCAGGTCACCTAAAATAGTACGTGATGATAAAGGTAAACCAGATAGCATACTATCATCTCGAGTAAGACTGTCCTACCGGGATAGGTCCTCCATCAATCATTGCAATCACGTACCTGTGATCCAACAATTGACTCTGAGGGCATTATCTCCAACAATCTCCTACTTTCACTCAAGGCTAATTATTGCGATGTCGCATACTCACAGCCCGTGTGATACCGAACACCCAACTCCTCTACTAGTCAGTCTCACAAAGCTCGTTTGCGAAACTATTGCGTTCGAGGAATAGCCTCAGTGAGTGGATCCGCCTTGATGTCTCTTTCTATGTCTCTCTATATCTCAAGTTCGCAGAGAAACCCATCTCCCGAAATGAGCAATACCTGTCTTAGAATGTGTCTGGATGTCTGATGGGACATAGCTCATAAATGAACTCCAAATCCAAACTTCTTAGACTGTATCGTCAACTGAACTTAATCAGTATCCTGCGCCATGCCTCCCTCAGTATTGCCTTGGACCACCTGTCCAAAATACTGCCCCTCGTCAGAGGGAAAACTATAACTCTGACAACCTCCTTGTCGTCCATGTCACCTTGGAAGCGTGGAATGATAACTGTCTCACGAATGAGGCTGTCGTTATCATATCCCTAGAACATTCACTTATGTTCTAAAACTGCTTCCGACTATTTCTCCAGGATTGGATTAATGTCAACTTATTGCATCTGGTGTAAGAACAACATCTGGTGTGGTACTTGACATCTCATGATTGACTCAATTGCCTAAGCAAAGTGATATGTCAATCATGCACATCCCTCTCTACTTTAGTCTGTAAGACACCTTTAGAGAGGGTGACTCCATCACCTGCAGGTACACTACCGTGCCAGGAGTCGTCCATTCTAAATACTCTTAGAATGCTGTCTAAGTGCCCTGATTGGGAAACCACCCAAATCTAGATCTAAAACCATAGATCTAGTAACCAGTATGTGTTAGTTATATGTATGCCCTAGAGGCCATTACTGTACATATGATGTATATTGTAGTGGATGCTGGGACATATATAGAGAGGACTTTCTTGCTCGACATGATAGTATGCTATCTGGTTACTCTTTACCTTAACGTGTACATTGATTGTCTCTCTGTTACATGTTGGTAAAGCCCTTAGGATGTGTACTTGACTACCTGGACTATGATGCGGATCATACTAGTGGGGACATGGTAGTCCATAAGTACATCCTTCAAAGTCCCTAGTCGTGGGTGTATCGAGACGGGGCATCGATATACCAGAGTAGACTAGCGTATACCTTCTCGACCCATACAGATGGGCGATGGATGATCCCATATCCATTGGTGTTTGACATCAGAGATGATATACGGGTGCTCAGTAGAGACTGGGTACACTGGACGGACTCGCCGAGAACTCCCAGATGGTATTATACCTCACGTCAGATGGCAGTTCTCTGGTGACACTGGTACAGAGTAGTCTGTTGACCCGAGATCGTCATAGAGTCTTGTGCGGTTCCCACTGTGCTTTGATTTCCATCTTACCACGTCCATGAGGACGTGCAAAACGGTGGTTTTTGGGTACAGTCCCCAGTCACATGGAGGCAATGAGCGATAGGAGGGGATTCGTCTCTCCCGGTATAGGGAGTTGATGTTGCGCTGTGTTCGATTGGCTATAACAGGAAATCCCTGGCCAGGGTTGCTGAGATTTACTGGTAAGTGTTACCAGTAGTTTCTCGAGTTGTTATAGACCTCATATCGACACGACTTATCAAGCTATTGGGGTCTGACGTTTACCACCCCTAGGCGAGATATGCGACATATCAGACGATCAGACCGGACTGTACGGTAGTGTTACTGGTTGGATTCACAGGAGTGTGAGCGGGCTAGCTCGTCGATCTTCTGATCGCTCGATACCCGGGTGGCCGTTACGTTTGGCAGACCGCTTGCGGCTTGTGGGTGTTTGATATGATCATCACCTGCTACCGGCGTATTGACGAGTCTTTAGAGTCCTACACAGAGGTTTCCTGGCTCGAGCAAAACGAAAGAGGAGCACATATGAGATATGTGCGGGACCGAGAATAATACCAGTATGAGATACTGGATTCTATTCTCGCGATTTGTAACATTGATCGGTTATATGTGATATAGCCGGGTTATCGAATCAAGTGTTGATTCGATAATTTGTTACTATTCATATTAGTCGGTTATATGTGATATGACCGGATCGTTAAATCAAGTATTGATTTAATGATTTAATGTATAATTATATATTTGATATATTACTTTACATTAACTAATATTGGTTCACTTAAGATGGTTTTTCTCACTTGTTATGCACATTGTATATGTGATATATTTTCATGTGCACTTGATTGTATCATATTTGTTCCTACTAGCTAACTTGAGTTTATGTAAGGATCAAACCATGGTTGAATAATGGTTAGGGTTTTCTTTTAAATTATCCATTCATTCATTTGTAACGAATAGTGGGGGGGCAAGAATAAAATGGTGGCTATATTTTATCCTTCATGAAATTGACAAAGCCTTGAAGCTTACACCATTTTGTCTCTTGACTTTGACCCAACCATACATCCAACCATGGTTCCATCTCTACAACTAACCCAAGTTAGCATTATGATACATATGATAATATTTTTCCCATTGGAAATTGATTCACACCATTCTCATGAGATTCCTCTTGTCCATTCATGTTCCTTCATGCTTCTTCTTCTTCTTCATCAAGAAGAAGAAAGCTTGAAATCTCCAATGGTGAAATGATCAAATGAGTGAGAAAACAAAATCTAAAGTCAACCCATCTCCTCTTTCTTCATTCTCTACAACATGCCTTGTTGAAGAGTGTGTTGTCTTCATAAGTTTCTTAACTTGGTGAAGGCGGAGCTCGAGTTTGAGTTGCCTCGACGTAGATCTTCTTCGGCATTGTAGTCTTCGACTTAGCCCGATTATTTCTCCGACGAAACCATCACCGGAGTCCGGGATCCGACGACCGAAGAGGAGGGACATCGTCTTGGAGCTATGGAGGTGGAGCAAAGAAACTACAAAGGTTGTATTTTCTTCACTCATTAGTTATGTTGATAACTAGTTGCTTCTTTTTCGCCTAAACTCTAGCCAACGATCCGGATAAGGGTTCTTCGACACGTGTAAAAATTTTGTTTGGCATGGTTGATGCCTTGTGACAACCCCTTGATGTGCCCCGGGAACCCTACAGTGGTATCAGAGCCAAGCTAGAGCCTTAGGCGATCCCCGGACGGAATTAGAAACCCGATCGAACCGAAATCCCATTACAAAATCGCTCTCTGTACTTTTTTCAAAACTGTTGATTTTTGGCAATTAAAAATATCCAGAAAAACAAGCAGGCTTTTCTGAGAATAACTGTGAAATTTGAGCGCACGATTCCACCATAGTGCGGCGGAAGCGCCGCACAAGTAGGGTTTGTGCGGCCCTTCAGCGGCCAATAAGTTTGCGACACGTGTCAAATTTCACAGTAACTCGTAAAATGTAGTGCTCATTTTCCTGGAATATTTTAATCTGAACTCAAGAATTGAGTTTTTCTGACTTGTTTTGGGACTCGTAGTTTCGATCGGAAAGTCTAATTCTGTCTATGTGTTTTCCGGATAAATTTTTTGAACATGTTGAAAAGTTCGACCGGATATAAATACCCAATTTTTCCCCTGTTCGGAAATTTCCAAGTGTTGGATTTTTCCGTGGTTTAAAGACATTCTAAGTAGTGCAAGTAACGCGATGGACCCTCTAGAAGACAACAAACCATAACTCGATTATGTGACCGTCTTGAACTGCCCTTTGAACCTTCGGGTTTGGGGCAGTACGGCGTGCCACATGTGAGGCGTTGGCTTGACCCTTCTACGGCTGGACCGTTGGTACTGAGGCACGAAGTGAATGTCTTTGAACTTGTTTCATGTGTTGAGCTGTATCGGGAAAACTTGGGTGTTCGATTGTTCGATCGGAAAGTTTGACATTTTCTATTTATCCGGAATGGGATACAATAATTGGAATTCATAAAAAGTTATGAGATAACTGAATGAATGTTATAAACATAGCACTTTAGTCTCACTTGATCGGTTGCCACGGAATTTTGATGTGATCAAAAGTCCGTCGCAATCACGTAGTGTACGCGGATACTCGCCGGGTAAACTTAATAGACAGCCTCACCCCATAGCCCCGACCAAGTGACTATAGGAGAACCCCGTCGCCGAAAGCATCCGTTCGGGTGCTCGTGGCAGCGGTGTTCCGCCTTGGTGCACTTTGTCGACGGCATCGGGGGTGCGGCCGTCTATTGAAGTTTGCGACGAGCATTCGATCAAGATGTCGGGAATCTTGTTGAATTGCCCGACTTGACATTGGAAAGTGTTTTCGATTTTGAGACTAAAATGCGGCGTTTATAATTGTTAGGCATGTGATGTCTAAGTAATTCATTTGATTAGGCATGTGATGTCTATGCATGTTGCGGATTCCAACTGTTGTAGTTTTACACTTTCTTTTCTGTGACCGTAAGTATAGTATGGCGATATCGCCGGTTTCGTTGCTATACGTCAACGACAATTGGGGTATGCATACTTACTTACGTTGATGACATGTGATGTTATGTGTTGCTGGATATGTTATATTGGATCGTCGTGTTTGAATAGCCGGGGGTTTTTATGTGAGATGAGTGTTTTTCATTTTCATTCATGTAAAAACTTGTTTGTAATATTCTTTTATTTGGGGCACTTCCATGTTGCGGAAGATGTCACCGGTTGTATATTATTTACTTTTCCGCACTAAGATAGACCCAAGGAGGAGGGCACAAGTAACCGGGTTCTGGAGTCCAGTGGGAGACCAACTCGAGGAGTCGAGTCCGGGTCTCCTAACTCTAGAATTGGTAGGGTTGCTTGCCGCTCTCGTAGGGGTCTAGGGGTGTGGGTTTGGCTATTCATCACGACCGTGGAATCCGTGTTTTGTACTGGCTCGTATTGAAAAACACGGACGTCCTAGAATATCCAATATTTCATTTGATTATTCTGCTGCGATATCTGTGATGTGATCATGTGATGTTCTGTGATAGATACAGTATATGATATATATGATATATTATATAGACGTTACTTATGTTTTACACCCGCGCTAGCCCTGCCCTGCTCTGTCGTTAGTTACCTAACCTAACGGTGCACGAGGGGACATCGAGGCGAATGCGGATGGCATAAGTGTACGTCATATCTATCTGTGATGTTTAGGTATTTAAATGATGGGACTTCATTAATGTGATTAATGAAAGAAAAGAAACCTTAAGATGTTGTGGAATCGAATTTCAAAATTAAAACAGGTAGCTACAGTTCTTGCTTTGCACAGCGGTATATGTGATATATCCTGCACCTTATTCGATAAGGAAAGGACCGAGATCCCTTCACCGGGAGTGACTCCTTTAGCGACAACTGGCAGATGCTACACACTCGGCTTGTTTTTGATTGCTTTTAAGAGTTTTTGCTTTGCACAGTGATATATGTGATATATCCCGCACCTCATGCGACGAGGAAAGGGCCGACGATCCCTTCACCGGGAGTGACCCCTTTAGCAAAACTGGAAAAGCCTCAAAAGCACTCCATTTCAAAATTCATTCGATCCTACAACGATATCAAGTTCATTACGCAATAGGTTTTCAGAAAAACCTGTCGTAGCCCTCCGTCATTTCAGATAAGTTGTATATAGTATTCGTGCTGCATTTGTTGGCTTTCGTCAAGGTGCAGTGTGCGGTAGCTATATGCTGCTTATCTGCAAGCATACGATGCGATTGGATTAGGGTAGTCGTGCGGCTTTGTTGGCTTTCGTCAAGGGTCGTGCGGGTGGGTTTAATTCAATCAGGAAATGTACGGGTTGAACTTGACTAGCGGGCTATGGTTTGTTGGCTTTTGTCAAGGTCATAGCATGCTAGGGCCAAAAGATTATCGGGAATTTCAAGTGTTGAAATTTGCAATGAGATTGCATACCTTCAATGAGATAGTTGGATCCCGATACCCGCTGCGAGTAAGAGTTACTCCTGGGAGAGTTTTGCTCATTGCAATTAGCCGATCAAGTAGGTGTCTAGAAAGGTGTTAACGAGGTTACGCCTCTGGGAAAATGAGGTTTACATTAATTAGGTTCGTGCGAAAGCACGGGGGACCTCCCTCAAAGTACCGACACTGGCCTGGCTGAAAGATTGGCGAACTTGTAGTGTGTAATTAATCCCGGCTAGTCTTTCCTTTTAGGGTTTGAAGGAAGATTTGATAAAAAGCAGTGGGAGCCATCCTGATTAGATAAATATAACCAATCTTTTCTTGCAAGAGCGCACGCTGAGTGTTTTCTTCTCTCTCTCTCCGGGTAGCGACCATATCACGCCTTAATCAAGATAATAATACGGATAATTGACCGAACCCGCTTGTTATACTGAGCTGGGAACGTTGGTCCCGCTCCAACTTATAATTGTTATAAGACAGAGCAGGAAATTCGGGAATACCAGATTTCCCGTACCGCCCTAACGAAGAGAGTGCATGATGATGCATCATCTTCGGGTGTGTTCATTACAAAGAACTGTTTCTCAGTATCCTCCCGATCCTGGGTATGTGATACCGGATCAGGATCCCAGATATGTAATCTGTTACATAGGGCTACAAAAGGGTAGAAAAACTGAGAACGGGTGATAAGTTACATGAGGCAGAAAACGGGGCAAGTGTTGCAGCCAAGTCTGTCGGTCACTGTCACCCTGTATTACCTGAATACATTGATTCTGAACGAATGTTATTAGATACCGAACCTGATATACAAAATCATATCAGTCTCTTTATTAGTAAAGAAATGATAAAATTTTGTATTGTTGGATAATGTTTTGAACATTTCCTATATCAAAAGTTGATCGGTTCATGCACGCTATCTAAAAGCATTGAAGTTCTAAATCAAACTACAGTTCTTAGTATATAGAACACACAAAAGAGGAAGAGTTCAGGAATGAACGAATCCTTCTTGAGGTATTGTAGACTTGGTCATATCAATGCGACCCGACTGGCTGGAGTTACATAAAGATGCATATTTAAATTTGTTTGAATTTACATCTTGTGAAACTCGCCAGTCATGTCACAGAGATAAGATGACCATAGCTCTGTTTATTGGAAACAGAGAAAGAGTTAATGAACTCTTGGGATGATACATGTTGATGTATGTAGGTCCCTTGTCTACACATACCAGGAATGGTTCTTTATACTTCATTACGTTCTCTGATAATCTCTTTAGATTCAGACATATGTTCCTGTTGAAACACAAGTCCGAACCTTTTGAGATATTCACGGAATATAAGAAAGAAGTAGAGAACCAAAATATGGGTATTAGTATTATGTCCTTTGATGAGATCAAGGAGGAGAATACTTGAGCATGGAATTCCTGGACTATTCTAAAGGAGAATGAGATTCTCTCTCGGCATTACTCCTCCGAATATACCATAGCACGATGGTAAATCGGGGTGGAGCAGACACACCCTATATGATAAGGTGCGCTCTATGATGAGTACTACTGAGTCACCTATTTCCTTATGGGAGTTGTGCACTTGAGAAGTTGCATGCCTATTGAATAGGGTTCTAATCAAATCAGTTGCCTACCATTTCATATGTGATATGGAAAGGGAAGGGCCCATGTCTTAAGCTAGTTAAGATTTGGGGGTTGTCCGGCCTATGTCTAAAAGCAAAATCTGGACAAGCTCGAGGCAAGGTCTGTTATGTACAACTGGAAAGGTTCCAGCTATACAAATGATGGCAGATGATTTGGTACAACCAAAGGATTCAGTGGATACCAACGAACCTCAGCCTCTCCGCCGATCTAGTAGGGTTCCTCACCCACCTGAGAGTTACATCGGTTTCTCTATGACAGTGGGAGCCAGGATTGCATCATGAGATGATGATCCAACTAGTTTCGAGCTGGCCATCAGGAGTGAGACTCTGTAAGAATGGCTGGATGTTTAGCGATCTGAGATGGAATCCTTATACACCGACAAAGTATGGACTTTTGTTGCGATATCTGAAGGGTTAAATCCCCATCAGGAGCAAGTATATCTTGAGAAGATTACTTGGTGTAGATGGAAAAGTTGAGACTTTCAAAGCTAGACTTGTTAAAGGTTTGCATCATTGACCAGGAGTGGATCATGATAAAGCCTTTTCTAAGGAGCTATGCTTAAGTCCATCCAGATCCTACTTGCCACGGCTACATACCATGACTACGATATCTGGTGGTTGGGTGTCATGACTGCTTTTCTAAATGATGTTTTGGAAGAGAGCGTCTATAAGTACACAGCCAGAGGGCTTCGTAGACAGTGGGAGCAGCGGAAACGTGTGCAAGATGTTTTATGTGATAAAGCAGGCATCGCGGAGTTGGAATGTCTGTTTTGATGGATTAGTCAAAGAGTTTGACATCATCAGAATGGTAGATGAACCTTGTATAAACAAAAGGGTAGTAGGGAGTATTGTGACGATCCTCGTAGAGTACGTGGATGAGATACTCTTGATAGGGAAGGAGTTTCCTATGCTACGCTCGGTCAATCTCCGTTTATCACAATGATTCTCCATAGAGGATAAAAATGATACCTACTAAATCCTGAATTTTGGATCTATGAGATAGATCTAATTG
Source organism: Agapanthus africanus (assembly GCA_030015575.1). NCBI lineage: Eukaryota > Viridiplantae > Streptophyta > Magnoliopsida > Asparagales > Amaryllidaceae > Agapanthus > Agapanthus africanus. The sequence continues at coordinate 361,857,552 of JASDDO010000022.1, read as the reverse complement.
GATGTTAGGATACTCACTAGTCGTAGTGGGATGGTATCAATCAATCCTGGGGAGAATCACTGGAAGTGTTCCAAGGTGATAAAGACGACTGAATGTCAGTCGCAGGCATTGTCTTTACCCTCAGTAAAGGGACGGTATGTTGGAAGAGTTCCAAGCTAGATACCGTGACATACTAGACAATAAAGGCAGGATACAGCGCTACTTAAGATGCTACCAAAGAGGCTGTTTGGATGTATAATGGTTCATGAGATGAACTATGTTCCTACCATTGTGAGACAATGGAGTTGTGGCTTATGCCAAGGAACGCTGGTCCCATCAGTGATCCAGACTTATTCTAAGGCGGTGTCACCTGATCATGGAGATGGTTGATCTCCAAGATGATCGAGGCAAGGAGAGCAGACTTAGAGGATAACACGGCGGATCCACTCACGAAGGCCTATTCCCAGAGAGAGACTTTTATGGGATGGTTGAGTATGAGATACTGCAACCACTGCTACAGATGGCCCTAGTGCAAGTGGGAGATTGTTAGTTATATGTATGCCCTAGAGGCCATTACTGTACATATGATGTATATTGTAGTGGATGCTGGGACATATATAGGGAGGACTTTCTTGCTCGACATGATAGTATGCTATCTGGTTACTCTTTACCTTAACGTGTACATTGATTGTCTCTCTGTTACATGTTGGTAAAGCCCTTAGGATGTGTACTTGACTACCTGGACTATGATGCGGATCATACTAGTGGGGACATGGTAGTCCATAAGTACATCCTTCAAAGTCCCTAGTCGTGGGTGTATCGAGACGGGGCATCGATATACCAGAGTAGACTAGCGTATACCTTCTCGACCCATACAGATGGGCGATGGATGATCCCATATCCATTGGTGTTTGACATCAGAGATGATATACGGGCGCTCAGTAGAGACTGGGTACACTGGACGGACTCGCCGAGAACTCCCAGATGGTATTATACCTCACGTCAGATGGCAGTTCTCTGGTGACACTGGTACAGAGTAGTCTGTTGACCCGAGATCGTCATAGAGTCTTGTGCGGTTCCCACTATGCTTTGATTTCCATCTTACCACGTCCATGAGGGCGTGCAAAACGGTGGTTTTTGTGTACAGTCCCGAGTCACATGGAGGTAATGAGCGATAGGAGGGGATTCGTCTCTCCCGGTATAGGGAGTTGATGTTGCGTTGTGTTCGATTGGCTATAACAGGAAATCCCTGGCCAGGGTTGCTGAGATTTACTGGTAAGTGTTACCAGTAGTTTCTCGAGTTGTTATAGACCTCATATCGACACGACTTATCAAGCTATTGGGGTCTGACGTTTACCACCCCTAGGCGAGATATGCGACATATCAGACGATCAGACCGGACTGTACGGTAGTGTTACTGGTTGGATTCACAGGAGTGTGAGCGGGCTAGCTCGTCGATCTTCTGATCGCTCAATACCCGGGTGGCCGTTACGTTTGGCAGACCGCTTGCGGCTTGTGGGTGTTTGATATGATCATCACCTGCTACCGGCGTATTGACGAGTCTTTAGAGTCCTACACAGAGGTTTCCTGGCTCGAGCAAAACGAAACAGGAGCACATATGAGATATGTGCGGGACCGAGAATAATACCAGTATGAGATACTGGATTCTATTCTCGCGATTTGTAACATTGATCGGTTATATGTGATATAGCCGGGTTATTGAATCAAGTGTTGATTCGATAATTTGTTACTATTCATATTAGTCGGTTATATGTGATATGACCGGATCGTTAAATCAAGTATTGATTTAATGATTTAATGTATAATTATATATTTGATATATTACTTTACATTAACTAATATTGGTTCACTTAAGATGGTTTTTCTCACTTGTTATGCACATTGTATATGTGATATATTTTCATGTGCACTTGATTGTATCATATTTGTTCCTACTAGCTAACTTGAGTTTATGTAAGGATCAAACCATGGTTGAATAATGGTTAGGGTTTTCTTTTAAATTATCCATTCATTCATTTGTAACGAATAGTGGGGGGGGGGGCAAGAATAAAATGGTGGCTATATTTTATCCTTCATGAAATTGACAAAGCCTTGAAGCTTACACCATTTTGTCTCTTGACTTTGACCCAACCATACATCCAACCATGGTTCCATCTCTACAACTAACCCAAGTTAGCATTATGATACATATGATAATATTTTTCCCATTGGAAATTGATTCACACCATTCTCATGAGATTCCTCTTGTCCATTCATGTTCCTTCATGCTTCTTCTTCTTCTTCATCAAGAAGAAGAAAGCTTGAAATCTCCAATGGTGAAATGATCAAATGAGTGAGAAAACAAAATCTAAAGTCAACCCATCTCCTCTTTCTTCATTCTCTACAACATGTCTTGTTGAAGAGTGTGTTGTCTTCATAAGTTTCTTAACTTGGTGAAGGCGGAGCTCGAGTTTGAGTTGCCTCGACGTAGATCTTCTTCGGCATTATAGTCTTCGACTTAGCCCGATTATTTCTCCGACGAAACCATCACCGGAGTCCGGGATCCGACGACCGAAGAGGAGGGACATCGTCTTGGAGCTATGGAGGTGGAGCAAAGAAACTACAAAGGTTGTATTTTCTTCACTCATTAGTTATGTTGATATCTAGTTGCTTCTTTTTCGCCTAAACTCTAGCCAACGATCCGGATAAGGGTTCTTCGGCACGTGTAAAAATTTTGTTTGGCATGGTTGATGCCTTGTGACAACCCCTTGATGTGCCCCGGAACCCTACAGTATGTCTGACATAAAATCCATTTCTTTTGTGGAGAAAACACTGTGTGACGACCAAAGTATAACCGATTGTAGTGTAGGAATATCACTTCCTACTCTGTGTATGTCATCCAAATACCAGGATATCACACCCTACTACCTTCTCAACAGATCCATCCCCTATTCTGATGAAGTCAAACCCATGACTTTCACGTCAGAAATAGATGATCTATCTCCGCTACTGGTGCTTTAGTCTATAAATAGACATAAGCTACCTGTCCACTAATGCTTCCACTGCTCCCACTGACTACGACAACCCTCTGGCAGAGTCATATAGACGTACACTTCTAAAACTAGTTTAGAACGACGCTATACTCATCCTCCCGCCGGGTCTCGCAGCCTGGAACAACAGCAATGGTAATTGTGGGTAAACAAGAACTTCCCTGTCACCGTCCTTGAGGCTACCGTAGTACCTCTCGGGTGCCTGAAGTTACCCACCTTATCTGCGGAGTGGCCAATGGAATGTCAATCCAGATTGAATCTTTAGGTTCCTTATCAAATCTTCAGTAATCGTTTGTGGTTCTGGAATTACTTCCAGTTCTACCATACTCCCACTACTGTTTTCTGAAAAAATCCATTTTTAATAAAACTATGGCGAGTCTAGAACAATACTGCTATTGTTCATCCAGATGGTAGAAAGTCAACCCTCATCATAGCCTGGGTCAACCCACAAACAGCCATTACAGAAACGTGCCTTGAGTTATCCAGAGTCTTGTTTTAATCATAAGCTGGACAACTCCCCGTACCTTAACAACGTTAAGATACGAACTGTTCTATATCCCATATAGGACCAGAGGCACTGATTTAACTGAACCAGATCCAAATCATCCAACTGTCTCCAGTGCATGTCAACTAAATGGAAGAAGGCCGATCAGCGCTACTCAACTTAGGAATGCTTCCAATTATGAGTAACCTGAAAGAGAAGCAAGATCTCTTTATCATTACTATCAACTGAATACCATACACAAGTATCTACATCTTCGATTGCTTTGAAGAATCCCGATACTTGCTACACCTGGTTCTCTACTCTATTCAAATACCCATAACTTCTCAAAATTCGGACCCTGTGTTTCCACGAAACACCTGTCTAAAACCCAGAGAAGTCATAAGTAAACCGAATATAGTACGAGGACCAACCCCTCTGTCCTGATGGACCCTGGACAACATACAATACTCTGTATAAGTCCCTTGAGTCTGATAACTCATTCACTGTGTCGCAGGTTGAAAACTGTACTTATGGTTAAGAAGAATTACACCGCTGTTTAATGCTCCTTACCTAACCATCCACTGATATAGGTAATTGTCGTAGACATAATTTCAGAAAGGTATATCTCACTCTATGAAAATAGACGTACAGATATATCAATTTGAAATTGGTGCATAAAAGCGGATATTCAAAACCAAATATTTGCCGACCGGCAAACAACCCAGGTGATTTCCTCAAATATCACCGATTACAACGAATCCCGATATAATGAGGATGATCACCCAATTCCCAATAACCTACTCGCACTCATCATCTGTAAAACCATACAGATGTGAGAATCATACTTGGTAAATACATACCCTGGAGTAAGTATCTAATCGGGAAATCAGTTTTCTTTTAACATTACACAGTGAAACTGAAACATCGAAATGTTTCGATAGGGTATCCTGGTATTCCTAGTAATGCCTCTTCCAGTATCCAGATTCACAACTGTAACCGTGTAATTCCTTGCCACCTCTCCAAATCCCTTCATATGTCTTTTGTCATTACCTTCTGCACACCCCTTTAGCCCAAATGGTTTTCTTCCTTCCCTACCGTTCGGCACCAGCCTATGGTTTGGAAGAAGACTATCCAATAAGCATAATGGGTGTACTGTCCTAATCCTAGAAACACTCGCAATGCGAGAGAAGGTGAAGATAAAAGACACCTGAATAAATCTTATTCCTATTTCTCCTGAACCAGAATCCATCCCCGAACTGGAACAAGTTCCTTTCGAGTTCGTATATAACCATACGATGGAGTATCCAATAAACTGTGGATCTTCGTAGTGATACGGAGTGTTCTGGAGAAATACTAAGGTGATTTAAGATTGGCGAAGAAATACTTGGTTTGGTCGTGAATATCTGTTGCAATTTACTTTGCCCTTTTACTAATCCCTTACTTTGTCTTAACCTAATACCATCTGCACACCATCGTTATGCTAATTGGTTTTCTTCATTCCCTACCGGTCGGCATCAGCCTAAGGTTTGGAAGAAGACAATCCAATTTGCGTAATAGGTGTACTACCCCTAAACCAAGGAGTACTCGTAACCTGAGAGAGGGTAAAAGGAAAGGACAACTGAATAATCCTATCCGTTTTCTCCAGAACCGGAAACCATCCTCGAATAAATCCCTTCGAGTTCGTATCTAACCATACGATGGTTTTGTCCAATGGAAGTGGACGTTCGTAGTAAAACGGGGTGTCCTGGAGAAAAGGGTAAAAGTAGTAGTGGCAATGAGGTTCGCAACTCTGACAATCCAAAAGCCAGTGTTAAAGAAGGTTCGGTCAATTTGGTCACAGAGTCAAAGTCTTAGGGTCGGGTCAATGGTCGCTGCCAAAGAGAGAGAGAAAAGAAAGACTCGGCGTGCACCCTAACCTAGATCAGAATGGTTACCAATTTATCTAATCTGGAATCCTCCCACTGTACCTCAAATTCTCCTCCAAACCTGAAAGAAGAATTAGTCGGGGTCACCCGAGGAGTAAACCAACTCATCAGTGGGAATCGGGATCCAACTATCATCGCATGACAAAGTGACGGAATCCGCTCACGGTGTCACACTCCAGAAGGTATGCGCATATCTGGCAGGTTTCAGTTCTTTTGAAACTCCCGATGTGATTTCTGCCCCATGCTCTTATGACCTTGACTTTGGCCAACAAATCATAAGTCACATGTCAAGTTCTACCCGTCATTCTCCAGGTTGATTCGAATCCACCCGCACAAGCCCTTGACTTTGGCCAACAAGGCTATACGACTGTCCCAAACCAACGCATCTATCTATGCTGCATATGAATAACCAACAGCTACCAAACACTGTGCCTTGATTTTGGCCAACAAACACAGCTTGAATACTATTGACTACCCATATGAAACGACGGAGGGCTACGAATGGTTTCTGGCGAAAACCTTTAATGTAAAGAACTTGATATCGTCGAAGGAACGGATAGCTTTTTAAAATATAGTGACGAAAACCTTCGCTAAAGAGGTCACTCCCGGTGAAGGGATCTCGGCTCTTTCCCCGTAGAATGAGGTGCAGGATATTCCAACTGAATACCGCGATGCAAAACAAAAGTAATCGGCTATAGTGAAGTTAATGCCCTGACGCAAACTTTTGTCCAAGGGGTCACTCTCGGTGAAGGGATCTCGGCCCTTGCCTCGTCGACTGAGGAGCAGGATATTCCAACTGAATATCACGATGCAAAACAAAAGTGAACGTCCTTGCAATAACAGCTTTTTTTGAAAAAGTGTTCCAACAACATCAGATTAGGTTTGTTTTTAACTTGCATTGATCCGAATCAATGCAGTCCCATCAATTGATCACACCAAAAAGAACGAAAATATACTGATGTACGTATATGCCATCCGCATTCGCCACTGGGTCCCGTTATTACCCGTTAGGTTAGCTAACTAACGACAGAGCGGGGACTGGACTAGCGCGGATGTAAAACATATACAACATCTACTAATATATATACCAATATATTATATTTCGCTCAAGGCGTGAAAAGAAATGCAACATCACAGAAATGTACAGCATCACAGAATCAATACAGATATCTGGGATCCCCGGGTTTCACAGAGCCACTGCTGAAACCCGACGTTCCCCTGGTCGTGTGGATAGCCTGTGCAATGAAATCCTAGACCCCTACGGGCGCGGCAAGTCACCCGCCAAAACCTGAAGCGAGGCAGCCCCTTTCAGTACCATGAATGGACCACCCAGCACTTCACGGAATCCGGCAACTTGGGCACCCCTCCTGGGTCAACCTGTACCCCCTACGAGTGCGGCGAATAGCCCGCCAATCCTAGAGTGAAGCCCCTTCCGTCTCAATGCCATGAGATGCGGGCTTGTTGCCCTCCAGAACCCGGCTATCCGTGCACCCCTCCGCGGGGTAATCCTAGTACAGAAAGTAAAATATACATACACCGGGTACAACGACCGCAACTTGGCCGTGCCCCAAAATAATAATACAATCAGGCAGTGACGGCAGTCCACATGTCGGACGCTCGCCCCGCAATATCAAATGTACATAATACAACCACAACTGTACTAGCATTGCATCCAGGCTATCCCCCACGACCGATCCGCAACATCACAGCAAAAACAGAACATCAACGTGAAAGTCACGTTCGCAAGTCCGTCTAACCGGGCTATAGCAGTTAGACCGGATTTACCCATCGAGTGACATTCACGGTCGCAGATATAATGTAAATACTGTGAAAAATGTGTTTAAAATATCCGATCAATCAAATTTTAACAAGTGGGCCCCCAAACAATACTGTAGCAGATCAAGAAATCCTGGGCCCAAAATTAATATTCCAAAACCCCACTTTTCACCCCAGAAAGCCTCTGTAAAAAATTGGTGCAGTGATCTCCACAGTGCGCGGCGGAACAGCGGCGGGAAGGGGGTTTTCGCGGCGTTTCCGCGCTCCAACTGTGGAGTCACTTCATCGAATTTTTACAGAGCTCTTAGATTTTCCAGTACATCAATATTTTACAACCTGAAAAAATTTTCGAGACCAAAAATTTTCAACAGAAACTGATGCGAACTTAAATGCAGTTTTGGAACATTCGATCGATCGAAACAGAAAAACACATTACAAGAAGCTAGACTAAGTTAATGGCGAGGCTCTGATACCACTCTAAGTGCACGGCGGCGCCCCGGCCGTCAATCCGACGCCGGAATGCGGAAGCGGTGAAAAACTTTAATTTTGCGGACTTAGCAAACCGGCACCCCCGCGCACTAAACATCCGGATCGTAACCATTAACAAGTCTAAGCTACTAACAAGAAAGGGAAGAGAAGTATACCGACAGATCCGAGTCCTCCGGTCTTCTCGTCGTCGTCCCGATCTCCTGCGGAATGTCCCGTCTCCTCCTCGTCGCCGGAAGTGCACCACATCGCCTACATCGTTTACGGGCTCCCACCTCAATGCCGAGGCAACTCGGGCACGAAGCCGGCTACTCGACGTGCCCAAGATTTGCTGTAGAATTTGTAGTGAGCTTAAGTCTCATTTGGGGTTCATGGAGGTGCCATTTTGATGGAGGGATGATACAAGAATTTTTGTGGAGGAACTTGTGGATTTTTGGAGCATGAAATGAACAAAAATCCACCTCCAAAACTTTTGGACAGCCCACCCTAAGGAGTGGCCGGCCATGGATATTGAGAGGGGAGAAATGAGAGTGTGTTCTCATGGATAATGAGAAAGCCATCTAATTATCCAATGGAGAGAGAGAGAGAAAGATATCATACAAAAGAAATCATCACCAAAACAAAACCCACACTCAACCACCAACCACCAACCACCAACCACATCATTAACAACCATGATGAGATCCAAAGTCAAGCTATCATGAAAAAGGAAAGTCAAATGATGGGACAAGTATCATGACATGATAATATGCAAAGACCCCCTCCACAAATGCTTATTTGCAACATTGCAAATAAACCCTCCTCCACCAATCTTCGGCCAATGAACGGAACAATGGAAATTGGCCGAAACGGAAAGCAAACTGGCAACTCCAGAAAACCGGTCCCGTAATAAATTACAGGAAAATCCCGATACTGTGCATACACACCCGCATCTGTATTTCGACCGAAATACAAATGCAACGAGACAAAGTCTACACTGTACTATACTAGGATCCGGCTTATACCAAAATCGGCTAGTAATATCTGTTCGATCCTGATCCGTGCAATACCGCACGTATCTGATCGAACCCTGCCATATAACCATACGGCCTATAGTACAAACTGTCAGATCCTGATCCGTGCGATACCACACTTATCTGATCGGACCTTGCCATATCTCCATACGGCCTCTACAACCTTTCGCCCGAAAGCTGAGTAACTGAATGTGGGGGACTCTAAAGACTCGTCAACACCTTGGTTGTGGATTTAACCACTAGCACGTCAGAGGTATAAGCCAATACGTAACGGGCTACCAGGTATTGACTAAAAGGGATGTCTGTGAGTGAACTCAGCCTGACAACCCTACTGAGCCTGTCAGTGACAATATCCGTACAGTCCGGTCCGTTCGTCTATGAGCATCGCATGGCGGGCCTAGGGGGTTGGTAAAAGTCAGACCCCCAAAAGCGGTACAAGTCGTGTCGGAGTGTAACCCAGAACACCCTGAGATACTACTGGAATACCTACCAGTAAATCTCCTTGCCTCGGCCGAGGGCTTCGTGTAATGGCTCTCCTAGACACAGCACGACCTCACCCCCAATACCGGGAGAGACGAACCCCTGAAGATACGCTCACTGCCTCCATGTGGCTCGGGACTGTACCCAACTAAAACCTGTTTGCACGACTCCTTTGAGCCGTGGTAGGGTAGTAATCAAAGTACAGTGGGAACTCACACAAGACAAATGACGATCCCCAGGTCGATGAACTAACCTGCACACATGTCACCAGGGAACTGCCATCTGACGTCTGGTATATGACCAACTGGCATGTTCCCGGCGAGTCCTGTCCGGTGTACTCATAACCCAATGAGCACCTGTATACATCTTAGGTGATCCAACTGACACCAGTGGCTTGTGAGACCGGCCAACGCCCCTCGTCGGGGTCTCGACTGTATACACTAGTCTACTATTGAGTATCGATGCCCTGTCTCGAAACTCACACGACTAGGGACCATTTCAGGATATGCTTATAGACCCCAGCTCCCACTTATATGATCGCCCTCATACTGCTGGTGGTCAAGCATAGAATCCTAGGGGCTCTATCAACGTGTAATAGCGACGTGTCAGGTCACCTAAAACAGTACACGATGATAAAGGTAAACCAGATAGCATACTATCATCTCGAGTAAGACTGTCCTACCGGGATAGGTCCTCCATCAATCATTGCAATCACGTACCTGTGATCCAATAATTGACTCTGAGGGCATTATCTCCAACAGTGGGTAACCTCAGGCACCCGAGAGGTACTCCGGTAGCCTCAAGGACGGTGACAGGGAGGTTCATGTTTACCCAGACTTGCCATTGCTGTTGTTCCAGACTGTGAGACCCGGAAGGAGGATGAGTATAGCGTCGTTCTAAACTAGCTTTAGAAGTGCACGTGTATATGACTCTGTCAGAGGGTTGCCGTAGTCAGTGGGAGCAGCGGAAGAATAGTGGAAAAGTAGCTTATGTCTATTTATGGACTAAAGTAGATATAGCGGAGATAGATCATCTATTTCTGATGTGACAGTCATAGGTTTGACTTCATCAGAATAGGGGATGGATCTGTTAAGAAGGTAATAGGGTGTGATGTCCTAGTATTTGGATGACATACACCGAGTAGGAAGTGAAGTTCCTATACTACGATCGGTTATACTTTGGTTGTCACACAGTGGTTTCTCCACATGGGACTTGGATATTATATCAGACATTCTGATTACTAGATCTATAGTTTTAGATCTAGATTTGGGAAGTGTCCCAATCAGGATACGTAGACAGCATTCTAAAGGTGTTATAGAATGGACGACTCCTGGCACGGTAGTGTACCTACAGGTGATGGAGTCACCTTCTCTAAAGGTGTCTTACAGACTAAAGGGGAGAGGGATGTGCATGATTGGCAGATCACTTGCTTAGGCAATTGAGTCAATCATGAGATGTCAAGTACCACACCAAATGTTGTTTTTGCTGTAGATGCAATAAATTGATATTGATCCGATCCTGGAGAAACATTCGGATGCAGTTTTAGAACATAAGTGAATGTTCTAGGAATATGATAACAACAGCCTCATTCGGGAGACAGTTATCATTCCAGGCTTACAAGGTGACCTAGATGGAAGAGTGACTGTCAGAGTTATAGTTTTCCCTCTGACGGGCCACATCTATGAGGGAGCATGAGAGAAAATCATATTTGGTGGTGGGAATTTCTTCATCTCATTTGGCTTGCTACCAAAAATTCATCACCTCTCTCCAAAGTTCATTTTCTCCTCCACATCAAAAATGGCAACTTCACAACCCCATCAGACAAACCATCCTACACTTCGCCTACAGTATTCTTGGACACGTCGACTCGCCAACTTCATGCCCGAGTTGCCTCGGTCCAGAGGTGGGAGCCCGTAAAAGAACCCGGCGATGCGGTGCCCGTTCCGACGAGGAGATGAAGACCGGAGATTCCGCGAGGAGATCGGGATGGAGGCCGAAGACCGACGGAAACGGATCGCTCGGTATAGCATTCTACCCATTCTCTAGTTAGCTAGCATTAGGTTAATGGCCCGATCCGGGTTTCTAGTGCACGGTGGTGCCGGTTTACAAGTTTTGTAAAAGTATCGTTTCCGCATTTTGGCCTCGGATTGACGGCCGGGGTGCCGCCGTGCACTTACAGTGTCGAGCTCGTCGTGAGCCGACTTTATTTATGCAGTTTTATATTTCATGTTGTCTTCACTTATTTTTACTCATTCTTCGCTACGGCGTCATATATTATCATTGTGGTGATTGTTTCCGCCGTTGGGTGCGATTGCTCCCGTTTGGGATGCTTTATTCTTATTGTATATCATTTTACTCATATATTTCCTTGTACCCGATTTCGGGGCTAGTTTTTTTACAAAGGAAATGCTGCCAAAATTTTTAAGATAATAACTTGAACATTAAAGAATTTTACTAAATTACTTAAGGTTTTCTAAACGTTTTAACAAATGTTTCTATCAAATGTTTTCACACTCATTACTTTAAATGGTTTTGATTTCTGGGTTTCGGCTTACTTAGTTACGTTACGCCTGTAGACATTACGTGGTTAAGTGCCGGTCACGGGCCGAACTTTGGGTCGTGACAAAGTTGGTATCAGAGCGTAGGTTTTACCTCCGGAGTATAGGATGACCCTGGTGTAGGGTTACTAGGCACTCTAACAAGGTTCTACAAGGCATCAACCATGCCCGATAATAATTTTAGCCATGCCGAATAACTCTAAACAAGATCTTTAAACTAGAGATTAGGCGAAAACTAGCAAGTTAAAAACTTTAACACTAAGTGAATACGAAATACAACCTTTGTAGATCGGTCCTTCACTTCTTAAGCTCCTCGAAGTAGTCCCTTCGCTGTGATCATCGAACTCCCGGACTCTTGGACGGCTCCATGAGAAAATTGCAACGGTATTGCTTGAAGTCTTCGAGGCCGAAGATGATCTACGTCGAGTGAATACGAACTCAAGTTTCTACTTCACTAACTTGAGAATTAGTGAAGCAAACACCCTAAAATAAAGTGCTAGTCTAGTAGAGGATGATGAAATAGGAAATGGGTACACTTTAGAATTTCTTTTCTCACTTTCATTCTCTCTCTTTTTCAAACCCTAGAAAGAAATTGAAGGAGGAAGAAGATGAGCTCAAAATGAGAATGAAGACTTATCAAGAGAGAGTTAGCTAACCATGGGTGAGTGTGTATCATATACTAAGTCATGTAGAGACATAACAATGGCTAATTATAGTGGTTAGGTTTATAAAAATCCTAAGTAAAAACAAAACTAGTGGACTTTGGTCAATGCATTCATAAGCTTCATGCACTTGAACAATTATCCACTAATTTTGTATTTACTTTGTATATTAAAACCCCACCAATATAATTACAATGGTGTATGTCTCATACACCCATGTATGATGTATTAACAACCATGATACAAAAAGAAAACACATTTTAATATATATATCATATATACATTAAAGTTGTGCACATGTGAGAAAAACCCTTAAGTGAACAAATGTTTGTTAATGTAAATTAGTATATCCAATATACAATTATACAATAAATTATTAAATCAACACTTGACTTAATAATCCGGTCATAACTCATATAACCGACTAACATCTAATGTATCGACTTATCGAATCAACACTTGATTCGATAACTCGGCTATATCACATATAACCGACCGATACAAAAAGTCGCGAGAATAGAATACGGTATCACATACACGCATTATTCTCGGTCCCGCACATATCACATATGCACTCCTATTTCGTTTTTCCTGAGCCAGTAAAACCTCTATGTAGGACTCTAAAGACTCGTCAATACGCCGGCAGTAGGTGATGTCACATCAAGCACCCATAAGCCGTCAGCGGTACTAGATGGACGGAACGGCTACCCGGGTATTGAGCGATCAGAAGATCAGCAAGCAAGCCCGCTCCAACTCTTGTAAAAGCCTGCCGGTAACACTTCCCGTACAGTCCGGTCTCCTCGTCTGATATGTCGCATATCAAGTCTAGGGGTGGTAAACGTCATGCCCCAATAACCGATAAGTCGTGCCGATATGAGGCTCATAACGGATCGAGAAACTACTGGTAACACTTACCAGTAAATCTCTAAACCAGCCCTGGCCAGGGACTTCCATGTTATGGCCAATCGAGCATAGCGCAACATCAACCCCCAATACCGGGAGAGACGAAACCCCTCCTATCTCTCATTGCCTCCATGTGACTCGGGACTGTACCCAAAAACCACCGTTTTTCATGCCCTCTTGGACGTGGTAAGGTGGAAATCAAAGCACAGTGGGAATCACACAAGACTCTATGACGATCTCGGGTCTACAGACTAACCTGCACAAGTGTCACCAGAGATCTGCCATCTGACGTAAGGTATAATACCATCTGGGAGTTCTCGGCGAGTCCGTCCAGTGTACCCAGTCTCCACTGAGCACCCGTATATCATCTCTGATGTCAAACACCAATGGATATGGAATCATCCATCACCCATCTACATGGGTCGAGAAGGTAGACGCTGGTCTACTTTGGTATATCGATGCCCCGTTTCGATACACTCACGACTGGGGACCTGGAAGGATGTACTTATGGACTACCATGTCCCCACTAGTATGATCCGCATCATAGTCCAGGTAGTCAAGTACACATCCTAAGGGCTTTACCAACATGTAACAAAGGGCCCTAGTTCTTCTTGTCAACCCTCCTGACCTCGATCTCCCGGCGATCAACTATCACCCTGTATTACCAGAATACATTGATTCTACAACATCTTTTAGGTTTCTTTTCTTTCATTAATCACATTAATGAAGTCCCATCATTTAAGTCACCTAAACATCACAGATAAATACGACGTACACTTATGCCATCCGCATTCGCCTCGATGTCCCCTCGTGCACCGTTAGGTTAGGTAACTAACGGCAAAGCGGGGCAGGGCTAGCGTGGGTGTAAAACATAAGTAACGTCTATATAATATATCATATATACTATATACAGTATTTATCACAACATATCAAATGATCACATCACAGATATCGCAGCAGAAGAAACATATGAAACATTGGATATACTAGGACGTCCGTGTTTTATTTTGAGCCTCTATAAAACACGGATTCCACGGTCGCGATGAAAAGCCAAACCCATACCCCTAGACCCCTACGAGAGCGGCAAGCAACCCTTCGAATTCTAGAGTTAGGAGACCCAGACTCGACTCCTCGAGTTGGTCTCCCACTGGACTCTAGAACCCGGTTACTTATGCTCTCCTCCTTGGGTCTATCCTAGTGCAGAAAAGTAAAATAATATACAAATTGTGACATCAACCTCATCCCGGAAGTGTCCCTATAAAAGAATATTACATACATTTAATTTTACATGAATGAAAAGAAAAATCCTCATCTCACATAAAAACCCCCGGCTATTCAAAACGCGACGATCCAATATAACATATCCAGCAACACATAACATCACATGTCATCAACGTAAGTAAATATGCGCATCCCAATTGTCGTTGACATATAGCAACGAAACCGGCGATAACACATATTACACTTACGGTCGCTGAAAAGAAAGTGTAAAACTACAACATTTGGAATTCACAATCTCTTTAGATATCTCAAATCCGAAATATCTCATACTTCGCATCTCAAGCCTAACAATATGAATTCCACATATTGTATCATATTCCAGATAAATTGACAGTATTAAACTTTCCGATCGAATAATCAAATACCCAAGATTTCCTTAATAGCTCAACACTTGAGCGGAGTTCAAAAATTCCAGAATACGTCACAGTAGCAACGGTCCAGCCGTAGAAGGGTCAAGCCAACGCCTCACATGTGGCACGCCGTACTGCCCCAAACCCTAAGGTTCAAAAGGCAGTTGAAGACGGTCACATAATCGAGTTAAGGTTTGTAGTCTTCTAGAGGGTCCATCGCGTTACATGCTCGTTTTTCCGAAAGATTTAAACTCAAGAAAAATTCAACACTTGAATGTTTAAAAATACCCAGAAAATAGCACTATCATATATGAGTATTACTGTGCAAAAACAGATAAGTGTGACGTCACCTTATGGCCGCGGAACCGCCGCGGGAGCCAGCTCCTGCCGCGGTTCTGCGGCGCTTTAGGCGCCAAACGTTTTGCACAATAATGCTATCACCCTGTATTACCGGGGTATTTTTAAACATTCCTATGCTGGTATGCTTAAGTCCATCCAGATCCTACTTGTTTTTCCATATAATTGCCTGCTGATTTTTTTAAGCATTTTTAATTTGGAAAAAATCACATTTTCAGAAAATGTCCAGAGAGGGAAAAAATCACATTCCTATGCTGTGCTCGATTGGCCGTAACAGGCAAGTCCCTGGCCAGGGCTGATTTAGTGATTTACTGGTAAGTGTTACCAGTAGTTTCTCGACCCGTTATGAGCCTCACATCGGCACGACTTATCGGTTCAGGCGCGTTATCTAAAAGCATAGACGTTCTAAATCAAACTACAGTTCTTAGTATACAGAACACACACAAGAGGAAGAGTTCAGAAATGAACGAATCCTTCTTAAGGTATTGTTAGTTATATGTATGCCCATACATATAACTAACACCTGGTATGATGGAGTAGGTAGCTGAAGCAGAGTGGCGTAGCGTGCGTATGTTCCGCGGCATACTCACGACACGGTACTCCGCCTAAGCGACCTTAGGACTTATAGAGTGGAATTCCTTCATGATGGTATACATTCTTGTGATTCGATTTCCGTATCCTTATCGAATCCTACTTTCTTTTCAGCCATTATGCCGCCAAAGACTACAAGGGCGCAGAGAGCGGCCGCTAGAGCCAAGATTCGAGTTGACTCGTCCGAGACGAGGACTGACCCGGGCTGTACACCTGTTGTACCAGAGCAGACTGTTCCTCCTACGACACATCAGATCGCCATGCTAGGGGCCGGTATGCAGGAGATGCGCCATATGATAGGATCGCTAGTCGAGACACTTCGAGCGCAGCGACCAGAGGTAGTTCCACCCGTTACGGGGACCGCGATGGTACCTACAGTACATGCAGTTGCCCCTGCAGCCACGGAGGTTATTACGGTATCGCTATCCGAGTTTATGAGGCTGAAGCCTCCGGTCTTCATAGGCACCGATGCTGCCGAGGACCCATAGTCTTTTATTGATAGGATGGCCCGGATATGTCGTTCACTCAGATGCTCAGATGCGAGATGGGTAGAGTTCGCGAGCTTTCCCCTAGAAGGTCTTGCGCAGAAATGGTGTGAAACGATCGAGAAGGGCAGAGCAGCCGGTCTTCCTCTTATGACCTGGACCGAGTTCGTGATGGTATTTCTAGCCCGTTTCCTTCCCCAGAGTGTCAGGGATGCCCGAGTGCGCAGGTTCGAGTCTTTACGCCAGACGCTGGAGATGACAGTGGCAGAGTACGACGTACTTTTCACCGAGCTATCTTTTTATGCCCCATACTTAGTGGCTACTGAGGAGATGCGAGTCAAGAGATTTGTTCGAGTCTTACTTACCCCACTGTTCCTTGTGATCAGCGCACAGCATTGCTAGACTTATGCAGCAGCCGTAGACGCAGCCTTATTAGTCGAGGAGTGCCTTGCAGAGACTTCGGTAGTTCCAAGGCTGAAGAGGGTTCGTACTGATACAGCAGCACGGAAACATCCATTCGGACGCCGTGATAGACGTCGTACAGTTGGCAGAGACTGGGGGCGAGGTCAGATGTTTAGCTCTTATCCCCAGGAGAGTCAGCAGTCGTCGCGTGGATGCTTTGGGTGTGGTAGTCCCCGTCACCGCGTTAGAGATTGTACCGAGATACGCCGGAGGGAGCTAGCAGTACCACATGTCACACTTCCACCTTCCCCACCACAGAGGGCGTTGCCTATTGTACCTACTGTTGCTCCGCGCCAGACTCATACTCAGAGAGGCCGTGGTCGCGGAGGGTTTACTCATAGAGGACAAGGTGGCCGAGGCAGAGGACAGCCAGCTGCCGGCAGAGTACAGCCAGTTGCTAGTAGAGGACCGCCAGTTACAGGTGGAGGACAGGCACGGGTTTTCGCTTTGACGCATCAGGACACGCAGGCGTCCAATGCATTGGTCTCAGGTACCCTATCAATATGTTTTGTTGACGCACACGTATTGTTTGATCCCGGATCCACGCACTCATACGTTTCCACACACTTCGTGTCGAGTTTGGGTAGAGAGTCTGGTTTGCTTGATCGGCCGCTTGTTGTGACCACTCCTGTAGGCGAGTCGTTTGTTGCTAGACACGTGTTTCGATCCTGTGTTGTCCGTATTGTTAGTGTATATGCCCTAGGGGCCATTATTGTATCATACTAGTTTGTATATTACTTAATAAAAGCTTGGGATATTCACAAGTATATAACAGTCTTGCTAAAAATGGTAGTATGCTACTTGGTTTTTCTATCTTAATATGTGAGTATACGTATTGATAGAGCTCTTAGGATCTTGCTTGACTACCAGTGTTGTGATGGCAGTCACACTAGTGGGGGCTGGGTAGTCTACAAGCACATCCTTATTCAGGTCCCTAGTCGTAGGATTATCGAGACAGGGCATCGATACTCCGGAGTAGACTGGTGTGTACGCTTCTCATCCCAGCTGTGGAGATGGTCTGTCCCACAGCCGTCAGTACGTCGTACTGGAGACAGTATGCAGGTGCTCGTTAGGTTACGGGTGCACCGGACATGACTCACAGGGAACTGTTGGTTGGTTTTATACCAGTCGTCAGTGAACAGTTCCCAGGTGACATGAGTACAGCATAGTCCGCAAACTTGACACTGCTACTTCGCCTCGAGTGTGTCCCACTGTTCTTAGATTGCTACCCTACCACGGCTCAAAGGAGTCATGCAAACAGGTAGCAGTTGGGTGCAGTCCCGAGCACTTGGAGGTAGTGGCGGTTAAACAGGATTCGTCTCTCCCGGTATTGGGGGTTGATATCGCGCTGTGTCAGAGAGCCATTACGCAAAGTCCCTGGCCAGGGCAAGCGAGATTTGCTGGTAGGTTCCAGTAGTTTCTCAGGGTGTAATGGGCTTCGCTCCGACACGACTTATACCGCTATTAGGGGACTGACGCTTGCCGCCCCCGTAGGCCCGATATGCGATAGTCTTAGACGAACAGATCGGACTGTACGGAGATTGTCACATCAGACTCAGTAGGAGTTCGGATGGGTTTCCTCATCGTCCATCTTATCGACATCTACCTGGGGACCGTTACGTACAGCTAGTGCCGCTTGCGGTCTGTAGTTAAACCCACTGCCAGCAAAGTAGTCGAGTCTCAATAGTCCCACACAGAGAGTTTCCCTACTCTATGCGAAACGATATAGAGGTCGTATGGTTTTACGAAAAGGGTTCGGACGCATACGTCTGTTTACGCACGTACGACATCCGGACAGTTTTTACTAGCCGGCTTTGGTTTAAGCCAGTTTCTAGTATCCGGTTAATGGATTTATACAGTCTAAAGTTTTTCCGTGTTTTCACGGATAGGAGGTGTGTTCTCGTAATTACGCGAGAAGCTTCTAGAAGATGGTGACTTGGGGGTTAAGGTGGCATATGCATTAAATGATTAGTGAGTCATTTGAGTGATTCATCCATGTCATTAATGCATCATAAATGCTTAATGACTCATGGAGATGAATCACCCTCTTGTATTTATGAAGCATGATTATTAATCCTTTATTTTCTTTTATTGGATAAATGATTATGTTTGATATATATTATGATAGATCATTATCTCATATCATTCTCTTGCTCACTTTCTCTCTCCTCAAGCTCTCTCTCTTCAAACCCTAATCCTCCCCTCTCATGTGTTGATACCAAGGATTAGAATAGACTACTTAATCCTTAACCATTCTCTATATCACCTAGGTTACTTAGATTAGCGATTTAAGAAACCTAGTTACCTCAAGTTAGAGGTGAAGCTTGTAGTAAAGCTCTCGGGTGGATCATCTACTACATAGAGAAGGCCGGAGAGGACGTGGAGAACGGAAAGATGAAGGACACGGTTCTTTAGGTATAATTACTTATCATAGTAGTTAACTCTTCTATGGTGTCTTGTTAGTTATTGTTTAAGCAAAGATTCTCGGTTAGTCGATGTTTACGCATAAAACAAGATCGTTTTTCATTATTCCGCCTCCCCGCAAGTCGTGGGGTATTGTACATCGACTTACAGTGGTATCAGAGCCTCGCTAAACAATAATTAACTCATTAGCAAAGTCGTATGAATTTCGAATGCAAAACGAACCAGAAAACGACATCGATATGTTTCTGTTGAATTTAAAACAGGCTCTAAAAATTTTTCAGGTTGCTTCAGTATAACCTACAGAGAATTGTAAGAAAACTAGTGAAAAATGGGTTCCTGAATCGGCCATACAGCTGCGGAACCGCGGCCGATCCCACCGATCCGCCGCGGATCCGCGACCAAGCTGGGGCCGATTCAACCCAATTTCCACCAGTAACTCTTCTGTGATATTTGTGTATTTTCTGGAATGTTTATTTTCTGCTCAAGTATCAGGTGCACAGAGAAGTTTGGGAGTAGAATCTGATATGTTTGCTCGATCGAAATTATACGAAGTTTGGTAATTTGATTATATCTGTGTTTGTATAATGTGTTCGTAAACCTCCCCTAACTGCTAGTATGTCGGTTGGCAGGGGGTTGCACATTTCTGTAATGGTTTTTACTGTTTGTGGTTGTGAACTGTATTAGACTGTTGTGATGTTTAGCCGGGGTTTGAGATGGGTTGTTATATTCATTCATTCAATGTAATTGTAATATGTTGTAATATTATTTTACGGGGCACATCCAGGTTGCGGTTGTAGCCACCGTTGTATTATTTCATTTTACTGTTTTTGATCCTAGGATAGACCCAAGATGGGGTGCACAAACTACTGGGTACTTTGAAGTGTTTAGTGGCCTACTCACTTTGTTGAGGGAGACCGCTTCACTTCAGGTATTTGGCGGGTAGTTTGCCGTACCCGTAGGGGTCTAGAGTGGGGTAATGGTTATTCATCACAACTGTGTAATCCGTCTTTTGTTGCAGGCTCTAAACAAACGCGGATTGCTTGCAAATCCAATAAAATTCATATGAGATCTGGAATGCCTATTATTGCGTCTGACGAATGTACAATATCTATATATGATAGCTATTTAGACGTCACTTATGTTTTACACCCGCGTTGTAGGGTTGCTAAGCACGCGCACAAGGGTCAACGAGGCATCAACCATGCCCGATTAAAATTTAAGCCGTGCCGAACAACCCGAAGACGGATCTTTAAACTAGGGTTTAGGCGAAAACATGCATGTTAAACTCTTTAACACTAAGTGAGAGGGATTACAACCTTTGTAGATCCGGTCCTTCACTTCTTAAGCTCCATGTTGAGGTCTCTTCGCTGCGATCATCGTGTTCTGGACTCTCGAGAGGCATCACGAAGAAAATGATGCAACCTTTGCTTCCGATCTTCGATACTAAGATGATCTATCTTGAAGTTTCATTAACACAAGCTAACACTCATAATATGAAGTGAACACCCTCATCTAAATGGCAAGGATAGATGAGGATGATGAAGTAGGATTTTTTGCTCTCATTTATTATCTTTTTCTCACTCACTTTCATCACAAAAGAAAGCTTTTTCATGAAGGAACTCAAGGAAGAAGAAGCATGAATGAAGATGATAACCTTAATCCTTATGTGATGAACAATGAATTATTGTAGTGGTTACAAATCTAACCAAGGGTTAAGCATGAGAGAGTTAACCCTTGTATAGAGTTAACTAGAGTTAATGGTTTGGATTGGTTTAACATAATATCTCACAAAAAATATCAAGCAACCACAAAGTCAAAGCTTCATGAAGCTTCATGGAAGCTTCATGCAAAAGCTAACCCTAATCCAAACCCTAACCAAGTTTAAACCCTAATCCAATGTTAAATTTGTAACCCTAACATGTTACAATATTATATATCACATATACAATATATTTTGTAACAATAAACAATAATACAATTAACATATATCGCATATATATCAATGTATTATCCCGTGAGACAATGAATCTTTTAGTGAGCAAATATTATTTAATGTAATTTAATATATAATATATATTATCATACATTAAATTATCGAATCAACACTTGATCCGATAATCCGGCTATATCGCATATAACCGACTAATATGATGACCCGGCTATATAACATATACCCGGCCGATATCTCATATCGCGAGAATCCAATACGGTATCACATACCGCATTATCCTCGGTCCCGCACATATCACATATATGCTCCTACTCCGTTTTGCCTGAGCCAAGAAACCTCTGTGTAGGACTCTAATGAATCGTCAATATGCCGGCAGTATGTGATGATCATATCAAACACCCACAAGCTGCAAGCGGTCAGCTAAACGTAACAGCTACCCAGGTATTGAGCGCTCAGAAGATCAACAAGCAAGCTTGTACATTCTCCTGTGAATCCAAACAGTAACACTCCCGTACAGTCCGGTCTCGTCGTCTGATATGTCGCATATCTCGCCTAGGGATGGTAAACGTCAGACCCCAGTAGCTCGATAAGTCGTGTCGATATGAGGTCTATAACAGTTCGAGAAACTACCGATAACACTTACCAGTAAATCTCAACAACCCTGGACAAGGATTTCCGGTTATAGCCAATCGAATACAGCGCAACATCAACTCCCTATACCGGGAGAGACGAATCCCCTCCTATCGCTCATTGCCTCCATGTGATTCGGGACTATACCCAAAAGCCACTTTTTTGCACGCCCTCTTGGACGTGGTATGATGAAAATCAAAGCACAGTGGTAATCACACAAGACTCTATGACGATCTCGGGTCAACAGACTACTCTGTACCAGTGTCACCGGAGAACTGCCATCTGACGTAAGGTATAATACCATCTGGAGTTCTCGGCGAGTCCGTCCAGTGTACCCAGTCTCTACTGAGCACCCGTACACCATCCTTGATGTCAAACACCGATGGATATGGGATCATCCATCGCCCATCATATAGGTCAAGATGCGTATATGTTAGTCTACTCTGGTGCATCGATGCCCTGTCTCGATACACCCTCGACTAGGAACAGTTATAGGATGTACTCGTCGACTACCGTGGCCCCACTAGTATGATCTCATCATAGTCCCAGTAGTCGAGCACATATCCTAAGGGCCTTATCAACATGTAACATAGAGACAATCAGAGTACATGTTAAGATAAAGTACAACCAGATAACATACTATCATGTCGAGCAAGAAAGTCCTCCCTATATATGTCCTACCATCCACTACAATATACATCGTATGTGCAGTAATGGCCTCTAGGGCATACATATAACTAACAAGCGCTAGCCCAGACCCCGCTCTGCCGTTAGTTAAGTAACCTAACGGGTGATGACGGGACCCAGTGGCAAATGCGGATGGAATAAGAGGACGTTGTATTTTCGTTGTTTTCTGCAATGATAGGTTAATGATGGGACACATTATTTATAATGCAAAGAAAATAAACCAAAAGATGAATCGTTGGAACAATTTAAAAGAAACCACTCGGTTATTTTAAAACAGATGATATTTTTAAATTGCGGAGCTTTAACCACTCCTTTTAAAAGCTATCAGGTTCCCTCAGTCATATCAAGTTCCCTACGTTCACGGTTTCGCCAAAACCATTCGTAGCCCTCCATCATTTCATTTGGGTATTCAGTAGTATTCAAGCTATGTATTTTGACCTAAAGCCAAGGCATAGTGTTTGGTAGCCGCTGGGTATTCATTTGTCGCATAGATAGATGAGTTAGTTTGGGACAGTCGTATTATCATTTTGGCCGAACGTCAAGGATATGTACGGATGGGTTCAAATTAACAAGATAATGATGGGTAGAACTTGACATGTAACTTATGACATTTTGACCTAACGCCAAGGTCATAAGAGCATGGGGCAAAAAATATATATATCGGGAATTTCTAAAGAAACTGAAATTTGCAAAAGAGATGCATACCAATTGGAGTTTGATGAATGTTGGTAGGATTCCTTCAACATTACCATACGATGATATTTGGATCCCGATCCTACTGTGAGTATATGCTACTCATCAGGATATTCGTCACTTAACGATCAATGCTATAAACCAAGTAGGTGTCAAGAAAGGTGTCAGCGGGGTTACGCCCCCAGAGAAAAGAGGTTATTTAATTAAGGAACTTCGCGAAAGCGTTGGAAAACCTCCCTCGAAGTACCGACACCAGCCTGGCTGAACGGTTAAGCAAGAATTGTACAGTGAGAATAGTCCTGGCTAATTCTTCTTTTATGGTTTGAGGAAGGATTCGAGAAACAGTGGGAGCCATCCAGTTTAGATAAATTAAAAACCACTCTAAACTTGCTAGAGTATCATGCTAAAGAGTTTTCTTCTCTCTCTCCTAATTACAGCGACCCTGAAAATGACTGGACTTAAGTTACTTTTAGAGAAAAATATACTGACAGGGCCAAACTATAAAGATTGGCTGCGGAATGTCAAAATGGCTTTGACCTATGACAAATTGGGGTACGTCCTCACCGCTAAGGCACCTGCAGTCCCAGGTCCCAAATCCAGTAATGAGGATAAGGAAATCCGCAAAACCTGGGAGTATGATTGCGCGAAAGCCAAGTGCATCGTGCTTGCCTTGATGAACAATGAACATCAGAGGGTACGAGGATATGGAACTAGATGCCATATTTCTCCATACAAAGGAACTTTATGGAGAGCAATCTCGTATAGCAAGATACGAGACCTCTAAGAACTTGTTTCGAGCGAGGTTATCCGTCGGATCATCGGTAGGAGAACATGTCCTAAGGATGATTGGCTACATAGAAGAGCTCGCAGACCTTGGGACGACTTTGGATAATGAGCTCTATACAGACCTTATTCTCCAGTCCCTTCCTTCCACCTACGCCCAGTTTATTCTGAACTTCAACATTCAAAGAAAAGAAGTTGAACTTCTGGAACTCCTTAACATGTTGAGGAGTGCAGAGGGCACCTTGCAGAAGGCAAGGGAAACACCCGCTATGTTTGTTAGCGGTGCTTCTTCTTCCGGGTCCAAGGCTAGGGCCAAAGGAAGGAAAAAGAAGGTCGCCACCAAACCTAGAGGAGGTGTAAGTAAGGTGGGAGAGAAGGGAAAGAAAAAGTTTGCGGTACCGGTAGTGGCCCAGGATGAGTGCTTCCATTGTCACAGGAAAGGGCACTGGAAAAAGGATTGCAAGGCGTGGAACGCCAAGATCCAGGAACCGAAGCAAGTTGTGGCTTCGACTTCAGGTGTGTTTGTAATTGAGAATTTTGTGTCAATCAACTCTACTTCCTAAGTATTGGATACCGGATCAGGATCTCATATTTTCAATTCATTGCAGGCACTGAGAAACCGTAGAGTGCTGAAGGATGGTGATATGACCCTAATGGTTGCTAACGGAGCTAGCGTGGGAGCTGTGTCCGTAGGGGATTATCACCTGGGATTGACGAGTGGACACATTTTGGTTTTACATAACTGTTTTTGTGTACCCAGCTTAACGTGTAATATCATATATGTTTCCTTGTTATCAAATAAAGGTTATGATTTCACATTTGTATGTGATGTTGTCAACATCCACCTTAATCATAGTTTGATTGGGTCCGGTACACTGGATAACGATATATATGTGTTAAACCAACTCCAAATTTTCAATGTCCAGAACACACTAAAAAGAAAGTCTCCAGATTTAAATAAAGCTTTCTTATGGCATTGTAGACTGGGTCATATCAATGAGAGAAGGTTGACTAAGTTACATAGAGAAGGATATTTGGACTCATTCGAATATCAAACTTATGCCACTTGTCAATCTTGTCTCAAAGGAAAGATGACAAAGACTCCATTTACTGGACATGGAGTAAGAGCGAGCGAGCTCTTAGGACTCATACACAGCGATGTATATGGTCCAATGTCTACACATGCAAGAGGTGGTTTTTCCTATTTCATTACTTTCGTGGATGATTACTCAAGGTACGGATTCATTTATCTGATGAAACATAAATCCGAGGCTTTTGAGAAATTTCAAGAGTATAAGAATGAAGTAGAAAACCAAACCGGCAAAAGTATCAAGACACTAAGATCTGATCGAGGTGGTGAATACTTGAGTGCCGAGTTCCTAGGTTACCTAAAAGAGAAAGGAATTCTCTCTCAGCTTACTCCTCCGTGCACTCCACAGCATAACAGTGTATTAGAGAGACGGAATCGAACCCTATTGGATATGGTACGTTCCATGATGAGTAATGCTGAGTTGCCGCGATCTTTTTAGGGTTATGCGCTAGAATCAGCGGCATATCTTTTGAATATGGTACCTACCAAGACTGTGCCTACCACGCCATATTAGATGTGGAGTGGGAAGAAACCCCATCTTCAGTATATAAAGATTTGGGGATGTCCAGCTTTTGTTAAAAAGCAGCATGTGGACAAGCTCGAGGCACGATCAGTAAAGTGTAAGTTTGTGGGATATCCAAAGAACTCCAGGGGATATCTATTCTATTACGCAGAGGAACAAAAGGTACTTGTTTCTCGAAATACCCATTTTCTAGAACATCAGTTTTTAGAAAAGGAAACAAGTAGGAGCGAAATAGAACTAGAAGAAATTCCAGAACCACAAACTAATACTGAAAGTTTGGTAGAACAAGTAGTTCAAGAAGAACAGGACATTTCGGCACCCCTCCGCTGGAGTAGTAGGCCGTCTCATCCACCTGAGAGATACTACGGTTTTCTCATAGATGGTGGTAGAGAGAATTGCATCATAGATGATGATGAACCTACTGGCTTCCAGCAGGCCATCCAGAACGGCGACTCAGTACGATGGCTAGATGCAATGCGGACCGAAATGGAGTCCATGTACACCAACAAAGTATGGACTTTGGACTTTGCTCCAGACGGGGTAAAACCCATAGGATGCAAATGGATCTTCAAGAAAAAGATTGGTGTAGATGGACAGGTGGAAACCTATAAGGCTAGACTTGTTGCAAAGGGTTTTCGTCAAAGACCTGGTTTGGACTATGACGAAACTTTTTCTCCAGTGGCTATGCTCAAATCCATTCGGGTCCTTCTTGCTATTGCTGCCTTCCATGATTATGAAATCTGGTAGATGGACGTAAAGACGGCTTTTCTGAATGGAAATTTAGAAGAGTGCGTCTATATGGATCAGCCAGAGGGTTTCAATCAGAGTGGGAGCAGCAGGAAAGTATGCAAGTTGCTTAAGTCCATTTATGGACTAAAGCAGGCATCGCGGAGTTGGAACATCTGTTTTGATGAAACAGTCAAAGAACATGACTTTATCAAAAATCCAGATGAACCATGCATATATAGTAAAGTTGTAGAACGAACTGTCGTATTCCTCGTCTTGTACGTGGATGACATTCTATTGATAGGAAATGACATTCCTATGCTACAATTTGTCAAAGGATTCTTGTCACACAGGTTCTCCATGAAAGACCTGGGTGATGCATCTTACATTCTGGGGATCCGGATCTATCGTGATAGATCCAAGAGGATGTTGGGACTTTCACAGTCCAGGTATATCGACACTGTACTGAAAAGATTTAGTATGGAAGATTCTAAGTGCGGTAATCTACCGGCTTGTCACGGAATCACCCTATCCAAAGAGATGTCTCCCAAAACTGATTTGGAAAGGGAACGCATGTCTATTATACCCTACGCTTGTGCGGTAGGCTCTATAATATATGCGATGTTGTGCACCAAGCCATATCTAGCTTACGCAGTGAGCGTGGTAAGCC
The DNA here is from genome assembly GCA_030015575.1 of Agapanthus africanus. NCBI lineage: Eukaryota > Viridiplantae > Streptophyta > Magnoliopsida > Asparagales > Amaryllidaceae > Agapanthus > Agapanthus africanus. The sequence continues at coordinate 361,830,533 of JASDDO010000022.1, read as the reverse complement.
GGTATCATTCAGACCCAGGGGAGAAGCACTGGATAGCAGTAAAGAACATTCTCAAGTTCCTGAGGAAGACTAAGGAGATGTTCTTGGTTTACGACGGAAAAGGCCTCAGGATGGAGGCCTATGCTGATTCTGTCTTCCAGAGTGATAAGGACGATTCCAAGTCTATGTCAGGTTATGTCTTTACCCTCAATGGAGGGGCGGTGTGCTGGAAGAGTTCTAAGCAGGACACCGTTGCTGACTCGACGATGGAAGCGGAGTATATTGCTGCTTGCGATGCCTTATAAGAAGCGGTCTGGATGAAGAAGTTCCTAACAGAACTTCAGGTGGTTTCTACCATTGTTGATCCAATACCTCTGTATTGGGACAACAACGGAGCTATAGCTTTAGCAAAGGAACCAAGGTACTATCAGAAGTCTAGACACATCTTAAGGCGGTATCACCTGATTTGGGAGATCATTGATCGTCAGGAGATCGAGGTTCGGAGAGTTGCTACTAAAGAGAACATTGCTGATCCATTCACAAAGGCCCTACCTCAGATTCAGTTCGATAGGCTACTCGAGATCATCGGTCTTCGATATGCCAGTACATGGCCCTAGTGCAAGTGGGAGATTGTTAGTTTCTATGCCCTAGGGGCCATTATTGTATCATACTAGTTTGTATATTACTTAATGGAAGCTTGGGATATTCACATGTATATAACAGTCTTGCTAAACATGGTAGTATGATACTTGGTTTTTCTATCTTAATATGTGAGTATACGTATTGATAGAGCTCTTAGGATCTTGCTTGACTACCAGTGTTGTGATGGCAGTCACACTAGTGGGGGCTGGGTAGTCTACAAGCACATCCTTATTCAGGTCCCTAGTCGTAGGATTATCGAGACAGGGCATCGATACTCCGGAGTAGACTAGTGTGTACGCTTCTCATCCCAGTTGGGGAGATGGTCTGTCCCACAGCCGTCAGTACGTCGTACTGGAGATAGTATGCAGGTGCTCGTTAGGTTACGGGTACACCGGACAGGACTCACAGGGAACTGTTGGTTGTTTTTATACCAGTCGTCAGTGAACAGTTCCCAGGTGAAATGAGTACAGCATAGTCCCCAGATTTGACACTGCTACTTCGCCTCGAGTGTGTCCCACTGTTCTTAGATTGCTACCCTACCACGGCTCAAAGGAGTCGTGCAAACATGTAGCAGTTGGGTGCAGTCCCGAGCACTTGGAGGTAGTGGCGGTTAGACAGGATTCGTCTCTCCCGGTATTAGGGATTGATATCGCGCTGTGTCAGAGAGCCATTACGCAAAGTCCCTGGCCAGGGCAAGCGAGATTTGCTGGTAGGTTCCAGTAGTTTCTCAGGGTGTAATGGGCTTCGCTCCGACATGACTTATACCGCTATTAGGGGACTGACGCTTGCCGCCCCTAGGCCCGATATGCGATAGTCTTAGACGAACAGACCGGACTGTACGGAGATTGTCACATCAGACTCAGTAGGAGTTCGGGTGGGTTTCCTCATCGGCCTTCTTATCGACATCTACCTGGGGACCGTTACGTACAGCTAGTGCCGCTTGCGGTCTGTGGTTAAACCCACTGCCAGCGTAGTAGTCGAGTCTCTAGAATCCCATACAGAGAGTTTCCCTACTCCAGGCGAAAGGATATAGAGGTCGTATGGTTTTACGACAAGGGTTCGGACGCATACGTGTGTTTACGTACGTACGACATCCAGACAGTTTTTACTAGCCGGCTTTGGTTTAAGCCAGTTTCTAGTATCCGGTTATTGGATTTATACAGTCTAAAGTTTTTCCGTGTTTTCACGGATAGGAGGGGCGTTCTCGTAATTACGCGAGTAGCTTCTAGAAGATGGTGACTTGTGTAGGGTTCCTAGGCACTCTTGTGAAGGTTCATAAAGCATCAAACATGCCCGAATAAAATTTTAGATGTGCCGAACAACCCAAAGACGGGATCTTTGCTAGATTATTAGGGTTTAACATGCAAGATAACATCTTTAAACCTATGTGTGAGGGATTACAACCTTTGTAGTCCAATCCTTCGCTTCACAAGCTCCGAGTAGAAGTCCCTTCGCCGCGATCCACGATCTCCCGGACTCAAGAGAGGCCCCACGACTCGAACGATCCATGCTAGCTTGAAGTGTTCCACTTCTCCGATGATCTACGTCGAAGTTGCTATAACCCAAGCTTTCTCACTCTAATGAAGTGAACACCCTAATCTAAAGGGCTAGATTAGATGAGGATGATGGAGCAGTATTTATGCTTTCTTTTTATATCATTTTCTCACAAGAACTCATCACAAAAGAAATCACAAGTGAACTCTCTCTCAAACTCAAGAGAGAAGAAGATGAAGAATAATGAGAATCATTCCTTTTGTGATGAATAGTAGATAAGAATATATGATTGATATGGAACCATGGTCAAGGATGATAGGCTTAACCTTTGTAGAAAATAAACTAGAGCTGGGGTTTGGTTAGGTTAAATATAAGTATCAACCATAATATCTTAACCAAGACAAAAAGGAAACCCTTCTAGAATAATCAAGAAAGAGCTAACCCTAATCAAACCCTAATCTCTTTTTATCATCCTTAAACATGTTTCATATTAAATCATATCATGTCACAATAATATATATCACATATATATTATATATTTGCAACAAAAGAAAATAATACAATTAACATATATCGCATATATATCAATGTATTAATCCGGTGAGAAAATGAAATAATAAAGCGAGCCAATATTAGATAATGTAATACAATATATCATATATATCATTATACATTAAATCATCGAATCAACACTTGATCCGACGATCCGGCTATATCGAATATAACCGACTAATATATCATATACCGATTCATCGAATCAACACTTGATCCGATGTCCCGGTTCATATTTAAATATCGCGAGAATATAATACGGTATCTCATATCGCATTATCCTCGGTCCTGCACATATCTCATATGTGCCTCTACTCCGTTTTGCCTGAGCCAAGAAAGCTCTGTGTAAGACTCTAAAGAATCGTCAATACGCCGGTAGCAGGTGATGATCATATCAAACACCCACAAGCTGCAAGCGGTCCGCTAAACGTAACAGCCACCCAGGTATTGAGCGATCAGAAGATCAACAAGCTAGCATGTTCGTTCTCCTGTGAATCCAATCAGTAACACTCCCGTACAGTCCGGTCTGTTCGTCTGATATGTCGCATATCAAGTCTAGGGGTGGTATACGTCAGACCCCAGTAACCGATAAGTCGTGTCGATGTGAAGCTCATAACAGGTCGAGAAACTACTGGTAACACTTACCAGTTTATCTTTATATCATCCCTGGCCAGGGACTTCCAGTTATAGCCAATCGAACACAGCACAACATCAACTCCCTATACCGGGAGAGACGAATCCCCTCCTATTGCTCATTGCCTCCATGTGATTCGGGACTGTACCCAAAAGCCACCGTTTTGCATGCCCTCTTGGACGTGGTAAGGTGGAAATCAAAGCACCGTGGGAATCACACAAGACTCTATGACGATCTCGGGTCTACAGACTACCCTGTACCAGTGTCACCGGAGAACTGCCATCTGACATGTGGTATATCACCATCTGGGAGTTCTCGGCGAGTCCGTCCAGTGTACCCATTCCCCACTGAGCACCTGTACACCATCTCTGATGTCAAACACCGATGGATATGGGATCATCCATCGCCCATCGTATGGGTCAAGATGCGTATACGCTAGTCTACTCTGGTGTATCGATGCCCTGTCTCGATATACCCTCGACTGGGAACAGTTATAGGATGTACGCATCGACTACCGTGGCCCCACTAGTATGATCTCATCATAGTCCCAGTAGTCGAGTACAGATCCTAAGGGCTTTATCAACATGTGAGAGAAAGACAGTAAACCAATACAAGTCAACATGTTAAGATAAAGTGAAACCAAATAGCATACTATCATGACGAGCAAGAAAGTCCTCTCTGTATATATCCAAGCATCCATTATAATATACATCAAATGTACAACAATGGCCTCTAGGGCATATACATAACTAACAATCTCCCACTTGGACTAAGGCCAGCTGCTGTAGTATCTCATACCTAGCATCCCGAATAATCTCTCAAACTGTATCTGGGGTATGGCCTTCGTGAGTGGATCCGCAGTGTTGTCCTTCGTATCTACTCTCCTGACCTCGATCTCCCGGCGATCAACTATCTCCCTGATCAGGTGATACCGCCTCAGAATTTGTCTGGACTTCTGATGGGATCTGAGTTCCTTGGCCAAAGCCACAGCTCCATTGTTATCGCAATACAGAGGTATTGGATGCTCAATGGATGGAACCACACCAAGTTCACTAATGAACTTCTTCATCCAGACAGCCTCTTTGGCAGCATCGTTGGCAGCGATGTATTCAGCCTCCATCGTCGAGTCTGCAACGGTATCCTGTTTGGAACTCTTCCAACATACCGCCCCTCCATTTAGGGTAAAGACAAATCCCGAGTGCGACATAGAGTCGTCCTTATCACTTTGGAAGCTGGAATCGGTAAAGGACTCCACCCGGAGTTCTCCGTTACCATACACCAAGAACATGTCTCTAGTCCTTCGCAAGTACTTGAGAATGTTCTTCACAGCTGTCCAGTGACTTTCTCCAGGATCTGCTTGATACCGACTCACTACACTTAGTGAGTATGCTACATCGGGTCTGGTACATAGCATTGCATACATGATAGAGCCTACTGCCGAAGCATAGGGTATCCCTTGCATGCGAGCTCTCTCCAAATCAGTCTTGGGAGACATCTCTTTGGAGAGAGTGAGTCCAGAGATCATGGGTTGGTTCCCACGCTTGTATTCTTCCATACTAAACCTCTTTAGTATGGTGTCAATGTACCTGGATTGGGACAATCCCAGTATCCTTTTGGATCTATCTCTATAGATCCTAATCCCCAATATGGAGGAGGCATCACCTAGATCTTTCATTGAGAATCTTTGTGATAAGAAGAGCTTGACTGATTGCAGCATAGGAATATCATTTCCTATCAAGAGTATGTCATCCACGTACAATACGAGGAAGACAACCTTACTCTCTGCCACCTTCTTCTAGATACAAGGTTCATCTATATTTTTGATTAAGTCAAACTCTTTGACTACAACATCAAAACAGATGTTCCAACTCCGCGATACTTGCTTCAACCCATAAATGGATTTAAGCAGCTTGCACACCTTTCCGCTGCTCCCACTATCTACGAAGCCCTTTGGCTGAGTCATGTACACGCACTCTTCTAAATCACCATTTAGAAAAGCGGTCTTAACATCCATTTGCCAGATTTCGTTGTCATGGTATGCAGCAATGGCAAGTAAGATCCGGATGGACTTAAGCATAGCCACTGGAGAAAAGGTTTCGTCATAATCCACACCTGGTCGTTGACGAAAACCTTTTGCTACAAGTCTAGCTTTGAAAGTCTTAACTTATCCATCTACACCAAATTTCTTTTTAAAAATCCACTTGCTCCCAATGGGTTTTTCCCCTTCAGGAGTATTTTCCAAAGTCCATACTTTATTGGTGTACATGGATTCCATCTCAGATCGCATTGCATCCAGCCATTTCACAGAGTCACCACTCGTGATGGCCTGCTCGAAACTAGTCGGGTCATCAACTTCCATGATGCAATCCTCGCTTCCACCATCAATGAGAAAACCGTAGTATATCTCAGGTGGATGAGAAACCCTACTAGATCGGCGGAGAGGCTGGGGTTCGTCGGGTACTACCGAATCCTCTGGTTCCACTAAATCTTCAATTACAGTTTGTGTTGCTGGAACTTCTTCCAGTTCTACCTCAGAGCCACTAATCTCTTTTGCAAGAAATCCCTTTTCTAAAAAGGTGGCATGTTGAGCAATAAACACATTTTGTTGTTCACTGTGGTAGAAAAAATATCCATTTGAATGTTTAGGATATCCCACAAACTTACATAGAACTGACTGTCCCTCGAGTTTGTCTGGATTTTGCCTTTTGACATAGGCTAGACAACCCCATATCTTAACTCGTTTAAGACATGGTCTCTTCCCACTCCATATCTCATATGGTGTGGTAGGTACAGATTTAGTTGGAACTTGATTCAATAGGTATGCTGCTGTCTCAAGCTCATACCCCCAGAAGGAAATAGGTAACTCAGCTGTACTCATCATAGAGCGCACCATATCTAATAGGGTGCGATTCCTCCGCTCCGATACACCGTTGTGCTGTGGTGTATAAGGAGGAGCAAGCTGAGAGAGAATCCCATTCCCTTTTAGATAATCTAGGAACTCATTGCTTAAGTATTCTCCTCCTCGATCAGATCGAAGGATCTGAATACTTTTGCCCGTTTGTTTTTCTACTTCGTGCTTATATTCTCTGAATTTCTCAAAAGCTTCAGACTTGTGTTTCATCAGGAACACATGTCCGAATATAGAGAGATCGTCAGTGAATGTAATGAAGTAGGAAGAACCGTTCCTGGCATGCGTAGACATGGGACCGCATACATCACTATGTACCAGTCCTAAGAGTTCAGTAACTCTTTCTCCGTGTCCACTAAACGGAGCTTTGGTCATTTTTCCTTTGAGACATGAATGGCAAGTATCATAAGATGATAATTCGAACGGATTCAAATAACCATCCTTATGTAACTTAGCCAGTCGTGTCGCATTGATATGACCAAGTCTACAGTGCCACAAGAAGGATTCGTTCATTTCTGAACTTTTCCTCTTCTGTGTGTTTTGTATATTGAGGACTGTATTCTGATTTAGAATGAATATGCCATTATGTAACGAGCATGATGCAATCAACTTTTCATCTAGGAATATGTTCATAACATTATCCTTTACTACAAAATTATATCCTTCTTTACTTAATAAAGAGACTGATATAATGTTGCACATCATGTTCGGTATATAATAACACTCATTTAGAATCAATGTATTACGACTTGGCAATACTAGGTGATATTCGCCAACTGCTTTGGCTGTAATACTTGCACCGTTCCCTACTTGAACGGAATGATTACCTTTTCCCAGTTCTCTACCTTTACGTAGCCCATGTAACAATTTACATATGTGGGATCCTGATCCGGTATCTAATACCCAGGACGTAGGGTGAACTGAGAAACAGTTTTCAATAACTAACACACCTGAAGAAGATGCTTCAACATGCATGTTCTTTTGGGCGGCGTGAGAATCCAGATATTCTCCTATTCCCTGTTCAGTCTTATAACTCTTATAAGAAAGAACGGGTCCAACGTTCCCCTGCTCAGTATAATAAGCGGGTTCAGTCAATACATCCATATTATTATCTTGATTATGGCCTGACATGATCGCTACCTGGAGAGAGAGAGAAGAAAACACTTTAGCGTATGCTCTTGCAAGATTAGATTGGTTATTATCTTATCTAATCAGGATGTCTCCCACTGTTTTTATCAAATCTTCTTGTAAACCCTAAAAGGTAAGATTAGCCGTGATTAATTACACCCTACAATTTCGTCAATCTTTCAGCCAGATCAGTGTCGGTACTTGAGGGAGGTTCCCCGTGCTTTCGCACGGACCTAATTAAAGTAAACTTCATTTTCCCAGAGGCATAACCCCGTTAACACTTTTGTAGACACCTACTTGATCGGCTAATTGTCCTGTGTAAAACTCTCCTAGGAGTAACACTTACTCGCAGTGGGTATCGGGATCCAACTATCTCATAGGAGGTATGCAATCTCATTGCAAATTTCAACACTTGAAATTCCCGATAATATTTTGCCCCTAGTGTGCTATGACCTTGACAAAGGTCAACAAACCATAGTGCACTAGTCAAGTTCAACCCGTCATTTCTTGATTGAATCAAACCCACTCGCACGACCCTTGACAGAGGTCAACATGGTCGTACGACCCTTGACAGAGGTCAACATGGTCGTACGACTACCCTAATCCAATCTCATCACATGCTTTACAGATAATTACTAGTCAGCTACCGCACACTACGCCTTGACAGAGGTCAACAAACGCAGCACGAATACTAAATAGTCTTTATCTGAAATGACGGAGGGCTACGACAGGTTTTTCTGAAAACCTATTGCGTACTGAACTTGATATCGTCGTAGAATCAAGTGAAATTTTGAAATGGAGTGTTTTTGAGGCTTTCATTAGTTTTGCTAAAGAGCTCACTCCCGGTGAAGGGATCTCGGCTCTTTCCTCATCGAATAAGGTGCAGGACATATCAAATATATCACTGTGCAGAGCAAAACACTAAAAGTAATCAAAAGACAAACCGAGTTGTGTAGCATCTGCCAGTTTCGCTAAAGAGGTCACTCCCGGTGAAGGGATCTCGGCTCTTTCCTTATCGAATAAGGTGCAGGGTATATCATATATACCGCTATGCAAAGCAAAACTGTAGCTACTCTTTTTATAAAGTTTTGATTCTACAACATCTTTTAGGTTTCTTTTCTTTTTATTAATCTCATTAATAAAAAATCCCATCAGCTTATGCTTCCTAAGCATCACAGAAGAAACGAAAGCAGTAATATTTATATATCAGCATATATATATAGTATAAGCATTCGTCTCAGGCAGTAATATGATCTCATCACAGAACATTGCAGCAGAAGAACATATATGAAATATTGGATATACTAGGACGTCCGTGTTTTCAATACGAGCCTGTATAAAACACGGATTCCACGGTCTCGATGAATAGCCAAACCCACATCCCTAGACCCGTACGAGAGCGGCAAGTAACACTGCCAATTCTAGGGTTAGGAGACCCGGTCTCGACTCCTCGAGATGGCCTCCCACTGGACCCTAGAACCCGGTTACTTGTGCTCCCTTCCTTGGGTCTACCTAATGCGGAAAAGTAAATAATATACAATGGTGACATCAACCTCGTCCCGAAAGTGCCCCAATAAAAGAATATTACATACAATTGAATTTTACATGAATGAAAATAAAAACCCTCATCTCACATAAAACCCCCGGCTATTCAGAACACGACGATCCAATATAACATATCACAGCAACACATAATATCACATATCATCAGCGTAAGTAAGTATGCATACAGCGATTATCGTTGTCGTATAGCAACGAAAACCGGCAATACAACTACATACTACACTTACGGTCACAGAAAAGAAATTGTAAAACTACAATATTTGGAATCCACAATCACTTTAGACATCGTAAATCCGAAATATCACATACTTCGCATTTCATGCCTAACTATATGAATTCCACATATTGTATCACATTCCAGATAAATAGATAGTATTAAACTTTTCGAACAGATAATCAAATACCCAAAATTTCCCAAATAGCTCAACACTTGAGCGGAGTTCAAATAATCCCGGAATATGTCACAGTACCAGTGATCCAGCCGTTGAAGGGTCAAGCCAACGCCTCAAATGTGGCATGCCGTACTGCCCCAAACCCGAAGGTTCAAAAGGCAGTTCAAGACGGTCACATAATCGAGTTAAGGTTTGTTGTCTTCTAGAGGGTCCACCGTGTTACTTGCATATTTTTCCGAAAGATTCAAACCCGAAAAAAAATTCAACACTTGAAAGTTTGCCGTGCCGGGAAAAAGTGAGTTAATGATATCCTTTCGAACATTTTAACAGTTTCTAAATATCCGGAAATAATAACGAATTTAAATTTTCCGATCGAATCTACGATTACAAAATAAACCCCAGAATACTCAACACTTGAGTAAACATAAAAATACCAGAAACTGTACAAGCATTAAAAAAGAATTACTGTGAAATAAAAATTGTCACATCACACAGTACTGCCGCGGAACCGCGGCTGAAGCAGGGTACGGTCGCGATTCCACGGTCGTATGTACGGATCAATTACTCGTATTTCACTGTTATTCTTATTTTTCTCTGCTGTATTTTTCAGGTATTTTTAATTCAGAAAAAATCGCATTTTTGAAAAATATCCAGAGAGGGGTTTTGTTTTGTCGGTACGGGTTCGATCGGAGTTTTAACTTCGTAAACACGTCGCCTAATGCTCTGGCTAGGCTCTGATACCACTGTAGGGTTCCTAGGCACTCTTGTGAAGGTTTATAAAGCATCAAACATGCCCGAATAAAATTTTAGATGTGCCGAACAACCCAAAGACGGGATCTTTGCTAGATTATTAGGGTTTAACATGCAAGATAACATCTTTAAACCTAAGTGTGATGGATTATAACCTTTGTAGTCCGCTCCTTCGCTTCACAAGCTCCGAGTAGAAGTCCCTTCGCCGCGATCCACGATCACCCGGACTCAAGAGAGGCTCCACGACTCGAACGATCCATTCTAGCTTGAAGTGTTCCACTTCTCCGATGATCTACGTCGAAGTTGCTATAACCCAAGCTTTCTCACTCTAATGAAGTGAACACCCTAATCTAAAGGGCTAGATTAGATGAGGATGATGAAGTAGTATTTATGCTTTCTTTTTATATCATTTTCTCACAAGAACTCATCACAAAAGAAATCACAAGTGAACTCTCTCTCAAACTCAAGGGAGAAGAAGATGAAGAATAATGAGAATCATTCCTTTTGTGATGAATAGTAGATAAGAATATATGATGGATATGGAACCATGGTCAAGGATGATAGGCTTAACCTTTGTAGAGAATAAACTAGAGCTAGGGTTTGGTTAGGTTAAAGATAAGTATCAACCATAATATCTTAACCAAGACAAAAAGGAAACCCTTCTAGAATAATCAAGAAAGAGCGAACCCTAATCAAACCCTAATCTCTTTTTATCATCCTTAAACAAGTTTCATAATAAATCATATCATGTCACAATAATATATATCACATATATATTATATATTTGCAACAAAAGAAAATAATATAATTAACATATATCGCATATATATCAATGTATTAATCCGGTGAGAAAATGAAATAATAAAGCGAGCCAATATTAGATAATGTAATACAATATATCATATATATCATTATACATTAAATCATCGAATCAACACTTGATCCGACGATCCGGCTATATCGAATATAACCGACTAATATATCATCTACCGATTCATCGAATCAACACTTGATCCGATGTCCCGGTTCATATTTAAATATCGCGATAATATAATACGGTATCTCATATCGCATTATCCTCGGTCCTGCACATATCTCATATGTGCCTCTACTCCGTTTTGCCTGAGCCAAGAAACCTCTGTGTAGGACTCTAAAGAATCGTCAATACGCCGGTAGCAGGTGATGATCATATCAAACACCCACAAGGTGCAAGCGGTCAGCTAAACGTAACAGCCACCCTGATATTGAGCGATCAGAAGATCAACAAGCTAGCATGTCCGTTCTCCTATGAATCCAATCAGTAACACTCCCGTACAGTCCGGTCTGTTCGTCTGATATGTCGCATATCAAGTCTAGGGGTGGTATACGTCAGACCCCAGTAACCGATAAGTCGTGTCGATGTGAAGCTCATAACAGGTCGAGAAACTACTGGTAACACTTACCAGTATATCTTTATATCATCCCTGGCCAGGGACTTCCAGTTATAGCCAATCGAACACAGCACAACATCAACTCCCTATACCGGGAGAGACGAATCCCCTCTTCTCGCTCATTGCCTCCATGTGATTTGGGACTGTACCCAAAAGCCACCGTTTTGCACGCCCTCTTGGACGTGGTAAGGTGGAAATCAAAGCATAGTGGGAATCACACAAGACTCTATGACGATCTCGGGTCTACAGACTACCCTGTACCAGTATCACCGGAGAACTGCCATCTGACGTGTGGTATATCACCATCTGGGAGTTCTCGGCGAGTCCGTCCAGTGTACCCAGTCTCCTCTGAGCACCCGTACACCATCTCTGATGTCGAACACCGATGGATATGGGATCATCCATCGCCCATCATATGGGTCAAGATGCGTATACGCTAGTCTACTCTGGTGTATCGATGCCCTGTCTCGATATACCCTCGACTAGGAACAGTTATAGGATGTACTCATCGACTACCGTGGCCCCACTAGTATGATCTCATCATAGTCCCAGTAGTCGAGTACAGATCCTAAGGGCTTTATCAACATGTGAGAGAAAGACAGTAAACCAATACAAGTCAACATGTTAAGATAAAGTGAAACTAAATAGCATACTATCATGACGAGAAAGAAAGTCCTCTCTGTATATATCCAAGCATCCATTATAATATACATCAAATGTACACCAATGGCCTCTACGGCATATACATAACTAACAACTTGGGGGTTAAGGTGGCATATGCATTAAATGAGATTAGTGAGTCATTTGAATGATTCATCCATGTCATTAATGCATCATAAATGCTTAATGACTCATGGAGATGAATCACCCTCTTGTATTTATGAAGCATGATTATTAATCCTTTATTTTCTTTTATTGGATAAATGATAATGCTTGATATATATTATGATAGATCATTATCTCATCTCATTCTCTTGCTCACTTTCTCTCTCCTCAAGCTCTCTCTCTTCAAACCCTAATCCTCCCCTCTCATGTGTTGAGACCAAGGATTAGAATAGACTACTTAATCCTTAACCATTCTCTATATCACCTAGGTTACTTAGATTAGCGATTTAAGAAACCTAGTTACCTCAAGTTAGAGGTGAAGCTTGTAGTAAAGCTCTCGGGTGGATCATCTACTACATAGAGAAGGCCGGAGAGGACGTGGAGAACGGAAAGACGAAGGACACGGTTCTTTAGGTATAATCACTTATCATAGTAGTTAACTCTTCTATGGTTTCTTGTTAGTTATTGTTTAAGCAAAGATTCTCGGTTAGTCGATGTTTACGCATAAAACAAGATCGTTTTTCATTATTCCGCCTCCCCGCAAGTCGTGGGGTGTTATACATCGACTTACACGTATTGGCGAGAGAGTGTTGCCTGTCGACTTGATCCTTCTTGAGATGTTGGACTTCGATGTTCTTTTAGGCATGGATTGGTTAGCCACGTGCTATGCGTCTGTGGACTGCCGCGAGAAGAAAGTTAGATTTTGTTTTCCCGACGAGTCTGCTTTTGTTGTGCAGGGGGACTGTTGTGCCGCCCCTCACAGTTTGATTTCTTCTCTTCGCGCTGGACTGCTGTTGTGGAAGGGATGTCAGGGATTTCTAGCCTATGTTTGCGATACTAGAGCTACGGATGTTCCGTTGGACCAGGTTCCGATTGTTTGTGAGTTCCCTGATGTCTTCCCTGATGAGCTTCCTGGGCTACCGCCTGAGCGCGATGTTGTTTTCTGCATTGACTTGATTCCCTGCACGGGGCCTATTTCTATACCGTCTTATCGGATGGCCCCGGCGGAGCTTAGTGAGTTGAAGGGTCAGTTGCAAGATTTGCTGGATAAGGGACTTATTCGACCCAGTGTGTCTCCTTGGGGTGCTCCGGTCCTGTTTGTCAAGAAGAAGGACGGCAGTTTGCGTTTGTGTATCGACTACCGCCAGCTGAACCGGGTTATCATGCGGAACAGATATCCTTTGCCACGCATCGACGACTTGTTCGACCAGCTTCAGGGTGCATGATATTTTTCGAGGATCGACTTGCGATCAGGATACCATCAGCTGCGGGTTCGACAAGAGGATATACCGAGAAAAGCTTTCCGCACGCGTTACGGCCATTATGAGTTTTTGGTGATGTCGTTCGGACTCACCAATGCCCCAGCTGCATTTATGGACTTGATGAACTGTATATTCAGGTCGTATATTGATTTGTTCATCATCGTATTGCTTGACGATATTTTGGTGTATTCCCGGAGCCGAGAGGAGCACGAGCAGCACCTGCGGATCACACTGCAGACTTTGAGGAAGCACCGGCTTTTCGCAAAATTCTCCAAGTGCGCATTCTAGCTTGACAGCGTAGACTTCTTGGGTCACGTGATTACATGAGATGATATATGTGTGGACCCGAAGAAGATCGAGGCCGTTCACCATTGGCCCAGACCGACCTCAGTTACAGAGATCCGCAGCTTTCTAGGATTGGCCGGCTGCTACAGGCGATTTGTGCAGGACTTCTTCCGTATTGCTGCACCTTTGACCGGGTTGACCCGGAAGGGAGTTCCTTTCGATTGGACGGAGGAGTGCTAGCATAGCTTTCAGCAGCTACGGACGTGTTTGACTACAGCGCCGGTGTTAGCATTGCCTTCAGGATCGGGCCGATTTGTGGTCTATTTTGATGCTTCTCGAGTGGGGCTAGGGTGCGTATTGATGCATCATGACAGGGTGATCGCGTATGCTTCATGGCAGTTGAAGAAACATGAACAGAACTACCCCATTCACGATTTGGAGATGGCTGCAGTGGTCTTTGCACTCAAGATCTGGCGACATTACCTATACGGCGAGTCGTGCCGGATATTCACTGATCGCAAGAGTTTAAAGTATATATTTCAGTAGCGAGACCTGAATCTTAGACAGCACCGTTGGATGGAACTAGTAAAGGACTACGATTGCGAGATCTTGTATCACCCGGGCAAGGCGAATGTAGTGGCTGATGCTTTGAGCAGGAGGCCCGGGGGTAGTCTATCTTGTTTGAGCGCAGTGCAGAGGCAGTCGTCGGTAGATTGGCAGGTTTTATGCGACAGCCGAGTGCAGTTCGAGTTCATGCCGATCGGGGGACAGCTTGCGCATGTTCGTGCACGCCCACAGTTGCTTGACCGTATACGTGAGGCACAGTACAGTGATAACCGTTGTTCAGAGATCATGGCACAGATTGGACAGGGCGGATTTTCTGAGTTCATGATCGATGATCAAGGGATACTGCGATTTGGGACTAGACTGTACGTACCAGATGCTGAGGGACTGCGGCGCGAAATTCTTGAGGAGGCGCATAGATCGGTGTATAGTGTTCATCCGGGTTCCACCAAGATGTACCATAATATGAGAGACGTTTACTGGTGGGAAGGAATGAAGAGGGACATCACAGACTTCGTGTCGAGATGCCTGGCTTGTCAGCAAGTCAAGGCCGAGCACCAGAGGCCAGCGGGAGAGCTACAGCCGCTACCCATTCCGGAGTGGAAATGGGAGCAGATTTCGATGGACTTCGTTGTGGGTCTACCCAGGACCAGGCGAGGGTATGACTCCATCTGGGTGATCGTGGTTCGTTTGACGAAAGCGGCTCACTTCCTGCCGGTGAAGACGACTTTCGGATTTGCTCAGAATGCCCAGATATACATCGATGAGATTGTACGATTGCATGGAGTCCCGACATGTATCGTGTCCGACCGAGGCACCCAGTTTACCAGCCGACTATGGCAGAGGCTTGTAACATTTCCAAAATAATAAAATATTATTTTTAGGAATTTTTATAATTTAATATTATTTTATTGATTATTTTAATATTAAATTTATAATTAAATGCAAATAAATGAAGAAAAATTATGGAAAATTATGGAAAATTCTAAAATGGGTTATTTATTGGAATTATGTCATTTTTAAGTGTTTGTGATCATTTATATGCTAATTTAGCGCTAATCGCGATCAAAAATCGCTAATCGAATTTTTTGGCTTTTTGTGCAAAATTGTGCACATATCATTTTGGACTTGTGTTACACTTTTTTTCTAGCCATGGTTTTCTTTTGGAGTTACTATTGGTGTGAGAAGGATTAGGGATTTAAAAGAAAAAGGGAAAAGAAAAGAATGGGGTTGGTGAGAGAGGGTATGGGTTGCACTTTGACTTGAACCTTAGCCATTTCCCTTTGGATTTTCCTCTCACTTCCTCCCCCTCTTTCTTGAGCTGCTGTTGCTGCTATTGCCCATTCTTCCCTCCACAAAACCCTCTCAAATCATCTCACAAATCACTCCAAAACCCCACTTCCATTTCACAAAACATGCACACAAGCTCACAAGCTATAGAATGGACCAAGAAAGTTGCTGTTTTGGTGCTGTGGGAAGGTTCTTGAGTCTCTATTGAGGTAATTACTTCACAATTATTGTAGTATTTCAAGTGATTTAGCCTCTTTTAAAGTTTCATATCGATATCGGGTGAATTGGTGCACTTTGGACAAAACTAGAGAGGGTTAGGGTAATTTTGAGTTATGACCTTGCAATTGGACTCTAATGGTGACCTTAGACCCTATTTTGACCAAGACCCTGACCTAGAACAACCTGAAACCAAAAAATACGGAATTACGGGACTTTTATGTCGGTTTGTGAGTGTTTAGAGTGTGCAGGGAAATCTGGAATGTACTGGGACTTTTTCAGAAAAATTAAGTAACACCAGGGACCCAATTGAGACCATAGGAAGCCACCCTGACCAGACGGACCCCATTGGAGATAGGGGGGCCGGCCAGGCCGGTTTTGGGAAGGTTTTGGCCGGACAAGTAGTGATGGAATGCATCGGGGTTGGTCCAGTAGCTCAAATACATCATATACAGCACCCTGGACTTGTTTAATTGGCTAAATTTGACCCGAGATGAAATCTGGGATCGTTTTCTTGGGTTGCTGCCTTACTTTCAGTATTTTGTGTTACGTATTTTGATTTCCACATTTTGGTGTTTGTACGTTATCTCGATCGTGTGACGTTTGTACGACTGCATCGAGTGATTTCGGGTTGTTTTGCGAAGGCTAACCGTAGGTTCGAACCTATAGGCCTTTTAGCGTATCGTATTGGTTTTAGCGTGTCGTTTCGAGTTTTGATTTGGTTTTGATGCAATGCGATACGTGTGATATGTGTAGGTACCCCGCGACGATCCGAGGCGATGCAGAAGATGACGGTGACATCGACACCGACACGCAGGATGCAGGTGAGTAGATTTATATCTACGGGGAGAAGTCGGGTTGATGGCGTATAGCACCCCCGCAGTCCGTGGTGTTGTATACGAATACGTATACACACGTATATTTATTATGTGTGGTTTAGATTAGTGATGGTAATAATGGTATTATTGATGATCGGAATGTATTGGTTTAGTATAGTGCGAACCCTAGAGTAGTGGTTGCACCCACACATACACTTATACACATACTTGCATACATTCCTTCATTTGTTTATGTGCATATGATGTTGCGTATATCTACACATGGTTATGGGACTATGTGTTTATATACGGGATTTGAGGATGATACGTGGGTTTGAGATGATACTTGATGTGAGGCCGTGAGATCGGCGATGTGACATAGCTTGTCTTTGAGGTGCGAGATGATAGTTTTAGCGGGCCTTTGGACATGTGCTTTACCCGCATTCATATTCTTACAGATGGTATCGTTTTATACTAGACTTGGAGTAGTACCCCAGATTATGCGATCTGATGATAATGATACCTGATATGTGATAAGATAGTGTGATATTGACCCCTACCCAGCTATTGGGATGCCGTATGACGATTTACCGTACGAGCCGATATTGATGATTGATCCGCACTCTTGACTTGGGATGTCTGATTATTGATATGGTATCGGATATGATATTATTGAGGCGGGATCACCGACTAATATATATACAGGTATGTATATGTATCGACTCAGATGTTAGGCGGTTCCCTTACTGTAGCTCAGCTTGTTAGTTCAGCCGTATAGTTTAGTGTAGTTGTTAGATTAGATTAGACTCCTACCTATTTCAAAAACTAACGAATCGTGGGTATTTTAAAAGACAGCCCAAGGGATCCTACGGATATTTCAAAAGACGTATCTTTTCATAAAAACACCGTAGCCCTATTTTCAAAACCCCATGAATCGTGTTATTTCAAAAGGCACCATTTGTAGAGGTTATATTAGATTAATGCAGATTAGTTGTAGTTGCGTCCTGTATTCAGCTTCCGCTCATTATTGTGGTTCACTTCGCATCGCATGCTTATATTATGTTTCATACTCCATTATTGATGTTATGCTGTTAGGACACCAGCACCATTACCGATGATGCGTATGTACCACGTACACTTACATGCCGGCTCACACACATCTTCATCGGTAATTGCCATGTCACGTACACCTTAGAAAATATTATTGCATCGACATAGGTTGTTAGCTAATAATTTAGACATGATATTAGTGTACTTGCCTTATATGCTAGATTAGACATTGTAATTATTACTTGTTACATCATGCATGTTATTATTCATGGATTTTTATGCCTATATGCACTGTTTACATGCTATTGAGGATTGGATTCGGATTTCCATGAGATTTTCTGGATTTGGGGGAAAACCGCAAAACTTATATAAACTTCCTTTCTCTCTTTAAAATAAAAAGTGCGGTTTTCCCATGATGTATGAGTCGTCCACCATGAGTTTGCTGATGGATTTGGAAACCCGATTCGAGGAGACGGATGAACCCTTTCGGGTATATGGTGGACCCGGTGCGGTACCCCGGGGCAAGAGGAATGTGGTGATGACGTTGAGCCTGGCAGGGGAGTACTACCTACCGGTGATTTTACCTGACGCGTCGGATATCCGGAGGATACCGTCGTGGTCTTGAGATTGATGGTAGGGGCCGGTCTGGACTGACGGCGCCCTAGATATTGTGGTTGAGACTTTGAGATATCGGGATATTGGGATTTCGTTTTGTGCCGATACTAGGCACAGTTTTATGCTGATTTCATTATGGTACCTCATTTTAAAAATACAAGGGAAATCTCACTAAATTATGAAAACAGTTGCTTCATGTAAATGTATTCTGTTTTCAAGCATTCATATCTCATTCATATGCTATATTGTTACCTGAGGCACTAGCACGAGCACTTGGCACTACACTCATGTATAGAGATTACATTGCCAGTTTAGCATGCTTCAGCTTTATCCATAATGAGGTTTATTTATATCTGATCGTATTGACCTAGCATGGGTCATGCATTCGATTCCTGCTTGTAGATATCTTTCTATTCACGAGTTGGCAACTCACCCCCGTTGTGCCCCAGTTCTTGCAGGTTTGCCGTACCGATTCCATAGCGGCATTTCTGGCACATTGCTTCCTTATGGGTGACTTGCTTGGATAGGTGGGTTCTTTTGTATCAGAACCGCCATTGTTCATGTATTATTTATTGTATCTAGAATTGTCTATCAACCAAAACCATCATTATTCTTTCAGACTCAGACTTCAGTGTTGTTTTATTTCGACCTTAGAGTCGCGCTTGTAGTATTGCGGTTTTCTGGCTGTTTCTGAGTTCTTTTCAGTTAGATCCTCGCCCTTTGGCGTTGTATATTGTTGTTGCTTATGTGGTTGTGACCGTCGATTGACGAAGAGCTAGCTCCCGCTTGGGGATGCCTTTTATCATGTTATATATATTGTTCTTGTTGTACCCCGTTCGGGGCCCGTTTTTACAAAAGAAACTCTGCCGAAATTTTCAGGAAAAAAATTTCACATTTTAAAACACATATTCGGCTTAGTTATTTAAAAACTTGATTTTTCAAGCATGTTTTCTTTACCTCTTAAAACTAGTTTTTTCTATTTACTCCTTAAATGGTTTGAGATTTCTGGGCTTTGGCTTACTTGGATCAGATGGAGTCCTATAGACTTCATATGGTTCGAGGGCCAGTCACGTGCTCTTTCGGGTCGTGACAAAGTTGGTATCAGAGCGCTAGGTTGACCTTGATTCGAGTCTAAGTTTGACTATGTGGAGCCTAGGGCGTTACTTATATACGGAACTTACGCTTGACCTTACGGAACTTAGACTTGGTCGAGGGGGTATTAGACCCGAACTTTCTTCGCGTAGGATGACCCTTGGTTGATGGAATAGGTGACTAAAGTAGAGTGACGTACCGTTGGTATATTCCACGGCATACTTACGACACGCCACTCCGCTTAAGAAACCTTAGGTTGTACATTTCCTTGCATTGTGTCATATTCTTTCCTATGATCTATCTTCATCGATACTGGTTATGGTTTTGCTGCCGCGATTGCACGGGCAGAGTGAGCTACGGCTCGAGTTGTCAGCATGAGCTCGTCGTGGACGAGGACTGACCAGGGCGTGATTCCCGAGGCTTACGATTGCATTTTGAGGCGTCGTCTTTTTGTGTTTCCGCACTATGAGCGTTTGACAGATCGCTGTTGCGAGATTTTCCGGTTGTGCTGATTGGCACCAGAGGATTGAGCCACTGATAGAGGCCAGCCAGGATGTGATGACTGTTGATATGTCACTTATCCAGGATGATTGAGGCGCTGTTCAGCGTACGGACGAATGAGACAGTTGTTGCTGCGAATGATGAGATATCGCCCAGATGATTGGAGCTACTGCAGCATAGGCATGTTCTTAGAGACATGATAGTGAGTCGCTAGTCACCGAGGAGGAATGACTAGGACATGTGGTTCGTTCTCTTACCCCGATGCGAGGTCATCAGGTAGATTGATTCCAGCTAGAGGCGACTTCACGCAGATTCGTTGAGAGTCGATTGAGACGATCGAATGTCAGGAACCTATTTTCCAAGTTTAAAGTATACGGAAAGACATGCAGGTGATTCTATGGACCCTCTAGAAGAATGAAACCCTAACTCGACTTAATGACCGTGTGAAAGCCTTTGAACCTTAGGGTTTGCGGCGGTTCCTCGGCGCCATTAGTGAGGCTTGGGTTTGCCCTTCTACGGCTGGACCACCGACGCTGTGGCATGTACTCGATACTATTAAACTGTACCCGAGGTGTGAGCTCTTGGGGGATTATGAGGTTCTGACGAGTCGATCGGATGGTTCGACATCTTTCGGATATTGTGATGGGACACTGCTTGGAAGACTCCAGATGCGAGCATAGACGTCGGAGCGCAGTTCGTGTAGCCACGATGAGTTGAGTCCGAATCAGTCGATATTGGAGCAAGGTGGAGTAAAGCGTTCGCATGAGATTTCGACGAGATGACGTTCTACTCCGCTGACATAAGAGATGGAACATGCACTCTGAGGACGTGTTCGGCTAGATATCTTCTACTGAGTGAGGAAGATACCGAGTTCATGATTTCGAGTCCGTGTTGGAGACTTCGGATGGACCGTAGCCGAAGGCATTGCAGTGCGCAGATAGAGACGCGATGTTGAAATGGACGATGATACAGACAAGCGGAACAAGAGGTTCGTGCGAGACATTGGCGAGCTGTCATTAATTTCCGTCGAGACCAGAGGTCAAATATGCTTATAGAGGCGTTGGAACGCAACCAATCACCGAGGAAATGCTGTGCTGAGGACACAGATGTCCATTGGACGAGAAGAGACTATGCAAGAGTACCAGCCTCCTTACGGATCGGCATAGGCAAGATCGGCAGAGACCTTGAGTAGGATTCCTTCCAGTACACTGCTGCTATAAGATTTGCACCAGGAGTAGATGCGTGATGTGCAGTCAGAGGACCCGAGGTCGGCGCCAGTGATGTGTTGTTTTACGAGCGGTCGTGAGGATTGATCGAGAGATTTCCAAAGAAGTGCCAGAACGGAATCGTTCCTGTCAGCACTCCTGACCGGGCCGGTGAGCCGATGGATTGCGAGATTGGTAATCTACAGGAAAGATCAGGAACCAAGGGCAGAGGACGCCAGCCGCGAGCGAGAGGCCAGTGGAGATCTTGCGCCGCTAGAATTGGATGTGCCGGCACCTTCTCGACTTCGAGGGAGGATATACCGATGATAGTATTTATGATTTATGATTTTGTGATTTGACTATCACGTATCTGTCACTTTGGGATTTCGGTATTTTGGCGATCCATTTGCATGATGGGTTTTGATGGCTGAGTTCTATGATTTCTGTTTTCGTGCACCATGGTTGCACTTAATGGGCATTTATACCATGCGCATCATTATTATTTCTGAGGTGTTGATTGCGATTTCATGCTTAGTTTATGCCAGTGATTTGATTTACGCTTCCAGCAGAGTTTTCATGCATTTCGAGTGTTTTGATTTGATTTGTGCACGCTGATGCACACGGTTGTGAGATTTGCCATTGCGATACACTTGATTTTGGATTGAGCCGCATTATATCGTTGATTTTGACCTTGACATTGAAGATTGATTCTTGCACTCCGTGCTTTTGGTTGGACTTGCGTATGTTCGACGTTTGCTATGGGATTTTGTGATTTCGTGCATGTTGAGTGCGCAGGGTTTGGATTTTCATTCGTGCACGATGGGTGCACCGATTTGGATTTTCGCGCATGTTGGGCGCATGTTTTTAGATACGAATTTAGTGCACACCAGATGCACTAAATCGAGATTCTTCGTGAATGTCAGATGCGCCGGATTTTTTGGCTGTCAGGCACATACGTTGCCTATGACAGATGCTTCGTGCACACCCGTTGCACCTAGATGTTTTTTTGTGCACCTGTTTAGCACATATATGGATTTTTGATTTCCGTGCGCACCAGACGCACCGGATTGTGTTATGTATATTTTTGAGATTTATTCCTTTTGGAGCAGTACATTTTTATGATATGGGATATTTGTTTTCATACTGAGCAGGACTAGTCAGAGGACAGTACCTGGATATATTTTGCATGCATTGATAGTTTGAAGGGATTTCCAAGGAGCGAGCTATAGTCTCAATATATATATATATATACTTACGTGTCCGATATGACACGAAACGTTTTAAAAACAAGGAAACCCTTCTGATTGTTTTCAAAACGGCGGAACGTGCTTAGTAAACAAAAGATATATATACATATATAGTTATTTTCTTATGAGAAACGTCCGCCACTGTGCAGTGTTATGCGCAGCGCACAGCGATTTTAAAAAGATTTGGCATGCTTTTACATCAGCTATTTACATGTATGGATTGGATGTCTACATGTGCAGTTCTGATCCATACCATATCGGTTTTGTATTGGATTTGACATTGTGTTTTTACCTTGACTCCGATGATTGCGGGATGTTTGATGGAGCGTTGTTTTTGAGTTATCTGCTCAGTACCCATGCGCATGCATTGCGCTGTGACGTTCTATTTGTTGATGATTTCGGAACCCCGACGACTTGGAAATTTGTATTGAAATGTTTTAGTACTTGGGGATTTTAAATTTAAATTCGGGGACCGAATTTCTTTAAGGGGGGTAGATTGTAACATTTCCAAAATAATAAAATATTATTTTTAGGAATTTTTATAATTTAATATTATTTTATTGATTATTTTAATATTAAATTTATAATTAAATGCAAATAAATGAAGAAAAATTATGGAAAATTATGGAAAATTCTAAAATGCGTTATTTATTGGAATTATGTCATTTTTAAGTGTTTGTGATCATTTATATGCTAATTTAGCGCTAATCGCGATCAAAAATCGCTAATCGAATTTTTTGGCTTTTTGTGCAAAATTGTGCACATATCATTTTGGACTTGTGTTACACTTTTTTTCTAGCCATGGTTTTCTTTTGGAGTTACTATTGGTGTGAGAAGGATTAGGGATTTAAAAGAAAAAGGGAAAAGAAAAGAATGGGGTTGGTGAGAGAGGGTATGGGTTGCACTTTGACTTGAACCTTAGCCATTTCCCTTTGGATTTTCCTCTCACTTCCTCCCCCTCTTTCTTGAGCTGCTGTTGCTGCTATTGCCCATTCTTCCCTCCACAAAACCCTCTCAAATCATCTCACAAATCACTCCAAAACCCCACTTCCATTTCACAAAACATGCACACAAGCTCACAAGCTATAGAATGGACCAAGAAAGTTGCTGTTTTGGTGCTGTGGGAAGGTTCTTGAGTCTCTATTGAGGTAATTCCTTCACAATTATTGTAGTATTTCAAGTGATTTAGCCTCTTTTAAAGTTTCATATCGATATCGGGTGAATTGGTGCACTTTGGACAAAACTAGAGAGGGTTAGGGTAATTTTGAGTTATGACCTTGCAATTGGACTCTAATGGTGACCTTAGACCCTATTTTGACCAAGACCCTGACCTAGAACAACCTGAAACCAAAAAATACGGAATTACGGGACTTTCTTGTCGGTTTGTGAGTGTTTAGAGTGTGCAGGGAAATCTGGAATGTACTGGGACTTTTTCAGAAAAATTAAGTAACACCAGGGACCCAATTGAGACCATAGGAAGCCACCCTGACCAGACGGACCCCATTGGAGATAGGGGGCCGGCCAGGCCGGTTTTGGGAAGGTTTTGGCCGGCCAAGTAGTGATGGAATGCATCGGGGTTGGTCCAGTAGCTCAAATACATCATATACAGCACCCTGGACTTGTTTAATTGGCTAAATTTGACCCGAGATGAAATCTGGGATCGTTTTCTTGGGTTGCTGCCTTACTTTCAGTATCTTGTGTTACGTATTTTGATTTCCACATTTTGGTGTTTGTACGTTATCTCGATCGTGTGACGTTTGTACGACTGCATCGAGTGATTTCGGGTTGTTTTGCGAAGGCTAACCGTAGGTTCTAACCTATAGGCCTTTTAGCGTATCGTATTGGTTTTAGCGTGTCGTTTCGAGTTTTGATTTGGTTTTGATGCAATGCGATACGTGTGATATGTGTAGGTACCCCGCGACGATCTGAGGCGATGCAGAAGATGACGGTGACATCGACACCGACACGCAGGATGCAGGTGAGTAGATTTATATCTACGGGGAGAAGTCGGGTGGATGGCGTATAGCACCCCCGCAGTCCGTGGTGTTGTATACGAATACGTATACACACGTATATTTATTATGTGTGGTTTAGATTAGTGATGGTAATAATGGTATTATTGATGATCGGAATGTATTGATTTAGTATAGTGCGAACCCTAGAGTAGTGGTTGCACCCACACATACACTTACACACATACTTGCATACATTCCTTCATTTGTTTATGTGCATATGATGTTGCGTATATCTACACATGGGTATGGGACTATGTTTTTATATACGGGATTTGAGGATGATACGTGGGTTTGAGATGATACTTGATGTGAGGCCGTGAGATCGGCGATGTGACATAGCTTGTCTTTGAGGTGCGAGATGATAGTTTTAGCGGGCCTTTGGACATGTGCTTTACCCGCATTCATATTCTTATAGATGGTATCGTTTTGTACTAGACTTGGAGTAGTACCCCAGATTATGCGATCTGATGATAGTGATACCTGATATGTGATAAGATAGTGTGATATTGACCCCTACCCAGCTATTGGGATGCCGTACGACGATTTACCGTACGAGCCGATATTGATGATTGATCCGCACTCTTGACTTGGGATGTCTGATTATAGATATGGTATCGGATATGATATTATTGAGGCGGGATCACCGACTAATATATATACAGGTATGTATATGTATCGACTCAGATGTTAGGCGGTTCCCTTACTGTAGCTCAGCTTGTTAGTTCAGCCGTATAGTTTAGTGTAGTTGTTAGATTAGATTAGACTCCTACCTATTTCAAAAACTAACGAATCGTGGGTATTTTAAAAGACAGCCCAAAGGATCCTACGGATATTTCAAAAGACGTATCTTTTCATAAAAACGCCGTAGCCCTATTTTCAAAACCCCATGAATCGTGTTATTTCAAAAGGCACCATTTGTAGAGGTTATATTAGATTAATGCAGATTAGTTGTAGTTGCGTCCTGTATTCAGCTTCCGCTCATTATTGTGGTTCACTTCGCATCGCATGCTTATATTATGTTTCATACTCCATTATTGATGTTATGCTGTTAGGACACCAGCACCATTACCGATGATGCGTATGTACCACGTACACTTACTTGCCGGCTCACACACATCTTCATCGGTAATTGCCATGTCACGTACACCTTAGAAAATATTATTGCATCGACATAGGTTGTTAGCTAATAATTTAGACATGATATTAGTGTACTTGCCTTATATGCTAGATTAGACATTGTAATTATTACTTGTTACATCATGCATGTTATTATTCATGGATTTTTATGCCTATATGCACTGTTTACATGCTATTGAGGATTGGATTCGGATTTCCATGAGATTTTCTGGATTTGGGGGAAAACCGCATAACTTATATAAACTTCCTTTCTCTCTTTAGAATAAAAAGTGCGGTTTTCCTATGATGTATGAGTCGTCCACCATGAGTTTGCTGATGGATTTGGAAACCCGATTCGAGGAGACGGATGAACCGTTTCGGATACATGGTGGTCCCGGTGCGGTACCCCGGGGCAAGAGGAATGTGGTGATGACGTTGAGCCTGGCAGGGGAGTACTACCTACCGGTGATTTTACCTGACGCGTCGGATATCCGGAGGATACCGTCGTGGTCTTGAGATTGATGGTAGGGGCCGGTCTGGACTGACGGCGCCCTAGATATTGTGGTTGAGACTTTGAGATATCGGGATATTGGGATTTCGTTTTGTGCCGATACTAGGCACGTTTTATGCTGATTTCATTATGGTACATCATTTTAAAAATACAAGGGAAATCTCACTAAATTATGAAAACAATTGCTTCATGTAAATGTATTCTGTTTTCAAGCATTCATATCTCATTCATATGCTATATTGTTACCTGAGGCACTAGCACGAGCACTTGGCACTACACTCATGTATAGAGATTACATTGCCAGTTTAGCATGCTTCAGCTTTATCCATATTGAGGTTTATTTATATCTGATCGTATTGACCTAGCATGGGTCATGCATTCGATTCCTGCTTGTAGATATCTTTCTATTCACGAGTTGGCAACTCACCCCCGTTGTGCCCCAGTTCTTGCAGGTTTGCCGTACCGATTCCATAGCGGCATTTCTGGCACATTGCTTCCTTATGGGTGACTTGCTTGGATAGGTGGGTTCTTTTGTATCAGAACCGCCATTGTTCATGTATTATTTATTGTATCTAGAATTGTCCATCAACCAAAACCAGCATTATTCTTTCAGACTCAGACTTCAGTGTTGTTTTATTTCGACCTTAGAGTCGCGCTTGTAGTATTGCGGTTTTCTGGCTGTTTCTGAGTTCTTTTCAGTTAGATCCTCGCCCTTTGGCGTTGTATATTGTTGTTGCTTATGTGGTTGTGACCGTCGATTGACGAAGAGCTAGCTCCCGCTTGGGGATGCCTTTTATCATGTTATATATATTGTTCTTGTTGTACCCCGTTCGGGGCCCGTTTTTACAAAAGAAACTCTGCCGAAATTTTCAGGAAAAAAATTTCACATTTTAAAACACATATTCGGCTTAGTTATTTAAAAACTTGATTTTTCAAGCATGTTTTCTTTACCTCTTAAAACTAGTTTTTTCTATTTACTCCTTAAATGGTTTGAGATTTCTGGGCTTTGGCTTACTTGGATCAGATGGAGTCCTATAGACATCATATGGTTCGAGGGCCAGTCACGTGCTCTTTCGGGTCGTGACAAGGCTTCAGGAGGCTTTGGGCACCCGCTTGAGTTTCAGCATAGCATTTCATCCGCAGACCGACGGCCAGTCAGAGCGGACTATTCAGACTCTCGAGGACATGCTCCGAGCGTGCGTTTTAGACTTTGGTGGTAGCTGGGATCATCATTTACCCTTGGTGGTGTTCTCCTATAACAATAGTTTCCAGGATACTATTCATATGGCACCTTTCGAGGCCTTGTATGGGAGGAGATGTAGATCACCCGTCTGTTGGACAGAGCTCAGTGAGAGCAGTGTTTTGGGGCCACAGATCGTACAGGAGACGACCGAGAAGATACAGCTGATTCGAGATAGGATGAGGACAGCTTAGAGCAGGAAGAAATCGTATGCTGACAGACGCCGCCGCAGATTAGAGTTCGCAGTTGGCGATCGCGTTTTTCTGTGGGTCTCTCCGATGAAGGGAGTGATGAGGTTTGGACAGAAGGGGAAGCTTAGCCCCAGATTTATAGGTCCCTTCGAGATCCTCGAGCGAGTGGGCGCAGTAGAATATCGTTTGTCTCTTCCACCCGACTTCCCAGATGTTCACCCCGTATTCCATGTGTCGATGCTTCGCAGATACCTACATGACCCTTCTCATATGATTCAGCATCAGACCGTTCAGCTCGAGCACGATCTTTCGTTCACCGAGCAGCCAGTCGTGATATTGGACCGGCAAGTGAAGATACTTCGATCAAAGGTCTTGCCATCTGTGAAGGTGCTTTGGCTCAGCCCAAATAGTGAAGAGATCACTTGGGAGGCCGAGGGCGAGATGCGGAAGAAATTCCCTCATCTCTTTGAAGGTACGTGTAGCTATATATTTTAAATTCGGGGACGAATTTCTTTAAGGGGGGAAGATTGTAACACCTTAGGATGTGATTAGTGGCTAATTATATTTTAATAAATGGTTTTTTATTAAAAGTTTACCAAATCGATTTTTAAATATTTTATCAAATTTAATGAATATTTTAGTAGAATTTATTTGAGGTTTGTACACATATGTGCATGTAAACTAGGGTTAAACCATGTTTAGCAACCATGGTGGATTAACCCATTTTCATTAAGTTTATTTGGTTTTAATTAAGGGTTGTTTTTTCTTTTAAATGGAAAAATCATTTGAATTTTAGTTGACATTCCGGATCGGCCCACGGGCTCCATATGCGGAATCGGCCCTCAAATCCTGTAAAACTCATGGAATCGTGAGTGCCCAACATCGGCACTCGAAATATCATAAAATAATCGTATCCGACCGAGGCACCCAATTTACCACCCGACTTCCCAGATGTTCACCCCGTATTCCATGTGTCGATGCTTCGCAGATACCTACACGACCCTTCTCACATGATTCAGCATCAGACCGTTCAGCTCGAGCACGATCTTTCGTTCACCGAGCAGCCAGTCGTGATATTGGACTGGCAGGTGAAGAAACTTCGATCGAAGGTCTTGACATCTGTGAAGGTGCTTTGGCGCAGCCCGAATGGTGAAGATATCACTTGGGAGGCCGAGGGCGAGATGCGGAAGAAATTCCCTCATCTCTTTGAAGGTACGCGTAGCTATATATTTTAAATTCGGAGACGAATTTCTTTAAGGGAGGAAGATTGTAACACCTTAGAATGTGATTAGTGGCTAATTATATTTTAATATATGGTTTTTTATTATGAGAGCACAAGAGTCAACCACCCTCTTTCTCTTCATTAAATAAGAGCATGGGCAAGGCCATGATGCCATTCTCTCTCTCTCTCTCACCAAGTCAACTAAAATTCAAATGATTTTTCCATTTAAAAGAAAAAAAAACAACCCTTAATTAAAACAAAATAAACTTAATGAAAATGGGTTAATCCACCATGGTTACTAAACATGGTTTAACCTTGATTTTAACCCTAGTTTACATGTACATGTGTGTACAAGCCTCAAATAAATTCTACTAAAATATTCATTAAATTTGATAAAATATTTAAAAATCGATTTGGTAAACTTTTAATAAAAAACCATATATTAAAATATAATTATCCACTAATCACATCCTAAGGTGTTACAACAATAGACGTCTGCTACTGTGCAGTGTTGCAAACATCGCACATCGATTTGAAAAAGATTTGGCATGAATTGCTTCCAGATGTTTTAATGATGTATATCATGTTGGTTTTCATATTGGATCTTGACATTGATGTCCTCCCCATAACTCCGATGATTGCAGGATGATTGATGGAGTTTTGATTTTAGTTTATATATCTGTTTTTCATGCGCATGCATTGCGCTACGATGTGTTTTATGTATTTATGATTTCGGAGCCCCGACGACTTCATTGTTTTGCTTAAATTTTTTAGGATTTGGGGGGAATTTTATTTTAAATTCATGGACCGAATTTCTTTAAGGGGGGAAGATTGTAACGTTTTGAAAATCGTTTAGGTGAAATTTCAGAAAATCGGTATAATAACGGGTGTTTTCCATAAAAATCATGAAATAAATATCTTTTATTATAAAATTAAATATACATATTCTAGCTATGTAATTGCTAGTATTTGGTGTTTATTGAGCCACCTGTAAAATTTCTAATTTACTGAAATTTTTTCCGAAATTAATTATTTTAATATTATTTTAAGCCGTCACTAATACATTTAATTAGGGAAAATTACAAATTATAATGGGTTAATAAAAATTTTGTACATCATGACACACTAAACTAACATGTTAAATATTATTTTTGAAATGAAATAAAACTGTCAAACGGTGTTAGAAAATATCGAAGAAAAGGCTTAAATAGTGAAATTAGTATAAATAGAAATTGGGGTAATATTTATCATTTTCTTTCCTCACCCACACTCACCCACACCCTCTCACCCCCTCCCTATGGGCTTGGCCGGCCATGGGCTGACCCCACTCCTACTTTTCCCCACTTAAAGATCTGGAAAAGAAAAGAAAAGGAAACAAAGAAATGAAAAGAAAAGAATAAGAAAGAGGTATGGGCTTTGACTTTTTGTGTTGACTTGGGTTTATTTCCCCACCTCACACTCTCTCCTCTCTTCCTCTAGGATCTGGCCGAGCCTCCCTCATGCTGCCCTCTCTTTTTCCCCATCTCATTCCACTCAAAACTCTTCTAAAATCTCCAAAATTCCATGACAAATCAAGCTAAAACTCAAATCCAACTCTTACCCATTTTTCCTTGACCTATTCTAGTATGGATCATGGAGCAAGAAGCAAGTTTGTGAGGCTAGGTTGCATGTTTGATTCAAGTTTTGTGAGGTATAAATCATTGTCCCATGGTTTGATTATTGATTAGTTACTTAATTGTTCCTATCATACTTCAATTGAATCTAATTACGTGTTTAATTAGGTTTAATTGCTTATTTGGAAAAATTCAAGAAAGGGTTTTGAATTGCAATTAGGGTTCTTATCATGTAATCATGGTTACAATGAGTAGATTAACATGTAATTGCTTGCTAAAACTAATCTAGTTGCTAGTTTGCATTTTTGTTAATTTAATTTTGTAATAAGTATATATATTGCAAATTATGTTTTAAAATTTAATCAAATTGTAATATTAAAAATCTAATTAGGGTCTTCATGACATCATTAATATTTTAAATTGCAGTTTAACACCTTAAATTATGCAAACCTAGTCTAGTGGTGGATTGTGTATTGTTGCTTTAAAATTGTAAAATTGGATATTTTTGCAAACTTGAATTTTTAGTTAATGATAATTAGAGAGATTAAAAATATGGAAGTGATTTGTATGACCTAGTTATGTTATTTGATGAGAATTTTGGCCATTAGAATCATTAAAATATTTAGATTGGTTAAAACATCAAGTTTTGAACCGAAATGGGAATTTGTGCTAAATGGGTTTTGGGAAATAAAACGACTGTTTAATTTTATGGTTTTGATGAATTAAACCCTATTTCTTATATAATTAGTGAGTTTTGAAATCACGTGTTTGGGTTTTTTCTCGATGGTTTAACGTTTGTACATAGACATCGAGGGTTGGTTTGGCTATTTTTGCATGCGTAGGCGATAGGTTTTGACCTATGCGTGATATGTGTGCCGATTTGGTTTTCGTATGCCGCTTCGATTTTGAATGGGGTTTTTATGCGATATGATACGTTGTGATATGTAGGTACCCCCATGTGGACTTCGAGACGACAAGCAAGCGCGTGGCGACGTCGGCACCGGCGAGCAAAGATCAGG
Source organism: Agapanthus africanus (assembly GCA_030015575.1). Classification (NCBI taxonomy): domain Eukaryota; kingdom Viridiplantae; phylum Streptophyta; class Magnoliopsida; order Asparagales; family Amaryllidaceae; genus Agapanthus; species Agapanthus africanus. The sequence goes on along the minus strand of JASDDO010000022.1, from coordinate 361,799,164 downwards.
TGAGTAGATTTATATCTACGGGGAGAAGTAGGGTGGATGGCATATAGCACCCCCGCAGTTCGTAGTATAATTATGATATATAATTGGATATATATGTAGTTTAGGATCCGTAGATGATTATCAAGTTATGATTATGTGTTTATGGTTAGTTTGGTGTTATTAGAAGGGAACTAGCATAGGTTCTTAGTCGCGAAACCTAGAATAGGTTTACACCCACACGCACACACCTGCATTCGTTTTATTACCTGTGCATATATGGGGATATGTATATATATACACACATGGGTATGGGACTACATATATATATATATATATATATATACACACACACACAATGATTGGAGATGAGTCGATGAGAATGGGCTTGAGGCCGTAAGATTGGTGATGTGACCGGGTTCGTATTTGAGTTACGACGTGATATGTTTAGCGGGTCCTTTAGGCGTGGGGTTTTCGTACACGCGCATGCATACATAGATGGTATCAGTTTTGTACTGGACATAGGTCAGTACCCCGATCATGATATTTACCAGATGAATAATGTGATGAATGTGATATTTGACCCGTACCCAGATTTGGGATGCCGTACGACGGATTTATCGTACGAGCTATATATTGATGATAGATCAGCACTCTTGATTCGAAGATGACATATTATATTAGGGTATCGTATGGGATACTTTTGAGGCGGGATCACCGGCTATTATATGTATATATATGTATCGACTTAGATATTTGGCAGTTTCCTTACCTTTCGATCAGCCAGTTTAGTGTGGCCCTGTACTGTACTTGTAAATGATAGATTAGATTCGACTCATACCTATTTAAAAAACTAACGAATCGTGCGTATTTTAAATACGGGACAAGGGGTTCTACGGAAATTTCAAAAGAAGTACCTTTTCTTAAAAACACCGTAGCCCTTATTTTCACAACACCACGATTCGTACTATTTCAAACGGCAAAACAGTATAACACAGGTGTATCGATGTAGATTCCTTATTGTTACGTTATCATTCATGTTCCACATTTTATTGTTGAAATTACTATTCATTGACATTTATCATGTTGTTATCGTATCATTGCATGTTTATTGTGTACTTAGTGATTATGAATCATGCTGTCAGGACACCAGCACCATTACCGATAATACGTATGTTCCACATACACTTACTTGCCGGCTCACACACATCATCATCGGTAATTGCCATGTCACGTACACTTTAGAAAATACTATTTCATTGACATAGCTTGCTAACTGATAATTGCTACATGTTATAGCTTTCATATTCTAGTTTAATTATTGCATGACATCAGATGCATCCATATATTCATTGGTTATGCGGTATTATGGAGATTTATGCCGGTTTTCATTACTATTGGTATGGTGACTTGATAATTTTGGATTCTTCTTGATATTTTCTGGATTTGGAAACCACATGTGAAAGTTTTGTAAACTGATAAACCATTTTAAAAAGAAAAATGCGGTTTTCCTTGATATGTTGAGTATGGTCCACCATGATGTTTTCTCGGTTCTGAGATATTTTCGAGACCCGATTCGAGGAGTTGGATGAATCGTCTCGGGTACATGGTAGACCTGGTACGGTACCCCGGGGAAAGAAGCTCGAGTTGTAGACGATGAGCCCGGCAGGGGCAGACTGCCTACCGGTGATTTTACCTGGCATGGCGGATATCCGGAGGATACCGTTCGTGGTCGTGTGATTGATGATATGGGCCGATCCGGATTGACGGAGCCCGAGGTATTGAGATAATGAGATTTGAGACACTGAGATATATAGATTTGATGATACTGGCCAGTCCGGATAGTCGGAGCCTGAGATATTGAGGTTTATGTTTTGTGTCGATGCTTGACACGGATTTGATGTTGATTCATTGATGATATCTAGATTTATATACATACAGAAATCTCATTAAATAAGGAAAAAAATAGTTCTTTGATTCATGATGTACTTTGTTCTCATTATATGCATCTGTACATCATATTAGTGACATGTTGTTACTTGAGACACTGACACGAGTTCTTGGTATTACACTAGATGGATAGATGTTTACCCTTTACCGTTATATTATGCTTCAGGCTATATTATTGTTGTTTTGAGGATATTACTGATCGTATGACCTAGGATAGGGTCATGCATGCGATTTCTACTCGTAGATGTTTTCTACTCACGAGTTGGCAACTCACCCCCGTTGTGCCACAGTTCCTTGCAGGTGTTGCCGTACAGGTTTCGTGCGGCTTGCTGGCACACTGTTCCTTCCGGGTGTTTGCTTGGTTAGGTGGGTTCTTTGCATCAGGACCACCATTGTTTATTTATTATTTCAGTTGTATCTAGAAACTCCATCAACCAGATTGTATATTTGATAGAGATAGAAGACCAGACTTGTTATTCTTTTGACCTTAGAGTCGCGCGTTGTATTATTATGGTTTTCATGCTGATTTTGGGTTTTCCTTTGAGTTTTGATCCTCGCCCTTCGGCGTTGTATATTATATTGCTTGCGTGGTTGTGACCGTTGTTAGTGTATATGCCCTAGAGGCCATTACTGTATCATACTAGTATGTATATTACTTAATGGAAGCTTGGGATATTCACCTTGTATATACAATCTTGCTCAAAATAGTAGTATGCTACTTGGTTTATTTCTACTTCAATGTGTGTATGTGTTTATCTTTGTATATTGCTTATACACATTAGTGGAGCCCTTAGGATCTTTGCTTGATTACCAGCAATGTGATGGCCGTCACACTAGTGGGGCTGGGTAATCTAGAAGCACATCCTTATGCAGGTCCCTGGTCGCAGGACTATCGAGACAGGGCATCGATACTCCGGAGTAGACCAGCGCATGCGCTTCTCATCCCAGTGTGGGAGACGGTCTGTCCCACAGCCGTCAGTACGTCGTACTTGAGATAGTATGCGGGTGCCCGTTAGGTTACGGGTACACTGGACAGGACTCGTCGAGAACTGACAGGTTGGTATTATACCTATCGTCAGTCATCAGTTCCCAGGTGACATGAGTACAGCTTAGTCCGCTGACTTGACACTGTCACTTCGCCTCGGGTGTGTTCCCACTGTACTTTGATCACTACCCTACCACGGCTCAAAGGAGTCGTGCAAACAGGTGGTGGTTGGGTTCAGTCCCGAAGCACTTGGAGGCAGTGACGGTTAGACAGGATTCGTCTCTCCCGGTATTGGGGGTTGACATCGCGCTGTGTCTAGGAGAGCCATTACACGAGTAGTCCCTGGCCAGGGCAAACGAGATATACTGGTAGGTTTCCAGTGTTATCTCAGGGTGTTTTGGGCTTCGCTCCGGCACGACTTGTACCGCTATTGGGGGACTGACGTTTACCGCCCCCTAGGCCCGCCATGCGATGTATCAGACGAACAGACCGGACTGTACGGAGAATGTCACACTCAGGCTCAGTAGGAGTTCAGATGGGTTTCGCCTCGTCGGTCTTCTTGTCGGCATTACCTGGGGACCGTTACGCACAGCTAGTGCCGCTTGCGGTCTGTGGTTAAACCCACTGCCAGCGTAGTGTCGAGTCTTTAGAGTCCCACACAGAAAGCTTTTCGCCTTTAGGCAAAAGAGTAGAGGTCGCATGGTATTGCGACAGGTCGCATGGTTTTGCGACAGGGTTCGGTCACATCCGTGCATTTGTGCACGTACAGTGTCCGGACAGTTTACACTAGCGGGCTTTGGTTTAAGCCAGATCCTAGTGTACCATATGGGATTGGATTTATCCAGTTTGCATTCGTGTTCCTCGGAACGCGGATGCGGGTGTGTATGCACAGTTGACAGGGAGGCACAGACAGCGGATTCTCATTAGGGTTGTTGACAGTTGACCGTTGACTTTTTGACTTTTTGCTCAACCCTAATGAGAATATGATATGTGATTAACTATTATATTAATTAAGTATTATGGTGATATGGTTGTTGACTTGTTGACTTTTGTTGACTTGTTGACTTTGTTGACTTGTTGATTTTTGTTGACTTGTTGACCGGTTGACTAGGCTTGACTAGTTGACCATCATGATAACCATGGTTATCATTTCATGCCAAAGACTTTTTCTTGCTTATTCATTTGAGTAAAATGAGTGCATGACATGATAAGGTTATGGTTGCTTCCTACCATCACATAAGACTTTTTGATATGATGAGTTATCATTTCTTTTGGATTATGAGAGGGTGAGAGACAAAAGAGTTGCTCATTCTTTCTTGCTCATTCTCTCTCTTGTTCTTGAGCTCTCCTCTTGCTCTCACCCTCAACCTCTTGCTCCCTCTCTTGATCTATGGTTCTCTTGTCTCATGAGTTGAGAATCAAGAACCATAGATAAAATCCCATTCTAAATCATCTCTACTCATTCTAGTTCACTAGGTTTGGCAAACCAAGTGAACTAGTTTCTTCAAAGAACGAAGAAGGAGCTAAAGGTTGGAGCTTTCAAGTGGATCTATCTTCGGCGTACGGAGACGACGAGAAGGAGCCATCGGACCACCACCGGAGCTTGAAGAGAAGGAGTTCAAGAAAAGCTAGGTATAACCATCTTCAACCGAGTAGCTAAATCTCTTTAGCTTAGTATGCTAGCTTTAGTTTAGGTAAAGATCCCGACCTAGCATAGTCCATGTTGCCTCTTGCGTTAAAACTTTGATTTTATACCGTTTCCGCCTCCCCGTAAGAACCGGGGGTCGCAACGTGGACTTACAGTGGTATCAGAGCCTAACTAAACTTAAACTAGCTTGGTAGTGAAATGTAACGAAGTTCGGAACCGGAAAAATCCAAAAACCAAACTTTTACAAAAACTGAGTTTCTGTTGAAATTTTTTCTGGTCAAAATGAAAAACTTTATACTCCTAAATTCGGCTCAGGGTTTTGTTAGAACACCCATGAAAAACGGTCCACTAATTCGTTCAAACCGCCGCGCTTCCGCCGCACTAGGTAGGCATGTGCCGCGGAAGCGCCGCGGTTTGTCGTCTTCTGTGCGCCATTTTTCGTGCAGTGTGTGTCTGTGTTGGTTTTGGGATTTTTGAGATATATTATATGTGCCCAGATTTTCCAGAAAAGAAATTTCCTTTTGGGGTCCTATAATTCCGTATTTTTCCGAACTTCACTACACTTTGACTATGATGGTTATATCTGTGATGTTTGCATGTATTGAACGTCGGCTAATCGCTATAAGTCGATTAGTCGGGGTTATACATGATCTGTAATGTGCTGGAATGTGTTTATAAATATGTTGGATTGTCGCGGGTGAATAGCCGGGGGTTGTGAGACGAGAGTTTTCTTTTCTTGCAATTCATGTAAATTTGTAAATTGATGTAATAATTATTTGTATGGCCGCACAACCGGGTCGGGGTTGTAGCCGTCATTGTGTAATTTCTTTTTACTGTTTTTGCTCCTAGGATAGACCCATGGAGGGGTGCACAAACTACCGGGTATGCCGAAGTGTCGAGTGGCCTACTCATGGAGATGAGGGAGGTTTCTACGCTTCGGGTACTTGGCGGGTAGTTTGCCGCACCCGTAGGGGTCTTGGGTGGGGTATTGGCTATTCACCGTGACCGTGTAATCTGTTTTTGTTACAGGCTCGTACAAATTACAGATTCCTAGTATATCCAATGTATTTATCTGTGATCTGAAATGTCTATCATTGCTTTCTATTTAGGCGTTGCTTATGTTTTACAGACGCGCTAGCCCAGCCCCCGCTCTGTCGTTAGTTAAGTAACCTAACGGGTAATGACGGGGCCCAGTGGCGAATGCGAATGGCATAAGCGTACGTCATATTTTGGTTGTTTTCTGCAATGGTAGGATTAAATGATGAGACGCATTAAAAGTACTAATGCAAGAATATCACGCATTAAAAGAACTAATGCAAGATAATAAACCAAGTTAAAGTCGTTGGAACACTTTCGAAAAACCACTCGGTTCTTTTCAAAACAAACTTTTAAAATGCGGAGTTTGAGCCACTCCATTTAAAAGCTATCTCGTTCCATCGATTAAATCAAGTTCACTACGTTCACGGTTTTGCCAAAACCATTCGTAGCCCTCCGTCGTTTCGCATGAATAGTCAATAGTATTCAAGCTGTGTATGTTGGCCAAAGTCAAGGCACAGTGATTGGTAGCTATTGGGTGTTCATGTGTAGCATAGATAGATGCGTTGGTTTGGGACAGTCGTACTGCCATTTTGGCCAAAGTCAAGGGTAGATACGGATGGATCCAAATTAACCTGGATAATGACGGGTAGAACTTGACATGTGACTTATGATATTTTGGCCAAAGTCAAGGTCATAAGAGCATGGGGCAAAAATCCACATCGGGAGTTTCATAAGTACTGAAACTTGCTAGATTTGCATACCATTTGGAGTGTGATGATTCTGGTAGGATTCCTTCAGTTTCGTCACGCAATGATATTTGGATCCCGATCCTACTGTGAGTATATGCTACTCCTCGGGAAATTTCTCGCTTAACGATCAATGCTATAAACCTAGTAGGTGCCTAGAAAGGTGTTAGCGGGGCTACGCCCCCAGGGAAAAGAGGTTCTCTAATTAAGGAACTTCGCGAAAGCGTTGGAAAACCTCCCTCGAAGTACCGACACCAGCCTGGCCGAACGGTTAAGCAAGTATTGTACGGTGGGATTGATCCTGACTAATTCTTCCTTTATGGTTTGAGGAGGGATTCGAAAAACAGTGGGAGCCATCCTGTTTAGACAAACTAAAAACCACTCTAAACATGCAAGAGCATCATGCTGAGTGTTTCTTCTTCTCTCCAAATTGCAGCGACCAATCAACATGACTGGACTTAAGTTACTCCTAGATAAAAACAAACTGACAGGGCCAAACTACAAAGATTGGCTCAGGAATGTCAAGATAGCAATCACTTATGACAAGCTGGGGTATCTTCTTACCACCAAAGCTCCCCCTGTCCCTGGTCCAACTTCCAGCGTCGCGGATAAGGAAATCCGCAAGACTTGGGAGATTGATAGCGCGAAGGCCAAGTGCCTCTTGCTTGCCTCGATGGACAACGAACATCAGAGGAGGCATGAGAATATGGACATGGAATCCATATTGCTCCATACAAAAGAACTGTATGGAGAGCAATCTCGGATCGCAAGATACGAAGCGTCGAGAAAGTTATTTTCGACAAGAATGGCCGTCGGATCATCAGTAGCCGAGCATGTGCTAAAGATGATCGGCTACATTGAGGAGCTCGCTGACCTAGGGATCACATTGGAGAGTGAGCTATATACAGATATAGTTCTCCAGTCCCTTCCTTCCACTTACGCCCAGTTCATACTGAACTTCAACCTACAAGAAAAAGAGGTTGAACTATCAGAGCTCCTCAACATGCTGAGGAGCGCAGAGGGCATCCTACAGAAAGGTAGGGATACATCCACTTTGTTTGTAGGAGGATCATCTTCTTCTAGGTCCAAGGCGAAAGCCAAGGGAAAGAAGAAGAAGGCCCCCGCCAAACCAAGGGGCGGTGTAAGTAAAGTGGATACGAAGGGAAAGGGTAAAGCAACAAAGATAGCAGGGAAGCTTGTGGATAAGGAAGAATGCTTCTATTGTCATAAGAAAGGACACTGGAAGAATGATTGCAGGGCCTGGAAGGCCAGAACACAGGAATTGAAGCAGGTTGCAGCTTCAGCTTCAGGTGTGTATGTTATTGAAAACTGTCTTTCAATAAACTCTACTTCCTGGGTATTGGATACCGGATCAGGATCTCATATCTGTAATTCTTTGCAGGCGTTGAGAAACCGTAGGGTTTTGAAGGCAGGTGACATGACCCTCAGAGTTGCGAACGGAGCTAGCATGGATGCTAAAGCCGTGGGGGACTATCACCTGGGAATGTCAGATGGACATGTTTTGGTTTTGCGTAATTGCTTTTTTGTACCCAACGCAACTTGTAATATCATTTCTGTATCTTTAGTTTCTAAAGAAGGTTATGAATTTGCGTTTGTAAGTAATGTTGTAAACATTCACCTTAATCAAGTTTTGATTGGGTCAGGTACTTTGAGTAATGGTATATACGTGTTAAACCAACCACAGATTTTTAATGTCCAGAATACACACAAAAGAAAGTCTCCAGAAATAAATCAGACTTTCTTATAGCATTGTAGATTGGGTCACATCAATGAGAGAAGGTTGACGAAGTTACATACAGAAGGGTATTTGAATGCGTTCGAATATCAGTCGTATGCCACTTGTCAATCCTGTCTCAAAGGAAAGATGACAAAAACTCCGTTTACTGGACATGGAGTAAGAGCGAGCGAGCTCTTGGGACTCGTACACAGTGACGTATGCGGTCCAATGTCTACACATGCCCGAAGCGGACATTCTTACTTCATTACTTTTACGGATGACTTCTCAAGGTACGGTTATGTCTTCTTAATGAAACATAAGTCCGAGGCTTTTGGAAAATTCCAGGAGTATAAGAATGAAGTAGAGAAACAGACCGGCAAAAGTATTAAGATTCTAAGATCGGATCGAGGTGGAGAATACTTAAGTGCCGAATTCCTGGACTACTTAAAAGAGAACGGAATTCTCTCTCAGCTTACTCCTCCTTACACCCCGCAACATAACGGTGTATCGGAGAGACGGAACCGCACCCTATTGGATATGGTGCGGTCCATGATGGGTAACGCTGAGTTACCGCGATCATTCTGGGGATATGCGCTAGAATCAGCTGCATACCTTTTGAACCGAGTTCCCACTAAGACTGTGCCTACTACGCCATTTGAGATATGGTGTGGGAAGAGACCACATCTTAATCATATTAAGATATGGGGAAGTCCAGCTTTTGTCAAAAAGCAGCATGCGGACAAGCTCGAGGCACGCTCAGTACTGTGCAAGTTTGTGGGATATCCAAAGAATTCCAAGGGATATTTCTTCTACTGCGAAGAGGAACAAAAAGTTCTTGTTTCTCGTCATGCCCACTTTCTAGAACACCAGTTCATAGAAAAGGAAATAAATGGGAGCGCAGTAGAACTGGAAGAGATTCCAGAACCACGGACTATTACTGAAAGTTTAGTGGAACAAGAGGGTTCGGAAGAACAGGACATTCCTACGCCGCTCCGCAGAAGTAGTAGGCAGTCTCATCCGCCCGAGAGATACTACGGTTTTCTCATAGACGGGGATAGAGAGGATTGCATCATAGATTATGATGAGCCTACTAGCTTCCAGCAGGCCGTTCAGAGCGTTGACTCAGTGAAATGGCTGGATGCAATGCGGACCGAAATGGTGTCCATGTACACCAACAAGGTATGGACGTTGGACATTGCTCCAGACGGGGTAAAACCCGTAGGATGCAAGTGGATCTTCAAAAGGAAGATTGGTGTAGATGGACAGGTTGAGACCTATAAAGCTAGGCTGGTAGCAAAGGGTTTTCGTCAGAGACCTGGCTTGGACTATGACGAAACCTTTTCTCCAGTAGCCATGCTGAAATCCATTCGGATCCTTCTTGCCATTGCTGCTTTCCACGATTATGAGATTTGGCAAATGGACGTAAAGACAGCTTTTCTAAATGGAAATTTAGAGGAGTGTGTCTATATGGACCAGCCAGAGGGTTTCGTTCAGAGTGGGAGCAGCGGAAAGGTGTGCAAGTTGCTTAAGTCCATCTATGGACTAAAGCAGGCATCGCGGAGTTGGAACATCTGCTTTGATGAGACGGTCAAAGAATTTGGCTTTATCAAAAATCCAGATGAACCATGCATCTATAGTAGATTTGTAGCGAGAACTGCAGTATTCCTCGTTTTATACGTGGATGACATTCTCTTAATAGGAAATGACATTCCTATGCTACAATCTGTCAAGGGGTTCTTGTCACACAGGTTCTCCATGAAAGACCTGGGTGATGCCTCATACATTGTGGGTATCCGGATCTGCCGTGACAGATCCAAGATGATATTAGGACTTTCACAGTCCAGGTACATCGACACCATACTGAAGAGATTCAGTATGGAAGATTCCAAGCGCGGTAACCTACCGGCTTGTCACGGGATCACCCTCTCTAAAGAGATGTCTCCCAAGACTGATTTGGAGAGGGATCGCATGTCTATTATACCCTACGCTTCTGCGGTAGGCTCTATAATGTATGCGATGTCGTGTACCAGACCGGATGTAGCTTATGCACTGAGTGTGGTAAGCCGGTATCAGTCTAACACTGGGGAGAAACATTGGATAGCGGTAAAGAACATTCTCAAGTACCTGAGAAGGACTAAGGAGATGTTCTTGGTGTATGGCGGAAAGGACCTCCAGATCGAGGCCTTTGCTGACTCCAGCTTCCAGAGTGACAAGGATGATTCCAAGTCCATGTCGGGTTTTGTCTTCACCCTCAATGGAGGGGCGGTATGTTGGAAGAGTTCCAAACAGGAAACCGTTGCAGACTCGACGATGGAAGCGGAATACATCGCTGCATCAGATGCCGCAAAAGAAGCTGTCTGGATGAGGAAGTTCTTAAAAGAACTTCAGGTGGTTCCGTCCATTGTTGATCCAATACCTCTGTATTGCGACAACAACGGGGCTATAGCTTTAGCGAAGGAACCCAGGTCCCATCAGAGATCCAGGCACATCTTGAGGCGGTATCACCTGATCAGGGAGATCGTGGATCGCCAAGAGATCGAGGTTCGGAGAGTCGCTTCAGAAGACAACACTGCAGATCCATTCACCAAGGCCCTACCCCAGACTCAGTTCGAGCGGCTGATCGAGATGATAGGTCTTCGATACGCCAGTACATGGCCTTAGTGCAAGTGGGAGATTGTTAGTGTATATGCCCTAGAGGCCATTACTGTATCATACTAGTATGTATATTACTTAATGGAAGCTTGGGATATTCACCTTGTATATACAATCTTGCTCAAAATAGTAGTATGCTACTTGGTTTATTTCTACTTCAATGTGTGTATGTGTTTATCTTTGTATATTGCTTATACACATTAGTGGAGCCCTTAGGATCTTTGCTTGATTACCAGCAATGTGATGGCCGTCACACTAGTGGGGCTGGGTAATCTAGAAGCACATCCTTATGCAGGTCCCTGGTCGCAGGACTATCGAGACAGGGCATCGATACTCCGGAGTAGACCAGCGCATGCGCTTCTCATCCCAGTGTGGGAGACGGTCTGTCCCACAGCCGTCAGTACGTCGTACTTGAGATAGTATGCGGGTGCCCGTTAGGTTACGGGTACACTGGACAGGACTCGTCGGGAACTGACAGGTTGGTATTATACCTATCGTCAGTCATCAGTTCCCAGGTGACATGAGTACAGCTTAGTCCGCTGACTTGACACTGTCACTTCGCCTCGGGTGTGTTCCCACTGTACTTTGATCACTACCCTACCACGGCTCAAAGGAGTCGTGCAAACAGGTGGTGGTTGGGTGCAGTCCCGAAGCACTTGGAGGCAGTGACGGTTAGACAGGATTCGTCTCTCCCGGTATTGGGGGTTGACATCGCGCTGTGTCTAGGAGAGCCATTACACGAGTAGTCCCTGGCCAGGGCAAACGAGATATACTGGTAGGTTTCCAGTGTTATCTCAGGGTGTTTTTGGCTTCGCTCCGGCACGACTTGTACCGCTATTGGGGGACTGACGTTTACCGCCCCCTAGGCCCGCCATGCGATGTATCAGACGAACAGACCGGACTGTACGGAGAATGTCACACTCAGGCTCAGTAGGAGTTCAGATGGGTTTCGCCTCGTCGGTCTTCTTGTCGGCATTACCTGGGGACCGTTACGCACAGCTAGTGCCGCTTGCGGTCTGTGGTTAAACCCACTGCCAGCGTAGTGTCGAGTCTTTAGAGTCCCACATAGAAAGCTTTTCGCCTTTAGGCAAAAGAGTAGAGGTCGCATGGTATTGCGACAGGTCGCATGGTTTTGCGACAGGGTTCGGTCACATCCGTGCATTTGTGCACGTACAGTGTCCGGACAGTTTACACTAGCGGGCTTTGGTTTAAGCCAGATCCTAGTGTACCATATGGGATTGGATTTATCCAGTTTGCATTCGTGTTCCTCGGAACGCGGATGCGGGTGTGTATGCACAGTTGACAGGGAGGCACAGACAGCGGATTCTCATTAGGGTTGTTGACAGTTGACCGTTGACTTTTTGACTTTTTGCTCAACCCTAATGAGAATATGATATGTGATTAACTATTATATTAATTAAGTATTATGGTGATATGGTTGTTGACTTGTTGACTTTTGTTGACTTGTTGACTTTGTTGACTTGTTGATTTTTGTTGACTTGTTGACCGGTTGACTAGGCTTGACTAGTTGACCATCATGATAACCATGGTTATCATTTCATGCCAAAGACTTTTTCTTGCTTATTCATTTGAGTAAAATGAGTGCATGACATGATAAGGTTATGGTTGCTTCCTACCATCACATAAGACTTTTTGATATGATGAGTTATCATTTCTTTTGGATTATGAGAGGGTGAGAGACAAAAGAGTTGCTCATTCTTTCTTGCTCATTCTCTCTCTTGTTCTTGAGCTCTCCTCTTGCTCTCACCCTCAACCTCTTGCTCCCTCTCTTGATCTATGGTTCTCTTGTCTCATGAGTTGAGAATCAAGAACCATAGATAAAATCCCATTCTAAATCATCTCTACTCATTCTAGTTCACTAGGTTTGGCAAACCAAGTGAACTAGTTTCTTCAAAGAACGAAGAAGGAGCTAAAGGCTGGAGCTTTCAAGTGGATCTATCTTCGGCGTACGGAGACGACGAGAAGGAGCCATCGGACCACCACCGGAGCTTGAAGAGAAGGAGTTCAAGAAAAGCTAGGTATAACCATCTTCAACCGAGTAGCTAAATCTCTTTAGCTTAGTATGCTAGCTTTAGTTTAGGTAAAGATCCCGACCTAGCATAGTCCATGTTGCCTCTTGCGTTAAAACTTTGATTTTATACCGTTTCCGCCTCCCCGTAAGAACCGGGGGTCGCAACGTGGACTTACAACCGTCAATTGACGAAGAGCTAGCTCCCGCTTGGGGATGCCTTTTTATTTATTTTGTATACTATTCATGTTGTATCCCGTTTGGGGCCAGTATTTATAAAGGAGACTCTGCCGAAATTTTCAGAAAATACTTGAGATTTTAAAAATACATAATTCGGCCTATGTAGTTAAGACCATTTGCTTTAAATTGGTTTTTCCTTCACTCTACTGCTTCTTGGTTTTGATTTCTGGGTTTTGGCTTACTTAGATTACGTACGCCTCGAGATGTTTAGTAATTTAAGTGTCGATCATGTTCCGTACTTTTTGGGTCGTGACAATATGGAGAGCAATCTCGTATCGTAAGATATGAGACCTCGAACGAATTGCTTCAAGCGACGTTGGCTGTCGGGTCATCTGTAAAGGACGACGTGTTGGGATGCCGCGGCGCCCCGGCCGTTAAACCGACGACAAATGCGGAACAAAAAACTTTTTACGAAACCGGCGCTACCGCAACCCAAATACCCGGATCGTTCCATTAACCGTAAACTAGCAAAATGTAAAAGAAATAGGAAATTATACCGATCGATCCGTGTCCTTCGGTCTTTAATCTCCGTACCGAACTCCCCGCTGTTGCGCCGACGAAGTCCGCTCCCCGATCTCGCTCGCCAAAGTGGCACCACGTCATGGAATCTTTATACGGTCTCCCGCTTCAATCCGAAGCAACTCGGACATGAAGTTTGCTAGCCGACATGTCTAAGAATGAAGTAGAGAAAGTGTAGAATATCTTGTCTCAAGATACCCAAGCTTTTGGGTGGAGGTTAATAGAGTTGCCATGGATGTAATGTGAGCAAAAGAATTTTAGCAAAGAAAAATCAAGCTTACCCAAAGAGAAGGAGCTCGGCCAATGCAAGAAAAACTTCTCTGGGGATTTTTTTTTGGATGAAGATGTTGTGTGTAAAAACCATGGTCCAAGTAACAATCTAACACCACGTGTTAATTCCTTGCCCCCTCAAACTCACAGCCCACCACCACACTAAACCCCCTGCAAAAGAAAAGATTGCCAAATTTGCAGAGAACCCCCTAATAGCCAAAATCAGCCACCTCAAGAAGCAATACATGCTGCCAATAGTGGAGGCCCATGCTGCCCCATGCTAATCACAAAAGGACAGAAAAATGGGACAAAGTCAAAATGCTCACAATGATTAAACAAGGTGTTTGGGGCGGAAAAAGAGACTGGCAACTCCGAGAGTGATACCGTAACGAATTACGAGATTAACCCTCAACTGTAAATACATACCCATATTTGTATTCCGACCGAATACAAATGCAATGAGACAAAAATATACCTACACAATATAATACTAGGATCCGGCTTAAACCAAAGCCCACTAGTATTATCCGTCCGAAACATGATATAAAACCATATGGCCTCTACAACGTTTCGTCCGAACATGGGAAACTTTCTGTGGGGGGACTCTAATGACTCATCAATACACTGGCACCGGGTATAACCACTAGCACGTCTGAGGTACTAGCTGTACGTAACGGTTGCCCATGTATTGATCGGAAGGAAAGCTGACGAGCGAACTCATCCAGAAACCTTACTGAGCCTGACAGTGACAATATCCATCCAGTCCGGTCTGTTTGACTATGAGTATCGCATATAGGGCCAAGGGGGCTGGTAAATGTCAGTCCCCCAATAGCGGTATAAGTCGTGTTAGAGAGTAGCCCAGAACACCCTGAGATACTACTGGAATACCTACCAGTAAATCTCAATTACCCTGGCCAGGGATTTCGTGTAATGGCTCTCCTAAATACAGCGCGATCTCACCCCCATTACCGGGAGAGACGAATCCCTGACGATCCGCTCACTGACTCCATGTGGCTCGGGACTGTACCCAACTAAAACCTGTTTGCAAGAATCCTTTGAGCCGTGGTAGGGTAGTAATCAAAGGATAGTGGGAACTCACACGAGACAAATGACGATCTTAGGTCGACAGACTAACCTGTACATATGTCACCAGGGAACTGCTATCTGACGATATGTATAATACCATCTAGCATGTTCCCGGCGAGTCCTGTCCAGTGTACTCATAACCCAATGAGCACCTGTATACATCTTAGGTGAACCAACTGACACCAATGGCTTGTGGGACCGGCCATCGCCCCTCGTCGGGGTCTCGACTGTATACACTAGTCTACCCTAGAATATCGATGCCCTGTCTCGAAACTCCCACGACTAGGGACACTTTAAAGATATGCTTATAGACCCCAGCTCCCACGTATATGATCGCCATCATAACGCTGGCAGTCAAGAAAGAATCCTATGGGCTCTATCAACATACAATAGTGAACTAAAGCATGTATACGATGATAAAGACAAACCAGATAGCATACTGTCATCTCGAGCAAGACTGTCACATCGGTATAGGTCCTCCCTCAATCATTGCAATCACGTACCTGCGATCCAAAATTGACTTTGAGGGCACTATATCCAACAATCTCCCACTTACACTTAAGGCTAATTATTGCGATGTCGCGTACTCACAGCTCGTGTGATACCGAACATCCAACTCCTCTACTAATCAATTTCATAAAGCTCGTTTGTAAAACTATTGTGTTCGTGAAATAGCCTCAGTGAGTGGATCCGCCCTGATGTTTCTTTCTATGTCTCTCTTTGTCTCAAGTTCGCTGAGAAAGCATCTCCCGAAATGAGCAATAACTGTCTTAGAATATGTCTGGATATCTGATGGGATCCAGTTCATAAATGAACTCCAAATCCATTAAAATTCTTAGATTGTATCGTCAACTGAATTTAATCATCATCCTGCACCATGCCTCCTCAGTATCCGCTTGGACCACCTGTCCAAACTATTACCCCTCGTCAGAGGAAAAACAACATCTCTGACAGTCACTCTGTCATCTAGGTCACCTTGGAAGCCTGGAAAGATACCCATCTCCCGAAAGATGCTGCCGTTATCAAATCCCTAGAACATCCACTTATGTTCTAAAACTGCTTCCGAACGTTTCTCCAGGATTGGATTAATATCAACTTATTGCATATAGTGCAAAAACAACATCTGGTGTGGTACTTGACATCTCATGATCAACTCAATTGCCAAAGCAAGTGATCTGCCAATCATGCACATCCCTCTCCCCTTTAGTCTGTAAGACACCTTTAGAGAGGGTGACTGCATCACCTGCAGGTACACCACCATGCCAGGAGTGGTTCATTCTAAAATACCTTTAGAATTCTGTCAAAGTACCCAGATTGGGAAACTACCCAAATCTAGATCTAAAACCATAGATCCAGTAACCAGAATGCCTAATATTATATCCATATCCTATGTGGAGAAACCACTGTGTGACAACCATAGTATAACCGATCGTAGTATATGAATTTTACTTCCAACTCTGTGTATATCATCCAAATACCAGGACACCACACCCTACTACCTTCTTAATAGATCCATCCTCTATTCCGATGAAGTCAAAGCCTATGACTGTCACTTCAAAAATAGATGATCTATCTCCGCTATATCTGCTTTAGTCTATAAATAGACATAAGCTACTTATCCACTATGCTTCCGCTGCTCCCACTGACTACAACAACCCTCTAGCAGAGTCATATACACGTGCAATTCTAAAGCTAGTTTAGAACGACGCTATACTCATCCTCCTGCCGGGTCTCATAGTCTGGAACAATAGTAGTGTCAAGTCTGGGTAAACAAGAACCTCCCTGTCAACGTCCTTGAGGCTACTAGTGTACCTCTCGGGTGCTTGAGGTTACCCACTATATCTGTGGAGTGGCTAATGGAATGTCAATCCTGATTGAATCTTTAGGTCCTATTAAATTTTCAGTAATCGTTTGCGGTTCTAGGATTACTTCCAGTTCTACCATACTCCCACTGCTGTTTTCTGAAAAAAATCCATTTTACTAAAATTGTGGCGAGTCAAGAACAATATCACTATTGATCTTCCAGAGGTAGAAAATTAACCCTCGTCAAAGCCCGGATTAACCCACAAACTGCCTTTACAGAAACGTGCCTTGAGTTATCCAGAGTCTGGTTTTAAGCATAAGCCGGATAACTCCCCGTACCTTAACATCGTTAAGGTATGAACCATTCTATATACAAGATAGAAACAGAGGTACTGATTTAATTTGAACCAGATTCAAATCATGCAGCTGTCTCCAGTGCATGTCAACTAAATGGAGAGAGGCCGATCAGCATTACTCAACTTAGGAATGCATCCAAATATGAGTAACCTGAAAGAGAAGCAAGTTCTCAAAAACCATTACTATCAACTGAATACCAACCACAAGTATCTACATCTTCGATCACCTTGAAGAATCTTGATACTTGCAACACATGGTTCTCTACTTTATTCCTGTACCTATAACTTCTCAAACTTGGACATTGTATTTCTACGAAACACTTGTCTAAAACTTGAGAAGTCACAAGTAAACAGAATATAGTACGAGTACCAACCCCTCTGTCCTAATGGACACTGGACAACATACAATACTTTGTATAAGTCCCTGAGTTGAGTAACTCAAACTCTGTGCGTCGTAGGTTGAAAACTGTACCCAGGCAATTTTCTCAAATATCACCAATTATAACGAATTCCGATATAATGAGGATGATCACCTAATTCCCAATAACTTACTCCCACTCATCATTTGTAAAACCATACAGATGTGAAAACCAAACTAGGTAAATACATACCCTGGAGCAAGGGTCTAATTGGGAAATCATTTTTCTATTAACAATACACAGTGAAACTGAAACATGAATGTGTTTCGAAGGGGTATCCGGGTATTCCTAGTAATGCCTCTTCTATTATCCAGATTCATGACTGTAACCGTATATTTCCCTGCCATCTCTCCAATTCCCTTTATTTGTCTTCAGTCGTTACCTTCTGTACACCATCGTTAGGCTAAGTGGTTTTCTTCCTTCCCTACCGTTCGGCACCAGCCTATGATTTAGAAGAAGACTATCCAATAAGCATAATAGGTGTACTCTCCTAATCCTAGGAGCACTCGTAACCTGAGAGAAGGTAAAGATAAAAGATAACTGAATAAACCTTATTCCTATTTCTCCTGAACCAGAATCCATCTTCGAAAAAATACCTTCGAGTTCGTATATAACCATACAATGGATTTATCCAATGGAATTGGATGTTCGTAGTGATACGGGGTATTCTGGAGAAATACAAAGGTGAAGTAGGAATGGCGATGAAATACATGGTTTGGTCGTGAATCATATCAGTCGCATTTTACTTTGCCCTCTTTCTGATCTCTTTATTTGTCTTTACTTATTACCTTCTGTACACCCAACTTAGGCTAATTGGTTTTCTTCATTCCCTACCTATCGGCACCTGCCTATGGTTTGGAAGAAGACTATCCAATAAGCATAATAGGTGCACCCTCTCCTAATCCTAGGAGCCCTCACATCCTGAGAGAAGGTAAATGGAAAAGACAACTGAATAGTCCTTTCAATCTCTCCAGAACCAGAATCCATCCTCGAAGTAGTTCCTCCGAGTTTGTATATAACTATACGATGGATTTATCCAATGGAATTGGATATTCGTAGTGATACGAGGTGTTCTGGAGAAATGCAAAGGGTAAGAGAAGGAGTGGCAATGATGTATGCAACTCAGACAATCCAAAAGCCAGTGTTTTAAGAAAGTTCGGTTAACTTGGTTACTGAGTCATAGTCTAGGGTTGGGTCATGGTCGCAGTCAAAGAGAGAGAGAGAGAAGAAACACTCTGCGTGCACTCTAACCTAGATCAGAATGGTTAATCATTTTATCTAATCCGGAATCCTCCCACTGTATCCTCAAATTCTCCTCCAAACCAAAAAGAAGAATTAGTCGGAATCACACGAGGAGTAGTCCAACTCATCAGTGGGAATCGGGATCCAACTATCATCGCATGATAACGTGATGGAAGCCACTCACGTCATCACACTCCAGAAGGTATGCGCAAGCCTGGCATGATTCCTGTATGTTTGAAACTCCCGATGTGATTTTTACCCCAAGCGGTTTATGACCTTGACAAAGGCCAATAAATCATAAACCACGGGTCAAGTTCAACCCGTCATTATCCTGGATTACTCTAGACCCACCCGCACAAACCCTTGACAAAGGCAACAAGGTTATACGACTGTCCTAGATAATCGCAACTCAATGCAACAAACAAGTAATACCCAGCTACCGCACACTACGCCTTGACAAAGGCCAACAAACGCAACACGAATACTAGGTACTACCTGAAAGAAATGACGGAAGGCTACGGCTAGTTTTTGGCGAAAAACCTTTAGCGTAATGAACTTGATATCATTGAAGGAACCGGATAGTTTTTATGAATATATAGTTACGAAAACCTTTGCTAAAGAGGTCACTCCCGGTGAAGGGATTTCGGCTCTTTCCCCGTCGAATGAGGTGCAGGATATTCCAAACTGAATATCATGATGCAAAGAAAAAATTAATCGACTATAGTAAAGTTATTACCCTGACACAAACCTCTGTCCAAGGGGTCACTCCCGTTGAAGGGATCTCGGCCCTTGCCTCGTCGAATGAGGTGCTGGATATTCATAACCGAATACCACTGTGCAAAACAAAAGAGAACGCCCTTGTAATAACAGTTTTTTTGAAAAAATGGTTCCAACAACATCAAATATAGGTTTGTTTCCCTTGCATTGATAAGAATCAACGCAGTCCCATCAATTGATCACACCAGAAAAGAACGAAAATATGATGTACGTATATGCCATCCGCATTCGCCACTGGATCCCGTCATCACCCGTTAGGTTACTTTACTAACGACAGAGCGGGGACTGGACTAGCGCGGGTGCAAAACATATACAACATCTACTAGTATATATAACAATATATAATAATCGCTCCAGGCATGATTGTCACGACCCGAAAGTACGCAACATGACCGGCACTTAAACTACGAACGTTTCGAGGCGTACGTATTCTAAGTAAACCGAAAACCCAGAAATCTAAACCAAGAAAAGAAGTAGAGTAAAGGAAAACCAATTTAAAACAAGTAGTTTTAATAGCATAAGCCGAATTATGCGGTTTTTAAGAACATCAAAATTTACTGAAAATTTCGGCAGAGTCTCCTTTGTAAATACTGGCTCCCAAACGGGATACAACATGAATAGTATACGAAATCAATAAAAAGGCATCCCCAAGTGGGAGCTAGCTCTTCGTCAATCGACGGTCACAACCACACAAACAATATAATATACAACGCCAACGGCGAGGATCAAAATTCAAAAGGAAACTCAAATCCACAAGTAAATCGCAGAAAAAAATAATGCGCGACTCTAAGGTCGAAGGAATAACATCACTGGTCTCTATCTCAAAATAAATATATGTTTGGTTGATGGAATTTACTAGATACAACGGAATAATATTATACAAGGTAATATGATGGGTACGATACAAGAAAAACCCACCTACTAGCAAGTCACCCGAATGAAACTGAGCCCGCAAAGCCGTAATGAAACCTGTACGGCAAAACCTGCAAGAAACTGGGGCACAACGGGGGTGAGTTGCCAACTCGTGAATAGAAAAATATCTACGCACAGAAATCGCATAAATAACGCAACCTAGGTCAATGATCATAATATATCCTCAAATATATGAATAACACGTAGCCTATAACAAGGCTAGGGTAAATATCTAACCCGAGTGTAATCTCATGTGCCCGTGTCAGTGCCTTAGGTAGCAATATATCATATGAATGAGGTATGAATGCATGAAAACAGAATACATGTAAATGAAGAACTGTTTCCATAATTTAGTGAGATTTCCTTTGTATTTTTAAAATGAGGTATCATAATGAAATCAGCATAAAACAGTGCCTAGCATCGGCACAAAACGTAATCCCAATATCTCGATATCTCTGTATCACAGTCTCTGTACCTCAATATCTCGAAATCTCAATTTCTCAATCACAATATCTAGGGCGCCGTCAGTCCAGACCATCCCCTACAATCCATCTCAAGACCACAATGGTATCCTCCGGATATCCGACGCGTCGGGTAAAATCACCGGTAGGTAGTGCTCCCCAGCCTGGCTCACATCGTCATCATCACGCGCTTCTTGCCCTGGGGTACCTTACCGGGTCCACCATGTACCCGAAACGGTTCATCCGCCTCCTCGAATCGGGTCTCAAAATCCATCAGTAAACTCATGGTGGACGACTCATACATCATGGGAAAACCGCACCTTTTATTTTAAAGAGAGAAAGAAGCTTATATAAGTTTTGCGGTTTCCCCCCAAAACCAGAAAATCTCATAGAAATCCGAATCCAATCCTCAATACTATGTAAACAGTGCATATCGGCATAAAAATCCATGAATGCGGCATAACAATGAATATTAACATGCATGAAGTAACAAGTAATATCTACAATGTCTAATCTAGCATATAAGGCGAGTGCACTAATATCATGTCTAAATTATTAGCTAACAACCTATGTCAATGCAATGCTATTTCTAAAGTGTACGTGGCATGACAATTACCGATGAAGATGTGTGTGAGTCGGCAAGTAAGTGTACGTGGTACATACGCATCATCGGTAATGGTGCTCGTGTCCTAACAACATGATATCAATAATGGAGTATGAAACATAATATAAGCATGCGATGCGAAGCGAACCACAATAAAGAGCGGGAGCTGAATACTAGACGCAACTATAACTAATCTGCATTAACCTAATATAAGTCCTACAAATGGTGCCTTTTGAAATAACATGAATCATGGGGTTTTGAAAATAGGGGCTACGGTGTTTTTATGAAAATATACGTCTTTTGAAATATCCGTAGGATCCCTTGGGCTGTCTTTTAAAATACCCACGATTCATTAGTTTTTGAAATAGGTAAGAAGTCTAATCTAATCTAACAACTACACTAAACTATACGGCTGAACTAACAAGCTGAACTACAGGTAAGGAAACCGCCTATCATCTGAGTCGATACATATACATACCTGTATATGTATAGTCGGTGATCCCGCCTCAGTAATATCATATCCGATACCATATCTATAATCAGGCATCCCAAGTCAAGAGTGCGGATCAATCATCAATATATAGCTCGTACGTAAATCCGTCGTACGGCATCCCCAAATCTGGGTACGGGTCAAAGTCACATCAATCACACTATTCATTTGGTATCTTCTTTATCAAATATCATGATCCGGAATAATGTCCTACGTCTAGTACAATATTGATATCGCCTAAGTATGCATGCACGTGTATAAAAACTACGTCCAGGACCCGCTACAACGTCATGTCGTATCTAAGATACGAACCCTGCTATATCACCGATCTCACGGCCTCAAATCAAATCGCATCGACTCAGCTCAACCCCAAGTATCATCCTCAATCCGTATGTGAACACATAGTCCCATACCCATGTGAACACATAAATATATTCCCATACACGCACATATGAAATAAGGAATGTATGCAAGTATGTATATGTGTGTATGTGTAAGTGTAGTGCACCCACTACCTAAGGTTTCGTAACCATGCACCAATCCAACACCAATATCCATCTAAAATCATCAATAATAAATCCTAAAAACATATCATAAATTGTTGGTGTGTATACGCATCCGTATACATCACCACGGACTGCGGGGGTGCTATACGCCATCCACCCGACTTCTCCCCGTAGATATAAATCTACTCACCTGGTCCTCGCTTGCCGGTGCCGACGTCGCCACGCGCTTGCTTGTCGTCTCGAAGTCCACATGGGGGTACCTACATATCATAACGCACCATATCGCATTAAAACTAAATTCGAAATCGAAACGGCATACGAAAATCAAATCGGCACGCGTATCACGCATAGGTCCAAACCTATCGCCTACGCATGCAAGAATAGTCAAACCAACCCTCGATGTCGATGTACAAAGGTCAAACCATCGAGAAAAAACCAATCACACTCATTTGCACATTCACGAACACTAATTTTAATATAAACTAGGTTAAAACTCACAAAAACCTCAATTTTACTTAAAAAGTCATTTTTCCGAAAATCTAGCAAGCACAATTCGCCGTTTTTGTACAAAACAGGATGTTTAAATGAATGTAGCGGCCAATATACTTATTAAATATCTTAAATAAGTCATAGAAACAATTTCCGGAATTTAATCTCATTAAATTCCAAAAACCCTAATATACTAGTTTACAAAAATACCCTTTTTAACAATTTCAAAGCAAAAATGTACAAACTACAATCTAGCTTAGATTTGCATGATCTAAAGCATTAAACCACACTTAATAAAGTTAATGAAGTCATGAAAAACCTAAACACATTTTTAATCCCAAGTATTTAACCAATTTCAAAAACCTAGTAAGCAAATTAGCAAATTAACACAATTTTTAAACTAACCATTAGCACAAGCTACTAATCTTGTATTAACATGACAAAAGCCTAAATATAACACACAAACATACACCAATTTTATAAAAACCCTAACTTGCATTCAAATTCATAACTTGAATTCCAAAACTTGCAACTTAAGCCTAATTAACACTTATGTAGTTTAGCTTAAGAAATAAGTAACAAATTAAGCAAAAATGTTTTAGAATTATACCCAAAAACATTTGAAGATCCACAAGCATCCATGGTCCTCCAAAATGCTCTCTTTTCACAAGGATCCATGCTATACGGGCTAAGCTAAAATGGGTAGGAGTCGGATTTGGGTTTTGGGAATTTTTTTGATGGATTTGAGGCAATTTTTGATGAAGTTTGAAGAGAAAAGAGAAGGGAATTAGGGGGGGGCTGCTGCTGCTGTAGGAAGGGGGGGCTGCTGGAATGGGAGTGGGAGAGGAGAGAGAGGGAGGTAGAGAAAGTGGGGGAAGAAGTCAAAGTCAATTCAAGGTCAAAGGTCTACCTCATTTCTCCATTTTCTTTTCTTTTCTTTTGTTTCTTTCCTTTGAAATTCAAGTGGGGAAAATAAATGGAGGCTGCTGAATTCAGCCATGGGGAGGAGTAAGTGGGGGTGTGTGGGTGTGGGTACGGGTGTGGGGTGATGAAAAATGATAAATACAATACCCCAAACATCCATTTACGCTGGAAAAAAGCCTTTTTTCCTCAATAATTTCTAAACCGTTTTGGCAAATGATTTCGTTCCAAAAACCACATGATAAAATTTTATTTAATGTTTTATGATGCACAAAATTTGTTTCAACTCATTCCAATTTGTAATTTTCCCTAATTAAATGTATTAGTGACGGCTTAAAATAATAATAAAATAATATTTTTTTTCAGAAAATTTGAAATTTCACCAGCGGCTCAATAAACACCAAATAATAGCAATTACATAGCTAGAATATGTATATTTAATTTTTATAATAAGATATTTGTATTTTGACTTTTTACAGAAAACCTCCTTATTTTACCGATTTTTTTGAAATTTCACCGAAACGATTTTCAAAACGTTACAATCTTCCCCCCTTAAAGAAATTCGGTCCCCGAATTTAAATTCAAACTCCCCCAAATACTAAAACATCTAAGAAAAACTATCAAGTCGTCGGGGCTCCGAAATTGTAACTACATAAAACAAATCGTAGCGCAGCGCATGCGCTTGAAAAATGAGCATATAACTCAAATCGAAACTCCGTCAAGCATCCCGCAATCATCGGAGTCATGGAGAAGACATCAATGCCAAATCCAAATCAAAACCAATATGACATAACTCGAAACTATACATGTAAATATCGAATCTTTATATGTAAGTATCTGAAGGTAATGCATGCCAAATCTCTTTAAGTCGCTGTGCACGCGTATAACACTGCACAGTGGCGGACGTCTATCATAAGGAAATAACTATATACATATATACCTTTGTTTGAAATGTGCGTTCCGCCGTTTTGGAAACAATTTAGAAGGGTCTCCTTGTTTTAAACATTTCGTGTCATATCAGACACGTAGGTAAATACTGAGGCTATAGCTCGGTTTTTGGAAATCCCCTCAATAACTATCAATGCATGCAAAATATATTCAGGTACTGTCCTCTGACTAGTCCTGCTCAGTACGAAAACACATAGCAATATCATAAAAATGTACTGCTCTATACGAAATCAATCCCAAAGCATGCACATGAATGCTACGTGCGTCTGGTGCGCACGGAAATCAAAATCCATGAATGTGCCATACATGCGCACAGAAACAACATCTAAGTGCATTGGGTGTGCACGAAACATCTGTCGTAGGCAACATGTGTGCCTGACAGCAAAATCAGGTGCATCTATCGTGCATGAAATCATGAAATCCAATATCAAGCGCCGAACGTGCGCAAAATCAATCAGGTGCACAAGGTGCACAAAACAAATATCGGGTATCACAATCGAAATCGAAGTCCAGTGCATCTAAGTGCACAAAAGACGTATCACTGCACTGCAAGCATATATAAACTATACCGAGTGCAGGAACGAAATCGTGTGCATGCATACGCACAAAACCAACTCAACTGTTTAAAATCATAAAATCACAAACATGTGAAATTGAAGCACGAAAACGATATCAAGTGCAACACTGTGCAAAGATCGTAAATCCTCAATCATCAAAATCAAATCATACGAATAAATCACCCAAAACATCGAAATCAATAATAGCGGAACAGTACCGCTCAAGTGCATTCTCTAAGAATCTCGGGACAACTGTCGCGGTCACTAGTGGGACGTCTCGTCGATGATCATGAACTCTGGCCTGCTGGTGTGCGTAACATGACCACTCCTGGGTCCAAGTCTTCTCCGTGGATTACCAATCTCACAATCCATCGGCTCATCGGCCCTATCAAGACAGCATATCACTGGCGTCGGCCTCTGGCTCTCTGAATGCACGTGACACATCTGATCCTGGGTGCAAGTATCATTGCAGCAGTGTCCTGGAAGGAATCCTGCTCACGGTCTCTTCCATGTCTCGTCTCTGCCAACTGTCCGGAAGTCATTGTCCTTTCCTATATCTGCATCTTGCTCTGGAACGACTGCATACTCATCGCGACTCCTTCTGGAAGGTAAGTCCAAGTACCATGCCTCGGCATGCGTATCGCATCTCTGATGTCGGCGGAGTGGAACATCTTCTCATCTAGATCTGGTACGAACCTCTTACTCCACTTTTCTCTAATGTCGTCTGCTTTGGACTCGTCTTGTCGCTGCCGCATGGACTGAGCTCCAACGACTATCCTCGTATCTGGAGTCTCCCAAAAATGCATCTCACCACCTAGCATCCGAATTAAGTCGAGCCATCCAATCGATTCGTCAAAACCTCATAATCCCCCAAGAGCTCAACATCTTGGGTACAGTTTAATAGTATCGAGTACATACCACAGCATCGGTGGTCCAGCCGTAGAAGGGCAAACCCAAGCCTCACTAATGGCGCCGTAGTACTGCCGCAAACCCGAAGGTTCAAAGGCTTTCATACGGTCATTAAGTCGAGTTAGGGTTTCATTCTTCTAGAGGGACCATAGAATTGCCTGCATGTCTTTCCGACTATCTTAAACTTGGAATAATAGGTTTCTGACATTCGATCGTCTCTGTTGACTCCCAACGTCTCCGCGTGAAGTCGTCTCTAGATGGAATCAATCTATCTGATGACCTCGCATCGGGGTAGGCGAACAAACCACCTGTCCTAGTCATTCATCATCGGGTGACTAGCGACCTTCTATCATTTATTCGTACAACTCGCCCCGCAATAGCTCCAACATATGGGGCAATATCTCGTCGCTCGCAGCAACAACTGGCTCGCTCGTCTTCACGCTGAACAGTGCCTCGATCATCAGGAGTAAGCAACACACCAACGGTCATCAAAATCTGGCTGGCCTGCATCATTGGCTCAATTCTCTAGTGTCGATCAGCACCTCCGAGTAACCTCATAAAGGCGATCCGCCAAACGCTCGTGGCGCGGAAACACAGTAAAAAGACACATCTCTGCAATCGTGTGTCGCCGGAATTTTGCCCTGGTCAGTCCTCGTTCGTGACGAGCTTGTGCTGACCGCAACTCTAGCCGTAGCTCTCCCTGCCCGTAACCGTAGCAGCAAAACCAAACTGGTACCGATGAGGCTAGATCAGGAAGGAATATAATACTGAACAAGGAAATGTACATTCTAAGGCTTCATAAGTGGAGTGGCGTGTCGTAAATATGCCGCGGAACATATCAACGGTACGTCACTCTACTTTAGTCACCTATTCCATCAACCAAGGGTCATCCTACGCTCCGAAGGTTAAAACCTAACGCTCTGATACCAACTTTGTCACGACCCGAAAGTACGGAACATGACCGGCACTTAAACTACGAACGTCTCGAAGCGTACGTAATCTAAGTAAACCGAAAACCCAGAAATCCAAACCAAGAAAAGAAGTAGAGAAAAGGAAAACCAATTTAAAACAAGTAGTTTTAATAGCATAAGCCGAATTATACGGTTTTTAAGAACATCAAAATTTACTGAAAATTTCGGCAGAGTCTCCTTTGTAAATACTGGCTCCCAAACGGGATACAACATGAATAGTATACGAAATCAATAAAAAGGCATCCCCAAGCGGGAGCTAGCTCTTCGTCAATCGACGGTCACAACCACACAAACAATATAATATACAACGCCAACGGCGAGGATCAAAATTCAAAAGGAAACTCAAATCCACAAGTAAACCGCAGAAAAAAATAATGCGCGACTCTAAGGTCGAAGGAATAACATCACTGGTCTCTATCTCAAAATAAATATATGTTTGGTTGATGGAATTTACTAGATACAACGGAATAATATTATACAAGGTAATATGATGGGTACGATACAAGAAAAACCCACCTACTAGCAAGTCACCCGAATGAAACTAAGCCCGCAAAGCCGTAATGAAACCTGTACGGCAAAACCTGCAAGAAACTGGGGCACAACGGGGGTGAGTTGCCAACTCGTGAATAGAAAAATATCTACGCACAGAAATCGCATAAATAACGCAACCTAGGTCAATGATCATAATATATCCTCAAATATATGAATAACACGTAGCCTATAACAAGGCTAGGGTAAATATCTAACCCGAGTGTAATCTCATGTGCCCGTGTCAGTGCCTTAGGTAGCAATATATCATATGAATGAGGTATGAATGCATGAAAACAGAATACATGTAAATGAAGAACTGTTTCCATAATTTAGTGAGATTTCCTTTGTATTTTTAAAATGAGGTATCATAATGAAATCAGCATAAAACAGTGCCTAGCATCGGCACAAAACGTAATCCCAATATCTCGATATCTCTGTATCACAGTCTCTGTACCTCAATATCTCGAAATCTCAATGTCTCAATCACAATATCTAGGGCGCCGTCAGTCCAGACCGGCCCCTACCATCCATCTCAAGACCACGACGGTATCCTCCGGATATCCGACGCGTCGGGTAAAATCAGCGGTAGGTAGTGCTCCCCTGCCAGGCTCACATCGTCATCATCACGCGCTTCTTGCCCTGGGGTACCTTACCGGCTCCACCATGTACCCGAAATGGTTCATCCGCCTCCTCGAATCGGGTCTCAAAATCCCTCAGTAAACTCATGGTGGACGACTCATACATCATGGGAAAACCGCACTTTTTATTTTAAAGAGAGAAAGAAGATTATATAAGTTTTGCGGTTTCCCTCCAAAACCAGAAAATCTCATAGAAATCCGAATCCAATCCTCAATAGCATGTAAACAGTGCATATCGGCATAAAAATCCATGAATGCGGCATAACAATGAATATTAACATGCATGAAGTAACAAGTAATATCTACGATGTCTAATCTAGCATATAAGGCGAGTGCACTAATATCATGTCTAAATTATTAGCTAACAACCTATGTCAATGCAATAGTATTTCTAAAGTGTACGTGGCATGACAATTACCGATGAAGATGTGTGTGAGCCGGCAAGTAAGTGTACGTGGTACATACGCATCATCGGTAATGGTGCTGGTGTCCTAACAACATGATATCAATAATGGAGTATGAAACATAATATAAGCATGCGATGCGAAGCGAACCACAATAAAGAGCGGGAGCTAAATACTAGACGCAACTATAACTAATCTGCATTAACCTAATTTAAGTCCTACAAATGGTGCCTTTTGAAATAAGATGAATCATGGGGTTTTGAAAATAGGGGCTACGGTGTTTTTAAGAAAAGATACGTCTTTTGAAATATCCGTAGGATCCCTTGGGCTGTCTTTTAAAATACCCACGATTCGTTAGTTTTTGAAATAGGTAAGAAGTCTAATCTAATCTAACAACTACACTAAACTATACGGCTGAACTAACAAGCTGAACTACAGGTAAGGAAACCGCCTATCATCTGAGTCGATACATATACATACCTGTATATGTATAGTCGGTGATCCCGCCTCAATAATATCATATCCGATACCATATATATAATCAGGCATCCAAAGTCAAGAGTGCGGATCAATCATCAATATATAGCTCGTACGTAAATCCGTCGTACGGCATCCCCAAATCTGGGTACGGGTCAAAGTCACATCAATCACACTATTCATTTGGTATCTTCTTTATCAAATATCATGATCCGGAATAATGTCCTACATCTAGTACAATATTTATATCGCCTAAGTATGCATGCACGTGTATAAAAACTACGTCCAGGACCCGCTACAACGTCATGTCGTATCTAAGATACGAACCCTGCTATATCACCGATCTCACGGCCTAAAATCAAATCTCATCGACTCAGCTCAACCCCAAGTATCATCCTCAATCCGTATGTGAACACATAGTCCCATACCCATGTGAACACATAAATATATTCCCATACACGCATATATGAAATAAGGAATGTATGCAAGTATGTATATGTGTGTATGTGTAAGTGTAGTGCACCCACTACCTAAGGTTTCGTAACCATGCACCAATCCAACATCAATATCCATCTAAAATCATCAATAATAAATCCTAACAACATATCATAAATTGTTGGTGTGTATACGCATCCGTATACATCACCACGGACAGCGGGGGTGCTATACGCCATCCACCCGGCTTCTCCCCGTAAATATAAATCTACTCACCTGGTCCTCGCTAGCCGGTGCCGACGTCGCCACGCGCTTGCTTGTCGTCTCGAAGTCCACATGGGGGTACCTACATATCATAACGCACCATATCGCATTAAAACTAAATTCGAAATCGAAACGGCATACGAAAATCAAATCGGCACGCGTATCACGCATAGGTCCAAACCTATCGCCTACGCATGCAAGAATAGTCAAACCAACCCTCGATTTCGATGTACAAACGTCAAACCATCGAGAAAAAACCAATCACACTCATTTGCACATTCACGAACACTAATTTTAATATAAACTAGGTTAAAACTCACAAAAACCTCAATTTTACTTAAAATGTCATTTTTCCGAAAATCTAGCAAGCACAATTCGCCGTTTTTGTATAAAACAGGATGTTTAAATGAATGTAGCGGCCAATATACTTATTAAATATCTTAAATAAGTCATAGAAACAATTTCCGGAATTTAATCTCTTTAAATTCCTAAAACCCTAATATTCTAGTTTACAAAAATACCCTTTTTAACAATTTCAAAGCAAAAATGCACAAACTACAATCTAGCTTAGATTTGCATGATCTAAAGCATTAAACCACACTTAATAAAGTTAATGAAGTCATGAAAAACCTAAACACATTTTTAATCCCAAGTATTTAACCAATTTCAAAAACCTAGTAAGCAAATTAGCAAATTAACACAATTTTTAAACTAACCATTAGCACAAGCTACTAATCTTGTATTAACATGACAAAAGCCTAAATATAACACACAACCATACACCAATTTTATAAAAACCCTAACTTGCATTCAAATTCATAACTTGAATTCCAAAACTTGCAACTTAAGCCTAATTAACACTTAAGTAGTTTAGCTTAAGAAATAAGTAACAAATTAAGCAAAAATGTTTTAGAATTATACCCAAAAACATTTGAAGATCCACAAGAATCCATGGCCCTCCAAAATGCTCTCTTTTCACAAGGATCCATGCTATACGGGCTAAGTTAAAATGGGTAGGAGTCGGATTTGGGTTTTGGGAATTTTTTTGATGGATTTGAGGCAATTTTTGATGAAGTTTGAAGAGAAAAGAGAAGGGAATTGGGGGGGGGCTGTTGCTGCTGTAGGAAGGGGGGCTGCTGGAATGGGAGTGGGAGAGGAGAGAGAGGGAGGTAGAGAAAGTGGGGGAAGAAGTCAAAGTCAATTCAAGGTCAAAGGTCCACCTCATTTCTCCATTTTCTTTTCTTTTCTTTCATTTCTTTCCTTTGAAATTCAAGTGGGGAAAATAAATCGGGGCTGCTGAATTCAGCCATGGGGAGGAGTAAGTGGGGGTGTGTGGGTGTGGGTACGGGTGTGGGGTGATGAAAAATGATAAATACAATACCCCAAACATCCATTTACGCTAAAAAAAAGCCTTTTTTCCTCAATAATTTCTAAACCGTTTTGGCAAATGATTTCGTTCCAAAAACCACATGATAAAATTTTATTTAATGTTTTATGATGCACAAAATTTGTTTCAACTCATTCCAATTTGTAATTTTCCCTAATTAAATGTATTAGTGACGGCTTAAAATAATAATAAAATAATATTTTTTTCAGAAAATTTGAAATTTCACCAGCGGCTCAATAAACACCAAATAATAGCAATTACATAGCTAGAATATGTATATTTAATTTTTATAATAAGATATTTGTATTTTGACTTTTTACAGAAAACCCCTTTATTTTACCGATTTTTTTGAAATTTCACCGAAACGATTTTCAAAACGTTACAATGATAAATGCAACATCACAGAAAAGTAATAAGCATCACAGAACAATACAGATAATCTGGGATCCCCGGGTTTCCTTTGAGCCGCAAGTGAAACCCGACGTTCCCCTGGTCGTGTGGATAGCCTGCGCAATGAAAACCTAGACCCCTACGAGCGCGGCAAGTTACCCGCCAAAACCTGATGCGAGGCAGCCCCCTTCAACAAAGTGAATGGACCACCCAGCACTTCACGGAATCCGGTAACTTGAGCACCCCTCTTTGGGTCAACCTATACCTCCTACGAGTGCGGTGAATAGCCCGCCAATTTTAGAGTGAAGCCCCCTCCGTCTCAACGCCATGAGATGCAGGCTCGTTGCCCTCTAGAACCCGGCTATCCGTGCACCCCACCGCGGGGTAATCCTAGTACAGAAAAGAAAATATATACAATGGGCACATCGACCTCAACTCGGTCGTGCCCCAAAAGAATAATATACAAATAGGCAGTGACGGCAGTCCACATGTCGGACGCTCGCCCCGCAATATCAAATGTATAAATAAATCCAAAATGCACTACCATTGCACAGGAGCTATCCACCACGACAAATCCGCAACATCACAGCACAACACAGAACATCAACGTGAATGTTACGTTCGCAAAACCCGTCTAAATGAACTATAGCGATTAGACAAGATTTACCGATCAAATGACATTCACGGTCGTAGATAGAAATGTAAGCACTGTGAACTAACTTGTTTAAATTTTCGATCGACAAAAATTTCCCGAAGGGGGCCCCAAGTACAAATCCAGCACTCAAAATAATCTGGGCCAAAACTAAATTTTTTTTTCTTCTAGAAACCACAATTCAACAAAGAAAACCACCTTAAGAAATATGGTGCAATGAAGCCATTTAACTGCGGCGGAACCGCGGCCAAAACATGGGTATGGCCGCGGTTCCGCGGTCTTACAGTGGAATCACCTTCCCAAATTTATATAGATGTCTTAGAAAAGCCTGCCTGTTTTTCTGAAACACTCAAAATAATTTTTCGACGACAAAGAAAATTCGACAGAAACTTTAGAACAGAAATTGCGGTTTTGGAAATTTTGTCCGATCGAGCTTTTAAACATGTTAGAACAAGCTAGAATAGGCTAATGGCGTGGCTCTGATACCATGTAGGGATGCGGCGGTGCCCCGGCCGTCTAACCGACGCCAAATGCGGAACAAAAAACTTTTTACGAAACCGGCTCTACCGCAACCCAAATACCCGGATCGTTCCATTAACCATAAACTAGAAAAATGTAAAAGAGTTAGGAAATTACACCGATCGATCAGTGTCCTTCGGTCTTTAATCTCCGCACCGAACTCCCCGCTGCTGCGCCGACGAAGTCCGCTCCCCAATCTCGCTCGTCAAAGTGGCACCACGTCATGGAATATTTATACGGGCTCCCGCTTCGATCCAAAGCAACTTGGACATGAAGTTTGCTAGCCGACATGTC
This sequence comes from Agapanthus africanus, assembly GCA_030015575.1. Classification (NCBI taxonomy): domain Eukaryota; kingdom Viridiplantae; phylum Streptophyta; class Magnoliopsida; order Asparagales; family Amaryllidaceae; genus Agapanthus; species Agapanthus africanus. Next base: position 361,765,931 of record JASDDO010000022.1, on the reverse strand, counting down.
CAAGAATGAAGTAGAGAAAGTGTAGAATATCTTGTCTCAAGATACCCAAGCTTTTAGGTGGAGGTTAATAGAGTTTCCATGGATGTAATGTGAGCAAAAGAATTTTAGCAAAGAAAAATCAAGCTTGCCCAAAGAGAAGGAGCTCGGCCAATGCAAGAAAAACTTCTCTGGGGATTTTTTTTTTGGATGAAGATGTGGTGTGTAAAAACCATGGTCCAAGTAAAAATCTAACACCACATGTTAATACCTTGCCCCCTCAAACTCACAGCCCACCACCACGCTAAATCCCCTGCAAAAGAAAAGCTTGCCAAATTTGCAGAGAGCCCCCCAATAGCAAAAATCAGCCACCTCATGAAGCAATACATGCTGCCAACGGTGGAGGACCATGCTGCCCCATGCCAATCACAAAAGGACAGAAAAATGGGACAAAGTCAAAATGCTCACAATGATTAAACAAGGTGTTTGGGGCGGAAAAAGAGACTGACAACTCCGAGAGTGATCCCGTAACGAATTAAGAGATTAACCCTCAACTGTAAATACATACCCATATTTGTGTTCCGGCCGAATACAAATGCAATGAAACAAAAATATACCTACACAATATAATACTAGGATCCGTCTTAAACCAAAGCCCACTAGTATTATCCGTCCGAAACATGACACGTGCAATAGTGCACGTGTATGTTCGAACCCTGCCATAAAACCATATGGCCTCTACAACGTTTTGTCCGAACTTGGGAAACTTTCTGTGGGGGACTCTAATGACTCATCAATACACTGACACCGGGTATAACCACTAGCACGTCAGAGGTACTAGCTGTACGCAACGGTTGCCCATGTATTGATCGGAAGGGAAGCTGACGAGCGAACTCATCCAGAAACCCTACTGAGCCTGACAATGACAATATCTATCCAGTCCGGTCCGTTCGTCTATGAGTATCGCATATAGGGCCTAGGGGGCTGGTAAACGTCAGACCCCCAATAGCGGTATAAGTCGTGTCAAAGAGTAGCCCAGAACACCGTGAGATACTACTGGAATACCTACCGGTAAATCTCGATTACCCTGGCCAAGGATTTCGTGTAATGGCTCTCCTAAACACAGCGCGATCTCACCCCCAATACCGGGAGAGACGAATCCCTGACGATCCGCTCACTGCCTCCATGTGGCTCGGGACTGTACCCAACTAAAACCTGTTTGCACGACTCCTTTAAGCCGTGGTAGGGTAGTAATCAAAGCACCGTGGGAACTCACACGAGACAAAGGACGATCTCAGGTCGACAGACTAACCTGTACACAGGTCACCAGGGAACTGCTATCTGACGATATGTATAATATCAACTAGCATGTTCTCGACGAGTCCTGTCCGGTGTACTCATAACCCAATGAGCACCTGTATACATCTTAGGTGAGCCAACTGACACCAATGGCTTGTGAGACCGGCCATCGCCCCTCGTCGGGGTCTCGACTGTATACACTAGTCTACTCTGGAGTATCGATGCCCTGTCTCGAAACTCCCACGACTAGGAACACTTTAAGGATGTGCTTATAGACCCCAGCTCCCACGTATATGATCGCCATCATACTGCTGGCAGTCAAGCAAGAATCCTATGGGCTCTATCGACATGCAATAGTGAACTAAAGCATGTATCTGATGATAAAGACAAACCAGATAGCATACTATCATCTCGAGCAAGACTGTCACATCGGTATAGGTCATCCCTCAATCATTGCAATCACGTACCTGCGATCCAATAATTGACTTTGAGGGCACTATATCCAACACGACGTCCTTACGATGACTAGCTATATTGATAAGCTCACGAACCTGGAGACCACGTTGGAAACGGGTCATATGCTGACTTATTTCCACAGTCCCTACCCTCTACTTACACCCTGAAAGAAACCAGGAAGGCACCCGCTCTGCTTAATGGGGACCTTCTTCTTCTTCATCCAGGGAGAAAGCAAAGGGTGAAAAGAGGAAAACCTCCACAAAGCCGATATACGATGTCAGTGAAGTAGAAGGAAAGGGAAGAGCAAAAGTTTTGGGACTTAGTGTAGAGAAGGAGGGATGTTCCTATTGTTATGGGAACGGGCATTGGCAGAAGGATTGCAGGGCCTTGGAAGCCAGTAACCAGGATTCGAAGCATGTTATGGCTTCGGCCTCTATTGTGTTTGTAATTGAGAACTGTTTGTCAATTAACTCTACTTCCTGGGTACTAGATACCGGAGCAGGATCTTATATCTGTAATTCATTACATGCTTTGAGAAACCGTAGAGTTATCAGGGTAGGCGATTTGTCTCTCAGAGTTGCGAACGAAATGAGCGTGGATGCTGAATCCGTGGGAGAATATCGCCTAGGTTTGACAAGTGGGCAGATATTGATTCTTCGTAACTGTTTGTATGTACCTAGTTTGACTTGTAATATCATATCAGTGTCCTCACTTTCGAGAGAGGGATATGATTTTACATTCGTAAGCGATGTGGTTCACATCCACCTAACACAAGTTCTGATTTGGTCCCGTACATTAGATGACGGTATATACGTATTGAATCAAGCTCAGGTTTTCAATGTCTAGAACACACTTAACAGAAAGTCTCCGGAAATAAATCAGGCTTTCTTATGGCATTGTAGACTAGGTCACATCAATGAAACACGGTTGACTAAGTTACATAGAGAAGGATATTTGAATCCGTTCGAATATCAATCTTATGCTACTTGTGAATCTTGTCTCATGGGAAAGTTGACAAAGACTCCATTTACTGGACATGGAGTAAGAGCGAGCGAGCTCTTCGGACTCGTACACAGTGACGTATGCGGTCTAATGTCTACACATGCAAGAGGTAGTTATTCCTACTTCATTACTTTTACGGATGATTTCTCTAGGTATGGACATATCTTCTTGACGAAGCATAAATCTGAGGCCTTTGAGAAATTCCGGCAATACAAGAATGAAGTGGAAAACCAAACAGGCAAAAATTTCAAGACATTGAGATCTGATCGAGATGGTGAATACTTAAGTGCCGAGTTCCTGGGTTACTTAAAAGAGAATGGAATTCTCTCTCTGCTTACTCTTCCATACACACCACAACACAACGGTGTATCGGAAAGGCGGAATCGAACCCTAATGGATATGGTTCGTTCCATGATGAGTAAGGCTGAGTTACCGCGATCTTTATAGGGTTATGCACTAGAATCAGCTGCATATCTTTTGAACAAGGTTCCAACCAAGACCATGCTTACCACACCATATCAAATGTGGAGTGGAAAGAAACCCTATCTTGAGTACCTGAAGACATGGGGATGTCTAGATTTTGTTAAAAAGCAGCATGCGGACAAGCTCGAGGCACGCTCAGTACAGCGTAAGTTTGTGGAATATCCAAAGAACTCCAAGGGGTATTGTTTCTATTATGCAGAAGAACAAAAGGTTTTTGTTTCTCGTCATGCCCACTTCTTTGAAGCTGAATGTTTAAAAGATCGGAAGAGTGGGAGCACAATAGAACTGGAAGAAATTCCAGAACCACAAGCTGTTACTGAAAGTATGGTAGAACCAGAAGTTTCAAGAGAAAGGGACATCCCAACGCCTATCCGCAGAAGTAGTAGGCAGTCTCATCCACCCGAGAGATACTACGGTTTTCTCATAGACGGGGATCGAGAGGATTGCATCATTGATAATGATAACCCTACTAGCTTCCAGCAAGCCATTCAGAGCGGCGACTCGGTAAGATGGCTGGATGCAATGTGGACCGAAATGGAGTCCATGTACACTAACAAAGTATGGACTTTGGACATTGCTCCAGATGGGGTATAACCCATAGGATGCAAATGGATCGTCAGAAAGAAGATTGGTGTAGATGGACATTTTGAAACCTATAAGACTAGACTTGTTGCAAAGGGTTTTCGTAAAAGACCTGGTTTAGACTATGACGAAACCTTTTCTCCAGTGGCTATGCTCAAATCCATTTGGGTCTTTCTTTCCATTGCTTCCTTCCATGATTATGAGATCTTGCAGATGGACATAAAGACGACTTTTCTAAATGGTAATTTGGAAGAATGCGTCTATATGGATCAGCCTGAGGGATTCATTCAGAGTTGGAGCAGCGGTAAAGTGTGCAAGTTGCTTAAGTCCATTTATAGACTAAAGCAGGCATCGCGGAGTTGGAACATCTATTTTGATGATACTGTCAAAGAATTCGACTTTATCAAAAATCCAGATGAACCATGCATATACAGTAAGATTGTAGGGAGAGCTGTAGTATTCTTCGTCTTGTCCGTGGATGACATTCTCCTAATAGGAAATGATATTCTTATGCTACAGTCAGTCAAAGGATTCTTCTCACAGAAGTTCTCCATGAAGGACCTGGGTGATGCCACCTACATTCTGGGGATCCAGATCTATCGTGATAGATCAAAGAGGATGTTGGGACTTTCGCAGTCCAGGTACATAGACACCATATTGAAAAGATTCAGTATGGATGATTCTAAGCGCGGTAACCTACCGACTAGTCACGGAATTATCCTCTCCAAAGAGAAGTCTCCCAAGACTGATTTGGAAAGGGCTCGCATGTCGATTATACCCTATGCTTCTGCGGTAGGCTCTATAATGTATGCGATGTTATGTACCAGACCAGATGTAGCATACGTATTGAGCGTTGTAAACCGGTATCAGGCAAACCCAGGGGAGATGCACTGGATAGCAGTAAAGAACATTCTCAAGTACCTGAGGAGGACTAAGGAGATGTTCTTGGTGTATGGCGGAAAGGACCTCCAGATCGTGGTCATTGCCGACTCCAGCTTCCAGAGTGACAAGGATGACCCGAAATCCATGTCGGATTATGTCTTTACCCTCAATGGAGGGGCGGTCTGTTGGAAGAGTTCCAAGCAGGACACCGTTGCTGACTCGACGGTGGAAGCTGAGTACATAGCTTCTTGCGATGCTCCAAAAGAAGCTGTCTGGATGAAGAAGTTCCTCATAGAACTTCAGGTGGTTCCTACCAGTTCTGATCCAATACCTCTGTATTGCGACAACAATGGCACTATAGCTTTAGCGAAGGAACTCAGGTCCCATCAGAAGTCCAGACACATCTTAAGGCAGTATCACCTGATCAGGGAGATTGTAGATCGCCGGGAGATCGAGGTAAAGAGAGTAGATACGGAGAATAACACTGCTGATCCATTCACAAAGGCCATTCCTCAGATGCAGTTCGAGAGGCTATTCGAGATGATATGTCTGTGATATGCCAGTAGATGGCCCTAGTGCAAGTGGGAGATTGTTAGTGTTTATGCCCTAGAGGCCATTACAGTATCATACTAGTTTGTATATTACTTAATGGAGCTTAAGATATTCACAGTTGTATTGACAGTCTTGCTAAAAATGGTAGTATGCTACTTGGTTTGTGTCTACTTTAATATGTGCATGTGTTTCTTTTAACATATCGCTTATACATATTACCAGAGCCCTTAGGATCTTTGCTTGATTACCAGCGTTGTGATGGCAGTCACACTAGTGGGGGCTGGGTAGTAGGATTATTGAGACGGGGTATCGATACTCCGGAGTAGACTGGTGTATACGCTTCTCATCCCAGCTGGGGAGATGGTCTGTCCCACAGCCATCAGTACGTCGTACTGGAAATAGTATGCAGGTGCTCGTTAGGTTACGGGTACACCGGACAGGACTCGCCGGGAACTGCTGGTTGGTTCTACACCCATCGTCAGACAGCAGTTCCCAGGTGACATGAGTACAGCTTAGTCCGTCGACTTGACACTGCTACTTTGCCTCGGATGTGTTCCCACTGTACTTAGATTACTACCTTACCACGGATCAAAGGAGTCGTGCAAACAGGTAGTAGTTTGGTGTAGTCCCGAAGCACTTGGAGGCAATGGCGGTTAGATAGGATTCGTCTCTCCCGGTATTGGGGGTTGATATCGCGCTGTGTATGGAGAGCCATTACGCAAAGTCCCTGGCCAGGGCAAGCGAGATTTACTGGTAGGTTCCAGTAGTTTCTCAAGGTGTAATGGGCTTCACTCCGACATGACTTATACTGCTATTAGGGGTCTGACGTTTACCGCCCCCTAGTCCTGATATGCGATAGTCCTAGACGAACAGACCGGACTGTACGGAGATAGTCACATATAGGCTCAGTAGGAGTTCGGATGGGTTTCCTCATCGTCCTTCTTATCGACATCTACCTGGGGACCGTTATGTATAGCTAGTACCGCTTGCAGCCTGTGGTTAAACCACTACCAGCATAGTGTCGAGTCATAAGAGTCCCATATAGAGAGTTTTCCTGCACCGGGCAAACGGTGTAGAGGCCGTATGGTTTTTACGGCAGGGCTGCGATCACTTACGAACACTTGTGCACGTACTATAATCGGGCAGATAATACTAGCGGGCTTTGGTTTAAGCCAGATTCTAGTATTATACAGATAGATTTATTCAGTCAAAGATTATCCGCGTTTTTCGGAAATACGGATGGGAGGGGCATTCTCGTAATTTGTCGGGAAGCTTCTAGAAGGAGGTGACTCATTTGTGTTTATTTCTTTTTAGATTTAAACTAAATAAGGTGGAGGCGATGAGGTGTAGTTAACATTAAATGCTTAATGACTCATGAGGTGATTCACCCTTAGAATTAAATGAAGCATGCTAGATATTATCTTGATATTATCAAGAGAGATATTTGTATGCTCCATATTATTCTAGCATGAGATATTATTCATTCATAATCACAAAACACTTCTCTCTCCTCAAGTCGTCATCTTCTTCCTCAAACCCTAAAAGCTCTCATGAGTTAAGAATCCTAGGTTTTAAGTGACTAAGTAATCTATCTAAATACTCTACACCCTCTAGGACTTCTAGATTAGCAAACTAGAAGCTGCAGTTATCTCAGATTCGAGATAGGAGCTCGGACAATAGACTCTCGGGTGGATCGTCTTTGACTCGAAGAGGCCGTTGAGCTACCCATGTTCCATAGAGCCTACGAGGTGTGGAGGACAGCGATGAAGACCCGAAGGACAAGTAACGTGAGGTATAACTTCGAATCCAAGTAGTTAAACCTCTCGTAGTTTGCTAGTAATGGTTTAGACACGATCCGTGTGCTCAAGTTCGTGTTATGAAGCTTTGATAATTGTTTTTCATATATTCCGCCTCCCCGCGAACACGTGGGGTGCGTTACATGGACTTACATGTTCCTCCTTAGTGCACTTCTTCGACGGCATCGGGGTGTGCGACCGTCTAATAAAGTTTCCTACGAGCATTCGATCAGGTTATCGGGAATCTTGTTGAATTACCCGACAGGCTATTGGAAAGTGTTTTCAATATCGAGAATAAAATGCAGGGTTTATAACTGTTAGGCATGCGATGTCTAAGGAATTCATTTGGTTAGGCATGAAATCCAATATGTTATACGTTGGGTTTATGATGTCTAAAGTGGTTGCGGATTCCAACTGTTGTAGTTTTTCACTTTCTTTTCTGCGACCGTAAGTGTAACATGTGGTGTATCACCGGTTTTGGTGCTATATGTCAACGACAATTGGGATACGCTTATTTACTTACGTTGATGACATGCGATATTATGTGTTGCTGTGATATGTTGTATTGGATCGTCGTGTTCTGAATGGCCGGGTTTTTTTTTATGTGAGATGAGAGTTTTTCATTTTCATTCATGTAAAAGCTTGTATGTAATATTCATTTATTGGGGCACTTCCGGGTTGAGGATGATGTCACCATTGATTTATATTATTTACTTTTCCGCATTACGATAGACCCAAGCCGTGGAGTACAAGTAACGGGTTCTAGGGTCCATTGGGAGACCATCTCAAGGAGTTGAGACCGGGTCTCCTAACTCTAGAATTGGTAGGGTTGCTTGACGCTCTCGTAGGGGGTTTAGGGATGTGGGATTGGCTATTCATCGCGACCGTGGAATCCGTGTTTTATACTGGCTTAAATTAAAACACGAAAATCCTAGTATAACCAATATTTCATATGTTATCTTCTGCTGCTCTGTGATGTGATCACTATGATATGTTCAGACGAATGCCTATATTATATAGATGAGATATAATTAATATTGCTACTTTCGTTTCATATGTGATGCTTAGGAAGCATATATTGATGGGACTTTATTAATGAGATTAATGAAATAAAAAGGAAAAGAAACCTAAATATGTTGTAGAAACTTGTTTTAAAAACTGGTAGCTCTAGTTATTGCTTTGCATAGCGGTGTTCCTAGTAGAATATCCAGCACCTTATTCGATAAAGAAAGAGACGAGATCTCTTCACCGGGAGTGACCTCTTTTGGAAAACTAGCAGAAGCTACAGACTCAGTTTGTCTTTTGATTGCTTTTATTGTTTTTTCTTTGCATAGTGGTATTTGTGAAATATCATGCACCTTATTCGATAAGGAAAGAGCCGAGATCCATTCATCGGGAGTGACCTCTTTAGCAAAACTAGTAAAGGACTCAAAAACACTTCTTTTAAAATTCACTCGATTCTACAACGATATCAAGTTCATTATGCAAAGGGTTTTCTTACAAACCTGTCATAGCCCTCCGTCATTTCAGATAAGTATTATGTAGTATTCGTGCTGCATTTGTTGTCCTTTGTCAAGGCGTAGTGTGCGGTAGCTGACTAGTGCTTATCTGCTTAAGTATATGATGCGATTGGATTAGGGTACTCGTGCGACCTTGTTGGCCTTTGTCAAGGGTCGTGCGGGTGGGTTTAGATCAATCGGGAAATGACGGGTTAAACTTTACTAGCATCCTATGGTTTGTTGGCCTTTGTCAAGGTCATAGGAGATTAGAGGCAAAACATTATCGGGAATTCCAAGTGTTTAAATTTGCAATGAGATTGCATACCTCCTCTGAGATAGTTGGATCCCGATACCCACTTCGAGTAAAAGTTACTCCTTGGAGAGTTTTATACATTACAATTAGCCGATCAAGTAGGTGTCTAGAAAGGTGTTGACAGGGCTACGCCCCTTGGAAAACGAGATTTATTTTAATTAGGTCCGTGCGAAAGCACGGGGAACTTCCCTCAAAGTACAGGCACTGGCCTGGCTGAAAGATTGGTGAACTTGTAGGGTGTAATTAATCCCGACTAGTCTTACCTTTTAGGGTTTGAAGGAAGATTTGACTAAAATAGTGGGAGCCATCCTGATTAGATAAATTAATAACCAATCTAATCCTGCAAGAGCACATGCAGAGTGTTTTCTTCTCTCTCTCTCCTGGTAGCGACCGTGTCACGCCTTAATCAAAATAATAATATGGATGCATTGACCGAACCTAGTTATTATACTGAGCTAGGGAACGTTGGGTCCGCTCTAACTTATAATTGTTATAAGTCCGGGAAGGAAATAGGGAAATATCCGGATTCCCATGCTACCCAATCAAAGAAAGTACATGTAGATGCATATTCTTCGGGTGTCCTTATTACCGAGAACTATTTCTCAGTATCCTCTACGTCCTAGGTATGAGATACCGGATCAGGTTCTCATATATGTAAGAGTTACATGGGCTACAGAAAGGTAGAGAACTGAGAATGGGTGATATTTCTCTAAGTGTTAGAGAATGGTGCAAGTGTTGCAGCCAAGTCTGTTGGCAGATATCACCTTGTATTAATACATTGACTCTGAATGAATGTTATTACATACCGAACCTGATATACAAAATTACATTATATTCTTTAATGAAGTAAAAGAAGGATATAATTCTGTATTAGAGGATAATGTTGTGAACATTTTCCTGAATCAAGAGTTGATTCGATCAGGCACGTTATATAATTGCATATACGTTCTAAATCAAACCACAGTTCAAAATATCTAGAAAACACACAAGAAGAGTAGTTCAGGAATGAACGAATCCTTTTTGAGGCATTGTAGACTAGGTCATATTAATGCAACACGACCAGCTAAGTTACATAAGGATGAATATGAGAATCTGTTCGAATTTTCATCTTATGATACTTGCCAGTCTTGTCTCAAAGATAATATGACCATATCTCCGTTTACTGGAAATAGAGAAAGAGTTAATGAACTCTTGGGACGGATACATGATGATGTATGAAGGTCCCCTGTCTACACATGCAAGGATTGATTCTTTATACTTCATTACATTCACTTATCATCTTTCAAGATTCAGACTATGTTCCTGTTGAAACACAAGTCTGAAACTTTTGAGATATTCAAGGAATATAAGCCTTAAGTTAAGAACCAGATGGGTAGAAGTACTAAAGTCCTTCGATGTGATCGAGGAGAAGAATACTTGCGCATGGAGTTCCTGGATTTTCTAAAAGGAGAATGTGATTCTCTCTCAGCTTATTCCTTCGAGTACACCACAGCAAAATGGTGTATCGGGGTGGAGGTATCGCACCCTATGAGATATGGCGCGCTCTATGATGAGTAATGCTGAGTTGCATGATTCCTTTTGGTGTTGTGCACTTGAGAAGCGGCATACCTATTGAATGGGGTTCCATCCAAATCAGGGCCTATCACTACATATGAGATATGATGTGGGAAGAGACCATGTCTTAAACGAGTTAAGATATGGGGTTATCCGGCCTATGTTGAAAGGAAGAATCCGGAAAAGCTCGAGGCAAGGTTAGTTCTGTACAAGTTTGTTAGGATATCTGGAACATTCGCAAGGGAATATCTTCTACCACTCTGAGGAACGAAAAGTGTTTTGTTTCTCAGCATGCCACCTTTTTAGAAAAGGAATTTCTTGTGAAGAAATTAGTGGCCATGAGGTAGAACTGGAAGCTATTCCATCTAGACAAACTAACAGCTGATGATTTGGTAGAACCAAAGGATTCAATAGTCTCCAACAAGCCTCAGCCTCTCCGTGAATCTGGTAGGGTTCCTCATCCATTTGAGAGATACTACGATCTTCTCGGTGATAGTGGGAGCGAGGATAGCATCATGAGATGATGGCCCAACTAGGTTCAGGCAGGCCATCATGAGTGGCGACTCTGTGAAATGGCTGGATGCTATGTGATCAAAGATGGAATCCACGTACACCAACAAAGTATGACTTTGCATGTTGCACCTGAAAGGGTAAAACCCATTGGGAGCAAATGGATCTTGAGAAGATTATTGGTGTAAATGGAAAAGTTGAGACTTTCAAAGCTATGCTTAAGTCCATCAGGATCAATGGAAGCATAGCGGAGTTGGAACATCTGTTTTGATGTGACAGTCACAAAGTTTGACTTTATCAAAATGGTAGATGAACCTTGTATATACAAGAAGGTTGTAGAGAGCGAGTTGTCTTACACGTATTGTACGTAGATGACATATTCTTGATAGGAAATAGTTTCCTATACTACACTCAGTCAAGCTCCTCTTATCACGAGGATTCTCAGAAGAAGATTTGGATGATACCTACTACATCTTGAGGATTATGATATATGGTGATAGATCTAAGTGGATGTTGGGAGTGTCCCAAATCCAGGTACATAAGAACCATACTAAAGGAGTTTAGTATGGATGATTCTAAGCATGGTGGTTCGCCCACTTACTCATGGATCACTCTCTCCAAAAATATGTCTTCCGAGACTGATTTGGAGAGAGCTCGCGTGCAAGGGATACCCTATGCTTCGGCAGTAGGCTCTATCAGAGTATGCGATGTTATGTACCAGACTAGATGTAGATGACTCACTAGGTGTAGTGATTAGGAATCAATCGGATCTTGGAAGAATCACTGGATAGCTGTGGAGGACATTCTTAAGTACTTGAGAAGCACTAAAAGAAAGTTCTTGGTTCCATCTTCCACAGTGAGAAGTTTGACTGAGAGCCAGTCACAGGCATTGTCTTTACCCTCAGTGCAGGGACGGTATGTTGGAAGAGTCCCAAGCAAGATACCGTGACATACTAGGCGATAAAGGCTGAATATATTGCTACTAATGATACTGCCAAAGTGGCTGTCTGGACATTTCTTATTCATAAGATGAACAAGGTTCCTACCATTGAGCGTTCAATAACTGTTATTGCGACAACATTGTGGCTTAGGCCTAGGAACACAGGTCCCATCAGCGTTCTAGACATATTTTGAGGCAAGTATCACCTGATCAGGGAGATGGTTGATCTCCAGGGGATCGAGGTAAGGAGAGTAGACACGAAGGATAACACAGTGGATCCACTCATAAAGGCCTTACCCCTAGAGAGAATTCAATGCGATGGTTGAGTATGGGAAACTACAACCACTGCTATATTGTTGGGTATTGGATACTACAATAGATGACCTTAGTGCAAGTGGGAGATTGTTAGTTATATGTATGCCCTAGAGGCCATTACTGTACATATGATGTATATTGTAGTGGATGCTTGGACATATATAGGGGGGACTTTCTTGCTCGACATGATAGTATGCTATATCTTAACATGTACACTTATTGTCTCTCTGTTACATGTTGATAAAGCCCTTAGGATGAGTATTTGACTACCAGGGTTATGATGCAGATCATACTAGTAGGGACAGGGTAGTCGATAAGTACATCCTTCAAATGTTCCTAGTCATGGGAGTATCGAGACAGGGCATCGATACTCTATAGTAGACAAGCGTATACGCTTCTCGACCCATGTGATGGGCGATGGATGATCCCATATCCATTGGTGTTTGACATCAAAGAAGGTATACGGGTGCTCGGTGGAGACTGGGTACACTGGACGGACTCGCCGAGAACTCCTAGATGGTATTATACCTATCGTCGGATAGCAGTTCTCTGGTGACACTGGTACAGGTTAGTCTCTAGACCCGAGATCGTCATAGAGTCTTGTGTGATTCCTACTGTGCTTTGATTTCCACCTTACCACGGTCAAGAGATCATGCAAAACGGTGGCTTTTGGGTACAATCCTGAGTCACATGGAGGCAATGAGCGATAGGAGGGGTTTCGTTTCTCCCGGTATTGGGAGTTGATGTTGCGCTATGCTCGATTGGCCATAACATGAAATCCCTGGCCAGGGTTGCGGAGATTTATTGGTAAGTGTTACCAGTAGTATCTCGAACCGTTATGGACCTTGCATCGGCATGACTTATTAGGCTATTGGGGTCTGACGTTATACCACCCACAGGCTATGATATGAGATAGACGAAGAGACCGAACTATACGGTAGTGTTACTGATTGGATTCGCAGGAGTACGAGCAGGCTTGCATGTTGATCTTCTGATCGCTCAATACCCGGGTGGTCGTTACGTTTAGCAGACCACTTGCGGCTTGTGGGTGTTTGATATGATCATCACCTACTGCCGGCGTATTGACGAGTCTTTAAAGTCCTACACAGAGGTTTCATGGTTCATGCGAAATGGAGTAGGAGCAAATATGTGATATGTGCAGGACCGAGATTAATGCGTGTATGAGATGCCACATTCTATTCTCGCGATTAGTGACATCGTAGGTTATATGTGATATAGCCAAGTTATCGGATCAAGTGTTGATTCGATAAGTTGTTGCATTTGATATTAGTTGGTTATATGTAATACAGCTAGATTATTAAATCAAGTGTTGATTTAATAATTTAATGCAGAATTATATATTTGATATATTAAATTACATTAACTAATCTTAGCTCACTTAAGTATTTCTTTTCTCACATTTGATATACTTTACATATATGTTATATATGTATTGTTTTCTTTTTGTACACAAAATATATATGTGATATATATTGTTGTGTCATGCTAGGTTACACTTGCAACATGTATGTATGAGACTCACACCATGCTAGGGTTAAGTTAGGGTTTATATTTATTTCAAGCAAATTCAAAATTGTGGAGATATTTGTCATGATTCAAAGCATGTAGAAGCTTGTGGTCTTCATTGACTTAGTCCACTCCTTTGTCTTGCTTAAAATATTTCTTAACCCAACTCTTAACTCATAGCTATGGTTTATTCTCTACAAGAGTTAGGCATCACACTAACTCACCCATGGTTGCAATTCTAACCTCACTCTCTCTCATTCATTTGCTTCATCTCTTCTTCTTCTTCTTCTTCAAGAGAAAAAGCTTGCTAGTTTTTTCTAAGTGATGAAGCTTGCTAGTTTTTTCTAAGTGATGAAATCTTGTGAGAAAAATAAAACTAAAGTGAGCCCACTTCCTACTTCATCATCCTCTACTGTCACGACCCGAATATTTCGACTCGTGACCGGCACTTAACCACGCAACGTCTAAAGGCGTAGCGCGACTAAGTAAGCCGAACCCAGAAATGAAAACCATTTAAAAGTAGTGAGTGTCGAAAACATTCAATTAAAACATTTAGAAAACCTTAAATAGTTCAATAAAGTTCTTTTAAAAGTTAAGTTATTCTTATAATAATTTTGGCAGCATTTCCTTTGTAAAAGTAACCCAGAAATCGGGTAAAAAATAGGGTATAAGTGAAATGATATATATAATGAAATAAAGCATTCCCAAACGGGAGCAATCACGCCCAACGGCGGAAAACAACATCACAAGAGTAATATATGACGCCGTAGCGAAGAATGAGCAATAAGTAAGACATCACAGAATAATAAGCTGCAAAAATACAGTCGGCTCCCACGAGCTCGACACCAGAATACAAATAATATACATCATCGTACTCACACTGTCTCTAAGTCAAGTACATATATGGTAGATGGAAGATACTAGATACAAAAGTGTGTACAATAAAAGTAACCAGATACCACAACCCACCTAATAGTAAAATAGCTTTCGCACCAGCTGTAGTGGTATCTGTAGCCAAAAGATGTAAAAAGGCAGCCTGCCGCGACTAATCCGAAGGGCAACCTGCAAATACTGTGGCACAACGGGGGTGAGTTGCCAACTCGTGAATAGAAATAACATATAAAGGTAATCGCGAGCATGCACGTATTGCGCTACTCTATCATATGCCAGCAGGTAAAATATATATGCGACAAGCAGTAGGTGCAATAATCATGCAAATGCTCTGTTAGGTAAAATAACTACAGGATGAGATACATGATAATCAATGCTGAGCACGGGAAAAAAAAACATCTACACGGAATATCAATCGTGGAAAATAATCGGTGCCCAAAACTGCACCCAAATCCTAAATAAACTCAGGCGCCGGCACTCTCCTCGGCCCTCAAATCCTGTAAATCTCTGAGAATCACGA
The DNA here is from genome assembly GCA_030015575.1 of Agapanthus africanus. NCBI lineage: Eukaryota > Viridiplantae > Streptophyta > Magnoliopsida > Asparagales > Amaryllidaceae > Agapanthus > Agapanthus africanus. The sequence goes on along the minus strand of JASDDO010000022.1, from coordinate 361,750,834 downwards.
GTGCCCATCATCGGCACTCAAAATATGATAAAATACTCGTGTCCAGCATCGACACATAAATCCTCATATATCGGGCTACGTAAGTCCGGATCAACCCACGGGCTCCGTCTGCGGTATCGGCCGTCGGCCCCGGCAGAACGGATCATCCCGCATCCATCTCTCGACTCTGGTCAGTACCCTCCGGATAACCGCCAGGTCCAACCAATCACCGGTAGGTACTCGCCCACCTCCAGGCTCAATCGGCAAAGTCCATCGATCATCTTACCGAGGGGAACCATACCGGGTCCACCACGAACCCGCAAACGGATCATCCAACTCCTCGAATCGGGTTTCAAGTATACGTCTCAGCACCGAGAAAACGCGTGGCGGACGCACCAAAATATCATATCACGAGGAACCGGGTTTTCAAATGTGCATCTTTTCTTAAATAACTCCACGGTCCTCAAAACCAGAAATCACATGAAATCCAACACCAATGAGTAAATCAAATGCGATGTGATATGTACATCAGGTCGTACTATAAGTAAAAGGGAGAAACCGCTCTTTAAAATAGTTTCAGTTTTTCAAAAGGCATCATGCGGCTCCCAATTTCTATGAAAATCATATCTAATCATATGTGAGATGAACTACAGTATAATGATCATGGCAATCTACAGTGAGAGTGTCATGGTAATTACTAACGGTGTGTGTGTAACATGCAGATTAGTGCTCGTGCAACATGAACCGTTAGTAATAGTGCGGTGTTCTATCAATTCTAAGTTATATACATATAGCAGGGAATGCGGTATGCAACAACAGTATCCATGAACAGTCAATGTAGGTAATGCAATATGTAGTTTTAAGGTCCTATCAGCCCTGACGCATAACGTCATGCGGGCGATATCCCCGTAGATGTTAAATCTACTCACCGTAGTCTCGCGCTAAGTGTAGCCGACGACTTGTTTCCCCTTCTTCGCTGCATCCGTCGCACTCGCCTGTGAACCTAGAATTACACAATATATCAAATATAAGCTCAAAACCATACAAACACGACATTTAAACTCACACTAGAAACCCGTGTCGCAAACCAAGCGCGCGTGTACGCGATACGCTAAAATGTGTGATTAAGCGTCTGAAACTACCCCGACGCGTCGCGATACGCAAAACACTCCAAACCCACACACGTATCACGTGTGTCGCGAAGATTTAAAATACGAGAAACAGGTAATTAGCTCCAGATTTTTATACAGAAAGAATTTTACAAATATATATATATATATATCACAAGCCTTCAAATATCAGCAGACACCCACCACAAAAAAAACCAACTCCCAGGTTACCTATCTGGCCGCAATTTGCGGCCAGATCACATTTTTCGGCGGCCCAGGCTGGGAGCCTGCCTCCCTTTCTTCGTGTGTGTTTTCTACTCCTAGTGTACATGGCCCAGTAATTACAATTTTATTTATAAGCTAACGGGGTGCAAGCAGATTTCACAGAACCAAAACCTAGTTCAAAAACTCATTTTGGCACCAAATCGATGCATTAGTGTATTTTTGTGTAAACTGAAATGAAAACTTGGTTTGAACAGCTCTTAATGCACTTAAATGAGTTAACCAAGCCATAAAATTCCCAACTTATCATATACATCACAAAATTCCTTTCAATAACACAAAATGCAGATAAAAACATGATTTTTAGCTAAAATACTACAAATTATGAAAAAGGGTGTTAAGTGTGAGTTTAGTACCTCCCAAAAGCCTTAGGAAATCCAAAATTTTCCAGCTCTCTCCTCAAGAGTACAGACTTGCCTCCAAACTCCCCCAAAAAGCCATTTTTACAAGTTTTTGAGTGAAAGAATGAGAGGTTTTTGTGTAGGATTATGTATGGATTCAAGAGAGATGAAAGAAAAAGAAAAGATGATGAGATGTTGCTGCTGGAGCTGCTGTATTCTGCTGGAAATTTCAGCAAGAAAAGAAAAAAGAAAATAGAAGGAGAAAGAAAAGAAAGAGAGAGAGAAAAGCCACATTAATTGCCTCCATGCCTCATTAATGCTCACCATACCTCTCTCTTTTCTCTCAAAATCAATTTCTTTTTGTTTTAAAAGGAAAAAGAAAATGAAAATTTGAAAAGGGTGAGAAGGAAATAAGTATGTGCCACCAAAATGCTAAGTATGTAAGCAAGCACACCAATCCTCATTAGGAAAGTAATTAAGGAAAATAATTCTAATTAAAAGAACACATAGCTAATTTAAAATAAATTAAAGATAATAAACCCCGTTTAAATATATGAAACCCCAATTCATCTCAATTGGACTAGATAAAAAGGAAATTAAGATTTTACGGGTTTTCTTGAAAACACGCATCAATATTATCTAGCGCGAAAAAACCCTAAACGAGTTTTCAAAGTGTTACAATTTACCCCCCTTAAAGAAATTCGGTCCCCGAATTTAAAAATATAACAACACGTACCTTCAAAAAGATGGGGATACTTCTTCCTCCTCTCACTCTCGGTCTCCCAAGTGATCTCCTCGCTTCCTGGACCACGCCAAAGTACCTTGAAGGACGGTATCTCTTTCGGCCTTAATTTTTTCACCTGTCGATCCAAGATAATCACCGGCTGCTGTGCATAGGAGAGGTCGCGCTCAAGCTGGATCGTCGGGTGCTGAATCACATGCGAAGGATCATGAAGATATTTGCGGAGCATCGAAACATGAAATACGGAGTGCACATCTGGAAAGCTGGGCGGAAGGGCTAACCGATACGCAACTGTACCAACACGCTCAAGGATCTCGAAGGGGCCCACATATCGGGGACTAAGCTTCCCTTTCTTCCCAAATCTCATCACACCTTTCATTGGGGAGACCCTCAAGAAAACATGATCACCAATAGAAAACTCAAGTCCGCGCCGACGACGGTCCGCATAAGATCTCTGCCTACTCTGGGCTGCTCTCATCCTATCACGAATCAACTGGATCTTCGCGGTCGTCTCCTCAACAATCTGTGGCCCTAAGATACTGCTCTCACTGAGCTCTGTCTAACAGGCGGGCGATCTGCATCTCCTCCCATAAAGAGCCTCAAATGGTGCCATCTGAATGGTCTCCTAGTAGATGTTGTTGTAGGAGAACTCTAATAAGGGTAAATGATGATCCCAGCTACCTCCGAAGTTTAAAATGCATGCTCTGAGCATATCCTCAAGAGTCTGAATAGTCCGCTCTGACTGTCCGTCGGTCTGCGGATGAAATGCTGTGCTGAAACTCAAACAGGTGCCCAAAGCCTCCTGAAGCCTCTGCCATAGTCGGCTAGTAAACTGGGTGCCTCTGTCGGACACGATACATGTCGGAACTCCGTGCAGTCGTACGATCTCGTCGATGTATATCTGGGCATACTGAGCAAATCCGAAAGTCGTCTTCACCGGTAGGAAGTGATCCACTTTCGTCAAACGATCCACGATCACCCAGATGGAGTCATACCCTCGACTAGTCCTGGGGTGTGCCACAATAAAGTCCATAGAAATCTGTTCTCATTTCCACTCCGGAATGGGCAACGGCTGTAGCTCTCCCGCGGGCCTCTAGTGCTCGGCTTTGACTTGCTGACGAGTCAGGCATCTCGATATGAAATCTGCGATGTCCCTCTTCATCCCGTCCCACCAGTAAACATCTCATATGTCATGGTACATCTTGGTGGAACCTGGATGAACACTGTACACCGATCGATGTGCCTCCTCGAGAATCTCACGCCGCAGTCCCTCGGCATCTGGTACGCACAATCTGGTCCTAAATCATAGTATCCCCTGATCATCGATCACGAACTCGGAAAATCTGCCCTGTCCCATCTGTGCCATGATCACTAAACAACGGTCATCACTGTGATGTGCCTCATGTATACGCCAAGCAACTGTGGGCGTGCACGAACATGCGCAATCTATCCTCCAATCGGCGTAAACTCGAACTGTACCCGGTTGTCGCATAAAATCTGCCAATCTGCCGACGACTGCCACTGCACTGCGCTCAAACAACATAGACTACCTCCGGGCCTCCTACTCAAAGCATCCGCCACTATATTAGCCTTGCCCGGGTGATACAAGATCTCGCGGTCATAGTCCTTCACTAACTCCATCCATCGGCGCTGTCTAAGGTTCAGGTCTCGCTGCTGGAATATATACTTTAAGCTCTTGTGATCAGTGAATATCTGGCACGACTCACCGTAAAGGTAATGTCGCCAGATCTTAAGTGCAAAGACCACTGAAGCCATCTCCAAATCGTGAGTGGGGTAGTTCTGTTCATGTTTCTTCAATTGCCGCAAAGCATACGCGATCACCTTGTCATGCTTCATCAATACGCACCCTAGCCCCACTAGAGAAGCATCACAATATACCACAAATCCGCCTGAACCTGAAGGCAATGATAATACTGGCGCCGTAGTCAGTAGAGCCCGTAATTGCTGAAAACTGTGCTCACACTCCTCCCTCCAAATGAAAGGAACTCCCTTCCGGGTCAACCCGATCAAAGGTGTAGCAATACGGGAGAAGTCCTGCACGAATCGCCTGTAGTAGCCAGCCAGCCCTAGAAAGCTGCGAATCTCCGTAACTGATGTGGGTCTGGGAAAACTCCAAACGGCCTCGATCTTCCTCGGGTGTACACATATACCATCTCATGAAATCACATGCCCCAAGAAGTCTACGCTGTCCAGCCAGAAAGTACACTTGGAGAATTTGGCGAAAAGCTGATGCTCCCTCAAGGTCTGCATTGTAATCCGCAGGTGCTGCTCGTGCTCGTCTCTGCTCCGGGAATACACCAGAATATCGTCAATGAATACAATGATGAACAAATCAAGATATGGCCAAAAAATACGGTTCATCAAGTCCATGAATGCTGCTGGCGTATTGGTGAGTCCGAACGACATCACCAAAAACTCATAATGGCCGTAGCGCGTGCGGAAAGCTGTCCTCGGTATGTCCTCCTGTCGAGCCCGCAGCTGATGGTAGCCTGATCGTAAATCGATCCTCGAAAAGTATCCTGCCCCCTGAAGCTGGTCGAACAAGTCGTCGATGCGTGGCAAAGGATACCTGTTCCGCACTGTAACCTTTTTCAGCTGGTGGTAGTCGATACACAAACGCAAACTACCGTCCTTCTTCTTAACAAACAGGACCGGAACACCCCAAGGAGAAACACTGGGTCAAATAAGTCCCTTATCCAGCAAATTTTGCAACTGGCCCTTCAATTCTCTAAGTTCCGCCGGGGCCATCCGATAAGGCGGTATAGAAATAGGCCCCGCGCCAGGAACCAAATCAATACAGAAAGAAATGTCGCGCTCGGGCGGTAGCCCAGGAAGCTCGTCAGGGAACACATTAGGAAACTCGCTAACAACCGGAACCCGATCCAACGGAACCTCTATAGCGCTAGTATCGCAAACATAGGCGAGAAATCCCTGACATCCCTTCCTCAAAAGCTGTCCAGCGCGAAAAGAAGAAATCACACTGTGAGGGGCGACACCACGGTCCCCCAACACAACAAAAACCGACTCGCCGGGAAAACAAAATCTAACTGTCTTCTCACGACAGTCCACAGAAGCATAGCACGTGGCTAACCAATCCATGCCCAAAAGAACGTCGAAGTCCAACATCTCAAGAAGGATCAAGTCGACAGGCAACTCTCTCTCGCCAATACAGACTGTACAGGATCGGAACACGTGCCTAGCAACAAAAGACTCCCCCACAGGAGTGGTCACAACAAGCGGCTGATCAAGTAAACCGGACTCTCTATCCAAACTCGGCACAAAGTGTGTGGATACGTATGAGTGCGTGGATCCGGGATCGAACAATACGTGTGCATCAACAGAACATACTGGAAGGATACCTGAGACCACCGCATTGGACGCCTGCGCGTCCTGATGCGTCAAAGAAAAAACTCGCGCCTGTCCTCCACCTGTGACTGACTGTCCTCTGCCACGGTCGCCCCGTCCTCTCTGAGCAAATCCTCCATGCCCACGAGCTTTCTGTGTATGAGTCTGACGCGGAGTAACAGAAGGAACAACAGGCAACGCCCTCTGGGGTGGTGAAGGTGGTAAGGTGACGTGCGGTGCTGCTGTCTCCTTCCAGTGTATCTCCGGACAATCTCTGACGAGGTGAAGTAGACTGCTGCATCTATAGCAACCCCGCGACGACTACTGACTCTCCCGTGGATACGAACTAAACATCTGGCCTCGTCCCGAATCTCTGCCACTCCCTGTACCGAAACGATACCTGTCGCGGCGTCTGAATGTCTGTCTCCGTGCTGATATACCAGTACGAACTCTCTTCGGGTCTGGAACTACCGAAGTCTCAGCAAGGCGCTCCTCGACTAATAGGGCTGCGTCTACCGCTGCTGCATATGTCTCGTAATGCTGCGCGCTGATCGCAAGGAACAGTGGTGGAAGCAAGCCTCGGACAAATCTCTTGACTTGCAACTCCTCAGTAGCCACTAAATACGGGGCATGGATAGATAGCTCTGTGAACAACACATCATGCTCTGCCACTGACATCTCCGGAGTCTGGCGTAAGGACTTGAACCTGCGTGCTCTAGCATCTCTGACGCTCAGTGGAAGAAAGCGGGTAAAGAATAGCGCCACGAACTCTGTCCAGGTCATAGGAGGAAGACCTGCTGCTCTGCCCTTCTCAACTGATTCACACCATTTCTGCGCAAGACCTTCCAGGAGAAAGCTCGCGAACTCAACCCATCTCGCATCTGCGCATCTGAGGGAACGGCATATCCGAGCCATCCTATCAATGAAAGACTGTGGGTCGGTGGCTGCATCGGTTCTTGTGAAGACCAGAGCCTTCAGCCTCATAAATTCTAATAGCGATACTGAGATGACCTCTGTAGCTGTAGGGACAACTGCCTGTGCTGTGGGTATCACCGCGGTCTCTGCAACGGGTGGAACTACTTCTGGTCGCTACGCTCGAAGTGTCTCAACTAGAGATCCCATCATATGGCGCATCTCCTGCATATTGGATCCCATCATTTGGAGCATCTCCTGCATACCAGCCCCTAACATGGCGATCTGATCTGTCACGGGAGGAATATCCTGCTCGGGCACTACCGGTGTACTACCCGGATCAGTCCTCGTCTCGGACGAGTCAACTCGAATTTCGGCCCTCACGGCCGCTCTCTGCGCCCTCGTAGTCTTTGGCGGCATAATGGCTGAAAGGAAAATAGGATTCGATAAGGATGCAGAAATCGAATCGCAAGAATGTATATACTCAAGAAGGAATTTAAATCAATAAGTCATAAGGTCGCTTTGGTGGAGTACCGTGCCGTGAGTATGCCGCGGAACATACACACGCTACGCCACTCTGCTTCAGCTACCTACTCAATCATACCAAGGTCATCCTACACTCCGAAAGGTAAAACCTATGCTCGGATACCAACTTTGTCACGACCCGAATATTTCGACTCGTGACCGGCACTTAACCACGCAACGTCTAGCGCGACTAAGTAAGCCGAACCCAGAAATCAAAACCATTTAAAAGTAGTGAGTGTCAAAAACATTCAATTAAAACATTTAGAAAACCTTAAATAGTTCAATAAAGTTCTTTTTAAAGTTAAGTTATCCTTATAAAAATTTTGGCAGCATTTCTTTTGTAAAAGTAACCCCGAAATCGGGTACAAAACAGGGTATAAGTGAAATGATATATATAATGAAATAAAGCATTCCCAAACGGGAGCAATCACGCCCAACAGCGGAAAACAACATCACAAGAGTAATATACGACGCCGTAGAGAAGAATGAGCAAAAAGTCAGACATCACAGAATAATAAGCTGCATAAATACAGTCGGCTCCCACGAGCTCGACACCAGAATACAAATAATATACACCATCCTCCTCACATTGTCTCTAAGTCAAGTACATATATGGTAGATGGAGGATACTAGATACAAAAGTGTGTACAATAAAAGTAACCAGATACAACAACCCACCTAATAGCAAAATAGCTCTCGTACCAGCTGTAATGGAATCTGTAGACAAAAGATATAAAAAAGCAGCCTGCCGCGACTACTCCGAAGGGCAACCTGCAAATACTGTGGCACAACAGGGGTGAGTTGCCAACTCGTGAATAGAAATAACATATAAAGGTAATCGCGAGCATGCACGTACTGCGCTACTCCTATGCCAGCAGGTAAAATCTATATGCGACAAGCAGTAAGTGCAATAATCATGCAAATGCTCTGTTAGGTAAAATAACTACAGGATGAGATACATGATAATCAATGCTGAGCACGGGATAAACAACATTTACACGGAATATCAATCGTGGAAAATAATTGGTGCCCAAAACTATACCCAAATCCCAAATGAACTCAGGCGCCGGCACTCTCCTCGGCCCTCAAATCCTGTAAATCTCTGAGAATCACGAGTGCCCATCATCGGCACTCAAAATATCATAAAATACTCGTGTCCAGCATTGACATGTAAATCATCATATATCGGGCCCCGTAAGTCCGGATCAGCCCACGGGCTCCGTCTGCGGTATCAGCCCTCGGCCCCGGCAGTACGGATCATCCCGCATCCATCTCTCGACTCTGGTTAGTACCCTCCGGATAACCGCCAGGTCCAACCAATCACCGGTAGGTACTCGCCCACCTCCAGGCTCAATCGGCAAAGTCCATCGATCATCTTACCGAGGGGAACCATACCGGGTCCACCACGAACTCGCAAACGGATCATCCAACTCTTCGAATTGGGTTTCAAGCACACGTCTCAGCACCGATAAAACACGTGGCGGGCGCACCAAAATATCATATCACGAGGAACCGGGTTTTCAAATAGTGCATCTTTTCTTAAATAACTCCACGGTCCTTAAAACCAGAAATCATATGAAATCCAACACCAATGAGAAAATCAAATGCGATGTGATATGTACATCAGGTCGTACTATAAGTAAAAGGGAGAAACCTCTCTTTAAAATAGTTTCAGTTTTTCAAAAGGCATCATGCGGCTCCCAATTTCTATGAAAATCATATCTAATCATATGTGAGATGAACTACAGAATAATGATCATTGCAATCTACAGTGAGAGTGTCATGCTAATTACTAACGGTGTGTGTGTAACATGCAGATTAGTGCTCGTGCAACATGAACCGTTAGTAATAGTGCGGTGTTCTATCAATTCTAAGTTATATACATATAGCAGGGAATTCGGTATGCAACAACAGTATCCATGAATAGTCAATGTAGGTAATGCAATATGTAGCTATAAGGTCCTATCAGCCCTGACGCATAACGCCATGCGGGCGATATCCCCGTAGATGTTAAATCTACTCACCGTAGTCTCGCGCTAAGTGTAGCCGATGACTTTTTCCCCTTCTTCGCTGCTTCCGTCGCACTCGCCTGCGAACCTAGAATTACACAATATATCACATATAAGCTCAAAACCATACAAACACGACATTTAAAGTCACACTAGAAACCCGTGTCGCAAACCAAGCGCGCGTGTGCGTGATACGCTAAAACGTGTGATTAAGCGTCTGAAACTACCCCGACGCGTCGCGATACGCAGAACACCCCAAACCCACACACGTATCACGTGTGTCGCGAAGATTTAAAATAAGAGAAATGGGTAATTAGCTCCAGATTTTTATACAGAAAGAATTTTACAAATATATATATCACAAGCCTTCAAATATCAGCAGACACCCACCACAAAAAAAACCCACTCCCAGGTCACTTATCAGGCCGCAATTTGCGGCCAGATCAAATTTTTCGGCAGCCCAGGCTGGGAGCCTTCCTCCCGTGCTTCGTGTGTGTTTTCTACTCCTAGTGTACATGGCCCAGTAATTACAATTTTATTTATAAGCTAACGGGGTGCAAGCAGATTTCACAGAACCAAAACCTAGTTCAAAAACTCATTTTGGCACCAAATCGATACATTAGGGTATTTTTGTGTAAACTGAAATGAAAACATGGTTTGAACAGCTCTTAAAGCACTTAAATGAGTTAACCAAGCCATAAAATTCCCAACTTATCATATACATCACAAAATTCCTTTCAATAACACAAAATGCACATAAAAACATGATTTTTAGCTAAAATACTACAAATTATGAAAAAGGGTGTTAAGTGTGAGTTTAGTACCTCCCAGAAGCCTTAGGAAAACCAAAATTTTCCAGCTCTCTCCTCAAGAGTACAGACTTGCCTCCAAACTCCCCCAAAAAGCCATTTTTCCAAGTTTTTGAGTGAAAGAATGAGAGGTTTTTGTGTAGGATTATGTATGGATTCAAGAGAGATGAAAGAAAAAGAAAAGATGATAAGATGTTGCTGCTGTAGCTGCTGTATTCTGCTGGAAATTTGAGCAAGAAAAGAAAAAAGAAAAGAGAGGGAGAAAGAAAAGAAAGAGATAGAGAAAAGCCACATTAATTGCCTCCATGCCTCATTAATGATCACCATACCTCTCTCTTTTCTCTCAAAATCAATTTCTTTTTGTTTTAAAAAGAAAAAGAAAATGAAAATTTGAAAAGGGTGAGAAGGAAATAAGTATGTGCCACCAAAATGCTAAGTATGCAAGCAAGCACACCAATCCTCATTAGGAAAGTAATTAAGGAAAATAATTCTAATTAAAAGAATACATACCTAATTTAAAATAAATTAAAGATAATAAACCCCGTTTAAATATATGAAACCCCAATTCATCTCAATTGGACTTGATAAAATGGAAATTAAAATTTTACGGGTTTTCATGAAAACACGCATCAATATTATCTAACGCGAAATAACCCTAAACGAGTTTTCAAAGTGTTACATCTACTACATGCCATTTAGTTTGGGGTGTTTGCTTCACTAATCTACACAATTAGTGAAGAGATAGCATGAGCTAGTGTCTCCTCGACGTAGATCATCTTCGGCCTCGAAGACTTCGAAGCAAAGTTGTTTGTTTCTTCAAGGGAGCCTTTCTAGAGTCCGGGAGATCGTGATCGCAGCGAAGGAACTACTACACGGATCTATTGAAGTGAAGGACCATTCTACAAAGGGTGTATTCCTTGTTCACTTATATTTAAAGTGTTTACATATCATGTTTAACCCTAATTCTCTAGTTCGATTACTTGGTTCGTTTGTTTAGCAACCTAAAAATTTTTAAGTAGCATGATTCATGTTTTCCAAAACCTTGCTAAGCTAACCCATCAATCAACATGTAAATACTCATCTCTTAGGCACCGCATACCCAGATCGGCCCTCAATAAATCTCAGGTCATAACTCCCGCACGGTATCCTCCGGATAACCGTCGGGTTCTATACTGTCACCGGTAGGTAGTGCTCTCCTGCCAGGCTCACTGCCTAACAATACGAGACTTCTTGCCCCGGGGTACCTCACCGGGTCCACCATGTACCCACAGATGGTTCCCCCACGCTCCTCGAATCGGGTATCTAACACAAGTCTCAGAACCGAGAAAACTCATGGTGGACGCATCGAAATATCATATCAAGAGAAACCGGGTTTTCAAATCAATACATAATTTCTTGAAATATCCCTACGGTTCTCAAATCCATAAATCACATGAAATCCATACCTCAATGCATAAATTCATGAAATCTGATATATGCTACATGAAACAGCAATATGAGCATATTAAGGGAAAACCGCTCTTTTAAATGAATCCAGTTTTAAAATATATCATGCGGTTCCTAATTCCTCCGAAATCAAGTGCAACATCATATGAGGTATACATATAACTATAGCAAGATATTTCTATCTACAGATAAGCATGTATGTATGATACATTTCATAAGCGCAATAGCACAATAATCAACGTCTCAATGTCAAATGACAATACAATACCACTTAGTGGTATATGTAGCTATAGCAAGATATATAGGTGTACATGTAAGTATGTATGCATGATGTACATGTAGCTATAGAAAGATATGTGTATATACATGTTAATAATGATACAATACCATATAGGTATATGTGAAGCTGTAGCAAGGTATGTGTATATACATGTCAATAAAGATGCAATACCATATAGGTATATGTGAATCTGTAGCAAGGTATGTGTATATACATGTCAATAATGATGCAATACCATATAGGTATATGTGTAAGCCTGTAGGCATAGCAAGACATATGTGTAAGCATGTAGGTATACAGGTATGCTATATTTCATATGCACAAAGGAATAAGAATCAATGTCTCAAAGGCAATAACCGATACAATATCACATATGTATATATGTAGTGCATATCATGGTAATTACCGACGGTGTGTGTAGCATACAATTTGTGCTCGTGCAACATGAACTGTCAGTAATGGTGTTGTGTCCAATAGGTACCAAGTCAAGGCACAACAGGTAATAATATGCAATGATACTCATACGCAATCAAGTCATATGCGTATAAACATGCAGCTATAATATCATATCCATCCTTGACGCATAACGCCATACGGGCGATTTCTCCATAGATGTTAAATCTACTCACCGATGATCTCGAGCTAAGAAAATCCGACCACCTGCTTCCCTTTCTTCGCAGCGTCCGAAGTCCCCGCTTGCGATCCTAAAATTTCACAAACACAACACATAAGGTTAAATATCATGCACCGACACAAAGACAACGAAACGCAAGGATAACGTCCATAAGATAAACACATTGTGCAGCTAGTGCACAAAACGCGTACGACATCGGCACAACCCTAGCTAGGAACGCTAAACTACACAACCACCAAGCCTAGACCTCGATCGTACCGATCGTGCATTCATAACACAATATATATCATGGAAGATACTATATATAACATCGCAACGTCAATTGAAACCCACGCCTAATTTAACCGAAAACCTAGTAAGCACTTTTAATCATTTTAGTTCAAGTCTAGAAGTTTAACAATTCTAGCGATCACAATCATCACAAAGTAGCTTAATTAAGTCACACAAAGCTTTACTACAATTTTAATCTCATCCATATAAGATTTAGTAAATGTTAGTTTGCTATTAAGCTTAATTAGACAATTAGGAAAATAACAAATAACATTCTCACAACTATATTAAGTTTTCCAAGTCTACACTTCTCCATTAACCATTTCAACCAAACAAAACCCTAACTTGATCTTCATAAACTTTTCTAGAATTTCCAAAACATGCTAATTCAAGCTTTAATTAAACATCCAACAACTAGATTAAGGTATTTGAACAACACTAAAGCTTAGGGTTAGGATTTTATACCTCATATTGATTCACAAACTTGCAACTAGATCAACAAAATAACCTCCAAAATGCTATCTTTCAAGAAGATCCAAGCTTGGTTAAGCTTAAGGAATAATGGGTATGGATTTGTATTTAAGTTTGTGGGATTATTTGATGATTTTTGATGATTTATTTGAGCTTTTAGAAGTGCAAATGGGGTGAGAAGAGACAGAGGGCAGAAGGGGGGGTTCGGCCAAGGGGTAAAAAGGAGGAGGTTGTGAAAATTGTGTGGAAATTTCTAGCCAAGTTCACAATTAATGCACAATTAAAGCACCTCCCATCCATGCCACCTCTTAATCTTTACTTAAAATTTTTCTTTAATTCCAACAAATATCTAGATAATTTCAAGGATATTTTTGCAAGAAGGTTTAATGCCTAATCTTGTGATTAAGTTAGCATAGATTCACTTTAGCAAAATTAACCTAATCAAATTTGTAATTACCACTAATTAAGTGTATAATTAAAATCTTATAATAATATTTTAATTAAGGAAAAATATTAAAGCGAACTAAAGTTTTCAAGTGACAACTAAAAACCACAAACTAGCAATTTCCTAGTTAAACTAGGTGCAGTTAAGTCTATACAAAAAATGATCACTTTTATGATTTTATGGAAAAACACGATTATTTTTACCTATTATCGCAAAATTCGCCTAAACGATTTCTAAAGTGTTACAGCAAGTGGAAGATTGTTGGATATAGTGCCCTAAAAGTCAATTATTGGATCGTTGGCACGTGATTGCAATGATTGAGGGAGGACCTATACCGGTAGGACAATCTTACTCGAGATGATATTATGCTATCTGGTTTGCATTTATCATCGTGTACATGCTTTAGGTGACATTACATATCACTATTACACGTTGATAGAGCCCTTAGGATTCTTGCTTAACTACCAGCAGTATGATAGCGATCATATACATGAGACTTGGGTAGTCTATAAGCACATCCTTAAAGAGTTCCTAGTCGTGGGAGTTTCGAGACTGGACATCGATACTCCATGAGTAGACTAGTGTATACGGATCGAGAACCCGACGAGGGGCGATAGCCGGTCTCACAAGCCATTGGTGTCTGCTGGTTCACCTAAGATAGTATACAGGTGCTCATTGGGTTATGAGTACACCGGACGGACTTGCCGGGAATATGCTAGTTGGTATTATACCTGTCGTTAGAAAGCAGTTCCCTGGTGATATGTGTACAGGTTAGTCTATCGACCCGAGAACGTTATTTTTCTCGTGTGAGTTCCCACTATGCTTTGATTACTACTCTACCATGGCTCAAAGGAGTCGTGCAAACAGGTTTTAGTTGGGTACTGTCCTGAGCCATATGGAGGCAGTGAGCGGATCGGCAGGGGATTCGTCTCTCCCGGTATTGGGGGTGAGATCACGCTGTGTTTAGGAGAGCCATTAAATAAAGTCCCTGGCCAGGGCAAGCGAGATTTACTGGTAAGTATTCCAGTAGTTTCTCAGGGTGTTTTGGGCTACACTCCGACACGACTTATACCGTTATTGGGGGTCTGACGTTTACCAGCCCCCTAGGCCCAATATACGATACTCATAGACGAACGGAACGTACTGTACGTATATTGTCACTGACATGCTCAGTAGGGTTTCAGGATGAGTTCTCTCATCGGCTTCCCTTTTGCTCAATACCTGCACAGCCGTTATGTACAGCTAGTGCCACTGACATGCTTATGATTAAACCTACTGCTAGCGTATTGACGAGTCTTCAGAGTCCCCCATAGAAAGTTTCACGAGTTCGGGCGAAACGTTGTATAGGCCGTATGATATTATGGCAGGGTTCGATCATATTCGTGCACTTATGCATGGATCATGATCGGACGAATAATACTAGTGGGCTTTGGTTTAAGCCGGATCCGAGTATTATAATGTTGGATTATTTTCGTCTCATTGTGTTCGTATTCGGTCGGAATACGGATGCCGGTATGTATATATAGATGAGGGGTATTCTTGTAATCCATTACGAGTTTATTTTGATGCTGCCATTTCTTTTTCATTAAACATTTTAGTTAATGTTTATTATGTATAAAATGAGTGAAGTTAAGTTTTGGTTTGTGAGTGTGAGTTTTGGTTTTGTGCATTGATGGTGCATGTGCTCACTTGTGACTCATGGTATGGGGTCTTGTGCGCATTGATGGTTCATGAGGCAAGTGGTAGATATTTTATGCTATTGTTTTTTCACTTGCTCATATCAATCACAATAACAATACTCACAACTCACTCTAGAAAAAAGACGCAGTCTCTTTTTCTTCACTAGTTTTTCTTTGTGCAAGACATGAGCTCACTCATTTTCTCACTTAGAAACTTCTTCACCACCATTAATCCCATCTCATGTGTTGAGAATCATTGAGTGTATTGAGACAATATGATCACACACACTCTCTACTTCACCTTGGTCATCTCAACTGGCAAACTTGATGTCCGAGTTGTTTCGGTATAGAAGCGGGAGCCCACATAAAGAATCCTCGACGTGGAGCCAATTCGACGAGTGAGATCGGAGAGCGAACTTTGTTGGGGCTGCCGCTACATGTCAAGGACAGAGATTGAAGACCGAAGGACACAGATTGTAACATTTCAGAAAAATAAAATATTATTTTTGGGAATTTTTATAATTAAATAATAAATATTATGAATATTTTAATGTTGCGGTATAATTAAATACCGATAAATTTGGAAAATATTTGGAAAATTATAGGAATTACAGAAATGAGGGTGTTTACTATGATTTAAGAAAATTATAAATTCTTTACGATTAATTATATTCCATTTTAATGCTAATCGCGATTAAAAATAACTAATCGTGCATTAAGCTTGATTTGTGCACACGATATGTACCATGTCAAGTTACACATTGTTACGTTTTTTCTACCATGTCTTTTCTTTATATTGATGGGAAGAGAAAAGAAAAACAAAAGAAAAGAAAAGAAAAGAAATGGAATAAACTAAGAGGTATGTGCATGAGAGAGAGAGAGGTGAGGGGCCATTGACCAAGCACCCATTTCTTTTCCTCTTCATTTTTCTTCTCCATTTCTTTCCCTCATAT
The DNA here is from genome assembly GCA_030015575.1 of Agapanthus africanus. Classification (NCBI taxonomy): domain Eukaryota; kingdom Viridiplantae; phylum Streptophyta; class Magnoliopsida; order Asparagales; family Amaryllidaceae; genus Agapanthus; species Agapanthus africanus. Next base: position 361,734,582 of record JASDDO010000022.1, on the reverse strand, counting down.
CACCATGGCTGACCACCTCCTTCCTCCCTCCTCTATCACCTCAGAACACCCCCAAAACAACATCAAAACATCATCTTCACTTCACTAAAAATGTGCACAAGCTCACTACAAACACTTTGGACCATGAAAGCAAGGACTTTGGACACTAGGGGAAACTCAAGAAATTTCTTGAGTTGCCAAATGAGGTAATCTCTTTACCATTAGTGTGTTCATTCACTTTTGTATCCATGCATGTTTAGAAGTGATTTAGTGAAGATTAGTGAACTTAGAAAATTTCTAGAAGAGGTTAGGGGTTTGTATGAATTGTGAAGTGTAAATTGAGGCTTAATATTGACCTTAAACCCCTGTGGTGATTGATTAAAGACCTTAACCAGAGATTAGAACCCCAATTCGCAAACTTAGAAAACCCCGATATTGTATTTTTGTAGACTTTGTGATGGTAAATTGGAATCTGCTACAACTCGGGGACCTGGAAAATTATTTAGCAAACACAGTGAATAGTCCAGGTGACCTAGATGCTACCCTGAAGACCTGAGACCAAACCCTTTCATCATGGACGCAAATTTAATCCTCATGGCCACAATTTGCGACCTGGGTGCTTCTGAAATGATCCGTGTTTGGTCCATGGCTCCATCTCCAGTAAAATAGACCCTCCATGTATGCAAAATTGGCTAATTTCACATAGGGAAAAATTTGGAGTTGTTTCCTTGGGTTGCTGCTTTGTTTTACAACTTTGTTTTAATTTGGGATTTGGAATTTGATATTGTGTTCCGTCTTCTGATGTTTGTAAGTCAGCGACGGGGGTTATTTGGTGGTTTTGCAGGCGTAGGCTATAGGTTCTAACCTATAAGCGATTCGCATGTCGTTTTGGTTTTCTTGTCCGATTCTTAATACTATATGACGCATTGGAAATTGTAGGTACCCCCATGTAGACTTCGAGATGACGAGGGTGAGCATGGCGTCATCGACTCCAGCAAGCGAGGATCGAGGTGAGTAGATATATATCTACGGAGGAAGTCGGGTGGATGACGTATAGCACCCCCGCAGTTTCGTAGTGTAGTATACGAATACGTATACATATTTATATATATAAGTTATGTATAGTAAGACTATGATTATCTAGATAGGTTATATGTTCATGGGTTAGTTAGCGTAATTAGAAGTAACTTACTTGTGCTTCTTAGTCGCGAAACCCTAGATTTACGTTTTGCATACACGCACGCACACACTTGCATACATTTTATTTACTTGTGCGTATATGGGGATATATATATATATATACGCATAGGTATCGGACTATGTATATATATATACATATACATATACTTGGATGATGAGGATAGTACATGGTACTTGGAGATGAGTTGATGAGATTAGGCATAGTTCCATGAGATCGGTGATGTGATATGGTTCGTATTATGAGATACGACATGATGTGATAGAGGGTCCTTAGGCGATGTGTTTTCAGACACACGCATATACATATGTAGATGGTATCGGTATTGTAGTAGACATAGATCAGTACCCCCAGTTTACAATATATGATGATAAGGATACCAGTTGAATAAGGAGATAAATGTGATATTGACCCGTACCCTGATTTGCGATGTCGTACGATGGATTTATCGTACAAGCTATATTGATGATCTATCCTCACTCTTGACTCGAGGATGTCATATGATATGTATTTTGTATCGTACGCGATACTATTGAGGCAAAATCACCGACTATTATATATATTTACATATCGACTCAGACTTAGGTGGTTTTCCTTACCCTTCCGATTAGTCTCTTAGTTTAGTCTTGTAGTTTACTTGTAGAAGTTAGACTAGACTCGAGTCATACCTATTTCAAAACCAACGAATTGGGAGTATTTTAAAGACAGGCCAAGGGATTCTACGGATATTTCAAAGGACGTACATTTTCTTCAAAACAGCGTAGCCCTTATTTTCTAAACACCACGATTCGTGTTATTTCAAATGTCAAAATGGTATTACTCATATATATAAATGTATATTCTTATATGTTGCGTTATTATTCATGTTCCTCATATTCTTGTTGTTCATATCGCATTCCATGCTTTTACTTGTGCTTTTATTGCTATTATGAAACCATGCTCTAAGGACACCAGCACCTTTACCGATGATGCGTATGCTCCACGTACACCTGCTTGCTGGCTCATACACATCATCATCGGTAATATTCATGTCGCGTACACTTTAGAAAATACTATTTCATTAGAATAAAATGTTAGTTGATAGTTTCGACATGATACGGTGAGCGTGCTTTTATATGATAGCTTAGACATTGTATTTATTTACTGTGTTACTTCATGCATGTATAGTCATATATTTATTTGCCATGGGATAGTTTGGGCCAGTCCAGATTGCGGGAGCGCAGTATTCATTATTTATTACATCGTGATTTATGATTTCAGATTTCCATGAGATTTCTGGATTTAGAGAAACCGCAAAGATTTTATAAACTGATTATCATTTAAAATGAAAGTTGCGGTTTTCTTATGATATGATTTGAGATATGTCCACCATGAGTTTTCTCGGCTCTTGAGCGATATCATACACCCGATTAGATGAGGAGGAGGAACCGTCTGTGGGTGCATGGTGGACCCGGTGCGGTACCCTGGGGAGAGAAGGTCGCAGATGATGGGGTTGAGCCTGTGACAGGGGAGCACTACTGACCGGTGATATTATTGTTGCTCGACGGATTTCCGGCGGATACCGATCGGAGTACAGGCCAGTCTGGATAGCCGGAGCCTGAGGTTTTGAGAATTGATGATATGAGCCAGTCCGGATAGCCGGAGCCCTAGATATTGAGATTCGAGGTTACAGGCCAGTCCGGATTGCCGGAGCCTGAGATATTGAGATATTGGGATTTATGTTTTGTGTCGATGCTTGATACTGATTTCATGTTGATTTCATTGATGATACCTCGATTTATAAATATACATAAATCTCACTAAATAAAGAAAACAGTTGTCACATTCATGATGCATTCTGTTTTCATTATATTGCATTCATACCTCATATTTATGATACGTTGCTACCTGAGGCACTGACACGAGCACTTGCTATTACACTTATGTATAGATGTTTACCCTTGCCACCTTATCATGCTTCCGACATTATCATATTGAGGATATATTATTACTGATCGTATTTGACCAAGGATTGAGTCATACATACGATTTCTGCTCCGTGATGTTTTCTACTCACGAGTTGGCAACTCACCCCCATTGTGCCACAGTTTCTTGCAGGTTTTGCCGTACAGGTTTCGTTGCGGCTTTGCTGGCACACTGCCCCTTTTCGGGTGATTACTTTGGTAGGTGGGTTCACTCGCATCGTGACCACCATTGTACCTTTTATTATTTTCAGTTGTATCTAGTAAACTCCATCAACCAGACTGTATTATTTGATAACCTTAGAAAACCAGTTGTTTATTCTTTCGACCTTAGAGTCGAGCGTTGTATTATTATGGGTTTTCTTGATGCTTTGAGTTTCCTTTTGAGTTTTGATCCTCGCCCTTGGCATTTTATATTATATTGCTTGCGTAGTTGTGACCGTCAATTGACGAAGAGCTAGCTCCCGCTTGGGGATGCCTTTATTCATATTATGTATGTTGTACCCGTTTGGGGCCAGTATTTACGAAGGAAACTTTGCCCAAATTTTCAGAAAAGACTTGAGATTTTAAAACACAATACTTCGGCTTATATTATTAAAACCACTTTCTTTAAAGGTAAGTTTTCTTCACTTCTTCTTTAAAATGGTTTAGATTTATTGGATTTTTGGCTTACTTGAATTAGATGGGGTCCTATAGACTTCATATGATTCAAGTGCCAGTCACGTGCCATTTCGGGTCGTGACAAAGTTCGTATCAGAGCGCTAGGTTAACCTTGGTTTCAGTCTATGTTTGACTATGCAGAGCCTAGGGTGTTTGTATATATACAGAATCTAGGCTTGACCTAATGGAACTTAGACTTAGTCGAGGGGGTATTAGACCCGAACTTTCGTCGCGTAGGTTGACCTTGGTTGATGGAGTAGTTGACTTAAGGAGAGTGATGTACCGTGTGTATATTCCGCGGCATACTTACGATACGCTACTCAGCTTAAGAAGCCTTAAGATGTACATTTTCTTGCACAGTATTATATTCATTCATGATCTATCCTCATCGATATTGGTTTATGGTTTTGCTGCCACGATTACACGGGAAGAGAGAGCTACTGCGAGAGTTGCGTCAGCACGAGCTCGTCACGGACGGGGACTGACCAGGGCGTGATTCTAGGGACACACGATTGCATGGATGTGTCAGTTTATTGTGTTTTCGCGCCATGAGTGTTTGATGGATCGCTTCTACAAAATTTCTCGGACGTGCAGATCAACACCAGAGGATTGGGCCACTGCTAGAGGCCAGCCAGAATGTGATGACCGTCAATGCACTGATTATTTGATGATTGAGGCACTATTCAGCGTGCGGAAGAATGAGCCAGTTGCTGCTGCGAATAATGAGATATCGCCCCAGATGTTTGAAGCTAATGCCGCATGAGTGGTACTTAGAGATATGATAGAAGATCGCTAGTCACCCAAGGAGGAATGACTAGGACATGTGATTCGTTGCCTACCCCGATGCGAGGTCATCAGATTGATTGATTCCAGCTAGAGACGACTTCACGCAGGTACGTTGAGAGTCGATAGAAGACGATCGAATGTTAGAAACCCATTTTTCCAAGTTTAAAGTATTCGGAGAAACATGCAAGTAATTCTGTGGACCCTCTAGAAGAATGAAACCCTAACTCGATATAATGACCATGAGAATGCTTTGAAACCTTAGGGTTTGCAGCAGTTTAGTGGTGCCATTAATGAGGCTTGGGATTGCCCTTCTACGGCTGGTCCATAGGTACTGTGGCATATACTAGAATACTATTAAACTCTACCCAAGATGTTGAGCTCTTGGGGGATTATGGATCTTTGACGAATCGATCGGAAAGTTCGACGCCATTCGGATATCATATGATGGGATATATTGCTTGGGATACTCCAGATACGAGTATAGCCGTTGGAGCGCGGTCCATGTAGCCACGAAGAGACGAGTCCGAATCAGTCGACATTAGAGAAAGTGGTTCGTACGAGACCTTGATGATATGAGTTCCACTCCGCTGACATCAGAGATATGATACGCATGCAGAGGCGTTATAGAAGGATATATCTTCCAGAAGGAGTCACAATGAGTATGCAGCCATTCCGGAACAAGAAATTGATTTAGTAAAAGATGATGACTTCCGGGAAGTTCAGCAGAAACGAGATTTGGGAAAGATTTTGACAAGATCTTTCTGGAATAGTATACGAGAAGACTTGGACCCAGGATCGGTCATATTGCGCACATCCAGTAGGCCAGAGTTCGGCATCGTCGACAAGATATGTTATGAGTGACCATGACAGTTGGCCAGAGATCTTTAGAGGATGTGCCAGAGCGGGACTGTTTCCGCCATCTTTGATTTCGGTATTTTGGACGATTTATTTGCATGATTGAGATTTTGTGCACTATAGTTTCACTTGACTTCGATTTGATGTCATTCGAGATGCTGATTTTGATTTCATACCGATGGTATGCATGTGTTTTGACTTAGGCTTTCGGCATAGTTTTCATGCACTTTTTGTATTTTGATTCGATTTTGTGCACGCTGATACACATGGTTGTGAGATTATATACCACGGTATAACTGATTTGGATTTAGGAATGAGATGTGTTGTATACTGTCGATTTCGATTGTGATTTTCGATATTTGTTTTCGTGCACCATGTGCACTTGATTTGGATTCTTGCGCATACTTAGGCACTTGATGCGATTTTGGTGCACACTAGATGCACTAAGTCGAGATTTTTCGTGCATATAAGATGCACCTAATATTGCTGTCAGGAACACAGCGTTGCCCTTGACAGGTGTTTCGTGCACACCTGTTGCACTTAGATTTGTTTCTGTGCACATGTATGGCACATTTATTGATTTTGATTTCCGTGCGCACCAGACACACGTGGCATCCTTATATACATTTTGGGATTCATTTCTGTTGGAGCAATACGTTTTATGATATTTACTACTTGGTATAGTAGCTGAGCAGGGCTAGTCCGAGGACAGTACCTGAACATATTTTTGCATGCATCGATAGTTATCGAAGGGATTTCCAAAGAAAGAGTTATAGTCTCAGTATTTACCTGCGTGTCCGAGATGACACAAAACATTTAACAAAGGAAACCCTTCTAAATTACTTTCAAAACGGCAGGTCGTGTATATTAAACAAAAGATAAATATATATATAATTATTTTCTCTCAATAGACGTCCTCCACTGTGCAGTGATGCACGCATCGCACAGCGACTTGAAAGGGTTTGGCATGCATTTCTTTCAGATGTTTTAATGATGTTTACATGTATAGTTTGATTTATATTATGTTGGTTTTCGTATTGGGCTTTGACATTGGTGTCTTCACCATAACTCCGATGATTGCGGGATACTTGACGGAGTTTTGAGTTTGAGTTATTTGCTCATTTTTCATGCGCATGCATTACGCCACGATATGTTTTATGTATTTGTGATTTCGGAGCCCCGACGACTTGATTTTTTTTACTGAAATGTTTTAGTATTTGAGGGGTTTAAATTTTAATTTGGGGACCGAATTTCTTTAAGGGGGGAAGACTGTAACATTTCAGAAAAATAAAATATCATTTTTGGGAATTTTTATCATTAAATAATAATTATTATGAATATTTTAATGTTGCAGTATAATTAAATACCGATAAATTCGAAAATATTTGGAAAATTATAGGAATTACAGAAATGAGGCTGTTTACTATGATTTAAGCAAATTATAAATTCTTTACGATTAATTATATTCCATTTTAATGTTAATCGCGATTAAAAATCACTAATCGTGCATTAAGCTTGATTTGTGCACATGACATGCACCATGTCAAGTTACACATTGTTACATTTTTCTACCATGTCTTTTCATTATTTTCATGTTTGGCTTTGTTTTAAGATGAGAAGAGTAAAGAAAAAGAAAAGAAAAGAAAAGAAAAGAAAAGAAAAGGAATAAACTAAGAGGTATGGGCATGAGAGAGAGAAAGAGAGGTGAGGGGTCATTGACCAAGCTCCCTTTTCTTCTCCATTTCTTTCCCTCGTATCACCATGGCTACCCACCTCCTTCCTCCCTCCTCTATCATCTCAAAACACCCCCAAAACAACATCAAAACTTCATCTTCACTTCACTAAAAATGTGCACAAGCTCACTACAAACACTTTGGACCAAGAAAGCAAGGATTTTGGACACTTGAGGCAACTCAAGAAATTTCTTGAGTTGCCAAATGAGATAATCTCTTTACCATTAGTGTAGAATTTCATTCACTTTTGTAGCCATGGATGTTTAGAAGTGATTTAATGAAGATTAGTGAACTTAGAAAATTTCTCGAAGATGTTAGGGGTTTGTATGTTTTGTGAAGTGTAAATTGAAGCTTAATATTGACCTTAAACCCATGTGGTGATTGATTAAAGACCTAAACCAGAGATTAGAACCCCAATTCGCAAACTTAGAAAACCCCGATATCATATTTTTGTAGACTTTGTGATGGTAAATTGAAATCTGCTACAACTCGGGGACCTGGAAAATTATTTAGCAAACACAGTGAGTAGTGCAGGTGACCTAGATGCTACCCTGAAGAACCGAGACCAAACCCTTTCATCATGGCCGCAAATTTAATCCCCATGGCAGCAATTTGCTACCTGGGTACTTCAGAAATGATCCGTGTTTGGTCTATGGCTTCATCTCCAGTAAAAAAGACCCCCTATGTTTGCAAAATTGGCTAATTTCACCTAGGGCAAAATCTGGAGTTGTTTTCTTGGGTTGCTGCCTTGTTTTGCGATTTCTTTTAATTTGGGATTTGGTATTTGATATCGTGTTCCGTCGACTGATGTTTTTACGTCAGCGACGGGGGTTGTTTGGTGGTTTTGCAGGCGTAGGCTATAGGTTCTAACCTATAACCGATTCCAATGTCGTTTTGGTTTTCATGTCCGATTCTTAATACTACATGACGCATTGGAAATTGTAGGTACCCCCATGTGGACTTCGAGACGACGAGGATGAGCGTGGCATCATCGACTCCAGAAAGCGAGGATCGAGGTGAGTAGATATATATATACGGGGGAAGTCGGGTGGATGGCGTATAATACCCCCGCAGTTTCGTAGTGTAGTTTACGGAATACGTATACTTATTTATATATATAAGTTGTGTATCGTGAGACTATGATTATCAAGATAAGTTATATGTTTATGGGTTAGTTAGCGTAATTAGAAGTAACTTAGTTTAGCTTCTTAGTCGCGAAACCCTAGATTTACGTTTTGCATAAACGCACACGCACACTTGCATACATTTTATTTACTTGTGCGTATATGGGGATATATATAAATACACACACACACACACACACACACACACACATATTCATAGGTATGTGACTATGTGTATATATATATACGTATACATATACTTGGATAATGAGGATAGTACATTGTAATGTTTTGAAAATCGTTTCGGTGAAATTTCGGAAAATTCTTAAAATAAGGGGGGTTTCTGTAAAAAGTTAAAATACAAATATCTTTATTATAAAATTAAATATACATATTCTAGCTATGTAATTGCTAGTATTTGATATTTATTGAGCCACTGGTGAAATTTCAAATTTTCTGAAATTTTTTCCGAAATTAATTATTTTAATATTATTTTAAGCCGTCACTAATACATTTAATTAGGGAAAATTACAAATTGGAATGGGTTGATACAAATTTTATTATTCATGACACACTAATCTGACAGGTAAAATATTGTTTCTGAAACGAAATGGTTTGCCAAAACGGTTTAGAAAATATCGAAGAAAAGGGGCTTAATTAGTAAAAGTAGTGTTAATGGGAATTAGGGTAATATATTTATCTTTTTCCCTAATCTACACACCCACACCTCACCCTCTTTCCCCCTCCCCATGTGGCCGGCCCCACCTTGATAGCCCCCCTCTCTCTCTCCAATCACCTCTTGTTTCAAAAGAAAAGAAAAGAAAAGAAAAGAAAGTGAAAGAAGTAAAGGTGGACTTTGACTTTTCTTCTCACTTTCTCCATCTCACTCTCTCTCCTCTCTCACCCCCCCCCCCACATTTCCTGGCCGAAATTTCAAGCCCCAAAACAGCAGCCCTCTTCCCTCTTCTTCCCTCATTTTTCCCTCAAAAAAATTCACCAATTCCCATCAAAATCTAAACTAAAATTCAAAACAAAACCTTACCCATTTTCCCATATCCCTTTTAGCATGGATCTTGGTGCAAGGATTTCAAATTGGAGGTCTAGATTTCAAGTTTGATCATGGTTTGTGAGGTATAACTTTTGACCCATTGTTCAATTGTTGGTTTAAATTCCTTAATGTAGCTTATTAGGTGCTTAATTATGGTTTAATTTAAAGATGTGGGTTTTCAAGAGAAGGTTTAGATTAGGGTTTTGTTGTGGAATTGGGTTATGATAAATTGTGCATGGTTTTGTGATGTGGATTAACATCTTAAGTTTTGTAGAAAGCTAATCTAGTTGTTAATTGCAAACCATTACTTATAAAATGTCCTAATTAAGTTATTTTGCTAACTAGGGTTTTTGTAATATTATTAAATTATTTAGATTAAAATATAATTAAGGTTTCATATCATTATTAACATTATAATGAGTGGTTTAATACCCTAGGTTATGCAAAAATCATGCTTAATTGTAAAATTGTGAATTTTACTTTAAAAAGAGTTAAAATCGGTATTTTCGCAAACAAGTTTTTTGAACGTATATGGTTTGGAGAAATTAAATCATGGAAATGGTTTGTATGGCTTATTTAAGTTATTTAATAAGTATTATAGCTGCTAGATTTGTTTAACCGTCGAGTTTTGTACTAAAACGGGTAATTTTTGCTTGCTAGATTTTCGGAAAAAAATAGCTTTTAAAGTGAATTTAGGGTTTTTGTGAATTTTAACATATTTTATATTATAATTAGTGTTCGTGAATGCCCAAATGAGTGTGTTTGGGTTTTTCCCGATGGTTTGACGTTTGTACATCGACATCGAGGGTTGGTTTGGCTATTCTTGCATGCGTAGGCGATAGGTTTTGACCTATGCGTGATACGCGTGCCGATTTGATTTTCGTATGCCGTTTCGATTTCGAATTTGGTTTTAATGTGATACGGTGCGTTATGATATGTAGGTACCCCATGTGGACTTCGAGACGACAAGCAAGCGCGTGGCGACGTCGGTACCGGCGAGCGAGGACCAGGTGAGTAGATTTATATCTACGGGGAGAAGTCGGGTGGATGGCATATAGCACCCCCGCAGTTCGTGGTGATGTATACGAATATGTATAGACACATGTATTGATTATATATATTGTTTGATGTCATTGATGACATAGATGGATTTTAGGTGTGATTGGATTAGTTTAGTGTTGCGAAATCCTAGAGTAGTGTTTGCACCACACATACACCCCCCATACTTGCATACATTCTTCTTTCATATGTGCATACTTGGGATTATATTTATGTGTTCACATGGGTATGGGACTATGTGCTCACATACTGGATTTGAGGACAGTAATTGGGATTTGAGATGAGTCGATGAGATGTGATTTGAGATCATAAGATCGGTGATATGGTAAAATTCGTATTTGAGATACGTCATGATGCTATAGCGGATTTTAGACGACGTTACTATGTGAATAGTGATATAAATAAAATGGTCGACATGTGATCGTGATATGAGATATGATATGCTAGGATATTGATACTAGGTCGTATTGGGCGATGTATACCCCTTGGTGATGATATGTGCTGATGATATCGGTTTGTTCGAGACTGTCGATCAGTAGTCAGATCATGATTATATTGATGATAGTAGTATTGTACTAGACATAGATCAGTACCCGGATTATGATCTTGATAAAGAGGATACCAGGTGAATAATTTGATGAATGTGATATTGACCCGTACCCCGATTTGGGATGCCGTACGACGGATTTACGTACGAGCTATATATTGATGTTTGATCCGCACTTTTGACTTGGGAATATTTGATTATAGATATGGTATCGGATGTGATGTTATCGAGGCGGGATCACCGACTAATATATATGTACATATATGTATCAACTCAGATGTTAGGCGGTTTCCTTTCCTTCAGTTAGCCTGTTAGCTCAGCCCTATAGTTTAGTGTAGTTGTATGACTCATATGACTTTAACTGCAGATTAGTTATCGTTGTGTTTAGTATTTAGCTCCCGCTCATTGTTGCTGTTCGCTCTGCACCGCATACTTATATTGTGATTCCTATTTGCATTGTTGATATCATGCTGTTAGGACACCAGCACCATTACCGATGATGCGTATGTACCACGTACACTTACTTGCCGGCTCACACACATCTTCATCGGTAATTGCCATGCCACGTACACTTTAGAAATACTATTGCATTGACATAGGTTGTTAGCTAATAATTTAGATATGATATTAGTGTACTTGCCTTATATGCTAGATTAGACATTGTAGTTATTACTTGTTACTTCATGCACGTTATTATTCATTGTTATGTCGCATTCATGGATTTTTATGCCTATATTCACTGTTTACATGCTATTGAGGATTTGGATTCGGATTTCAAAGAGATTTTCTGGATTTGGGGGGAAACCGCAAAGCTTATATAAACTTCTTTTCTCTCTTTAAAATAAAAAGTATGGTTTTCCCATGATGTATGATTCGTCCACCATGAGTTTGTTGATGGATTTCGAGACCCGAGTTCGAGGAGTGGAGGAACCGTTTCGGGTACATGGTGGACCCGGTGCGGTACCCCGGGACAAGAGGATCGCAGATGATGGCGTTGAGCCTGGCAGGGGAGCACTACCGACCGGTGATTTTACCCGACGCGTCGGATATCCGGAGGATACCGTCGCGGTCTTGAGATCGATGGTAGGGGCCGGTCTGGACTGACGGCGCCCTAGATATTGAGATTTAGACATTGAGATTTAGACATTGAGATTTTGAGATATTGAGGTACAGAGATTGCGACACATAGATATCGAGATATTTGGATACTTGTTTTGTGTCAATGCTAGACACTGTTTATGCTGATTTCATTATGATACCTCATTTTAAATATACAAAAATCTCACTAAGTTATGAAAGCAGTTTCTTCAGTTTCATGTATTCTGTTTTCATGCATTCATACCGCATCCTTATGATATATTGCTACCTGAGGCACTGACACGGGCACATGGGATTACACTTGGGTTAGATATTTACCCTAGCCATTGATATAGGCTGCAGGTTTTATATTTGAGGATTATATATTATGATCGTATGACCTAGGATTGCGTCATATATGCGATTTCTGTTCGTAGATGTTTTTCTACTCACGAGTTGGCAACTCACCCCCGTTGTGCCACAGTTTCTTGCAGGTTTTGCCGTACAGGTTTCATTACGGCTTTGCTGGCACTGTTTCTTTCGGGTGACTTGCTAGTAGGTGGGTTTATTGGTGTCGTACCCATCATTATACATTGTATATTATTATTCAGTTATTTCTAGAAGTTCCATCAACCAAACATGTATTTATTTTTGAGATAGAGACCGGTGATGTTATTCTTTCGACCTTAGAGTCGCGTGTTTTATTTCTATGGATTTCATGTTGTTTTGAGTTTCCTTTTGAGTTTTGATCCTCACCCTTGGCGTTGTATATTATATTGCTTGTGTGGTTGTGACCGTCGATTGACGAAAAGCTAGCTCCCGCTTGGGGATGCCTTTTTATTGATTTCGTATACTATTCATGTTGTATCCCGTTTGGGGGCCAGTATTTACAAAGGAGACTCTACCGAAATTTTCAGAAAATACTTGATGTTTTTAAAACGCATAATTCGGCTTATGCTTTTAAAACTACTTGTTTTAAGTTGGTTTTTCCTTCACTCTACTACTTTTCTTGGTTTGGATTTTTGGGTTTTCGGCTTACTTAGATTACGTACGCCTCGAGACGTTTTGTAGTCTAAGAGCCGGTCATGTTCCGTACTTTCGGGTCGTGACATACATGGTACTTGGAGATGAGTCAATGAGATTGGGCATGGTGCCATGAGATCGGTGATATGATATGGTTTGTATTATGAGATACGACATGATGTGATAGCGGGTCCTTAGGCGATATGTTTTCAAACACACGCATATACATATTTAGATAGTATCAGTATTGTACTAAACTTAGATCATTACCCCAAGTTCGCGATATGTGTTGATAAGGATTCCAGTTGAATAATGAGATGAATGTGATATTGACCCGTACCCAGATTTGGGATGCCGTACGATGGATTTACCGTATGAGCTATATTGATGATACATCCACACTCTTGACTCGAGGATGTCATATGATATATATATAATATATCGTACGCGATACTATTGAGGTGAGATCGCCGACTATTATATATATTTATATATCGACTCAGACTTAGGTGGTTTTCCTTACCCTTTTGGTTAGTCTGTTAGTTTAGTTCTGTAGTTTACTTGTAGATGTTAGACTAGACTCGAGTCATACCTATTTCAAAACCAACGAATCGTGAGTATTTTAAAGACAGGCCAAGGAATTCTATGGATATTTCAAAGGACGTACATTTTCTTCAAAACACCGTAGACCTTATTTTCTAAACATCACGATTCGTGTTATTTCAAATGTCAAAATGGTATTACTCATATATATAAATGTATGTTCTTACATATTGCGTTATTATTCATGTTCCGCATATTCTTGTTGTTCATATCTGTAACAACCCTAATTTTCTTATACACTTTTTCCTATACAAATTTTTTCAAATATTTTTTAAAAATCCACAAAGGAGTATTTTAGCCTGAGCACAAGATTTAGGTAATTATTTTTGTTTTTAATTACAAGATACAAGAATGAAATAACTCCATTTTTAGTGTACAAGAAATCACTTTAAAATTTAATGTATACTTGGAGTGTTTACTCTTGCTGCTATCATTTTAAGTAATTAAATAACACAATAATTACAAGAAGGAGCTTGTAGCTCATTGGTAATTCCTTGCACTGCTGAACCAAGCCACCAGAGTTCGAATCCTATGCCCCACATAATTTTTATATCATTTTGTTTTAATTTTTTTAGAAGGTCAACAGTCAAACAGCCATAACTTTCAAATTAATGCAATTTATAAAAAATAAAATGCACCAAAACTCCCCCCAGACAAAACCACACCCGACGTGACCCGACTCGGCCCTGACTCGGCCAAGTCGGCCGGTGACTCGGCCGAATCTGCAGGCGCCGCCGGCCGGACTCGGCCGGTCGGCCGAGTCGTCAACACGAAAAATCTTCGTATTGACTTGGTCAACCCTCCTGCACGGTCCATTTTCCCAGTACCATTACCAATTTCCATTAAACCTCTTTTAAGTCCAAAATTAATGAATTTTACATTTTTTAAATATTTTTTTTAATCCTAACCCTAACCCGCCTAGCCCTATATAAAGACCCCTATCCTCTACCATTTCACCTCACCACTCTAAGTCCACTCTCCCAAATTCTCGAGAACTCGGTGCAAAGAGCGAGAAGCGAAGCTGCCGAAACCGACGACGGATTCCGGCGACCGGATCAGAACCTTCGCGACGTTTTCGACGCATCGACATTCACCACCTTCTTTAGCCCCCTTAGCTTGTCCAAACCCGTAAGTCCCATCTCTTCTATCTCTCTTCTCTTTAATATAAAAATACGACTTTTTGGAACCCGACGGAAATCGGAACAAAACGATTTCCGATCCGGTTTTTCTGCAAATTTCCACTTGTCACCTAATACATAATACCTACCTATATTCATGTTGACTATTAATCACCCATAAACCAATTTAAACAAACTTTCTCACATGAAATGATAGCTTCTTCACAATATCGTATTCTTTTCATAAAAATACCATGAAGTTCATTTTTCTTCGTTTAATTAATTCCCTCACTCCTAAATATGTTTATCTTGCTCACTAAACTTGTAGAAATCAAATTGAATGAAATTTCACACATGAAATGATAACGTTTTCAAATATCGTATTCTTGCTCTTTAATACCTTCAACTTTAACATGTCATGTTTTACCTCTAAACGTCATCAAAACTTAAAATAAGTCACGAGGTAATGACCTACCTCTACACACACACAAATATAACCCTAATTGATAAATGTCAAAACATTGAATACGAAAATAGAAGACTTTTCACTAAAATACCTTTATCTTTATAAACCTTTCTTGAAAGCTTTAAGTTGTACACAATTCTAAATAAAATCTTATAAAATGAAAGCACGATAGGTCATGGACATCAACTGTCTTGTGGTGTCTAGCCAAGTGTGTCTAGGCTAGTGGTTTTTAATTAGGCACACGACTGTGGTTTCTTCCCACTTACCTGGCACTTACCTGGCCGCAATTGACGGTGAAGAGGCGATTTGAGGCTTCTAATGACTTATCGTTTAGACCTTAGAAATAGACTAGTTGGCTTAGGAAACCCTAGAAAATAAAATACGGAAATCTATACCCTTTTACAAATAAATACCTTTTATTTAGAAAACCGTTTTCCTAAATGAATAGTATTTGTTAAACCTAAGCAAAGCGCCGCTACAACCCACTTTTGGGGAACCCGTTAGGGATAGTACGGTTCATCGTGCACCCGCGGGCTAGTAGTGCGAGATTCAGACCTCCGCAAGGAGTATTCGGTCTCGAAAGGTTTAAAATACAGCATTTAAGAATAATGTGATTTTGGAAATTTAAAATATTTATTTAAAATTATTCTTGTATTAATATATATTTAAATACCATTTAGACACCTATTTTATTATAATATAAAGTTTCCACTTTTTCCTAAAATTCCAAGATTAAAGGTTACATTAAAATACCATGAAATTCTAATAAAACAATTAATACTTTTATTAGGATATATTCACTAGAATAACACAAATAAAATTCACATTCATTATAATTATAAAGACGAATAATAAATACTTGAGGTGTATTTTGAAAACTATACAAAAGTATTTTTACATAAAACCCCATCAAGTTTTACAAATTACAATAAGGCCCCTAACTAATATTGAACTTAAAATTACCTTCCTTTTAGTCTGACTCGGGTTAGAGTCTGACTATTTCTGACTTGAATATGATTCAAGTCAATCTATATTCTTTTATATTCCAACACAATTTGAATACATAAATCCCTGCATCCAGTTAACAATATATTCATTTTGACTGAATCAAACCATGGATATTCATCCATTATCCTGATATTCCATTTACCTGATTATACGGTTACAACATGTTTACTGATATCATGGTTTTGGTCAGTCACCCAACTTACATATTCCAATACTACAATACTGTTAAAACATTACGGGGTTTAAGGGGTAGATTGGTACGGAAGGTGTTAAAGGTGGCACGAGGTGATCAGATTTATGACACCTAACCTGAATCCAGTTGCCGTTGTTCCGGGTTATATAACGGAGCCTTGTACTCTATTTCCGTTTGCCCTGGTCTCTAGCATTTAGAGACCCCTCTCGTATACACTGGCATTCTTCTGTACCAAGCTACAAACAACATCGTTAATATAACATTACAACAATACAATACAATATTAAAAGCTACTCTATCTCTCTTACTCTCTGTCTATTTCCTCCTTATCTTTGGGACTTATCGAGCGACATGTTCGCTAACGACATTCTATTTCTTTCTTCTTTGAATGTCGTCAGGTGCGTTGGACCAAGCTGAGATCGAGCCCACCGGTGAAGATTTGGAGCAGTTCCACGAAGATCCCGAGCTCTAGATATTGTACCTTGTTCTTTCCAGTATTTTCATTTATTGTTATGCCACTGTTTAGGCATTGCTTTTCATTTCAGATGTATTTTCTTTTCATGCATTGTACAAAGAATGTTATTAATAAAAGTTGCTGTTATTTCTATATTATTCGTCTCTTGTGATTTATTTTATATTGCTTAGCTACGCTCAGCGTATGTACTTCTGAGTACATACGTAGCGGGCCTTGTCGCGTCCTCTTCGCCGTACTCTGGGAAGCGGGGCGTGACAATATCGCATTGCATGCTTTTACTTGTGCTTTTATTGCTATTATGAAACCATGATGTCAGGACACCAGCACTTTTACCGGTGATGTGTATGCTCCACGTACTCCTGCTTGCCGGCTCACACACATCATCATCGGTAATATTCATGTCACGTACACTTTAGAAAATACTATCTCATTAGTATAAAATGTTAGTTGATAGTTTCGACATGATACTGTGAGCTTTCTTTTATATGATAGCTTAGACATTGTATTTATTTACTGTGTTACTTCATGCATGTATAGTCATATATTTATTTGTCATGCGATAGTTTGGGCCAGTCCGGATTGCCGGAGCCCAGTATTCATTATTTATTACATCATGATTTATGATTTCGGATTTCCATGAGATTTCTGGATTTAGAGAAACCGCAAATATTTTATAAACTGATTATCATTTTAAATGAAAGTTGTGGTTTTCTCATAATATGATTTGAGATATGTCAACCATGAGTTTTCTCGGCTCTTGACCGATGTCATACACCCGATTTGAGGAGGAGGAGGAACCGTCTGTGGGTGCATGGTGGACCCGGTGCGGTACCCCGGCGCGAGGTCGCAGATGATGGCGTTGAGCCTATGACAGGGGAGCACTACTGACCGGTGATATTATTGTGACTCGACGGATATCCGGAGCATACCGATCGGAGTACAGGACAGTTCGGATAGCCGGAGCCTGAGGTTTTGAGATTTGATGATATAGGCCAGTCCGGATAGCCGGAGCCCTAGATATTGAGATTCGAGGTTATAGGCCAGTCCGGATTGCCGGAGCCTGAGATATTGAGATATTGGGATATTGGGATTTATGTTTTGTGTCGAAGCTTGACACTGATTTCATGTTGATTTCATTGATGATACCTCGATTTATAAATATATAGAAATCTCACTAAATAAAGAAAACAGTTGTCACATTCATGATGCATTCTGTTTTCATTATATTGCATTCATACCTCATATTTATGATACGTTCCTACCTGAGGCACTGACACGAGCACTTGGTATTGCACTTATGTATAGATGTTTACTCTTGCCACCTTATCATGCTTCAAACTTTATCATATTGAAGATATATTATTACTGATCGTATTTGACCTTGGATTGAGTCATACATACGATTTCTGCTCGGTGATGTTTTCTACTCACGAGTTGGCAACTCACCCCCGTTGTGCCACATTTTCTTGCAGGTTTTGCCATCAGGTTTCGTTGCGGCTTTGCTGGCACACTGCCCCTTTTCGGGTGATTGCTTTGGTAGGTGGGTTCACTCACATCGGGACCACCATTGTACCTTTTATTATATTTCAGTTGTATTTAGTAAACTCAATCAAACAGACTGTATTATTTGATAACCTTAGAAAACTAGTTGTTTATTCTTTCGACCTTAGAGTCGCGCATTGTATTATTATAGGTTTTCTTGATGTTTTGTGTTTCCTTTTGAGTTTTGATCCTCGTCCTTAGCATCGTATATTATATTGCTTGTGTGGTTGTGACCGTCAATTGACGAAGAGCTAGCTCCCGCTTGGGGATGCCTTTATTCAAATTATGTATGTTTTACCATTTTGGGCCAGTATTTACAAAGGAAACTCTGCCGAAATTTTCAGAAAAGACTTGATATTTTAAAACGCAATACTTCGGCTTATGTTATTAAAACCACTTGCTTTAAAGATAAGTTTTCTTCACTTCTTCTTTAAAATGATTTAGATTTCTGGGATTTTTGGCTTACTTGAATTAGATGTGGTCCTATAGACTTCATATGATTCAAGTGCCAGTCACGTTCCATTTCGGGTCGTGACACGGATCGATCGGTATAATCTCTAAAACTCCTTTTACAGTTTACTAGTTTACGGTTAATGGCACGATCCGGGTTTTAGGGTTACGTTAGCGCTATTTTCAAAAGTTTTTATTCCGCATTTGGTCTTGCATTGATGGCCGGGGCGCTGGCGTTGCCTTACATATTGTAGCCGGCCAGGACTAATCCGGGGGACAGTACCTATATATCTCTTTACTGGTAATTACATACATTAAAAATGAATTCAAATCGAGCTATAGTCTCATTATTTTGACATGTCTGATATCATAATGGGATCCTTAAATGGTAAACCTCTTAATATTCTTCGCTAAAACAGCAGGACGTATATCTTAAATAAGATACCTATTATAATTCATACTATCACGTCTGCTTTTATGACATGCTATATGTATTCCGCGGCTATTTTAAAGAAGAGGTTGTACATATATATTTTTGGCTACTTATGAGATTATACCTAGATACAGGTCATTTAAATTCTCCTTTGGGTTCATATGATTGACAATGTTGTATTTACGATACATATGCATATCATATATTATATTAGTATAGATTATGATAGTACTATACTTATGACCTAGGTATCGTCGTGCATTTCGATTTCTACCTTGTGATGTACTTTTATTCACTGAGTTAGAACTCACCCCCGTTGTGCCACAGTTTCTTGCAGGTTTTACCGCTTGGATTATCAGCGGCTTGGGCACACACTCCTTTCAGTGATTACATGGTAAGTGGGTTACTATTGTATCGTACTCACACTTGGTTATCCATATATTCTTGTATCTAGTAAAAACTCCATCAACTTAGAAAGGGTATATTGTGGACTTAGAAGCGAGACTTAGAGTTTGTGTGTTGTGATGTCGCACTCATTGGAATATGTAAGTCTACGCCAGCACCCCGGCCAATAATCTGAGGCCAAACGCAGAATAAAAACTTTTTCATAAACTGGCTCTAGCATAGACTGTAACCTGGATCGTGCCATTAACACTAAACTAGCTAACAATAAAATGATAGAATGGCTATGTTAGTTATATGTATGCCCTAGAGGCCATTACTGTACATAGGATGTATATTGTAGTGGATGCTGGGACATATATAGGGAGGACTTTCTTGCTCGACATGATAGTATGCTATCTGGTTACTCTTTACCTTAACATGTATACTGATTGTCTCTCTGTTACATGTTGGCAAAGCCCTTAGGATGTGTACTTGACTACCTGAACTATGATGGGGATCATACTAGTGGGGACATGGTAGTCTATAAGTACATCCTTCAAGGTCCCTAGTCATGGGTGTATCGAGACGGGGCATCGATATACCAGAGTAGACTAGCGTATACCTTCTCGACCCATACAGATGGGCGATGGATGATCCCATATCCATTGGTGTTTGACATCGGAGATGATATACGGGTGCTCAGTAGAGACTGGGTACACTGGACGGACTCGCCGAGAACTCCCAGATGGTATTATACCTCACGTCAGATGGCAGTTCTCTGGTGACACTGGTACAGGTTAGTCTGTTGACCCGAGATCGTCATAGAGTCTTGTGTGATACCCACTGTGCTTTGATTTCCACCTTACCACGTCCAAGAGGGCGTGCAAAATGGTGGTTTTTGGGTACAGTCCCGAATCACATGGAGGCAATGAGCGATAGGAGGGGATTCGTCTCTCCCGGTATAGGGAGTTGATGTTGCGCTGTGTTCGATTGGCTATAACCGGAAATCCCTGGCCAGGGTTGCTGAGATTTACTGGTAAGTGTTACCAGTAGTTTCTCGAACTGTTATAGACCTCACATCGACACGACTTATCGGGCTATTGGGGTCTGACGTTTACCACCCCTAGGAAAGATATGCGACATATCAGACGATGAGACCGGACTGTACGGTAAGTGTTACTGGTTGGATTCATACGAGTATGAGCGGGCTTGCTCGTCGATCTTCTGATCGCTCAAAACCCGGGTGGCCGTTACGTTTAGCAGACCGCTTGCGGCTTGTGGGTGTTTGATATGATCGTCACCTGCTGCCGGCGTATTGACGAGTCTTTAGAGTCCTACACAGAGCTTTCCTGGCTCAAGCAAAACGAAATAGGAGCGCATATGAGATATGTGTGGGTCCGAGAATAATACCAGTATATGATACTGTATTCGATTCTCATGATATGTGACAGAGATCGGTTATATGCGATATAGCCGGGTTATCAGATCAAGTGTTGATTCGATAAGTTGTTACTATTGATATTAGTCGGTTATATGCGATATGACCGGATCGTTAAATCAAGTGTTGATTTAATGATTTAATGTATAATTATATATATGATATATTACTTTACATTAACTAGTATTGGTTCACTTTAAATGGATTTTCTCACTTGATGTGCACATTGTATATGTGATATACTTTTGTACACTAGTTTGTATCATGTTTGATGATACATGCTAATTTGGGTTTGTGTAAAGAATTAAACTATGGTTATTAAATGGTTAGGGTTTTGTTTTTCTTATCTATTCATTCATTTATTTATTTATTCTTTTTGGAAGGATAAATAAAGTGGTGACTTATTTTGTTTCTTTCTTGAAACTTCTTGAAGTGTTGAAAGTCTAAGCCATTTTGTTTCTTTCCTAAACCCTAACCCTTTAACTTAACCCTGGTTCATTCTTTACACTTGACCATGGTTGGATTATGATAAGTATTCATTTATTTTCTATTTTCAAATAACTTATCATAATATATCTTCTTCTTCTTCTTCTTCAAGATGAAGAAGCTTGCCTCCATCAATGGGAACTAGTTAAAAAGAGTGAGAAATCCAATTCTAAAGTGAACCCACTTCCTATTTCTTCATCCTCTACCACTTGCCAAGTAGTATAGGGTGTTTTCTTTACAAGTTTCATGGCTTGGTGAAGTTGGAGCTTGATCTTGTGATGCCTCGACGTAGATCATCTTTGGCATCGAAGTCGACGACCTAGCCCGCCCATTTCTCCGATGAAGCCGATGCTAGAGTCATGGAGACCCAAGGAGGGGAGCACAAGTAACCGGGTTCTGGAGTCTAGTGGGAGACCAACTCGAGGAGTCGAGTTCGGGTCTCCTAACTCTAGAATTGGTAGGGTTGCTTGCCGCTCTCGTAGGGGTCTAGGGGTATGGGTTTGGCTATTCATCGCGACCGTGGAATCCGTGTTTTATACTGGCTCGTATTGAAAACACGGACGTCCTAGTATATCCAATATTTCATATGATTCTTCTGCAGCGATATCTGTGATGTGATCATGTGATGTTCTGTGATATACAGTATATAGTATATATGATATATTATATAGGCATTACTTATGTTTTGCACCCGCGCTAGCCCTGCCCTGCTCTGCCGTTAGTTACCTAACCTAACGGTGCACGAGAGGACATCGAGGCGAATACGGATGGCATAAGTGTACGTCGTATTTATCTGTGATGATTAGGTACTTAAATGATGGGACTTCATTAATATGATTAATGAAAGTAAAAGAAAGCTAAAGATGTTGTAGAATCAAATTTCAAACTAAAACAGGTAGCTACAGTTCTTGCTTTGCACAGCGGTATATATGATATATCCCGCACCTTATTCGATAAGGAAAGGACCGAGATCCCTTCACCGGGAGTGACTCCTTTAGCAATAACTGGCAGATGCTACAACTCTCGGTTTGTCTTTTGATTGCTTCTATAGTTTCTGCTTTGCACAGTGATATATATGATATATCCCGCACCTCATTCGACGAGGAAAGGGCCGACGATCCCTTCACCGGGAATGACCCCTTTAGCAAAACTAGAAAAGCCTCAAAAACACTCCATTTTAAAATCATTTGATTCTACAACGATATCAAGTTCATTACGCAATAGGTTTTCAGAAAAACCTGTCCTAGCCCTCCGTCATTTCAGATAAGTTGTATATAGTATTCGTGCTGCATTTGTTGGCTTTCGTCAAGGTGCAGTGTGCGGTAGCTATATGCTGCTTATCTGCTGCATACGATGCGATTGGATTAGGGTAGTCGTGCGGCTTTGTTGGCTTTCGCCAAGGGTTGTGCGGGTGGGTTTAATTCAATCATGAAATGACGGGTTGAACTTGACTAGCGGGCTATGGTTTGTTGGCTTTCGTCAAGGTCATAGCACGTTAGGGGCAAAATATTATCGGGAATTTCAAGTGTTGAAATTTGCAATGAGATTGCATACCTTTTATGAGATAGTTGGATCCCGATACCCGCTGCGAGTAAGAGTTACTCCTGGGAGAGTTTTACACATTACAATTAGCCGATCAAGTAGGTGTCTACAAAGGTGTTAACGAGGTTACGCCTCTGGGAAAACGAGGTTTACATTAATTAGGTTCGTGCGAAAGCACGGGGCACCTCCCTCAAAGTACCGACACTGGCCTGGCTGAAAGATTGGCGAACTTGTAGAGTGTAATTAATCCCGGCTAGTCTTTCCTTTTAGGGTTTCAAGGAAGATTTGATAAAAACAGTGGGAGCCATCCTGATTAGATAAAATAATAACCAATCTATTCTTGCAAGAGACCACGCTGAGTGTTTTCTTCTCTCTCTCTCCAGGTAGCGACCATGTCACGCCTTAATAAAGATAATAAAACGGATATATTGACCGAACCCGCTTGTTATACTGAGCTGGGGAACGTTCGTCCCGCTCCAACTTATAATTGTTATAAGACAGAGCAGGAAATTGGGGATTACCAGAATTCCCGTGCCGCCCAAATGAAGAAAGTGCATATGATGCATCTCCTTCGGGTGTGTTCATTATACAGAACTGTTTCTCAATATCCTCTACGTCCTGGGTATTTGATACCGTATCAGGATCCTAGATATGTAATCTGTTACATAGGGCTATAGAAAGGTAGAGAACTGAGAACGGGTGATAAGTTTCATGAGGCAGAAAACGGGGCAAGTGTTGCAGCCAAGTCTGTTGGTCACTGTCACCCTGTATTACAAATACATTGATTCTGAACGAATGTTATTAGATACCGAATCTGATATACAAAATCATATCAGTCTCTTTATTACTAAAGAAATGATAAAATTTTGTATTGTTGGATAATGTTTTGAACATTTCCTATATCAAAAGTTGATCGGTTCTGGCACGTTATCTAAAAGCATTGATGTTCTAAATCAAACTACAGTTCTGAGTATACGGAACACACACAAGAGGAAGAGTTCACATATGAATGAATCCTTCTTGAGGTATTGTAGACTAGGTCATATAAATGCGACTCGACTAGCGAAAGTTACATTTAGATGTATATTTAAATCAGTTTGAATTTACATCTTATGAAACTTGCCAGTCATGTCACAAAGATGAGATGACCGTAGCTCTGTTTACTGGAAACAGAGAAAGAGTTAGTGAACTCTTGGGATGATACATGTTGATGTATGTAGGTCCCCAGTCTACACATGCCAAGACCGGTTCTTTGTACTTCATTACATTCTCTGATAATCTCTCGAGATTCAGACATATGTTCCTGTTGAAACACAAGTCCAAACCTTTTGAGATATTCACAGAATATAAGTTAGAAGTAGAGAACCAAAATACGGTTATAAGTATTATGTCCTTTGATGTGATCGAGGAGGAGAATACTTGTGCATGGAAATCCTGGACTATTCTAAAGTAGAATGAGATTCTCTCTCAGAATTACTCCTCCGTATACACCATAGCATGATGGTATGTCGGGGCGGAGAAATAACACCCTATGTGATTTGGTGTGCTCTATGATGAGTACTACTGAGTTTCCTATTTTCTTTTGGGAGATATGCACTTAAGAAGTTGCATACCTGTTGAATAGGGTTCCGATCAAATCAGATGCCTACCATTTCATATGAGATATGGAAAGGGAAGAGCCCATCTCTTAAGTTAGTTAAGATTTGGGGTTGTCCGGCCTATGTCTAAAAGCAAAATCCGGACAAGATCGAGGCAAGGTCAGTTCTGTAGAACTGGAAACGTTCCAGCTATACAAACTACTGCAGATGATTTGATAGAACCAAAGGATTCAGTAGATTCCAACGAACCTCAGCCTCTCCGCCGATCTAGTAGGGTTCCTCACCTACCTGAAAGATACTTCGGTTTCTCTATGACAGTGGGAGTGAGGAATGCATCATGAGATGATGACCCAACTAGTTTCGAGCTGGCCATCAAGAGTGGGACTCTGTAAGAATGGCATGATGCTTAGCGATCTGAGATGGAATCCTTATACACCAACAAAGTATGGACTTTAGTTGCTATATTTGAAGGGTTAAATCTCCATCAGGAGCAAGTATATCTTGAGAAGATTACTTGGTGTACATGGAAAAGTTGAGACTTTCAAAGCTAGACTTGTTAAAGGTTTGCATCATTGACCAGGTATGGATTATGTTGAAACCTTTTCTAAGGATCTATGCTTAAGTCCATCCAGATCCTACTTGCCACTGCTACATACCATGACTACGATATCTGGTGGTTGGGTGTCATGACAGCTTTTCTAATTGATGTTTTGGAAGAAAGCGTCTATAAGTACACAGCCAGAGGGCTTCGTAGACAGTGGGAGCAGCGGAAACGTGTGCAAGATCTTTTATATGATAAAGCAGGCATCGCGGAGTTGGAACGTCTGTTTTGATGAGTTAGTCAAAGAGTTTGACACCATCAAAATGGTAGATGAACCTTGTATATACAAAAAGGTAGTAGGGAGTATGGTAGTGATCCTCGTAGAGTACGTGGATGACATACTCTTGATAGGGAAGGAGTTTCCTATGCTACGCTCGGTCAATCTCCGCTTATCATAATGATTCTCCATATAGGATCAAAAATGATACCTACTAAATCCTGGATTTTGGATCTATGAGATAGATCTAATTGGATGTTAGGAATCTCACTGGTAGTAGTGAGATGGTATTAATCAATCCTGGGGAAAATCACTGGAAGTGTTCCAGGGTGATAAAGACGACTGAATGTCAGTCACAGGCATTGTCTTTACCCTCAGTAAAGGGACGGTATGTTGGAAGAGTTCCAAGCTAGATACCGTGGCATACTAGACGATAAAGGCTGGATACATCGCTACTTAAGATGCTACCAAAGAGGAAGTCTGGGTGTATAATAGTTCATGAGATGAACTTAGTTCCACCCATTGTGTGACAATGGAGTTGTGGCTTATGCCAAGGAACACCCGTCCCATCAGTGATCCAGACATATTCTAAGGCAGTATCACCTGATCATGGAGATGGCTGATCTCCAAGGTGATCGAGGTTAGGAGAGCAGACTCAGAGGACAACACGGCGGATCCACTCACAAAGGCCTTTTCCCAGAGAGAGATTTTTATGGGATGGTTGAGTATGAGATACTACAACCACTGCTACAGATGGCCCTAGTGAAAGTGGGAGATTGTTAGTTATATGTATGCCCTAGAGGCCATTACTGTACATAGGATGTATATTGTAGTGGATGCTGGGACATATATAGGGAGGACTTTCTTGCTCGACATGATAGTATGCTATCTGGTTACTCTTTACCTTAACATGTATACTGATTGTCTCTCTGTTACATGTTGGCAAAGCCCTTAGGATGTGTACTTGACTACCTGGACTATGATGCGGATCATACTAGTGGGGACATGGTAGTCTATAAGTACATCCTTCAAGGTCCCAAGTCGTGGGTGTATCGAGACGGGGCATCGATATACCAGAGTAGACTAGCGTATACCTTCTCGACCCATACAGATAGGCGATGGATGATCCCATATCCATTGGTGTTTGACATCGGAGATGATATACGGGTGCTCAGTAGAGACTGGGTACACTGGACGGACTCGCCGAGAACTCCCAGATGGTATTATATCTCACGTCAGATGGCAGTTCTCTGGTGACAATGGTACATGTTAGTCTATTGACCCGAGATCGTCATAGAGTCTTGTGTGATACCCACTGTGCTTTGATTTCCACCTTACCACGTCCAAGAGGGCGTGCAAAACGGTGGTTTTTGGGTACAGTGCCGAATCACATGGAGGCAATGAGCGATAGGAGGGGATTCGTCTCTCCCGGTATAGGGAGTTGATGTTGCGCTGTGTTCGATTGGCTATAACCGGAAATCCCTGGCCAGGGTTGCTGAGATTTACTGGTAAGTGTTACCAGTAGTTTCTCGAACTGTTATAGACCTCACATCGACACGGCTTATCGGGCTATTGGGGTCTGACGTTTACCACCCCTAGGCAAGATATGCGACATTTCAGACGATGAGACCGGACTGTACGGTAAGTGTTACTGGTTGGATTCATACGAGTGTGAGCGGGCTTTCTCGTCGATCTTCTGATCGCTCAATACCCGGGTGGCCGTTACGTTTAGCAGACCGCTTGCGGCTTGTGGGTGTTTGATATGATCGTCACCTGCTGCCGGCGTATTGACGAGTCTTTAGAGTCCTACACAGAGCTTTCCTGGCTCAAGCAAAACGAAATAGGAGCGCATATGAGATATGTGCGGGTTCGAGAATAATACCAGTATATGATACTGTATTCGATTCTCGCGATATGTGACAGAGATCGGTTATATGCGATATAGCCGGGTTATCGGATGAAGTGTTGATTCGATAAGTTGTTACTATTGATATTAGTCGGTTATATGCGATATGACCGGATCGTTAAATCAAGTGTTGATTTAATGATTTAACGTATAATTATATATATGATATATTACTTTACATTAACTAGTATTGGTTCACTTTAAATGGATTTTCTCACTTGATGTGCACATTGTATATGTGATATACTTTTGTACACTAGTTTGTATCATGTTTGATGATACATGCTAACTTGGGTTTGTGTAAAGAATTAAACCATGGTTATTAAATGGTTAGGGTTTTGTTTTTCTTATCTATTCATTTATTTATTTATTTATTCTTTTTGGAAGGATAAATAAAGTGGTGACTTATTTTGTTTCTTTCTTGAAACTTCTTGAAGTGTTGAAAGTCAAAGCCATTTTGTTTCTTTCCTAAAACCTAACCCTTTAACTTAACCCTAGTTCATTCTCTACACTTGACCATGGTTGGATTATGATAAGTATTCATTTATTTTTTATTTGCAAATAACTTATCATAATATATCTTCTTCTTCTTCTTTTCTTCAAGATGAAGAAGCTTGCCTCCATCAATGGGAACTAGTGAAAAAGAGTGAGAAATCCAATTCTAAAGTGAACCCACTTCCTATTTCTTCATCCTCTACCACTTGCCAAGTAGTATAGGGTGTTTTCTTCACAAGTTTCATGGCTTGGTGAAGTTGGAGCTTGATCTTGTGATGCCTCGACGTAGATCATCTTCGGCATCGAAGTCGACGACCTAGCCCGCCCATTTCTCCGATGAAGCCGATGCTAGAGTCATGGATTCGATTTGGACAGTGAGGAGACATCATCACAGAGCTATGGAGGTGGAGGACCGGATCTACAAAGGTTGTATTTTCCGTTCACTTAGTTAAGTTGTTAACTAGTTGCATTTTTCGCCTAAAATTCTAGTTAACGATCTAGTCTAGGGTTTCTCGGCACTTGTAATTTTCAAAATTGGCATGGTTGATGCCTTGCGAGACCTCATTAGCGTGCCTAGGAACCCTACAGGCTATACCGATCGATCCGTGTCCTTCGGTCTTTAGCCATCATCCCACGCTCGTCGCGGCATCTCTGAACTCGCTCGATCTCTGGTCTCCTCGTCGGAGTGGCACCACGTCAACGAATCTTTATACGGGCTCCCGCTTCAAACTGAAACAACTCGGACATGAAGTTTGCTAACCGACATGTCCAAGATTGAAGTAGAGAGAGTGTGGAATATTTTGTCTCAAGGCACCCAAGAAATTAGGTGAAGGTAAATGAAGTTGCCTTTTTTAGGAGATGATGAAATGAGCAATGAATTTTGCGAAGGAATATTTTCCTTACCCCTCAAATGGGCTCAGCCAAGTTCAGCCCCTAAAAATGTGCTCTGTAAATTTCTAAAATGCTCACTGTCCATTTTTAAAACATGAAGCAAAAATTGCTCTCCTCAATTTTATAGGGCCGGCCACCCATCAGTATACTGTGTATTGGGGGGGTAAAGCTAAAGGAATTAAGTGAAGTGAATAAGGAAAATATCCAACACTAAATATCCTAAGCACAACCAAAAAGCTTTAATGAATAAGCCACCTCACAATATTAGCCATGCCATTCTAGAAGCAGAGCAAGTGACTCACCAAATGACTCACCCTCAAATTGCCACCTCACCAAAACACATATCCAAATGAAGATTTCGGCCAAGACTAGAATGATGGGAAATGTGGACAAAAAAGATACACTCACAAGAAGCAATAATTAAACATTAAAACTAATATTTAATCGGGAAGATAAAAACTGGCAACTTCAAAAGTAATTCCGTAACGAATTACAGGATTACCCCACAACTGTATATACATACCCGCATTTGTATTCCGACCGAATACAAAATGCAATGAGACAAAAAATACTCCTACACAATATAATACTAGAATCCGGCTTAAACCAAAGCCCACCAGTATTATCTTTCCGAACCATAACACGAGCATAAGTGCACGTGCATGTTCGAACCCTGCCATAAAACCATACGGCCTCTACAACGTTTTGCCCGAACATGGAAAACTATCTGTGGGGGACTCTAAAGACTCGTCAATACCCTGGCGGTGGGTTTAACCACAAGCACGTCAGCGGCACTAGCTGTGCGTAACGGCTGCCCATGTATTGACCGAAAGGGAAGCCGATGAGCGAACTCATCCTGAAACCCTACTGAGCCTATCAGTGACAATATATGTACAGTCCGGTCCGTTCGTCTATGAGCATCACATATCGGGCCTAGGGGGATGGTAACGTCAGACCCCCAATAGCGGTATAAGTCGTGTCAGAGTGTATCCCAGAACACCCTGAGATACTACTGGAGTACCTACCAGTAAATCTCCTGCCTCGGCCGAGGGCTTTGTGTAATGGCTCTCCTAGACACAGCGCGATCTCACCCCCAATACCGGGAGAAACGAATCCCCTGTCGATCCTCTCACTTGCCTCCATGTGGATCGGGACTGTACCCAACTAAAACCTGTTTGCACGACTCTTTTGAGCCATGGTAGGATAATAATCAAACCACAGTAGGAACTCACACGCGACAAATGACGACCTCAGGTCGATGAACTAACCTGTACACATGTCACCAGGGAACTGCTATCTAACGCTAGGTATAATACCAACTAGCAGGTTCCCGGCGAGTCCTGTCCGGTGCACTCATAACACAATGAGCACCTGTATACATCTTAGGTGAATCAACTGACACAAATGGCTTGTGAGACCAGCCACCGCCCCTCGTCGGGGTCTCGACTGTATACACTAGTCTACTCCGGAGTATCGATGCTCTGTCACGAAACTCCCACGACTAGGGACCACATTTAAGGTTGTGCTTATAGACTACCTAACTCTTACGTATATGATCGCCATCATACTGCTGGTAGTCAAGCAAGAATCCTAAGGGCTCTATCAACATGTAATAGTGATCATGTCACCTAAAGCTGTACACGACTGATAAAGGTAAACCAGATAGCATACTATCATCTCGAGTAAGACTGTCCCACCGGTATAGGTCCTCCCTCAATCATTGTAATCACGTGCCTGCGATCCAATAATTGACTTTGAGGGCACTATATCCAGCAATCTCCCATCTGCACTTAAGGCTAATTATTGCGATGTCCCATACTCACAGCCAATGTGATACCGAACACCCAACACCTCTACTAATCAGTTTCACAAAGCTCGTTTGTAAAACTATTGTGTTCGAGAAATAGCCTCAGTGAGTGGATCCGCCCTGATGTTTCTTTCTATGTCTCTCTTAATCTCAAGTTCGCGGAGAAAGCCATCTCCCGAATTGAGTAATACCTATCTTAGAATATGTCTGGATATCTGATGGGACCTAGTCCATAAATGAACTCAAAATCCAAACTTCTTAGACTGTATCATCAACTGAACCTAATCAGTATCCTGCACCATGCCTCCCTCAGTATCCACTTGGACCACCTGTCCAAACTACTGCCCCTCGTCAGAGGGAAAACTATAACTCTGACAACCACTCTGTCATCCAGGTCACCTTGGAAGCCTGGAATGATAACCGTCCCCCGAAGGAGGCTGCCGTCATCAAATCCCTAGAACATCCACTTTTGTTCTAAATCTTCTTCCGAATGTTTCTCCAGGATTGGATTAATATCAACCTATTGCATCTAATGCAAAAACAACATCTGGTGTGGTACTTGACATCTCATGATTGACTCAATTTCCTAAGCAAGTGATATGCCAATCATGTATATCCCTCTCCCCTTTAGTCTGTATGACATCTTTAGAGAGGGAGACTCCATCACCTGGAGGTACACCACCATACCAGGAGTCGTCTATTCTAAAGCCCCTTTAGAGTACTGTCTAAGTACCCAGATTGGGAAACTGCCCAAATCTAGATCTAAAACCATAGATCTAGTAACCAGAATGTCAAATATTATATCCATATCCTTTGTGGAGAAACAACTGTGTGACAACCACAGTATAACCGATCGTAGTACAAGAATTTTACTTCCTACTCTGTGTATGTCATCCAAATACCAGGACATCACACCCTACTACCTTCTTAACAGATCCATCCCCTATTCTGATGAAGTCAAAGCCATGACTGTCATATCAAAATTAGATGATCTATCTCCGCTATATCTGCTCTAGTCTATAAATAGACATAAGCTACTTGTCCACTATGCTTC
Organism: Agapanthus africanus; assembly: GCA_030015575.1. Lineage (NCBI taxonomy): Eukaryota > Viridiplantae > Streptophyta > Magnoliopsida > Asparagales > Amaryllidaceae > Agapanthus > Agapanthus africanus. The sequence goes on along the minus strand of JASDDO010000022.1, from coordinate 361,702,825 downwards.
CGCTGCTCCCACTGCCCACAAAAACCCTCTGGCAGAGTCATATACACGTACACTTCTAAAGCTAGTTTAGAATGACGCTATACTCATCCTTCTGCCGGGTCTCATAGTCTGGAACAGCAGCAATGGAAAGTCTGGGTAAACAAGAACCTCCCGGTCACCGTCCTTGAGGCTACCGGAGTACCTCTCGGGTGTTTGAGGTTATCCACCATATCTGCGGAGTGGCTAATGGAATGTCAAACCTGATTGAATCTTTAGGTCCTATTAAATTTTCCGTAATCGTTTGCGGTTCTGGAATCTCTTCCAGTTCTACCATACTCCCACTACTATTTTCTGAAAAAATCCTTTTTACTAAAACTGTGGCGAGTCAAGAACAATATCACCATTGATCTTCCAGATGGTAGAAAGTCAACTCTCGTCATAGCCTGGGTCAACCCACAAACTGCCATTACAGAAACGTGCCTTGAGTTATCCAGAGTCCGGTTTTAAGCATAAGCCGGACAACTCCCCGTACCTAAACATTGTTAAGATATGAACAATTCTATATCCATTATAGAAACTTTGGCACTGATTTAATTGGAACCAGATTCAAATAAAGAAGATGTCTCCAGTGCATGTCAACTTAATGGTGAGAGGCTAATCAGCATTACTCAACTTAGGAGTTCATCCAATTATGAGTAACCTGAAAAAGAAACAAGTTTCTCAAAATCATTACTATCAACTGAATACCAATCACAAGTATCTACATCTTCGATCTCCTTGAAGAATCCCGATACTTACGACACCTGGTTCTCTACTTTATTCTTGTACCTATAACTTCTCAAAATAGACCTTGTATTTCTACGAAACACATGTCTAAAACTTGAGAAGTCACGAGTAAACAGAATACAGTATGAGGACGAACCCCTTTGTCCTGATGGACACTGGACAATATACAATACTTTGTATAAGTCCCTTGAGTTGAATAACTCAAACCCTATGCGTCGTAGGTTGAAAACTGTACCCAGGCGATTTCCTCAAATATCACCAATTATAACGAATTCCGATATAATGGGGATGATCACCTTATTCCTAATAACCTACCCCCACTCATCATCAGTAAAACCATACAGATGTAAGAATCATACCTGGTAAATACATACCCTGGAGTAAGTATCTAATCGGGAAATCTGTTTTCCTTTAACAACGCACAATGAAACTGAAACATGAAAATGTTTCGAAGGGGTATCCTGGTATTCCTAGTAATGCCTCTTCCATTATCAAGATTCATGACTGTAACCGTATAATTCATTGCCATCTCTCCAAATCCCTTTATTTGTCTTTAGTCATTACCTTCTGTACACCTTCGTTAGGCTTAATGATTTTCTTCCTTCCCTACCGTTCTGCACCAGCCTATGGTTTGGAAGAAGACTATCCAATAAGCATAATAGGTGTACTCTCCTAATACTAGGAGTACTCACAATCTGAGAGAAGGTGATGATAAAAGACAACTGAATAAAACCTTATTCTATTCCTCCTCAACTCGATAAAAGCAAAGGTGAAATAGGAGTGGAGATGAACTACGCGGTTTGGCCGTGAATGATAGCAGTCACAATTTACTTTTCCCTCTTTCTAATCCCTTTATATGTCTTTACTTATTACCTTCTGCACACCCTACTTAGGCTAATTGGTTTTCTCCTTTCCCTACCTTTCGGTACCTGCCTATGGTTTGGAAGAAGACTATCCAATAAGCGTAATAGGCGTACTCTCCTAAACCAAGGAGCCCTCGCAACCTGAGAGAAGATGATGATAAAAGGAAACTGAATAAACCAATTCAATTTCTCCTGAACCTGAATCCATCCTCGAAGAAGTCCCTTCAAGTTCGTATATAACCATACGATTGATTTATCCAATGGAAGTGGATGTTCGTAATAATACGAGGTGTTCTGGAGAAATGCAAAGGGTAAAAGAAGGAGCGACAATGACTTATGTAACTCAGATAATCCAAAAGCCAGTATTTTAATAAGGTTCGGTCAACTTGTTCACTGAGTCATAGTCTCGGGTCGGTCAATGGTCGCTGCCAAAGAGAGAGAGAAAAGAAACACTCTGCGTGCACTCTAACTTAGATCAGAATGGTTATCACTTTATCTAATCAGGAAACCTCCCACTGTATCATCAAATTCTCCCCCTAACCTGAAAGAAGAATTAGTCGGGATCACCCGAAGAGTAAACCAACTCATCAGTGGGAATCGGGATCCAACTCTCATCGCATGATAACGTGAAGGAATCCACTCATGTTATCACACTCCAGAAGGTATGCCCATGCCTTGCAAATTTCAGTTTCTTTAGAAACTCCCGATGTGATATTTACCCCATGCTCTTATGACCTTGACGAACGCCAACAAATCATAAGTCGCATGTCAAGTTCTTCCCGTCATTATCCTTGTAAATTTGAACCCACCCGTACATACCCTTGACGAAGGCCAACAAGGTAATACGACTGTCCCAAACCAACGTATCTATCTATGCAATAGAAAGGTAACAAACAGCTACCATCCACTATGCCTTGACGAAGGCCAACAAACATAGCATGAATACTACGTACTACCCGTCTGAAATGACGGAGGGCTACGACTGGTTTTTGGCGAAAAAACCTTTATCGTAATGAACTTGATCTCGTTGAAGAAACCTGATAGCTTTTTACAAATATATAGTGGCGAAAACCTTTACTAAAGAGGTCACTCCCGGTGAAGGGATCTCGGCTCTTTCCTCGTGGAATGAGGTGCAGGATATTCCAACTGAATACTGCGATGAAAAGCAACAAGTAATCAGCTATAGTGAAGTTATTACCCTAACGCAAACTTCTGCCCAAGGGGTCACTCCCGGTAAAGGGATCTCGGCCCTTGCCTCGTCGAATGAGGTGCAGGATATTCCAACTAAATACCACTGTGCAAAACAAAAGAAAACGTCTTTGGAATAACACTTTTTGAAAACTGTTCCAACAACGTCAAACAAGTTTGTTTTCCTTGCATTGATCAAAATCAACATAGTCCCATCAATTAATCACACCAGAAAAGAACGAAAATAAAATATACGTATATGCCATCCGCATTCGTTACTGGGTCCCGTCATCACCCGTTAGGTTACTTAACTAATGACAGAGCGGGGACTGGACTAGCGCGGGTGTAAAACATATACAACATCTACTAGTATATATACCAATATACAATAATCGCTCCAGGAGTGATAAATGCAACATTACAGAAAAGTAATAAGCATCACAGAACAATACGGATAATATGGGATCCCCGGGTTTCACAGAGCCGCAACTGAAACCCGACATTCCCCTGGTCGTGTGGATAGCCTGTGCAATGAAAACCTAGACCCCTACGGGTGCGGCAAGTTACCCGCCAAAACCTGAAGCGAGGCATCCCCATTCAGCGAAGTGAATGAACCACCCGGCACTTCACGAAATCCGGTAACTTGAGCACCCCACCTTGGGTCAACCTGTACCCCCTACGAGTGCTGCGAATAGCCTGCCAATTCTAGAGTGAGTCCCCTTGCCTCTCAAAGCCATGAGATGCGGACCCTTTGCCCTCCAGAACTCGGCTATCCGTGCACTCGGTCGAGAGGTAAACCTAGTACAGAAATGAAAATATATACAACGGGTACATCGACCTCAACTCGGTCGTGCCCCAAAAGAATAATATACAAACAGGCAGCGCCGGCAGTCCACATGTCGGACGCTCTCCCCACGATATCAAATGTACAAATAAATCCAAACTGCACTACCATTGCATGCAAGCTATCCACCACGAAAAATCCGTAACATCACAGCACAACACAGAACATCAATGTTAATTTCACGTTCGCAAACCCGTTTAAAAGGGCTATAGCAATTAGATGAATTATACCGCACAAATGACATTCAAGGTCCCAGATATAATGTAAGTACTGTAAACTAACACATTTAAAATTCCGATCGACAAAACTTCCCGAGGTGATCCCCAAGTACAAATCCTGTACACTAACAAAACTGGGCCAAAATCAAAATATTGCAGAAACCACAATTCCACATAAATGACCCCCAGAAGAAAAATGGTGCACTGAAGCCCCAAAACGGCGGCGGAACCGCGGCAAACCCGTGGGTTCCGCGGCGGTTTTGTGGGATCAGTCTACCAAATTTCTTCTGCGGTCTTAGAAAAGCCTGCTCGATTTTCTTACATACTGAAAATAATTTTTAGACAAGTTTAAAAATTCGGCAGAAACATAAAATTTGAAATTGCAGTTTTGGAAATTTCGTTCGATCGATATTTTAAACATGTTAGAACAAGCAAGTAAAGGTTAATGGCATGGCTCTGATACCATGTAAGTCTACGCCAGCGCCCCGGCCAATAATCCGAGGCCAAACACGGAATAAAAACTTTTCATAAAGTGGCGCTAGCATAGACTGTAACCCGGATCGTGCCATTAACACTAAACTAGCTAACTGTAAAATGATAGAATGGCTATACCGATCGATCCGTGATCTTCGGTCTTTAGCCATCATCCCACGCTCATCGCGGTATCTCTGATCTCGCTCGATCTCCGGTCTCCTCGTCGGAGTGGCACCACGTCAACGAATCATTATACGGGCACCCGCTTCAAACTCAAACAACTCGGACATAAAGTTTGCTAACGGACATGTCCAAGACTGAAGTAGAGAGGGTGTAGAATATTTTGTCTCAAGGCACCCAAGCAATTGGGTGAAGGTAAATGAAGTTGCCTTTTTGAGATGATGAAATGAGCAATGAATTTTGCAATGGAATATTTTCCTTACCCCTCAAATGGGCTCAGCCAAGTTCAGTCCCCAAAAATGTGCTCTGTAAATTTCTAAAATGCTCACTGTCCATTTTAAAAACATGAAGCAAAAATTGCTCTCCTCAATTTTGTAGGGCCGGCCACTCATCAGTATATTGTGTATTGGGGGGGTAAAGCTAAAGGAATTAAGTGAAGTGAATAAGGAAAATATCCAACACTAATTATCATAAGCACAACCAAAAAGCTTTAATGAATAAGCCACCTCACAATATTAACCATGCCATTCTAGAAGCATAGCAAGTGACTCACCAATTGACTCACCCTCAAATTGCCACCTCACCAAAACACATATCCAAATGAAGATTTCGGCCAAGACTAGAATGATGGGAAATGTGGCCAACAAGATACACTCACAAGAAGCAATAATTAAACATTAAAACTAATGTTTAATCGGGAGGATAAAAACTGGCAACTTCAAAAGTAATCCCGTAACAAATTACAGGATTACCCCACAACTGTATATACATACCCGCATTTGTATTCCGACAGATTACAAAATCCAATGAGACAAAAAATACTCCTACACAATATAATACTAGAATCCGGCTAAAACCAAAGCCTACCAGTATTATCTGTCCGAACCATGACACATGCACAAGTGCATGTGTATGTTCGAACCCTGCCATAAAACCATACGGCCTCTACAACGTTTCGCCCAAACTTGGGAACTCGTCAATACCCTGGCAGTGGGTTTAACCACAAGCACGTCAGCGGAACTAGCTGTGCGTAACGGCTGCCCATATATTGATCGAAAGGGGAGCCGATGAGCGAACTCATCCTGAAACCCTACTGAGCCTATCGGTGATAATATCCGTACAGTCCGGTCCGTTTGTATATGAGCATCGCATATCGTTCCTAGGGGATGGAAGCGTCAGAGACCCAATAGCGGTATAAGTCGTGTCAGAGTGTAGCCCAGAACACCCTGAGATACTACTGGAGTACCTACCAGTAAATCTCCTGCCTCGGCCGAGGGCTTTGTGTAATGGCTCTCCTAGACACAGCGCGATCTCATCCCCAATACCGGGAGAAACGAATCCCCTGCCGATCCGCTCACTTGCCTCCATGTGGCTCAGGACTGTACCCAACTAAAACCTGTTTGCACAACTCCTTTGAGCCGTGGTAGGATAATAATCAAAGCACAGTGGGAACTCACACGCGACAAATGACGACCTCAGGTAGATGAACTAACATGTACACATATCACCACGGAACTGCTATCTGACGCTAGGTATAATACCAACTAGCAGGTTCCCGGCGAGTCCTGTCCAGTGCACTCATAACCCAATGAGCACCTGTATACATCTTAAGTGAACCAACTAACACCAATGGCTTGTGAGACCGGCCATCGCCCCTCATCAGGGTCTCGACTATATACACTAGTCTACTCCGGAGTATCGATGCCCTGTCTCAAAACTCCCACGACTAGGGACCACATTTAAGGATGTGCATATAGACTACCTAATTCTCACGTATATGATCGCCATCATACTGCTGGTAGTCAAGCAAGAATCCTAAGGGCTCTATCAACGTGTAATAGTGATCATATCACCTAAAGCTGTACATGACTGATAAAGGTAAACCGGATAGCATACAATCATCTCGAGTAAGACTGTCCTACCGGTATATGTCCTCCCTCAATCATTGCAATCACGTGCCTGCGTTCCAATAATTGACTTTGAGGGCACTATATCCAACAGAATCGACCATTTTATATTGTTGATTTTGTTTCGCTTTTCTTTTCTTCGCCATTGTGCGTCGTATATTGTTTGCTTGGTTGCTCCGCCGTTTGGGCGTGGGAGCTAGCTCCCATTGTGATCATATTTATATTATTATGTGGTATCGGGTTTTATACGAAATTACAAAAGTGGTGCTGTCGAATTTCAAAACGTCATAGATGCTTTTCAAACATACTTAGTTAAACTTAAATATTATTTTAAACTGATTCCATCTGATGACTATTTTAAAATTCACCTCCAATATTTTCAAAAGGGGTTTAGAATCCGGGTTTCGGCTTATTGAACAGCATCGACGTCTTTAGATGTCACGTGATTTAAGTGACGGTCACGTGCCACATTCGGGTCATGACAATGTTGGTATCAGAGTGTTTGGTTTAACCTTTGTTCGAGTCTACGGTTGGTTATATGGGGTCTAGGCAGGCACTTTTGTTACCTAGACTTTACGTTATAGAAATTAGACTTGACTTTGGGGTTCTTATACCCGAACATTCGTTATATTTGATTACCTTGGTTGATGGAGTAGGTACTAAGTAGAGTGACGTACCGTACATATGTTCCGCGACATATTTACGATATGATACTTCGCCCAAGTTACCTTAGGATTTATATCTTGAGATCTTTCTTCTATTCATTCTGTTAATTTATCCTCATCGATATATGTTGATTGTCCGGTCTCCATGTCTATGTGAGTCATGAGGGCTGCGGTTAGAGACACGGTCAGAGCAGACTTGTCTGATACAAGGACTGACCAGGATGAAATTCCGATAATATAGAGACATGTCGTTTATTCATATTTGATCAAGTTTCTAATGTTGAAGCGAGTTTCTTTGGGATCCGCACCTGAGGGTCGAGTCGTTTCTGGAGATCAGCCGGACTTGAGGCGTGATGTTTTCCCTCTCCGAAGATAGTGGTGTTACATACTATTCAGACAGCGATACAAATCATTGCTGAGGTTATCGAGGTGTTGCTTCCAAAGTGCAGGAAGTTGACAGTCGCTGATGTTTACAAGTGTAGCTGGATGAGAGGATTCATAGTCATTCAAATGAGCGATGACTAGAACTTTTAATTCGTAGTAACGCTCCGATGCGAGGTTGGTGAAGTTGATTATCTTCTTCCGATGGGTCTTGCTCATGAAGGTGTTTCTACAGCACCACTACTAGGGTTTGGTAGCATCACACATGCCATATTAAAATTTTATATGGTGCTAGAGAAACTAACCTAAGGATCATACTAGAAAAGCTTGGGTAACAAAACTATAACACTAACACAAGTAGTAAAAGCTAGGGTTTTGAGAATACAACCTTTATAGCTTCCTACGCTAGACTCCTTGACTACTTGAAGGTTGAAAGAAGTTCGCTTGAGATCCTCTAGGTCCACGACGATCCACCCGGAGTCCTCTTTGTCCAAGCTTGAAGCTCCACTAGATCAAGAGAAGAAGTAGAAGCTAACACTCTAAACTAATGGGCAAGACTAGTGTAGAATGGTGATGTGCTTTGTTTTCTCACTTCAAAACCCTAACTTGATCACTCTTTTGCTCACAAATGAAAGCTAGAGAGCAAGAGAGAGGAGGAAGAAAATGATAGCTAATGAGAGCTCAAGAGATAATGATAAAGATAAGATAAGAATGAGAAAAGAAAATATTTATATTTTCTTCTTCTCACTCTTAACTCTAGTTTATAAATATCAAGATATTTTCTTTTGGATGAAAAATTGCCATGGAAATTAACTCAAGGTTAATGCAAAGGTTAGTGGGTGAATAAAATAATCAAGAATGATAGAATTTCCATTTCCATTTTCTTTTCCAAATATAAATATAAACATATTTATTAAGGTGTGAGTCTTCTTATATTGCCACCATCCACTATATCAACAACCATGATAGAATTGTGTATGCATGTATGTGTGCATGCACATCCATATGTGCATCAATGAGAATAAATGCATACATGCATGCATACAACAAAAGACAAGAAGGGTTTAAAGTGAAAAAGCTAATGGTTAATGATAAATCAACACTTGATTTAGCAAACCGGTCATATCACATACGACCTGACCAATAGAAACCACCCGATTAATATACGGTATCTCATACGCGCATTTAATCAGGTCCCCGTGCATATCCCATATGCACACCACATCATTTCGCCTGGACTAGGTAACTCCATTGTGGGACTCTAAAACTCATCAATACTCCGGTAGTGGGTAATGATCATATCAAGCACCCCCAAGCCGCAAGAGGTCAGATAAAGGTAACGGCCACCAGGGTATTGAGCGATCAGAAGAAAACAAGCGAACCTGTCACAACTCCCATCGAGCCAACCGGCAACACTACCGTACAGTCCGGTCTCTTCGTCAGATATGCTGCATATCGAGTCTAGGGATGGTAACGTCGACCCCAATAACTCAATAAGTCGTGCTGATGAATGGTCTATAACAGATCGAGAAACTACTAATAACACTTATCATTAAATCTCAACAACCCTGGCCAGGGACTTACTGATATAGCCAATCGAGCACAGCACAGCATCAACTCCCAATACCGGGAGAGACGAAACCCCTCCTATCGCTCATCTTCTTCGTGTGTCTCGGGACTATACACAAAAGCCACCTGTTTGCACGACTCAGTAGAGCCGTGGTAGGGTGGTAATCAAAGTACAGTGGGAGAACACACAAGACTCTATGACGATCTCGGGTCTACAGACTAACCTGTACCAGTGTCACCTGAGAACTGCTATTCGACGATAGATATAATACCATATAGGAGTTCTCGGTGAGTCCGTCCAGTGTACCCAGTCTTCACTGAGCACCCGTATACGATCTCGATGTCAAACATCAATGGATGTGGGAACATCTATCGCCCATCATATGGGTCTAGTATCATATACGCTAGACTACTCTGGTATATCGATGCCCCATCTCGATACACCTACGACTTGGGACATTTCAGGATATGCTTATAAACTACAGATGTCCCACTAGTATGATCTCCATCATAATCACAGTAGTCAAGCCAATATCCTCAGGGCTTTATCAACATGTATGAATGAATAAAAGCATGATCAAGTCAACATATCAGGTAAAGAAGAACCAGATATCATACTATCATGTCGAGCAAGAATGTACACTGAATATATATATACATGTATAAATACATCCACTATCATATAATGGCCTCTAGGGCATACGTATATCCAACAATCTCCCACTTGCACTAAGGCCAGTTATTGGCGTATCTCATACCCAACATCTCAAAAATCGCTCATGCTGCGGCTGTGGGAGGGCCTTGGTGAGTGGATCCACGGTGTTATTCTTTGTGTCTATTCTCCTAATCTCGATCTCGCGGCGATCTACAATCTCCCGGATCAAATGAAAGTGCCTCAGGATGTGTCTGGACCGCTGATGGGACCTGGGCTCTTTGGATAACGCCATAGCCCCATTATTATCACAATACAATGGTATTGGATCAATAATGGTTGGAACTACTCCTACCTCCGAGACGAACTTCCTCATCCAGACGGCTTCCTCGGCAACATCATTCGCAGCAATGTACTCAGCCTCCATCGTAGAGTCTGCAACGGTATCCTGTTTGGAACTTTTCCAACTAACCGCGCCTCCATTGAGGGTAAATACAAACCCAGAGATAGACTTGCTGTCGTCTTTATCACTCTGGAAGCTCGAATCGGTAAAGGCCTCCATTACCATACACCAAGAACAATTCTTTAGTCCTTCGCAAGTACTTAAGAATGTTCTTCACAGCAATCCAGTGATTCTCCCCAGGGTTGGATTGATACCTGCTTCTTACACTAAGTGCATAAGCTACATCTGGGCGTGTACATAACATCGCATACATTATAGATCCTACTGCCGAAGCATAGGTTATAATGCTCATGCGAGCTCTCTCTTCATCGGTCATTGGGCAAGGGTACTTAGAGAGAGTGACCCCATGGCAAGCGGGTAAGGCACCCCGCTTGGAGTCTTCCATACTAAACCATTTTAGGATGGTGTTAATGTACCTACTTTGGGACAATCCCAATAACCTCTTGGACCTATCCCTATAGATCCTAATGCCCAGAATGTATGTGGCATCACCCAGGTCCTTCATGGAGAACCTTAGTGATAAGAAAGATTTGACTAACTGTAGCATAGGAATATCATTTTCTATCAGAAGAATGTGATCCACGTACAATACGAGGAAAGTGACAGCTCTCCCTACAGCCTTCTTATGAGCACAAGGTTCATCTGGATTTTTGATGAAATCAAACTCTTTGATAACATCATCGAAACAGATATTCCAACTCCGTGATGCCTGCTTTAATCCATAAATTGAATTAAGCAATCTACATGCTTTCCCGCTACTCCCTCTGTCAATGAAGCCGTCTGGCTGATCCATAAAAATGCATTCTTCTAAATCTCCATTTAGAAATTCCATTTTAACGTCCATCTGCCAGATTTCACAGTCGTAGTGAGCATCAATAGCAAGTAGGATCCGAATGGATTTAAGCATGGCTACAGGAGAAAATGTTTCGTCATAGTCCAGACCTGGTCTTTGACGAAAACCTTTCGCCACAAGTCTTTCCTTATAGGTCTCTACCTGCCCATCTACACCAATCTTTCTTTTAAAGATCCATTTGCACCCCACAGTTTTTACCCCAGGGGGTACAATGTCCAAAGTCCATACTTTGTTGGTGTACATAGACTCCATTTCGGATCTCATGGCATCCAACCACTTCATAGAGTCTCTACTCGTGATAGCTTGCTGAAAGCTGGTAGGATCATCATCCTCCATGATGCAGTCTTCTCTATCACCATCCATGAGGAAACCGTAGTACCTCTCCGGTGGGCGAGAAGTCCTACCAGATCTACGGAGTGGCCGAGGTTCCTCAGTTTCTGTTGCAACAGCCGGTTCAACCAAGTCGTCATTTGTAGTTTGTGTTTCTAGAAACTCTTCTAGATTTACCACACTACCATCTGTATCATTTGTAAAAAACTCTTTTTTCCAAAAACGTGGCATATCGAGAAACAAATACTTTTTGTTCCTCCTTGTGGTAGAAAAGATATCCATAAGAATTCTTTGGATATCCCACAAAATTACACATGACCGACCGTATCTCGAGTTTGTCCGGATTCTGCTTTTTAACATAGGCTGGACAACCACAAATCTTAATTCGTTTTTAGAGATGGTCTCTTCCCATGCCATATCTCATATGGCGTGGTAGACACAGTTTTGGTTGGGACCCTGTTCAGCAGAAACACTGCAGTCTCCAATGCATCCCCCAAAATGAGACGGGTAACTCAGCATCACTCATCATGGAACGAACCATATCTAATAGGGTCTGATTCCGTCGTTCTGAATGTAGAGTTACTAGGCACTCTAATAATGTCTACAATGTATCAACCATGTCCGATTAAAATTTTAGCCGTGCCGAATAACCCCAAACAAGATCTTTGCTAGATAATTAGGGTTTCACATGCAAGTAAATAGCATCTACGACTAAGTGAATAAGAAATAAAACCTTTGTAGATCGGTCCTTCACTTCTAAAGCTCCTTGTTGTAGTCCCTTCGCTGCGATCATGGTTCTCCCGGGCTCTTGCATGGCTTCACGAGGCGAAAGAAGCGTCCTTGCTTGAAGTCTTCGAGGCCGAAGATGATCTACGTCGAGGGAATATCAACTCAAGCTGCTACTTCACTAACTAGAGAATTAGTGAAGCAAACACCCTATACTAAAGTGCTAGTCTAGTAGAGGATGGAGAAATAGGAAATGGGTTCTCTTTAGAATTTTATTTCTCACAATCTTTCACTCTCCTTTTAAAACCCCAGCAAGCCTTTTCTTTTTGCTCAAAGAAAAAGAAGATGAACAAAAGAAAAAGGATGAGGATAATGATCAAGTGAGTGAGCTAACCATGGGTGAGTGAGTATCATATACTAACTCATGTAGAGAAATAACCATGGCTAATTCTAATGGTTGGGTTAACTAAATATCTTAAGTAAAACAAATTGAGTTGAATTTGTCAAAGCACTAAAAGCTTCTACAAGCTTCATGCACTTAACAAATATTAATCAATTTAGATTTACTTTAAATATAAAAAACCCTCCACTAAAATTAGAATGGTGTATTTCTTATACACCCATGTCATGTGTATCATCAACCATGATACAAAAAGAAAACACATTTTTAATATATATCACATATATATTAAAGTTGTGCACATGTGAGAAAAATCCTCAAGTGATCAAGTGTTAGTTAATGTAAACTAGTATATCTAATATACAATTATATACTAAATTATTAAATCAACACTTGACTTAATAATCCGGTCATATCTCATATAACCGACTAACATCTATTGTATCAACTTATCGAATCAACACTTGATTCGATAACCCGGCTATATCATATATAACCGACCGATACAAAAAGTTGCGAGAATAGAATACGGTATCACATACACGCATTATTCTCGGTCCCGCACATATCACATACGTGCTCCTATTTCGTTTTGCCTGAGCCGGTAAAACCTCTATGTAGGACTCTAAAGACTCGTCAAGACGCCGACAGTAGGTGATGATCACATCAAGCACCCATAAGCCGTCAGCGGTACTAGCTGGACGTAACGGCTACCCGGGTATTGAGCGATCAGAAGATCAGCAAGCAAGCCCGCTCCAACTCCTGCAAAAAGCATGACAGTGACACTACCGTACAGTCCGGTCTCCTCGTCTGATATGTCGCATATCAAGTCTAGGGGTGGTAAACGTCAGACCCCAATAACCGATAAGTCATGTCGATATGAGGCTCATAACGGGTCGAGAAACTACTGGTAACACTTACCAGTAAATCTCTAAACCAGCCCTGGCCAGGGACTTCCCTGTTATGGCCAATCGAGCATAGCGCAACATCAACCCCCAATACCGGGAGAGACGAAACCCCTCCTATCGCTCATTGCCTCCATGTGACTCGGGACTGTACCTAAAACCACCATTTTGCATGCCCTCTTGGACGTGGTAAGATGGAAATCAAAGCACAGTGGGAATCACACAAGACTCTATGACGATCTCGGGTCTACAGACTAACCTGTACCAGTGTCACCAGAGAACTGCCATCTGACGTAAGGTATAATACCATCTGGGAGTTCTCGGCGAGTCCGTCCAGTGTACCCAGTCTCCACTGAGCACCCGTATACCATCTCTGATGTCAAACACCAATGGATATGGGATCATCCATCGCCCATCTACATGGGTCGAGAAGGTATACGCTAGTCTACACTGGTATATCGATGCCCCGTCTCGATACACCCACGACTAGGGACCTTGAAGGATGTACTTATAGACTGCCATGTGTTGGAGATAGTGCCCTCAGAGTCAATTATTGGATCACAGGCATATGATTGCAATGATTGAGGGAGGACCTATCCCGGTAGGGCAGTCTTACTCGAGATGATAGTATGCTATCTGGTTTATCTTTATCATCGTGTACTGCTTTAGGTGACCTGACATGTCGCTATTACACGTTGATAGAGCCCCTAGGATTCTTGCTTGACTACCAGCAGTATGATGGCGATCATATACGTGGGAGCTGGTAGTCTATAAGCACATCCTTAAAAGGTCCCTAGTCGTAGGAGTTTCGAGACAGGGCATCGATACTCCATTAGTAGACTAGTGTATACAGTCGAGACCCCGACGAGGGGCGGTGGCCGGTCTCACAAGCCACTGGTGTCAGTTGGTTCACCTAAGATATATACAGGTGCTCATTGGGTTATGAGTACACCGGACAGGACTCGCCGGGAACATGCTAGTTGGTCTTATACCTGACGTCAGATAGCAGTTCCCTGGTGACATGTGTACAGGTTAGTTCATCGACCTGAGGATCGTCATTTGTCTCGTGTGAGTTCCCACTGTGTTTTTATTACTACCCTACCACGGCTCAAAGGAGTCGTGCAAACAGGTTTTAGTTGGGTACAGTCCCGAGCCACATGGAGGCAGTGAGCGGATCTTCAGGGGTTCGTCTCTCCCGGTATTGGGGGTAAGGTCGCGCTGTGTCTAGGAGAGCCATTACGCAAAGCCCTCGGCCGAGGCAGGAGATTTACTGGTAGGTATTCCAGTAGTATCTCAGGGCGTTCTGGGCTACACTCCGACACGACTTGTACCGCTTTTGGGGGTCTGACTTTTACCAACCCCCTAGGCCCGACATGCGATGCTCATAGACGAACGGACCGGACTGTACGGATATTGTCACTGACAGGCTCAGTAGGGTGTCAGGATGAGTTCGCTCATCGACGTCCCTTTTGGTCAATAGCTGGTGGCCCGTCACGTATTGGCTAATACCTCTGACGTGCTAGTGTTTAAATCCACAGCCATAGTATTGACGAGTCTTTAGAGTCTACCACACTTTCAGTTACTCAAGCTTTTGGGCGAAACGCTGTAGAGGCCGTATGGAGATATGGCAGGGTTCGATCAGATATATGCGGTATTGCACGGATCAGGATCGGACGGTTTTTACTAGCCGGCTTTGGTTTAAGCCGGATCCTATTATAGTACAGTGTAGATTTTGTCTCATTACATTTGTATCCGGTCGGAATACAGATGCGGGTGTGTATGCACAGTATCGGGGTTTTCCTGTAATTTATTACGGGACCAGTTTTCTGGAGTTGCCAGTTTGCATTCCGTTCCGGCCGGTTTTCCTTTGTTCTTTCCCGGCTGGACTTTTCCGATGGAGGGGGTAATTTGCAGTTTTGCAAATTACTTTTGGGGAGGGGGTTTCTTGCTTATTGGTAGCATCATGATAGTTCTTCATGATGAGATGCTTTCTTAGTCTTTTCCTTGCTTTATGAGATTAGAAAGATTAGGATTGATTTGTGTTATGATGGGTGCTTTGCTTTATGATGTGGTTACCTTTTCTATTTCTCCTACACTCACCTCCCTTCATGAGTTTTGTTTATCCCTCCACCATTCTCCATTTTGGAGGGGCCGACCACTTCTTGTGAGAGATGAGAATGGTTCATTTGATTTTTGGTGAGGGTGTGGGAAAAATTATTCATTCATATCATTCTACCATTGCCACAAAAATCCCTAAGTTCATATCTTGTTGATTCCTCCATCAAGGCAACTTCACAAACCCTATGAGGCAAAGTGATTCTACACTACTTCCACAGCAAACCTTGGGCACGTCGACTAGCCAGCTTCGTGCCCGAGTTGCCTCGGTATTGAGGCGGGAGCCCGTAAAAGATGCAGGCGATGTGGTGCCCCCTTCGGCGATGAGGCGACGATATGGAGACAGGACTTTCCGCAGGAGATCGGGACGATGACGAGAAGACCGGAGGACTCGGATCACTCGGTATATCTCTCACCCCATCTCTTGTTAGCTAGTATAGGTTAATGGTTTACGATCCGGGTTTTATTGTCCGCGGTAGCGCCAGTTTCCAAGTAAGAAAAATTTTTGATTCCGCATTTTGGCCTCGGTAAGACGGCCGGGGCGCTGCCGTGGCGCAACATGGTATCAGAGCCACGCCATTAACCTTGTCTAGCTTGCTCTAACGTGTTTACAAGTTCGATCGATCGGATTTTCCAAAAACCACATTTCCATGTCGCACTTTCTGTCGATTTTTTCCTTGCTCTAAAAATTATTTGGTACATTTGAAAATTACGTGCAGGGTTTTTTATGAATTCTGTGAAAATTTGGTACGCTGATGTTACTGTAGCGCGGCGGTTCCACGGCCAAAACCACGTTTTGGCCGTGCAACCGCCGCCGTTTTGTGGCCAAACCGTACCAAATTTCTACAGTGGTTTACTGACATGAAAATAGGGTTTCTGGTATATTCTTTTTGGGCCCAGATATTTTTGAGTGCTACAGTTGTGCTTGGGGCCCACTTCGGAAAATTCAGTCGATCGAAAATTTTAAACAAGTTAGTTCACAGTATTTACATTATATCTGCGACCGTGAATGTCACTCGATCGGTAAATCCAGTCTATCTGCTATAGCCCTTTTAGACGGATTTGCGAACGTGATATTCACGTTGATGTTTTGTGTTGTGCTGTGATGTTGCGGATCTGTCGTGGTGGATAGCCTGGATGCAATGGTAGTACAGTTTGTTTTATATGTACATTTGATATTGCGGGGCGAGCGTCCGACATGTGGACTGCCGTCACTGCCTGTTTGTATTATTCTTTTGGGGCACGGCCTGGTTGCGATCGATGTACCCGTTGTATGTATATTTTACTTTCTGTACTAGGATTACCCCGCGGAGGGGTGCACGGATAGCCGGGTTCTAGAGGGCAACGGGCACGCATCTCATGGCATTGAGACGGAGGGGGCTTCACTCTAGGATTGGCGGGCTATTCGCCGCACTCGTAGGGGGTACAGGTTGACCCAGGAGGGGTGCCCAAGTTACCGGATTCCATGAAGTGTTGGGTGGTCCATTCACGGTGCTGAAGGGGGCTGCCTCGCTTCAGGTTTTGGCGGGTGACTTGCCGCGCCCGTAGGGGTCTAGGATTTCATTGCACAGGCTATCCACACGACCAGGGGAACGTCGGGTTTCAGCAGCGGCTTTGTGAAACCCGGGGATTCCAGATATCTGTATTGTTCTGTGATGCTGTATATTTCTGTGATGTTGCATTTTATCATGCCTTGAGCGAATATAATATATTGGTATATATATTAGTAGATGTTGTATATGTTTTACATCCGCGCTAGTCCAGTCCCCGCTCTGTCGTTAGTTAGCTAACCTAACGGGTAATGACGGGACCCAGTGGCGAATGCGGATGGCATATACGTGCATCGGTATATTTTCGTTCTTTGTGGTGTGATCAATTGATGGGACTGCGTTGATTCGGATCAATGCAAGATAAACAAACCTATTCTGATGTTGTTGGAACATTTTTCAAAAAGCTGTTATTGCAAGGACGTTCACTTTTGTTTTGCATCGTGGTATTCATTTGGAATATCCTGCTCCTCAGTCGACGAGGCAAGGGCCGAGATCCCTTCACCGGGAGTGACCCCTTGGACAGAAGTTTGCGTCAGGGCATTAACTTCACTATAGCCGATTACTTTTGCTTTGCATTGTGGTATTCAGTTGGAATATCCTGCACCTCATTCTACGGGGAAAGAGCCGAGATCCCTTCACCGGGAGTGACCTCTTTAGCAAAGGTTTTCGTCACTATATTTTTATAAAAAGTTATCCGGTTCCTTCAACGATATCAAGTTCATTACGTTAAAGGTTTTTCGCCAAAAACCAGCCGTAGCCCTCCGTCATTTCAGATTAGTATTGCTTAGTATTCGCGCTACGTTTGTCGTTGCTATTCGCCGAGGCGTAGTGTACGGTAGCTCTGTAATGCTTTCTGTCGTATGGATATGTGGATTAGTTAGGACAGTCGTACGACTTTGTTGATTATTCGTCAAGGGTCGTGCGGGTGGGTTTAACGCAATCAAGATAATGACAGGTTGAACTTGACTAGGACCTTTTGATTTGTTGATTATTCGTCAAGGTCACTTGGGTCCTAGGGGTAAAAATCACATCGGGAGTTTCAAAAGAACTGAAACTTGCCAGGCATGCGCATACCTTCTGGAGTGTGGTGACTTGAGTGGATTCCGTCAAGTTATCATGCGATGATAATTGGATCCCGATTCCCACTGATGAGTTGGTCTACTCCTCGGGTGATCCCGACTAATTCTTCTTTCGGGTTTGGAGAAGAATTTGAGGTTACAGTGGGAGGTTTCCTGATTAGATAAAGTGGTAACCATTCTGATCTAGGTTAGAGTGCACACTGAGTGTTTCTTTTCTCTCTCTCTTTGGCAGCGACCAATGACCCGACCCTAGACTATGACTCAGTGACCAAGTTAACCGAACCTTCTTAACACTGGCTTTTGGATTGTCAGAGTTGCAGACCTCATTGCCACTCCTACTTTTCCCCTTTTCTCCAGGACACCTCGTATTACTACGAACGTCCACTTCCATTGGACAAAACCATCGTATGGTTATATATGAACTCGAAGGACTTCGAGGATGGTTTCTGGTTCTGGAGAAAACGAATAGGATTATTCAGTTGTCTTTTTCTTTTACCTTCTCTCAGGTTGCGAATACTCCTTGGTTTAGGAGATAGTACACCTATTACGCAAATTGGATAGACTTCTTCCAAACCTTAGGCTGGTGCCGACCGGTAGGGAATGAAGAAAACCAATTAGCATAACGATGGTGTGCAGAAGGAATTAAGTTAAGACAAAGCAAGGGATTAGTAAGAGGGCAAAGTAAATTGCAACTGCTATTCACGACCGAACCAAGTATTTCTTCGCCAATCCTAAATCACCTTTGTATTTCTCCAGGACACTCCGTATCACTACGAAGATCCACAGTTTATTTGGATACTCCATCGTATGGTTATATACGAACTCGAAAGGAACTTGTTCCAGTTCGGGGATGGATTCTGGTTCAGGAGAAATAGGAATAAGATTTATTCGGTTGTCTTTTATCTTCACCTTCTCTCGCTTTGCGAGTGCTCCTAGGATTAGGACAGTACACCTTTTATGCTTATTGGATAGTCTTCTTCCAAACCATAGGCTGGTGCCGAACGGTAGGGTAGGAAGAAAACCATTTGGCCTAAAGGGGTGTGCAGACGGTAATGACTAAAAGACATATAAAGGGATTTGGACAGATGGCAAAGAGATATACGGTTACAGTTGTGAATCTGGATAATGGAAGAGGCATTACTAAGAATACCGGAATACCCCACCGAAAACATTTCAATGTTTCAGTTTCACTGTGTAATGTTAAAAGAAAACTGATTTCCCGATTAGATACTTACTCCAGGGTATGTATTTACCAGGTATGATTCTCACATCTGTATGGTTTTACAGATGATGAGTGGGAGTAAGTCATTGGGAATAGGGTGATCATCCTCATTATATCGGGATTCGTTGTAATCGGTGATATTTGAGGAGATCATCTTGGCTGTTTGCCGGTCGGCAAATATTTGGTTTTGAATATCCGCTGTTGTGCACCAATTTCAAATTGATATATCTGTACGTCTATTTTCATAGAGTGAGATATACCTTTTGATATTATGTCTATGACATTTACCTATATCAGTGGATGGTTAGGTAAGGAGCATTAAACAGCGGTGTAATTCTTCTTAACCATAAGTACAGTTTTTAACCTACGACACACAGTGAAAGAGTTGTTAGACTCAGCGGACTTATACAGAGTATTGTATGTTGTCCAGTGTCCATTAGGACAGAGGGGTTGGTCCTCATACTATATTCTGTTTACTTTTAACTTCTTTAGTTCTTAGACATGTGTTTCGTAGAAACACAGGGTCTAAGTTTTGAGGAGTTATAGGTATTTGAATAGAGTAGAGAACCAGGTGTAGCAAGTATCGGGATTCTTCAAAGTGATCGAAGATGTAGATACTTGTGTATGGTGTTCAGTTGATAGTAATGATTAAGAGAACTAGCTTCTCTTTCAGGTTACTCATAATTGGAAACATTCCTAAGTTGAGTAACGCTGATCGGCCTCCTTCCATTTAGTTGACATGCACTGGAGACAGCTGCATGATTTGAATCTGGTTCGATTAAATCAGTGCCTCTGTTTCTATATTGGATATAGAAGTTCATATCTTGACATTGTTAAGGTACGGGGAGTTGTCCGGCTTATGATTAAAACCAGACACTGGACAACTCAAGGCACGTTTCTGTAATGGCTGTTTGTGGGTTGACCCAGGCTATGACGAGGGTTGACTTTCTACCATCTGGCAGATCAATAGAAATATTGTTCTAGACTCGCCACAGTTTTATTAAAAATGGATTTTTTCAAAAACAGTAGTGGGAGTATGGTAGAACTGGAAGTGATTCCAGAACCGCAAACGATTACTGAAGATTTCATAAGAACCTAAAGATTCAATCTGGCTTGACATTTCATTGGCCACTCTGCAGATAAGGTGGGTAACTTCAGGCACCCGAAAGGTACTCCGGTAGCCTCAAGGACGGTGACAGGGAAGTTCTTGTTTACCCACACTTGCCATTGTTGTTGTTCCAGGCTGCGAGACCCGGCAGGAGGATGAGTATAGCGTCGTTCTAAACTAGCTTTAGAAGTGCACATCTATATGACTCTGCCAGAGAGTTGTCGTAGTCAGTGGGAGCAGCGGAAGCATTGGTGGACATCAGGCTTATGTCTATTTATAGACTAAAGCAGATATAGCGGAGATAGATCATCTATTTCTGATGTGGCAGTCATAGGTTTGACGTCATCAGAATAGGGGATGGATCTATTAAAAAGGTGGTAGGGTGTGATGTCCTGGTTTTGGATGACATACACAGAGCAGGAAAGGAAACTCCTATACTACGATCGGTTATACTTTGGTTGTCACACAGTGGTTTCTCCACACAGGACTTGGATATTATATCAGACATTCTGGTTACTAGATCTATGGTTTTAGATCTAGATTTGGGTGGTTTCCTAATATGGGTACCTTGACAGCATTCTATGAGTATTTAGAATGGACGACTCCTGGCATGGTAGTGTACCTGCAGGTGATGGAGTCACCCTCTCTAAAGGTGTCTTACAGACTAAAGGGGAGAGGGATACGCATGATTGACAGATCACTTGCTTAGGCAATTGAGTCAATCATAAGATGTCAAGTACCACACCAGATGTTGTTCTTGCAGTAGATGCAATAAGTTGATATTAATCCAATCCTGGAGAAACAGTCGGAAGCAGTTTTAGAACATAAGTTAATGTTCTAGGGATGTGATAACGACAGCCTCTTTTAGGAGACGGTTATCATTCCAGGCTTCCAAGGTGACATGGATGGCAGAGTGGCTGTCAGAGTTGTAGTTTTCCCTCCGACGAGGGGCAGTATTTTGGACAGGTGGTCCAAGGCAATACTGAGGGAGGCATGGCGCTAGGTACTGATTAGGTTCAGTTATCGATACAGTCTAAGAAGTTTGGATTTGGATTTCATTTATGAACTAGGTCCCATCAGACATCCAGACGTTCCAAGACAGGTATTGCTCATTTCGGGAGATGGCTTTCTCCGCGAACTTGAGATATAGAGAGACATAGAAAGAAACTTCTCTGCGGATCCACTCACTGAGGCTATTCCTCAAACGCAATAGTTTCGCAAACGGGTTTTGTGAGACTGACTAGTAGAGGAGTTGGGTGTTCGGTATCACACGGGCAATGAGTATGCGACATCGCAATAATTAGCCTTGAGTGCAAGTGGGAGATTGTTGGAGATATTGCCCTCAGAGTCAATTATTGGATCACAGGCATGTGATTGCAATGATTGAGGGAGGACCTATCCCGGTAGGGCAGTCTTACTCGAGATGATAGTATGCTATCTGGTTTATCTTTATCATCGTGTACTGCTTTAGGTGACCTGACATGTCGCTATTACACGTTGATAGAGCCCCTAGGATTCTTGCTTGACTACCAGCAGTATGATGGCGATCATATACGTGGGAGCTGGTAGTCTATAAGCACATCCTTAAAAGGTCCCTAGTCGTAGGAGTTTCGAGACAGGGCATCGATACTCTATTAGTAGACTAGTGTATACAGTCGAGACCCTGACGAGGGGCGGTGGCCGGTCTCACAAGCCACTGGTGTCAGTTGGTTCACCTAAGATGTATACAGGTGCTCATTGGGTTATGAGTACACCGGACAGGACTCGCCGGGAACATGCTAGTTGGTCTTATACCTGACGTCAGATAGCAGTTCCCTGGTGACATGTGTACAGGTTAGTTCATCGACCTGAGGATCGTCATTTGTCTCGTGTGAGTTCCCACTGTGTTTTGATTACTACCCTACCACGGCTCAAAGGAGTCGTGCAAACAGGTTTTAGTTGGGTACAGTCCCGAGCCACATGGAGGCAGTGAGCGGATCTTCAGGGGTTCGTCTCTCCCGGTATTGGGGGTGAGGTCGCGCTGTGTCTAGGAGAGCCATTACGCAAAGCCCTCGGCCGAGGCAGGAGATTTACTGGTAGGTATTCCAGTAGTATCTCAGGGCGTTCTGGGCTACACTCCGACACGACTTGTACCGCTTTTGGGGGTCTGACTTTTACCAACCCCCTAGGCCCGACATGCGATGCTCATAGACGAACGGACCGGACTGTACGGATATTGTCACTGACAGGCTCAGTAGGGTGTCAGGATGAGTTCGCTCATCGACGTCCCTTTTGGTCAATAGCTGGTGGCCCGTCACGTATTGGCTAATACCTCTGACGTGCTAGTGGTTAAATCCACAGCCATAGTATTGACGAGTCTTTAGAGTCCACCACACTTTCAGTTACTCAAGCTTTCAGGCGAAACGCTGTAGAGGCCGTATGGAGATATGGCAGGGTTCGATCAGATATGTGCGGTATTGCACGGATCAGGATCGGACGGTTTTTACTAGCCGGCTTTGGTTTAAGCCGGATCCTATTATAGTACAGTGTAGATTTTGTCTCATTACATTTGTATCCGGTCGGAATACAGATGCGGGTGTGTATGCACAGTATCGGGGTTTTCCTGTAATTTATTACGCGACCAGTTTTCTGGAGTTGCCAGTTTGCATTCCGTTCCGGCCGGTTTTCCTTTGTTCTTTCCCGGCCGGACTTTTCCGATGGAGGGGGTAATTTGCAGTTTTGCAAATTACTTTTGGGGAGGGGGTTTCTTGCTTATTGGTAGCATCATGATAGTTCTTCAAGATGAGATGCTTTCTTAGTCTTTTCCTTGCTTTATGAGATTAGAAAGATTAGGATTGATTTGTGTTATGATGGGTGCTTTGCTTTATGATGTGGTTACCTTTTCTTTTTCTCCTACACTCACCTCCCTTCATGAGTTTTGTTTATCCCTCCACCATTCTCCATTTTGGAGGGGCCGACCACTTCTTGTGAGAGATGAGAATGGTTCATTTGATTTTTGGTGAGGGTGTGGGAAAAATTATTCATTCATATCATCCTTCCATTGCCACAAAAATCCCTAAGTTCATATCTTGTTGATTCCTCCATCAAGGCAACTTCACAAACCCTATGAGGCAAAGCGATTCTACACTACTTCCACAGCAAACCTTGGGCACGTCGACTAGCCAGCTTCGTGCCCGAATTGCCTCGGTATTGAGGCGGGAGCCCGTAAAAGATGCAGGCGATGTGGTGCCCCCTTCGGCGATGAGGCGACGATATGGAGACAGGACTTTCCGCAGGAGATCGGGACGATGACGAGAAGACCGGAGGACTCGGATCACTCGGTATATCTCTCACCCCATCTCTTGTTAGCTAGTATAGGTTAATGGTTTACGATCCGGGTTTTATTGTCCGCGGTAGCGCCAGTTTCCAAGTAAGGAAAATTTTTGATTCCGCATTTTGGCCTCGGTAAGACGGCCGGGGCGCTGACGTGGCGCAACACCATGTCCCCACTAGTATGATCCGCATCATAATCCAGGTAGTCAAGTACACATCCTAAGGGCTTTACCAACATGTAACAGAGAGACAATCAGTATACACGTTAAGGTAAAGAGTAACCATATAGCATACTATCATGTCGAGCAAGAAAGTCCTCCCTATATATGTCCAAGCATCTACTACGATATACATCTCATGTATAGTAATGGCCTCTAGGGCATACATATAACTTACAATCTCCCACTTGCACTAGGGCCATCTGATAGCAGTGGTTGTAGTATCTCATACTGAACCATCCCATAATAGTCTCTCTCTTGGAAAAAGCCTTTATGAGTGGATCCGCCGTGTTTTCCTCTGAGTCTACTCTCCTGACCTCGATCGCCTGGAGATCAACCATCTCCATGATCAGGTGAAACTGCCTTAGAATATGTCTGGATCACTGATGGGACGGGCGTTCCTAGGCATAGGCCACAACTCCATTGTCACACAATGGTAGAAACGAAGTTCATCTCATGAACTAATATACACCCAGACTGCCTCTTTGGTAGCATCTTCGGCAGCGATGTATCTAGCCTTTATCGTCTAGTATGCCACGGTATCTAGCTTAGAACTCTTCCAACATACCGTCCCACTACTGAGAGTAAAGACAATGCCTGTAACTGACTTTCAGTCGTCCTTATCACTCTGGAACCTTTCCAGTGATTCTCCCCAGGATCGATTGATACCATCTCACTACAACTAGTGAGAATCCTAACATCCAATTACATCTATCTCATAGATCAAAACTCAGGATTTAGGAGGTATCACTTTGATCTTATATGGTGAATCATTGTGATAAGCGGAGATTGACCGAGCGTAGCATAGGAAACTCCTTCCCTATCAAGAGTATGTTATCCACGTACTCTACGAGGATCTCCACCATACTCTCTACTACCTTTTTATATATACAAGGTTCATCTACCATTTTGATGATGTCAAACTCTTTGACTAACACATCAAAACAGACGTTCCAACTCCGCCATGCCTGCTTTATCACATAAAACATCTTGCACACGTTTCCGCTGCTCCCACTGTCTACGAAGCCCTCTGACTGTGTACTTATAGACTCTCTCATCTAAAACATCATTTAGAAAAGCAGTCATGACACCCAACCGCCAGATATCGTAGTCATGGTATGTAGCCGTGGCAAGTAGGATCTGGATGGACATAAGCATTGCTACTTAGAAAAGGTTTCATCATAATCCATACCTGGTCAATGATGCAAACCTTTAACAAGTCTAGTTTTGAAAGTCTCAACTTTTCCATGTACACCAAGTAATCTTCCCAAGATATACTTGCTCCTGATGGGGATTTAACCCTTCAGATAAGGCAACCAAATTCCATACTTTGTTGGTGTATAAGGATTCCATCTCAGATCGTTAAGCATCCAGCCATTTTTAAAGAGTCCCACTCCTGATGGCCATCTCGAAACTAGTTGGGTCATCATCTCATGATGCATTCCTCGCTCCCACTGTCATTGAGAAACCGAAGTATCTCTAAGGTGGGTGAGGAACCCTACTAGATCAGCGGAGAGGCTGAAGTTCGTTAGTTACTATTGGTTCTACCAAATCATCAGCTGCAGTTTGTATAGCTGGAACTCTTTCCAGTTCTACCTTTTGACCATTAATTTCTTCACAAGAAATTCTCTTTCATAAAGGTGGCATATTGAGAAACAAAACATCTTTTGTTCTTCGGTTAGGTAGAAGATATTCCCTTGCGAATGCTTGGGATATCCAACAAACTTCTACAAAACTGACTTTGCCTCGAGCTTGTCCGGATTATGCTTTTAGACATAGGCTGGACAACCCCAAATCTTAACAAACTTAAGATATAGGCTTTTCCCTTTCCATATCTCATATGAAGTTGTAGGTAACTGATTTGATCGGAACCCTATTCAATAGATATGCAACTTCACAAGTGTATAACTCCCTATAAGGAAATAGGAAACTCAGTAGTATTCATCATAGAGTGCACCATATCAAATAGGGTGTGGTTGCTCCGCCCCGATACACCGACGTGCTGTGGTGTATACGGAGGAGTAATGTTGAGAGAGAATCTCATTCTCCTTTAAATAATCCAGGAATTCCGTGCTCAAGTATTCTCCTCCCTGATCACATCAAAGGACATAATACTTATACCCATTTTGGTTCTCTACTTCTAACTTATATTCTGTGAATATCTCAAAAGGTTCGGACTTGTGTTTCAACAGGAACATATGTCTGAATCTTGAGAGATCATCAGAGAATGTAATGAAGTACAAAGAACCGGTCTTGGCATGTATAGACAGGGGACCTTCATACATCAGCATGTATCAATTCTAAGAGTTCACTAACTCTTTCTCTGTTTCCAATAAACAGAGCTATGGTCATCTTAGCTCTGTGACATGACCGAAAAGTTTCAGAAGATGTAAATTCAAACTAATTTAAATATGCATCTATATGTAACTTCAGCTAGTCGGGTCGCATTGATATGACCTTGTCTACAATACCTCAAGAAGGATTCGTTCATTTCTGAACTCTTCCTCTTGTGTGTGTTCTGTATACTAAGAACTGTAGTTTGATTTAGAACGTCAATGCTTTTAGATAACGTGCCTGAACCGATCAACTCTTGATATAGGAAATGTTCAAAAAATTATCCAACAATACAAAATTATATCCTTCTTTACTAATAAAGAGACTGATATGATGTTGTATATCAGGTTCGATATCTAATAACATTCGTTCAGAATCAATGTATTCTGATAATATAGGGTGATAACTACCAACAGACTTGGCTGCAACACTTGCACCGTTTCTATCTCATGAAATTTATCACCCGTTCTCAGTTCTCTACCTATCTGTAGCCATTGTAACAAATTACATATGTGGGATCCTGATCCGGTATCTCATACCCAAGACGTAAAGGATACTGTGAAACAGTTCTCTGTAATGAACACACCCGAAGAAGATGCATCATCACGCACTTTCTTCGTTTGGGCGGCACGGGAATTCTGGTAATCCCCTATTTCCTGCTCTGTCTTATAACATTTATAAGTTGGAGCGGGACCAACATTCCCCAGCTCAGTATAACAAGCGGGTTCGGTCAATACATCCGTATTATTATCTTGATTAAGACGTGACATGGTCGCTACCTGGAGAGAGAAAGAAGAAAACACTCTGCGTGCGCTCTTGCAAGATCAGATTGGTTATTATTTTATCTAATCAGGATGGCTCCCACTGTTTTTATCAAATCTTCCTTCAAACCCTAAAAGGAAAGACTAGCCAGGATTAATTACACCCTACAACTTTGCCAATCTTTCAGCCAGGCCAGTGTTGGTACTTTGAGGGAGGTTCACCGTGCTTTCGCACGGACCTAATTAAAGTAAACCTCGTTTTCCCAGGGGCGTAACCCCGTTAACACCTTTCTAGACACCTACTTGATCGGCTAATTGTAATGTGTAAAACTCTCCCAGGAGTAACAATTACTCGCAGTGGGTATCTGGATACAACTATCTCATAGAAGGTATGCAATCTCATTGCAAATTTCAACACTTGAAATTCCTGATATTTTTTGCCCCAAGCATCCTATGACCTTGACGGAGGTCAACAAACCACAGGGTGCAAGTCAAGTTCAACCCGTCATTTCTTGATTGAATCAAACACACCCGCACGACCCTTGACGGAGGTCAACAAGTTCGTACGACTATCCTAATCCAATCTGCATCATATGCATAAGCAGATAAATACTAGTTAGCTACCGCACACTACGCCTTGACGGAGGTCAACAAACGTAGCACGAATACTAAGTAGGACTTATCTGAAATGACGGAGGGCTACGACAGGTTTTTCTGAAAACCTATTGCGTAATGAACTTGATATCGTTGTAGAATCAAATAATTTTAAAATGGAGTGTTTTGAGGCTTTTGCTAGTTTCGCTAAAGAGGTCACTCCCGGTGAAGGGATCTCGGCTCTTTCCTCGTCGAATGAGGTGCAGGATATATCATATATATCACTGTGCAAAGCAATCAAAATACAAAACCGAGGGGTGTAGCATCTGCCAGTCATTGCTAAAGGGGTCACTCCCGATGAAGGGATCTCGGCCCTTTCCTTATCGAATAAGGTGCAGGATGTTCTATAAGGAACACCGCTATGTAAAGCAAGAACTGTAGCTACCTTATTTTTCAAAATTCGATTCCACAACATCTTTTAGGTTTCTTTACTTTCATTAATCATATTAATGAAGTCCCATCATTTAAGTCACCTAAACATCACAGATAAATACGACATACACTTATGCCATCCGCATTCGCCTTGATGTCCCCTCGTGCACCGTTAGGTTAGGTAACTAACGGCAGAGCGGGGCAGGGCTAGCGCAGGTGTAAGACATAAGTAACGTCTATATAATATATCATATATACTATATACAGTATTTATCACAACATATCAAATGATCATATCACAGATATCACAGCAGAAGAAACATATGAAACATTGGATATACTAGGACGTTCGTGTTTTATTTTGAGCCTCTATAAAACACGGATTCCACGGTCGCGATGAATAGCCAAACCCACACCCCTAGACCCCTATGAGAGCGGCAAGCAACCCTACCAATTCTAGAGTTAGGAGACCCGGACTCGACTCCTCGAGTTGGTCTCCCACTGGACTATAGAACCCGGTTACTTGTGCTCTCCCCTTTGGGTCTATCCTAGTGCGAAAAAGTAAATAATATACAAACGGTGACATCAACCTCATCCCGGAAGTGCCCCAATAAAAGAATATTACATACAAAGAATTTTACTTGAATGAAAATAAAAAAAAACCCTCATCTCACATAAAACCCCCGGCTATACAGAACGCGACGATCCAATATAACATATCCAGCAACTCATAACATCACATGTCATCAACGTAAGTAAATATGTGCATCCCAATTGTCGTTGACATATAGCAACGAAACCGGCGATAACACATATTACACTTACGGTCGCAAAAAAGAAAATGTAAAACTACAACAGTTGGAATCCGCAACCTCCTTAGACATCGCATTCCTAACAATTATAAACCCCGCATTTTAGTCTCTATATCGAAAACACTTTTCAATATCTAGTCGGGAAATTCAACAAGATTCCCGATATATTGATCGAATGCTCATCGCAAACTTTAGTAGACGGCCGCACCCCCGATGCCGTCGACGAAGTGCACTAAGGCGGAACATCGCTGCCTCGAGCACCCGAACGGGTGCTTTTGGCGACGGGGTTCTCCTACAGTCACTTGGTCGGGGCTATGGGGCATGGCTGTCTATTAAGTTTACCCGGCGAGTATCCACGTATGCTACGTGATTGCGACGGACTTTTGATCGCATCAAAATCCTGTGGCAACCGATCATCTGAGACTAAACTGCCATGTTTATAACTTTCCGATCGAATAATCAAACACCCAAGTTTTCCCAAATAGTTCTCAACACTTGAGGTGAGTTTAAAAACATCCATCACATGCCACAGTACCAATGGTCCAGCCGTAGAAGGGTCAAGCCAACGCCTCACATGTGGCCACGCCGTACTGCCCCAAACCCTAAGGTTCAAAAGGCAGTTCAAGACGGTCACATAATCGAGTTAAGGTTTTTTGTCTTCTAGAGGGTCCATTGCGTAACTTGCACGATTTAGACGTTCTTAAACAACGGAAAAATCCAACACTTGGAAATTTTCCGGGTCGGGAAAAAGTGAGTTATTGATATCCGTTCGAACATTGTAATACTTTCTAAATTATCTGGAAAAAAATAATAAAATTAAATATTCCGATCGAATCAACGAATACAAAATAATCCCCAGAACACTCAACACTTGAGTCAGTTTAAAAATACCCAGAAAATATAACTCACAGAAATAGAGATTACAGTGCAAAAATAAGGGCATAAATCCTTTGTAATGCCGCGGATCCGCGGCCCAAGCGCGGTACGGCCGCCGTTCCGCGGCGGTTTGTACGTATTATGCTCTCGTTTTTCGCTACAATTCTTATATTTCCCTGCTGATTTTTTAGGTATTTTTAATTTAGAAAAATCACAGTTTTTAAAATTTGTCCAGAGAGGGGGTTAAATTGACGTTTCGGGTTTCGATCGGGGTTTTAACTTCGTATACACGTCGCCTAATGCTCTAGCTAGGCCCTGATACCACTGTAGGGTTACTAAGCACTCTAATAAGGTTCTACAAAGCATCAACCATGTCCGATTAAAATTTTAGCCTTGCCGAATAACCCTAAACAAGATCTTTGCTAGATAATTAGGGTTTCACATGCAAGTAAATAGCAACTACGACTAAGTGAATACGAAATACAACCTTTGTAGATCGGTCCTTCACTTCTAAAGCTCCTTGTTGTATTCCCTTCGCTGCGATCATGGTTCTCCCGGGCTCTTGCATGGCTTCACGAGGCGAAAGAAGCGTCCTTGCTTGAAGTCTTCGAGGCCGAAGATGATCTACGTCGAGGGAATATCAACTCAAGCTGCTACTTCACTAACTAGAGAATTAGTGAAGCAAACACCCTATACTAATGTGCTAGTCAAGTAGAGGATGGAGAAATAGGAAGTGGGTTCTCTTTAGAATTTTATTTCTCACAATCTTTCACTCTCCTTTTAAAACCCTAGCAAGCCTTTTCTTTTTGCTCAAAGAAGAAGAAGATGAACAAAAGAAAAGGGATGAGGATAATGATCAAGTGAGTGAGCTGACCATGGGTGAGTGAGTATCATATACTAACTCATGTAGAGACATAACCATGGCTTATTCTAATGGTTGGGTTAACTAAATATCTTAAGTAAAACAAATTGAGTTGAATTTGTCAAAGCACTAAAAGCTTCTACAAGCTTCATGCACTTAACAAATATTAATCAATTTAGATTTACTTTAAATATAAAAACCCCTCCACTAAAATTAGAATGGTGTATGTCTTATACACCCATGTCATGTGTATCATCAACCATGATACAAAAAGAAAACACATTTTTAATATATATCACATATATATTAAAGTTGTGCACATGTGAGAAAAATCCTCAAGTGAACAAGTGTTAGTTAATGTAAACTAGTATATCTAATATACAATTATACACTAAATTATTAAATCAACACTTGACTTAATAATCCGGTCATATCTCATATAACCGACTAACATCCATTGTATCGACTTATCGAATCAACACTTGATTCGATAACCCGGCTATATCATATATAACCGACCGATACAAAAAGTCGCGAGAATAGAATACGGTATCACATACACGCATTATTCTCGGTCCCGCACATATCACATACGTTCTCCAATTTCGTTTTGCCTGAGCCAGTAAAACCTCTATGTAGGACTTTAAAGACTCGTCAATATGCCGGCAGTAGGTGATTATCACATCAAGCACCCACAAGCCGTCAGCGGTACTAGCTGGACGTAACTGTTGGATATATGTATGCCCTAGAGGCCATTATGTGATAGTGGATGTATTTATACATGTATATATATTCAGTTTGCATTCTTGCTCGACATGATAGTATGCTATCTGGTTTTTCTTTATCTGACATGTTTATTTGATCATGCTTCTATTCATTCAGACATGCTGATAAAGCCCTAAGGATATCGGCTTGACTACTCTGATTATGATGGATATCATACTAGTGGGACATCTGTAGTCTATAAGCATATCCTGAAATGTCCCTAGTCGGAGGTGTATCGAGACGGGGCATCGATATACCAGAGTAGACTAGCGTATGTGATACTAGACCCATGTGATGGGCGATGGATGTTCCCACATTCATCGATGTTTGACATCAAGATCATATACGGGTGCTCAGTGGTGACTGGGTACACTGGACGGACTCGCCGAGAACTCCTATATGGAATTATATCTATCGTCGGATAGCAGTTCTCAGGTGACACTGGTACAGGTTAGTCTGTAGACCCGAGATCGTCATAGAGCCTTGTGTGTTCTCCCACTGTACTTTGATTACCACCCTACCACGGCTCTACTGAGTCGTGCAAGCAGGTGGCCGTTGGGTACAGTCCCGAGACACACGAAGGCAATGAGAGATAGGAGGGGTTTCGTCTCTCCCGATATTGGGAGTTGATGCTGTACTGTGCCCGACTGGTTATAGCAGCAAGTCCCTGGCCAGGGCTGCTGAGATTTGCTGATAAGTCTTATCAGTAGTTTCTCGAACTGTTATAGACCAATCACCGGCACGACTTATTGAGTTATTGGGGTCGACGTGACCATCCCTAGGCTCGATATGCAGCATATCTGACGAAGAGACCGGACTGTACGGTAGTGTTGCCGGATGGCTCGATAGGAGTTGTAACAGGTTCGCTTGTTTTCTTCTTATCGCTCAATACCCGGGTGGCCGTTACGTTTGGCTGACCGCTTGCGGCTTGGGGGTGTTTGATATGATCATCATCCACTACCGGCGTATTGACGAGTCTTAGAGTCCCACATAGGAGTTACCTAGTCCAGGCGAAATGTTGTGGTGCGTGTATGCGATATGCGCTTGGACCCGATTAAAATGCGAGTATGGGATACCGTATATTAATTGGGCGGCTTGCTAATGGTCGGGTCATATGTGATATGACCGGATTTGTGAATCAAGTGTTGATTCATCATTAGTTTCTCACTACAAATTCTATCTTGTTTATGTTGGATGCATGCATGCATGTGTGCATTCATTCTTGTTCATGCACATATGGATGTGCAAGCACACATGCATACATACATCATATGTTATCATGGTTGTTTATATAATGGGAATGGTGGATGTATAAGAATTACACCATGGTTGTATTTGGATAATTATTGGATTTAATTAAAGCAAAAGGAAAATGAAAAATGGGTTAAATCACTTAAGAATTTCTACACTCTTCTAACTCAACCATGCTCACCTAACATTTAACCCATAGTTTATTTTCTTATCATGCTTTTAATTTAAAATAAAATGATATCTAAATATCTAACCATGGTTGGTTTAGAGAAAGAAAAATATATATAGCTATTTTTCTTTTCTCTTTCACAAGATAATTCATTCTCTTCTTCTAAAATCCACCATCTTCATCAACCTCCATGCTTATGCTCTCTAGTTCTTATAAGAGAGTGAATCACTTATAAAAATAAGATTTTGAAGTGAGATCCATAACCACAACTCCATTCTAATCAAGTCTAGCTCACTTGATTGGAGTGTTCATACTTTGTTCTTCAAAGTTGCAAGCTTGGACGGGAAGCTCCGGGTGGATCGTCGTGGACGCAAAAGGACGACGAGCGGACCTTCTTCAAACACCTTAGAGCTTAAGGAGCGAAGCAAAAACGGGAGCTACAAAGGTTGTAGCCTTCTAACCCTAAGCTTTTCTAGTTTAAAGTTTAACAAACCTAATTTTCTAGGATCAATCCACTTGCGCGTTTGTTTAGCACTTTAAAATTCATAACTTTTGGACATGTGATGCTTCAAAACACCTCATAGGGTGCTAAACAAACCCTTCAATGGTATCAGAGCCGACCTAGAAGATTAGGCGACCTTTTTGCGAAGTAAAAAGTCCGATCGAAACAAAAATACGACTTTTAAGGTGCTCTCTGGAATTTTTTTTTGAAACTGACTTTTTTCAGAATTAAAAATTCTCAAAAAATAGAGCAGGTAAAAATTAGACGATCTGGAAAATTCGAGCCAGTGAACAGTAAGTTCGGCCGCGGAAGCGCGGCATAAGCAAGCTTAGGCCGCCCTTCCGCGGCCATACTAGGGGCTCTTTGACAATTTTTTGCACAGTTATTTTATTTACCTGCTATATTATATTCTGAGCATGTTTAATCTGAATCTTCTGTTGAAAAGTTCTGGAGATGTTTTTGGCCTCGTGGTTTCGATCGGATTTTTCATTTCTCTTTCTTTTCCGGGTAAACTAGAAAGTATTGAAGTTCTTGAACGAATATCATTTACTCAATATTCACGGGGTTTAAATAGTTTCGAGATACGTGCAAGTCTTTTTGCGGTGGTCCCTCTAGAAGACAACAAACCTTAACTCGATTATGTGACCGTCTCGAACTGCCCTTTGAACCCTTGGGTTTGGGGCAGTACGGCGTGCCACATGTGAGGCGTTGGCTTGACCCTTCTACGGCTGGACCGCCGCTACTGTGCCACACTCCGGATCTTTTGAACCCTGCTCAAGTGTTGAGCTTTAGTGAATCTTGGGTGTTTGAATGTTCGTTCGAAAAACTTTAATACTGTCTGTTTGTCTGGAATGTGATACAATATGTGGAATTCACATGGTTTAGGCATGAAATACGAGATATGTGATATTTCGCATTTATGATGTCTAAAGAGAATCTGGATTCCAAATATTGTAGTTTTACACTTTCTTTTCTGTGACCGTAAGTGTAGTATGTTAGATATCGCCGGTTTCGTTGCTATACATCAACGACAATCGGGGTACGCATACTTACTTACGCTGATGATATGTGATATTATGTGTTGCTGAGATATGATGTGTAGGATTGTCGCGATTGAATAGCCGGGGGGTATTGTGAGATGAGAGTTTTATATTTTCATTCATGTAAATTCAAATGTAATGTAATATTCTTTTATTTGGGGCACTTCCAGGTTGCGGTTGTGTCACCAGTGTTGTATATTATTTACTTTTCCGCATTAGGATGGACCCAAGGAGGGGAGCACAGGTGACCGGGTTCTGGGGTTCAGTGGGAGGCCATCTCGAGGAGTCGAGACCGGGTCTCCTAAACTCCAGGATTGGTAGGGTCACTTGCCGCTCTCGTAGGGGTCCAGGGTGTGGGCTTGGCTATTCATCGCGACTGTGGAATCCGTATTTTCTATTCTGGCTAAATACTAAATACGGACGTCCTAGTATATCCCACGTTATATCTATTTTTCTGCTGCCTATGTTCTGTGGAATCTGAGACGAATGACTTATTATATATATGATATATAGTAGACGTTGCTTATGTTTTACACCCGCGCTAGTCCCGTCCCGGTATGCCGTTAGTTAAGTAACCTAACGGTGCATAACGGAACATTGCGGCGAATGCGGATGGCATAAGCGTACGTGTTATTTTCGTTTCTTTTCTGTGATTGGCTTAAGGACTTAAATGATGGGATTACATTAATGTGATTAATGTAAAGAAAATAAACCTAATAGATGTTGTAGAATCGGATTTAAAAACTACTCGGCTTTTTATGAAAATGCTACTTTTCAAAACTGCGGAGCTTAAGCCACTCCTTTTGAAAAACCGTTTGATTCTACAACGATATCAAGTTCAAAGCGTTAAAGATTTTCTTAAAAATCATTCGCAACCCTCCGTCATTTTAGGAAGTAGAGTACTTAGTATTCGTGCTACGTTTATTGACTTTAGTTAAGGCGTAGTGTACGGTAGCTAAGTGATGTCTTCCTACAATGCATATGATGCAGGTTAATTAGGACATTCATGCGACTTTGTTGACCATAGTTAAGGGTCAAATGGGTGGGTCTAATTGATCAAGAAATGACGGGTAGAACTTGACTGGTACTTATGATTTGTTGACCATAGTTAAGGTCATAAGTACTAGGGGTTAAAATTACATCGGGAATTTCAAGTGTTGAAATTTGCAATGAGATTGCATACCTTCCATGTGATGGTTGGATCCCGATCCCACTGTGGGCAATAGTTGCTCCTAGGAGAGTTTTACAGTTTACAATTAGCTAACTCATTAGGTGTCTAGAAAGGTGTTAACGGTGCTCCGCCTCTGGGAAAATGAGGTTTACTCTAATTAGGTCCGTGCGAAAGCACGAGGAACCTCCCTCAAAGTACCGACACTGGCCTGGCTTAACGGTTAGCGAAGTTGTAGACTGTAATTAATCCTGGCTAGTTTTTCTTTTTAAGGTTTGAAAGAAAACTTGATAAAAAGCAGTGGGAAACATCGATTAGACAAGATAATAAACCAATCTAATCTGTGCAAGAGCTTTCGCTGAGTGTATTCTTTTCTCTCTCTTAATGGCAGATACCAATGACTGGACTTAAGCTTCTATTAGATAAGAACAAACTGAATGGGACTAACTATAAAGACTGGCTAAGGAATCTGAAGATCGCCTTGACATATGATAAAGTATCATATGTCCTCACGGCTTCAGCCCCGCCCGTCCCAGGCCCAAAATCCTCAGTTGCGGACATTGAAGTCCGCAAGACATGGGACGCTGACTGTGCCACGGCAAAATGCCTCGCGCTTGCATCGATGGATAACACACATTAAAAGAAGCATGAGGACATGGACATTCACGGGATTTTACTCCATACAAAGGAGTTGTATGGGGAGCAGTCCCGCGTATTACGATACGAAGCATCAAGGAAACTGTTTCACATGCGGATGGCACCTGGCACACCAGTAGCGGACCATGTTTTGAAGATGATAGCTCTTATAGAAGAGCTTGAGGACCTTGGATGGACAATGGACAATGAGCAATATATAGATATTATTCTGCAGTCCCTCCCCTCCACCTTTGCTCAGTTCATAGTGAACTTTAACATGCATAGCATGGAGAAGGAACTCCCTGAACTCCTTAATATGTTAAGGAGTGCAGAGAGCACTATGAAGTCAGCAAAGAATCCCGTTATGACCATTGGACAGTCTTCTTCTTCTCGCCCAAAAGCTAAGGCCAAGGGAAAGAAAAAGAAGAAACCCACTAATCCTAAGGGCGGAGTCAAAAAGGCGAAGGGAAAGGGAAAGTCCACGGCTGGAGACCCAGGGAAAGGCGAGTGTTTTCATTGCCACAAGACAGGACATTGGAAGCGCAACTGCACAGAGTACCTAAGTCTCAAGAAGAAGCATGGTGATGCTTCCGCTTCAGGTGCGTTTGTGACTGAAAACTGTTTTTCTATAAACTCTGCTTCCTGGGTATTGGATACCGGTTCAGGTTCTCACATTTGCAATTCTATGCAGGGGTTGAGAAATAGCAAGGTTTTGAAGACAGGTGACCATACTCTCCGCGTTGGAAATGGTTCCAATGTACATACAGTCGCAGTGGGAGAGTATCACTTGGGGTTGCCGTCTGGATGTATTTTGATTTTGAATCCATGTTATTTTGTACCAGATATGCTATGTAATATAATATCCGTTTCTTTGTTGGACAATGAAGGATATAATTTTGTATTGCAAAACAATGTTATGAACATTCACCTGAATCAAATGTTGGTTGGGTATGGTACACTAAATAACGGAATATATGTCCTAAATCAACACACAGTTTTCAGTATACAACACACTAATAAAAGAAAACTTTCAGAATTAAATGAAGCTTTTCTTTGGCACTGTAGACTTGGTCATATTAACGAAACAAGACTAAACAAGTTACACAAAGATGGATATTTAAATCCTTTTGAATATAAATCTTATGCAACTTGCCAGTCTTGTTTCAAGGGTAAAATGACCAAAACTCCGTTTACCGGACACGGAGAAAGAGCTACTCAGCTCCTGGGCCTCATACATAGTGATGTATGTGGGCCAATGTCTACACAGGCTAGAGGCGGTTTTTCATACTTCATTACATTCACCGACGATTTCTCAAGATTCGGTCATGTATTTTTATTAAAGCACAAGTCCGAAGCTTTCGAGAAATTCGTTGAATATAAACAAGAAGTAGAAAAACAAACCGGCTTGAGTATTAAGATGCTTCGATCAGATCGAGGTGGAGAGTATCTCAGTGCAGAATTTGCAAACTTCCTAAAAGAGAATGGGATTCTCTCTCAGCTCACTCCTCCTTACATACCACAGCACAACGGTGTGTCAGAACGACGGAATAGGACCCT
The DNA here is from genome assembly GCA_030015575.1 of Agapanthus africanus. Lineage (NCBI taxonomy): Eukaryota > Viridiplantae > Streptophyta > Magnoliopsida > Asparagales > Amaryllidaceae > Agapanthus > Agapanthus africanus. The sequence goes on along the minus strand of JASDDO010000022.1, from coordinate 361,665,079 downwards.
ATTAGATATGGTCCGGTCCATGATGAGTGACGCTGAGTTACCAGTCTCGTTTTGGGGGCATGCATTGGAGACTGCAGCGTTTCTGCTAAACAGGGTTCCAACCAAAGCCGTGTCTACCACGCCATATGAGATATGGAATGGGAAGAGACCATCTCTTAAAAGAATTAAGATTTGGGGTTGCCCGGCCTATGTTAAAAAGCAGAATCCGGACAAACTAGAGACACGGTCAGTCATGTGTAACTTTGTGGTATATCCAAAGAATTCTTATGGATATCTGTTCTACCACAAAGAGGAACAAAAAGTGTTTGTTTCTCAGTATGCCACATTCTTGGAAAAAGAGTTTTTCACAGATAGAGATGATGGCAAGGTGGTAGATCTAGAAGAGGTTCTGGAGACACAAACTACAAATGACGATTTGGTTGAACCGGCTGTTGCAACAGAAACTGAAGAACCTCGGCCACTCCGTAGGTCTGGTAGGACTTCTCGCCCACCGGAGAGGTACTACGGTTTCCTCATTGATGGTGACAGAGAAGATTGCATCATGGATGATGATGATCCTACCAGTTTTCAGCAAGCTATCACGAGTGGTGACTCTGTGAAGTGGCTGGATGCCATGAGATCCGAAATGGAGTCTATGTACACCAACAAAGTATGGACTTTGGACGTTGTACCCCCTAGGGTAAAACCTGTAGGGTGCAAATGGATCTTTAAAAGAAAGATTGGTGTGGATGGGCAGGTAGAGACCTATAAGGCAAGACTTGTGGCGAAAGGTTTTCGTCAAAGACCAGGTTTGGACTATGACGAAACTTTTTCGCCCGTAGCCATGCTTAAATCTATTCGGATCCTACTTGCTATTGCTGCTCACTACGACTATGAAATCTGGCAGATGGACGTTAAAACAGCATTTCTAAATGGAGATTTAGAAGAATGTGTTTATATGGATCAGCCGGAGGGCTTCATTGACAATGGGAGTAGCGAGAAAGCATGTAGATTGCTTAAATCCATATATGGGTTAAAGCAGGCATCTCGGAGTTGGAACATCTGTTTCGATGATGTTATCAAAGAATTTGATTTCATCAAAAATCCAGATGAACCTTGTATTTATAGGAAGGCTGTAGGAAGAGCTGTCACATTCCTCGTATTGTACGTGGATGACATTCTTCTGATAGGAAATGATATTCCTATGCTACAGTCGGTCAAATCATTCTTATCACTAAGGTTCTCCATGAAGGACCTGGGTGATGCCACATACATCCTGGGTATAAGGATCTATAGGGATAGATCCAAGAAGTTATTGGGATTGTCCCAAACCAGGTACATCAACACCATCCTAAAGAGGTTTAGTATGGAAGACTCCAAGCGGGGTGCCTTACCCGCTTGCCATGGAGTCACTCTCTCCAAGGATTCTTGTCCAAAGACCGATGAAGAGAGAGCTCGCATGAGCATTATACATTATGCTTCGGCAGTAGGATCTATAATGTATGCGATGTTGTGTACACGCCCAGATGTAGCTTATGCACTTAGTGTTGTAAGCAGGTATCAATCCAACCCAGGGGAGAACCACTGGACAGCTGTGAAGAACATTCTTAAGTACTTGCGAAGGACTAAAGAATTGTTCTTGGTGTATGGTAACAAGGATCTCCAAATGGAGGCCTTTACCGATTCGAGCTTCCAGAGCGATAAGGATGACAGCAAATCTATCTCAGGGTTTGTATTTACCCTCAATGGAGGGGCGGTAAGTTGGAAGAGTTCCAAACAAGATACCGTTGCAGACTCTACGATGGAAGCTGAGTACATTGCTGCAAATGATGCCGCTAAGGAAGCCGTCTGGATGAAGAAGTTCGTCTCGGAGCTAGGAGTAGTTCCAACCATTATTGATCCAATACCCTTGTATTATGATAATAATGGGGCTATGGCGTTAGCCAAGGAGCCCAGATCCCATCAGCGGTCCAGACACATCCTGAGGCGCTTTCATTTGATCCGGGAGATTGTAGATCGCCGCGAGATCGAGATTAAGAGAGTTGATACAAAGAACAACGCCGCGGATCCATTCACCAAGGCCCTCCCTCAGCCGCAGCATGAGCGACTTTTTGAGATGTTGGGTATGAGATACGCCAATAACTGGCCTTAGTGCAAGTGGGAGATTGTTGGATATATGTATGCCCTAGAGGCCATTATGTGATAGTGGATGTATTTATACATGTATATATATTCAGTTTGCATTCTTGCTCGACATGATAGTATGCTATCTGGTTTTTCTTTATCTGACATGTTTATTTGATCATGCTTCTATTCATTCAGACATGCTGATAAAGCCCTAAGGATATCGGCTTGACTACTCTGATTATGATGGAGATCATACTAGTGGGACATCTGTAGTCTATAAGCATATCCTGAAATGTCCCTAGTCGGAGGTGTATCGAGACGGGGCATCGATATACCAGAGTAGACTAGCGTATGTGATACTAGACCCATGTGATGGGTGATGGATGTTCCCACATTCATCGATGTTTGACATCAAGATCATATACGGGTGCTCAGTGGTGACTGGGTACACTGGACGGACTCGCCGAGAACTCCTATATGGAATTATATCTATCGTCGGATAGCAGTTCTCAGGTGACACTGGTACAGGTTAGTCTGTAGACCCGAGATCGTCATAGAGCCTTGTGTGTTCTCCCACTGTACTTTGATTACCACCCTACCACGGCTCTACTGAGTCGTGCAAGCAGGTGGCCGTTGGGTACAGTCCCGAGACACACGAAGGCAAAGAGCGATAGGAGGGGTTTCGTCTCTCCCGATATTGGGAGTTGATGCTGTACTGTGCCCGACTGGTTATAGCAGCAAGTCCCTGGCCAGGGCTGCTGAGATTTGCTGATAAGTGTTATCAGTAGTTTCTCGAACTGTTATAGACCATTCACCGGCACGACTTATTGAGTTATTGGGGTCGACGTGACCATCCCTAGGCTCGATATGCAGCATATCTGACGAAGAGACCGGACTGTACGGTAGTGTTGCCGGATGGCTCGATAGGAGTTGTATCAGGTTCGCTTGTTTTCTTCTTATCGCTCAATACCCGGGTGGCCGTTACGTTTGGCTGACCGCTTGCGGCTTGGGGGTGTTTGATATGATCATCACCCACTACCGGCGTATTGACGAGTCTTAGAGTCCCACATAGGAGTTACCTAGTCCAGGCGAAATGTTGTGGTGCGCGTATGCGATATGCGCTTGGACCCGATTAAAATGCGAGTATGGGATACCGTATATTAATTGGGCGGCTTGCTAATGGTCGGGTCATATGTGATATGACCGGATTTGTGAATCAAGTGTTGATTCATCATTAGTTTCTCACTACAAATTCTATCTTGTTTATGTTGGATGCATGCATGCATGTGTGCATTCATTCTTGTTCATGCACGTATGGATGTGCAAGCACACATGCATACATACATCATATGTTATCATGGTTGTTTATATAATGGGAATGGTGGATGTATAAGAATTACACCATGGTTGTATTTGGATAATTATTGGATTTAATTAAAGCAAAAGGAAAATGAAAAATGGGTTAAATCACTTAAGAATTTCTACACTCTTCTAACTCAACCATGCTCACCTAACATTTAACCCATAGTTTATTTTCTTATCATGCTTTTAATTTAAAATAAAATGATATCTAAATATCTAACCATGGTTGGTTTAGAGAAAGAAAAATATATATAGCTATTTTTCTTTTCTCTTTCACAAGATAATTCATTCTCTTCTTCTAAAATCCACCATCTTCATCAACCTCCATGCTTATGCTCTCTAGTTCTTATAAGAGAGTGAATCACTTATAAAAATAAGATTTTGAAGTGAGATCCATAACCACAACTCCATTCTAATCAAGTCTAGCTCACTTGATTGGAGTGTTCATACTTTGTTCTTCAAAGTTGCAAGCTTGGACGGGAAGCTCCGGGTGGATCGTCGTGGACGCAAAAGGACGACGAGCGGACCTTCTTCAAACACCTTAGAGCTTAAGGAGCGAAGCAAAAACGGGAGCTACAAACGTTGTAGCCTTCTAACCCTAATCTTTTCTAGTTTAAAGTTTAACAAACCTAATTTTCTAGGATCGATCCACTTGCGCGTTTGTTTAGCACTTTAAAAATCATAACTTTTGGACATGTGATGCTTTAAAACACCTCATAGGGTGCTAAACAAACCCTTCAGTAACGGCTACCCGGGTATTGAGCGATCAAAAGATCAGCAAGCAAGCCTGCTCCAACTCCTGCAAAAATCCTGACAGTGACACTACCGTACAGTCCGGTCTCCTCGTCTGATATGTCGCATATCAAGTCTAGGGGTGGTAAACGTCAGACCCCAATAACCGATAAGTCATGCCGATATGAGGCTCATAACGGGTTGAGAAACTACTAGTAACACTTAACAGTAAATCTCTAAACCATCCCTGGCCAGGGACTTCCCTGTTTTGGCCAATCGAGAATAGCGCAATATCAACCCCCAATACCGGGAGAGATGAAACCCCTCCTATCGCTCATTGCCTCCATGTGACTCGGGACTGTACCCAAAAACCACCGTTTTGCACGCCCTCTTGGACGTGGTAAGGTGGAAATCAAAGCACAGTGGGAATCACACAAGACTCTATGACGATCTCGGGTCGACAGACTAACCTGTACCTGTGTCACCAGAGAACTGCATGTTAGTTATGTATATGCCCTAGAGGCCATTATTGTACATATGATGTATATTATGATGGATGCTTGGATATATGCAGAGAGGACTTTCTTGCTCGTCATGATAGTATGCTATTTGGTTTCACTTTATCTTAACATGTTGACTTGTATTAGTTTACTGTTTTTCTCTCACATGTTGATAAAGCCTTTAGGATCTGTACTCGACTACTGGAATTATGATGAGATCATACTAGTGGGGCCACGGTAGTCGATGAGTACATCCTATAACTGTTCCTAGTCGAGGGTATATCGAGACAGGACATCGATACACCTGAGTAGACTAGCGTATACGCATCTTGACCCATATGATGGGCGATGGATGATCCTATATCCATCGGTGTTTGACATCAAGGATGGTGTACGGGTGCTCAGTGGAGACTGGGTACACAGGACGGACTCGCCGAGAACTCCCAGATGGTGATATACCACACGTCAGATGGCAGTTCTCCGGTGACACTGGTACAGGGTAGTCTGTAGACCCGAGATCGTCATAGAGTCTTGTATGATCCCCACTGTGCTTTGATTTCCACCTTACCACGTCCAAGAGGGCGTGCAAAACGGTGGCTTTTGGGTACAGTCCCGAATCACATGGAGGCAATGAGCGATAGGAGGGGATTCGTCTCTCCCGGTATAGGGAGTTGATGTTGTGCTGTGTTCGATTGGCTATAACTGGAAGTCCCTAGCCAGGGCTGATATAGAGATATACTGGTAAGTGTTACCAGTAGTTTCTCGACCTGTTATGAGCCTCACATCGGCACGAATTATCGGTTACTGGGGTCTGACGTATACCACCCCTAGACTTGATATGCGACATATCAGACGAACACACCAGACTGTACGGGAGTGTTACTGATTGGATTCACAGGAGAACGAACAGGCTAGCTTGTTGATCTTCTGATCGCTCAATACCTGGGTGGCTGTTACGTTTAGCTGACCGCTTGCAGCTTGTGGGTGTTTGATATGATCATCACCTGCTACCGGCGTATTGACGATTCTTTAGAGTCCTACACAGAGGTTTCTTGGCTCAGGCAAAACGGAGTAGAGGCACATATGTGATATGTTCAGGACCGAGGATAATGCGATATGAGATACGTATTATATTCTCACGATATTTAGATATGAACCGGGATATCGGATCAAGTGTTGATTCGATGAATCGGTACATGATATATTAGTCGGTTATATTCGATATAGCCGGATCGTCGGATCAAGTGTTGATTCGATGATTTAATGTATAATGATATATATGATATATTGTATTGCATTATCTAATATTGGCTCGCTTTATTATTTCATTTTCTCACCGGATTAATACATTGATATATATGCGATATATGTTAAATGTATTATTTTCTTTTGTTGCAAATATATAATATATATGTGATATATATTATTATGACATGATATGATTTTTTATGAAACATGTTTAGGGATGATAAAAAGAGATTAGGGTTTGATTAGGGTTAGCTCCTTCTTGATTATTCTAGAAGGATTTCTTTTTGTCTTGGTTAAGATATTATGGTTGATACTTATCCTTAACCTAACCAAACCCTAGCTCTAGTTTATTCTCTACAAAGGTTAAGCCTATCATCCTTGACCATGGTTCCATATCAATCATATATTCTTATCTACTATTCATCACAAAAGGAATTATCTCATTATTCTTCATTTTCTTCTCTCTTGAGTTTTTGAGAGAGCACACTTGTGATTTCTTTTGTGATGATTTCTGTTGAGAAAATGATATAAAAGGAAAGCATAAATACTACTCCATCATCCTCATCTAATCTAGCCCATTAGATTAGGGTGTTCACCTCATTAGAGTGAGAGAGCTTGAGCTATTGCAACTTCGACGTAGATCATCGGAGAAAAGGAATACGACAAGCTATCATGGATCGTTCGAGTCGTGGAGCCTCTCTTGAGTCCAGGAGATCGTGGATCGCGGCGAAGTGACTTCTACTCAGAGCTTGTGAAGCGAAGGAGCGGACTACAAAGGTTGTAATCCCTCACACTTAGTAGTAAAGATGTCTACTTGCATGTTATACCCTAATAATCTAGCAAAGATCCCGGCTTTGGGTTGTTCGGCACGTCTAATATTTTATTCGGGCATGTTTGATGCCTTATGAACCCTCACAAGAGTGCCTAGGAACCCTACACTGCCATCTGACGTAAGGTATTATACCATCTGCGAGTTCTCGGCGAGTCCGTCCAGTGTACCCAGCCTCCACTGAGCACCCGTATATCATCTCTGATGTCAAACACCAATGGATATGGGATCATCCATTGCCCATCTATATGGGTCGAGAAGGTATACGCTAGTCTACACTGGTATATCGATGCCCGTCTCGATACACCCATGACTAGGGACCTTGAAGGATGTACTTATGGACTACCATGTCCCCACTAGTATGATCTGCATCATAGTCCAGGTAGTCAAGTACACATCCTAAGGGCTTTACCAACATGTAACAGAGAGACAACCAGTAGACACGTTAAGGTAAAGAGTAACCAGGTAGCATACTATCATGTCGAGCAAGAAAGTCCTCCCTATATATGTCCTAGCATCCACTACGATATACATCTCATGTATAGTAATGGCCTCTAGGGCATACATATAACTAACACTGACACACCGTTGTGCTGTGGTGTGTAAGGAGGAGTGAGCTGAGAGAGAATCCCATTCTCTTTTAGGAAGTCTGCAAACTCTGTACTGAGGTACTTTCCACCAAGATCTGATCGAAGCATTTTGATACTCAAGTCGGTTTGTTTTTCTACTTCGAGTTTATATTCAGTGAATTTCTTGAAAGCTTCAGATTTGTGCTTTAATGAAAATACATGACCGAATCTTGATAAATCATCAGTGAAAGTAATGAAGTATGAAAAACCGCCTCTAGCCTGTGCAGACATTGGCCCGCTTACATCACTATGTATGAGGCCTAAGACCTGAGTAGCTCTTTCTCCGTGTCCTGTAAACGGAGTTTTGGTCATTTTACCCTTGATACAAGACTGGCAAGTCGCATAGGATTTATATTCAAAAGGGTTTAAATATCCATCTTTATGTTGCTTGTTTAGTCTTGTTTCGTCAATATGACCAAGTCTACAGTGCTAAGAAATGCTTCATTTATTTCTGGAAATTTTCTTTTATTAGTGTTTTGTATGCTCAAACAGTGTGTTGATTTAGGACGTATATCCCGTTATTAAGTGTACCATACCCAACCAACATTTGATTCAGGTGAATGTTCATAACATTGTTCTGCAATACAAAATTGTATCCTTCATTGTCTAACAAAGAAACAGATATTATATTACAAAGCATACTAGGTACATAATATCTTGGGTTCAAAACCAATATACACCCAGACGGCAACCCCAAGTGATACTCTCCCACAGCAACTGTATGTACATTGGAACCATTTCCAACGCAGAGAGTATGGTCACTTGTCTTCAAAACCTTGCTATTTCTCAGCCCCTGCATAGAATTGCAAATGTGAGAACCTGAACCGGTATCTAATATCCAGGAAGCAGAGTTTATTGAAAAAACAGTTTTCTGTCACAAATACATCTGAAGTGGAAGCATCCCCATGCTTCTTCTTGAGATCCAAGTACTCGGTGCAGTTGCGCTTCCACTGTCCTATTTTGTGGCGGTGATAACATTCCCCTTTCCCCGATTCCCCAGCTTTGGACTTGTCTCTCCCCTTAACCTTTTTAACTCCACCCTTAGGTTTTGTGGGTTTCTTCTTCATCTTTCCCTTGGCCTAAGCCTTTGGGCGAGAAGAGGAAGATTGCCCAACACTCAAAACGGGAGTTTTCACTGATTTCAGCGTGCTCTCTGCACTCCTTAACATATTAAGGAGTTCAGGTAGTTCTCCATGTTGTGCATGTTGAAGTTAACTATAAATTGAGCAAAGGTGGAGGGGAATGACTGCAAAATAATTTCCGTATATTGCTCATTGTCCATTGTCCACCCAAGGTCCTCTATCTCCTCTATGAGAGCTATCATCTTCAGAACATGATCTCCTACTGGTGTGCCAGGGGCCATTCGCATCTGAAACAATTTTATGGATGCCTCGTATCGTAATACGCGGGATTGCTCTCCATACAACTCATTTGTATGGGGAAATATGGCGTGGACGTCCATATTCTCGTGCTACTTTTAATGTGTGTTATCCATCGATGCAAGTGCGAGGTGCTTGGCCGTGGCACAGTCAGCGTCCCATGTCTTCTGGACTTCAATATCTGCAACTGAGGATTTAGGACCTGGGACGGGCGGGGCTGGAGCCGTGAGGACATATGATACCTTATCATAAGTTAAGGCAATGTTAAGATTCCTCATTCAATCTTTTTAATTGGTCCCATTCAGTTTAGCTTTATCTAGTAGAAGCTTGAGTCCTATCATTGGTATCTGCCATTAAGAGAGAGAAAAGAATACACTCAGCGAAAGCTCTTGCAAATATCAGATTGATTATTATCTTATCTAATCGATGTCTCCCACTGCTTTAATAAAGTTTTTCTTTCAAACCTTAAAAAGAAAACTATCCAGGATTAATTACAGTCTACAACTTAGCCAACCGTTCAGCCAGACCAGTGTCGGTACTTGAGGGAGGTTCCCCGTGCTTTCGCACGGACCTAATTAATATAAACTTCGTCTTCCCAGAGGCGTAGCCCCGTTAACACCTTTCTAGACACCTAATATGTTAGCTAATTGTAAACTGCAAAACTCTCCTGGGAGCAACTATTGCCCACAGTGGGATCGGGATCCAACCATCATATGGAAGGTATGCAATCTCATTGCAAATTTCAACTATTGAAATTCCCGATCTGGTTTTTACCCCTAGTACCCAAGACCTTAACTATGGTCAAAAAATCATAAGTACTAGTCAAGTTCTACCCGTCATTTCTTGATTAATTAGACCCACTCACATGACCCTTAACTATGGTCAACAAAGTCGCATGAATGTCCTAATTAATCTGCATCATATGCAGTGTAGGAAGACATCACTTAGCTACCGTACACTACGCCTTAACTATAGTCAACAAACGTAGCACGAATACTAAGTACTCTACTTCCTAAAATGACGGAGGGTTGCGGATGGTTTTTAAGAAAACCTTTAACGCTTTGAACTTGATATCGTCATAGAATCAAATGGTTTTCAAAAAGGAGTGGCTTAAGCTCCGCAGTTTTGAAATGTAGATTTTTCGTAAAAAGCCGAGTGGTTTTCAAATCTGATTCTACGACATCTTTTTAGGTTTATTTTCTTTACATTAATCATATTAATGTAGTCCCATCATTTAAGTCCTTAAGCCAATCACAGAAAAGAAACGAAAATACAACGTACGGTTATGCCATCCGCATTCGCCGCAATGTTCCGTTATGCACCGTTAGGTTACTTAACTAACGGCATACCGGGACGGGACTACCACGGGTTTAAAATATAAGCAACGTCTGATATATATCTCATATATAATATAGCATTCGTCTCATATATATTAAGCGATCACATCACAGAATATAGGCAGCAGAAACACAGATATGATAATATAGGATATACTAGGACGTCCGTATTTAGTATTTAGCCAACAATAGAAAATACGGATTCCATAGTCGTGATGAATAGCCAATCACACACCCTAGACCCCTATGAGAGCGGCAAGTGACCCTGCCAATTCTGGAGTCAGGAAACACGGTCTCAACGCCTCGAGATGGTTTCCCACTAGACCCTAGAACCCGGTCACTTGTGCTCTCCACCTTGGGTCTATCCTAATGCGGAAAAATAAATTAAATTCAACAATGGTGACATCATCCTCAACCCGGAAGTTCCCCAAATAAAAGAATATTACATTACAAATGAATTTTACATGAATGAAAAGTAAAACTCGCATCTCACATAAAACCCCCCGGCTATTCGATCACGACAATCCTATACATCACAATACAACAACACATAACATCACATGTCATCAACGTAAGCAAGTATGTGTACCCCAATTGCCGTTGACATATAGCAACGAAACCGGCGATACGCATACTACGCTTACGGTCGCAGAAAAAAGTATCGCATACTACTAGGCGATGTTAAACCCTTCGATCGAATTAACGAACACCTATATTCCCCAGCAAGCTCAACACTTGAGCGCCGTTAAACAATACCCAAAATCTATGCCACAGTATTTAATGGACCAGCCGTAGAAGGGCAGGCCCAAGCCTCATTTGTGGCGCCACTAACTACGGTAAACCCTAAGATTTAGTCGCAGTTTGGTGGTCACATCTCGAGTTAGGGTTACTTTCTTCTAGAGGGTCCATAAGAATACCTGCATTATCTATCGAGTATGTTCAACCTGGAAAATACATGTTTTTGATATTCCGTTCGACCTGTTTAACGTCGCCAAAGTTACCAATACGACGCTATAAAAATACGAATACGAACTATTCCGCAAAGAACCAAATACCAAACTTACATCACATGCAATTCTGGACTACATAAACAATACCAGAAACCCCAGAATATGAGTAAAAGACCACAGGAGCAAAACGAGGGGGAGTGGAGACAAAAGGGTCGGCGACGCCGGAAAATCCCTCTTGTCCGCCGGCAAAAAACTGGTCACCCTCTCGTTTTGCACCTGTGTTCTTATATTCTCTTAAATGTCACACTGCAGTTATTTAAATAATTTTCAGGCCACTTTTAAAAAAATATATAGAGAGCATTTCTTGCGTTTTCTAATATCGTATTTTGCGGAAATTTTCGTTTTCGAATTGTCGTAATATCGTCTAGGCTTCTAGTTAGTCTCTGATACCATGAAGGTCTTTCTACAGCACCGCTACTACGGTTTGGTAGCATCACATATGCCATATTAAAATTTTCTATGGTGCTAGAGAAACTAATCTAAGAATCATACTAGAAAAGCTAGGGTAACAAAACTTTAACACTAACACAAGTAGTAAAAGCCAGGGTTTTGAGAATACAACCTATGTAGCTCCCTACGCTAGACTCCTTGACTACTTGAGGGTTGAAAGAAGCTCGCTTGAGATCCTCTAGGTCCACGACGATCCACCCGGAGTCCTCTTTGTCCAAGCTTGAAGCTCCACTAGATCAAGAGAAGAAGTAGAAGCTAACACTCTAAACTAATGGGCAAGACTAGTGTAGAATGGTGATGTGGTTTTTTTTCTCACTTCAAAACCCTAACTTGATCAATCTTTTGCTAACAAATGAAAGCTAGAGAGTAAGAGAGAGGAGGAAGAAGATGATGGCTAATGAGAGCTCAAGAGATAATGATAAAGATAAGATAAGAATGAAAAATGAAAATATATATATTTTCTTCTTCTCACTCTTAACTCTAGTTTATAAATATCTAGATATTTTCTTTTGGATAAAAAATGGCCATGGAAATTAACTCGAGGTTAATGCAATGGTTAGTGGGTGAATAAAATAATCAAGCATGATAGAATTTCCATTTCCAATTATAAATATCAACATATTTATTAAGGTGTGAGTCTTATATTGCCACCATCCACTATATCAACAACCATGATAGAATTGTGTATGCATGTATGTGTGCATGCACATCCATATGTGCATCAATGAGAATAAATGCATATATGCATGCATACAACAAAAGACAAGAAGGGTTTAAAGTGAAAAAGCTAATGTTTAATGATAAATCAACACTTGATTTAGCAAACCGGTCATATCACATACGACCTGACCAATAGCAAACTGCCCGATTAATATACGGTATCTCATACGCGCATTTAATCGGGTCCCCGCTCATATCCCATATGCACACCACATCGTTTCGCCTGGACTAGGTAACTCCATTGTGAGACTCTAAGACTCGTCAATACGCCGGCAGTGGGTGATGATCATATCAAGCACCCCCATGCCGCAAGAGGTGAGCTACACGTAACGCCACCCGGGTATTGAGCGATCAGAAGAAAACAAGCGAACCTGTCACAACTCCCGTCGAGCCAACCGGCAACACTACCGTACAGTCCGGACTTTTCGTCAGATATGCTGCATATCGATTCTAGGGATGGTAACGTCGACCCTAATAACTCAATAAGTCGTGCCGATGAATGGTCTATAACAGATCGAGAAACTACTGATAACACTTATCAGTAAATCTCAACAGCCCTGGTCAGGGACTTACTGATATAGCCAATCGAGCACAGCACAACATCAACTCCCAATACCGGGAGAGACGAAACCCCTCCTATCGCTCATCGTCTTCATGTGTCTCGGGACTATACCCAAAAGCCACCTGTTTGCACGACTCAGTAGAGCCGTGGTAGGGTGGTAATCAAAGTACAGTGGGAGAATACACAAGACACTATGACGATCTCGGGTCTACAGACTAACCTGTACCAGTGTCACCTGAGAACTGCTATCCGACGATAGATATAATACCATATAAGAGTTCTCCGTGAGTCCATCCAGTGTACCCAGTCTCCTCTGAGCACCCATATACGATCTCCATATCAAACATCAATAGATGTGGGAACATCCATCGCCCATCATATGGGTCTAGTATCATATACGCTAGTCTACTATGGTGTATCGATGCCCCATCTCGATACACCTACGACTAGGGACATTTCAGGATATGCTTATAAACTAAAGATGTCCCACTAGTATGATCTCCATCATAATCACAGTAGTCAAGCCAATATCCTCAGGGCTTTATTAACATGTGTGAATGAATAAAAGCATGATCAAGTCAACATGTCAGATAAAGAAGAACCGGATAGCATACTATCATGTCGAGCAAGAATGTACACTGAATATATACACACACACACACACATGTATAAATACATCCACTATCATATAATGTCCTCTAGGGCATACATATATCCAACAATCTACCACTTGCACTAAGGCCAGTTATTGGCGTATCTCATACCCAACATCTCAAAAAGTCGCTCATGCTGCGGCTGAGGGAGGGCCTTGGTGAATGGATCCGCGGTGTTATTCTTTGTATCTACTCTCCTAATCTCGATCTCGCGGTGATCTACAATCTCCCGGATCAAACGAAAGCGCCTCATGATGTGTTTGGACCGATGATGAGACCTGGGCTCTTCGGCTAACGCCATAGCCCTATTATTATCACAATACAATAGTATTGGATCAATAATGGTTGGAACTACTCCTAGCTCCGAGATGAACTTCCTCATCCAGACGGCTTCCTTGGCGGTATCATTCGCAGCAATGTACTCAGCCTCCATCATAGAGTCTGCAATAGTATCCTGTTTGGAACTTTTCCAACTAACCGCCCCTCCATTGAGGGTAAATACAAACCCAGAGATAGACTTGCTGTCGTCGTTATCACTCTGGAAGATCGAATCGGTAAAGGCCTCCATTTGGAGATCTCCATTACCATACACCAAGAACAATTCTTTAGTCTTACGAAAGTACTTAAGAATGTTCTTCACAGCTATCCAGTGATTCTCCCCTGGGTTGGATTGATACCTGCTTACTACACTAAGTGCATAATCTACATCTGGGCGTGTACATAACATCACATACATTATAGATCCTACTACCGAAGCATAGGGTATAATGCTCATGCGAGCTCTCTCTTCATCGGTCATTGGGCAAGAGTCCTTAGAGAGAGTGACCCCATGGCAAGCGGGTAAGGTACCCCGCTTGGAGTCTTCCATACTAAACTTGTTTAGGATGGTGTTAATGTACCTAGTTTGGTACAATCCCAATAACCTCTTGGATCTATCCCTATAGATCCTAATGTCCAGAATGTATGTGGCATCACCCAGGTCCTTCATGGAGAACCTTAGTGATAAGAAAGATTTGACCGACTGTAGCATAGGAATCATTTCCTATCAGAAGAATGTCATCTATGTACAATACGACGAAAGTGACAGCTCTCCCTATAGCCTTCTTATAATCACAAGGTTCATCTAGATTTTTGATGAAATCAAACTCTTTGATAACATCATCGAAACAGATGTTCCAACTCTGTGATGCCTGCTTTAATCCATAAATGGATTTAAGCAATCTACATTCTTTCCCGCTGCTCCCACTGTCAATGAAGCCCTCTGGCTGATCCATATAAACGTATTCTTCTAAATCTCCATTTAGAAATGCTGTTTTAACGTCCATCTTCCAGATTTCAAACTCGTAGTGAGCAGCAATAGCAATTAGGATCCGAATGGATTTAAGCATGGCTACAGGAGAAAAAGTTTCGTCATAGTCCAGACCTGGTCTTTGACGAAAACCCGTCGCCACAAGTCTTGACTTATAGGTCTCTACATGCCCATCTACACCAATCTTTCTTTTAATGATCCATTTGCACCCCACAGGTTTTACCCTAGGGGGTACAATGTCCAAAGTCCATACTTTGTTGGTGTACATAAACTCCATTTCGGATCTCATGGCATCCAGCCACTTCACAGAGTCTTTACTCGTGATAGCTTGCTGAAAGCTAGTAGGATCATCATCCTCGATGATGCAGTCTTCTCTATCACCATCCATGAGGAAACCGTAGTACTTCTCCGGTGGGCGAGAAGTCCTACCAGATCTACGGAGTGGCCGAGGTTCCTCAGTTCCTGTTGCAACAGCCGGTTCAACCAAGTCGTCATTTGTAGTTTGTATTTCTAGAACCTCTTCTAGATCTACCACACTACCATCTGTATCATTTGTAAAAGACTCTTTTTCAAAAAACATGGCATATTGAGAAACAAATACTTTTTGTTCCTCCTTGTGGTAGAAAAGATATCCATAAGAATTCTTTGGATATCCCACAAAACTACACATGACCGACCGTATCTCGAGTTTGTCCGGATTCTTCTTTTTAACATAGGCGGGGAAACCCTAAATCTTAATTCGTTTAAGAGATGGTCTCTTCCCATGCCATATCTCATATGGCGTGGTAGACAGTTTTAGTTGGTACCCTGTTCAACAGAAACGCCGCAGTCTCCAATGCAAGCCCCCAATATGAGACGGGTAACTCAGCATCACTCATCATGGAACAAACCATATCTAATAGGGTCTGATTCCGTCGTTCTGACATACCGTTGTGCTGTGGTGTGTAAAGAGGAGTAATCTGAGAGAGAATTCTATTCTCTTTTAGGAAGTCTGCAAACACTGTACTTAGGTACTCTCCACCTCGATCTGATCGAAGCATTTTAATGCTCAAGCAGGTTTGTTTTTCTACTTCGAGTTTATATTCAGTGAATTTCTCGAAAGCTTCGGATTTGTTCTTTAAAAAAAATACATGACCGAATCTTGAGAAATCATCAGTGAAAGTAATGAAGTTTGAAAAACCGTCTCTAGCCTGTGTAGACATTGTGTCACGATCCGAAATAGCACGTGACTGGCCCTTGAATCATATGAAGTCTATAGGACCCCATCTAATCCAAGTAAGCCAAAAGCCCAGAAATCTAAAACCATTTTAATAATAAATGAAGAAAAAAATAGTTTTAAGAAGTGAAGAAAACATTTTTTAAAAACAAGGTTTTTAAATAAGTAAGCCGAATATGCATTTTTAAAATCTATAGTCTTTTCTAAAAATTTCGGCAGAGTTTTCTTTGTAAATACTGGCCCCGAACGGGGTACAACAAGAATAATATATGCACAATGATAAAAGGCATCCCCAAGTGGGAGCTAGCTCTTCGTCAATCGACGGTCACAACCACGCAAACAATATAATATACAACGCCGAAGGGCGAGGATCAAAACTCAAAAGGAAACTCAAAATCAGCATGAAAACCATAATACTACAACGCGCGACTCTAAGGTCGAAATAATACACAACCGGTTTTCTAATTCTGAAACAATATACAAGTTTGGTTGATGGAATTACTAGATACAACTGATTAAAATAAATGCAAGGGTGGTCACGATGCGAGTGAACCCACCTACTAAAGCAATCACCCACAAAGGAAGCAGTGTGCCAGAAAAACCGCCATGAAACCTGTACGGAAAAACCTACAAGAACTGTGGCACAACGGGGGTGAGTTGCCAACTCGTGAATAGAAAATATCGCAGAGCAGAAATCGTATGTATGACTCATCCTAGGTCAATTTGATCAAATATAATATATCCTCAAAATGAATAAGTTTGAAGCATGAAAAGGTGGCAACGGTAAACATCTATGCTATGTGTAATACCAAGTGCTCGTGTCAGTGCCTCAGGTAGTAACATATCAAAAATATGAGGTATGATCAATGTAATCATCATGAAATCAGTGTCAACTATATCATGAAGTCTAAGTATGTGGATATCATCCAACTATGTAATCAATGTCTATATGCATGTGGATCCCGTCCACGTGTCAACCAATGACATAGCAACATCATGCATGTAAAAGTCATAAAAGCATATGCATGAAAGTACGAGGATATAAATCAACGGGTGTCCCTCGCGACAAAAAAAAATCATGAAAACATCATGAAACCCGTGTCCATCATCGACACGTAAATCCTCATCTATCAGGTGCTGTCACCATGACTGGCCCTGATAGGTACTATCATACGCTATCTCGAAAACCCGAGTGCCCAGCTTCGACCCTCGAATTTCGACATATCCATACGTACAAAACTCCGGTCGGTATCCCCACGATAACCGCCGAGTCCAAATACTATCACCGGTAGGTAGTGCTCCCATGTCAGGCTCACCGTCCAACATATACGAGTCTTCTTGCCCCGGGATACCTCACCGGGTCGACCATGTACCCGCAAACGGTGCCTACCGCTCCTCGAATCGGGTTTCACATGCCACTCTCAGAACCGAGAAAACACATGGTGGACGCACTGAAATATCATATCAAGAGAAACAGGGTTTTTAAAACAATACATACTCTCTTCTGAAATACCCACGGTTCCCAAATCCAGAAATATGATGGAAACAACATATCTCAATGCGTATAATCATAAGGATGATGTATGCGACATGTAAAGGAAATGTAAGCATATCAGTATATCATGCAGCATGGAATAATAATATGCACATATTGAGGGAAACCGCTCTTTTGAAATGAATCAGTTTTAAAAGTATCTTGCGGTTCCCAAATCTCTAATCAAGCCAGAATCATCTATGTATATGCAAATAAGTATGTACAATGGGTATGTGCACAAGTATGAGTGTACAATAAGTATGTACACAAGTATGAGTGTACAATAGGTATGTGCACAAGTATGCCATGCAAGGGATCATATCCTGATGCAATAATCCTACTGTGTAGTGACATGGCAATTATCGATGATGAAGTGTGTGAGCCGGCAAGAAGGTGTACGTGGAATATACGCATCATCGATAATGGTGCTGGTGTCCTAACAGCATGGTTTTAATACAACATTAAATATATTTAACATACGATGCGATGCGTACAACAAGAATATGCGGCAAATGAATAATAACCACAACTGTGCAGAATCTACATCAATGTATCTATGTCATACTGTTTTTCTATTTGAAAAAAGAAGAATCGGGGTTTTTAGGAAAATAAGGGCTACGGTGTTTTTAAGAAAAGATGCGTCCTTTGAAAATATTCGTATAATCCCTTTGCCTGTCTTTAAAATACTCCTGATTCGTTTGTTTTGAAATAGGTATGACTCGGGTCTAGTCTAACATCTACAAGGTAACTACAAATCTAACTAATAAGCTAATGGAAAGGGTATGGAAACCACCTAAATCTGAGTCGATACATATATACATATAATAGTCGGTGATCCAGCCTCAATGGTACCACGTACGATACAGTATCATATAACATCCTCGAGTCATGAGTGTGGATCTATCATCAATATAAATCTCGTACGGTAAATCATCGTACGGCATCCCAAAAGCTGGGTACGGGTCAATATCACATTCATCTCATCAATTATCTGGTATCCTTATCATAATATCTCATGATCTGGGATACTGGTCTAAGTCTAGTACAAATCGATACCATCTATATAAATACAAATGCGTGTGTGAAACACACGTCCAAAGGCCCGCTAAAATCTCATGTCGTATCCCAAATACGAATCACATCATATCACCGATCTCATGGCGCTATGCCCAATCTCATCGACACATTTCCAAATATCATACACTATCCTCATCATCCAGGTATAAGTATAACAAGCAAGCAATGTGTGTGTGTGGGTGTAAACCTATTCTAGGGTTCGCAACTAGGGAACTACGCTAGTTTACTTCTAAACCCTAATCTATCCATAGTACACCTAAACACATCTAGAATATCTATATCATACTTAACGCTATCATACTTATATATATATAGTATATATATATAGTATACTAAATATCGAACTGCGGGGGTGCTATACGCCATCCACCCGACTTCCCCGTAAATATAATCTACTCACCTTGCTCTTCGCCTTCCGTTGCCGACGTCACCATGCGTTTGCTTGTCGTCCCGAAGTCTTCGCGGGGTACCTACACATTAACGTATCGCAAATGCGTATTAAAATCACATCGGAAACCAAAATGGCACGCTAAGGACTATAGGTTAGAACCTATAGACTACGTTTTCAAAACCATCAAACAATTCTCGATATCGTCGTACAAACGTAAAGTGATTGAGGTAAAACAAAATACTAGAATTCCATAATTCAAATACGCAAAACGAAACCCGAATCAAAACAGCAACTATTGAAAATGGTCCCAGATTTCACCCTAGGTCAAATTGGTCAATTTTGCTTATACCAAGGGTCTAGTTTACAGATGAAGGAACTACAGAACAAACACGAACCCATTTGGACCAGGTCTGGCCGCAATTTGTGGCCAGAAGGATTAAATTTGCGGCCGTAGTATGGAGTCAGGGGCTAGGGTCTTGGGGTTAGCTTCCTGGGTGCCTGCATGTATCTCTGTGTATGCAATATAATTTTCAGACGCTCCGGGTGTTAGCAGATTCCAATTTCCCTACACAATTCTCACAATTTCCGTATCTGCAGAATTCAAAGTTCGCAACCTGGGGTTTGTCTAAGGTTTTAATCCAAAATAACATCAACACAGGGGTTGTATAGTCTCTACTAACCTTAATTACACTATTTCAATCAAGTTTCCCTCAAACCCTAACTACAAATTTCCAAATCTCACTAAACATCACTATAACGGTTTTAAGTTAACCTGGATGCAAAGCAATAGAAATACTAGGCTAATGGTTGAGAGAATACCTCATTTGGCAACTCAAGAATTTTCTTGAGTTGCCCCAAGTGTCCAAAATGCAAGCTTTCTTGGTCCATAGTGTAGCTAGTGAGCTTGTGCATCTTTTTAGTGAAGTGGGGAGGGACTTTGGAGAAGTTTTAATGGAGTTTTGGTTTTGTAATGGAGGAGGGAGAGAGGAGGCTGCAGTTGAGCTGAAGGTGGAAGGGGAAATGTTGAAGATGAGGAATGGAGCCCAAGTCAAAGAACCCCTCACATCTCTCTCTCTTCTCTCACTTGCCCAAGCCTCTTAGTTTAATGGGGTTTTTTTTCTTTTCTTTTCTTTTTGTCATTCTCTCTAATTTACAACCATGCAAGAATCATGTAGAATGCCATGATAAAGAAAAATGTAACTCATTAAAAAAAAGACTTGTGCATGATTTGCACAAAACACGCTTAAAACCCGATTAGCGATTTTTAATGCGATTAGCACTAAATTAGCATACAATTAATCATAAAAAATTTTAATTTGCATAATTCAAATAAAACACCCTTTTTTTTAATTTCCATACTTTTTTTTCCAATTTATCGGTATTTAATTATACCGCTATATTAAAATTTTCAATATTTTATTATTAAATTATAAAAATTCCCTAAAGATAATGTTTTATTTTTTTGAAATGTTACAATCTTCCCCACTTAAAGAAATTCGGTCCCCGAATTTAATTTTAAAATCCCTCAAATACTAAAACATTTCGGTAAAAGTCCAAGTCGTCGGGTTCCGAAATCATCAATACATAAAACTCATCATAGCGCAATGCATGCGCATAAGTAATGAGCAGATAACTCAAAATCAAAACTCCGTCAAGCATCCCGCAATCATCGGAGTCATGGTAAAGACACAAATGTCAAATCCAAGACAAAACCAATATGATATATATCAAAACCATACATGTAGACATCAATTCTATACATGTAAATGTCTGAAAGAAATGCATGCCAAACTATATCCAGGTACTGTCCTTTGACTAGTCCTGCTCAGTACAAAAACAAAGAGCAAATATCATAAAAACGTACTACTTCATAAGAAACCAATCCCAAAATGTGTATATGAATGCAACGTAAGTCTGGTGCGCACGGAAATCAAAATCCATATATGTGCCATAAGTGTGCACAGAAACAACATCTTGGTGCAACGGGTGTGCACGAAACATCTGTCATGGGCAACGTGTGTGCCTGACAGCAAAATCAGTTGCATCTGACATGCACGAAGAATCTCGATTTAGCGCATCTGGTGTGCACCAAAATCGCATCTCATAACATGCGCCCAACATGCGCGAAAATCCAAATCGGTGCATCCATTGTGCACGAAATCAACATCAAAAATCAGAATCAAAATCGACGGTATACAATACAGCTCAAACAAAATCAGGTTTACCGCGGTATATAATCTCACAACCATGTGCATCAGCGTGCACAAATCAAATCAAAACACTAAAAATGCATGAAAACTATGCCGAACTCTGGCCTGCTGGGTGTGCGCCATATGACCGCTCCTGGGTCCAAGTTTCCTCATATAATATTCCAGAAAGGTCCTGTCGAGGTCTCTCTCAAATCTCGTTTCTGCCAAACTGCCTGGAAGTTCTCACCCCTTTACTATATCTATTTCTTGTTCCGGAATGGCTGCATACTCATCGCGACTCCTTCTGGAAGGTATATCCATATACAATGCCTCTGCATGCGTATCGCATCTCTGATGTCAGCGGAGTGGAACATCATCTCGTCGAAATCTCGTGCGAACTCTTTACTCCACTCTGTTCCAATGTCGACTGATTAGGACTCGTCTCGTCGTGGCTGCATGGACTGTGCTCCAACGGCTATACTTGTGTCTGGAGTCTCCCAAGCAATGCATCCCATCATATGATATCCGAAAGATGTCGAACCTTTTGATCGATTCGTCAAAACCACATGATCCCCCAAGAGATCAACATCTTGGGTACATTTTAATAGTATCGAGTACATACCACAACATCAGTGGACCAGCCGTAGAAGGGAAAACCCAAGCCTCACTAATGGGGCCGTGGAACTGCCGCAAACCCTAAGGTTCAAAGGCTTTCACACGGTCATTATATCGAGTTAGGGTTTCATTCTTCTAGAGGGTCCATAGAATCGCTTGCACGTCTTTCCGAATACTTTAAACTTAGAATATGGGCTCCTGACACTCGATCGTCTTTGGCTGGAATCAATCAATCTGATGACCTCGCATCGGGGTAAGCGAATGAACCACATGTCCTAGTCGTTCATCCTCGGGTTACTAGGGACCTTCTATTATATCTCTAAATATATACTCATGCTGCAGTAGCTCCAACATCGGGGCGATATCTCATCATTTGCAGCAACAACTGGCTCATTCGTCTGTACGCTGAACAACGCCTCAATCATCATGAATAAGCGATATATCGATGGTCATCACATTCTGGCTGGCCCCTAGCAGTAGCCCGATCCCCTGGTGCTGATTTGCACGTCCAAGAAATCTCGTAAAAGCGATTTGTCAAAAGCTCATGGCGTGAAAACACACTAAAAATGACGCCTCAATATGCAATCGTATGTCCCTGGATTCATGCCCTGGTCAGTCCTCGTTCATGACGAGCTCGCGCTGACGCAACTCTAGCCGTCGCTCTCTCTGCCCGTGTAGTCGTGGCAGCAAAATCATAACCAATATCGATGAGGATAGATCATAGGAATGAATATAATACTGTGCAAGGAAATGTACATCCTAAGGTTTCTTAAGCGGAGTAGCGTATCGTAAGTATGCCGCGGAACATACGTACGGTACGTCACTTATACTCAAGCTACCTACTCCATCAACCAAGGGTCATCCTACGCGACGAAAGTTCGGGTATAATACCCCCTCGACTAAGTCTAAGTTCCGTAAGATCAAGCCTAAGTTCCGTATATATATAAATGAACTAGGCCCCGCATAGTCAAACTTAGACTCGAACCAAGGTTAACCTAGCGCTCTGATACCAACTTTGTCACGACCCGAAATAGCACGTGACTGGCCCTTGAATCATATGAAGTCTATAGGACCCCATCTAATCCAAGTAAGCCAAAAGCCCAGAAATCTAAAACCATTTTAATAATAAATGAAGAAAAAAAATAGTTTTAAGAAGTGAAGAAAACATGATTTAAAAACAAGGTTTTTAAATAAGTAAGCCGAATATGCATTTTTAAAATCTATAGTCTTTTCTGAAAATTTCGGAAGAGTTTCCTTTGTAAATACTGGCCCCGAACGGGGTACAACAAGAATAATATATGCACAATGATAAAAAGCATCCCCAAGCGGGAGCTAGCTCTTCGTCAATCGATGGTCACAACCACACAAACAGTATAATATACAACGCCGAAGGGCGAGGATCAAAACTCAAAAGGAAACTCAAAATCAGCATGAAAACCATAATACTACAACGCGCGACTCTAAGGTCGAAATAATACACAACCGGTTTTCTAATTCTGAAATAATATACAAGTTTGGTTGATGGAATTACTAGATACAACTGATTAAAATAAATGCAAGGGTGGTCACGATGCGAGTGAACCCACCTACTAAAGCAATCACCCACAAAGGAAGCAGTGTGCCAGAAAAGCAGCCGTGAAACCTGTACGGCAAAACCTATAAGAACTGTAGCACAACGGGGGTGAGTTGCCAACTCGTGAATAGAAAATATCGCAGAGCAGAAATCGTATGTATGACTCATCCTAGGTTAATACGATCAAATATAATATATCCTCAAAATGAATAAGTCTGAAGCATGAGAATGTGGCAAGGGTAAACATCTATGCTATGTGTAATACCAAGTGCTCGTGTCAGTGCCTCAGGTAGTAACATATCAAAAATATGAGGTATGATCAATGTAATTATCATGAAATCAGTGTCAACTATATCATGAAGTCTAAGTATGTGGATATCATCCAACTATGTAATCAATGTCTATATGCATGTGGATCCCGTCCACGTATCAACCAATGACATAGCAACATCATGCAAGTAAAAGTCATAAAAGCATATGCGTGAAAGTAGGAGGATATAAATCAACGGGTGTCCCTCGCGACACAACAAAATCATGAAAACATCATGAAACACATTTCCATCATCGACACGTAAATCCTCATCTATCAGGTGCTGTCACCATGACTGGCCCTGATAGGTATGTATCAAACGCTATCTCGAAAACCTGAGTGCCCAGCTTCGACCCTCGAATTTCGATGTATCCATACGTACAAAACTCCGGTCGGTATCCCCTCGATAACCGTTGAGTCCAAATACTATCACCGGTAGGTAGTGCTCCCCTGTCAGGCTCACCGTCCAACATATACGAGTCTTCTTGCCCCGGGGTACCTCACCGGGCCCACCATGTACCCGCAGACGGTGCCTACCGCTCCTCGAATCAGGTTTCACATGCCACTCTCAGCACCGAGAAAACACATGGTGTACGCACTGAAATATCATATCAAGGGAAACCGGGTTTTTAAAAAAATACATAATCTCTTTTGAAATACCCACGGTTCCCAAATCAAGAAATATCATGGAAACAACATATCTCAATGCATATAATCATAAGCATGATGTATGCGACATGTAAAGGAAATGTAAGCATATCAGTATATCATGCAGCATGGAATAATAATATGCACATATTGAGGGAAACCACTCTTTTGAAATGAATCAGTTTTAAAAGTATCTTGCGGTTCCCAAATCTCTAATCAAGTCAGAATCATCTATGTATGTGCAAATATGTATGTGTTGGATATATGTATGCCCTAGAGGCCATTATGTGATAGTTGATGTATCTATACATGTATATATATTCAGTTTACATTCTTGCTCGACATGATAGTATGCTATCTGGTTTCTCTTTATCTGACATGTTGATTTGATCATGCTTTTATTTCATTCATACATGCTGATAAAGCCCTAAGGATATCGGCTTGACTACTCTGATTATGATGCAGATCATACTAGTGGGACATCTGTAGTCTATAAGCATATCCTGAAATGTCCCTAGTCGGAGGTGTATCGAGACGGGGCATCGATATACCAGAGTAGACTAGCGTATATGATACTAGGCCCATGTGATGGACGACGGATGTTCCCACATTCGTCGATGTTTGACATCAAGATCATATACGGGTGCTCAGTGGTGACTGGGTACACTGGACGGACTCGCCGAGAACTCCTATATGGTATTATATCTATCGTCGAATAGCAGTTCTCAGGTGACACTGGTACAGGTTAGTCTGTAGACCCGAGATCGTCATGGAGTCTTGTGTGTTCTCCCACTGTACTTTGATTGCCACCCTACCACGGCTCTACTGAGTCGTGCAAACAGGTGGCCATTGGGTACAGTCCCGAGACACACGAAGGCAATGAGCGATAGGAGGGGTTTCGTCTCTCCCGGTATTGGGAGTTGATGCTGTGCTGTGCTCGACTGGTTATAACAGCAAGTCCCTGGCCAGGGCTGCTGAGATTTACTGATAAGTGTTATCAGTAGTTTCTCGATCTGTTATAGACCATTCACCGACACGACTTGTTGAGTTATTGGGGTCGACGTGACCATCCCTAGGCTCGATATGCAGCATATCTGACGAAGAGACCGGACTGTACGGTAGTGTTACCGGATGGCTCGACGGGAGTTGTAGCAGGTTCGCTTGTTGTCTTCTGATCGCTCAATACCCGGGTGGCCGTTACGTTTGGCTGACCGCTTGCGGCTTGAGGGTGCTTGATATGATCATCACCCACTGCCGGCGTATTGACGAGTCTTAGAGTCCCACACAGGAGTTACCTAGTCCAGGCGAAACGTTGTGGTGCGCGTATGCGATATGCGCTTGAACCCGATTAAAATACGTGTATGGGATACCGTATGTTAATTGGGCGGCTTGCTAATGGTCGGGTCATATATGATATGACCGGATTTGTGAATCAAGTGTTGATTCATCATTAGTTTTCTCACTATAAATCCTATCTTGTTTATGTTGTATGTATGCATGTATGTGTGCATTCATTTTGTTCATGCACATTTGATGTGCAAGCACACATACATACATACATCATATATTGTCATGGTTGTTTATACAATGGGAATGGTGGATGTATAAGAATTACACCATGGTTGTATTTGGATAATTATTAGATTTAAATTAAAGCAAAAGAAAATGAAAAATGGGTTAAATCACTTAAGTCTTTCTACACTCTTCTAACTCAACCATGCTCACCTAACTTTTAACCCATAGTTTATTTTCTTATCATGCTTTTAATTTAAATTAAAATGATATCTAAATATCTAACCATGGTTGGTTTAGAGAAAGAAAAATATATATAGCTATTTTTCTTTTCTCTTTGATAAGATAATTCATTCTCTTCTTAAAAAGTCCATCATCTTCATCAACCTCCATGCTTAAGCTCTCTAGTTCTTACAAGAGAGTGTATCCTTCATAAAAATAGGATTTTGAAGTGAGATCCATAACCACAACTTCATTCTAATCAAGTCTAGCTCACTTGATTAGAGTGTTCTCTTTGTTTATCAAAGTTGCAAGCTTGGACGGGATAGCTCCGGGTGGATCGTCGTGGATGCAAAAGGACGACGAGCGGACCTTCTTCAAACACCTTGGAGCTTGAGGAGCGAAACAAAAACGGGAGCTACAAAGGTTGTAGCATTCAAACCCTAACTTTTGTTAGCTTTAGTTTTAGTAAACCTAACTTTCTAGGATCGATTCCTATGCTTGTTAGTTTAGCACCTTAAAAAATGAAAACTTTAGGTCATGTGATGCTTGTAATCTCTTCATAGGGTGCTATACTAACCTTACATTGGTATCAGAGCCGACCTAGACCGTTAGGCGCCCTTTTTGCGAAGTGAAAAGTCCGATCGAAACATAATACGGAAATATGGGATGCTTTCTGGAAATTTTTTTAAAACTGATCCTTTTCAGAATTAAAAATTCTCAAAAAATAGAGCAGGTAAAAATTAAGAGATCTGGAAAATTCGTACCCATGAACAGTAAAGTTGACCGCGGAAGCGCGGCACAAGCTTGCTTGTGCCGCGCTTCCGCGGCGAAATGTGGGGCTCTCTGGTAATTTTTTGCACAGTAATTTTCTTTACCTGCTACAGTACATTTTGAGAGTATTTAATCTGAATCTGATGTTGAAAATTCTAGAGGTAGTTTTGAATTCGTCGTTTCGATCGGAATTTTCATTTCGTATTTCTTTTCCGGGTAAACTAGAAAGTATTGAAGTGTTTGAACGATTGTCATTCACTCAATATTCACGGGGTTTAAATAGTTTGGAGATGTGTGCAAGTCTTTTTGCGGTGGTCCCTCTAGAAGACAACAAACCTTAACTCGATTATGTGACCGTCTCGAACTGCCCTTTGAACCTTAGGGTTTGGGACAGTACGGCGTGCCACATGTGAGGCGTTGGCTTGACCCTTCTACGGCTGGACCGCCGCTACTGTGTCACACTCCGTATTTTTTGAACCCTGCTCAAGTGTTGAGCTTTAGTGAATCTTGGGTGCTTGACAGTTCGTTCGAAAACTTTAATACTGTCTGTTTATCTGGAATGTGATACAATATGTGGAATTCAAATAGTGTAGACATGAAATACGAAATATGTGATATTTCGCATTTATGATGTCTAATGAGAATCTGGATTCCAAATATTGTAGTTTTACACTTTCTTTTCTGCGACCGTAAGTGTAGTATGTTAGATATCGCCGGTTTCGTTGCTATACATCAACGACAATCGGGGTACGCATACTTACTTACGTTGATGATATATGATATTATGTGTTGCTGAGATATGATGTGCAGGATTGTCGCGATCGAATAGCCGGGGGGTTTTTGTGAGATGAGAGTTTTATATTTTCATTCATGTAAATTCAAATGTAATGTAATATTCTTTTATTTGGGGCACTTCCAGGTTGCGGTTGTGTCACCAGTGTTGTATATTATTTACTTTTCCGCATTAGGGTGGACCCAAGGAGGGGAGCACAGGTGACCGGGTTCTGGGGTTCAGTGGGAGGCCATCTCGAGGAGTCGAGACCGGGTCTCCTAAACTCCAGGATTGCTAGGGTCACTTGCTGCTCTCGTAGGGGTCCAGGGTGTGGGCTTGGCTATTCATCGCGACTGTGGAATCCGTATTTTCTATTCTGGCTAAATACTAAATACGGACATCCTAGTATATCCCACGTTATATCTATATTTCTGCTGCCTGTGTTCTGTGATATCTGAGACGAATGACTTATTATATATATGATATATAGTAGACGTTGCTTATGTTTTACACCCGCGCTAGTCCCGTCCCGGTATGCCGTTAGTTAAGTAACCTAACGGTGCATAGCGGAACATTGCGGCGAATGCGGATGGCATAAGCGTACGTGTTATTTTCGTTTCTTTTCTGTGATTGGCTTAAGGACTTAAATGATGGGATTACATTAATGTGATTAATGTAAAGAAAATAAACCTAAAAGATGTTGTAGAATCGGATTTAAAAACTACTCGGCTATTTATAAAAAAGCTATATTTCAAAAACTGCGGAGCTTAAGCCACTCCTTTTGAAAACTGTTTGATTCTACAACGATATCGAGTTCAAAGCGTTAAAGATTTTCTTAAAAATCATTCGCAACCCTCCGTCATTTTAGGAAGTAGAGTACTTAGTATTCGTGCTACGTTTGTTGACTTTAGTTAAGGCGTAGTGTACGGTAGCTAAGTGATGTCTTCCTACAATGCATATGATGCAGATTAATTAGGACATTCATGCGACTTTATTGACCATAGTTAAGGGTCAAATGGGTGGGTCTAATTGATCAAGAAATGACGGGTAGAACTTGACTGGTACTTATGATTTGTTGACCATAGTTAAGGTCATAAGTACTAGGGGTAAAAATTACATCGGGAATTTCAAGTGTTGAAATTTGCAATGAGATTGCATACCTTCCATGTGATGGTTGGATCCCGATCCCACTGTGGGCAATAGTTGCTCCTAGGAGAGTTTTACAGTTTACAATTAGCTAACTCATTAGGTGTCTAGAAAGGTGTTAACGGGGCTCCGCCTCTGGGAAAACGAGGTTTACTCTAATTAGGTCCGTGCGAAAGCACGGGGAACCTCCCTCAAAGTACCGACACTGGCCTGGCCGAACGGTTAGCGAAGTTGTAGACTGTAATTAATCCTGGCTAGTTTTTCTTTTTAAGGTTTGAAAGAAAAACTTGATAAAAAGCAGTGGGAAACATCGATTAGACAAGATAATAAACCAATCTAATCTGTGCAAGAGCTTTCGCTGAGTGTATTCTTTTCTCTCTCTTAATGGCAGATACCAAATGACTGGACTTAAGCTTCTATTAGATAAGAACAAACTGAATGGAACCAACTATAAAGACTGGCTAAGGAATCTGAAGATCGCCTTGACATATGATAAAGTATCATATGTCCTCACGGCTTCAGCCCCGCCCGTCCCAGGCCCAAAATCCTCAGTTGCGGACATTGAAGTCCGCAAGACATGGGACGCTGACTGTGCCATGGCAAAATGCCTCGCGCTTGCATCGATGGACAACATACATCAAAAGCAGCACGAGGACATGGACATTCACGGGATTTTACTCCATACAAAGGAGTTGTATGGGGAGCAGTCCCGCGTATTACGATACGAGGCATCAAAGAAACTGTTTCACATGCGGATGGCCCCTGGCACACCAGTAGCAGACCATGTTTTGAAGATGATAGCTCTTATAGAAGAGCTTGAGGACCTCGGATGGACCATGGACAATGAACAATATGTCGATATTATTCTGCAGTCCCTCCCCTCCACCTTTGCTCAGTTCATAGTGAACTTCAACATGCATGGCATGGAGAAGGAGCTCCCTGAACTCCTTAATATGTTAAGGAGTGCAGAGAGCACTATGAAGTCGGCAAAGACTCCCGTTATGACGATTGGACAGTCTTCTTCTTCTCGCCCGAAAGCTAAGGCCAAGGGAAAGAAAAAGAAGAAACCCACTAATTCTAAGGGTGGAGTCAAAAAGGCGAAGGGAAAGGGAAAGTCCACGGCTGGAGACCCAGGGAAAGGCGAGTGTTTTCATTGCCACAAGACAGGACACTGGAAGCGCAACTGCACAGAGTACCTAAGTCTCAAGAAGAAGCATGGTGATGCTTCCGCTTCAGGTGCGTTTGTGACTGAAAACTGTTTTTCTATAAACTCTGCTTCCTGGGTATTGGATACCGGTTCAGGTTCTCACATTTGCAATTCTATGCAGGGGTTGAGAAATAGCAAGGTTTTGAAGACAGGTGACCATACTCTCCGCGTTGGAAATGGTTCCAATGTACATACAGTCGCAGTGGGAGAGTATCACTTGGGGTTGCCGTCTGGATATATTTTGATTTTGAATCCATGTTATTTTGTACCTGATATGTTGTGTAATATTATATCTGTTTCTTTGTTGGACAATGAAGGGTATAATTTTGTATTACAAAACAATGTTATGAACATTTACCTGAATCAAATGTTGGTTGGGTATGGTACACTTAATAACGGAATATATGTCCTAAATCAACACACAGTTTTCAGTATACAACACACTAATAAAAGAAAACTTTCAGAATTAAATGAAGCTTTTCTTTGGCATTGTAGACTTGGTCATATTAACGAAACAAGACTAAACAAGTTACACAAAGATGGATATTTAAATCCTTTTGAATATAAATCTTATGCGACTTGCCAGTCTTGTATCAAGGGTAAAATGACCAAAACTCCGTTTACTGGACACGGAGAGAGAGCTACTCAGCTCCTGGGCCTCATACATAGTGATGTATGTGGGCCAATGTCTACACAGGCTAGAGGCGGTTTTTCATACTTCATTACATTCACCGATGATTTCTCAAGATTCGGTCATGTATTTTTATTAAAGCATAAGTCCGACGCTTTCGAGAAGTTCGTTGAATATAAACAAGAAGTAGAAAAACAAACCGGCTTGAGTATTAAGATGCTTCGATCAGATCGAGGTGGTGAGTATCTCAGTACAGAATTTGCAAACTTCTTAAAAGAGAATGGGATTCTCTCTCAGCTCACTCCGCCTTACACACCACAGCACAACGGTGTGTCAGAACGACGGAATAGGACCCTATTAGATATGGTCCGGTCCATGATGAGTGACGCTGAGTTACCAGTCTCGTTTTGGGGACATGCGTTGGAGACTGCAGCGTTTCTGCTAAACAGGGTTCCGACCAAAGCTGTGTCTACCACGCCATATGAGATATGGAATGGGAAGAGACCATCTCTTAAGCGAATTAAGATTTGGGGTTGCCCGGCCTATGTTAAAAAGCAGAATCCGGACAAACTCGAGACACGGTCAGTCATGTGTAACTTTGTGGGATATCCAAAGAATTCTTATGGGTATCTGTTCTACCACAAAGAGGAACAAAAGGTGTTTGTTTCTCAGTATGCCACATTCTTGGAAAAAGAGTTTTTCACGGATAGAGATGATGGCAAGGTGGTAGATCTAGAAGAGGTTCTAGAGACACAAACTACGAATGACGATTTGGTCGAACCGGCTGTTGCAACAGAAACTGAAGAACCTCGGCCACTCCGGAGGTCTGGTAGGACTTCTCGCCCACCGGAGAGGTACTACGGTTTCCTTATTGATGGTGACAGAGAAGACTGTATCATAGATGATGATGATCCTACCAGTTTTCAGCAAGCTATCACGAGTGGTGACTCTGTGAAGTGGCTGGATGCCATGAGATCCGAAATGGAGTCTATGTACACCAACAAAGTATGGACTTTGGACGTTGTACCCCCTGGGGTAAAACCTGTAGGGTGCAAATGGATCTTTAAAAGAAAGATTGGTGTGGATGGGCAGGTAGAGACCTATAAGGCAAGACTTGTGGCGAAAGGTTTTCGTCAAAGACCAGGATTGGACTATGACGAAACTTTTTCGCCCGTAGCCATGCTTAAATCTATTCGGATCCTACTTGCTATTGCTGCTCACTACGACTATGAAATCTGGCAGATGGACGTAAAAACAGCATTTCTAAATGGAGATTTAGAAGAATGCGTTTATATGGATCAGCCAGAGGGCTTCATTGACAGTGGGAGCAGCGAGAAAGCATGTAGATTGCTTAAATCCATATATGGGTTAAAGCAGGCATCTCGGAGTTGGAACATCTGTTTCGATGATGTTATCAAAGAGTTTGATTTCATCAAAAATCCAGATGAACCTTGTGTTTATAGGAAGGCTGTAGGAAGAGCTGTCACATTCCTCGTATTGTACGTGGATGACATTCTTCTGATAGGAAATGATATTCCTATGCTACAGTCGGTCAAATCATTCTTATCACTGAGGTTCTCCATGAAGGACCTGGGTGATGCCACATACATCCTGGGCATAAGGATCTATAGAGATAGATCCAAAAAGTTATTGGGATTGTCCCAAACCAGGTACATCAACACCATCCTAAAAAGGTTTAGTATGGAAGACTCCAAGCGGGGTGCCTTACCCGCTTGCCATGGAGTCACTCTCTCCAAGGATTCTTGTCCAAAGACTGATGAAGAGAGAGCTCGCATGACCATTATACCTTATGCTTCGGCAATAGGGTCTATAATGTATGCGATGTTATGTACACGCCCAGATGTGGCTTATGCACTTAGTGTTGTAAGCAGGTATCAATCCAACCCAGGGGAGAACCACTGGACAGCTGTGAAGAACATTCTAAAGTACTTGCGAAGGACTAAAGAATTGTTCTTGGTGTATGGTAACAAGGATCTCCAAATGGAGGCCTTTACCGATTCCAGCTTCCAGAGCGATAAGGATGACAGCAAATCTATCTCAGGGTTTGCATTCACCCTCAATGGAGGGGCGGTAAGTTGGAAGAGTTCCAAACAAGATACCGTTGCAGACTCTACGATGGAAGCTGAGTACATTGCTGCAAATGATGCCGCCAAGGAAGCAGTCTGGATGAAGAAGTTCGTCTTGGAGCTAGGAGTAGTTCCAACCATTATTGATCCAATACCTTTGTATTGTGACAATAATGGGGCGATGGCGTTAGCCAAGGAACCCAGATCCCATCAGCGATCCAGACATATCCTGAGGCGCTTTCATTTGATCCGGGAGATTGTAGATCGCCGCGAGATCGAGATTAAGAGAGTAGACACAAAGAACAACGCCGCGGATCCATTCACCAAGGCCCTCCCTCAGCCGCAGCATGAGCGACTCTTTGAGATGTTGGGTATGAGATACGCCAATAACTGGCCTTAGTGCAAGTGGGAGATTGTTGGATATATGTATGCCCTAGAGGCCATTATGTGATAGTTGATGTATCTATACATGTATATATATTCAGTTTACATTCTTGCTCGACATGATAGTATGCTATCTGGTTTCTCTTTATCTGACATGTTGATTTGATCATGCTTTTATTTCATTCATACATGCTGATAAAGCCCTAAGGATATCGGCTTGACTACTCTGATTATGATGCAGATCATACTAGTGGGACATCTGTAGTCTATAAGCATATCCTGAAATGTCCCTAGTCGGAGGTGTATCGAGACGGGGCATCGATATACCAGAGTAGACTAGCGTATATGATACTAGGCCCATGTGATGGACGACGGATGTTCCCACATTCGTCGATGTTTGACATCAAGATCATATACGGGTGCTCAGTGGTGACTGGGTACACTGGACGGACTCGCCGAGAACTCCTATATGGTATTATATCTATCGTCGAATAGCAGTTCTCAGGTGACACTGGTACAGGTTAGTCTGTAGACCCGAGATCGTCATGGAGTCTTGTGTGTTCTCCCACTGTACTTTGATTGCCACCCTACCACGGCTCTACTGAGTCGTGCAAACAGGTGGCCATTGGGTACAGTCCCGAGACACACGAAGGCAATGAGCGATAGGAGGGGTTTCGTCTCTCCCGGTATTGGGAGTTGATGCTGTGCTGTGCTCGACTGGTTATAACAGCAAGTCCCTGGCCAGGGCTGCTGAGATTTACTGATAAGTGTTATCAGTAGTTTCTCGATCTGTTATAGACCATTCACCGACACGACTTGTTGAGTTATTGGGGTCGACGTGACCATCCCTAGGCTCGATATGCAGCATATCTGACGAAGAGACCGGACTGTACGGTAGTGTTACCGGATGGCTCGACAGGAGTTGTAGCAGGTTCGCTTGTTGTCTTCTGATCGCTCAATACCCGGGTGGCCGTTACGTTTGGCTGACCGCTTGCGGCTTGAGGGTGCTTGATATGATCATCACCCACTGCCGGCGTATTGACGAGTCTTAGAGTCCCACACAGGAGTTACCTAGTCCAGGCGAAACGTTGTGGTGCGCGTATGCGATATGCGCTTGAACCCGATTAAAATACGTGTATGGGATACCGTATGTTAATTGGGCGGCTTGCTAATGGTCGGGTCATATATGATATGACCGGATTTGTGAATCAAGTGTTGATTCATCATTAGTTTTCTCACTATAAATCCTATCTTGTTTATGTTGTATGTATGCATGTATGTGTGCATTCATTTTGTTCATGCACATTTGATGTGCAAGCACACATACATACATACATCATATATTGTCATGGTTGTTTATACAATGGGAATGGTGGATGTATAAGAATTACACCATGGTTGTATTTGGATAATTATTAGATTTAAATTAAAGCAAAAGAAAATGAAAAATGGGTTAAATCACTTAAGTCTTTCTACACTCTTCTAACTCAACCATGCTCACCTAACTTTTAACCCATAGTTTATTTTCTTATCATGCTTTTAATTTAAATTAAAATGATATCTAAATATCTAACCATGGTTGGTTTAGAGAAAGAAAAATATATATAGCTATTTTTCTTTTCTCTTTGATAAGATAATTCATTCTCTTCTTAAAAAGTCCATCATCTTCATCAACCTCCATGCTTAAGCTCTCTAGTTCTTACAAGAGAGTGTATCCTTCATAAAAATAGGATTTTGAAGTGAGATCCATAACCACAACTTCATTCTAATCAAGTCTAGCTCACTTGATTAGAGTGTTCTCTTTGTTTATCAAAGTTGCAAGCTTGGACGGGATAGCTCCGGGTGGATCGTCGTGGATGCAAAAGGACGACGAGCGGACCTTCTTCAAACACCTTGGAGCTTGAGGAGCGAAACAAAAACGGGAGCTACAAAGGTTGTAGCATTCAAACCCTAACTTTTGTTAGCTTTAGTTTTAGTAAACCTAACTTTCTAGGATCGATTCCTATGCTTGTTAGTTTAGCACCTTAAAAAATGAAAACTTTAGGTCATGTGATGCTTGTAATCTCTTCATAGGGTGCTATACTAACCTTACAGTATGTACAATGGGTATGTGCACAAGTATGAGTGTACAATAAGTATGTGCACAAGTATGAGTGTACAATAGGTATGTGCACAAGTATGCCATGCAAAGTATCATATCCTGATGCAATAATCTTACTATGTAGTGACATGGCAATTATCGATGATGAAGTGTGTGAGCCGACAAGCAGGTGTACGTGGAAATACGCATCATCGATAATGGTGCTGGTGTCCTAACAGCTTGGTTTTAATACAACATTAAATATATTTAACATACGATGCAATGCGTACAGCAAGAATATGCGGCAAATGAATAATAACCACAACAATGCAGAATCTACATCAATGTATCTATGTCATACTATTTTGCCATTTGAAAGAAGACGAATCGGGGTTTTTAGGAAAATAAGGGCTACGGTGTTTTTAAGAAAAGATGTGTCCTTTGAAAATATCCGTATAATCTCTTTGATTGTCTTTAAAATACTCCTGATTCGTTAGTTTTGAAATAGTTATGACTCGGGTCTAGTCTAACATCTACAAGGTAACTACAGATCTAACTAATAAGCTAATGGAAAGGGTATGGAAACCACCTAAATCTGAGTCGATACATATATACATATAATAGTCGGTGATCCCATCTCAGTGGTACCACATACGATACAGTATCATATGACATCCTCGAGTCATGAGTGCGGATCTATCATCAATATAAAGTTCGTACGGTAAATCATCGTACGACATCCCAAAAGCTGGGTACGGGTCAATATCACATTCATCTCATCAATTATCTGGTATCCTTATCATAATATCTCATGATTTGGAGTACTGGTCTAAGTCTAGTATAAATCGATACCATCTATATAAATACAAATGCGAGTGTGAAACACACGTCCAAAGGCCCGCTAAAATCTCTTGTCGAATCTCAAATACGAATCACATCATATCACCGATCTCATGGTGCTATGCCCAATCTCATCGACTCATCTCCAAATATCATACACTATCCTCATCATCCAGGTATAAGTATAACAAGAAAGCAATGTGTGTGTGTGGGTGAAAACCTATTCTAGGGTTCGCAACTAGGAAACTATAGTAGTTTACTTCTACCCCCTAATCTATCCATAGTACACCTAAACACATCTAGAATATCCATATCACACTTAACGCTATCATACTGTAACACCTTATGATGTGTTTAGTAGATAATTATATTTATATAAAGGGTTTTTTATAAAAAGTTTACCAAATTGGGTTTCAAATATTTTTCCAAATTTAATAAATATTTTCCTAGAATTTTGCTAGGCTTGCACACACATGTGCATGTAAACTAGGGTTTAAAATGAGGTTATACCATGATTAGCAACCATGGTGGGTTTAATAATGGGGATTAAGTCTTTTGGGTTTTAATTAAGTTATTTAGTTATTTGTTGGGTTGTTTTAATTTGAATTTTTGTTTTGGGGTGTTGACTTGGTGAGAGAGAGAGAGAGAGTGTGTGCATTATGGGACATAATGGCTTTTGCCATGCCTCATTAAATGAGGAGAGAGAGTGAGGGAGGGGTTGACTAAGCCTAGTTCTCATTTCCCTTGTCTTCTCATTCTTTTTTCTCTCAACCTCTCACTCTCATACTCACACACCCACACTCCCAGCAGCAGCAGCAAGCACAGCAGCAGCACAGCACAGCAGCAGTAGCAGTGAGCAGCAGCAACAGCTTCAGCAGCAGCTCCTTCTCCTTCCTCCTGCTCCCTAGGGTCTAGTGTGGGGTATACTTCTTGAACTTACCCCTAGTTTGCTTAGTTAATGTAGTTTAGCTTCGATTAGTGATTTATGGTGCGTTTTAGTGTGATATGTGGTAATTAGTAGGAACTTTGACCAAGCGAAGTGTGTATTGGTTAAACTAAGTTGATTGAGTGTTGTTAGGGCCATGTTAACCTAGCTTAGCCCCCAATTGCACTAAAATACCACCAGGTTTCTGTTTGATGCAAATTCATCGTTTTTAAGCAATTTCTAGCTTCCTGTAATCTGCTATCGACCCAGTGAGTTCAGAATAAATCTGAGTTGACTGCATTATAGTTGTTAGGTGTTGATCCCATGTGTAGAACACGACCCCCATTTTCCATGTTTGGGCCGCCGAAATATTAGTTCTAGCCGCAATTTGCGGCCAGATGGGGGGGCATGGGTTTGGGTCTTGCTCTATAGGTGTCTGCTGCTATCCTGAGACTCATGGTATGTACAATTTTATTTAATTCTTGCTGTAGAAAAATCTGGAGTCGATTACCCTATTTTCCGTATTTTTAAACCTTCACGACACGCGTGTTACGTGTGTGGGTTTGGGGTTTCTGCGTATCGCGACGCGTCGGGCTAGCTTGAGGCGCGTAATCACACGTTTTAGCGTATCGCGCACACGCACGCTTGGTTTGCGACGCGGGTTTCTAGTTTGACCTTAATATCGCGTTTTTGTAGATTTGAGCTTATGTGTGATATATTGTGTAAATTCTAGGTTCGCAGGCGAGTGAGACGGACGCTGCGAAGAAGGGGAAGCAAGTCGTCGGCTACACTTAGCGCGAGACCTCGGTGAGTAGATTTAACATCTACAGGGATATCGCCCGCATGGCGTTATGCGTCAGGGCTGATAAGACCTTATAGCAACATATTGCATTTACCTACATTGACTGTTCATGGATACTGTTGTTGCATACTGCATCCCCTGCTATATGTATGTAAACTTAGAATTGATAGAACACCGCACTATTACTAACGGTTCATGTTGCACGAGCACTAATCTGCATTTTACACACACACCGTTAGTAATTGCCATGACACACTCACTGTAGAATTGCCATGATCATTATATTGTAGTTCATTCCACATATGATTCGATATGATTTTTCAAAGAAATTGGGAGCCGCATGATGTCTTTGAAAAACTAAAACTATTTTAAAAAGCGGTTTCTCCCTTGTACCTACATTGTGGCTTGATGGACATAGCACATCGCATTTGATATTTTCATTGGTGTTGGATTTTTCATGTGATTTTTGGTTTTGAGGACCGTGGGGTTATTTAAGAAAAGATGCACTATTTGAAAACCCGGTTCCCCATGATATGATATTTTGGTGCGTCCACCACGTGTTTTCTCGGTGCTGAGAAGTGTGTTTGAAACCCGATTCGAGGAGTTGGATGATCCGTTTGCGGATTCGTGGTGGACCCGGTATGGTTCCCCGGGGAGAGAAATGTTTTTCGTGGAGTAGACGATTGTTGGATATATGTATGCCCTAGAGGCCATTATATGATAGTGGATGTATTTATACATGTATATATATATATATATATATATATATATATTCAGTGTACATTCTTGCTCGACATGATAGTATGCTATCTTGTTCTTCTTTATCTGACATGTTGATTTGATCATGCCTTTATTCATTCACACATGTTGATAAAGACCTGAAGATATAGGCTTGACTTCTGTGATTATGATGGAGATCATACTAGTCGGACATCTGTAGTTTATAAGCATATCCTGAAATGTCCCTAGTCGTAGGTATATCGAGACGGGGCATCGATATACCAGAGTAGACTAGCGTATATGATACTAGACCCATATGATGGGCGATGGATGTTCCCACATTCATCGATGTTTGACATCGAGATTGTATACGGGTGCTCAGTGATGACTGGGTACACTGGACGGACTCACCGAGAACTCCTATATGGAATTATATCTATCGTCGGATAGCAATTCCCAGGTGACACTGGTGCAGGTTAGTCTGTAGACCCGAGATCGTCATAGAGTCTTGTGTGTTCTCCCACTGTACTTTGATTACCACCCTACGAGTCGTGCAAACAGGTGGCCGTTGGGTACAGTCCCGAGATACACGAAGGCAATGAGCGATAGGAGGGGTTTCGTCTCTCCCGGTATTGGGAGTTGATGCTGTGCTGTGGTCGACTGGCTATATCAGTAAGTCCCTGGCCAGGGCTGTTGAGATTTACTGATAAGTTTTATCAGTAGTTTTTCAATCTGTTATAGACCATTCATCGGCACGACTTATTAAGTTATTGGGGTCGACGTTACCATCCCTAGGCTTGATATGCAGCATATCTGACGAAGAGACCGGTCTGTACGATAGTGTTGCCGGTTGGCTCGACGGGAGTTGTAACAGGTTTGCTTGTTTTCTTCTGATCGCTCAATACCCGGGTGGCCATTACGTTTAGCTGACCTCTTGCGGCTTGGGTGTGCTTGATATGATCATCACCCACTTCCGGCGTATTGATGAGTCTTAGAGTCCCACAATGGAGTTGCCTAGTCCAGGCAAAACGATATGGTGCGCATATGAGATATGCGCGTGGACCCGGTTAAAATGCGTGTATGTGATACCGTATATTAGTCGGGCGGTTTGCTTTTAGTCGGGTCGTATGTAATATGACCGGGTTGCTAAATCAAGTATTGATTTATCATTGACCATTAGTTTCTCACTAGAAATCATTTCTTGTCTTTTTTGTTGTATGCATGCATGTATGCATTCATTCTTATTCATGCACATATGGATGTGCATGCACATATACATGCATACATCATTCTATCATGGTTGTTGATATAGTGGATGGTGGCAATATAAGACTCACACCCTTTATAAAATATATGGATATTATTTTTGGAAAAGAAAAATGAAAATGGAAATTGTTTCATGGTTAAATATTTTATTCTTTCATTAACCCTTTAGTTTAACCATGATTTAATTTCTATGGTCATTTTTGTTCCAAACAAAAATATCTAGATATTTTATAACCATGGTTGTGAATGAGAGAGTGAATATATATATTTTCATTTTCTCATTTTATTGAACAAGCTTATCATTATCTTGAGTTTCATAAGCCATCATCTTCTTCCTCCTTTCTCTCTTGCTCTCTAGATTTCTCAAGTGAGCCAAAGAGTGACCAAGTTAGGATTTTGAAGTGAGAAAACCAACCACAACACCATTCTACACTAGTCTTGCCCATTAGTGTAGAGTGTTAGCTTCCATTTCTTCTCTTGATCTTATGAAGCTTCAAGCTTGGACAAAGAGGACTCCGGGTGGATCGTCGTGGACCTAGAGGATCTCAAGCGGACCTTTTTCCAACTCTCAAGTAGCCAAGGAGTCTAGCGTAGGGAGCTACAAAGGTTTTACTCTCAAAACCCAAGCTTTTTCTACTTGTGTTTGTGTTAAAGTTTAGTTGCCCTAATTTTTCTAGCATGATCCTTGTGATTGTTTCTTTAGCACCATCTAAAATTAAAATATAACATGTGTGTTGCCTCCATATCCTAATAGTGGTGCTGTAGGAAGCCTTTCATGGTATCAGAGCCAAGCTAGAATCTTAGGCGACGCGTAGGCGAAGTTAAAACTCCGATCGAACCCCGAAATACGCCATTTTAACCCTTCTCTGTACATTTTTTAAAAACTTTTTTTTTTCAGAATTAAAAATACTTAAAAAATTCAGCAGGGAAATCTAAGCAATGCTGTAAAAAACGAAGCAGTAAGTCGTACATATCGCAGCGGAACCGCGGCCAGACCTTGCTTGGGCCGCGGATCCGCGGCCGTACAGAAGAGAAATAGCCTCGTTTTTATACAGTAATGTTGGTGTCTGCTTGTACATATTTTTGGGTATTTTTAATCTGACACAAGTGTTGAGTGTTCTGGGGATTATTTTGGATTTGTTGATTCGATCGAAATATTTAATTTTGTGTTGTTTTCGGGTAATTTA
Source organism: Agapanthus africanus (assembly GCA_030015575.1). Lineage (NCBI taxonomy): Eukaryota > Viridiplantae > Streptophyta > Magnoliopsida > Asparagales > Amaryllidaceae > Agapanthus > Agapanthus africanus. The sequence continues at coordinate 361,624,148 of JASDDO010000022.1, read as the reverse complement.
GAAAGTATTAAAAAGTGTTGGGTATAGTGCCCTCAGAGTCAATTATTGGATCACAGGCACGTGATTGCAATGATTGAGAGAGGGCCTATGCCGGTAGGACAGTCTTACTCGAGATGATAGTATGCTATCTGGTTTATCTTTATCATCGTGTACTGCTTTAGGTGACCTTACAAGTCACTATTGCACGTTGATAGAGCCCTTAGGATTCTTGCTTGACTGCCAGCAGTATGAGGGCGATCATATACGTGGGAGCTGGGGTCTATAAGCACATCCTTAAAAGGTCCCTAGTCGTGGGAGTTTTCGAGACAGGGCATCAATACTCCAGAGTAGACTAGTGTATACAGTCGAGACCCCGACGAGGGGCAGTGGCCGGTCTCACAAGCCACTGGTGTCAGTTGGTTCACCTAAGATGTATACAAGTGCTCATTGGGTTATGAGTACACCGGACAGGACTCGCCGGGAACATGCTAGTTGGTCTTATACCAGACGTCAGATAGTAGTTCCCTGGTGACATGTGTACAGGTTAGTTCATCGACCTGAGATCGTCATTTGTCTCGTGTGAGTTCCCACTGTACTTTGATTACTACCCTACCACGCTCAAAGGAGTCGTGCAAACAGGTTTTAGTTGGGTACAGTCCCGAGCCACATGGAGGCAGTGAGCGGATCTTCAGGGGTTCATCTCTCCCGGTATTGGGGGTGAGGTCGCGCTGTATCTAGGAGAGCCATTACACGAAGTCCTTGGCCAAGGAAGGAGATTTACTGGTAGGTATTCCAGTAATATCTCAGGGTGTTCTGGGCTACACTCCGACACGACTTGTACCGCTTTTAGGGGTCTGACTTTTACCAACTCCCTAGGCCCGCCATGCGATGCTCATAGACGAACGGACCGGACTGTACGGATATTGTCACTGACAGGCTCAGTAGGGTGTCAGGATGAGTTCGCTCACAGATGTCCCTTTTGGTCAATAGCTGGTAGCCCTTCATGTATGGCTAATACCTCTGACGTGCTAGTGGTTAAATCCACAGCCAAAGTATTGACGAGTCTTTAGAGTCCCCCACAGACAGATTCTCAAGTTTCGGGCGAAACGTTGTAGAGGCCGTATGGAGATATGGCAGGGTTCGATCTTATACGTGCGGTATTGCACGGATCATGATCGGACGGATAATACTAGCGGGCTTTGGTTTAAGCCGGATCCTAGTATTGTACAGTGTAGATTTTGTCTCATTGCATTTGTATTCGGTCGGAATACAAATGCGGGTATATATATACAGTCGCGGGGTTTTCCTGTAATTTATTACGGGATCAGCTTTTTGAAGTTGCCAGTTTGCATTCCGTTGTGGCCAGTTTTCCTTTGTTCCTTCATGGCCGGATTTTTTTGATGGAGGGGCTAATTTGCAGTTGTGCAAATTAGCAATTGTGGAGAGGGTTTATTTGTAAATGGTGGATTATGATAATTCAAGCATATTTTCTTTTTTCTTTCATCATGGTTTGCATTAATTGAGATGGGATTTGATGAAGATGTGAGGGTGATGTTTTGAAGTGAGGTTTGCTTTTGTTTATGATCACCCCTTTGCTTTTACTACGCTTACCTTCCTTCGTGGATTTTTTCCCACTCCCATTTTGAGAGAGACCGGCCACACATTTGAGCGGGAGAGAATTATTTTTGGTGTGGAAAATTCTTCATCTCATTTTTAGCTTACACCAAAAATCCTAAAGCTTATCTCCTCTTGTTCATTTATTCATTCCTCCATCATATATGGAAACTTCATACCCGCATCGAGACAATCCATTCTACACTTCACCTACAACATTCTTAGACACGTCGGCTTGCCAACTTCGTGTCCGAGTTGTCTCGGTCCAGAGATGGGAGCCCGTAAAAAGAATCGGCGATGTGGTGCCCTTTCCGACGAGGAGATGAAGAACGGAGATTCCGCGAGGAGATCGGGATGGAGGCCGAAGACCGAAGGACACGGATCGCTCGGTATAGCTTTCTACCCATTCTTTAGTTTGCTAGCATTAGGTTAATGGCCCGATCCGGGTTTTATAGTGCGCGGTAGTGCCGGTTTACAAGTTTTGTAAAAGTTTCATTTCCGCATTCGGGCGTCGGATTGACGGCCGGGGCGCTGCCGTGGACTTACATTGGTATCAAAGCCACACCATTAACCTAGCCTAGCTTGCTCTAACGTGTTTACAAGTTCGATCGAACAAATTTCCAAAAACCACATTTTCCATGCATCAGTTTCTGTCGAATTTTTCCAGTCGTCAAAAAAATTATTTGGTACATTGGAAAATTACGTGCAGGGTTTTTTGAGAATTCTGTGAAAATTTGGTCGGCTGATATTACTGTAGCGCGGCGGATCAGCGGCCAAAACCATGTTTGGGCCGCGGATCCGCCGCCGTTTTGTGTCCAAACTGGACCAAATTTTTACAGTCAGCTTCTGACATGGAAATAGGGTTTTTGGTATGTTCTGTTTGGGCCCAGAATTTTTTTGAGTGCTACAGTTGTGCTTGGGGCCCACTTCGGTATATTTAGTCGATCGAAAATTTTAAACATGTTAGTTCACAGTATTTACATTATATCTGTGACCGTGAATGTCACTTGATCGGTAAATCCTGTCTAACTGCTATAGCCCTTTTAGACGGATTTGCGAACGTGACATTCACGTTGATGTTCTGTGTTGTGCTGTGATGTTGCGGATTTGTCGTGGTGGATAGCATGGATGCAATGGTAGTACAGTTTGGTTATATATGTACATTTGATATTGCGGGGCGAGCGTTCGACATGTGGACTGCCGTTACTGCCTGTTTGTATATTATTCTTTTGGGGCACGACCGGGCTGAGGTCGATGTACCCGTTGTATATTTTACTTTCTGTACTAGCATTACCCCAAGGTGGGGTGCACGGATAGCCAGGTTCTAGAGGGCAACGAGCCCGCATCTCATGGCTTTGAGATGGAGGGGGCTTTACTCTAGAATTGGCGGGCTATTCACCGCACTCGTAGGGGGTACAGGTTGACCCAAGGAGGGATGCCCAAGTTACCGGATTCCGTGAAGTGCTGGGTGGTCCATGAAGGGTTCCTAGACACTCTTGTGAATATTCATAAAGCATCAAACATGCCCAAATAAAATTTTAAATGTGCCGAACAACCCAAAGCCGGGATCTTTGCTAGATTATTAGGGTTTAACATGCAAGATAACATCTTTAAACCTAAGTGTGAGGGATTACAACCTTTGTAGTCCGCTCCTTCGCTTCACAAGCTCCGAGTAGAAGTCCCTTCGCCGCGATCCATGATCTCCCGGACTCAAGAGAGGCTCCACGAGTCGAACGATCCATGCTAGCTTGTCGTATTCCTTTTCTCCGATGATCTACGTCGAAGTTGCAATAGCTCAAGCTCTCTCACTCTAATGAGGTTAACACCCTAATCTAATGGGCAAGATTAGATGAGTATGATGGAGTAGTATTTATGCTTTCTTTTTATATCATTTTCTCACAAGAACTCATCACAAAAGAAATCATAAGTGAACTCTCTCTCAAACTCAAGAGAGAAGAAGATGAAGAATAATGAGAATTATCCTTTTGTGATGAATAGTAGATAAGAGTATATGATTGATTATGGAACCATGGTCAAGGATGAGAGGCTAAACCTTTGTAGAGAATAAACTAGAGCTAGGGTTTGGTTAGGTTAAGTATGAGTCACGGATAAGTATCAACCATAATATCTTAACCAAGACAAAAGAGAATCCTTCTAGAATGAACAAAAAGAAGCTAACCCTAATCAAACCCTAATCCCTTTTTATCATCCTTAATCATGTTTCATAATAAATCATATCATGTCACAATAATATATATCACATATATATTATATATTTGCAACAAAAGAAAATAATACAATTAACATATATCGCATATATATCAATGTATTAATCCGGTAAGAAAATGAAATAATAAAGCGAGCCAATATTAGATAATGTAATACAATATATCATATATATCATTATACATTAAATCATTGAATCAACACTTGATCCGACGATCCGGCTATATCGAATATAACCGACTAATATATCATGTACCGATTCATCAAATCAACACTTGATCCGATGTCCCGGTTCATATCTAAATATCGCGAGAATATAATACGGTATCTCATATCGCATTATCCTCGGTCCTGCACATATCACATATGTGCCTCTACTCCGTTTTGCCTGAGCCAAGAAACCTCTGTGTAGGACTCTAAAGGATCGTCAATACGCCGGTAGCAGGTGATGATCATATCAAACACCCACAAGCTGCAAGCGGTCAGCTAAACGTAACAACCACCCAGGTATTGAGCGATCAGAAGATCAATAAGCTAGCCTGTCCGTTCTCCTGTGAATCCAATCAGTAACACTCCCGTACAGTCCGGTCTGTTCGTCTGATATGTCGCATATCAAGTCTAGGGGTGGTATACGTCAGACCCCAGTAACCGATAAGTCGTGTCGATGTGAGGCTCATAACAGGTCGAGAAACTATTGGTAACACTTACCAGTATATCTCTATCAGCCCTGGCCAGGGACTTCCAGTTATAGCCAATCGAACACAGCACAACATCAACTCCCTATACCGGGAGAGACGAAACCCCTCCTATCGCCATTGCCTCCATGTGATTCGGGACTGTACCCAAAAGCCACCGTTTTGCATGCCCTCTTGGACGTGGTAAGGTGGAAATCAAAGCACAGTGGGAATCACACAAGACTCTATGACGATCTCGGGTCTACAGACTACCCTGTACAAGTGTCACCGGAGAACTGCCATCTGACGTGTGGTATATTACCATCTGGGAGGTCTCGGCGAGTCCGTCCAGTGTACCCAGTCTCCACTGAGCACCCGTACACCATCCTTGATGTCAAACACCGATGGATATGGGATCATCCATCGCCCATCATATGGGTCAAGATGCGTATACGCTAGTCTACTCTGGTGTATCGATGCCCCGTCTCGATATACCCTCGACTAGGAACATTTATAGGATGTACTCATCGACTACCATGGCCCCACTAGTATGATCTCATCATAATCCCAGTAGTCGAGTATAGATCCTAAGGGCTTTATCAACATGTGAGAGAAAGACAGTAAACCAATACAAGTCAACATGTTAAGATAAAGTGAAACCAAATAGCATACTATCATGACGAGCAAGAAAGTCCTCTCTGTATATATCCAAGCATCCATCATAATATACATCATATGTACAACAATGGCCTTTAGGGCATATACATAACTAACAATCTCCCACTTGCACTAAGGCCAGCTGCTATAGTATCTCATACCTAGCATCCCCAATAATCTCTCAAACTGTATCTGGGGAATGGCCTTCGTGAGTGGATCCGCAGTGTTGTCCTTCGTATCTACTCTCCAGACCTCGATCTCCCGGCGATCAACTATCTCCCTGATCAGGTGATACTGCCTCAGAATATGTCTGGACTTCTGATGGGACATGGGTTCCTTGGCCAAAGCCACAGCTCCATTGTTATCACAATACAGAGGTATTGGATACTCAATGGATGGAACCACACCGAGTTCACTAATGAACTTCTTCATACAGACAGCCTCTTTGGCAGCATCATTGGCAGCGATGTATTCAGCCTCCATCGTCGAGTCTGCAACGGTATCCTGTTTGGAACTCTTCCAACATACCGCCCCTCCATTGAGGGTAAAGACAAATCCCGAGTGCGACTTAGAGTCGTCCTTATCACTCTGGAAGCTGAAATCGGTAAAGGACTCCACCCGGAGTTCTCCGTTACCATACACCAAGAACATGTCTCTAGTCTTTCACAAGTACTTGAGAATGTTCTTCACAGCAGTCCAGTGACTCTCTCCAGGATCTGCTTGATACCGACTCACTACACTTAGTGAGTATGCTACATCGGGTCTGGTACATAGCATCGCATACATGATAGAGCCTACTGCCGAAGCATAGGGTATCCCTTGCATGCGAGCTCTCTCCAAATCAGTCTTGGGAGACATCTCTTTGGAGAGAGTGAGTCCAGAGATAATGGTGGGTTGGTTCCCACGCTTGGATTCTTCCATACTAAACCTCTTTAGTATGGTGTCAATGTACCTGGATTGGGACAATCCCAGTATCCTTTTGGATCTATCTCTATAGATCCTAATCCCCAATATACAGGAGGCATCACCTAGATCTTTCATTGAGAATCTCTTTGATAAGAAGAGCTTGACTGATTGCAGCATAGGAATATCATTTCCTATCAAGAGTATGTCATCCACGTACAATACGAAGAAGACAACCTTACTCGCTGCCACCTTCTTATAGATACAAGGTTCATCTATATTTTTGATGAAGTCAAACTCTTTGACTACAACATCAGAACAGATGTTCCAACTCCGCGATGCTTGCTTTAACCCATAAACGGATTTAAGCAGTTTGCACACCTTTCCGCTGCTCCCACTATCTACGAAGCCCTCTGGCTGAGTCATGTATACGCACTCTTCTAAATCACCATTTAGAAAGGCGGTCTTAACATCCATTTGCCAGATTTCGTAGTCATGGTATGCAGCAACGGCAAGTAAGATCCGGATGGACTTAAGCATAGCCACTGGAGAAAAGGTTTCGTCATAATCCACACCTAGTCGTTGACGAAAACCCTTTGCTACAAGTCTAGCTTTGAAAGTCTCAACTTTTCCATCTACACCAAATTTCTTTTTAAAAATCCACTTGCTCCCAATGGGTTTTACCCCTTCAGGAGCATTTTCTAAAGTCCATACTTTATTGGTGTACATGGATTCCATCTCAGATCGCATTGCATCCAGCCATTTCACAGAGTCACCACTCGTGATGGCCTGCTCGAAACTAGTCGGGTCATCATCTTCCATGATGCAATCCTCGCTTCCACCATCAATGAGAAAACCGTAGTATCTCTCAGGCGGATGAGAAACCCTGCTAGATCGGCGGAGATGCTGGGGTTCGTCGGGTACTACTGAATCTTCTGGTTCTACCAAGTCTTCTGTTATAGTTTGTGTCGCTGGAACCTCTTCCAGTTCTACCTAAATGCCACTAATCTATTTCATAAGAAAACCTTTTTCTAAGAAAGTGGCATGTCGAGAAACAAACACCTTTTGTTCCTCGCGGTGGTAGAAGATATACCCTTGTGAATTTTTGGGATATCCTACAAACTTACATAAGACAGATCTTGCCTAGAGTTTGTCCGGATTTTGTCTTTTGACATAGGCTGGACAACCCCATATCTTAACATACTTAAGAGATGCTCTCTTCCCTTTCCATATCTCATATGGAGTGGTAGGCACTGATTTGGTAGGAACCATATTCAATAGGTGTATGGCTGTCTCAAGCGCATACCCCCAGAAGGAAATAGATAACTCAGCTGTACTCATCATTGAGCGCACCATATCTAATAGGGTGTGATTCCTTCGTTCCGATACACTGTTGTGCTGTGGTGTATAAGGTGGAGTAAGCTGAGAGAGAATCCCATTCTCTTTTAGATAATCTTGGAACTTATTGCTCAAGTATTCTCCTCCTCGATCAGATCGAAGGATCTTAATACTTTTGCCCGTTTGGTTCTCTACTTCATGCTTATATTCTCTGAATTTCTCAAAAGCTTCAGACTTTTGTTTCAACAGGAACACATGCCCGTATCTAGAGAGATCGTCAGTGAATGTAATGAAGTAGGAAGAACCGTTCCTGGCATGCGTAGACATGGGACCGCATACATCACTATGTACCAGTCCTAAGATTTCCGTAACTCTTTCTCCGTGTCCACTAAATGGAGCTTTGGTCATTTTTCCTTTGAGACATGAATGGCAAGTATCATAAGATGATAATTCGAACGGATTCAAATATCCATCTTTATGTAACTTAGCCAGTCGTGTCGCTTTGATATGACCAAGTCTACAATGCCACAAGAAGGATTCGTTCATTTCTGAACTCTTCCTCTTGTGCATGTTTTGTATATTGAGGACTGTATTTTGATTTAGAATGAATATGCCATTATGTAACGAGCCTGATGCAATCAACTTTTGATCTAGGAATATGTTCATAACATTATCCTGTACTACAAAATTATATCATTCTTTACTCAATAAAGAAACTGATATAATGTTGCACATCATGTTCGATATATAATAGCACTCATTCAGAATCAGTTTATCACCACTTGGTAATACTAGGTGATATTCGCCAACTGCTTTGGCTGCAACATTTGCACCGTTCCCTACGTGAACGGAATGATCACCTTTTCCCAGTTCTCTACCTTTTCGTAGCCCATGTAACAATTTACATATGTGGGATCCTGATCCGGTATCTAATACCCAGGACGTAGGGTGAACTGAGAAACAGTTCTCAATAACTAACACACCTGAAGAAGATGCATCAACATGCATGTTATTTTGGGCGGCTTGAGAATCCAGATATTCCCCTGTTCCCTTATCAGTCTTATAACTCTTATAAGAAAGAACGGGTCCAACGTTCCCCTGCTCAGTATAATAAGCGGGTTCAGTCAATACATCCATATTATTATCTTGATTATGGCCTGACATGGTCGCTACCTGGAGAGAGAGAGAAGAAAACACTTTAGCGTATGCTATTGCAAGATTAGATTGGTTATTATCTTATCTCATCAGGATGTCTCCCACTGTTTTTATCAAATCTACCTTCAAACCCTAAAAGGTAAGATTAGCCGGGATTAATTACACCCTACAATTTCGTCAATCTTTCAGCCAGATCAGTGTCGGTACTTGAGGGAGGTTCCACGTGCTTTCGCACGTACCTATTTAAAGTAAACCTCGTTTTCCCAGAGGTGTAACCTCGTCAACACTTTTCTAGACACCTACTTGATCGGCTAATTGTCCGGGGTAAAACTCTCCTAGGAGTAACTCTTACTCGCAGTGGGTATCGGGATCCAACTATCTCATAGAAGGTATGCAATCTCATTGCAAATTTCAACACTTGAAATTCCCAATAATATTTTACCCCTAGCGTTCTATGACCTTGACGAATGCCAAACAACCCATAGTCCACTAGCCAAGTTCAACCCGTACATTTCTTGATTGAATTAAACCCACCCGCACGACCCTTGACGAATGCCAAACAACACCGTACGAATACCCAAATCCAATCTGCATCATATGCATAAGCAGATAAATACTAGTTAGCTACCGTACACTACGCCTTGACGAATGCCAAACTACCGTAGCACGAATACTAAGTAGTACTTATCTGAAATGACGGAGGGCTACGCAGGTTTTTCAGAAAACCATGAGCGTAATGAACTTGATATCGTCGTAGAATCATGTGAAATTTTGAAATGGAGTGTTTTTTAGGCTTTCATTAGTTTTGCTAAAAAGGTCACTCCCGGTGAAGGGATCTCGGCTCTTTCCTCATCGGATAAGGTGCAGGACATATCATATATATCACTGTGCAAAGCAAAACTCTAAAAGCAATCAAAAGATAAACCGAGTTTTGTAGCATCTGCCAGTTTCGCTAAAGAGGTCACTCCCGGTGAAGGGATCTCGGCTCTTTCCTCATCGAATAAGGTGCAGGGTATATCATATATACTGCAATGCAAAGAAAAACTGTAGCTACCCTTTTTATAAAGATTTGATTCTACAACATCTTTTAGGTTTCTTTTCTTTTATTAATCTCATTAATAAAATCCCATAAGCTTATGCTTCCTAAGCATCACAGAACAAACGAAAGCAGTAATATTTATATATCAGCATATATATATATAGTATAAGCATTCCTCTCAGGCAGTAAAATGATCTCATCACAGAACATTGCAGCAGAAGAACATATATGTAATATTGGATATACTAGGATGTCCGTGTTTTCAATACGAGTCGGTATAAAACACGAATTTCACGGTCGCGATGAATAGCCAAACCCACATCCCTAGACCCCTACGAGAGCGGCAAGTAACACTGCCAATTCTAGGGTTAGGAGACCCGGTCTCGACTCCTCGAGATGGCCTCCCACTGGACCCTAGAACCCGGTTACTTGTGCTCCCCTCCTTGGGTTTACCTAATGCGGAAAAGTAAATAATATACAAGGGTGGCATCAACCTCATCCCGGAAGTGCCCCAATAAAAGAATATTACATACAATTGAATTTTACATGAATGAAAATAAAAACCCTCATCTCACATAAAACCCCCGGCTATTCAGAACACGACCATCCAATATAACATATCACAGCAACACATAATATCACATATCATCAACGTAAGTAAGTATGCATACACCGATCGCCATTGTCGTATAGCAACGAAAACCGGCAATACAACTACATACTACAGTTACGGTCACAGAAAAAAATTTGTAAAACTACAATATTTGGAATCCACAATCACTTTAGACATCGTAAATCCGAAATATCACATACTTCGCATTTCATGCTTAACTCTATGAATTCCACATATTGTATCACATTCCAGATAAATAGACAGTATTAAACTTTTCGAACAGATAATCAAATATCGAAAATTTCCTAAAGTGCTCAACACTTGAGCGGAGTTCAAACAATCCCAGAATATGTCACAGTACTAGTGATCCAGCCGTAGATGCGTCAAGCCAACGCCTCACATGTGGCACGCAGTACTGCCCCAAACCCGAAGGTTCAAAAGGCAGTTCAAGACGGTCACATAATCGAGTTAAGGTTTGTTGTCTTCCAGAGGGTCCACCGTGTTACTTGCACATTTATCCCAAAAAATTTAAACCCGATAAAAATTCAACACTTGAAAGTTTTTCGTGCCGGGAAAAAGTGAGTTAATGATATCCGTTAGAACATTTTAACAGTTTCTAAATATCCGGAAATAATCACAAAATTAAATTTTCCGATCGAATCAACGATTACAAAATAAACCCCAGAACACTCAACACTTGAGCAAGATTAAAAGTACCCAGAAAAATACATAATCACCTACGGTTATAACCATTGAAAAACGAGTCAACAACATGACTGTACGGCCGCGGATCCGCGGCAGGAGCAAGGTAGTGTCGCGGTTCCGCGGCGCAATGTACGGATCATTGACACGTGTTTCAGGTAGATGCTTATATTTTCCTGCTGGTAATTTTAAGAATTTTTAATTCTGAAAAATCACAGTTTTTAGAAAAAATCCAGAGAGGGGTTCATTTTTGTCGGTTCGGGTTCGATCGGAGTTTTAACTTCGTAAACACGTCGCCTAATACTCTAGCTAGGCTCTGATACCACTGTAGGGTTCCTATGCACTCTTGTGAAGGTTCATAAAGCATTAAACATGCCCAAATAAAATTTTAGATGTGCCGAACAACCCAAAGCCGGGATCTTTGCTAGATTATTAGGGTTTAACATGCAAGATAACATCTTTAAACCTAAGTGTGAGGGATTACAACCTTTATAGTCCGCTCCTTCGCTTCACAAGCTCCGAGTAGAAGTCCCTTCGCCGCGATCCATGATCTCCCGGACTCAAGTGTCATGGCCCAAAATTTGCCCGTGACGGCCCTAATACTACGCAACGCCTAAAGACGTAACGCAGTAAAAGAAAGCCAAATCCCAGAAATCTAAACCATAAAAATACGGAAAAGATAATATAAGTTTTTGAAACATTTGAAATCGCAACCCAAATTCTTTAAAAGTCCTACTTTCTTTCTTTAAAATTTTGGCAACACCTCCTTTTTGTAAAAAAACTAGCCAAGATGAATACAATACAGAAATACGACGCCGTAGCGAAGAAATAAAGACAGTAGAGAGAAAGCTGTATATAAAAGACAACAAATCCACAATTAATATACAATAACGTCCTCACCAAGTCTCTAAGTCAACAACATAATAGTAGATGGAGAGTACAAGATACAACGAATGTACAATATGAAATACAGATAATCATCCAACCCACCTAAGCAAAACAGTACACTGTGAGCCGATGCGATATCTGTAGCAAAATATGATAGATGGATACTGAATAGCGGAATAGCCAGCCTCGAATACTCTGGGGAACAACCTGAAACACCTGTGGCACAACGTGGGTGGGTTGCCAACTCGTGAATAGTAGATAACATATGCAGGTAATCGCAGGAATGTACGTACAGCATGAATCTAAGATATGCGATTACAGTAATAATGACATGATAAGAGTATGCAATAACTATGCAATAGGGATATGAGAAAGTAGATATGCAGCAATCATATGGGTACACTAACAGGTACTACCAATATATGAAACCGTGCATAAGTAAATAGGTATGAGGTATGGAGTGAAATATGTCGTTCCCACGAAAACCTGACATCGTGGTAGGATCACAATCCATCAAGACACCCAAATCCCAATTCCTCAAATCAGCCCCCACATTGGGCTCTCACATCATATAAGTCTCACATCTCCTTAATGTACAATATCGAGTAATCTCCTATATCCCGAATGTACAAATCAGTAATCACATAGGTTTGTCCAGTATCCAATCTCAATGAATCACCTAATATCCCAAGTCAAATCTCAAGTAAGAATCTAACATACTAAATGTATATATATACAGAAATAAATATGATGGGGGCAATACACATATATTAGCGTCCCATTCCACTAATATTGGTGTAAGGGTATATATAACAACGGCTAAATCCCTTGTTATATATACAAAGGTGTTAAAGAAATATCATGAAAACCATGAGCCAAGCATCGACACAGAAATCCTGATCACGTATCATACGCTATCCCGAAAGCATGAGTGCCTAGCTCTGACCCTCGCCTTTCGACGTATGCATACGTACATGACTCCCAACGGTGTCTCCAAGATCCCCCGACGAGTCATGGGTACTGTCACCGGTAGGTACTCGCCCGCCTCCAGGCTCAATCGGCAAAGTCCATCGATCTTCTTGCCGAGGGGAACCATACCGGGCCCCACCATGTACCCTCATACGGAAACCACAGCTCATATGGAGTATATAATCAGAACCGATAAATCTCATGGTGGCTGCGCAAATATCACATCAAGGAAACCGGGTTTTTCAATGTATGCATAATTTCATGAACTCCCGCGGTTCCCAAATCCAGAAAACATCAGGTAAAATCCAAATAACAAGGCGCAAATCCAGGAATAAATATATGCAATATATCAGAATGTGAGCATATAAATGAGAACATATAGCTGAGACCAGATGTATGCGAAATCAATAAGGTACAGCTAAGTATAGGTGTCTACCTATAAGTAAGAGATGTCGTATACCCCCTGGGTATAAGTAGAATATGAAGGGTATCCCCCCTGGGTATAAGTAAAATATGTGCAAGGTATACCTGTAGCTGTATCGCAAGGTGTAGATGTACCTATCACTAATGGTAAGGTACACTATAGGTATACCGATAAGCTAGATGTCAAGTATGATAAGCAATAAAGTATCTATAAGGGGTTGTGTGTGACATGGCAATTATTGACGGTGTGTGTGTAGCATACAATCCGTGCTCGTGCAACATAAACCGTCAATAATATGTGCAGTGTCCTACGGCTGCTAGTCACAGTACAACTATACCAAGGAAATAAAGTAAAGGCGCAATTCTAACAATGACGTAGAATATGCGACAGGTATTAGAATCCTAGCCCATACGCATAACGCCATGCGGGCGATTCCCCTGTAGATGTTAAATCTACTCACCTACGCTCCACGCTAGGTGAATCCTACCATCTGCTCCCCCTGTAGCCGTGCCCGTAGTCCCTGCCTGCAAACCTGCAAATAAGATATGGAAATCATATATAAGCCAAATATTCCGCAAAACGCGATATTGAACCAAAACGAGAAACTCGCGTAGCGAACTAAGCGCGCGTGTGCACGATACGCTGAATCGTATGTATACGCGTCTAAAACTATCGCGAGACGCTGGATCACAGAACCCTCTCACGTATCGCGCAACCAAACGGACATGTAAAACGAAATATAGTCCCAGATTTTCCTACAGGTCAAATATTACAAAACTATGCATGCCAAAACACTAGACTACACAGCATAGAACCCTAGCCAAGACCCCAACACCCCAGCCCCCAACTTGGCCGCAAATTGCGGCCAAACACAATAAATCTGCGGCCCAAGGAAATTGTTAGGGGCTCGTGCTCTGGTGGTGTGTTTTAGACCTAGTGTGCATGCCCCAGTTTTCTCAATTTTAACCTGAAGGTCCCGGTCAAAAGCAGATCACAGAAAGCCAATACATCGTTTTAAAATCACCAATTTTGCACAAAACACAAACCCTATAGTATTTTAGTGTAATCCAAGGTTAAACTCAGTTAAGGTGACCCTAACAACACTTAAATAAGCTAGGTTAGCTAACACAATCACATTCTAACCAAAATTCCACATAAATCACCATTTTAGCACAAAACTAACTATTTAACACAAACCGAAGCTAATTAACACAATTCAAGCGAAAGTAGGAATAAGTTTAGAGATTATACCCTCAAGGGATTTCACAAGAAAGTAGAAGGAGAAGAAGAAGAGGGGATGGAGCTGCTGCCTGTAGCTTCTGTTGCTGCTGCTGCTGAAGCTGGAGCTGCTGTTGCTGAAGCTGGAGCTGCTGCTGCTGTGTCTTCTGTTGCTGCTGCTGTGAGGGTGTGAGGGTGTGTGTGTGTGAGTTTGAGAGTGAGAGAATGAGAAGGAAAGGGAAATGAGATCTAGCATTAGTCAACCCTTTCTCTCCCTCTCTCTTCATTAATGAAGGCATGGGCAAAGCCATCATGCCTCATAATGCCCTCTCTCTCTCTCTCACCAAGTCAACACAAAGCAATCATTTAAAAACCCTTTTTAAATTCATTTTATTTTTGAAAAGAACCATATACAAATATAAACCCAAAAGCACCTAATACAATATTAAACTAGATTAGGAAATGGTTAGTTCACCATGTTGCTAATCATGGTTAAACCCCCAAAAACAACCCTAGTTATCATGCACAAGTGTGTGCAAGCCTAGGAAAAATCTGATAAAATACTCATTAAATAGGATAAAATATTTGAAACTTAATTTGGTAAACTTTTTATTAAAAACCATACATTAAAATATAATTAACCACAAAACACAATCTAAGGTGTTACAATCTCCCCCCTTAAAAGAAATTCGTCCCCGAATTTAAAAATATACTGCTACGCGTACCTTCAAGGAGAAGATTACAACTCCCAAATCTCGTTCGCAGCCTCCCAAGTGATTATCTCACTATAGGGCTACGTCCAAGAAAACCCTTCACAGACGGCAAGACCCTTGACCTACGTTTCTCCACCTGCCGAGCCATTAACACACATGGCTGCTGGTGAACGAAAGATCGTGTTCAAGCTAATTGTTCTGGTGCCAAATCATGTGAGAAAGGTTAAGAAGGTAATTGTAAAATATCATCACAAGGAAAACGGGGTGAAAACTCAATAATCTGGGCGGAAGTGCCAAATTAAAGGCAACGGAACTAACTCACTTATAGGATCTCAGAAGGACCAAAATTCTGGGATAAACTTCCCAAAATCCAACACGTCATTCACCGGAAAAATCCGCAGGATTACATGATTTTCCACTGCGCACTTAAGTCTACGACCAACACAGTCGGCATAAGACCTCTATTTGCGCTGGGCTACTCTCATACTGACCTGAATAACCGGATCATCTCCGAAGTCTCAAGACACAGCTGGGGTCCAAAATCCTACTTACGCGGAGTCAGAAAAACAACAGACTGGTGATCGACACGACCTAACCTCTAAACCTAAAGGTGGCCAATTGGAGTGTCTCTTGATAACGGCTATCGAAGGAGAACCCTAACGATGGCGAGTGACGATCCCCAACTGCTGACAACAAGCAATACAAACACACAACTTAACAAAGAACAACTGAACAAACTGAGTAAAACCGGACGACAAGAATCCGAATGGAGTCACACCCTGACTAAACTTGGGTAGAAACCATAACGAAATTCGTGGAGATCTGCTCCCACTCCTACTTCGGAACGGTTAAAGGTTGCAACTCTCCAGCCGGCCTCAGGTGCTCGACCCAAGCACACAACAAGACAGACACCTTGAAACGAAACCTGAAACTTCTCTTTACATCCCTGTCCACCCGTAACTATCTCACAGGTCACGTTAAATGTTGGTGGAACTTGAATGCATATAGAGAGTTGACAGATGTGCATGTGCTAGGATTACACGTCTCTACCTGATAACATCAGGTACACCCACGTGTCCCTAACTTAGCACACCGTGTCACAAATCAAGGACTCCGAATTATTACCCAGCCGAGTGTCACGACCCAAAATTGGCCCGTGACGGCCCTAATACTATGCAACTCCTAAAGACGTAACGCAGTAAAAGAAAGCCAAAACCCAGAAATCTAAACCATAAAAAAATACGGAAATGATAATATAAGTTTTTGAAACATTTGAAATCGCAACCCAAATTCTTTAAAAGTCCCACTTTCTTTCTTTAAAATTTCAGCAACACCCTCTTTTTGTAAAAAGTAGCCAAGATGAATACAACACAAAAATACGACGCCGTAGCGAAGAAATAAAGACAGTAGAGAGAAAGCTGTATATAAAAGACAACAAATCCATAATTAATATACAATAACGTCCTCACCAAGTCTCTAAGTCAACAACATAATAGTAGATGGAGAGTACAAGATACAACGAATGTACAATACAAAATACAGATAACCACCAAAATCCACCTAAGCAAAATAGTACTGTGAGCTGATGCGGTATCTATAGCAAAAGATGATAGATGAATACTGAATAGCCTGCCTCGACTACTCTGAGGAACAACCTGAAACACCTGTGGCACAACGGGGGTGAGTTGCCAACTCGTGAATAGTAGGTAACATATGCAGGTAATCGCAGGAATGTACGTACAGCATGAATTTAAGATATGCGATTACAGTAATAACATGTCATGCAAATGCTGAATAATGGAAAGTACACTAGCAGGTACAATCAATATGTAAAGGAATAATAACATGACAATAGTGTGCAATAACTATGCAATAGGGATATGAGAAGGCAAATATGCAGCTATCATGAAGGGTACACTAACAGGTACTCCTAAAACAAGGAACAGTGCATAAGTGAAAAGGTATGAGGTATGGAGTGAAATATGTCATCCACGGAATCCTGTCATCGTGGTAGGATCACAACCCATCAAGACACTCAAATCCCAATTCCTCAAATCAGCCACCACATTGGGCTCGCACATCATATAAGTCTCGTATCTCCATAATGTACAATATCGAGTAATCTCCTATATCCCGAATGTACAAATCAGTAATCACATAGGTATGTCCAATATCCAATCTCAATGAATCACCTAATATCCCAAGTCAAATCTCAAGTAAGAATCTATCATCCTAAAGGTAAATATATACAGAAATAAGTATGATGGGGGCAATACACATATATTAGCGTCCCATTCCACTAATATTGGTGTAAGGGTATATATAACAACGGCTAAATCCCCTGTTATATATACAAAGGTGTTAAAGAAATATCATGAAAACCATGTGCCAAGCATCGACACAGAAATCCTGATCACGTATCATACGCTATCCCGAAAGCACGAGTGCCTAGCTCTGACCCTCGCCTTTCGACGTATGCATACGTACATGTCTCCTAACGGTGTCTCCGTGATCCCCCGCCGAGTCATGAGTACTATCACCGGTAGGTACTCGCCCGCCTCCAGGCTCAATCGGCAAAGTCCATCAATCTTCTTGCCGAGGGGAACCATACCGGGCCCCACCATGTACCCTCATACGGCAACCACACCTAGTATGGAGTATAAAATCTGAACCGATAAATCTCATGGTGGCTGCGCAAATATCATATCAAGGAAACTGGGTTTTTCAATGTATGTATAATTTCATGAACTCCCGCGGTTCCCAAATCCAGAAATCATCATGTGAAATCAAAATAAGAATGCGCAAATCCAGGAATACATATATGCGATATATCAGAATGTGAGCATATAAATGAGAACATATAGCTGAAACCCGATATATACGAAATCAATAAGGTACAACTAAGTATAGGTGTCTACCTATAAGTAAAATATGTCGTATACCCCCCTGGGTATAAGTAGAATATGAAAGATATCCCCCCGGTATAGGTAAAATATGTGCAAGGTATACCCGTAGCTGTATCGCAAGGTGTAGATGTACCTATCACTAATGGTAAGATACACTATAGGTATACCGATAAGATAGATGTCAAGTATGATGAGCAATATAGTATCTATAAGGGGTTGTGTGTGACATGGCAATTATTGACGGTGTGTATGTAGCATACAATCCGTGCTCGTGCAACATGAACCGTCAATAATATGTGCAGTGTCCTACGGCTGCTAGTCACAGTACAACTATATCAAGAAATAAGGTAAAGGCGCAATTCTAACAATGACGTAGAATATGCGACAGGTATTAGAATCCTAGCCCAGACGCATAACGCCATGCGGGCGATTCCCCTGTAGATGTTAAATCTACTCACCTACGCTCCACGCTAGGTGAATCCTACCATCTGCTCCCCCGTGTAGTAGTGTCCGTAGTCCCTGCCTGCAAACCTGCAAATAAGACATGGAAATCATATATAAGCCAAATATTCCGCAAAACGCGATATCGAACCAAAACGAGAAACTCGTGTCGCGAACTAAACGCGCGTGTGCACGATACGCTAAAACGTGTGTATATGCGTCTAAAAGCATCGCGACACGCCGCGATACGCTGGATCACAGATCCCACTCACGTATCGCGCGTATCGCGCAAACACAACGGACATGCAAAACGATATAATGCCCCAGATTTTCCTACAGCCCAAAACTTACAAAACTAGACATGCCAAAGCACTAGACAATACAGCAGACAACCCTAGCCAAGACCCCAACACCCCTGCCCCCTACTTGGTCGCAAATTGCGGCCAAACCTAATAAATCTGCGGCCATCCTTGGGAATTAGGGGCTCGTGCTCAGGTGGTGGTATCTAGACCTAGTGTGCATGCCCCAGTTTCCTCAATTTTAACCTGAAGGTCCCGAGTCAATAGCAGATCACAGAAAGCCAATACATCGCTTTAAAATCACCAATTTTGCACAATACACAAACCCTATGGTATTTTAGTGTAATCCAGGGTTAAACTCAGCTCAAGTGACCCTAATAACACTTAAATAGGTAGGGTTAACTAACACAATCATCAATTTGCCACAACATCTCACAAATCACCATAATTAGCACTAAACTCACCAATTAACACAAACCGACGCTAACTAACACATAAGCTCAGTAACTAGGGAATAGAGTTCAAAAAAATATACCCTAAAGGGACCCTAAGAAGCAGGAGAATGAGTGAATGGAGGAGGGAGAGCTGCTACAAGTTGGGGCTGCTGCTGCTACAGCTTGTGCTGATGCTGCTGATGGAGCTGCTGTTGTTTCTGTTGTTGTTGTTGATGCTGATGTTGCCTTTGCTGTTTCTTCTTCTTCTTGAGCTGCTGCTGAAGCTCTGCTGTAGGTGTGTGTGTGAGTGAGAGAGTGAGGAAAAAATGAGAGGAGTGAAAAGGATGAGAGGCAAGAATGATAACACAAACAAGTCAACCCCCTTTTCTTTCTCTCTCTTCATTAATTGAAGCATAGCAAGGCCATTATGCCCCATCATGCACTCTCTCTCTCTCACCAAGGTCAACACTTCAAACCATAATTTAAATACCTTTTTAAATTCATTTTTCAATTTAAACAACCATCCATACTTAAAACCCAAAAGCACCTAATACAATATTAAACTAGATTAGGGAATGGTTAGTTCACCATGTTGCTAATCATGGTTAAACCCCCAAAAACAATCCTAGTTATCATGCACAAGTGTGTGCAAGCCTAGGAAAAATCTAATAAAATACTCATTAAATAGGATAAAATATTTGAAACTTAATTTGGTAAACTTTTTATTAAAAACCATACATTAAAATATAATTAACCACAAAACACAATCTAAGGTGTTACACCGAGTTTGCTCAAGTATCTCTGACGAACGAGCATCGGCGGGCAGTGTCTCGCGAAAGCGATTTAAGAAAAGTGGTCGGGCGCGGACATGAGCAAGCTGTCCCCTCCGTAGAGACGAACTTAAGCTGTACTCGATGATCACACAAGAACTGTTAATCTGCAAAAGACTATCACAACAATAAAAATCCGCTGCAGGAAGATGTACATTAAGCTCTAGTGGTCCGTGGAAATTGGACACGACTTCCGAACGAGTAGTGTCTCCAAATCTCCAACGCAAAACCACCGCGGCCATCTCCAGATCATGAGTGGAATATCCTTCTCGTACTTCCTCCAAATGTAGGGAAGCAAAAGCGATAACTCTATAGGGTCACCTCAGTACACACTAGAGCCCCACTCAAGAAACATTACAGTTAAAACAACAAGGTCGCCCGAACCAAAGGCAAAGAAAGAACTGATGCAGTTGTTTAACAGAATCTTCAACTGCTGAAAACTCCGCACACATGCCTCGGTCCACAGAAAAGAAATCTCCATCTCGGTCAATTCAGTCGACGGTGCAGCACTACTCTAGTAATCCTGCACGAAACGGCGGTAAAACCTGCTAAGCCCAAAAATCTGCGGACCTCCGTCCTGCACACAAGTCTGGGCCTAAGTTGTACGGCCACGATCTCCCTCGGAACCATACGAAACCGTCACCCGTTACTACAAGACCTAGGAGTCAATACAAAACAAGCCTGAAGAAACACTCCGAGAATTTAGCAAACTGCTGGTGCTCTCCCAGTATCTGCATAACAAATCCTCAAGTGCTACTATTGTCCCTCAAGACACATTAAATAGACCAGAATGTCGTAAATAACACAACCAAAAACTGGTCGAGGAACGGCCTGAAGAAATCTAGTTCATCACATCTACGAATGCTGCTAGGGCATCAGTGAATCCAACGACTCACAAAAACACATAAAGCCCGTCGCACGCATAAGGCAGCCTTCGGAATGCCATCACCCCGAATCCGCAATAATGATGACCTGATCCTAAACAAACTTAGAAAAAATGTCTCGCACTGTGGAGCTGATCGAAGAAATCGTCAATGCGAGGTAAAGGATACCAATCCGCACCGTAAGCCGGTTCAATTAACGATCCGTCGATACACAAC
Organism: Agapanthus africanus; assembly: GCA_030015575.1. Classification (NCBI taxonomy): domain Eukaryota; kingdom Viridiplantae; phylum Streptophyta; class Magnoliopsida; order Asparagales; family Amaryllidaceae; genus Agapanthus; species Agapanthus africanus. The sequence goes on along the minus strand of JASDDO010000022.1, from coordinate 361,603,026 downwards.
CCTAAACTGCCATCTTTCTCATTGACGAACAGAAATAGGAGCTTCTAAAAGCGAAACTCTCAGACGCACAAAACTCCCCAAACCACTACTCTGCAGCTGATCCTTAAGCTCCCAAGCTTCGCCGGCTCACCCGGAACAACGTCGGAAAAACTCTCGCATGAAAGGAACACCGGTCCAACAAACCCTCTGTAGCTATGGTATCACGAATGAACGCCAAGAATCCACGACATCTCCTTAGTAGCCGACTAGCGAAAAAGACTGAATTCAAGCTGTGAGAGGTGGCACAACTATCCACCTGCACAACAAGAACTGACTCGCCAGGAAAACCATTCCTGACTGTTTCCTCACGGTAGTCCACAGACGCCTAGCACGTAATTAATCAGTCCGTGCCCTGGAGTACGTCAAATCCAACATCTCTAGAAGGATCAAAACGACGGAAAAATCTCTATTTCCTATCCGATTGGCACACAACTGAATACGTGACGCGTAACAAAAGAATCGCTGACAGAAGTTAACACAACTACGACTAGTCTACCCAACCACGGCACAAGCATGAAAAACAAACGAATACATCAAAAGAACATGCGAAATAAGGATACCTGAAAACTCTATATTGGACGTCTGCGCGTCCCGATGAGTAGAAGCAAACTCTTGTGTCTGCCCTCTACCCGCAACTGGTTGAACTCCTCTGGTAGACTGAGCCCTCTGAGCGAACCTTCCACGTCCACGGCCTCTCTGAAAACGATCCTGACGAGGTGCTAAGGAACAATCCCTGACGAAGTGCTGAAGGCTCCCGCATCGAAAACATCCACGTGGTGACTGCTGACCATCCTGGTGATGAGAGCTGAACGGCTGTCCTCGTCCTAAGCCTCTGCTACTCCCGCGATGGCCACGAAATCTGTCTCGATGACCAAACCTCTGTCTCTGGGCTGGTACACTGGTACGAGTTCTCCACTGTCCTGGAACTCTCTGAGCCTCTGGAATATACGCCTCGTCAACTGGAGCTGCAACCACTGGTGCTATGTAGGTGACGGACTGCAGCATGCTAATCGTAAGTGACAACTGAGTAACAAGGGTGACAACCTCCTGTCGTAGCTCCCGAACGACATCAACCAATTAACTCATCGTCTGGCGGAAGTCCTGCATCTATGCTAAAAGTCTATCGATAGTATATGTCGTAGGCTGATTCGTCTGCACCTGTGCAACTAGAGTGCCATCCTGGTCAGTACTCCTCTCACCCGAGCCAACTCTGACCTCGGCCTTCGCTGCATCACCCTGAGTCCCCATAGTCATCGGCGGCAAGGCTATAAATAGATATAAGATTCGATGAGAAATAGGAATCGAATCTCAGGGATATGAAGCATCAAAGAAGGAATTTCAAGCAAATTGTACTTAGGTCACTTAAGGCGAAGTACCGCATCGTGGGTATGCAGCAGACATACACACACTACGTTACTTTGCTTAAGCTACCTACTCCATCATACTAAGGTCATCCTACACTCCGAAAGGAAAAACCTAGCGCTCTGATACCAACTTTGTCACGACCCAAAATTTGCCCGTGACGGCCCTAATACTACGCAACGCCTAAAGACGTAACGCAGTAAAAGAAAGCCAAAACCCAGAAATCTAAACCATAAAAATACGGAAAAGATAATATAAGTTTTTGAAACATTTGAAATCGCAACCCAAATTCTTTAAAAGTCCCACTTTCTTTCTTTAAAATTTTGGCAACACCCCCTTTTTGTAAAAAAACTAGCCAAGATGAATACAATACAGAAATACGACGCCGTAGCGAAGAAATAAAGACAGTAGAGAGAAAGCTGTATATAAAAGACAACAAATCCACAATTAATATACAATAACGTCCTAACCAAGTCTCTAAGTCAACAACATAATAGTAGATGGAGAGTACAAGATACAACGAATGTACAATATGAAATACAGATAATCATCTAACCCACCTAAGCAAAACAGTACACTGTGGGCCGATGCGATATCTGTAGCAAAATATGATAGATGGATACTGAATAGCGGAATAGCCTTCCTCGACTACTCTGGGGAACAACCTGAAACACCTGTGGCACAACGGGGGTGAGTTGCCAACTCGTGAATAGTAGATAACATATGCAGGTAATCGCAGGAATGTACGTACAACATGAATCTAAGATATGCGATTACAGTAATAATGACATGATAATAGTATGCAATAACTATGCAATAGGGATATGAGAAAGTAGATATGCAGCAATCATAAGGGTACACTAACAGGTACTACCAATATATGAAACCGTGCATAAGTAAATAGGTACGAGGTATGGAGTGAAATATGTCGTTCCCACGAAAACCTGACATCGTGGTAGGATCACAATCCATCAAGACACCCAAATCCCAATTCCTCAAATCAGCCCCCACATTGGGCTCTCACATCATATAAGTCTCACATCTCCTCAATGTACAATATCGAGTAATCTCCTATATCCCGAATGTACAAATCAGTAATCACATAGGTATGTCAAGTATCCAATCTCAATGAATCACCTAATATCCCAAGTCAAATCTCAAGTAAGAATCTAACATCCTAAAGGTATATATATACAGAAATAAATATGATTGGGGCAATACACATATATTAGCATCCCATTCCACTAATATTGGTCTAAGGGTATATATAACAACGGCTAAATCCCCTGTTATATATACAAAGGTGTTAAAGAAATATCATGAAAACCATGGGCCAAGCATCGACACAGAAATCCTGATCACGTATTATACGCTATCCCGAAAGCACGAGTGCCTAGCTCTGACCCTCGTCTTTCGACGTATGCATACGTACATGACTCCCAACGGTGTCTCCGTGATCCCCCGCCGAGTCATGGGTACTGTCACCGGTAGGTACTCGCCCGCCTCCAGGCTCAATCGGCAAAGTCCATCGATCTTCTTGCCGAGGGGAACCATACCGGGCCCTACCATGTACCCTCATACGTCAACCACACCTCGTATGGAGTATATAATCAGAACCGATAAATCTCATGGTGGCTGCGCAAATATCACATCAAGGAAACCGGGTTTTTCAATGTATGCATAATTTCATGAACTCCCGCGGTTCCCAAATCCAGAAAACATCTGGTAAAATCCAAATAACAAGGCGCAAATCCAGGAATAAATATATGCAATATATCAGAATGTGAGCATATAAATGAGAACATATAGCTGAGACCAGATGTATGCGAAATCAATAAGGTACAGCTAAGTATAGATGTCTACCTATAAGTAAAAGATGTCATATACCCACCTGGGTATAAGTAGAATATGAAGGGTACCCTCCCTGGGTATAAGTAAAATATGTGCAAGGTATACCCGTAGCTGTATCGCAAGGTGTAGATGTACCTATCACTAATGGTAAGGTACACTATAGGTATACCGATAAGCTAGATGTCAAGTACGATAAGCAATAAAGTATCTATAAGGGGTTGTGTGTGACATGGCAATTATTGACGGTGTGTGTAGCATACAATCCGTGCTCGTGCAACATAAACCGTCAATAATATGTGCAGTGTCCTACGGCTGCTAGTCACAGTACAACTATACCAAGGAAATAAAGTAAAGGCGCAATTCTAACATTGACGTAGAATATGCGACAGGTATTAGAATCATAGCCCAGACGCATAACGCTATGCGGGCGATTCCCCTGTAGATGTTAAATCTACTCACCTACGCTCCACGCTAGGTGAATCCTACCATCTTCTCCCCCCTGTAGCCGTGCCCGTAGTCCCTGCCTACAAACCTGCAAATAAGACATGGAAATCTTATATAAGCCAAATATTCCGCAAAACGCGATATCGAACCAAAATGAGAAACTCGCGTCGCGAACTAAGCGCACGTGTGCACGATACGCTGAATCATGTGTATACGCGTCTAAAACCATCACGACACGCCGCGATACGCTGGATCACTGAACCCTCTCACGTATCGCGCGTATCGTGCAAACAAACGGACATGCAAAACAAAATATAGTCCCAGATTTTCCTACAGGTCAAATATTACAAAACTATGCATGCCAAAACACTAGACTACACAGCATAGAACCCTAGCCAAGACCCCAACACCCCAGCCCCCAACTTGGCCGCAAATTGCGGCCAAGCACAATAAATCTGCGGCCCAAGGAAATTGTTAGGGGCTCGTGCTCTGGTGTTGTGTTCTAGACCTAGTGTGCATGCCCCAGTTTTCTCAATTTTAACCTGAAGGTCCCGGGTCAAAAGCAGATCACAGAAAGCCAATACATCGCTTTAAAATCGCCAATTTTCCACAAAACAGAAACCCTATGGTATTTTAGTGTAATCCAGGGTTAAACTCAGTTAAGCTGACCCTAACAACACTTAAATAAGCCAGGTTAGCTAACATAATCACATTCTAACCAAAATTCCACAAAAATCACCATTTTAGCACAAAACTAACTATTTAACACAAACCGAAGCTAATTAACACAATTCAAGCGAAAGTAGGAATAAGTTTAGAGATTATACCCTCAAGGGATTTCACAAGCAAGGAGAAGGAGAAGAATTAGAAGAGGGGATGGAGCTGCTGGGGAGCTGTTGCTGCTTCCTGTAGCTTCTGTTGCTGCTGCTGCTAAAGCTGGAGCTGCTGTTGCTGAAGATGGAGCTGCTCCTGCTGTGTCTTCTGTTGCTGCTGCTGTGAGGGTGTGAGGGTGTGTGTGTGTGAGTTTGAGAGTGAGAGAATGAGAAGGAAAGGGAAATGAGATCTAGCATTAGTCAACCCTTTCTCTCCCTCTCTCTTCATTAATGAAGGTATGGGCAAAGCCATCATGCCTCATAATGCCCTCTCTCTCTCTCACCAAGTCAACACAAAGCAATCATTTAAAAACCCATTTTAAATTCATTTTATTTTTGAAAAGAACCATATACAAATATAAACCCAAAAGCACCTAATACAATATTAAACTAGATTAGGGAATGGTTAGTTCACCATGTTGCTAATCATGGTTAAACCCCCAAAAACAACCCAAGTTATCATGCACAAGTGTGTGCAAGCCTAGGAAAAATCTGATAAAATACTCATTAAATAGGATAAAATATTTGAAACTTAATTCGGTAAACTTTTTATTAAAAACCATACATTAAAATATAATTAACTACAAAACACAATCTAAGGTGTTACATCAAGAGAGGCTCCACGACTCGAACGATCCATGCTAGCTTGTCGTATTCCTTTTCTCCGATGATCTACGTCGAAGTTGCAATAGCTCAAGCTCTCTCACTCTAATGAGGTGAACACCCTAATCTAATGGGCTAGATTAGATGAGGATGATGGAGTAGTATTTATGCTTTCTTTTTATATCATTTTCTCACAAGAACTCATCACAAAAGAAATCACAAGTGAACTCTCTCTCAAACTCAAGAGAGAAGAAGATGAAGAATAATAAGAATTATCCTTTTGTGATGAATAGTAGATAAAAGTATATGATTGATTATGGAACCATGGTCAAGGATGAGAGGCTAAACCTTTGTAGAGAATAAACTAGAGCTAGGGTTTGGTTAGGTTAAGTATGAGTCAAGGATAAGTATCAACCATAATATCTTAACCAAGACAAAAGAGAATCCTTCTAGAATGAACAAGAAGTAGCTAACCCTAATGAAACCCTAATCCCTTTTTATCATCCTTAAACATGTTTCATAATAAATCATATCATGTCACAATAATATATATCACATATATATTATATATTTGCAACAAAAGAAAATAATACAATTAACATATATCGCATATATATCAATGTATTAATCCGGTAAGAAAATGAAATAATAAAGCGAGCCAATATTAGATAATGTAATACAATATATCATATATATCATTATACATTAAATCATTGAATCAACACTTGATCCGACGATCCGTCTATATCGAATATAACCGACTAATATATCATGTACCGATTCATCGAATCAACACTTGATCCGATGTCCCGGTTCATATCTAAATATCGCGAGAATATAATACGGTATCTCATATCACATTATCCTCGGTCCTGCACATATCACATATGTGCCTCTACTCCGTTTTGCCTGAGCCAAGAAACCTCTGTGTAGGACTCTAAAGGATCGTCAATACGCCGATAGCAGGTGATGATCATATCAAACACCCACAAGCTGCAAGCGGTCAGCTAAGCGTAACAGCAACCCAGGTATTGAGCGATCAGAAGATCAACAAGCTAGCCTGTCCGTTCTCCTATGAATCCAATCAGTAACACTCCCGTACAGTCCGGTCTGTTCGTCTGATATGTCGCATATCAAGTCTAGGGGTGGTATACGTTAGACCCCAGTAACCGATAAGTCGTGTCGATGTGAGGCTCATAACAGGTAGAGAAACTACTGGTAACACTTACCAGTATATCTCTATATCAGCCCTGGCCAGGGACTTCCAGTTATAGCCAATCGAACACAGCACAACATCAACTCCCTATACCGGGAGAGACGAATCCCCTCCTATCGCTCATTGCCTCCATATGATTCGGGACTGTACCCAAAAGCCACCGTTTTGCACGCCCTCTTGGACGTGGTTAGGTAGAAATCAAAGCACAGTGGGAATCATACAAGACTCTATGACGATCTCGGGTCTACAGACTACCCTGTACCAGTGTCACCGGAGAACTGCCATCTGACATGTGGTATATTACCATCTGGGAGTTCTCGGCGAGTCCGTCCAGTGTACCCAGTCTCCACTGAGCACCCATACACCATCCTTGATGTCAAACACCGATGGATATGGGATCATCCATCGCCCATCATATGGGTCATGATGCGTATACGCTAGTCTACTCTGGTGTATCGATGCCCCGCCTCGATATACCCTCGACTAGGAACATTTATATGATGTACTCATCGACTACCATGGCCCCACTAGTATGATCTCATCATAATCCCAGTAGTCGAGTACAGATCCTAAGGGCTTTATCAACATGTGAGAGAAAGACAGTAAACCAATACAAGTCAACATATTAAGATAAAGTGAAACCAAATAGCATACTATCATGACGAGCAAGAAAGTCCTCTCTGTATATATCCAAGCATCCATCATAATATACATCATATGTACAACAATGGCATCTAGGGAATATACATAACTAACAGTCCATTCACGTTGCTGAAGGGGGCTGCCTCGCTTCAGGTTTTGGCGGGTAACTTGCCGCGCCCATAGGGGTCTAGGATTTCATTGCACAGGCTATCCACACGATCAGGGGAACGTCGGGTTTTAGTAGCGGCTCTATGAAACCCGGGGATCCCAGATATCTGTATTGTTCTGTGATGCTTATTACATTTCTGTGACGTTGCATTTTACCACGCCATGAGCGAATATTATATATTGATATATATACTAGTAGATGTTGTATATGTTTTGCATCCGCGCTAGTCCAGTCCCCGCTCTGTCGTTAGTTAAGTAACCTAACGGGTGATGACGGGACCCAGTGGTGAATGCGGATGGCATATACGTACATAATTATTTTCGTTCTTTATTGGTTTGATCAATTGATGGGACTGCATTGATTCGGATCAATGCAAGCTAAAAAAACCTATTCTGATGTTATTGGAACAATTTTTAAAAAGCTTTTATTGCAAGGACGTTCTTTTTTGTTTTGCACAGTGGTATTCGGTTATGAATATCCAGCACCTCAGTCGACGAGGCAAGGGCCGAGATCCCTTCACCGGGAGTGACCCCTTGGACAGAAGTTTGCGTCAGGGCAATAACTTCACTATAGTCGATTACTTTTGCTTTGCATCGTGGTATTCAGTTGGAATATCCTGCACCTCATTCTACGGGGAAAGAGCCGAGATCCCTTCACCGGGAGTGACCTCTTTAGCAAAGATTTTCGCCACTATATTTTTATAAAAGCTATCCAGTTCTTTCAACGATATCAAGTTCATTACGTTAAAGGTTTTTCGCCAAAAACCATTCGTAGCCCTCCGTCATTTCAGAAAAGTAGCACTTAGTATTCATGATATGTATGTTGGCCTTCGTCAAGGCATAGTGTATGGTAGCTATTTGTTACTTTTCTGCAGCATAGATAGATGCGTTGGTTTGGGACAGTCGTACTACTATTTTGGCCTTCGTCAAGGGTATGTACGGGTGGGTTCAAATTAACCTGGATAATGACGGGTAGAACTTGACATGTGACTTATGATATGTTGGCCTTCGTCAAGGTCATGAGAGCATGGGGCAAAAATCATATCGGGAGTTTCTAAAGAAACTGAAACTTGCCAGATATGCGCATACCTTCTAAAGTGTGATAACGTGAGCGGATTCCGTCACGTTATCATGCGATGATAGTTGGATCCCGATTCCCACTGATGAGTTGGTTTACTCCTCGGGTGATCCCGACTAATTCTTCTTTCAGGTTTGGGGAAGAATTTGTCGTTACAGTGGGAGGTTTCCTGATTAGATAAAGTGATAAACATTCTGATCTAGGTTAGAGTGCACGCTGAGTGTTTCTTTTCTCTCTCTCTTTGGCAGAGACCATGACCTGACCCTAGACTATGACTCAGTGACCAAAATTAACCGAACCTTCTTAAACACTGGCTTTCGGATTGTCAGAGTTGCATACCTCATTGCCACTCCTACTTTTACCCTTTTCTCCAGAATACCCCGTATTACTACGAACGTCCACTTACATTGGACAAAACCATCCTATGGTTATATACGAACTCGAAGGAATTTATTCGAGGATGGTTTCCGGTTCTGGAGAAAACGAATAGGACTATTCAGTTGTATTTTCCTCTTACCTTCTCTCAGGTTGTGAGTGTTCCTTGGATTAGGACAGTACACCTATTACGTAAATTGTATAGTCTTCTTCCAAACCATAGGCAGGTGCCGAATGGTGGGGAATGAAGAAAACCAATTAGCCTAACAATGGTGTGCAGAAGTTATTAAGTTAAGACAAATAAAGGGATTAGAAGGAGGGCAAAGTAAATTGCGACTGCTATTCACGACCAAACCAAGTATTTCATTACCACTCCCACTTCACCTTTGTATTTCTCCAGGACACTCCGTATCACTACGAAGATCCATAGTTTATTGGATATTCCATCGTATGGTTATATACGAACTCTAAAGGAACTTGTTCCAGTTCGGGGATGGATTCTGGTTCAGGAGAAATAGGAATAAGGTTTATTCGGTTGTCTTTTATCTTCACCTTCTCTCGTGCTAGGATTAGGACAGTACACCCATTATGCTTATTGGATAGTCTTTTCCAAACCATAGGCTGATGCCGAACGGTAGGGAAGGAAGAAAACCATTTGGCCTAAAGGGGTGTGCAGAAGGTAATGAATAAAGACATATAAAGGGATTTAGAGAGATGGCAGAAAAATATACGGTTATAGTTGTGAATCTGATAATGGAAGAGGCATTACTAGGAATACCCGGATACCCCATCGAAACATTTCAATGTTTCACTTTCACTGTGTACTGTTAAAGGAAAACTGATTTCCCATTTAGACACTTGCTCCAGGGTATGTATTTACCAGGTTTGATTCTCACATCTGTATGGTTTTACAGATGATGAGTGGGAGTAAGTTATTGGGAATTAGGTGATCATCCTCATTATATCGGAATTCTTTGTAATTGGTGATATTTGAGGAAATCACCTGGGCTGTTTGCCGGACGACAAATATTTGGTTTTGAATATCCGTTATAATGCACCAATTTCAAATTGATATATCTGTACGTCTATTTTTATAGAGTGAGATACACCTTTTTGAAATTATGTCCATGACATTTACCTATATCAGTGGATGGTTAGGTAAGGAGCATTAAACAGCGGTGTAATTCTTCTTAACCATAAGTACAGTTTTCAACCTACGACACACAAGGAATGAGTTATTAGACTCAAGGGACTTATACAGTGTATTGTATGTTGTCCAGTGTCCATTAGGACAGAGGGGTTGGTTCTCGTATTATATTCGGTTTACTTATGACTTCTCTAGTTTTTAGACAGGTGTTTCGTAGAAACACATGGTCCAAGTTTTGAGAAGTTATAGGTATATGGATAAAGTAGAGAACCAGGTGCTGCAAGTATCAGGATTCTTCAAGGTGATCGAAGATGTAGATACTTGTGTATGGTATTCAGTTGATAGTAATGATTAAGAGAGCTTGCTTCTCTTTCAGGTTACTCATAATTGGAAGTACTCCTAAGTTAAGTAATGTTGATCGGCCTCTTTCCATTTAGTTGGCATGCACTGGAGACAGATGCATGATTTGAATCTGGTTCAATTAAATCAGTGCCTCTGTTTCTGTATTGGATATAGAATAGTTCGTATCTTAACGATGTTAAGGTACGGGGAGTTGTCCGGCTTATGCTTAAAACCAGACTCTGGTTACTCAAGGCACGTTTCTGTAATGGTTGTTTGTGGGTTGACCCGGGCTATGACCAGGGTTGGCTTTCTACCATCTGGAAGATCAATTGTGATATTGTTCTTGACTCGCCACAGTTTTAATAAAAATGGATTTTTTCAGAAAACAGTAGTGGGAGTATGGTAGAACTGGAAGTGATTCCAGAACCGCAAACGATTACAGAAAATTTGATAAGAACCTAAAGATTCAATCTGATTTGACATTCCATTGGCCACACCGCAGATATGGTGGGTAATCTCAGGCACCCGAGAGGTACTCCGGTAGCCTCAAGGACGGTGACAGGGAGGTACTTGTTTACCCAGACTTGACACTACTGTTGTTCCAGGCTATGAGACCCGGCAGGAGGATGAGTATAGCGTCGTTCTAAACTAGCTTTAGAAGTGTACGTGTATATGACTCTGCCAGAGGGTTGTCGTAGTCAGTGGGAGCAGCGGAAGCATAGTGGACAAGTGGCTTATGTCTATTTATGGACTAAAGCGGATATAGAGGAGATAGATCATCTATTTCTGATGTGATAGTCATAGGTTTGACTTCGTCAGAATAGGGGATGGATCTGTTAAGAAAGTAGTAGGGTGTAATGTCCTGGTATTTGGATGACATACACAGAGTAGGAAGGAACGGGCCCGCCATGCGATGCTCATAGAAGAACGGACTGGACTATATGGATATTGTCACTGACAGGCTCAGTAGGGTGTCAGGATGAGTTCGCTCATCGACCTCCCTTTTGGTCAATACCTGGTAGCCCGTTACGTACGGCTAGTACCTCTGACGTGCTAGCGGTTAAATCCATAGCCAAAGTATTGACGAGTCTTTAGAGTCCCCCACAGACAGTTTCTCAAGTTTCGGGGGAAACGTTATAGAGGCCGTATGATATATGGCAGGGTCCGATCATATACGTGCAGTAGTGCATGAATCATGATCGGGCGGATCATACTAGTGGGCTTTGGTTTAAGCCAGATCCTAGTATTAGATTTGTTGGATTACTTTAGTCTTATCGTATTCGCATTCAGTCGGAATGCGGATGCAGGTATGTATATACTGGTGAGGGGTATCTTTGTGATCCGTCACGAGTTTACTTTAGATGTTGCCGTATCTTCTTATTGTTGTAAATATTTGGGTTAATGTTTACAAATGGAAATTATAAGCTAGAAATCATGATGAGGTGCATTTATTGTGACACATGCAACCTAGTGACTCATGGTCTCTTTTATTGTGCATATGTCACATTATGTGATTGATTTATATGGTGAAATGAAAGAAAGAGAGAGAAAGGGCAGCCATGTATATGGTTAGCTCTTGTATTATTTTCTTCTTGCTCTGTTTTTAATTTCATCACACATGAGAAAGAAAATGCCTCCTCTTCTTCTTCTTCCTCTAGCTCACAATCTCCATTGATGGATTCACCTTCAACTTCCATCCATACAATGGATGCAAGAGACAAAGTTGTCACACACATTCTCTACATCGCCTTGGACACGTTGGCTAGCGAACTTCGTGCCCGAGTTGCTTCGGACGAAGCGGGAGACCGTAAAAAGACTCGAAGATGTGGTGCCCTTTCCGACGAGGAGATCGAGACCGGAGATGCCGCGAAGAGCTTGAGATGGTGGCCAAGACCGAAGGACACGGATCGATCGGTATAGCTTTTCCAACCCTTCTCTTGTTAGCTAGTTGTAGGTTTATGGTTCGATCCGGATTTAAAGTATACAATAGCGCCGGTTTCTAGTTTGAAAAAAAAGTTTTCGTTTCCTCATTTTGGCCTCGGACAGACGGCCGGGGCGCTACCGTAGACTTACACTAACTGCATACCGGGACGAGACTAGCGCGGGTGTAAAACATAAGCAATGTCTATTATATATCTCATATATAATATAGCATTCGTCTCAAATATATTAAGCGATCACATCACAGAATATAGGCAGTAGAAACATAGAAATGATAATATAGGATATACTAGGACGTCCGTATTTAGTATTTAGCCAACAATAGAATATACGGATTCCATAGTCGTGATGAATAGCCAATCACACACCCTAGACCCCTACAAGAGCGGCAAGTGACCCTGCCAATTCTGGAGTTAGGAAACCCGGTCTCGACGCCTCGAGATGGTCTTCCACTGGACCACAGAACCCGGTCACTTATGCTCTCCACCTTGGGTCTATCCTAATGCCGAAAAGTAAATAATATACAACAATGATGACATCATCCTCAACCCGGAAGTTCCCCAAATAAAAGAATATTACATTACAAATGAATTTTAGATTATTGAAAAGTAAAACTCTCATCTCACATAAAAAAAACCCGGCTATTCGATCACGGCAATCCTATACATCACAATACAGCAACACATAACATCACATGTCATCAACGTAAGCAAGTATGCGTACCCCAATTGCCGTTGACATATAGCAACGAAACCAGCGATACGCATACTACGCTTACGGTCACAGAAACAAGTATCACATACTACTAGGCGATGTTAAACCCTTCAATCGAATTAACGAACACATATATTCCCCAGCAAGCTCAACACTTGAGCGCCGTTAAACAATACCCAAAATCTATGCCACAGAATTTAATGGACCAACCGTAGAAGGACAGACCTAAGCCTCATTTGTTGCGCCATTAACTACGGTAATCCCTAAGGTTTAGTCGCAGTTTGGTGGTCACATCTCGAGTTAGCGTTACTTTCTTCTAGAGGGTCCATAAGAATACATGCATTATCTATCGAGTACGTTCAACCTGGAAAATACCGGTGTTTGATAATCCGTTCGACCTATTTAACGTTGCCAAAGTTACCAATATGACGCTATAAAAATACGAATACGAACTATTCTGCAAAGAGCCCAATACCAAACTTACATCACATGCAATTCTGGACTACATAAACAATATCAAAACCCCCAGAATATGAGTAAAAGACCATAGGAGCAAAACGAGTGGGAGTGGAGACAAAGGGGTCGGCGACGCCGGAAAATCCCTTTTGTCCGCCGGCCAAAAACCGGTCACCCCTCTCGTTTTGCACCTGTGTTCTTATATTCCCTTAAATGTCACTCTGCAGGTATTTAAATAATTTTCAGGCAACTTTTTAAAAAAATTACAGAGAGCATTTCTTGGGTTTTCTAATATCGTATTTTGCGGAAGTTTTCGTTTTCGTATTGTCGTAACATCGTCTAGGCTTCTAGTTAGTCTCTAATACCATGAAGGTGTTTCTACAGCACCACTACTTGGGTTTGGTAGCATCACACATGCCATATTAAAATTTTATATGGTGCTAGAGAAACTAACCTAAGGATCATACTAGAAAAGCTAGGGTAACAAAACATTAACACTAACACAAGTAGTAAAAGCTAGGGTTTTGAGAATACAACCTTTGTAACTCCCTACGCTAGACTCCTTGACTACTTGAGGGTTGAAAGAAGCTCGCTTCAGATCCTCTAAGTCCACGACGATCCACCCGGAGTCCTCTTTGTCTAAGCTTGAAGCTCCACTAGATCAAGAGAAGAAGTAGAAGCTAACACTCTAAACTAATGGGCAGGACTATTGTAGAATGGTGATGTGGTTTGTTTTTTCACTTCAAAACCCTAACATGATCACTCTTTTGCTCACAAATGAAAGCTAGAGTGCAAGAGAGAGGAGGAAGAAGATGATGGCTAATGAGAGCTCAAGAGATAATGATAAGGATAAAATAAGAATGAAAAAAGAAAATATATATATTTTCTTCTTCTCACTCTTAACTCTAGTTTATAAATATCTAGATATTTTCTTTTGGATGAAAAATGGCCATGGAAATTAACTCAAGGTTAATGCAAAGGTTAGTGGGTGAATAAAATAATCAAGCATGATAGAATTTCCATTTCCATTTTCTTTTCCAAATATAAATATCAACATATTTATTAAGGTGTGAGTCTTATATTGCCACCATCCACAATATCAACAACCATGATAGAATTGTGTATGCATGTTTGTGTGCATGCACATCCATATGTGCATCAATGAGAATAAATGCATACAAGCATGCAAACAACAAAAGACAAGAAAGGGTTAAAGTGAAAAAGCTAATGGTTAATGATAAATCAATACTTGATTTAGCAAACCGGTCATATCACATACAACCTGACTAATAGAAAACCGCCCGATTAATATACAGTATCTCATACGCGCATATCCCATATGCAAACCACATCGTTTCGCCTGGACTAGATAACTCCATTGTGGGACTCTAAGACTCATCAATACGCCGGCAGTGGGTGATGATCATATCAAGCACCCCCAAGCCGCAAGAGATCAGCTAAACGTAACGGCCACCCGTGTATTGAGCGATCAGAAGAAAACAAGCGAACCTGTCACAACTCCCGTCGAGCCAACCGGCAACACTACCGTACAGTCCGGTCTCTTCGTCAGATATGCTGTATATCGAGTCTAGGGATGGTAACATCGACCCCAATAACTCAATAAGTCATGCCGATGAATGGTCTATAACAGATCGAGAAACTACTGATAACACTTATCAGTAAATCTCAACAGCCCTGGCCAGGGACTTACTGATATAGCCAATCGAGCACAGCACAGCATCAACTCCCAATACCGGGAGAGACGAAACCCCTCCTATCGCTCATCGTCTTCGTGTGTCTCGGGACTATACCTAAAAGCCACCTATTTGCATGACTCAGAAGAGCCGTGGTAGGGTGGTAATCAAAGTACAGTGAGAGAACACACAAGACTCTATGACGATCTCGGGTCTACAGACTAACCTATACCAGTGTCACCTGAGAACTGCTATCCGACGATAGATATAATACTATATAGGAGTTCTCGGCGAGTTCGTCCAGTGTACCCAGTCACCACTGAGCACCCGTATACGATCTCGATGTCAAACATCAATGGATGTGGGAACATCAATCGCCCATCATATGGGTCTAGTATCATATACGCTAGTCAACTATGGTATATCGATGCCCCATCTCGATACACCTACGACTAGGGACATTTCAGGATTTGCTTATAAACTACAGATGTCCCACTAGTATGATCTCCATCATAATCACAGTAGTCAAGTCAATATCCTTAGGGCATTATCAACATGTGTGAATGAATAAAAGCATGATCAAGTCAACATGTCAGATAAAGAAGAACCAGATAGCATACTATCATATCGAGCAAGAATGTACACTGAATATATATATATATACATGTATAAATACATCCACTATCATATAATGGCCTCTAGGGAAAACATATATCCAACAGCTCAGACCTGGTGCAAGTTGTTCGTGAGAAATCGTATTGTCCGACGAATTGGGACGAGTTTGCGTAGTTGAGCTTAGCCAGATTTTTCCACAGTGTGTAAGAGATGCCGGATTCGTATTTTCGAGTTGTCATGTAAGACTCCGAGCTTGGTCATAACCGAGTATGACTTGCAGTTTGCGTGACTGTTCAGTTGATAAAACTGCACTTTTAATATGACATTTTTCCTACTATTTATATATAATAAAAGATGTTTATTATAAATATGTCACATATAAGGGTTTATCCGTAAAAATACTATTTGCATGTGTTTATATATTATAATTAACATTATGAAGGAAAATGTAAGCATATAATATTCATGTAATATTTGGTCTATTTAAATATTCTTACCTTATTAAGTATATTTGACCAATTCTCTTAAAACTAAAATATCATGACAAATGGTTAAGAAAATATCTCAATAAAAACAAATTCTACTAACAACATTTATTGAGATAATTGTGCAGGAATTATATCATGACTGAAATGAAGGAAATCCGAGTTGGCGAGATCAAATCTGCCGAAGATATTCAAGTAAATTGAAGAAACCAATTCTGGCAGAAATGTAGAGAAGATTGTCAAAGTCTAGATATTCAAAAGATCACCAAGTTCTGCAGAGATGAAGCCCCAGAAATTGGAGCCTAAAATCCCACCAGAGAGCGGCGGTTCCGCGGCCAAAACCCACTATTGGCGGCAGATCCGCGGTCTGTTAGGGGAGTTGGGATATTGGATTTTCTACGCATGACTTTATCAACAAACCCTAACTAACACGATATATGGTTTTCAACTTCTGTGACTATAAATAGAACCGAGAGCCTCTAGGAAAACATATCAAACCGACGCGATCACGAAGTCCCCGACGACTCAAGAATCCTGGTTGATCATCGACAGTTCATCTACCTCCTTAGAAGAGATCGAGAAGCAAACTAGGGTTTTGTAATCATTTTCTAAAGGAACAAAGTGTACTTGATCTTGTTGATTAATAAAGGTAGTTGTTTTCTTATATCATATTATTTTCTGTAGTTTTCAATATGATTTCCCTTTCTATCTTTTCTTTTCCCAACATGCTCGAGTAATTCTCCGCTTGTTAGGATTCGTAGGATTATGGTAGATTAATGGATGATGAAGATCCTTAAACTCTTTTTACGTCCTATAAAGTTTATAAACTTTATCAAAAGAATAGTTAACATCCTAATCGGGCGCACTATCAATTCATTGATATTCACTACCACGTTTAGAGATTAGATTAACAATTATTTTGGTAAAGGCCAGACATGAACGGAGATCCATGTCAAGATAGGGGTTATGAGTGGGAACCCTATTCCCTCTATAAACCCTAATCTACATGCATCACTGTCGATTTAGTTTTAAATCTATTAAAGGATAAAAGGAGTAATCTTTAAATTAATCATCCATGACTACTAAATCTTAACGAACCCCACAAACCCCCTTCTAATATAAAACCTACATCCGTAGTTAATCTAGATCTATATTCCGCATCCGTGTTTGACGTGGATCTAGAATCTACAACCATTCTACACCATTCTTTATTCTTCCCCTTTTTTCAACACGCCTAAAGTAAGATTAAAAGATTCAACATTTCCCTGAGGACGACCCGTACTCATCTCGGTCTAGCTACACGCGACACCGTTATTGATTGCGGTTAACTACTACACATAAATCAGATCAATCAAATGGCGTCGTTGCCGGGGATACGTGCGTAATTTATTTTTCTTACCATTCGTGTTGAATTCTTATTCGATACATATCATAAACAAAACAAAACTGCAAATTATATATGTGAAAACTTTTTTTGAGATCTTTTCCAAAGTCTTAGGATCTTTACTCCGAATCTTGTTCTCCCGGTGCGAAAGAAGTTATTTAACGATTATTGTGTGAATTTTGCAAGGGGGTCTGGAGTCACAGAATTGAGGACACAGAGAGCCAGAGACATTTATCAAGATCCAGAGGAGCACAGGCGGCCACGTAGCAAAAATCTTCCCGAGATCCCTCCTCGTTGCGGCGGAACCGTGGAAAATAAGCAAATGCGCGGCGGAAGCGCGGCGGATTTGAGGGATTAGGGTTCCAAACTTCTCTGGTAAATTTCTCAACTCTTTCTCTCTCCTCTGAAATCCAATAAAATATCTTTCCTACAGGATTCTTTGCAAAATATCGCCGCCCAAAAATCTTTTTGCAAAGTTTTTTTATTGTTTTGTTGTTGCATATTTTAATATGGACATTAAGGGGCAAAGACCAAATTCAGTTTAGGTGGGGATTTTATCACCCTTCCTAATCCCGAAAAGTCACAAAACGAGCATCCGCATCAACCCTACATTAATTAAAAAAATATCTAGACAAGACTCTAAGGACTGTCGCGCTCAATAAGGACAGAGGAAGGTCGTGGGTAATCTATCGCTTATCCGCGTTACTTTTGTGGTGCCTAGGCAAGTGTGTCTAAGGCAAGTGGTTACTTAATTAGTCTCGCTATTTTCGGTGATTCGTATAGCGAATACCTTCAACTTACCTAGCACTTACCTGGTCGCAAGGGTAGTAAAGAGGTGATAGAGGATTGATCCTGCGGCTTGTCCTTTGGAAGTCTAGGAGCGGTCTAGAGACTTGACCTAGGTAACTGTAACACCTGAGTTTAGGGTCAGTAGTAATTGTGTGTTAATGTGGGGGGTTTTGGTAAAAAGTTTACCAAAACGGGTTTCTAGTAATTTATCTGGAATTATGATGTTTTTTGTAGAATTTTATCTCGACCACACACACTTGTGCACGTTAGCTAGGGTTAAGATTAGGGTTGCCATACAATTGAGCTTGTTGGTTAACTATGTTTAAATTAACCATGGTGGGTTAGGTCCTTGGTTAAGTTATTTGGGTTGTTAGAGCTAATTAGTTTAAGTTGAGGATGGTTGGCTTTGACCATGGGTATTTAGAGAGTTTTAAGGTTGACTTAGAGAGAGAAAGAGGGATGTGATGTGTCATGATGGTTCAAGGATTAGCCACCCTCTTTCACCTCAAACATTTGAAGTCTTCTCACACTCAAATGCCTCTCTCACTCACACCACAGATCAGCCACCCTAAAACAGCCATATTACTGCTACAGCAGCTGATGATTTCCATCAGCCATCCTCAGCTCATTTTCAGCATCAATTCTTCATAAAACAGCCCATTAACTGCTGCACAAACAGCAACTCCAGCCCCTAACATCATTACAAACAGCCCCAACCTCAAATCCCTCTCTCACACACTCACATCAGCCTAATTACTATCTTTTCAGCCACCAAAACAACCTCTTCACCCAACTTCAGAATAAATATCAGCATCAGCCACCAGGAGCAGCACATCAGCCCTGTACGTCAGCCTTCACATAAGCTGTTACATCAGCTTCAACCTTCTTCAAAAAACATCAGCAACAGCAGCTGTTTCAACCCCAACTCCTTACATAACACCCCCTCACAACACTCAAACCTTCCCTCAAGATTACCTAACCCCCTGCCGCTGCTGCTACTACTTCAAAACAGCAAGCACCCCAAACCTGTTTCAGCTTCACCAGCAGCATCAGCTGAACCAGTGACATTTTCAGCCAGCACCATACCACCTTAGCTCAACACCACACCATATCAGTCCCAACACAAAATAACACCACACCACACCAGGCAACAGCAACAGCAACATTCAGCAAACACCAACCTGCTCCAGCTTCAGCAACAGTAAAGACCAGCTCTCTTCTAGCCTAGTTGCAGCACCAGGAGCTGTAGCCGCTGCACCCACTCTCTTCTACTTCTCCTACTCCTCGTTTAGGAGGTTCCTAGGGGGTATAATTCCTTAACTCTTCCCTATTGTGTAGATTATGTGCTTGAGTAGCTAGTTTAGTTTTTGTCGTAATTTTAGTACTAGACTTGTGTTGTGGTGGTAGATCTAGTTTCGTTATAGTGCTTGTAGCTTAATCGAACCTTTTTGGTGTTAGTTAGTCTGTTTTAGCCTAGTAGTGTTGATAAATCTAGATGGATAGCCTTAAATTGCTAAAATTATGGTGATCTAGCTTAATTAGTGTTTACTTCATGCTTTAGTGATGATTTTGGGTGAATTAAGGGAATTTTGGCTAATGTAAGAGTAGTGTTGGTTAGAGTAGCCCTTTTAGGTTCTGTTGAGACCAGTTAACCAGAGGATTTCCCCAGATTTCACAAAGACACCCGAATTACCCGACTTAGCGTAATTTAGCCGTTTTAGTGACTTTTAACCTCCGTTGGATCTGCTGTTGACCCGAGAACTTCAAAATAAAATTGTGAAGACTGTAGCATGGTGAGACTAGTAGAAACATGCACACAGAGCACGGGGACCCAACTTCCCCTCACGGCCGCCGGTTTAATCATTCTGTCCGCAAATTGCGGCCAGAGTAGGGGGTGGGGTGTGGGGATTTTGGGTGTAGGGTCCTTCTGGGTAGGTTAGTCTGTTGGTACCTGCAACTTTTCAAGTTTGGCCCAGAGGCAAAATCTGGAGCTATTTGTGTGTTTTCGATGTTTTAAACTTGTGCGATACGCGCGTGATACGCGTGGTTCTGTGGCGCACTGCGCGACACAGCGTGTCAATCTAGGTTCTGGTGGGTTTGTGCGAATCGCGTCGTGTCGTGTGCACACGCGTTTAGTTTCATGCACGCGTATCCTTTTTATCGATATATCGTGTTTTGCAGGATTTTTCCTTATATGGTGACCTTTGTAAATTCTAGGTTCGCCGGCGGAGACTTCGAGCGCAGCGGAGAAAGGGAAGCAGGTAGTCGGACACACTTAGCGCGGGATCACGGGTGAGTAGATTTAACATCTACGGGGGACGATCGTTTGGATGGCACGAGTCGCCCGATAGATTTAGTAAACTTGAAATTAGTCAACTTTGATATTTACTTGTGACATTAGGATAATAATACTTGCATGATATTTGCTGCAGTAGGATCTACATGTTGTACCCATATACGCAAACTCATTCTGTAGGACACATGCACCATTACCAGGTTTTTATATGCAGCACGAGCACTATTCATGTGTACACACACCCTGGTAATTGCCATGTCACGGCACTAGATAACTATAAATGTGAAACATGTTAATTGCTTAGACCTGTGCTATTGCTATAAAATATTTAAAAAATGAAATCATAAGAATCGCTATTCTCGTGCATATATATATATATATATATCCTTATATCACTTGTTCATGCCTAATATAAATCATACATTGCAACTTGAACATTGATACCGTTTGCATTCATTATCATTGACATATGCACCATGATGATTGCTTGAGATTTATGATATTTCTGGATTTCGGGGGAAAGCCGCAAGATTTCAAACTTATAATCTTTTAAAATGCAAAAGTTGCGGTTTTCTAGTGATGTAAAGTGTCTCCACCATGAGTTTGCTGTGGTTTTCGAGATCCGTGTCGAGGAGTGGAGGAACCGTCATGGGTACATGGTGGGCCCGGTAAGGTATCCCGGGGCAAGAGGATCGCACATGATGGCGTTGAGTCTGGCAGGGGACAGATTACCTACCGGTGACTTCATTTGGCACGGCGGATATCCAGAGGATACCGACCGTGGCCGCTGGATTGAGATATGGATATTTGACATGGATCAGCCGGATGGCTGAGGCCAGAGATACTGGACATGGATATATGAGATTTAGACAGCTTGAGGTGTCGTTGCTGGACACAGATTTATTTATTTCATGGACATTATACTGATGTTTTAAAAAGAGTTTCAAAAAAACAGAATAAGAAACAATTCTTATACCTTCATGATGAGATCTTGAGTTGACTCATATAGCATTCATATATGACAGTATATTCATGTGGCATACATACCTGTTATTACATCCATGTGACATACATACTTGATAGTACACTGATGATGCGTACATACCTGCTAGTACATATAGCCATACCTGTTCTAAGGATGCTAGGATACTTGTGAACATTCATGCGATATCCTTTGTAGATGTTATCTATTACTCACGAGCTGGCAACTCACCACCGTTGTGCCACAGCTTTTCTGCAGGTCCGTTCCGTCAGCACTGTAGCGGCGGATACTTTTGCTCATTTTGCCCTTTTTGCCTGGACTCGAGGTTTTTGCTCATAGGTGGGTTGTTATCATTTTGTACCACTTATATATGTTCATTGTATCTAGAGTACTCCATCTTCTACTACTATTTCAGCTGTACCAGTCTTATTTAGATTACTGTATATTGACCTAGAGGCGAGATTGTGAGACTTGGGGATTTATTCTATGATTATATCTGGGTCGAGCTCACTTGAGTCGACATGTTATTTCTTATGCTTCATGCTTATCTATGCACATTGTTATTTTATACTGCGTGGGATTTGTGACCGCCTTGAGGCGAAGAGCTAGCTCCCGCTTGGGGATGCCATTTTCATGATATTCATTTACATTCCTGTTGTACTCGTTTGGAGCTTGTTTTACAAAGGAAACTCTGTTGGAATTTTTGGAAAAAGGGAAAGTTGTTTTAAAATGAAATTTGATGTGGTTTAATGGAGTTAAATGTTGCAAATAATTGGTTTTTCCTTCACTCTTAAATTTTAATTGGGTTTGTATTCTGGGCTTCGGCTTACTTAGTTTACGGACGCCTTGAGACGTTTCGTAACTTAAATGCCGGTCGCGTTCCGTACCTTGCGGGTCGTGACAAAGTTGGTATCAGAGCGATAGGTTTCACCTTTCCGAGTGTAGGATGACCCTTAGTAGATGGAGTAAGTGACTTAAGCAGGGTAGCGTAGCGTATGTATGTCCGCGGCATACTTGCGATGCGGTACTCCGCCTAGGTGACTTTAGGATATACTTGCTTGAAATTCCTTCTTCAATTCCGTGTATCCTTCAATTCGATTGCACCGTTCTTATTGTCCTATTTCCTGTACCAGTCACTATGCCGTAGAGGGCTACCAGAGCACAGAGGGCTGCCGCCCGAGACGAGATTCGAGCTGGCTCGTCCGAGACTAGGACTGAGCAGGGTGGTATGCCTACGCCGCAGGGACAGACTGATCCACCTTCCCCAGGCCGTATGGATAGATTTGAGACTGGTATGGAGGAGCTGCGACAGATGATGGGGAGTATGCAGGAGCTACGTCAGATGGTGGAATCCTTAGTGGAGGTCAATCGAGCACAGAGATCGGATACTACTCCCCCAGCGGTCGTTTCGAGACCAAGTCGGATTCGCACTGACATGTTAGCACCTAGGAGGGTTCGCAGAGGCCGTGGCGGATTCTTTAGGGGCCAGTTGTATCGTCTTCACCCATATGGTCAGCAGCCTTGGTTAGGATGTTTTTGGTGTGGTAGCCTGCTTCATCTTGTCAGAGACTGTCCCGCGAGACGACAGGGAGCGGCGACAGTTCCGAATGTGACCCTACCACCATCACCGACCCCTCCTCAGAGAGCTCTACTTCCTGCCACAGGCGATGCTCCACGCCAGTTAGGTGCACCCAGAGGCCATGGACGCGGCGGACCGATCCAGAGAGGACGAGGAGGCCGAGGCCGAGGTCAACCCGCTATTGGAGGAGGTCAGGCCCGAGTTTTTGCATTGACACCGTAGGATGCGCAGGCATCCAATGCCGTCGTGACAGGTACCCTATCAGTATGCTCTGTTGATGCACACGTGTTGTTTGATCCCGGATCCACGCACTATTACGTTTCCACACACTTCGCACCGAGTTTGGGTAGAGAGTCCGGTTTGCTTGATCAGCCGCTTGTGGTGACCACTGCTGTGGGAGAGTCATTTGTTGCTAGGCACGTGTTCCGATCCTGTACCGTTCGTATTGGCGAGCGAGAGCTGCCTGTCGACTTGATCCTTCTTGAGATGTTGGACTTCGACATTCTTTTGGGCATGGATTGGTTAGCCACGTGCTATGCGTCGGTGGACTGCCGCGAGAAGACAGTTAGATTTTGTTTTCCCGGCAAGTCGGCTTTTGTTGTGCAGGGGGACCGTGGTGCCGCCCCTCACATATTGATTTCTTGTCTTCGCGCTGATCAGCTGTTGAGGAAGGGATGTCGGGGATTTCTAGCCTGTGTATGCGATACTAGAGCTACAGATGTTCCATTGGATCAGGTTCCGATTGCATGCGACTTCCCCGATGTCTTCCCTGATGAGCTGCCAGGACTGCCGCCTGAGCGCGATGTCGAGTTCTGTATTGATTTGATTCCTGGCTCGGGGCCTATTTCTATACCGCCTTATCGGATGGCCCCGGCGGAACTTAGAGAGTTGAAGGTTCAGCTGCAAGATTTGTTAGATAAGGGACTTATTCGGCCCAGTGTTTCTCCATGGGGTGCTCCGGTCCTGTTTTTCAAGAAGAAGGACGGAAGCTTGCGCTTATGTATCGACTACCGCCAGCTGAACAAGGTTACCGTGCGGAACAGATATCTGTTGCCGCGCATTGATGATTTGTTCGACCAGCTCCAGGGTGTGAGGTATTTTTCGAGGATCGACTTACGATCAGGGTACCACCAGCTGCGAGTCCGACAAGAGGATATACCGAAGATGGCGTTCCGTACACGCTATGGCCACTATGAGTTTTTGGTGATGTCGTTCGGACTCACCAACGCCCCCGCAGCATTCATGGACTTGATGAACCGTACATTCAGGCCGTATCTTGACTTGTTCATCATAGTGTTCATTGATGATATTTTGGTGTACTCCCGGAGCCGAGAGGAGCATGAGCAGCACCTGCGGATTACGTTACAGACTCTGAGGGAGCACCAGCTGTTCGCGAAGTTCTCCAAGTGTGCATTCTGGCTGGACAGCGTCGGATTCTTGGGTCACGTGATTACGAGAGATGGCATATGTGTGGACCCAAAGAAGATTGAGGCTGTTCAGCAGTGGCCCCGACCGACGTCGGTTACGGAGATCCGTAGTTTTCTAGGCCTGGCGGGCTACTACAGGCGTTTTGTTCATGATTTCTCCCGTATAGCTGCACCTTTGACCGGTTTGACCCGGAAGGGAGTTCCCTTCGTCTGGACGGAGGAGTGCGAGCACAGTTTTCAGCAGCTACGGACTTGTTTGACTACGGCGCCGGTATTATCTTTGTCTTCAGGATCATGCGGATTCATGGTTTATAGTGACGCTTCGCGGGTAGGGCTGGGATGCGTATTGATGCAGCATGACAGGGTGATCGCGTGTGCTTCGCGGCAATTGAAGAAACATGAACATAACTACCCCACTCATGATTTGGAGATAGGCGCTGTGGTCTTTGCACTTAAGATATGGCGACATTACCTATACGGCGAGTCGTGCCAAATATTCACGGACCACAAGAGCTTAAAGTATATATTTCAGCAACGGGACCTGAACCTCAGACAGCGTCGTTGGATGGAGCTGGTGAAGGACTATGACTGCGAGATCTTGTACCACCCGGGCAAGGCGAATGTGGCGGCGGATGCTCTGAGCAGGAGGCCCGGGGGTAGTCTATCATGTTTGCGCGCAGTGCAGAGGCAGTCGTCAACAGATTGGCAGATTTTATTGGACAGCCGAGTTGAGTTCGAGTTCACGCCGACAGGGGGACAGCTTGCGCATGTTCGTGCACGCCCACAGTTGCTTGACCGTATATATGAGGCACAGCGCAGGGATGACCGTTGCTCAGAGATCATGGCACAGATGGGACATGGCAGATTTTCCGAGTTCGTGATTGATGATCAGGGGATATTACGATTTGGATCTAGACTGTGCGTACCAGATGCTGAGGGATTGCGACGCGGTATTCTTGAGGAGGCACATCGATCGGTGTATAGTGTCCACCCCGGTTCCACCAAGATGTATCATGATATGAGAGAGACCTACTGGTGGGACGGAATGAAGAGGGACATCGCGGAGTTCGTATCGAGATGCCTGACTTGTCAACAAGTCAAGGCCGAGCACCAGAGGCCCGCAGGAGAGCTACAGCCGTTACCCATTCCGGAGTGGAAATGGGAGCAGATTTCGATGGACTTCGTTGTGGGTCTACCCAGGACCAGTCGAGGGTACGACTCCATCTGGGTGATCATGGATCGATTGACGAAAGCGGCTCACTTCCTTCCAGTGAAGACCACTTTCAGTTTTGCTCGGTATGCCCAGATTTACATTGACGAGATCGTGCGGTTGCATGGCGTACCGACTTGTACAGTATCAGATCGAGGCACCCAGTTTACCAGCTGAATATGGCAGAGACTCCAGGAGGCTTTGGGCACTCGTTTGAGCTTCAGCACAGCGTTTCATCCGCAGACCGACGGACAGTCAGAGCGGACCATTCAGACTCTCGAGGACATGCTCAGAGCGTGCGTTTTAGACTTCGGCGGTAGCTGGGATCGTCATTTACCTCTAGTGGAGTTCTCCGATAACAACAGCTTCCAGGACACTATTCAGATGGCACCTTTCGAGGCGTTGTATGGGAGGAGATGTAGATCGCCCATCTGTTGGACTGAGCTGAGCGAGAGCAGTATTTTTGGGCCACAGATCGTGCAGGAGACGACCGAGAAAGTACAGCTGATTCGAGACCGGATGAGAGCAGCTCAGAGTAGGCAGAAATCGTATGCGGACAGGCGCCGTCGCAGGTTGGAGTTCGCAGTTGGCGACCATGTTTTTCTGAGGGTCTCTCCGATGAAGGGCGTGATGCGTTTTGGGCGAAAGGGAAAGCTTAGCCCTAGATTCGTAGGTCCCTTCGAGATCCTCGAGCGTGTCGGCGCTGTTTCATATCGTTTGGCTCTTCCACCCAACTTTTCATACGTTCATCCCGTCTTCCACGTGTCGATGCTACGCCGATATCTTCATGACCCTTCCTACACGATTCAGCATCAGACAGTTCAGCTTGAGCCCGACCTTTCGTTCACCGTGCAGCCAGTGCAGATATTGGATCGGCAGGTGAAGAAACTTCGATCAAAGGTCCTGCCGTCGGTGAAGGTTCTTTGGCGCAGCCCGACTTGCGAGGAGATCACTTGGGAGGCCGAGGGAGAGATGCGAAAGAAATTCCCTCATCTTTTTGAAGGTACGCGTATTTGCATATTTTAAAATTCGGGGACGAATTTTCTTAAGGGGGGAAGACTGTAACACCTGAGTTTAGGGTTAGTAGTAATTGTGTGTTAATGTGGGGTTTTTTGGTAAAAAGTTTACCAAAACGGGTTTCTAATAATTTATCTGGAATTATGATGTTTTTTGTAGAATTTTATCTCGACCACACACACTTGTGCACGTTAGCTAGGGTTAAGATTAGGGTTGCCATACAATTGAGCTTGTGGGTTAACTATGTTTAAATTAACCATGGTGGGTTAGGTCCTTGGTTAAGTTATTTGGGTTGTTAGAGCTAATTAGTTTAAGTTGAGGATGGTTGGCTTTGACCATGGGTATTTAGAGAGTTTTAAGGTTGACTTAGAAAGAGAAAAAAGGATGTGATGTGTCATGATGGTTCAAGGATTAGTCACCCTCTTTCACCTCAAACATTTGAAGTCTTCTCACACTCAAATGCCTCTCTCACTCACACCACAGATCAGCCACCCCAAAACAGCCACATTACTGCTACAGCAGCTGATGATTTCCATCAGCCATCCTCAGCTCATTTTCAGCATCAATTCTTCATAAAACAGCCCATTAACTGCTGCACAAACAGCCACTCCAGCCCCTAACATCATTACAAACAGCCCCAACCTCAAATCCCTCTCTCACACACTCACATCAGCCTAATTACTATCTTTTCAGCCACCAAAACAACCTCTTCAGCCAACTTCAGAATGAATATCAGCATCAGCCACCAGGAGCAGCACATCAGCCCTGTACATCAGCCTTCACATAAGCTGTTACATCAGCTTCAACCTTCTTCAAAAAACATCAGCAACAGCAGCTGTTTCAGCCCCAACTCCTTACATAACACCCCCTCACAACACTCAAATCTTCCCTCAAGATTACCCAACCCCCTGCCGCTGCTGCTACTACTTCAAAACAGCAAGCACCCCAAACCTGTTTCAGCTTCAGCAGCAGCATCAGCTGAACCACTGACATTTTCAGCCAGCACCATACCACCTTAGCTCAACACCACACCATATCAGTCCCAACACAAAATAACACCACACCACACCAGGCAACAGCAACAGCAACATTCAGCAAACACCAACCTGCTCCAGCTTCAGCAACAGTAAAGACCAGCTCTCTTCTAGCCTAGTTGCAGCACCAGGAGCTGTAGCCGCTGCACCCACTCCCTTCTACTTCTCCTTCTCCTCGTTTAGGAGGTTCCTAGGGGGTATAATTCCTTAACTCTTCCCTATTGTGTAGATTATGTGCTTGAGTAGCTAGTTTAGTGTTTTGTCGTAATTTTAGTACTAGACTTGTGTTGTGGTGGTAGATCTAGTTTCGTTAGAGTGCTTGTAGCTTAATCGAACCTTTTTGGTGTTAGTTAGTCTGTTTTAGCCTAGTAGTGTTGATAAATCTAGATGGATAGCCTTAAATTGCTAAAATTATGGTGATCTAGCATAATTAGTGTTTACTTCAAGCTTTAGTGATGATTTTGGGTGAATTAAGGGAATTTTGGCTAATGTAAGAGTAGTGTTGGTTAGAGTAGCCCTTTTAGGTTCTGTTGAGACCAGTTAACCAGAGTATTTCCCCAGATTTCACAAAGACACCCAAATTACCCGACTTGGCGTAATTTAGCAGTTTTAGTGACTTTTAACCTCTGTTGGATCTGCTGTTGACTCGAGACCTTCAGAATAAAATTGTGAAGACTGTAGCATGGTGAGACTAGTAGAAACACACACACAGAGCACGGGGACCCAACACCCCCTCACGGCCGCCGGTTTAATCATTCTGGCCGCAAATTGCGGCCAGAGTAGGGGGTGGGGTGTGGGGATTTTGGGTGTAGGGTCCTTCTGGGTAGGTTAGTCTGTTGGTACCTGCAACTTTTCAAGTTTGGCCTAGAGGCAAAATCTGGAGCTATTTGTGTGTTTTCGATGTTTTAAACTTGTGCGACACACGCGTGATACGCGTGGTTCTGTGGCGCGCTGCGTGACACAGCGTGTCAATCTAGGTTCTGGTGGGTTTGTGCGCATCGCGTCGTGTCGTGTGTACACGCGTTTAGTTTCACGCACGCGTATCCTTTTTATCGATATATCGTGTTTTGCAGGATTTTTCCTTATATGGTGACCTTTGTAAATTCTAGGTTCGCCGGCGGAGACTTCTAGCGCAGTGGAGAAAGGGAAGCAGGTAGTCGGACACACTTAGCGCGGGATCACGGGTGAGTAGATTTAACATCTACGGGGGAAGATCGTTTGGATGGCGCGAGTCGCCCGATAGATTTAGTAAACTTGAAATTAGTCAACTTTGATATTTACTTGTGACATTAGGATAATAATACTTGCATGATATTTGCTGCAGTAGGATCTACATGTTGTACCCATATACGCAAACTCATTCTGTAGGACACATGCACCATTACCAGGTTTTTATATGCAGCTCGAGCACTATTCATGTGTACACACACCCTGGTAATTGCCATGTCACGGCACTAGATAACTATAAATGTGAAACATGTTAATTGCTTAGACTTGTGCTATTGCTATAAAATATTTAAAAAATGAAATCATAAGAATCTCTATTCTCGTGCATATATATATATATCCTTATATCACTTGTTCATGCCTAATATAAATCATACATTGCAAATTGAACATTGATACCGTTTGCATTCATTATCATTGACATATGCACTATGATGATTTCATGAGATTTATGATATTTCTGGATTTCGGGGGAAAGCCGCAAGATTTCAAACTTATAATCTTTTAAAATGCAAAAGTTGCGGTTTTCTAGTGATGTAAAGTGTCGTCCACCATGAGTTTGCTGTGGTTTTCGCGATCCGTGTCGAGGAGTTGAGGAACCGTCACGGGTACATGGTGGGGCCGGTAAGGTACCCCGGGGCAAGAGGATCGCAGATGATGGCGTTGAGCCTGGCAGGGGACGGATTACCTACCGGTGACTTCATTTGGCACGGCGGATATCCAGAGGATACCGACCGTGGCCGCTGGATTGAGATATGGATATTTGACATGGATCAGCCTGATGGCTGAGGACAGAGATACTGGACATGGATATATGAGATTTAGACAGCTTGAAGTGTCGTTGCTGGACACAGATTTATTGATTTCATGGACATTATACTGATGTTTTAAAAAGAGTTTCAAAAAAACAGAATAAGGAACAATTCTTATACCTTCATGGTGAGATCTTGAGTTGACTCATATAGCATTCATATATGACAGTATATTCATGTGGCATACATACCTGTTATTACATCCATGTGACATACATACTTGATAGTACACTGATGATGCATACATACCTGCTAGTACATATAGCCATACATGTTCTAGGGATGCTAGGATACTTGTGAACATTCATGCGATAGCCTTTGTAGATGTTATCTATTACTCACGAGCTGGCAACTCACCCCCGTTGTGCCACAGCTTTTCTGCAGGTCCGTTCCGTCAGCGCTGTAGCGGCGGATACTTTTGCTCATTTTGCCCTTTTTGCCTGGACTCAAGGTTTTTGCTCATAGGTGGGTTGTTATCATTTTGTACCACTTATATATGTTCATTGTATCTAGAGTACTCCATCTGCTACTACTATTTCAGCTGTACCAGTCTTATTTGGATTACTGTATATTGACCTAGAGGCGAGATTGTGAGACTTGGGGATTTATTCTATGATTATATCTGGGTCGAGCTCACATGAGTCGACATGTTATTTCTTATGCTTCATGCTTATCTATGCACATTGTTATTTTATACTGTGTGGGATTTCTGACCGCCTTGAGGCGAAGAGCTAGCTCCCGCTTGGGGATGCCATTTTCATGATATTCATTTACATTCCTGTTGTACTCGTTTAGAGCTTGTTTTACAAAGGAAACTCTGTTGGAATTTTTGGAAAATGGGAAAGTTGTTTTAAAATGAAATTTGATGTGGTTTAATGGAGTTAAACGTTGCAAATAATTGGTTTTTCCTTCACTATAAAATTTTAATTGGGTTTGTATTCTGGGCTTCGGCTTACTTAGTTTACGGACGCCTTGAGACGTTTCGTAACTTAAGTGCCGGTCGCGTTCCGTACCTTGCGGGTCGTGACAGTAACCTTAGTTCTAGGGTTGTTTATGTATTTTTGTGTGATTTTTCTTAAGTCCCACTTTTTCAAAACATACCGATTTTAAATCACACAAACGCTGCCACTTGCGCTAAAACCGCTTAGTGCATGCGCGGCTGGACACAGGATTCTAGTGCCCGTCTTGTCTGCGTTTAGGCTATCGACTCCGAAGTCGGTACTTCTTCATTTTCTTTTTCCCCACCACCCACCACATCGACCGAGATGGACGGTACTCCATCAGATTATAACACCACCCTGCCGCCGCCCATAGGTGCGCAGAATCCACCACCCATTTCTCTCCAAGAGAGATGCTATCCTATACGCTGTCCCCTTCCTACCTGTTTATCTATTCCACCAGCCAACAGGGATAATTTTGAAATTAAACCCCACTACATCAACCTGTTGCCCAAATTTCATGGGCTCGAGTCTGAAGACGCGTACGTTTTCATCACTAAATTCGAAAACGTATGCGCAATGATGGGTACTTCACAACTGTCCGTGGATGCTATGCGCTTGCGTCTTCTCCCATTCACTTTGTGTCACTTGACAGAAAAATGGCTTTATAATACTGCCGCACACTTTATTACCAATTGGGATGAATTCATGATAGCATTCCTTAAGAAATTTTACCCAAATCGTAAGACCGCCCGTGTTAGAAGCGAAATCAACTAGTTCACCCATCTTCCCAATGAACCATTTTGGAAGTGCTTTGAACGTTTCAAGGATCTGCTTGTCCAATGTCCTCTTCATGGAATACATAGATGGGATCTGTGCCGAATTATATATGAGGGAATTAATCCAGCGAGAAAGCAGATACTTGAAACAATGTGTCAATGCAATTTCATGTCCAAAGACGATGGTGAAGCGTGGAAATATCTGGAAGATCTCGCTGAAAACACTTTGCAGTGGGAAAGCGTTAGACCACCTTCATCTAGGGGTGGTATTCACCAGCTCCATGTTACCATCGCAGTAAAAGCCGAAATGGCAGCGATGCAAAAGAAACTCGACGCTATTGAAAAAAAATTCTCATCAGTCTCCCTAAACCAGGTAACGCTTCCTAAAACCGTGTGTGGTTGCTGTTCCGATCCATCACACTTGACGGAAGAATGTCCTATGAATGCACTGTTTCAAGGTCACGAGCAAACTAATGCTACTTTTGAGCAGCGACTTAGAAGCAATCTTTATTCTTCCACATACAATCAGGGATGGAGGAATCATCCTAACTTTGCCTGGAACCAAAACCAACCCCAAAATTAAAACTAGTTCCAAAGCAATTACCAAAGACCTCCTCCACAGCAACAGCAACCACCACCACAGAGTTAGCACCCCTTTCAATCACAACCTGTTCAAAACCTGGCCAATAATTCTTTCCTAACGACCGGTACCGATAACTCCTCTTCACTCGCACAAACTTTGGATTTGTTTATGAAACATTCCATCCAATTGTTGACTGATATGAGGTCTTCTATTGATTCCATAAAGAAATACTCCGCCTCCCACGGTGAGAGTATTAAATCAATAGAAGCCCAAATTGCACAGTTGAATGCCGTGATGAGTGCGAGAGAAAAAGGAAAACGCCCATCTCAACCCCTACAGAATCCTGGCCACTCACAACATCATAATGTGAGTGCCATTACTACGTTGAGATTGAGAAGAGTGTTGGATAACCGAGTGGGTGAACAAGTTGATGAACAAGTTGATGATGTTAGTGATACCAATGATACCCCGGCTTCTACTTCTTCCCCTAATTCTTCTAGTCTCCCACCTACTTCCGAGCCTATTCTACGCTTCCCACAAGGCTCGAACCCTCAGCCCACTTCCTCGAATCTATCTAAAGCGATCCACACTCCAATTTTGGGATCCATTCCATCCCCACAATCTTCTCCAATGTTGGACCCAACCCTTATTGATAAAGCTCCGTTTCCAAACAGATTAAGGGCAAACAAACCTAACCCACAAATAGAGAAGATTGTGGAAATGTTTAAGCAAGTTAACGTCAATATTCCTCTCTTAAATGCTATTCAACAAGTCCCATATTATGCAAGAATTCTTAAAGACTTTTGCACTAGGAAGTGAAAAACTCAAGTGCCGAAAAAAGTTTTCATGACGAGTAATGTTAGCACAGCTTTTATCCAGCAAAAACCAATGAAACGTAAGGGCCCTGGCTGTCCTACCATCTCTATTTCTATTGGGGGTAAAAATATCAATCGTGCTCTACTCAATTTAGGTGCTAGTGTTAACTTGCTTCCGTATTCTGTATATGAGCAATTAGGGATCGGGGAGTTAAAACCGGCACATTGCACTCTTCAAATGGCCGATCGATCTATCACCCAACGTAGAGGTGAGCTAGAGGATGTGTTAATCAATGTCGGGGAATTTATATTTCCTGTAGACTTTATCGTTATTGATACACAACCTGTAGCGAACCCAACAAACCAAATTCCGGTGATTTTAGGTCGACCTTTTCTTGCAACTTACATAGCAATAATCAATTGTCGAAACGGCTCTATGACCCTATCCTTCAGGAAGATGTCAATTAAGCTTAACATTTACAAGTTAGGAAATGAACCCTCCGAACCCTATGCTCATGTGTGTTCTGTCGAAACAATAGATTCCGACAGTAGTGAAATTGAAGAGCTTCACGATGCTGATCTCGACTCTGCTATTACGTTGTTGTCCGGGTCAACATCTAACGCTGAATATGAACCTTTTATAGAGTCCGAGTATCATCCTGTTCTTTCCGATGAGATAATTATTCGGGATATCGATGAAAGTTTTGAAGAAATTTTTGCTGAAGAACTCGCATTCATAGAAAATATGGGTGGTGTGAAGAATGAAGCTCAACACAAAGAAGTTGAACCATCACCACTTCTTCTTATCGATAACAAGAATGCGAGTAATCCGTCATCATTGTTTCGTCTCTACAAACCGAGCCTTAAACCTTTCTCATTACACCTCTTATCTCCTCCCCACTTCTTCACGTCAATAGGCGACATGTTTTTTCACCAACCTTTGTGCTTCATCGATAAATTTTTTGAATAGTTGGTGTTGACTTTTGGTCTTTGTAAGGCTTTACTTTGACCAATAACTTTAACCCCCCTCAATAATTTTAAATGCTTAATACTATTTTACTCAACTTTGGGAGGGGATATTTTGGCTCTTGAAAGAAAATTTTTACAAAATTGCGAGCCAAAAATAAGTTTGGGGAAGAATTTCACTTTCATTATTTCTTGTCCCCTTTTGATAACTTTTCCTCCCAAGTCTACATTTTTTTTAGCTTGACAGATGACATCAGTGAGGACACTGCTGTAAATAGGTTTGGGGGGAGGTTTGTGCTTATTTACGCGTTAGTTTGAATTATACTATATATAAGCAAAAAAAATTTTGATAATGAAAGTTTGAAAGTGAAAAATTATATATAAAAGATATGAATAGTTTGAGAAATACAAGAAAGTTAGTTGTTTTCTTAAAAAAAACTAGTAATAAGTAGTTATGAGCCATTGTCCCAAGGGTTAGTAAGATGAAGGAAATTGCTAATCTGAGGATAAAAATAAGTCTGAAAAATAGTCCCTATTCTTGAGGCTAAACTTGTAAACGTTGATACCCTAATATACGCATTTACACACATCTTGAAACTTGCGATAGTAGAGGATACCTTGAAATGCTCTTGTCTAAAATCCTTAATATAAAAAAAAGAAGTATAAATGGTGGTGAAGAAAAAATGAACACTGGTTTTGTAATTACCAAGGTAGCATAAAAAAAATATATAGCGAGGGTGCTTTATCACCTAGTGCCTTAGACCAACTGGTTTCGGAGCCACTGCTAAGCCTTAGGTGTTGTGAAACGAGGAATTACGCCTAAATGCGCGATCACGTTTTGTAATCGGTCGGTTAGTACCTCAAAAAGTATTAACGATCGCATGAAGAATGTGTGAGCAATTTTATCGAAAATATTCACCAACTATAAAGTACTTTAGAAGATGGACAAGAGTACGATAGCTTGAATTGAATTCTCTAAGTGTAGGTATATCTTTTACACACACGTAGGGGTATATGATCAATGTTTGGATGAAAGATAGGGAAGATGACTAAAGGCTATGTTTTATTGAGGGATGATGTGATTTCTAACATTTTTTTCATGATCATTAAGATAGGGCTCATAGCTACTGAAAAAATTATGTAGTTAAAAACTTTTATTTTCATGTTCTTTCTTTCATAATTCTTATTTTTGTATGTAACTTTCACTATCTTTCTTTTATTATAGGATTTTGTGGGTGTAAACGCTGAAAACCCTCAGGAGACAACACTTCTCCTACTAGGGACACCTAGAGGTTTAACTGCTTGTTGCACGTGCTCAGTGCAATCGTGTTGCCTACGAAAGTGTGATACTTAGTTTTTTCTTTTTCTTTTTCTCCTTCTCTTGAAAATCTAGTTTGCTCGGGACGATCAAAGTTAAGTTTGGGGGTATTTGTTCAGTTGATAAAACTGCACTTTTAATATGATATTTTTCCGACTATTTCTATGTAATAAAAGATGTTTATTATAAATATGACACATATAAGGGTTTATCCGTAAAAATACTATTTTCATGTGTTTATATATTATAATTAACATTATGAAGGAAAATATAAGCATATAATATTCATGTAATATTTGATATATTTAAATATGCTTACCTTATTAAATATCTTTGATCAATTCTCTTAAAACTAAAATATCATGATAAATGGTTAAGAAAATATCTCAATAAAAACAAATTCTACTAACATCATTTATTGAGATAATTGTGCAGGAATTATATCATAACTGAAATCAAGGAAATCCGAGTTGGCGAGATTAAATCTGTAGAAGATATTCAAGTAAATTGAACAATCCAATTCTGGCAGAAACGTAGAGAATATTTTCAAAGTTTAGATATTCAAAAGATCACCAAGTGCTACGGAGATGAAGCCCCAGAAATTGGAGCCCAATATCCCACCAGAGAGCGGCGGTTCCGCTGCCAAAACCCACTATAGGCGGCGGATCCGCAGCCTGTTAGGGGAGTTGAGATATTGGATTTTCTTCGCAGGATTTTATCAACAACCCTAACTAACACGATCTAGGGTTTTCAACTTCTGTGACTATAAATAGAACCGAGAGCCTCTTGGAAAACTTATCAAACCGACGCGATCACATAGTCCACGACGGCTCAAGAATCCTGGTTGATCATCGACAGTTCATCTACCTCCTTAGAAGAGATCGAGAAGCAAACTAGGGTTTTGTAACCATTTTCTAAAGGAACAAAGTGTACATGATCTTGTTGGTTAATAAAGGTAGTTGTTTTCTTATATCATTTTATTTTCTGTAGTTTTCAATATGATTTCCCTTTCTATCTTTTCTTTTCCAACATGCACGAGTAATTCTCCGCTTGTTAGGGTTCGTAGGATTTTGGTAGATTAATGGATGATGAAGATCCTTACACTCTTTTTGCGTCCTATAAAGTTTATAAACTTTATCAAAAGAATAGTTAACATCCTAATCGGGCGCGCTATCAATTCATTGATATTCACAACCACGATTAGAGATTAGATTAACAAATTTTTTGGTAAAGGACAGACATGAACGGAGATCCATGTCAAGATAGGGGATAAGAGTGGGAACCCTATTCCCTCCAGAAACCCTAATCTACATGCATCGCTGTCGATCTAGTTTTAAATCTATTAAAGGATAAAAGGAGTAATCTTTAAATTAATCATCTATGACTACTAAATCTTAACGAACCCTACAAGCCCCCCTTCTAATATAAAACCTACATCCGTAGTTAATCTAGATCTATATCCTGCATCAGTGTTTGACATGGATCTAGAATCTACAACCATTCTGTAAGTGCACGGCGGCGCCCCGGCCGTCAATCCGACGGCCAAACGCGGAAACGGTGATAAACTTTAATTTTGCGGACTTGGCAAACCGGCACCACCGCGCACTAAACCCCGGATCATGCCATTAAACTAGTCTAAGCTAACAAGAGAATGAGTTAGAGATATACCGACTGATCCGAGTCCTCCGGTCTTCATCTCCACTCCAATCTCCTCGCGGGATCTCCGTCCGTCTCCTCCTCGTCGGAAAGGGCACCACGTCGCCTGCATCTTTTACGGGCTCCCGCCTCTATATCGAGGCAACTCGGGCATGAAGCCGGCAACTCGACATGCCCAAGGTTTGCTGTAGGATGTGTAGAGTCTATGTCTCATTGGGGTTTTGGTTGCCTTTTGAAGATGGAGGAATGAAGGTATGAAAAATGGTGCTTTCATTTTTCCTTGTATCAAAATGAGATGAATGTAATTTGCCACACCACAAAATGAAACTCTCTCTCCCTCACTCAAAGAGGTGGCCGGCCAATCTCTCTTGAAATGGAGGAGATGATCAAAACATAATGCAAAGGGAGGTAAGTGTAGTAAAAGGTGGAGGTGACCACATCCAAACATAAAGACATCAACCATGCTTAATCCTTCTATTCACATCAAATCCCATTAATGCAAAAGCATGGATGAAAGATATCATAATGAATACTTTTTCAAGAAACCCCCTCCACAACATGTTATTTGCACAATTACAAATAACACCCTCCATCGGAAAAGTCCGGCCGGGAAAGAACAAAGGAAAAACCGGCCGGAACGGAAAGCAAACTGGCAACTCCAGAAAAATGGTCCCGTAATAAATTACAGGAAAACCCCAATACTGTGCATACACACCCGCATCTGTATTCCGTCCGGATACAAATGCAAAGAGACAAAATCTACACTGTACTATACTAGGATCCGGCTTAAACCAAAGCCGGCTAGTAATATCCGTCCGATCCTGATCTGTGCAATACCGCACGTATCTGATCGAACGTTGCCATATAACCATACGGCCACTAGTACAAAACTGTCCGATCCTGATCCGTGCAATTCCACACGTATCTGATCGGACCCTGCCATATCTCCATACGGCCTCTACAGCGTTTCGCCCGAAACCTGAGTAACTGAAAGTGTGGTGGACTCTAAAAACTCGTCAATACTATGGCTGTGGATTTAACCACCAGCACGTCAGAGGTATAAGCCAATACGTGACGGGCCACCAGCTATTGACTAAAAGGGACGTCGATGAGCGAACTCATCCTGACACCCTACTGAGCCTGTCAGTGACAATTTCCGTACAGTCCGGTCCGTTCGTCTATGAGCATCGCATGTCGGGCCTAGGGGGTTGGTAAAAGTCAGACCCCCAAAAGCGGTACAAGTCGTGTCGGAGTGTAGCCCAGAACACCCTGAGATACTACTGGAATACCTACCAGTAAATCTCCTGCCTTGGCCAAGGACTTCGTGTAATGGCTCTCCTAGACACAGCGCGACCTTACCCCCAATACCGGGAGAGACGAACCCCTGAAGATCCGCTCACTTCCTCCATATGGCTCGGGACTGTACCCAACTAAAACCTGTTTGCACGACTCCTTTGAGCCGTGGTAGGGTAGTAATCAAAGCACAGTGGGAACTCACACGAGACAAATGACGATCCCCAGGTCGATGAACTAACCTGTACACATGTCACCTGGGAACTGCTATCTGACGTCAGGTATAAGACCAACTAGCATGTTCCCGGCGAGTCCTGTCCGGTGTACTCATAACCCAATGAGCACCTGTATACATCTTAGGTGAACCAACTGACACCAGTGGCTTGTGAGACCGGCCACCGCCCCTCGTCGGGGTCTCGACTGTATACACTAGTCTACTCTGGAGAATCGATGCCCTGTCTCGAAACTCCCACGACTAGGGACCTTTTAAGGATGTGCTAATAGACTCCAGCTCTCACTTATATGATCGCCCTCATACTGCTGGCAGTCAAGCAAGAATCCCAGGGGCTCTATCAACGTGTAATAGCGACCTGTCAGGTCACCTAAAGCTGTACACGATGATAAAGGTAAACCAGATAGCATACTATCATCTCGAGTAAGACTGTCCTACCGGGATAGGTCCTCCCTCAATCATTGCAATCACGTGCCTGTGATCCAATAATTGACTCTGATGGCACTATCTCCAACAATCTCCCACTTGCACTCAAGGCTAATTATTGCGATGTCGCATACTCACAGCCCGTGTGATACCGAACACCCAACTCCTCTACTTGTCAGTCTCACAAAACTCGTTTGCGAAACTATTGCGTTCGAGGAATAGCCTCAATGAGTGGATCCGCTCTGATGTTTCTTTCTATGTCTCTCTATGTCTCAAGTTCGCGGAGAAAGCCATCTCCCGAAATGAGTAATACCTCTCTTAGAATGTCTGGATGTCTGATGGGACCTAGCTCATAAAAGAACTTCAAATCCAAACTTCTTAGACTGTATCGTCAACTGAACTTAATCAGTATCCTGCGCCATGCCACCCTCAGTATTGCCTTGGACCACCTGTCCAAAATACTGCCCCTCGTCAGAAGGAAAACTAAAACTCTGACAACCTCCTTGTCGTCCATGTCACCTTGGAAGCCTGGAATGATAACTGTTTCCCGAATGGGGCTTTCGTTATCATATCCCTAGAACAGGCACTTATGTTCTAAAACTGCTTCCGACTGTTCCTCCAGGATTGGATCAATATCAACTTATTGCATCTAGTGCAAGAACAACATCTGGTGTGGTACTTGACATCTTATGATTGACTCAATTGCCTAAGCAAGTGATCTGCCAATCATGCACATCCCTCTCCTCTTTAGTCTGTAAGACACCTTTGGAGAGGGTGACTCCATTACCTGCAGGTACACTACCATGCTAGGAGCCGTCCTTTCTAAATACTCTTAGAATACTGTCAAGGTACCCAGATTGGGAAACCACCCAAATCTAGATCTAAAACCATAGATCTAGTAACCAGTATGTCTGATATAATGTCCAAGTCCTTTGTGGAGAAACCACTTTGTGATGACCAAAGTATAACCGATCGTAGTATGGGAATATCACTTCCTACTACCTTCTTAACAGATCCATCCCCTATTCTGATGACGTCAAACCTATGACTGTCACATCAGAAAT
Source organism: Agapanthus africanus (assembly GCA_030015575.1). Lineage (NCBI taxonomy): Eukaryota > Viridiplantae > Streptophyta > Magnoliopsida > Asparagales > Amaryllidaceae > Agapanthus > Agapanthus africanus. The sequence goes on along the minus strand of JASDDO010000022.1, from coordinate 361,563,155 downwards.
AGATGATCTATCTCCGCTACATCTGCTTTAGTCTATAAATAGACATAAGCCTGATGTCCACCAATGCTTCCGCTTCTCCCACTGACTACGACAACCCTCTACCAGAGTCATATAGACGTGCACTTCTAAAACTAGTTTAGAACGACGCTATACTCATCCTCCTGCCAGGTCTCGCAGCCTGGAACAACAACAATGGCAATTGTGGGTAAACAAGAACTTCCCTGTCACCGTCCTTGAGGCTACCGGAGTACCTCTCGGGTGCCTGAAGTTACCCACCTTATCTGCGGAGTGGCCAATGGAATGTCAAATCAGATTGAATCTTTAGGTTCCTATGAAATCTTCAGTAATCGTTTGTGGTTCTGGAATCACTTCCAGTTCTACCATACTCCCACTACTGTTTTTGAAAAAATCCATTTTTAATAAAACTGTGGCGAGTCTAGAACAATATTTCTATTGATCTGCCAGATGGTAGAAAATCAACCCTCGTCATAGCTTGGGTCAACCCACAAACAGCCATTACAGAAACGTGCCTTGAGTTGTCCAGTGTCTGGTTTTAATCATAAGCCGGACAACTCCCCGTACCTTAACAACGTTAAGATATGAACTGTACTATATCCAATATAGAACTAGAGGCACTGATTTAATTGAACCAGATTCAAAAACATGCAACTGTCTCCAGTGCATGTCAACTAAATGGAGAGAGGCCGATCAGCGCTACTCAACTTAGGAATGTTTCCAATTATGAGTAACCTGAAAGAGAAGCTAGTTCTCTTTATCATTACTATCAACTGAATACCATACACAAGTATCTACATCTTCGATTACTTTGAAGAATCCTGATACTTGTTATACCTGGTTCTCTACTCTATTCAAATACCTATAACTCCTCAAAACTTAGACCCTGTGTTTCCACGAAACACATGTCTAAGAACTAGAGAAGTTAAAAGTAAACAGAATATAGTATGAGGACCAACCCCTCTGTCCTAATGGACACTGGACAACATACAATACTCTGTATAAGTCCGCTGAGTCTAAAAACTCTTTCACTGTGTGTCGTAGGTTGAAAACTGTACTTATGGTTAAGAAGAATTACACCGCTGTTTAATGCTCCTTACCTAACCATCCACTGATATAGGTAAATGTCATCAACATAATATCAAAAGGTATATCTCACTCTATGAAAATAGACGTACAGATATATCAATTTGAAATTGGTGCACAACAGCGGATATTCAAAACCAAATATTTGCCGACCGGCAAACAACCCAGGTGGCATCCTCAAATATCACCAATTACAACGAATCCCGATATAATGAGGATGATCATCCAATTCCCAACAACTTACTCCCACTCATCATCTGTAAAACCATACAGATGTGAGAATCCAACCTGGTAAATACATACCCTGGAGCAAGTGTCTAATTAGGAAATCAGTTTTCTTTTAACAGTACACAGTGAACCTGAAACATTGAAATGTTTCGATGGGGTATCCTGGTATTCCTAGTAATGCCTCTTCCATTATCCAGATTCACAACTATAACCGTATAATTCTATGCCACCTCTCCAAATCCCTTTATATGTCTTTAGTCATTATCTTCTGTACACCCCTTTAGGCCAAATGGTTTTCTTCCTTCCCTACCGTTCGGCACCAGCCTATGGTTTGGAAGAAGACTATCCAAAAAGCATAAAGGGTGTACTGTCCTAATCCTAGGAGCACTCGCAACGCGAGAGAAGGTGAGGATAAAAGACACCTGAATGTACTTTATTCCTATTTCTCCTGAACCAGGATCCATCCCCGAACTGGAACAAGTTCCTTTCGAGTTCGTATATAACCATACGATGGATTATCCAATAAAATGGGATCTTCATAGTGATACGGAGTGTCCTGGAGAAATACAAAGGTGATTTAGGATTGGCGAAGAAATACTTGGTTTGGTCGTGAATAGCAGTCGCATTTTACTTTGCCCTCTTACTAATCCCTTGCTTTGTCTGAACTTAATACCTTCTGTACACCGTTTAGGCTAACTGGTTTTCTTCATTCCCTACCGGTCGGCACCAGCCTATGGTTTGGAAGAAGACTATCCAATTTGCGTAATAGGTGTACTACTCCTAAACCAAGGAGTACTCGCAACCTGAGAGAAGGTGAAAAGAAAAGACAACTGAATAATCCTATCCGTTTTCTCTAGAACCGGAAACCATCCTCGAATTCCTTCGAGTTCGTATCTAACCATACGATGGTTTTGTCCAATGGAAGTGGACGTTCGCAGTAATACGGGGTGTCCTGGAGAAAAGGGTAAAAGTAGGAGTGGCAATGAGGTCTGCAACCCTGACAATCCAAAAGCCTGTGTTAAGAAGGTTCGGTCAACTTGGTCTCTGAGTCGTAGTCTTAGGGTCGAGTCAATGATCGCTGCCAGAGAGAGAGAGAAAAGAAACACTCAGCGTGCACTCTAACCTAGATCAGAATGGTTACCGATTTATCTAATCAGGAAACCTCCCACTGTACCTCAAATTCTCCTCCAAACCTGAAAGAAGAATTAGTCGGGGGCACCCGAGGAGTAAACCAACTCATCAGTGGGAATCGGGATCCAACTCTCATCGTATGATAACGTGACGGAATCCGCTCACGATATCACACTCCAGAAGGTATGCGCATATCTGGCAAGTTTCAGTACTTTTGAAACTCCCGATTTGATTTTTACCCCATGCTCTTATGACCTTGACTTTGGCCAACATATCATAAGTCACATGTCAAGTTCTACCCGTCATTCTCCAGGTTAATTTGAACCCACCCGTACATACCCTTGACTTTGGCCAAAATGGCAGTACGACTGTCCCAAACCAACGCATCTATCTATGCTGCATATGAATACCCCAATAGCTACCAATCACTGTGCCTTGACTTTGGCCAACATACACAGCTTGAATACTATTGACTACCCATATGAAACGACGGAGGGCTACGAATGGTTTCTGGCGAAAACCTTTAACGTAATGAACTTGATATCGTTGAAGGAACGGATAGCTTTTTAGAAAATATAGTGACGAAAACCTTTACTAAAGAGGTCACTCCCGGTGAAGGGATCTCGGCTCTTTCCCCGTAGAATGGGGTGCAGGATATCCCAAATGAATATCACGATGCAAAGCAAAAGTAATCGGCTATAGTGAAGTTAATGCCCTGACACAAACTTCTGTCCAAGGGGTCACTCCCGGTGAAGGGATCTCGGCCCTTGCCTCGTCGACTGAGGAGCAGGATATTCCAAATGAATACCACGATGCAAAACAAAAGTGAACGTCCTTGCAATAACAGCTTTTTGAAAAGTGTTCCAACAACATCAGAATAGGTTTGTTTAACTTGCATTGATCCGAATCAATGCAGTCCCATCAATTGATCACACCACAAAGAACGAAAATATACTGACGTACGTATATGCCATCCGCATTCGCCACTGGGTCCCGTCATCACCCGTTAGGTTAGCTAACTAACGGCAGAGCGGGGACTGGACTAGCGCGGATGAAAAACATATACAACATCTACTAATATATATACCAATATATAGTATTTCGCTCAAGGCGTGAATAAAATGCAACATCACAGAAATGTACAGCATCACAGAACAATACAGATATCTGGGATCCCCGGGTTTCACAGAGCCACTACTGAAACCCGACGTTTCCCTGGTCGTGTGGATAGCCTGTGCAATGAAATCCTAGACCCCTACGGACGCGGCAAGTTACCCGCCAAAACCTGAAGCGAGGCAGCCCCCTTCAGCGCCGTGAATGGACCACCCAGCACTTCACGGAATCCGGTAACTTGGGCACCCCTCCTGGGTCAAACTGTACCCCCTACGAGTGCGGCGAATAGCCCGCCAATCCTAGAGTGAAGCCCCCTCCGTCCCAATGCCATGAGATGCGGGCTTGTTGCCCTCCAGAACCCGGCTATCCATGCACCCCACCGCGGGGTAATCCTAGTGCTGAAAGTAAAATATACATACACCGGGTACATCGACCGCAACCAGGTCGTGCCCCAAAAGAATAATACAATCAGGCAGTGACGGCAGTCCACATGTCGGACGCTCGCCCCGCAATATCAAAAGTACATAATACAACAAAACTGTACTAGCATTGCATCCAGGCTATCCCCCACGACCGATCCGCAACATCACAGCATAAACATAGAACATCAACGTGAAGGTCATGTTCGCAAATCCGTCTAACCGGGCTATAGCAGTTAGACCGGATTTACCGATCAAGTGACATTCACGGTCGCAGATATAATGTAAATACTATGAAAAATGTGTTTAAAATTTTCCGATTGACCAAAAATTAACAAGTGGGCCCTAAACCAATACTGTAGCACTCACAGAAATAATTAGCCCAATTTTAATATTCCAAAACCCCCAATTTAAGCCAAGAAGCCCACTGGAAAAGCTTGATTCAGTGAGGACATCAATGCGCGGCGGAACCGAGGCCCAAGGGGGGTTTTGGCCGCGGTTCCGCGCTCCATTGATCGAGTCACTGAGTCGAATTTTTCCAGTATGCTTAAAATTCCCTGCACATCACTCTGAGATCACCTGAAAAATTTTTAGACACCAAAAAATCTTAACAGAAAACTGATGTGAGGTAAAATGTAGATTTTGGAATTTTGGTCGATCGGAAACGCAAAACACATCAAACGAAGCTAGACGAAGTTAATGGCGAGGCTCTGATACCACTGTAAGTGCACGGCGGCGCCCCGGCCGTCAATCCGACGGCCAAACGCGGAAACGGTGATAAACTTTAATTTTGCGGACTTGGCAAACCGGCACCACCGCGCACTAAACCCCGGATCATGCCATTAAACTAGTCTAAGCTAACAAGAGAATGAGTTAGAGATATACCGACTGATCCGAGTCCTCCGGTCTTCATCTCCACTCCGATCTCCTCGCGGGATCTCCGTCCGTCTCCTCCTCGTCGGAAAGGGCACCACGTCGCCTGCATCTTTTACGGGCTCCCGCCTCTATATCGAGGAAACTCGGGCATGAAGCCGGCAACTCGACATGCCCAAGGTTTGCTGTAGGATGTGTAGAGTCTATGTCTCATTGGAGTTTTGGTTGCCTTTTGAAGATGGAGGAATGAAGGTATGAAAAATGGTGCTTTCATTTTTCCTTGTATCAAAATGAGATGAATGTAATTTGCCACACCACAAAATGAAACTCTCTCTCCCTCACTCAAAGAGGTGGCCGGCCAATCTCTCTTGAAATGGAGGAGATGATCAAAACATAATGCAAAGGGAGGTAAGTGTAGTAAAAGGTGGAGGTACCACATCCAAACATAAAGACATCAACCATGCTTAATCCTTCTATTCACATCAAATCCCATTAATGCAAAAGCATGGATGAAAGATATAATAATGAATACTTTTTCAAGAAACCCCCTCCACAACATGTTATTTGCACAATTGCAAATAACACCCTCCATCGGAAAAGTCCGGCCGGGAAAGAACAAAGGAAAAACCGGCCGGAACGGAAAGCAAACTGGCAACTCCAGAAAACTGGTCCCGTAATAAATTACAGGAAAACCCCAATACTGTGCATACACACCCGCATCTGTATTCCGTCCGGATACAAATGCAAAGAGACAAAATCTACACTGTACTATACTAGGATCCGGCTTAAACCAAAGCCGGCTAGTAATATCCGTCCGATCCTGATCCGTGCAATACCGCACGTATCTGATCGAACGCTGCCATATAACCATACGGCCACTAGTACAAAACTGTCCGATCCTGATCCGTGCAATACCACACGTATCTGATCGGACCCTGCCATATCTCCATACGGCCTCTACAGCGTTTCGCCCGAAAGCTGAGTAACTGAAAGTGTGGTGGACTCTAAAAACTCGTCAATACTATGGCTGTGGATTTAACCACCAGCACGTCAGAGGTATAAGCCAATACGTGACGGGCCACCAGCTATTGACTAAAAGGGACGTCGATGAGCGAACTCATCCTGACACCCTACTGAGCCTGTCAGTGACAATTTCCGTACAGTCCGGTCCGTTCGTCTATGAGCATCGCATGTCGGGCCTAGGGGGTTGGTAAAAGTCAGACCCCCAAAAGCGGTACAAGTCGTGTCGGAGTGTAGCCCAGAACACCCTGAGATACTACTGGAATACCTACCAGTAAATCTCCTGCCTTGGCCAAGGACTTCGTATAATGGCTCTCCTAGACACAGCGCGACCTCACCCCCAATACCGGGAGAGACGAACCCCTGAAGATCCGCTCACTGCCTCCATATGGCTCGGGACTGTACCCAACTAAAACCTGTTTGCACGACTTCTTTGAGCTGTGGTAGGGTAGTAATCAAAGCACAGTGGGAACTCATACGAGACAAATGACGATCCCCAGGTCGATGAACTAACCTGTACACATGTCACCTGGGAACTGCTATCTGACGTCAGGTATAAGACCAACTAGCATGTTCCCGGCGAGTCCTGTCCGGTGTACTCATAACCCAATGAGCACCTGTATACATATTAGGAGAACCAACTGACACCAGTGGCTTGTGAGACCGGCCACCGCCCCTCGTCGGGGTCTCGACTGTATACACTAGTCTACTCTGGAGAATCGATGCCCTGTCTCGAAACTCCCACGACTAGGGACCTTTTAAGGATGTGCTAATAGACTCCAGCTCTCACTTATATGATCGCCCTCATACTGCTGGCAGTCAAGCAAGAATCCCAGGGGCTCTATCAACGTGTAATAGCGACCTGTCAGGTCACCTAAAGCTGTACACGATGATAAAGGTAAACCAGATAGCATACTATCATCTCGAGTAAGACTGTCCTACCGGGATAGGTCCTCCCTCAATCATTGCAATCACGTGCCTGTGATCCAATAATTGACTCTGAGGGCACTATCTCCAACACATTCTTCACCATTCTTTATTCTTCACCTTTTTTCAACACGCCTAAAGTAAGATTAAAAGATTCAACGTTTCTCTGAGGAAGACCCATACTCATCTCGGTCTAGCTACACGCGACACCGTTATTGATTGCGGTTAACTACTACACATAAATTAGATCAATCAGTGACTATCGTGATACGCTCCTTAATTGAGTGATATGGGAAAGTAATGGAACAAGCGATTGGTGTGATGTTTCAGTGGACAGTTATTCTTTACCGTCGATATCGAAGATTTGATGCATATGCAGAGTCGCGTACGACTAAACTTTCAAAGGAAAATCTTGAGGAAATGGCAGTTGATACGAAAAAGGAAGTGGATTCAGTAATAAGTGATAGTTCTGGGAAGGCTGGATAAATAATATCAGCATGAGACTTGATGGATTCTTTCCAGGAGTTGTTAATAAGTATGATTGGATCCAGGATTAGTCGTTGGCGCACACGTAGAGATTAGAGATCGCCGTCATCAACGCGTTGAGAGAGACTGGACTACTAGTCAAGAATATGTGGTGAGAGGTATCAGCAGTGGGACTGATTATGTCGTTGCTCTTCACCGGATGATTGTATAAAAGAGGCATGACGTTAGAGATCCGCAAGAAGAACCAGAATTTAGAGACAGAGAACGCTAGACCGTGGCAGAAGGCAAGTAGAAATTCTTGCTATGCCAGTTCCGGATGTATAAACACCTTTCGACATTGAGGATGATATACTTCGATGTGCGTTGTTTTGTTATTTGAGTTTTATAATCCAAATATTTCGTTTTCAATATTGAAAGAAGGACAACTCAATGTCTATTATTTTGATTTATGTATTTTGAGGACTTGAGGGTCACACAAATGTTTTGTGCACACCAGGTACACTTGTCGAGATTTTCGTGCACGATGATTGCACTTTGATTGATGTTTTGTGCATACCTGGTGCACTTGTTGAGATGTCAATGCGAGGTAACTGCACTCAATTTGGAGTTGTCGTGTACACCAGAGGCACTAGACTGATATTTTCCTTGCACATCAGTTGCACATGATTAAGAGATTATATTATATATATATATACATACTCTAGTTATACTTGGTATGATTTTGTGCACACCCGTTGCACTTGAGATTTGTTTTGTGCATCCCGATTCACTTGAGACCTGTTTTGTGCACTCCGATGCACTGGATATTGATCTTGTGCATTCTTGATGCACTCGGTAATTGCTCCCTGCACATTTGATGCAGTGGATATTGTATTTGTGCACACTTGTTGCACCTGACGCTGTTTTGTTTTCGTGGACACCGTGATGTGTGGTTTGAGAATTCCATTCAAACCCGTTAGGTTTGATTTTGTTTTCGTGCTTTGCACTTGGGAGAATATCTTATAGGTTTAATTTATATATTTTTGCTTGGTCGTGTGCTACCGATATTGCACTACGACTATGGCATTGATTGTGTATTTCATATACACAACGGTTTTCGTATTTGGGATTTTTGCATCGTAACTGGAGTAATTATCATAGCAACCGCTAGAGTTACAGTTATATGGGTTGTATATCTTTTGATGTTTCACGCACACCGTTGCGTTATCTTACATCTTAGCTCGTGTGGGACTTTAGAGTTCCGTTATACCGAGCGGATTTTATGCTTTAAATTTGGACCCCTGAAAATTGTTTTGAATTGAGTTGATTGGATTAAGAAAAATGTTTTAAGAAGGGTATTTAATTTAAATTCGGGGACTGAATTTCTTTAAGGGTGAGAGACTGTAACATTTTGGAAAAGTATAAATATTAATATATAATTTTAAATATAAAAATAATGAGTTTATAAAAGTGATATCACATACAACTTTTGGTATCGGAATTATATCCATAAAAATGTAGTTATTTCGGTAAATATGAATAAAAGTGTGTGATGTCATAAAAATGATATTTTAATTATTTTAAAATGACATTGTATTTTTCATTAAGCTAATGACATTTAAGTGATAGATTTATCATTTCATATCTTTTATGTTACAAGGATTTAAATTGTAAAATGGAATTAAATTTTAGCATGAAAGGTTTTGATAATTGATAATTCTTTTAATGATTGTTATATTTTAAGCTAGGCTAAACCCTCACAACACACATCCTCAACCATGCTTAATTCACTCCACCTCCTTCTTCTTAACTTTATACCTCCTCCTTCATAATTGACACATCCTACTTCACAATGCCACCTCCACCTCATAACCCTCCACCTCATGCTCTCTCTACACAACACAAAACATAGGAAATTATTTAGCTTCTCAACCGAACAAAAAAAACTCAACTCTTCAAGCTCCAACACCTAAATTCCTATGTTATCCTAATATCAAAAGAGAAAGCCATGATCTCCTTCATCAAGTGTGCACTTCATCAAGCTTAATACACTACAAGCCTTAGAAGCTTCACCATACAATTCTTGAGCTAGTGTTCTTTGGTAAATTATCTCCATAGGTATAATTCTTTCCTTCTTTTCAAATATCAATTCTGTCCATGATCTGTTTTGATATGCAGTATTATAAAAACTATTGTTTTGTGATATTTAGCCTACTGTAATTGAATCTGGAACCAATAGGTGTAACCATTAGAAAATCTAGCAAGTTCATTAACCTAGATAAACCACTAGGAACCCACCACAAAAATACGAACCTAATTATCCTCTGTTCGGCCGGCGAGCTCGGACATTCTAGGGTTGTCGCCGGATTTTTTTGGGGTTCTGGTGTTGATGCTTTTCCAGTAGCTCACACTCCCTACAACCTATCCCCTGTACTTGCTTGTTTAGTTCTTAGTTACCTGAGCCAAAATCTGGGAATGTTTTAGTAAGGATTTATTCAAGTTTCCGATATTCCGATAAGGATTTTCGTATTTTTGTACTGCAACTGAAACGTTGATATTCGTACGTTAAATTCAGGGGTAATTGATCGTTTCTGGAGTAAGTAAGCTATAGTTTCTAACCTATAAATGCTTAGATCGTTGTTTTGGATTTGGATATGATATTTACGCCGATATTTCATAACTATGATTATAGGTATGATCGCGAAGGTTTCCGAGATGGAGTTGACGGACATAGCAATCGTGGAATCTACGAGCTCGACAAGTTAGTGAGTAGATTTACATCTACGGGGGAAGTCGGGTGGATGGCGTATAGCACCACCGCAACATTATAAATAGGATAGTATGATATATAATTAGTTTTAGTAGTTGTTCAAGATAATGATATTGAAGTTATGATTGCATTTAGTATATATTCCTGTGCATATATTTTATTCATAATTTGGTGGATTGGTATGAAGGATTATGCTGTACTTGAGAGGATTTGGAGTATTGTGATGATGTGGATACGGTACGAGAAACCATACCGTACTTGTAATACGAGATTAGCATGCCGAATAACGGCCAAGTTTCCTATAGTCTCGTAGCGTTATATTTTATTCCGTTTTTAGAACGTAATACTTGAGTGAGCTATACTCTTTTAAAAACTAACGATTCGTTTTCCATTTAAAGAATAAAAGACAAGGAAGCGATGCCAATTTCCAAAACGAATATTTATTTTCAACTAAGGCAGTTTCCTTATTTCAAAAACAATGTATCGTTTCATTTTCAAAGATAATGGTATAACTCATAGAAAGTAGTTACATTTATTAGTTTCGCTTTGGTTTAATTTACATGTTCGCGTTATAATTATCGATGTTATACGTTTCCGTGATACGAACACTCTGATAGAACACTGCACAACTACCAATGAGTACTATGCTGCATAAGCACGTACGCACATATTACACTACACCTCATTGGTACTGCCATGTCACGGTAAGACCGTTATACTATGTAATGCGTATGTGGATATTGATATGAGTATGCTATTACACTTATAGAATACTAGCACAAATACTAATGATTGCCATGTTGCACGAGCACAGATGCATATGCCACACTACACATCATTAGTATTGCCATGACACAGTAGGATGGTTATGTTTATTACTTGTATGATATTATTTACGTGCTTTACCTGTTTTACATGTTAATTATTGCGAATACCAGTACTATGGGTATTCATATTGGATTCTTATGAGTTTCTGGATGTTTTACTTTTGATGATATATATCAGTGGTATGGGACGCTGTTGTATATGTATATATATAATATATCATCAGAATGATTAATGCAAGGATTCTTCTCCTTTACTTGTTATCATTGGATAAGATGAGTTGATGTCCACCATGAGTCGTTTTTATGTTTTGTTTTACTCCGAACCGAGTGGGGGGCTATACGGTTACGGATTATTACGTTATCCAGACCGAGTGGGGGGGGGTATACATTCGGATACATGGTGGATCCGGTCGAGACCGAGGGGCAGGATAGCCGCATGTGAGGTGGGGAGCTTAGCGAGGATACTCGATTCTGGAGATAGAGATGAGCACGGCAGATGTCCAGGGGATACTGGCCAGGGTTCGATTTGGGCATGGCGGATATCCAGGGGATACCGACCGGGGCCAGGGATATCGGGTGGTGATCATCTGTTGAGATGGTGTCGACGATATCTGCATTTGCGTGTCGGTGTTGGACACAATAGATTTAAGGATTTTCATGTCGGTGATGGACACGAGGGATTTCTGATTTTAGGTGTCGATGCTGGACATCCATATTTATTGATATGTGCTATCATGAGGTACCCGGTTATATTATAGTTATTGTAGCCGACCAGGACTGATCCGAGGGACAGTACCTGTATATCTCTTTACTTGTAATTGCATACATTAAAAATGAATTCAACTCGATCTATAGTCTCATTATTTTAACATGTCTGATATGACACTGGGATCCTTAAATTGTAAACCTCTTAATATTCTTCACTAAAACAGCAGGACGTATATCTTAAATAAGATACCTATTATAATTCATACTATTACGTCTGCGTTAATGCCATGACATATGTATTCCGCGGCTATTTTAAAGAAGAGGTTGTACATATATATTTGCGGCTACTTATGAGATTATACCTTGATACAGGTCATTTGAATTCTCCTTTCGGTTCATATGATAGATAGTGTTGTATTTACGATACATATGCATATCATATATTATATTAGTATAGATTATGATAGTACTTTACTTATGACCTAGGTATCGTCGTGCATTTTGATTTCTACCTTGTGATGTACTTTTATTCACCGAGTTAGAACTCACCCCCGTTGTGCCACAGTTTCTTGCAGGTTTTACCGCTTGAATTATCAGCAGCTTGGGCACACACTCCTTTCAGTGATTCCATGGTAAATGGGTTACTATTGTATCGTACTCACACTTGGTTATTCATATATTCTTATATCTAGTAAAAACTCCATCAACTTAGAAAGGGTATATTGTGGACTTAGAAGTGAGACTTAGAGTTTGTGTGTTGTGATGTCGTACTCATCGGAGTCGACCATTTTATATTGTTGATTTTGTTTCGCTTTTCTTTTCTTCGCCATTATGCGTCGTATATTTTTTGCATGGTTGCTCCGCCGTTTAGGCATGGGAGCAAGCTCCCGTTGGGATGCTATTTATATTATTATGTTGTATCGGGTTTTATACAAAATTACAAAGGAGGTGCTGTCGAATTTCAAAACGTCATAGATGCTTTTCAAACATACTTAGTTAATCTTAAATGTGATTTTAAACTGATTCCATCTGATGAATATTTTAAAATTCACCTCCAATATTTTCAAAAAGGGTTTGGATTCCGGGTTTCGGCTTACTTGAATCGTGTCAACGTCTTTAGATGACACATGATTTAAGTACCGGTCACGTGCCACATTCGGGTCGTGATAAGCCCATAGGATTCATGCTTGACTACCAGCTGTTAGTTATATGTATATCCTAGAGGCCATTGTTGTACATGTGATGTATATTATAATGGATGCTTGGATATATATAGAGAGGGCTTTCTTGCTCGATATGATAGTATGCTATCTGGTTTCACTTTATCTTAACATGTTAACGAATACTGTTTTGTGATCACGTGTTGATAAAGCCCTTAGGATATGTACTCGACTACTAGGACTATGATGAGATCATACTAGTGGGGCCAGGGTAGTCAACGAGTACATCCTATAACTGTTCCTAGTCGAGGGTGTATCGAGACAGGGCATCGATACTCCAGAGTAGACTAGCGTACATGCATCTTGACCCATATGATGGGCGATGGATGATCCCATATCCATTGGTGTTGGACATCAAAGATGGTGTACGGGTGCTCAGTGGAGACTGGGTACACTGAACGGACTCGCCGAGAACTCTTGGATGGTATTATACCCATCGTCAGATAGCAGTTCTCTGGTGACACTGGTACAGTTTAGTCTGTAGACCCGAGATCGTCATAGAGTCTCGTGTGATTCCCACTGTGCTTTGATTTCCACCTTACCACGTCAAAGAGGGCGTGCAAAACGGTGGCTTTTGGGTACAGTCCCGAATCACATGGAGGCAATGAGGGATAGGAGGGGTTTTGTCTCACCCGGTATAGGGAGTTGATGTTGTGCTGTGTTCGATTGGCTATAACTGGAAGTCCCTGGCCAGGGCTGATATGGAGATTTACTGGTAAGAGTTATCAGTAGTTTCTCGACCTGTTATGAGCCTTACATCGACACGACTTATCGGTTACTGGGGTCTGATGTTTACCACCCCTAGACTAGATATGCAACATATCAGACGAAGAGATCGGACTGTACGGTAGTGTTTACTGATTGGATTTGCAGGAAAATGTACATGCTTGCTTGTTGATCTTCTGATCGCTCAATACCTGGGTGGCTATTATGTTAAGCTGACCGCTTGCAGCTTGTGGGTGTTTGATATAATCATCACCTACTGCCGGCGTATTGACGATTCTTTAGAGTCCTACACAGAGGTTTCCTGGCTCAGGCAAAACGGAGTAGGAGCACATATGTGATATGTGCGGGACCGAGAATATTACGATATGAGATACCGTATTCTATTCTCGCGATATATGATATCGGCCGGGTATATATGATATAGCTGGGTCATCGGATTAAGTGTTGATTCGATGAATCGGTACATGTTATATTAGTCGGTTATATGCTATATAGCCGGATTGTCGGATCAAGTGTTGATTCGATAATTTATTGTATAATTATATATGTGATATATTACATTACGTTAACTAATATAAGCTCGCTTTATTGATTCATTTTCTCACCGGATAATACATTGATATATATGCGATATATGTTAATTGTATTATTTTCTTTTGTTACAAAAATATATTATATATATGATATATAATATTGCAACAAGTTATGATTACAAATACAACATGATTTGTGGAGATTAAACAAGTTAGGGTCTGATTTGGGTTAGCATTTGGGTTAGCTTTTTCATGAAGCTTCTCGAAGCTTTATTTTGTTTTAAGCTTAGATATTTTGTATTGATATTTTGTGTAGATATTTCTTAACCCAACCCAAACCCTTTACCCTAGTTAATTCTCTACAAGGGTTAAGCCTTCATACTTAACCCATGGTTGTATTTGTAACCATAAAAATTATTTCATTATTCATCACAAAAGCTTTTCTTCTTCTTCTTCCTTGAAAAAGCTTGCTAGCTTTTTTATATGTGATGATTTAGTGTGAGAAATTGAAAACAAAAGAGGGCTAAATTCCTACGTCATCATCCTCATCTATTCTAGCCACTTAGATTAGGGTGTTCACTTCTCTAATACTTGATTAGAGAAGTGAGAGCTTGAGTTTGAGATTCTTCAAGGTAGATCATCTTCGAAAATGAAGACTTCAAGCAAGAATGGATCATTCGACTTGTGGAGCCTCTCTTGAGTCCGGGAGATCATGGATCGCGGTGAAGGGACTTCTACTCGGAGCTTATGAAGTGTAGGAATGGACTACAAAGGTTGTAATCCCTCTCTCTTAGATATAAAGTTGTTTACATGCATAGTTAACCTTAATTCTCTAGTTAAGATCTTGGTTAGGGTTTGTTTAGCACCCCAAAAATTATAAAGAAGCATGTTTGATGCTTGCCAAAACCTTGATAAGGTGCTAACCTAACCCTAGAATGGTATCAGAGCCAAGATAGAGCATTAGGCGTTGTCTAGACGAAGTTAGAATTCCGATCGAACCCCAGAACACCGAGAATTGACCCTTTGCTGGAAATTTTTTCAAAAGTTGAAAATTTTCATATTAAAAATACTCAGAAAATCTTGCAGAGAATTTTATGGACCCACCTGAATAAAGGATCCCTAACTCGCTACAGTGATCGTGTAACCGCGGCCAAAACCGGGTTTTGGTGGCGGTTCCGCGGCGCCACTGTGGAGGCTTGGGACGGGTACTTCGGCAACGGTCCATAGGTGCTGGGGCATGCTACCGGGAATTTTTATTTTATGGTCAAGTGTTGAGCTCACTGGGGTATTTTGGGAATTCGTCGTGTCTATCGAATTATCTAACTTCGCCTAGTTATCTGTGATGTTTATATATTGCTGTGATATGTTATATTGGATCGTTGTGTATTGAATAGCCGGGGGTTTTATGTGAGATGAGAGTTTTCTTTTTCATTCATGTAAAATTCATTTGTATGTAATATTCTTTTATTGGGGCACTTCCGGGTTAAGGTGTATGTCACCGTTGTATATTATTTACTTTTCCGCAATAGGATAGACCCAAGACGAAGAGCATAAGTAACCGGGTTCTAAGGTCCAGTGGGAGGCCATCTCGAGGAGTCGAGACCGGGTCTCCTAACCCTAGAATTGGCAGGGTTAGTTGCCGCTCTCGTAGGGGTCTGGGGATGTGTGTTTGGCTATTCATCGCGACTGTGGAATCCGTGTTTTATAAAGGCTCAAAATAAAACACGGATGTCCTAGTATATCCAATATTTCATATGTTGACTTCTGCTGCAATGTTCTGTGATGAGATCATATTACTGCCTGAGACGAATGCTTATACTATATGTTGATATATAAATATTGCTTCTTTCGTTTCTTCTGTGATGCTTAGGAAGCTTAAATGATGGGTTTTATTAATGAGATTAATAAAAGTAAAGAAACCTAAAAGATATTGTAGAATCAAATTTTTCAAAAAGGGTAGCTACAGTTATTGCTTTGAATAGAGGTATTCCTTGTAGAATATCCAACATCTTATTCGATAAGGAAAGAGCCGAGATCCGTTCACCGGGAGTGACCTTTTTAGCAAAACTGGTAGATGCTACAAACTCATGGTTTAGTTTTTGATTGCTTCTATAGTTCTTGCTTTGCACAGAGGTATTTATGAAATATCCTGCACCTTATTCGATGAGGAAAGAGACGAGATCCCTTCACCGGGAGTGACCTCTTTAGCGAAACTAGAAAAGCCTCAAAAACATTCCTTTTTCAAAATCACTTGTTTCTACAACGATATCAAGTTCATTACGCTTATGGTTTTCTGAAAAACATGCGTAGCCCTCCGTCATTTCAGATAAGTACTACTTAGTATTCGTGCTATGTTTGTTGACTATGTTAAGACGTAGTGTGCGGTAGTTAATTAGTGCTTATCTGCTAAAACATGAGATGTGATTGGATTAGGGTAGTTGTACGACTATGTTGACTATGTTAATGGTCATGCAGGTGGGTTTTTTCAATCGGGAAATGACGGGTTGAACTTGGCTAGCAATTATGATTTGTTGACTATATTAAAGTCATAAGTTGCTAGGGGCAAAATCATTATCAGGAATTTCAAGTGTTGAAATTTGCAATGAGATTACATACCTTCTATGAGATAGATGGATCCTGATACCCACTGTGAGTAAGAGTTACTCCTGGGAGAATTTTACACAGGACAATTAGCCGATCAAGTAGGTGTCTAAAAAGGTGTTAACGAGGTTATACCTCTGGGAAAACGAGGTTTATTTTAATTAGGTCCGTGCGAAAGCACGGGGAACCTCCCTCAAAGTACCAACACTGATCTAGCTGAAAGATTGGCGAACCTGTAAGGTGTAATTAATCTCGGCTAATCTTACCTTTTAGGGTTTGAAGGAAGATTTGATTAAAACAGCGGGAGCCATCCTGATTAGATAAGATAATAACCAATCTAATCTTGTAAGAGCGCACGCTAAAGTGTTTTTCTTCTGTCTCTCTCCAGGTAGCGACCATGTCAGGCCTTAATCAAGATAATAATATGGATGTATTAACCGAACCCACTTGTTATACTGAGCAGGGGAACGTTGGTTCCGTTCTTTCTTATAATTGTTATGAGACTGAAAATGAAATATGAGAATATCTGGATTCTCACGCCATCCAAACGAAGAATAAGCATGTTGATGCATCTTCTTCAGGTGTGTTAGTTACCAAGAACTGTTTCTCAGTTTACTCTACGTCCTAGGCATTAGATACCGGATCAGTATCCCATATATGCAATATATTGCATGGGCTAAAGAAAGGTAAAGAACTGGGAATGGGTGATCATTCCGTAAGAGTAGGGAATGGTGCAAATGTTGCAGCCAAAGCAGTTAGCGAATATCACCTTCTATTACCAAATGGTAATACATTGATTCTGAACGAATGCTATTATATACCGAACATGATATGCAACATTGTATCGGTTTCTTTATTAAGTAAAGAAGGATATAATTTTGTAATACAGGATAATGTTATGAACATCTTCCTAAATCAAAGTTGATTGGATCAGGCTCGTTAAATAACGGCATATACGTTCTAAATCAAAACACAGTTCTTAATATACATAACACACGCAAGAGGAAAAATTCAGAACTGAACGAATCCTTCTTGTAGCATTGTAGACTAGGTCATATCAATGCGACACGGCTAGCTAAGTTACATAAGAATGGATATTTTAATCTGTTTGAATTTTCATCTTATGACACTTGCCAGTCATGTCTCAAAGGAAAGATGACCAAAACTCCGTTTAGTGGACACAGAGAAAGAGTTACGGAACTCTTAGGACTGATACATAGTGATGTATGTGGTCCCATGTCTACACATGCTAGGAACGGTTCTTCCTACTTCATTACATTCACCGACGATCTCTCAAGATACGGACATGAGTTCCTGTTGAAACACAAGTCTGAAGCTTTTGAGAAATTCAGAGAATATAAGCATGAAGTAGAGAACCAAACGGGCAAAAGTATTAAGATCCTTCGATCTGATCGAGGAGGAGAATACTTGAGCAATGAGTTTCTGGACTATTTTAAAGAGAATGGGATTCTTTCTCAGCTTACTCCTCCTTATACACCACAGCAAAACGGTGTATCGGAGCGGAGGAATCGCACCCTATTAGATATGGTGCCCTCTATGATGAGCTCCGCTGAGTTGCCTATTTTCTTTTGGGGTTATGCGCTGGAGACAGCAACATACCTATTGAATCAAGTTTCATCTAAATCTGTGTCTACCACACCACATGAGATATGGAGTGGGAAGTGACCATATTTTAAATGAGTTAAGATATAGGGTTGTCCGGCCTATGTCAAAAGGCAAAATCCAGATAAACTTGAGGCATGATCAGATCATTGCAAGTTTGTGGGATATCCTAAGAATTCACAAGGATATATTTTCTACAACACTGAGGAACAAAAGGTGTTTGTTTCTCAATATGCCACCTTTTTGGAAAAGGAATTTCTTGCAAAAGAAATTAGTGGCGAAGAGGTAGAACTGGAAGAAGTTCCAGCAGCACAAACTGCAACTGAAGATTTAATGGAACCAAAGGATTCAGTAGTTCCCGACGAACCCCCGCCTCTCCGCCGATCTAGTAGGGTTCCTCATCCACCGGAGGATTGCATCATGGAAGATGATGACCCAACTAGCTTCGAGCAGGCCATCACGAGTGGGGACTCTGTGAAATGGCTGGATGCAATGCGATCTGAGATGGAATCCATGTACACCAATAAATTATGGACTTTGGAAATTGCTCCTGAAGGGGTAAAACCCATTGGGAGAAAATGGATCTTTGAGAAGAAACTTGGTGTAGATGGAAAAGTTGAGACTTTCAAAGCTAGAATTGTTGCAAAGGGTTTTCGTCAACGACCAGGTGAGGATTATGATGAAACCTTTTCTCCAGTGGCTATGCTTAAGTCCATCCGGATCCTACTTGCCATTTGTTGGATATAGTGCCCTCAAAGTCAATTATTGGATCACAAGCACACGATTGCAATGATTGAGGGAGGACCTATGCCGGTAAGACATTATTACTCAAGATGATAGTATGCTATCTGGTTTATCTTTATCATCGTGTACATGCTTTAGGTGATTACAGGTCACTATTGCACGTTGATAGAGCCCATAGGATTCTTGCTTGACGACCAGCAGTATGATGGCGATCATATAAGTGGGAGTTGGGGTCTATAAGCACATCCTTAAAGTGGTCCCTATTCGTGGGAGTTTAGAGACGGGGCATCGATACTCCATTAGTAGACTAGTGTATACAGTCGAGACCCCGACGAGGGGCGGTGGCCGGTCTCACAAGCCATTGGTGTCAGTTGGTTCACCTAAGATGTATACAGGTGCTCATTGGGTTATGAGTACACCGGACAGGACTCGCAGGGAACATGCTAGTTGGTATTATACCTGACGTCAGATAGCAGTTCCCTGGTGACATGTGTACAGGTTAGTTCATCGACCTGAGATTGTCACTTGCCTCGTGTGAGTTCCCACTGTGCTTTGATTACTACCCTACCACGGCTTAAAGGAGTCGTGCAAACAGGTTTTAGTTGGGTACAGTCCCGAGCCACATGGGGGCAGTTAGCGGATCGGCAGGGGTTTCGTCTCTCCCGGTATTGGGGGTGAGATCGCGCTGTGTCTAGGAGAGCCATTACACGAAGTCCTTGGCCAAGGCAGGAGATTTACTGGTAGGTATTCCAGTAGTTTCTCATGGTGTTCTGGGCTACACTCCGACACGACTTGTACCGCTTTTGGGGGTCTGAATTTTACCAACCCCATAGGCCCGACATGCGATGCTCATAGACGAACGGACCGGACTGTACGGATATTGTTACTGACAGGCTCAGTAGGGTGTCAGGATGAGTTCGCTCATCGACCTCCCTTTCGGTCAATACCTGGTAGCCCGTTACGTACAGCTAGTACCTCTGACGTGCTAGTGGTTAAATCCACAGCCAAAATATTGACGAGTCTTTAGAGTCCCCCACAGACAGTTTTCATGTTTCGGGCGAAACGTTGTAGAGGCCGTATGGTATTATGGAAGGGTTCGATCATATACGTGCAGTAGTGCACGGATCATGATCGGGCGGATCATATAGTGGGCTTTGGTTTAAGCCGGATCCTAGTATTAGATTTGTTGGATTACTTTAGTCTCATCGCATTCGCATTCGGTCGGAATGCGGATGCAGGTATGTATATACAGGTGAGGGGTATCCTTGTGATCCGTCACAAGTTTACTTTAGATGTTTCTGTATCTTATTATTGTTGTAGACATTTGGATTAATTTTTACAAATGGAAATTGTGAGCTAGAAATCATCATTTTGTGCATTTAATGTGACATAGACTTCATTAGTGACTCATGGTCTCTTTTCTTGTGCTAATATCACATTATTTGATTGATTTTGTGTTGATATGATGAGAAGAGAGAGGGGGGAAGCCAAGAGGGAAGTTTGGTCTTGTATTTTTCACTTCTCACTCTCTCATTTCATCATAAGAAGCACACAAGAAAAAATGGCTCTTCTTCTTCTTCTTGCTCTAGCTCACAGCCTCCATTAATGACATCATCTCTAACTTCCATCCATAAACTCTCATGTGATGAGAATCAATGGATGCATGAGACAAAGTTATCACACACATTCTCTACATCGCCTTGGACACGTCGGCTAGCGAACTTCGTGCCCGAGTTGCTTCGGATGAAGCGGGATCCCGTAAAAAGACACAAAGATGTGGTGCCATTTCCGACGAGAAGATCGGAGATCGGAGATGCCGCGAGGAGCTTGGGATGGTGGCCAAGAACGAAGGACACGGATCGATCGGTATAGCTTTTCCAACCCTTCTCTTGTTAGCTAGTTGTAGGTTACTGGTTCGATCCGGATTTAAAGTATACGATAGCGCCGGTTTCTAGTTAAGAAAAAGTTTTCGTTACCGCATTTTGGCCTCGGACAGACGGCCGGGGCACTACCGTAGACTTACATGGTATCAGATCCACGCCATTAACATTTACTAGCTTGTTCTAACGTATTTAAAACATCGATCGAACGAAATTTCCAAAACCGCGATTCCGATTTTGCAGTTTCTGTCGAATTTTTTTAATCGTCAATTTTTTTTTAGTGTGTCAGAAAATCAGGCAGGCTTTTTTAAGACCACAGCTGAAATTTGGTGAAGTGATCACACTGTAGCGCCGCGGAACCGCGGCATTACCGTTGTTTTGGTTGCGGTCCCCCCGCACTCCTGTAGCATCAATGCACCAAACTTTCTGCAGTGGTCGCTGAGTTGGAATTGGGGTTTCTGGTAATTTTTGTTTTGGCCCAGATTATTTTGAGTACTGGGAATTGTACTTGGGGCCCACTTCGGGAAATTTTGTGGATCGAAAATTTTGAATATGTTAGTTCACAGTGCTTACTTTATATTTGCGACCGTGAATGTCATTCGAGCGGTAAATCTTGTCTAATTGCTATAGTTCTTTTAGACAGATTTGCGAACGTGACATTCACGTTGATGTTCTGTATTGTGCTTTGATGTTGCGGATTTGTCGTGGTGGGTAGCCTGGATGCAATGGTAGTACAGTTTGGTTGTATTTGTACATTTGATATTGCGGGGCGAGCGTCCGACATGCGGACTGCCGTCACTGCCTGTTTGTATATTATTCTTTTGGGGCACGACCGGGCTGAGGTCGATGTACCCGTTGTATATATTTTACTTTCTGTACTAGGATTACCCCAAGGTGGGGTGCACGGATAGCCGGGTTCTAGAAGGAAACGAGCCCGCATCTCATGGCTTTGAGACGGAGGGGGCTTCACTCTAGAATTGGCGGGCTATTCGCCGCACTCGTAGTGGGTATAGGTTGACCCAAGGAGGGGTGCTCAAGTTACCGGATTCCGTGAAGTGCTGGTTGGTCCATTCACTTTGTTGTACGGGGCTGCCTCGCTTCAGGTTTTGGCGGGTAACTTGCCGCGCCCATAGAGGTCTAGGATTTCATTGCACAGGCTATCCACACGACCAGGGGAACGTCGGGTTTCACTTGCGGCTCAAAGGAAACCCGGGGATCCTAGATTATATGTATTGTTCTATGATGCTTATTACATTTCTGTGATGTTGCATTTTATCACGCCATGAGCGAATATTATATATTGATATATATACTAGTAGATGTTGTATATGTTTTACACCCGCGCTAGTCCAGTCCCCGCTCTGTCGTTAGTTAAGTAACCTAACGGGTGATGATGGGACCCAGTGGCGAATGCGGATGGCATATACGTACATCATATTTTCGTTCTTTATTGGTGTGATCAATTGATGGAACTGTGTTGATTCGTATCAATGAAAGTTAAACAAACCTATTCTGACGTTGTTGGAACAATTTTCTAAAAAGCTGTTATTACAAGGACGTTCTCTTTTGTTTTGCACAGTGGTATTCGGGTATGAATATCCTGCACCTCAGTCGACGAGGCAAGGGCCGAGATCCCTTCACCGGGAGTGACCCCTTGGGTAGAAGTTTGCATCAGGGTAATAACTTCACTATAGCCGATTGATTTTTTGCTTTGCATCGTGGTATTCAGTTGGAATATCCGGCACCTCATTCTACGGGGAAAGAGCCGAGATCCCTTCACCGGGAGTGACCTCTTTAGCAAAGGTTTTTCGCCACTATATTTTTATAAATGCTTTGCAGTTCCTTCAACGATATCAAGTTCATTACGTTAAAGGTTTTTCGCCAAAAACAAGCCGTAGCCCTCCGTCATTTCATACAAGTATTACTTAGTATTCGTGCTGCGTTTGTTGACTGTGTCAAGGCGTAGTGTGCGGTAGCTAAGTAGTGTTTGTTTGTGGCATATTAATGCGATTGGTTAGGACAGTCGTGCGGCCTTGTTGACTGTGTCAAGGGCTCATACGGGTGGGTTTAATGCAATCCAGGATAATGACGGGTTGAACTTGACTAGGACTCTTTGATTTGTTGACTGTGTCAAGGTCACTTGGGTCCTAGGGGTAAAAACACACATCGGGAGTTTCAAAAGAATCTGAAACTTGCCAGGCATGCGCATACCTTCTGGAGTGTGATGACTTGAGTAGATTCCATCATGTTATCATGCGATGATAGTTGGATCCCGATTCGCACTGATGAGTTGGTTTACTCCTCGGGTGATCCCGACTAATTCTTCTTTCAGGTTTGGAGGAGAATTTGAAGATACAGTGGCCTGATTAGATAAATTGATAACCATTCTGATCTAAGCTAGAGTGCACGCAGAGTGTTTCTGTTCTCTCTCTCTTTGGCAGCGACCATGGCCTGACCCTTGACTATGACTCAGTGACCAAGTTAACCGAACCTTCTTAAAATACTGGCTTTTGGATTGTATGAGTTGCATATCTCATTGCCACTCCTACTTTTTACCCTTTTCTCCAGAACACCCCGTATTACTATGAACATCCACTTCCATTGGATAAAACCATCGTATGGTTATATACGAACTCGAAGGAACTTATTCGACGATGGTTTCCGGTTCTGGAGAAAATGAATAGGACTATTCCGTTGTCTTTTCCTTTTACCTTCTCTCAGGTTGCGAGTGCTCCTTAGATTAGGACAGTACACCTATTACGCTAATTGGATAGTCTTCTTCCAAACCATAGGCAGGTGCCGAACGGTGGGGAATGAAGAAAACCAATTAGCTTAACGATGGTGTACAGAAGGTAATAAATTAAGACAAAATAAAGGGATTAGTAAGAGGGCAAAATAAACTGCGACTGCTATTCACGACCAAACCAAGTATTTCATCGCCACTCCTACTTCACCTTTGTATTTCTCCAGGACACTCTGTATCACTACGAAGATCCACAGTTATTTGGATACTCCATCGTATGGTTATATACGAACTCGAAGGAACTTGTTCCAGTTCGGGGATGGATTCTGGTTCAGGAGAAATAGGAATAAGGTTTTATTCAGTTGTCTTTTATCTTTACCTTCTCTCACATTGCGAGTGCTCCTAGGATTAGGACAGTACACCTATTATGCTTATTGGATAGTTTTCTTCCAGACCATAGGCTGGTGCCGAACGGTAGGGAAGGAAGAAAACCATTTAGCCTAACGATGGTGTGCAGAAGGTAACGAGTAAAGACATATAAAGGGATTTGAAGAGATGGCAAAGAAATATAAGGTTACAGTTGTGAATCTGATAATGGAAGAGGCATTACTAAGAATACCCGGATGCCCCTTCGAAACATTTACATGTTTCAGTTTCACTGTGTATTGTTAAAAGAAACTGATTTCCCAATTATTCCTTGCTCCAAGGTATGTATTTACCAGATGTGATTCTCACATCTGTATGGTTTTACAGATGATGAGTGGGAATAAGTTATTGGGAATTGGGCGATCATCCTCATTATATCGGGATTCGTTGTAATTGGTGATATTTGAGGAAATCACCTGGGTTGTTTGCCGGACGGCAAATATTTGGTTTTGAATATCCGTTGATATGCACCAATTTCAAATTGATATATCTGTACGTTTATTTTTATAAAGTGAGATATAACTTTTTGAAATTATGTCTATGACATTTACCTATATCAGTGGATGGTTAGGTAAGGAGTATTAAACAGCGGTGTAATTCTTCTTAACAATAAGTACAGTTTTCAACCTACGACACACAGGGAATGAGTTATTAGACTCAGGGGACTTATACAGAGTATTGTATGTTGTCCAGTGTCCATTAGGACAGAAGGGTTGGTACTCGTACTATATTTTGTTTACTTGTGACTTCTCTAGTTCTTAGACATGTGTTTCGATGAAATACAAGGTCTAAGTTTTGCGAAGTTATAGGTATAAGAATAAAGTAGAGAACCAGGTGTTGCAAGTATCAGGATTCTTCAAGGTGATCGAAGATGTAGATACTTGTGTATGGTATTCAGTTGATAGTAATAATTATGAGAACTTGCTTCTCTTTCAGGTTACTCATATCTGGATGTATTCCTAAGTTGAGTAATGCTGATAGGCCTCTCTCCATTTAATTGACATGCACTGGTGACAGCTGCATGATTTGAATCTGGTTCCTATTAAATCAGTGCCTCTGTTTCTATATTGGATATAGAATAGTTCATATCTTAACAATGTTAAGGTACGGGGAGTTGTCTGGCTTATGCTTAAAACCAGACTCTGGATAACTCAAGGCACATTTCTGTAATGGCTGTTTGTGGGTTGACCCGGGCTATGACGAGGGTTGAATTTCTACCATCTGGAAGATCAATAGTGATATTGTTCTTAACTCGCCACAGTTTTAATCAATATGGATTTTTTTCAGAAAACAGTAGTGGGAGTATGGTAGAACTGGAAGTGATTCAAGAACCGCAAACGATTACTGAAAATTTGATAAGAACCTAAAGATTCAATCTGGTTTGACATTCCATTATCCACTCCGCAGATATGGTGGGTAAGCTCAGGCACCCGAGAGGTACTCCGGTAGCCTCAAGGACGGTGACAGGGAGGTTCTTGTTTACCCAAATTTGACACTACTGTTGTTCCTGGCTATGAGACCCGATAGGAGGATGAGTATAGCGTCGTTCTAAACTAGCTTTAGAAGTGCACGTGTATATGACTCTGCCAGAGGGTTGTCGTAATCAGTGGGAGCACCGGAAACATAGTGGACAAGTAGCTTATGTCTATTTATGGACTAAAGCAGATATAGCGAAGATAGATCATCTATTTCTAATGTGACAGTCATTGGTTTGACTTCATCAAAATAGGGGATGGATCTGTTAAGAAGGTAGTAGGGTGTGATGTCCTGGTATTTGGATGACATACACAGAGTAGGAAGTGAAGTTCCTACACTACGATCGGTTATGCTTTGGTTGTCACACAGTGGTTTCTCCAAATAGAATATAGATATAATATCAGACATTCTGGTTACTAATTCTATGGTTTTAGATTTAGATTTAGGTGGTTTCCTAATCTGGGTACTTAGACAGCATTCTAAAGGTGTTTTAGAATGGACAACTCCTGGCATGGTGGTGTACCTGCAGGTGATTGAGTCACCCTCTCTAAAGGTGTCTTACAGACTAAAGGGGAGAGGGATATGCATGATTGGCAGATCACTTGCTTAGGCAATTGAGTTGATCATGAGATGTCAAGAACCACACCAGATGTTGTTTTTGCACGAAATGCAATAAGTGGATATTAATCCTATCGTGGAGGAACGTTCGAAAGCAGTTTTAGAACATAAGTGGATGTTCTAGGGATATGATAACGGCATCCTCCTTCGTGAGACAGTTATCATTCCAGGCTTCCAAGGTGACCTGGATAACAGAGTGACTGTCAGAGTTATAGTTTTCCCTCTGACGAGGGGCAGTATTTTGGACAGGTGGTCCAAGCGGATACTGAGGGAGGCGTGGTGCATGATACTGATTAAGTTCAGTTGACGATACAGTCTAAGAAGTTTGGATTTGGAGTTCATTTATGAACTAGGTCCCATCAGATATCCAGACATATTCTAAGACAGGTATTGCTCATTTCGGGAGATGGCTTTCTCCGCGAACTTGAGATAAAGAGAGACATAGAAAGAAACATTAAGGCGGATCCACTCACTGAGGCTATTCCTCGAACACAATAGTTTCGTAAACGGGCTTTGTGAGACTGATTAGTAGAGGAGTTGGGTGTTCGGTATCACACGGCCTGTGAGTATGCGACATCGCAATAATTAGCCTTGAGTGCAAGTGGGAGATTGTTGGATATAGTGCCCTCAAAGTCAATTATTGGATCGCAGGCACGCGATTGCAATGATTGAGGGAGGACCTATGCCGGTAGGACAGTCTTACTCAAGATGATAGTATGCTATCCGGTTTATCTTTATCATTGTGTACATGCTTTAGGTGACATTACAGGTCACTATTGCACGTTGATAGAGCCCATAGGATTCTTGCTTGACGGCCAACAATATGATGGCGATCATATACGTGGGAGCTGGGGACTATAAGCATATCCTTAAAGTAGTCCCTAGTCGTGGGAGTTTAGAGACTGGGCAACGATACTCCATTAGTAGACTAGTGTATACAGTCGAGACCCCGACGAGGGGCGGTGGCCGGTCTCACAAGCCATTGGTGTCAGTTGGTTCACCTAAGATGTATACAGGTGCTCATTGGGTTATGAGTACACCGGACAGGACTCGCCGGGAACATGCTAGTTGGTATTATACCTGACGTCAGATAGTAGTTCCCTGGTGACATATGTACAGGTTAGTTCATCGACCTGAGATCGTCACTTGTCTCGTGTGAGTTCCTACTGTGCTTTGATTACTACCCAACCACGGCTCAAAGGAGTCGTGCAAACAGGTTTTAGTTGGGTACAGTCCCGAGCCACATGGAGGCAGTGAGCGGATCGGCAGGGGTTTCGTCTCTCCCGGTATTGGGGGTGAGATCGCGCTGTGTCTAGGAGAGCCATTACACGAAGTCCTTGGCCAAGGCAGGAGATTTACTGGTAGGTATTCCAGTAGTATCTCATGGTGTTCTGGGCTACACTCCGACATGACTTGTGCCGCTTTTGCGGGTCTGACTTTTACCAACCCCCTAGGCCCGACATGCGATGCTCATAGACGAACGGACCGGACTGTACGGATATTGTTACTGACAGGCTCAGTAGGGTGTCAGGATGAGTTCGCTCATCGACCTCCCTTTCGGTCAATACCTGGTAGCCCGTTACGTACAGCTAGTACCTCTGACGTGCTAGTGGTTAAATCCACAGCCAAAGTATTGACGAGTCTTTAGAGTCCCCCACAGACAGTTTTCATGTTTCGGGCGAAACGTTGTAGAGGCCATATGGTATTATGGAAGGATTCGATCATATACGTGCAGTAGTGCACGGATCATGATCGGGCGGATCATATAGTGGGCTTTGGTTTAAGCCGGATCCTAGTATTAGATTTGTTGGATTACTTTAGTCTCATCGCATTCGCATTCGGTCGGAATGCGGATGCAGGTATGTACATACAGGTGAGGGGTATCCTTGTGATCCGTCACAAGTTTACTTTAGATGTTGCCATATCTTTTTATTGTTGTAAACATTTGGATTAATGTTTACAAATAGAAATTGTGAGCTAGAAATCATCATTTTGTGCATTTAAAGTGACATAGACTTCATTAGTGACTCATGGTCTCTTTTCTTGTGCTAATGTCACATTATTTGATTGATTTTGTGTTGATATGATGAGAAGAGAGAGAGAGGGCAGCCAAGAGGGAAGTTTGGTCTTGTATTTTTCATTTCTCACTCTCTCATTTCATCATAAGAAGCACACAAGAAAAAAAGGGCACTTCTTCTTCTTCTTGCTCTAGCTCACAACCTCCATACTTAACCCATGGTTGGATTTGTAACCATAACAATTATTTCATTATTCATCACAAAAGCTTTTTTTCTTCTTCTTCCTTGAAAAAGCTTGCTATCTTTTTTATATGTGATGATTTAGTGTGAGAAATTGAGAACAAAAGAGAGATAAATTCCTACTTCATCATCCTCATCTATTCTAGCCACTTAGATTAGGGTGTTCACTTCTCTAATACTTGATTAGAGAAGTGAGTGCTTGAGTTCGAGATTCTTCAAGGTAGATCATCTTCGAAAAGGAAGACTTCAAGCAAGAATGGATCATTCGACTTGTGGAGCCTCTCTTCAGTCCGAGAGATCATTGATCGCGGTGAAGGGACTTCTACTCGGAGCTTATGAAGCGAAGGAACGGACTACAAAGGTTGTAATCCCTCTCTCTTAGATGTAAAGTTGTTTACATGCTTTGTTAAACCTAATTATCTAGCAAAGATCCTCGCTTTAGGTTGTTCGGCACTTGAAAATTTTAAAATTCGGCATGGTTAATTTCTTATAGACCCTTTTGATAGTGCCTAGTGTAAGTCCACGTTGCGACCCCCGGTTCTTTCGGGGAGGCGGAAACGGTATAAAAATCAAATTTTTAGCGCAAGGGGCAACATGGACTAAACAAAGTCGGGATCTTTTCCTAAACTAAAACTAGCAAACTTGCTAAAGAGAGTTAGCTACTCGGATGAAGATGGTTATACCTAAACTTGTCTTGAACTCCTTCGTCTTCAAGCTCTAATGGTGGTCCGATGGCTTCTTCTCGTCGTCTCCGTACGCCGAAGATAGATCCACCTGAAAGCTCCAACCTTTAGCTCCTTCTTCGTTCTTTGAAGAAACTAGTTCACTTGGTTTGCTAAACCTAGTGAACTAAAATGAGTAGAGAGGAAATAGAATGGGATTTTATCTATGGTTCTTGGTTCTCAACTCATGAGAGATGTGAACCATAGATTAAAGAGAGGGAGCAAGAGCAAGAGGGTGAGAGCAAAATGGAGAGCTCAAGAACAAGAGAGAGAATGAGCAAGAAAGAATGAGGCTCTCCTTTGTCTCTCACCCTCTCATAATCCAAAGTAATCATAACTCATCATATCAATAAAAGTCTTATGTGATGGTTGAAGCAACCATAACCTTATCATGTCATGCACTCATTTTACTCAAATGAACAAGCAAGAAAAAGTCTTTGGCATGAAATGATAGCCATGGTTATCATGATGGTCAACTAGTCAAGCCTAGTCAACCGGTCAACAAAGTCAACAAGTCAACAAAAGTCAACAAGTCAACAAAGTCAAAAAAGTCAACAACCAAGTCACCATAATACTTAATTAATATAATAGTTAATCACATATCATATTCTCATTAGGGTTGAGCAAAAAGTCAAAAAAGTCAACGGTCAACTGTCAACAACCCTAATGAGAATCCGCTGCCTCTGCCTCCCTGTCAACTGTGCATACACACCCGCATCCGCGTTCCGAGGAGCACGAATGCAAACTGGATAAATCCAATCCCATAAAGTACACTAGGATCTGGCTTAAACCAAAGCCCGCTAGTGTAAACTGTCCGGACATTGTACGTGCACAAGTGCACGGATGTGACTGAACCCTGTCGCAAAACCATGCGACCTGTCGCAATACCATGCGACCTCTACTCTTTTGCCTAAAGGTGAAAAGCTTTCTGTGTGGGACTCTAAAGACTCGACACTACGCTGGCAGTGGGTTTAACCACAGACCGCAAGCGGCACTAGCTGTGCGTAACGGTCCACAGGTAATGCCGACAAGAAGACCGACGAGGCGAAACCCATCTGAACTCCTACTGAGCCTGAGTGTGACATTCTCCGTACAGTCCGGTCTGTTCGTCTGATACATCGCATGGCGGGCCTAGGGGGTGGTAAACGTCAGTCCCCCAATAGCGGTACAAGTCGTGCCGGAGCGAAGCCCAAAACACCCTGAGATAACACTGGAAACCTACCAGTATATCTCGTTTGCCCTGTCTAGGGACTACTCGTGTAATGGCTCTCCTAGACACAGCGCGATGTCAACCCCCAATACCGGGAGAGACGAATCCTGTCTAACCGTCACTGCCTCCAAGTGCTTCGGGACTGCACCCAACCACCACCTGTTTGCACGACTCCTTTGAGCCGTGGTAGGGTAGTGATCAAAGTACAGTGGGAACACACCCGAGGCGAAGTGACAGTGTCAAGTCAGCAGACTAAGCTGTACTCATGTCACCTGGGAACTGATAACTGACGATATGTATAATACCAACTAGTCAGTTCCCGACGAGTCCTGTCCAGTGTACCCGTAACCTAACGGGCACCCGCATACTATCTCAAGTACGACGTACTGAAGGATGTGGGACAAACCGTCTCCAACACTGGGATGAGAAACGCATGCGCTGGTCTACTCCGGAGTATCGATGCCCTGTCTCGATAGTCCTGCGACCAGGGACCTGCATAAGGATGTGCTTATAGATTACCCAGCCCCACTAGTGTGACGGCCATCACATCGCTGGTAATCAAGCAAAGATCCTAAGGGCTCTACTAATGTGTATAGGCGATATACAAAAATAAACACATGTACACATTGAAGTAGAAACAAACCAAGTAGCATACTACTATTTTGAGCAAGATTGTATATACAAGGTGAATATCCCAAGCATCCATTAAGTAATATACAAACTAGTATGATACAGTAATGGCCTCTAGGGCATATACACTAACAATCTCCCACTTGCACTAAGGCCATGTACTGGCGTATCGAAGACCTATCATCTCGATCAGCCGCTCGAACTGAGTCTGGGGCAGGGCCTTGGTGAATGGATCTGCAGTGTTATCTTCTGAAGCGACCCTCCGTACCTCGATCTCCTGGCGATCCACGATCTCCCTGATCAGGTGATACTGCCTCAAGATGTGCCTGGATCTCTGATGGGACCTGGGTTCCTTCGCTAAAGCTATAGCCCCGTTGTTGTCGCAATACAGAGGTATTGGATCAACAATGGACGGAACCACCTGAAGTTCTTTCAAGAACTTCCTCATCCAGACAGCTTCTTTTGCGGCATCTGATGCAGCGATGTATTCCGCTTCCATCGTCGAGTCTGCAACGGTTTCCTGTTTGGAGCTCTTCCAACACACCGCCCCTCCATTGAGGGTGAAGACAAAACCCGACATGGACTTGGAATCATCCTTGTCACTCTGGAAGCTAGAGTCAGCAAAGGCCTCGATCTGGAGGTCCTTTCCGCCATACACCAAGAACATCTCCTTAGTCCTTCTCAGGTACTTGAGAATGTTCTTTACCGCTATCCAATGTTTCTCCCTAGGGTTTGACTGATACCGGCTTACCACACTCAGTGCATAAGCTACATCCGGTCTGGTACACAACATCGCATACATTATAGAGCCTACCGCAGAAGCGTAGGGTATAATAGACATGCGATCCCTCTCCAAATCAGTCTTGGGAGACATCTCTTTAGAGAGGGTGATCCCGTGACAAGCCGGTAGGTTACCGCGCTTGGAATCTTCCATACTGAATCTCTTCAGTATAGTGTCGATGTACCTGGACTGTGAAAGTCCTAATATCCTCTTGGATCTGTCACGGTAGATCCGGATACCCAGAATGTACGAGGCATCACCCAGGTCTTTCATGGAGAACCTGTGTGACAAGAACCCCTTGACAGATTGTAGCATAGGAATGTCATTTCTTATTAAGAGAATGTCATCCACGTATAAAACGAGGAATACTACAGTTCTTGCTACAAATCTACTATAGATGCATGGTTCATCTGGATTTTTGATAAAGCCAAATTCTTTGACCGTCTCATCAAAGCAGATGTTCCAACTCCGCGATGCCTGCTTTAGTCCATAGATGGACTTAAGCAACTTGCACACTTTTCCGCTGCTCCCACTCTGAATGAAACCCTCTGGCTGGTCCATATAGACACACTCCTCTAAATTCCATTTAGAAAAGCTGTCTTTACGTCCATCTGCCAAATCTCATAATCGTGGAAGGCAGCAATGGCAAGAAGGATCCGAATGGATTTCAGCATGGCTACTGGAGAAAAGGTTTCGTCATAGTCCAAGCCAGGTCTTTGACGAAAACCCTTTGCTACCAGCCTAGCTTTATAGGTCTCAACCTGTCCATCTACACCAATCTTCCTTTTGAAGATCCACTTGCATCCTACGGGTTTTACCCCGTCTGGAGCAATGTCCAACGTCCATACCTTGTTGGTGTACATGGACTCCATTTCGGTCCGCATTGCATCCAGCCATTTCACTGAGTCAACGGTCTGAACGGCCTGCTGGAAGCTAGTAGGCTCATCATAATCTATGATGCAATCCTCTCTGTCCCCGTCTATGAGAAAACCGTAGTATCTCTCGGGCGGATGAGACTGCCTACTACTTCTGCGGAGCGGCGTAGGAATGTCCTGTTCTTCCGAACCTTCTGGTTCCACTAAACTTTCAGTAATAGTCCGTGGTTCTGGAATTTCTTCCAGTTCTACTGTGCTCCCACTTATCTGGTTTTCCAAAAACTCAGTTTCCAAGAAGTAGGCATGACGAGAAACAAGAACTTTTTGTTCCTCTTCACAGTAGAAGAAATATCCTTTTGAGTTCTTTGGATACCCCACAAACTTGCACTGTACTGAGCGTGCCTCGAGCTTGTCCGCATGCTGCTTTTTGACAAAAGCCGGACATCCCCATGTCTTAATGTGCTTAAGATAGGGTCTCTTCCCACACCACATTTCATATGGTGTGGAAGGCACGATCTTAGTCGGAACTCGGTTCAAAAGGTACGCAGCTGATTCTAGCGCATAGCCCCAGAATGATCGCGGTAACTCAGCGTTACCCATCATGGACCGCACCATATCCAATAGGGTGCGGTTCCGTCTCTCCGATACACCGTTATGTTGCGGGGTGTAAGGAGGAGTAAGCTGAGAGAGAATTCCGTTCTCTTTTAAATAGTCCAGGAACTCGGCACTTAAGTATTCTCCACCTCGATCCGATCTTAGAATCTTAATACTTTTGCCGGTCTGTTTCTCTACTTCATTCTTATACTCCTGGAATTTTCCAAAGGCCTCGGACTTATGTTTCATTAAGAAGACATAACCGTACCTTGAGAAGTCATCCGTAAAAGTAATGAAGTAAGAATGTCCGCTTCGGGCATGTGTAGACATTGGACCGCACACGTCACTGTGTACGAGTCCCAAGAGCTCGCTCGCTCTTACTCCATGTCCAGTAAACGGAGTCTTTGCCATCTTTCCTTTGAGACAGGATTGACAAGTGGCATACGACTGATATTCGAACGCATTCAAATACTCTTCTGTATGTAACTTAGTCAACCTTCTCTCATTGATGTGACCCAATCTACAATGCCATAAGAAAGTCTGATTTATTTCTGGAGACTTTCTTTTGTGTGTATTCTGGACATTAAAAATCTGTGGTTGGTTTAATACGTATATACCATTACTCAAAGTACCTGACCCAATCAGAACTTGATTAAGGTGAATGTTTACAACATTACTTACAAACGCAAATTCATAACCTTCTTTAGAAACTAAAGATACAGAAATGATATTACAAGTTGCGTTGGGTACAAAAAAGCAATTACGCAAAACCAAAACATGTCCATCTGATATTCCCAGGTGATAGTTCCCCACGGCTTTAGCATCCATGCTAGCTCCGTTCGCAACTCTGAGGGTCATGTCACCTGCTTTCAAAACACTACGGTTTCTCAACGCCTGCAAAGAATTACAGATATGAGATCCTGATCCGGTATCCAATACCCAGGAAGTAGAGTTTATTGAAAGACAGTTTTCAATAACATACACACCTGAAGCTGAAGCTGCAACCTGCTTCAATTCCTGTGTTCTGGCCTTCCAGGCCCTGCAATCATTCTTCCAGTGTCCTTTCTTATGACAATAGAAGCACTCTTCCTTATCCACAAGCTTCCCCGCTATCTTTGTTGCTTTACCTTTTCCCTTCGTATCCACTTTACTAACACCGCCCCTTGGTTTGGTGGGGGCCTTCTTCTTCTTTCCCTTAGCTTTCGCCTTGGACCTAGAAGAAGATGATCCTCCTACAAACAAAGTGGATGTTTCCCTAACTTTCTGTAGGGTGCCCTCTGCGCTCCTCAGCATGTTGAGGAGCTCTGAAAGTTCAACCTCTTTTTCTTGTAGGTTGAAGTTCAGTATAAACTGGGCGTAAGTGGAAGGAAGGGACTGGAGAACTATATCCGTATATAGCTCACTCTCCAATGTGATCCCTAGGTAAGCGAGCTCCTCAATGTAGCCGATCATCTTTAGCACGTGCTCGGCTACTGATGATCCGACGGCCATTCTTGTCGAGAATAACTTTTTCGACGCTTCGTATCTTGCGATACGAGATTGCTCTCCATACAGTTCTTTTGTATGGAGCAATATGGATTCCATGTCCATATTCTTATGCCTCCTCTGATGTTCGTTGTCCATCGAGGCAAGCAGGAGGCACTTGGCCTTCGCGCTATCAATCTCCCAAGTCTTGCGGATTTCCTTATCCGCGACACTGGAAGTTGGACCAGGGACAGGGGGAGCTTTGGTGGTAAGAAGATACCCCAGCTAGTCATAAGTGATTGCTATCTTGACATTCCTGAGCCAATCTTTGTAGTTTGGCCCTGTCAGTTTGTTTTTATCTAGGAGTAACTTAAGTCCAGTCATGTTGATTGGTCGCTGCAATTTGGAGAGAAGAAGAAACACTCAGCATGATGCTCTTGCAAGTTTAGAGTGGTTTTTAGTTTGTCTAAACAGGATGGCTCCCACTGTTTCTCGAATCCCTCCTCAAACCATAAAGGAAGAATTAGTCAGGATCAATCTCACCGTACAATACTTGCTTAACCGTTCGGCCAGGCTGGTGTCGGTACTTCGAGGGAGGTTTTCCAACGCTTTCGCGAAGTTCCTTAATTAGAGAACCTCTTTTCCCTGGGGGCGTAGCCCCGCTAACACCTTTCTAGGCACCTACTAGGTTTATAGCATTGATCGTTAAGTGAGAAATTTCCCGAGGAGCAGCATATACTCACAGTAGGATTGGGATGCAAATATCATCGCGTGACGAAACTGAAGGAATCCTACCAGAATCATCACACTCCAAATGGTATGCAAATCTAGCAAGTTTCAGTACTTATGAAACTCCCGATGTGGATTTTTGCCCCATGCTCTTATGACCTTGACTTTGGCCAACAAATCATAAGTCACATGTCAAGTTCTACCCGTCGTTCTCCAGGTTAATTTGAATCCACCCGTACATACCCTTGACTTTGGCCAACAAGGCAGTACGACTGTTCCAAACCAACGCATCTATCTATGCTGCACATGAATACCCAATAGCTACCAATCACTATGCCTTGACTTTGGCCAACAAACACAGCTTGAATACTATTGACTATTCATGTGAAACGACGGAGGGCTACGAATGGTTTTGGCAAAACCGTGAACGTAGTGAACTTGATTTAGTCGATGGAACGAGATAGCTTTTAAATGGAGTGGCTCAAACTCCGTATTTTAAAAGTTTGTTTTGAAAAGAACCGAGTGGTTTTTCGAAAGTGTTCCAACGACTTTAACTTGGTTTATTATCTTGCATTAGTTCTTTTAATGCGTGATATTCTTGCATTAGTTCTTTTAATGCGTCCCATCATTTAATCCTACCATTGCAGAAAACAACCAAAATATGACGTACGCTTATGCCATTCGCATTCGCCACTGGGCCCCGTCATTACCCGTTAGGTTACTTAACTAACGACAGAGCGGGGGCTGGGCTAGCGCGTCTGTAAAACATAAGCAACGCCTAAATAATATCATATATAGATATACTGCAATGATAAACATTTCAGATCACAGATAAATACATTGGATATACTAGGAATCTGTAATTTGTACGAGCCTGTAACAAAAACAGATAACACGGTCGCGGTGAATAGCCAATACCCCACCCAAGACCCCTACGGGTGCGGCAAACTACCCGCCAAGTACCCGAAGCGTAGCAACCTCCCTCATCTCCATGAGTAGGCCACTCGACACTTCGGCATACCCGGTAGTTTGTGCACCCCTCCATGGGTCTATCCTAGGAGCAAAAACAGTAAAAAGAAATTATACAATGACGGCTACAATCCCGACCCGGTTGTGCGGCCATACAAATAATTATTACATCAATTTACAAATTTACATGAATTGCAAGAAAAGAAAACTCTCGTCTCACAACCCCCGGTTATTCACCCACGACAATCCAACATATTTATATACACATTCCAGCACATTACAGATCATGTATAACCCCGACTAATCGACTTATAGCGATTAGCCGATGTTCAATACATGCAAACATCACAGATATAACCATCATAGTCAAAGTGTAGTGAAGTTCGGAAGAAATACGAAATTATAGGACCCCAAAAGTAAATTTCTGTTCTGGAGAATCTGGGCACATTTAACATATTTTAAAAATCCCAAAACCAATACAGAGACACACTGCACGAAAGACGATCACCAGAAGACTCTAAACGGCGGCGGTTCCGCGGCTCAATGAATAGGTGAGGCCGCGGATCCGCGGCGGTTTGAAAGAATTAGGGGATCGTTTTTCTTGGGTGTTCACACAAAACCCTGAGCCGAATTTAGGTGTATAACAAATCTTGTTTTGACCAGAAAAATTTTTAACAGAAACTAGGATTTTGAAAAAGTTTGGTTTTTGGATTTTTCCTGTTCCGAACTTCGTTACACTTCACTACCAAGCTAGTTTAAGTTTAGTTAGGCTCTGATACCACTGTAAGTCCACGTTGCGACCCCCGGTTCTTACGGGGAGACGGAAACGGTATAAAAATCAAATTTTTAGCGCAAGGGGCAACATGGACTAAACAAAGTCGGGATCTTTTCCTAAACTAAAACTAGCAAACTTGCTAAAGAGAGTTAGCTACTCGGATGAAGATGGTTATACCTAAACTTGTCTTGAACTCCTTCGTCTTCAAGCTCCAATGGTGGTCCGATGGCTTCTTCTCGTCGTCTCCGTGCGCCGAAGATAGATCCACCTGAAAGCTCCAACCTTTAGCTCCTTCTTCGTTCTTTGAAGAAACTAGTTCACTTGGTTTGCTAAACCTAGTGAACTAGAATGAGTAGAGAGGAAATAGAATGGGATTTTATCTATGGTTCTTGGTTCTCAACTCATGAGAGATGTGAACCATAGATTAAAGAGAGGGAGCAAGAGCAAGAGGGTGAGAGCAAAATGGAGAGCTCAAGAACAAGAGAGAGAATGAGCAAGAAAGAATGAGGCTCTCTTTTGTCTCTCACCCTCTCATAATCCAAAGTAATCATAACTCATCATATCAATAAAAGTCTTATGTGATGGTTGAAGCAACCATAACCTTATCATGTCATGCACTCATTTTACTCAAATGAACAAGCAAGAAAAAGTCTTTGGCATGAAATGATAGCCATGGTTATCATGATGGTCAACTAGTCAAGCCTAGTCAACCGGTCAACAAAGTCAACAAGTCAACAAAAGTCAACAAGTCAACAAAAGTCAACAACCAAGTCACCATAATACTTAATTAATATAATAGTTAATCACATATCATATTCTCATTAGGGTTGAGCAAAAAGTCAAAAAGTCAACGGTCAACTGTCAACAACCCTAATGAGAATCCGCTGCCTCTGCCTCCCTGTCAACTGTGCATACACACCCGCATCCGCGTTCCGAGGAGCACGAATGCAAACTGGATAAATCCAATCCCATAAAGTACACTAGGATCTGGCTTAAACCAAAGCCCGCTAGTGTAAACTGTCCGGACACTGTACGTGCACAAGTGTACGGATGTGACCGAACCCTGTCGCAAAACCATGCGACCTGTCGCAATACCATGCGACCTCTACTCTTTTGCCTAAAGGCGAAAAGCTTTCTGTGTGGGACTCTAAAGACTCGACACTACGCTGGCAGTGGGTTTAACCACAGACCGCAAGCGGCACTAGCTGTGCATAACGGTCCCCAGGTAATGCCGACAAGAAGACCGACGAGGCAAAACCCATCTGAACTCCTACTGAGCCTGAGTGTGACATTCTCCGTACAGTCCGGTCTGTTCGTCTGATACATCGCATGGCAGGCCTAGGGGGTGGTAAACGTCAGTCCCCCAATAGCGGTACAAGTCGTGCCGGAGCGAAGCCCAAAACACCCTGAGATAACACTGGAAACCTACCAGTATATCTCGTTTGCCCTGGCCAGGGACTACTCATGTAATGGCTCTCCTAGACACAGCGCGATGTCAACCCCCAATACCGGGAGAGACGAATCCTGTCTAACCGTCACTGCCTCCAAGTGCTTCGGGACTGCACCCAACCACCACCTGTTTGCACGACAACTTTGAACCGTGGTAGGGTAGTGATCAAAGTACAGTGGGAACACACCCGAGGCGAAGTGACAGTGTCAAGTCAGTGGACTAAGCTGTACTCATGTCACCTGGGAACTGATAACTGACGACAGGTATAATACCAACTAGTCAGTTCCCGACGAGTCCTGTCCAGTGTACCCGTAACCTAACGGGCACCCGCATACTATCTCAAGTGCGACGTACTGACGGCTGTGGGACAGACCGTCTCCCACACTGGGATGAGAAGCGCATGCGCTGGTCTACTCCGGAGTATCGATGCCCTGTCTCGATAGTCCTGCGACCAGGGACCTGCATAAGGATGTGCTTATAGATTACCCAGCCCCACTAGTGTGACGGCCATCACATCGCTGGTAATCAAGCAAAGATCCTAAGGGCTCCACTAATGTGTATAGGCGATATACAAAAATAAACACATGTACACATTGAAGTAGAAACAAACCAAGTAGCATACTACTATTTTGAGCAAGATTGTATATATAAGGTGAATATCCCAAGCATCCATTAAGTAATATAAAAACTAGTATGATACAGTAATGGCCTCTAGGGCATATACACTAACACCTAGTAACCTTACTCCAGCAGTATGATGGCGATCATATACGTAGGAGCTGGGTGATCTATAAGAACATCCTTAAAATGTCCCTAGTCGTGGGAGTTTCGAGACTGGGCAACGAAACTCTATGAGTAGACTAGTGTATACTGATAGAGACCTCGACGAGTGGCGGTGGCCGGTATCACAAGCCATTGGTGTTAGTTTGTTCACTTAAGATGTATACTGGTGCTCATTGGGTTATGAGTATACCGGACGGACTCGCCGGGAACATGCCAGTTGGTATTATACCTATTGTCAGATAGCAGTTCCCAGGTGACATGTGTACAGGTTAGTCGACCTGAGATCGTCATTTGTCTTGTGTGAGTACCCACTGTGCTTTGATTACTACCCTACCACGGCTCAAAGGAGTCGTGCAAACAGGTTTTAGTTGGGTACAGTCTCGAGCCATATGGAGGCAGTGAGCGGATCATCAGGGGATTCGTCTCTCTCGGTATTGGGGGTGGATGTGGAGGTGTGCACGGATGGCCATCACCAGAAATCCTTGGCAAAGGTAGTCGAGAATTATTGATCTAGGATCGGTAGTTTCTCAGGTGGTGATAGATTTCATACCGACACTAAATGTCGCGTTATTAGGGGTCTGACTTTATCCACCCCCAAGACTCGATATGCGATACTCATAGATGAACGGACTAGACAGAACGAATATTGTCACTATGAGGCTCAGTAGGGTTTCAGGATGAGTTTGCTCGTCGACCTCCCTTTCGTTCAATACCTGGATAGCCGTTACGTACAGCTAGTGCCAATGTCGTGCTTGTGGTTAAACCCACTGCCAGCGTATTGACGAGTCTTTAGAGTCCCACACAGAGGGTTTCACTACTTCGGGCGAAACGTTGTAGAGGCCGTATGGTTTTATGGTTGGGTTCGATCATATACGTGGAATTATGCACGCATCATGATGAGACAGATAATACTAGTGGGCTTTGGGTTAAGCCAGATCCTAGTATTATATTGTTGGATTATTTTCGTTTCGTAGTATTCATATTCAGTCGGAATGCGGATGCGGGTATGTATATACGAATGAGGGGTATTCTTGTAATTCGGTACAAGTTTACTTTAGAAGATGCTATTTCTTTTTTGGTTAAACATTAGGTTAAATGTTTATGAGGTGGAAAGCGTGAGTGTATGTTTTGGCTTGGATTCTTTTATGCATTGATTCATGCATGTGCACTTGGTGATTCATGCTTGATATTTTGGAGAGGGTTGTGAGATATTTTGTAAGGGGTGGATCTTTTATTGGTGTGGGTTTTTTCTTTAGTTTCTCCACTCTCACAAAAGAGCTCACAACACTTCACCATTTCTTCACTTGCTTTTTCTTGAGCTAACACTCTTCACCCATGGCATATTATTCGACCTCCACCCTATATGTCTCATGAGTTGAGAAACCTAAGATGTATTGAGACAAAGTATTCACAAACTCTCTCTACTTCATCTTGGCTATCTAGGTTAGCAAACTAGATACTCGAGTTGCTTCGGTTTTGAGGTCGGAGACCATATTACAAAACCTTGACGTGGATCTTCTTCGATGTGGGGAGACCGGAGATCAAACTTGATCGAGGAAGCCGCGAGGAGCTTGGGACAGTGGTTGAAGACCGAAGGACACGGATCGTTCGGTATAACCTCTATAAACTCTTTTACATATAGCTAGTGTAGGGTTAATGGTACAATCCGTAGATTAGGGTTCCGTTAGCGCCGGTTTCTAAAAGTTTTTGTTCCGCATTTGGCCATGGATTAATGGTCAGGGTGCTGGCGTAGCCCAACATGGTATCAGAGACAACTCATTAACCGCATACATGTTGGTTTAGACATTGTTAAAGTATCAAAACCGAAACAACTCCGAAACAATACCAACTCATATTCCATTCTCTGTCAATTTTTCCCGAGTCTTCTAAAAATATTTAAGCAACTGCAGAAGACTACTTTGATGACAACTAGAACATACCCCAAATACAAAACCCTTTCACCTGAAATGACCCGGCCACATGTGCAAATAATCTGTCCTGGCCGGTTTTTGAAGGTATATGGGACTTGAATTTTGGGCTGTGGTTTAGTCTCTGGAATATTGGTTCAGTGGTATTGCTAGTTTAGCCTAGTTTGGATATGGTTTTATCAATTAGTTTGGGGGCTATTCGGGGTGTTTCGAAGTCGATAATTCTAACACTGTTTAATGTTTTACAGTACATGCATTACTATCTGCGACCGTGAATGTCATTAGAGCGGTACAACTTGTCTAATTGCTATAGTTATTTTAGACGGGTTTGCGAACGTGACATTCACGTTGATGTTCTGTGTTGTGCTGTGTTTGTTGGCTGGATCGTCGTGGTGGATAGCTTGGGTGCAATGTTAGTACAGTTTAGTTTTATTTGTACATTTGATATCGCGGGGCGACCGTCCGACATGTGGACTGCTTTCACTTCCTGCTTGTATATTATTTGTTTGGGGCACGACCGGGTTGAGGTCGATGTCACCGTTGTACATAATTTATTTTTTGTACTAGTATTACCCCGCGATGGAGTGCATGGATAGCCGGGTTCTAGAGAGCAACGGGCACGCATCTCATGGCGTTGAGACAGAGAGGGTCTCACTCTAAAATTGGCGGGCTATTCGCCGCACTCATAGGGGATACAGGTTGACCCAAGGAGGGGTGCTCAAGTTACCGGATTCCGTGAAGTGCCGGGTGGCCCATTCACTTTGATGAAATGGGTTGCCACACTTCTGGTTTTGGTGGGTAACTTGCCGCCCTCGTATGGGTATAGGTTTTCATTGCATAGGATATCCACACGACCAGGTGAACGTCGGGTTTCACATGCGGCTCAAAGGAAACCCGGGGCTCCCAGATTATCAGTATTGTTCTGTGATGTTTATCGTTTATCTGTGATGTTGTATATATCATGCCTGGAACGATTACTATATATTGTTATATATATACTAGTAGATGTTTTATATGTTTTTCACCCGCTCTAGTCCATCCCCCGCTCTGTCGTTAGTTAAGTAACCTAACGGGTCATGACGGGGCCCAGTGGCAAATGCGGATGACATATACATACATCATATATTCGTTCTTTTCTGGTGTGATTAATTGATGGGACTGTATTGATTCTGATCAATGCAAGGAAAACAAACCTATTCGATGTTGTTGAAACAAATTTTCAAAAGCTGTTATTACATGGACGCTTTCTTTTGTTTTGTAAAGCGATATTCGGTTATGAATATCCAGCACCTCATTCAACGAGGCAAAAGCCGAGATCTCTTCACCGGGCGTGACCTCTTGGGAAGAAATTTACGTCAGGGTAATAAATTCACTATAGTCGATTACTTTTTTTTCTTTGCATCGAGGTATTCAGTTGGAATATCCTGCAGCTCATTCCATGAGGAAAGCGCCGAGATCCCTTCACCGGGAATGACCTCTTTAGCAAAAGTTTTCACCACTATATATTTGTAAAGCGATCCGGTTCTTTCAACGATATCAA
This sequence comes from Agapanthus africanus, assembly GCA_030015575.1. Classification (NCBI taxonomy): domain Eukaryota; kingdom Viridiplantae; phylum Streptophyta; class Magnoliopsida; order Asparagales; family Amaryllidaceae; genus Agapanthus; species Agapanthus africanus. The sequence goes on along the minus strand of JASDDO010000022.1, from coordinate 361,520,275 downwards.
GTTCATTACGTTAAAGGTTTTTTCGCTAAAAACCCTTTGTATCCCTCCCTCATTTCAGACGGGTAGCACTTAGTATTCATGCTATATTTGTTGTCCTTCGTCATGGCATAGTGTATGGTAGCTATTTGTTACTTCTCTGTTGCATAGATAGGTGCGTTGGTTTGGGACAGTCGTACTACTATGTTGGACTTCGTCAAAGGTATGTATGGGTGAGTTCAATTTAACCTAGAAAATGACGGGTAGAACTTGACATGTGACTTATGATATGTTGGCCTTCGTCAAGGTCATAAGAGCATGGGGGTAAAAATCACATCGGGAGTTTCAAACATACAGTAAACTTGCCAGCCATGCGCATACCTTCTGGAGTGTGATAACTTGAGTGGATTTCATCAAGTTATCATGCGATGATAGTTGGATACCGATTCCTACTGATGAGTTGGTTTACTCCTTGGGTGATTTTAGATGATCCCGACTAATTCTTCTTTTGAGTTTGGAGGAGAATTTAAGGATACAGTGGGAGACATCCTGATTAGATAAAGTGATTAACCATTCTGATCTAGATTAGAGTGTACGCTGAGTGTTTCTTTTCTCTCTCTCTTTGGCAACGTCCATATCCCGACCCTAGACTAGAACTCATAAACCAAGTTAACCGAACCTTCTTAAAACAAATCGACTTTTGGATTGTCAGAGTTGCATACTTCATTGCCACTCCTACTTTTACCCTTTGCATTTCTCCGGAACATTCCGTATCACTACGAAGATCCACATTTATTGGATATGACCATCATATAGTTACATACGAACTCGAAGAAACTTGTTTCAGATTCGAGAATGGTTTCCGGTTCTGGAGAAATTGAATAGGACTATTCAGTTGACTTTTCCTTTTACCTTCTCTTATGTTGTGAGGGATCCTAGGATTAGGAGCGGGTACACCTATTGTGCTTATTGGATAGTCTTCTTCAAAACCATAGGCAGGTGCCGAAATAAGGGGAAGAAAGAAAACCAATTAGCCTAAGTGTGGTGTACAGAAGGTGATAAGTAAAAGACAAATAAAGGGATTAGAAAGAGGGCAAAGTAAATTGCAACTACTATCATTCATGACGAATCCGTGTATATCATCGCCACTCCTACTTCACCTTTGAATTTATCCCGAACACCCCGTATCACTACGAAGATCCATATTTATTGGATAATCCATCGTATAGTTACATACGAACTCGAAGGAACTTGTTCCAGTTCGAGGATGGATTCTGGTTCAGGAGAAATAAAATAAGGATTATTCAGTTGTCTTTTATCTTTACCTTCTCTCAGGTTGCGAGTGCTCCCAGGATTAGGAGAGTAAACCTATTACGCTTATTGGATAGTCTTCTTTCAAACCATAGGCTGGAGCCCAACGGTAGGGAAGGAAGAAAACCATTTAGCCTAAGGGTGGTGTACAGAAGGTAATGAGTAAAGACAAATAAAAGGATTTGCAGAGATGGCAAGGAAACATACGGTTATAGTCATGAATCAGGATAATAGAAGAGGCATTACTTGGAATACCCGGCTACCCCTTCAAAACATGTTCATGTTTCAGTTTCACTATGCGTTGTTAATTGAAAACTGATTTCCCAATTAGATCCTTACTCCAGGGTATGTATTTACCAGGTTTGATTCTCACATTTGTATGGTTTTATAGATGATGAGTGGGAGTAAGTTATTGGGAATTAGGTAATTATATCCTCATTATATCGGAATTCGTTGTAATTGGTGATATTTGAGGAAATCACCCGGGGTTTTGCCTAACGGCAAATATTTGGTTTTGAATATCCGTGGTTATGCACCAATTTCAAACTAATATATCTGTACCTTTATATTATAAAGTGAGATATAACTTTTTGAAATTATGTCCATGACATTTACCTATATCAGTTGATGATTGGGTAAGGAGCATTAAACAACGGTGTAAATCTTTTTAAGCATAGTACAGTTTTCAACCTATGACGTGCATGGTTTGAGTTATTCAACTCAGGGGACTTATACAAAGTATTTTATGTTGTCCAGTTTCCATTACGACATAAGGGTTGGTCCTCGTACTATATTCTATTTACTTGTTACTTCTCCAGTTTTAGACAAGTATTTCGTAGAAATACAAGGTCCAAGTTTTGAGAAGTTATAGGTATATGAATAAAGTAGAGAACCATGTGCTGCAAGTATTAGGATTCTTTAAGATGATCGAAGATGTAGATACTTGTGTTTGGTATTCAGTTGATAGTAATGATTTTGAGAACTTGCTTCTCTTTCAAGTTACTCATATTTGGATGCACTCCTAGTTGAGTAATGATGATTGTCCTCCTTCCATTTAGTTGACACGCACTGGTGACAGCTGCATGATTTAAATCTGGTTCCAATTAAATCAGTGCCTCTGTTTCTATATTGTATATAGAATGGTTCATATCTTAGCGATGTTAAGGTATATGGAGTTGTCCGGCTTATGCTTAAAACCAGACTCTGGATAACTCAAGGGACATTTCTGTTATAGCAGTTTGTGGGTTATCCCAGGCTATGATGAGGGTTAACTTTCAACCATCTGGAAGATCAATAGTGATAATGGTCTTGACTTGCCACAGTTTTGGTAAAATTGACTTTTTCAGAAAACAGTAGTGGGAGTATGCTAGAATTGAAAGTGATTCCAGAGCCACAAACGATTACTGAAAATTTAATAGAAATTGAAAGTGATTCCAGAGCCACAAACGATTACTGAAAATTTAATAGAACCTAAATAACCAATCAGGTTTGACATTACATTAGCCACTCCGCAGATATGGTGGGTAACCACAGGCGCCGGAGAGGTACTTCGGTATCCTCAAAGACGGTGACAAGGAGGTTCTTGTTTACCCAGACTTGCCATTGCTGCTGTTCTAGACTTTGAGACCCAGCAGGAGGATGGGTGTAGCGTCATTCTAAATTAGTTTATAAGTGCATGTCTATATGACTCTGCCAGAGGGCTATTGTAGTCAGTGGGAGCAGCGGAAGCATAGTGGACAAGTAGCTTATGTCTATTTAGAGACTAAAGCAAGTATAGCGGAGATAGATCATCTATTTTTGATGTGACAGTCATAGGTTTTGACTTCATCAGAATAAGAGATGGATCTGTTAAGAAGGTAGTAGAGTGTGATGTCCTTGTATTTGGAAGACATACACTTTGTAGGAAGTGAAATTCCTACACTACGATCGGTTATACTGTGGTTGTCACACAGTGGTTTCTCCACATAGGAAATGGATATTATATCAGGCATTCTGGTTACTAGATCTATGGTTTTAGATCTAGATTTGGGTAGTTTCCCAATATGGGTACTTAGACGGTATTCTAAAGGAGTTTTAGAATGGACGACTCCTGGCATGGTAGTGTACCTGCAGGTGTGTCACGACCCGAAATAGCACGTGACTTGCACTTGAATCATATGAAGTCTATAGGACCCCATCTAATTCAAGTAAGCCAAAAAGCGCAGAAATCTAAACCATTTTAAGGAAGAAGTGAAGAAAACTTATTTTAAAGCAAGTGGTTTTAATAACATAAGCCGCATTTTTAAAATCTCATGTCTTTTCTGAAAATTTCGGCAGAGTTTCCTTTTTAAATACTGGCCCCAAAAGGGTACAACATACTTAATATGAATAAAGGCATCCCCAAGCGGGAGCTAGCCCTTCGCCAATTGGCGGTCACAACCACGCAAGCAATATAATATACAACGCCGAAGGGCGAGAATAAAAACTCAAAAGGAAACTCAAAATCATCAAGAAAACCATAATAATACAAGAGCGACTCTAAGGACGAAAGAATAAACCACTGGTATTCTAAGTCTAATAAATATACAAGTCTTGTTGATGGAGTTTACTAGATACAACTGAAATAAATAAATACACAATGGTGGCAACGATGCAAGTGAGTCCACCTACTAAAGCAATCACCCGGAATGAAGTAGTGTGGCAGCAAAGCCGCCACGGAAAAACATGTACGGTAAAACCTGCAAGAAACTGTGGTACAACGGGGGTGAGTTTCCAACTCGTGAGTAGAAAACATCACCGAGCAGAAATCGCATGTATAACTCAATCCTAGGTCATACGATAGTAATATCCTCAAAATAAAAATATAACCTGAAACATCTGCTAATGGCGAGGGTAAACATCTGTACATAAGTGTAATACCAAGTGCTCGTGTCAGTGCCTCAGGTAGCAATAAATCATATATATGATGTATGAATGCATCGAAATGAAAACAGAATACATCATGAATGGAAAACTGTTTTCTTAAAATGGTGTGAATTCTGTATATTTAAATCGAGGTATCATCAATGAAATCAACATAAATCAGTGTCTAGCATCGACACAAAAATATATATCTTGCTATCTTAATATCTGGGGCTCCGGTAATCCGTACTGGCCCATATGATCAAATCTCAATACCTTCGGCTCCGGCAATCCGGACTCGCCTATACTCCGATCGGTATCCTCCGGATATCCGTCGAGTCATCAAAAAACACTGGTCGGTAGTGCTCCCCTGCCCGGCTCAACGCCATCATCTGCGATCTTCTCGCCCCGGGGTACCGCACCGGGTCCACCATTCATCCACAGACGGTTCCTCCTCGAATCGGGTGTATCATATCATTCAAGAGCCGAGAAAATTCATGGTGGACTCCTCTCAAATCATATGATGAGAAAACCGCAACTTTCATTTTAAAATGATAACCAGTTTATAAAATCGTTTCGGTTTCTTCAAATCCAGAAATCTCATGGAAATCCAAAATCCAGATCTCAAGGGTAAATAAACAATGCATTCCATAATATTGGGCCTCAGCAATACGGACTTGCCCATAATGTCATGGCAAATGAATATATAAATATACATGAAAATCACAGTAATAAAATGTAATGTCTAAGCTATCATATAAAAGCAAGCGCACTAGTACCATGTCGAAACTATCAGCTAACAATTATACAAATGAATAGTGTTTTCTAATGTGTACGTGACATGGCAATTACCGATGATGATGTGTGTGAGCCGGCAAGCAGGTGTACGTAGAGCATACGCATCATCGGTAATGGTGCTAGTGTCCTGACAGCATGGATTTCATAATAATTACGAAACACAATAAGCATGCAATGCGATGCGAAAAGTAAGAATATGCGGAAAATGAATTGTAAATGCAGCAATAAGGAATATACATTTATATAAATGAGTCATACAGTTTTGGAATTTGAAATAGCACGAATCGTGGTGTTTAGAAAATAGGTCCTACGTTGTTTTTAAGAATGGTACGTTCTTCGAAATATCCGTAGCATCCCTTGGCCTGTCTTTAAAATACTCACGATTCGTTATTTTTGGAAATAAGTATGACTCGGGTCCAGTCTAATATCTACTATGTAAACTACAGTACTAAACTAACAGGCTAATCGATAGGGTAAGGAAAACCACCTAAGTCTGAGTCGATATATATTTATATATATATATAATAGTCGGTGATCCCGCCGCAATAGTATCACGTACGGTACAATATATAATATGACATCCTCGAGTCAAGAGTGCGGATCAATCATCATAATTATCTCGTACGGTAAATCCATCGTACGGCATCCCAAATCTATGTACGGGTCGAAAATCACATTTATCTCATTATTCATCTTATATAATAATCGGTGATCCCGCCTCAATAGTATCACGTACGATACAATATATAATATGACATCCTCGAGTCAAGAGTGCAGATAAATCATCATAATTATCTCATACGGTAAATCCATCATACGGCATCCCAAATCTGTGTATGGGTCGAATATCACATTTATCTCATTATTCATCTGGTATCCTTATCATCATATCCTGAATTAGTGGTACTGATCTAAGTCTAGTACTCTCTGATACCATCAACACACACACACACACACACACACACACACACACACACACACACACACACATATATATATATATATATATATATATATATGCGTGTGTGTGAAAACACATTGCCTAAAGACCCGCTATAAACTCATGTCGTAACTCATAATACGAACCAAATCACATAACCGATCTCGTGGCATCATGCCCAATCTCATCGACTCATCTCCAAGTACCATGTACTATCCTCATTATCCAAGTATATGTATACCTATATATATATATATACACACACTCACATACATATATGTATATATATATATATATATTTATATATATGTATACCCATATACGCACAAGTAATAAAATGTATGCGTGTGTGTGCGCGTGTAGGTGAAATATTTACTCTAGGGTTTTGTGACTAAGAAGCTAAACTAAGTTACTTCTAATTACACTAATACTAACCCATGAACACCTAAAACCTATCTTGATAATCATCCACGTATCACAAAACATATAATATCGTATATATACATGATATAACATAGGCTACACTACGAACTGTGGGGGTGCTATACGCCATCCACCCGACTTCCCCCGTAGATATATATCTACTCATCTCGATTCTTGCTTGCTGGAGTCGATGACGCCACGCTATCCTCGTCATCTCAAAATCCACGTGGGGGTACCTACAATTTCCAATGCATCATATAGTAATAAGAATCGAACATGAAATCCCAAACGGCACGCGGGATACATATAGGTTAGAACCTACGGCCAACGCAAGCAAGATCAACCAAACAACTCTCGATATCGACGTACAAACATCAAGTGATCGAGGTAAAACACAAATACTAAAGTTCAAGTTATAAACAATCACGAAATCAAAACAGAATCTCAGAAAACATGCTCCAGATTTTATCCTAGGTTGAATTAGCCAATTTTTCATATGGGAAGGGTTTAATTTACTGAAGTCAAAGCCCTGGAACAAACACTAATCCAAACATCCCCACTCTGGCTGCAATTTGTGGCCACGAAGAATAAATCTGCAGCCTCAGTGCATGGTTGGGGTCTCGTGTCTTAGGGTTAGCTTCTAGGTCGCCTGCTTGTCTCACTGTGTTTGCTAAATAATTTTCAGGTCACCGGGATTATAGCAGATGTCAATATACCATCACAAATCCAACACAAATCCGATATCGGGGTTTGTAGGTTTGCGAATTGGGGGTTTACTCTCAGGCTTTGGTCTTTAATCAAACACTATAGGGGTTTAAGGTCACTATTAAGCCTCAATTGTACCTTTGGATTCAACTCAAACCCTAATCTTCATCTAGGAATTTTCTAAGTTCACTAATCTACACTAAATCGGTTCTAAACTTGTATGGATGCTTAAGTGAAAGAAATACTAGGCTAATGGTGAAAGAATTATCTCATTTGGCAACTCAAAAATTTTCTTGAGTTGTCCCAAGTCTTCAAAATCCAATTTTTCTTGGCCCAAAGTGCTTGTAGTGAGCTTGTGCATGTTTTTAATGAAAGGGAGATGAACTTTTGATGTGTTTTTGGGTGTGTTGTAAGGTGTTTGAGGAGGAGGAAGAAGAGGGCTGCCATGGATGAAGTGGAGAGGAAAAAGATGAAGGAAACAATGAGGGAACAAATGGGAAAATGGTCAAAGACCCCTCATCTCACTCTTGCCCAAACCCAATTCTTTATCATTTCCTTTTTCTTTTTCTTTTCCTTTTTCTTTTCTTTTCTTCTCTTTATCTTTCCTCTTCTCATTTTTAAGAACTAACCATGCATGAGGAAAAAGAAAAGCTATGGTAGAAAAATGTAGCAAATGTGGAAAATGACTTAGTGCTTGTCACATGCACAAAACACGCTTAATGCACGATTAGTGATATTTAATCGCGATTAGCATTAAAATGGACTATAATTAATTATAAAAAATTTATGAATGCTCCATTCTTATAATTTCTTTCAAATTCAATAATTAACATAATTTCCAAATATTTCCCAATTTATCGGTTTTTAATTATACCGCATTATTAAAATATTCATAATATTTATTATTTAATTATATAAATTCCCAAAATAATATTTTATTTTTCTGAAATGTTACAATCTTCCCCCCTTAAATAAATTCGATCCCCAAATTTAAATTTAAACCCCTCAAATACTAAAACATTTTAGTAAAAAGATTATGTCGTCGGGGCTCCGAAATCATAAACACATAAAACATATCGTAGCGCAATGCATGTGCATGAAAAACGAGTATATAAACCAAAATCAAAACTCTGTCAAGCATCCTGCAATCATCGGAGTTATGGTGAAGACACCAATATCAAAGCCCAAATACGAAAACCAACATAACATACATCAAAACTATACATGTACACATCGTTGTAAATTCATCAAAACATCTGAAAGGAAATGCATGCCAAACATTTCATGTTGCAGTACGATGCGTGTATCACGGCACTGTGCAGAAGCAATATCTAGGGAAGGTTCGAAAGTCGGGTAGGACTGGTATGAATTGAATGGTTGGACAGTATTAGGATCAACATTTGGATAAAAAGGTGAATGGAATTGTTGATCCCAAGAACTGGAAGTGTTGAAAGGAGTGAAAGATCGGCTACGAGATTGTTCAATATGTTCAGCAATAGACATGGGTTTTGGAGTTACCACCGAACTCTCAAAAGGGGTATCAACGTAAGAAGGTGGTGAAGGTTGAAACAGTTGATAAAAAGTGGATTGCGGAGTCCAACTGTTTCTCCTAGACGCGTCTATTCGGTCTTTCAAAGAAATTTTGGGCATGGAGGAGTCGTCCGAAATTCGACCAAAACAATGCGCGTAGGAAGTAATCGTATGTATGACTCAATCCTAGGTCATACGATAGTAATATTCTCAAAATAATAATATAACCTGAAACATCTGCTAATGGCCAAGGTAAATATCTGTACATAAGTGTAATACCATGTGCTCGTGTCAGTGCCTCAGGTAGCAATAAATCATTTATATGATGTATGAATGCATCGAAATGAAAACAGAATACATCATGAATGGAAAACTGTTTTCTTAAAATGGTGGATTTCTGTATATTTAAATCGAGGTATCATCAATGAAATCAACATAAATCGGTGTCTAGCATCGACACAAAAATATATATCTCGCTATCTCAATATCTGCGGCTCCGGCAATCTGGACTAGCCCGTATCATCAAATCTCAATACCTCAGGCTCCGGCAATCCGGACTGGCCTATACTCCGATCGGTATCCTCCGGATATCCGTCGAGTCACAAAAAAATCACCGGTCGGTAGTGCTCCTGTTCATATCAAAATTTTGCATTATTATATTCCCCATTCTTAATCATATTGAAAATAAATAGGTGCTTTTGATCCATGTCTGCTAAATAGTTGCAGGTTACAGGTTCTCAGAACAAATACAGTGAAAATGGTGAAAAGATGCTGCAAATGTGAGAGACCAACAAATAGATGAATCTGCAAGATGCCGCCTAAGAGTTCAAGGAACAAATGAAGATCGGTAAACAGTTCAATACACAAGACAGTTCAAGGGCAGCACAAGATACAAGACTTCAAAGTGAAGCTAACGGTAAAAGTCCACAACATTCTGCACTGTGGAAATCTGGAAGAAAATAGAAGATATTATGAGAAACCAAGTGAAGAAACCAGAAGTAAAATGCAACATGAAGCACCCTAAAGAAATTAGCCCAATAACCCATCAAACGGCCGCGGAACCGCGGCCAAACAAGGCTTCTGGCCGCGGATCCGCGGACGTGTCGGTGTACGTGTGGTGCACGTGTCGGTGGCAGTGACGGTGCTTTGACTCGGCTCTTGGGGTAGTTTTGTCATTTTGTGTATGGATCAGATGTAACCCTAGGGTTTCTCCTATCTATAAATAGGAAAGCCTACAGCCTCTTTTGAGGTGTGCCTTTTTTGGGTGCCTCTTTTGAGATGGCTCTTTTTATTTTCCTAGATTAAAATTTTCAATCCTTGTAATTGTCAAAGAGTGCATCAATAAAAAGTAAGTATTTTCTTGCCTTGAATTTTTTTTATCTGCAATTTTATTTCTTTCTGCCGTAGTTATTTTTCGCAATTTTTATCTGCCGTAGTTATTTAAAATAAAAATAAAAATATGAATTCCTTTGTTAATTCCCTAATGAGTGAGTAGTTACTCACTTATTAGGGTTAGGTTTGGGGAAGGTTTTAGAGATGAAAATCTTTCACCCCCTTCTTGCCCGTTCAATATTTTAAAATAAGAATCTATGCAAACCAAACACACACCGCTCACTACGGCACCCTATCCCATGAGGTAGCGGTGATTCCCTAGTTAAAGACCAGTTGTGATTGTTTTCCATAGAGCTTAGGAATAAGAGTTAAGAAAGGACGGACAATGACCAGAGGGAAGAAACCTAGTTTTCTTTCCGGACGTGCTAATTCCCTTTGTTAACTATTACCTTAACATCTAAAAGTTCTTAAATAGGGGAAATAAAGCGGTGAGAATAATTGACTTTCCAAACTAACCTAATCCTAATCCTAGCAAGCCTTTTAATCAATTTTAATCTCATTCTTAGATCTTAAAATAAAACCCAAAATCTTTTGGATTTAACTCGTTAGAACATAAAGAAAAGGAATCCATCTCCCTGTGGACCGACCCGTACTCAACCAGCTAGCTACCAAGCGACACCGTTCTTGATTGCGGTTAATTCTTTGATTCCAAAACGCAAAAGCACAAAATCTTTACAATCAAATGGCACCGTTGCCAGAGAGACGGTAGTCTCTTTCTTTGTGTAATTTTGGGTTAAAAAAATAAATAAAAAATTTTAAAAATTGAAAAATTTTAAAACAAAAAAAAAAATAAATAAAATAAAAATAAAAATAAAAATCATCATGTTCTTTTTGAGAGGTATTGTGTGAATTGTGCAGAAGATAAAGACGGACATATTCAGATCTGGAAAATCACAGTGAACAAATAAAGAAACAGAAGATCTGAACAGACAGAGGAAAATCACAACAACAAACAGAAATTTTTTTGAGATCCAAACCAACTTAACCACCGCGGAACCGCGGCGGATTCAAGCGTTTGACCGCGGAATCGCGGTCAACTGCTGACGTCAGCAACCCAAAATTTTCTGTAAGTATTTTTGTCCCCTCTCCTACCCTGAGCTCCACTAAAAAAAATTTCTGCAGGGTTCTTTGCGCAAAATTCTTCTCCCTCTCCAATAAATTGTTTTTGTGCAGGATTCTTTGCGCTGCCAAAAAAAAAATTTTGCAAGTGTTTTTTTTGTGTGTTTACTGCTTTGCATTTTTAAAACGGACTTTTAAGGGGCTATAACACTAATCCAAATTGGGTGGGGATTTCATTACCCTTCCTATGATCCCAGAAATCACTAAAAGCATACGCATCACCCTTGAGCTTAATTAAAAAATATTTAGACTCAGCCAACAAAGGACTGTCGTGCTCATTAGGACAGAGGAAGGTTGTGGGCAATCGGTCGTTTATCTAAACCTGAGTTTGTGGTGCCTAGGCTAGACAAGTGGGAAAGGTAATTTTAAAAGGCCCGTCTCACGGTGATTCGTGAGCGGATCTCTCCTTTCTTTACTTGTGCTTACCTAGCCACAATTGGCGGTGAAGAGGCGATTTGAGAGATATCTCACAATTTGTCCTTTGGATCGGTTAGGAGAAGTCTAGTTGACTTAGGAGACCCTAGCTCTCGGCTTGATTATGCATGTTCAAATTGTGATTGTTTGAAATTGTGCCGTAGTTCCGTATCAATAATTTCAAAACTCCAAAAACAAACAATTTTTTAAGTAAAAAAAATTTTAAAAAAAATTAATAAAATAAAATAAAAATAAAAAATTAAATTTAAAAAATAAAAATCATCACATTCTTTATCTTCTCTTGTCTCACATCATGGGTACCCCACCTCGTAAAACTCTTGCCGAACATTGGTACCCTCAACCGGACATTACTTCCTACGCGCATTGTTTTAGTCGAATTTCGGACGACCCCTCAATGCCCAAAATTTCTTTGAAAGATCGAATAGAAGCGGCTAGGAGAAACAGTTGGACTCCGCAATCCACTTTGTATCAACTGTTTCAACCTTCACCACCTTCTTACATTGATACCCCTTTTGAGAGTTCGGTGGTAACTCCAAAACCCATATCTATTGCTGAACATATTGAACAATCTCGTAGTCGATCTTTCACTCCTTTCAACACTTCCAGTTCTTGGGATCAACAATTCCATTCACCTTTTTATCCAAATGTTGATCCTGATACTGTCCAACCATTCAATTCATACCAGTCCTACCCGACTTTCGCACCTTCCCTAGACATTGCTTCTACACAGCCATTTGGGAGTTTTCAGTATCAAAACAACTTTGAATCTTTTATTGAAACCCCGTCACAACCCATGTTTAGCCTGGAACAGTCGTTGGAAGCTTATATGGTTGCGACAAACCAACAGATGAGGGATTTGAATGCGTCCATGGCCGCCCTTATACAACCTAGTGACCCGGTAGTTAGTTTCCAACTAGCTCCAAAAATTCCAATGTATGATGAGGCGGTTGGACAGATCGAGAATTTGAGTGGAGAGAGTGAGCTATACACCCTTCCAAATCAAACTTACCCATCCCCAATTGAATCCCATAACTCCGGTTTTGAATGTCTATCAAGTGTTCCAAATGATTCACCAGTTGAAGATAAAACGTCTAATGAGTTGTGAGACTTTGTAGTGTTTGATTTACCTGATTGTGAAGGGTCCCTTTCGAGTGAAATCACCACTAATCTTTTTGACCTCTACACCTCCACTCTAGAACCTGAATTGATTAATATCCATACTTTTGATGAGGTGTCTGAGAAATTTAATTTTCACTTGATCGAGGATATTGACGCTGGGAATATTTTGGATGATGAACCCACAAATTTGGATGAGTTTTTCTTTCCAATTCATCATCCTGAGACATTAAATGTTTCTCCCGAACTTCATATGCGTCTTGAATTTGATAAGAATTGCATGGATAAGCTAAATTTTGAGGAGGGTATTGAGGATAGTATTGAGGAGGGATCCGCTCATGTTTTGTTTGATGAGTCGGATTTTCCAACTCATCCTCATGAACCTTTAACTGTTACACTTCCTAAATCAATCCCCTTCATCCTTTCTGTCGTTCCGACCGCGCAAGAAACTGTATCCCTTTCATTTTCAATGTCTGCTTTACCAAGTTCAACGTTCCGATGTTTTCTCACGAATCTTGAGGGATTTGACCTCATTTCTCAGTGGGTTGATAGATTAGCACAATCGCTTTTTACACATCGGTCATTATAAATTGTGCTAATTTATACACGCCATCTCCACCATCAAGTTCGTATTCCACTTCTTTCTCCCACTTTCTTTGGATCTTCTTCTAATCTTCCTTTAATGATACCGAGTGTTAATGAATCACAATCCGATATTTTGAGTTCGATAGTTCTAGAAAAATAACTTGATTTAAACTCTTTTGTAAATGAGGTAAATGAGCCTTACGACTATCCTACCTTCATAATTTTTGAAAAATCAAGTGTGTTGAATTCTAGCGCGACACTTATTGACATTGAAACGTTCAATCGGACCTTTGATGAAAGTCTCGAAGATATTTTCGCCGACGAACTCGCATTCCTCAATGACACGGATTTTGTGATTAATCAACTTCCACTTGAAGAAGTCGAACCACCACCATTTCTTTTTCCCTTCCGCCATTTTTCTCCTTCACCGAGACCGTATTCTACTTCTATCTCCACACGGTCTCGTGTGTTTCTCATTTCTTTTCTCTACACTCCATTCTTTCACCAACCACACCATTATAACAATAAATTTTTTGAATGGTTGGTGCTAACCTTTGGCCTGTGTAAGGCCTTGTATAGCTTGATACTGTGTTTTTCTCCTCCCTAACTCTGAACTTTAATGCTTCAACAGTGGAAACACTATTTCACATAAGTTTGGGGGGGACCTTTTTTATATATATTAGGGTTTTTTTTCTGTTAATAATAAAAAAAAAATTTAAAAAAATAATAAACAGGGGAGTGCCGACAATTTTGACCATCTTGGTATAGCCTAACAGTGAGGACACTGTCAAGTTTAAGTTTGGGGGTATGCTCGGTAAGCTTTCTTCCTTCGCATTCATGTGTATATTTTTGCATTTGCATAATTATTTTAAAATCCATAAAAAAAATTAAAAATTATAAAAATTGAAAAGTTCAATTTTGGCCATATTTGACTTAAGTTCAACATGACGGTTGAATAGTTAGGAAAAACTAGATCCTAAACTTAGTAAATTAAAAACCCTAAAAATAACCTCTCTTAAAATTTAATAATAGAAAATATATGTCCTTGCTATTTATTTAGAAATAGGCAAATTTTGAGTTCAGTTTTTGGGCTAAATCAAAATAAGGGAAGAGTATTGAAATTTTTATTTGAAGTGTATGTCTGAAAAATAATTCTGAACCTTAAGTCTAAATTATGAAAATATACACAGATTGATCTAGATTTATTTATGTGTAGTAGTTAACCGCAATCAATAACGGTGTCGCGTGTAGCTAGACCGAGATGAGTACGGGTCGTCCTCTGGGAAACGTTGAATATTTTATTCTTACTTTAGGCGTGTTAAGAAAGAAAAGAGGAAGAATAAAGAATGGTGAAGAATGGTTGTAGGATCTAGATCTACGTTAAACACGGATGCAAAATATAAATCTAGATTAACTACGTAGGTAAGTTTAATATTAAAAGGGGGCTTGTAGGGTTCATTGGGATTTAGTAGTTATGGATGCTTAATTAAAGATTAATCTTTTTATCCTTTAATAAATTTAAAGCAAGAACGACAGTGATGCATGTAGATTAGGGTTTCTGGAGGGAAAATGGTTCCCACTCTTAACGCCTATCTCGACATGGAACTCCGTTCATATCTAGCCTTTACCAAAATAATTGTTAATCTAATATCTAATTGTGGTCGTGATTATCAATTAATTTATAGCGCGCCCAATTAGGATGTTAACTATTCTTTTGATAAAGTTTATAAACTTCATAGGACTTAAAAAGAGTTTAAGGATCTTCATCATCCATTAACCTACCCTAATCCAATGAACCCTAACAAGCGAAGAATTACTCGCGCATGTTGGGAGAAAAAGAGATGGAGAGAGAAATCATATTAAAATTACAAAGAGATAGAATAAGAAAACAACTACCTTTATTAATCATCAAAATTCATTTACACTTTGTTCTCATAGAAAATGATTACAAAATGCTAGTTTGCTTCTCTATCTCTTCTGAGGAGGTAGATGAACCGTTGATGATCAACCTGGATGCGTGAGCCTGTCGCGAACTTCGTGATCTCTTCAGCCTGATAAGTTTTCCAAGAGGCTCTCGGTCCTTATTTATAGTCCCAGAGCCAGAACCCTAGCTTCCTAATTTGGAAACCAATAGTTAAGATTCAAAACAGCAAAATCCCAACTCCCCACTCATCCAATCCGCGGCGGATCCGCGGCCTTATTTCTGGAGCTTTATCATTATGACACGTGGTGATTTATTTAATCTCTGGAAACTGAAAATCTTTTTTACGTCACTGCCAGACTTGATTTCTTTAGCTTACTTTCTTAATTAGGCAGGTTTGTTCTAACAACTTTGATTTCCTTCAGCCCTGAAAATTCTGCACAACAAACTCAACAAATAATATTAGTAGAGTTTGTTTTATTGAGATATTAACTTAACCATTTAATAAGGTAAGCATATTTTAAATAGGCCAAATGTTACATGGATATTATATGCTTACTTTTTCTTACCAAATGTTAATTATAATATATAAACACATGAACATAGTATTTTTACAGATAAACCCTCACATGTATCATATATTATAATAAACACCTTTTATTATATAGAAATAGTAGGAAAAATATCATATTAAATGTGCAGTTTTATCAACTGAACAAATACCCACAAACTTATCTTTGATCGTCCCGAGCAAACTAGTTTATTCAAGAGAAGGAGAAAAAGAAAGGAGAAAGCTAAGCACATTTTCGTAGGCAACACGATTGCACTGAGCACGTGCGACAAGCCGTTAAACCTCTAGGTGTCCCTAGTAGGAGGAGTGTTGTCTCCTGAGGGTTTTCAGCGGATTACACCCACAAAATCCAATAATAAAAGGAAGACCGTGAATGTTACATATAAAGATAAGAATTATAAAAGAAAGACTTTGAAAATTAGAGTTTCCAACTACACTAGTTTTTCAGTTGCTATGAGCCTTATCTTAATAGTCATGAAAGATGTTAGTAATCACATCATCCCTCAATAAAACATCGTCTTTATTCTTCATTCCTACCTTTCATCCAAACATCGATCATATACCCCTACGTGTGTGTAAAAGACATTCCTACACTCAGAGAATTCATTTCAAGCTATCATACTCTTGTCCATCACCTCAGTACTTTTTTAATCAATGAATATTTAGATGGATTTGCTCACACATTATTCATGCGACCGTTAATACTTCTTGAGAAACTAACCCACCGATTACTCATGTGCTTGCTTATTAGGCGTATTAGTATTTTTCTCGTCTTGCAACACCTAAAGCTTAACAGTGACTCCCAAACCAGTTGGTCTAAGGCACTAGGTGATGAAGCACCCTCGCTATATTTTTTTATTGCTGCCTTGGTGATTACAAAACCAGTGTTCATTTTTCTTCACTATTTTATTTTTTCTTCATTTATTATTTTCTTCATACTTTGGCATTTAGAAAAGAGCATTTCAAGGTATCCTCTACTATCCCGAGTTTCAAGACGTGTGTAAGTGCGTATAGTAGGGTATCAACGTTCAAATGTTTGGCTTCCAGAATAGGAACTATTTTTCAGACTTATTTTTATCCTCAGTTTAGTGATTTTTTTCATCTTACTAACCCTTGGGACAACGGCTCATAACTACTTATTACTAGTTTCGTTTAAGAAAACTTCTAATTTTCTAGGTTTTCTTAAATTTTTCCAATCTTTTGGATGTAATTTTTCACTATCTAATCTTTTATTATCACAAAAAAAAATTTGAATGCCCAGTCTCAAAGATAATTCAGTGAATACAAACCTCCCCCCAAACCTTTTTTCAGCAGTGTCCTCACTGATGTTGTCTTTTGAGAGCATGGACCTGTATACTTGGGGAGAGACAAAAGGGGTAAATGAAAACTACCCCCAAACTTATTCTTTGGCACGCACAGATATTCAGTTAAATCCATTTTCTCTCACCTCCATTCTTCAAATGAGAAATGTAACCAAAACATGGAGGTGAGGCGGAGGAAATTCAGTTCTGATAAAGCGGATCCTGTAAAAATAGGAGCTCCTCCGCCGGGTCAGCGGAGAAATACGGTTTTAATCTATGCCCATTTACTTTAAAAATTGAACCATTTTTCAAATTTTCAACTTCTACTGCCCCGTGCGGGTGTACATACCGCACCACAAAAGGTCCTTTCCAATGAGATTTAAGCTTACCCGGATGAAGATGGAGACGAGAATCTTAAAGAAGGACTTGTTGCCCCGATGTGAAAGTTTTTCTAAAAAGGATTTTATCGTGGAACACTTTAGTCCGGTTCTTTACTATCACTGCATTATCGTAAGCTTCATCGCGGAGTTCGCTTAGCTCATTCAATTGCAGCTTCCGATAGCTGCTCGCTTGATCAAAATCGAAGTTAACCTCTTTAATAGCCCACATTGCTTTATGTTCGATCTAGACAAGATGGTGGCATGCCTTCCCAAACACAAGGCGGTATGGAGACATACCAAGATCGGTCTTATAAGCGGTGCGAAATGCCGAAAGAGCATCCGTCAATTTGGTTGAGCAATCTTTACGGTTTTTAGAAACCGTCTTCTCCAAAATTTGTTTGATCTGCCTATTTGAGATCTCAGCCTGCCCTCTTGTTTGGGGATGATAGGGCGTAGAAAGTTTGTGAGTGATTGAATATTTCCGCATCAAAGCCTCGAAAGAACGATTACAGAAATGTGTCCCGTTGTCGCTAATTATAGCGCGAGGGTGTCCGAATCGCGAAAAGATATTTTCTTTAAGGAACTTAATGACAATTTTGTTGTCATTAGTGCGACACGGTATTGCTTCCACCCATTTCGAGACATAATCAACCTCTAACAAGATATATAAATTCCCAAAAGAATTAGGAAAAGGGCCCATAAAATCAATACCCCAAACATCGAATATTTCCATAACCAATATAGGTTGGAGCGGCATCTCGTTTCTTCGTGAAATCCGACCCAAATGCTGACATCGCGGACAAGTTTTGCAATGTTCATATGCATCTTTAAATAATGTTGGCTAATAAAAGACGCATTGTAAAACTTTCTCCCCCGTTTTTCGAGGACCAAAATGACCACCGCATGCCTGATCGTGACAAAATGATAACACACTCTTGAATTCATCGTTAGGGACACACATGCGAATGATTTGATCGGAACAATACTTAAACAGATAAGGTTCATCCCAGTAAAATTATTTTACTTGGGATAGAAATCGAAGTTTGTCTTGTTTCGACCAATCGCTAGGAATAAGTCCCGTCGCAAGATAGTTCACAATATCCACGAACCAAGGTTCGTTAGATATAGTCAAGAGTTGTTCGTCAGGAAATGAGTCATTTATCGGCACGGTCAAAGTTGGTGAAGAAGTGATGCGTGAAAGATGGTCGGCTACAACGTTTTCACATCCACTCTTGTCTCGGATGACAAGATCAAATTCTTGTAACAATAGGATCCGACGTATTATCCTGGCCTTAGCATCCTTCTTCGATAAAAGGTGTCATAGGGCGGAGTGATCAGTGTAAACCACTATTGGCGAGCCAATCAAGTAGGGCCTGAATTATTCCAATGCAAATACAACTGCCAAGAGTTCTTTCTCGGTTGTTGTGTAATTTATTTGTGCATCATTCAAGGTCCTACTTGCATAGTAAATTACATGTGGCGTCTTATTAATGTGTTGTCCTAAGACCGCACCAATAGCAAAATCTGATACATCACACATAAGCTCGAACGGGTGGTTCCAATCCGGAGATGATAGAACGGGGGCTGTAGTGAGCGATCCTTTAAGCGATTCAAAAGCAGCCTCACAATCTGAATCAAAGTGAAATGTAGTATCCTTGGCCAATAGAAGAGTTAAGGGTCTAGCAATTTTGCTCAACTCCTTAATAAATCTCCTATAAAATCCTGCATGACCAAGGAAGTATCGTATATCTTTGACGCATTTGGGATGAGGAAGGTTATGGATGACATCAATTTTAGCTCTGTCAACCTCAATGCCTTTTCATGAAATTATATGTCCAAGGACAATACTTTCTTGGACCATAAAATGGCATTTTCCCAATTCAAAGTTAAGTTCTTATCCTTACAACGGGTAAGAACCGCGTCAAGATTACGAAGGCAGTCCTCAAAGGAGTCCACAAAAATGGAGAAATCTTCCATAAAAATTTCCAGAAAATTCTCAACCATGTCAGAGAATATCCCCATCATACACCGCTGAAATGTAGCGGGAGCGTTGCATAACCCAAAGGGCATGCGTCTATAAGCAAAAGTACCGAAATGACAAGTAAATGTGGTTTTATCTTGATCCATTTCGGTGATGGGGACCTGGTTATAGCCAGAGTATCCGTCCAAGAAATAATAGTATTCGTGTCCAGCTAATCGTTTTAACATCTGGTTAATGAAAGGTAGAGCGATGTGATCTTTCCTCGTCGCGGCATTGAGTTTTCTGTAATCAATACATGCGCGCCATCCAGTTTGGGTGCGTGTTTGGATTAACTCATTAGCCTCATTAGTTATGACCGTGATGCCAGACATTTTAGGGACAACGTCAATTGGACTTACCCATTGGCTATCAGATATAGGGTAAATTATACCACTATCAAGGCACTTGACGATTTCTTTGTTTACCGCCTCCTTCATAACGGGATTTAACCGTCTTTGTAGGTCTCGGGTCGGTTTGGCTTCATCCATCAGATGTATATAATGTTCAACAATTAAGGGACTAATCCCTTTGATGTCAGCCATTATCCAACCAAATGCTTGCCGATTTGATCTCAACACTGCCAAAAGTGCGTTCTCTTGCTATAAGACTAGAGAAACGGATATGAGCACCGGAAAAGTCTCATTCTCACCTAAATATGCATATTTAAGATGAGAAGGTAGCGGTTTGAGAACACGTATTGGCGGAGAGACAATAGAAGGTGGGGTAAGGGAATGATATTCGGACTCCCTAAGAGATACAAAACTTGCATAGGATATTGACTCGGAAAGTGCTACTGACTTTTGCGACGAGTCAACGGATTCAAACTCAGGGGTGGACTCATCGAACATATCCTCACTATGAAATTGTGCAAGATCAAACGATGTCTCACTAGTGTTGTCGAGATCATCAAAGCAAAGTTCCTCATCCATCCAGCTTTCGGGAGCTATCTCGTGGATGGAACAAACATCAAGAAAATGAGCAGAAGGTTCAGATGGATGACTTCTTATCTTGTAAATATTAAGCTCAATTGTCATCTTCCTGAAGGATAAGTTCATAGAACCGTTACGACAATTAATTACAGCGTTGGAAGTTGCTAGGAAGGGTCGACCGAGTATCACCGGGATTTGATTGCGTTGGTTTGCCACAAGCTGTGTATCTAAAACAATAAAGTCTATAGGGAATATGAATTCCCTGACTTTAATTAACACATCCTCTAGTTCACCCCGAGGTTTGGTGATTAATCGGTCTGCCATCTGGAGAGTACAATGGGCGGGTTTCAACTCTCCAATCCCTAACTGCTCGTATACTGAATAAGAAAGCAAGTTAACGCTAGCGCCAAGGTCAAGTAAAGCACGATTAATATTTTTACCCCCAATAGAAATAGAGATAGTAGGACAACCAGGGTCCTTTCATTTCTTTGGTATTTGCTGGGTAAAAGCTGTGCTAACAATACTCGTCATGAAAACTTTCTTAGGCACTTGAGTTTTTCTCTTCCTAGTGCACAAGTCTTTAAGAATTCTTGCATAAGATGGGACTTGTTGAATAGAATCTAGGAGAGGAATATTTACGTTAACTTGCTTAAACATTTCCACAATCTTCTCCATTTGTGGGTTAGGTTAGTTGGCCCTTAATTTGTTTGGAAATGGAGCTTGATTAATAAGTTTTGGGTCCAACATTTGTGGAGAAGATTGTGGGGAAGGATTCGATCCAAAAATTGGAGTGGGAATCGTCTTAGATAGATTGGGTGAAGTGTTCGAGCCTTGGGGAAAACGGAGAATAGGCCCGGATGAAGGTGGGAGACTAGACGAATTAGGGGAAGAAGTAGAAGCCGGGGTATCACTGGTATCACTAACATCATCAAATTGCTCACCCACTCGGTTATTCAGCACTTTTCCCGATCTCAACGTAGTAACGACATTCACATTATGATTTTGTGAGTGGCCAGATTCGGTAGGGGTTGAGATGGGAGTTTTCCTTTCTCTCTCGCACTCATTGCGGCATTCAATTGTGCAGTTTGGTTTTCTATTGATTTAATACTCTCACCGTGGGAGGCGGAGTCTTTCTTTATGTTATCAATAGAAGACTTCATATCAGCCGACATTTGAATGGTATATTTCATAATGTAACGTTTTGAAAATCGTTTCGGTGAAATTTCGAAAAATCGGTAAAATAAGGGTGTTTTCGGTAAAAAGTCAAAATACAAATATCTTATTATAAAAATTAAATATACATATTCTAGCTATGTAATTGCTATTATTTGGTGTTTATTGAGCCGCTGGTGAAATTTCAAATTTTCTGAAAAAAATATTATTTTATTATTATTTTAAGCCGTCACTAATACATTTAATTAGGGAAAATTACAAATTGGAATGAGTTGAAACAAATTTTGTGCATCATAAAACATAAAATAAAAAATTTATCATGTGGTTTTGGAACGAAATCATTTGCCAAAACGGTTTAGAAATTATTGAGGGAAAAAGGGTTTTTTTTTAGCGTAAATGGATGTTTGGGGTACTGTATTTATCATTTTCCATCACCCTACACCCATACCCACACTCACACACACCCATTTTCCCTCCCCCTTGGCTGAATTCAGCAGCCCCCCTCTCTTGTCCCCACTTATTTTGCAAAAGAAAAGAAAAGGAAAAGAAAGAATAAAAGAATGTATAAGAATGGGCTTTTGACTTTTCTTTGACTTTGAAACCAACACTCTCTCTCTCTCACTCTCCCACTCACCTCACCCTCCCCATTTTCGGCCAGAACCAGCCCCCCCCCCCCACCCATTTTCTCCAAGTATCCATCTTCCTTCACCTCCATTTCCTTCAAAAAAAAAATCAACAAAAATCAACACAAACCCTCACAAAATCAAAATCCGACTCCTACCCATTTCTCTATAGCCAAAATTGCATGGATCTAGGGAACAAGATTCCAATTTGGGAGGCTATGTGTGTGCTTGTGGATCTTCAATTCATTGGGTATAAATTCTAACCATTTTTGCTTAATTAGTTAGTTAATTTCTTAAGGCTAAGTTGTTAAAGTGTTAATTTTGCTCTTGTTGCTAATTTGAGAATTCAAGAGTATGGTTTGAAACTAATTTGGGTTTAACCATCACTAATAGGATAATCAAGTGTAGATTATCATCTTGTGGAAATGTAAAACCTAATCTAGTTACTAGTTGCAATTTGTTAATTTAAAATTTGCAATAAATAAGCTTTTATGTAAACTAGGTTTTTATGAAATGCATATATATGTGAGATTTAAATCTAGTTAGGGTTTTATATCATTTGAACATGGTTTAAGTGTGTAATTTATCATATTAAGGCATGTTAAATCAAACCTAGTAACTAGTTTGCAAATTGTATTTTAGAATTTTACTATTTAAGCTAAATTGCAAACTAGAATTTTGGGATTTATGGAAATGAGTAAGTTTAAAATCTAGTAATGGTTTGGGTGGCTTAGTTAAGATATTTAGTGAGCATTGTAGCCATTAAAATCATTAAAACACTTAGTTTTGTACTAAAATGGAAAAGTTTGCTTACTAGGTTTTCGGAAAAATAGCTTTTAAAGCGAGTTTGAGGTTTTTGTGAATTCTAACCTATTTCATATTATAATTAGTATTTGTGAATGCGCAAATGGGTGCGTTTAGGTTTTTCTCGATGGTTTGACGTTTGGACATCGACATCGAGTGTTGGTTTGGCTATTTTTGCATGCGTAGGTGATAGGTTTAGACCTATGTGTGATACGCGTGCCGATTTGGTTTTCGTATGCCGTTTCGATTTCGAATTGGGTTTTTAATGCGATGCGATGTGTCATGATATGTAGGTACCCTCACGAGGACTTCGAGAAGACAAGCAAGCGCGTGGCGACATCAATTTCGGCAAGCGAGGACCAGTTGAGTAGATTTATATCTACGGGGAGAAGTCGGGTGGATGGCGTATAGCACCCCCGCAGTCCGTGGTGATGTATACGGATGCGTATACACACCAACAATTTATGATATGTTGTTAGGATTTATTATTGATGATTTTAGATGGATATTGGTGTTGGATTGGTGCATGGTTACGAAACCTTAGGTAGTGGGTGCACTACACTTACACATACACACATATACATACTTGCATACATTCCTTATTTCATATGTGCGTGTATGGGAATATATTTATATGTTCACATGGGTATGGGACTATGTGTTCACATACGGATTTGAGGAGGATACTTGGGATTGAGCTGAGTCGATGAGATTTGTTTGTGGTTGTGATCTCGGTGATATGGCAGGATTCGTACTTAAGGTACGTCCTGGTGTTATAGCGGATCTTGCGGCGGCGATACGGGTGAATAGTGTTATAAATAAATGGTTGACATGTGATCGTGATATGAGGCATAATATGCTAGGATATTGATATTAGGCCGTATCGGGCGATGTATACCCCTTGATGATGATATGTGCTGACGATATCGGTTTGTACGAGATTGTCGATCAGTAGTCAGATCATGAGTATATTGAGGATATTAGTATTGTACTAGACATAGGTCAGTACCCTAGACTATGATCTTGGATAAAGAGGATACCAGAGGAATAGTGTGAGGAATATGATATTGACCCGTACCCAGATTTGGGGATGCCGTACGACGGATTTACGTACGAGCTATATCTTGATGATTGATCCGCACTCTTGACTTGGGATGTCTGATTATAGATATGGTATCGGATATGATATTATTGAGGCGGGATCACCGACTAATATATATACAGGTATGTATATGTATCGACTCAGATGTTAGGCGGTTTCCTTACCTGTAGTCTAGCTTATAGCGTAGCCCTTTAGTTTAGTTAGTTATTAGATTAGATTCGGTTCCTACCTATTTCAAAGCTTACGAATCGTGCGTATTTTTAAAGACAGCCTAAGGGATCCTACGGATATTTCAAAAAACGTATCTTTTCTTAAAAACACCGTAGCCCCTATTTTCAAAACCCCACGATTCGTGTTATTTCAAAAGGCACCATTGTAGGACTTATATTAGGTTAAAATAGATTAATTATCGTTGCGTCTAGTATTCAGCTCCCGTTCATTATTGTTGTTTGCTCCGCATCACATGCTTCATATTCTACTGTTGATATCTTGTGGTTAGGACACCAGCACCATTACCGATGATGCGTATGTACCACGTACACTTACTTGCCGGCTCACACACATCTTCATCGGTAATTGCCATGTCACGTACACCTTAGAAAATATTATTGCTTGACATAGCCTGTTAGCTAATAGTTTAGACATGATATTAGTGTACTTGCCTTATATGTTAGTTTAGACATTATAGTTATTACCTGCTACCTCATGCATACTGTTATTCATTGTTATGCCGCATTCATGGATTCTCATGCATATATTCACTTTTTACGTGCTATTGAGGTTTTGGATTTGGATTTCCATGAGATTTTCTGGATTTGGGGAAAACCGCAAAACATATACAAACTTCTTCTTTCTCTTTTTAAATAAAAAGCGCGGTTTTTCCCATGATGTATGAGTCGTCCACCATGAGTTTGCTGATAGATTTGGAGACCCGATTCGAGGAGTTGGATGAACCGTTTCGGGTACATGGTGGACCCGGTAAGGTACCCCGGGGCAAGAAGCTCATGGTGATGATGATGAGCCTGGCAGGGGGAGACTACCTACCGGTGATTTTACCCGACGCGTCGGATATCCGGAGGATACCGTCGTGATCTTGAGATGGATGGTAGGGGCCGGTCTGGACTGACGGCGCCCTAGATATTGAGATTGAGACATTGAGATTTCGAGATATTGAGGTACTGAGATTTGATGATACGGGCCAGTCCGGATGGCCGGAGCCCGAGGTTTTGAGACATTGAGATTTATGTTTTGTATCGATGCTAGACACCGTTGATGCTGATTTCATTTATGATACCTCATTTTAAAAATACAAAGGAAATCTCACTAATTTATGAAAACAGTTTCTTCATTTACATGTATTCTGTTTTCATGCATTCATACCTCATTCATATGATATATTGCTACCTGAGGCACTGACACGGGCACATGAAATTATACTCGGGTTAGATTTTACCCTAGACATTGTCATAGGCTGCCTGTTATACATATATTTGAGGATATTTTATGATCATTGACCTAGGTTGCGTTATTTATGCGATTTCTGTGCGTAGATATTTTTCTATTCACGAGTTGGAAACTCACCCCCGTTGTGCCCCAGTTTCTTGCAGGTTTGCCGTACAGGTTTCATTACGGCTTTGCGGGCTCAATTTCATTCGGGTGACTTGCTAGTAGGTGGGTTTTTCTTGTATCGTACCCATCATATTACCTTGTATAATATTATTCCGTTGTATCTGGTAAATTCCATCAACCAAACATGTATTTTTTTTTGAGATAGAGACCAGTGTTGTTTATTCATTCGACCTTAGAGTCGCTCGTTATATTTCTGGTGGTTTTGAGTTTCCTTTTGAGTTTTGATCCTCGCCGTTGGCGTTGTATATTTTATTGTTTGTGTGGTTGTGACCGTCGATTGACGAAGAGCTAGCTCCTGCTTGGGGATGCCTTTTTTCTTGATTTCGTATACTATTCATGTTGTATCCCGTTTGGGGGCCAGTATTTACAAAGGAGACTCTGCCGAAATTTTCAGTAAACTTTTGATGTTTTAAAAACCGCATAATTCGGCTTATGCTTTTGAAATTACTTGCTTTAAGTTGGGTTTTATACTCTCTACTACTCTTCTTGGTTTGGATTTCTGGGTTTTCGGTTTACTTAGATTACGTACGCCTCGAGACGTTCGTAGTTTAAGTGCCGGTTATGTTCCGTACTTTCGGGTCGTGACAAAGTTGGTATCAGAGCGTTAGGTTTTACCTTCGGAGCGTAGGATGACCCTTGGTTGATGGAATAGGTGACTAAAGTAGAGTGACGTACCGTTGGTATGTTCCGCGGCATATTTACGACACGCCACTCCACTTAAGAAGCCTTAGGATGTACATTTCCTTGTTCAGTATTATATTCCTTCCTGATCTAGCCTCATCGGTACCAGTTTGGTTTTGCTGCCACGATTACGGGCAGGGAGAGCTTCGGCTAGAGTTGCGGTCAGCACGAGCTCGGCACGAACGAGGACTGACCAGGGCATGATTCCGGCGACACCCGATTATAGAGAGGTGTCTTTTGACCGTGTTTCCGCGCCACGAGCGTTTGGCGGATCGCCTTTATGAGGTTACTCGGAGGTGCTGATCGACACTAGAGAATTGAGCCAATGATAGAGGCCAGCCAGATCTTGATGACCGTTGGTGTGTTGCTTATTCATGATGATCGAGGCACTGTTCGGCGTGCAGACGAGCGAGCCAGTTATTGCTGCGAACGACGAGGTATTGCCCCAGATGCTGGAGTTAGTGCAGAACGAGTTGTACTAAGAGATGATAGAAGGTCGCTAGTCATCGTGGATGAATGACTAGGACATGTGGATCGTTCGCCTAACCCGATGCGAGGTCATCAGATAGATTGATTCCAGCTAGAGACGACTTCACGTGGAGACATTGGGAGTCGACAGAGACGATCGAATGTCAGAAACCTATTATTCCAAGTTTAAAGTAGTCGGAAAGACATGCAGGCAATTCTATGGTCCCTCTAGAAGATTGAAACCCTAACTCGACTTAATGACCGTGTGAAAGCCTTTGAACCTTCGGGTTTGCGGCAGTTCTACGGCGCCATTAGTAAGGCTTGGGTTTGCCCTTCTACGGCTGGACCACCGATGCTGTGGTATGTACTCGATACTATTAAACTGTGCCCAAGAGGTTGAGCTCTTGGGGGATTATGAGGTTTTGACGACTCGATCGGATGGCTCGACTTAATTCGGATGCTAGTTGGTGATATGCATTCTTGGGAGACTCCAGATACGAGGATAGCCGTTGGAGCTCAGTCCATGCAGCCGCGACGAGACGAGTTCAAGGCAGACGACATTAGAGGAAAGTGGAATAAGAGGTTCGCACCAGATCTAGATGAGATGACGTTCCACTCCGCCGACATCAGAGAGGCGATGCGCATGCCGAGGCATGATACTTGGACTTACCTTCCAGAAGGAGTCGCGATGAGTATGCAGTCGTTCCAGAGCAAGATGCAGATATAGGAAAGGACAATGACTTCCGGACAGTTGGCAGAGACGAGACATGGAAGAGACCGTGAGCAGGATTCCTTCCAGGACACTGCTGCAATGATACTTGCACCTAGGATCAGATGTGTCACGTGCATTCAGAGAGCCAGAGGCCGACGCCAGTGATATGCTGCCTTGACAGGGCCGATGAGCCGATGGATTGTGAGATTGGTAATCCACGGAGAAGACTTGGACCCAGGAGTGGTCATGTTACGCACACCAGCAGGCCAGAGTTCATGATCATCGACGAGACGTCCCACTAGTGACCGCGACAGTTGGCCCGAGATTCTTAGAGGATGCACTTGAGCGGTACTGTTCCGCCATTATTGATTTCGATGTTTTGGGTGATTTATTCGTATGATTTGATTTTGATGATTGAGGATTTACGATCTTTGCACAGTGTTGCACTTGATATCGTTTTCGTGCTTTAGTTTCACATGTTTGTGATTTTACGGTTTTAAACAGTTGAGTTGATTTTGTGCGTATGCACGCACGCGATTTGGTTCCTGCACTCTGTTTAGTTTATATATGCTGGCAGTGCAGTGACATGTATTTTGTGCACTTGGATACACTGGATTTCGATTTCGAGGGTGCTGCTCGACATTTGTTTTGTGCATTTTATGCACCGGATTGGATTTTTAGCGCCTGTTGGGCGCCTGTTACGAGATGTGATTTGGTGCACACCAGATGCACTAATTCGAGATTTTGCGTGCATGTCAGATGCACCTGATTTTGCTGTCAGGCACACACGTTGCCTACGACAGATGTTTCGTGCACACCCGATGCACTTAGATGTTGTTTCAGTGCGCATGTATGGCACATTCATGGATTTTGATTTCCGTGCGCACCAGACGCACGTAGTATTCATGTGCATATTTTGGGATTGATTTCTTATAGAGCAGTACGTTTTTATGATATTGTTATGTGTTTCCGTACTGAGCAGGACTAGTCAGAGGACAGTACCTGAATACATTTTGCATGCATTGATAGTTGTTGAAGGGATTTCCAAAAAGCGAGCTATAGCCTCAGTATTTACCTACGTGTCTGATATGACACGAAATGTTTAAAACAAGGAGACCCTTCTAAATTGTTTCCAAAACGGCGGAACGTACATTTCAAACAAAGGTATATATGTATATAGTTATTTCCTTATGATAGACGTCCGCCACTGTGCAGTGTTATACACGTGCACAGCGACTTAAAGAGATTTGGCATGCATTTCCTTCAGATACTTACATATATAGATTCGATATTTACATGTATAGTTTCGAGTTATGGCATATTGGTTTTGTTTTGGATTTGGCATTGATGTCTTCTCCATGACTCCGATGATTGCGGGATGCTTGACGGAGTTTCGATTTGAGTTATATGCTCATTTTTCAAGCGCATGCGCTGCGCTGCGATTTGTTTTATGTAGTTACAATTTCGGAGCCCCGACGACTTGATGGTTTTTCTTAGATGTTTTAGTATTTGGGGGAGTTTGAATTTAAATTCGGGGACCGAATTTCTTTAAGGGGGGAAGATTGTAACGTTTTGAAAATCGTTTCGGTGAAATTTCGAAAAATCGGTAAAATAAGGGTGTTTTCGGTAAAAAGTCAAAATACAAATATCTTATTATAAAAATTAAATATACATATTCTAGCTATGTAATTGCTATTATTTGGTGTTTATTGAGCCACTGGTGAAATTTCAAATTTTCTGAAAAAAATATTATTTTATTATTATTTTAAGCCGTCACTAATACATTTAATTAGGGAAAATTACAAATTCGAATGAGTTGAAACAAATTTTGTGCATCATAAAACATTAAATAAAAAATTTATCATGTGGTTTTGGAACGAAATCATTTGCCAAAACGGTTTAGAAATTATTGAGGGAAAAAGGCTTTTTTTTTAGCGTAAATGGATGTTTGGGGTACTGTATTTATCATTTTCCATCACCCCACACCCATACCCACACTCACACACCCCCATTTTCCCTCCCCCTTGGCTTAATTCTGCAGCCCCCCTCACTTGTCCCCACTTATTTTGCAAAAGAAAAGAAAAGTAAAAGAAAGGATAAAAGAATGTATAAGAATGGGCTTTTGACTTTTCTTTGACTTTGAAACCAACACTCTCTCTCTCTCACTCTCCCATTCACCTCACCCTCCCCATTTTCGGCCAGAACCAGCCCCCCCCCCATTTTCTCCAAGTATCCATCTTCCTTCACCTCCATTTCCTTCAAAAAAAAATCAACAAAAATCAACACAAACCCTCACAAAGTCAAAATCCGACTCCTACCCATTTCTCTATAGCCAAAATTGCATGGATCTAGGGAACAAGATTCCAATTTGGGAGGCTATGTGTGTGCTTGTGGATCTTCAATTCATTGGGTATAAATTCTAACCATTTTTGCTTAATTAGTTAGTTAATTTCTTAAGGCTAAGTTGTTAAAGTGTTAATTTTGCTCTTGTTGCTAATTTGAGAATTCAAGAGTATGGTTTGAAGCTAATTTGGGTTTAACCATCACTAATAGGATAATCAAGTGTAGATTATCATCTTGTGGAAATGTAAAACCTAATCTAGTTACTAGTTGCAATTTGTTAATTTAAACTTTGCAATAAATAAGCTTTTATGTAAACTAGGTTTTTATGAAATGCATATATATGTGAGATTTAAATCTAGTTAGGGTTTTATATCATTTGAACATGGTTTAAGTGTGTAATTTATCATATTAAGGCATGTTAAATCAAACCTAGTAACTAGTTTGCAAATTGTATTTTAGAATTTTACTATTTAAGCTAAATTGCAAACTAGAATTTTGGGATTTATGGAAATGAGTAAGTTTAAAATCTAGTAATGGTTTGGGTGGCTTAGTTAAGATATTTAGTGAGCATTGTAGCCACTAAAATCATTAAAACACTTAGTTTTGTACTAAAATGGAAAAGTTTGCTTACTAGGTTTTCGGAAAAATAGCTTTTAAAGTGAGTTTGAGGTTTTTGTTAATTCTAACCTATTTCATATTATAATAGGTGTTTGTGAATGCGCAAATGGGTGCGTTTAGGTTTTTCTCGATGGTTTGACGTTTGGACATCGACATCGAGTGTTGGTTTGGCTATTTTTGCATGCGTAGGTGATAGGTTTAGACCTATGTGTGATACGCGTGCCGATTTGGTTTTCGTATGCCGTTTCGATTTCGAATTGGGTTTTTAATGCGATGCGATGTGTCATGATACGTAGGTACCCTCACGAGGACTTCGAGAAGAAAAGCAAGCGCGTGGCGACATCAATTTCGGCAAGCGAGGACCAGGTAAGTAGATTTATATCTACGGGGAGAAGTCGGGTGGATGGCGTATAGCACCCCCGCAGTCCGTGGTGATGTATACGGATGCGTATACACACCAACAATTTATGATATGTTGTTAGGATTTATTATTGATGATTTTAGATGGATATTGGTGTTGGATTGGTGCATGGTTACGAAACCTTAGGTAGTGGGTGCACTACACTTACACATACACACATATACATACTTGCATACATTCCTTATTTCATATGTGCGTGTATGGGAATATATTTATATGTTCACATGGGTATGGGACTATGTGTTCACATACGGATTTGAGGAGGATACTTGGGATTGAGCTGAGTCGATGAGATTTGTTTGTGGTTGTGATCTCGGTGATATGGCAGGATTCGTACTTAAGGTACGTCCTGGTGTTATAGCGGATCTTGCGGCGGCGATACGGGTGAATAGTGTTATAAATAAATGGTTGACATGTGATCGTGATATGAGGCATAATATGCTAGGATATTGATATTAGGTCGTATCGGGCGATGTATACCCCTTGATGATGATATGTGCTGACGATATCGGTTTGTACGAGATTGTCGATCAGTAGTCAGATCATGAGTATATTGAGGATATTAGTATTGTACTAGACATAGGTCAGTACCCTAGACTATGATCTTGGATAAAGAGGATACCAGAGGAATAGTGTGAGGAATATGATATTGACCCGTACCCAGATTTGGGGATGCCGTACGACGGATTTACGTACGAGCTATATCTTGATGATTGATCCGCACTCTTGACTTGGGATGTCTGATTATAGATATGGTATCGGATATGATATTATTGAGGCGGGATCACCGACTAATATATATACAGGTATGTATATGTATCGACTCAGATGTTAGGCGGTTTCCTTACTTGTAGTCTAGCTTATAGCGTAGCCCTTTAGTTTAGTTAGTTGTTAGATTAGATTCGGTTCCTACCTATTTCAAAGCTTACGAATCGTGCGTATTTTTAAAGACAGCCTAAGGGATCCTACGGATATTTCAAAAAACGTATCTTTTCTTAAAAACACCGTAGCCCCTATTTTCAAACCCCACGATTCGTGTTATTTCAAAAGGCACCATTGTAGGGCTTATATTAGGTTAAAACAGATTAATTATCGTTGCGTCTAGTATTCAGCTCCCGTTCATTATTGTTGTTTGCTCCACATCACATGCTTCATATTGTACTGTTGATATCTTGTGGTTAGGACACCAGCACCATTACCGATGATGCGTATGTACCACGTACACTTACTTGCCGGCTCACACACATCTTCATCGGTAATTGCCATGTCACGTACACCTTAGAAAATATTATTGCTTGACATAGCCTGTTAGCTAATAGTTTAGACATGATATTAGTGTACTTGCCTTATATGTTAGTTTAGACATTATAGTTATTACCTGCTACCTCATGCATAATGTTATTCATTGTTATGCCGCATTCATGGATTCTCATGCATATATTCACTTTTTACGTGCTATTGAGGTTTTGGATTTGGATTTCCATGAGATTTTCTGGATTTGGGGAAAACCGCAAAACATATACAAACTTCTTCTTTCTCTTTTTAAATAAAAAGCGCGGTTTTTCCCATGATGTATGAGTCGTCCACCATGAGTTTGCTGATAGATTTGGAGACCCGATTCGAGGAGTTGGATGAACCGTTTCGGGTACATGGTGGACCCGGTAAGGTACCCCGGGGCAAGAAGCTCGTGGTGATGACGATGAGCCTGGCAGGGGGAGACTACCTACCGGTGATTTTACCCGACGCGTCGGATATCCGGAGGATACCGTCGTGATCTTGAGATGGATGGTAGGGGCCGGTCTGGACTGACGGCGCCCTAGATATTGAGATTGAGACATTGAGATTTCGAGATATTGAGGTACTGAGATTTGATGATACGGGCCAGTCCGGATGGCCGGAGCCCGAGGATTTGAGACATTGAGATTTATGTTTTGTGTCGATGCTAGACACCGTTGATGCTGATTTCATTTATGATACCTCATTTTAAAAATACAAAGGAAATCTCACTAATTTATGAAAACAGTTTCTTCATTTACATGTATTCTGTTTTCATGCATTCATACCTCATTCATATGATATATTGCTACCTGAGGCACTGACACGGGCACATGAAATTATACTCGGGTTAGATTTTACCCTAGACATTGTCATAGGCTGCCTGTTATACATATATTTGAGGATATTTTATGATCATTGACCTAGGTTGCGTTATTTATGCGATTTCTGTGCGTAGATATTTTTCTATTCACGAGTTGGAAACTCACCCCCGTTGTGCCCCAGTTTCTTGCAGGTTTGCCGTACAGGTTTCATTACGGCTTTGCGGGCTCAATTTCATTCGGGTGACTTGCTAGTAGGTGGGTTTTTCTTGTATCGTACCCATCATATTACCTTGTATAATATTATTCCGTTGTATCTAGTAAATTCCATCAACCAAACATGTATTTTTTTTTGAGATAGAGACCAGTGTTGTTTATTCATTCGACCTTAGAGTCGCTCGTTATATTTCTGGTGGTTTTGAGTTTC
Organism: Agapanthus africanus; assembly: GCA_030015575.1. Classification (NCBI taxonomy): domain Eukaryota; kingdom Viridiplantae; phylum Streptophyta; class Magnoliopsida; order Asparagales; family Amaryllidaceae; genus Agapanthus; species Agapanthus africanus. Next base: position 361,486,846 of record JASDDO010000022.1, on the reverse strand, counting down.
CTTTTGAGTTTTGATCCTCGCCGTTGGCGTTGTATATTTTATTGTTTGTGTGGTTGTGACCGTCGATTGACGAAGAGCTAGCTCCCGCTTGGGGATGCCTTTTTCTTGATTTCGTATACTATTCATGTTGTATCCCGTTTGGGGGCCAGTATTTACAAAGGAGACTCTGCCGAAATTTTCAGTAAACTTTTGATGTTTTAAAAACCGCATAATTCGAATAATGCTTTTGAAATTACTTGCTTTAAGTTGGTTTTTCTACTCTCTACTACTCTTCTTGGTTTGGATTTCTGGGTTTTCGGTTTACTTAGATTACGTACGCCTCGAGACGTTCGTAGTTTAAGTGCCGGTTATGTTCCGTACTTTCGGGTCGTGACACATAAACAAATCCATAGTTTGTGCGACTGAAGAGTTATCAGTACCGGCCAATTGCGGTGTAGAAGTGTTGGCCGGATTTTGAAAGTTTTGTGACTGAAAGGGGTGCTGACTTTGTGGTTGTGGTTGTTGTTACTGTGGAGGAGGTCTTTGATAATTGCTTTGGAACTAGTTTTGATTTTGTGATTGGTTTTGGTTCCAAGCAAAGTTAGGATGATTCCTCCATCCTTGATTGTATGTGGAAGAATAAGGATCGTTTCTAGGTCGCTGCTGAAAAGCAGCATTAGTTTGCTCGTGACCTTGAAACGGTGCATTCATAGGACATTCTTCCGTCAAGTGTGAAGGATCTGAACAACAACCACACACGGTCTTGGGAAGCGTTACCTGATTTAGGGAAACTGATGAGAATTTGTTCTCAATAGCGTCGAGTTTCTTCCACATCGCTGCCATTTCGGCTTTTACTGCGATGGAAACATCGAGCTGATGAATTCCTCCCCTAGATAAAGGTGGTCTTACGCTTTCCCACTGCAAAGTGTTTTCAGCGAGGTCTTCCGGATATTTCCAAGCTTCACCATCATCTTTAGACATGAAATTGCATTGACAATTTGTTTCAAGCATCTGCTTTGTCACTGGATTAATGCCCTCATATATAATTCAACACAAATCCCATCTATTTATTCCATGATGAGGACATTGGACAAGCAGATCCTTGAAACGTTCAAAGCACTTCCAAAATGGTTCATTAGGAAGCTGGGTAAACTGGTTGATCTCGCTCCTAACACGGACGGTCTTATGGTTTGGGTAAAACTTCTTAAGAAATGCTATTACGAATTCATCCCAATTAGTGATAGAGTGTGTGATAGTATTATAAAGCCACTTTTCTGCCAAGTCGCACAGAGTGAATGGGAGAAGACGCAAGCGCATAGCATCCACAGTCAGTTGTGAAGTACCCATCATTGCGCATACGTTTTCGAATTTAGTGATGAAAACGTACGCGTCTTCAGATTCAAGCCCGTGAAATTTGGGCAACAGATTGATGTAGTGGGGTTTAATTTCAAAATTATCCCTGTTGGCTGGTGGAATAGATAAGCAAAAGTGGGAAGTGGACCACGGATAGGATAGCATCTCTCTTGGAGAAAGATGCGCGGTGGATTCTGCTCACCTACGGGCGGTGGAAGCGTGGTGTTATAATTTGATGGAGCACCGTCCATCTCGATTGATGTGGTGTGTGGTAGGGGAAAATAAGATGAAGAAGCACCGACTTCGGAGTCGATAGCAGGAACGCGGACAAGACGGGAACTAGAATCCCGTGTCCAGCCAAGCATACACTAAGCGGGTTTAGCGCAAGTGGAAGCGTGTGTGAGATTTAAAATTGGTTTGTTTTGAAAAAGTGGGACTTTAGGACAAATCACACAAAAATGCACAAACAACCCTAGAACTAAAGTTACCTAGGTCAAGTCTCTAGACCGCTCCTAGACTTCCAAAGGACAAGCCGTAGGATCAATCCTCTACCATCTCTTTACTACTCTTGTGGCCAGGTAAGTGCCAAGTAAGTGGGTGGTATCCGCTATACGAATCACCGAAAATAGCGGGCCTAATTAAGTAACCACTTGCCTTAGACACACTTGCCTAGGCACCCCAAAAGTAATGCGGATAAGCGTTAGATTATCCACGACCTTCCTCTGTCCTTAATGAGCGTGGGAGTCCTTAGAGTCTTGTCTAGATATTTTTTAAACTAATGTAGGGTTGATGCAGATGCTCGGTTTGTGATTTGTGGGGCTTAGGAAGGGTGATAAAATCCCTACCTAATCTGAATTTTGGTCTTGCCCCTTAAAATCCGTATTAAAATATGAAATAACAAACCAATAACAAAACTTTGCAAAAAGATTTTTGAGCGGCGATATTTTGCAAAGAATCCTGCAGAAAAGATATTTTATTGGATTTCAGAGGAGAAAGAATGAGTTGAAAATTTCACCAGAGAAGTTTGGAACCCTAATTCCTCAATCCCGCCGTGCTTCCACCGCGAATGTGGCTTATTTGCCGCGGTACCGCCGTAAGGAAGAGAGATCAGATTATCAAATTTTTCTCTGAGGCCTTCTGTACTCCTCTAGATCTAGATGAATGTCTCTGTCTTTCTTTTTCCTCAAGTCTGTGACTCCAGATCTCCTTGGAAAATTCACACACAATTCGTTAAATATACAATTTGCAGTTTTGTTTTAATTATGATATAGATCGGATAAGAATTCAACACAAATAGTAAGAATAAAAAATTACGCACGTATCCCGGCAACGGCTCCATTTGATTGGGCTTAGATTGATTTATGTGTAGTAGTTAACCGCAATCAATAACGGTGTCGCGTGTAGCTAGACCGAGATGAGTACGGGTTGTCCTCTAGGAAACGTTGAATATTTTATTCTTACTTTAGGCGTGTTGAGAAAGAAAGGAGGAAGAATAATGAATGTTGAAGAATGGTTGTAGGATCTAGATCTACGTTAAACACGGATGCAAAATATAGATCCAGATTAACGACGGAGGTAAGTTTAATATTAAAAGGGGGCTTGTAGGTTCATTGGGATTTAGTAGTTATGGATGATTAATTAAAGATTAATCTTTTTATCCTTTAATAGATTTAAAACTAGAACAACAGTGATGCATGTAAATTAGGGTTTCTGGAGGGAAAAGGGTTCCCACTCTTAACCCCTATCTCGACATGGAACTCCGTTCATATCTAGCCTTTACCAAAACAATTGTTAATCTAATCTCTAATCGTTGTCGCGATTATCAATGAATTGATAGCGCGCCCAATTAGGATGTTAACTATTCTTTTGATAAAGTTTATAAACTTTATAGCACTTAAAAAGTGTTTAAGGATCTTCATCATCCATTAACCTACCCTAATCGCATTAACCCTAACAAGCGAAGAATTACTCGCGCATGTTGGGAGAAGAAGAGATGGAGAGAGAAATCATATTAAAACTACAAAGAGATAGAATAAGAAAACAACTACCTTTATTAATCAAAAAAATTCATTTACAGTTTGTTCCCTTAGAAAATGATTACAAAATGCTAGTTTGCTTCTCGATCTCTTCTGAGGAGGTAGATGAACCGTTGATGATCAGCCTGGATGCGTGAGCCTGTCGCGGAATTCGTGATCTCTTCAGCTTGATAATTTTTCCAAGTGGCCCTCGGTCCTTATTTATAGTCCTAGAACCAGAACCCTAGCTTCCTAATTTAGAAACCAGCAGTTAAGATCCAAAGAAGCAAAATCCCAACTCCTCCACTCGTCCAATACGCGGCGGATCCGCGGCCAATAGGTGGGTTTGGTTCGGATCCGCGGCCTTATAGGGAGATCGCTTGATTTGGTCTTCTGGAGCTTTATCATTATGACACGTGGTGATCTTTTTAATCTCTGGAAACTGAAAATCTTTTCTACGTCACTGCCAGACTTGATTTCTTTAGTTTACTTTCTTAATTAGGCAGGTTTGTTCTAACAACTTTGATTTTAGCCCTGAAAATTGTGCACAACAAACTCAACAAATAATATTAGTAGAGTTTGTTTTATTGAGATATTAACTTAACCATTTAATAAGGTAAGCATATTTAAAATGGGCCAAATGTTACATGGATATTATATGCTTACTTTTTCCTACCAAATGTTAATTATAATATATAAACACATGAAAATAGTATTTTTACAGATAAACCCTCACATGTATCATATATTATAATAAACACCTTTTATTATATAGAAATAATATGAAAAATGTCATATTAAATGTGCAGTTTTATCAACTGAACATATACCCTACAACTTGTACATAGACGCACCTTGAGACTTGGGATAGTAGTGGATACCTTGAAATGCTCTTGTTTAAAATCCTTAGTATGAAGAAAAATAAAATAAAAGAACAAGTGTGAATAAAGAGATAAAAAAAAATGAACACTGGTTTTTGTAATTACTTAAGGCTGCATAGAAAAAATATATAGCGAGGGTGCTTTATCACCTAGTGCCTTAGACCAACTGGTTTGGGAGTCACTGCTAAGCCTTAGGTATTGCAAGACGAGGAATGACGCTTAAATGCGCAAGCACATTTTGTAATCGGTCGTTTAGTAACTCAAGAAGTATTAATGGTCGCATGAAGGATATGTGAGCAATTTCATCTAAAATTCACCAACTAAAAGTACTTTGGACGATGGACAAGAGTATGATAGCTTGAATTGAATTTCCATGTGTAGGGGTGATACATACACACATGTACGGGTATATGATTGGGTTTGGATGAGAGATAGGAATGAAAAATAGGGCTTATATCTTCAGCAGAGATGATAAAAATTCCTAAGTTGAGATGAAACCTTAGAAGGAAAATTCAAAAGATGCTAAAAGCTAAATAAATTTACAGAACATATACTATCTTAAGTTAAATGAAAAGTGAGTGTGAAAAATACGGGTTGATGATTTCTAAGTTGAAGATAATAGAATTTCTAGTTAGAATACCGACTTGAAGAATGAAAGTCAATAGGCCAAATTGATCGGATTTTGTGGGTAGTATCCACTGAAAACCCTCAGGAGACAGCACTCCTCCTACTAGGGACACCTAGAGGTTTAACGGCTTGTTGCACGAGCTCAGTGCAATCGCGATTCCCTGTGAAAGTGAGGTTAGGATTTTGTTGAGAATAAAAATGGCTTTGCTCGGAACGAGCAAAAGATATGTTTGGGGGTATTTGTTCATATCAGAATTTTGCATTATTATATTCCCCATTCTTATTCTTATTGCAAATAAATAGGTGCTTTTTATCCATGTCTGCTAAATAGTTGCAGGTTACAGGTTCTCAGAACAAATACAGTGAAAATGGTGAAAAGACGCTGCAAATGTGAGACTACGACCAACAAATAGATGAATCTATAAGATGCCGCCTAACAGTTCAAGGAACAAATGAAGATCAGTAAACAGTTCCATGCACAAGACAGTTCAAGTGCAGCACAAGATACAAGACTTCAAATTGAAGCTAACGGTAAAAGTCCACAACATTCTGCACTGTGGAAATCTGGAAGAAAATAGAAGATATTATGAGAAACCAAGTGAAGAAACCAGAAGTAAAATGCAACATGAAGCAGCCCTAAAGAAATCAGCCGAATAGCCCATCAAACGGCCACGGAACCGTGTCCAAACAAGGCTTCGGGCCGCGGATCCGCGGACGTGTCGGTGCACGTGTGGTGCACGTGTCGGTGGCAATGACGGTGCTTTGACTCGGATCTTGGGGTAGTTTTTTCATTTTGTGTATAGATCAGATGTAACCCTAGGGTTTCTCCTATCTATAAATAGGAAAGCCTACAGCCTCTTTTGAGGTGTGCCTCTTTTGGGTGCCTCTTTTGAGATGCCACTTTTTATTTTCCTAGATTAAAATTTTCATTCCTTGTAATTGTCAAAGAGTGCATCAATAAAAAGTAAGCCTTTTCTTAACTTGAATTTTTTATCTGCAATTTTATTTCTCTCTGCGTAGTTATTTTCCGCAATTTTTTATCTATCATAGTTATTTAAAAAAAAAAAAAAAAGAATTCCTTTGTTAATTCCCTAATGAGTGAGTAGTTCCTCACTTGTTAGGGTTAGGTTTGGGGAAGGTTTGAGAGATGAAAATCTCTCATCCCTTTCTTGCCCGTTCAATATTTTAAAATAGGAATCTTTTCAAACCAAACACACCCCACTCACTACGGCACCCTATCCCACGAGGTAGCGGTGATTCCCTAATTAAAGACCGGTTGTGATTGTTTTCCATAGAGGTTAGGGATAAGAGTTAAGAAAGGACGGACAAGGACCAAAGGGAAAAAACCTAGTTTTCTTCCCGGACTTGCTAATCCCCTTTGTTAACTATTACCTTAATACCTAAAAGTTCTTAATTAGGGCAAAGAAAGCGGTGAGAATAATTGACTTTCCAAACTAACCTAATCCTAACCCTAGCAATCTTTTTAATCAATTTTAATCTCACTCTTAGATCTTAAAATAAAACCCAAAATCTTTTGGATTTAACTCGTTAGAACATAAAGAAAAGGAATCCATCTCCCTGTGGACCGACCCGTACTCAACTAGCTAGCTACCAAGGGACACCGTTCTTGATTGCGGTTAATTCTTTGATTTAAAAACGCATAAGCAAAATCTATACATCAATCAGCTCCCCTGCCGGGCTCAACGCCATCATCTGCGATCTTCTCGTCCCGGGGTACCGCACCGGGTCCACCATACAACCACAGACGGTTCCTCCTCCTCCTCGAATCGGGTGTATCATATCGCTCAAGAGCCGAGAAAACTCATGGTGGACTCCTCTCAAATCATATCATGAGAAAACCGTAACTTTCATTTTAAAATGATAATCAGTTTATAAAATCCTTACGGTTTCTCCAAATCCAGAAATCTCATGAAAATCTGAAATCCAAATCTCAAGGGTAAATAAACAATGCATTCCATAATATTGGGCTCCGGCAATCCAGACTGGCCCATAATGTCATGGAAAATGAATATATAAATAAACATGAAAATCACAGTAATAAAATGCAATGTCTTAGCTATCAAATAAATGCAAGCGCACTAGTACCATGTCGAAACTATCAGCTAACAATTATATTAATGAATAGTGTTTTCGAATGTGTACGTGACATGGCAATTACCGATGATGATGTGTGTGAGCCGGCAAGCAGGTGTACGTGGAGCATACGCATCATCGGTAATGGTGCTGGTGTCCTGACAGCATGGGTTTCATAATAATTACGAAACCCAATAAGCATGCAATGCGATGCGAAAAGTAAGAATATGCGGAAAGTGAATAGTAAACGCAGCAATAAGGAATATACATTTATATAAACGAGTCATACAGTTTTGGCATTTGAAATAGCACGAATCGTGGTGTTTAGAAAATAGGGGCTACGGTGTTTTTAAGAAAAGGTACGTTCTTTGAAATATCCATAGCATCCCTTGGCCTGTCTTTAAAATACTCACGATTCGTTATTTTTGGAAATAAGTATGACTCGGGTCCAGTCTAACATCTACTAAGTAAACTACAGTACTAAACTAACAGGCTAATCGAAAGGGTAAGGAAAACCACCTAAGTCTTAGTCGATATATATATATATATATATATATATATATATAATATTCGGTGATCCCTCTTCAATAGTATCACGTACGATACAATATATAATATGACATCCTCGAGTCAATAGTGCGGATCAATCATCATAATTATCTCGTATGGTAAATCCATCGTACGACATCCCAAATCTGGGTACGGGTCGAATATCACATTTATCTCATTATTCATCTGGTATCATTATCATCATATCCTGAATTAGGGGTACTGATCTAAGTCTAGTACTCTCTGATACCATCAACATATATATATACGTGTGTATGAAAACACATCGCCTAAAGACCCGCTATAAACTTATGTCGTATCTCATAATACGAACCAAATCACATCACCGATCTCGTGGCATCATGCCCAATCTCATCGACTCATCTGCAAGTACCATGTACTATCCTTATTATCCAAGTATATGTATACCTATATATATATACACACTCACATACATATATGTATATGTGTGTGTGTGTATATATATATATATCCACATATGCGCACAAGTAATAAAATATATGCATGTGTGTGTGCGCATGTTGGTGTAATCTTTACTCTAGGCTTTCGTGACTAAGAAGCTAAACTAAATTATTTCTAATTACACTAAAACTAACCCATGAACACCTAAAACCTATCTTGATAATCATCAACGTATCACAAAACGCATAATATCGTATATATACATGATATAACATAGGCTACACTACGAACTGCGGGGGTGCTATACGCCATCCACCCGACTTCCCCCGTTGATATATATTCACTCACCTCGATTCTTTCTTACTGGAGTCGATGACGCCACGCTCTCCTCGTCGTCTCGAAATCCATGTGGGGGTACCTAAAATTTCCAACGCGTCATATGGTAATATGAATCGAACATGAAAACCCAAACGGCATGCGGGACACACATAGGTTAGAACCTACGGCCAACACATGCAAGATCAACCAAACAACTCTTGATATCGACGTACAAACGTCAAGCGATCGAGGTAAAACACAAATAATAAAGTTCAAGTTATAAATAATCACGAAATCAACACAGAATCTCAGAAAACATGCTCCAGATTTTACCCTAGGTTGAATAAGCCAATTTTGCATATGGGAAGGGTCTAATTTACTGAAGACAAAGCCCTGGAACAAACACTAACCCAAACATCCCCACTCTGTCCCCAATTAGAGGCCAGGAAGAATAAATCTGCGGCCTCAGAGCATGGTTGGGGTCTCGGGTCTTGGGGTTAGCTTCTAGGTGGCCTGCTTGTCTCACTGTGTTCGATAAATAATTTTCAGGTCACCCGGGTTAAAGCAGATGTCAATATACCGTCACAAATCAACCACAATTCCGAATTCGGGGTTTCTAGGTTTGCGAATTGGGGGCTTACTCTAAGGTTTTGGTCTTTAATCAAACACCACAAGGGTTTAAGGTCACTATTAAGCCTCAATTGCACCTTTGGATTCAACTCAAACCCTAACCTTCATCTAGGAATTTTTTAAGTTCACTAATCAACACTAAATCGGTTCTAAACATGTATGGATGCTTAAGTGAAAGAAATACTATGCTAATGGTGAAAGAATTACCTCATTTGGCAACTCAAGAATTTTCTTGTGTTGCGCCAAGTCTTCAAAATCCAATTTTTCTTGGTCCAAAGTGCTTGTAGTGAGCTTGTGCATGTTTTTAATGAAAGGGAGATGAACTTTTGATGTGTTTTTGGGTGTGTAGTGAGGTGTTTGAGGAGTGGGAAGAAGAGGGCTGCCATGGATGAAGAGGAGAGGAAAAAGATGAAGGAAACAATGAGGGAACACAAATGGGAGAATGGTCAAAGACCCCACACCTCTCTCTCTCTTGCCCGCACCCAATTCTTTATCATTTCCTTTTTCTTTTCCTTTTCCGTTTTCTTTTCTTTTCTTCTCTTTATCTTTTCTCTTCTCATTTTTATAAACAAACCATGCATGAGGAAAAAGAAAAGCCATGGTAGAAAAATGTAGCAAATGTGAAAAATGACTTGATGCATGCCACATGCACAAAACAAGCTTAATGCATGATTAGTGATATTTAATCGTGATTAGCATTAAAATGGAATATAATTAATTATATAAAATCTATGAATGCTCAATTCTTATAATTTCTTTCAAATTCAATAATTAACATAATTTCCAAATATTTCCCAATTTATCGGTAATTAATTATACCGCATTATTAAAATATTCATAATATTTATTATTTAATTATATAAATTCCCAAAATAATATTTTATTTTTCTGAAATGTTACAAGGTGATGGAGTCACCCTCTCTAAAGGTGTCTTACAGACTAAAGGGGAGAGGGATGTGCATAATTGGCATATCACTTGCTTAGGCAATTGAGTCAATCATGAAATGTCAAGTACCACACCAGATATTGTTTTTGCACTAGATGCAATAAGTTGATATATTAATCCAACCTAGGAGAAACGTTCGGAAGTAGTTTATGAATATAAGTGGATGTTCTAGGGATATGGTAATGACAGCCTCCTTCGGGAGACGGTTATCATTCCAGGCTTCCAAGGTGACCTGGATGAAAGAGTGACTGTTAGAGTTATAGTTTTCCATCCCGACGAGGGGCATTAGTTTGGAAAAGTGCTCCAAGCGGATACTGAGGGAGGCATGGCGCAGGATACTGATTAAATTCAGTGGACGATAAAGTTTAAGAAGTTTACTGGATTTGGAGTTCATTTGTGAACTGGGTCCCATCAGATATCCTGACATATTCTAAGATATGTATTGCTCATTTCGGGAGATGGCTTTCTCCACGAACATGAGATAAAGAGAGATATAGAAAGAAACATTGGAGCGGATCCACTCATTGCGGCTGTTTCTCGAACGCAATAGTTTTACAAACGAGCCTTGTGAAACTGATTAGTAGAGAAGTTGAGTGTTCGGTATCACACGGGCTACGAGTATGCGACACCGCAATAATTAGCCTTAAGTGCAAGTGGGAGATTGTTGGCTATATGGCCCTCAAGTCAATTATTAGATCGTAGGTACGTGATTGCAATGATTGAGGGAGGACCAATACCGGTGGAATATTCTTACTCGAGATGATAATATGCTAATTGGGTTGTCTTTATCATCGTGTACATCCTTTAGGTAACATTACAAATCACTATTACATGTTGATAGAGACCATAGGGTTCATGCTTGACTACCAGCTGTATGATGGCGATCATATACGTGGGAGCTGGATGGTCTATAAGCACATCCTTAAAATGTCCCTAGTCGTGGGGGTTTAGAGACTGGGCATCGATACACCAAGAGTAGATTAGTGTATACTGATCGAGACCCCGACAAGGGGCGGTGGCCGGTTTCACAAGCCATTAGTGTTAGTTTGTTCACCTAAGATGTATACAGCTGCTGATTGGGTTATGAGTACATCGGACGGACTCGACGGGAATATGCTAGTTGGTATTATACCTATTGTCAGACAGCAGTTCCCAGGTGACATGTGTACAGGTTAGTTTATCGACCTGAGATCATTATTTGTCTCGTGTGAGTTCCCACTATAATTTGATTACTACCCTACCACGGCTCAAAGGAGTCGTGCAAATAGGTTTTAGTTGGGTACTGTCCCGAGCCACATGGAGGCAGTGAGCGTATCGTCAGGGGATTCATCTGTCCCGGTATTGGGGGTTGATGTCGCGGTGTGCACGGATCGCCATCACCAGAAATCCTTGGCCAAGGTAGTCGAGAATTACTGATCTAGGATCGGTAGTTTCTCAGTTGGTGATAGGTTTCATACCGACACTAAATGTCGTGTTATTAGGTGTCTGACTTTATCCACCCCCCTAGACTCGATATGTGATACTCATAGACGAACGGACCGGACTGTACAGATATTGTCACTGTCAGGCTCAGTAGGGTTTCAGGATGAGTTTGCTCGTCGGCCTCCCTTTCGCTCAATACCTGGATAGCCGTTACATACATCTAGTGCCACTGACGTGCTTATGGTTAAACCCACTGCCAGCGTATTGACGATTCTTGAAAGTCCCACACAGAGTGTTTCACTGCTTCGTGCGAAACGTTGTATAGGCCGTATGGTTTTATGGCAGGGTTCGATCATATACGTGCACTTATGCACGCATCATAATCGGACGGATAATACTAGTGGGCTTTGGTTTAAGACAGATCCTTGTATTATATTGTTGGATTATTTTTGTATCGTAGTATTCATATTCAGTAGGAATGCGGATGCGGGTATGTATATTCGGATGAGGGGTATTCTTATAATTCGGTACAAGTTTACTTTAGAAGATGCTATTTCTTTTTGGATTAAACATTTAGGTTAAATGTTTATGAGGTGGAAAGTGTGAGTGTAAGTTTTGGCTTGGATTCTTTTATGCATTGATTCATGCATGTGCACTTGGTGACTCATGCTTGATATTTTGGAGAGGGTTGTGAGATATTTTGTAAGGGGGCAGACCTTTTATTGGTGTGGGTTTTTCTTTAGTTGCTCCACTCTTACAAAAGAGATCACAACACTTCACCATTTCTTCACTTGCTTTTTCTTGAGCTCACACTCTTCACCCATGGCATCTTCTTCAACCTCCACCCAACATGTCTCATGAGTTGAGAAACCTAAGGTGTATTGAGACAAAGTAATCACAAACTCTCTCTACTTCATCTTGGCTATCTAGGTTAGGAAACTAGATACTCGAGTTTATTTTGTTTTGAGGTCGGAGACCGTATTACAAACCCTCGACGTGGATCTTCTTCGATGTGGAGTGACCGGAGATCAAACTTGATCGAGGAAGCCGCGAGGAGGTTGTGACAGAGGTTGAAGACCGAAGGACACGGATCGTTCGGTATAAACTCTCTAAACTCCTTTACATATACCTAGTGTAGGGTTAATAGTATGATCTCTAGATTAGGGTTCCGTTAGCCAAGCCTACAACCCTAGACCCCTACGAGAGCGGCAAGCGACACTACCAATTCTGGAGTTTAGGAGACCCGGTCGCGACTCCTCGAGATGGCCTCCCACTGAACCCCAGAACCCGGTCACTTATGCTCCCCTCCTTGGGTCTATCCTAATGCGGAAAAGTAAATAATATACAACACTGGTGGCATCAACCTCAACCCGGAAGTGCCCCAAATAAAAGAATATTATATTACATTTGAATTTTACTTGAATGAAAAGAAAACTCTCATCTGACATAAAAAAAAACCCGGCTATTCAATCGCGACAATCCTGCACATCATATCTCAGCAACACATAATATCATATATCATCAACGTAAGTAAGTATGCGTACCCCGATTGTCGTTGATGTATAGCAACGAAACCGGCGATATGCGACATACTACACTTACGGTCACAGAAAAGAAAGTGTAAAACTACAACATTTGGAATCCACAATCACTTTAGACATCGCAAATCCGAAATATCACATATCATGCCTAACTATGTGAATTCCACATATTGTATCACATTCCGGATAAATAGATAGTATTAAACTTTCCGATCGAATAATCAAATACCCAAAATTTCCTAAATTGCTCAACACTTGAGCGGAGTTCAAAAATCCCGGAACGTGTCACCGTAGCAGCGGTCCAGCCGTAGAAGGGTCAAGCCAATGCCTCACATGTGGCACGCCGTACTGCCCCAAACCCTAAGGTTTAAAGGCAGTTCAGAAGGTCACATAATCGAGTTAAGGTTTGTGTTCTTCTAGAGGGTCCACCACGTTACTTGCACGTATTTCCGAAAGATTTAAACTCGAGAAAAAATTCAACACTTGAAAATTTTTCGTGCCGGGAAAAAGAGAGTTAATGATATCCGTTCGAACTTTTTAATACTTTCTAAATTACCCGAAAACAACACGAAATTAAATATTCCGATCGAATCAACGAATCCAAAATAATCCCCAGAACACTCAACACTTGATTCAGATTAAAAATACCCAAAAACATGTACTAGCAGACAAGAACATTACTGTATAAAAACGAGGCAATAATATCCCTGTACGGCCGCAGATCTGCGGCCCAAGCAAGGTCTGGCCGCGGTTCCGCGGCGGTATATCCGTATTATGGCTTCGTATTTTACAGTTTTGCTTAGATTTCCCTGCTGAATTTTTTAAGTATTTTTAATTCTGAAAAAACACTGTTTTTAAAAAATGTACAGAGAAGGGTTAAAATGGCGTATTGCGGGGTTCAATCGGAGTTTTAACTTCGCCTAAACGTCGCCTAAGGTTCTAGCTTGGCTCTGAAACCATGAAGGGTTTCCTACAGCACCACTAATAGGGTTTGGAGGCAACACACATGCCATATTTCAATTTTTGATGGTGCTAAAGAAACAATCACAAGGATCATGCTAGAAAAATTAGGGCAACTAAACTTTTACACAAACACAAGTAGAAAAAGCTAGGGTTTTGAGAGTACAACCTTTGTAGCTCCCTACGCTAGACTCCTTGGCTACTTGAGGGTTGGAAAAAGGTCCGCTTGAGATCCTCTAGGTCCACGACGATCCACCCGGAGTCCTCTTTGTCCAAGCTTGAAGCTTCACTAGATCAAGTGAAGAAATGGAAGCTAACACTCTACCCTAATGGGCAAGACTAGTGTAGAATGGTGTTGTGGTTGGTTTTCTCACTTCAAAATCCTAACTTGGTAGCTCTTTTGCTCACTTGAGGAAAGTAGAGAGCAAGAGAGAAAGGAGGAAGAAGATGATGACTTTCTAAAACTCAAGATAATGATAATGTAGTGAATAAAATGAGAAAATGAAAATACATATATTTTCACTCTCTCATTCTCAACCATGGTTATAAAATATCTAGATATTTTAGTTTGGAACAAAAATGACCATCGAAAACGAATCATGGTTAAAACCAAGGGTTAGTGCAAGAATATAAAATTAAACCATGATAATCAATTTCCATTTCCATTTTTCTTTTCTCCAAAAGTTAATATCCATATATTTCACAAATGATGTGAGTCTTATATTGCCACCATCCACTATATCAACAACCATGATAACATTATGTATGTGTGCATGCACATCCTATGTGCATGAATGAGAATAATGCATACATGCATGCATACAAAAAGACAAGAAAGGATTTCAAGTGAGAAACTAATGGTCAAATGATAAATCAACACTTGATTTAGCAACCCGGTCATATCACATACGACCCGACCAAAAGCAAACCGCCCGATTAATATACGGTATCACATACACGCATTTTAACAGAGTCCACGCGCATATCTCATATGCGCACCACATCATTTCGCCTGGACTAGGCAACTCCATTATGGGACTCTAAGACTCGTCAATACGCCGGCAGTGGGTGATGATCATATCAAGCACCCCCAAGCCGCAAGCGGTCAGCTAAACGTAACGGCCACCCGGGTATTGAGCGATCAGAAGAAAACAAGCGAACCTGTTACAACTCCCGTCGAGCCAACCGGCAACACTACCATACAGTCCGGTCTCTTCGTCAGATATGCTGCATATCAAGTCTAGGGATGGTAACGTCGACCCCAATAACTCAATAAGTCATGCCGATGAATGGTCTATAACAGATCGAGAAAATACTGATAACACTTATCAGTAAATCTCAACAGCCCAGGCCAGGGACTTACTTATATAGCCAGTCGAGCACATCACAGCATCAACTCCCAATACCGGGAGAGACGAAAGCCCTCCTATCGCTCATCGCCTTCGTATGTCTCGGGACTGTACCCAACGGCCACCTGTTTGCACGACTCAGTAGAGCCGTGGTTGGGTGGTAATCAAAGTACAGTGGGAGAACACACAAGACTCTATGACGATCTCGGGTCTACAGACTAACCTGCACCAGTGTCACCTGAGAACTGCTATCCGACGATAGATATAATTCCATATAGGAGTTCTCGGAGAGTCCGTACAGTGTATCCAGACACCACTGAGCACCCGTATACGATCTCGATGTCAAACATCGATGAATGTGGGAACATCCATCGCCCATCATATGGGTCTAGTATCATATACGCTAGTCTACTCTGGTATATCGTTGCCCCATCTCGATACACCTACGACTAGGGACATTTCAGGATATGCTTATAAACTACAGATGTCCCGCTAGTATGATCTCCATCATAATCACAGTAGTCAAGCCTATATCCTCAGGGCTTTATCAACTTGTATGAATGAATAAAAGCATGATCAAATCAACATGTCAGGTAAAGAAGAACCAGAGAGCATACTATCATGTCGAGCAAGAATGTACACTGAATATATATATATATATATACAGTAAGTCCACGTTGCGACCCCCGGTTCTTACGGGGAGGCGGAAACGGTATAAAAATCAAATTTTTAGCGCATGGGGCAACATGGACTAACAAAGTCGGGATCTTTTCTAAACTAAACTAGCAAACAAGCTAAAGAGAGTTAGCTACTCGGAAAGATGGTTATTCCTAACTTGAACTCCTTCGTCTTCAAACTTTTGTAGAGGTTGATGGTGCTTTCCTCGTTGCCTTCTTCCGTCAAAGATGGATCCACCTGAGGGTTCAACCTTCGGGCTCTTTCTCGAACTTGGAGAGAACTAGAATCTTCGGCTTGCTAAACCTTTGATCCTAGAGTGAGTAGAGAGTGTCTAAGGGGTGTTTATCTTTCAAGGAGAGGGATTCTCAACACATGAGAAGGATTCTCCTTGAGCTAGTTGAAGAAGAAGATGAAGTGAGGAGAGAGAAGCTAAATGATAGAATGAGCTATCTTTTTCTTTCTTGCAACCATATCACAAAAGAAAAAAGAATTATCAATTAACAATAATAATGAAAATGAAATAGTTGATGGAAGGTTTTGGAATGACCATTGTCATTACAATCTTTAAATGGTTTTGCAAGAATCAAAAAGCATCTTTCTTTTGTAATGATGATGGTCAAAACTTCAACCATGGTCAACAAGTCAACCATGGTCAACTAGTCAACAAAATCCAACCATGACACAATTTCATTTTATTAATATTATTAATTGATATAACATAAATCCATTAGGGTTTGGAAAAAGACGACTGTCAACTGTGCATACGCACCCGTTCCGAAACCCTAATGAAAGTCCTCTTCCTCCTCCTCAAACAACTGTGCATACACACCTGCATTCTTGTTCCGAGGAACATGAATACTGAGAGATAAAAGAAACCCCAAAACATATACCAGTATCTGACTCAAACCAGAGCCAGCCAGTAATATCCGTCCGGACTCCAAACGTGCACAAGTGCGCGGATGAGAACGAACCCTGTCGCAAAACCATGCGACCTCTACTCTGTTTTGCACAGAGGCGAATACCCTCTGTGTGGGACTCTAAAGACTCGACACTTACGCTGGCAGTGGGTTTAACCACAGACCGCAAGCGGCACTAGCTGTGCGTAACGGTCCCTAGGTAGATGCCGACAAGAAGGCTGACGAGGTGAACCCCATCTGAACTCCTACTGAGTCTGAGTGTGACAATCTCCGTACAGTCCGGTCTGTTCGTCTGATACATCGCATGGCGGGCCTAGGGGGCGGTAAACGTCAGTCCCCTAATAGCGGTACAAGTCATGTCGGAGTGATGCCCAAAACACCCTGAGATAACACTGGAAGCCTACCAGTATATCTCGCTTGCCCTAGCCAGGGACTACTCGTGTAATGGCTCTCCTAGACACAGCGCGATGTCAACCCCCAATACCGGGAGAGACGAATCCTGTCTAACCGTCACTGCCTCCAAGTGCTTCGGGACTGTACCCAACTACTACCCGTTTGCACGACTCCTTTGAGCCGTGGTAGGGTAGTAATCAAAGTACAGTGGGAACACACTCGAGGCGAAGTGACAGTGTCAAGTCAGCGGACTAAGCTGTACTCATGTCACCTGGGAACTGATAACTGACGATAGGTATAATACCAACCTGTCAGTTCCCGACGAGTCCTGTCCAGTGTACTCGTAACCCAACGAGCACCCGTATACTATCTCCAGTACGACGTACTGATGGCTGTGGGACAGACCATCTCCCACACGGGGATGAGAAACGCATACGCTAGTCTACTCCGGAGTATCGATGCCCTGTCTCGATAGTCCTGCGACTAGGGACCTGTATAAGGATGTGCTTATAGATTACCCAGCCCCTACTAGTGTGACTGCCATCACAACGCTGGTAATCAAGCAAAGATCCTAAGGGCTCCACTAATGCGTATAAGTGATATACTAAAATAAACGCAAGTACACATTGAAGTAGAAACAAACCAAGTAGCATACTACTATATTGAGCAAGATTGTTTATACAAGGTCAATATCCCAAGCTTCCATTAAGTAATATACAAACTAGTATGATACAGTAATGGCCTCTAGGGCATATACACTAACAATCTCCCACTTGCACTAAGGCAATGTACTGGCGTATCGAAGACCTATCATCTCGATCAGCCGCTCGAACTGAGTCTTGGGTAAGGCCTTGGTGAATGGATCTGCAGTGTTTTCTTCTGAAGCAACCCTCCGAACCTCGATCTCCTTGCGATCCACGATCTCCCTGATCAGGTGATACCGCCTCAAGATGTGTCTGGATCTCTGATGGGACCTGGGTTCCTTCGCTAAAGCTATAGCCCCGTTGTTGTCGCAATACAGAGGTATTGGGTCAACAATGGACGGAACCACCTGAAGTTCTTTCAAGAACTTCCTCATCCAGACAGCTTCTTTTGCGGCATCAGATGCAGCGATGTATTCCGCTTCCATCTTCGAGTCTGCAACGGTTTCTTGTTTGGAACTCTTCCAACACACCGCCCCTCCATTGAGGGTAAAGACGAAACCCGACATGGACTTGGAATCATCCTTGTCACTCTGGAAGCTGGAGTCAGCATAGGCCTCGATCTGGAGGTCTTTTCCTCCATACACCAAGAACATCTCCTTAGTCCTTCTCAGGTACTTGAGAATGTTCTTTATCGCTATCTAGTGTTTCTCCCCAGGGTTTGACTGATACCGGCTTACCACACTCAGTGCATAAGCTACATCCGGTCTGGTACACAACATCGCATACATTATAGAGCCTACCGCAGAAGCGTAGGGTATAATAGACATCCGATCCCTCTCCAAATCAGTCTTGGGAGACATCTCTTTAGAGAGGGCGATCCCGTGATAAGCCGGTAGGTTACCGCGCTTGGAATCTTCCATACTGAACCTTTTCAGTATGGTGTCGATGTACCTGGACTGTGAAAGTCCTAATATCCTCTTGGATCTATCACGATGGATCCGGATCCCCAAGATGTATGAGGCATCACCCAGATCTTTCATGGAGAACCTGTGTGACAAGAACCCCTTGACAGATTGTAGCATAGGAATGTCATTTCCTATCAAGAGAATGTCATCCACGTATAAAACGAGGAATACTACAGTTCTCGCTACAAATCTACTATAGATGCATGGTTCATCTGGATTTTTGATAAAGCCAAATTCCTTGACCGTCTCATCAAAACAGATGTTCCAACTCCACGATGCCTGCTTTAGTCCATAGATGGACTTAAGCAACTTGCACACCTTTCCGCTGCTCCCACTCTGAATGAAACCCTCTGGCTGATCTATATAGACACACTCCTCTAAATTTCCATTTAGAAAAGCGGTCTTTACGTCCATCTGCCAAATCTCATAATCGTAGAAGGCAGCAATGGCAAGAAGGATCCGAATGGATTTCAGCATAGCCACTGGAGAAAAGGTTTCGTCATAGTCCAAACCAGGTCTTTGACGGAAACCCTTTGCTATAAGTCTAGCTTTATAGGTCTCAACCTGTCCATCTACACCAATCTTCCTTTTGAAGATCCACTTGCATCCTACGGGTTTTACCCCGTCTGGAGCAATGTCCAACGTCCATACTTTGTTGGTGTACATGGACTCCATTTCGGTCTGCATTGCATCCAGCCATTTTACCGAGTCAACGCTCTGAACGGCCTGCTGGAAGCTAGTAGGCTCATCATAATCTATGATGCAATCCTCTCTATCCCCGTTTATGAGAAAACCTTAGTATCTCTCGGGCGGATGAGACTGCCTACTACTCCTGCGGAGCGGCGTAGGAATGTCCTATTCATTTGAACCCTCTGGTTCCAGTAAGCTTTCAGTAATAGTCTGTGGTTCTGGAATTTCTTCCAGTTCTACTGCGCTCCCACTTATTTCTTTTTCTAAGAACTGGTGTTCTAGAAAGTGGGCATGACGAGAAACAAGAACTTTTTGTTCCTCTGCGTAGTAGAAGAAATATCCCTTGGAGTTCTTTGGATATCCCACGAACTTGCACTGTACTGAGCGTGCCTCGAGCTTGTCCGCATGCTGCTTTTTAACAAAAGCTGGACTTCCCCAAGTCTTAATGTGACTGAGATGGGGCCTCTTCCCACACCACATCTCATATGGTGTAGTAGGCACAGTCTTAGTAGGAACTCGGTTCAAAAGGTACGCAGCTGATTCTAGCGCATACCCCCAGAATGATCGCGGTAACTCAGCGTTACTCATCATGGACCGTACCATATCCAATAGGGTTCGGTTCCGTCTCTCCGATACACCGTTATGTTGCGGAGTGTATGGAGGAGTAAGCTGAGAGAGAATTCCGTTCTCTTTTAAATAATTCAGGAACTCGGCACTCAAGTATTCTACACCTCGATCCGATCTTAGAATCTTGATACTTTTGCCGGTTTGGTTTTCCACTTCATTCTTATATTCCTGGAATTTTTCAAAGGCTTCGGACTTATGTTTCATTAAGAAAACATAACCGTACCTCGAGAAATCATCCGTAAAAGTAATGAAGTAAGAGTAACCGCTTCACGCATGTGTAGACATTGGACCACACACGTCGCTGTGTACGAGCCCCAAGAGCTCGCTCACTCTTACTCCGTGTCCAGTGAACGGAGTCTTTGTCATCTTTCCTTTGAGACAGGATTGACAAGTGGCATACGATTGATATTCGAACGGATCTAAATACCCTTCTGTATGTAACTTAGTCAACCTTCTCTCATTGATGTGACCCAGTCTACAATGCCATAAGAAAGTCTGATTGATTTCCGGAGACTTTCTTTTGTGTGTATTATGGACATTGAAAATCTGTGGTTGGTTTAACACGTATATACCATTGCTCAATGTACCTGACCCAATCAGAACTTGATTAAGGTGAATGTTTACAACATTACTTACAAACGCAAATTCATAACCTTCTTTAGAAACCAAAGATACAGAAATGATATTACAAGTTGCGTTGGATACAAAAAAGCAATTACGCAAAACCAAAACATGCCCTTCTGACATTCCCAGGTGATAGTCCCCCACGGCTTTAGCATCCATGCTAGCTCCGTTCGCAACTCTGAGGGTCATGTCTCCTGCCTTCAAAACCCTACGATTTCTCAACGCCTGCAAAGAATTACAGATATGAGATCCTGATCCGGTATCCAATACTCAGGAAGTAGAGTTTATTGAAAGACAGTTTTCAATAACATACACACCTGAAGCTGAAGCCGCAACCTGCTTCAGTTCCTGTGTCCTGGCTTTCCAAGCCCTGCAATCATTCTTCCAGTGTCCACTCTTATGACAATAGAAGCATTCTTCTTTACCTATAAGCTTCCCCGCTATCATTGTTGCCTTTGCCTTTCCCTTCGTATCCACTTTACTAACACCGCCCCTTGGTTTGGCGGGGGCTTTCCTCCTCTTTCCCTTGGCCTTCGCCTTGGACCTAGAAGAAGAAGATCCTCCTACAAACAAAGTGGATGTTTCCCTACTTTTCTGTAGGGTGCCCTCTGCGCTCCTCAGGATGTTGAGGAGTTCTGAAAGTTCAACCTCTTTTTCTTGTAAGTAGAAGTTCAGTATAAACTGGGCGTAAGTGGAAGGAAGGGACTGAAGAATCAAGTCCGTATAGAGCTCATTCTCCAACGTGGTCCCAAGTTCAGCGAGCTCCTCAATGTAGCCAATCATCTTAAGCACGTGTTCCGTTACCGATGATCCGACGGCCAATCTTGCCGAAAACAACTTCTTCGACACTTCGTATCTTGCGATACGAGATTGCTCCCCATACAGTTCTTTTGTATGGAGAAATATGGATTCAAGGTCCATATTCTCGTGCCTCCTCTGATGTTCATTGTCCATCGAGGCAAGTACGAGGCACTTGGCCTTCGCGCTATCAATCTCCCAGGTCTTACGGATTTCCTTATCCGCGACGCTGGAGGTGGGACTTGGGACGGGGGGAGCTTTGGTGGTAAGAAGATACCCCAGCTGGTCGTAAGTGATTGCCATTTTGATATTCCTGAGCCAATCTTTGTAGTTTGGCCCTGTCAGTATGTTTTTATCTAGAAGTAACTTAAGTCCAGTCATGTCGAATGGTCGCTGCAATTATGAGGGAGAGAAGAAACACTTTAGCACGATGCTCTTGCAAGTTTAGAGTGGTTTTTAATTTGTCTAAACAGGATGGCTCCCACTGTCTCTCGAATCCCTCCTCAAACCATAAAGGAAGAATTAGTCGGGATCAATCCCACCGCACAATACTTGCTTAACCGTTCAGCCAGGCCAGTGTCGGTACTTCGAGGGAGGTTTTCCAACACTTTCGCGAAGTTCCTTAATTAAATAACCTCTTTTCCCTGGGGGCGTAGCCCCGCTAACACCTTTCTAGGCACCTACTAGGTTTATAGCATTGATCGTTTAGTGAGAAATTTCCCGAGGAGTAGCATATACTCACAGTAGGATCGGGATCCAAATATCATCGCGTGACGAAACTGAAGGAATCCTACCAGAATCACCACACTCCAAATGGTATGCAAATCTAGCAAGTTTCAGTACTTATGAAACTCCCGATGTGGATTTTTGCCCCATGCTCTTATGACCTTAACTTTGGCCAAAATATCATAAGTCACATGTCAAGTTCTGCCCGTCACTATCCAGGTTAATTTGGATCCATCCGTACCTACCCTTGACTTTGGCCAAAATGGCAGTACGACTGTCCCAAACCAACGCATCTATCTATGCTACACATGAACACCCAATAGCTACCAATCACTATGCCTTGACTTTGGCCAACATACATAGCTTGAATACTATTGTCTATTCATGCGAAACGACGGAGGGCTACGAATGGTTTTGGTAAAACCGTGAACATAGTGAACTTGATATAATCGATGGAACGAGATAGCTTTTAGAAGGAGTGGCTCAAGCTCCGCATTTAAAAGTTAGTTTTGAAAAGAACCGAGTGGTTTTTCGAAAGTGTTCCAACGACTTTAGCTTGGTTTATTATCTTGCATTAGTTCTTTTAATGCGTGATATTCTTGCATTAGTTCTTTTAATGCGTCCCATCATTTAATCCTACCATTGCAGAAAACAACCAAAATATGACGTACGCTTATGCCATTCGCATTCGCCACGGGGCCCCGTCATCACCCGTTAGGTTACTTAACTAACGACAGAGCGGGGGCTGGGCTAGCGCGGCTGTAAAACATAAGCAACGCCTAAATAGTTATAAATATAGCAATGATAGACATTACAGATCACAGATGAATACATTGGATATACTAGGAATCCGCAATCCGTTCGAGCCTGCAACGAAAAGCGGATTACACGGTCGCGGTGAATAGCCAATACCCCATCCAAGACCCCTACGGGTGCGGCAAACTACCCGCCAAGTACTCGGCAGTTTGTGCACCCCTCCATGGGTCTATCCTAGGAGCAAAAACAGTAAAAAGAATTAAACAATGACGGCTACAACCCCGACCCGGTTGTGCGGCTAAACAAATAATAATATTACATCAATTTACATATTACAAATGAATGAAAGAAAAACAAAAGCTCATCTCACATCCACCCCGGCTATTCACCCGCGACAGTCCAACACATTCATATACACATTCCAATATCAAACACAGATCACAGAGATGTATAACCCCGACTAATCGACTTATAGCGATTAGCCGACGTTCAATACATACAAACATCACAGATATAACCAATATAGTCCAAGTGTAGTGAAGTTCGGAAAAATACGGAATTATAGGCCCCCAAAAAAAAATTTCTATTTTGGAAAATCTGGGCACATATAATATATCTGAAAAATCCCAAAACCCTACCAGAAGAACACTGCACAAAACCCGATCACGAGAGGACCCTAAACGGCGGCGGTTCCGCGGCAAATGCATACCTATTGCCGCGGAACCGCGGCGATTTGAAGGAATCAGGGGATCGTTTTTCTTGGGTGTTCTCACAAAACCCTGAGCCGAATTCAGGTGTATAACAAATTTTGTTTTGACCAGAAAACATTTTAACAGAAACTAGGGTTTTTGAAAAGTTTGGTTTTTGGATTTTTTTCGGTTCCGAACTTCGTTACACTTCACTACCAAGCTAGTTTAAGTTTAGTTAGGCTCTGATACCACTGTAAGTCCACGTTGCGACCCCCGGTTCTTACGGGGAGGCAGAAACGGTATAAAAATCAAATTTTTAGCGCATGGGGCAACATGGACTAACAAAGTCGGGATCTTTTCTAAACTAAACTAGCAAACAAGCTAAAGAGAGTTAGCTACTCGGAAAGATGGTTATACCTAACTTGAACTCCTTCGTCTTCAAACTTTTGTAGAGGTTGATGGTGCTTTCCTCGTTGCCTTCTTCCGTCAAAGATGGATCCACCTGAGGGTTCAACCTTCGGGCTCTTTCTCGAACTTGGAGAGAACTAGAATCTTCGGCTTGCTAAACCTTTGATCCTAGAGTGAGTAGAGAGTGTCTAAGGGGTTTTTATCTTTCAAGGAGAGGGATTCTCAACACATGAGAAGGATTCTCCTTGAGCTAGAGGAAGAAGAAGATGAAGTGAGGAGAGAGAAGCTAAATGATAGAATGAGCTATCTTTTTCTTTCTTGCAACCATATCACAAAAGAAAAAGAATTATCAATTAACAATAATAATAAAAATGAAATAGTTGATGGAAGGTATTGGAATAACCATTATCATTACAATCTTTAAATGGTTTTGCAAGAATCAAAAAGCATTTTTCTTTTGTAATGATGATGGTCAAAACTTCAACCATGGTCAACAAGTCAACCATGGTCAACTAGTCAACAAAATCCAACCATGACACAATTTCATTTTATTAATATTATTAATTAATATAACATAAATCCATTAGGGTTTGGAAAAAGACGACTGTCAACTGTGCATACGCACCCGTTCTGAAACCCTAATGAAAGTCCTCTTCCTCCTCCTCAAACAACTGTGCATACACACCTGCATTCTTGTTCCGAGGAACATGAATACTGAGAGATAAAAGCAACCCCAAAACATATACCAGTATCTGACTCAAACCAGAGCCAGCCAGTAATATCCGTCCGGACTCCAAACGTGCACAAGTGCGCGGATGAGAACGAACCCTGTCGCAAAACCATGCGACCTCTACTCTGTTTTGCCCAGAGGCGAATACCCTCTGTGTGGGACTCTAAAGACTCGACACTTATGCTGGCAGTGGGTTTAACCACAGACCGCAAGCGGCACTAGCTGTGCGTAATGGTCCCCAGGTAGATGCCGACAAGAAGGCTGACGAGGTGAACCCCATCTGAACTCCTACTGAGTCTGAGTGTGACAATCTCCGTACAGTCCGGTCTGTTCATCTGATACATCGCATGGCGGGCCTAAGGGGCGGTAAACGTCAGTCCCCTAATAGCGGAACAAGTCGTGTCGGAGTGAAGCCCAAAACACCCTGAGATAACACTGGAAGCCTACCAGTATATCTCGCTTGCCCTGGCCAGGGACTACTCGTGTAATGGCTCTCCTAGACACAGCGCGATGTCAACCCCCAATACCGGGAGAGACGAATCCTGTCTAACCGTCACTGCCTCCAAGTGCTTCGGGACTGTATCTAACTACTACCCGTTTGCACGACTCCTTTGATCCGTGGTAGGGTAGTAATCAAAGTACAGTGGGAACACACTCGAGGCGAAGCAAGTGCTTCGGGACTGTATCCAACTACTACCCGTTTGCACGACTCCTTTGAGCCGTGGTAGGGTAGTAATCAAAGTACAGTGGGAACACACTCGAGGCGAAGTGACAGTGTCAATTCAGCGGACTAAGCTGTACTCATGTCACCTGGGAACTGATAACTGACGATAGGTATAATACCAACCTGTCAGTTCCCGACGAGTCCTGTCCAGTGTACTCGTAACCCAACGAGCACCCGTATACTATCTCCAGTACGACGTACTGATGGCTGTGGGACAGACCATCTCCCACACTAGGATGAGAAACGCATACGCTAGTCTACTCCGGAGTATCGATGCCCTGTCTCGATAGTCCTGCGACTAGGGACCTGTATAAGGATGTGCTTATAGATTACCCAGCCCCCACTAGTGTGACTGCCATCACAACGCTGGTAATCAAGCAAAGATCCTAAGGGCTCCACTAATGCGTATAAGTGATATACTAAAATAAACACAAGTACACATTGAAGTAGAAACAAACCAAGTAGCATACTACTATATTGAGCAAGATTGTTTATACAAGGTGAATATCCCAAGCTTCCATTAAGTAATATACAAACTAGTATGATACAGTAATGGCCTCTAGGGCATATACACTAACATATACATGTATAAATCCACTATCATATAATGGCCTCTAGGACATACATATATCCAACAATCTTCCACTTGCACTAAGGCCAGTTATTGGCGTATCTCATACCCAACATCTCAAAAAGTCGCTCATGCTGCGGCTGAGGGAGGGCCTTGGTGAGTGGATCCGCGGCGTTATTCTTTGTGTCTACTCTCCTAATCTTGATCTCGCGGCGATCTACAATCTCCCGGATCAAATGAAACCGCCTCAGGATGTGTCTGGACCGCTGATGGGACCTGGGCTCCTTGGCTAACGCCATAGCCCCATTATTATCACAATACAATGGTATTGGATCAATAATGGTTGGAACTACTCCTAACTTCGAGACGAACTTTCTCATCCAGACGGCTTCCTTGGCAGCATCATTTGCAGCAATGTACTCAGCCTCCATCGTAGAGTCTGCAACGGTATCCTGTTTGGAACTCTTCCAACTTACCGCCCCTCCATTGAGGGTAAATACAAACCCTGAGATAGATTTGTTGTCGTCCTTATCGCTCTCGAAGCTCGAATCGGTAAAGGCCTCCATTTGGAGATCTCCATTACCATCCACCAAGAACAATTCTTTAGTCCTTCGCAAGTACTTAAGAATGTTCTTCATAGCTTTCCAGTGATTCTCCCCTGGGTTGGATTGATACCTGCTTACAACACTAAGTGCATAAGCTACATCTGGGCGTGTACATAACATCGCATACATTATAGATCCTACTGCCGAAGCATAGGGTATAATGCTCATGCGAGCTCTCTCTTCATCGGTCTTTGGGCAAGAGTCCTTGGAGAGAGTGACCCCATGGCAAGCGGGTAAGGCACCCCGCTTGGAGTCTTCCATACTAAACCTTTTTAGGATGGTGTTGATGTACCTGGTTTGGGACAATATAGATCCTAATGCCCAGAATGTATGTGGCATCACCCAGGTCCTTCATGGAGAACCTTAGTGATAAGAAAGATTTGACCGACTGTAGCATAGGAATATCATTTCTATCAGAAGAATGTCATCCACGTACAATACGAAGAATGTGACAGCTCTCCCTACAGCCTTCTTATAAACACAAGGTTCATCTGAATTTTTTATGAAATCAAACTCTTTGATAACATCATCGAAACAGATGTTCCAACTCCGTGATGCCTGCTTTAACCCATATATGGATTTAAGCAATCTGCAAGCTTTCCCGCTGCTCCCACTGTCAATGAAGCCCTGTGGCTGATCCATATAAACGCATTCTTCTAAATCCCCATTTAGAAATGTCGTTTTAACGTCCATCTGCCAGTTTTCATAGTCGTAGTGAGCAGCAATAGCAAGTAGGATCCGAATGGATTTAAGCATGGCTACGGACGAAAAAGTCTCGTCATAGTCCAAACCTGGTCTTTGACGAAAACCCTTCGCCACAAGTCTTGCCTTATAGGTCTCTACCTGCCCATCTACACCAATCTTTCTTTTAAAGATCCATTTGCAAGCCACAGGTTTTACCCCAGGGGGTACAACGTCCAAAGTCCATACTTTGTTGGTGTACATAGACTCCATTTCGGATCTCATGGCATCCAGCGACTTCACAGAGTCTCCACTAGTGATAGCTTGCTGAAAACTGGTAGGATCATCATCCTCCATGATGCAGTCGTCTTTGTCACCATCAATGAGGAAACCGTAGTACCTCTCTGGTGGGCAAGAAGTCCTACCAGACCTACGGAGTGGCCGAGGTTCTTCAGTTTCTATTGCAACAGCCGGTTCAACCAAGTCATCATTTGTAGTTTGTGTCTCTAGAACCTCTTCTAGATCTACCACATTGCCATCAGTTTCATTTGTGAAAAACTCTTTTTCCAAGAATGTGGCATGCTGAGAAACAAACACTTTTTGTTCCTCCTTGTGGTAGAAAAGATATCCATAAGAATTCCTTGGATATCCCACAAAGTTACACATGACCGACCGTGTTTCTAGTTTGTCCGGATTCTGCTTTTTAACATAGGCCGGGCAACCCCAAATCTTAATTCTCTTAAGAGATGGTCTCTTCCCATGCCATATCTCATATGGCGTGGTAGACACGGTTTTGGTTGGGACCCTGTTCAGTAGAAACGCTGCAGTCTCCAATGCATGCCCCCAAAATGAGACAGGTAACTCAGCATCACTCATCATGGAACGGATCATATCTAATAGGGTCCAATTCCGTCGTTCAGACACACCGTTGTGCTGTGGTGTGTAAGGAGGAGTGAGCTGAAAGAGAATCCCATTCTCTTTTAGGAAGTTTGCAAATTTTGTACTGAGCTACTCCCCACCTCGATCTGATCGAAGCATTTTAATACTCAAGCCGGTTTGTTTTTCTACTTCGAGTTTATATTCAGTGAATTTCTCGAAAGCTTCAGATTTGTGCTTTAATAAAAATACATGACCGAATCTTGAGAAATCGTCAGTGAAAGTAATGAAGTATGAAAAACCGCATCTAGCCTGTGTAGACATTGGCCCACATACATCACTATGTATGAGGCCTAGGATCTCAGTAACTCTTTCTCCGTGTCCGGTAAACGGAGTTTTGGTCATTTTACCCTTGGTACAAGACTGGCAAGTCGCATAAGATTTATATTCAAAAGAGTTTAAATATCCATCTTTGTGTAACTTGTTTAGTCTTGTTTCGTTAATATGACCAAGTCTACAGTGCCAAAGAAAAGCTTCATTTATTTCTGAAAGTTTTCTTTATTAGTGTGTTGTATGCTGAAAACTGTGTGTTGATTTAGGGCGTATATCCCGTTATTAAGCGTACCATACCCAACCAACATTTGATTCAGGTCAATGTTCATAACATTGTTCTGTAATACAAAATTATCTCCTTCATTGTCTAACAAAGAAACAGATATTATATTACAAAGCATAATTGGTACAAAATAACATGGGTTCAAAACCAATATACACCCAGAAGGCAACCCCAAATGATACTCTCCCACTGCGACTGTATGTACATTGGAACCATTTCCAACGCGAAGAGTATGGTTACCTGTCTTCAAAACCTTGCTATTTCTCAACCCCTGTATAGAATTGCAAATGTGAGAACCTGAACCGGTATCTAATACCCAGGAAGCAGAGTTTATTGAAAAACAGTTTTCTATCACAAACACACCTGAAGCGGAAGCATCCCCATGCTTCTTCTTGAGATTTAAGTACTCCATGCAGTTGCGCTTCCAATGTCCTGTTTTGTGGCAGTGATAACATTCCTCTTTCCCCGATTCTCCAGCTTTGGACTTGTCCTTCTCCTTAACCTTTTTAACTCCTCCCCTAGGCTTGGTGGGCTTCTTCTTCATCTTTCCCTTGGCCTTAGACTTTGGGCAAGAAGAAGAAGATTGCCCAACACTCAAAACGGGAGTTTTCACTGATTTCAGTGTGATATCTGCACTCCTTAACATATTAAGGAGTTCAGGTAGTTCCTTCTCCATGTTGTGCATGTTGAAGTTAACTATAAATTGAGCAAAGGTGGAGGGGAGGGACTGCAGAATAATATCCGTATATTGTTCATTATACATCGTCCGTCCAAGGTCCTCAAGCTCTTCTATGAGAGCTATCATCTTCATAACATGGTCACCTACTGGTGTGCCAGGGGCCATTCGCATCTGAAACAATTTCTTTGATGCTTTGTATCGTAATACGCGGGATTGCTCTCCATACAACTCCTTTGTATGGAGGAATATGGCGTGAATGTCTATATTCTCGTGCTGCTTTTGATGTGTGTTATCCATCGATGCAAGCGCGAGGCATTTGGCCGTGGCACAGTCAGCGTCCCATGTCTTGCGGACTTCAATATCCGCAACTGAGGATTTTGGACCTGGGACGGGCGGGGCTGAAGCCGTGAGGACATACGATACTTTATCATAAGTCAAGGCAATGTTCAGATTCCTCAGCCAGTCTTTATAATTGGTCCCATTCAGTTTATTTTTATCTAGTAGAAGCTTGAGTCCTGTCATTGGTATCTGCCATTGAGAGAGAGAAAAGAATTCACTCAGCGAAAGCTCTTGCAAAGATCAGATTCGTTATTATCTTGTCTAATCGATGTCTCCCACTGCTTTAATCAAGTTTTTCTTTCAAACCATAAAAAGAAAACTAGCTAGGATTAATTGCAGTCTACAACTTCGCTAACCGTTCAGCCAGGCCAGTGTCGGTACTTGAGGGAGGTTCCCCGTGCTTTCGCAAGGACCTAATTAAAGTAAACCTCGTCTTCCCAGAGGTGTAGCCCCGTTAACACCTTTCTAGACACCTAATGGGTTGGCTAATTGTAAACTGAAAAACTCTCCTGGGAGCAACTATTGCCCACAGTGGGATCGGGATCCAACCATCATATGGAAGGTATGCAATCTCATTGTAAATTTCAACTATTGAAATTCCCGATGTGGTTTTTACCCCTAGTACCTATGACCTTGGCTATGGTCAACAAATCACAAGCACTAGTCAAGTTCAACCCGTCATTTCTTGATTAATTAGACCCGTTCACATGACCCTTGGCTAAGGTCAACAAAGTCACATGCCCGTCCCAATTAATCTGCATCATATGCATTTGTAGGAAGACATCACTTAGCTACCGTACAGTACGCCTTGGCTAAGGTCAACAAACGTAGTACGAATACTAAGTACTCTACTTCCTAAAATGACGGAGGGTTATGGATGATTTTTAAGAAAATCTTAAACGCTTTGAACTTGATATCGTCGTAGAATCAAAAGGTTTTCAAAAGGAGTGGCTTGAGCTCCGCAGTTTTGAAATATAGCTTTTTCATAAAGAGCCGAGTGGTTTTCAAATCTGATTCTACAACATATTTTTAGGTTTATTTTCTTTACATTAATCATATTAATGTAGCCCCATCATTTAAGTCCTTAAGCCAACCACATAAAAGAAACGAAAATACAACGTACGCTTATGCCATCCGCATTCGCCGCAATGTTCCGTTATGCACCGTTAGGTTACTTAACTAACGGCATACCGGGACGGGACTAGCGTGGGTGTAAAACATAAGCAACGTCTACTATATATCTCATATATAATATATAATTCGTCTCAGATATCACATCACAGAATACAGGCAGCAGAAACACAGATATAATGTGGGATTTACTAGGACGTCCGTATTTAGTATTTAGCCAATAATAGAAAATACGGATTTCACAGTCACGATGAATAGCCAAGCCCACACCCCTAGACCCCTACGAGAGCGGCAAGTGACCCTACCAATTCTGGAGTTTTGGAGACCCGGTCTCGACTCCTCGAGATGGCCTCCCACTGAACAGCAGAACCCGGTCACTTGTGCTCTCCTCCTTGGGTCTATCCTAATGCGGAAAAGTAAATAATATACAACACTGGTGGCATCAAACTCAACCCGGAAGTGCCCCAAATAAAAGAATATTACATTACATTTGAATCTTACATGAATGAAAAGAAAACTCTAATCTCACATAAAAAAAACCCGGCTATTCAATCGCGACAATCCTGCACATCATATCTCAGCAACACATAATATCATATATCATCAACGTAAGTAAGTATGCGTACCCCGATAGTCGTTGATGTATAGCAACGAAACCGGCGATATGCGACATACTACACTTACGGTCACAGAAAAGAAAGTGTAAAACTACAACATTTGGAATCCACAATCACTTTAGACATCGCAAATCCGAAATATCACATACTTCGCATTTCATGCCTAACTATGTGAATTCCACATATTGTATCACATTCCAGATAAATAGACAGTATTAAACTTTCCGATCGAATAATCAAATACCCAAGATTTCCTAAATAGCTCAACACTTGAGCGGAGTTCAAAAATCCCGGAACGTGTCACTGTAGCAGCGGTCCAGCCGTAGAAGGGTCAAGCCAACGCCTCACATGTGGCACGCCGTACTGCCCCAAACCCTAAGGTTTAAAGGAAGTTCAGACGGTCACATAATCGAGTTAAGGTTTGTGTTCTTCTAGATGGTCCACCACATTACTTGCACGTATTTCCGAAAGATTTAAACTCGAGAAAAAAATTCAACACTTGAAAATTTTTCGTGCCGGGAAAAAGTGAGTTAATGATATCCGTTCGAACTTTTTAATACTTTCTAAATTACCCAAAAACAACACGAAATTAAATATTCCGATCGAATCAACGAATCCAAAATAATCCCCAGAACACTCAACACTTGAATCAGATTAAAAATACCCAAAAACATGTACTAGCAGACAAGAACATTACTGTATAAAAACGAGGCAATAATATCCCTGTACGGCCGCGGATCCGCGGCCCAAGCAAGGTCTGGCCGCGGTTCCGCGACGGTATATCCGTATTATGGCTTCGTATTTTACAGTTTTGCTTAGATTTCCCTGCTGAATTTTTTAAGTATTTTTAATTCTGAAAAAACACTGTTTTTAAAAAATGTACAGAGAAGGGTTAAAATGGCGTATTGCGGGGTTCGATCGGAGTTTTAACTTCGCCTAAGCGTCGCCTAAGGTTCTACCTTGGCTCTGATACCATGAAGGGTTTCCTACAGCACCACTAATAGGGTTTGGAGGCAACACACATGCCATATTTCAATTTTTGATGGTGCTAAAGAAACAATCACAAGGATCATGCTAGAAAAATTAGGGCAACTAAACTTTAACACAAACACAAGTAGAAAAAGCTAGGGTTTTGAGAGTATAACATTTGTAGCTCCCTACGCTAGACTCCTTGGCTACTTGAGGGTTGGAAAAAGGTCCGCTTGAGATCCTCTAGGTCCACGACGATCCACCCGGAGTCCTCTTTGTCCAAGCTTGAAGCTTCACTAGATAAAAAGAAGAAATGGAAGCTAACACTCTACACTAATGGGCAAGACTAGTGTAGAATGGTGTTGTGGTTAGTTTTATCACTTCAAAATCCTAACTTGGTAGCTCTTTTGCTCACTTGAGAAAATTAGAGAGCCAGAGAGAAAGGAGGAAGAAGATGATGGCTTTCTAAAACTCAAGATAATGATAATGTAGTGAATAAAATGAGAAAATGAAAATACATATATTTTCACTCTCTCATTCTCAACCATGGTTATAAAATATCTAGATATTTTAGTTTGGAACAAAAATGACCATGGAAAATGAATCATGGTTAAAACCAAGGGTTAGTGCAAGAATATAAAATTAAACCATGATAATCAATTTCCATTTCCATTTTTCTTTTCTCCAAAAATTAATATCCATATATTTCACAAAAGGTGTGAGTCTTATATTGCCACCATCCACTTTATCAACAACCATGATAACATTATGTATGTGTGCATGCACATCCCATGTGCATGAATGAAAATAATGCATACATGCATGCATACAAAAAGACAAGAAAGGATTTCAAGTGAGAAACTAATGGTCAAATGATAAATCAACACTTGATTTAGCAACCCGGTCATATCACATACGACCCGACCAAAAGCAAACCGCCCGATTAATATACGGTATCACATACACGG
The DNA here is from genome assembly GCA_030015575.1 of Agapanthus africanus. NCBI lineage: Eukaryota > Viridiplantae > Streptophyta > Magnoliopsida > Asparagales > Amaryllidaceae > Agapanthus > Agapanthus africanus. The sequence continues at coordinate 361,453,338 of JASDDO010000022.1, read as the reverse complement.
ATTTTAACCGGGTCCACGCGCATATCTCTTATGCGCACCACATCGTTTCGCCTGGACTAGGCAACTCCATTGTGGGACTCTAAGACTCGTCAAGACGCCGGCAATGGGTGATGATCATATCAAGCACCCCCAAGCCGCAAGCGGTCAGCTAAACGTAACGGCCACCCGGGCATTGAGCGATCAGAAGAAAACAAGCGAACCTGTTACAACTCCCGTCGAGCCAACCGGCAACACTACCGTACAGTCCGGTCTCTTCGTCAGATATGCTGCATATCAAGTCTAGGGATGGAAACGTCGACCCCAATAACTCAATAATTCGTGCCGACGAATGGTCTATAACAGATCGAGAAAATACTGATAACACTTATCAGTAAATCTCAACAGCCCTGGCCAGGGACTTACTGATATAACCAGTCGAGCACATCACAGCATCAACTCCCAATACCGGGAGAGACGAAACCCCTCCTATCGCTCATCGCCTTCGTGTGTCTCGCGACTGTACCCAACGGCCACCTGTTTGCAAGACTTAGTAGAGCCGTGGTAGGGTGGTAATCAAAGTACAGTGGGAGAACACACAAGACTCTATGACGATCTTGGGTCTACAGACTAACCTGCACCAGTGTCACCTGAGAACTGCTATTCGACGATAGATATAATTCCATATAGGAGTTCTCGGTGAGTCCGTCCAGTGTACCCAGTCACGACTGAGCACCCGTATACGATCTCGATGTCAAACATCGATGAATGTAGGAACATCCATCGCACATCATATGGGTCTAGTATCATATACGCTAGTCTACTCTAGTATATCGATGCCCCATCTCGATACACCTACGACTAGAGATATTTCAGGATATGCTTATAAACTACAGATGTCCCACTAGTATGATCTCCATCATAATCACAGTAGTCAAGCCTATATCCTCAGGGCTTTATCAACATGTATGAATGAATAAAAGAATGATCAAATCAACATGTCAGGTAAAGAAGAACCAGAGAGCATACTATCATGTCGAGCAAGAATGTACACTGAATATATATATATATATATATATATATATATATATATATATATACATGTATAAATACATCCACTATCATATAATGGCCTCTAGGGCTTACATATATCCGACAGGATTGGCCCTTCTACAGTTGGTCCATAGGCGCTGTGGCATGTTTTGGGCATTTTTAAAACTGTGTTCAAGTGTTGAGTTGTCTGGGAAATTTTGGGTGTTTGTTGATTCGATCGAAATGTTTAACATCGTCTAGCTATTTGTGATGTGATACACTTATTTGGAATCTACACTAATTAGTTTTGTGAAAATTGATTAATTGCTTGTAAATTTAACATTTCGGTCTCGGAAGAAATCGGGAATCTTGTTGAATTACCCGATTTCTTTTGAAAAGTTGTTTTCATAGATGAGACCCAAATGTAAGATTTACAATGTGAGGCATGAAATTCGAAGTATGTGATATTCCGGGTTTATGATGTCCAAGGGATGCGTCGATTCCAAATGTTGTAGTTTGACATTTTCTTTGCGACTGTAAGTGTAATATGTGGTGTATCGCCGGTTTCGTTGCTATATGTCAACGACAATTGGGATAGGCATATTTACTTATGTTGATGACATGTGATGTTATTTGTTGCAGAGATATGTTATATTGGATCGTCGTGTTTCAATAGCCGGGTTTTTTTTATGTGAGATGAGAGTTTTTCATTTTCATTCATGTAAAAACTTGTATGTAGTATTCTTTTATTGGGGCACTTCCGGGTTGAGGATGATGTCACCATTGATGTATATTATTTACTTTTCCGCATTAGGATAGACCCAAGGTGGGGAGCACAAGTAACCGGGTTCTAGAGTCCAGTGGGAGACCATCTCGAGGAGTTGAGTTCGAGTCTCCTAACTGTAGAATTGGTAGGGTTTCTTTCCGCTTTCGTAGGGGTCTAGGGATGTGGGTTTGTCTATTCATCACTACCGTGGAATCCGTGTTTTTTACTGGCTTAATTTAAAACACGGACAACCTAATATATCCAATATTTCATAAGTTGACTTCTGCTATTGATATTCTATGATGTGATCACTTTATATGCGTGAGACAAATACTTTATTATTATATATATGATATATAATAAACGTTGCTTATGTTTTGCACCCGCGCTAGTCCCGCCCCGCCATGCCGCTAGTTAAGTAACCTAACGGTGCATAACGGGACACCGTGGCGAATACTGATGGCATAAACGTACGTTATACTTTCGTTTCTTCTCTGATGCTTAGGAAGCATATATTTGATGGGACTTCATTAACGAGATTGTTGAAAAAGAAAGAAACCTAAAGACCTAAAGATGTTGTAGAATCAAATTTTCAAAAAGGGTAGCTCTAGTTTTTGCTTTGCATAGTGGTATCCTTATAGAATATCCATCACCTTATTCGATAAGGAAAGAGCCGAGATCCCTTCATCGGGAGTGACCTCTTTAGAGAAACTGGCAGATGCTGCAACCTAGTCGGTTTTGTTTTTGATTGCTTTTTAGGTTCATGCCTTTCATAGTGGTATTCATGAATATCCAACACCTCATTCGATGAGGAAAGAGCCGAGATCCCTTCACCGGGAGTGACCTTTTTAGCAAAACTAGAAAAAGCCTAAAAAACACTCCTTTTAAAAAATCACTCGATTTTACAACGATATCAAGTTCATTACGCAAATGTTTTTCTTAAAAACCTGTCGTAGTCCTCCGTCATTTAAGATAGGTACTACTTAGTATTCGTGCTACGTTTGTTGGCCTCCGTTAAGGCTTAGTGTGCGGTAGCTAACTAGTGCTTATCTGCAACATAAGATGAGATTGGATTAGGGTAGTCGTTGTAAGTCGACGTTACCCACCCCACGTGTTTGTGGGGAGGCGGAATAGGTAAAAAACATTTTTTTTCAAACAAGGTGACATCGACTATACATAAGGATCTTTGCTAAACCCTAACTAACAAACTAACAAGGAGTTGTAACTACTATGTAAAATGATTATATCTCAAGCTACAATTCCTTCTTCTCCTCTTTGATGTGAGCTCCTGTAACATTTTGAAAAATTAGAAATAAATAAAATTAATTAATTAAATAATAAAAGATGTTAAATTAAAAAGTTATTAAAACCAAATAAAACAATTTTATAAGATGTATGTAAAACAAATTAAATTAAAATTTTAGTATGCAACATAAATAAATTATAAGGGTTTTAATGTGAATTTTAGCTTCATTTTAATATAAAGAGTGTTTTATAATAACATAGTTAGTGAGGGGTCTTTGTGTAAGAAATTAGGAAAGTTGTGCAAACAAAGAAATATTGAGGGTGTAAGTGAAAGAGGGTAGATAATGTTTTAGTTCAGTTATAATCACAAAAAAAAACATATTAGTGTGATATGGTGTTGACACCACCTCCTTTCATGCATAACCCCCACACCACACCTCCTCCTTGCATGAGAATGGTACCCTTTGGCTTTTGACACCTCCTCCTTCACCTTATCCTTCCTCTTCTCATATTTATATCATGTTCAGATCTGTTAACCAATTTAAAATCTGAAATTTTAAAGAAAGAAAAAGAAAACAAGAACAAACATAGAAGAACAAGAGAAAGGAGAAGAGCTAAGTCTAGGATTTCATCATCATCAAGCTAGGACTTGGAGCTTGTGCAACTTGGAGGGTGTTCTTCCAGCAAATTACTTGAAGGTAAAATACTTAACCACAGTAGGAATTTAGATTCTGTAGCTAGTTTAATTTGAAATGAAAATTTTCTATAATATCGTATTTTAATCAAAATTAGGCTATGTTTGAATCTGCTGTAGTTTAGAGAAAAATTTACTTAACTAAACAGGGTCTTAATGATGTATGTTGAACCTAGAGCAAACCATAGAAGCACGAACCATAGGGATCGGTTTTGGGCCGTCGACCAATAGGTAAATTCCGGCGTCGCCGAATTTTTGATTGGGTTTGATGTTTTGGTTTGTTGGGTAGGTATATGTGCAGAATTTTGGTTAATTTGGTATTGTTTAATCAATTCAGTTTAACTGTATATAAAATCTGAAAGCTTATATCGGAAAAGGTATCTAAAAATCTAAAATACGACACGGTTAAAACGTATCGCGATCTGTTTTCTGTTGCGATGCAGGGTTGGGTTAAATTGCAGGGAGGTTAAGAGTTAGATCGTTTGCTATAGTCGTACGTAGTGTAGTTAGCACGTACAACTTGTATTTTTTTGATTTTGCCGTATAGGAATGTAGACGTTTTCTTATACAAGTTATTTAAATTTTAGATTTGAGTGCGGGAACCTTGGAGGCCGCAAGGAAAGGAAAAGGATTAGCGATTCCTGAGTAGATACGACGTATTTCCGGTGAGTAGAACATCTACCGGGGAATTTTGTAGAGACGGCGTGTTACGCCCGTAGTTTTATTTAAATAAATGCTTAACTTTTGTATGCTAAATTGAGCATATGCACTCATATCTACATATACTTTACTTTAGTTGTTAGAACACTTCACAAGTATCAACGAGTTATGCCGCGTGCACTTCTTTACATGTTACACTACACCTCGTCGATATTACCATATCACTTTTACACTTAGCAATTTTCTTCTTAAAAATGATTCATATCATACCTTAAACACCAATAGCAGTAATAAATTGCATCAATGACATCATGTTTAGTATTTGAGTATTCTAAGTTGATATAAGAGGTAATTGTATTATTGAGGATTTATGGTTTTGAGTTTTTGTATACTATTGCATAAATCCAGTGATTTTCATGATTGATGTGATTTGTCCACCATGAGATGTTTTTAAGATTAGATTTTATTCCGGACCGAATGGGGGAGATATACGGTCGCGGATGTATACGTTATTCAGACTGAGTGGGGGAGATATACAGTTGGATACATGGTGGACCCGGTCGAGACCGAGGGGCAGGATAGCCGCATTTGAGGCGGGGGGGCCTAGCGAGTTTACTCGATACCGGAGATAGTGGTGAAATAAGGCGGATATCTAGATGATACCGACCGGTATTGTTGATTACAGGAACGTTCGAGGAATAATGCCTGAGAGAAAGGGAAGTTTTCTGTCGATGATGGACACGGAAAGATGAAATTTATTGAGAATAAATGGTGAGATTTCAGTTTTGGTTATCTTATTTGTAGTACAGATTCATGCTTTCCATACACTATCATACATCATACTTGCTCTCATTTCAGTTAGTTGTGATCGTCATATTTACATTATTAACCGTGTTAGTTATATGAATGCCCTAGAGGCCATTGTTGTACATACGATGTATATTGTAGTGGATGCTTGGACATATATAGGGAGGACTTTCTTGCTCGACATGATAGTATGCTATCTGGTTGTACTTTATCTTAACATGTACTCAGATTGTCTCTATGATACATGTTGATAAAGCCCTTAGGATATGTACTCGACTACTGGGACTATGATGAGATCATATTAGTGGGGCCACGGTAGTCGACGAGTACATCCTATAACTGTTCCTAGTCGAGGGTGTATCGAGACAGGGCATCGATGCACCAGAGTAGACTAGCGTATACGCATCTTGACCCATATGATGGGCGATGGATGATCCCATATCCATCGGTGTTTGACATCAAGGATGGTGTACGGGTGCTCAGTGGAGACTGGGTATACTGGACGGAATCGCCGAGAACTCCCAGATGGTATTATACCATACGTCAGATGGCAGTTCTCCGGTGACACTGGTACAGAGTAGTCTGTTGACCCGAGATCGTCATAGAGTCTTGTGTGATTCCCACTGTGCTTTGATTTCCATCATACCACATCCAAGAGGGCGTGCAAAAAGGTGGCTTTTGGGTACAGTCCCGAATCACATGGAGGCAATGAGCGATAGGAGGGGATTCGTTTCTCCCGGTATAGGGAGTTGATGTTGTGCTGTGTTCGATTGGCTATAACCGGAAATCCCTGGCCAGGGTTGCTGAGATTTACTGGTAAGTGTTATCAGTAGTTTCTCGAACTGTTATAGACCTCATATCGACACGACTTATCGAGCTACTGGGGTCTGACGTTTACCACCCCTAGGCGAGATATGCGACATATCAGACGACGAGACCGGACTGTACGGGAGTGTTACTGTTTGGATTCACAGGAGAATGTACAGGCTTGCTTGTTGATCTTCTGAGCGCTCAATACCTGGGTAGCTGTTACGTTTAGCTGACCGCTTGCAGCTTGTGGGTGTTTGATATGATCATCACCTACTGCCGGCGTATTGACGATTCTTTAGAGTCCCACACAGAGGTTTCTTGGCTCAGGCAAAACGGAGTAGGGGCACGTATGTGATATGTGCGGGACTGAGGATAATGCGATATGAGATATCGTATTCTATTCTCGCGATATTTGATATCAGCTGGGTCATCAGATCAAGTGTTGATTCGATGAATCTGTACGGATAAATATTAGTCGGTTATATGCGATATAGCCGGATTGTCGGATCAAGTGTTGATTCGATAATTTAATGTATAATAATATATATGATATATTAAATTGCATTAACTAATATTAGCTCATTAAAAGATTCTTTTTCTCACTCGGGTAATACATTGATATATATGCGATATATGTTAATTGTATTATTTTCTTTTGTTGCAAATATATAATATATATGTGATATATATTATTGTGACATGATATGATTTATTATAAAACATGTTTAAGGATGATATAAAGGGATTAGGGTTTGATTAGGGTTAGCACCTTCTTGTTCATTCTAGAAGGATTCTATTTTGTCATGATAAAGATATTTTGTTATGACTCATGCTTTAAACTAACCAAACCCTAACTCTAGTTTATTCTCTACATTGGTTTAGCCTCTCATCCTTGACCATGGTTTGATAATCAATCATATATTCTTGATTACTATTCATCACAAAAGGATTCTTATGATTTTCATCTTCTTCCTCCTTCATTCTTTCATGAAAAAGCTTGCTTGATTTTTCCAAAATGATGAATAAATTTGAGAAAAAGATAAATAAAGAGAGCAAAAATCCTACTTCATCATCCTCATCTTCCCTTGCCATTTAGATGAGGGTGTTCACATCATTTCATGAGTGTTAGCTTGTGTTAAAGAAACATCAAGGTAGATCATCTTAGTATCGAAGATCGGAAGCAAAGGTTGCGTCTTTCTCTTCGTGGAACCTCTCGAGAGTCCGGATCCCGATGATCGCAGCGAAGGGACCACAACACGGAGCATATGAAGTGAAGGACCGGATCTACAAAGGTTGTAATCCCTCTCACTTAGTGTTAAAGTGTTTAGCATGCTTGTTTTCGCCTAATCTCTAGTTTAAAGTTCCGTATTCGGGTTGTTCGGCATGGCTAATTTTTTAATCGGGCATGGTTGATGCCTCGTAGACCCTTGTGCGTGTGCCTAGCAACCCTACAGTGGTATCAGAGCCAAGCTAGAGCTTTAGGCGAAGTCTAGACGGAGTTTGAAGTCCGATCGAACCAAAAACCTAACCCGAAACATGCTCTCTGGAAATTTTCTAAAAACTGGGATTTTTCCACATTAAAAATGCTTAAAAAATTAAGCAGGGAATTATAAGATTTTCGGTGCAAAAAGTTTTCTATGAACAGTATAAAGCGCGGCGGAACCGCGGCAGAAGCATGCCTTCTGCGGCGGTTCCGCGGCGCAATGATGACGTCATCATCCCCTGTTTGCACAGTAACTCCTATTTTATTATTCTGGATTTTCTGGGAATTTTTAATTTTTATTCAACAGTTGAGTTTTCTGGGGTTGTTTTGGGGATTCGGTGTTTCGATCGGAGTATCAGATTTTGTCTATGTGGTTTTCCGGATAACTTTTAGAAACTGTTAAAAAGTTCGAACGGATATCAATAACTCACTTTTTCCCCTATCGGAAAATTTTTCAAAAGTTGGATTTTTTCTCGTGTTTAAGAATGTTCTAAGTCATGCAAGTAACTCGGTGGACCCTCTAGAAGACAACAAACCTTAACTCGATTATGTGACCGTCTCGAACTGCCCTTTGAACCTTAGGGTTTGGGGCAGTACGGCGTGCCACATGTGAGGCGTTGGCTTGACCCTTCTACGGCTGGACCATTAGTACTGTGGCATGTAATGGATGTTTTTAAACTGATTTCAAGTGTTGAGATATATTGGGGAAATCTTGGGTGTTTGATGATTCGATCGGAAAGTTTAACTTTTTCAGTTTATCTGGAATGTGATACAATATTTGGAATCCACAGGTAGTTATGAGATAACTAATTTGAATATTATAAACATAGCAGTTTAGTCTCAGATGATCGGTTGCCACGGAATTTTGATGCGATCAAAAGTCCGTCGCAATCACGTAGCGTACGCGGATACTCACCGGGTAAACTTAATAGACAGCTACGCCCCATAGCCCCGACCAGGTGACTGTAGGAGAACCCCGTCGCCGAAAGCATCCGTTCGGGTGCTCGCGGTAGCGGTGTTCCGCCTTGGTGCACTTCGTCGACGGCATCTGGGGGTGCGGCCGTCTACTAAAGTTTGCGACGAGCATTCGATCAGGACGTCGGGAATCTTGTTGAATTGCCCGACTTGATATTGAAAAGAGTTTTCGATAATGAGACTAAAATGCGGGGTTTATAATTGTTAGGCATGTGATGTCTAAGGAATTCATTTGGTTAGGCATGCGTTGTCTAAAGAAGTTGCGGATTCCAACTGTTGTAGTTTTACACTTTCTTTTCTGTGACCGTAAGCGTAGTATGTGGTGTATCGCCGGCTTCGTTGCTATACATCAACGACAATCGGGATACGCATACTTGCTTACGTTGATGATAAGAGATATTATGTGTTGCTGTGATATGTTATATTGGATCGTCGCGTTTGAATAGCCGGGGGTTTTATGTGAGATGAGAGTTTTTCTTTTTCATTCATGTAAAATTCATTTGTATGTAATATTCTTTTATTGGGGCACTTCCAGGTAGCGGAAGATGTCACCGTTGTATATTATTTACTTTTCCGCATTAGGTAGACCCAAGGCGTGGAGCACAAGTAACCGGGTTCTAGGGTCCAGTGGGAGACCATCTCGAGGAGTCGAGACCGGGTCTCCTAACCCTAGAATTGGCAGTGTTACTTGCCGCTCTCGTAGGGGTCTAGGGATGTGGGTTTGGCTATTCATCGCGACCGTGGAATCCGTGTTTTATACAGGCTCGTATTGAAAACACGGACGTCCTAGTATATCCAATATTTCATATATGTTCTTCTGCTGCAATGTTTTGTGATGAGATTATATTACTGCCTGAGACGAATGTTTATATTATATATATATGAGATATATGTTATATTGCAGATTTCGTTTCAACTGTGATGCTTGTGAAGCATAATAAAATGGGACTTCATTAATGAGATTAATAAAATAAAAGAAACCTAAGATGTTGTAGAAACTTGTTTAAAAACTGGTAGCTCTAGTTTCTGCTTTGCACAGTGATATATATGATATATCCTGCACCTCATTCGATAAGGAAAGGACCGAGATCCCTTCACCGGGAGTGACTCCTTTAGCAATAACTGGCAGATGCTACAAACTCGGTTTGTCTTTTGATTGCTTCTATAGTTCTTGCTTTGCACAGCGGTATATATGATATATCCTGCACCTTATTCGATGAGGAAAGGGCCGACGATCCCTTCACCGGGAGTGACCCCTTTAGCAAAACTAGAAAAGCCTCAAAAACACTCCATTTAAAATCACTCGATTCTACGACGATATCAAGTTCATTACGCAATAGGTTTTCTTAAAAACCTGTCGTAGCTCTCCGTCATTTCAGATAAGTAGTAGTTAGTATTCGTGCTGCGTTTGTTGGCCTTTGTCAAGGCGTAGTGTGCGGTAGCTAACTGGTGCTTATCTGCTTATGCATATGATGCAGATTGGGTTAGGGTAGTCGTGCGACCTTGTTGGCCTTTGTCAAGGGTCGTGCGGGTGGGTTTAATTCAATCAGGAAATGACGGGTTGAACTTGACTAGCAGCCTATGGTTTGTTGGCCTTTGTCAAGGTCATAGGAGGCTTGGGGCAAAATATTATTGGGAATTTCAAGTGTTGAAATTTGTAATGAGATTGCATACCTTCTATGAGATAGTTGGATCCCGATACCCGCTGCGAGTAAGAGTTACTCCTGGGAGAGTTTTACACATTACAATTAGCCGATCAAGTAGGTGTCTAGAAAGGTGTTAACGGGGTTATGCCTCTGGGAAATTGAGGTTTACTTTAATTAGGTTCGTGCGAAAGCACGGGGGACCTCCCTCAAAGTACCGACACTGGCCTGGCTGAAAGATTGGCGAACTTGTAGCGTGTAATTAATCCCGGCTAGTCTTTCCTTTTATGGTTTGAAGAAAGATTTGATTAAAATAATAGGAGACATCCTGATTAGATATATTATATAACCAATCTAATCTTGCAAGAGCATTCGCTGAGTGTTTTCTTCTCTCTCTCTCCAGATAGAGAACATATCACGCCTTAATCAAGATAATAAAACGGATATATTGACCGAACCCACTTGTTATATTGAGCTGGGGAACGTTGGTCCCGCTCCAACTTATAATTGTTATAAGACAGAGCAGGAAATTGGGGAATACCAGATTTCCCGTGCCGCCCAAACGAAGAAAGTGCATGCTGATGCATCATCTTCGGGTGTGTTCATTACACAGAACTGTTTCTCAGTATCCTTTACGTCCTGGGTATGTGATACCGGATCAGGATCCCGTATATGTAATCTGTTACATGGGCTACAGATAGGTAAAGAACTGAGAACGGGTGATAAGTTTCATGAGACAGAAAACGGTGCAAGTGTTGCAGCCAAGTCTGTTGGTCACTATCACCCTGTATTACCAGAATACATTGATTCTGAACAAATGTTATTAGATACCGAACCAGATATACAAAATCATGTCAGTCTCTTTATTAGTAAAGAAAGGATATAATTTTGTATTGTTGGATAATGTTTTGAACATTTCCTATATCAAGAGTTGATCGGTTCAGGCACGTTATCTAAAAGCATTGACGTTCTAAATCAAACCACAGTTCTTAGTATACGGAATACACACAAGAGGAAGAGTTCAGAAATGAATGAATCCTTCTTGAGGTATTGTAGACTAGGTCATATCAATGCGACCAGACTGGCTGAAGTTACATATAGATGCATATTTAAATTAGTTTGAATTTACATCTTATGAAACTTGCCGGTCATGTCACAAAGATAAGATGACCACAGCTCTGTTTGTTGGAAACAGAGAAAGAGTTAGTGAACTCTTGGGATTGATACATGCTGATGTATGAAGGTCCCCTGTCTATACATGCCAAGACCGGTTCTTTTTTACTTCATTACGTTCTCTGATAATCTCTCAAGATTCAGACATGCGTTCCTGTTGAAACAAAAGTCTGAACCTTTTGAGATATTCACAGAATATAAGTTAGAAGTAGAGAACCAAAATACGGGTATAAGTATTATGTCCTTTGATGAGATCAAGGAGGAGAATACTTGAGCACGGGATTCCTGGGCTATTCTAAAGGAGAATGAGATTCTCTCTCAGCATTACTCCTCCAAATACACCATAGCACGATGGTATATCGGGGCGGAGCAATAGCACCCTATGTGATATGGTGTGCTCTATGATGAGTACTACTGAGTTTCTTATTTCCTTTTGGATGTTATGCGCTTGAGAAGATGCATACCTATTGAATAAGGTTCAAATCAAATCAGTTACCTACCACTTCATATGTGATATGGAAAGGGAAGAGCCCATATCTTAAGTTTGTTAAGATTTGGGGTTGTCCGGCTTGTGTCTAAAAGCAAATTCCGGACAAGCTCGAGGCAAGGTCTGTTATGTAGAACTGGAATGGTTTCAGCTATACAAACTACAGCTAATGATTTGGTAGAACCAAAGGATTCAATAGTTTCCAACGAACCTCAGCCTCTCCGCCGATCTAGTAGGGTTCCTCACCCACCTGAGAGATACTTTAGTTTCTCTATGACAGTGGGAGCGAGGATTGCATCATGAGATGATGACCCAACTAGTTTCGTGCAGGCCATCAGGAGTGGGACTCTGTAAGAATGGCTGGATGCTTATCGATCTGAGATGGAATCCTTATACACCAACAAAGTATGGACTTTGGTTGCTTTATCTGAAGGGTTAAATCCCCATCAGGAGCAAGTATATCTTGAGAAGATTACTTGGTGTACATGGAAAAGTTGAGACTTTCAAAGCTAGACTTGTTAAAGGTTTGCATCATAGACCAGGTATGGATTATGTTGAAGCCTTTTCTAAAGATCTATGCTTAAGTCCATCCAGATCCTACTTGCCACGGCTACATACCATGACTACGATATCTGGTGGTTGGGTGTCATGACTGCTTTTCTAAATGATGTTTTAGAAAAGAGCGTCTATAAGTACATAGCCAGAGGGCTTCGTAGACAGTGGGAGCAGCGGAAACGTGTGCAAGATGTTTTATATGATAAAACAGGCATCGCGGAGTTGGAACATCTGTTTTGATGTGGTAGTCAAAGAGTTTGACTTCATCAAAATAGTAGATGAACCTTGTATATACGAAAAGGTAGTAGAGAGTATGGTGGTGATCCTCGTAGAGTACGTGGATGACATATTCTTGATAGGGAAGGAGTTTTCTATGCTACGCTCGGTCAATCTCTGCTTATCACAAGGATTCTACATATAGGATCAAAGTGATACCTACTAAATCCTAGGTTTTGGATCTATGAGATAGATTTAATTGGATGTTAGGATACTCACTAGTTGTAGTGAGATGGTATCAATTGATCCTGGGGAGAATCACTGGAAAGGTTCCAAGGTGATAAGAACGACTGAATGTCAGTCGCAGGCATTGTCTTTATCCTCAGTGGAGGGACGGTATGTTGGAAAAGTTCCAAGCTAGATACCGTGACATACTAGACGATTAAAGGCAAGATACATCGTTACCAAGGATGCTACCAAAGAGGCAGTCTGGATATATTTAAGTTCATAAGATGAACTTCGTTCCTACCATTGTGTGACAATGGAGTTGTGGCTTCAGCCAAGGAACTACCGTCCCATCAGAAATCCAGATATAATTCTTAGGCAGTATCACCTGATCATGGAGATGGTTGATCTCCAGGGAGATCAAGGTTAGGAGAGTAGACACAGAGGACAACAGCGCGGATCCACTCACAAAGGCCTTTTTCCCAGTAGAGAATTTTATGGGATGGTTGAGTATGAGATACTTCAACCGCAGCTAATTGTTGGGTATGCGATACCATAACAGATGGCCCTAGTGCAAGTGGGAGATTGTTAGTTATATGTATGCCCTAGAGGCCATTGCTGTACATACGATGTATATTGTAGTGGATGCTTGGACATATATAGGGAGGACTTTCTTGCTCGACATGATAGTATGCTATCTGGTTGTACTTTATCTTAACATGTACTCAGATTGTCTCTATGATACATGTTGATAAAGCCCTTAGGATATGTACTCGACTACTGGGACTATGATGAGATCATACTAGTGGGGCCACGGTAGTCGACGAGTACATCCTATAACTGTTCCTAGTCGAGGGTGTATCGAGACAGGGCATCGATGCACCAGAGTAGACTAGCGTATACACATCTTGACCCATATGATGGGCGATGGATGATCCCATATCCATTGGTGTTTGACATCAAGGATGGTGTACGGGTGCTCAGTGGAGACTGGGTACACTGGACGGACTCGCCGAGAGCTCCCAGATGGTATTATACCATACGTCAGATGGCAGTTCTCCGGTGACACTGGTACAGAGTAGTCTGTTGACCCGAGATCGTCATAGAGTCTTGTGTGATTCCCACTGTGCTTTGATTTCCATCATACCACATCCAAGAGGGCGTGCAAAAAGGTGGCTTTTGGGTACAGTCCCGAATCACATGGAGGCAATGAGCGATAGGAGGGGATTCGTCTCTCCCGGTATAGGGAGTTGATGTTGTGCTGTGTTCGATTGGCTATAACCGGAAATCCCTGGCCAGGGTTGCTGAGATTTACTGGTAAGTGTTATCAGTAGTTTCTCGAACTGTTATAGACCTCATATCGACACGACTTATCGAGCTACTGGGATCTGACGTTTACCACCCCTAGGCGAGATATGCGACATATCAGACGACGAGACCGGACTGTACGGTTGTGTTACTGTTTGGATTCACAGAAGAATGTACAGGCTTGCTTGTTGATCTTCTGAGCGCTCAATACCTGGGTAGCTGTTACGTTTAGCTGACCGCTTGCAGCTTGTGGGTGTTTGATATGATCATCACCTATTGCCGGCGTATTGACGATTCTTTAGAGTCCTACACAGAGGTTTCTTGGCTCAGGCAAAACGGAGTAGGGGCACGTATGTGATATGTGCGGGACCGAGGATAATGCGATATGAGATACCGTATTCTATTCTCGCGATATTTGATATCAGCCGGGGCATCGGATCAAGTGTTGATTCGATGAATCGGTACGGATAAATATTAGTCGGTTATATGCGATATAGCCGGATTGTCGGATCAAGTGTTGATTCGATAATTTAATGTATAATAATATATATGATATATTAAATTTCATTAACTAATACTAGCTCACTAAAATATTCTTTTTCTCACTCGGGTAATACATTGATATATATGCGATATATGTTAATTGTATTATTTTCTTTTGTTGCAAATATATAATATATATGTGATATATATTATTGTGACATGATATGATTTATTATAAAACATGTTTAAGGATGATATAAAGGGATTAAGGTTTGATTAGGGTTAACACCTTCTTGTTCATTCTAGAAGGATTCTATTTTGTCATGATAAAAATATTTTGTTATGACTCATTCTTTAAACTAACCAAACCCTAACTCTAATTTATTCTCTACATTGGTTTAGCCTCTCATCCTTGACCATGGTTTGATAATCAATCATATATTCTTGATTACTATTCATCACAAAAGGATTCTTATGATCTTCTTCCTCCTTCATTCTTTCATGAAAAAGCTTGCTTGATTTTTCCAAAGTGATGAATAAATATGAGAAAAAAATAAATAAAGAGAGCAAAAATCCTACTTCATCATCCTCATCTTCCCTTGCCATTTAGATGAGGGTGTTCACATCATTTCATGAGTGTTAGCTTGTGTTAAAGAAACTTCAAGGTAGATCATCTTAGTATCGAAGATCGGAAGCAAAGGTTGCGTCTTTCTCTTCGTGGAACCTCTCGAGAGTCCGGATCCCGATGATCGCAGCGAAGGGACCACAACACGGAGCATATGAAGTGAAGGACCGGATCTACAAAGGTTGTAATCCCTCTCACTTAGTGTTAAAGTGTTTAGCATGCTTGTTTTCGCCTAATCTCTAGTTTAAAGTTCCGTATTCGGGTTGTTCGGCACGGCTAATTTTTTAATCGGGCATGGTTGATGCCTCGTAGACCCTTGTGCGCGTGCCTAGCAACCCTACAAACCGTTATATGTTAGTTATATTCACTGAGTTGGCAACTCATCCCCGTTGTGCCACAGTTCCTTGCAGGGGTAGGGTGGACGGTTAGCGACCATGCAGATCCACTTTTGCAGCTTTTATCGCATCTTTTGATAGGTGGGTTACATATGTGGTGACCATCTATTTTGGTATTGTATCATTGTATCTAGAAAATCTCCATCAAACCTTGTACTATGACTTAGAACGAGAGATGATTATATGTATATTAGTTGACAGGTGAGATCGTTGGTATGTTAGTGGATATTTCTTTTATTTATATCTATGACTCTATTGGTTTCATATAAGTTGTAAATTTTATTCCGCTGCTGTATTTTGTTGACCCCAACTAGGGATGCAACCAAACTTAACACTTTATATTTGTTATTATATCTTAATTTCATAACAACTGTGATTTTTATTTAAAAGCTAATTTTTTTAAAGAATTCCGCAAAAAGGATTTTGATCTTGGTTTCGGCTTACTTGGGTTGTGTATATATGTTTATATGTTATACAATCTAAGTGCTGGTCACATCCAAACTTTGGGTCGTGACAAAGTTGGTATCAGAGCTTAGGATTAACCTTACGGAGTCGAGTAGGGAGTTAAGATAAGTTGACGTGAGTCCGTGATTTAGGATGACCTTTGGTTTGATGGAGTAGGTGAATTAGGATGAGTGCAGTACCGTACGTATGTTCCGCGGCATATTTATGTTACCATACTCATCCTAACTAACCTTAGGATGTATATCTTGATTTGTTCTTCCTTTGACTCTCTGTTATTGATTGTTCCTATTCATAAGCCTTACCAACTCTCGTTTCTTATTCCAGTTGCTATGGCTACGGGAGCTAGGCGAGCCACAGCCAGAGATGCAGCTAGGGTGAGTCCACCTGTGACGGCGACTGTTACATTGGACATTCCGGCGTTGCACGAGCATGTTGATCCTCCTCCTCCAGATCGCATGACTAGGATATAGGAGGGTATGTTAGGATTACAGTGAGTGGTAGGACTGTTAGCTGAGGCCACTCGAGTACAGAGACAGGATCCGGCACCGACCGTGGCAGAGTCCGAGGTACAGCCCACGCAGACGGTAGCACTTGTAGACACGAGGCTGATGGAGGTATCGCTTTCAGAGTTTATGAGAATGAGACCTCCGGTATTTATAGGGACCGATGTAGCGGAGAATCCTCCATTCTTGATAGGATGGCGAGGATTGGCAGATCATTGCGATGTTCTGATGCGAGGTCAGTTGAGCTGACTAGCTTTCGTTTGGAGGGACTTGCACAGGAGTGGTGTGGGTCCATGGAGAAAGGGCGAGCTACGGGTCTTCCTCCGATGTCGTGGACCGAGTTTTCCGAGGTCTTTCTTGCCAGATTTCTTCCATAGAGCATGAGGGACGCTAGAGCTAGCAGTTTTGAAGCGTTGCGGAAATCGGCAAGTATGTCGGTAGCAGATTACGATTTACGATTCACCCAGCTGTCGCGCTATGCTCCATATTTAGTTCCTACGGAGGAACTTCGGGTGAAGAGATTCCTAAGGAGTCTGGACACGCAGTTGTATCTGGCTATATGCTCCCAGCATTTTGATACGTATGCACAAGCCATGGATGCAGCGATACGAGTGGAGGAGCGTTTGAGCGAGGCAGTGGTTGTTCCAGAGCCAAAGAGGAGTAGACCGATCGGGTCAATGACTAGACAGTTTGGCAGAGGTAGAGGCAGATATACTCCAGTCCGCAGTTTCGAATGAGGTTGGACCCAGGGCCAGATGTTCAGTTCATATCCCGAGGATCAGAGGACCCCATCTACATATTTTAGTTGCGGACTTCCAGGACATTTTGCGCGGGATTGTAGATCCCAGGGAGGGACCGTTGTTCCACAGGATGCTTTACTCCCTCCACCTTCTACGCCGATAGCTTTACTTCCTCCCCCAGTTGGCACTATGCGCCAGCCAGTTGCACCACGAGGTCGAGGCTTTGCAGGACGATCTCAGAGAGGTCGAGGAGATAGAGGTAGAGGACGACAGGATATCGGTAGGGGCCAGGCACGGGTTTTTGCGCTGACTCCACAGGATCCCCAGGCATCAAATGCAGTTGTGACAGGTACTCTTGCAGTATGTTCGTTAGATGCACATATTTTATTTGATCCCGATTCTACACATTCTTATGTATCTTCACACTTTGCACTTTCTTTGGGGAAAGAGTCGTCATTGTTAGAGTTACCGTTAGTGGTGATTACTCCGTTGGGAGATTCTTTTATAGCTCGACACGTATTCAGATCATGTTCGTGCGTATTGGTGATAGAGATTCGCTAGTTGACCTGATTCTCCTGGATATGTTAGATTTTGATATACTTCTCGGTATGGATTGGTTGGCCGCTTGTCATGCCTATGTAGATTATCGGGGGAAAGTGGTTAGATTTTGTTTTCCACGTGAACCGATGTTTGTTGTGTAGGGGACTGTAATATAACTCTTGCCAACATGATTTCTGCTCTTTGTGCGGGACGACTCTTGAAGAAGAGTTGTCATGGGTTCTTGGCTTTTGTTCAGGACTTAAGAGTCGCTGAGATTCCATTGGACCAGGTTCCGATCACACGAGAATTTCCGGATGTGTTTTCCTGCTGAGTTACCAGGATAACCGCCCGATCGCGATATTGAATTTTGCATCGACTTGATTCTAGGTGCGGGGCCTATTTCTATACCACCCTATCGGATGGCCCCGATGGAGTTGAAGGAACTCAAAAGTCAGTTGCAAGAGTTGTTAGATAGAGGACTTGTTCGTCCCAATGTATCACTAGCTCCTGTGTTATTTGTAAAGAAGAAGGACGGTAGTATGAGACTGTGCATCGACTACCGACAGCCGAATCGTGTTACTGTGCGAAATAGGTATCCCTTACCTCGTATCGATGACTTGTTCGATCAGTTGCAGGGGCTAGCTACTTCTCGAAGATTGATCTGCGATCAGGGTACCACCAGTTGAGAGTTCAGAAGGATGACATTCCGAAGACTGCTTTTCGTACCTGTAGCACCTTGAAAAGTCGTTTTGGTGTTTTCCTGAAAATCGGTGAAAATTCGGTATTTTTCCGTAAACCATCTTTTTTGTTATTTTGCAGTTTAGGACTAATTATACCTAATTTGGATAGTTAATTGCTATTTTTTAGTAGCTAATGAGTTACTCAGTAATTTTTGGTCATTTAAAAATTTTTCCCTATTTTTCAATTTTTTAATATTATTTTAAGCCGGTAAGAAAATACATTAAATTAGCGATAAATACAAATTTAAATGGGCTAAATTTAAGCTTTAAAATCATGTTAATTAAAATCTAGTTGTAACATAAATTTTTAGTATTTTATTTTACGTTTTAACTAATTTTTTATTATGGAAAACGAAATTTATTAAATTTAAGCTAAAACTTGCAATTTTGGACTTGTAGGGGGTCTTTTTGCATAAAAGTTTTTTTGTAAAACCCCATTCACTCTTCCCTCACCTCTTGGCCGGCCCCACCTCAGCAGCAAGCCCACAAAAAAATTTCCCCATCGCATTTGAACAAAATGATATGATAAGGGTTTTAAAGGGGTAAATTTGGAATTATGTGTGCTTTGATTTGAGTGGGTTGACTTGTGCTTTTCCCCACAACACCCACACCATCCCCACTCCTCCATTTCAGCTGATAATTCCTGCATTCTACAGCAGCCCCCTCCCTCTTCTTGTCTATCTCTTTTCATCATCAAATTTCATCAAAATCCTTATAAATCCATAATTTCCTTCACAATTTCAAAGCAAAACCTTATTCCCTCTCTTCTCTAACCTAATTGGTTCAAATCTTGGAGAAAGATGGCATCTTTGGAGTCATATTGTTCTTGCTAGATCTCTAGTTGAGGTATAATTTCAATCCTTGGCTAATTTGTAGTTTAAAGTGTGTTAATTAGAACTTGAAAGTGTTAATTTTAGTGCTAATTTCTAATCTAGTTTTTTAGTTCATGGCTTGAATTTTAATTAGGGTTTAGAAAACCATTATTAGGTTAATTAATTTATTTTGCTACCTAGTGTTTTGCTAACCTAAATCTAAGAGGTGAACTTGCTATTGGGTTTCAAATTAGTGTTAGTTTAAGTTTTTCTAGTATGGTTTTTTAATTGCAATTGCTATTGATAAAAATCAAGAAAGGGTTGGTTGTGGAATATAGGTTTTGAAGCATAGTTAATGTGTTGAAATTTTGTGTAGTGGCTATCTAATGGTGTGACTTGGGTGATTATGCTAGGTTGTAGTCATTTTTATCGCAAAACGGCGATGTTGCGCCGATTTTTGGAATGTTTGTGCTTACTAGTTTTGTTATAAAATTATGTGATGAAGTATTTTTGATATCTTGATGATTGTATTGGCTTATCCTATGACATTTAGGATGTGTGAGTGCGGTTTTTTTTTGAGTGAGCGGGTTTTAGCTTTGCCGGGCGACAAAATCGACGATTTTAGTTAGTTTTTGCGATTTTCGCGTGTGTTCCGCGCACCTTGTGCACGTTGTACCTAGCTTGTGAACGTTAGTATTTTCGTTTGGGATTTGCGTCGTTCTTGATATGTAACCTATGTTTGGTATTGATGTAAATTCCAGGTTCGGTCGCAGAGACGTCAGACGCGGCACGAAAGGGGAAAGCGGTGATTGCATGTGGCTAGCTAGGGATTCCGGTGAGTAGATGTAACATCTACGGGAGACTATTGTTTGGATGGCGCAAGTCACCGGATAGTTTAAGTAGTTAAGATTTCTAGTAATATTAGTAACTACATCCATGCTTTATATTGACATAAATATGCGAACCCATTCTATAGGACACCTGCACCATTACCAGGGTTTTTATATGCCGCACGAGCACTATTCATGCTTACACACACGCCCTGGTAATTGCCATGCCACCACACTAGATAACCTAGAATTTGAAACCTTTTACTATAATTGATGCTTTAACCTGTGCTATTGCCTTTAATTCCTTAAAATGAAATCATAAGATTGCTAATCATATGCATGTACCTCATCATGTTATTTGTTCATGCATAGTCTATCAATCATACATCGCAACTTGATTATTGATACCATATGCATTCATTATCATTGGCATATGCATTTATGAGGATTTCTTGAGATTTTGTGATATTTCTGGATTTCGGGGGAAAGCCGCAAAATTTCTAAACTTATTATATTTTTAAAATATGTAAATTGCGGTTTTATAGTGATGTAAGTGTCGTCCACCATGAGTTTGCTGTGGTTTTCGAGACCCGTTTCGAGGAGTTGGATGAACCGTCTCGGGTACATGGTGGGCCCGGTAAGGTACCCCAGGGCAAGAAGCTCGTGTTGCTGACGATGAGCCTGGCAGGGGACGGATTACCTACCGGTGACTGTTTGGGACGGTGGATATCCAGAGAATACCGACCGTGGCTGCGAGATGTTGAGATAGGATATTGAGATGGGTCAGCCGGATGGCTGAGGCCAGAGATACTATGACATGGATATATGAGATTTGTGATAGTTTTGAGGTGTCGTTGCTGGACACAGGTTCTTGTTGATTCTATTGGTATTGTGCGGGTATTTCAAAAGAGATTCCTAAAAGAAAAACATGATTCTTATACTTACACATTCAGATCATGAGTTGATTCACATTGCATTCATACCTGCTAGTATATTCATATTGCATACATACCTGCTATTATGTCCTGCCATACCTGTATTATAGATGCTAGAATGCTTGTGTGCATACTTGCGATAGCCTTTATAGATGTTATTTATTACTCACGAGTTGGCAACTCACCCCCGTTGTGCCACAGTCTTTTGCAGGTCCGCTCCGTCAGCGCAGTAGAGGCGGGCGCACCGCTTCTTTTGCCTCTCCTGCCAGGACTCGAGGTTTTTGCTCGTAGGTGGGTTGTATTATTATTTTTGTACCATCTTGTATATTCTTTGTATCTAGAGTACTCCATCTACTGTATCTACCAGTATTGTTGTATATTGACCTAGAGATGAGACTGTGAGATTTGTGGACTTTTTATGCTGTATTTTGGGGTCGAGCTTACTTGAGTCGACATGCTGTTTTTCTCATGCTTTTTATGATTATTTTGCATGTTGTTGTTTTATATTGCGTGGGATTTGTGACCGCCTTGTGGCGAAGAGCTAGCTCCCGCTTGGGGATGCCTTATTTGTTGGATTTATATATATTCTTGTTGTACCCATTTTGGGGGCCAGTATTTACAAAGGAGACTCTGCCGAAATTTTCGGAAAAATTGATATTGTTTTTAAAAAGGTTTTATATGACTTATTTGATAAACTCGCTTTCAATTGATTGGGTTTTCTTCACTCTTTTGCTTATTTGGTTTTGGTTTCTGGGCTTTGGCTTACTTATTTTACGGACGTCTTGAGACGTTTCGTAAACTTAAGTGCCAGTCACGTTCCGTACCCTGCGGGTCGTGACAGTACCCGATATGGACACTATGAATTGCTGGTGATGTAGTTCGGAATCACCAACGCCCCAGCAGTGTTTATGGATATGATGAACCGCATTTTGAGGCCTTTCCTTGATCAGTTTATTATAGTATTCATTGATGATATTCTCGTTTATTCCCGGAGCAGAGAGGAGCACGAGCAGCATTTGCGTATTACGTTGCAGACCTTGAAGGAGCATCATCATTTCGCTGCATACAAGAAGAAAGAACTCAAGCAAGCTCGCAAGAGAGAACTTATGACCTCGCGGATGGAGAGGGATTCGAACCCCCGATTTGCAAAATTCTCCAAGTGTGCTTTCTGGCTAGATAGTGTGGAATTCTTGGGTCACGTAGTTACAAGAGATGGGATATGTATGGAACCGAAGAAGATTGAAGCGGTACAGCACTGGCCCAGAACTGTGTCAGTTCCAGAGGTTCGGAGTTTCTTAGGTCTGGCAGGTTATTACCGACGCTTTGTGCAGGATTTTTCTCGAATCGCTGCCCCGTTGACCGGATTGACTAGGAAGGAGGTTCCATTTCTGTGGACAGATGCATGTGAGCAGAGTTTCCAGCAGTTGAAGACTCGCTTGACGACTGCACCTGTATTATCGTTACCTTCTGGGTCAGGTTGCTTTGTTGTGTATTGTGTTGCCTCTAGAGTGGGTTTAGGCTATGTGTTGATACAGCACGGCAGCGTTGTAGCTTATGCTTCTCGACAGTTGAAGAGGCACGAACAGAACTACCCCACTCATGATCTAGTGATGGCTGCTGTGGTATTCGCATTGAAGATTTGGATACATTATTTGTACGGAGAGTCGTACCAAATATTCATAAATCATAAGAGCTTGAAGTACATTTTTCAGCAGAGGGATCTGAACCTAAGGCAGCGTAGATGGATGGAACTGGTGAAAGAATTCGATTGTGAGAGCTTGTATCATCTGGGCAAGGAAAATGTTGTAGAATATGCTTTGATTCGGAGACCTGGAGGTAGCTTATCTCATTTGCACACTTTGCATAGTCATTCTTCTACAGACTGGCAGATTTTATGTGATAGTCGTATACAGTTTGAGTTCACCACGACAGGAGGACAGCTAGCATATGTTCGCACCCGACCTCAGTTATTGGATCGTATTCGAGAGACACGGCCCGCAGTTACTCGTATATCGGAGATTATGGATCAGGTTAGGGATGGAAGGGAGTCGGAGTTTGTGATTGATGATCTTAGAGTATTACGTTTTGGGACTCATCCTTGTGTACCGGATTCAGATGGGTTGAGGTGTGAGATCTTAGAGGAAGCCTACCGATCAGCATATAGTATTCATCCTGGTTCCACCAAGATGTATCTTGACTTGAAGGAGGTTTATTGGTAGGAAGGAATGAAGAGGGATGTTGCGGAGTTTATATCGAGAAGCCTGACTTGTCAGCAAGTCAAAGCTGAGCACCAGAGGCCGGCAGGAGAGTTGCAGCCTTTGCCCATTCCGGAGTGGAAATGGGATCAGATTTCTATGGATTTCGTTGTGGGTCTACCCAGGACTAGCAGGGCGTATGATTCCATTTGGGTGATTGTAGATAGATTAACAAAGGGAACTCACTTTCTTCTGGTGAAGACGACGTATGGGTTTGCACAGTATGCTCAGATTTATATCGACGAGATTGTACGATTGCATGGAGTTCCGACGTGCATAGTATCTGATAGGGGTACCCAGTTTACCAGCAGGCTATGGCTGAAACTTCAAGAAGCTCTTGGCACACGATTGAGTTTTAGTACAGCTTTCCACCCACAGACAGATGGTCAGTCCGAGCAGACCATTCAGACTTTGGAGGATATGCTTCGCGCTTGCATAGTTGGGATCGTCATCTACCTTTGATAGAATTTTCATACAACAACAGTTTTCAAGAGACGATCCAGATGGCACCCTTTGAAGCTTTGTATAGGAGGAAATGTCGGTCGCCCGTTTGCTGGACGGAATTGAGTGAGAGTAGCATTTTAGGACCGCAGATAGTACATGAGACTACAGAGAAGATTCAACTGATACGGGACAGAATGAGAGCGGCCCAGTGCAGACAGAAATCATATGCAGATCGACGATGTCGTAGACTCGAGTTTCAGGTGGGAGATCATGTGTTTCTTCGTATATCTCCGATGAAAGGTGTGATGCGTTTCGGGAAAAAGGGGAAGCTCAGCCCCAGATATGGTGGACCTTATGAGATTCTGGAGAGAGTGGGTGCTGTAGCTTATCGATTAGCACTTCCACCGAGTTTTCCCGATATGCATCCGGTGTTTCACGTTTCGATTCTTCGCAAGTATCTTCACGATCCTTCTCATGCGATCCATCATCAGACCTTACGGCTTGAGTCGGATTTATCCTACATAGTGCAGGCAGTCTCTATTCTAGACAAGCAGGCAAAGAAATTAAGATCGAGGGTACTTCCATCTGTAAAGGTTCTTTGGCAAGGAAAGAATCGCGAGGAGATTACTTGGGAGACCGATGATGCATTGCGGATGAAATTTCCACATCTTTTTGAAGGTACGTCTAGTTAAGTTTTAAATTCGGGGACCGAATTTTCTTAAGGGGGGAATATTGTAACATTTTGAAAAATTAGAAATAAATAAAATTAATTAATTAAATAATAAAAGATGTTAAATTAAAAAGTTATTAAAACCAAATAAGACAATTTTATAAGATGTATGTAAAACAAATTAAACTAAAATTTTAGTATGCAACATAAATAAATTATAAGGGTTTTAATGTGAATTTTAGCTTCATTTTAATAAAAAGAGTGTTTTATAATAACATAGTTAGTGAGGGGTCTTTGTGTAAGAAGTTTGGAAAGTTGTGCAAACAAAGAAATATGGAGAGTGTAAGTGAAAGAGGGTAGATAATGTTTTAGTTCAGATACAATCTCAAAAAAAAATAAAACATATTAGTGTGATATGGTGTTGACACCACCTCCTTTCATGCATAACCCCCACACCACACCTCCTGCTTGCATGAGGATAGAACCTTTTGGCTTTTGACACCTCCTCCTTCACCTTTTCCTTTCCTCTTCTCATATTTATATCATGTTCAGATCAGTTAACCAATTTAAAATCTGAAATTTTAAAGAAAGAAAATGTAAACAAGAACAAACATAGAAGAACAAGAGAAAGGAGAAGAGCTAAGTCTAGGATTTCATCATCATCAAGCTAGGACTAGGAGCTTGTGCAACTTGGAGGGTGTTCTTCCAGAAAATTACTTGAAGGTAAAATCCTTAACCACAGTAGGAATTTAGATTTTGTAGCTAGTTTAATTTGAAATGAAAAATTTCTATAATATCGTGTTTTAATCAAAACTAGGCTATGTTTGAATCTGCTGTAGTTTAGAGAAAAATTTACTTAACTAAACAAGGTCTTAATGATGTATGTTGAACCTAGAGCAAACTATAGGAGCACGAACCATAGGGATCGGTTTTGGGCCGTGACCAATAGGTAAATTCTGGCGTCGCCGGATTTTTGATTGGGTTTGATGTTTTGGTTTGTTGGGTAGGTATATGTGCAGAATTTTGGTTAATTAGGTATTGTTTAATCAATTCTGTTTAACTGTATATAAAATCTGAAAGCTTATATCGGAAAAGGTATCTAAAAATCTAAAATACGGCACGGTTAAAACGTATCGCGATCTGTTTTCTGTCGCGATGCAGGGTTAGGTTAAATTGCAGGGAGGTTAAGAGTTAGATTGTTTGCTATAATCGTACGTAGTGTAGTTAGCACGTACAACTTGTATTTTTTTATTTTGCCGTATAGGAATGTAGCCGTTTTCTTATACAAGTTATTTAAATTTTAGATTTGAGTGCGGGAACCTTGGAGGCCGCAAGGAAAGGAAAAGGATTGGCGATTCCTGAGTAGATACGATTTATTTCCGGTGAGTAGAACATCTACCGGGGAATTTTGTAGAGATGGCGTGTTACGCCTGTAGTTTTATTTAAATAAATGCTTAACTTTTGTATGCTAAATTGAGCATATGCACTCATATCTACATATACTTTACTTTAGTTGTTAGAACACTGCACAAGTATCGACGAGTTATGCCACGTGCACTTCTTTACATGTTACACTACACCTCGTCGATATTACCATTTCACTTTTACACATAGCAATTTTCTTCTTAAAAATGATTCATATCATACCTTAAACACCAATAGCAGTAATAAATTGCATCAATGACATCATGTTTAGTATTTGTGTATTCTAGGTTGATATAAGAGGTAATTGTATTATTGAGGATTTATGGTTTTGAGTTTTTGTATACTATTGCATAAATCCGGTGATTTTCATGATTGATGTGACATGTCCACCATGAGATATTTTTATGATTTGATTTTATTCCGAACCGAGTGGGGGAGCTATACGGTCGCGGATGTATACGTTATCCAGACTGAGTGGGGGAGATATACAGTTGGATACATGGTGGACCCGGTCGAGACCGAGGGGCAGGATAGCCGCATTTGAGGCGGGGGAGCCTAGCGAGGTTACTCGATACCGGAGATAGTGGTGAAATACGGCGGATATATAGATGATACCGACCGGTATTGTTGATTACAGGAACGTTCGAGGAATGATGCCTGAGAGAAAGGGAAGTTTTGTGTCGATGATGGACACGGAAAGATGAAATTTGTTGAGATTTCAGTTTTGGTTATCTTATTTGTAATACAGATTCATGATTTCCATACACTATCATACATCATACTTGCTCTCATTTCAGTTAGTTATGATCATCATATTTACATTATTAACCGTTATATGTTAGTTATATTCATCGAGTTGGCAACTCACCCCCGTTGTGCCACAGTTCCTTGAAGGGGTAGAGTGGACTGTTAGCGGCCGTGTAGATCCACTTTTGCAGCTTTTATCGCATCTTTTGATAGGTGGGTTACATATGTGGTGACCTTCTATTTTGGTATTGTATCATTGTATCTAGAAAATCTCCATCAAACCTTGTACTATGACTTAGAACGAGAGATGATTATATGTATATTAGTTAATAGGTGAGATCGTTGGTATGTTAGTGGATATTTCTTTTATTTATATCTGTGATTCTATTGGTTTCATATAAGTTGTAAATTTTATTCCGCTGTTGTATTTTGTTGACCCCAACTAGGGATGCAACCAAACTTAACACTTATTTTTGTTATTATATCTTAATTTCATAACAACTGTGATTTTTACTCAAAAGCCAAATTTTTATAAAGAATTCCGCAAAATGGATTTTGATCTTGGTTTCGGCTTACTCCGGTTGTGTATATATCTTTAGATGTTATACAATCTAAGTGCCGGTCACATCCAAACTTTGGGTCATGACAGCTCCTTGGAGTAGTAGTGGATACGTCTCCTCGAAGTCAAAGAAGATCCACCCGAGAGTTCCAACCTTGAGCTAAGCCTCCTTGTTGAGGTGACTAGATCACTTGGTGTGCTAAACAAAGTAACCTAGAATGAGTAGAGATTGATTTTCGTGGCTTAGTCTCACTAACCCTTGATTCTCAACTCATGAGACACTAGGATTTTTTTAGAGAGGAAGAAGATGAGAGCAAACTTCAGGAAAGAGAAATGTTTTTGGATAATGATAATTGATAAATGGCAAGGCTCCTTGATATGACAATAAGCATGGCATGAAAATAATATTTTAACAAAAATATCTACATCTCAAAATATGTCATCGAAATATCTAAAGTCAAAAGGTCAACCCAAGTCAAATTGTAAATCTAGGTAGGCATGCCACAAATTATCATTATAAAAAATAACAATATCTTTTCTCCACCTCATATTTGTTTTGACCAAGTCAATGGTCAAAACCCTAATGAGATGTCTCTTTCTATACCCTCTCTCATCCGTATATATATACCCGCATCCGTGTTCCGAAAAACACGAATACAATGAGACGAAGCTAATCCAATAATCAAATACTAGGATCCGGCTTAAATTAAAGCCTACTAGTATTGTCCGCTCGAACACCACACGCGTACAGGTACACGTATGTGATCGAACCTTTCGTAAAACAATACGACCTCTACTCGTTTCGACCAAAGCTGGGAAACACTCTGTGTTGGACTCTAAAGACTGGAGACTACACTGCCAGTGGGTTCAACTACAGGCCGCAAGAGGTACTAGCTGTACGTAAGGGTCCCTAGGTAGATATCGATAAGAAGGCTGATGAGGAAACCCATCCGAACTCCTACCGAGCCTAAATGTGACAATCTCCATACAGTCCGGCCTGTTCGTCTAAGAGTATAGCATATCGGGCCTAAGGGGATGGTCAACGTCAGACCACTAATAGCGGTATAAGTCGTGTCGGAGTGTAGCCAAGAACACACTGAGAAACTACTGGAATACCTACCAGTAAATCACACTTGCCCTTACCAGGGACTTTGTGTAATGGCTCTCCAAACACAGCGCGACATCATCCCCCAATACCGGGAGAGACGAATCCTATCTAACCGCCATTGCCTCCAAGTGCTTCCGGACTGCAACCAACTACTACCTGTTTGCACGACTCAGTAGAGCCGTGGTAGGGTAGCTATCTAAGAATAGTGGGAACACACTTGAGGTGAAGTAGCAGTGTCAAGTCACCGGACTAAGCTGTACTCATGTCACTTGGGAACTACTACCTGACGATAGGTATAGTACCAACCGGCAGTTCCCTATGAGTCCTGTACGGTGTACTCGTAACCTAACGAGCGCAAGCAGACTATCTCCAGTACGACGTATTAATGTCCGTGGGACAGACCATCTCCCCTGCTGGGATGAGAAGCGTATACACTAGTCTACTCCGGAGTATCGATGCCCCGTCTCGATAATCCTACGACTAGGGACCTGTATAAGGATGTGCTTATAGATTACCCAGCCCCCACTACTGTGACTGCCATCACAACGCTGGTAATAAAGTAAAGATCCTAAGGGCTCTACTCATATGTATAAGCGATATGTTAAAATAAACACATGCACATATTGAAGTAGAAACAAACTAAGTAGCATAATACCATTTTGAGCAAGACTGTCAATACTACTGTGAATATCCCAAGCTTCCATTAAGTAATATACAATCCAATATGATACAATAATGTCCTCTAGGGCATATACACTAACAATATCCTACTTTCACTAGGGCCATGTGCTGGTATATCGCAGACCTATCATCTCGAATGGCCTCTCGAACTGTGTCTGAGGGATGACCTTTGTGAATGGATCTGCAGTGTTGTCCTCTGTAGAAACTCTCCAAACCTCGATCTCCCGGCGATCCACGATCTCCCTGATCAATTGATACCGCCTCAAGATGTGTCTGGTCTTCTGATGGGACCTTGGTTCCTTTGCTAAAGCTATAGCCCCGTTGTTGTCACAATACAGAGGTATTGGATCAACAATGGACGGAACCACCTGAAGTTCTGTTAAGAACTTCCTCATCCAGACTGCTTCTTTTGTGGCATCAGAAGCTGCGATATACTCTGCTTCCATCGTCGAGTCAGCAACGGTGTCCTTCTTGGAACTCTTCCAGCAGACTGCCCCTCCATTGAGGGTAAAGACATAACCTGACATGGACTTGGAATCATCCTTGTCACTCTGGAAGCTGGAGTCAGCAAATGCCTCGATCTGGGAGTCTTTTCCGCCGTAAACCAAGAACATATCATTAGTCCTTCTCAGGTACTTGTGAATGTTCTTTACTGCTATCCAATGCTTCTCCCCAGTGTTTGACTGATACCTGCTTACCACGCTCATTGCATAAGCTACATCTGGTCTGGTACACAGCATCACATACATTATAGAGCCTACCGCAGAAGCGTAGGGTATAATAGACATGTGATCCCTTTCAAAATCAGTCTTGGGAGACATCTCTTTGGAGAGGGTGATTCCGTGACAAGCCGGTAAATTACCGCACTTTGAATCTTCCATACTAAATCTTTTCAGTATGGTGCCGATGTACCGGGACTGCAAAAGTCCCAACATCCTAGGTCTTTCATGGAGAACCTGTGTGACAAGAATCCTTTGACAAATTGTAGCATAGGAATGTCATTTCCAATCAAGAGAATGTCATCCACGTACAAGACGAGAAATACAACAGTTCGTGCTACAATCTTACTATAAATACATGGCTCATATGGATTTTTGATAAAGTCAAATTCTTTGACTGTTTCACCAAAACAGATGTTCTAACTCCGCGATGCCTGCTTTAGTCCATAGATGGAATTAAGCAACTTGCACACTTTCCCGCTGCTACCACTCTGAATGAAACCCTCTGGCTGGTCCATATAGACACACTCTTCTAAATTTCCATTTTAAAAAGCGGTTTTTACGTCCATCTGCCAAATCTCATAATCGTTGAAGGCGGCAATGGCAAGAAGGATCCGAATGGATTTGAGCATAGCCACTGGAGAAAAGGTTTCGTCATAGTCCAAACCAGGTCTTTGAAGAAAACCCTTTGCAACAAGTCTAGCCTTATAGGTTTTGACCTGTCCATCTACACCAATCTTCTTTCTGAAGATCCATTTGCAGCCTACGGGTTTTACCCCTTCTGGAGCAATGTCCAAAGTCCATACTTTGTTTTGGAGATAGTGCCCTCAGAGTCAATTATTGGATCACAGGCACGTGATTGCAATGATTGAGGGAGGACCTATCCCAGGAGGACAGTCTTACTCAAGATGATAGTATGCTATCTGGTTTACCTTTATCATCGTATACTGCTTTAGGTGACCTTACAGGTCACTATTGCACGTTGATAGAGCCCCTATGATTCTTGCTTGACCACCAGCAGTATGAGGGAGATCATATACGTGGGATCTGGTAGTCTATAAGCACATCCTTAAAAGGTCCCTATTCGTGGGAGTTTCGAGACAGGGCATCGATACTCTAGAGTAGACTAGTGTATACAGTCGAGACCCCGACGAGGGGCGGTGGCCGGTCTCACAAGCCACTGGTGTCAGTTGGTTCACCTAAGATGTATACAGGTGTTCATTGGGTTATGAGTACACCGGACAGGACTCGCCGGGAACATGCTAGTTGGTCTTATACCTGACGTCAGATAGCAGTCCCCTGGTGACATGTGTACAGGTTAGTTCATCGACCTGAGGATCGTCATTTGTCTCGTGTGAGTTCCCACTGTACTTTGATTACTACCATACCACGCTCAAAGGAGACGTGCAAACAGGTTTTAGTTGGGTACAGTCCCGAGCCACATGGAGGCAGTGAGCGGATCTTCAGGGGTTCGTCTCTCCCGGTATTGGGGGTGAGGTCGCGCTGTGTCTAGGAGAGCCATTACACGAAGTCCTTAGCCAAGACTGGAGATTTACTAGTAGGTATTCAAGTAGTATCTCAGGGTGTTCTGGGCTACACTCCGACACGACTTGTACCGCTTTTGGGGGTCTGACTTTTACCAACCCCCTAGTCCCGCCATGCGATGCTCATAGACGAACGGACCGGACTGTACGGATATTGTCACTGACAGGCTCAGTAGGGTGTCAGGATGAGTTCGCTCATCGACGTCCCTTTTGGTCAATAGCTGGTAGCCCGTCACGTATGGCTAATACCTCTGACGTGCTAGTGGTTAAATCCACAGCCATAGTATTGACGAGTCTTTAGATTCCCCCACATTCAGTTAATCAAGTTTCGGGCGAAACGCTGTAGAGGCCGTATGGAGATATGACAAGGTTCGATCAGATACGTGCGGTATTGCACGGATCAGGATCGGACGGTTAGTACTAGAGGCCGTATGGATATATGGCAGGGTTCGATCAAATACGTGCGATATTGCACGGATCAGGATCGGACGAATAATACTAGCAGGCTTTTGTTTAAGCCGGATGCTAGTATAGTACAGTGTAGATTTTGTCTCATTGCATTGTATTCGGTCGGAATACAAATGCGGGTGTGTATACACAGTATCGGGGTTTTCCTGTAATTTATTACGGGATCAGTTTTCTGGAGTTGCCAGTTTGTTTTTCCGTTTCGGCCAATTTCCTTTGTATCATTCATTGGCTGAAGATTGGTGGAGGAGGGCTTATTTGCATTTGTGCAAATAAGCATTTGTGGAGGGTGTTATTTGCATTTTATTGCTTCATGATGGTTGCACCACCATTTGACCTCTTCTTCTCATGATTGCTTGAGTTTTTGGAGCAATCATGGTTGTTGATGGAGTGTGGATTTGTTGATGATCATTGCTTGACTTTGGAGTCATCATGCTTTTGATGATGGTTGTATGAATGTTGGACTTGGTTTGGTAATCATGGTTGATCATGATAACCTTTTCTCTCTCTTGCATTTCTTTTTGATCCATACACTCACACTCTCTCATTCTTCTCCTCTCTATTGTTTTGGCCGGCCAATGCTAAGGGGCTGTCCAAATTTTGCTTGTGGGAATAGTTGTTGTTTTCATGCTACAAAATTCCCAAGTTCATAAAAAACTTCCACTACTTCATTTCCTCCACCAAAGGGCAACTCCATAGCCCCAAAATGAGACATGAGTTCTACACACATTCTACAGCAAACCTTGGGCACGTCGGCTCGCCAACTTCGTGCCCGAGTTGCCTCGGTCCAGAGGTGGGAGCCCGTAAAAGAAGCAGGCGACGTGGTGCCCTTCCGGCAACTTGGTGGAGACCGGAGATTCCGCGGGGAGATCGGGACGAAGACGAGAAGACCGAAGGACACGGATCGCTCGGTATATCTCTCTACCCCCTCTCTAGATAGCTAGGACTAGATTAATGGCACGATCCGGGTATATAGTGCGTGGTGGTGCCGGTTTGAAAAGTTAAAGTAAATCACCGCTTCCGCATTCCGGTGTCGGATTGACGGCCGGGGTGCCGCCGTGCACTTACAGTGGTATCAGAGCCTCGCTATTAACCTAGTCTATCTTTGGCTAATGTGTTTTACATTTCCGATCGAACAAAAATCCCAAATCCGCCGTTTTCATGTACAATCAGTTTCTGTCGAAATTTTTTGTCTCCAAAAATTTTTCAGGGTGTTGCAGAATGATGTGCAGGGAATCCTAAGAACACTGTAAAATTTTGGTAACGTGATCCCTCCATATGACCGCGGAACCGCGGCTGTAACCCCTCTTTTTCCGCGGTTCCGCCGCAGGAATATGTCTTCACTTCACCAATTTTTTTGCAGTGGGCTTTTGGGCTGAAAATAGGGGTTTTGGTATACTTTGTTTGGGCCCAGAATTTCTGTGAGTGCTACAGTATTGCTTGGGGGCCCACTTGGTAAAATTTAATCGATCGGATATTTTAAACACATTTGTTCACAGTATTTACATTATATCTGCGACCGTGAATGTCACTTGATCGGTAAATCCTGTCTAACTGCTATAGCCCGGTTAGACGGATTTGCGAACGTGACTTTCACGTTGATGTTCTGTGTTATGCTGTGATGTTGCGGATTGGTCGTGGGGGATAGCCTGGATGCAATGCTAGTACAGTTTTGTTGTATTATGTACATTTGATATTGCGGGGCGAGCGTCCGACATGTGGACTGCCGTCACTGCCTGTTTGTATTATTTTTTTGGGGCATGACCAGGTTGCGGTCGATGTACCCGTTGTATGTATATTTTACTTTCTGTACTAGGATTACCCCGCGGAGGGGTGCACGGATAGCCGGATTCTAGAAGGCAACAAGCCCGCATCTCATGGCATTGGGACGGAGGGGGCTTCACTCTAGAATTGGCGGGCTATTCGCCGCACTCATAGGGGTACAGGTTGACCCAGGAGGGGTGCCCAAGTTACCGGATTCCGTGAAGTGCCGGGTGGTCCATTCACGTTGCTAAAGGGGGCTGCCTCGCTTCAGGTTTTGGCGGGTAACTTGCCGCACCCATAGGGGTCTAGGATTTCATTGCACAGGCTATCCACACTACCAGGGGAACGTCGGGTTTCAGTAGTGGCTCTGTGAAACCCGGGGATCCCAGATATCTGTATTGTTCTGTGATGTTGCATTTTATCACGCCTTGAGCGAAATATAATATATTGGTATATATATTAGTAGATGTTGTATATGTTTTGCATCCGCGCTAGTCCAGTCCCCGCTCTGTCGTTAGTTAGCTAACCTAACGGGTAATGACGGGACCCAGTGGCGAATGCGGATGGCATATACGTACGTCATATTATTTTCGTTCTTTGTGGTGTGATCAATTAATGGGACTGCGATGATTCGGATCAATGTAAGTTAAAAACAGACCTATTCTGATGTTGTTGGAACATTTTTCAAAAAGCTGTTATTGCAAGGACGTTCTCTTTTTGTTTTGCATCGTGGTATTCAGTTGGAATATCCTGCTCCTCAGTCGACGAGGCAAGGGCCGAGATCCCTTCACCGGAAGTGACCCCTTGGACAAAAAGTTTGCGTCAGGGCAATAACTTCACTATAGCCGATTACTTTTGCTTTGCACCATGGTATTCAGTTGGAATTTCCTGCACCTCATTCTATGGGGAAAGAGCCGAGATCCCTTCACCGGGAGTGACCTCTTTAGCAAAAGTTTTCATCACTATATTTTTAAAAGCTATCCGTTCCTTCAACGATATCAAGTTCATTACGTTAAAGGTTTTCGCCAGAAACCATTCGTAGCCCTCTATCATTTCGGTTAAATATTCGGTAGTATTCAAGCTATGTATTTTGACCTCACGCCAAGGCATAGTGATTGGTAGCTGCCAGATATTTATCTGTAGCATAGATAGATGCGTTAGTTTGGGACAGTCGTACTACTATTTTGGCCTACGTCAAGGGTATGTACGGGTGGGTTCAAATTAACCTGGATAATGATGGGCAGAACTTGACATGTGACTTATGATATTTTGACCTCACGCCAAGGTCATAAGAGCATGGGGCAAAAATCCACATCGGGAGTTTCTAAAGAAACTGAAACTTGCCAGATATGCGCATACCTTCTGGAGTGTGATGACGTGAGCGGATTCCGTCACGATATCATGCGATGATAGTTGGATCCCGATTCCCACTGATGAGTTGGTTTACTCCTCGGGTGATCCCGACTAATTCTTCTTTTAGGTTTGGAGGAGAATTTGAGGTTACAGTGGGAGGTTTCCAGATTAGATAAATTGGTAACCATTCTGATCTAGGTTAGAGTGCACGCTGAGTGGTTCTTTTCTCTCTCTCTTTGGCAGCGACCATTGACCCGACCCTAAGACTATGACTCAGTGACCAAGTTGACCGAGCCTTCTTAAACACTGGCTTTTGGATTGTCAGAGTTGCTAACCTCATTGCCACTCCTACTTTTACCCATTTCTCCAGGACACCCCGTATTACTACGAACGTCCACTTCCATTGGACAAAACCATCGTATGGTTATATACGAACTCGAAGGAATTTATTCGAGGATGGTTTCCGGTTCTGGAGAAAACGAATAGGATTATTCAGTTGACTTTTCCTTTTACCTTCTCTCAGATTGCGAGTACTCCTTGGTTTAGGAGATAGTACACCTATTACGCAAATTGGATAGTCTTCTTCCAAACCTTAGGCTGGTGCCGAACGGTGGGGAATGAAGAAAACCAATTAGCATAACGATGGTGTACAGAAGTTATTAAGTAAAGACATAACAAGGGATTAGTAAGAGGGCAAAGTAAATTGCGACTGCTATTCACGACCAAACCAAGTATTTCTTCACCAATCCTAAATCACCTTTGTATTTCTCCAGGACACTCCGTATCACTACGAAGATCCACAGTTCATTGGATATTCCATCGTATGGTTATATACGAACTCGAAAGGAACTTGTTCCAGTTCGGAGATGGATTCTGGTTCAGGAGAAATAGGAATAAGGTTTATTCAGTTGTCTTTTATCTTCACCTTCTCTCACATTGCGAGTGTTCCTAGGATTAGGACAGTACACCCATTATGCTTATTGGATAGTCTTCTTCCAAACCATAGGCTGGTGCCGAATGGTAGGGAAGGAAGAAAACTATTTGGCCTAAAGGGGTGTACAGAAGGTAATGACTAAAGACATAGAAAGAGTTTGGGAAAGATGGCAAAGAATTACACGGTTACAGTTGTGAATCTGGATAATGGAAGAGGCATTATTAGGAATACCAGGATACCCCATCGAAACATTTCAATGTTTCAGTTTCACTGTGTACTATTAAAGGAAAACTGATTTCCCGATTAGATACTTACTCCAGGGTATGTATTTACCAGGTATGATTCTCACATCTGTATGGTTTTACAGATGATGAGTGGGAGTAAGTTATTGGGAATTGGGTGATCATCCTCATTATATCAGGATTCGTTGTAATCGGTGATATTTGAGGAAATCGCCTGGGTTGTTTGCCGGACGGCAAATATTTGGTTTTGAATATCCGCTGTTATGCACCAATTTCAAATTGATATATCTATACGTCTATTTTCATAGAGTGAGATATACCTTTCTGAAATTATGTCTATGACATTTACCTATATCAGTGGATGGTTAGGTAAGGATCATTAAACAGCGGTGTAATTCTTCTTAACCATAAGTACAGTTTTCAACCTACGACACACAGTGAATGAGTTATCAGACTCAAGGGACTTATACAGAGTATTGTATGTTGTCCAGGGTCTATGAGGACAGAGGGGTTGGTCTTCGTACTATATTCGGTTTACTTATGACTTCTTTAGTTTTTAGACAGGTGTTTCGTGGAAACACAGGGTCCGAATTTTGAGAAGTTATAGGTATTTGAATAAAGTAGAGAACCAGGTATTGCAAGTATCGGGATTCTTCAAAGTGATCGAAAATGTAGATACTTGTGTATGATATTCAGTTGATAGTAATGACTAAGAGAACTTTCTTCTCTTTCAGGTTACTCATAATTGGAAGCATTCCTAAGTTGAGTAACGCTGATCGACCTCTTTCCATTTAGTTGACATGCACTGGAGACAGCTGCATGATTTGAATCTGGTTCAATTAAATCAGTGCCTCTGGTTCTATATTGGATATAGAACAGTTCATATCTTAACGATATTAAGGTACGGGGAGTTGTCCGGCTTATGATTAAAACCTGACACTTGACAACTCAAGGCACGTTTCTGTAATGGCTATTTATGGGTTGACCCAGGCTATGACGAGGGTTGACTTTCTACCATCTGGAAGATCAATAGCGATATTGTTCTAGACTCGCCACGGTTTTAATAAAAATGGATTTTTTCAGAAAACAGTAGTGGGAGTATGATAGAACTGGAAGTGATTCCAAAACCGCAAACGATTACTGAAGATTTGATAGGAACCTAAAGATTCAATCTGGTTTGACATTCCATTGGCCACTCCGCAGATACGGTAGGTAACCTCAGGCACCCGAGAGTTACTCCGGTAGCCTCAAGGACGGTGACAGGGAGGTTCTTGTTTACCCACACTTGCCATTGCTGTTGTTCCAGACTGTGAGACCCGGCAGGAGGATGAGTATAGCGTCGTTCTAAACTTGCTTTAGAAGTGTACGTGTATATGACTCTTCTAGAGGGTTGTCGTAGTCAGTGGGAGCAGCGGAAGCATTGGTGGACAAGTGGCTTATGTCAATTTATAGACTAAAGCAGATATAGCGGAGATAGATCATCAATTTCTGATGTGACAGTCATAGGTTTGACTTCATCAGAATAGGGGATGGATCTGTTGAGAAGGTAGTAGGGTGTGATGTCATGGTATTTGGATGACATACACAGAGTAGGAAGTGATATTCCTATACTACGATCGGTTATACTTTGGTCGTCACACAGTGGTTTCTCCACATGGGACTTGGACATTATATCAGACATACTGGTTACTAGATCTATGGTTTTAGATCTAGATTTGGATGGTTTCCCAATTAAGGGTACTTAGACAACATTCTAAGAGTATTTAGAATGGACGACTCCTGGCACGGTAGTGTACCTGCAGGTGATGGAGTCACCCTCTCTAAAGGTGTCTTAAAGACTAAAGGGGAGAGGGATGTGCATGATTGACAGATCACTTGCTCAGGCAATTGAGTCAATCATGAGATGTCAAGTACCACACCAGATGTTGTTCTTGCACTAGATGCAATAAGTTGATATTGATCCTATCCTAGAGAAGCAATCGGAAGCAGTTTTAGAACATAAGTGAATGTTCTAGGGATATGATAACGACAGCCTCATTCCGGAGACAGTTATCATTCCAGGCTTCCAAGGTGACCTGGACGATGGGGAGGTTGTCAGAGTTATAGTTTTTCCTTCTGACGTGGGGCAGTATTTTGGACAGGTGGTCCAAGGAAATACCGTGGGTGGCATGGCGTAGGATACTGATTAAGTTCAGTTGACGATACAGTCTAAGAAGTTTGGATTTGGAGTTCATTTATGAGCTAGGTCCCATCAGACATCCAGACACATTCTAAGACAGGTATTGCTCATTTCGGGAGATAGGTTTCTCCGCGAACTTGAGATTAAGAGAGACATAGAAAGAAACATCAAAGCGGATCCACTCACTGAGGCTATTCCTCGAACGCAATAGTTTCGCAAACGAGCTTTGTGAAACTGACTAGTAGAGGAGTTGGGTGTTCGGTATCACACGGGCTGTGAGTATGCGACATCGCAATAATTAGCCTTGAGTGCACGTGGGAGATTGTTGGAGATAGTGCCCTCAGAGTCAATTATTGGATCACAGGCACGTGATTGCAATGATTGAGGGAGGACCTATCCCAGGAGGACAGTCTTACTCAAGATGATAGTATGCTATCTGGTTTACCTTTATCATCGTGTACTGCTTTAGGTGACCTTACAGGTTACTATTGCACGTTGATAGAGCTCCTAGGATTCTTTCTTGACCACCAGCAGTATGAGGGCGAACATATACGTGGGAGCTGGTAGTCTATAAGCACATCCTTAAAAGGTCCCTAGTCGTGGGAGTTTCGAGATAGGGCATCGATACTCCAGAGTAGACTAGTGTATACAGTCGAGACCCCGACGAGGGGCGGTGGCCGGTCTCACAAGCCACTGGTGTCAGTTGGTTCACCTAAGATGTATACAGGTGCTCATTGGGTTATGAGTACACCGGACAGGACTCGCCGGGAACATGCTAGTTGGTCTTATACCCGACGTCAGATAGCAGTTCCCTGGTGACATGTGTACAGGTTAGTTCATCGACCTGAGGATCGTCATTTGTCTCGTGTGAGTTCCCACTGTACTTTGATTACTACCATACCACGCTCAAAGGAGACGTGCAAACAGGTTTTAGGTGGGTACAGTCCCGAGCCACATGGAGGCAGTGAGCGGATCTTCAGGGGTTCGTCTCTCCCGGTATTAGGGGTGAGGTCGCGCTGTGTCTAGGAGAGCCATTACATGAAGTCCTTGGCCAAGGCAGGAGATTTACTGGTAGGTATTCCAGTAGTATCTCAGGGTGTTCTGGGCTACACTCCGACATGACTTGTACCGCTTTTGGGGGTCTGACTTTTACCAACCCCCTAGGCCCGCCATGCGATGCTCATATACGAACGGACCGGACTGTACGGATATTGTCACTGACAGGCTCAGTAGGGTGTCAGGATGAGTTCGCTCATCGACGTCCCTTTTGGTCAATAGCTGGTAACCCGTCACGTATGGCTAATACCTCTGACGTGCTAGTGGTTAAATCCACAGCCATAGTATTGACGAGTCTTTAGAGTCCCCCTCATTCAGTTACTCAAGTTTCGGGCGAAACGCTGTAGAGGCCGTATGGAGATATGGCAAGGTTCGATAAGATACGTGCGGTATTGCACGGATCAGGATCGGACGGTTAGTACTAGAGGCCGTATGGATATATGGCAGGGTTCGATCAGATACGTGCGGTATTGCACGGATCAGGATCGGACGAATAATACTAGCAGGCTTTGGTTTAAGCCGGATGCTAGTATAGTACAGTGTAGATTTTGTCTCATTGCATTTGTATTCGGTCGGAATACAAATGCGGGTGTGTATACACAGCATCGGGGTTTTCCTGTAATTTATTACGGGATCAGTTTTCTGGAGTTGCCAGTTTATTTTTCCGTTTCGGCCAATTTCCATTGTATCATTCATTGGCCGAAGATTGGTGGAGGAGGGCTTATTTGCATTTGTGCAAATAAGCATTTGTGGAGGGTGTTATTTGCATTTTATTGCTTCATGATGGTTGCACCACCATTTGACCTCTTCTTCTCATGATTGCTTGACTTTTTGGAGCAATCATGGTTGTTGAGGGAGTGTGGATTTGTTGATGATCATTGCTTGACTTTGGAGTCATCATGCTTTTGATGATGGTTGTATGAATGTTGGACTTGGTTTGGTAATCATGATTGATCATGATAACCTTTTCTCTCTCTTGCATTTCTTTTTGATCCATACACTCACATTCTCTCATTCTTCTCCTCTCTATTGTTTTGGCCAGCCAATGCTAAGGGGCTATCCAAATTTTGCTTGTGGGAATAGTTGTTGTTTTCATGCTACAAAATTCCCAAGTTCATAAAAAACTTCCACTACTTCATTTCCTCCACCAAAGGGCAACTCCATAACCCCAAAATGAGACATGAGTTCTACACACATTCTACAGCAAACCTTGGGCACGTCGGCTCGCCAACTTCGTACCCGAGTTGTCTCGGTCCAGAGGTGGGAGCCCGTAAAAGAAGCAGGCGACGTGGTGCCCTTCCGGCGACTTGGTGGAGACCGGAGATTCCGCGGGGAGATCGGGACGACGACGAGAAGACCGAAGGACACGGATCGCTCGGTATATCTCTCTACCCCCTGTCTAGACAGCTAGGACTAGATTAATGGCACGATCCGGGTATATAGTGCGCGGTGGTGCCGGTTTGAAAAGTTAAAGTAAATCACCGCTTCCGCATTCCGGCGTCGGATTAACGGCCGGGGCGCCGCCGTGCACTTACACTTTGTTAGTGTACATGGACTCCTTCTCGGTCCGCATTGCATCCAGCCATTTTACCGAGTCAGTGCTCTGAATGGCTTGCTGGAAGTTAGTCGGCTCATCATTATCAATGTTGCAATCCTCTCTATCCCCGTCTATAAGAAAACCGTAATATCTCTCAGGCGGATGAGAAAGCCTACTACTCCTGCGGAGTGGTGCGGGAATATCCTGTTCTTTTGAAACATCTGGTTCCACCAAACATTCAGTAATAGTTTGTGGTTATGGAATTTCTTCCAGTTCTATTGCGCTCCCACTTGTTTCTTTTTCTAAAAACTGATGTTCCAAAAATTGGGCATGACGAGAAACATAAACCTTTTGTTCCTCTACGTAATAGAAAAGATACCCCCTGGAGTTCTTTGGGTATCCCACAAATTTACACAGTACTGAGCGTGCCTCGAGTTTGTCCGCATGCTGCTTTTTAACAAAAGCTGGACATCCCCATATCTTCAGAAACTGAAGATAGGGTTTCTTCCCACTTCACATCTGATATGGTGTGGTAGGCACAGTCTTGGTAGGAACCTTGTTCAAAAGATATGCAGCTGATTCTAGTGCATAGCCCCAGAATGATCGCGGTAACTCAGCGTTACTCATCATGGAACGTACCATATCCAATAAGGTTCAGTTCCGTCTCTCCGATACACCGTTGTGTTGTGGAGTGTATGGAGGAGTAAGCTGAGAGAGAATTCCATTCTCTTTTAGGTAATCCAGGAACCCGACACTCAAGTATTGACCACCTCTATCAGATCTCAGTGTCTTGATACTTTTGCCGGTTTGTTTTTCTACATCATTCTTATATTCCCGGAATTTCTCAAAGGCCTCAGATTTATGTTTCATCAAGAAAATATATCCATACCTAGAGAAATCATCCGTAAAAGTAATGAAATAGGAATAACCACTTCTTCCATGTGTAGACATTGGACCACACATGTCGCTGTGTATGAGTCCCAAGAGCTCGCTCGCTCTTACTCCGTGTCCAGTGAACGGAGTCTTTGTCATCTTTCCTTTGAGACATGATTGACAAGTTACATAAGATTGATATTCGAACGGATCCAAATATCATTCTTTATGTAACTTGGTTAACCTTGTCTCGCTGATGTGCCCTAGTATACAATGCCATAAGAAAGCCTGATTTGTTTCCGGAGACTTTCTTTTAAGTGTGTTTAGGACATTGAAAATTTGTAGTTAGTTTAATACGTATATACCGTTGTTTAGAGTACCTAACCCAATCAGACCTTGATTAAGGTGGATGTTTACAACATCGCTTACAAAAGTAAAATCATAACCTTCTTTGGATAACAAAGATACAGAAATGTTATTACAAGTCAAACTAAGTACACAAAAACAATTGCGCGAAACCAAAATATGTCCACTTGTCAATCCAAGGTGATATTCCCTATGGACACAGTATCTACGCTCGCTCCGTTATCAACCCTGAGGGTCATATCACCGGTCTTCAGAACTCTACAGCTTCATAGTGCCAGCAATGAATTGTGTATATGAGATCCTGATCCGGTATCCAATACCCAGGAAGTAGAGTTGATTGACAGACATCTTTCAATATAATCACACCTGAAGCCGAAGCCACAACTTGCTTCGGTTCCTGGTTCTTGGCCTTCCAAGCCTTGCAATCTTTCTTCCAATGGCCCTTCTTATGACAGAAGAAGCATTCCTCCTTTCCTACTGTCATCCCCGCCACTTTTGCCTTGCCCCTTTCTTCCACCTTACTAACACCTCCTCTAGGCTTGGTGGGGGCCTTCTTCTTCTTTCCTTTGGCTTTCGCCTTGGACCTAGAAGAGGAAGCTCCACCAACAAGCAGAGCGGGTGTTTCCCTGGCTTTCTGCAAGGTGCCCTCTGCACTCCTCAACATGTTGAGGAGTTCCGATAGTTCAACTTCTTTACCTTGAATATTAAAATTCAAGATAAACTGGGCGTAGGTGGAAGGAAGGGACTGCAGAATTAAGTCTGTATACATCTCATTCTCTAACGTGGTCATGAGGTCCACGAACTCTTTAATATAGCCAATCATCTTAAGGACGTGTAACCCTACAGATGATCCGACGGCCAACCTCGCTTGAAATAGCTTATTCGAGGTCTCGTATCTTGCGATACGAGATTGATCTCTATATAATTCCTTGGTATGGAGTAATACGGATTCTAGATCCATATTATCGTGCCTCCTCTGATGTTCTTTGTCCAAAGAGGCAATCACGAGGTACTTGGCCTTCGCGCAGTCAATCTCCCAGGTCTTGTGGATTTCCTTATCCGCGACACTGGATTCTGGACCTGGGAGGGCAGGGGCTTTAGTTGTAAGGATATATCCCAACTTGTTATAAGTTATTACCATCTTGACATTCGTGAACCAATCTTCGTAGTTTGGCCCTGTCAATATATTTTTATCTAATAGTAACTTAAGGCCCGTCATGTTTGGTCGCTGCAATTAGGAGAGAGAGAAGAAACACTTTAGAATGATGCTCTTGCAAGTTTAGAATGGTTTTTAGTTTATCTAAACAGGATGTCTCCCACTTTTTCTCGAATCCTTCCTCAAACCATAAAAGAAGAATTAGTCAGGATTAATCTCACCATACAATTCTTGCTTAACCGTTCAGCCAGGCCAGTGTCGTTACTTCGAGGGAGGTTTTACGACACTTTCGCGAAGTTCCTTAATTAAATAACCTCTTTTCGATGGGGGCGTAGCCCCGCTAACACCTTTCTAGACACCTACTTGGTTTATAGCATTGATCGTTAAGTGAAAAAATCTCCCGAGGAGTAGCATATACTCACAGTAGGATCGGGATCCAAATATCATCGTGTGATAAAGTCGAAGGAATCCTCCCAAAATTATCACACTCCAAATGGTATGCAACACTAGTAAGTTTCAGTTTCTTTAGAAACTCCCGATGTAGATTTTTTCCCCATGCTCTTATGACCTTGACGAAGGCCAATATATCATAAGTCACATGTCAAGTTCTACCCGTCATTATCCAGGTTAATTTGAACCCACCCGTACATACCCTTGACGAAGGCCAAAATAGCAGTATGACTGTCCCAAACCAACACATCTATCTATGCTACAGATAAATATTC
Organism: Agapanthus africanus; assembly: GCA_030015575.1. NCBI lineage: Eukaryota > Viridiplantae > Streptophyta > Magnoliopsida > Asparagales > Amaryllidaceae > Agapanthus > Agapanthus africanus. The sequence continues at coordinate 361,409,413 of JASDDO010000022.1, read as the reverse complement.
AGCAGCTACCAATCACTATGCCTTGGCGATGGTCAAAATACATAGCTTGAATACTACTGAATATCTAACTGAAATTACGGAGGGCTACGAATGGTTTTTGCGAAACCGTGAACGTAGTGAACTTGATATAATTGAAGGAACCTGATAGCTTTTAAAAGGAGTGGTTTAAGCTCCGCATTTTAAAAGTTTTGCTGTTTTGAAAAAACCGAGTTGTTTTGAAATTGTTCCAACGATTCAACTTTGGTTTGTCTGCTTAGCATTAATATAATGCAGTCACATCAATTAATCCTACCATTGCAGAAAACAACGAAAATACAACGTACGCTTATTCCATCCGCATTCGCCACGGGGCCCTGTCATCACCCGTTAGGTTACTTAACTAACGACAGAGCGGGTGCCGAACTAGTGCCTATGTAAAACATAAGCAAAGTCTACTAGATATCATATATAGATATATACATTCGTCAGACGCAATGATAGGTATTCCAGATCACAGATGAACACATTGGCTATACTAGGAAACCGTGTTTCGTTTGAGCCTGTAACGAAAGACGGATTACATAGTCGTGATGAACAGCCTAACCCCACCCTAGACCCCTACGGGTGCGGAAAACTACCCGCCAAATACCCAAAGTGAAACAACCTCCCTCAACACAGTGAGTAGGCCACTCGGCACTTCAATGTACCTGGTAGTTTGTGCACACCACCTTGGGTCTATCGTATGAGCAAAAACAGTAAAAGAAATAATACAACGGTGTCTACAACCTAAACCGGGATGTGCCCCGCAAAAATAATATTACATCACTTTACAAATTTTACATCGAATAAAAGAATGAAAACCCTCATCTCACATCCCTGGCTATTCATCACAACGATATAACAAGTTCATATACACAAACCAATAAAAACATCACAGAAATGTGCAACCCTCAACTAACCGATATATAGAAATTAGCGGAAGTTTACGAACACATTTATCACAACATAGATAAAATCCGATAAGCCAAAGTTCTTAGAATTTTGATCAATAACCAAATTTGAATCTACTCCAAGTACAACATTGTACACAAAAATTCCTGAGCAGAAACAAAATATCCCAAGCAACACAAAACAACAGAATGTACCACCAGAGGAAATTTGGACCAACTCGGAGTTGACTCGGCCGCGGATCGGCGGCAGAACTCTTTGTTCTACCGCAGTTCCATGGTGGTCTCACCGAGTTAGGCGCCCAAATTTTTTCAGTGATCTACAAAAAACCTGCACGTATTTTTCAGGTCCCAGAAAATATTTTTAGACCAGATTTTAAATTCGACAGAAAGTGCACAAAATATTCATGTTTTCGGGATATTTCCGTGATTGAAATTCTAAAGACTTTGCTAAAATGTTAGTTGTGATTTAGCTAGGCTCTGATACCACTGTAAGTCGACGTTACCCACCCCACGTGTTTGCGGGGAGGCGGAATAGGTAAAAAACCATTTTTTTTCAAACAAGGTGACATCGACTATGCATAAGGATCTTTGCTAAACCCTAACTAACAAACTAACTAGATGTTGTAACTACTATGTAAAATGATTATACCTCAAGCTACAAGTCCTTCTTCTCCTCTTTGATGTGAGCTCCTTAGAGTGGTAGTGGATGCGCCTCCTCGTCGGCTTCTCGAAGTCAAAGAAGATCTACCCGAGAGTTCCAACCTTGAGCTAAACCTCCAAGTTGAGGTGAATAGATCACTTGGTGTGCTAAACAAAGCAACTTAGAGTGAGTAGAGAGTGATTTGAATGGCTTAGTCTCACTAACCCTTGATTCTCAACTCATGAGACACTAGGGTTTGTTGAGAGTGGAAGAAGAAGAGAGTAAACTTGAGGAAAGAGAAATGTTTTTGGATAATGATAATTGATAAATGGCATGGCTCGTTGATATGACAATAAGCATGGCATGAAAATAATATTTTAACAAAAATATCTAGGTCTCAAAATATCTCATCAAAATATCTAAAGTCAAATGGTCAACCCAAGTCAAATGGTCAATCCAAGTAGCCATGCCACAAATTATCATTATAAAAAATAACAATATATTTTCTCCACCTCGTATTTGTTTTGACCAAGTCAATGGTCAAAACCCTAATGAGATGTCTCTTTCTATACCCTCTCTCATTCGTATATACATACCCGTATCCGTATTCCGAAAAACACGAATACAATGAGATGAAGCTAATCCAATAATCAAATACTAGGACCCGGCTTAAGCCAAAGCCCACTGGTATTGTCCGCTCGAACATCATACGTGTACAGGTACATGTATGTGATCGAACCCTGTCGTAAAACCATACGTCCTCTACCCGTTTCGCCCGAAACTGGGAAACCCTCTGTGTGGCACTCTAAAGACTCGACACTACGCTGGCAGTGGGTTCAACCACAGGCTGCAAGCGATACTAGATGTACGTAATGGTCCTTAGGTAGATGTCATTAAGAAGGCCGATAAGGAAACCCATCCGAACTCCTACCGAGCCTGAATGTGATAATCTCCGTACAGTCCGGTCTGTTTGTCTAAGAGTATCGTATATCGGGCCTACGGGATGGTCAACGTCAGACCCCTAATAGCGGTATAAGTCGTGTCGGAGTGTAGCCCAGAACACCCTGAGAAACTAGTGGAATACCTTCCAGTAAATCTTATTTGCCCTGGCCAGGAACTTTTTGTAGTGGCTCTCCAAACACAGCGCGACATCAACCCCCAATACCGGGAGAGACAAATCCTATCTAACTGCCACTTCCTCCAAGTGCTTCGAGACTGCACCCAACTACTACCTGTTTGCACGACTCAGTAGAGCCGTAATAGGGTAGTAATCTAAGAACCGTGGGAACACACTTGAGGAGATGTAGCAGTGTCAAGTCAACGGACTAAGCTGTACTCATGTCACCTAGGAACTGCTACCTGACGATAGGTATAGTACCAACCAGCAGTTCCCCACGAGTCCTGTCCGGTGTACTCATAACTTAATGAGCACTTGCATACTATCTCCAGTACGACGTACTAATGGCTGTGGGACAAACCATCTCTCCTGCTGGGATGAGAAGCGTATATACTAGTCTACTCCGGAGTATCGATGCCCCGTCTCGATAATCCTACGACTAGGGACCTGTATAATGATGTGCTTATAGATTACCCAGCCCCCATTAGTATGACTGTCATCACAACGCTTGTAATCAAGAAAAGATCCTAAGGGCTCTAGTAATATGTATAAGCAATATGTTAAAAGAAACACATGCACATATTGAAATAGAAACAAACCAAGTAGCATACTACCATTTTGAGAAAGACTGTCAATACTACTGTGAATATCCCAAGCTTCAATTAAGTAATATAAAATCCAGTATGATACAATAATGGTCTCTAGGGCATATACACTAACAGTCATGTGACTTTTTTGTCCTCCGTCAAGGTTCATGCGGGTGGGTTTAATTCAATCATGAAATGTATGGGATGAACTTGACTAGCAGCCTATGGTTTGTTGGCCTCTGTCAAGGTCCTAGGAAGCTAGGGGAAAAATATTATCGGGAATTTCAAGTGTTTAAATTTTCAATGAGATTGCATACCTTCTATGAGATAGTTGGATCCCGATACCCACTGCAAGTAAGAGTTACTCCTGAGAGAGTTTTGCACGTTATAATTAGTCGATCAAGTAAGTTTCTAGAAAGATTTTAACGGGGTTACACCCCTGGGAAAATGAGGATTATTTTAATTAGTTCCGTGCGAATGCAGGGGGAACCTCCCTCAAAGTACCGACACTGGCCTGGCCAAAAGATTGGCAAACTTGTAGGGTGTAATTAATCCCGGCTAGTCTTACCTTTTATGGTTTGAAGGAAGATTTGATAAAAACAGTGGGAGCCATCCTGATTAGATAAAATAATAACCAATCTAATCTTCCAAGAGCACACACTGAGTGTTTTCTTCTCTCTCTTTCCTGGTAGCGACCATGACATGCCTTAATCAAGATAATAATATGGATGTTTTGACCGAACTTGCTTAATATACTGTGCTGGGGAATGTTGGTTCCACTCTATGTTATAATTTTTATAAGTCCGAGCAGGAAATAAGGGAATATTCGGATTCCTACGTGACCTAAACGAGGAAAAAGCATGTTGATGTATATTCTTCGGGTGTGTTCATTACCAAGAACTGTGTCTCAGTATCCTCTACGACCTAGGTATGAGATACTGGATCAGGATCCCACATATGTAATCTGTTACATGGGCTATAGAAAAGGTAGAGAACTGGAATTGGGTGATTTGTCTCTAAGTGTAGAGAATGGTGCAATTGTTGCAGCCAAATCCGTTGGTATATATCACCTTGTATTAATACATTGATTTTGAACGAATGTTATTACATACCGAACCTGATATACAACATTACATTAGTTTCTTTATTAAGTTAAAGAAGGATATAATTTTGTATTGTAGGATAATGTTGAGAACATTTTCCTTAATCAAGAGTTAATTGGATCATGCACGTTAATTAATGGCATATACATTCTAAATCAAACCACAGTTCAAAGTATATAGAACACACACAAGAGGAGTAGTTCAGAAATGAACGAATCCTTCTTGAGACATTATAGACTAGGCCATATCAATGCGACACAACTGGCTAAGTTACATAAGGCTGGATAATTCAATCTGTTCGAATTTTCATCTTATGATACTTGCCGGTCTTGTCTCAAAGGTAAAATGACCAATACTCCGTTTACTGGAAACAGAGTAAGAGTTACTGAACTCTTAGGACTGATACATAGTGATGTATACGGTCCTATGTCTACACAAGCTAGGGTTGGTTCTTTGTACTTCATTACATTCATCGATGATCTCTCAAGATTCGGATATGTGTCCTTGTTGAAACACGAGTCTGAAGCTTTTGAGAAATTCAATGAATATAAGTGCGAAGTAGAGAACCAAAAGGGTGGAAGTATTAAGTCCTTCGATGTGATCGAGGAGGAGAATACTTGAGCACGGAGTTCCTGTATTATTTAAAAGAGAATAAGATTCTCTCTCAGCTTACTTCTCCGAGTACACCACAGTACAACGATGTACCGGGGCGGAGGTATCTACCCTATGAGATATGGCGCGCTCTATGATGAGTACTGCTGAGTTACCTAATTCCTTTTGAGGCTTATGCACTTAAGAAGATGCATACTTATTGAATGGGGTTCCATACAAATCTGTGCCTACCACTCCATATGAGATATGGAATGGGAAGAGACAATGTCTTAAATCAGTTAAGATATGGGGTTGTCCGACTTATGTTGAAAAGCAAAATCCGGACAAACTCAAGGAAATGTCAGTTCTGTAAGTTTGTTGGATATCTCAAACATTTGGGAGGGAATATCTTCTACCACACTGAGGAGCAAAAGGTGTATTGTTTCTCAGCGTGCCACATTTTTAGAAAAGGAATTTCTTATGGAAGAAATTAGTGGTGAGGAGGTAGAACTGAAAGGAGTTCCAGCTGGATAAACTAACAGCTGATGATTTAGTGGAACCAAAGGATTCAATAGTCTCCAACGAACCTCAGCCTGTCCGCGAATCTGGTAGGGTTCCTAATCCACCTGAGAGATACTACGGTTTCCTTAATGACGGTGGGAGCGAGGATTGCATCATGGTAGATGATGACCCAACTAGTTTCAGGCAGGCCATCACGAGTGGGGACTCTGTGAAATGGCTGGATGCTATGTGATCTAAGATGGAATCCATGTACACAAACAAAGTATGACTTTGACAGTTGCTCCTGAAGAGGTAATACCCATCGGGGACAAATGGATCTTGAGAAGATTCTTAGTGTAAATGGAAAAGTTGAGACTTTCAAAGCTAGACTTGTAGTAAATGGTTTTCGTCAATAACCTGGTGTGGATTATGATGAAACCTTTTCTCCAGTGGATATGATTAAGTCCATCAAGATTAAAGCAGGCATCACGGAGTTGGAACATCTGTTTTAATGTGGCAGTCAAAGTGTTTGACTTTTTCAAAAAGGTAGATGAACCTTGTATATACAAGAAAGTTGTAGAGGGTAAGGTTGTCTTCCACGTATTGTACATAGATGACATACACTTGATAGGAAATGGTTTCCTATGCTGCACTCGGTCAAGCTCCTCTTATCACAAGGATTCTCCATGGAAGATCTGGACGATAACTACTACATCTTGTTATGATCTATAGTGATAGATCTAAGAGGATGTTAGGAGTGTCCCAAATCCAGGTACATTAACACTATTCTAAAGGGGTTTAGTATGGAGGATTCTAAGTGTGGTGGTTCGTGCAGGTTTACCTAAGACGGCAGCAAGGTTTCGGGAGGCATCGTCCATGCCATATTCAAAAATTTGCTGTTTTAGTTAACCCTAACAAAGAATCGTCAACTAGAAATCGACGGAATAACATATGTAAACAATTTACATCTTAAGTGAGCAAATAATAGAACCTTTGCAGACCGGTCCTTCACTTCAATAGCTCCGTGTAGTAGTCCCCTTCGCTACGATCGTGAACTCCGGACTCTAGAGAGGCTCCCTTGAAGAAACGAACATGCTTGCTTCGAAGACTTCAAGGCCGAAGATGATCTACGTCGAGGAGACACTGACCTAAGATATCTCTTCACTAATTATGGAATTAGTGAAGCAAACACCCTATACTAAATGGCAAGTAGTAGAGGATGATGAAGTAGGAAGTGGGCTCACTTTAGATTTGATTTTCTCACACTTTTTCTCATATCTTCATTGAAGCAAGAAAGCTTTTAGGAAGAATAATAATAAGAAGAAGAATATCCCATATGATAATTCATCCAAATGAATTATTGCAAACATGGGTGAGTTAAGCCCTCATGCCTAACTCATGTAGAGAATAAACCAAGGGGTAAGGTTAAGGGTTGGGTTAACAAATATCCTAAGTAATGACAAAAAAGTGGACTTTGTCAATGTTTCTACAAGCTTCATCCAAGCTTGACAACATTGACCAAGTCTTCTCTCTTTTGTTATAACTTAAGAAATAAATAAAACCCTAACTTAACCCTAGCATGGTTTAAGTCTCATACACCCATCTTTCTATGTATCATCATGCATGACACAAAATAATGTACACTTACATATATCACATATATACAATGTGCACAAACCAAGTGAGAAAAGAATCATAAGTGAGGTAATACAAGTTAATGTAATGTAATATATCTAATATATTATTATACATTAGATTATCAAATCAACTTTTGATTTAATAATCCGGCTATATCACATATAACCGACTAATATCATGTGTAACAACCTATCGAACCAACACTTAATCCGATAACCCGGCTATATCATATATAACTGACCGATATCTCATATTGCGAGAATAGAATACGGTATCTCATATCGTATTAATCTCGGTCCCGCACATATCACATATGTGCTCCTACTCCGTTTCGCTTGAGCCAGGAAACCCCAGTGTAGGACTCTAAAGACTCGTCAATACGCTGGCAGTAGGTGATGATCATATCAAACACCCATAAGCCGCAAGCGGTCTGCTAAACGTAATGGCCACCCGGGTATTGAGCGATCAGAAGATCAACAAGCAAGCCTTCTCACTCTCTTGCGAATCCAATCAGTAACACTACCGTACAGTCCAGTCACTTCGTCTGATATGTCGCATATCTCGTCTAGGGGTGGTAAACGTCAGACCCCCAGTAACTCGATAAGTCGTGTCGATATGAGGCTCATAACGGGTCGAGAAACTACTGATAACACTTACCAATTTATCTCTGAAGCAGCCTTGGCCATGGACTTCCTGTTATAGCCAATCGAGCACAGCACAACATTAACCCCCAATACCGGGAGAGACGAAACTCCTCCTATCGCTCATTGCCTCCACGTGATTTGGGACTGTACCCAAAAGCCACCGCTTTGCACGTTCTGTTGAACGTGGTAAGGTGGAAATCAAAGCACAGTGGGAATCACACAAGACTCTATGACGATCTCGGGTTTATAGACTAACCTGTACCAGTGTCACCAGAGAACTGCTATCTGACGTGAGGTATAATACCATCTGGGAGTTCTCGGCGAGTCCGTCTAGTGTACCCAGTCTCCACTGAGCACCTGTATACTGTCTCTGATTTCAAACACCAATGGATATGGGATCATCCATCGCCGATCTACATGGGTCGAGAAGCTATATGCTAGTCTACTCTGGTATATCGATGCCCTATCTCGATACACCCTCGACTAGGAACATTTGAAGGATGTACTTAGCGACTCTGTCCCCATTAGTATAATCTGCATCATAGTCCTGTTAGTCAAGTACTCATCCTAAGGGCTTTATCAACATGTAACATAGAGACAATCAGTGTACATGTTAAGATAAAGAGCAACCAGATAGCATACTATCATGTCGAGTAAGAAAGTCCTCCATATATATGTCCAAGCATCCACTACAATATACATCGTATGTACAGTAATGGCCTCTAGGGCATACATATCACTAACAGTTCGCCCACTTACTCATGAATCACTCTCTCCAAAAAGATGTCTCCCGAGACTGATTTTGAGAGAGCTCGTGTGCAATACCCTATGCTTCGGCAGTATGCTCTATTATGTATGCGATGTTATGTACCAGACCAGATGTAGCTGACTCACTAGGGGTAGTGATCAGGAATCAATCGGATCTTGGGAGAATCACTGGACAGCTGTGAAGGACATTCTTAAGTACTAGAGAACCACTAAAGAAATGTTCTTGGTTTTTGGTAACGGTGAACTCCAGTGGGAATCCTTTACCGATTCGAGCTTCCAGAGTGATAAGGACGACTGAAAGTTAGTCTCGGGCTTTGTCATTACCTCAGTAGAAGGATGGTATGTTGGAAGAGTTCCAAGCTATATACCATGGAAAACTAGACGATAAAGGCTAAATACTTCTCTACCAACGATGCTGCCAAAGTGGCTGTCTGGATATTTCTTGTTCATGAGATGAACATTGTTCCTACCATTGAGCGTCCAATAACTGTTATTGTGAGAACAATGGAGTTATGCCTTTGGCCTAGGAATGCCGGTCCCATCAGCGATCTAGACATATTCTGAGGCAGTATCACCTAATCAGGGAGATGGTTTATCTCCAAAGGATCAAGGTTAGGAGAGATGACGTGAATGACAACATGGCGGATCCACTCACAGACGCCTTTCCCTATAGAGACTTTTATGGGGCGTTGAGTATGAGATACTACAAAATGGCCTTAGTACAAGTGGGAGATTTTTTGTTATATGTATGCCCTAGAGGCCATTATTGTACATATGATGTATATTATAGTGGTTGCTTGGACATAAATAGGGAGGACTTTCTTGCTCGGCTTGATAGTATGCTATCTGGTTGCTCTTTATCTTGACATGTACACTTATTGTCTCTCTGTTACATGTTGATAAAGCCCTTAGGATGTGTACTTGACCACTAGGACTGTGATGTAGATCATACTAGTGGGGCCAGGGTAGTCGGTAAGTATATCCATCAATTGTTCCTAGTCGTGGGAGTATCGAGACAGGGCATCGATATTCCAGAGTAGACTAGCGTATACGCTTCTTGACCCATATGATGGGCGATGGATGATCCCATATCCATTGGTGTTTGACATCAAAGATGGTATACGGGTGCTCAGTAGAGACTGGGTATACCGAACATGACTCTCCGAGAACTCGTAGATGGTATTATACCTCACGTCAGATACCTGTTCTCTGGTGACACTGATACAGGTTAGTCTGTAGACCCGAGATCGTCATAGACTCTTGTGTGATACCCACTGTGTTTTGATTTCCACCTTACCACGTTCAAGAGAACGTGCAAAACGGTGGTTTTTGGGTATAGTCCCGAGTCACATGGAGGCAATGAGCGATAGGAGAGGATTTCGTCTCTCCCGGTATTGGGGATTGATGTTTTGCTATGCTCTATTGGCCATAACAGGAAATCCCTGGCCAGGGTTGCTTAGATTTACTGGTATGTGTTATCAGTAGTTTCTCGAACCGTTATGGGCCTCACATCGGCATGACTTATCAAGCTATTGGGGTCTGACGTTTTCCACCCCCCGGCTGGATATGCGATATATCAGACAAAGAGACCGGACTTTACGGTAGTGTTACTTATTGGATTCACAGAAGTATGAATATGCTTCCTTATTGATCTTCTGATCGCTCAATACCCGTGTAGCCGTTACGTCCAGCTAATATCGTTGACGGATTGTGGGTGACTGATAGGATCATCACCTACTGCCGGCGTATTGACGAGTTTTTAGAGTCATACACATAGATTTCCTGGCTCAGGAGAAACGAAGTAGGAGCACATATGTGATATGTGTGGGACCGAGATTAATACGCGTATGTGTTACCGTATTCTATTCTCGCGATATGTGATATCGGTCGGTTATATGTGATATAACCGGGTTATCGAATCAAATGTTGATTCGATAAGTTGATACAAAACATATTAGTCGGTTATATATGATATAGCCGGATTATTAAATCAATTGTTAATTTAATAATTTAATGTATCATTATATATTTGATACATTAATTTACATTAACTAATATTAGCTCACTTAAGTATTTCTTTTTCTCACTAATGTACACTTAACATATATCTGATATATATTATTGTGTCATACTTGTTGTAACATGCTACATGTAAGTCGACGTTACTCACCCCACAAGATGCGGGGAGGCGGAAAAGGTAAAACGATCATTTTCGTTCAAGGTAACATCGACTATCAAAAGGATCTTTGCTAAACCCTAACTAACAAACTATCTAGAAGTGGTTAACTACTATGATAGATGATTATACCTTAAGATACTAATCCTTCTTGTTCTCCTCGTCGGCCTCCTCGTCGGCCTCCTCGATGTAATAGAAGATCCACCCTAGAGTTGTTACTAGAAGCTTCAACCACCAAGATGAGGTAACTCGGTGGCTTAGAGTGCAACTCCAAGAGACCTAGATGATATAGAGAATGATTAAGGATTTGTTAGCCTCACTAACCCAATGATTCTCAACTCAGGAGACACTTAGGGCTAGGTTGAAGAAGATGAGAGAGCTTAAGGAGAGAGAATGTGTTTTTGATAATGAAATAAACTTAACTCATTTGGAAATAACATGAAGCATGAAAATATCTTAATAATATATATTTAAACATCAACCATGCTTCATTTACTTCCTTTGAGATGAATCATCTCATGAGTCATGGTTCATTGAATGAACATAACACATCATCTGCTCTACCTCATTAAGTTTAATTCACGAATGAAATAAACCTAAATGAGTCATCTTCTTTCTAGAAGCTTCCCGACAAATTACGAGAATGCCCCTCCCATCCGTATTTACGAAAAATATGGATATACTGAGACTGCATAAATCCAATACTAGAATCTGGCTTAAACCAAAGCCTACTAGTATAATCTGTCCGAATATCATATGTGCACAAGTACACGTATATGTCCGAACCCTGCCGTAAAACCATATGACCTCTATATCGTTTCGCCCGAAGCAGGGAAACCCTCTGTGTGGGACTCTAAAGACTCGACACTATGCTGGCAGTGGGTTTAACCACAGGCCTGTAACGTTTTAGAAATCGTTTTGCGAATTTTCCGTTTTTAGGGCAAAATAGTCGGTATTTTCCGTTTTAACCCAATTGTGATCAAACTTCAATATAGACTTGCCGGCACCTAGTTTAGCTAGAATAAAGCTAGTGCACGAACTTTGAGGGTCAATGGGAAGTTTTGGTTCACATAGATTTTTCCCTAATAAAATATTATTTTAATGCTTTATTTGTGCACTTTATTAGTGGTAATTATTTTTTTTGTGGGTTAATTACTACTATTGTGGTTTTATGATAAACTAATCACTAGAATTATGTTTAGAACCATCCATCCAAAATATCATGATATTTGTGGAAATTAAGTGAATTTTTAAAGAAAATAAAATAAAATGACATAAAGGTATTGTGTTTTATTAAGCAATTATTGTGTTTTTTCTCTAGTTCTTTCTACAGCATTCTATAAACCACTTCCTCCCTTCATTTTGGTCGGCCCCTCTCTCTCTCCTTGGCTGCCCTCATTTTTCCAACTTCATTTTGCTTGAAAAATTCATGAAAAATCCAAATAAATTCATACAAATTCAAATATAAATCAAACCCATCATTCTTCTTCTTCAATCATGCTTGGGTTTTCATTGTAGTAAGGATTTTGGAGGCTAAAGTGTGGATTGTTCTTGTTTCAAGTTGTGTTCATTGAAGGTATAAAACTTTAACCCTAATCTTTTTTTGTTGCTTAATACCTTTAATTAGCTTAATTAGATGTTTAATTTAAACTTTTAAATTCATATTTAGAAATTTAAGATATCATTTTGATAATCAAATTAGGATTTTGATTAGTGGTTTGGTTAAGTGATAAGTTAAGACAAATGAAAACATAATCAAGTTAATAATTTGTTAAATGATATTTTCCTAATCGGGTAATTAAGCGAATTAACAAACTAAAATTTTACTAATCCTAATTAGTGAGATTTAAAATTATAGTAAAGGTTTAAATGGTTTAATCTTGCTAATTATTAATATTTGTAAATTCTAGTTTGGTAAAAAGTTGTAGTTTGGTGCTAAAATGTTATATGTTGCTTACTACATTTCGGTAAGTTTTAGACGTGGGTTTCTTTTGACGTTGCGACGTTAATTATATTGATTCCACGTTTATTTGTGTGTTGTGAATGCGCGATCGGTACGATCAGGATCTAGGCTTGGTAGTTGTGTCGCTTTGCGTTCCTAGCTAGGGTCGTACCGACGTCGTTCGTGTCTTTGTGTAGCTTTTGCTCTTGAGTTCTTTTCGTAGTGTCACTATGCGCGTTAGCCGCTAAACGGACACTCGAGAGTACGTTAGGAGTTGGTGCGTCAGTTAAACGTAGTTGTACGTATTTTTGGTCGATTGCTTATATACGCTTGCTTTATTGTTATTTGTGTTCAGGATCGCTGGAGGGGACTTCGGGCGCTGCGAACAGGGGAAAGCGAGTAGTTTGCTTTACTAATCCAGGATGTTTGGTGAGTAGATTTAACATCTACATGGGAATCGTCCACATGACGTTATGTGTCTGGGCTAGAGATGTTATGAATTATCGCATATTCTATTTCATATATAGAGTTGTGCATACGCCTTATTGCTTAGTTATTTGTTATGCTTGGACTTGTACCTTTAGGAAACTGCACTATTATTGACGGCTCATGTTGCACGAGCACTAATTGTATGCCACACACACCGTCAATAATTTCCATGACACGCATAACACACATACCTATATGATATTGTTTGGTTAGGAACATTGAGACATTGATTTATATTTCTTTATGCATGACAAATAGAATACATATATACCTAGATGCTTACACATATGCCTTGACATGCTTACATGCTACTTACCAGTATACCAATAGGATATTGTACCATTAGCGATAGGTACATACACACCTAATGACATAACTACATGTATACATTGCATACATACTTCACTTATACCTGGAGGGTATATTGCATCATTATTGATAGGTAGATACGTATACCTTGCTATACCTTCATGTTTACACACATATCTGATTATAGCTACATGTTTACCTTTATTTGATGTTATATAGAATTGGAGAAATTAGGAACCGCATGATATTTATATTAACTTGTTGCAGTTAAATAGCGGCTTTTCCTTTATATGCTCGCATTTTAGTTTTATGTTGCGTATATTATATTCATGGATTGCGCATTGAGATATGGATTTTTCATGATGTTTTCTGGATTTGAGGACCGTGGTAGTTTCATGAAATTATGCATTATTTGAAAAACTCGGTTTCTCTTGATATGATATTTCAGCAGCCACCATGAGATTTATCGATTCTGATATATATACCATTCATGACTGTTGCATATATACATTGTCATATCATCGCTTCATGTATTAGTTGTACCTGATAGAGTACCTTACATGACTGTTGCATATATACATTGTCATATCATCGCTTCATGTATTAGTTGTACCTGATAGAGTACCTTACATGACTGTTTCATACAGATTGTCATATTATTGCTTCATGTATTAGATGTACCAGTTAGAGTATCTTTCATGACTATTGCATTCATATGACCATTTATTGCTTAGCTTACATATGTTAGATTCGCGTTGTACGTGCATACTTGCGATTACCTGCATATGTTATTTACTATTCACGAGTTGGCAACTCACCCCCGTTGCTCCATAGTGTTTTGCAGGTTGTTCCTTACAGTAGTCAGAGGTAGGGCTATTATCATCTATCATAGTATCTTTTGCTGCGGATACCGCTTCGGTTCACAGTATGCAGTTTTGCTTTAGGTGAGTTTTGTGGTTATCCGTTCATGTTTATTGTATATTCGTTGTATCCTGTACTCTCCATCTACCATTATCTTGTATGACTTAGAGACTTGATGTGAGGACGATATTGTATATTATTTTGTGACTTGGAGGTCTTTTATGCAGTTTTACTTCTATCGTCTTTTATTTCTTCGCTACGGTGTCGTATATCTGTTGTGGTGGTTGTTTTCCGCCGTTGGGCGTGGATTTGCTCCTGTTGGGGATGCTTTACTTATATTTATGTTGTACCCATTTTTGGGGTTAGTTTTTACAAAGGAGGTGCTGCCAAAATTTTCAAGAAAATAAAGTTGGACTTTAAAGAATTCTGGGTTGAAATTTCAAAGGTTTTAAAATTTCAATTATTTATTACTACTTTTGATGGTTTAGATTGCTGGGTTTTCGGCTTACTTAAACTTCGTTATGCCTGTAGACGTTGCGTAGTTTAAAGGCCGTCACGTGCCAATTTCGGGTCATGACAAAGTTGGTATCAGAGCGCTAGGTTTTACCTTTCGGAATGTAGGATGACCTTGGTATGATGGAGTAGGTAGCTTAAGTAGAGTAACGTAGTGTGTGTATGTCCGTGATATACTCACGACGCGGTACTCCGCCTAAAGTGACCTAAGTACAAATTGCTTGAAATTCCTTCCTTGATGATACATGTCCTTGTGATTCGATTTCCGTGTTCATATCGAATCCTTTTTCCATTTATAGCCTTTGCCGCCGATGACTATGAGGACTCAGAGTGATGCAGCGAGAGCCGAGGTCAGAGTCGACTCGTGTGGGATGAGGACTGACCAGGATGGCACGCTCGTTGCACAGGAACAAATGGATCCGCCTTCGATAGATCGTATCGCTAGGCTTGAGGCTGAGATGCACGACTTGCGCCAGACGATGAGGTCTTTGGTTGAGGCCAGTAGAGCGCGGCGACAAGAGGTTGCCACCCCTGTTACCCAGTTATTCCTTGCGATCAGCACTGCATCGTGTTACTCACACAGCACCAGTGGACGCAGCCCTATTTGACGAGGAGCGTCTTTCCGAGACTTTAAGAGTTCCGGAACAGTGGAGGACTCATACCGGTGTACCAACCCAGAGACAGAGGCGTAGTCATCGAGACAGGTTTCATGCACGTCGCGGGAGTAGCAAAGGCTTGGGATGAGGTGAGTCGTATTAGCTAGATCAGCCATTTGTTGTGTTAACTTCTGTCAGCGATTCTTTTGTTACGCGACACGTATTTCGGTCGTGTGCCAATCGGATAGGAGATAAAGATTCGTCCGTCATTTTGATCCTTCTAGAGATGTTGAATTTGACGTTCTCCTGGGCACGAACTGGTTATCTACGTGCTAGGCGTCTTTGGACTGCCGCGAGAAAACAATCAGGTTTTGTTTTCCCGGGGAGTCTGTCCTTGTTGTGCACGGGGACAGTGGTGCCGCCCGTCACAGCTTGAATTGAGCCTTTTTTGCTAGTCAGCTTTAGAGGAGAGGATGTCGAGGATTCTTGGCTTTCATTCGTGATACCGGAGCCATAGTGGGATCGTTGGACCGGGTTTCTATCGTGCGAAGTTTTTCCGACGTTGTTCCAGATGAGCCGGCGAAGCTTAGGGAGCTTAAGGATCTGCTGCAGAGTTGCTAGATAGGTGTGACTTGTACGTCCAAGTGTTTCTCTTTGGGGAACTCCTATTCTGTTCGTTAGGAGAAAGACGGCAGTTTGAGGCTGTGTGTTGATTGATCGTCAATCGATCCGAGTTACGGTGCAGATGGGTATCCTTTACCTAGCATTGACGATTTGTTCGACTTGCTCCATAGTGTGAGACATTTTCTAAGTTTGTTTGGGATCAGGTCATCATTTGTCACGGGTTCGGAGTGAGGACATTCCAAAGACAGCTTTGTGCACGCTACGGGATTTATGTGTTTTGGTGGTGTCATTGGACTCCCCAATGCCCTAGCAGCATTCATGGATGTGATGAACCAGATTTCTTCAGGCCGTTCCTCGACCTTTTTATTGTTGTGTTATTGATGACATTCTGGTCTATTCCAATGTGTCGTGAGGAACAGGAGCAACAATTGAGGATTTTCTTTGCAGACATTGGGAGAGCCCCAGCGGTTTTCTAAATTCTCGGAGTGTTCCTTCAGGCTTGATTGTGTTGACTCCTAGGTCTTATAGTTACGGGAGACGGTTTTCCTATGGTCCCGAGAATGATCGAGGCCGTACAGCTTTGGCCCAGGCTTGTGTACGGACGGAGGTCCATAGATTTTTGGGCTTAGCAGGTTTTTTACCGCCGTTTCGTGCAGGATTGCTTGTGTATCGCTGCACTGTTGACTGGACTGACCGGAAAGGAGGTTCTATTTCCTTGGACTGAGGCATGCGTGCAGAGTTTTCGGCAGTTGAAGACTCGGTTGACAACTGCACCGGTTCTTTCTTTGCTTTCTGGTTCGGGCGACTTTGTTTTTTAACTGTGATGTTTCGTGAGTGGGGCTCGATTGTGTACTGAGGTGACACTATAGAGTTATCGCTTTTGCTTCCCGATAGTTGGAGGAAGTACGAGCATGATATCCTACTCATGATCTGGAGATAGCCGCGGTGGTCGTGCGTCGGAGATTGGAGACACTACTTGTTCGGAGAGTCGTGTCAGATTTTCACGGACCACCAGAGCTTAATGTACATCTTCCTGCAGCGGGTTTTGATTGTTAAGACAGCGCCGTTGGATGAAGCTTGTGTAGGATTGTGTTTGTGAGATCCTCGTTACCTGTGGCAAGGCTATTATGGTAGCTGATGCTGGAGTCGTAGGCCCGGGGTTAGCTTATTCCAGCTGTGCGCAGTGTTGAGACAGTTTTCTGCAGATTTACAGTTCTTGTGCGATCATTGAGTACAACTTATGTTCTCTTCTATTGAGGGGACATCTTGCTCATGTCCGCGTCCGACAACTTTTCTTTAATCGCTTTCACGAGGCACAGCCCGCCGATACTCGTTCGTCAGAGATTCTTGAGCATACTCGGCTGGGTAAAGATTCAGAGTCCTTGATTTGCGACCAGATGTGCTACGTTTAGGGACGCGTTTGTGTGTACCTGTTGCTGATAGGCAGAGACGCGAAATCTTAGAGCAGGCACATCAGTCAACTTTCAGTGTTCATTCAAGTTCCACCAATTTGTAGCGTGACTTGTGAGATAGTTACGGGTGGACAGGGATGAAGAGTGAAGTTTCGGATTTCGTTTTAAGGTGTCTGTCTTGTTGTGAGCTAAGGTTGAGTATCTGAGACCGGCTGGAGAGTTGCAACCTTTAACCGTTTACGGAGTGGGAATGGGAGCAGATCTCCATGAATATTCGTTGTGGCGTCTACCCAGGTTTAGTGAGGGTGTGAATCCATTTGGTGTTTGTTGTCCGGTTATGCTAAGTTTGCTCAGTTGTTCTTTGTTAAGTTTGTGCGTTTGTTCGTGATAACTTGTGAGAAAAATATATCTAAAGTGAGCCCACTTCCTAGTTCATCATCCTCTACTACTTGCCATTTAGTTTAGGGTGTTTGCTTCATTAATCTACACAATTAGTGAAGAGATAGCATGAGCTAGTATCTCCTTGACGTAGATCATCTTCGGCCTCGAAGACTTCGAAGCAAGCTTGTTCCGTACATCTTGTGGAGCCTCTCTAGAGTCCGGGAGTTCGTGATCACAGCGAATGGACTACTACACGGAGCTATTGAAGTGAAGGAACGGTCTACAAAGGTTGTATTCCTTGTTCACTTAGATGTAAAGTGTTTACATATCTTGTTTAACCCTAAGTCTCTAGTTAAGATCTTGGTTAGGGTTTGTTTAGCACCCTAAAAATTTTAAAGTAGCATGATTGATGCTTGCCAAAACCTTCACAAGGTGCTAAGCTAACCCAACAATTCGGAGTTCCTTCATGTGTAATGGAGGCACCCTGTTCGCTTGCCGTCTTGGGCAGAAGCTTCAGGAAGCCTTGGGTACTGGTTGAGCTTTAGCTCCGCTTTCCATCCGTTGGCTGGTGGTTAGACAAAATGGAATATACAGAATCTGGGGAATATGCTTGTTGTGTGTGTACTTTGTTGTCAGCGGTTGGGATCGTCACTTGCCATTGTTAGGATTCTCCTTCGATAACAGTTATCAGGAGACATTCCAATTGGAAACCTTTAGGTTTTGTTTGGTAGGTCGTGTTGATCGCCTGTCCGTTTTTCTGACTCTGCGAGAGTAGGATTTTTGGGCCCCAGCTAGTCCAGAGACTTTGGAGATGATCCAGTTGGGTCAGGTCAGGATGAGGACAGCCAGTGCAGACAGAGGTCTTATGTCGACCGTGGTGGTCGCAGACTTGAGTTCGCAGTGGGAGATCATGTATTCCTATGGATTTTTGGATGAATGACGTGTTGAGTTTTGGGAAGCTTATCCCAGGATTGTAAGTCCTTTTGAGATCCTTGAAGCGAGTTATTCCCGTTGCCTATAATTAGGCACTTCCGTCCAGATTTTTGAGTATTCACCCCGTATTCCTTTTGTCGATACTTTGCAAATACCTTCAAGACCTTTCTCACATGATTCAGCACCAGACCATTCTTTTGATGTGATCTTTCGTTCACCAGCCGATAGTTTTAGTGGATTGGCAGGTGGAGAGACTTCGGTCAAGGGTCTTGCTATATGTGAAGGTTCTTTGGCATAGCCGTATAGTGAGGCGATCACTTGGAAGGCTGCGAGCGAGATTTGAGAGTTTTGTACTCATCTCTTTGAAGGTACGCTTAGTGAGAATTTTAAATTTGGGGATCGAATTTCTTTAAGGGGGAAGATTGTAACGTTTTATAAATTGTTTTGCGAATTTTCCGTTTTTAGGGCAAAATAGTCTGTATTTTCCGTTTTAACCCGATTGTGATCAAACTTCAATATAAACTTGCCGGCACCTAGTTTAGCTAGAATAAAGCTAGCGCGTGAACTTTGAGGGTCAATGGGAAGTTTTGGCTCACATTGATTTTTTCCCCTAATAAAATATTATTTTAACACTTTATTTGTGCACTTTATTAATGGTAATTACTTATTTTGTGGGTTAATTACTACTGATGTGGTTTTATGCTACACTAATCACTAGAATTATGTTTAGAACCATCCATCCAAAATATCATGATATTTGTGGAAATTAAGTGAATTTTTAGAGAAAATAAAATAAAATGAAATAAAGGTTTTGTGTTTTATTAAGCAATTATTGTGTTTTTTCTCTAGTTATTTCTACACCATTCTATAATCCACTTCCTCCCTTCATTTTGGCCGACCCCACTCTCTCCTTGGCAGCCCTCATTTTTCCAACTCCATTTTCATCTCATTTTTCTTGAAAAATTCATGAAAAATCCAAATAAATTCATACAAATTCAAATATAAATCAAACCCATCATTCTTCTTCTTCAATCATGCTTAGGTCTTCATTCTAGTAAGGATTTTGGAGGCTAAAGTGTGGATTGTTCTTGTTTCAAGTTGTGTTCTTTGAAGGTATAAAACCTTAACCCTAATCTCTTTTTGTTGCTTAATACCTTTAATTAGATTAATTAGATGTTTAATTTAAGCTTTTAAATTCACGTTTAGAAATTCAAGATATCATTTTGATAATCAAATTAGGGTTTTGATTAGTGGTTGGATAAGTGATAAGTTAAGACAAATGAAAACTTAATCAAGTTGCTAATTTGTTAAATGATATTTTCCTAATCGGCTAAATAAGCTTATTAACAAACTAAACTTTTACTAATCATAATTAGTGAGATTTAAAATTATAGTAAAGGTTGAAATGGTTTAATCTTGCTAATTAATGATGTTTGTAAATTCTAGTTTGGTAAAAAGTTGTAGTTTGGTGCTAAAATGTTATATGTTGCTTACTAGATTTCGGTAAGTTTAGGCGTGGGTTTCTTTTGACGTTGCGACGTTAATTATATTGATTCCACTTTTATTAATGTCTTGTGAATGCGCGATCGGTACGATCAGGGTCTAGGCTTGGTAGTTGTGTCGCTTTGCGTTCCTAGCTAGGGTCGTACCGACGTCGTTCGTGTCTTTATGTAGCTTTTGCTCTTGAGTTCATTTCGTAGTGTCGCTACACGCGTTAGCCGCTAAACGGACACTCGAGAGTACGTTTGGAGTTGTTGCGTCAGTTAAATGTAGTTGTACGTATTTTTGGTCGATTGCTTATATACGCTTTCTATATTGTTATATGTGTTCAGGATCGAAGGCGGGGACTTCGGGCGCTGCGAACAGGGGAAAGCGAGTAGTTGGTTTTACTCAGCTAGTATGCTTGATGAGTAGATTTAACATCTACAGGGGAATCGCCCGCATGGCGTTATGCGTCCGGGCTAGAGATGTTATGAATTGTCGCATATTCTATTTCATATATAGAGTTGCGCATACACCTTATTGTTTAGTTATTTGTTGTGCTTGGACTTATACCTTTAGGACACAGCACTATTATTGACGGCTCATGTTGCACGAGCACTGATTGTATGCCACATACACCGTCAATAATTGCCATGACACGCATAACACACATACCTATATGATATTGTTTGGTTTGGGACATTGAGACATTGATTCATATTTCCTTATGCATATGACATATAGCATACATGTATACCTACATGCTTACACATATGGCTTGACATGCTTACATGCTAGTTACCTGTATACCTATTGGGTATTGTACCATTAGTGATAGTGTCACGACCCAAAGTTCGGCCCGTGACCGGCACTTAACCACGTAACGTCTACAGGCGTAACGTGATTAAGTAAGCCGAACCCAAAAATCAAAGCCATTAAAAGTATAGAGTGTTAAAACCATTTAATAGAAACATTTGTTAAAACGTTTAGAAAACCTTAAGTAATTTAGTAAAATTCTTTAAAGTTCAAGTTATTTTCTTTAAAAAAAATTGGCAGCATTTTCTTTGTAAAAACTAGCCCCGAAATCGGGTACAAAACAACATATGAGTAAAATGATATGCAATAAGAATAAGGCATCCCCAACCGGGCGCAATCATGCCCAATGGCGGAACAATCACCATAATGATAATATACGACGCCGCAGCGAAGAATGAGTAAACATAAGTGAAGACAACATGAAATATAAACCTGCATAAATAAATTCGGCTCACAACGAGCTCGACACCAGAGTACAAAATAATATATATCGTCCTCACAATTGGTCTCTAAGTCAATACATAAGTAGTAGATGGAGAGTACTAGATACAAAAATGTATACAACTGGAAAATAAACAGATACCGCACAAAACCCACCTATCAGCAAAAGGCCTAGCACGCCAACTGTAGTGGTATCTGTGTCAAAAGATGCAAGAAAACAGCCTGCTGCGACTACTCCGAGGGGAAACCTGCAAACACTGTGGCACAACGAGGGTGAGTTTCCAACTCGTGAATAGTAGATAACATATAAAGGTAATAGCGAGTATGCACGTGCTGCGATATTCTAACCTATGCCAACAGATAACACCTATATGATGAACTGGATGAGCAATAATCATGCAACAAGTGCGATCTGATAACATCTCTAAATGATAAGCAGGGTATGCAATAATCGTGCATAGCAGATGCAATCTAACAACATCTATGTAGGGTGAGCATATATGCAATAGTCGTGCATAGCAAATGCAATCTAACAACATCTATATAGGGTGAGCAGGTATGCAATAGTCGTGCATAGCAAATGCAATCTAACAACATCTATATAGGGTGAGCAGGTATGCGATAATCGTGCATAGCATGTGTACTCTATCAGGTACTACAGATACAGGATGAGATGTATAATACTAAATGCTGAGCATGAGAATAAATAACATCTACATGGAATGTCAACGTGGAAAATAATCGGTGTCCATCAATACACCCACATCCCAGTAAAACTCAGGCGCCGTCATCCTCATCGGTCCTCAAATCCTGTAAATCTCATATAATCGTGAGTGCCCAACATCGGCACTCGAAATATCATAAAAATAGTCGTGTCTGGCATCGACACGCAAATCCTCAAGTATCGGGCTCCGTCCAATCGGATCGGCCCACGGGCTCCGTCTGCGGAATCGGCCCTCGGCCCCAGCAGTACGCGTCGTCCCGTATCCATCTATCGACTCTGGTCGGTATCCTCCAGATAACCGCCAGGTCCAACCAATCACCGGTAGGTAGTGGTCCCTCTGCCAGGCTCACCTTCTACTGCACAGCGATCCGTTCTCGCCCCGGGGTACCATACCGGGTCCACCATGTACCCATAATCGGCCTCGTCCAGCTCCTCGATTCGGGTTCACATGTCACACGTCTTAGAACCGAGAAAACGCATGGTGGACGCACTGAAATATCATATCAAGGGAGACCGGGTTTTAAAACAGTGCGTACTTTCTTAAAATAATACCCCGGTTCCCAAATCCAGAAATCACATAAATCCAAACTCAATGCGTAAATCCATGCAATGTGTCGTATGACACTAAGAGTAAAAGAAAGGGAAAACCGCTCTTTTAAAAAGGATCCAGTTTTGAAAATGTCTCGTGCGGTCCCTTAGTTTTTAAATCATGTCAATATCACCTATGTATGTAACATATGTATGTATATAGGTATGGATGTGCAAATGGATATATACGCAATGTGAGTATAACAATATACATGTGCACTAATATGGATATACGATGTATATGTGCAAAAGTATAGATATATCAAGGTACGTATACACTAATTTGAATATAAAGGGTGCATGTGCGCAGGTAGTGATATATCAATGAAGGTATGCACTAATGTGAACATAAAGGGTGCATGTGCGCAGGTAGTGATATATCTGATAATATGTGAATATGCGACAAGTCATGACAATCATCAATGATTCGGTGATCCTATAGTGCGAGTGTCATGGCAATCACTAACGGCGTGAGTGTAACATACATTTAGTGCTCGTGCAGCTTAAACCGTTAGTGACAGTGCAGTGTTCTATAATTACCATTCTATATGCAACAAGAGATGGTATGCTACTATAGTATATATATATATGAACACATACAACTAAAATATCCTATAACGCCCTGACGCTTAACGCCATACGGGCGATTTCCCCGTAGATGTTAAATCTACTCACCTGGTCGCGTGCTAAGTGTAGCCGACCACTTGCTTCCCCTTCTTTGCGGCGTCCAACGTACCCGCCTGCGATCCTGGAATTTACACAAGGAATCCATATATAAGTAAAATATCTCGCAAAACGTGATATCGCAATCAAAGGAGAAACTCGCGTAGCGAACTAAACGTGCGTGTGTACGATACGCTGAAACGTCTGTATGCGCGTCTAAAACTATCCCGACACATCGCGAAACGCTGGATCACACAACCCACTCACGTATCACACGTGTCGCGCAAACTAAACGTACCATAAAATGATATATGGTTCCAGATTTTGATACAGGTGAAAACATACAAAATTGTACATGCCAAAACACTGGAAAACACAGCAGACTACCCTAGCCAAAACCCCAGCACCCAGAATCCCTATCTGGCCGCAAATTGCGGCCAGAACGAATAAAACGGCGTCCAAACAGTGGAAAGGGAGTCTCGTGCTTTGTGTGTGTGGTCTATACCTAGTATACATGCTCCAGTTTTCTTAGTTTTCTTCTGAAGGAGCCGGGTCAAAAGCAGATCACAGAAAGGTCTAAGTTTTGCCTAAAAACGTTTAATTTACACAAAATGAAACCCTATGGTGTTTTAGTAAAATCTGGGGTTTAACTAGGTTTAAGTGACACTAATAAAACTTAATTAGGCTAGGCTAACCAGTAAAATCATTACTTGGCCACAACTTCACACAAAACGCCATTTCTACCACTAAAACGCATAATTAACACTAACCGAAGCTATTTTACTCATAAGTTTAGCAAGCTAAGAATTGATTTCAGAGATTATACCTCACTCTCGACCCTAGGAAGCAGGAGAAGGAGGAGAAGAATAAGAAGAAGAAGTGATGCTGCTGCTGTTGCTGGGGTGCTGCTGCTGCTGATGCATGTTGCTGCTGCTTGAGGCTGCTGCTGTTGCTGCTTGTGCTGATGCTGTTGCTTCTGGTGTTGCTGCTGATGCCTCTGTTGCTGCTGCTTCTTCTGCTGATGCTGGAGCTGCTGGTGTTGTTGTGTGTGTGAGTGAGAGTGAGAAAAGAGTTAACAAAAGAAAAAAGAATGAGAGCTTAGAAGAGTCAACCCCTCCTCTCTCTCTTCATTAAATGTAGGCATGGGCAAGGCCATGATGCCCATCATGCACTCTCTCTCTCTCTCCAAGTCAACCAATTTCAAATCATTTTCCATTTTGTAAAAAGGAAAAAAAAACACTTAACTAAAACCCAAAACACTTAATCCAATGGTTTAACCCACCATGGTTGCTAATCATGGATTAACTCCATTTTAACCCTAGTTTACATGCACAAGTGTGTGCAAGCCTAGGAAAATTCTAATTAAATATTCATTAATTTTGATAAATTATTTGAAAATCAATTTGGTAATCTTTTTATTAAAAACCATATATTAAAATATAATTAGCCACTAATCACATCCTAAGGTGTTACAATCTTCCTCCCTTAAAGAAATTCGTCCCCGAATTTAAAAATATAAAGCCACGCTTACCGTCAAAGAGATGAGGGAATTTCTTCCGCATCTCGCCCTCGGCCTCCCAAGTGATTTCTTCACCATTCGAGCTGCGCCAAAGCATCTTCACTGATGGCAAGACCTTCGATCGATGTTTCTTCACCTGCCGGTCCAATATCACGACTGGCTGCTCGGTGAACGAAAGATCGTGCTCGAGCTGAACGGTCTGATGCTGAATCATGTATGAAGGGTAATATAGGTATTTGCGAAGCATCGACACATGGAATATGGGGTGAACATCTGGGAAGTCGGGTGGAAGAGCCAAACGATATGCTACTACGCCCACACGCTCGAGGATCTCGAAGGGACCTATGAATCTGGGGCTAAGCTTCCCCTTCCGTCCAAACCTCATCACTGCCTTCATCGGAGAGACCCTCAGAAAAACGTGATCGCCAACTGCGAACTCTAATCTGCGGCGGCGTCTGTCAGCATACGATTTCTGCCGGCTCGGAGCTGTCTTCATCCTGTCTCGAATCAGCTGAATCTTCTCGGTCGTCTCCTTTACGATCTGTGGCCCCAAAATTTTGCTCTCACTGAGCTCTGTCCAACAGACGGGTGATCTACATCTCCTCCCATACAAGGCCTCGAAAGGTGCCATCTGAATAGTATCCTGGAAACTATTGTTGTAGGAGAACTCTACCAAGGATAAATGATGATCCCAGCTACCACCAAAATCTAAAATGCACGCTCGGAGCATGTCCTCGAGAGTCTGAATAGTCCGCTCTGACTGGCCGTCGGTCTGCGGATGAAATGCTGTCCTGAAACTCAAGCGTGTGCCCAACGCCTCTTGAAGCCTCTTCCATAGTCGGCTGGTAAACAGGTTGCCTCGGTAGGACACGATACACGTCGGGACTCTATGCAGTCGTACAATCTCGTCGATGTAAATCTGTGCATACTGAGCAAATCCGAAAGTTTTCTTCACTGGCAGGAAGTGAGCTGCTTTCGTCAAACGATCCACGATCACCCAAATGGAGTCATACCCTCGCCTAGTCCTGGGTAGACCCACCACGAAATCCTTTAAAATCTGTTCCCATTTCCACTCCGGAATGGGTAACGGCTGTAGCTCTCCCGCTGGCCTCTGGTGCTCGGCCTTGACTTGCTGACAAGTCAGGCATCTCGACACGAAGTCTGCGATATCCCTCTTCATTCCGTCCCACCAGTAAACATCCCTCATATCATGGTACATCTTGGTGGAACCCGGATGAACACTATACACCGATCGATGTGCCTCCTCAAGAATCTCACGCCGCAATCCCTCAGCATCTGGTATGCACAGTCTAGTCCCAAATCGCAGTATCCCCTGATCATCGATCACGAACTCGGAAAATTTGCCTTGTCCAATCTGTGCCATGATCTCTGAACCACGGTCATCACTGTACTGTGCCTCATGTATACGGTCAAGCAACTGTGGGTATCCACGAACATGCACAACCTGTCCCCCGATCGGCGTGAACTCGAACTGCACTCGGCTGTCGCATAAAATCTTCCAATCTGCCGACGACTGCCTCTGCACCGCGCTCAAACAAGATAGACTACCCCCGGGCCTCCTGCTCAAAGCATCCGCCACTATGTTCGCCTTGCCCGGGTGATATAAGATCTCGCAATCGTAGTCCTTCACTAGTTCCATCCAACGGTGCTGTCTAAGATTTAGGTCTCGCTGCTGAAATATATACTTCAAGCTCTTATGATCGGTGAATATCTGGCATGACTCGCCGTATAGGTAATGTCGCCAGATCTTGAGTGCAAAGACCACTGCAGCCATCTCCAAATCGTGAGTGGGGTAGTTCTGTTCATGTTTCTTCAACTGCCGTGAAGCATACGCGATCACCTTGTCGTGCTGCATCAATACGCACCCTAGCCCCACTGGAGAAGCATCACAATAGACCACAAATCCGCCTGAACCTGAAGGCAATGATAACACTGGCGCCGTAGTCAAACAAGTCCGTAGCTGCTGAAAGCTATGCTCGCACTCCTCCGTCCAATCGAAAGGAACTCCCATCCGGGGCAACCCTGTCAAAGGTGCGGCAATACGGGAGAAGTCCTGCACAAATCTCCTGTAGTAGCTGTTAGTGTATATGCCCTAGAGGCCATTACTGTATCATACTAGTTTGTATATTACTTAATGAAAGCTTGGGATATTCACCTTGTATAGACAATCTTGCTCAAAATAGTAGTATGCTACTTGGTTTGTTTCTACTTTAATGTGTACATGTGTTTATTTCAGTATATCACCTATACACATTAGTGGAGCCCTTAGGATCGTTGCTTGATTACCAGCGTTGTGATAGCAGTCACACTCGTGGGGACTGGGTAATCCACAAGCACATCCTTATGCAGGTTCCTAGTCGTAGGACTATCGAGACAGGGCATCGATACTTCGGAGTAGACTAGCGTATGCGCTTCTCATCCCAGCAGGGGAGACGGTCTGTCCCACAGCCGTCAGTACATCGTACTTGAGATAGTATGCGGGTGCTCGTTAGGTTATGAGTACACTGGAGAGGACTCGTCGGGAACTGTTGGTTGGTACTATACCTATCGTCAGTGATCAGTTCCCAGGTGACATAAGTACAGCTTAGTCCGCTGACATGATACTGTTACTTCGCCTCGAGTGTGTTCCCACTGTACTTAGATTACTACCCTACTACGGCTCAAAGGAGTCGTGCAAACAGGTAATAGTTGGGTGCAGTCCCGAAGCACTTGGAGGCAGTGACGGTTAGACAGGATTCATCTCTCCCGGTATTGGGGGTTGATATCGCGCTGTGTCTAGGAGAGCCATTACACAAAGTCCCTGGCCAGGGCAAGAGAGATATACTGGTAGGTTTCCAGTGTTATCTCAGGGTGTTCTGGACTACAATCCGACACGACTTGTACCGCTATTAGGGGACTGACGTTTACCGCCCCCTAGGCCCGCCATGCGATATTCTCAGACGAACAGACCGGACTGTACGCAGATTGTCACATTCAGGCTCAGTAGGAGTTCAGATGGGTTTCACCTCGTCCGTCTTCTTATCGGCATCTACCTTAGGGGCCGTTACGCACAGCTAGTGCCCGCTTGTGGTCTGTGGTTAAACCCACTGCCAGCGTAGTGTCGAGTCTTTAGAGTCCCACACAGAGAGCTATTCCCCTTTAGGCAAAAGAGTAGAGGTCGCATGGTTCTGCGACAGGGTTCGGTCACATCCGTGCACTTGTGCACGTTTAGTGTCCGGGCAGTTAACACTAGCGGGATTTGGTTTAAGCCAGATCCTAGTAGACGTTTTGGGATTTGTTTTATCTCGTTTGTATTCGTGTTCCTCGGAACGCGGATGCGGGTGTGTATGCACAGTTGACAGAGAGTCAGAGGCAGAGGATTCTCATTAGGGTTGTTGACTGTTGACTTTTGCTAAACCCTAATGAGAATAAGAAATATGATTAACAATAATATTAATTAAGTATTATTATGACATGGTTGTTGCTGGTTGACTTTGTTGACTTGTTGACTTAGTTGACCGGTTGATTAGGTTGGACTTGTTGACCATCATCATGACAATGGCTATCATTTCTTGGCATTGACCTTGGCTTGCTTATTTGTTCACACATTGCATTTAATGCAAGAAATGATATGGCCACTTGATATGATAACAACCATCACATAATACTCAATTATTATTATGTGTTATGATGATTTTGAATTATGAGAGCAAGGGTGACAAAAGTCTTGCTCATTCTTTCATTTGCTTTCTCTCTCATCCTCAAACTCTCTCATCCTCAAGCTCTCCCTCTTCCTCTTGCTCTCTCTCTTGTCCATGGTTCTACTTTTCTCATGTGTTGAGAAGCAAGAACCATAGAGATAAAACCCAACACACTCCTCTACTCATCCTAGTACACAAGGTTTAGCAAACCAACTGTTCTAGTTTCCTCAAGATTGAGGTTGAAGCCAAAGGTTGAAGCTTTCAGGTGGATCCATCTTCGGCACAAAAAGACGACGAGGAGAGAACCTTCCGACCACCACAAGGAGACCAAGAGAAGGAGCTCAAGTTAAGTTATAACCCCTAACCGAGTAGGTAAAACTCTTGTTAGGATTGTTAGATAGTTGTTTAACAAAGATCCGTATTTTGAGTCCATGTTACCACCAAAAGAAAAATCGTTTTTCATCATTTCCGCAAGCCCGTAAGTACCGGGAGAGGTAACGTGGACTTACAGTGGTATCAGAGCCTAGTTAAACACTATCTAACATGTTAGCAAAATAACTAGAAGTTCGATCGGAGAAAAAGTCGCGAAACATGCCCGTATTTTCAAGTTTCTGCCGATTCTGTTTTATGTTCAAAAAATAATTAATCTGACACTAAAAATCGGCTCAGGCTTTTTAAAACCCACACAAGAAAATTGGTCCACCGACTCGGTCGAAGTGCCGCGGAAACGCGGCGGGAATATGCTCCCGCCGCGGATCCGCGGCCGAGTTGACTCGGTTGTGGCACAATTTTCCTGCAGTGTTTTTCTGGGGCTGTTTTTGGATTTTTGGAATATGTTTTTTCTGCCCAGATTTTACAGAAAGCAAAATTTTTTTTTGGGGTTTGAAAATCCGTATTTTGATCGAACTTCTAAAGACTTAAGCTAACGGGTTATATCTGTGATGTGATATATGTATTGAATGTCTGCTAATCGCTATACGTCGATTAGTGGGGGTTATACATATCTGTGATCTTTAATGTTGATGGTAAGTGTATATGAATTCATTGGATTGTCGCAGATGAATAGCCGGGGGGTTGTGAGATGAGAGTTTTCTTTTTCTTTCAATTCATGTAATTTGTAATTGATGTAATATTATTTATATGGCCGCACAACCGGGATGGGGTTGTAGCCGTCATTGTATAATTTCTTTTACTGTTTTTGCTCCTAGGATAGACCCAAGGTGGGGTGCACAAACTACCGGGTATCTCGAAGTGCCGAGTTGCCTACTCACGGTGTTGAGGGAGGTTGCTTCGCTTCGGGTACTTGGCGGGTAGTTTGCCGCACCCGTAGGGGTCTAGGGTGGGGTCTTGGCTATTCATCGCGACCGTGTAATCCGCTCTTCGTTACAGGCTCGTACGGATTGCGGATTCCTAGTATATCCAATGTGTTCATCTGTGATCTGGAATAGCTATCATTGCATGTGACGGATATGTATATCTATATATGATATTTATTTAGGCGTTGCTTATGTTTTGCATCCGCGCTAGTCCAGCCCCCGCTCTGTCGTTAGTTAAGTAACCTAACGGGTAATGACGGGGCCCCGTGGCGAATGCGGATGGCATAAGCGTACGTCATATTTTCGTTGTTTTCTGCAATGGTAGGATTAATTGACGGGACACATTAAATTAATGCAAGAAAATAAACCAAAGTTGAGTCGTTGGAACACTTTCAAAACCACTCGGTTTCTTTTCAAAAACAACTTTTAAGCGCGAAGCTTAAGCCACACCTTTTAAAAGCTATCTCGTTCCATCGATTATATCAAGTTTACTACGTTCACGGTTTCGCCAAAACCATCCGTAGCCCTCCATCATTTCAGTTAAATATTCGGTAGTATTCAAGCTATGTATTTTGACCTCACGCCAACGCATAGTGATTGGTAGCTGCCGGATATTTATCTGTTGCATAGATAGAATGCATTGGTTTGAGACAGTCGTACTGCCATTTGGCCTACGTCAAGGATAGGTACGGGTGGGTTCAAATTAACCTGGATAATGATGGGAAGAACTTGACATGTGACTTATGACATTTTGACCTCACGCCAAGGTCATAAGAGCATGGGGCAAAAATCCACATCGGGAGTTTCAAAAGAACTGAAACTTGCTAGCGCTGCATACCATTGGGAGTGTGATGATTCTGGTAGGATTCCTTCAGTTTTGTCACGCGATGATATTTGGATCTCGATCCTACTATGAGTATATGCTACTCCTCGGGAAATTTCTCACTTAACGATCAATGCTATAAACCAAGTAGGTGTCTAGAAAGGTGTTAGCGGGGCTACGCCCATATGGAAAAGAGGTTATTTAATTAAGGATTTCGCGAAAGCGTTGGAAAACCTCCCTCGAAGTACCGACACTAGCCTGGCTGAACGGTTAAGAAAGTATTGTACGGTGAGATTGATCCTGACTAATTCTTCCTTTTTGGTTTGAGGAGGGATTCGAGAGACAGTGGGAGCCATCCTTTTTAGAAAAATTAAAAACCACTCTAAACTTGCAAGAGCATCATGCTAAAGTGTTTCTTCTCTCTCTCCTTATTGCAGCGACCAAACATCACGACTGGACTTAAGTTACTACTAGATAAAAACATACTGACAGGGCCAAACTACAAAGATTGGCTCAGGAATGTCAAAATGGCAATCACTTATGACAAGTTAGGGTATCTCCTCACCACCAAAGATCCCCCTGTCCCAGGTCCCAAAACCAGCGTCGCGGATAGGGAAATCCATAAGACCTGGGAAATCGATTGCGCGAAGGCCAAGTGCCTCGTGCTTGCCTCTATGGACAATGAACATCAGAGGAGGCACGAGAATATGGACCTTGAATCCATATTTCTCCATATAAAAGAACTGTATGGAGAGCAATCCCGTATCGCCAGATACGAAGTCTCGAAAAAGTTATTTTCGGCGAGATTGGCCATCGGATTATCGGTAGCGGAACACGTGCTTAAGATGATTGGCTTCATTGAGGAGCTCACGGACCTTGTGACCACATTAGAGAACGATCTCTACACGGACTTGATTCTCCAGTCCCTTACTTCCACTTACGCCCAGTTTATCCTGAACTTCAACTTGCAAGAAAAAGAAGTTGAACTTTTAGAACTCCTCAACATGCTGAGGAGTGCAGAAGGCACCCTACAGAAAGGTAGGGAAACATCCACTTTGTTTGTAGGAGGATCTTCCTCTTCTAGGTCCAAGGCGAAAGCCAAGGGAAAGAAGAAGAAAGCCCCCGCCAAACCAAGGGGCGGTGTTAGTAAAGTGGATACGAAGGGAAAGACAAAGGCAACAAAGGTAGCGAGAAAGCTTGTGGGAAAGGAAGAATGCTTTTACTATCACAAGAGTGGACACTGGAAAAAGGATTGCAGGGCTTGGAATGCCAGAACCCAGGATCTGAAGCAAGTTGCGGCTTCAGCTTCAGGTGTGTATGTTATTGAAAACTGTCTATTAATAAACTCTACATCCTGGTTATTGGATACCGGATCAGGATCTCATATCTGTAATTCTTTACAGGCACTGAGAAGGCGTAGGGTTTTGAAGGCAGGTGATATGACCCTCAAAGTTGCAAACGGAGCTGGCATGGATGCTGAGTCCGTGGGGGACTATCACCTAGGGTTGTCAGATGGACACGTTTTGTTTTTGCGTGATTGTTATTTTGTACCCAATGCAACCTGTAATATCATATCTGTATCTTTATTATCTAAAGAAAGTTATGAATTTGCATTTGTAAGTAATGCTGTGAACATTCACCTTAATCAAGTTTTGATTGGGTCAGGTACATTAAGCAATGGTATATATGTATTAAACCAACCACGGATATTCAATGTCCAGAATACACACAAAAGAAATTCTCCGGAAACAAATCAGGCTTTCTTATCGCATTGTAGACTGGGTCACATCAATGAGAGAAGGTTGACGAAGTTACATACAGAAGGATATTTGGATCCGTTCGAATATCAATCATATGCAACTTGTCAATCCTGTCTCAAAGGAGAGATGACAAAGACTCCGTTCACTGGACACGGAATAAGAGCGAGTGAGCTCTTAGAACTCGTACACAGCGACGTGTGCGGTCCAATGTCTACACATGCGCGAAGCGGTTGTTCTTACTTCATTACTTTTACGGATGACTTTTCAAGGTACGGATTTGTCTTCTTAATGAAACATAAATCAGAAGCCTTTGGAAAATTCTAGGAATATAAGAATGAAGTAGAAAAACAAACAGGCAAAAGTATCAAGTCACTGAGATCTGATCGAGGTGGTGAATACTTAAGTGCCGAGTTCCTGGATTACTTAAAAGAGAATGGAATTCTCTCTCAGCTTACTCCTCCATACACTCCGCAACATAACAGTGTATCGGAGAGACGGAACCGGACCATATTGGATATGGTACGTTCCATGATGAGTAACGCTGAGTTACCGCGATCATTCTGGGGATATGCGTTAGAATCAGCTGCATACCTTTTGAACCGAGTTCCAACAAAGACTGTGGCTACCACACCATATGAGATATGGAGTGGGAAGAAACCCTATCTTCAATATCTGAAGATCTGGCGATGTCCAGCTTTTGTCAAAAAGCAGCATGCGGACAAACTCGAGGCACGCTCAGTACTGTGCAAGTTTGTAGGATACCCAAAGAACTCCAGGGGGTATCTCTTCTATTACGCAGAGGAAAAAAAGATCTTTGTTTCTCGTAATGCCAATTTTCTGGAACACCAGTTCTTAGAAAAGGAAATTAGCGAAATAGAACTGGAAGAAATTCCAGAACCACAGACTATTACTGAAAGCTTAGTAGAACCAGAGGGTTCAAAAGAACAAGACATTCCTACGCCGCTCTGCAGGAGTATTAGGCAGTCTCATCCGCCCGAGAGATACTACGGTTTTCTCATAGACGGGGATAGAGAAGATTGCATCATTGATTATGATGAGCCGACTAGTTTCCAGCAGGCCATTCAGAGCGTTGACTCGGTAAAATGGCTGGATGCAATGCGGACCGAAATGGAGTCCATGTACACCAACAAAGTATGGACGTTGGACGTTGCTCCAGATGGGGTAAAACCCGTAGGATGCAAGTGGATCTTCAAAAGGAAGATTGGTGTAGATGGACAGGTTGAGACCTATAAGGCTAGACTTGTTGCAAAGGGTTTTCGTCAAAGACCTGGTTTGGACTATGACGAGACCTTTTCTCTAGTGGCTATGCTGAAATCCATTCGGATCCTTCTTGCCATTGCTTCCTTCCACGATTATGAAATTTGGCAGATGGACGTAAAGACCGCTTTTATAAATGGAAATTTAGAGGAGTGTGTTTATTGTAAGTCTACGCTAGCGCCCCGGCAGTCTACAGACGCCAAATGCGGAACAAAAACTTTTAACTTGGCGCTATCGTATACTTTAACCCGGATCTGCCATTATTGCTAAACTAACAAACTGTAAAGAGTGTAGAATGGTTATACCGAACGATCCGAGTCCTTCGTTCTTCAACCATCATCCCACGCTCCGTTGCGGCTGCTCCGATCTCGTCGATCGCCGATCTCCTCGTCGAGGTGGCACCACATGATCGGTTCTTTAAACGGGCTCCCGCCTCTGACTCGAGGCAACTCGATCGTCAAGTTTGCTAAAAGAGACGACCAAGATTGATGTAGAGAATGAGTAGATGACTTTGTCTCACTTCGTCCAAATCCGTGGACGATCGGTTAATGAAGTTGCCGTGGAGATCGGGTGATGGAATGAAATGAACTGTAAAATTCCATACACCCCGAATACTATCATAATCTTTTTTAACCGAATGAAAACTCAAGTGAGAGTGTATCTCTTTTGAGAGAGAGAGGAGGCTTATCATATATAAAGGAGGAGAGTGAGTGTAGGAGCAAAGGGTGAGTATAAGAAAGCTTCTCACTCAAAAGATCAAGAAGAAATATCCTTAGCTAAACAAAACTCATTAATGAAAACCATGAGTCACTTAAACACCTCATCATGCCTTTAATGAAACCATTAATGCACTAATGAGTCATATGCCTCATCATCACTTCTAGAAGCTTCTAGAATGATGACTCACTCATATCTGAAGAAAAGATAAATCCGTCTTTAACCGAATGTTAAAAGACGGCTGATAGAAAACTGGAAACTGGCAACTTCCAAAAGTGATCCTGAAACGACTTTCAGGATAACCCCGAAACTGTATAAATATACCCGCATTTGTATTACGACCGAATACAAATGCAACTGAGACAAAGATATTATACCTACTCAATATAATACTCGGATGCGGCTTAAACCAAAGCCGACCAGTATCACCTGTCCGAAAATCGACACGTGCGTAAACGCACGTGCATTTTCCGAACCCTGCCATAAAACCATACGGCCTCTACAACGTTTCGCCCGAACTTGGGAAACTGTCTGTGGGGGACTCTAATGACTCGTCAGCACCCTGGCAGTGGGTTTAACCACAAACCGTCATCGGCACTAGCTATGCGTAACGGCTGCCCATGGACTGACCTCAAGGGTGGCCGAGGAGCGAACTCAAGGGAGACCGATGAGAGAACTCCTCCGAAAACCCTACTGAGCCTAACAGTGACAATGTATATACAGTCCGGTCCGTTCGTCAATGAGTATCGCATATCTGCCTAGGGGGCTAGCAAGGTCAGACCCCCAATAGCAGTATAAGTCGCGTCGGAGTGAAGCCCAATAACACCCTGAGATACTACTGGAGTACCTACCAGTAAATCTCCTGCCACGGCCGTGGGCTTTGTGTAATGGCTCTCCTAGACACAGCACGATCTCGCCCCCAATACCGGGAGAGACGAATCCCCTGCCGATCCGCTCACGTGCCTCCATATGGCTCGGGACTGTACCCAAAAGCTACCTGTTTGCACGACTCCTTTGAGCCGTGGTAGGGTAGAAATCAAAGCACAGTGGGAACTCACACGAGACAAATGACGACCTCAGGTCGATGAACTAACCTGTACACATGTCACCAGGGAACTGCTATCTGACGGTAGATATAATACTAACTAGCAGATTCCCGGCGAGTCCTGTCCGGTGTACTCATAACCCAATGAGCACCTGTATACATCCTAGGTGATCCAACTGACACCAGTGGCTTGTGAGACCGGCCACCGCCCCTCGTCGGGGTCTCGACTGTATACACTAGTCTACTCCGGAGTATCGATGCCCTGTCTCGAAACTCCCACGACTAGGGACCACAATTAAGGATATGCATCTAAACTACCCAACTCTCACGTATATGATCGCCCTCATACAGTTGGTAGTAAAGCAAGATCCTAAGGGCTCTATCAAAGTGTAACATGCAATCAGTCACCTGAACATGTACACGACTGATAAAGACAAACCAGATAGCAAACTATCATCTCGAGTAAGACTGTCCTACCGGGATAGGTCCTCCGCAATCATTGCAATCACGTACCTGCGATCCAATAATTGACTATGAGGGCACTATCTCCAACAATCTCCCACTTGCACTCAAGGCTAATATTGCGATGTCGACTACTCACAGCCCGTGTGAAAACGAACATCCAACTCCTCTACTAATCAGTTCCACAAAGCCCGTTTGTAAAACTATTGTGTTCGAGAAATAGCCTCAGTGAGTGGATCCGCCTAGAAGTATCTTTCAATATCTCTCTAAATCTCAAGTTCGCGGAGAAAGCCATCTCCCGAATTGAGTAGTACCTGTCTTAGAATATGTCTGGATATCTGATGGGACCTTAGTTCATAAATGAACTCCATATCCAAACTTCTTAGACTGTATCGATCACTGAACCTAATCAGTATCGGGCACCTTGCTCCCCACAGTATCCTCTTGGACCACCTGTCTATAATACTGTCCCTCTTCGTCAGAGGGAAAACTATAACTCTGACAATCACTCTGTCATCCATGTCACCTTTGAAGCCTGGAATGATAATCGTCTCCCGAAAGAGGCTGCCGTTATCAAATCCGTAGAACATGTACCAATGTTCTAAAACTGCTTCCTTATGTTTCTCCAGGATTGGATTAATACAAACTTATTGCATCTTGTGCAAAACCAACATTTGGTGTGGTACTTGACATCTCATGATTGACTCAATTGCCTAAGCAAGTGATCTGCCAATCATGCACATCCCTCTCCCTTTTAGTCTATACGACACCTTTAGAGAGGGTGACTCCATCACCTGCAGGTACACCACCATGCTAGGAGTCAACTATTCCAAAAACCATTAGAATATCTGTCAAAGTACCCACATTGGGAAACTACCCAAATCCAGATCTAAAACCATAGATCTAGAAACCAGAATGTCAAATATTATATCCATATCCTGTCTGGAGAAACAACTGTGTGACGACCACAGTACAACCGATCGTAGTATAGGAATTTTACTTCCCACTCTGTGTATGTCATCCAGATACCATGACATCACACCCTACTACCTTCTTAACTGATCCATCCCCTATTCTGATTGAAGTCAAACCCATGACTGTCACATCAAAATTAGATGATCTATCTCCGCTATAACTGCTCAAGTCTATAAATAGACATAAGCTACTTGCCCACCATGCTTCCGTTGCTCCCACTGACTACGACAACCCTCCTACCGGGTCTCATATCCTGGAACAACAGTAGTGTCAAGTCTGGGTAGATGAGAACCTCCCTGTCACCGTCCTTGAGGCTACCGAAGTACCTCTCGGGTGTCTGAGGTTACGTACCATACCTGCGGAGTGGCTATTGGAATGTCAAACCTGATTGAATGTATAGGTCCTATTAAATTTTTCCGTAATCGTTCGCGGTTCTGGAATCACTTCCAGTTCTACCATACTCCCACTACTGTTTTCTGAAAAAGATCCATTTTTACTAAAACTGTGGCGAGTCAAGAACAATATCACTATTGATCTTCTAAATGGTAGAATATCAACCCTCGTCATAGCCAGGGTCAACCCACAAACAGCCATTACAGAAACGTGCCCTGAGTTATCCAGTGTCTGGTTTTAATCATAAGCTGGACAACTCCCCGTACCTTAATTTCTTTTAAGGTACGAACTATTCTATATCCAATATAGAAACTTTGGCACTAATTTAATTTGGAACCATATTCAAATCCATGCATCTGTCTCCAGTGCATATCAACTTAATGGAAAGAGGCTAATCAGCATTACTCAACTTAGGAATCCATCCAATTATGAGTAACCTGAAAGAGAATCACGTTTCTCAAAACCATCACTATCATCTGAATACCAATCACAAGAATCTACATCTTCGATCTCTTTGAAGAATCCCGATACTTGTGATACCTGGTTCTCTACTTTATTCTTATACCCATAACTTCTCAAAACTTAGACCTTGTATTTCTACGAAACACTTGTCTAAATACTAGAGAAGTTATAAGTAAACAGAACATAGTACGAGGACCTACCCCTCTGTCCTGATGGACACTTGGACAACATACAATACTCTGTATAAGTCCGCTGAGTTTAAACAACTCAAAACCTGTGCGTCGTAGGTAGAAAACTGTACCCTGGCGATTTCCTCAAATATCACCAATTGCAACGAATTCCGATATAATGAGGATGATCACCTAATTCCCAATATCTTACTCCCACTTATCATCTGTAAAACCATACAGATATGAGAATGAAACCTGGTAAATACATACCCTTGGAGTAAGTGTCTAATCGGGAAAACAGTTTTTCTTTTAACAATGCACTGAAACATGAAAATGTTTCGTAGGGGTATCCTGGTATTCATAGCAATGCCTCTTCCATAATCCAATTCATGACTTCAACCGTATATTTTATTGCCATCTCTCCAAATCCCTTTATTTGTCTTTAGTCGTTACCTTCTATACACCATCGTTAGGCTAAATGGTTTTCTTCCTTCCCTACCGTTCGGCACCAGCCTATGGTTTGGAAGAAGACTATCCAGTAAGCATAATAGGTGTACCCTCCTAAACTAAGGAGTACTCGCATCTCGAGAGAAGGTGACGATAAAAGACAACTGAATAATACCTTATTCTTTTAAAGGTGAAATAGGAGCGGCGATGAAGTACGCGGTTTCGGTCGTGAATGATATCAGTCGCAATTTACTTTGCCCTCTTTCTAATCCCTTTATTTTGTCTTTACATATTACCTTCTGCACACCCTACTTAGGCTAATTGGTTTTCTTCATTCCCTACCTTTCGGCACCAGCCTATGGTTTGGAATAAGACTATCCAATAAGCGTAATAGGTGTACTCTCCTAAACCAAGGAGCTCTCGCAACCTGAGAGAAGGTGATAATAAAAGACAACTGAATAAACCAATTCTATTTCTCCTGAACCTGAACCGGGATCCATCCTCGAAGAAGTCCCTTCGAGTTCGTATATAACCATACGATGGATCTATCCAATGGAAGTGGATATCCGTAGTTATACGGGTGTTCTGAGAAATACAAAGGGTAAAAGAAGGAGTGGCAATGACTTATGCAACTCAGACAATCCAAAAGCCAGTATTTTAAGAAGGTTCGGTCAACCTGGTCATTGAGTCATAGTCTAGGGTCGGTCAAAGGTCGCTGCCAAAGAGAGAGAGAGAAAAGAAACACTCTGCGTGCACTCTATCCTAGATCAGAATGGTCATCATTTTATCTAATCCGGAAACCTCCCACTGTCCTGTCAAATTCTCCTCCAAACCTAAAGAAGAATCAATCGGGATCACCCGAAGAGTAAACCAACTCATCAGTGGGAATCAGGATCCAACTCTCATCGCATGATAACGTGATGGAATGCATCCACGTTACTCATACTCCAGAAGGTATGCGCATACTCGGCAAGTTTCAGTTTCTTTAGAAACTCCTGATATTGTTTTTGCCCCATGCTCTTATAACCTTGGCTTTGGTCAAAATGTCATAAGTCACATGCCAAGTTCTACCCATCACTATCTTGTCAATTTGAACCCACCCGCACATGCCCCTGACTTTGGCCAATCGGCAGAACGACTGTCCCAAACTAACTCATCTATCTATGCAACAATTGAATACCCAGCAGCTACCAAACACTATGCCTTAACTTTGGCTAAAATGCATAGCTTGAATACTACTGAATACCCAAAAGAAGTGACGGAGGGCTACGGCTGGTTTTTGGCGAAAAACCTTTAGCGTAGTGAACTTGATATCGCTGAAGGAACCTGATAGCTTTTTTTTAAAATATAGTGGCGAAAACCTTTTGCTAAAGAGGTCACTCCCGGTAAAGGGATCTCGGCTCTTTCCTCGTGGAATGAGGTGCAGGATATTCCACTGAATACCGCTATGCAAAGCAACATGTAATCGACTATAGTAAAGTTATTACCCTGACGCAAACTTCTGCCCAAGGGGTCAGTCCCGGTGAAGGGATATCAGCCATTGCCCCGTCGAATGAGGTGCAGGATATTCCACTGAATACCGCTATGCATAACAAAAGAAAATGTCTTTGCAATAACACTTTTTAAATTTGTTCCAACAACTCAAACAGGTTTGTTTTACTTTGCATTGATCAGAATCAACGCAGTCCCATCAATCAATCACACCAAAAAGAACGAAAATAAAATGTACGTATATGCCATCCGCATTCGTCACTGGGTCCCGTCATCACCCGTTAGGTTACTTAACTAACGACAGAGCGGGGACTGGACTAGCGCGGGTGTAAAACATATACAACATCTAATAGTATATAAACCAATATACATAATCGCTCCAGGCGTGATAATATGCAACATTACAGAAAAGTAATAAGCATCACAGAACAATACAGATAATCTGGGATCCCCGAGTTTCACAGAGCCGCTGCTGAAACTCGACGTTCCCCTGTCGTGTGGATAGCCTGTGCAATGAAACCTAGACCCCTACGGGTGCGGCAAGTTACCCGCCAAAACCTGAATCGAGGCAGTCCCCACAGCATAGTGAATGGAACACCCGGCACTTCACGGAATCCGGTAAATTGAGCACCCCTCCTTGGGTCAACCTGTACCCCCTACGAGTGCGGCGAATAGTCTGCCAATTCTGAAGTGGGGCCCCTCTGCCTCTCAAAGCCATGAGATGCGGACCCGTTGCCCCCCAGAACCCGGCTATCCGTGCACTCCGTCTCGGGGTAAAACCTAGTACAGTAATGAAAAATAGTACAATAGGTACATCGACCGCATCCTGGTCGTGCCCCAAAAAGAATATTATACAACAGGCAGTGACGGCAGTCCACAAGTTGGACGCTCGCCCCGCAATATCAAATGTACAAATAAACTCAAACTGTACTACCATTGCACACTGCTATCCACCACGACAAATCCGCAACATTACAGCACAACACAGAACATCAACGCGAATGTCACGTTCGCAAACCCGTCTAAAAGAACTATAGCAGTTAAACGCGGTTTACCGATCAAATGACATTCCCGGTCGGAGATATAATGTAAGCACTGTAAACTAACGTGTTTAAATTACGATCGACCAAAGACCAAAAATCAAAAAGTGGGCCCCACAGCTTACTGGTGAACAGTAACAAAATCTGGGCCAAAACTTTATATACCAAAAACCACAAAATCCCACCAAGAACCCACTGGAAAAATTTGGGGCCACGAGCTCAATGTTTGGCCGCGGAAGCGCGGTCAAACCTATGGTTTGACCGCCTTTCCGCGGCGGTATCATTGAGTCACGTGCCCAAATTTCTTCGTCGTTCTTAGAATTCCCTGCACGGATTTTTAAGACATCCAGAAATTAATTTCGACACCGTTTAAAAACAACAGAAACTGTCGTGCATGGATTTTGTCGTTTTTGATTTTCGGTCGGATCGATGTTTTGAACGCGTTAGCACAAGTTAGTATAGCAAAATGGTTAGGCTCTGATACCACTGTAAGTCTACGCTAGCGCCCCGGCAGTCTACAGACGCCAAATGCGGAACAAAAACTTTTAACTTGGCGCTATCGTATACTTTAACCCGGATCTGCCATTATTGCTAAACTAACAAACTGTAAAGAGTGTAGAATGGTTATACCGAACGATCCGAGTCCTTCGTTCTTCAACCATCATCCCACGCTCCGTTGCGGCTGCTCCGATCTCGTCGATCGCCGATCTCCTCGTCGAGGTGGCACCACATGATCGGTTCTTTAAACGGGCTCCCGCCTCTGACTCGAGGCAACTCGATCGTCAAGTTTGCTAAAAGAGACGACCAAGATTGATGTAGAGAATGAGTAGATGACTTTGTCTCACTTCGTCCAAATCCGTGGACGATCGGTTAATGAAGTTGCCGTGGAGATCGGGTGATGGAATGAAATGAACTGTAAAATTCCATACACCCCGAATACTATCATAATCTTTTTTAACCGAATGAAAACTCAAGTGAGAGTGTATCTCTTTTGAGAGAGAGAGGAGGCTTATCATATATAAAGGAGGAGAGTGAGTGTAGGAGCAAAGGGTGAGTATAAGAAAGCTTCTCACTCAAAAGATCAAGAAGAAATATCCTTAGCTAAACAAAACTCATTAATGAAAACCATGAGTCACTTAAACACC
Organism: Agapanthus africanus; assembly: GCA_030015575.1. Taxonomy (NCBI): domain Eukaryota; kingdom Viridiplantae; phylum Streptophyta; class Magnoliopsida; order Asparagales; family Amaryllidaceae; genus Agapanthus; species Agapanthus africanus. The sequence continues at coordinate 361,367,201 of JASDDO010000022.1, read as the reverse complement.
TCATCATGCCTTTAATGAAACCATTAATGCACTAATGAGTCATATGCCTCATCATCACTTCTAGAAGCTTCTAGAATGATGACTCACTCATATCTGAAGAAAAGATAAATCCGTCTTTAACCGAATGTTAAAAGACGGCTGATAGAAAACTGGAAACTGGCAACTTCCAAAAGTGATCCTGAAACGACTTTCAGGATAACCCCGAAACTGTATAAATATACCTGCATTTGTATTACGACCGAATACAAATGCAACTGAGACAAAGATATTATACCTACTCAATATAATACTCGGATGCGGCTTAAACCAAAGCCGACCAGTATCACCTGTCCGAAAATCGACACGTGCGTAAACGCACGTGCATTTTCCGAACCCTGCCATAAAACCATACGGCCTCTACAACGTTTCGCCCGAACTTGGGAAACTGTCTGTGGGGGACTCTAATGACTCGTCAGCACCCTGGCAGTGGGTTTAACCACAAACCGTCAGCGGCACTAGCTATGCGTAACGGCTGCCCATGGACTGACCTCAAGGGTGGCCGAGGAGCGAACTCAAGGGAGACCGATGAGAGAACTCCTCCGAAAACCCTACTGAGCCTAACAGTGACAATGTATATACAGTCCGGTCCGTTCGTCAATGAGTATCGCATATCTGCCTAGGGGGCTAGCAAGGTCAGACCCCCAATAGCAGTATAAGTCGCGTCGGAGTGAAGCCCAATAACACCCTGAGATACTACTGGAGTACCTACCAGTAAATCTCCTGCCACGGCCGTGGGCTTTGTGTAATGGCTCTCCTAGACACAGCACGATCTCGCCCCCAATACCGGGAGAGACGAATCCCCTGCCGATCCGCTCACGTGCCTCCATATGGCTCGGGACTGTACCCAAAAGCTACCTGTTTGCACGACTCCTTTGAGCCGTGGTAGGGTAGAATTAAAGCACAGTGGGAACTCACACGAGACAAATGACGACCTCAGGTCGATGAACTAACCTGTACACATGTCACCAGGGAACTGCTATCTGACGGTAGATATAATACTAACTAGCAGATTCCCGGCGAGTCCTGTCCGGTGTACTCATAACCCAATGAGCACCTGTATACATCTTAGGTGATCCAACTGACACCAGTGGCTTGTGAGACCGGCCACCGCCCCTCGTCGGGGTCTCGACTGTATACACTAGTCTACTCCGGAGTATCGATGCCCTGTCTCGAAACTCCCACGACTAGGGACCACAATTAAGGATATGCATCTAAACTACCCAACTCTCACGTATATGATCGCCCTCATACAGTTGGTAGTAAAGCAAGATCCTAAGGGCTCTATCAAAGTGTAACATGCAATCAGTCACCTGAACATGTACACGACTGATAAAGACAAACCAGATAGCAAACTATCATCTCGAGTAAGACTGTCCTACCGGGATAGGTCCTCCGCAATCATTGCAATCACGTACCTGCGATCCAATAATTGACTATGAGGGCACTATCTCCAACATTTATATGGACCAGCCAGAGAGTTTCATTCAGAGTTGGAGCAGCGGAAAGGTGTGCATGTTGCTTAAGTCCATCTATGGACTAAAGCAGGCATCGCGGAGTTGGAACATCTGTTTTGATGAGACGGTCAAAGAATTTGGCTTTATCAAAAATCCAGATGAACCATGCATCTATAGTAGATTTGTAGCAAGAACTGTCGTATTCCTCGTTTTGTACGTGGATGACATTCTTCTAATAGGAAATGACATTCCTATGCTACAATCTGTCAAGGGGTTCTTGTCACACAGGTTCTCCATGGAAGACCTGGGTGATGCCTCGAACATTCTGGGGATCCGGATTTTTCGTGACAGATCCAAGAGAATATTAGGACTTTCACAGTCCAGGTATATCGACACCATACTGAAAAGATTCAGTATGGAAGATTCCAAGCACGGTAATCTACCGGCTTGTCACAGGATCACCCTCTCCAAAGAGATGTCTCCCAAGACAGATTTGGAAAGGGATCGCATGTCTATTATACCCTACGCTTCTGCGGTAGGCTCTATAATGTATGCGATATTATGTACCAGACCAGATGTAGCTTATGCACTGAGTGTGGTAAGCCGGTATCAGTCAAACCCTGGGGAGAAATACTGGATGGCGGTAAAGAACATTCTCAAGTACCTGAGAAGGACTAAGGAGATGTTCTTAGTGTATGGCGGAAAATACCTCCAGATCGAGGCCTTTGCTAACTCCAGCTTCCAGAGTGACAAGGATGATTCCAAGTCCATGTTGGGTTATGTCTTTACCCTCAATGGAGGGGCGGTGTGTTGGAAGAGTTCCAAACAGGATCTGGATAAGGAAGTTCTTGACAGAACTTCAGGTGGTTCCGTCCATTGTTGATCCAATACCTCTGTATTGCGACAACAACGGGGCTATAGCTTTAGCGAAGGAACCCAGGTCCCATCAGAAGTCCAGACACATCTTGAGGCGGTATCACCTGATCAGGGAGATCGTGGGTCGCCAGGAGATCGAGGTTCGGAGAGTTGCTACAGAAGATAACACTGCTGATCCATTCACGAAGGCCTTACCCCAGACTCAGTTCGAGCGGCTGATCGAGATGATAGGTCTTCGATACGCCAGTACATGGCCTTAGTGCAAGTGGGAGATTGTTAGTGTATATGCCCTAGAGGCCATTACTGTATCATAGTAGTTTGTATATTACTTAATGGAAGCTTGGGATATTCACCTTGTATAGACAATCTTGCTCAAAATAGTAGTATGCTACTTGGTTTGTTTCTACTTCAATGTGTACATGTGTTTATTTTAGTATATCACCTATACACATTAGTGGAGCCCTTAGGATCATTGCTTGATTACCAGCGTTGTGATGGAAGTCACACTCGTGGGGGCTCGGTAATCCACAAGCACATCCTTATGCAGGTCCCTAGTCGTAGGACTATCGAGGCAGGGCATCGATACTCCGGAGTAGACTAGCGTATGCGCTTCTTATTCCAGCATGGGAGACGGTCTGTCCCACAGCCGTCAGTACGTCGTACTTGAGATAGTATGCGGGTGCTCGTTAGGTTACGATTACACTGGACAGGACTCGTCGGGAACCGTTGGTTGGTACTATACCTATCGTCAGTTATCAGTTCCCAGGTGACATGAGTACAGCTTAGTCCGTTGACTTGACATTGTCACTTCGCCTCGAGTGTGTTCCCACTGTACTTAGATTACTACCCTACCACGGCTCAAAGGAGTCGTGCAAACAGCTAGTAGTTGGGTGCAGTCCCGAAGCACTTGGAGGCAGTGATGGTTAGATAGGATTCGTCTCTCCCGGTATTGGGGGTTGATATCGCGCTGTGTCTAGGAGAGCCATTACACAAAGTCCCTGGCCAGGGCAAGAGAGATATACTGGTAGGTTTCCAGTGTTATCTCAGGGTGTTCTGGGCTACACTCCAACACGACTTGTACCGCTATTAGGGGACTGACGTTTACCGCCCCCCTAGGCCCGCCATGCGATATTCTTAGACGAAAAGACTGGACTGTACGCAGATTGTCACATTCAGGCTCAGTATGAGTTCAGATGGGTTTCACCTCATCCGTCTTCTTATCGGCATCTACCTGGGGGGCCGTTACGCACAGCTAGTGCCGCTTGCGGTATGTGGTTAAACCCACTGCCAGCATAGTGTCGAGTCTTTATGTAAGTCCATGCTACCCTTCCCCGGTTCTTACGGGGTTGCGAAAGTGGTGAAAAACGATTTTCAAGAGGGTGGTAACACGGACTACCAATACGGATCTTTGTTAAACTACTAACTAACAACCTAACATGAGTTTACCTACTCGGTTAGGGGGCTATACCTTTCTTAAACTCCTTCGTCTTCGACTCCTCCCGGTGTACGGATCGGCCTCACCTCGTCGTCTCCTTGCGCCGAAGATGGATCCACCCGAAAGCTTCTACCTTTGGCTTCTTCTTCTAACTTTGAAGTAACTAGATCACTTGGCTTGCTAGGCCTTGTGAACTAGAATGAGTAGAGGAATGTTTTGGTGTCTTTTTATCTTTAAGCCAATGAGTCTCAACACATGAGAATGGTTTGCCTTGAGGTAGAGAGAGCAAGAGGAAGAGGGAGAGCTTGAGAATGAGAGAGCTCAAGAGAGAGAAAGAAAATGAATGAATGAACCATACTCTTCTCATTCTCACCTCTCATAATCCAAAAGCCATCATAACAAAAATAGTAATCAAGTATTGTGTAATGGTTTGGTCAAAATGGCTATATCATTTCATGCACTCATTTTGCATAAATAAACAAGCAAGCAAAAGTCTTTGCCATGGAATGATAGCCATTGTCATGATGATGGTCAACTAGTCCAACCTAGTCAACCGGTCAACAAAGTCAACAAGTTAACAAAGTCAACCCCTCAACAACAATGTCACTATAATACTTAATTAATATTAATGTTAATAATATTTCTTATTCTCATTAGGGTTAAGCAAAAGTCAATGGTCAACGGTCAACAGTCAATAACCCTAATGAGAATCCTCTGCCTCTGTCTCTCTGTCAACTGTGCATACACACCCGCATCCGCGTTCCGAGGAACACGAATACAAACAAGATAAAACCAATCCCAAAACATACACTAAGATCTAGCTTAAACCAAAGCCTGCTAGTGTCAACTGTCCGGACACTGTACGTGCACAAGTACACGGATGTGACCGAACCCTGTCGCAAAACCATGCGACCTGTCGCAAAACCATGCGATCCCTACTCTTTTGCCTAAAGGCGAATAGCTTTCTGTGTGGGACTCTAAAAACTCGACACTACGCTGGCAGTGGGTTTAACCACAGACCGCAAGCGGCACTAGCTGTGCGTAACGGTCCCCAGGTAGATGCCGACAAGAAGACTGACGAGGTGAAACCCATCTGAACTCGTACTGAGTCTGAATGTGACATTCTCCATACAGTCTGGTCTGTTCGTCTGATACATCGCATGGCGGCCTAGGGGGTGGTAAACGTCAGTCCCCTAATAGCGGTACAAGTCATGTCGGAGTGAAGCCCAGAACACCCTGAGATAACACTGGAAACCTACCAGTATATCTCGCTTGCCCTGGCCAGGGACTACTCGTGTAATGGCTCTCCTAGACACAGCACGATGTCAACCCCCAATACCGGGAGAGACGAATCCTGTCTAACCGTCACTGCCTCCAAGTGCTTCAGGACTGCACCCAACTACTACCTGTTTGCACGACTCCTTTGAGCCGTGGTAGGGTAGTAATCTAAGTGCAGTGGGAACACACTCGAGGCGAAGTGACAGTGTCAAGTCGGCGGACTAAGCTGTACTCATGTCACCTGGGAACTGATAACTGACAATAGGTATAGTACCAGCCAACAGTTTCCGACGAGTCCTGTCCAGTGTACTCGTAACGCAACGAGCACCCGCATACTATCTCCAGTACGACGTACTGATAGCTGTGGGACAGACCATCTCCCACACTGGGATGAGAAGCGCATACGCTAGTCTACTCCGGAGTATCGATGCCCTGTCTCGATAGTCCTGCGACTAGGGACCTGCATAAGGATGTGCTTATAGATTACCCAGCCCCCACTAGTGTGACTGCCATCACAACGCTGGTAATCAAGCAGAGATCCTAAGGGCTCCACTAATGTGTATAGGTGATATACTAAAATAAACACATGTACACATTGAAGTAGAAACAAACCAAGTAGCATACTACAATATTGAGCAAGATTGTCTATACAAGGTGAATATCCCAAGCTTTCATTAAGTAATATACAAACTAGTATGATACAGTAATGGCCTCTAGGGCATATACACTAACACTTTAGAGTCCCACACAGAGAGATATTCGCCTTTTGGCAAAAGAGTAGAGGTCGCATGGTTTTGCGACAGGGTTCTGTCACATCCGTGCACTTGTGCACGTTTAGTGTCCGGACAGTTAACACTAGAGGGCTTTGGTTTAAGCCAGATCCTAGTGTACGTTTTGGGATTGGTTTTATCTCGTTTGTATTCGTGTTCCTCAGAACGCGGATGCGGGTGTGTATGTACAGTCGACAGAGAGACAGAGGCAGAGGATTCTCATTAGGGTTGTTGACTGTTTTCTTTTGCTAAACCCTATTGAGAATACGAAATATGATTAACAATAATATTAATTAAGTATTATTGTGACATGGTTGTTGATGGTTGACATTGTTGACTTAGTTGACCGGTTGACTAGGTTGGACTTGTTGACCATCATCAGGACAATGGCTATCATTTCTTGGCATTGACCTTGGCTTGCTTATTTGTTCACACATTGCATTTAATGCAAGAAATGATATGGCCACTTGATATGATAACAACCATCACATAATACTCAATTATTATTATGTGTTATGATGATTTTGGATTATGAGAGCAAGGGTGACAAAAGTCTTGCTCATTCTTTCATTTGCTTTCTCTCTCTTGAAAGCTCTCTCATCCTCAAGCTCTCCCTCTTCCTCTTGCTCTCTCTAGTCCATGGTTCTACTTATCTCATGTGTTGAGAAGCAAGAACCATAGAGATAAAACCCAACACACTCCTCTACTCATCCTAGTACACAAGGTTTAGCAAACCAAGTGTTCTAGTTTCCTCATGATTGAGGTTGAAGCCAAAGGTTGAAGCTTTCAGGTGGATCTATCTTCGGCACAAAGAGACGACGAGGAGAGAACTTTCCGACCACCACAAGGAGACCAAGAGAAAGAGTTCAAGTTAAGGTATAACCCCTAACCGAGTAGGTAAAACTCTTGTTAGGATTGTTAGATAGTTGTTTAACAAAGATCCGTATTTTGAGTCCATGTTACCACCAAAATAAAAATCGTTTTTCATCATTTCCGCAAGCCCGTAAGTACCGGGAGAGGTAACGTGGACTTACAGTGGTATCAGAGCCTAGTTAAACACTATCTAACATGTTAGCAAAGTAACTAGAAGTTCGATCGGAGAAAAAGTCGCGAAACATGCCCGTATTTTCAAGTTTCTGCCGATTCTGTTTTATGTTCAAAAAATAATTAATCTGACACTAAAAATCGGCTCAGGCTTTTTAAAACCCACACAAGAAAATTGGTCCACCGACTCGGTCAAAGCGCCGCGGAATCGCGGCGAGAGCATGCTTCCGCCGCGGATCCGCGGCCGAGTTGACTCGGTCGTGGCACAATTTTCCTGCAGTGTTTTTCTTGGGCTTTTTTTGGATTTTTGGAATATGTTTTTTCTGCCCAGATTTTACAGAAAGCAAAATTTGTTTTTGGGGTTTGAAAATCCGTATTTTGATCGAACTTCTAAAGACTTAAGCTAACGGGTTATATCTGTGATGTGATATATGTATTGAACGTCTGCTAATCGCTATACGTCGATTAGTGGGGGTTATACATATCTGTGATCTTTAATGTTGATGGTAAGTGTATATGAATTCATTGGATTGTCGCGGATGAATAGCCGGGGGGTTGTGAGATGAGAGTTTTCTTTTTCTTTCAATTCATGTAATTTGTAATTGATGTAATATTATTTATATGGCCGCACAACCGGGATGGGGTTGTAGCCGTCATTGTATAATTTCCTTTACTGTTTTTTCTCCCAGGATAGACCCAAGGTGGGGTGCACAAACTACCGGGTATCTCGAAGTGCCGAGTGGCCTACTCACGGTGTTGAGGGAGGTTGCTTCGCTTCGGGTACTTGGCGGGTAGTTTGCCGCACCCGTAGGGGTCTAGGGTGGGGTCTTGGCTATTCATCGCGACCGTGTAATCCGCTCTTCGTTACAGGCTCGTACGGATTGCGGATTCCTAGTATATCCAATGTGTTCATCTGTGATCTGGAATGGCTATCATTGCATGTGACGAATGTGTATATCTATATATGATATCTATTTAGGCGTTGCTTATGTTTTGCATCCGCGCTAGTCCAGCCCCCGCTCTGTCGTTAGTTAAGTAACCAAACGGGTAATGACGGGGCCCCGTGGTGAATGCGGATGGCATAAGCGTACGTCATATTTTCGTTGTTTTCTGCAATGGTAAGATTAATTGATGGGACGCATTAAATTAATGCAAGAAAATAAACCAAAGTTGAGTCGTTGGAACACTTTCAAAACCTTTCGGTTTCTTTTCAAAAACTACTTTCAAGTTCACTACGTTCACGGTTTCGCCAAAACCATCCGTAGCCCTCCATCATTTCAGTTAAATATTCGGTAGTATTCAAGCTATGTATTTTACAACTGTCCCTTATCCAACAAATCTTGCAACTGACCCTTCAGCTTACTAAGCTCCGTCGGGGCTATCAGATAAGGCGGTATAGAAATAGGCCACGTGCCGGGAATCAAATCAATACAGAAAACAATATCGCGCTCAGGCGGTAGCCCAAGAAGCTCGTCAGGGAAAACATCAGGGAACTCGTGAACAATTGGAAAACTGGTCCAACGGAACATCTGTAGCTCTAGTATCGCAAACATAGGCTAGAAATCCCTGACATCCCTTCCTCAACAGCTGTCCAGCGAGAAGAGAAGAAATCAAAATGTGAGGGGCGGCACCACGGTCCCCCTACACAACAAAAGCCGACTCGCCGGGAAAACAAAATCTATCTGTCTTCTCGCGGCAGTCCACAGGCGTATAGCACGTGGCTAACCAATCCATGCCCAAAAGAACGTCGAAGTCCAACATCTCAAGAAGGATCAATTCGATAGGCAACTCTCTCTCGCCAATATGGGCAATACAGGATCGGAAAACGTGCCTAGCAACAAATGACTCTCCCACAGGAGTGGTCACAACAAGCGGCTGACCAAGCAAACCGGACTCTCTACCCAAACTCGGCATAAAGTGTGTGGAAACGTACGAGTGCGTGGATCCGGGATTAAACAACACGTGCATTGGACGCCTGTACGTCCTGATGCGTCAACGCGAAAACCCGTGCCTGTCCTCCACCTGTAACTAGCGGTCCCCTACGAGAAACTGGCTGCACTCTGCCGACAGCTGGCTGTTCTTTGCCTCGGCCACCTCGTCCTCTAGGAGTAAACCCTCCGCGACCATGGCCTCTTTGTGCATGAGTCTGACGCGGAGCAACAGTAGGTACAATAGGAAACGCCCTCTAGGGTGGAGAAGGTGGAAGGGTGACATGTGGTACGGCAGTCTCGCCCTCACGTGGCTCCTGGAAATATCGAACACGATGATAAGTACCCCCGCATCGGAAACATCTGGATGGTGTCGGCTGACCCTCCTGGGGATAAGAGCTGAACAACCGGCCTCGCCCCAAGTCTCTGCCACCTACAAGGTGTCTGTCGCGGCGCCTAAATGGCCGTCTCTGTGCCGGTGTATCAGTACGAACTCTTTTCGGCTCTGGAACTACCGAAGTCTCAGCAAGGCGCTCCTCGACTAATAGGGCTGCGTCTACAGCTGCTGCATAAGTCTCGCAATGCTGTGCGCTGATCGCAAGGAACAGTGGGGTAAGCAAGCCTCGAACAAACCTCTTGACCCGCATCTCCTCAGTCGCCACTAGGTATGAGGCATAAACGGATAGCTCGGTAAACAGTACATCATACTCTGCCACTTTCATCTCTGGCGTCTGGCGTAAGGACTCGAATCTACGCGCTTGGGCATCCCTGACACTCTGGGGGAGGAAACGGGCTAGAAATACCGTCACAAACTCGGTCCAGGTCATAGGAGGAAGACCTGCTGCTCTGCCCTTCTCGATCGATTCACACCATTTCTGCGCAAGACTTTCCAAGCGAAAGCTCGCGAACTCTACCCATCGCCCGTCTGAGCATCTAAGGGAACGACATATCCGGGCCATCCTATCAATGAAAGACTGTGGGTCCTCAGCTGCATCGGTGCCTGTGAAGACCGGAGGCTTCAGCCTCATGAACACTGATAGCGATACTGTAATAACTTCCGTGGCTGCAGGGACAACTGCCGGTACTGTAGGTACCATCGCGGTCCCCATAACTGGTGGAACTACCTCTGGTCGCTGCGCTCGAAGCGTCTCAACTAGCGATCCTATCATCTGGCGCATCTCCTGCATACCGGCCCCTAGCATGGCGATCTGATCTGTCGTAGGTGGAATAGTCTGCTCTGGTACAACATGTGTACTACCCGGATCAGTCCTCGTCTCGGACGAGTCAACTCTAATCTCGGCTCTCACGGCCGCTCTCTGTGCCCTCGTAGTCTTTGGCGGCATAATGGCTGAAAAGGAAGCAGGATTCGATAAGGATACGGAAATCGAATCACAAGAATGTATAAAATCATGAAGGAATTCTAATCAATATGTCCTAAGGTCGCTTAGGCAGAGTACCGCGTCGTGAGTATGCCGCGGAACATACGTACGCTACGCCACTCTGCTTCAGCTACCTACACCATCATACCAAGGTCATCCTACACTCCGAAGGTAAAACCTACGCTCTGATACCAACTTTGTCACGACCCAAAGTTCGGCCCATGACCGGCACTTAACCACGTAACGTCTACAGGCGTAACGTGACTAAGTAAGACGAACCCAGAAATCAAAACCATTAAAAGTATAGAGTGTTAAAACCATTTAATAGAAACATTTGTTAAAACGTTTAGAAAACCTTAAGTAATTTAGTAAAATTCTTTAAAGTTCAAGTTATTATCTTAAAAAAAAATTGGCAGCATTTCCTTTGTAAAAACTAGCCTTGAAATCGGGTAGAAAGCAACATATGAGTAAAATGATATGCAATAAGAATAAGGCATCCCCAACCAGGAGCAATCACGCCCAACGGCGGAACAATCACCACAATGATAATATACGACACCGTAGTGAAGAATGAGTAAACATAAGTGAAGACAACAGGAAATATAAAGCTGCATAAATAAAGTCGGCTCACAACGAGCTCGACACCAGAGTACAAAATAATATACATCGTCCTCACAACTGGTCTCTAAGTCAATACATAAGTAGTAGATGGAGAGTACTAGATACAACAATGTATATAACTGGAAAATAAACAGATACCGCACAAAACCCACCTATCAGCAAAAGGGTTAGCACGCAAACTGCAGTGGTATCTGTGTCAAAAGATGCAAGAAAACAGCCTGCCGCGACTGCTCCGAGGGGCAACCTGCAAACACTGTAGCACAACCGGGGTGAGTTGCCAACTCGTGAATAGTAGATAACATATAAAGGTAATCGCGAGTATGCACGTGCTGCGATACTCTAACCTATGCCAACAGATAACACCTATATGATGAACTGGATGAGCAATATTCATGCAACAAGTGCGATCTGATAACATCTCTATATGATAAGCAGGGTATACAATAATCGTGCATAGCAGATGCAATCTAACAACATCTATATAGGGTGAGCAGGTATGCAATAGTCGTGCATAGCAAATGCAATCTAACAACATCTGTATAGGGTGAGCAGGTATGCAATAGCCGTGCATAGCAAATGCAATCTAACAACCTCTATATAGGGTGAGAAGGTATGCAATAGTCGTGCATAGCAAATGCAATCTAACAACATCTATATAGGGTGAGCAGGTATGCGATAATCGTGCATAGCATGTGTACTCTATCAGGTACTACAGATACAGGATGAGATGTATAATACTGAATGCTGAGCATGGGAATAAATAACATCTACACGGAATGTCAACGTGGAAAATAATCGGTGTCCATCAATACACCCACATCCCAGTAAAACTCAGGCGCCGTCATCCTCATCGGTCCTCAAATCCTGTAAATCTCATATAATCGTGAGTGCCCAACATCGGCACTCGAAATATCATAAAAATAGTCGTGTCTGGCATCGACACGCAAATCCTCAAGTATCGGGCTCCGTCCAATCGGATCGGCCCACGGGCTCCGTCTGCGGAATCGGCCCTCGGCCCCAGCAGTACGCGTCGTCCCGTATCCATCTATCGACTCTGGTCGGTATCCTCCAGATAACCGCCAGGTCCAACCAATCACCGGTAGGTAGTGGTCCCTCTGCCAGGCTCACCGTCTATTGCACAGCGATCCGTTCTCGCCCCGGGGTACCATACCGGGTCTACCATGTACCCGTAATCTGCCACGTCCAGCTCCTCGATCCGAGTTCACATGTCACACGTCTCAGAACTGAGAAAACGCATGGTGGATGCACTGAAATATCATATCAAGGGAGACCGTGTTTTAAAACAGTGCGTATTTTCTTAAAATAATACCCCGGTTCCCAAATCCAGAAATCACATAAATCCAAACTCGATGCGTAAATCCATGCAATGTGTCGTATGACACTATAAGTAAAAGAAAAGGAAAACCACTCTTTTAAAAAGGATCCAGTTTTGAAAATGTCTCGTGCGGTCCCTTAGTTTTTAATGCATGCCAATATCACCCATGTATATAACATATGTATGTATATAGGTATGGATGTGCAAATGGATATATACGCAATGTGAGTGTAACAATATACATGTGCACTAATATGGATATACGATGTATATGTGCACAAGTATAGATATATCAAGGTACGTATGCACTAATGTGAATATAAAGGGTGCATGTGCACAGGTAGTGATATATCAATGAAGGTATGCACTAATGTGAACATAAAGGGTGCATGTGCGCAGGTAGTGATATATCAATGAAGGTATGCACTAATGTGAACATAAAGGGTGCATGTGCGTGTTGGAGATAGTGCCCTCATAGTCAATTATTGGATCGCAGGTACGTGATTGCAATGATTGCGGAGGACCTATCCCGGTAGGACAGTCTTACTCGAGATGATAGTATGCTATCTGGTTTGCCTTTATCAGTCGTGTACATGTTCAGGTGACTGATTGCATGTTACACTTTGATAGAGCCCTTAGGATCTTGCTTTACTACCAACAGTATGATGGCGATCATATACGTGAGAGTTGGGTAGTTTATATGCATATCCTTAATTGTGGTCCCTAGTCGTGGGAGTTTCGAGATAGGGCATCGATACTCCGGAGTAGACTAATGTGTACAGTCGAGACCCCGACGAGGGGCGGTGGCCGGTCTCACAAGCCACTGGTGTCAGTTGGATCACCTAAGATGTATACAGGTGCTCATTGGGTTATGAGTACACCGGACAGGACTCGCCGGGAATCTGCTAGTTAGTATTATATCTACCTTCAGATAGCAGTTCCCTGGTGACATGTGTACAGGTTAGTTCATCGACCTGAGGTCGTCATTTGTCTCGTGTGAGTTCCCACTGTGCTTTGATTTCTACCCTACCACGGCTCAAAGGAGTCGTGCAAACAGGTAGCTTTTGGGTACAGTCCCGTGCCATATGGAGGCACGTGAGCGGATCGGCAGGGGATTCGTCTCTCCCGGTATTGGGGGCGAGGTCGTGCTGTGTCTAGGAGAGCCATTACACAAAGTCCATGGCCATGGCAGGAGATTTACTGGTAGGTACTCCAGTAGTATCTCAGGGTGTTATTGGGCTATACTCCGACACGACTTATACTGCTATTGGGGGTCTGACGTTACTAGCCCCCTAGGCGGATATGCGATACTCATTGACGAACGGACCGGACTGTATATACATTGTCACTGTTAGGCTCAGTAGGGTTTTCGGAGGAGTTCGCAAATCGGTCTCCCTTGAGTTCGCTCCTCGGCCACCCTTGAGGTCAGTCCATGGGCAGCCGTTACGCATAGCTAGTGCCGCTGACGGTTTGTGGTTAAACCCACTGCCAGGGTACTGACGAGTCATTAGAGTCCCCCACAGAAAGTTTCCCAAGTTCGGGCGAAACGTTGTAGAGGCCGTATGGTTTTATGGCAGGGTTCGGAAAATGCACGTGCGTTTACCTACGTGTCGATTTTCGGACAGATGATACTGGTCGGCTTTGGTTTAAGCCGGATCCGAATATTATATTGAGTAGGTATAATATCTTTGTCTCAGTTGCATTTGTATTCGGTCGTAATACAAATGCGGGTATATTTATACAGTTTCGGGGTTATCCTGAAAGTTGTTTCGGGATCACTTTTGGAAGTTGCCAGTTTCCAGTTTTCTATCAGCCATCTTTTAACATTCTGTTAAAGACGGATTTATCTTTTCTTCAGATATGAGTGAGTCATCATTCTAGAAGCTTCTAGAAGTGATGAAGTGGCTAGTGACTCACTTGAGTCATTAATGGTTCATTAATGATAAAGCATGACTAGGTTTAATATGATTGGTTTGCTTTTAATGATATCAAGTGATTCATGCTTTGTTGTTAGGTTGTGATAAGTATGGAGGGATATGGTCACCACTTGAAGCTACTACACTCACCTCCGTCCTTTGATAAATTTGGCCGGCCACTTCTTAGTGAGAGAGAGAATTGATTCATTATTTTTTGGCCAAAGAATTCATATAGTTTGGATGCATGGAAATTTCCTAGTTCAATTTCCATTCATCCGATTCCCTCGGCAACTTCATTAACCGATCGTCCACGGATTTGGACGAAGTGAGACAAAGTCATCTACTCATTCTCTACATCATTCTTGGTCGTCTCTTTTAGCAAACTTGACGATCGAGTTGCCTCGAGTCAGAGGCGGGAGCCCGTTTAAAGAACCGATCATGTGGTGCCACCTCGACGAGGATATCGGAGATCGACGAGATCGGAGCAGCCGCAACGGAGCGTGGGATGATGGTTGAAGAACGAAGGACTCTGATCGTTCGGTACAATCTTTCTACACTCTTTACAGTTTGTTAGTTTAGCAATAATGGCAGATCCGGGTTAAAGTATACGATAGTGCCAGTTTAAAAGTTTTGTTCCGCATTTTGGCGTCTGTAGACGGCCGGGGCGCTAGCGTAGACTTAATAGTGGTATCAGAGCCTAACCATTTTGCTATACTAACTTGTGCTAACGCATTTAAAACATCGATCGAAACGAAAAATCAAAAATCGCAATTTTAAGCTTGACAGTTTCTGTTAATTTCAAAACTCGTCCAAATGTCATTTTGACCATACCAGAAAAACAAGCAGGCTTTTTTAGGAATACTGCAGAAATTCGACGAAGTAATCTTACTGTTCCGCCGCGCATCCGCGGCCCAAGCATGGGTTTGGCCGCGGAAGCGCCGCAGGAAAGTCAAATCACTCTGCGAAATTTCTACAGTGCATTCTCTGTTACAAATTGGGATATTTGGTATATATCGTTTTGGCCCAGGTTTTGTTACTGTTCACCAGTAAGCTCCGGGGCCCACTTTTTGATATTTGGTCTTTGGTCGATCGAAATTTAAACACGTTAGTTTACAGTGCTTACATTATATCTCCGACCGGGAATGTCATTTGATCGGTAAACCGCGTCTGATTGCTATAGTTCTTTTAGACGGGTTTGCGAACGTGACATTCACGTTGATGTTCTGTGTTGTGCTGTGATGTTGCGGATTTATCGTGGTGGATAGCAGTGTGCAATGGTAGTACAGTTTGAGTTTATTTGTACATTTGATATTGCGGGGCGAGCGTCCAACTTGTGGACAGCCGTCACTGCCTGTTGTATAATATTCTTTTGGGACACGACCAGGTTGCGGTCGATGTACCTATTGTACTATTTTTCATTACTGTACTAGGTTTTACCCCGCGACGGAGTGCACGGATAGCCGGGTTCGGGAAAGCAACGGGTCCGCATCTCATGGCTTTGAGAGGCAGAGGGGCCCCACTTCAGAATTGGCAGACTATTCGCCGCACTCGTAGGGGGTACAGGTTGACCCAAGGAGGGGTGCTCAATTTACCGGATTCCGTGAAGTGCCGGGTGTTCCATTCACTATGCTGTGGGGACTACCTCGCTTCAGGTTTTGGCGGGTAACTTGCCGCACCCGTAGGGGTCTAGGTTTCATTGCACAGGCTATCCACACGACAGGGGAACGTCGAGTTTCAGCAGCGGCTCTGTGAAACTCGGGGATCCCAGATTATCTGTATTGTTCTGTGATGCTTATTACTTTTCTGTAATGTTGCATACTATCATGCCTGGAGCGATTATTGTATATTGGTTTATATACTATTAGATGTTGTATATGTTTTACACCCGCGCTAGTCCAGTCCCCGCTCTGTCGTTAGTTAAGTAACCTAACGGGTGATGACGGGACCCAGTGACGAATGCGGATGGCATATACGTACATTTTATTTTCGTTCTTTTCTGGTGTGATTGAATGATGGGACTGCGTTGATTCTGATCAATGCAAAGTAAAACAAACCTGTTTGAGTTGTTGGAACAATTTTAAAAAGGTGTTATTACAAAGACGTTTCTTTTTGTTATGCATAGCGGTATTCGGTGTGAATATCCAGCACCTCATTCGACGAGGCAAGGGCTGATATCCCTTCACCGGGAAAGACCCCTTGGACAGAAGTTTGCGTCAGAGTAATAACTTCACTATAGTCGATTACAAGTTGCTTTGCATAGCGGTATTCAGTGGAATATCCTGCACCTCATTCCATGAGGAAAGAGCCGAGATCCCTTCACCGGGAATGACCTCTTTAGCAAAAGGTTTTCGCCACTATATTTTTATAAAAAGCTATCAGGTTCCTTCAGCGATATCAAGTTCACTACGTTAAAGGTTTTTCGCCAAAAACCAGTCGTAGCCCTCCATCGTTTCTTATGGATGGTCAGTAGTATTCAAGCTATGTTTGTTGGGTTTCGTCAAGGCATAGTGTTTGGTAGCTGCTGGGTATTCATTTGTTGCATAGATAGATGAGTTGGTTTGGGACAGTCGTATTACCTTGTTGGCTTTCGTCAAGGGTATGTACGGGTGGATTCAAATTAACAAGATAATGACGGGCAGAACTTGACATGTGACTTATGATTTGTTGACTTTCGCCAAGGTCATAAGAGCATGGGGCAAGAAAATGATATCGGGAGTTTCTAAAGAAACTGAAACTTGCCAAGTATGCGCATACCTTCTGGAGTATGAATAACGTGGATACATTCCATCACGTTAACATGCGATGAGAGTTGGATCCCGATTCCCACTGATGAGTTGGTTTACTCTTCGGGTGATCCCGATTAATTCTTCTTTAGGTTTGGAGGAGAATTTGACAGGACAGTGGGAGGTTTCCGGATTAGATAAATTGATGACCATTCTGATCTAGGTTAGAGTGCACGCAGAGTGTTTCTTTTCTCTCTCTCTCTTTGGCAGCGACCTTTGACCGACCCTAGACTATGACTCAGTGACCAGGTTGATCGAACCTTCTTAAAATACTGGCTTTTGGATTGTCTGTGTTGCATAAGTCATTACCACTCCTTCTTTTACCCTTTGAATTTCTCAGAACACCCGTATTGCTACGGATATCCACTTCCATTGGATAGATCCATCGTATGGTTATATACGAACTCGAAGGGACTTCTTCGAGGATGGATCAAGGTTCAGGAGAAATAGAATTGGTTTATTCAGTTGTCTTTTATTATCACCTTCTCTCAGGTTGCGAGAGCTCCTTGGTTTAGGAGAGTACACCTATTACGCTTATTGGATAGTCTTATTCCAAACCATAGGCTGGTGCCGAAAGGTAGGGAATGAAGAAAACCAATTAGCCTAAGTAGGGTGTGCAGAAGGTAATATGTAAAGACAAAATAAAGGGATTAGAAAGAGGGCAAAGTAAATTGCGACTGATATCATTCACGACCAAAACCGCGTACTTCATCGCCACTCCTATTTCACCTTTAAAAGAATAAGGTATTATTCAGTTGTCTTTTATCATCACCTTCTCTCGAGATGCGAGTACTCCTTGGTTTAGGAGGGTACACCTATTATGCTTACTGGATAGTCTTCTTCCAAACCATAGGCTGGTGCCGAACGGTAGGGAAGGAAGAAAACCATTTAGCCTAACTATGGTGTACAGAAGGTAACGACTAAAGACAAATAAAGGGATTTGGAGAGACGGCAATAAAATATACGGTTGAAGTCATGAATTGGATTATGGAAGAGGCATTGCTATGAATACCAGGATACCCCTACGAAACATTTTCATGTTTCAGAGCATTGTTAAAGGAAAAACTGTTTTCCCAATTAGACACTTACTCCAAGGGTATGTATTTACCAGGTTTCATTCTCATATCTGTATGGTTTTACAGATGATGATTGGGAGTAAGATATTGGGAATTGGGTGATCATCCTCATTATATCGAAATTCGTTGTAATTGGTGATATTTGAGGAAATCGCTAGGGTACAGTTTTCCACCTACGACGCACAGGTTTTGAGTTGTTTAACTCAGCGGACTTATACAGTGTATTGTATGTTGTCCAAGTGTCCATCAGGACAAAGGGGTAGGTCCTCGTACTATGTTCTGTTTACTTATAACTTCTCTAGTATTTAGACAAGTGTTTCGTAGAAATACAATGTCTAAGTTTTGAGAAGTTGTGGGTATAAGAATAAAGTAGAGAACCAGGTATCACAAGTATCGGGATTCTTCAAAGAGATCGAAGATGTAGATTTTTGTGATTGGTATTCAGATGATAGTGATGGTTTTGAGAAACGTGTTTCTCTTTCAGGTTACTCATAATTGGATGGATTCCTAAGTTGAGTAATGCTGATTAGCCTCTTTCCATTAGGTTGATATGCACTGGAGACAGCTGCATGATTTGAATATGGTTCCAAATTAAAATTAGTGCCAAAGTTTCTATATTGGATATAGAATAGTTCGTACCTTAAAAGAAATTAAGGTACAGGGAGTTGTCCAGCTTATGCTTAAAACCAGACACTGGATAACTCAGGGCATGTTTCTGTAGTGGCTGTTTGTGGGTTGACCCTGGCTATGACGAGGGTTGATATTCTACCATTTGGAAGATCAATAGTGATATTGTTCTTGACTCGCCACAGTTTTAGTAAAAATGGATCTTTTTCAGAAAACAGTAGTGGGAGTATGGTAGAACTGGAAGTGATTCCAGAACCGCGAACGATTACGGAAAATTTAATAGGACCTATACATTCAATCAGGTTTGATATTCCAATAGCCACTCCGCAGGTATGGTAGGTAACCTCTGGCGCCCGAGAGGTACTTCGGTAGCCTCAGAGACGGTGACAGGGAGGTTCTTATCTACCAAGACTTGACACTACTGTTGTTCCAGGATATGAGACCCGGTAAGAGGGTTGTCGTAGTCAGTGGGATCAACGGAAGCATAGTGGGCAAGATGCTTATATCTATTTATAGACTTGAGCAGTTATAGCGGAGATAGATCATCTAATTTTGATGTGACAGTCATGGGTTTGACTTCAATCAGAATAGGGGATGGATCAGTTAAGAAGGTAGTAGGGTGTGATGTCATGGTATCTGGATGACATACACAGAGTAGGAAGTAAAATTCCTATACTACGATCGGTTGGACTGTGGTCGTCACACAGTTGTTTCTCCAGACAGGATATGGATATAATATTTGACATTTTGGTTTCTAGATCTATGGTTTTAGATCTGGATTTGGGTAGTTTCCCAATGTGGGTACTTTGACAGATATTCTAATGGTTTTTGGAATAGTTGACTCCTAGCATGGTAGTGTACCTGCAGGTGATGGAGTCACCCTCTCTAAAGGTGTCTTACAGACTAAAGAGGAGAGGGATGTGCATGATTGGCAGATCACTTGCTTAGGCAATTGAGTCAATCATGAGATGTCAAGTACCACACCAAATGTTGGTTTTGCACTAGATGCAAAAGGTTTGTATTAATCCAATCCTGGAGAAATATAAGGAAGCAGTTTTAGAACATAAGTACATGTTCTACGGATTTGATGACGGCAGCCTCCTTCGGGAGACGGTTGTCATTCCAGGCTTCAAAGGTGACATGGTTGACAGAGTGATTGTCAGAGTTATAGTTTTTCCCTCTGACGAAGAGGGACAGTATTATGGACAGGTGGTCCAAGAGGATACTGTGGGAAGCAAGGTGCCCGATACTGATTAGGTTCAGTGATCGATTCAGTCTAAGAAGTTTGGATATGGAGTTCATTTATGAACTAAGGTCCCATCAGATATCCAAACATATTCTAAGACAGGTATTACTCGATTCGGGAAATGGCTTTCTCCGCGAACTTGAGATTAAGAGAGATATAGATTGAAACATCTAGGCGGGTCCACTCACTGAGGCTATTTCTAGAACACAATAGTTTTACAAACGGGCTTTGTGAATCAGATTAGTAGAGGAGTTGGGTGTCGGTTTCACACGGGCTGTGAGTAGTCGACATCGCAATATTAGCCTTGAGTGCAAGTGGGAGATTGTTGGAGATAGTGCCCTCATAGTCAATTATTGGATCGCAGGTACGTGATTGCAATGATTGCGGAGGACCTATCCCGGTAGGACAGTCTTACTCGAGATGATAGTATGCTATCTGGTTTGCCTTTATCAGTCGTGTACATGTTCAGGTGACTGATTGCATGTTACACTTTGATAGAGCCCTTAGGATCTTGCTTTACTACCAACAGTATGATGGCGATCATATACGTGAGAGTTGGGTAGTTTATATGCATATCCTTAATTGTGGTCCCTAGTTGTGGGAGTTTCGAGATAGGGCATCGATACTCCGGAGTAGACTAGTGTGTACAGTCGAGACCCCGACGAGGGGCGGTGGCCGGTCTCACAAGCCACTGGTGTCAGTTGGATCACCTAAGATGTATACAGGTGCTCATTGGGTTATGAGTACACCGGACAGGACTCGCCGGGAATCTGCTAGTTAGTATTATATCTACCGTCAGATAGCAGTTCCCTGGTGACATGTGTACAGGTTAGTTCATCGACCTGAGGTCGTCATTTGTCTCGTGTGTGTTCCCACTGTGCTTTGATTTCTACCCTACCACGGCTCAAAGGAGTCGTGCAAACAGGTAGCTTTTGGGTACAGTCCCGAGCCATATGGAGGCACGTGAGCGGATCGGCAGGGGATTCGTCTCTCCCGGTATTGGGGGCGAGGTCGTGCTGTGTCTAGGAGAGCCATTACACAAAGTCCATGGCCATGGCAGGAGATTTACTGGTAGGTACTCCAGTAGTATCTCAGGGTGTTATTGGGCTATACTCCGACACGACTTATACTGCTATTGGGGGTCTGACGTTACTAGCCCCCTAGGCGGATATGCGATACTCATTGACGAACGGACCGGACTGTATATACATTGTCACTGTTAGGCTCAGTAGGGTTTTCGGAGGAGTTCGCTCATCGGTCTCCCTTGAGTTCGCTCCTCGGCCACCCTTGAGGTCAGTCCATGGGCAGCCGTTACGCATAGCTAGTGCCGCTGACGGTTTGTGGTTAAACCCCCCTGCCAGGGTACTGACGAGTCATTAGAGTCCCCCACAGACAGTTTCCCAAGTTCGAGCGAAACGTTGTAGAGGCCGTATGGTTTTATGGCAGGGTTCGGAAAATGCACGTGCGTTTACGCACGTGTCGATTTTCGGACAGATGATACTGGTCGGCTTTGGTTTAAGCCGGATCCGAGTATTATATTGAGTAGGTATAATATCTTTGTCTCAGTTGCATTTGTATTCGGTCGTAATACAAATGCGGGTATATTTATACAGTTTCGGGGTTATCCTGAAAGTTCTTTCGGGATCACTTTTAGAAGTTGCCAGTTTCCAGTTTTTTATCAGCCGTCTTTTAACATTCTGTTAAAGACGGATTTATCTTTTCATCAGATATGAGTGAGTCATCATTCTAGAAGCTTCTAGAAGTGATGAAGTGGCTAGTGACTCACTTGAGTCATTAATGGTTCATTAATGATAAAGCATGACTAGGTTTAATATGATTGGTTTGCTTTTAATGATATCAAGTGATTCATGCTTTGTTGTTAGGTTGTGATAAGTATGGAGGGATATGGTCACCACTTGAAGCAACTACACTCACCTCCCTCCTTTGATAAATTTGGCCGGCCACTTCTTAGTGAGAGAGAGAATTGATTCATTATTTTTTGGCCAAAGATTTCATATAGTTTGGATGCATGGAAATTTCCTAGTTCAATTTCCATTCATCCGATTCCCTCGGCAACTTCATTAACCGATCGTCCACGGATTTGGACGAAGTGAGACAAAGTCATCTACTCATTCTCTACATCATTCTTGGTCATCTCTTTTAGCAAACTTGACGACCGAGTTGCCTCGAGTCAGAGGCGGGAGCCCGTTTAAAGAACCGATCAAGTGGTGCCACCTCGACGAGGATATCGGAGATCGACGAGATCGGAGCAGCCGCAACGGAGCGTGGGATGATGGTTGAAGAACGAAGGACTCGGATCGTTCGGTACAATCTTTCTACACTCTTTACAGTTTGTTAGTTTAGCAATAATGGCAGATCCGGGTTAAAGTATACGATAGCGCCAGTTTAAAAGTTTTGTTCCGCATTTTGGCGTCTGTAGACGGCCGGGGCGCTAGCATAGACTTAATAGTGTGCAGGTAGTGATATATCTGATAATATGTGAATATGCAACAAGTCATGACAATCATCAATGATTCGGTGATCCTATAGTGCGAGTGTCTTGGCAATCACTAACGGCATGAGTGTAACATACATTTAGTGCTCGTGCAGCTTAAACCGTTAGTGACAGTGCAGTGTTCTATAATTACCATTCTATATGCAACAGGAGATGGTATGCTACTATAGTATATATATATATGAACACATACAACTAAAATATTCTATAACGCCCTGACGCTTAACTCCATACGGGCGATTTCCCCGTAGATGTTAAATCTACTCACCTGGTCGCGTGCTAAGTGTAGCCGACCACTTGCTTCCCCTTCTTTGCGGCGTCTGACTTACCCGCCTGCGAACCTGGAATTTACACAAGGAATCCATATATAAGTAAAATATCTCGCAAAACGTGATATCGCAATCAAACGAGAAACTCGTGTCACGAACTAAACGCGCGTGCGTACGATACGCTGAAACGTGTGTATGCGCATCTAAAACATCCCGACACGTCGTGACACGCTGGATCACAGAACCCACTCACGTATCACACATGTCGCGCAAACTAAACGTACCATAAAATGATATATGGTTCCAGATTTTGATACAGGTGAAAACATACAAAATTGTACATGCCAAAACACTGGAGAACACAGCAGACTACCCTAGCCAAAACCCCAGCACTCAGAACCCCTATCTGGCTGCAAATTACGGCCAGAACGAATAAAACGGCGGCCAAACAGTGGAAAGGGGGTCTCGTGCTTTGTGTGTGTGGTCTAGACCTAGTATACATGCTCCAGTTTTTTCAGTTTTCTTCTGAAGGAGCCAGGGTCAAAAACATATCACAGAAAAGTCTAAGTTTTTCCTAAAAACGTTAAATTTGCACAAAATGAATCCCTATGGTGTTTTAGTGAAATCTGGGGTTTAACTAGGTTTAAGTGACCCTAATA
Source organism: Agapanthus africanus (assembly GCA_030015575.1). Classification (NCBI taxonomy): domain Eukaryota; kingdom Viridiplantae; phylum Streptophyta; class Magnoliopsida; order Asparagales; family Amaryllidaceae; genus Agapanthus; species Agapanthus africanus. The sequence continues at coordinate 361,343,950 of JASDDO010000022.1, read as the reverse complement.
ACACTTAATTAGGCTGGGCTAACCAGTAAAATCATCACTTGGCCACAACTTCACACAAAACGCCATTTCTAGCACTAAAACGCATAATTAATACTAACCGAAGCTATTTTACTCATAAGTTTAGCAAGCTAGGAATTGAGTTCAGAGATTATACCTCACTCTCGACCCTAGGAAGCAGGAGAAGGAGGAGAAGAAGAAGAAGTGCTGCTGCTGCTGTTGCTGGGGTGCTGCTACTGCTGATGCATGCTGCTGCTGGGGTGCTGCTGCTGCTGATGCATGCTGCTGCTTGAGGCTGCTGCTGCTGCTTGTGCTGATGCTGTTGCTTCTGGTGCTGCTGCTGATGCCTCTGCTGCTGCTGCTGCTGCTGCTGATGCTGGAGCTGCTGGTGTTGTTGTGTGTGTGAGTGAGAGTGAGAAAAGAGTTAACAAAAGAAAAAAGAATGAGTGCTTAGAAGAGTCAACCCCTCTCTCTCTCTATCTTCATTAAATGTAGGCATGGGCAAGGCCATGATTCCCATCATGCACTCTCTCTCTCTCTCCAAGTCAACCAATTTCAAATCATTTTCCATTTTTTAAAAAGAAAAAAAAACACACTTAATTAAAACCCAAAACACTTAATTCCGATGGTTTAACCCACCATGGTTGCTAATCATGGTTTAAACCTAGTATACTTGCACAAGTGTGTGCAAGCCTAGGAAAATTCTAATAAAATATTCATTAATTTTGATAAAATATTTGAAAATCAATTTGGTAAACTTTTTATTAAAAACCATATATTAAAATATAATTAGCCACTAATCACATCCTAAGGTGTTACAGATAGGTACACACACCTAATGACATAGCTACATGTATGCCTTGCATATATACTTCACTTATACCTGGAGGGTATATTACATCATTATTTATAGGTAGATACATATACCTTGCTATACCTTCATGTTTACATACATATCTGGTTATAGCTACATGTTTACCTTTATTTGATGTTATATAGAATTGGAGAAATTAGGAACCGCATGATATTTATATTAACTTGTTGCAGTTAAATAGCTGCTTTTCCTTTATATGCTCGTATTTCAGTTTTATGCTGCGTATATTATATTCATGGATTTTCGCATTGAGATATTGATTTTTCATGATGTTTTCTGGATTTGAGGACCGTGGTAGTTTAATGAAATTATGCATTATTTGAAAAACCCGGTTTCTCTTGATATGATATTTCAGCAGCCACAATGAGATTTATTGGTTCTGATATATATATACCCCATGCGAGGAGTGTCGTGGGCCGTATGAGGGTACATGGTGGGGTCCGGAGGTACCCCGGGGCAAGACGATTGAAGGACCTTGCCGATTGAGCCTGGTAGGGGAACCATACCATCTGGTGACAGTACAAATGACTCAGCGGTTATCTTGGGGATACTTTAACATTTCAGAAAAATATAATATTATTTTTTGGGAATTTTTATAATTTAATATTAATTTTAATGAATATTTTAATATTTCGGTATAATTAAATACCGATAAATTGGGAAAATTTTAGAAAATTATGGAAATTATTAAAAAGAAGGTGCTTTATGTGATTCTTGCAAATTACGAAATTTTATGATTTATTTGACACTATTTTAGCGCTAATCGCGATTAAAAATCGCTAATCGGACTTTAAGCATGTTTGTGCACATATCACTTTTTTTAGCACTTGTTACATTTTCTTCATGGACTTCTCTTGATTTTTGGTGTATGGTTATTGTTTTGGGTTTACAATTGCAAAGAGAAGGAAATAAAAGAAAAAGAAAAGAAAAAGAAAAAGGAATGATATTATAATAAGGTATGGGCAAGTGAAAGAAAGTGAGGGGTCAAGGGAGAGCCATGCCCACTTGTTTCCCTCTTCTTCCTTCATCATTTTCTCCACCATTTTTCTCTTGTGCTGCTGCCCTCATCTCCCCCCTCCTCAAATCACCACAAACACACCCAAAAACAATCCAAAACCCCATTCCCATTTCACAAAAAATGTGCATAAGCTCTCAAGCTACACTTTGGAGAAAGAAAAATCACATTTTGGTGCTGTAGAGGATTCTTGGGTCCCAAATAAGGTAATCCTTTCATAATTAGTGTAGTGTTTCATATACTTAAGCCTCTTTTCAGGTTTAAAATTGATTTGGCGAAGTTTAGTGAACCCTGAAAACTCAAGTTGGGAATTAGGGTTTGATTTGAGTAGAGATAGTGTAATTGGGCTTTAGAGATGACCTTAGACCCCCTATAATGATAGGAACACAAACCAAACACAACTAGAAACCCAAAATACGGAATTTCAGAACTTTCATGTCGGTTTCTGAGGAATTGGAGCATGCACGTGAATCTGGGATGACCTGGGAATTTTACGAGTTAAACAAACAACCCCAGTAGACTAGAATTGACCCTAGGAACCCACTGTAGCAAAACGACAACCCAATTCCTTCCCAAAACTGGCCTGGCCGGAATTCTAGGGGTAGGGGCCGGCCACTTGGTAGGGTAGGGTGTCGGGGTTGGTCCAGTAGCTCATATACATCATATACTACACCCTAGACTTGTTTGCTTACCTTGTTTTCACCAGACACAAAATCTGGAGCATGTTTTCTAGGTTGCTGCCATGTGTTTCATGATGTTTATGGATTTAAGTTTGGATATTTGGTATTGTATTCGATTATTTGATGTTTTTACGTCTATATCGATTGATATTTGGTTAAATTGCAAGATGTAGACCATAGGTTTTGACCTATGGATGATTCGTGCAGCATTTTGGTTTTCGTGTGTCGTTTTGGCTTTGATTTGAGATTGTGATGCGATACAATACGTTGTGATGTGTAGGTACCCCCATGAAGACTTCGAGACGACAAGCAAGCGCGTGGCGGCGTCGGCAGCGGCACACAAGAAGCAAAGTGAGTAGATTTATATCTACGGGGAGAAGTCGGGTGGATGGCGTATACCACCCCCGCAGTTCGATATATAGTATGCTATATATATACTATATATATATATATATATGATATCGTTTATATGAGATATGGATATTCAGGATATGGTTAAGTGTTCATGGATTAATAATGTTACTTGCGAAACCCTATAGTAGTTGTTGCACCCACACACGCACACACACTTGCATACATTCATTCTTTTTCATGTGCGTATATGGGGATATGTGTATATATATATACACACATAGGTATGGGACTATGTATATATATATATATATATATATATATATATACGTATACATATACATGGATTATGAGGATAGTACTTGGGATTTGAGATGAGTCGATGAGATTGAGCTTGAGGCCGTGAGATCGGTGATGTGACAGAGTTCGTATTTGAGATACGACATGATGTTTTAGCGGGTCCTTTGACGTGGTGTTTTCATACACACGCATGCATACATAGATGGTATCAGTATTGTACTAGACGTAGATCAGTACCCCGGATTATGATGTTTGATAAAGAGGATACCAGATGAATAATGTGATTGATGTGACATTGACCCGTACCCAGATTTGGGATGCCGTATGACGGATTTACCGTACGAGCTATATTGATGATAGATCCGCACTCTTGACTTGAGTATGACATGTTATAGATATTGTATCATATGAGATACTTTTGAGGCGGGATCACCGACTGTTATATTTATACATGTATATATGTATCGACTCAGATGTTAGGCGGTTTCCTTACCTTTCGATCAGCCTTTTAGTTTAGCCCTGCGGTTTACTTGTAAATGATAGATTAGATTCGAGTCATACCTATTTCAAAAACTAACGAATCGTGAGTATTTTTAAAGATAGCCCAAGGGATTCTACGGATATTTCAAAGGACGTACATTTTCTTAAAAACACCGTAGTCCCTATTTTCTAAACACACGATTCGTATTATTTCAAATGGAAAAACTGTATGACTCATACTTAGGCATATGTAGATTCGTTATCATTATATTTGATATTCAGCTCCCGCATATTATTGTTGTTCGCTTCGCATCGCATACTTATATTGTGTTTTCATATACAATTATTGATATCATGCTGTCAGGACACCAGCACCATTACCGATGATGCGTATGTTCCACGTACACTTACTTGCCGGCTCACACACATCATCATCGGTAATTGCCATGTCACGTACACTTTAGAGAATACTATTTCATTGACATAGCTTGTTTGCTGATAGTTTCGACATGATATTAGTGTACTTGCCTTACATGCCAGTTTAGACATTGCAGTTATCACTTGCTAGTTCATGCATATTGTTATTCACTGTTATGCAGTATTATGGAGTTTTATGCCTATATTCACTATTTACTCGCTATTGATGATTGGATTTCGGTTTTTCATGAGATTTCCTGGATTTGGGAGAAAACCACAAGAATATGTATAAACTTCTCTCTCTCTCTCTCTAATGAAATGTGCTGTTTTCTCATGATATATGAGTCGTCCACCATGATGTTTTCTCGGTTATGAGATGGATTTCGAGACCGATTCAAGGAGTTGGATGAACCGTCTGCGGGTACATGGTGGACCCGGTAAGGTATCCCGGGGCAAGAAGATCGAGGTGTAGACGATGAGCCCGGCAGGGGCAGACTGCCTACCGGTGATTTTACCTGACGCGTCGGATATCCGGAGGATACCGTTCGTGGTCGTGTGATTGATGTTAGGGGCCGATCCGGACTGACGGCGCCCTAGATAGTGAGATTGAGACACTGAGATTTTGAGATATTGAGGTATTGAGATTTGATGATACAGGCCAGTCCGGATAGCCGGAGCCTGAGATATTGAGATATTGGGATTTATGTTTTGTGTCGATGCTATACACTGTTTATATTGATTTCATTGATGATACCTCGTTTTAAATATACAGAAATCTCACTAAGTTATGAAAGCAGTTTCTTCATTTACATGTATTCTGTTTTCATGCATTCATACCTCATTCATATGATATGTTGCTACATGAGGCACTGACACGAGCACTCGGTATTACACTTGGGTTAGATGTTTACCTTTGCCAACTTTTCAAGCTTCAGACTTTATCATATTGAGGATATATTTATATTTGATCGTATTGACCTAGGATTGTGTCATACATACAATTTCTGCTCGGTGATATTTTCAACTCACGAGTTGGCAACTCACCCCCGTTGTGCCACAGTTTCCTGCAGGTTTTGCCGTACAGGTTCCGTTACGGCTTTGCTGGCACACTGGTTCCTTTCTGGGGGATTGCTTTGGTAGGTGGGTTGACTTGTATCGTGACCACTATTGTACCTCATTTTATTCAATTGTATCTAATGACTCCTGTTAGTGCATGTTCCATGCTCCCACAACTCTTGTGAGGCGGCGGAAGCGATAAACAAAAATTTTCTTTGCATACAACACACACTTTTCATAAGATCTTGCCTAAACCATAACTAGAAAAACCTAACTAGAGATCTTATCTACTCTGTTAGGGATTATACCTCAATGATACAGTCCTTCGGGTCTTCTCTTTGGTGCAATTCCTTTGCTCCTTGCCACTCCTTAGCTCCTTTGGATGTTGCCGATGTTCTCGATCTCCGGCCACCCCAAGACCTAGATGATCCATACGAGAGTTATCGTGCAAGCTAGAAACTCTTCATAAGAGATTAACCTAGAGACCAAGTTTGCTAGAAGAGGTCACTAGGATCATGTAGAGATTAGGGTATTGGATTATCTTTAATCCTAAACTTTTGTTTCACAACACATGTGAAGGGTAAAGCTTAGGATGAAGGAGGAGAAGAAAAGAAGGAGGGATAAAGTGTTTTTTATAATAAGAGAGTTCTTGCATGAGAAAATGATATATTTCAAATGAAATAATTGAAGCATATAATATAAAATTAGCACCATGCTTCAATAGTAATTCCAAAACAATATAAAATTAAATAACCCATTCTTGCAACCATGCTTGGACTTTCTTATTTCCACCTCATTTATTTATTTTCATAAAATAAATAATGTCATTATGAGGTGGCACCTTCTAGAAGGTATTATTGTAACAATTACAAGAATACCCCTCCTCCGTATACCCGTATCCGAATTCCGAAAAATACGAATACCATTAATCCAATAATATAATATCGGTATCCGGCTTAAACCAAAGCCTACCAGTATTATTGTTCCGATTATTATTCCTGTAACAATTACACGAACATAATCGAACACCTTACGGCTGCCGTAACATCTTACAGCCTCTACATCTTTCGCCTGAACGAGAGAACCCTCTGTGTGGGACTCTAAAGACTCGACGGTATGCTGGCAGTAGGTTTAACCACAAGTGCGTCAGCGGCATTAGCTGTGCGTAACGGCTACCCAGGTACATGACGAAAAAGTGGCCGACGAGCGAACTCATCACAACCCCAACGAGCCTGCAAGCAACACTTACCGTACAGTCCAGTCTCTTCGTATGATACGTCGCATATGAAGTCTAGGGGTGGTAAATGTCAGACCCCAGTAACTTTATAAGTCATGCTAATTTACGGCCCATAACGGTTCGAGAAACTACTGTTAACACTTATCAGTAAATCTCGAGAACCCTCGCCAGGGATTTGATGTTATGGCCGATCAAGCATAGCGCGACACCAACTTCCTATACCGGGAGACGAAACCCCTCCTATCACTCACTGTCTCCATGCGATTCGGGACTGTACCGAAAATCCACCTGTTTACACGACTCGGCAGAGCAGCGGTAGGGAGGAAATCAAAGCATAGTGGGAATCACACAAGATACTGTGACGATCTCGGGTCTACAGACTAAACTGTACAAGTGTCGCCAGAGAACTGCTATCTGACAATTGGTATATATACCATCTAGGAGTTGTCGGCGAGTCCTGTTCGGTGTACCCATTCTCTAATGAGCACCTGTGTACAATCTTTGATGTCAAACAGCAATGGTTGTGGATGAAAGGTTCCTAGGCACCCTAAAGAGGTCTCATGAGGCATCGGACATGCCATTTCAAAATTTTTTTGTGCCGAGAAACCCTAGACTACGGATCGTTGCTAGAATTTTAGGCGAAAAGAAAAGCTAGTTAACACTTAACTATAAGTATACGGAAATTACAACCATTGAAGATCCGGATATCCACCTCCACGGCTCCGCAACGAAGTCTCCTCGCTGTCCATCTTGAACCTTGGACTCTCGTGAAGGCTTCATCGGAGAAACGTGCGGAATAGGTCGTCGGCTTCGTGTCAAAGACGATCTACGTCGAGGTTGCACAAGCTCAAGCTCCGACTTCACAAAGTAGTGAAACTTGTGAAGAAAACACCCAAAACCACTTGGCAAGAGGTAGAGGATGAAGAAATAGGAGGTGGGTTCACTTTAGATTTGGATTTCTCTCACTAGATCTCAAGTTGCCATTAAAGTAGCAAGCTTGAAGAAGAAGAAGATGAAGATGGTTATGATAAGTTCTATTAAAAAGAAAAATATAAAAACAATACTTATCATAACATAAACTAGGGTTAAGTGTAGAGAATAAACCATGGTCATTTGAGTGGGTTAGGTTTAAGCATGAAGACAAGAATGGTTAGCAAAGTCAAAGCTTCATGAAGCTTCAACATAAAACAAATAAAGCCACCATTCTTATCTTAATCCATTTCAAATAAATAAATAAACAAACAAATAAATAAATGAATATGCAAAACCCTAATTATCAAATTAACCATGGATTAATTCTATACACTTAACCATATGATCAAGTATCATCAAACATGATACAAAAAGTGCACAAAAGTATATCACATATACAATGTGCAATCCAAGTGAGAAAAATCCGTTTAAAGTGAACCAATACTAGTTAATGCAAAGTAATATATCAAATATATAATTATACATTAAATTATTAAATCAACATTTGATTCAATGATCCGGTCATGTCGCACATAACCGACTAGTATGCAATGTATCGATTTATCGAATCAATGATTCGATAACTAGGTCATATCGAATATAACCAATCGAAACATTTATCGCGAGAATGAAATGCGGTATCACATACACGCATTATTCTCGGTCCTGTACATATCTCATATGCGCTCCTATTTCGTTTCGCTTGAGCCAGGAAACCTCTGTGTAGGACTCTAAAGACTCGTCAATACGCCGGTAGCAGATGATGATCATATCAAACACCCACAAGCCGCAAGCGGTCTGCTAAACGTAACGGCCACCCGGGTATTGAGCGATCAGAAGATCGACGAGCTAGCCCGCTCACACTCCTGTGAATCCAACTAGTAACACTTACCGTACAGTCCGGTCTCTTCGTCTGATATGTCGCATATCAAGTCTAGGGGTGGTAAACGTCAGACCCCAATAACCCGATAAGTCGTGCCGATGTGAGGCTCGTAACGGGTCGAGAAACTACTGGTAACACTTACCAGCAAATCTCTGATCAGCCTTGGCCAGGGACTTCCCTGTTACGGCCAATCGAGCACAGCGCAACATCAACCCCCAATACCGGGAGAGACGAAACCCCTCCTATCGCTCATTGCCTCCATGTGACTCGGGATTGTACCCAAAGACCACCGTTTTGCACGCCATCATGGACGTGGTAAGGTGGAGATCAAAGCACAGTGGGAATCACACAAGACTCTATGAAGATCTCAGGTCTACAGACTAACCTGTACAAGTGTCACCTGAGAACTGCCATCTGACGTGAGGTATAATACCATCTGGGAGTTCTCGGCGAGTCCGTCCAGTGTACCCAGTCTCCACTGAGCACCCGTACACCATCTCTGATGTCAAACACCAATGGATATGGGATCATCCATCGCCCATCACATGGGTCGAGAAGCGTATACGCTAGTCTACACTGGTATATCGATGCCCCGTCTCGATACACCCACGACTAGGGACCTTGAAGGATGTACTTATGGACTACCATGTCCCCACTAGTATGATCCGCATCATAGTCCAGGTAGTCAAGTACACATCCTAAGGGCTTTACCAACATGTAACTATAAGACAGTATAAAGAGACTAGTGTACATGTTAAGATAAAGAGTAACCAGATAGCATACTATCATATCGAGCAAGAAAGTCATCTCTATATATGTCCAAGCATCCAATATAATATACATCATCTGTACAAGACTGGCCTCTAGGGCATACATACAACTAACAATCTCCCACTTGCACTAGGGCCAGCTGCTGTAGTATCGCATACTGAGCATCCCGAAGAGTCTCTCAAACTGTATCTGGGGAATGGCCTTCGTGAGTGGATCCGCCGTGTTGTTCTTCGTGTCAACTCTCCTGACCTCGATCTCCCGGCGATCAACTATCTCCCGGATCAGGTGATACCGCCTCAGAATATGCCTGGATCGCTGATGGGACCTGGGTTCCTTGGCCAAAGCCACCGCTCCATTGTTATCGCAATACAAAGGTATTGGATGCTCAATGGATGGAACCACTCCAAGTTCAGTAATGAACTTCTTGATCCAGACAGCCTCTTTGGCAGCATCGTTGGCAGCGATGTATTCAGCCTCCATCGTCGAGTCTGCCACGGTTTCCTGCTTGGAACTCTTCCAGCTAACCGCCCCTCCGTAAAGGGTAAAGACAAAGCCCGACTGCGACTTAGAGTCGTCCTTATCACTCTGGAAGCTCGAATCGGTAAAGGACTCCACTTGGACCTCTCCGTTACCATACACCAAGAACATATCTCTAGTCCTTCGTAAGTACTTGAGAATGCTCTTCACAGCTGTCCAGTGACTCTCTCCAGGATCAGCTTGATACCTGCTCACTACACTTAGTGAGTATGCTACATCGGGTCTGGTACATAGTATCGCATACATGATAGAGCCTACTGCCGAAGCACAGGGTATCCCTTGCATGCGAGCTCTCTCCAAATCAGTCTTAGGAGACATCTCTTTGGAGAGAGTGACTCCAGAGATCGTGGGCAAGTTCCCACGCTTGGACTCTTCCATACTAAACCTCTTTAGTATGGTGTCAATGTACCTGGATTGGGACAATCCCAAAATCTGTTTGGATCTATCTCTATAGATCCTTATTCCCAATATGCAGGAGGCATCACCAAGATCTTTCATTGAGAATCTTTGTGATAAGAAGAGCTTGACCGATTGCAGCATAGGAATATCATTTCCTATCAAGAGTATGTCGTCCACGTACAATACGAGGAAGACAACCTTACTCTCTGCCACCTTCTTGTAGATACAAGGTTCATCTGGATTTTTGACGAAATCAAACTCTTTGATAACGACGTCAAAGCAGATGTTCTAACTCCGCGATGCTTGCTTTAATCCATAAATGGATTTAAGCAGCTTGCACACCTTCCCGCTGCTCCCACTGTCTACGAAGCCCTCTGGCTGAGTCATGTACACGCACTCTTCTAAATCACCGTTTAGAAAGGCGGTCTTAACATCCATTTGCCAGATTTCGTAATCATGATATGCAGCGATGGCAAGCATGATCCGGATGGATTTAAGAATAGCCACTGGAGAAAAGGACTCGTCATACTCCACACCTGGTCTTTGACGAAAACCCTTTGCTATAAGTCTAGCTTTGAAAGTCTCCACTTTCCCATCTACACCAAGTTTCTTCTTGAAGATCCACTTGCTCCCAATGGGTTTTACCCCTTCAGGAGCAACTTCCAAAGTCCATACTTTGTTGGTGTACATGGAATCCATCTCAGACCGCATAGCATCCAGCCATTTCACTGAGTCCCCACTCGTGATGGCCTGCTCGAAGCTAGTTGGGTCATCATCCTCCATGATGCAATCCTCGCTCCCACCGTCCATGAGAAAACCGTAGTATCTCTCAGGTTGGCGAGGAACCCTACTAGATCGGCGGAGTGGCTGGGGTTCATCGGGAACTACGGAATCCTCTGGTTCAACCAAATCTTCTGTTGTAGTCTGTGTCGCTGGAACCTCTTCCAGTTCTACCTCAATTCCACTTATCTGTTTCATAAGAAAACTTTTTTCTAAGAAAGTGGCATGTCGAGAAACAAACACCTTTTGTTCCTCGGGGTGGTAGAAGATATACCCTTGTGAATTTTTGGGATATCCTACAAACTTACATAAGACAGATCTTGCCTCGAGTTTGTCCGGATTTTGTCTTTTGACATAGGTTGGACAACCCCATATCTTAATATAATTAAGATGTAGTCTCTTCCCTTTCCATATCTCATATGGTGTGGTAGGCACTGATTTGGTAGGAACTCTATTCAATAGGTCCATGGCTGTCTCAAGCGCATGTCCCCAGAAGGAAATAGGTAACTCAGCTGTACTCATCATTGAGCGCACCATATCTAATAGGCTGCGGTTTCTCCGTTCAGATACATCGTTGTGCTGTGGTGTATATGGAGGAGTCAGCTGAGAGAGAATCCCATTCTCTTTTAGGAAGTCCAGGAATTCATTGCTCAAGTATTCCCCTCCTCGATCAGATCATAGGATTTTAATACTTTTTCCGGTTTGGTTCTCAACTTCTTGTTTATATTCCCTAAATTTCTCAAAAGCATCTGATTTGTGTTTCATCAGGAACACATACCCGAACCTAGAGAGATCGTCAGTGAATGTAATCAAGTATGAAGAACCATCCCTGGCATGTGTAGACATGGGACCACATACATCACTATGTATAAGTCCCAAGAGTTCGGTAACTCTTTCTCCGTGTCCCGTAAACGGAGTCTTGGTCATCTTGCCTTTAAGACATGACTGGCAAGTGTCATAAGATGAAAATTCAAACGGATTTAAATATCCATCTTTATGCAACTTAGCTAGTCGTGTCGCATTGATGTGACCCAGTCTACAATGCCACAAGAAGGATTCGTTGAGTTCAGAACTCTTCCTCTTGTGTGTGTTTGTTATGCTCAGAACCGTTGATTGATTTAGAACATAAATGCCATTGCACAACGTGCCTGATCCAACCAACTTTTGGTTACGGAAAATGTTCATAACATTGTCCTGTAATACAAAATTATATCCCTCTTTACTTAATAAAGAAACTGATATAATGTTGCATATCAGGTTCGGCATGTAATAGCATTCGTTCAGAACCAATGTATTACCAGTTGGTAATACAAGGTTATATTCCCCGACAGTCTTAGCTGCAACAATTGCACCATTTCCAACTCTAATGTCTTTATCACCTTCTCCAAGTTCTCTACCTTTCCTAAGCCCATCTAACTGATTACATATATGGGATCCTGACCCGGTATCCAATACCCAGGACGTAGAGCAAATGGAGAAACAGTTCTCAGTAACGAACACACCCGAAGAAAATGCATCAACATGTACTTTCTTCAATCGGGTGGCATGGGAATCCTGGCATTCCCCTATTTCCTGTTCATTCCTATAACTCTTATAAGAAAGAACGGAACCAACGTTCCCCAGCACAGTATAACATGCGGGTTCGGTCAATACATCCATATTATTATCTTCATTAGGGCATGAAATGGTCGCTACCTGGAGAGAGAGAGAAGAAAACACTTTAGCGTATGCTCGTGCAAGATCAGATTGGTTATTATCTTATCTAATCAGGATGGCTCCCACTGCTTTTTATCAAATCTTCCTCCAAACCCTAAAAGGAAAGACTAGCCGGGATTAATTACACACTACAAGTTCGCCAATCTTTCAGCCAGGCCAGTGTCGGTACTTTGAGGGAGGTCCCCCGTGCTTTCGCACGAACCTAATTAATGTAAACCTCATTTTCCCAGAGGCGTAACCTCGTTAACACCTTTCTAGACACCTACTTGATCGGCTAATTGCAATGTGTAAAACTCTCCCAGGAGTAACTCTTACTCGCAGTGGGTATCGGGATCCAACTATCTCATAGAAGGTATGCAATCTCATTGCAAATTTCAACACTTGAAATTCCCGATAATCTTTTGCCCCTAGCATGCTATGACCTTGACGCATGCCAAACAACCCATAGTCCGCTAGTCAAGTTCAACCCGTCATTTCCTGATTGAATTAAACCCACCCGCACGACCCTTGACGCATGCCAAACAACGCCGTGCGAATACCCTAATCCAATCTGCATCATATGCATAAGCAGATAAATACTAGTTAGCTACCGTACACTACGCCTTGACGCATGCCAAACAACCGCAGCACGAATACTAAATAGTACTTATCTGAAATGACGGAGGGCTACACCAGGTTTTTCTGAAAACCATGAGCGTAATGAACTTGATATCGTTTTAGAATCAAATGAAGTTTTAAAATGGAGTGATTTTGAGGCTTTTCTAGTTTTGCTAAAGGAGTCACTCCCGGTGAAGGGATCTCGGTCCTTTCCTCGTCGAATGAGGTGCGGGATATATCATATATATCGCTGTGCAAAGCAAAAACCCAAAAGCAGTCAAAAGCAAACCGAGTGTGTAGCATCAGCCAGTTTATTGCTAAAGGAGTCACTCCCGGTGAAGGGATCTCGGTCCTTTCCTCATCGAATAAGGTGCGGGGTATATCATATATACCGCTGTGCAAAGCAAGAACTGTAGCTACCCTGTTTTATTTTAAAATTCGATTCTACAACATCTTAGGTTTCTTATCTTTCATTAATAACATTAATGAAGTCCCATCATTTAAATACCTAAACATCACAGATAGATACGACGTACACTTATGCCATCCGTATTTGCCTCGATGTCCCCTCGTGCACCGTTAGGTTAGGTAACTAACGACAGAGCAGGGCAGGGCTAGTGCGGGTGTAAAACATAAGTAACGTCTATATAATATATCATATATACTATATACTATATCCATCACAGAGTCGCAACACAGATATCGCAGCAGAATAAACATATGAAATATTGGATATACTAGGACGTCCGTGTTTTCAATACGAGCCAGTATAAAACACGGATTCCACGGTCGTAACGAATAGCCAATCCCACACCCCTAGACCCCTACGAGAGCGGCAAGCAACCCTGCCAATTTTAGGGTTAGGAGACCCGGACTCGACTCCTCGAGTTGGTCTCCCACTGGACCCCAGAACCCGGTTACTTGTGCTCCCCTCCTTGGGTCTATCCTAATGCTGAAAAGTAAATAATATACAAAGGGTGACTACTTCCGCTACCTGGAAGTGCCCCAAATAAAAGAATATTACATACAAGTTTTGACATGAATGAAAATGAAAAACACTCATCTCACATAAAAAACCCCGGCTATTCAAATACGACGATCCAATATAACATATTCAGCAACACATAACATCACATGTCATCAACGTAAGTAAGTATGCATACCCCAATTGTCGTTGACGTATAGCAACGAAACCGGCGATATGAACATACTACACTTACGGTCACAGAAAAGAAAGTGTAAAACTACAACAATTGGAATCCGCAACTCCTTTAGACATCGCATGCCTAACAGATATAAATCCCGCATTTTAGTCTTATTATCGAAAACTCTTTTCAATATCATATGGGACTAAACTGCTAAATTTATAACATTCATCCAGTTATCTCATAACTGTTTGTGAATTCCAAATATTGTATCACATTCCAGATAAACAGATAATGTTAAACTTTCCGATCGAATAGTCGAATACCCAAGTTTTCCCGATACAGTCCAACACATGAAATAAGTCTAGCAACATTCAGTTCGTGCCTCAGTACCAACGGTCCAGCCGTAGAAGGGTCAAGCCAACGCCTCACATGTGGCACGCCGTACTGCCCCAAACCCGAAGGTTCAAAGGGCAGTTCAAGACGGTCACATAATCGAGTTAAGGTTTGTTGTCTTCTAGAGGGTCCATCGCGTTACTTGCACTACTTAGAACGTCGTTAAACTACGGAAAAATCCAACACTTGGAAATTTCCCGACAGGGGAAAAATTGGGTATTTATATCCGGTCGAACTTTTTAACATATTCTGGAAATTATCCGGAAATACACAAAGACGAAATTTGATAACCCGAACGAATAATTGAATCCCCAAAGCAACCCCAAAATACTCTTCTGTAGAGTCACAATAAAAATACCCAGAAAACATAATCTCTGAATTCATGAATTACTGTGGAAAAACAACCAGACAATGGGACAGTACGGCCGCGGAACCGCCGCGCATGCATAGCTGTCACGACCCGAAAGAGCACGTGACTGGCCCTTGAACCATATGAAGCCTATAAGACTCCATCTGATTCAAGTAAGCCAAAAGCCCAGAAATCTAAAACCATTTTTAAGAATAAGTAAGGAAAAACTGGTTTAAAGAAGTGAAGAAATACAGGTTTGAAATCAAGGTTTTTAAATAACTAAGCCGAATGTGCATTTTAAAACAGTAAGGTTTTTCTAAAAATTTCGGCAGAGTTTCCTTTGTAAAATGGCCCCGAATGGGGAAAAACATGGATAACAATATGTATATATGCAATGATAAAGGCATCCCCAAGCGGGAGCTAGCTCTTCGTCAATCGACGGTCACAACCACGCAATGATATGATAATATACAACGCCAAGTGGCGAGGATCAAATCCAAAGAAAGCTCAAAAGCAATAAGAAAACCGCAATATTACTAAGCGCGACTCTAGGTCGAATAATACAATACAGTCTCTAAGTCTGAAAGAATATACAAGTTTTTGGTTGATGGACAATTTCTAGATACAATGAAATAAATAAATACAATGGTGGTTCTTGATGCGAAAGAATCCACCTACCAAAGCAAATCACCCGCAAGCAGAAAGTGTGCCAGAAATGCCGCAAAAGAACCTGTACGGCAGAACCTGCAAGAACTGTGGCACAACGGGGGTGAGTTGCCAACTCATGAATAGAAACATCTACAAGTAGAAACCGAATGCAAGACATAAACCTAAGTCAACGATCAGCAATATAATCCACAAGAGTACATCTGAGTGTAACAAGGTGGCAAGGTAACATCTAATCACGTATGTAGTGCCAGGTACTCAGGTAGTAACATGTCATCAGTATAAGGTATGTCTGCATGAAGTAAATATGATGAAATATCAATGATATCAATACACATATATTAGCGTCCCATACCACTAATATTGGTGTAAGGGTATATATAACAGCGCCCTCATACCCTGTTATATATACAATAAAGTATGATCAATGTAAAACCAGTCTGCCTATGATCCAAGTCTGTATGTATGTGGAACCCGTCCACCCGTCACCCAATGAAAATAAGCATCATGTATGCAATGTGAGGATATAAACAAAATCATGGAAAAACATCATGAAACCCGTGCCTAGCATCGACACGTAAATCCTCCTGTATCGGGCATCCGTCATTCCGGATCATGCCCTAAATCAAAGTACATATCGGGAATCCGTCAGTCCGGGTCATCCCTCTCTCAATGCATCGGGCATCTGTCATTCCGGATCATGCCCTATATCAATCCATCGGGCATCCGTCATTCCGGATCATGCCCTATCTCAAAGTATATATATCGGGAATCCGTCAGTCCGGGTCATCCCTCTCTCAATACATCGGGCTTCCGTCAGTCCGGGTCAGCCCTCTATCAGTACATCGGGCTTTCGTCAGTCCGGGTCAGCCCTCTATCAAAGCATCGGGCTTCCGTCAGTCCGGGTCAGCCCTCTCTCAGTACATCCTCTAGCACCGAGAAAACACGGGGCGACGCCCCAAATATCATATCAAGGGAACCGCGTTTTTAAATGATTGCTATTGAAAAGGACACGGTTCCCAAATCCAGAAATCCCATGAAAATCCAACATCAAGAAGTACATCCAATGCGATGTGCTATGCAATCAATCCATGATGTATGCGACATATAAGGAAAGGTAATCATATCGGGAATCATGCAACATGGAATAGTAATGAACATATGCCAGCAATATGAATAGCATGAAGATGCAGAAATCTAGTAGTCAACATCACAGTGATGTATCTACAATGCAAACTACATCGAAGTATCAGGTCTATCAGGAGGGGTAGGTGTGGAAACCACCTAAATCTGAGTCGGTATATATATAAAGATATATAGTCGGTGATCTCGCCTCAATGTCATATCATAAGATATCCTCGAGTTATAAGTGCGGATCTATCATCAATATCGGCACGTGTTAGTGTATATGCCCTAGAGGCCATTACTGTATCATACTGGTTTGTATATTACTTAATGGAAGCTTGGGATATTCACCTTGTATAAACAATCTTGCTCAATATAGTAGTATGCTACTTGGTTTGTTTCTACTTCAATGTGTACTTGTGTTTATTTTACTATATCACTTATACGCATTAGTGGAGCCCTTAGGATCTTTGCTTGATTACCAGCGTTGTGATGGCAGTCGCACTAGTGGGGGCTGGGTAATCTATAAGCACATCCTTATACAGGTCCCTAGTCGCAGGACTATCGAGACAGGGCATCGATACTCCGGAGTAGACTAGCGTATGCGCTTCTCATCCCAGGTGGGAGATGGTCTGTCCCACAGCCATCAGTACGTCGTACTAGAGATAGTATACGGGTGCTCGTTAGGTTACGAGTACACTGGACAGGACTCGTCGGGAACTGACAGGTTGGTATTATACCTATCGTCAGTCATCAGTTCCCAGGTGACATGAGTACAGCTTAGTCCGCTGACTTGATACTAGCACTTCGCCTCGAGTGTGTTCCCACTGCACTTTGATCACTACCCTACCACGGCTCAAAGGAGTCGTGCAAACAGGTGGTGGTTGGGTGCAGTCCCGAAGCACTTGGAGGCAGTGCCGGTTAGACAGGATTCGTCTCTCCCGGTATTGGGGGTTGACATCGCGCTGTGTCTAGGAGAGCCATTACACGAGTAGTCCCTGGCCAGGGCAAGCGAGATATACTGGTAGGCTTCCAGTGTTATCTCAGGGTGTTTTGGGCTTCACTCCGACACGACTTGTACCGCTATTGGGGGACTGACATTTTACCGCCCCCTAGGCCCGACATGCGATGTATCAGACGAACAGACTGGACTGTACGGAGACTGTCACATTCAGACTCAGTAGGAGTACAGATGGGGTTTCACCTCGTCAGCCTTCTTGTCGGCATCTACCTGGGGACCGTTATGCACAGCTAGTGCCCCTTGCGGTCTGTGGTTAAACCCACTGCCAGCGTAGTGCCGAGTCTTTAGAGTCCCACACAGAGGGTATTCGCCTCTGGGCAAAACAGAGTAGAGGTCGCATGGTTTTGCGACAGGGTTCGTTCTCATCCGCGCACTTGTGCATGTTTGGAGTCCGGACGGATTATACTGGCAGGCTCTGGTTTGAGCCAGATACTGGTATATGTTTTGGGGGTTGCTTTTATATCTCGGTATTCTTGTTTCTCGGAACGAGAATGCAGGTGTGTATGCACAGTTGCTTGAGGCGGAGAATGAGATTTTTCATTAGGGTTTTGGAACGGGTGCGTATGCACAGTTGACAGTTATCTTTTTCCAAACCCTAATGGATTTATGAATTATCTATTAATAATAGTAATTAAATGAGAATTATGTTATGGTTGATTTTTGTTGACTTATTGACCTTGGTTGACTTGTTGACCATTGACCACCATCATGCTTTGAAAGATCCTCCTTGATTCATGCTTACACTTCATTTAAAGAAGCATGATAGTGGTCATTCTAAATTACCATCAACTATTCTTATTTTGAATTATTATTATTTAGATAATTCTTTTCTTTTGGCATTATGGTTGCAAGAAAGAAAAACCTAGCTCATTATCTCATTTAGCTTCTCTCTCCTCTCTTCATCTTCTTCTTCCTCAAGCTCAAGGTGACCCCTTCTCATGTGTTGAGAATCCATCACCTTGAAAAGAAAAACAACCCCTAGTTACTCTCTACTCATTCTAGGATCAAGGTTTAGCAAACCGGAAACCCTAGTTCACTCAAAGATCGAGGAAGAGCCCAAAGGTAGAACCTTCGAGGTGGATCCATCTTCGACGGAAGAAGGCTACAAGGCAAGAACCATCAACCTCTACAAGGTTTGAAGAAGAAGGAGTTCAAGTTTAGGTATAACCTTCATCCGAGTAGCTGAAACTCTTTAGCTTGTATGCTAGTTTAGTTTAGACACGATCCCGACCTAGTTTAGTCCATGTTGCCTCTTGCGATAAAAATTTGTCTCTTATACCGTTTCCGCCTCCCCGTAAGTACCGGGGGTCGCAATATGGACTTACAGTGGTATCAGAGCCTAACTAAACTTAAACTAGCTTGGTAGTGAAGTGTAACGAAGTTCGGAACCGAAAAAGTCACAAAACCGGAAAATTACAAAACCTGAGTTTCTGTTGAAATTTTTTTGACTCAAAATGAAAAACGTTATACTTGTAAATTCGTCTCAGGGTTTTGTGAGAACACCCAAGAAAAACGATGCCCTAATTCGTTCAAACCGCCGCGGTTCCGCGGCACGAGATAGGCATGTGCCGCGGAACCGCCGCCGTTTGTTTTCCTCTCTGCATCGTTTTTCGTGCAGTGTTCTTATGGTGGGATTTTGTGATTTTTAAGATATATTATATGTGCCCAGATTTTCCAGAACATAAATTTGCTTTTGGGGTCCTATAATTCCGTATTTTTCCGAACTTCACTGCACTTTGACTATGATGGTTATATCTGTGATGCTTGCATGTATTGAACGTCGGCTAATCGCTATAAGACGATTAGTCGGGGTTATACATGATCTGTGTTTGATATTGGAATGTGTATATGAATGTGTTGGACTGTCGCGGGTGAATAGCCGGGGTGGATGTGAGATGAGCTTTTGTTTTTTCTTTCATTCATTGTAAATGTAAATTGATGTAATAATTATTATTTGTTTGGCCGCACAACCGGGTCGGGGATGTAGCCGTCATTGTATAATTCTTTTTACTTTTTTTGCTCCTAGGATAGACCCATGGAGGGGTGCACAAACTGCCGGGTACTTGGCTGGTAGTTTGCCGCACCCGTAGGGGTCTTGGGTGGGGTATTAGGCTATTCACCGCGACCGTGTTATCCGCTTTTCGTTTCAGGTTCGAAAGGATTGCGGATTGCTAGTATATCCAATGTATTCATCTGTGATCTGTAATGTCTATCATTGCTTTCTATTTAGGCGTTGCTTATGTTTTACAGCCGCGCTAGCCCAGCCCCCGCTCTGTCGTTAGTTAAGTAACCTAACGAGTGATGACGGGACCCCGTGGCGAATGCGAATGGCATAAGCGTACGTCATATTTTGGTTGTTTTCTGCAATGGTAGGATTTAAATGATGGGACGCATTAAAAGTACTAATGCAAGAATATCACGCATTAAAATAACTAATGCAAGATAATAAACCAAGTTAAAATCGTTGGAACACTTTCGAAAAACCACTCGGTTCTTTTCAAAACTAACTTTTAAATGCGGAGCTTGAGCCACTCCTTCTAAAAGCTATCTCGTTCCATCGATTATATCAAGTTCACTACGTTCACGGTTTCGCCAAAACCATTCGTAACCCTCCGTCGTTTCATATGAATAGTCAATAGTATTCAAGCTGTGTTTGTTGGCCAAAGTCAAGGCATAGTGATTGGTAGCTATTGGGTATTCATGTGCAGCATAGATAGATGCGTTGGTTTGGAACAGTCGTACTGCCTTGTTGGCCAAAGTCAAGGGTAGATACGGGTGGATTCAAATTAACCTGGAGAACGACGGGTAGAACTTGACATGTGACTTATGATTTGTTGGCCAAAGTCAAGGTCATAAGAGCATGGGGCAAAAATCCACTTCGGGAGTTTCATAAGTACTGAAACTTGCTAGATTTGCATACCATTTGGAGTGTGGTGATTCTGGTAGGATTCCTTCAGTTTCGTCACGCGATGATATTTGGATCCCGATCCTACTGTGAGTATATGCTACTCCTCGGGAAATTTCTCACTAGACGATCAATGCTATAAACCTAGTAGGTGCCTAGAAAGGTGTTAGCGGGGCTACGCCCCCAGGGAAAAGAGGTTATTTAATTAAGGAACTTCGCGAAAGCGTTGGAAAACCTCCCTCGAAGTACCGACACTGGCCTGGCTGAACGGTTAAGCAAGTATTGCATGGTGGAATTGATCCCGGCTAATTCTTCCTTTGTGGTTTGAGGAGGGATTCGAGAGACAGTGGGAGCCATCCTGTTTAGACAAATTAAAAACCATTCTAAACTTCCAAGAGCATCGTGCTAAAGTGTTCCTTCTCTCCCCCCTGTAGCGACCAAATCGAAATGACTGGACTTAAGTTACTTCTAGATAAAAACATATTGACAGGGCCAAACTACAAAGATTGGCTCAGGAATGTCAAGTTGGCAATCACTTACGACAAGCTGGGGTATCTTCTTACCACCAAAGCTCCCCCCGTCCCAGGTCCCACCTCCAGCGTCGCGGATAAGGAAATCCGTAAGACTTGGGAGATTGACAGCGCGAAGGCCAGGTGCCTCGTACTTGCCTCGATGGACAACGATCATCAGAGGAGGCACGAGAATATGGATTTGGAATCCATATTTCTTCATACAAAAGAACTGTATGGAGAGCAGTCTCGTATCGCAAGATACGAAGTGTCGAAGAAGTTGTTTTCGACAAAATTGGCCGTCGGATCATCGGTAGCGGACCACGTGCTTAAGTTGATTGGCTACACTGAGGAGCTCGCGGAACTTGGGACCACGTTGGACAGTGAACTCTATACGGATATAATTCTCCAGTCCCTTCCATCCACTTATGCCCAGTTCTTACTGAATTTCAACTTGCAAGAAAAGGAAGTTGAACTTTCAGAACTCCTCAACATGCTGAGGAGCTCAGAGGGCACCCTACAGAAGGGTAGGGAAACACCCGCTTTGTTTGTAGGAGGATCTTCTTCCTCTAGGTCCAAGGCGAAAGCCAAGGGAAAGAGGAGGAAAGCCCCCGCCAAACCAAGAGGCGGTGTTAGTAAAGTGGGTACGAAGGGAAAAGAATTGGCAACAAAGATTGCGGGGAAGCTTGTGGGTAAAGAAGAATGCTTCTATTGTCATAAGAGTGGACACTGGAAGAAAGATTGCAGGGCTTGGAAGGCCAAGACACAGGAACTGAAGCAGGTTGCGGCTTCAGCTTCAGGTGTGTATGTTATTGAAAACTGTCTTTCTATAAACTCTACTTCCTGGGTATTGGATACCGGATCAGGATCTCATATCTGTAATTCATTGCAGGCGTTGAGAAATCGTAGGTTTTTGAAGGAAGGTGACATGACCCTCAGAGTTGCGAACGGAGCTAGCATGGATGCTAAAGCCTTGGGGGACTATCACCTGGGAATGTCAGATGGACATGTTTTGGTTTTGCGTAATTGTTTTTTTGTACCCAACGCAACTTGTAATATCATATCTGTATCTTTGGTTTCTAAAGAAGGTTATGAATTTGCGTTTGTAAGTAATGTTGTAAACATTCACCTTAATCAAGTTCTGATTGGGTCAGGTACACTGAGCAATGGTATATACATATTGAACCAACCACAGATTTTCAATGTCCAGAATACACACAAAAGAAAGTCTCCAGATATCAATCAGGCTTTCTTATGGCATTGTAGACTGGGTCACATCAATGAGACACGGTTGACTAAGTTACATAAAGAAGGATACTTGGATCCGTTCGAGTATCAGTCTTATGCCACTTGTGAATCTTGTCTCATGGGAAAGATGACAAAGACTCCGTTCACTGGACACGGAGTAAGAGCGAGCGAGCTCTTGGGGCTCGTACACAGCGACGTGTGCGGTCCAATGTCTACACATGCGCGAAGCGGTTACTCTTACTTCATTACTTTTACGGATGATTTCTCAAGGTACGGTTATGTCTTCTTAATGAAACATAAGTCCGAAGCCTTTGAGAAATTCCAGGAATATAAGAATGAAGTAGAGAAACAGACCGGCAAAAGTATCAAGATTCTAAGATCGGATCGAGGTGGAGAATACTTAAGTGCCGAGTTCCTGAATTATTTAAAAGAGAACGGAATTCTCTCTCAGCTTACTCCTCCATACACTCCGCAACACAACGGTGTATCGGAGAGACGGAACCGAACCCTATTGGATATGGTACGGTCCATGATGAGCAACGCTGAGTTACCGCGATCATTCTGGGGGTATGCGCTAGAATCAGCTGCGTACCTTTTGAACCGAGTTCCTACTAAGACTGTGCCTACCACACCATATGAAATATGGAGTGGGAAGAGACCCTATCTTAAGCACATTAAGACATGGGGATGTCCAGCTTTTGTTAAAAAGCAGCATGTGGACAAGCTCGAGGCACGCTCAGTACAGTGTAAGTTCGTGGGATATCCAAAGAATTCCAAGGGATATTTCTTCTACTGTGAAGAGGAACAAAAAGTTCTTGTTTCTCGTCATGCCTACTTCTTGGAAACTGAGTTTTTGGAAAACCAGATAAGTGGGAGCACAGTAGAACTGGAAGAAATTCCAGAACCACGAGCTATTACTGAAAGCTTGGAGGAACCAGAGGGTTCAAAAGAATAGGACATTCCTACGCCGCTCCGCAGGAGTAGTAGGCAGTCTCATCGGCCCGAGAGATACTACGGTTTTCTCATAGACGGGGATCGAGAGGATTGCATCATAGATTATGATGAGCCTACTAGCTTCCAGCAGGCCGTTCAGAGCGTTGACTCGGTAAAATGGCTGGATGCAATGCGGACCGAAATGGAGTCCATGTACACCAACAAAGTATGGACGTTGGACATTGCTCCAGACGGGGTAAAACCCGTAGGATGCAAGTGGATCTTCAAAAGGAAGATTGGTGTAGATGGACAGGTTGAGACCTATAAAGCTAGACTTGTAGCAAAGGGTTTCCGTCAAAGACCTGGCTTGGACTATGACGAAACCTTTTCTCCAGTGGCTATGCTGAAATCCATTCGGATCCTTCTTGCCATTGCTGCCTTCCACGATTATGAGATTTGGCAGATGGACGTAAAGACCGCTTTTCTAAATGGAAATTTAGAGGAGTGTGTCTATATGGATCAGCCAGAGGGTTTCATTCAGAGTGGGAGCAGCGGAAAGGTGTGCAAGTTGCTTAAGTCCATTTATGGACTAAAGCAGGCATCGCGGAGTTGGAACATCTGTTTTGATGAGACGGTCAAGGAATTTGATTTTATCAAAAATCCAGATGAACCATGCATCTATAGTAGATTTGTAGCGAGAACTGTAGTATTCCTCGTTTTATACGTGGATGACATTCTCTTAATAGGAAATGACATTCCTATGCTACAATCTGTCAAGGGGTTCTTGTCACACAGGTTCTCCATGAAAGACCTGGGTGATGCCTCATACATCCTGGGGATCCGGATCTATCGTGATAGATCCAAGAGGATATTAGGACTTTCTCAGTCCAGGTACATCGACACCATAGTGAAGAGATTCAGTATGGAAGATTCCAAGCGCGGTAACCTACCGGCTTGTCACGGGATCACCCTCTCTAAAGAGATGTCTCCCAAGACTGATTTGTAGAGGGATCGCATGTCTATTATACCCTACGCTTCTGCGGTAGGCTCTATAATGTATGCGATGTTGTGTACCAGACCGGATGTAGCTTATGCACTGAGTGTGGTAAGCCGGTATCAGTCAAACCCTGGGGAGAAACACTGGATAGCGGTAAAGAACATTCTCAAGTACCTGAGAAGGACTAAGGAGATGTTCTTGGTGTATGGCGGAAAAGACCTCCAGATCGAGGCCTTTGCTGACTCCAGCTTCCAGAGTGACAAGGATGATTCCAAGTCCATGTCGGGTTTTGTCTTCACCCTCAATGGAGGGGCGGTATGTTGGAAGAGCTCCAAACAGGAAACCGTTGCAGACTCGACTATGGAAGCGGAATACATTGCTGCATCTGATGCCGCAAAAGAAGCTGTCTGGATAAGGAAGTTCTTAAAAGAACTTCAGGTGGTTCCGTCCATTGTTGACCCAATACCTCTGTATTGCGACAACAATGGGGCTATAGCTTTAGAAAAGGAACCCAGGTCCCATCAGAGATCCAGGCACATCTTGAGGCGGTATCACCTGATCAGGGAGATCGTGGATCGCAAGGAGATCGAGGTTCGGAGGGTTGCTTCAGAAGAGAACACTGCAGATCCATTCACCAAGGCCCTACCTCAGACTCAGTTCGAGCGGCTGATCGAGATGATAGGTCTTCGATACGCCAGTACATGGCCTTAGTGCAAGTGGGAGATTGTTAGTGTATATGCCCTAGAGGCCATTACTGTATCATACTGGTTTGTATATTACTTAATGGAAGCTTGGGATATTCACCTTGTATAAACAATCTTGCTCAATATAGTAGTATGCTACTTGGTTTGTTTCTACTTCAATGTGTACTTGTGTTTATTTTACTATATCACTTATACGCATTAGTGGAGCCCTTAGGATCTTTGCTTGATTACCAGCGTTGTGATGGCAGTCGCACTAGTGGGGGCTGGGTAATCTATAAGCACATCCTTATACAGGTCCCTAGTCGCAGGACTATCGAGACAGGGCATCGATACTCCGGAGTAGACTAGCGTATGCGCTTCTCATCCCAGTGTGGGAGATGGTCTGTCCCACAGCCATCAGTACGTCGTACTAGAGATAGTATACGGGTGCTCGTTAGGTTACGAGTACACTGGACAGGACTCGTCGGGAACTGACAGGTTGGTATTATACCTATCGTCAGTCATCAGTTCCCAGGTGACATGAGTACAGCTTAGTCCGCTGACTTGATACTAGCACTTCGCCTCGAGTGTGTTCCCACTGCACTTTGATCACTACCCTACCACGGCTCAAAGGAGTCGTGCAAACAGGTGGTGGTTGGGTGCAGTCCCGAAGCACTTGGAGGCAGTGCCGGTTAGACAGGATTCGTCTCTCCCGGTATTGGGGGTTGACATCGCGCTGTGTCTAGGAGAGCCATTACACGATTAGTCCCTGGCCAGGGCAAGCGAGATATACTGGTAGGCTTCCAATGTTATCTCAGGGTGTTTTGGGCTTCACTCCGACACGACTTGTACCGCTATTGGGGGACTGACGTTTTACCGCCCCCTAGGCCCGACATGTGATGTATCAGACGAACAGACCGGACTGTACGGAGACTGTCACATTCAGACTCAGTAGGAGTACAGATGGGGTTTCACCTCGTCAGCCTTCTTGTCGGCATCTACCTGGGGACCGTTACGCACAGCTAGTGCCGCTTGCGGTCTGTGGTTAAACCAACTGCCAGCGTAGTGCCGAGTCTTTAGAGTCCCACACAGAGGGTATTCGCCTCTGGGCAAAACAGAGTAGAGGTCGCATGGTTTTGCGACAGGGTTCGTTCTCATCCGCGCACTTGTGCACGTTTGGAGTCCGGACGGATTATACTGGCAGGCTCTGGTTTGAGCCAGATACTGGTATATGTTTTGGGGGTTGCTTTTATATCTCGGTATTCTTGTTTCTCGGAACGAGAATGCAGGTGTGTATGCATAGTTGCTTGAGGCGGAGGATGAGATTTTTCATTAGGGTTTCGGAACGGGTGCGTATGCACAGTTGACAGTTATCTTTTTCCAAACCCTAATGGATTTATGAATTATCTATTAATAATAGTAATTAAATGAGAATTATGTTATGGTTGATTTTTGTTGACTTATTGACCTTGGTTGACTTGTTGACCATTGACCACCATCATGCTTTGAAAGATCCTCCTTGATTCATGCTTACACTTCATTTAAAGAAGCATGATAGTGGTCATTCTAAATTACCATCAACTATTCTTATTTTGAATTATTATTATTTAGATAATTCTTTTCTTTTGGCATTATGGTTGCAAGAAAGAAAAACCTAGCTCATTATCTCATTTAGCTTCTCTCTCCTCTCTTCATCTTCTTCTTCCTCAAGCTCAAGGTGACCCCTTCTCATGTGTTGAGAATCCATCACCTTGAAAAGAAAAACAACCCCTAGTTACTCTCTACTCATTCTAGGATCAAGGTTTAGCAAACCGGAAACCCTAGTCCACTCAAAGATCGAGGAAGAGCCCAAAGGTATAACCTTCGAGGTGGATCCATCTTCGACGGAAGAAGGCTACAAGGCAAGAACCATCAACCTCTACAAGGTTTGAAGAAGAAGGAGTTCAAGTTTAGGTATAACCTTCATCCGAGTAGCTAAAACTCTTTAGCTTGTATGCTAGTTTAGTTTAGACACGATCCCGACCTAGTTTAGTCCATGTTGCCTCTTGCGATAAAAATTTGTCTCTTATACCGTTTCCGCCTCCCCGTAAGTACCGGGGGTCGCAATATGGACTTACAGCACGTACGGTAAATCATCGTACGGCATCCCCATAGCTGGGTAGGGGTCAACATCTCACTGTCTCATCACATAACAGATATCACCATCATCAGATCATATAGTCTAGAGTACCACCCTATGTCTAGTACAAACGGTAACATCAGTAAGTATGCATGCGGGGGTAAACACATATCCCAAGCCCGCAAGAAGCACAAGTCATATCCCACATATGAATCGTGTCAAATCACCGATCTCAGGGCATCAAGCCCACATCATCGACTCATCTCCAGAGTCATCACATATCATCAATCACAGTGCAAGTACAAGTGATAAGCAAAGGTGTGTGTATAGGTGTAATTCTATCTTAGGGTTCGCGACTATGAACTACACTAGTCACTTCTAACCCTATACTATCCATAATACACCTAATGTCACCATAACTACATAATAATCTATCTACGGACTGCGGGGGTGCTATACGCCATCCACCCAACTTCCCCCTGTAGATATAATCTACTCACCTTGCATCATCATTTGCGGACGTCACTACGTATTTGCTCGTCCCAAAGTCTTCATGGGTACCTACACATCAAAATATCGTATATGCGCATTAAAATCAAATCCAATCTAAAACGGCGCATAAAATCCAAAACGATACGATAAGGGGCCTATAGGTGAAAACCTATGGCACTGTAACATTTTCAAAAATATAAAATATTAATTTTGGGAAATTTTATAATTTAATATTATTTTATTGATTATTTTAATATTAAATGCAAATAAATAGGAAAAATGTTAGAAAAATTATGAAAAAATTATGGAAAATTCTAAAATAGGGTAAATTAGTGGATTATGACATTTTTAAGTTTTTGTGATTAGTTTGACACTAATTTAGTGCTAATCGCGATTAAAATCGCTAATCGGGTTTTTTGGCAATTTTGTGCAAAACACGCACATATCACATTTTCTACACTTGTGCATTTTTCTTGCCATGACTTATCATTTGGGTTTACTATTGAGGTGAGAAGGTTTGGTTTAGGGATTAAAAGAAAAGGGAAAAAGAAAAGAAAATGAGAATGAGGGTAGGTGAGAGAGAGGCATGGGGCACCCTTGACCTTTTGACTTAGCCATTCCCTTGTTCTTCTCTCATTCCTTCCTCCTCATCCTTGTGTTGCTGCTGCTGCCCTTCCTCATCATTCTCCCCCTCTTCAATCCCTCTCTTCATCTCAAAAACAACCCCAAAACCTCATGTCCGTTTCATTAAAAATGTGCACAAGCTCGAGATCTACAAGATGGACTAAGAAAGCATGGATTTGGCCACTAGAGGGAAACTCAAGAAAGTTCTTGAGTTACCAATTGAGGTAATTTCTGGACCATTAGCTAAATTGTAGCTTTTCCTTTAACCCCAAGTTAAGTTTATATCGATATTGTGTGATATTATGGACTTGATGAAAACCTAGTTAGGGTTTGAGAGAAACTTGAGTTGTAATGTGAAATTGAGCTCAGTAGAGGACTTGTAAACACCCTAGTGCATGAATTGGAATCCAAAACCTGAAGCTAGAACCAGAAATACGGATTTTAGAAACCGATATCGGGGAAATTGTGTAATCTGTGCAGGTTAACTTGAATCTGCTATCACCCCGAGGACCCTAAAATAATTTTGAGTGGAAATTGAGATGTGCAGGCACCATAGAGGCAACACCCAAAACCCTAGCCCCCAACTCCATTTCCCGGCCGCCAAATTCCCTCTTTTGGCCGCCAATTGCGGCCTGGGTCCCACCTTTTTGTCTCGTTTTGGTTCTGTAGCTCCTACATTGTTAGTTTAGGCCCCTGGTATATATAGATTTGTATAAAGTGACCTGGGGAAAAATCTGGGACATATATCATGAGTTGCTGTTTTGGATTCGTGTTTCCGTATTCCGTATTTTCATTTCTGAAATGGTGGAATGTGTTTTGCCTCTACTAATTGTCGTTTATACGACGATATAGAGGATTTATTGATGGTTTTGAAGGTGTGCCATAGGTTCTCACCTATAGGCCCCCTTATCGTATCGTTTTGGATTTCATGCGCCGTTTTAGCTTGGATTTGGTTTTAATGCGCATATACGATATTTGATGTGTAGGTACCCATGAAGACTTCGGGACGACAAGCAATTGCGTGGTGATGTCCGCAAATGATGATTCAGGTGAGTTGATTATATATACAGGGGGAAGTCGGGTGGATGGCGTATAGCACCCCCGCAGTCCGTAAATAGATTATTATGTAGTTATGGTGACTTTAGGTGTATTATGGATAGTATAGGGTTAGAAGTGACTAGTGTAGTTCATAGTCGCGAACCCTAGGATAGAATTACACCTATACATACACCTTTGCTTATCACTTGTACTTGCACTGTGATTGATGTTATGTGATGACTTGGAGGTGAGTCGATGATGTGGGCTTGGTGCCCTGGGATCGGTGATTTGATACGATTCATATGTGGGATATGACTTGTGATTCTTGCGGGCTTGGGATATGTGTTTACCCCCGCATGCATACTTACTAATGTTACCGTTTGTACTAGACTATATGATCTGATAATGGTGATATCTGTTATGTGATGAGACAGTGAGA
Organism: Agapanthus africanus; assembly: GCA_030015575.1. Lineage (NCBI taxonomy): Eukaryota > Viridiplantae > Streptophyta > Magnoliopsida > Asparagales > Amaryllidaceae > Agapanthus > Agapanthus africanus. The sequence continues at coordinate 361,314,199 of JASDDO010000022.1, read as the reverse complement.
TGTTGACCCCTACCCAGCTATGGGGATGCCGTACGATGATTTACCGTACGTGCCGATATTGATGATAGATCCACACTCATAACTCGAGGATATCTTATGATATGACATTGAGGCGAGATCACCGACTATATATCTTTATATATATACCGACTCAGATTTAGGTGGTTTCCACACTTACCCCTCCTGATTGACCTGATACTTAGGTGTAGTTTGCATAGTAGATACTTCACTGTGATGTTGACTACTAGATTTCTGCATCTTCATGCTATTCATATTGCTGGCATATGTTCATTGCTATATTATTATCATGCTGTTAGGACACCAGCACCATTATCGATGATGCGTATGTTCCACGTACACTATTTGCCGGCTCACACACTTCATCATCGATAATTGCCATGCCACTACACTGTAGTACTATTGCATTCATGAGATGATTCTTCCTTCGACTTATGCACATTACTATTCCATGTTGCATGATTCCCGATATGATTACCTTTCCTTATATGTCGCATACATCATGGATTGATTGCATAGCACATCGCATTGGATTTACTTCCTGATGTTGGATTTTCATGTGATTTCTGGATTTGGGAACCGTAGCCTTTTCGAATAAGTAACCATTAAAAACCCGGTTCCCTTGATATGATATTTGGGGCGTCGCCCCGTGTTTTCTCGGTGCTAGAGGATGCATTGAGAGAGGGATGACCCGGACTGACGGATTCCCGATATATATACTTTGATATAGGGCATGATCCGGAATGACGGATGCCCGATGGATTGATATAGGGCATGATCCGGAATGACGGATGCCCGATGGATTGATATAGGGCATGATCCGGAATGACGGATGCCCGATGCATTGAGAGAGGGATGACCCAGACTGACGGATTCCCGATATGTACTTTGATATAGGGCATGATCCGGAATGACGGATGCCCGATGCATTGAGAGAGGGATGACCCGGACTGACGGATTCCCGATATGTACTTTGATGTAGGGCATGATCCGGAATGACGGATGCCCGATACAGGAGGATTTATGTGTCGATGCTAGGCACGGGTTTCATGATGTTTTTCCATGATTTTGTTTATATCCTCACATTGCATACATGATGCTTATTGTCATTGGGTGGCGGGTGGACGGGTTCCACATACATACAGACATGGATTATATACAGACTTGGATCATGGACAGATTGGTTTTACATTGATCATACTTATTTGTATATATAACAGGGTATGAGGGCGCTGTTATATATACCCTTACACCAATATTAGTGGTATGGGACGCTAATATATGTGTATTGATATCATTGTTATTTCTTCATGGTTACTTCATGCAGACATACCTTGCATTGATGACATGTGATTACCTGAGTACCTGGCACTACATACATGATTAGATGTTACCTTGCCACCCTATTACACTCAGATGTACTCTTGTGGATTATTACTGATTGTTGACTTAGGTTTATGTCTTGCATTCGGTTTCTGCTTGTAGATGTTTCTATTCACGAGTTGGCAACTTACCCCCGTTGTGCCACAGTTATTGCAGGTTCTGCCGTACAGGTTCTATTGCGGCATTTCTGGCACACTACTTTCTTGCGGGTGGTTTGCTTTTGGTAGGTGGATTCTTTTGCATCAAGAACCACCCTTGTATTTATTTATTTCATTGTATCTAGAAATTGTCCATCAACCAAAACTTGTATATTCTTTCAGACTTAGAGACAGTGTTGTATTATTCGACCTAGAGTCGCGCTTAGTAGTATTGCGGTTTTCTTGTTGCTTTTGAGCTTTCTTTGGATTTGATCCTCGCCACTTGGCGTTGTATATTATATCTTGTGTGGTTGTGACCGTCGATTGACGAAGAGCTAGCTCCCGCTTGGGGATGCCTTTATCATTGCATATATGTATTGTTATTCTTGTTTTACCCCATTCGGGGCCATTTTTACAAAAGAAACTCTGCCGAAATTTTTAGAAAAGACTTTATTGTTTTCAAAACGTACCTTCGGCTTAGTTATTTAAAAACCTTGATTTCAAACCTGTATTTCTTCACTTCTTTAAACCAGTTTTCTTTACTTATTCTTAAAAATGGTTTTAGATTTCTGGGCTTTTGGCTTACTTGGATCAGATGGAGGCCTTTAGGCTTCATATGGTTCAAGGGCCAGTCACGTGCTCTTTCGGGTCGTGACAAAGTTGGTATCAGAGCGCTAAGTTGACCGTGGTTCGAGTCTGAGTTTGACTATGTGGAGCCTAGGGAGTTATTTATACACGGAACTTAGGCTTGACCTTACGGAACTTAGACTTGGTCGAGGGGGTATTAGACCCGAACTTTCGTCGTATTAGGATGACCCTTGGTTGATGGATTAGGTGACTAAAGTAGAGTGACGTACCGTTGGTATGTTCCGCGGCATACTTACGACACGCCACTCCGCTTAAGGAACCTTAGGATGTGCATACTTTTCGAGATCAGTGATTCTCTTCATATCCGGGATTATACATCCATTTGAGATTCCCGATTCTATTAGTTCATGATCATATCTTCATTGATGCTGTTCCTTTCTATGATCATGTATCCACTTTGGATCTGTTGCTTCCCTTCTTGCCACTGGTGTACTCTTTTTATACTCGATTGAGATTCCTGTCACCATGTTTGAGCGCAGTTTGGGCTGCTGCTAGGGTTACGGCCGGTGTGAGCTCGTTTGGTACGAGGGCCGACCATTGTGTTTTCTGGTGACATTGGAACGTCTCGAGTTAGTATTGGTGATTGTGACCTCTAGTGGAGGCGAGTGCTTGGTCTTGCACCGGACGATCGGGTCATTGTTAGAGCTGCCAGTTGAGAGAGGACTGTTGATGTACAGCATACCTCAGCGATTATGATGTCGCCTACCGTGCAGACAGATGGACCAGCTGTGGCTGAGATTGACAGGATGTTGCTTTCGGAGCTTACGAGCTGAGATTTCCGGGACTTTCGGGCAGATATGCGACAGATGATAGCTAGTCTACCCGGTTTGAGAGACGAAGGTGATTCGTCCGATTTTGCGCCAGAGCGGGCCCAGATGAGTTGAAGATTTCCAGTGTGGAGAGTCTTACTCAGATCTAGAGCAGACCGACTCAGAGATGACCGCTTATGTATTGCCTTTCCTGGAGGATTGAGGCGTTGTTCGGCGTACAGGCGTATGAGCCAGTTGCTGCTGCAAATGACGTGATATCGCCCAGATGGTTGCAGCTACTGCAGTATGAGCATGTTCTTGGAGATATGATAGCGAATCGCTAGTCACCGAGGGTGAATGACTAGGACGTGTGGTGAGTTCGCTTACCCCGATGCGAGGTCATCAGGTGGATTGATTCCAGCTAGAGACGACTTCACGCAGGTTCGTTGAGAGTCGATTGAGACGATCGAATGTCAGGAGCCTATTTTCCAAGTTTAAAGTATACGGAAAGACATGCAGGTGATTCTATGGACCCTCTAGAAGAATGAAACCCTAACTCGACTTAATGACCGTGTGACAGCCTTTGAACCTTAGGGTTTACGGCGGTTCCGCGGCGCCATTAGTGAGGCTTGGGTTTGCCCTTCTACGGCTGGACCACCGACGCTGTGGCATGTACTCGATACTATTAAACTGTACCCGAGATGTGAGCTCTTGGGGGATTATGAGGATCTGACGAGTCGATCGGATGGTTCGACATCTTTCGGATATCGTGATGGGACACTGCTTGGGAGACTCCAGATGCGAGCATAGCCGTTGGAGCACAGTGCATGCAGCCATGTTGAGACGAGTCCGAATCAGTCGACATTGACGCAGAGTGAAGAAAAGAGTTCGTACGAGATTTCGACGAGATGACGTCCCACTCCGCTGACATCAGAGGTGTGATATGCAACCCGAGGCGTGGTATATGGATATATCTTCCAGAACAAGCGTGGTAAGTAGGCAGCCATTCCGGAATAAGCGTTAGCTTCAGCATTGGATGATGACTTCCGGGCTTTTCGGCAGGATTGAGATTTGAGAAGGGAACCTCGACAGGACCCTTCTGGAAAACGATATGAGAAGACCTAGACCAGGAGTGGTCGTATTGCGCGCACCCAGCAGGCCAGAGTTCGGCATTGTCGATGAGGTAGTTGACCAGGTTCGGATAAAGGGAATTATTGTGCTGAGGACACAGGTGTCTTTTGAGCGAGAAGTGGTTGTGCCGGAAGGCCGACCTCTGTACAGATCGGCATAGGCATGATCGGAAGAGACCTTGAGCAGGATTCCTTCCAGGACATTGCTGCAATGATGTTTGCACCCAGGATCAGATGTGTGACGTGCTTTCAGAGAGCCAGAGGCCGACGCCAGGGATATGCTGCCTTACGAGTGGTCGTGAGGTTTGACCGAGAGGTGACCAGAGAAGTGCCAGAACGGAATCGTCCCCGTTAGCACATCTGACAGGGCCGATGAGCCGATTGACTGTGAGATTGGTAACCCACAGAGAAGATAAGGACCCAGGGAGTCAGAGGGCGCCAGACCGTGAGCAAGAGGCAGGTAGATATCCTGCGCTGCTAGCAGTGGATACACCGACTCCTTCCCGATCTCGAGGGAGGAACTACCGAAGGCGGTATTTAAGATTTGTGATTTTGTGATTCGATTATCACGTATCCGTCATTTTGGATTTCGGTATTTTGGGCGTTCTGTTTGCATGATTTAGTTTTGATGACTGAGTTTCATGATATTGATTTCATGCACCCACTGGATATTTATATATTTTGCGCAGAGTTATTATATTTGAGAATTGATTAAGATTTTATGCCTACGGTATGCAGTGATTTGATTTGCACTCCTAGCATGGTTTTCATGCACCTTTAGTGTTTTGATATACGATTTTGGTGCACGCCAGATGCACTAAATCGGGATTCTTCGTGCATGTCACATGCACCTGATTTTTTCTGTCAGGCACACACGTTGCCTACGACAGATGTTTCGTGCACGCCCGTTGCACCTAGATGTTGTTTTGTATACCTGTTTGACACATTTATGGATTTTGATTCCTTGCGCACCAGACGCATAGGATATTCTTATATATGCATTTTGGGGATTTATTTCTAGTAGAGCAGTATATTTTTATGATATTCTTATGTGTTGATATTTTCGGAGCCCCGACAAATTGGATTATTACTGAAATTGTTTTTAGTATTGGGGGTTTAATTTTAAATTCGGGGACCGAATTTATTTAAGGGGGGGTAGATTGTAACATTTTCAAAAATATAAAATATTAATTTTGGGAAATTTTATAATTTAATATTATTTTATTGATTATTTTAATATTAAATGCAAATAAATAGGAAAAATGTTAGAAAAATTATGAAAAAATTATGGAAAATTCTAAAACAGGGTAAATTAGTGGATTATGACATTTTTAAGTTTTTGTGATTAGTTTGACACTAATTTAGTGCTAATCGCGATTAAAATCGCTAATCGGGTTTTTTGGCAATTTTGTGCAAAACACGCACATATCACATTTTCTACACTTGTGCATTTTTCTTGCCATGACTTATCATTTGGGTTTACTATTGAGGTGAGAAGGTTTGGTTTAGGGATTAAAAGAAAAGGGAAAAAGAAAAGAAAATGAGAATGAGGGTAGGTGAGAGAGAGGCATGGGGCACCCTTGACCTTTTGACTTAGCTATTCCCTTGTTCTTCTCTCATTCCTTCCTCCTCATCCTTGTGTTGCTGCTGCTGCCCTTCCTCAACATTCTGCCCCTCTTCAATCCCTCTCTTCATCTCAAAAACAACCGCAAAACCTCATGTCCGTTTCATTAAAAATGTGCACAAGCTCGAGATCTACAAGATGGACTAAGAAAGCATGGATTTGGCCACTAGAGGGCAACTCAAGAAAGTTCTTGAGTTGCCAATTGAGGTAATTTCTGGACCATTAGCTAAATTGTAGCTTTTCCTTTAACCCCAAGTTAAGTTTATATCGATATTGTGTGATATTATGGACTTGATGAAAACCTAGTTAGGGTTTGAGAGAAACTTGAGTTGTAATGTGAAATTGAGCTCAGTAGAGGACTTGTAAACACCCTAGTGCATGAATTGGAACCCAAAACCTGAAGCTAGAACCAGAAATACGGATTTTAGAAACCGATATCGGGGAAATTGTGTAATCTGTGCAGGTTAACTTGAATCTGCTATCACCCCGAGGACCCTAAAATAATTTTAAGTGGAAATTGAGATGTGCAGGCACCATAGAGGCAACACCCAAAACCCTAGCCCCCAACTCCATTTCCCGGCCGCCAAATTCCCTCTTTTGGCCTCCAATTGCGGCCTGGGTCCCACCTTTTTGTCTCGTTTTGGTTCTGTAGCTCCTACATTGTTAGTTTAGGCCCCTGGTATATATAGATTTGTATAAAGTGACCTGGGGAAAAATCTGGGACATATATCATGAGTTGCTGTTTTGGATTCGTGTTTCCGTATTCCGTATTTTCATTTCTGAAATGGTGGAATGTGTTTTGCCTCGACTAATTGTCGTTTATACGACGATATAGAGGATTTATTGATGGTTTTGAAGGCGTGCCATAGGTTCTCACCTATAGGCCCCTTATCGTATCGTTTTGGATTTCATGCGCCGTTTTAGCTTGGATTTGGTTTTAATGCGCATATACGATATTTGATGTGTAGGTACCCATGAAGACTTCGGGACGACAAGCAATTGCATGGTGATGTCCGCAAATGATGATTCAGGTGAGTAGATTATATCTACAGGGGGAAGTCGGGTGGATGGCGTATAGCACCCCCGCAGTCCGTAGATAGATTATTATGTAGTTATGGTGACTTTAGGTGTATTATGGATAGTATAGGGTTAGAAGTGACTAGTGTAGTTCATAGTCGCGAACCCTAGGATAGAATTACACCTATACATACACCTTTGCTTATCACTTGTACTTGCACTGTGATTGATGTTATGTGATGACTTGGAGGTGAGTCGATGATGTGGGCTTGGTGCCCTGGGATCGGTGATTTGATACGATTCATATGTGGGATATGACTTGTGATTCTTGCGGGCTTGGGATATGTGTTTACCCCCGCATGCATACTTACTAATGTTACCGTTTGTACTAGACTATATGATCTGATAATGGTGATATCTGTTATGTGATGAGACAGTGAGATGTTGACCCCTACCCAGCTATGGGGATGCCGTACGATGATTTACCGTACGTGCCGATATTGATGATAGATCCACACTCATAACTCGAGGATATCTTATGATATGACATTGAGGCGAGATCACCGACTATATATCTTTATATATATACTGACTCAGATTTAGGTGGTTTCCACACTTACCCCTCCTGATTGACCTGATACTTAGGTGTAGTTTGCATAGTAGATACTTCACTGTGATGTTGACTACTAGATTTCTGCATCTTCATGCTATTCATATTGCTGGCATATGTTCATTGCTATATTATTATCATGCTGTTAGGACACCAGCACCATTATCGATGATGCGTATGTTCCACGTACACTATTTGCCGGCTCACACACTTCATCATCGATAATTGCCATGCCACTACACTGTAGTACTATTGCATTCATGAGATGATTCTTCCTTCGACTTATGCACATTATTATTCCATGTTGCATGATTCCCGATATGATTACCTTTCCTTATATGTCGCATACATCATGGATTGATTGCATAGCACATCGCATTGGATTTACTTCCCGATGTTGGATTTTCATGTGATTTCTGGATTTGGGAACCGTAGCCTTTTCGAATAAGTAACCATTAAAAACCCGGTTCCCTTGATATGATATTTGGGGCGTCGCCCCGTGTTTTCTCGGTGCTAGAGGATGCATTGAGAGAGGGATGACCCGGACTGACGGATTCCCGATATATATACTTTGATATAGGGCATGATCCGGAATGACGGATGCCCGATGGATTGATATAGGGAATGATCCGGAATGACGGATGCCCGATGGATTGATATAGGGCATGATCCGGAATGACGGATGCCCGATGGATTTATATAGGGCATGATCCGGAATGACGGATGCCCGATGCATTGAGAGAGGGATGACCCGGACTGACGGATTCCCGATATGTACTTTGATATAGGGCATGATCCGGAATGACGGATGCCCGATGCATTGAGAGAGGGATGACCCGGACTGACGGATTCCCGATATGTACTTTGATGTAGGGCATGATCCGGAATGACGGATGCCCGATACAGGAGGATTTACGTGTCGATGCTAGGCACGGGTTTCATGATGTTTTTCCATGATTTTGTTTATATCCTCACTTTGCATACATGATGCTTATTGTCATTGGGTGGCGGGTGGACGGGTTCCACATACATACAGACATGGATTATATACAGACTTGGATCATGGACAGATTGGTTTTACATTGATCATACTTATTTATATATATAACAGGGTATGAGGGCGCTGTTATATATACCCTTACACCAATATTAATGGTATGGGACGCTAATATATGTGTATTGATATCATTGTTATTTCTTCATGGTTACTTCATGCAGACATACCTTACATTGATGACATGTGATTACCTGAGTACCTGGCACTACATACATGATTAGATGTTACCTTGCCACCCTATTACACTCAGATGTACTCTTGTGGATTATTACTGATTGTTGACTTAGGTTTATGTCTTGCATTCGGTTTCTGCTTGTAGATGTTTCTATTCACGAGTTGGCAACTCACCCCCGTTGTGCCACAGTTATTGCAGGTTCTGCCGTACAGGTTCTATTGCGGCATTTCTGGCACACTACTTTCTTGCGGGTGGTTTGCTTTTGGTAGGTGGATTCTTTTGCATCAAGAACCACCCTTGTATTTATTTATTTCATTGTATCTAGAAATTGTCCATCAACCAAAACTTGTATATTCTTTCAGACTTAGAGACAGTGTTGTATTATTCGACCTAGAGTCGCGCTTAGTAGTATTGCGGTTTTCTTGTTGCTTTTGAGCTTTCTTTGGATTAGATCCTCGCCACTTGGCGTTGTATATTATATCTTGTGTGGTTGTGACCGTCGATTGACGAAGAGCTAGCTCCCGCTTGGGGATGCCTTTATCATTGCATATATGTATTGTTATTCTTGTTTTACCCCATTCGGGGCCAGTTTTACAAAAGAAACTCTGCCGAAATTTTTAGAAAAGACTTTATTGTTTTCAAAACGTACCTTCGGCTTAGTTATTTAAAAACCTTGATTTCAAACCTGTATTTCTTCACTTCTTTAAACCAGTTTTCTTTACTTATTCTTAAAAATGGTTTTAGATTTCTGGGCTTTTGGCTTACTTGGATCAGATGGAGTCCTTTAGGCTTCATATGGTTCAAGGGCCAGTCACGTGCTCTTTCGGGTCGTGACAGGCACGCCTTCAAAACCATCAATAACTCCTCTATATCGTCGTATAAACGACAAATAGTCGAGGCAAAACACAATCCACCATTTCAGAAATGAAAATACGGAATACGGAAATACGAATCCAAAACAACAACTTAGGATATATGTCCCAGATTTCACCCTAGAAAGAATCTGTCAAAACTAGAAGTACCCAGGGCCAAGAATAGAGGAAATGGGGCTATGCACAGAAAAGGAGGAGATTCCTCACTGGTCTGGCCGCAATTGGCGGCCAGAATGGAGGTTTTGGCGGCCGTACGGATGAGCTAGGGGCTAGGGTTTGGGGTGTTGGTTCTATGGTGCCTGCACATCTCAATTCCCACTCAATATTATTTTAGGGGTCTCGGGGTGTTAGCAGATTCTGAATAACCTTCACAGATTTCACAATTTCCCCGATATCGGTTTCTAAAATCCGTATTATGGATTTAAACTTCAGGTTAGGGTCTCAATTCATACACTAGGGTGTTGGTGTATCCTCAATTGAACTCAATTTCACAATACAACCCAAGTTCCTCTCAAACCCTAACTAGGTTTTTATCAAATCCATAATATCACACAATATCGATTAAATCTTAACATGGGGTTATAGGAAAAGCTATAATTAAGCAAATGGTTCAGAAATTACCTTCATTAGCAACTCAAGAATTTTCTTGAGTTGCCCCTAGTGGCCAAAATCCACGCTTTCTTGGTCCATTGCGTAGATCTCGAGTTTGTGCATATTTTTAGTGAAACGAGGGTGTGATTTTGGGGTTGTTTTTGAGATGATTTGAGGGATTGAAGGTGGAGGAAGGGGGAGGAAGAGGCAGCAGCAGCAAAGCAAAGGGAGAGGGAGAGAAATGATGAAAATGGCTAAGGGTTTGGTCAATGGTTCAACCCATACTCCTCTCTCACCAACCCCATTCTTTTTTCTTTTCTTTTCCTTTTTCTTTTCCTTTCCTTTTTCTTTTCTTAAACCTTTCTCACTAGAATAGTAACCCCAAATGAGAAACCATGACAAATAAAATGTATCACAAAGGTGAAAAAGTGATATGTGCATGTTTTGCACAAAATTGCCAAAAAACCCGATTAGCGATTTTAATCGCGATTAGCACTAAATTAGTGTCAAACTAATCACAAAAACTTAAAAATGTCATAATCCACTAATTTACCCTATTTTAGAATTTTCCATAATTTTTCATAATTTTTCTAACATTTTTCCTATTTATTTGCATTTAATATTAAGATAATCAATAAAATAATATTAAATTATAAAAATTCCCAAAATTAATATTTTATATTTTTTTGAAAATGTTACAATCTACCCCCCTTAAAGAAATTCGGTCCCCGAATTTAAATTTAAACCCCCAATACTAAAAACAATTTCAGTAATAATCCAATTTGTCGGGGCTCCGAAAATATCAACACATAAGAATATCATAAAAATGTACTGCTCTACCAGAATCAATCCCCAAAATGCATATATAAGAATATCCTATGCGTCTGGTGCGCAAGGAATCAAAATCCATATATGTGTCAAACAGGTATAGAAAACAGCATCTAGGTGCAACGGGTGTGCACGAAACATCTGTCGTAGGCAACGTGTGTGCCTGACAGAAGAAATATCAGGTGCATGTGACATGCACGAAGAATTCCGATTTAGTGCATCTGGCGTGCACCAAAATCGCATATCAAAACACTACAGGTACATGAAAACTTTGCTGGAAGTGTAAATCAAATCACTGTATACTGTAGGCATGAAATCTCAATCAATATCTCAAATGTAATAACTCTACGCAAAATATATAAATATCTAGTGGGTGCATGAAATCAATATCATGAAACTCAATCGCCAAAACTAAATCATGCAAACAGAACGCCCAAAATACCGAAATCCAAAATGACGGATACGTGATAATCGAATCACAAAATCACAAATCATAAATACCGTCTTCGGTAGATCCTCCTTCAAGGTCGAGAAGGAGTCAGCGCAATCCACTGCTAGTAGCGCAGGATATCTACGTGCCTCTTGCTCACGGTCTGGCATCCTCTGACTCTCTGGGTCCTTATCTTCTCTGTGGGTTACCAATCTCACAGTCAATCGGCTCATCGGCCCTGTCAGATGTGCTAACGGGGACGATTCCGTTCTGGCACTTCTCTGGTCACCTCTCGGTCAAACCTCACGACCCCTCGTAAGGCAGCATATCACTGGCATCGGCCTCTGGCTCTCTGAATGCACGTCACCCATCTGATCCTGGGTGCAAACATCATTGCAGTAACGTCCTGGAAGGAATCCTGCTCAAGGTCTCTTCCAATCCTGCCTATGCCGATCTACACCGAGGCTGGCTTCCCTGCACAACCTCTTCTCTCTCAAAAGACACCTGTGTCCTCAGCACAATATTTCTCAGACACTGGTCACATCCCAACGTCTCTGTAAGCAAATCAGGTCTCTAGTCTCGACGGGAAGCAATGACAGCTCGTCAGTGTCTCACACGAACCTCTTGTTCCAACTGTCTCTATCGTCGTCCACTATGACGCCACGCAAGCTACTACGCACTGCACTGTCTTCGTCTTCGGCCAATCTGAAATCTCTCACACGGACTCGAAATCGCGTACTCTATAGCTTCATCATTCTATAGAAGATGTCAGGCTGAACTCCGTCTTGCTGGGTGTGCACAAATCGACTACTCCTGGTCCAGGTCTCCCCGTATCGTACTCCAGAAAAGTCCTGTCGAGGTTCCTTTCTCAAATCTCATTCCTGCCGAAATGCCCGGAAGTCATCATCCAATGCTGAAGCTAACGCTTATTCCGGAACGGCTGCATACTTATCGCGCTTCTTTCTGGAAGATATATCCATATACTACACCTCTGGGTGCATATTACATCTCTGATGTCAGCAGAGTGGGACGTCACCTCGTCGAAATCCCTCGCGAACTCTTTTCTTCACTCTGCGTCAATGTCGACTGATTCGGACTCGTCCCAACATGGCTGCATGCACTGTGCTCCAACGGCTATGCTCGCATCTGGAGTCTCCTAAGCAGTGTCCCATCACGATATCCGAAAGACGTCGAACCATCCGATCGACTCGTCAGATCCTCATAATCCCCCAAGAGCTCACATCTCGGGTACAGTTTAATAGTATCGAGTACATGCCACAGCGTCGGTGGTCCAGCCGTAGAAGGGCAAACCCAAGCCTCACTAATGGCGCCGAGGAACCGCCGTAAACCCTAAGGTTCAAAGGCTTTCACACGGTCATTAAGTCGATTTAGGGTTTCATTCTTCTAGAGGGTCCATAGAATCACCTGCATGTCTTTCCGTATACTTTAAACTTGGAAAATAGGCTCCTGACATTCGATCGTCTCTATCAACTCTCAACGAACCTGCGTGAAGTCGTTTCTAGCTGGAATCAATCCGCCTGATGACCTCGCATCGGGGTAAGCGAACTCACCACACGTCCTAGTCATCCATCCTCGGTGACTAGCAACTCGCTATCATCTCTTTAAGAACATGCTCATGCTGCAGTAGCTCCAATCATCTGGGCGATATCTCGTCATTGCAGCAGCAACTGGCTCATACGCCTGTACGCCGAACAACGCCTCAATCCTCCAGGAAAGGCAATACATAAGCGGTCATCTCTGAGTCGGTCTGCTCTAGATCTGAGTAAGACTCTCCACACTGGAAATCTTCAACTCAACTGGGCCCGCTCTGGCGCAAAATCGGACGAATCACCTTCGCCTCTCAAATCGGGTAGACTAGCTATCATCTGTTTCATATCTGCCTGAAAGCTCCGGCAATCTCAGCTCGTAAGCACCGAAAGCAACATCCTGTCAATCTCAGCAACAGCTGGTCCATCTGTCTGCACGATAGGCGACATCACAATCGCTGAGGTATGCTGTACATCAACAGTCCTCTCTCAACTGGCAGCTCTAAGAATGACCCGATCATCCGGTGCAAGACCAAGCACTCGCCTCCACTAGAGGTCACAATCACCAATACTAACTCGAGACGTTCCCATGTCACCAGAAAACACAAAGGTCGGCCCTCGTACCAAACGAGCTCACTCCGGCCGTAACCCTAGCAGCAGCCCAAACTGCGCTCAACCATGGTGACAGGAACCTCAGTCGAGTATCAAAGAGAGCACATCAATGGCAAGAAAGGAAACAACAGATCCAAAGTGGATACATGATCATAGGAAGGAACAGCATCAATGGAGGTATGATCATGAAACTAATAGAATCAGGGATCTCAAATGGATGAATAATCCTGAATATGAAAAGAATCACTGATCTCACAAATATGTACATCCTAAGGTTCCTTAAGCGGAGTGGCGTGTCGTAAGTATGCCGCGGAACATACCAACGGTACGTCACTCTACTTTAGTCACCTAATCCATCAACCAAGGGTCATCCTAATACGACGAAAGTTCGGGTTTACACCCCCTCGACCAAGTCTAAGTTCCGTAAAGTCAAGTCTAAGTTCCATATATAAACAACTCCCTAGGCTCCACATAGTCAAACTTAGACTCGAACCAAGGTCAACCTAGCGCTCTGATACCAACTTTGTCACGACCCGAAAGAGCACGTGACTGGCTTTTGAACCATATGAAGCCTATAGGACTCCATCTGATTCAAGTAAGCCAAAAGCCCAGAAATCTAAAACCATTTTTAAGAATAAGTAAGGAAAAACTGGTTTAAAGAAGTGAAGAAATACAGGTTTGAAATCAAGGTTTTTAAATAACTAAGCCGAATGTGCATTTTAAAACAGTAAGGTTTTTCTTAAAATTTCGGCAGAGTTTCCTTTGTAAAATGGCCCCGAATGGGCAAAAACATGGATAACAATATGTATATATGCAATGATAAAGGCATCCCCAAGCGGGAGCTAGCTCTTCGTCAATCGACGGTCACAACCACGCAATGATATGATAATATACAACGCCAAGTGGCGAGGATCAAATCCAAAGAAAGCTCAAAAGCAATAAGAAAACCGCAATATTACTAAGCGCGACTCTAGGTCGAATAATACAATACAGTCTCTAAGTCTGAAAGAATATACAAGTTTTTGGTTGATGGACAATTTCTAGATACAATGAAATAAATAAATACAATGGTGGTTCTTGATGCGAAAGAATCCACCTACCAAAGCAAATCACCCGCAAGCAGAAAGTGTGCCAGAAATGCCGCAAAAGAACCTGTACGGCAGAACCTGCAAGAACTGTGGCACAACAGGGGTGAGTTGCCAACTCGTGAATAGAAACATCTACAAGTAGAAACCGAATGCAAGACATAAACCTAAGTCAACGATCAGCAATATAATCTACAAGATATCGTCAATGAAGACTATGATGAACAGATCCAAATAAGGCCGGAAAATGCGGTTCATCAAGTCCATGAAGGCTGCTGGCGCATTGGTGAGTCCGAACTACATCACCAAAAACTCGTAATGGCCATAGCGCGTACGGAAGGCTGTCCGGGGAATGTCCTCCTGTCGAACCCGCAGCTGATGATAGCCCGATCGCAAATCGATCCTCGAAAAGTACCCTGCCCCCTGAAGCTGGTCGAACAAATCGTCGATACGCGGCAAAGGATACCTGTTCCGCACTGTCACCCTGTTCAGCTGGCGGTAGTCGATACAAAGACGCAAACTGCCATCCTTCTTCTTGACGAACAGGACTGGAGCACCCCAAGGAGAAACACTGGGTCGAATAAGTCCCTTGTCCAGCAAATCTTGCAACTGCTCCTTCAGCTCACGAAGTTCCGCCGGGGCCATCCGATAAGGCGGTGTGGAAATAGGCCCCGAACCAGGAACCAAATCAATACAAAAAGAAATGTCACGCTCGGGCGGCAACCCAGGAAGCTCGTCAGGGAACACATCAGGAAACTCGCTAACAACCGGAACCTGATCCAATGGAACCTCTGTAGCGCGAGCATCGCAAACATAAGCGAGAAATCCCTGACATCCCTTCCTCAAAAGCTGTCCAGCGCGAAAAGAAGAAATCACACTGTGAGGGGCGGCACCACGGTCCCCCAACACAACAAAAACCGACTCACCGGGGAAACAGAATCTAACTGTCTTCTCGCGGCAGTCCACAGAAGCATAGCACGTGGCTAACCAATCCATGCCCAAAAGAACGTCGAAGTCCAACATCTCCAGAAGGATCAAGTCGACAGGCAACTCTCTCTCGCCAATACAGACGACACAGGATCGGTACACGTGCCTAGCAACAAACGACTCTCCCACAGGAGTAGTCACCACAAGCGGCTGATCAAGCAAGCCGGACTCTCTACCCAAACTCGGCACAAAGTGCGTGGATACGTACGAGTGTGTGGATCCGGGATCGAACAGTACATGTGCATCAACTGAACATACAGGGAGGATACCTGAAACCACTGCATTGGACGCCTGCGCGTCCTGATGAGTCAAAGCAAAGACCCTCGCCTGTCCACCACCTGTAACTGACTGACCTCTGCCTCGGTCATCTCGTCCTCTCTGAGCAACTCCTCCACGCCCGCGACCTCTCTGTGCATAAGTCTGGCGCGGAGCAACGGTAGGCACAACGGGCAACGCCCTCTGGGGTGGTGAAGGTGGTAAGGTAACATGCGGTGCTGCCGCCTCCCTCCGGTGTGTCTCTGGACAATCTCGAACGAGGTGAAGTAGGCTGCCACATCTGTAACAACCCCGCGGCGACTGCTGACCGTCCTGGGGATACGAACTAAACATCCGACCCCGTCCCAAATCTCTGCTACCCCTCGTACCGGAACGAAACCTGTCGCGGCGTCTGAATGACTGCCTCCGTGCGGAAATACTGGTACGAACTCTCTTCGGCTCTGGAAATACCGAAGTCTCAACAAGGTGCTCCTCGACCAGTAGGGCTGCGTCTACGGCTGCTGCATAGGTCTCGTAGTGCTGCGCGCTGATCGCGAGGAACACTGGTGAAAGCAAGCCTCGAACAAATCTCCGGACTCGCAACTCCTCGGTGGCCACTAAGTGTGGGGCGTAGACTGCTAGCTCTGTAAACAGTACGTCATACTCTGCCACTGTCATCCCTGGCGTCTGGCGCAAGGACTCAAACCTGCGTGCTCGGGCATCTCTAACACTCCGGGGAAGGAAACGGGCTAGAAATATGGTCACGAACTCCGTCCAGGTCATAGGAGGAAGACCTGCTGCTCTGCCCTTCTCCACTGAATCACACCATTTCTGCACAAGACCTTCCAGGCGAAAGCTCGCGAACTCAACCCATCTCGCATCTGCACATCTGAGGGAACGGCATATCCTGGCCATCCTGTCTATGAAAGACTGTGGGTCCTCGGCTGTATCGGTGCCTGTGAAAACTGGAGGCTTCAGCCTCATGAACTCTGATAGCGATACTGTAATCACCTCCGTGGCTGCAGGGGCAACTGGCTGTGCGGTAGGTACCATAGCGGTCTCTGGAACTGGCGGAGCAACCTCTGGTCGCTGCGCTCGAAGCGTCTCAACAAGAGATCCTATCATCTGGCGCATCTCCTGCATGCTAGATCCCACCGTCTGGCGCATCTCGTGCATACCAGCCCCTAACGATGTGATCTGCTCTGTCACGGCAGGAACACCCTGCTCGGGCACAACGGGTACACTGCCCGGATCAGTCCTCGTCTCGGACGAGTCAACACGAATCTCGGCCCTCGCGGCTGCTCTCTGTGCCCTCGTAGTCTTAGGCGGCATATTGGCTGAAAGAAAAATTTGGATTCGATAAGAACACGGAAATCGAATCACAAGAATATAAGGAGGAATCAAATCAACAAGTCCTAAGGTCGCGTAAGCGGAGTACCGTGTCGTGAGTATGCCGCGGAACATACGCACGCTACGCTACCCTGCTGCAGCTACCTACTCCATCATACCAGGGTCATCCTACACTCCGAAGGTAAAACCTACGCTCTGATACCAACTTTGTCACGACCCGAGAATTCGACTCGTGACCGGCACTTAACCACGCAACGTCTACAGGCGCAACGCGGCTAAGTAAGCCGAACCCAGAAATCAAAACCAATAAATATAGAGTGATTTAAAACATTTATAAAAGCAATGGTAAATATCTGAAAAACTTCCATTTATTTAGTAGAAATCCTTTTTAAGTTCAAAAGTTATAAGTTTTATAATTTTGGTAACATTTCCTTTTTAAAACATCAGCCCCGAAAGTCGGGTAAAAGTGGGGTGTGGCGGAAATAACAAGTGACATGAATAAAGCATCATAATGAGATATACGACGCCGTAGCGAAGAATACACAGTAAAACAAGGACAACATCATAAAAAGTGATACTGCATAAAATAAAGTCGGCTCACATGCGAGCTCGACACCAGAATATAAAACCATACATATCGTCCTCACAACTGTCTCTAAGTCAATACAGAAAGGTAGATGGAGAATACTAGATACATCAATATACAACTGAAAGTTAACAGATACCGTACAAAACCCACCTAAACAGCAAAAGGGCTATCTCTGCTCAAAAGGGGTATCTGCGCCAAAAGATGAGGTAACAGCCAGCCGTGACTACTCCCAAGGGCAACCTGCAAACACTGTGGCACAACGGGGGTGAGTTGCCAACTCGTGAATAGAGATAACATATAAAGGTGATCGCAAGCATGCACATATAGCGTGGCCCTACTAATGCCAGCAGATGATATCAATGCATGTCACATAGAGGGTGCAATAGTAACGCAAATACTCTAACAGGTAAATGCTACAGGATGAGATGTATAGTAATCAATACTGAGTATGGGGTAAATAATATCTACATGGACTATGTCAACATGAAAATCAATGATCGGTGCCTCAAACTGCACCCAAATCCCACATATACTCAGGCGCCGACACACCCATCGGCCCTCAAATCCTGTATATCTCGGAGGAATCACGAGTGCCCAACATCGGCACCCAAAACATCATGAAATACCCGTGTCCAGCATCGACACGTAAATCCTCGAACATCGGGCGCCGTCAATCCGGACCGGCCCCACGGGGTCCGCCTGCGGCATCGGCCCTCGGCCCCGGCAGTACGGATCATCCCGCATCCATCACTCGACTCTGGTCAGTATCCTCCGGACAACTGCCAGGTCCAACCAGTCACCGGTAGGTACTCGCCCGCCTCCAGGCTCAATCGGCATATCCCATCGATCATCTCGCCGAGGGGAACCATACCGGGCCCACCACGAACCCGCAAACGGAACATCCACTCCTCGAATCGGGTTTCAAGCACACGTCTCAGCACCGAGAAAACGCGTGGTGGACACACCCAAAATATCATATCACGAGGTACCGGGTTTTCAAAATAATGCATATTTTCTTAAATATTCCCACGGTCCTCAAAACCAGAAATCATATGAAAATCCATCATCAATAAATCAATCCAATGCGAGGTACAATATAATCAATCTATAGCAGGTATATAAGGGAAAGCCGCTTTTTAAAATAGTTTCCGTTTTCAAAGATGTCATGCGGCTCCCAACTGTCCAGGAAATCATAATCAATCACATGTAAGATGAACAACAGCAATAATACAACAGTATAATCATGGCAGTTCTATAGTGAGTGTGGCATGGCAATTACTAACGGTGTGTGTGTAGCATGTAAATAGTGCCCGTGCAACATAAACCGTTAGTAATAGTGCGGTGTTCTATCATTTCTAAGCAATATATGTATATCAACACGGCAGGGAATGCAATATGTGATGACAGTTTATGGGATGCATGCAACATATCATAATAGAGTCCTATCAGCCCTGACGCATAACGCCATGCGGGCGATATCCCCGTAGATGTGAAATCTACTCACAGTGTCTCGCGCTAAGTGTATCCAACCACTTGCTTGCCCTTCTTCGCGGCGTCCGTCTCACTGGCCTGCGAACCTAAAATCACAACACATTTTACACATATAAGTTTAATTTCGCCAAAAACGCGATATCACGGTCAAACTAGAAACTCGTGTCGCAAACCAATCGCGCGTGTGCGCGATACGCAAAAACGCGTGTGTGTACTGAACCAAGAACCACCCCGACACGCTACGATGCGTAGCACGCACCAGATCTACAGAAACGTGCATGTCGCACTAAACACACACACCCCAACATAGGGAAACAACTCCCAGATTTTTACCTGGAAGAAATCCCACAAAATCAACAAGACCAAACACTGAAAAATACACCCAGAAACCACCCTGCACAAAACGAGCCAAAATGGGGGAAGGGAGGCCGGCGTCGCCGGCCAAACCGTGCCTGTCGCCGGCCCAACCCCGGTGGAATGGGCTCGAACTTCACTCAAATCTCTGAAAAAGCCTGCCTAACATTCTGAAGTTGTTTCAAACACTCAAAAACTCACGCAGTAAAAGCATATCACTGAAATCCTAAAATCTGCACAAAAACGACATTTTGCATCGAATCGTGAAATTGGTGGTATTTTAGCGTAATAGGGGTTGGACTAGGTTGCTGTGGCCTCAACAACTTACTAAGGACCTACTGAAACCACAACTCACTTCATTTGCACAAGAATCTCACAAATTACCCCATATCACACTAAAATGCACTAAAACCCGATATCCGAAGCAAAACTACACAAACTACGCTAACTAGGGGATAAGGTAGGAAGTATACCTCACTCTCGACCCTAGGGAGCTGCAGGAAGAAGAAGAAGTGAAGAGAAGTCGCTGCACTGGGATCTGGGGCTGCTGCTACTGCTCACTGCCTCTGCTGCTGCTGTTTGTGCTTGCTACTGCTGCTGTTGTTGCTGTGGAGTGTGCTGCTGTTGTTACTGGTTCTGGAGCTGCTGCTGGGGCTGAAGGTAAGTGTGTGTGTGAGTGTGTTGGTATGTTGTGTATGTGAGAGTGTGAGAGCTTGAGAGAAACCCAAAAGAAATGAGAGGCTACCTCAATCATCACACACAAAAGTCACCCCTCACTCTCTCACCTCATTAATGCAAGTATGGCCTAGCCATGATGCCCTCATCTCTCTCTCACACAAGTCAACACTTAACCCTAAAATTCAAATTAAAGTTACTTTTAGTTAACTAATTAATTAAACTCACTTAAAACCCAAAAGAATTAATCCTCCAATTAACCCACCATGGTTAATAATTATGGTATTTACTTGATTTAAAAACCCTAGTTTACATGCACATGTGTGTGCAAGCTTAGGAAAATTTTGGAAAAATATCTATTAAATTAAGAAAAATATTTAAAACACAATTTGGTAAACTTCTTATTAAAAATCATATTTTAATTATAATATCCACTAACCCTTATCCTAAGGTGTTACAATCTCTCCCCCTTAAAGAAATTCGTCCCCGAATTTCAAAAATCTAACTAAGGTTACCTTCAAAAAGATGGGGATACGTCTTCGTCATCTCGCTTTCAGTCTCCCAAGTGACCTTTTCACGGTTCTGGCCACGCCAAAGTACCTTGACTGATGGAATGTCCTTCGATCTCAACTTCTTCACTTGTCGATCCAAGATCATCACCGGCTGCTCTGCATAGGAAAGATCACGCTCAAGCTGGATCGTCGGATGCTGAATCGCATGCGAAGGATCATATAGATATCTGCGGAGCATCGAAATATGGAATACAGGATGCACATCTGGAAAGCTGGGCGGAAGGGCTAACCGGTAAGCTACTGCACCAACACGCTCGAGGATCTCGAAGGGGCCCACATACCTGGGACTGAGTTTCCCCTTCTTCCCAAACCTCATCACACCTTTCATTAGGGAGACCCTCAAGAAAATATGATCACCAACAGAAAACTCAAGTCTGCGTCGTCGACGGTCTGTATAAGCCTTCTGCCTACTCTGCGCTGCTCTCATCCTGTCACGAATCAACTGGATCTTCGCTGTCGTCTCCTCAACGATCTGTGGCCCTAAGATACTGCTCTCACTAAGCTCCGTCCAACAAGTAGGTGACCTGCATCTCCTCCCATAAAGAGCCTCAAATGGTGCCATCTGAATAGTCTCCTGGTAGCTGTTATTGTAGGAGAACTCTACTAAGGGCAAATGATGATCCCAGCTACCTCCGAAATCTAATACACAAGCTCTGAGCATATCCTCGAGAGTCTGAATGGTCCGCTCTGACTGCCCGTCGGTCTGCGGATGAAAAGCCGTGCTGAAACTCAAGCGAGTGCCCAAAGCCTCCTGAAGCCTCTGCCAAAGTCTACTGGTAAACTGGGTGCCTCTGTCGGACCCAATGAACGTCGGGACTCCGTGTAGTCGCACTATCTCGTCAATGTAGATCTGGGCATACTGAGTAAATCCGAAAGTCGTCTTCACCGGTAGGAAGTGAGCTGCTTTCGTCAAACGATCCACGATCACCCAGATGGAGTCATACCCCCTACTAGTCCTGGATAGACCCACCACGAAGTCCATCGAAATCTGTTCCCATTTCCACTCCGGAATGGGTAACGGCTGTAGCTCTCCCGCGGGCCTCTGGTGCTCAGCCTTGACTTGCTGATAAGTCAGGCATCTCGATACAAAATCTGCAATGTCCCTCTTCATCCCGTCCCACCAGTAAACATCTCTCATATCATGATACATCTTGGTGGAACCAGGATGGACGCTATATACCGATCGATGTGCCTCCTCAAGAATCTCGCGCCTCAGTCCCTCAGCATCTGGTATGCACAGTCTGACTCCAAACCGTAGGACCCCCTGATCATCGATCACGAACTCGGAAAATCTGCCCTGTCCAATCTGTGCCATGATCTCTGAACATCGGTCATCACTGAGCTGTGCCTCACGTATACGATCGATCAACTGTGGGCGTGCACGGACATGCGCTATCTATCCCCCAATCGGCGTGAACTCAAACTGTACTCGACTGTCGCATAATATCTGCCAATCTGCGGATGACTGCTCCTGCACTGCTCTCAAACAAGATAAACTACTCCCGGGCCTCCTACTCAAAGCATCCGCCACCACATTTGCCTTGCCCGGGTGATATAAGATCTCGCAGTCGTAATCCTTCACTAACTCCATCCATCGACGTTGTCGAAGGTTCAGGTCCCGCTGCTGGAATATGTATTTCAAACTCTTGTGATCCGTAAATATCTGGCACGACTCGCCGTACAGGTAGTGTCGCCAGATCTTAAGTGCGAAGACCACTGCTGCCATCTCCAAATCATGAGTGGGGTAGTTCTGCTCATGCTTCTTCAATTGTCGCGAGACATACGCGATCACCCTATCATGCTGCATCAGAACGCATCCCAATCCCACTCGAGAAGCATCACAAAAGACCACAAATCCGCCCGATCCGGAAGGTAAAGATAACACCGGTGCTGTCGTCAGTCGTGTCCGTAACTGCTGAAAACTGTGCTCGCACTCCTCCGTCCAATCGAAGGGAACTCCCTTCCGGGTCAACCCGGTCAACGGTGTAGCAATACTGGAGAAGTCCTGCACAAAACGCCTGTAATAACCGGCCAATCCCAAGAAGCTGCGAATCTCCGTCACCGACGTGGGTCTGGGCCAACTCTGAACGGCCTCGATCTTCCTCGGGTCAACACATATACCATCTCGTGAAATCACGTGACCCAAGAAATCTACGCTGTCCAGCCAAAAAGCACACTTGGAGAATTTCGCATAAAGCTGGTGCTCCCTCAATGTCTGCAATGTAATCCGCAGGTGCTGCTCGTGCTCGTCACTACTCCGGGAATACACCAAGATATCGTCAATGAAGACTATGATGAACAGATCCAAATAAGGCCGGAAAATGCGGTTCATCAAGTCCATGAAGGCTGCTGGCGCATTGGTGAGTCCGAACGACATCACCAAAAACTCGTAATGGCCATAGCGCGTACGGAAGGCTGTCCGGGGAATGTTCTCCTGTCGAACCCGCAGCTGATGATTGCCCGATCGCAAATCGATCCTAGAAAAGTACCCTGCCCCCTGAAGCTGGTCGAACAAATCGTCGATACGCGGCAAAGGATACCTGTTCCGCACTGTCACCCTGTTCAGCTGGCGGTAGTCGATACAAAGACGCAAACTGCCATCCTTCTTCTTGACGAACAGGACTGGAGCACCCCAAGGAGAAACACTGGGTCGAATAAGTCCCTTGTCCAGCAAATCTTGCAACTGCTCCTTCAGCTCACGAAGTTCCGCCGGGGCCATCCGATAAGGCGGTGTGGAAATAGGCCCCGAACCAGGAACCAAATCAATACAAAAAGAAATGTCACGCTCGGGCGGCAACCCAGGAAGCTCGTCAGGGAACACATCAGGAAACTCGCTAACAACCGGAACCTGATCCAATGGAACCTCTGTAGCGCGAGCATCGCAAACATAAGCGAGAAATCCCTGACATCCCTTCCTCAAAAGCTGTCCAGCGCGAAAAGAAGAAATCACACTGTGAGGGGCGGCACCACGGTCCCCCAACACAACAAAAACCGACTCACCGGGGAAACAGAATCTAACTGTCTTCTCGCGGCAGTCCACAGAAGCATAGCACGTGGCTAACCAATCCATGCCCAAAAGAACGTCGAAGTCCAACATCTCCAGAAGGATCAAGTCGACAGGCAACTCTCTCTCGCCAATACAGACGACACAGGATCGGTACACGTGCCTAGCAACAAACGACTCTCCCACAGGAGTAGTCACCACAAGCGGCTGATCAAGCAAGCCGGACTCTCTACCCAAACTCGGCACAAAGTGCGTGGATACGTACGAGTGTGTGGATCCGGGATCGAACAGTACATGTGCATCAACTGAACATACAGGGAGGATACCTGAAACCACTGCATTGGACGCCTGCGCGTCCTGATGAGTCAAAGCAAAGACCCTCGCCTGTCCACCACCTGTAACTGACTGACCTCTGCCTCGGTCATCTCGTCCTCTCTGAGCAACTCCTCCACGCCCGCGACCTCTCTGTGCATAAGTCTGGCGCGGAGCAACGGTAGGCACAACGGGCAACGCCCTCTGGGGTGGTGAAGGTGGTAAGGTAACATGCGGTGCTGCCGCCTCCCTCCGTTGTGTCTCTGGACAATCTCGAACGAGGTGAAGTAGGCTGCCACATCTGTAACAACCCCGCGGCGACTGCTGACCGTCCTGGGGATACGAACTAAACATCCGACCCCGTCCCGAATCTCTGCTACCCCTCGTACCGGAACGAAACCTGTCGCGGCGTCTGAATGACTGCCTCCGTGCGGAAATACTGGTACGAACTCTCTTCGGCTCTGGAAATACCGAAGTCTCAACAAGGTGCTCCTCGACCAGTAGGGCTGCGTCTACGGCTGCTGCATAGGTCTCGTAGTGCTGCGCGCTGATCGCGAGGAACACTGGTGAAAGCAAGCCTCGAACAAATCTCCGGACTCGCAACTCCTCGGTGGCCACTAAGTGTGGGGCGTAGACTGCTAGCTCTGTAAACAGTACGTCATACTCTGCCACTGTCATCCCTGGCGTCTGGCGCAAGGACTCAAACCTGCGTGCTCGGGCATCTCTAACACTCCGGGGAAGGAAACGGGCTAGAAATATGGTCACGAACTCCGTCCAGGTCATAGGAGGAAGACCTGCTGCTCTGCCCTTCTCCACTGAATCACACCATTTCTGCGCAAGACCTTCCAGGCGAAAGCTCGCGAACTCAACCCATCTCGCATCTGCACATCTGAGGGAACGGCATATCCTGGCCATCCTGTCTATGAAAGACTGTGGGTCCTCGGCTGTATCGGTGCCTGTGAAAACTGGAGGCTTCAGCCTCATGAACTCTGATAGCGATACTATAATCACCTCCGTGGCTGCAGGGGCAACTGGCTGTGCGGTAGGTACCATAGCGGTCTCTGGAACTGGCGGAGCAACCTCTGGTCGCTGCGCTCGAAGCGTCTCAACAAGAGATCCTATCATCTGGCGCATCTCCTGCATGCTAGATCCCACCGTCTGGCGCATCTCCTGCATACCAGCCCCTAACGATGCGATCTGCTCTGTCACGGCAGGAACACCCTGCTCGGGCACAACGGGTACACTGCCCGGATCAGTCCTCGTCTCGGACGAGTCAACACGAATCTCGGCCCTCGCGGCCGCTCTCTGTGCCCTCGTAGTCTTAGGCGGCATATTGGCTGAAAGAAAAATTTGGATTCGATAAGAACACGGAAATCGAATCACAAGAATATAAGGAGGAATCAAATCAACAAGTCCTAAGGTCGCGTAAGCGGAGTACCGTGTCGTGAGTATGCCGCGGAACATACGCACGCTACGCTACCCTGCTGCAGCTACCTACTCCATCATACCAGGGTCATCCTACACTCCGAAGGTAAAACCTACGCTCTGATACCAACTTTGTCACGACCCGAGAATTCGACTCGTGACCGGCACTTAACCACGCAACGTCTACAGGCGCAACGCGGCTAAGTAAGCCGAACCCAGAAATCAAAACCAATAAATATAGAGTGATTTAAAACATTTATAAAAGCAATGGTAAATATCTGAAAAACTTCCATTTATTTAGTAGAAATCCTTTTTAAGTTCAAAAGTTATAAGTTTTATAATTTTGGTAACATTTCCTTTTTAAAACATCAGCCCCGAAAGTCGGGTAAAAGTGGGGTGTGGCGGAAATAACAAGTGACATGAATAAAGCATCATAATGAGATATACGACGCCGTAGCGAAGAATACACAGTAAAACAAGGACAACATCATAAAAAGTGATACTGCATAAAATAAAGTCGGCTCACATGCGAGCTCGACACCAGAATATAAAACCATACATATCGTCCTCACAACTGTCTCTAAGTCAATACAGAAAGGTAGATGGAGAATACTAGATACATCAATATACAACTGAAAGTTAACAGATACCGTACAAAACCCACCTAAACAGCAAAAGGGCTATCTCTGCTCAAAAGGGGTATCTGCGCCAAAAGATGAGGTAACAGCCAGCCGTGACTACTCCCAAGGGCAACCTGCAAACACTGTGGCACAACGGGGGTGAGTTGCCAACTCGTGAATAGAGATAACATATAAAGGTGATCGCAAGCATGCACATATAGCGTGGCCCTACTAATGCCAGCAGATGATATCAATGCATGTCACATAGAGGGTGCAATAGTAACGCAAATACTCTAACAGGTAAATGCTACAGGATGAGATGTATAGTAATCAATACTGAGTATGGGGTAAATAATATCTACATGGACTATGTCAACATGGAAATCAATGATCGGTGCCTCAAACTGCACCCAAATCCCACATATACTCAGGCGCCAACACACCCATCGGCCCTCAAATCCTGTATATCTCGGAGGAATCACGAGTGCCCAACATCGGCACCCAAAACATCATGAAATACCCGTGTCCAGCATCGACACGTAAATCCTCGAACATCGGGCGCCGTCAATCCGGACCGGCCCCACGGGGTCCGCCTGCGGCATCGGCCCTCGGC